>OX422211.1:238154394-240961263 GCA_949130495.1 Sambucus nigra
GATCAATTAGGAAAGTTTGAATCCCAGAGCGACGAGGGAATATTGCTAGGATATTCATTAAATAGTAGAGCATACCGAGTTTTTAACCTGAAAAGCTCTAAGGTTATGGAATCAATAAACGTCACCATCCAAGATGACGAACCTTCACTACACCAAAACTGGCGATTGGTCACGGCCAAAATCCCTGACCAAAGCTGTAGGTCGCGTACTTAGGCCGTGACCCTTTCGGGCGTGACCATTTTCGTGGGTCGCGGCCCAAGTCCGTGACCAAAAAATGGTCACTGCCGAGAGGGGTCACGACAGATGGTCGTGGACTTAGGCCGTGACCCATGTCGTGACGGGTCGCGGCCCTCATCCGTGACCCACAACCGTGACAAATTGGTCGTGGCCAAAGTCCGCGACCCACAACCGTGACAAAAAAATTTAAAACAAATGGTCGCGGCCCTTATCTGTGACCCACAACCGTGACAAATTGGTCGCGGCCAAAGTCCGCGACTCATTACCGTGACAAAAAAAATATAAAAAAAATTGGTTGCGATCCTAATCCGTGACCCACAACCGTAACAAATTGGTCGCGACCAAAGTCCGCGACCCACAACCGTGACAAAAAAAATAAAAAAAAATGGTCGCGGCCCAAGTCCGTGACCCACAACTGTGACGAAAAAAATGGTCGCGGACTTTGGCCGCGACCATTTTTATGCGTGACGAAAAAATAAAAATGGTCATGGACAAAGTCCATGACCATATTTAACTATAATTTTTTAAAAAATGTATTTTTTTGGTCCAATCCTAAAACTGGGGTCCTGTGAGTGCACCATCAGTTGCTACGTGTAACGTTTGACGCGTACGAGGTGTTACAAATATTTATTATTGGTAAAACAATAAAAAAAATCACAAGTTGCGAATCGAGAACGTTGTTAATAAACAAATATATATACAAACTTATAAATATTACACGTCTTAATAATTCACAGACCCAAAAAAAAATTGAGCAGAGTTTTCTCTATTTTCTTGACATTCCAAAACCTGTAAATGTAAAACCTACTTATTATAAAGCCTGCACGGCCATAAAATTCAACAATCAAATTATAAAAGCCTGCACAACCATAAAACTAAACAATAAAAGCTCGCATGGCTGACAAAATCCTGATTGTCCACAACATATAAACAATCTTCATGCAGTAGACCATTGCCTCCTTCGTTTGATCCGCATGCAAAAATCCTACAAATGATAGGATACATAAAAAAAAATATCAGTAACCAAGTATTTTTACAAAAAATTTAATCAAGCTGAAAAATTGCATATATGAGTTAAAATTATCATTAACCAAGTAGAAATATAGAAATTATCGTCGTTATAGACAAGTAAATGGAAAGAGATCACATTAAAAGTATGTTAATCTAGACAATCTATGATTTCCCAGCTTATGGGACTTTACTGGGACAAAATGTTTATAGTTACTTTGGGTATCCTATTTTTGGAGAAGAAACTGTATCTCAACATCTCAAGGATAGTGGACAAATTATATGTCATTATCATTGGACATTCTTTCCTATCGATCACATGTTTAGATTTGATAAAAAGTGTTAATTTTTTGCCATGAAGGTTTGAATATATGCTCCCTTCGAGAAATATTTTAGGTTCAGAAATTAAAAGGAGGGCTTCCAAATGTGGGGCTAATTTAATCATCATCCTTGCATTAATTTCATCATATGGGGTCGGCCACATGGATTCTCCTTTTACATTCTAATTTATTATATGCAATATTATCATTTAAGTTTAATTCCGTAATATCTCTCTTAATAATTTCCTTCCACGATAGCTTAGGGAGAACTATTTCTCTTTTACCCTCTATTTCCAACAATATCCCTCTTGTTATTGGGGCATCTACTGGTCTACGCACCATATGTCCATACCACCTAAGTCTACTTTCTCTTAATTTATCGCTAATGGAAGATACTCCTAAATTTTTTTCTCACGTAATGATTTTTAATTTTGTCCTTTCTAGTGATTCCTATCATCCACGTGAGCATCCTCATCTCACTAACATGGAGACTTTGTCCATGTTTTTTATTTAATGTCCAAGACTCCACTCCATATAGGGTCGCTGGCCTAATAACTGTCCTATACAATTTTTTTTTAATTTATTAGTTATCCTCTTATCGCATAACACCCCACTCGCTTGTCTCCATTTCATCCAACCAGTTGATACTCTACTCATAATATCCTCATCAATATCCCCATTACTTTATAATATTGAACTTAGATAACAAAACTTATTAGTATGGTTTATTACCTTTTCTTCAATCTTTAACATTACATAACTCGACACTTCATTTTTAAATTTACATTCCATAAATTTCGTTTTATTTCTACTGATTTTCAGTCCCTTAGACTCTGGATCTTCTCTAAGTATCTACTCTCATCGCTAAGCCATTCTTTGAAGTGTCTACTAAAACTATATCATCCTCAAACAACATGCACCATGGGACATTTTCTTGTATGTTCTTAGTGATCGCATATAAAACTACGGTAAATAAATAAGGACTTAGATCCGATCCATGATGTAAACCCACTTTAATCGTAAAGTCATTAGTTTCACCACATACAATTTTACTCTGTTCATTTTGTTTTCATACATATCTTCAATAACTTTAATATAATTAATAGGGATTGTGGTGACAATTATTATGCAACACAAATAAATGTGAAAGAGGTAATAACCAGGAAAAGATAAATAAAATGCCAATCACACAACAACAGGTGTACGTGGTTCAGCAAAGATTTTCCTACGTCCACGGTGGTGCAGTCAGTGTTATTTCTCTATATTCTGAAGAATAAGTACAGAGAATACAACTTGTCCTTTGCCCCGGACTTAGGGTTTAATTTATACATGTATATGTTGGTTAGTGGGGGTGATGGGTTCTTCTTTATTAGCCATCTCCCCTACAACTTTCTTACATGGGATCGCGCTCCCCCACAACTTCTCTTCGTGGGATCGTGGAGTAATCGGATCAATACAAAAGGTGATGGGCCTGGGCTTTGGGCCGCTAAGGCGAGGCTACCCGTCCAGGCCTATAATGCTAAATTCAGGATACCCACAATTGCCCCTAAATTTGTTGGGCCATTTTTATGGGTCCAATGAATTTAAATGATCAGCTATTATGGTTGATTTCTATGAAAACTGTGAAGTTTCTTTGGCGGCACCGGCTTCGCTATCCGTGCGTTATGATTAGACTTGAAGGCTTGTTGGAATAAGGCACATTTCTCTTCATCGCTTAAGCTTTTCCAGAAATCTTCTATCTTCTGAGAACTCTTACGCTTTGTACCTTCTGTTTTCGATCTCTACTCTCGTTGCTTCTTCGCCATTTGACCTAATCTTCTGTCTTGTAAGTCTCTCGTGCTCTTTTCATTTTCTCTTGGGTTTATAGTTTTTCTTGTATTTTTCCAATGGAGAAGATTGGAAATAGGTCACTCACTGAGTTTAGAAATTTCTACAACATTCCTGAGTGGGTAGAGATTGAGTGTTGCGCCTCGCCTCCTAGGAATGTTAGGGATATAGAGGATGCACATTGGATTCATGTTTTGTTGCTCTCCCAGGGGGGACTTACCTTTCCCCCTAATGATCTGTTTCTGCATTTTTTTAGCTATTTTAGTATTATGCCTACACAATGTTCACCCAACGTATGGAAAATAGTGAACGGCGTGCATATGATAAATCAATTGTACGGCACAAGGTTAGGGCTTGCTGAGGTCTGCTTTTGTTACTCCTTTTCTCAAACGAGTTCAGGTGTCTTGTACCTTAAGGCTAGGAGTCCTGATAGGGTATTGGTAGTAAATCTACCTGATTCCCATAAGGACTACTGGCAAGAAGGTTTCCTTGTTAGGAATTGGAAACTCTCCCCCCATTCTGAAGGGTCGAGGTATGAGAGGTTCACTGTTCCCTTTTATGGGGAAGAATATATAGGTAGATGTTGTATTATTATTTCAACCTTCGCTGACTTGTGATTTTTCTAACCTCTCTTTGCTTTTTCTTTCGCAGCGAGGACAAAGAATTTGGAGCCTGCTCAAAGCGAGGTTCGTATCTCGGAACTGGTGAAAGCTTGGAATATTAGGGAGCCTTTGGGTGACGGCGAGCATCCTAGGGCTGCTGCTTTTTTGCTTGAATACAAGAACACATGCTCCAGCTTCATAGCTCGACCTGTGGATAGTGTTCCAAACTTTGACTCTTCCGTAGAGACTTCGGCTGAGCCCATCCAGTTGGACGAAGAGGAGAGCAGCTCGGAGAGTGAGCCTTTAGGCGTTGTGAGTAACTTGGGTGCAGGGAGTGCTGACAGTAGCAGTTCTTCTGAGGGGGATTCCGAGGCTCAAGACTCATCGAGCACTACCAGCAGTTCTGGTGAAGAGATGCCTCCCAGGAAGAATCTGATCAGAGATGACGATGATGATGATGATGTTCTCCTTGCACAGAGGTCCAAGAAACTGAAGACTTCCTCTGGGGCCATAGCTACTGGTTCTCGGCCTTCTTCTCAAGAGCAAGAGAAGAAGAAGAGAGAGGAGGAGCAGGCGAGGGAGAGAGAGAGGAAAAAGGAGGAGGAGAGGAAGAAGGTGGAAGAGAAGAAGAAAGTGGAGGAAAGGAAGAGAAGGGAGAGAGAAAAAGAGGAGGAGAGGAGGAAGGTGGAATCAAGGACCAAAATGGGTCAAGCCCTGGTCCCAGTGTCTGCTTTGCCCGAAGGGGCTTCGGTGGCCGCCTCTCCTCAGCTTGCCCCTACGCTGCTCGAGAGAGCAGTTCTTCCTGCAGATCGCGAGAGGGCGTTGGGGTCCGATCAGTTGGCTCTGCAGGCTAGCTAGAGGCTCGCCTTGGTAAAGTTTTCTTATAATTCTTAATTTCTTTTAACCAGTTTTGATGGTTTCTTCTTCCTGATCCTTTCCTTGCTCTTTGCAGTTTGTGACCGACTTCGCTGTGCTCTATCGCTCTCGCGATGAGCTGGTGAGAAGGAATGGTGAGCTGGAGGAGCAAAAATCTGCTCTGGTAGCCAGGGGTTCTCAGCTGGAGGCCGATCTGAAGGCTGCTGATGCATCTCGAGCTTCATCTACCTTGGCTCTTGTTAATTCTGCTCGCGAGAGAGATGATGCTGTCAGGGAGCTTGGCGAGCTGAGGAAGGCGTACGACCTGGTGTGCTTGAGCAAGCTAGACCTTGCAGAGAAGAACAGGGTTCTGGCCGAGCAACTGGAGGCGGAGAAAGCCCAGGCAGCCACTCTTAAGGAAGATTCGTACAACTCTGGCTGGGCTGCTGCGTATGAGGACGCTGAGGTTCAGATAGGCTATATCAGCCGTCTGAACTTCAAGAAAGGCTGGAATAAGGCTCTCGTGGCTACTGGGGTGAACGCTGTATCCCCCCTCTTTGACGAGCACGATCCAGGGCCAAAGCCAGTCGTAGATGAGGACCCAGCCCCAACTGCTGAAGGCACTAATCCTGTCTCTCAGGCGACTTCTACTGATGCTCCTTTGGTCGAGAGGGTAGTGGACACCCCTGCAGAGGGTAATGCCCCTGCTGATGCTGATAAGGACAAGGGTCCATCCACCTCTGGGCCACTCGAGGTTGCTAATTGATAGGGCTTCTTTGTAATTTTTTCTTTTTTGATCTGATGTAATCTCGTTCATTATCAATGAAAAGACTCCATTTTTGTTTATGCTGATCTCTTTCTTTTCCCTTTCTTTTACTTGTAGTTGGTTGATGTGGATGATTATATTCCTGTTACCTCCCAACTAGGTAGGACTCTCGGTCCTAATGCAAGCCCTCGCCAAGTGTGGTCTAATGGCTATGATCAGGGCTGGCTGGATGCTCCCACAAGATTATCAGAGTTCGAGGAGCTCTCCTTCATCAGGGGGTGGTTGAATGCTCTCAAAGAGCTGCAGGTCCCGAGGAACTCGACGTTGTGGTATCAACACGAGATGTCCTCCTCTACTCTGATGCCCAATCCATTCAGGAGGGATGATCGATGGATCCCCATCGATGCTATTCCCCGGTGACTATTGGAGTTGGACGCAAGTGAGGTCGTGGAGGAGCTCGCTCCTGCTCCTGATGATGGAAGGAGAGCTAAAGTTGCTGATTATCTTGCTCGGAGGCTTCCACCTCCTTGAGATTTTGTTTTTTAATAATTATAAATGCTTTGGGCGAGCTTCGCCGACTAAACATGTACTATTATTGTTTGTAAATATAAAAGATTAATGGAAAGTTCGAGTTTTGGGCGATTTTGCCGACTAAACGTGTTCGTCCAATCCTTTTATATTTTTGCAGCTTCACAATCCTTTTTATTTTGTCATGTGAGTGTCCGCCCAGTCCAGTATTAAGAATACCATTGTGCCCTCCCTTTACCTTTTAGGTCGTGTCGTCACACTCTCTTAGGCCTAAGTAGGGCAATTGGCGAGGACACACCTGGTATTGGATGTCTTCATCCGGTCAGGATTTTGTTCAACCAAAGTAGGTTTGATGCCTAAGAATACTCTGTAGGGCTTCATATTTTTCCATGGGCAATGCTAAGAGGTCTGTCGTGCTTCATGACGATGACATGAGGAGGGGTGTTCCCCTGCTATGTCAATCATTATGCCTGTGATTTGAAAGGGATGTGCAATAAGATGTAATTGTTACTTTTTAGAGAGTGATCAACTGAGAGATTTTTATTGGTGAATTGAGAAATTAACTTCCCTTTCACATAATGAGTACAATAAAAGATCTAACAATAGAACTCCTAAAAATAGAATTTCTTGAGATTAGCTGCGTTCCATGCTCGTGGTATCTCTCTGCCCTCCATCGTTTTCAAATGATAGGCACCTCGCAGGTCGTCTCTAATTATCTTATAAGGTCCTTCCCAGTTCGGGCCCAGTTTACCGTCTGATGGCTTCACTGTGTTGCCCAGAACCTTTCTTAGAACATAATCCCCAACTTTGAATTTCCTCGGATTGACCCTTTTGCTGTAGTGCTTCGCGAGTTGTTGCTGATAGCTTGTTAGTTTTACTAGGGCAAGTTCCCTGCGCTCGTCGGCCAGGTCGAGTTCGGCGAGCAAAGCCTGATCGTTCTGGCCCTGCTCGACAAGGTCGGATTTCATTGTAGGCAATCCTGCTTCTAGTGGGATGACCGCCTCCATACCATATGCTAGTGAGAATGGCGTTTCTCCTGTGGCTCGCCTAGGAGTCATTCTGTACGCCCATAGGATATGCGGTAGCTCGGTTGTCCACGCGCCTTTGGCTCGCTCTAACCGCTTCTTCAATCCAGCGATCACTGTCTTGTTGGAAGCCTCAACTTGTCCGTTGCTTTGAGGGTAGGCCACCGAGCTGAAGTGGTGCCTGATCCCGTGTTTGTCGCAGAAGTCCTGAAAAGGGCCACTCTCGAACTGTGTTCCATTGTCAGTGATGATGGTTCTGGGGATCCCGAATCGAGTGATTATATTTCTCCATATGAACCTCATCATGTCATTATCTCGGATGTTCGCCAGTGGTTCTGCCTCGATCCACTTGGTAAAGTAATAAGTTGCAACCAATAGGTATTTGCGATTGCCGACAGCGGTGTGCAGTGGTCCCACGATGTCCATTCCCCACTGGGTGAAGGGCCAGGGACTGGTCAGGGATTTTAATTCGCTGGCGGGCTGGTGGACCATGGGAGCGTGAAGTTGGCATTTTAGGCATTTGGGGACATATATTGCGGAGTCCTTTTGCATGTATGGCCACCAGTAACCTTCCTTCATTGCTCGGAAGGCTAGAGACCTGCCTCCGACGTGACTTCCACATATTCCTTCGTGAAGCTCGTGAAGCACTGCTTTGACATCGCCTGGGTGGACGCATCTAAGGTAGGGGCCGGAGAAAGATCTTTTATACAAGTCGCCTCATGTGGATAAGTGAAAGCGAGCAGCTTTGACTCTTATCTGGTGGGCAGTTCTCTTATCTTCTGGGAGCGTTCCGTTCTTTAAATAATCTCTCAAGGGATCCATCCAGCTGGGGGCTGATTCCAATTGGAGTATTGGTTTTACTTTTGTCAGCTCGCAGTTGGGGTAAATGCTTGGGCAACTGAGGAAATCGATAGGGATGATCCTTTTAAGGCTAGAGTCAACTGCCGAGGTCAGGGCTGCTAAGGCGTCAGCGTGGCTGTTTTTCCCCCTGGGAAACTGTTGGATGTTGATCTCTTCAAAGTTTGTCATTAAGTTTTTTACCAAGGAGAGGTAGGTTTCCATTCTCTTGTCCTTCGCGTTATAGTCTCCACTTATCTGATTGGAAACTAGTTGCGAATCTCCGAATACCTGCAAATGCTTTGCTCCCAGAGTTTGCGCCCTTTGGAGACCTGCTATCAAGGCTTCGTATTCTGCTTCATTGTTGGAGGCTGCAAATCCTAGCCTTATTCCTTGCTCGAGGACTGTATTTTCTGGAGTGATGAGAACAATTCCTACTCCTGCCCCCTTTGAGTTGGAGGCTCCATCAACGAATAGTTTCCAGCCTTCCCTTGTAGCCTGGTTGCTTTGTTCTGTTGGCTTAGGCTGGCCGAAGGGTTCTTCGCCTGTGAATTCAGCTATAAAATCAGCAAGGATTTGACCCTTGATAGCTGTCCTTGGTTGAAATTGGATGTCAAATCGGCCGAGCTCGACTGACCATTTAGATAGTCTGCCCGACAAATCCGCCTTCCTTAGGACAGCCTTGAGGGGGTGTGATGTAAGGACGATGATCGTATGAGCTTCGAAGTAATGCTTCAGTTTCCTCGAGGACATTACTAGGGCAAATGCGAGATTTTCCAATGGTAGGTAGCGCTGCTCGGCGTCTAGTAAGGTTTTGCTCGCGTAATAGACTGGATGTTGGATCCCTGTAACTTCACACATTAACGCTGAGCTGACAGTATGGCTGGATACAGAGAGGTAGAGGTACAAAGAGTCCATTTGCTGTGGTATGACAAGCAGCGGTGGGGAGCTTAGGTAGGACTTGAGCTCGTCTAACACTCGTGTGCAACCTGGGGTCCATTCTACTGTTTTGCTTCCTTTTAAGAGTTTGAAGAAGGGCTTGCATCTCTCAGAGGATTTAGAAATGAAACAATTTAGAGCAGCGAGCATTCCAGTGAGCTTCTGTACATCTCGGACTGTGTGAGGAGGTTGCACTCTTTTGATTGCATCAATCTGGTCCGGATTAGCCTCTATGCCTATCTTGCTGACCAAATACCCAAGAAACTTTCCTAACTGGACACCGAAGGAACACTTGCTCGCGTTGAGTTTCATTCGGTACTTCCTGAGGATTTCGAAGGTACTTGACAGGTCCGAGAGGTGATTTTCCTTCTCCTTGCTCTTGACGAGCATGTCATCGATGTAGACCTCCATTGTGTCTCCCATTTGATTCTTGAACATTTTAGTAACTAGCCGCTGATAGGTTGCCCCTGCATTTTTTAGCCCAAAAGGCATGACCTTGTAACAGTATAAACCAACCGTTGTGATAAACGCCATTTTGTCCTGATCTGGGGCATACAGGGGGATCTGGTGATATCCTGAGTAGGCGTCCAGAAAACTCATTTGTTCGTGAGCTGCGGTGGCGTCTACTAGTTGGTCTATTTTCGTAAGAGGGAAGCTATCCTTGGGGCAGGCTTTGTTGAGGTCAGTGAAGTCTATGAAAACTCTCCACTTCCCGTTGCTTTTCGGAACTACCACTGGGTTGGATAACCATTCGGGGAATTGCACCTCCCGTATGGACCCTGCATCCAGCAATTTTTTGACTTCTTTTTCTATTGCTCTGGCCTTCTCGGGAGCAGTTCGTCGTGCCTTCTGCGCTATTGGCTTGAATGTGGGATCGACATGCAACCGATGGCAGACCATATTGGGATCGATTACTGGCAGCTCATAGGGTTCCCAAGCAAAAACATCTATGTTGCTTCTGAGTAAGGTTAACAAATCCTTTTGCTCTTGGTCAGTGAGTGAGGTCCCGATCAGGAAGATTCTACTGTTGTCGCCTTCTTTAGCCGTCACTTCTACCAGGTCCTCTACAACACGCTCGGAGGGGAGGAGCCTGGTCTCTTCCACTCCAGGCCTTCCATATTTTAATTGCTATTTGGAAGGGATTGCGCCTTCCTCCACTTTCTCGCTGGTTTGAACGGCTCTTTTCTCTGGCTTTGGTCGGATGGACACAATGAAGCACTTCCTTGCCATCGCCTGGTCGCCATGTATCTCCATTACTCCCCGTTCGGTGACATATTTGAGTTTCTGGTGGTAGGTCGAGGAGACTGCCTTCATTGCATGAAGCCATCCCCTGCCGAGGATGGCTTGATACGGTGAATCGATGTCGACCACCAAGAATTCGATCATCTTGGAAACATTTCCAGCGAGCACTGGCAGTACTATTTTGCCCAGAGGCATGGTCATCTTCCCAGCAAAGCCGACCAGAGGGAGAGTGGTTCCTTTTAGGTTGGCGATGTTCAACTTCAATTTCCGGAACAGGTCGATGTACATTACTTCGGATGAGCTCCCTTGATCGACGAGCAGCCTATCGATATCAAAGTTGGCTATCCTGAGTGTAATGACTAAGGCATCGTGATATGGGGTCCTTACTCCCACAATATCTTCATCCGTAAAAACAATATGCTTGTTGTAGTTGATGTCTTCTGCTCGCCGACGTTTCCCTGACTGTGATTTTGCTGGATCAATCTGAAAAGCTTGCATTACCGCTGTTAGTTTCTTTACCTCCATTCGAGCTGAGTTACCTTGGATTTGCTTAACATATGATACTCCGTGGATCATAGAGAATTCGTGTCCGACGTCATCTTCCAATACGTTGTCGGATTTCGCCTCTTTGTGGGTAGTCACTCTCTCTACCTTCTTTTCCACAAAGTCATTCAAATGTCCGGATTGGGCCAACTCCTCGAGGTGGGACTTAAGAGCCTTGCAGTGCTCCGTCTTATGCCCTCCCTCTTTGTGGAAAGTGCATCTTAATGCATTATTTCTTTTCGAGGGGTCTCCTCCCATTTTTCGGGGCCATTTGATGAATGACTCATCTTTGATCTTCTTGAGAATTTTGTAAATTAGTTCTTTGAAGACGATGTTGACTGCCTGGAACGATTTTGTAACGTCAGGGTTCCCTCCGCTTTTGGATCCATTCTTGCCCCCACTCTTTCCTCCTTTTTTCTGGTTCTCGACTTTCTCACTTCCCTTGGTAGTGAGCTTGGCTTGACCGTTTTCTCCTACATTAAGGCGGGTGACATCTTCCACCTTTGCATATTTCTCAATCCGGGCCATCAGGTCGTCAATGGTCGTAGCTTCCTTCTTTGTCAAGGACTGGTAAAGGAGGGAAGAGCTAGGTAGCCCAATTTTGAATGAAGCCACTGCCACTTCTTCCGCGCAGTCCTCGACCTCGTTGAATAACTCCCAGTACCTCTTCGCGTAGTCTCGAAGTGTCTCCTGAGGTGTTTTCTTCATTGTTAATAGAGCATCCATCCTTTTGGGATGGGAGCTGCTGGTGATGAACCGGGCCGTAAAGAGCTCGACCAGGGATTTGAAATTTCTGATGGATCGGTAAGGGAGTTTCTCGAACCATTTCTGGGCCACGTCATGAAGGGTCGAGGGGAAAATACGGCACATCAGTGAATCTCGGTGATTACAGAGGGTTATAGCGTGCCGGTACTGCCTGACATGATCAATGGGATCAGTCTTCCCGTCGTAAATCTTGAACCTTGGAATGGCAAACTTTTTGGGAGCCTCTTCTTCTTCTTCAATTTCCCTCGTGAAGGGTGATTTCATCTGGGTCTTGAGGGCTCTCCTGGCGAGTTCTCTGGTCGACCTGGTGCCGCGGTGAGCTGGATGTTGGTCCATTTCTCTGCGGACCAGGTTCCGTATGTTATCGTCGCTGTGAGCAGGGCTCTGGTAGCGGCGAGCTTTTCTTAGTTGTTCACGGAGGTCGTCGTCTGAGTCGCCACCTTCGTACGCTTGATATTGCCGCCTAGGGCTCCTTCCTCGGCGGCGAGATTTGCTCGCCTGAGGGCTAGGAGTGCGATAGGGGCGTCTCCTGGTATCAGGACGTAGTTCCTTCTCCAGTTTTTCCAGTCTTCTTTTCAAGCGAGCATTCTCAGCCTCATATTTGTGAGAAGACTCCCTCTGCTCGTGGAGTCTTGCCTCGTATGCATCGATCAACTTGGATATCTGCGTGGACCTTGCTGGTCCTTGACTCTCTTCTGAGGCTGGCCTTTCTAAGCGAGCCCCTTGATCTGAACGTTGGACTTTAGACCTAATCCTGCGAGGAGCGGGTGGCTCCTGAATATCTCCTGCTTGAGGAGCGTTGCTGCTGTGACCAGACATCTTAGATTTTTTCTTGGCGTGGGCTCTTCTCAGGGAAAGATGAACGCTTCCCACAGACGGCGCCAATTGTGGTGACAATTATTATGCAACACAAATAAATGTGAAAGAGGTAATAACCAGGAAAAGATAAATAAAATGCCAATCACACAACAACAGGTGTACGTGGTTCAACAAAGATGTGCCTACGTCCATGGTGGTGCAGTCAGTGTTATTTCTCTATATTCTGAAGAATAAGTACAGAGAATACAACTTGTCCTTTGCCCCGGACTTAGGGTTTAATTTATACATGCATATGTTGGTTAGTGGGGGTGATGGGTTCCTCCTTATTAGCCATATCCCCTACAACTTTCTTACATGGGATCGCGCTCCCCCATAACTTCTCTTCGTGGGATCGTGGAGTAATCGGTTCAATACAAAAGGTGATGGGCCTGGGCTTTGGGCCGCTAAGGCGAGGCTACTCGTCCATGCCTATAATGCTAAATTCAGGATACCCACAGGGATTCTCTTCCTCCTTAAATCCCTCCAAATTATATCCCTAAGTACTATAAGCCTTTTCAATATCTATAAAGATCATATATAAATTTTTATTCTTACTTCTACATTTATCCATTAACTGTCTTAATAAGTAAATAGCTTTCGTGGTGGATCACCCTGGCATAAATCCAAATTGATTATCCGAAATAGTTGACTCATTTCTTAATATTTGTTTTATAACTTTTTTCCATAATTTCAGAGTGTGATTCATTAGTTTGACTCCTTTATAATTATCCTAGTTTTGTATATCCCCTTTATTTTTATACAAAGGTATTATGGTTCTTTTTCTCCACTCAACTGGCATGGTTCTTTCTCTTAAAATATTATTAAATAATCCTATTAACCATTGTACCCCTAAACTTCGAAGGGTTTCGATTCACCACAGTAATTCTATATACGCTATATTAACATTAACTACACCTCTAGGAAACTCGTTTCACATACAAATCTAGTATTAACAAATTACCGTGACTCGCTCGTGTCACACAAAACAGACCCCAATTAACCCGGTATAAAATTTATATTTTTCATTGGCAATAGAACTGGCGATTCAAATGGTTTTTGGACACAATACCCTCGTCCCAACTGAACTAAAACTTCTTATAATCCCTGCCTCTATTGGGCATCCCGTTCCTGTCCCTTAATTCACTACTGACAAGATTTACACATGTGTTCCTACCCTTCACCCATAAGACACCTCTCTATGTCATCTGCCTTGCCAGATCATCGAGTCCCTGAACGTTACCCACTGCCTCATTTCGGCAAGACTTCTTCCTGTGGCCCGTCTCTACACAACTGAGACAATTTACAGAGAACCCCTGTCTCTAGTTCTGACCCTATTGGCCTCTCCCGCCTTTCCCTTCGCAATAATGGCCCTGAAGGACGGAATGTTGCTACTACTGAGGACCCTAATGGTCCTAACTAAACCCACCACTCTCTGGTTGTAAAAAAAAACTGGACCTAATTCTGTTAGCCCGATTCCTATGCTAAAAATATCACTCCTCCGATGATTATGCCCCACTGGTATCATTTCCATCTACTTCCCAGTCTGACTGGTCTCACTTTCTTACTGTGGAGACATTCCATACAGGTGGCCCTACACTCAACACATAGGACACCTTGTTGTGTGTTCCCTTTTTCTCCAGCCCCACTAGCCATGTCGGAGTGTCCTTATCTCGAACCTGGTATTCTTGTCCTCGATTGTTACCCCGTTGTCCTTTTGGCTCCATTAGCCCTATGGGACTCGTTATTGTCCTCGATGGCCCTGACTGAATCCACCATCACTTGGTAGGAATTTACCTGATCTGAATTATATAATTGTTCTCTACTGGGTATACCCTCCTGTGGTACTTCCTAGCACCGTTTAATCCAGTACTCCAATTCACTAGATTTTCCAACCCTCGTGGCTCCTTTTTCATGGAAGCGTTGATCTAAACTTGTAAATGTACGGTCTTGAAGACATCGACACTAGTCATCCTATCCGAATATCCCATCCATGCTTGTGTCTTCTATTGACGAGTCCATTATCAACTTATGGACCCCTTTATTCTCTTAGCATTCCCTCCTTCGAGTATGAAGTTGTTGAAATAAGTCAGCTTGTCTCCAGCAATCGATCTTCATCTGACCCACTTATAACAATGTTCAAAACTCCATTTACATTTCTATCTAAATAGAAGATGGAAGGTCTCACGATTTACCCGCACCCAAATTTCTTGTTTAATTTCATATACACGTATTTTTATGTGGTGACTGACTCTCATCAGTTTATGTTGCTCCTATTAGCTAAAAATTTTGCTCAAAGTTTAATCCTGGGTGTCGCTACACTCTACCCTATATAATTGCCTTTGGATTGTCCCCCTCCATTGGCCCATCACACTTCCTCTCTTCTTGGTACTATTATAATCACCCATAATACTCTTATATATCCCCTCTCTCATATCCTACCTTAGATCCTAAGCTAACACATATGACTATACTCCCCTTTAATTCAACATTATCAACTTTACATATTCAAACCATTACAAAATGCTCCAAGGCAAATTAAATTTTATGAGTGGCTCCTCGAAAGAGTCCTTCCGACTTCCCCGCCCCTTGTCGACTACATTGGGTAAGTCTGCAATTTGCACCACCGTCAGCTAGGGCAGTGCTTGAGGAACTACTATTCCCGTATAATTATCCTATCATCATCTTCTCGTACAATAATCATGGTGACTTATATCACAATCACCGTTCACAAAATACTCCATGGCTTCCGCCGAGCGTCTCCTCTTGTAGTCCTTCCAATGGCCTTTACTGGTCGTCCTATATTGTTCGGTGTACGAAGGCCAACCGAACTCATATGTGAATCACATCAACTATATTTAATAGCAGAGGAACGTAAGTCTCAATACGTAGACGAATAAAATAATCCTATAATAGGGCTTTATATCAAAGAACGTAATGTAGAAATGCCGTTCAAATTCTAAGGACACTAGAACTCGATGCTATGATACCATCTGTGACACCCCTCCCAATTAAATATTAGGTGATCAGTCCTTTATTAAATTAAAATAGGATTCTCATTTGGTTCAGTCTTAGCATCACTGTCAAAAATCATATTAATTACTAACCACCTAATAGTTAATTAACCAAGTGATTAATGTTGTAGTAAATAAAAGGCAAGAATGCTCTTCATAATTAAGTTAGTGTCTCACTCCTTTGAGATAATTCTCACCCCTCATCTAAAGTGAACACCTAACGCTTCTTCCTAACCCTCCTAGTGGTATTACCCCATGTAACTAGCCTTGACATGCATACTTATCGACACACTTCTCTAGCCCCAATAAACTTACCGTTTTCATAAGTTATTTATCTCATTAACTTTATTATTCATCTTTAATTAAGTCTATTTAATGTTCTCAGTCTTAGATCTTTTTCCCATATAATATTTTACTATGCCCACCCGTATTGCCCGTACAATACGATATCAAATTTTCAATCCCATATTAATTATTTAGTGTCACCAACTAATTACAAAAATTCTCACATACTGAAATTAATTTAGATATCACTAGCTACAATGTCTACTAAAACACCCGTGGTAGAATAAATCTCACACACACACACACACACACACACACACACACATATATATATATTCACATCACTATGATAATATATATGTATACGAAATCCCTGGGTGGAAACCTGCAATGCGGGCATACTCTGCTATCAAGTCTTGGTACATCACGTACTAAATAAGGACATCGGTTAGGATATCACCCTCGAATAAAAAATCAAATCACGCATATTAGAGGCGAACATAGTTCTAGGCCTATGGGTTGCGCACATACCTACGCACCCAAATTACGGGGCACGCTCTCATTCGCATAAGTAGTGGTCATCCCTAAGTTCTATGTTCTGAGGTACAAATGAATATCCCCCCAAATGGGCTCATCAGGATAGGACTGTCTACGATACAAAAGCTCCCGTGATAACAAGTAGCCTATAGGTATGTTTACACATAATCAATCAACCAATAGGTAATCACACAGCCTATGCGTATATATATAAAACATCATATAGGTATACCCTCAACCTATAGTATTTGTATCATACGTAGTGTATATTTATCACCTAAATAGTCTACGTCTTATTATTAAATCACTATTTAATTACTCACATATTTTTCCCGACCATTTTCCCCACTATTCGAAAAGTCATAGCCACTCCATTATATTATTTCATTAGTTAAAATACGATACCCGGACACATCCACTCGGCCCGCTAGTTGAATCCTATGAATTCCATTTCCCTTAATTTATTAATAAAAATTGATCACTAATTAATTTTCAACTCGTAACAACTTCCCACCTAATTCCCCCTTCTCATCGAGGTCAAATAATCTCATACAATATTTTCAGCAAGTTTTCCCAACCTAATATTTTACAATATACATTGAGACCCCTCTATTTTTAACCCTAAAAGTCTCTCGGCACAATAGGCCCCCCGAACCGGTTTGACCTGACCCCCGAATCGATTTGCTGTACCTAAGTTCGATTATCCTTCTTCTCCAACTCATTTTTCCTGCATTAACGAACCTCTAAGTTCTCTGGTTTTTCCCCAAGTCGTAATACAATTATTCTCAACATAACACACCCTTAAATCAAGATGTAAACATCATCTAAATCCTTAAATACAATTCAATGCAACCAAAATCCATCAAATTCTAAATTGGGTTTTATTTGGGTTTCATTCAATCATTCATCAATTCAATTCTCTAAATCCAAAATTAAAAAACAATCTTTACTGGGTTAATCATATACTTTCAGTTACTACAACCTAGAATCATATAGCATTACCAATTTCATATTAATCTCCACACATGATTAAATCATCAAAAAACCCTTTTCATATCAATACCCTCCCAAAAATGGATTTTCACATACACCCACTATGATATGAATTGATTATCACGAATTTACATTGAAATTAAAATTAACCATTTTCCTCTATTTATTTGTAAGGTCTGATCCTTTGATGTAGGCGACGATTCAACGAAGAACGCCTTCAATCCTTCGTGGTTCGGCTCCCAGAAACCTCCCTACTTTCTCCCTCTTTTCTTCTCTGCAGTTATAGGGTTTTCTAAATGAATTATTATTGTTACCAATTTCTTAACTTAGATTAAATAATATAAATCCAGTTTTAGGTTAATGGGCCAAGCCCAAATGACCCGAATACTCCCGTGTGAGCCCGACTATGCCTAAAATGTTTCGAGGCCCCAATTACTACCACCGGGTACTTTTTTTCTACTATCTCGACCTATTCGGAATCAACCGTGACCTCAAAATTATCATGAGAGTTAATCTATATAACTTTTCTTATTTATCTTCAAAATACGTTCCATGTAAAAATAAATATCAACTTCAATTAATTAAATCTAACTCACCCAGTTAAATAAATTCTCCAAAATAAATAAATTCTCCAACTTATTCTCCAAATTAAATAAATTCTCTAACTCAAATAAATTCTCCAAATCACTAATTTTAATTTAATTTTTATATCCTCAAAAATACTGGGTGTTAGATATTAATTGTTATTTTTTTTCGATTTCTTTAATGGAGGTCTATGAAAATAAGAGGATCAACATGGAAATAATGTTTTCATATAAGAAGAGTAGGAAATGGATAAGTTTAAGTTTCAACCTTTTTTTATTTATAGTGACATCATTATTGTTCTTAGCATAGGGATGGACTAATAATTTTTTTGGATCTTTGAGGTTTTGTTTTCTCTCCGCGATATGAATTTTTGATTACTTCATTCGCATTTTGGACATTGGATCCATGGGTTTCAAAATTCTATAGGTACTCCTAAACTATGCTAAGCTATACTCTATAGATATTATTTTTCCAACTTGAGGCATAATATATAAAAAAAAATTATAACTTATCTGTTCCTTATCGTTTTATTTTGGATAAAACATTATACATACTTAAAAAAAGCTAATGGTAAAATGATGTGGGAAATATTGGAGATAATCAATATAGAAATATCAACCTTCACATTTTTTAATAAGGTAAATATATTGGATACCATACAAAGTGTCATGGACATAGGTAGGATGCCATTTTTCCATAAATTTTTTTAGGATCTAAATCTAATGGTAAGATCATGTGACAAAACATGGGGTGCCATTTTTGGATTGTTATGGGTTCATATATTATTTTCTTAGGTAGTTAAATGTTTGTTTGCTGATAATTACATATTAACATGTTTCCTGTAACATGTAATCTGACTCTAAATTTGTTTCTTTCAATAGGTATTTATCCTACAAGATGAAAAGGCAAGATGGCAATGAATATATGTAACAACCCGAGATTTTTGGGACAATAATTAATTTATTTGGGGAGAAATAAATATCATTTTATTTGGAGAATTATTAAATTGGTATTGAGGTCAAAATTTAAAGATGTTAGAAAGTGCTTCGAATGGCAATTTTAAGGGTGTAGTGGTTTTCGAAAGGGTCGAGACAGTCAAAATGACTGTACTTGGGGTCTAATTAGGTTCCGAAATATTTTAAGTTCGTTTGAATCGAATTAAAGTTACCGAGTCATTTAAAGTGTGTATTATCATTTAAAGTTGTGTATCTTGGGATACAAGGCTTATTAATCCTACGGGAGATAAAATTCTCCTTAGAGAGAAAGAGAAATAGAAAGAAAGAAAGAGAGAGGAAGAAAAGAATAAGAGAAAGAGAAAGAGAGAAAAAGTAGGATTTTCGGCCATTTCGCGATCTCGAGGACGAATCAGGCCCTAAGAACTTGAGGCAAGTGATTAAACTTGCTAAATAAATGTTGTGTACCATTTATTTCATGATTTGTGGATATAATTTCTGAGTTTTGGGATAAAATGTCAAAACCTAGATTTTGGGTAAAATCTTAGATTTGTTGTGTATATAATGGATTTGAGGTTAGATATTAGTTGAGGTGTGATATTTGATGAATATTAATGATATATATATGTTTGGATTGAAGTGATATGGTTAGAAGTTGATAAAAATGATTTTTGGGATTTTGGTATTTGAAGAAAAAGTAGCCATTTCGTGCCTTCTGATAGGCCGAATCGATTCGGCCCCTTACCGAATCGATTCGGATAGTTGAAGGTGCTCAGGTCTGAGTGACCAAATCGATTCGGCCCCAACCCGAATCGATTCTTCCTAAGACAGAATCCCAAGTCTTATGACTCGAATCGATTCGCCTTGGAGGCCGAATCGATTCGCAGGGCCGAATCGATTCGAATTTGGCCCGAATCGATTCGGAAACAGGGAAACTTCGGGGATGTTTTTCTAGGGAGAATTTCATTCCGTTTCGTTTGAGGTTATAAATTGGGAACCTCTATAGGAGTTATGAGAAGTGTGTTTTGGAGACTTTTAGGGAGTTTCCCTCATGAGATATTGTTTTGGTCATATGGACTTAATTTGAGAAATACCGATTAGGGAATATTGTATATACTAAGTGGGGAAGCCCACTACCATTGAGTTTTGTATTTAGAGAATAATATGGAAATATATGAAAGAGTGAGAATGTGCTTAGTGATTTTGGATTTTAGAATCAAATCCCAAAAAGGGGATTACTTTAAAGGTTTATACGATCAATTGAACCGTATTTTGGATTGAAAATTATAAATGCTGATTGATGTGCATACAGATATAGAAAATATCCTTAACGTTAATTAACTTGGGAGATGTCTCACATAAATGAGCAATGATGATCGAGGTGCATTAGGATATAAAGAATATCCTCAAGTAAATGGAATTGAGAGACGATTCAAATAAATAAAAGTGATGTGGGAACTTCAAGTGAGATATAATATAGTGTATACTAAGTGGGGAAGTTATGTGAGAATTGACTAGTAGTATATTGAGAGTAAAATATACTAAATAACGATATTATTTCATTTACGCCTAAGAGCGCAATAAGAGTATGTAAACAGTGTGATATATATACCTTATGTGATGGTATATATTTATATGATGTGAGGATGTATGTATATCTTATGTGAATGATATATATATATATATATATATATATATATATATATATATATAAGTGAAGCATACCCCCTCCTTGCTATCATTGGGAAGTTGCGCGAGGAGGGTGAGCACCCTGGCTCGATGAGAAGAGTGTGGATATTCCCCAGTCCATAGCATCCATTTATTATTATATGATTTTTATTAGGGGTGAGACGTGGTGGGTATGTTTCGTCTCATTATCGGGGAGGAACTATGGATGCTTTCCGTACGTTTTGATTAGTTGTTTTACCATGGCGGTGTGATAATAATCCGATATATGGTAACTTGGGATAAAATGAGTGATTCCTGGAAGATGATAGCATTGAGAACTTGCGTCATCGAGTTATAGCTCGTTGGGATGGTTATGATATTACTGTTGTCAAGGTTTTAACAAACGCGGGGTGTGATCGAGGCGTGGAGGCCAAGACTTAAGCCTTAGAAGCCTAGGCGGGCCTTAGGCGTAAAAAGACGTGAAAAGGCGTTTAGGCCTTTTTAATATATTTTAATACTTTTTAACCATAACGAGGCTATTAAAATACAAAAATTGTACATATCATAAAAATATGTCTGAATATTTGCAAATTAAAATACTATTTGATTATTTTGGATGAGATAATGGTCCGATTTGTAAAAAAATCTTTAAAAGGCAATATCGTTTCACTAAAGCATTGTTGTTTTTAGACAAAAAGTGCGCCTTAAGGGTTTTACCAAGCATAAGGCATCAAAAACTTAAGGCGAGGCGTTTCTCCCAAGCCTCAAGCCTAGGCGTGCCTAGACGGAGCCTAGGCGGGTTTTTTAGAACAATGACTGTTGTGCTTAGTACTTTGGGTATCGAGGGCATAATGGACCTCAATGACCAACATTGCCAAGGAGTAGTGTATCGAGGGGTTCCTTGTTTGGATTTCGCTTGTGAGACGTCTCACACACGAAACGCAGTGCAATGTTGGGAGTGAGGAGAAGTTAGTCCTTAATGCTCATATTTATATATATTGGTATATCTCGACGATCGACAGTGCCAAGGAGTAGTGTATCGGGGGGGTTCTTTATTTGGATTTCGCTTGCGAGACGTCCCACGCACGAAACGTCGTGCACTGTTGAGAATTGGGAATAATAAATTAATTAATTGGATAATAAGAAAATTTGGGTTATGCGCATCATGCATTGAGGGCATAATGAATCTTGATAAGCAATACTGCCAGGAGTAGTGTATCAGGGGGTTCCTTGTTTGGATTTCGCTTGCGAGACGTCCCACGCACGAAACGCAGTGCAGTATTGAGAATTGGGAGAAGTTTAGTCCTTAGCACTTAGATGCTAATAACTCACATATAATTATATGTGATTATGTCAATGACTAGAATATGAGAAATTCTAGTAAAAGGAGAAAGTCTATGTATAGTGTATATGTTAGTAAGAGAATGTCTATGTAAACTTTGTATGTGAAGTAAGTGAACAAATAATTGAGATTAATAATATTAGAAATTGAAGAATATGATTTAGATGGATTTTAGATGAGTATCAATTGGGTTTAAGTTAGATTACCTTGCCTGGATAGATTCGGGCATTTATTTGGAGATCATGTGTATACGTTTAGTTCACGCTTTAGTTAAGAGGTGAGTTGGATTTTATGGAGAGTGCGACTCCACCTTAATCATGTCATAATGCATTATAATTATTATGCATTTTAATACACTTGCTATAAAATGTTTTCACACCTAGGGCTCTGACCCGTTTATATTTTCTCTTGCTGTGCACATATATTGTATTATTCTAGGTGTTCCTCCGCAAGTACGCCATTGATATTCTCTTTCCATTGTGTTCGTGGAGCTGTGGCAGTAGCGGACTGTTGCAACATTTTGTTATAGTCGATTCCAATCATTTGAGTATCTAGATTGGGATTCAGTTTGTATATCGGGTTTATACCCAAGTGTTGTAGAGTAGCACTTTTATATTTTCTTTCACAGATTATTGTACTGTCTGTGACCCGACAGCATATTCAGGTATTTTACTTCATACATTGTGTTGTATTCTTTTAAATATTATTTCGAGCATGTGTGTGTCTCTTATAATATTTAGAGTTATGTTGTTGGTTAGTAGTTTCATACTTGGTTTTAATTAAAATGTTTAAACTTTTTGACGCCCTCTTTTTGTAGTAATGGGTAGTTAGTCGTGTTTTTGTTAGGATCGTCAGTAGATGCTGAGAATGATCCACTTGCGATTCCTGATTATTTTAGTATAGGGATGGCCACCCGTTATTATATTGAGCGAGTTGTCACATTATACTTGCATCAAATTTGAGGTAATAAAAATAATTTTTTCCTATATTGAGTTTATAAAGTAAAAATCTATTCAATTTAGATGATTTTTGTGGGCAGTGAACAATAATTGGTGATTTGGTTTGGGTTTTGAAATGAATTTACCAATTGGATGCACTTTCTCAAATGTACCTATTTTGGAATAGTTGAATTGCCAGTTCATATTTGTACTAGATTATAAATGGAAAACATCATTACGAGGAAATAATCATTAGTCTACTTTATATATGTATTAATGGAGGGTGTGAATTGCCAAGTTGCACGATGTTTAAATGTAAAACATCTCAACTAGGAAACAATCATCAGTCTACTTTACATATGTATTAATGGAGGTTGTGAATTGCCAAGTTGCACGAGTGTGTTTTAAACACACATTAAGCAATTAGTCAAGCCCTAAGGCATGATCTAAGCATATGGCCTTCCATGTGCGTGAACTTTTTAGTGAAAATATGGCCTTTTGTATGTTAAAAAAATCCTAATTGTACCATTAATGCATGTGCAATTACTGTACAAATATTCTAAAGTAAATATATGATCGTTCTATTAGCATGGGTTATACCTAGGGACTGTATTTATAGTTTTTTTTAACACAAACATGACATGGTGTGATTATGTGTTTTTACCTGAAACAAACACGACCCGTATAAAACAAGACACGACTAACATGATTACTTAAATTTTATGCTAAATAAAATAAAAATAGTCGCAATAATGTGGATAAAAACAAGAATGACAAAGCGACTTCATATTAAAAGATGACATAAACACAACATATTGGTATCTACGAGATATTGATATCTAAATTAAATTTAAAATCGTACACAATAGTAAATTAATTAATTGAAATATTATTCTTATTAATTTTATGTCGTAAGTTACATTAGAAATTTTGAGCCAACATCTGTTGACGTATAAAGCTCAGAGATATGAATTCAGAATCCTTTCTTCTTCAACTCATTTGCAAGCTCATTTTTAATATGCATCCGTTGTTGCAATCTAGGTGAATTCTCTCTTTATGAAGTTGATTACACAATGGATGAATATTTTTTTTCAACCTTTTCTAACAGTGTCACCATTGTCAGTGTCCTGTTGGGATTATGTAGGCGTAATCTATTCACTACTGCTTCATCCCAGCATTCCGCCAAGGAAGACAGAATACGATCGAAAAAGTATTCTTACGAGAGATCAAATCCATGATTTGTAAGGTAAGTACATTGCTCATTTCCCCTATTATCATTCTTGTAAATAGGAGTTGCCTATATATGACATGCACTAATGAAAAATGTTTTAGTGAGGTCAAATTTCACCCTCTCATATTATTGTTAAAAATAATTACTACCGTGACTCCTTTTTTTAGAAAATATATAGAATCGTGTAAATATGAATCATAGAGGTAACGACTCTAATTAATCCTAAACTAATTATTTTTTTATCTGATCAATCATACAAAAAAAAGTCAAATTTAAGTTCATTTTAATTTAATTAGACCTAAAATTACTATCGGTCCACCAATTATGCAAACCAACTCGTGTTCATCAAAACAACAACCATTTAAGTTATGTGTAAACATGTCCATAACAAGTTAACCAAATGAATCTATTCAAAACATTTAATGTATATATGTGTGCACGTTTCTGTGTGTATGTGTGCATTATGAGTGTGTGCGTGTGTGTGTGTCTATGTGCCTAGTCGTTAAGATAAATAATTAGTTAAAGGGTTATTATGAATAATTAATAGAGTTAGCATTTTAAGTATCCATCATCCATATCAAACCATGATCATTTAACACAAGTCACAACAACCATCAACCCAATAATCAAAGAAAAATTTATCCCGTACTCCTTCTAAATAGTTTACTTTATTCATTCCCTTAAAGGAATAAAGTGCCTTACATAATTAATCCATTTCTTAATTACAAGAATATAATTTAACAAGGACATTGTTGATGTAAAAAATAAACTTGATATAATTTTCTAATCACAGATAAAATATGTAATAGTAAATAAATATAGAGATTTTTAAAGTGGTTTAGATATGGAAGAAAGCCTATGTCCACTGTTATTTTATTGATATTTGCGATTACAGAAAACTAGGTACTCTTACAGGTAAGAATATCCCAGAATCCGTTCAACTGTGCCCTTGATGAAAGGGATACAATGTATTTATAGTGACCCGGAGGTCAAGGGTCGGAATGTTAAGGGATGGAATGATTTTACATAATTAAGCATTTACATCTTGACATAATAACTGTGACGATTGGATGTATAAACCACGTGTAGTATGCCCCTTGGTATGTTGATGATTCGCTATCTTGTTGGTCAGTATTCCATGTGTTAGTCGGCATTCCATGTATTGGTCGACATACTTACTTCTTACGGACGAGGACTTTGGCCACATTAGAGGAGACGTGTTCACTTATGATTGGTCCATGTGAGTGGATATTTTAGGCATCAACAAAAGCCCCCAATGCTTCATGCTTGGCGCTTGCGTGAAAGTATGGAGAATTTGATTCTAGAATAACCTCAAATTATTTTCATGATGCTTGTTCGACAGCCGACCTCCTACATTTGTAAAATTTAATAGTATTGTTTGAAAATGGCATTTTTACAAAGAATTTGAATTTTAGTGAACCACCAAAGGGAAAATGGGTATTTTAACCTTTTGATTCACGAAGCCGACAGAATCTCAATCGTTGGTACATTTAATCATTTCGTTCGATGATTTGAGGCAACCTATAAAAGATGAGAGCTTTTCCAGGTTCTTCCTTACCCCTAAATTTTTTAACTGTAGCAGCCATTTCTAAGCTTTTATTTGATCATTTTCCATCGTTCCTCCTTTCCTTTTGACAGTTCTTGCTGAATGCTTAATCTTCTATAAGAATTCTTTATTTTCTTTATTTTTCCTCATTTTCGTCTTTTGAACCATGGTTTATATAGTTGATGATGAGTCTTTAGAAGAATTTAGGGTATAGCATAAAATTCCATCTTGGGTCGAATTAGAACTCCCTCATGGACCTTTAGATGTATATTCCTTCGATGAAGGTCACTGGATTCCCACTTTGTTTATAACAGAGTGTGGTTTTTCATTTCCACCAAACCCTTTTCTTCTTTTTTTTTGTCAATATTTTGATGTTGTCCCAGCACAAGTGGCTCCTAACACATGCAGAATTATCAATGGTGTAAACAGATTAAACGAACTCTATAGGAACCATATTGGGATTCCAGAGATTATATTTTGTTATAATCGGTCCATTGGAGGGGAAAATACATATTATTTGAAAACCAGAGCTGCTAATAGAGATTTAATGTTGAATTTGCCTGACTCTAATAAGGATTATTGGAGTAATGCTTTAGTAGTTAAGAATTGGCAACATGCACCCCTTAATGGTGGAGTAGCCTATCATGGTCCCAGATGCCCTCAATCAGGGAATGGGATATGTTGTTATTTTAATTTTTGTTCATCTTTTCTGATGTGTATTAAATATCATTACTTGTTGCTTTGTTGCAGAGGAACGTAAGAGAAAGTCTCCCAAGCCGAGTGAATTTAATTTGGAAGAACTCAAATTCTTGTGGGGCCTGAACCAAAGAACATGAGAACATCACCCCTGATCAGTTTCTACCTTGCTGTAATATAAGACCTCCATCACTTCCCTTGTAGACCGACCAATAGATAACATTCTATTAATTTTAATTGATTTGGAGAAAGACCCAGTATCTACTTCCTCTGCTAGTAAATCTGTTGGAGTTGTTACTAAAGCCGGTACTTCCACCTCTATTGACTCCAATCTTTCACTTGCTATCAATATGGGCAAGAGAAAAATCCTTAGCCTTTTAGAAGATGACTCTACAGTCGGGGCGAAGAAGCCATTTGATACTGTTGTCTAGAAGAAGAAGGATGATGTTGGAAAAAAGCCCCCAGTCAACAAGGATGATGAATCTCCTTTGAAGAGATTAAGGAGGGGTCATAATGA
Source organism: Sambucus nigra (assembly GCA_949130495.1). Classification (NCBI taxonomy): domain Eukaryota; kingdom Viridiplantae; phylum Streptophyta; class Magnoliopsida; order Dipsacales; family Adoxaceae; genus Sambucus; species Sambucus nigra. The sequence continues at coordinate 238,181,070 of OX422211.1, forward strand.
TAAGCAGGTTGAGAAATTTATTGATATTGATCAACAGGGTTTGGTCTACATGGTTCCACATGTTACTGGCTAATCTGTAATCTTTAATCCTAGCTTGGCTAGGAATTTGATCAAGTCTGGCACACTCCCTAACCATAGAGCTGCTGCTGCTTTAATGGCTCGATCTCAATTATCAACAAGGGCTTGTCAATGCCTGGCCATATTAATTTTTCATTTCTGACGTTGGTCTGATGCTATTCATTCCTTTTTAATTTTATATTAACTTGGCTTTTCTTGCAGTTGTTGGTTGACTATAAGCAAATGATGGAGAAGTACGATTAGCTATATTCTTACTCAAGAGAAGTAGAAGAAGCCTTTGAAGATCTGAGGCATTCTTTGCTAGAATCCCAACAGGCTCTGGAAACTTAGAAAAAGGCCTAGGAAGAAAAATTCAAAACTGTTAAAGAAGCTAGGTAGAAGGTTGATAATTCTTTGGTTGTGGCTAACTGGGTTATTACTAAAGCTGAACGCAGGCCAAAGATTGCTGAAAGTCAACTAGCCAAGCTGACCACAGATATTTATGCCAAAAAGTCCAAGAGGAAGAAGGTCAGGGAATATTCATTCAATAGGGGATGGGATAAAGCTATCTCTACTACTTTCGCTCAAGTTGGGTATGCCAAGAATATTTTTTTTAAGGAAGGTTGTTAGGCGGTATTGAAGGAAGTTGGTACTACTAAAGATTATGAACTTTTCCTCAGGCATGATCTAGGTCCCCCACCTAACCTTGATGATGAGATTGAAGATGAAGCGGTTCAGGGGAATCTTCCTTGGCTGTTGACTCTACTACTCCTCTTGTAAACCAAGGAAATAATTCACCTATCCCTCCCCTACCGAGCAAGAGATCTATGACGTGGAGAAAGATAAGAAGAAGGTGTAGACTTGCTCGGCCTCTTATATTTCGCACCTTTTTTGGATCTTCTTTTTATTTTCTCCTAATGTACTTGTATAACTATCCTTTATTAGTAAATTCACTCTTTTTCCAATTGCCTTATTATCTTTCCATTTTCTTTTATTGTTGATCAATTGTTTATTTATCCTTATAGTTTTTGGCAAAGATGGAACGAATTTCTTCCACTCATTATGACTTACTCAAGTTCTGCAATAATATGTTCAAGGTCGATCATTTGGACTTGACTGGTGAAGAGTTAACAAACTTGCTAGGCACAGATGCTTCCGATCAGGCTAAAGATGCCTATACTTATCTTAAGTTTCTTTTTGGTCGGGTTGTGTCTAATAATATTTCATACTATGAGAAGACCGAAGAACTTCAAACCGAGCATATTGAAGCCAAATATTTATTGTCTGTTGATTATGAGGCCAAGTACAAGGCCTTGAGTGAAGCTTGGGTATTTGAAGAGAAATTGGAGAAATATGCCTCTACATTTAGAAAAAAAACAGTTTTTATTGAACTGTGGAGTTGATGAAGCCAGAGAAATTGCTAAACTTATGGAAGAGCAAATAATAGGCTGAGCGATGAACTTGGGGACTTCAAATAGTCTTCTGCTGCTGGTGCCAAAGAAGGTGCCTCTTTTTTAAAGGAGGAAAATGTCAAATTGAGGGAAGATCTTGAAGCTTTGAAAAAATCAAAACCTGCATCATCTTCTAGATAGAGATCTATCCGACCAACTGTAGAAGAGACTAGGAGCAAGAAAACTTTAGATAATCAAGATGCCTAGCTGAGGGTGAGAGTCAAGGTGTTACCGATTTGTCCTTAAAATTGGAAGCTAAAGACAAAGCCCTTTCCGACCAATCCTCTTAGTTGAAGGTGTAGGATGAGGTTTTGAAGAAACTTCAACATCAAGTCAAAAGATTAACTTTCCAATTTTACAAATAACCCAGAGAGGTATGGATGGATGGTTACCATGAATATTTGGGCCATATTGATGGTCACCTCTCTCAATCTCATTGTGAAAGTTATAAATGGGGTTGGACCAATTGCTTGACTATGATGAGGGTTGTTCATATTAGCAAACTCTGGTATTGGCATGATCCTAGTTTCTTAGATTGTCAATAGCCTCCGTTCAAGTTGGATGTCAGCTTAATACAGTTGAGTCGATTACCCAATGCTTGGTATCAAAATATTTAGGGGATTATGAGTTACACGATGAACTTGAAATAGTTTAATGTAATACCCCGTATTTTTATGGCCTTTAATTATGGGATTAATTAAATTAAATTGGGATGAATTAATTTAATATTAATCCGGATTTAAATTAATATTTACTAGCGTGACGTGAGTTAGTAATTATTGATGGGAATTATGTTAATTATAACTTAATAAGCAAAGTAACAAAGTGATGTTAATTTATTAAAATTATCACGAGAGAATAATACGACATTTATAGAAATTAAGTCGGGACGCGCGTGTCAGTCATGCCGGGACTAAATTTAATAAAATAAAAAGTAAATAAATTTTAAGTCACCCGTAAGGTCATTTCGAGTGCTCTAATGTATCCAGAAGGGTCAAGATAGTCAAAAAGTATACTCGGGGATTTAGTTTGGGTCTCGGGACGATTTTAGGCCTAACCGACAACCCATGATGGCATTTTAGTAATTTATAATTTTGGACATTAATTAATTACAAAAATTAAGAAATTATTGATTTTCGTCATTAATTAAACCCCCCAAAATCCAAATTACAAAACTACCCCTACAAGGTGCCGGTTTGGCCTAAAATATTTCGGAGTCCAAATAAAATACTCGGGTAGTATTTTATGACTATCTCGATCCTCCCGAGCCCAACGACTCCAGGAATTACTCACTTTATTCCGGGTTACCATTCATTGGATTATTATCACACCGCCCTGGTAATAAAAACAAATCACAACGTATAGGAAGGGGTCATAGTTCCGAACCTGAAAATGAGAACGAATCATACCCAAGACTTCTCACCCAGGATAAAATCACATAATAAATAATGGACGACTTTGACCTAGGGACTATATGCACCCTGCTCCTCAAGCCAGGGGCCTCACCCACATCGCGCAACTTCTCATGATAGAACTGGAGGGTATGCTCAACAAATAAGTATAGATATATCATTCACACTAGATATATATATACAGTCACAACATATATGTGCAAATCATCACACAAGGTATTTACATCATGCCATATAGGTATACATACTCTCTTACATCCGTATGTAGGAAAGAATTGAATTCATTTATAAGTATATAACTCTTATTATACTAACCATTGCTAACTCGCATACTTCCCCAATTCATCTTATAATACGATCTCTCACTTGAAGTTTACTTATCCATTACACCTATTAAATATGAATAGTCTCCCAATTCAATCAACATTAAGGATACCATCTATATCCAGATGCACACCGATCAACAATAATTATCCCCAAATAAAATTTTTGATGCTAGGAGTATTTCCTAATAGTCGATACGATAACTTCGATTTGCACTCTCTCGAAATAACTCAATACGACCCCAACATTTTCATCATATGTGAAACTCCCTAAAAGTCTCCAAAACATACTCCTCATAACATATTAAAAGGTTCCTAAGTTTCGGACCGAAAAGAAGAGGGGTGGAAATAAAATCCCATTCTTGAGCTAAAAACAGAGGACCGGTCGACCGGCCACTGACCCCCGGTTGACCGCGGTTCAAAAATTTGCCGTAAGAAGGAGGCGGTAGGCTTTTCCCCTGAGCCGCGGTCAACCGGCCATAGCTGATACTTCGGCCAACCTTCATTTTGGAAGAAACCTAACTTCCCAAAAACACCAAAATACCATCCTCTAACCATAAATCTCCAACCCAATCATGTTTCTAACATTAAAACTCATCAAATAAATTAATCCAACTAATTTACAACCTCAAATCCATATATAAACATCAAATGTAAGATTTAACCCAAAAATCTAAGTTTTAACACTTTTAACACAAAATCCATAATTTTATCCACAAATCATGAAATAATTGACACACATGAATTATTTAGCAAGTTTAATCACTTGCCTGAAAGTTGTAGAGGTTGAATCTTCCTCGAATTCGCATAATGGCCGGAATCCCCAATATTTTCTTCTTTCTCTTCTTCTTTTACTCTTCTCTCTCTCTCTCTAGGGCTTTCTCTTCTCCCAGAATGAGATTGTTATCTCACGGAGGCTTTTTAAGCCTTATCTCCAAAATACCCAACTATAAATGATAATACACACTTTAAATGACTCGGTTACTCCAATTCAAGTCAAACGAACTTGAAATATTATGGAACCTAAATAAGACCCAAGTACAGTCATTTCGACTATCTCGACCCATCCGGAATCAATCGCACGCTCAGAATCGTCATTCGAAATACTTTGTAACATCCTCAAATTTTGACCTCAATTGCCGAATTATAATTCTCCAAATTAAATAAATACTATTTCTCCCAAAATAATTTAAATTTTCCAGTCCTAAAATCACGGGGTATTACAACTAACTAGGGAATTAAAGTTCATTACCCAGTGAGTATGCAGGATGATCTCGGTTGGTACCAATGCTTCAGTCCCAAATGAAAGCATGTGTTTCTCCAGTTATTATTCTTTGCGTTGTTCTGTAGGCCCGAAGAACAGAGTGTAACTCGTTAATCCAGTTGCCCTTGGCAGCATCAAGTCTCTTTTCAGTCCATTCAGTAATGTTCAATTTGTCACTTCTGTTTGACCATTACTTTGAGAATGTCTTGGTGAAAAATGAAGCTTCTGGATTTTAGATAGGGCATGGTATGCTTCAAACTCCTCGTTGTCGAACTGGGTGCCATGATCTGTGATGAACGCATATGGTAAACCATATCAACAGATGGTATTCTTCCAGATGAACTGATACACTTTCTCATAAGACATATTAATCAATGGCTTTGCTTCCACCCATTTGGTAAAGGAAACCACAACAAAAACTAAGTATTTGAACCTACCTTTGGTGGTCGGAAGTGGTCGACCAAGTCAATTACCCATATAGAAAATGGCCAAGGTGACGTTATTGGTGTTAAAGCAGCATTAGGTGTTTTATGGATGGTAGATAATCTCTGGAACTTATCACACTTTCTTATAAAGGTTATACAATTGGCCCTCATGGTTGGCAAGTAATATCCCTGAGTGTTGTTGCATTGAAGCAATGATCTTCTCGATGAATGAGCTCTATAGGATCCTTTATGCACTTCATTGATCAAATCGTCCACCTCCATTGGATGAACACAACGCTGCATGGAGATCGTCAATCCCCCTCTGTATAAAACTCCTTTTTCCAACACATAACTTGCTTCTTTATATCAGAGATTCTTTGACTGTTTATGATCAAGTGGTAGGGTTATATCTTCAATATACGCTTTGATGGGATCTATCCAGGAAGGTCCCAGATCTACAGCTATGAAACTAACCATCAGGCCTTCATCAATACTTCGATTAACCAGGAGCTCGATTGGGATTATTCTTCGAAGCTCAATTATGATTGCTGATAATAGTCGAGCAAGTGCATCAGCTCAAGCATTTTCTATTCTTAGGATCCTATTCATTAGGACGGTTAAAAATTTGGCAATGAATTTCATGGCCTTGGCAAGATACCTGGACACCAATTTTCCTTTGGCTCCATACAAATTCGACACTTGGTTAATAACCAACTGTGAATCCCTATGTGACACTACTTGTTCGACGCCTAATGTATGACTTAAATTTAGCCCAATAATTAAGGCTTCGTATTCTGCCTCATTGTTTGATGCTTTAAACTGAAACCTGAGAGCATACTCAATATTAATATTATCAGGAGTATTAAGTATTATACCTGATCCACTCCCGATAGCATATGAAGATCCATCCATGTACAAATTCCATAATTAAATATCATCATTGAAGCTTTTTTCTCTCAATGATCCATGCTAGAATATCTTTATACTCTCTTTTGCATATTTGTGGGTCATTTCCTGAATTCTGGACGACCCAGGTTGGTTAGCAACTCCTTCGGCTTGCTTTTGAGGTGACATCTCTTCTTTTAAAGTCTACTTGTCAAGCAAGCTCTGTTGGTTGGGAACCAGTGGATAAGTAAATTCAGCAATGAAATCTGCCAAAGCTTGGCCTTTCAATGAAGATCTTGGTTCATAGAAAATGTCATACTTTCCCAATTCTACTGCCTAATACATCAATCTTCCTGACTTCTAAGGTTTATAGAGAGCTTGGCAAAGAGGCAAATCAATATACACAACTATGGTGTGTGCTTAGAAATAAGGTTTCATTCGTCTTGAGGCTTCAATAAGTGCTGGGGGTAATTTTTCTAAACGTGAGTACCTGATTTCAGCTCCTTTGAACGCTTTACGGGTATAGTAAAGTGGTTTTTGGATTCCATTATCATTTTTAACCAATGCTGAGCACACTATTGAGTCAGAAATAACTAAATACAAGTACAATTTCTCTTCAAAACTGGTCGGGAGAGCAATGATGGCCATCCCAAGTACGTCTTTAACTCATAGAATGCTTCTTCATATTCTACATTCCATTTAAAAGTTTTTCTCAACACTTTAAAAAATGGAAAGCACCTATCTGTTGCTCAGGAAACAAATATTTTTAAGGCTGCCATTCTTCTAGTGAGCCTTTGTACATCTTTCTTGCAGGTCAGCGGCTGTATTTTTATCAAAGCTTTTGTCTTTGTTGGATTGGCTTCAATTCCCCTTTGATTAACTATGAATCCTAGAAACATCCCTTCTCAAACTCCAAACACACACTTGGTCGAATTCAGCTTCATCTAATGCTTTTCCAACTGATCAAAAGTTTGACTGAGGTCGGTGATATGATCTGAAGCTTTTTTTCTCTTTGTCAACATATCATCCAAATAAACCTCCATATCTTTGCCTATCTGTTTTTCAAAGACCTTGTTCACCAACCTTTGATACGTTGCACGTACATTATTGATACCAAAATGATTACATTATAGCAATAAGTTCCTCAAGGGGTAATGATGGTCGTACTGTCCCTGTCTTCAGGTTTTATTTGAATCTAGTTATAAGCATAATACGCATCTATAAAGCTTAAAAGTTCATACGCAGACGTAGCATCCACCAGATGATCAATTTTGGGAAAGGGAAAATGGTCTTTTAGGCATGCCTTAATTAAATCAATAAAATCTACGCATATCCTCCATTTATTATACTTCTTTTTTACCATTACAACGTTGGCCAACTAGTTTGGATACTTCACATCTTCAATAAATCGGACTTTTTGAAGCTTCTATACTGCCTCTTGGATAGCTTGATTCTTTTTAGTACTGGAAAATTGATGCCTCTGCTTGATTGGATTGGCGTCCTTGCTGACGTTGAGCTCGCGATAAAGGAAATGGGGATCAATCCTAGGCATATCCTCATGGATACAAGCAAATACATATCTTCTTGCCTCTGAAACATAATCAACTCATGTTTAAGGTCGATCTAGGTAGTTCTTTATTATTTGTCATCATCCAGAATGATATTTTCAATGGCTTCCACAATTTATCCTTTTGCCAAATTTGTTTCATCTCGTGGATTTAAGGTTTTAACCTCAGATTCACCATTAGGCTCAGTAGTATCTAGTTGGTAAGTTGTAGTCTTCTTCTTCAATTCAATCAAATATTTTTTCTCGGCTGATGTGTAATAACACTCTTTAGCCACCTTTTGGTCGCCTTTCACAGCACCTAACCCAAAATGAGTTGGAAACTTCAAGCACCGATGGACCGTTGACAATACGACTTCAAACTTTTTTAATCCTAACCTGTCGAGGATCACATTATAGGCAGATTGAACGTTCTTATTCATCAGGAAGAAATGTATTTTTTCTATGCGACTTACTGGCCAAGTTATGATCAACATTTCTAGCTTGATTGTTCCTAAAGGGTAAACTTTTTCTCCAGAAAAGCATATTAATGGCTTATGATAGGGTTCCAGCTGGCTGAGCTTCAAGTTCAAATTCTGAAAGCAAGGATAAAATATAATATCGACTGAACTCCCATTAGTAATAAAAACTCTGGCGATGATAATATCTTGGATTCTGAATTTAACAACTAATGGGTCGTAATGGGGATAAAGTACCCCAGAGCGATCATTATTTGAAAAACCAATCACCAATTTGTCCTTGTTGACCTTCCTTGTATGATCACCTTCATTCAGATTAATCCTCTCGATATAGGGGCAAGCCTGGGCTTCATTCAAATAAGCTTTCTTTTCAGTAGTGTGATTATCTCCTCCTACATTGCCACTTGTAATCATATGACAATCAAATGAACCAAAACTGATCATAGCTACCTATAGGCATGTCAACGAGTCGGAGCCGGGTCGGGTTTAGGGTGATCTAGATCCTTGTAATCGGATCTTCATCGAGTTCGGGTCCAGATCCTGGTCTTCATCGGGTCTACAATATTGGATCCAGACCCGGATCCGTTCGGGCCTTCGGGTCTCGGGTTCGGGTTCGGGTCCGGGTCTGACCAAATATATACATTTATTTTATATTATCCCCCTTCTTTATTTTTTAATCCTAAATTAAAATATTTTGTAATGTATTATAGAATATTATTAGTATAAATAAAACATATATTATTTATATTTATTATATACATAAATATATATTTTTATATATATTACTTACATGTTATATTGATAAGATATATTTATAAATATATATAAATTTATAGTATATGTATATATATTTAAAAAATAATAATGTACAATTCGGGTTGGGTTTTTGGGTTCGGGTCTTGTATAAGATCCAGAACCTACCCGTTTAATAAATGGGTCATGGAGTATTCGGGTCTTCGGGTCTTCATGTTCGGGTCCAAAAAAATATGCTCAGACCCTATTATATGGATCGGGTTCGGGTCCATACCCGACCCATTGACAGGCCTAGCTACCTCACGTTTTGGTTGCTTGGGATTCTTCGATAGGTCTGGATCATCGTTATAATCGTCTTCAAGATTTCTCTTCCTGTCATCTCTAGGCTTGCATGGATAATTTGACCTTCTTCTAGGTTCTCTGCTGTCACGTCGATCAACAAATTTACTGAGTTTTCCTCGGTGGATGAGGAATTCTATATCATTTTGCAAAGCGATGAACTTATTTGTTGTATGACCATAATCCTTATATAATTCACAATATTTGGATCTATCCCACTTGTTAAGAGGCGCCCTTAACTTCTCTGGCCATCGCAAATCTTCACTGCGATTAATTTCTTCTAGGATATGATGAATGATAACACTCAATGGAGTGTAGTTTTCATACTTTTTGCGCTTATCTTCTTTCTTCGGCCTTTGTTCCTTCTGCTCCGTTTTCTCCTTCTTATCAAGATTTATGTCAGGCTTCGTGAGTGGACTCTATTTTGCGGCTATAGCTTCCTCGACATTCATTATTTTTATTGCCTTTACCATGAGTTCAGCCATAGTTTTGGGAGGATCTTTAGCCAAAGTATAATATAGTTTCTCTGGAAGCAAGCCACTCATAAGAGCACCGCTGGCAGTTTTTTCCTCATAATCAATCACTCCAACTTTCTATTGTTAAAGCGTGTGATGTATTCCCTGGTAGTTTTCCCCACTTTTTGCCTCACACTTAGAAGATGAGCTATTATTTTTACTGGCCTGGCTCCAAAATAGAAGTTGCTAATGAATAGCTCGACAAGATGATTGAAGGTGGAAATTTATCCCTCGAGGCAAGTTATTATACCATATTTGGGCTGAACCCGTAATGGTACTTGAAAATGCTCTGCACCTTATTTCATCACGAACTAAATAAATATCATTTACAGCTTGATATTGCTCGATATGGAGAATAGGATCAATCTTATCATCATATTTGGGAGTGACCACAGGAACTTTAAATTTTGATGGAGTAGAAAAATCCACAATTTCCTGAACAAAAGGGGATCCTTTAACAAAACTCTACTGCAAAGGATTCTTTGCTTTTTCCATTTCATCCAACTAATCTTCCAACCTCTGAATCGATCCTTTCAACGATGGATTGCCTGCCTCAGATTTATGCTAAGTAGCTTGACTGTTTCGACCATGTGTCTGCGTTAAACTTTCCTTTTAGGAGGTCTGCTCGGCATGTACGAATTGTCAAACACTTGATCTAAATCTGATCGAGGCCTCACATTGTTCGATTGGATGTTGAGTGTTTCTCGATAATTCCCTAGGAGGATATTATCTCGAGGTCCCAAATGATCAAAAGGCGAAGCTCTACATAGCCTTTCCAAGACACTTGGACTTTGAGGAGAAAAATAATGAATATCATAGGGTTCTGTGGACCTGAGCAATGAACTCGCTCCTGGAGGATAAGAGGTGTCTCATGAAGATTTGGAATAACTATATCTGATGGATCTTGGAGGTGGAGGTGGCATTTCTTTTCGGGATGACGGATCCACTTGTAATTACTAAACCAATTACATTACCGTTTACTACATGGCTTCTTATCCTCTAGAAATACTTACCAAGATTCCAGGTAGGTCTGTTATCGTAGGTGGAGCAGACGAAACAGATGGACTGACTTCATTTCTGACACTGGACTCAGGGTCAGTTATCGTACTTCGAACAAGAGTATGTAAGAGTGAGAACGATAATAAAAATATGTGATAGTGATAGTGAGTGACACTATCGCATTTATAATTTGCATACCAAAGTAATCATAGAATCAATAAATGTGATAGTGAGTGACACTAATGTCGAGAGTAAAGATCAAGGACAAATTATCGTGGAAGAGTCTAAAATAGTTTTACTTATGACTCTCCACAGATAGTTCAGTCTTTACTGACTGAGACCCCTGCAGTACCTAATTGGGTTTCTAAAGATCATCCCATTGATAATGTTATTGGTAGCTCTGATTAGCCAATGCATACAAGATCCCAACTACGTAATGTTGCCCATTTTGCGTGCTTTGTTTCTTTAGTAGAACCAAATAATGTAAATGAGGCACTTAGTGACTCATTTTGGATAGGTTCTATAAAGGAATAGCTCGTCTAATTTAAGAGTCATGACGTGTGTAATCTTGTACCTAGGCTAGAAAATAGAAGTGTTATTGTCACTCGTTGGATCTTTCAAAATAAAACGGATGAATCTGGGATGATAGTTAGAAATAAAGCTAGATTAGTTGCCAAAGTCTACTCTCAAGTTGAAGGAATATATTTTAAGGAGACCTATTCCCCGGTCACTCGCCTCGAGTTTGTTCGCTTACTCTTGGCCATATCTTATCACTTACAATTGAACCTTTAGCAAATGGATGTTAAATCCATTTTTTAAATCGTATTTTGACCGAGGAGATCTTCATTAAACACCCAAAAGTCTTTATCGATCCTCATTACCCAAACCATGTTTATAGGTTGAAAAAGTCATTATACAGTTTAAAATTAGCCCCTCGGGCCTGGTACAAATTCTTGTCGACCTTTTTAATCAATAAAGGTTTTCGACATGGCAAAAATATCCAAAAATTATTTGTCAAACATTTTAACAAACAGGTCTTAATTTCTCAGGTATATGTTGACGAAATTATATTTGGATCTACTTCTTCGGCTGAAGTTAAAGAGTTTTAAAAAATTATGCCCGGGGATTTCAAAATGTTGCTTATAGGGGAGCTTCAATATTTTTTAGGTCATCAAGTTAAGAAAAAAGATGATAGGTTATTTATATCACAGTCTAAATACACAATTGAATTAGTTAAAAATTTGGTTTATATAAAGTTAAATTTTTGAGGACTCCCATTAGCACCTCTACAAAACTATCTAAGGATGAGAATAGGAAACTGGTAGATCCTACGATATATAGAAGTATGATTGTTAGTTTATTGTATTTTACAGCTTCTCCATCCGATATCATGTACGCTGTGTGTATTTGTTCTCGTTACCAAAGTAAACATAAGGAAAGTCACCTTATCTGTGTCGAACGAATAATCAAATATGTTAAGGGAACGATAAACCTAGGTATATGGTACACAAAAGACACCACAAGCCCAGTTATAGGATACACGAATGCTGACTGGGTCGACTGCTCAGATGACAACAAAAGTACTTCCGGTGCTTGTTATTACATAAGTAATAACCTAGTAGGGTGGAGTAGTATAAAACTGAAATACGTATCATTTTCCATAGCCGAATCAGAATATATATAAGGCAGGAAGTTGTTGCGTTCAGTTATTATGGATAAAGCAAATGCTTAGCGACTACGGCATTGATGAAGAAAAGATAAATTTATATTATAATAACAAAAATGCGATCAATATCTTTAAAAACATTATTCAACATTCGCGCGACTAAACATATTAAAATTAGACATCATTTGATATGTTAACTTGTTGAGTAAAAAGATTAGAAATTAACTATTTACCCACTGAACGTCAACTAGCTAACTTGTTCACCGAGCCTTTGGATAATTTACGTTTTGAATCTTTATGGAAATCCATCGGTATGACTATTCTTGATTAGATATCTATCGCCTATCATATCCTCTGGTTACTATCATGCTCGTAATTGGTCTCTGAGGATACAGGGCATGGTCGTTTGATAAATGACAAAAAATGCCTCCTATCTCTATTTTATGGAGGTGACCCATTGATTTAGGTTGATAGAATAATGTTTACATTGCTTTTTATATTCATTTTATGTTCTTCACCCTTTGTCCAATTGAGACAAAATGGGGGAGAGATATTTGAGTTCATCGGTACATTTATCATAACTTCTTGACTAATTCTTGATCTTTTCCATTAGTTATTTTATTATTTTTTAGGAATCAACACCATCAGATCTGCTTAGGGTATTGATCTATTCGTAGTTGAGTTATGTACTTTTTGGTTTCAACGAAATGGTGTAGTTAGAATTTTTATACAGGAATAATTTTTTCTTATTTTTTTATCCTGAAGAGTCCTAGATGACTCAAAGGAGATTTTATCTCTCATTTACAAAGAGGGAGATTGAAGCACACAGTATAGTTGACTCACTTAAGTCTGCACTATATAGGAGCCTCAACTATATTGGAAAGGTAGAAAAAATTAAGTCCAACCTTCAAGTTCATCATAATCAATTCATATGCTACATTATCATCATCAAAGATCAAGTCATACACGTAGAAAACCAACACACTCAGCACATAGGATTGCATTTCATCTCATATTTGATTAGTGTGTGTTTGTTGGAATTAAAATGAATTTTCTACAATTTTTAGGAATCTTAAAACAATTAAAATCTTTTTTAACATAATTAAAATAGGGTTTAAATTATTTTGGGGTTAAATTCTGTATTTTCAAAGTTCCTAAAATATGGCTGGGGTAGAATCCAAAACCAGAACAAAGATTTGTGGTTCAAAGTTAAATTTTTAATAAATTAAAAACACACATTTATAAGGCACTTAGAGAGCTACACGTGTTTGCCTAGACTGGTTCAAATTGCGTTTGTTTGCTCTCACAATCCAGCGCATCTCTTATAGTCTTTAGATCAAATCTTATCAATGTACTGCAAGTGTTTTTAGACGATCCAAGTGCATTCCCTTTGAGACAATCAGAGTGTAACATTGTGCAATCATCTTTTAAACCTTAAATTTAAATTTGAAATGTTGCATCGATCGCAGGCGTTCATTCCCTTCGGTGTTCCAGGCCCTTCCAGGCTTATTATAAATAAATTCCTTAGGGTCCCCATTTTAAGACTTTGGAAGTTCGTTCAGTTGAGAGAAACAAAAAGAGAAAAGACAGAAAAGAAAAAGACAGAAAAAAAGGAAATCATTTTGAGATTCTCTCAAAAATTTTTGAAAATAAATTGAGAGTTGGGGGTTTTATTTCCTCATAGTTTCAATCTCTCTCTCAACAACCTCACATGTTTTTGATCTCGTTTCTTTTTAGAAACTTAGAGATCTACATCAGTGATAAAGTCAAGTTTAGATTTCTAGGCTGTTTTTTATTTCTTGCTTAAGAAATCATAATTTCTTGTTGTGTTCTGTTTGTGTAAAGTTTTTAAAAACCTTTAATCCAACATCTCTCTTATTTATAAACTGAAATCATGACTAACATGTTTTTGTAACACCCCGCCTAATTAAATACCGGGTGGCCAGTCCCATACCAAATTAAAATAGAATATACAATTGGCTCATTCTTAGCATCACTATCGAAAAAATTTACAACTCACCCAATACCCAATTAAGCTGGTGTTAAAAAAACTTTCCAAATTTTAATTCAACAAAAATCCATTTTTAGTTTAATAATAACACTACACATTTTATTCTACAACATTGATAACCGAACAGATAACGCAAAAGAATTTAAATGCAATTGGAATAAACATTCCCAAATAATTTCTCAATACAGTAATCCCAACAATAGTAAATGTATTAAAATGATACGAGTACAAGAGTATTTGACTCAGATGGAAAAGAGATAACTGAATTCCTTTGGGCGACATGCCCTAACTAAAAGAATACTGTGAATCAAATGAAGATAGGCGTCTAAGCAATACTCCATAGCTCCATAGCTCGTCATAATCAGCTAAGGTTGGCGTCCCTGTTGCTGGAAACCTGATATAAAAGGTACAATAGAAAAGAAAATATGCAAGGAAACGGATCAGAGCCCGATGTGAAAATGATTTTTGAAAACAACAAGTATTTAACAAGTGCAATAAAGCATTTATTATGTACATGTTAGTATCCAACTCTCACTTGCTATTCTCACCTCTCATCTAGAGTGCACACTTAACGTTTCCTATTAACCTCCTAGTTAATTGTTCCTCCTCACTAATTTCCATAATATGATTCCATCCCATATCATAATCCCGTATATCCCATACCATACGTAATATAATAATTCATATACGTTTCCCATTAACATGAATCATTTCTGATTAAAATGAGTTAAGCTTTTCAAATCTAATAGAATAATATTCATTAACTTAATTCAATTCTTTTCTCAATTCACCGTTATCTACAATTATCACACAGTAGATGATTTAACAACAATTTACACATACATTTAATTGATTATATATATATATATATATATATATATATATATATATATATATATATATAATACGGCACCCCGAGTCACAGTTGCAGTGCAATGCATTACTTTGCTATCATGTCCCATTATCGTTGGTCGCCGAATAGAGGACTAAAGGTTCAGTAGGGATTCCTCAAACCACAAACATGAACACAATCATTGGAGGAAACATAGTTCTCATACCCACGGGACACGCACATACCTACGTTCCCATAGTCAACGGACTTATCAACTCCCCGATAAGTCTTTCATAGACCTATGTTCTTGAGCGACAAATCAAAGATCCCATGGATTCATCAGGATATGATATGACTGCCCTCATGCGCAAACCTCCCCATCGATAACAAGTAAGATAGGTATGTCATACACATAAATCATCAATCAATCAAATAGGCATTGTCATCTACCTATAGATATAATATTAACAAGGTAATCACGCTACCATAAGATAATTCCCATACGTAGCATTATATCTCTTAAATCCTACGTATTAAAATATTATGAATTTACTTCTTTAATTTAATTATCCCCGAGCCTCACTCATTACCAAAGGTTTAAATAGGTTTTTTCCTCAATATATTTATTCAGTAAGAAATCACTAACATCCTATTGGTCCATATCATCTTATCTCCCCAATTACCACGAATTAAACTCTCCTTTAATTAGGGTTATAACCGACTGTTTCTAATCTCTTATAAACACATCTTCTATCAACTAGGATTGAATACCATCATCACATGGCTCATAATCTATAGTGTTTCATTCACACTATATGACTTATCAACAAAATCAACATCTTCGCATCATATAACATCTCTCCACTCCCGACGTCGTTAAGGTTCATGCGCGGAACGTCTCGCAAAGCGAAATCCAAACAAGGAACCCTTCGAATACACTACTACTTAACCTTATCGATCGTGGAGGTCCGTCGACTTCAAATATGCAACCGGAATAACCTCATCCCCTCTTTCAACCAAATGTGGTCCGAACTCCCATCTCTATCCGGGAGCCATCCCACTAAGCTCTAGTACTACACTCAGTCCTCAATAATGAGCTTAAACTCAGTCCTTGATGTTCAAATTGTAACCCTAAGGTTACCCATGTATTATATTAAATCTCCCCTACTGGACCTATCCTTAATCCTCAAGCATACAAATTAGAATTCAATAAATGAATCGATCAACCGAAATATCTTTCAATTTAATTATCATAATTCTAATCAATTAAATCCCAATCACATTAATTCGATTCTCATCTAGGGCTTACTGATCTTTCCTAAGTCCTGTAATATCCAATTAATAATCACCAAAGACTTACAAAAGGTTCGGGATAAGAACAAGCATTAAAAAGAAACAACATCAAAGATTCTGGGGAGGTCGATCGATCGATCGCCCAGATAACAACCCAGTTTTCCTGCATTTCTTCTACTACGGGTATCATCATTTTTTATCATTCAAACCTTCATATTAACAACCCAAATTCCTTATAAAATTTACTACATGATATAACAACATATGTGAATGATTTCTAATGCTCTAAACATCCTAGAATCGTCAAGAGATTGAATTAAAAGTCATATATTTAACCTCTTTTTCCAGAAAATTATATACATAATATCTTCAAGAACACACCATTGATTCTCTTCATATCTTCAACAAATTTATGATTATTTCGTGGATTACTATCTATCTACAACATGAGTTTGATCCCTATAAACTTCCAATATTCAGAAATCCATTAACAACTCTTCATTATCTTCCAAACATGTAAAAATCTCATCTTTTTATAACTATCCTAACATGGACAATATACAAACTTAGATTGAAATTATCAAACACTTGACTCTAATGAATATCTGATCCTTTGGAGTTGTATATCACAGGTGGTTCTCCCTTTTTCCGACCAACTTCCGGTGGTGGTTGGTGGTGGTGACCTTTGGTCTTTAGTTCTCCTCCTTTCCAAGCAAGCTTTTCTCTTCCCTAGCAACCTTTCACTCTCTCTAGGAAGATGACTTTTCAATTTTGTGTAGAAGAGATGAAATGAACCTACGTACACTAATCTCCAAATATTTATAATAAGACGAAACCCGAAATCACTATTCATCCTCCTTGTAAAAATTACCAAAATGCCCTTTTGGGTTGTCTTTTCATTTCCAAATGACCCGAGACCCAAATCCAACATCCAAATAGACTTTTATGACTATTTCAACCCTTCTGGATGCAACGACGCAGTCGAAACGACTATAAGGTTGATGTAAAAATAAGTTTCCTTTTTAATTTTCACAAATTAGTCCCGACACGTCCCATACCGCGTCCGACTAAAAATTCAAATTACGGAATTAATAACTCACAACAATATCAATAACATCACATTCATATACTACCTAAATATCTTTAAGTAATATTCAGAATCATTCCTTTTAATATCCACAATTCGGATAAAAACCCAAATGAATTAATTTATAATAAAATCCAATTAATCCATTAATTTAAAATATAACCCATTTTTAAAAGTCATTAAAATCACGGGGTATTACAGTTTCAGATTTGAGAAATTTTTCAGTTCAGAAAATTATGTTAATAAATATGTTCTAAAGGCTCTGAGTTTTAAAGATACTAAAGGAAATCAGAATTTGTAATATTTTTACAAAAAGAATGAGTCTAAAATTGAAAAGTGTAAAAAAGGATTTCATATTTAGATCTGTTGTGATTCATAGGATTTGTCTGTAATTAAGCGTGTGTGAGTACGTGCATGACATTTAGGCACATCACTCACTACATAATCACCCTCAAACACTAAAGTGTGTTGTTGGTTGAGAGATTTTGACTATTGAGTTGACATTGCATAAAAGAATAAAGGCAACAAAGCAAGGAACAAAAAAAAGACAATTCAGTTTCTTAAAGAAGTTGGAAAGGATACCCAGAAGGAGTGGAATCTCGGTTAGGTATATTTCTAGACTTAGAATAGGAATTGATTGTATGATTTTTTGTATGCTCGTAACCTAAAATCATTTATAATGGATTTTATTTTTGTGGCATAGAGGTCACCGTGAATGTTTCCCTAATTGAATGGAGTTTTACCACGTAAACAGTTCTTGTCTCTTTTGTGTGCTTTTTAGTTCTTCATTTCTACATTCTGCAAATCAGATTGAGGTTTATTGTAAAACCTATTTCTAAGAGACTTAAATACATCTTCAGTAAACTGTTTTACACATCTAGCATACTTCATAAAAATTTTATAATATTTTCTTCAAAAAGTATTTTCGAAACTCATTAAACCTTTTAAACTTTTGTTAAAATAACATAGTGAGGTTTTTCAATTTTGAGAACTCAAAACACCTGCTGATATGCTTGTCTATTGGTCTCTTTTTTTAATTTTACCGCTCATTTTTTTTTATTATTACCCTAAATTCAGTGCTAATTGACCCTTCAGTCTCTCAACCCCTTGCAAATTAAGCATTCCCTTATTTTCTCTTACTAATTACACGTTGCTAGTCATTCCTTTACTAATGTTTGAATTTCCTAATGCTAACAAAATCAAATCTAGATTACCATAGAGGTAGAATTTTGGGGAATCATATACACAATCAAAATTAGGACCAGTATAATACTACGTGTGTTTATGTGTGTCTATATATATATATATATATATATATATATATATATATATATATATATATATATATATATATATATAATGGAGCAAAATCCACTACGTCCAATGCAACTGCAAGTCTGATCCAGCATCAATCCTGTCATCCCTGTCATTAAGAATACCTGGGGAGGAACATTTATAATTTGGGTCAGAGGCCGAGGTGTGCAAGGATTCTTCACCAGTAAATATGCAATTTGTTACTAACTCATACTTCACGTCTCCCTATCGACACTCACATATAAGGAGTACTTCACCTCTCATCTATAAGTAGTCACACTCGTATCCTCAATCAAAATGCCAATTGTAACTTCAATTATTTAATGAGTCATATAAAGAATAATCCATTTAGCTATGTAATAACTAAAAGTGGATACTCATGTGTGACACCCCAATCCCTGAATAGATTTCACAATTTACAAAAACGAAGTGCATATTCTTACGTCATCATATTCTGCAACCCTTGTCTATTTCTTGAGACCGTTTAATGATTAAATTAATATTCCACATTGTCTACCCCGTTAGACTGTAAGTTTCATTCTCTTAGATTACCAAATTATTATTCTCATTAATAATTAGCTACTCCATTACTCATTCTCTTTAATGTTTGTCTACTTTCTTTGACTATCCAATTATTATTCTTATTAATAATTGTCTGTCGCATTATTCATTAGGACTCATCTTCCTCCTTAATTATCCACATCATTTTATTATCCCAACTTTATTATCATTGCGCATTGTCTACATCTTTAGACTAAAAGGGCACATTCCATATAAGGTGCACCACAATGTGTGTATATATATATATAGGTGTGACACGTGACAGTGATATGCCAACATTCCACACCAACCTCACAAATCATTTTCTCCCATCTCGGCACCATGGTCTTTCGAAAAGTTAAGTGTAATACCCCGTATTTTTACACATATTTATTCTATTATGAAATTATGGAAATTTGGATTAATTAATTTAAGGGAGTAAATTTAATTTATAATTAATTCGATTTAATGGTAATATTTCTACTAGCGTGACGAGAGTTAGTTATCGAAAATAATTAATGTTGAACATTACATAGTGAGTAACATAATAAATGGTTTCGGAGATAATAATATGGTCGGGAACGGGATACACGAAAGTTAAGATGTAATCATTTGGGACGCGCGTATGAGTCACATCACTATTATCTATTTGAGGGTTAAAAAGGTAAATTTTTTTATATATAACTCGGATGGAAATTTTGAGTGCGCCAGTGTGTCCGTAAGGGTCGATATAGTCAAAAACTACTCGGGTGTTATATTTGGAGTCCAGGGAATTTTAGCCCAAAATGACACCCTGGAGGGGTATTTTAGTCTTTTGGGATTTTTGAATAATTAAATGGACGAAAATTAGGTTTAATTAAAAGCTACATGGGTTAGAGGTCTGTCAGTTTCAAACCACGTGAGAGAGAGAGGGAGTACCAAGGAGGAGGAAGACTCCATTGGAGAACAAGGGAAAGAACTAAAGGGTTCCCACCAAAAGTTGAGCCAAAGTGTAGATTTCAACGAGAGGATCAACCACATACCAATTTCAGTCTGAGAATCAGAAACCCCCTTTAAGGCAAGTGTCTATCTTGATCCGCTTTTAGCATTATATTGTTCCTGTTGATTTATATTAGACGATATAAACTTGTTGCAATGAAAAACTTAGGTTTAATTAGAAGGATTTGTAAAAAAAACTTATAAATTGGAGACAGGGTTGCTTGTAGAGCAACTTCCCTTCATAGAACTGTTAAATTTGGTAACTATATGTTGAAATCATGAAATTTATTGAGGGTTTTGAAGGTTTAAAATTCTGGGTTCATATTTAAGAGAATTATTAGGAATTGAAGAAATTATTGAATTCAATTTGAGTATATCAATATTTTACCTTTAATTTGTATTAGAAAGTATCTTAGGGTGATTAGAAATAGTTTATAAACATGTAATTCGAAGTTGGTTGAGTTTTCGGTCGAGATTGGAAGTTAGAAAATTTAGAAAAAATGATTTAGGGAAGAACAGGGCCAGTTCGAAATTCTCGTTCGAAGACCATCCCAGGTCGTTCGAACGACCTCGTTCGAACGAGTCTTCTAACGAGAATTCCAACAACCCTTCTAACAAAATTTTTGAGTTCGTTTGAAGTAAGAAACTTGTTCGAACGACCTCATTCGAACGAGAATCCTCTGACTTCTAACAAGATTCCGGAATACACTTTTAAATCCCGATCAATTTAAGAATCATTCTAGGTTCATCCAAATGAGAGAAGTAACCTACGTGAATGATGAGTGACCTAAATTTCGAATTAATAGTGAGATGGGAGTGTGATTTTTCTCGGGATATAGAAAGTTTATAGAACTTAGAAGGGAATGTAGGTTCGAGAGAGGAAATATATGAATGAGTTTTGGTTAGGGGTAGAAATAGTAATACTACTTACATATTATGTAAATCGAGTTGTGTGAATGCCTATTAAATTATAAAAGTTGTATGCATGCTTATTGCTTGAAATATTATGTGTATGACATACCTAGATACTGGATATCGAATGGAGGTTAGCATGTTGTGAACGACCATATCTTGTGTGCCTTCGGGGGATTTTGAGTCATACCACTAGAGCATGGAACCTAGGTATGAGCTATCTGTGAGAATGATAGTGTTGACGGTCGTATGGGTGCGTAGGTATGTGCATAGCCCATCGGCTTGGGACTATGTTCGCCTCCAATATGTGTATTTTTTTTTATTGATTCCTGAGAGATTGAACCTGATTTTCTTCATACGTGAGCATTGCAATGGGACTATATAGCCGAGTATGCCTAGCACCAAGGGTTTCTTAACCATGGGTGCAGTATTGATATATACTTGTATGTATACATAGTGAGATCTTATATATGTATACAAAGTTCATATTTTGTGTTTCATGTTGGCCATTTGATTAAAATATATACGTACTGGGTCACTAGTTGAAAATTAAGAATGTTATGAGAATGAGTTAAAGCATCTTTAAACCTATCCGTAAATAGTAGAAATGGATTGTCTTTGGGTTGTTTAGATATTTTATCCGATATAGTGGTTACACTACGTATAGTCAGGCAGAGTATCGTGACTAGTATGGGTAGTTAGGCTCGCTAGGTGTGCACATTAGATTAGAGGTGAGTATCTCAAGTGAGTACGCTAAGTTAACATGAATAATATTTGTGCTAACTAACCAATTTAAGCACTTGTTATATTTATACTATTTTCTACTCGGGCTCTGACCCATTTTTCTGCAAATCTCTTTTCTTGATCCTTCATTTTAGGTTCTCATCCACAGGAACACCAGGCTTAGGAGATTCCATTCATCTGTCGAGCTATAGCTGCGGTGGAAGCTATAAGGCATTGCTAGTAGACGCTTATGAGTCTATTTCTCCTCACATATCAGTTATTTACTTCAGTTGGACATGTCGACCCTCCTATTTTACATTCATACATTTAGAGTTGTTTTATTCTATCGTTAGACTTTGATTTCATGTTATTGGATTATTGTATGGTATTTTAACTGGAAGTGTTTACACCGATTCTTTATTTAAATTCAGTTATTTCTTTCCTTATGCTATTGTGATGTATGGTGATGATTATATATTTTCCTTTAATGATGATAGCTATTAACAAGTTAACATTTTGACACGAACCTTTTTAAATATTAGGGGGTTAGTCTTTAATTAAATTAATTTGAGTTCTTCGACATTGATGCATTTATCTAAACCAACTTGATATTATAAAATTAATTAATTAAGGACTGGTCACCCAGTAATTAATTATGCGGGGTGTTATAGGTGGTATCAGAGCATCAGGTTCTAGTGTCCTTAGTATCTGTATGGCTTATTATGTTCCCTCATAGCGTCCTTTGATATAGAGTCCTATATTTTAGTATTGTTTTACTCTTTATGAATTTTACGTTCTTCAGCTACTTTGAGACAATAACTGTAGACTTATGAAACTTTTCTCTACTTTCTGATGCCTCCTCGACGTGCGCAGAGAGTTCCCAGGGATTCTCAGCCCTAGCCTTAGTCTGCACTAACTTAAGGTGTGATGAATGCCACTGAAGTTGCTACCATTGTAGCTCAAGCGGTAGATGTGGCATTTGCAATTATGCAGTAGGCACCACCTTAGGCACAGGTGGTGTCTCTAGTTTAGACCCAGTCCTTTCCGTCTGCTTGGGAATGTGTTAGGGATGCCTTCCGGAAGGCACATCCTCCGGAGTTTACAAAGATCTTTGATGTGGTGGTAGCAAGCCAATGGAAGAAGGATATCCAGAGGCATTTGAGTATGCATGAGTGCACGGAGGTGCAGAGTCAGATACTAGCCATGTTTAAGTTAGTGGGAAAAGCACTGCAGTGGTGGGAGTCTATTACCACCGCTGATGAGAGAAACACACTCACGATTCGAGACTTTTGGGTGCGATTCGACCGTAAATATTTCCCCTCGGTCGTCCAGATAGAGATGAGACAAAAGTTGGTGAACTTGAAGCATGAGCAAAATACCGTGGCGAAACATGAGGCAAAGTTTATTAACCTTATGAACATTGTACCGGATGAAATCTCGACTGAGGAGAACAAGAATAAACATTTTATGGATGGGTTGACATGGAGGATCCGCCAGCATTTGATAGGCAATCTTTCTTTGGCCACCTATTCAGACTTGGTTAATGCAACACTACTCTATTGCCAAGACCACCCTTTTCATCTGACAGAGGTTAAGCGAGTAGGAGAGTCCAGCCAGCAGGGAATGATAGGAAGAAATGGTGCCAGTGGGGCACAGGCAGTTCAGGGTCACCATAGACACAGTGATCAGGGTTCCCAGCAGGGGATCCTAAGTGGTTCAGGTCATGAGGCTTTATACATGGGTAGGGAGGCTTTGGACATGGCCAGCAGGGTCAGCACGGCCATTAGGGCCATCAAGGCCAGCAAAAAGTTCAGTAAGGCCAGCATGGCCAAGAGAGGGGTGGTAACGGCCATCAGTGTCGGGTACAACAGGGACAAAGGGGAGGACCCTTCCTAAGGAGATGTTTCATTTGTGGCAACACTAGCCACAAGCATCAAGACTGCCTTCAGAAGGGTAGAGGCTAGCATCAGCAACAGTAAGGTGCTCTTCACGATCCCCAGAGACCGTTATTTCCCGCATCTCTCCCAGCACCCCCATAGATGCCAGCATTGCCACCCATCCCAGCCGTCCCAGTTCAGCAGGGGAAACTTCAGTATGGATGAGTCTACAATCTTCACCAGGCCGCAGTCCCGTAATACCTACTCGCTATTGAGGGTATGTTTTCTATCCAGGGGACTTTGAGGCGCATTTTATTTGACACGGGACCACACACTATTTTATTGCCACTGGATTTACACATACTACGGGATTATTTAATACAGCAGAGAGTACGGTTACTTGTGTGCATTCTCCATTGAGTATAGGTTTCATAATTTCTTTTATTTATCGGGGAGTGGGTATAGAGATTGGGAGGTTTATCTTACCCGCTGACATGCTCGTATTAGATATGTCCAAGTATGACGCGATTGTAGGTATGGATTGGCTTGTCAGGTATAGGGCCATGATTGATTATTTTAGTAAGGGTACAATTTTTTCCATACCCGGTCAGGGGATGTTCCTGGTGGTGATGCCTCACTCTGAGGGAGGATCATCCACACAATTATATTATATAGAGGATGAGACCTCTAGGGAATTAGTGGTACCACTTGACTCGATTCCTGTTGTTCGAGAGTTCACCGATGTGTTTCACAAGATTCTGGGGTTACCACTGAGTAGAGAGATAGACTTCGTCATTGATTTAGCACCGGACACTCGGTCGATAGCCCATGCACCTTACCGTATGGCTCTAGCAGATATGAGGGAGTTATGTGACCAGATTGAGCAGTTGTTGGGGCAGGGGTTTATCCGTAGGAGTACGTCACCATGGGATGCTCACATACTATTCATTAAGAAGAGGGATGGATCATTGAGGTTATGTGTCGATTATCGAGAGTTAAATAAAGTCACGATACAGAACAAATATTTATTGCCTCAAATCAATGACTTATTCGACCAGTTGAGAGGAGTTACCTTCTTCTTGAAGATTGACTTGAGATCGGGATACCATCAGTTGCATATAAGGGAGTAGGATGTGTCGAATACGACCTTCCTGACAATATATGGTTCCTATGAGTTCAGGGTTATGCCTTTTGGGATAACCAACACTCCAACTGTGTTTATGGACTTGATGAACAGGGTGTTCAGAGAATTCCTGGACTAGTTCGTTATCGTCTTTATAGATGACATTCTGGTTTACTCGCAGACCAAGAAGGAGCATGTAGAGCACTTGAGGCAGGTTTTTCAGACACTGCGTCAGCATGAGTTGTACGTAAAATATGAGAAATGTGGGTTTTGGTTGAAGGAGGTTCAGTTTTTGGGACATATCATCTCTAACAGAGGGATATCCGTGGATTCGGGGATGGTGTCAGCGGTAAGGGAGTGGCGATAACCCACGACACCGACCGAGATACGCAGTTTCTTGGGCCTAGCTGGATACTACAGGAGGTTCATTCAAGGGTTTTCAAAGATAAAGGGTCCGTTGACACACCTGACTTGCAAAGGGGTGCCATTTATCTGGAGTGTTGCCTATCAGTTGGTCTTTGATGAGTTGAGAGATAAGTTAACCTCGGCACCAGTGTTAGCATTGCCCAGGCTGAGAGTGGAGTATCTAATCTACACTAATGCGTCCTTATTAGGACTTGGGGGTGTACTTCAGCAGGAGAATCAGGTTATAGCTTATGCCTCCTGTAAGCTTAAGCATCACGAAAGTAATTACCCCACCCATGACTTGGAGTTAGCAGCGGTCGTGTTCGCACTTCGAATTTGGATACATTACCTCTCGGGGGAGAAATTTTGCTTGTTCACGGACCACAAGTCACTAGAGTCTCTCTTCACACAGAAGGAGTTAAATATGCATCAGCGTCGGTGGCTTGAGTTTGTGAAGGATTATCAATTTGATATCCAATACCACCGGGGGAAGGCCAACGTGGTAGCAGGTGCGTTGAGCCGTAGGCTAATAGGTGAGGTGGCCGAGGTGTGGAAAATTAAATGGAAGGAGTTAGAACACCAGGATGCGATGGCTCGATCGTTTATGTCTGTGATGACAGTTACATCCCAGATTAATACGAGAGTAGTACAGGCTTAGGTAGCTGATCCTTTCTGCCAGAGTCAGATAGTGCACCTTCTAGTAGACGGGGCTGAATCCTATACCATGGGTTCAGATGGGGGTCTATGTTTTAATGGAAGGTTGGTTGTTCCTAAGGGAGAAGACTTGTGACACAAGGTAATAACGGAGTCGCACGGTTCATGATTTACAGTACATCCCGGTGGGGATAAGATGTACCACGATATGTGGAGACAATACTAGTGGAGCGGGATGAAAAAAGATATTACCGAGTTTGTCTCGAAATGTGCTACTTGTCAGTTGGTAAAGGTGGACCATCAGAGACCGGTAGGACTTCTACATCCATTAGAGGTTCCTATGTGGAAATGGGACAGCATTTCCATGGACTTCATCGTGGGATTACCCACATCGTAGAGGGGTCACGATTCGATATGGGTGATAGTGGATCGACTGACCAAGGTAGCCCATTTCCTGCCAGCCCGGACGGATTACACCACGGGATAGTACGCCCAGATATTCATAGCAGAGATAGTGAGACTTCACGGGGTGCCCCTCAATATCGTGTCTGACAGAGATAAGGTGTTTGTGTCTCGATTTTGGGAGAGTTTCCAGGAGGCGATAGGTACGGAGTTGCAATTGAGTACAACCTATCACCCGTAAATATATGGACAGACTGAGCGAACAAATCAGATGTTAGAGGATATGTTGCATATGTGCATCATTGATTTTGGCGGAGGCTGGGGGCACATCTTCCGCTGGTGGAGTTTGCCTATAATAACTCCTACCAGTTTAATATCAGTATGGCTCCATTCAGGCATTATACGGCAGTCCTTATCATTCCCCAGCATGTTGTTTGGAGGTAGGGGACACAAATTACTTGGTCCGGAGGTGATTCAGGATACTTCGGCGAGGATAGAGTTGATATGGAGCTGAATTCGGGTTGCTCAGGATAAACAGAAGAGCTACGCAGACTCCAAGCGGTATTTTTGAGAGTTCAACATTGGGGACCAAGTGTTACTTCGAGTGTCTCCTATGAAGGGAGTTATGCATTTTGGGAAGAAGGGGAAGTTGGCGCCTAGGTATGTAGGGCCATTCCCCATTATCGAGAGGATTGGGCTAGTTGCTTATAGACTTGGCTTACTGAAGCACTTACATATGGTCCATGACGTGTTCCATATCTCTTCGCTGAGGAGATATCTTCGAGATGATTTGGCCCACACTCACATTGCATTTGAGGAGATCGACTTACAACCTAATATCTCCTACGAGGAGGGATCGGTTGCTATCCTAGACCATAGCGAGAGGAAGTTGAGGTCGAAGATAGTACCACTAGTCCATGTTCAGTGGCGGCACCATACTGTTGAGGAATCTACCTGGGAGCGCGAGGATGATATGCGTAAACGTTACACAGAGTTATTCTTGCCAGGAATATTTTCATTTTCGAATTTCGGGACAAAATTCTGTTATTAAGGGTGAAGTATGTAATACCCCGTATTTTTACACATATTTATTTTATTGTGAAATTATGGAAATTTGGATTAATTAATTTAAGGGAGAAAATTTAAGTTATAATTAATCCGATTTAATGGTAATAATTACTAGCGTGATGAGAGCTAGTTATCGAAAATAATTAATGTTGAATATTACGTAGTGAGTAACGCAATAAATAGTTTCGGAGATAATAATATAGTCGGGGACGATATACACAGCAGTTAAGATGTAATCATATGGGACACGCGTATGAGTCGCGTCACTATTAGCTATTTGGGGGTTAAAAAGGAAAATTATTTTTAATATAACTCAGATGGTAATTTTGAGTGCACCAGTGTGTCCGAAAGGGTCGGTATAGTCATGAAACACTACTCAGGTGTTATATTTGGAGTCCGGGGCATTTTAGCCCAAAATGACACCCTGAAGGGATATTTTAGTCTTGTGGGATTTTTGAGCAATTAAATGGACGAAACTAGGTTTAATTAAAAGTTACGTGGGTTAGAGGTCTGTTAGTTTCAACCTACGTGAGAGAGAGGGAGAGATAGATAGATAGAGAGAGAGAGAGAGAGAGAGAGAGAGAGAGAGAGAGAGAGAGAGAACCAAGGAGGAAGAAGACTCCAATGGAGAACAAGGGCAAGAACTCAAGGATTCCCACCAAAAGTTGCGCCAAAGTGTAGATCGCAACGAGAGGATCAACCACATACCAATTTCAGTCTGAGAATCAAAAATCCACTTTAAAGCAAGTGTTTATCTTGCCCCTCTTTTAGCATTATATTGTTCCTGTTGTTTTAGATTAGATGATATAAACATGTTGCAATGAAACTTAGGTTTAATTAGAAGGATTTGTAATGAAACCATATGAATTGGAGATAGGGTTACATGTAGAGGAATTTCCCTTCATAGAACTATTAAATTTGGTAACTATATGTCGAAATCATGAAATTTATTGAGGGTTTTGAAAGTTTAAAATTCTGGGTTCATATTTAAGAGATTTATTAGGAATTGAAAAAATTATTGAATTCCATTTGAGTATATAAATATTTGACCTTTAATTTGTATTAGAAAGTATCTTAGGGTGATTAGAAATAGTTTAGAAACATGTAATTCAAAGTTGGTTGAGTTTTGGGTCGAGCTTGGAAGTTTAAAAATGATTTTGGGTAAGAACAAGTGTCGGTTCGGAATTCTCGTTAGAAGACCAGCCTAGGTCGTTCGAACGAGCCTTCTAACGAGAATTCCAACGACCCTTCTAACGAAATTTTTGAGTTTGTTTGAAGTAAGAAACTCATTCGAACGACCTCATTCGAACGACCTCATTCGAACGAGAATTCTCTGACTTCTAACGAGATTCCAGAATACACTTTCAAGGCTCGGTCAATTTAAGAATCATTCTAGGTTCATCCAAGTGAGAGAAATAACCTACGTGAATGGCAAGTGACCTAAATTCTGAATTAATAGTGATATGGGAGTGTGAATATTCTCAGGATATAGAAAGTCTATAGAACCTAGGAGGGGATGTAGGTTTAAGAGAGGAAATATACGAATGAGTTTCGGTGACTGATAGAAATAGTAATACTACTTACATATTATGGAAATCGGGTTGTGTTAATGCCTATTAAATTATATAAGTTGTGTGCATGCATATTGCTTGAAATATTATGTGTATGACATACCTAGCTACTGGGTATCGACTGGAGGTTAGCGTGTTGTGGACGACCATAACTTGTGTGCCTTCGGGGGTTTTGAGTCGTACCACTAGAGAAAGGAACCTAGGTACGGGCTATCTGTGAGAACGATAATGTTGATGGTCGTATGGGTGCGTAGGTATGGGCGTAGTACATCGGCTTGGGACTATGTTCGCCTCCAATATGTGTATATATTTTATTGATTCCTGAGAGATTGAACCTGATATCCTTAATGCGTTAGCGTTGCAATGGGACTAGATGGCTGAGTATGCCTAGCACCATGGTTTTTTAAACATGGGTGGAGTATTGATATATATTTGTATGTATACATAGTGAGATTTTATATATGTATACTGAGTTCCTATTATGTGCTTCATGTTGGCCACTTTATTTAAATATATACGTACTGGGTCACTAGTTGAAAATTAAGAATGTTATGTGAATGAGTTAAAGCATCTTTAAACCTATCCCTAAATAATAGAAATGGATTTTCTTCGGGTTGTTTAGATATTTTATCCAGTATAGTGGTTACACTACGTATAATCAGGCAGAGTATCATGACTAGTATAGGTAGTTAGACTCGCAAGGTGTGCACATTAGATGAGAGGTGAGTATCTCAAGCGAGTACGCTAAGTTAATATGAATAATATTTGTGCTAACAAAGAAATTTAAGCACTTGCTATATTTAAACTGTTTTTTACTCAGGCTCTGACTTGTTTTTCTACAAATCTCTTTTCTTGTTCCTTCATTTTAGGTGCTCAACCACAGGGACACCAGACTTAGGAGATTCTATTCATTTGCTGAGCTGTAGCCGCTATGGAGGCTATGGGGAATTGCTTGTAGACGCTTTTAAGTCTATTTCTCCTCACATATCAGTTATTTACTTCAGTTGGACATGTCTTCCCTCCTATTTTACATTCAGAGATTTAGAGTTATTTTATTCTATCGTTAGACTTTGATTTCATGTTATTGGATTATTGTATGGGATTTTGACTGGAAGTGTTTACACCAGTTCTTTACTTAAATTCAGTTAGTTCTTTCCTTATGCTATTATTATGTATGGAGATGATTAAATATTTCCCTTTAATGATGATAGCTATTAATAATTTAACATCTTGACACCAACCTTTTTAAATATTCGGGGGGTAGTTTTTAATTAAATTAATTTAACTTCTTCGACAGTGATGCATTTATCTGAAGCAACTTGATAATATGAAATTAATTAATTAAGGACTGATCACCCAGTAATTAATTAGGTGGGGTCTCACATTAAGTAACAAGACGAGACTAAAATTTCAAGGAATTTACCAACACTTAGAAAATTATTAAAAAGGAAATATAAAGCAGTAGTATTGAGGCATTGACGAGCATCACTCTCTTCATGGATAGACACCACCACACATTTTGGATTTATGGGTGGCCTTCTACTTTTTTTTACTCGGCGGCCAAGCCAACTTGATCATACTTCATTTTATTGGAAGCCTCGCCCCCTCTTGTTATTGGCTTATTGGAAGGCCTGGCAAGAGTAGGGTTGTTTGTTCTCCTTAAGCCTGCCAAAAGCTCAACGTTAACACTCGGAGCTCCCATCTGCTAAATGTCGTCCGGAGTATTGGGAGGACAATCGGTAATGAGAATAAAACATGTTAGAATCAAACCAATGACGAGAATATAGTAAGTAAAATAAAATGACTAAAACTAACCAAGTATGAAGCAATGGCAACAAGAAAAGAAAGAGACAAACTAGACAACGCTTACAGATGGAACTCAAACGGGTGTGGACCATCCCTATCTTGTTCATCACCTCATACTTCATTGCATTTTCAAAAGTGATAAGACCACCCTTGTTGAGGGCTTTAATTTTCAACCTATTGGATGGGATAAGGCTAGGATTAACCTTAACCGAGAGGGGGATACGATACAAGTCTCAGGGAAACTTAATATCCTACTGACTCAGAGTCTTTAAATCCCAAGACACGGACCTCTAAAAAAAGTATCTCGCCTGTGAGTGATGGTTGGCTGTTTGAGCCGTAAAGACGAGCTTTTACTTATTAGAAAAAAATGGAATTGTAATGCTGGGATCTTGGGTAAAGACGGGTGATATTTTAATAGGCAAATTAACTCCCCAAATGGTGAAAGAATCGTCGTATGCCCCGGAAGATAGATTGTTAGGAGCCATACTTGGCATTCAGGTATCTACTTTAAAAGAAACTTGTCTAAAACTACCTATAGGGGGTAGGGGTCCGATTACTAATATGAGATGGATCCAGAGAAAGTGGTGGTAGCCCGGATAATATTTCATCATAGTAATTGACAAACAAGCCTTAAAGACATAAGGATGAATCTCCTCGATAGGAGGAATGTCCTCAATGTGCAGGTATCTTCAAAGCACAATCAATCCAAGTATCGTCCCCCAATAATTGGGGCCCAATTGTGTTGGAGCTAAAGCCATGACATTAAGAATGCCCCGAATGCAATGGGTGAGGGGAATATGGAAGACGAGCTTGAATATCTACTAGTAGACCGCTATTTAATCAGCGTCTCAACGGTCAATATCCCTTTTTCCCATTATCAAAAACCCTCATCGTTATGGTAGGGTCAATCCTATAATGATGCCGTCGGACATTGATTTCCTAGGCCTTAAGATCACGGGGATAAAGAGCAACAACACTAGTGTCAACGTCCATAGATGCAAACCTTTCTTGGTGTGGTTGGTCTCTTGCGGCCTTGATCTCGTCCATCTCGACAAATGAAGTATGTTCTCCCTCATCATCATTCGAGATATATTAAATCATGGGCTCAGGGTCCCCAGGTTGACGAGTAGATATACTAGAATAACCCCTACTACTAGACTCGGCTATACACTCGACCTCAACTTAGCCAAGAGGAGCAATCATCACTGTCCTATTCATAGACACCAAATAGGAGTCGTAAATACTATGGATCTCCTTTTTAATGTTTCTTTCTATTGAAACATCACCAGGTGCTCTCGAGATAGTAGTCATACAACATGTAACCACATAGGGTGAGCCCTCTTCAGATACCTCAGTGAGAAGATGAGGTGGTGGAACAACAACTAAGGGTATCGATGTGATAATCCTCTCGGCCTAACTACTATATCGTTTATGAGTCTTGGTGGACTCTCGCATTCGTCGACGAATCGCCTCGGTAGATTCTCTCTCCCAGAGGTTCTGAGAACGAAGCCGCTGATAGAGATTCTCTAAGATGTCATCTATGCATCAGTTTATTTATAAACACAAAAAGCGGAAGGGCGGAAGTAAACAAAGATCAATTGGGTAAATGAGAAGGTTTTCTCTTAAGAGCACACGAGAACCTCAAACCCATAAAATTTCTTCTCTCCACCGCAAACACCACATGGTAACCCTAGAACCACCTCTCACAACCTAAATCCTCTCACACACCACCACCATAATCCCCCCCCCCCCCCCCCAAAGTAATAAAATATCAGCTTAAAAGACAAAATCAAATGCGAAAAGCGAAGAGATTAGAATAATGGCTTACCTCTAACTAAAAACACTTAAACTTCTAGTGAAAATTGCAAAAGGAAAAAGAAAGCTAGAAGGCCATCAATTGAGTTTTCTAGAGAGCGAAAGAGCTTCATCGAGGAAAGATTGAAGGGTTATCTTTTAGTGTTGCTAATACTAAAAGAAGGTTATTGAATATATAAAGCTATACTTTTTAAGATTGAAGGGTTAGATTATATTGATTCCTTAAGAGATTGAAAAATTAAAGGTTTAGGTGTAATGAACCCTGATATGGGATTGACTATATCAATCATAGTAAAATCCTGAGAAGTCAGTTTTGGACTTAATACGTTATTACACTGATTCTAGAGAAAATAAATCACAAGAAAAAAAGGGGATCTGACTAGCAGGTATGCGAATGGCTGGTCACAGTAGTTGGGCCGTGGGAAGTAGTCCATGGTTTGTTATTTTTAAAATAACATGGACAATGATTTGTGTATGTAATAGATTTGATATGTGGAGAATATATGCCAAGTAGTACAAATCATTATAAAGGCTTGAGTATTTGCAATAGTAACTTTCGTTAATGTAAACATTGAGTATGATGTCGAGAATAAACTTTTTAATTATAGAAATAAAAAGTGGGAACTGGATAATTCATATGGTTAACGGTGATTTGATTATGGATTCTAAAATCCCTATGATAAAATTTGTTAAATTAAAATTTATGGTATAATCATAATGACACAAATTATATGCGAGTAGAATAATGAATATTAGTGGATTTG
Organism: Sambucus nigra; assembly: GCA_949130495.1. Lineage (NCBI taxonomy): Eukaryota > Viridiplantae > Streptophyta > Magnoliopsida > Dipsacales > Adoxaceae > Sambucus > Sambucus nigra. Next base: position 238,214,356 of record OX422211.1, read on the forward strand.
ACATGAGAGTTGAGTAAAAATCTCCAAGTGATATTTAAAGGATTAAAATATACATATTATTAAATTATAAGTGGAGTGAGATCGTGTGATAAAGGGGTGGATATGAGGATGAATTCATCTAATTTAAAATGAATTATGTCGTCACAGATACTTACATAGATAGTAACGAGTTATCAGGATAACGATCCGACTTTAATAATTCAGTCTCGATCAAGTTTAATACATATGTCAATTAGTAAGGCGTGTTTGGATATTCAACCTAGGTGAAGGGATATTAACATCTGGGGGAAGTCAGTGGACAGTGAGAGATGGTTAAAAGGGATATTAACATATAGGGAAATTTATCATAACAAGTAATTTCATATTTTGTAACGAAATATTTTTTATGGTGTAAAGTTGTAAAACATTTAGCCACGCACTATTTCGCAGTAAAATATTTATATTTTTTTGCTTTAGTCCCATCTCTTAAGATTTGTTAGGCTCCCATCCCATGTATTTTTAAAACTATAATAAGTCATATAACCACCGAAAACTGTCCATAACTACTCTATAATCGCCCATCTTTCGTTTCATAGAGAATGACACTTGTCCCATAGTGCTTAGAATATGACCAACAACAAAAAAAATAAAAATATGGGAGTGGGTACAGATAAATCTTAAAAAAATGGGATTAAATTCTCAAGATCTCAAATATTTAGGTTGCGTTTGTTTGTCCATCTGAATTTGAAGTCTGAATCTGAAATCTGAAATCTGAATCTGAAAAATATGTTTGTTTTTATGTTTGAATGGACATCTGAATGGATGTATTTAGACTGATTCAGACTTCAGATGTTCATTTACCTCTTAATAATGCAGAGGAAAAAAATATCCGTTAGCCTCTTAATCATTTAAAAAAACAAATACTATTTGGTACCTCTTAAGTCTGAATGGTTTAGATTAAGACTTAAGAGGTAAAAAATAAACAACACCTAACAAAAAATTTGTAAATATCTGAAATACATGGAGTATAAGGTTGTTTTGAAGTTTATGATTGGTTTTATTAATGGTATTCAACATTCCCAGTTAGTGACTTAAGAAATTTAACAAGATCAATTTTTCTCATTGTTTGAGAACTTGAAAAAAAGATGTTGGGTTCTGATATGCATTTCGAATGATGGATTGTTAATGATTTTTATTTTTGCGGTCGTTTGTTGCTTAGCAGTTAGGATTTTGTGAAGTTCATGCTATTTTTGTTATCTAATATCAAAAAGTCCATATAACATTTTTTAATACACATTTAGTCAAAACCTATATATTTTGTTCCAAAAAGTCCCTTAAACACCCATTTAAACAATATTTTCTTATTTTTAAAGTCCGCGCTAGCGACATGTTGAAGGACTTTTTGTAACAAATAAAAAACCTTCAACTAAACGTGTATTAAAAAATGTTCAAGAGACTATTTGATATAAGACCCTTTTTTTGTTAAAAAGTTCATGCTATTTACACGTAACAAAGAAACATTTTCCAACCCAAAAGCGAAAGAACCAAACCGCCAAATACCAAAGCGCGAAAATCCAAAGAACCAAAAATGACGAATCCTATACCAAAAGCCAAACAAAAAGCCAAATTGGTAGATTATAAAACATCGTATCTCTTAATCGCAAGGAGCAATTCATTAGTTTTCAACCGTTTACAGTTTCATCGTACATCTGGGTTACATTGCAAGGAGAAAATTTTGCTGACTTTGGATTTTGGTACATCTGAGTTTCAACAGCTTCAATTGTACGACAATTTCAAAAGTTTGATCGCAAGGGTCTGTTAATTTTGCGAGGGTTTGAACAGTTTCATCGGATCAAATCTTGCATCAAAGCCCACTTTGGATTAACTCAGGTAAATATGTTTTTCTATTATTTGTGTTATTAAAAGTAGGGTTGCGTTTGTTTTTTCATCTGAATCTGAAGTCTAAAATCTGAAGAAAGAATGAATCTGAAGTCTGAAATCTGAATATGAAAAATATGTTTATTTTTATGTCTGAATGTACCTCTTAATGGATGTATTTAGACTTCAGATTCAGACTTCAAATTCAGACTTCAGATGTAACTATACCTCTTAATCATTAAGAGCCAAATATAGTCGTTAACCTCTTAATCATTTAAAAAACAAATACTTTTTATTACCTCTTAAGTCTTAGTACCTCTTAACTCTGAATGATTTAGATTTAGACTTAAGAGGAAAAAACAAACAACATCTAGGTCTACAAGATTCATACTTATTAATTATATGCACTTGTGATTTATATTTGTTTTTACTTCAATCTATAAACATTCCATCATTTCTGTAAATGTATGTATAATGAATTTTTATGTGAAGAAGCTTAATGTGAAAAAATATCAATAATTTTGTTGAAAGCGCGGTTCATGGTATAATTATTGTTACTGTGCTTATGATTAGTGGTATCTAGTTTTTTGAAAAGTATTAGAGATTTTTTGTTAAAAAATTATGTTAGTTTCAAAAGGTTAGTCTTAGTGTAATAGTGTAACACATACTGTAGGGGGTTTTGAGATTTCATTGGATTGGGTGGTGTTTAAAATAGCAGTATGCCAGTTTTATTTAGTGTGAGTCGGTTTGTTTCAGTTTTATATCCAAATCATAATCAAAATAAGTGATCTTTACACATAATTTTTGAGAGATTGTAACTTAGGTACAAGTGACGTCCAAAATGATTCAATTAAAATAGGGTTAAAGGTGTATGCAAATTCAGTTAATTTGTTGTTAGGTATTATTTTTTTTCTAATTGTTATATATTAAATGGTGTTTATAATACAATTGATGTATTTGAATCTGTTGGGTACTTGTAGTGGATGTAATCTCCATTATTTTGTCATTACTGACTCTCATTTTTCCATACAAATTCAACATACTTAATATAGGAATTTTAAATATAAGTTCAATTAAGACCTAATGTATTTTTTAGTTTGTTTTTCTTATGGCTCTATATTGTAATCGACATATTTATATGCTGATTATGAAAATACACCTTCTTATAATGTGTTAATTATACCATTTCATTTGATTTTTCATGTGACCAAGATGGATAAAAGTTGGATGCAAGAAACAAATAGATTTTGTAAAAAGTATGTCTTGGGTGTTAGATCATTAGATATCTCGTTCAAACGATATCCCGCATCTCGTTCGAACGACATCCCGTATCTCGTTCGAACGACCTTGCATCTCGTTTGAACGATGCACCGTTTTTCAAAATTTTAGGTTTTGCTTATAAAAGTAGCCCTGATCCGTTTTTAAATGTATCCCGAATATTTTTCATTCTTTGGGAAACCCATAAACATTTTCATCCTTTTGCTAAAGTTTTAATCCAGTTTTGAGGATAAAATCTTTTTGTCTTTCAAATATTCACCCATATGATTGATAGAATTTGTGCCCTAGCCTTTACGTATACTCGTTCACCATCCATTGTGGGGAAGGATCTCCACAGGTGACTTTGTGGAAACGACATTCCACTACTGAAGAGGAAGATGATGATCGATGGATACTGAGGCAGGAGGAGCCTGCACTGCAAGGGGGTACTGGAGCCATGCTGCTGCTGTACAAGGTTGTGAAGACTTTGCATTTAAGTCCAGTTAGGGATTGTTCTGTAAGTCGTGTATTTGCAATGCTTCTATAGTGCTGAATGGTTTTTTCCCGCAAGGGATTTTTTTCACCTACCGCGTGTCTTGCATGTTGTTTCTTGTGATTCCATTTTATGCCTAATTGTTAATTGATTAAAATTGGACTTGCATGCTAAAGAGTTTTTGGAATTAAAATATGAATTGGTGTGGTGAGGTGAAATACAACAATTGTCGATTGATCCAATACGCCTGCTTTCTTAACCCATCCAAAATTAAGCCTCTTATTGACATAAAGACGCCGAAAACACGAAAGGCATTCAGAGATTGATTGGATGGGTGGCTGCACTAATAGGTTTGTCTCATGAGCAATAAACAAGTGTCCCATTCTTCAAAGTCTTAAGAAAAATGTTTATGTGGGATGAAAAGTGTGAAAAGGCGTTTCAAGATCTGAAGACTTATCTAGGTTCACTTCCACTCCAGTCTCATCCTATTATAGGCAAAAAATTATATCTCTACCTGGTCGTGTCAAAGTCAGCTGTCAGCGTTGCAATCATTCAAGAGTAAAATGGTGTTTAGAAGCCAGTATAATATAACAATAAGGCTCATTAGTGATCCTAGGTGAGGTATCCCAAGATGGAAAAATTAGTGTTCGCCTTGATACATGCCTCCAGAAAGATGAAATTGTACTTTGATGCTCACGCAATGGTAATGCTCATGACACATCACTCTGATGGGTCATCCACGAGCCTAAAAAGTCAGGAAGGCTGATGGTCTGATCAGTAGATTTAGGGCAATTTGACATTCTCTATTTGCTAAAAAATTCAATTAAGGGTCAAACATTGGCTGACTTTGTAGCAGAATTCACTTGGGAAACTCCGGATGAAATAAGTAACGATGAATAGGCATTATGGCTGAGACTTTGAAACAAGGTGAGATGAGAAATAACTCAGACAACACTGATCACTATGACCCTACAAATGGTAGTGCAAACGAGAATCCCTTCTCTCCTTAATTTCCACAGTAGAACCTATTTGTAGATCATTTGTCTTGTGCGATGGGAAGCGGAGTTGGCCTGGAATCTGATATTAAATATGCCCTGAGGTTTAACTTTGATGCTTCTAATAACAAACTGAAGTATGCAACACTCTTAGAAGGAATTGTATTGGCCAGAGCCTTGAGGGTGTCTCATCTACTTGATCATAGTGACTCTTAGCCAGTGGTGAATATTATCTTTAGAGATTATGAGGCCTAAGACGATAAAATGGCTAAGAATCTTGAAAGAGTAAAAAAAGACCTCTCAGGATTTCTATGGGTTAAAATGAGAAGAATCCCAAGAACAAAGAATACCAGAGCAAATTCTCTCGCAAGTAGAGCTGGCAATTTTGACCCGATAACCCATTTACGATAATAACCTGAAATGTCCCGAACATGACCCGATTAGCTTGTATAGATTTAAGAGTACCCATACTAGAATACAAATCAGCGCGACCCGAAAATGACACGACTAACTCGAATTTCCACCCCTGATCGCAATACAGGCCTCAAGAACCAGGGTTCATATTCATAAAATTATACTGATAAAAATTTTACCAGTGCCGAGCACCATTCATGAAGAGTCAGAGATCCTATAATATTTGAACCTCAACTTAATCCCATCTTAAATGAATCCTACAAGAGAATATCGAAGGGACATGAAGCTCCTAGAAGGTAAGACTGAAACAAGGAAAATCAGTTACAGAGCAGATAAATTTGTGATCTTAGGAGACGTGTTGTATAAAAGGGGATACCTAATCCAACTACTTAGGTTTATGCACGCCACAAAAGTTGAATATATCCTAAAATATATTCACAAGGGAAGCCATGTGAGTTACGTTGGCGGGCAAACATTAACTAAAATAATTATTAAGCGGTGATAATTTTTGCCTAACTTGACTAAAGATGCAAAAGAATATGTAAATAGATGTGACACGTGATAATGTTATGCCAACATTCCACACCAACCTCACCAACCACTTTCTCCCATCTCGGAACCATGGTCTTTCGACATGTGGGGCATCAATATAGTCGACCCTCTACCAAAATCAAAAGGAAATTACTATTTCCTTATCATCACCGTTGATTATTTCTTAAAACAGGTTGAAGCCGAAGCCATGATTACAATAATGAAAGAGTGGTGCTGTAAGTTAATCTGATAGAAATCATATGTAGGTATGGGCTCGTAAACACCCTTGTTGTGTATTATGGGACACATTTCGATAAAGAATATTTGGCAACCTACTATGAGAGGTAAGCACTTTCCTTAGCTCCCGGACTTAGAAAAATGGTCAGTCTAAAGTAACCAATAATATCCTACTTGATGGGATAAAGAAAGATTGGAATACACAAAGGGAATATGGACTGAAGAGCTCCACAGTGTCATATGGGCCTACAAAACAACTGAGAGGACCCCTACTGGAGAAACCTCATCCATGCTGGCCTATGGGTCTGAAACAGTCATCCCTATCGAAGACGGATTGCCAAGTCACATGGTGTAGACTTTCAACTCGGAGATGAATGACCAAGAAAGGAGGCTGGACTTGGAAATATACATTGAAAGGAGAGAAAATGCTGCAATTAGATAATCGAAATGTTAGCAAGGAGTGCCAACTTCTACAATAAAAAAGAGAAAACTTGTCCCTTAATGTTTGGTGATATCAACCTGAAGAAATCCATACAAAAGGTTATAAACACATCTTAACTGACACGACCCCTATAGAATAATTGAAGAGGTCATCCCACGCACTTATCGACCGGAGAACTTGGAAGGGGAATCATTTTTAACCCTTGGAATGCATATCACTAGAAGAAATATGACCACTGATGAGTTTAAAGGGTTCCTAAAAAATGCTTTGTATATACAAAGGCTGCAATGAAACATCACATTATCTATGATAATTATGTCATGATTTTTATATCTTCTCATAATTTTTTTATTAGGTTATTTTATTTTTGATTGAATTCTTCTTTCCGAGGGAAAGACTGCTTGGGTTCTCGGCCCCAAGGCATGTCGTATATAACTCCATAAAGATAAAAAGTCTAGGCTTTGAGACCAAGGGGATGACATTTTATCCAAATTAAAATCCCCTTAGTTAGGCATTATTACCCAAAGGGAGAGACTTCTAGTCCGACTAAAATCCCATTATAAATTTAATTGGTTTTATGCTAAGATGGAAATAAACATAATTAAAATTCTAGGCATAATAAAAGTCATATGCAATGTCTTGTATCATTTAAGTGACATAAGGCCAAGTCAACATCTTAGAGACCAAAAGCGGAGCCACTTACAACAAAAATGAGAATATAATCAAAATCAAGCCCTCTAAGGCTGAGTCTTACTAGCGACAGCAGTATCAGCCATAGCTCCTTTGGCGGTAGTAACGACATTGGTCACCTTCGCAGCATCCACCTCCATGCATATGGTCTCGGTGTCGTAGACGCCATCTCCATTGCCTGAGACGAGACTTGTCCACTAGGGCAAATGTCATAGTCACCCCTTGAGGTTGTTGATCCTCCTTATTTACCTCAGTTAAAGAAGCCAACATCTCGGGGTCAATAAGGGACTAGCTCCCATAGTACTCTGTATTCTTAGGAGATTCGTGAAGGAGCCTGTTCTGGAAAGCTCGTCTACTACGGTCCAGGTATTGACCAGTACAAGAAGAAAATTTAGTAGACTTCTTAAACTTGTTAACTTTAGACACCTTAACCTTAACCACCCTAGCCTTCTCACCCTCATCTCGCATCTAGAGATTTTCCCTATATTTGGCCTTCAAATTTGAAAGTCTCTTCTTATAATCATCCTTTTAGAAGTCTCTCTCGGTGTAGGCCTTCTTCTCAACCTCATACTTGGCCTCGAACTCCTTCTCCAAGGCATTATTATGTTTAGCCTCTTTTATTTTCTTCTCGTTCTTGGACAACCATCTTGGGATGTCCAGGAGCATCACGTTGGATGAAAGAAAACATGAAGAAAAGTTAAATAACAAGATGAGACTAAAATTTCATAGAATTTACCAACCCTTCAAAAATTATAAAAAAGGAAACATATTTGAGTAGCCTTATGTAAGGTTGAGTTTATGACCCTTAGCTTCATCAGCACAGTCAAGTAATTCTGATCATAGGTCAGGACGATGAACGCAAGCGCCTCACAAGCTTTTAAAGGACCACTAATAAGAGAATCGGGTTCCAAAGGAGTAGTATTGAGGCGTTGACGAGCAACACTCTCTTCATGGATTGACACCACCACCTATTTTCGATTTTTTGGTGGCCTTTCACTTTTTTTCTACTCGGCGGCCAAGCCAACTTGATCATGCTTCCTTTTATTGGAAGCCTCTCCCCCTCCTGTTATTAGCTTCTTGGAAGGCCCGACAAGAGTAGGGTTGTTTGTTCTCCTCAAGCCTGCCAAAATCTCAACGTTAACACTCGGAGCTGCCATTTGCCAAATGTCATCCGAAGTATTGATAGGATAATCGGTAATGAGAATAAAACATGTTTGAATCAAACCAAAGACAAGAATACAGTTAGTAAAATAAAATGACTAAAACTGACCAAGTATAAAGCAACAACAACAAGAAAAGAAATAGACAAACAAGGCAACGTTTACAGATGGCACTCAAACGGGTGTGGACCATCCCTATCTTGTTCATCACCTCATACTTCATTGCATTTTCAAAAGTGATAAGACCACCCTTGTTGAGGGCTTTAATTTTTAACCTATTGGATGGGTTAAGGCTGGGATCAACCTTAACCGAGAGGGGGATACAATTCAAGTCTCAGGGAAACTTAATATCCTACTGACTCAAAGTCTTTAAATCCTAAGACACAGACCGCTAAAGAAAAAAGTATCTCACCTGTGAGTGATTGAAAATGTACGAAACCCCCAGATTTGAAATTCCTTTTAAAATAGTAATATATTTCCTTGTTGAAATAGAGATGCGGAAGCGTAAAGATGTGTGATGGTTCAACAAAACAAACGAATACTAAATTTTAATTTCGATTTCAAATTAAAATTAAACCCAAGTGAAAATTAATTAAACATACACAAATATTAATTTCACTTAAACACAATTAATTAATCCAACTCCTTGAATTTGCCTAGTCATTTTTATCAAAATTTTCAAATTAGGCCAAACCAGTTTTTAACGAAAGGCTTGAATTAAATAAACAATTACTCAAATTTAATTAGCACCCAATTAAATTAAGTGTGACAATTAAAACCATTTTTATCTTGAATTATCCTAAGCATGAGTTCTAAGTCATTATGCAAGATAAAAGTAAATCAATCACACTATGCCGCGATGTACGAGGAAAAACTCACAACGGGAAACAACCTCGGACGGCCCTAGCCACAAATCCACTAAGTACGAAATTTACAAATCCAAGACAGAAAGGCTTACAACATACGACTTGATCCCTATCAAGCCCCGACGCTTCTTCTTGTAGATACCTCTTCCTAGAGGATAACCACGGAGCTCCACCGCGGTCTTGGAGTCCACCAATCGAACTTTGTATGGTCACCGTCACCCGAACAAAGAGCCTTTCTCCAAGTGGGTAATGCTGCAACAAACAACTTCTTCTTTCTTTGATGAATGTAGAATCAAACCTAAAAACTTCTCTTTGAACGGAAGAGATGAACCCGGTGCCAAACTTCAAGCAAGATATATGAATATGGGAACTTGGAAGAAACCAATTTGGGTGTAAACTAGAGTGGTGTATATTTTTCTCTTTGATAAAAACTCACTCAAAACATGATCTTTTTCCCTCTTTGATTTTACTCTCAAAACACTCTCTAGGAGTTAGTAGGATATAAAAAGATAGATAATCAAAAGTGATTCCCGCACATTGATATTCAGCAAAAAGTAGTGGGGTAAAACCAAGTGGGAAAGTGGGCAAAACTGCTTAAAACTGCCAAAAACCTGTTCCCGCCAAATCTCGTTCGAACGAGTCTTCTAACGAAGTTCCAATATTAACTCGTTAGAAGCTCGTTAGAAATCTCGTTAGAACAACCATCTCGTTCGAATGACATTTCGAACGAAGTTCCAGTATGCCATTATGGGAAGTCGTTGGCAATCTCGTTCGAACGACTTGTGATTCGAACGACAATCTCGTTCGAACGACACTTCGAACGAACTCATAGGAAGTTCAAAAATTCTTTTTAAGCCCGGAAACTTTTATATACTTTATATATAAGTTTTAATAGAAAACATTCTGAAAATAAAACTCAGTTTTGAAAACCTAACACCCAATATAAACTGTTCCAAGCTCCTATATATATATATATTTATGTGATGCATTCAAACCTTGGGAGCATGAAACCACTGTTGATGACGTTGAAACGAGGCACATAAACCATGGCATTTTGATGAAGCTTTATACACTTGGCCTCTACATCTTCAAAAAACACGTCATAGGCTTGAAAGATGATCAATATACTCTATCCTATGACTCAAACGTTTTTGTCTGGAATTGAGCCAAAACTACAAAGGACTCAATTGGAGATTTGCGTCCTTACAAATCTCCCCCTTTGGCTATTCCGGGACAAAAAATATACAAAAATCCTAAAGGGCCGTCAAGCTCTACTAGACTAATAAAAGGTCCCACCCAAAATAAAAATACAATGCTTGACTCAAACAAACCAAGGATCAATATCTTTGCCGATGTTGAATGTTGCCATTTAGAAGTATTCCTCCACACTTAAGCAAACTATCAAACGCATAGGGAATATCAAAATATTAAATGCAATTAAATAATTACTCCCCCTAAATTAATTCTCCCCTTTATCAATCAAATGACCTACTTAGAAAGACGTCTCCTCCTAAGATAAATCTCCCCCAAACTAAGATACGATAATAATAGTATTAAATACCATTTCTTCCCCTATCATTCTCCCCCTTTTTGTTCAGGAATAGACAAAGTCTTAAAGAATCAAACATATTTATTAAACACACAATAATAGTGATGAGAACGTGCAAGAATATGGGCAACAAAAATTCAACTAATCCAATAAACAACAACTTAGACCAACTAGAATGCAATAAAATGATACCAATATGATATATAAAGTATTGAGCATATGATATCAACACAGAATGCAATAAGATGGATACCAAGTATGAATTAAAGCATATATGGATTAGAAATTAAAGCAAAGACTAAACAAAAATATCAAATATATGTATACATAATATATATCAAAGAGACTCAGGTACACATATATAGATATAAACACACAAATGACACACACAAAATAATAGGAGTCTTTCACACTCGTATGGAAAAAATGTGTCATATGGAAACGGAAGTGTTGATGTGTGAACTAGTAACGATTAAATTTATACCCAGTCACTTAAAACATGTTCACGGAGTTCTCAATTGATTGCAAACTTCATCACATGTGAATATCACCTCATGTGACAATATAAATTGAACTCAATGAACAAACATACACAATGCATATAAGCCTAGCATATTGATGATTCTACAAACCAATAAAGTCATGACATGAGATACGCAACTAGGATAAACAGACATTGTGCAAACCGTTGATATACCATTCAATCTCCCTCAATAAGCATTTATATTAAATTTGAATGAATAAATCAATCAACCATAGGCCTTGGCAGTTATTTTTCTTTTAGTGCCAATTTTTCTGTTTTTAGGCCTTTGGACCACGTATTTCTTTTAGGTCCATTACAAACGGTGGCTTACAATCGCAAAGGATTATTATTCCTTTCGGATCCCTTCCCCGTGCACATTTATATATATCATTTTTTTATATCTCACAAGCTCACGTTCAACGAATTTTGACATGTACTAGTCCTCCTAGGTCATAAATATGTAGATGACAAGATTGGTAGGAGAACACCTCATATAGCTCAAATATACATATGAAGTTAAAATTTCAAAAGAGCTCGTGCATGTGTGAATAGAGGCATATAAAAATAGAATCCATTTAATCAACACAAAATCCAACTACTTCATGTAGGCATGATAAAGAACATAATAAGGGTTGATAATCTAAACCAAAAGTTCTAGCCACATGAGAGCGTTAAAGGAGGGATTCAAACAGAAGTATATTCCACTTGAAGTGTGTCAAACCAAAATACACACAACATAAAAACTTTTTGAGTTTTTGACATTTTTAACCAAAAATAAAAATATATACTCAAAAGGATAAACAAAAATCATTTGTATTTTTCACTAAGCTTAAATGAAACAAATAAAACACAAATGAGAAAAAAAAATCTTATTGTATTTTTCATTTAATGCAAACAAAATGAAGAAATAAAATACAAAAGATAAACAAAAATCATTATTCTAGCATGTGATTAAGCATGGGGCATAAACTAGAACATGATTAAACAAGCATACATTTAGCATGTGAATATAGCATTAAGTACAAACGCAAAAGTATGCAAACACTAACACATTCATCCTTTAGATTTAGCAAGGGAGGAAGCATGTGAAAGTAGATGAGAATCAAAAACCCTATTTTGCAAGGCAACCAAGTCGGATTTCCTAACCCAAATTAATGAAGAATGACTATCTTGGGGTGTAGGAACTTTAACTACCGTGGTTACTTTACGATGGGATTTTCTAGGAATTCATTTAAGATCAAAACAAAATTTTCTAAGATGACCTTTTCGATCACAATGTGTACAAGTAAAATTACGTCGAAATTTGGTACCTAAGAAATGATCTCGAAAGACTTTCCTAGTAGATTCTCCAAAAAAATTGGTTTTGGCGTTATGAGTAAATTCATTACAAGTATTGAAGCCTAAACCACAAGTGTCATTTTTAATTTGGACCGTTCCTAATATTTTATCTAATTTTTTAGAACGACACTCCAAATCAAATTGGACATTACTAGAGTCTTTTAATTTATTTTGCAATTCAAAAATGTTAGACTCTAATAAAATATTTCGCTCTTCATAAGTAATAAGTTCCTTTTTCAAAGATTCCATTAAACCCCTAAGGCTATCTCTCTTATCTTCTATATATTCAAGCTTCTCTAGAAGATCTTTCTCACGTGTCCTAAGGTCTTCAACCAACATACTATTATCAACGACCTTGACACGTTCTTTCAAATTAGCTTCTAACTTCAAATTAGCTCTTTTTAATTTAATATATTCTTTATAAAGTTCTTGAAAAGCATTTTGAAGTTCACTCACATTAACCTCATGTTCATTTTCACTCTCTCTTTCTTCTCCACTCTCACTATCATAAAAAATAAGAGAATCATAAACAATGACCTCGGAAGTGTCATGTGTTAACGTTTCATCAATCGATGAGTTCTCACTATCACTCACATGACTACCCATAAAAGCCACAAAATTAGACTTAGTGGGGGAATCGGGTCCCTCTTCCTTATCACTATCACTAAGGTTTGCATTATATGAAATGGGTCATTTACCATCTTTCCTTAGTTTAGCGGGGCACTCAGAGGCCCTATGGCCATAACCCTCATAACCAAAACATCTATTAGACTCGTCCCTATTTAGTTGTTCATTAATAGGTTTAGGGATCCTCTCGGCTTTGTCATGCTTAGAAGTTTAAAATTTCTTAAAATCATTTTTAAATTTATCTTTGTTAAATTTAAGAAATTTTATAAATTTACGAGCAAACAAAGCCATGTTTTCCGAGTCACTATCACTCTCGCTCTCTACTACTTGTTTGACCTCTTTTCGGGCTTTTAAAGCAACACGCTTTTCAATTTTCTTTTCAGTTTTAGAGGGAAACATATCTAGTTCATAGGTTTGTAAATCCCCTACAAGCTCTTCTAATTTCGTAGAGGCTAAAGTTGGTAAAGAATTTAAAACGGTCACTTTTGGAATAAATCTATCGGGTAGGGGCCTTAAAATTTTCTTTAAAACTCGGTTGTCGGGTATTTTCTCTCCCAAATTAAAAGATGAATTAACAATATCGGAAAGTCTAGCATAAAATTCATCAAAAGTTTCATTATCGTTCATTTTGATGGTTTCAAATTGAGTGGTGAGGTTTTGGAGTTTCGAAGCTTTAACGAAACTAGTTCCTTCATGAGTTAGTTGTAAAATATCCCAAGCCTCTTTAACGGTTTCACACGTCATAATGCGTCGGAATTCATCCGGTGTGACCGCGCTAAACAAGGCATTTAAACCTTAGGAATTAAAATTAGAAAGTTTAAACTCATTCTCAGTCCATCTAACGGCCGGTTCGGGAACATGTTCATTTTCAACTAAGTGAGTTTGTGGGGACCACCCGTTAACAACAAACATCCAAACTCTCTCGTTGATAGATTTTAGTGTCGATTTCATTCGCGCTTTCCAATACGCATAGTTAGAACCATCGAAATAGGAAATTTTGAAAATGGGGAAAATTCCATTTTAGCCAAAAATTATTTAAAGAATCATTAACGAAATAATTTATCGCGTTGGCTCTGATACGAATTTGAAAATGTGCGAAACCCCCCGATTTGAAATTCCTTTTAAAATAGTAATATATTTCCTTGTTGAAATAGAGATGCGAAAGCGTAAAGATGTGTGATAGTTCAACAAAACAAACGAATACTAAATTTTAATTTCGATTTCAAATTAAAATTAAACCCAAGTGAAAATTAATTAAACATACACAAATATTAATTTCACTTAAACACAATTAATTAATCCAAGTCCTTGAATTTGCCTAAGTCATTTTTATCAAAATTTCCAAATTAGGCCAAACCAGTTTTTTACGAAAGGCTTGAATTAAATAAACAATTACTCAAATTTAATTAGCACCCAATTAAATTAAGTGTGACAATTAAAACCATTTTTATCTTGAATTATCCTAAGCATGAGTTCTAAGTCATTACGCAAGATAAAAGTAAATCAATCACACTACGCCACGATGTACGAGGAAAAACCCACAACGTGAAACAACCTCGGACGGCCCTAGCCACAAATCCACTAAGTACAGAATTTACAAATCCAAGACAGAAAGGCTTACAACACACGACTCGATCCCTCTCAAGCCCCGAAGCTTCTTCTTGTAGATACCTCTTCCTAGCGGATAACCACGGAGCTCCACCGCGGTCTCGGAGTCCACCGATCGAACTTTGTATGGTCACCGTCACCGGAACAAAGAGCCTTTCTCCAAATGGGCAATGCTGCAACAAACAACTTCTTCTTTCTTTGATGGATGTAGAATCAAACCCATAAAATTCTCTTTGAACGAAAGAGATGAACCTGGTGCAAAACTTCAAGCAAGATATATGAATATGGGAACTTGGAAGAAACCAATTTGGGTGTAAACTAGAGTGGTGTATATTTTTCTCTTTGATAAAAACTCACTCAAAACATGATCTTTTTCCCTCTTTGATTTTACTCTCAAAACACTCTCTAGGAGTTAGTAGGATATGAAAAAGATAGATAATCAAAAGTGATTCCCGCACATTGATATTCAACAAAAAGTAGTGGGGTAAAACCAAGTGGGAAAGTGGGCAAAACTGCTTAAAACTGTCAAAAATCTGTTCCCGCCAAATCTCGTTCAAACGAGTCTTCTAACGAAGTTCCAGTATGAACTCGTTAGAAGCTCATTAGAAGCTCGTTAGAAATCTCGTTAGAACGACCATCTCGTTCGAACGACATTTCAAACGAAGTTCCAGTATGCCATAATGGGAAGTCGTTGGCAATCTCGTTCGAACGACTTGTGGTTCGAACGACAATCTCGTTCGAACGACACTTCGAATGAACTCACAGAAAGTTCAAAACTTATTTTTAAGTCCATAAACTTCTATATACTTTATATATAAGTTTTAATAGAAAACATTCTGAAAAAAAAACGTAGTTTTGAAAACCTAACACCCAATATAAATTGTTCCAAGCTCCTATATATATATATGTAATGCATTCATACCTTGGGAGCATGAAACCACTGTTGATGACGTTGAAACGAGGCACATAAACCACGACATTTTGATGAAGCTTTATACACTTGGCCGCTACATCTTCAACAAACACGTCATAGGCTTGAAAGATGATCAATATACTCCATCCTATGACTCAAACATTTTTGTCCATAATTGAGACAAAACTACAAAGGACTCAATTTGAAATTTGCGTCCTTACAGTGATGGTTGGACGTTTGAGCCGCAAAGATGAGCTTTTACTTATTAGATAAAAATGGAATTGTAATGTTGGGATCTTGGGTAGAGACGGGTGATATTTTAGTAGGTAAATTAACGGCCCAAATGGTGAAAGAATCGTCGTATGCCCCGAAAGATAAATTGTTATGAGCCATACTTGGCATTCAGGTATCTACTTCAAAAGAAACTTGTATACAAGTACCTATAAGGGGTAGGGGTCGTGTTATTGATGTGAGATAGATACAGAGAAAGTGGTGGTAGCCAGGATAATATTTCATCTTAGTAATTGACTAACAAGTCTTAAAGACATAAGGAGGAATGTCCTCGATAGGAGGAATGTCCTCGATGTGCAAGTATCTTCAAAGCACAATCGACTCGAGTATCGTCCCCCAAGAATTGAGTCCCAATTGTGTTGGAGATAAACCCATGACATTAGGAATTCCTCGAATGCAATGGGCGAGGGGAAGACGGAAGCAGAGCTTAAATATCTGCTAGTAGACCGCTCTTTAATCAGCGTCTCAACGGTAAAAAGCCCTTTTCCCTCTTCAGGAACCCTCATCGTTATGGTAGGGTCAATCCTATAATAATGCCTCTAAACATTGAGTTCCCAGGTTTTAACATCACGGGGATAAAGAGCAGCAACACTAGTGTCAACGTCCATAGATGCAGACCTCTCTTGCTGAGGCTGGTCTCTTGTGGCCTTGGTCTCATCCATCTCGACAAATGAAATACGTTCTCCCTCGTCATCATTCGAGATATATTAAATCATGGGCTCAGGGTACCCAAGTTGATGAGTAGATATACTGGCATAGCCCTTACTACTAGACTCGACTATACGCTCAACCTCAACTTGGCCAGGATGAGCAATCATCACTCTCCTCTTCATGGCCACCAAATATGGGTCGTAAATGCTATGGATCTCCTTTTTAATGTTGGTTTCTATTGAAACAGCACCAGGTGATCCCAGGATAGCAGTCATACAACTTGGAACCACATAAGGTGAGCCCTCTTTAGATACACCTCAGTGAGAAGATTAGGTGGTGGAACAACAACTAAGGGTCTCGATGTGATATTCCTCTCGGCCTAACTCCTATCTCGTTTATGAGTATTGGTGGACTGTCTCATTTGTCGGCGAATCGCCTCAGTTGCTTCTCGCTCCCAGAGGTTCTGAGAACGAAGCCGCCGATAGAGGTTCTCTAAGATGTCAATTATATACCGGTTCATTTATAAACAAAAAAATCTTAAGGGCGGAAGGAAATAAATATCAATAGGGTAAAGGAGAGGGTTTTCTCTTAAGAACACACGAGAGCCTCAAACCCATAAAATTTCTCTCTCCATCGCAAACGCCGCAGGGTAACCCTAGAACCACCTCTCACAACCTAAATCCTCTCTCACACCACCACCAGAAAAGCCCAAACTCAACAAAAAATTAATAAAATATCAGGCTAAAGGACAAAATTAAATGCGAAAAGAGAAGAGATTAAAAGAATGGCTTATCTTTAACTAAATACACTTAAACTTCTAGTGAAAATCACAAAAGGAAAAAGAAATCTAGAAGGCCATCAATTGAGTTTTCTAGAGAGAGAAAGAGCTTCAGGCAGGAAAGATTTCTGAAAGAAGATAGTGGATGGAAAATCAAAGCGTTTAAAGGGAATAAGCAATCATTACTGAGACTACTATAGGCAGGAAGTTAATGAGACGTGGCTGAAAAGCAATATCATTATGATGTGACCACAATATCCTTGTGTCGTGATGATATTTCAATAGTCTCACCAGCTGAGACACCAAGATGCCATTATCCATGGCCGAGCTTGAAATGAGAATTTAAGGAAATTATTTTTTCCGTAATAAAACTAGATTAGACCCAGCATTCTATAATTAGAGAAGACTGAGGTTTAGGGATAATTGATATATATATATATATATATATATATATATATGGTCTCTTCCATACAAGCTTATTAGGGTCATCTCTTCTTCGCATTGTCTTCCCATATTAATGACCAGTGAAGCTTCATCACCTGATCATATGGTTAGCTTATTATAGATAACACTTTTGTCTCATACGAGAGCTCGTGCAAAGTACCACCTCAGACTACATGTGTCACCCTCAGAGGGAACTACTTTCATCTCAGTTAGCTCTAGTGTTTTACCATCACAATCACCATATCTTCTTGGCCTACAAATGTCATTACAACCATGCTAGGCACCATCAGTCATATATATTAGGCCACGTGGGATATAACATGGGCATTATTTTTATTCTCCTACAAAATAATTAAGGCAAGGGACCACTTGGCCACATGATGACATCTTCAGCATGATTACTCCAATTGATTTGCAGGTGGTTAACACTCTCTCTTTTACTCTCACATCAGCGAGGAGCACGCCTCATACTTGGGGGTGATAACACCCCCAAGCCTATATATACTCTCTTCATCTTCTTCACTTATACGAGATATTAAATTTTTGTATTGTTACTGTGCAAAATTGTACCCATAAGAAAGAAAAAGCTTGTATTTCATTAATAGTGATTTAACTTGATATACTGATACTCACACACTTTACATAGTGGACGTAGGCCTAAAGGCTGAACCACTTAAATATCTTTCTTGTCATTTCGTTATCTCTCATCTCTTATCTATTAGTTGTTAATCTCTCATTATTTACACCTACTTGCATTTCATTGTCATGATGAATTAGTTTGCACGATCTTAGCATCATCGATATTTGTCTTAGTCATGCAAGTTGTAAATGGTAGATTTCCTTATTTTGCTTGTAATTTTTCATTTTATTTTTTGTCTCGAAATGCAACAAAGGAAGATATTGTAAGAGTACTTGTATACTCAAAATGCCCCACATGTTTAGATTGTCAGAAATTCACTGTCAAAACATTGGCAAGTCTTTATCCATAAGGTCCCCAGAAAGCTTCACCAACTTTACCCCAAATCACGCATGCCAAACCTCAATCTTACCACTCAAGGAAGATATATTTGACTTAGCGGACATAGATTCATCACACGGTAAATTGTTCTCATAAAAAGAAAAACATTTTTAAAAATTAACCCATTTGGACTATTTGAGATAATTGTCAAATACATTACGCAATATATTATTAACACAAGAAAATTTATTTTTCTAGAAATTGTATGTATCTTTTAGTATAAGTCTTCTTGATTGAGAATAAGAATACTTTGGTTTTTGCTAAATACATTTTTCAAAATCTAATAGAAGTAAAAATTTGGACAAAATGTCTTTGGACCAAGGTGCTGCCAGTGAAGCCTTTGCTCGCTGCAACAAAGCCCCTAATTGTCCATTATGCGTAAATACCTGCCCTCCACCGCGACCTACTTCATGGCAACTTCATTGTAGCGATGTATTTTTCATTGCAGAGAATCTTGTAGTAAAGGACTTGAAAAAATGCAGACAACACATGTCGAGTATCTTTCGTTTTAGATCTTCTTGAGGAGTGTGTCAAGGGTTCGTTTCTGGCTGATATAGCTCCATGCTTGACAATTTGACCCCTTTGATAATTTTTTTCACACTAATAGCCATCATATTGTCTTCAATACTATGGGCTATTTAATAAAGTGTTATCACCCCATTTTAAACAAAACATAGATTTATTTTGGTTGATCAACACTTTCAAATTAAGATAGCCTCTCCTTTTTTTGTGTTCTTTAAGCCATGGCTTTTGAGTGATTTTCTTTGTGCAAACCCTTAGAGAATTTATATGGCCTTCCTTTCTAAAACTAAGATATTTTTGCATGAGCAAATATTTATCTCTACTAAGGCTTATATAATTTTTTTGTGAGTTTTAAAGCACCAAACACTTATACACCAATACCAACCAATAAGATTTCTCACACATCCTATGCAGTATATTAGTGGTAGCTCGAAAGGTTCCTTCACTAAAACAAAAGTTCCCTTCTACTTCCAAACATGAGTAAAAATTGATTCTTCTTAGAAAGGAGATTTGATCTGGCCAGAGGATGTTAATGCATTAGTCGGGACCAAAATTGCTGGCTTTTATGCAGCGCACTTCAGCGAAAGACGTTTTTTATGGAAGATATGGTGTGAAAGATTCTCCAGTGTATAAGTGGTACAACTAACTTCTTTAATTATCCACTGTAGTGTATTTGTCATTTATTCTGACCCGAAGTTTTTCCCGTTAGTGAGCTTCCCTTCATATATTCGGACTTGTGATATTGTTTTACTTTCCCATTTTAGAATCACTGTTTTAATTAAGAAGATAAAAACTGAGATTTTATAACTTGTAAAACATTTTTGTCGCATAGACTTGGTATGATTATTTTGCCCTTAACAAATTAATCTACCCTTTTCATAAAATTAGGTTAATTAATTTTAATTGGGTAGTTACCGTCGAGAGGCACACTCCCAGAATTGCATGCTTAATTGGTAATTTTAATTAATTAAAATGGACTACAAACTTTATTCCGGTTATCTAAGATCATTTCGCACCTAATGTTGTCATATCAGATTGGGTTGACAAACGAGTTACCCTCAATCTGTGTCGGGATGTTATAGTCATCTTTTTTTTTTCATTTTTACTTCTTGAATAATTTCCCAACTCTTTGTTTTAAAAGCAACATATGATATTAAATTCAACCTTGTATCATAATAAAAATTAAAACCACCATAAAATTCATAAATCAAAGTTTTTATAACCCTAGATCAAATAAAAGAAATCCAAAATAAATGAGAGGGTTAAAGTACAATGATCCAAGATATTTTATGAACCCACTTTATAGCCCCGGTTTTAGAGCAATGACCTTAATATGCCACTTTTTTGGCATATTATCAAACATGTGGAGTTCTTATGAAGACCATACTATTAACCACGACCCCCTAAAATCTAAAAGTATGAGAATATGTAATACTAAGAACATTGTTAAGGAAAAACATAAAGAGATGGAGATGATAGAAGGGGTAAGGGTAATTTCTCTCACATCATCCATGTGGCACTAGCTGGAATTTCATTCATCAGAATCCATGGTTTTTCCCACAAGCAAATGTTGCTCTAATACCAATTCGATGTGTAATTTGAAGAGCAAAAGCGATTTAATTAATACCTAAACAACAACAATATAATGAAAAGGAAAGAAATTTCTCTTTCTCTAATAACATCCTCAAAGTAAGGAGTGAATATAAATGGGAGCATAAGGCCCGTTTTAAAGGAAAAGGTTAGCTTGTTAATCAAGCTAACTCTGAAAAGGTAAAAGACTGAAAAAGGAAAAATAAACAAAAGATAATATGCACAAAAATAATCATGCCCACTATGATCCTGCATCACCTTCAATTTGAATCAACTAAATCGACACCCACCGATCTCACCATACTAGGCAACCGACCACGCAACTACTACCCCCGACCCTACAACAACACCCAATCCCTATGCTTGACTTGTTATCCTTGAATCCTAGCCCAACCCATTTCCATCAGCCTATACCTCCCACTCTAGGGCACACCCAACCTCTCCGACAATCGTGTTTAGGGAGATTTGACCCTAGGGGTTCAGAACCCCCTTTCCAAATTGAACTCGTACCCCCCCTAAAACATCAACCTTGATCTCTTTGTGATCTGAGTTGGCCCCACTTAGCCCTATAATTTATGGATTCCCCCTTTTGGGCATTTACTTATTCTCCCCGCCGTTCCATTACCGAGGGCCCATTTTATTTATCGTCGTCATGATACATTTGCCACCTCCAGGCAAAGCGCACTGTCATTGCCCCCATGACTACCTATGTCGACATTATTCACACATTGGTAGTTTCACCCACCCTTAACCCGTATTTTGAGCTACCGATGAATACTAGTTCTCTTTGCACAAGTATTTTCTTCACCCTTTGCACGACTAACTTTATGTATACTTATTATTGATAGAGGTGGGAGTGATAACCTCGTCGCTCAAGAGATGATCGACAAGTTAATTCACCCCATAGAGCTAATTGCCAGACCTTACCGCATTGGCAGGCCAGGTAGTGGCAGCACTATCACCCCAGAGACGGCAGTGTCGCATGTCTTTTTTTATCGATACCTACACCGATGAGGTTCTGTGTACCATTGTGGACATAAGCGAGTGTCAGTTACTTCTTGGGCGATCGTTAGTAATATCTCAAGTATGGATGATGGATGTGCCAACACCTATACATTCCAGCACCTTGGCCAGAATTTCCAGTTGTGTCCGATGCGTGAGTTTCGTTTGACACGTTTTTTTATGCTTATCACCTCCATCGAGGACTTTACCATGAAGGCAACCGACACTACTTCTGTTGTGCCCTTGTTAGTCCTATGAGCACGCCAGATTCGGATATGACCCCAGAGATTCTGGACATACTGAGTACTATTGTCGATGTTTGCTAACCTCCAAATGAGCTTCTGCCCCTTAGGGACATCCTTCCTGCGATTGATTTTATACCGGGAGCTTCCCTCCCGAACCTCCCACATTACCGTATGTTTTCGATTGAGCATGAGTTGTAGAAACAAGTGTCAGAGTTGTGTGATTGGGGCCTTATTAGAGAGTTCATGTCATCTTGTGTCTTCCATGCTCTCCTGGACCCGGAGAAGGAAGAGAGTTGGCAGATGTGTCCAGACAGTCAAGCTGTTAACAAGATCATTATAAATTACTGATTTCCCATTCCTTCCCTAAAGGACACGTTAGATCAATTCTTAATTATTTAAGGCGCACATTATATAAGACATGCAAAAGTTGTATATCTATAATAATAAGATTATTTTCTGATCTAAATTTGATATAATTACTATTATACATGGTTATTAAGAGACAAATAAAAAGATATCTAATATATCATATGGAAAAAAACATATAATCAAATATCAAAATTTATTTAACACTTTAATTATCAAATAATCAACAAAATCAAAGATATTAATATATTTATAGCAAATGTACTCCAAATTGTGAAAAGAGAAATTTAAATCAATCGGAGATTTAACAATGCTAAAGTTTTGGTTTCTTTTGCCTAAGTAATGAATAGTGAGAAAGATAAAGTCTCATCACAACTTATGCTCGACATTGGTTAGATTTTGGTTGGGAAAGGGTTCAATTCTCCATATTTCAGTGGAAAATACATAATGTCAACGTAGTAATTGATCCGTTCTTCTATTGGGGGCATTTTCTAGAAAAAATTTAACAAGGCATGCCTTAGGTGCACAAGGCGTGCCTTAGGAGCACAAGGCATGCGCCTTATTGAAGGGGCGTTGCCTAAGGTGAAGCGAGGCACCAATGTTGCGTCTTGGTGAACCTAGAGCCTAGGCACGCCTTAAACAACTATGGATCAGTTGCACAGGGCTCGAGCTTTCTCCAAGTTAAATCTGAAGTGGTTACCATCAAATTCGCATGCGCCCTGGGGATGAATGGGAGACTTCCATTAAGACGAAGGACGAGTTGTACGAGGGGATCATTATGCGAATTAACTTGGAGTATAGAGTTGAATCAACACCCATCAACAACAAAACAGAATACACGTATAACAAACTTTTAAACTATTTTATTGATTTTAAATGTAAAATTGTATTTAATTCTATATGTAAAACAGAATACATTTAAAACTGGCTACATTTATGCATATGTCAGTGCCTAATAAATTCAATCTCCAATAACTTTTCATACTAAGAACAAAAGATCTTCTACATATTTGGATAGTCAAAATCTGCACAAAGATTTCTAAAAAATAACTGAATATTTTAACGCATACTATATGGACATAAAAAACATAAAATAACATAAATGGCAAACAAAAAATATACCAAGTAGATCATTTTTTTGTTAATGAATACAACACTAATAACTAGAAAGTAAAAATATAACATATAGAAATCTTCTGATGTATCACAGTGGATTTTTCCCATAACACTTCACCAGACTCTCATATATCCATTTTGATAAGAAGGAAACTAAACCCCCACCACCTCAACCAAACTAATACCACCCCTATCCACATCACCACATGAAACCAAAATTAAGGTATCCATCACAATTATTACTCAATAAAATTATATTCGTAATAGAACATATAGGAAAAACCAAGTACTGAACCATGTAAATTATCTTTGAAAGCAGTGCAAGTGATTGAATAGCAATTGGATTCTTAAGCCCAACATTATTCACTTAAGGCTTTTACAAACTCATGGCTCTTAAGCCCACCAATTTCTTCTTATGAATTAATACTTTTATACCCAACAAAATAACCACATGAAACACCAAATAACAACAATTAGTACATGACTCAATTGAGGAAGAAGCTATTTGTTACAAACACTTTAATAACACTAAAATTGAAAAAAAGAAGACATATTTCTTAAAACAAAATAAAGAATAAAATAGTTAGTGCACTATAAATGTAATTAGGAGAAAAAAAGGAGTAAGAATGAATTAACTCTGATATAGAGAGTCTTCTTATTCTTGGTCTCCCATTAATTCCATGAAACACCAGCCATGGACCCATGTAAACAAAATGAAAATATAGATTAAGTGCCACTCTTCTAAGAATTTCAAAATATAATGCAATATATGTGTACTGGTATAAAGCATGATAAATTAACAATAGAAAGAACACAAACCAAAAATTACTTTAACTTTACAAAATGACCAAACTTGGCAACGAATAAAGCTATGTGTAGATATGTGTACTTGTAAACATAATACAACCCAAAGTTGAACAAAGCAACATGAAACAATCCAATGGTTTATACCTGCAGAAAAAAATGAGCTGTACAAACATGACTCTAAGAAAACAGATAAAAACCAAACCTAATGAAATATACAAACCAAACCATTCTTAATCAAAACTAGAAGCAAACAAAAAAAACATAAATATGACCGGCAAGGTAAAAGTTTTTGGCAAGAGATTTTGCTAGAAAGAGAGCTGAGGATCCGAGCATAGTTGAATGAAAAACCCACACGTCTACACAGAGCAATTCACACAGGTGGGAAGTGACAACGATGTTTTATGTAGATAAAGTTTGGTGGCATTGGGTTTATATTGGGAAGGATAGATTATAAAGAGAATAGAGATGGAAAATGGAGTGGCGGTGGAGATAGAGGAGTAGGGCATTGGGCTTGAGGAAGACGATTTGAATTAAAGTGAAATGTGTGTTTATGTTGAACACCAAAACACCTCTATCCCAATATAGGTAATGGTTAAAGTGAGGACCTCTATATGAGGACCATTTTTTTTAAAATAGTAAAAATAATAATTATAAGATAGTAAAATTAATAAACTTAACCCAAACCTACATTACAACCCTATAAAAGTCATATGTGATCCTAAGGTGAATGTAATTCAAAAGTTTAAATAACAACGATAATATGTGAAAATGCATTTCACCTCTTTAATGATGATATCCTTTCATTGAGATTGCAAAGTTTTTATTTTATATATAGCGTTCTTCATTGCTGACATGTGTGCGGCCTAGCTTCCATTTACATTTACTCATTATTCCCGCATGTCCCATGTGTTACACCCTATTCCGAGTGCTTTTATTTGTTGAGTGTAATATCAGGAGAGGATTGAGTGGAAGCATTCTCTAATGTTTATTCGGGCTGTAGGCATTTTTACCTAACCAAAGCTTTTGCATGTGCACGCACACCACTCACATTTGAGGTTTTAATTCCATATAGTTATTCTTTTAATGTTGATAGTTTTGGATTATTGGGCAAAATTCTCTTTTGCTTTGTTAATAATATGCTGAAATATTTAATTGTTGTTGAGATTGGCATATTGGTTGGTTGGGCATGTTTTGAGGAAATTTGATGTTTGTGGGTTTCATTCCTGAAAACCCTCACGAGACAACACTCGTCCATTAGGGTAACCTAGGGGTTTAATGGCTTATTGCATATGCTAAATGCAATCGTTCGTCTCTATACTCCAAGTTGCTACTTTCTTTCCTCATTGCATTTATATTATTAGGTTGCTTTCCAAGAGCTTGATAAAATTATTCAGTGTTTTTTGGTTTGTTTAGTTGACATTTAATTTCTTTAAAGTACTCATAATGTTTTTTATTCCTATTTGCATTATTATTTTATTAAAAATGGCCAATTAGATAATCCTGACACATAAGGTTATAGATGAGTTTACAATGTTGAGTTTAATGGATAAGAATCTGCTTCTTAGCATGTGAAGTTGCCGTTATTTTTAATCGTTCCATAACACGCTTTATAGATCCCGAATGAATTTTAGTTTTCATTTATTTGTTAGGTTAAAAATTATTTTTTAAGATTTCATCTTTGTAACTATCTTTTTATCTAGGTTAGTTATGTTTTTCCTTTTTTTGTGTGTGTAAAAGACCCATCTAACATTATCTTCTTAATTTTTTTTAAGAGTCAAATGATGCATTTGTGATGTGTACTGACGTCTATGGGCCGAATTAACATGGAACTTGTGAAGTAAATAGCGGTAAGACACTATTCATATCTCTTTCACTAATCCAAGCTTCCATTGTTTATTTCTTATTGTGTTAATTAGCTTTCATCCTTTGTTATTTAGTTTTTGTTGGTTAATTAGTTATTTCCAATAGTTAATTAGTTGTTTTATTGTTCTTTCCATGTTTATTACCTACCTTAACGGTTGGGGTCACATTTCCACCATTAATGGGTATTTAGCTTCGAAATCTAGGTTTTGGGTAAAAATGCATTTAATTGAAACCTTCTGTACTAAAGTTGATATATTAGGCATTTAATTTTCTTTGTCACACAACGTTATTGTTTATAGCGATATTCCAAAATTAATCCATTTGTGACCATTTTCGATTGAAAGTTTAAGATTTCATTATTGAATCAATTTTCTTCATATTTGATGTTTGGAATTAATTGAATATGCTCGATTAAATGTTTCCAACCATATCCTTAATACACATTGTTTAGCCCATGGCGAGTATGTGATCCTAATCTTATTTTATTAATCTTATTTAATTTAATTATCGTAATTAACTCTTTTTCCATTTTCCCCCTTTTAAACCATCATCACCTTTTACACTTTTATTTTAGAAGTAATAAATCAATTAAGGTTTGTCAAACATTTCCTGTGGATTTATGATACCCGGACTAAGCGTTAAGTGGCAAAAGAAAAGAAAATGAATTATCCTAATAACCAAGAAGGAGCTCCTCGGAAAAATGTTCATAACATGCTCGTTAGGAACCGAATTAACGAACTGTCAGAGGCCACGCGAAGCCAACTCGAAGGACTATAAATTTCATGAAGAGTTCGGGCACAAACTCGAACGCTGAAATGACTAAAATACCCCTGAAGTTGCATACTACATTGAAAACTTCCCTCATAGCATCAATTGCACCGCTATGCACCATAATACCTGCAAAAGCTCAATTATACCTCTCAAAATATGTAAACATATAAAATAGAGGTAGTCTGGTTAACGAGCATAAATATATGAATTAAAGTACCCGAGGAGGCTAAAATGCATAAGTAAAGATGGTAAATAAATGCAATATTCGAGCCGAATCACACCCCCTAACTTACACATTGCTAATTCCTAGCAATGAAATGCAAAGAAAGAAGACAAGGCATATAATGACGAGAGAGAGAGAGAGAGAGAGAGAGAGAGAGAGAGAGAGAGAGAGAGAGAGTTTGAACAAGTGCGTGCCCTCACGAGGTTTCGAGGGGTTCCGTGGTGAAAGGGAGGCGGACGTCATACGAGGCTATGGTTAGGGGGTGAAGATATGTAATACCCCATTATTTTGAGGGTTATTTATGAATATTATACAAGATTTCAGTAATATTATTATTTTATTAATCGGGGATAAAATAATTTATTTTGGTTTGAAATGGAATCAAACATTTAAATTTAAATTGTTTTTGGACATTTTATAATGGTTTAAATATGTAAAGTTGATAATTTTTAATTAAAGGGCAATATAGTAATATGCGTTAGCTTAGGCTCTAAGCTAGGGTTTGAGAGAGAGATTATATAAGGAATATTATAGATGATTATAAGGAAAGGAAGATGAAAAAGAGAGGCAAAAAATGAAATCCAAAGAGGAAAAAACGAGTGGAATGAGAAGAGCCAATTTGAAATGTTTAGATCTTCTTTTTGAGTGCATTTGGATGAGATTTAAGAAAAACTCAAAACACACACCTGACTCAATTTTTCGTCTAGAATCCAAATCTGAAGTCAGATTGGCGATTTGAATAATTTTTGGATCTGAATTTTTTGGGTTTTTAAAATAAGACTATTTGGGATTATCTCGTGTTAGGGCTAGAACATGATTTGATTATTTTTGCGAGAGGAACGTGATGGTGCGATCAGATGTTGAGGCTGAATTTTTGTGGCGATTCATGCAATAATTTTAAGGTATGGATTTTTACATAATATGCTCCTTAATCTCGCGAGTGTTATTCCCTTTAAATTCTTGCAATTATTGAACTCATATTTGAATTGTTAAATTCATTGAAATCTGGAAAAAAAAATAATTGTTGGAATTATTTTGATTCATGTTGTTATTGAGCACGTTGTCATGAGATTTTAATATGGCACGGATGTTGGGCACCCGCCAAAATTCCGGC
Source organism: Sambucus nigra (assembly GCA_949130495.1). Lineage (NCBI taxonomy): Eukaryota > Viridiplantae > Streptophyta > Magnoliopsida > Dipsacales > Adoxaceae > Sambucus > Sambucus nigra. Next base: position 238,242,657 of record OX422211.1, read on the forward strand.
TTTCCGGGGCTATGACTTGATAAAGCATATGCGGATGGGGCGAGGCCTGGTGACCCATTGATGTGTTGTTGAGAAATTTATTGATAATTGCTATTGAGATTCGCATTTGATTTGAATATTCGTACTCGTGTTGTTATGCTTTATTCATCGTTAATATATTTGTTGAGCATCTTTCCTGTCATATTGCGTACTTCCCCATATTTTCTTTTAGTTGGCAGGTTAGCGTGGATTTGAGCGCTATGGACCAATTGGGATGATTTTAGCGTGGATTATTTTGGGAAGAATATTTTTTTGGAAGATTTGTTCTATTTTATTGTGTTGTATAGAGCATTGGTGATTTATATTGTTTCGAGAGACTTTGTTGTATTGAATTTGAAGAATTGAGATTAGTGGTTCGTTTATATTGTGGAATTTTTAGATGATCTATACACATTGTTATTATGGAATTAGTTTAGTTTTATCTTAGTAGCGCTCCGTTTGCTCTCCCCGGGTGGGCGGGGTGTTACAGATGGTATCAGAGCTTAGGTATACGATAATCCTCAGGTCTTGGGTATTGGGTCATGCATGCGATTAGACATGTTTTCTTTGGAGATAAATTTTTTATTGAGAGCGTGTTAAGCATCGTGGTGAGGATGTTTACAATTAATTTGAGGACTTTAGTGTGTGATTTTGGGAAATAGAATAGAGTATCATTTTGTTTCGAGCGTTAGGTTTCGTAGAATTTCGAGGACGAAATTCCTTTTCAAGGGGGAAAGTATGTAATACCCCATTATTTTGAGGGTTATTTATGAATATTATACAAGATTTCAGTAATATTATTATTTTATTAATCAGGGATAAAATAATTTATTTTGGTTTGAAATTGAATCAAACATTTAAATTTAAATTGTTTTTGGACATTTTATAATGGTTTAAATATGTAAAGTTGACAATTTTTAATTAAAGGGCAATATAGTAATATGCGTTAGCTTAGGCTCCAAGCTAGGGTTTCAGAGAGAGATTATAAAAGGAATATTATGGATGATTATAAGGAAAGGGAGATGAAAAAGAGAGGCCAAAAATCAAATCCAAAGAGGAAAAAACGAGTGGAATGAGAGAGCCAATTTGGAATGTTTAGATCTTCTTTTTGAGTGCATTTGGATGAGATTTAAGAAAAACTCAAAACACATACCTGAATCAATTTTTCGTTTAGAATCCAAATCTGAAGTCGGATTGGCGATTTGAATAATTTTTGGATCTGAATTATCTGGGTTTTTAAAATAGGACTATTTGGGGTTATCTCGTGGTGAGGCTAAACATGATTTGATTATTTTTGCGAAAGGAACGTGATGGTGCGAACATATGTTGAGGCTGAATTTTTGTGGCGATTCATGTAATAATTTTAAGGTATGAGGTTTTACACAATATGCTCCTTAATATCGCGAGTGTCATTCCCTTTGAATTCTTGCGATTATTGAATCCATATTTGAATTGTTAAATTCATTGAAATCTGGAAAAAAAATAATTGTTGGAATTATTTTGATTCATGTTGTTATTGAGCACGTTGTCATGAGATTTTAATATGGCATGGATGTTGGGCACCCGCCAAAATTTCTGCTTCCCGGGGCTATGACTTGATAAAGTATATGCAGATGGGGCGAGGCCTGGTGACCCATTGATGTGTTGTTGAGAAATTTATTGATAAATGCTATTGAGATTCGCATTTGATTTGAATATTCGTACTCGTGTTGTTACGCTTTATTCATCGTTAATATATTTGTTGAGCATCTTTCCCATCGTATTGGGTACTTCCCCACATTTTCTTTTAGTTGGTAGGTTAGCGTGGATTTGGGTGCTATGGACCAATTGGGATGATTTTAGCGTGGATTATTTTGGGAAGAATATTTTTTAGAAGATTTGTATTATTTTATTGTGTTGTATAGAGCATTGGTGATTTATATTATTTCGGGAGACTTTGTTGTATTGAATTTGAAGAATTGAGATTAGTGGTTCATTTATATTGTGGGATTTTTAGATGCTCTATACACATTGTTATTATTGAATTAGTTTAGTTTTATCTTAGTAGCACTTCGTTCGCTCTCCCTGGGCGGGCGGGGTGTTCAAGATATGAGTCGGGTCCCGATTTTTTAGTATTGTTGTTGTAATGTGAATTCTTCTTTCTTTTCTTTTTTTCTAATTTTAGTGTATTAACTTTTTTTTAGGATGTTAGTGTTTTAAGTTGTTTTGTGGAATTATGGGATTTGAAATGATAATGTAGTTGTTGGTTGTTTCAACCTCAATCGGGCTTTGTGAATAATAAATGATCTCATCGAGTTGGGCGTTTATTTCTTAAAATCAAGCTTTAAAACTCTCGAATTGGTCATTCGACTCCTTTTTCGCTAACTCCTCATCAAACCAATAAGAAGACATAACATCTTCTTGTGGGGGTTGCTTATAGTTAGAGGATTCCTCACTTCGCAAAGTTTGTTCCCAAGCGCTTTATTGAATTCTCTCATTTTTTAAAATCTTCGTATAATCACCCATCGTCATAGGCGGTGGATAATTTTTTTCACGCTCAATTCTTTCATTTTCCAGAATTTGGAAGCATTCACGCATAGTCTTAGGAGCGCAACTTTGAGAACTATTATCAAAACAATTAAATTAATCTAAAGAATTATAGCGAGACATTTCAAAGTAGGTAATTAAAAAACGCAACAAACACCAAAATTTCATGGTTTCTCGAAACAATTTAGCACAAGTCAAAAATAAAGTTAAAACAAAGAATACAAATACAAATAAAAGAAATATTACGAAATACTAAAACAATTTGGTTTGGCATGTCACATGGGCTAGGCTCGCTTACGATGTGTCGGGACACAAACTCCTATATTTAGCAGTACTACAGATGGCATGCGGGCAAGGGGCAACATTTGAATGCGGGTCTCTGTACGAGCTTTCCTATACCCGACTAGCAGTGGCAAGACGTCTATATGGATTTTATCATAGGATTTCCCGCACCACTCGAGGGCATGATTCCATTTTTTATCGTTCTGGATCGCTTCTCCAAGACGGTTAACTTCATCCCGTGCTCCCGGACCGTTGAAGCATCCCACGTCACTATCCTATACTTTCAGGAGTTATTTCACTTTCACGAAGTTCCCCATAGCATCACTTTTGACGGAGACGTCCAGTTGACCTCGGTGGGGTCTTCTCCGTTCACTACAATTTTTCACCGCCTTTTACCCTCAGACAGATGGGTAGACAAAGGTTGTTAACTTCCTCTTTGGTGTTTATCTTCTGAGACCCCTGGGCAATGGGACATTGTTATCATCAGGTTGAGTTTACTTTTTCTTCGTTTCAAGTTCTTCTGAAACGCTAGGCGGTCATCAGGCGACAAAAGGCCTTGTAACTTTTAGACAACTAGGAGGGGATTAATAGACCTTCTAGGCGGAATATATATATATATATATATATATATATATATATATATATATATATATATATATATATATATATATATATATATATATTCATACACTCTAAATAAATTATTCAACTACTAGGTATGTCTTATCAAATAAAAAATAAGTCCACGCATAAAAAAGTATTTGGTAGCCATCAAGAACAATGCATAAATCATTATAGACCCTAAGATAAAATTTTAAGCACATTTAGTCGAACAAAATAATAAAATCAATATGATGCATGCAATTACTCTCAGCTATTAGCCATCTTCTACCGCCTAGGAGGGATTAATACGTTAGTCACCTTCGACCTCGTAGGCGAGGATTAATAGACCCTGTAGACCTTTGTTTAGAACTCTGGCAGATTTACCTCCCACCACACCCATCAGTCATACCGCAACAAAGTTTGTAGACTGCATGACCTCTATCCATGACCGTTTAAGAAGCACGGGTGGGGGTGATGGTGCGGGAGTGGGTGCGACAATGCGAGTGCGGTGATTCGAGAATTTTCAAAAAAAATAGGATGTAGGTTATACAAGAAAAAATGAATATAATAGTGTATTATATTATTCCTTAATTGATATAGACAAATATCTTCATTAAATCAATTTTCTAATCACCAACTCTAACAGTATTTCAATTATCAATTTTCAAGAGTCAGAAAACATGCAACATCATAAATTTAACAACTAAATAGGGAGAAAACATGCAACATCATAAATGTTCTTGCCCCAGGGTGAGGGCAGCCTAGTTTGTCACCGTTGATCGTATTTGTGACAACCTGGATATAATTATGATAAATTATTTTTAAATCATGCGTATCTTATGTGATATGAATAGTTTGTTAGTATATCTAATGTTAAGTTATTATTTTTAGTCTAATCATACTTTCATAAATCATGAAATGTCGAATTATTTACAAACACAAAATTTTATTATTTTCGGTAGAAATCTTCCTGTTGGAGACTAGTTTTAACCCTTATAATGTAACAATTGGCTCAACGTGAAAACTATATATCTGTAGATATATGAGTTAGGTTTGCTACACAACAAATGGTGCATCAAACGAATGTCCGAGTAATAAGTTAGGCCGAATTTACAAACAAGGGGCAAATTTGTCCATTCCCTTTAAGTGGCAAATTATCTTTTATTAAACCAAATGGTTTAATTTGATTGGTTGGCATGTGAGGCAGCCTTGGCTGACTTAAAACTCTCCCTATAACTTATTTTTTCAGCAAATTAATACCTAGTTTCAGTTTGAAGTGTTGTTAGCTTGAGAAAAGAGAAAGTAGAAGTATAGGAAGAAAAAGTGTAAAAAAATCCGTAGAAATTACGTAAAAGTCCCGAAGGTAATCCAAATCGCAAATCTTGTTATTTTTCTTATATTAATGATTTAGATGATAGAAATAATAATTTTTTTACTAAAATTTCATCCCTTTATATGCATGTATGGTTAGATGCAAGTTTAAGTTAAGTTGAATGCACAAACCCTTAAAATTGCTTTGTATTGAAACCCCTTGCATTCAAACTTTAATATATTTTTGTGTGCTTACTTTAATTGAGAAATTATAATTGGATATGAAACTAGACTCATATATTCATATCATATACGGAAATTAGAATTTATCTCCTTGTGGTTAGGACTTAATGATGATTTCAAGTTGGTACATAGTTGTTGTTCGTATATTTCATTTCAGTATGTCCTGAGTTTGGTCAAGCTTTTGACATAGCAAATGAAGTCAAAAAATTATGAAACTTTAATTCTGTACTATTCAGTATGTTTAATTAAAACAGGTTGGAAATCATGGAAAATTATTTTGTAGAAAAATAGAAAATTCTTGGAAGTCGAAGGAACAATAGAGAAGCTTGTAGGGAAGATTTCTTGTGTTGTAAAGAAATGGCCATAACGTTATCTAGGAAGCTTGAAAAATTACACCGTCACTTATACTAGAAAGTATATTCATATATATTTTCATAGTGATAAGGTTGGACACCTGTATTTTTACAATTTTGGAATATAGGATGGTTGAGTATTAAAGACAATAATTTAAGGCCATACTGAATACCCCATGAAAAAATATTGTTATTTCCTCTTTCCAAAGAGTATTTTGAGTACATACTTCATGTGTATATACATTGAGAAGTATGTTTTCATATTTACTTGGGTTTAGTTATAAATCCATTACTAGGTATTTCCTACAGTTGAATGTTCATAACTTTATCAACATATGTACCATTATTTTGTCTTTACTCATGTTTCATGGAATGTGACTTAAGTGGAATTATATTCTTATTGTATAGTCATGGAAAGTTACATAATTATGTTAGGATAATAATTATGATTGACATTCAATACTGATTTTGTTGGATTGACTTGTGTAAGGTCTAATCAACCCAGTTCAGCTCTACCCGAAGTAAACATAAATATATAGTTGACAACACAAGGTGAGTGTACTCACTGGAATGATGTATTTGTATACTGTTACGAATATGATCATAATTTTATGAATAAAAAATTGTTCATTTCGGTTTACCGAAATGGGAGGTTACTCCCCGACGAGGAATGGGGGAGATTTGTCTATTAATGACAAGGGGTTACTCCTCGACCAGGAGTGGGGGAGAATTATCTATTTAGACAGGATATGTGAATCTTGATTCAGAAAAGTTGGTCATTCATTATGAATGAGTCGGATAAGTTAATATATAATTATATGGACATGATTTATTGCATTTAAATTCATGCAGTAGTGTAGTAGTGATGCATTCACTGGGCTATTTTGCTCACGGTTCCTATGTTCACATTTTTTTCAGGTAACGCGATGTCACTGCCAAATCTAGGAGGTCGGGTTGGGTTAGCCAGCAATGGGAGAAACAAAGATTTAGTTTAATGTAAATGATGTAATTAAGTTAACTTATCCTTCAAGAAAGTTTTTATGGGCATGACTACTCTGATGTTGTAAAAAGGTCTTTAGTTATATGAATTCACAATGATGACTCTGAAATTAAAACCCGTGTTTATAGTTTGGTTAAATTAATCATGGTTTGACTCACTTTGACTTTCAAACTTGATCATAAGTAAATGGGTTGGGGTATGTCAGCTTTTGGTATCAGAGCCTAGGTTTTAGAGGTTCTAGACGGAGAAGAATATAGATTTGGTAGTGAATGTTAAAAATGTGTTTTGTTTGATACTAAGGATTATGTTAGGAAAAATATGTATATATGTATGTTATTATATCTATGATCCGTTTCAGATATAAAATAATGGAAGGAGGGAATGTGAATGTGGGAATAGAAGATGAGGCTTAAAATATGGCAGCAGAGGCGGTGGTTGAGCAACCTGTTTATGGAAATGTAGAACCTGACCCGGAACAATTGAGAGACATGCAAAAAATGGCACGTGCTATGACTTTGATGGCAGAGCAGCAAGCTAAATTTATGGCTCAGATGGAAGAACAATAAGTCAGGCAGCTAGAGGCACAATAATTGGCTAGGGCTAAGGAGGTGATACACTGGGAAGAAAGGAGTACTTCACATGAGAAATTTATTAAAATGAATCCACCCTCATTTGAAGGAGCAGTTGATCCAGTAGAGGCAGAAGTATGGGTTAAAGGGATTGAACTTATTTTTGGGGTAATAAGAATGCCTGGAAATCAACGAGGGACTTTGGCGACGTATATGCTGAAAGGAGAAGCTAAATATTGGTGGTATGCCACAAAACATTTGTTGATTACTCCAGGAGACGATAATGTGATCTCATGGGATGATTTTGTTAAAGCCTTGTATGACAAGTATTTTCCCCTAATGTATCAAAAACAAAAGGAGAAGGAATATTTGATATTGAATCAGGGAAGCATGACGGTTAGAGAATACGAAGCTAAGCTTACAGCCTTATCTCGATTTGCTTCGAGGTTTATACAGAATGAGGAAGATATGTGAAGCCAATTTCTCGATGGACTAGAGTTAGTTATTAAATCAAGGTTGTCGGCTTTAGAGGCTGTTAACTATTCAGCCTTGGTGAATAAAGCGATGCTAGTAGAAAAGGATGTGAATGAAGCAAGAGGAAAATGAGAACGAAGCGCAAAGAGAAGTAGATTCGATCCAAACTATCAAAAGGGTAGTGATACCGAATATTCAAGGTTTGGAGGGCAGAAATTCCAACATGGTAGAGGTGGAAGTAGTTTACAAAGGGGTGAAGCTAGTGGTGGAAGAGGTTCAGGGAATTCAGCAAAAGGGATTCCAAATGCTTGTTTCTTTTATGGGACATCAGGTCATATAAAGAGAAATTGCCCAAAGTTACTGAATATAGAATGTTTTAATTATCACCAGAAGGGTCATCTGAGAAATAATTGTTCAATATTAGCCAAAACAGTTTCAGTTAGTAGTGTGGGGACTCATAAAGGATCCTCTCCATGGAATGCAACCAGGGGAAGAGGTACGAAACAAGCAGTTAGATCGAGGGCAAGAGGAAGAGTGTTTGTGATGACGCTCCAAGATGCCCATGCTACACCAGAAGTGGTTACAGGTAAACTTTCTATTGCAAATAAAGATTTATATGCACTCATTGATCCTGGATCTACGCATTCATTCGTAGCATTGCATATTATTTCACATTTGGGTAGACCATGTTTATTTCTTAATTGTTCCTTATACATTTCTACTCCAATGGAAAGTGTAATTCTGGCTGGGCATATTTATAAAGATTGTGTCTTACGAATGGGGGAATGAGATTTATATGTTGATTTGATACCGTTGGCCATTCGGGATTTTGATATTATATTGGGGATGGATTGGTTATCATGATGTCATGCTTCCATTGATTGTTTTAAAAAAGAAGTTACATTTCATCTGCCTGGTGAACCCGAGTTCCAGTTTACAGGGGAAAGGGACGTTGTTCCTAATTTTCTTATATCAGCAATTAAGAGCGGGAGATTGTTGAGTAAAGGTTGTACAGGGTATTTAGCTTATGTTGTTGATACTAGTAAAGAGACACTTAAAATTCATGATATACTAGTGGTTGGAGAATTTCTGATGTCTTCCCAGAGGAATTGCCAGGATTGCTACCCGTTAGGGAAGTAGAGTTTTCCCTTAAATTAATTCCAGGTACTGGTCTAATTTCCCTTGCTCCATATTGAATGGCAACAATAGAGTTGAAAGAATTCAGAGTGTAATTACAAGATCTGATAAGCAGAGGTTTCATTCGATTTAGTGTTTCGCCATGGGGAGCCCCAGTGTTATTTATGAAAAAGAAATATGGGACAATGCGATTATGTATTGATTATCAGCAATTGAATAAGGTGACCATTAGAAACAAGTACCCTCTACATCGTATCGATGATTTGTTTAATCAATTACAAGGGGCCACAGTATTTTAAAGATTGATTTGAGATCGGGTTACCACCAATTGAAAGTAAAGGATAGTGATATTTCCAAAACATCTTTTCGGACTCGATATGGGCACTATGAGTTTTTGGTGATGCCATTTGGATTAACTAATGCTTCAACAGTTTTTATGGATTTGATGAACCGGGTATTCCACCTTTTTATTGATTCATTTGTGATTTTATTTATAGACAATGTGTTAATTTACTCACGTAACATGGAGGAACATGAGAAACATTTAAGACTTGTATTGCAGATTTTGAGAGAGAAGAAATTATTTTCTAAATTCAGCAAGTGCGAGTTTTAGTTGAATGAAGTTGTGTTTTTAGGGCATGTTGTCTCGAGAAATGGGATATATGTTGATCCAAAGAAGGTAGAATCAATCGTTAAATGGGAGAGTCCTAAGAATGTGACAGAAATTAGGAATTTCCTAGGATTGACAGGTTACTATCACAGATTCATTAAGGGATTTTTAGCAATAGCGTTACCATTGACAAAGTTGACCCGTAAAGAAGTGAATTTTGTGTGGAATGAAGAATGCGAAAGGAGTTTTAAAGAATTAAAGAAGCGGTTGGTTTCAGCTCCTATACTTACTATTCCGTGTGGGAATGAGTCTTTCGTAATTTATACAGATGCTTCATTTCAGGGGTTAGGATGTGTTCTTATGTAGAATGTGAAGGTAATAGTATATGCTTCCAGGCAATTAAAGACGCATGAATGAAACTACCCTACACACGATTTGGAGCTAGCAGCCATTATTTTTGCTTTGAAGTTATGGACACATTACTTGTATGGAGAAACTTGTGAGATATTTACGGATCATCAAAGTTTGAAATACTTGTTTACACAAAGAGAACTGAATTTGAGACAGAGGCATTTGATAGAGCTGATTAAAGACTATGATTGTACCATCCATTATCATCCTGGGAAGGCCAATGTAATAGCTGATGCTTTAAGTCGAAAATCATCAGGGATTCTTGGTTGCATACAGCGTGCACGTGTTGGAAATATTCATGACTTGGCATCGATGGGGATTGAATTAAAGGTTTCAAAAATGGGAGGCTTATTAGCACATGTCACAGTGAGACCTTTATTGGCAGAACGCATACAAAATTTGCAGATCAATGATTCGTTCCTTGAGAAGAAGAAACAAGAAGTTCGGGATGGTAGAGAGAGTGACTTTGAGATTAAGAATGATGAATCGTTGTGTTATAAAAATAGAATTTTTGTACCGAATGATCCATCCTTAACGAAGGATATATTAGAAGAGGCACATAGTTCTATTTACTCTATGCATCCGGGAGGTACAAAATGTACAGAGATTTGAAGGAGTATTACTGGTGGAACAATATCAAACGTGAAATCGCAGAATTTGTAGCTAAATATTTAGTATGCCAGCAAGTAAAGGCAGAGCATCAAAAGCAGGTGGAATTATTGCGGTCATTGCCTATTCCAGAATGGAAGTGGGAGAATGTAACGATGGACTTTGTTACATGATTACCACGGTCACTAAAGGGGCATGATTCTATTTGGGTGATAGTAGACCTATTGACGAACTCGACCCATTTTCTTCTAGTTAAGACCACCTACACTGTGGACAAGTATGCACATATGTACGTTGATGAGATTATCCATTTACATGGGGCACCAGTGTCAATTGTATCGGATAGAGATCCAACGCTCACTTCTAAGTTTTGGCATCGTTTACAGAATGCCATGGGCACAAGTTTGAAGTTCAGCACTGCATTTCATCCACAAACTGATGGGCAATCAGAAAGGACGATTCAAATATTAGAAGACATGTTACGAGCTTGTGTATTTGACTTCAAAGGTAGTTGGGATGATCATTTGCCATTGATGGAATTCTCGTATAATAATAGTTATCATTCCACCATTGGTATGGATCCGTATGAAGATTTATATGGGAGGAGATGTAAAACGACTTTGTGTTGGGATAAAGTAGGTGAAAGGAAACTTTTGGGTCCTGAATTGATAGATATGACAACAGAAAAGATTAAAATAATTCAGGAATAGATAAAGATAGCGCAAAACATGAAGAAATTTTATGCAGAAAAAAGGAAGTATGCATTGGAGTTTCAGAAGGGATATTTTGTATTCCTGCGTATTTGACCATGTAAAGGCGTCATGAGATTTGGAAAAAAGGGGAAACTAAGTCCAACATACATTGGACCATATGAAATGCTGGAAAGAATTGGGACCCTGTACTACAGATTAGGATTACCTCCAGAGTTGTCTCATTTACATGATGTGTTCGATGTATCAATGCTTCGTAAGTATTTGGCAGATCCATCTCATCAATTGAAAACTCAGTCTGTTGAACTGAAGGAATACTTATCGTATATCGAGAAACTGATGGAAATTATTGATCGTAAAAAGAAAGTATTGAGAAATAAAGTTATTCCCTTAGTTAAAGTTATGTGGATGAGCCATGGAATTAAAGAAGCAACTTGGGAAATAGAGGATAGCATGAAGAAATAATATCCCCATTTGTTTGTTACGTGACCTTTATATTAAATTTCGGGGACAAAATTTTCTAAGGGAAGGAAGTTGTGACAACTCGTATATAATTATGATAAATTACATTTAAATAATTCTTATCTTATATGATATGAATAATGTGTTATTTGTATATCTAATGTTAAGTGATTATGTTTAGTCTAATCGTACTTTCATAAATCATTAAATGTCGAATTATTTACAAACACAAAATTTTGTTATTTTCGGTAGAAATGTTCCTGTTAGAGACTAGTTTTGGCCCATATAATGTAACAATTAACTCAAGGTAAAAACTATATATTTGTATATATATGAGTTAAGTTGCTACACAACAAACGGTGCATCAAACGGATGTCCGAGTAAGAAGTTAGGCCGAATTTATGAACAGGGGGTAAATCTGTCCATTCCCTTTAAGTGGTAAATTGTCTTTTATTAAACAAAATGGTTTAATTTGATTGGTTGGCATGGGAGGTAGCCTTGGCTGACTTAAAACTCTCCCTCTAACTTATTTCTTCAGCAAATTAAGCCCTAGGTTCAGTTTGAAGTGTTGTTAGCTCGAGGAAAGAGAAAGTAGAAGTTTAGGAAGAAAAAGTGAGGAGAAAAAGTGTAGAAAAATCCGTAGAAATTACGTAAAAGTCCCGAAGGTAATCCTAATCGCAAATATTGTTATTTTTCTTATATTACTTATTTATATGATAGAAATAATCATTTTTTTAATAAAATTTCATCCCTTTATATGTATATATGGTTAGATGCAAGTTTAAGTTAAGTTGAATGCACAAACCCTTAAAATTGCTTTGTATTGAAACCCCTTGCATTCAAACTTGAATAAATTTTTGTGTACTTACTGTAATTGAGAAATTTAAATTGGATATGAAACTAGACTCATATATTCATATCATACCCGAAAATTAGAATTTATCTCCTTGTGGTTAGGCCTTAATGATGATTTCAAGTTGGTACAAAGTTGTTGTTCGTATATTTCATTTCGGCATGCCCTGAGTTTGGTCAAGCTTTTAACATAGCAAATGAAGTCAAAAAATTATTAAACTTTAATTCTGTACTATTCAGTATGTTTATTGAAAATTGGTTGAAAATCATGGAAAGTTATTCTATAGAAAAATTATGAAAATTCTTGGAAGTCGAAGGAACAATAGAGGTGCTTGTAGTGCAGATTTCTTGTGTTGTAAAGAAATGGTCATAACTTGCTCTAGGAAGCTTGAAAAATTACACCGTCACTTATACTGGAAATTATATTCATATATGTTTTCATATTGATAAGGTTGGACATCTTTATTTATACAATTTAGGAATATAGGATGGTTGAGTATAGAAGACAATAATTTTAGGCCATACTGAATACCCCATGAAAAAATATTGTTATCTCCTCTTTCCAAAGAGTATTTTCAGTACACGTTTCATGTGTATATAGATTGAGAAGTATGTTTTCATATTTACTTGGGTTTATTTATAAATTTGTTATGAGTTATTTCCTACAGTTGAATGTTCATAACTTTATCAATATATGTACCATTGTTTTTTCTTTACTCATGTTTCATGGAATATGACTTAAGTGGAATTATATTGTTGTTGTATGGTCATGGAAAGTTACATAATTATGTTAGGATAATAATTATGATTGAGATTCAGTACTGATTTAGTTGGATTGACAGGTGTAAGGTCTAATCAACCTAGTTCAGCTCCACCTGAAGGAAACATAAATACATAGTTGACAACCCAAGGTGAGTGTACTCACTGGAATGATGTATTTGCATACTGTTACGAAATTGATCATAATGTTATGAATATAAAATTGTTCATTTCGATTTACCGAAATGGGAGGTTACTCCCCGACCTGGAATATGGGAGATTTATCTATTAATGACAAGGGGTTACTCCTCGACCAAGGATAGGGGAGAATTATCTATTTAGATAGGATATGTGAATCATGATTCAAAAAAGTTAGTCATTCATTATGAATGATCCGGATAAGTTAATACACGATTATATGGACATGATTTATTGCATTTAAATTCATGCAGTAGTATAGTAGTGATGCACTCACTGGGCTATTTTGCTCACGGTTCCTATGTTCACATTTTTTTCAGGTAACCCGATGTCACTGTCAAATCTAGGAGGTCGGGGTGGGTTAGCCAGGAGCGGGAGAAACAAAGATTTAGTTTAATGTAAATGATGTAATTAATTTAACTTATCGTTCAAGCAAGTTTTTATGGGCATGACTACTCTAATGTTGTAAAAAGGCTTTTAGTTATATGGATTCACAATGATGACTCTGAAATTAAAACTCGTGTTTATGGTTTGGTTATATTAATAATGGTTTGACTCACTTTGACTTTCAAACTTAATTATAAGTAACTGGGTTGGGGTGTGTCAGTATTAAGGGCATTTTTGCTTCAGGGACAGTCAATTCTCCTTCTCATGCTTTTACTCGCTTCCTCATTTACTTGCACGGGCAACCAGATTTAGAGGATTATTGGATCACTGAGGCCATACTCCATTGCATTGACTCATATTTTTTACCGCTAGTATACGGAGTACATGCCTAGGTTTCATGAATGGAAGAGTGATGCAGGAGCATTGTGGGTTGGGTTATTTCTGTCCATGTTGTATTTTGTTTAGTTTTCCCTTTTGTCTTTTTTAGAGTTATTTTGACTAATAAGCTAACCTTTTCCTTTGAATAAGAGCCTTAGGCCCCCATTTGTACTCACTCCTTACTTTGAGAATGCTATTATAGATATATAAATTCATTTTCTTTTCAATATGATGTTATTGTTGTTGTCATGTAGTTACTAATTATCTCTTTCGCACTTCAAATTACATATTGAGTGGTGATCCACCGTTTCAAATGGCTCGAGACCATTAGCGTCTAGTGGTGGCCCTCCATTTGAAACAACAACTTCGTTGGAGGCCCAGAAGAACGTTGACGTTTTCATAAGACTTAATTTCTGCCTTCAGATCAACATTAGATTTGCCATCTTCTGTTTGAAATGATGACGAATATGATGGGGGTTGGATTTTATGTTTTGCACCATGGTGTGAATTGTGATTTTGATTGGAAATCGATAAGGGATGCATCGCATGCCTAGGGTTTGTAGCAATTAGGGGTTTATGGAGGAGTCTCTAGTGGTAATTGGTATAGAATGGTGACCGTAGCAACTACTTGCTGTATATCCTCATCAGACGGTAGTGGGGTGGAGGGTAGGGAGGGAGGGGGAGGGGGAGGGGGGAGTATTTGGATGATTTGCAACGAACCACTCGCCGCGCTCATAGTAGCGATTACTCCAAAATTGTATCCAGCCTACTCAGTAAGTCTTTGTCAAATATAATCCTCTGAGTCTTCCATGGATGCATTAATGGTGATGCAGGGGGAGACCCACCCACCCACCTACACACACACCAAGGAGCTTACTTCACGTTGATGCAAATTTTGATGCAAACATCACCAATTGGGTTTAAAGAAGAGAGAAAAAAAGATAAATTTAAAAATTGTATTATCAAATCAAAGAATAGTGAATAACCCCAATGCGGAATGATTACATTTATAGGCCTAAAGAGAGGGTTCTAGGAGGTGATACCTAGGCACTGAGGTGTTAGGAGTTATCACGAGTTTTCATCCATGATTTGGCATGTGTTGGCATCCATGCCAACACATGATACATTCTATAATGTACTAGGCTAATTATAAAATCTAACTAATAAAAGTAAGACAATACAAAAATACAACCAAGAGATATTACAATTAATTTCCTTACACTTATATTAATATTTCTTAAAGAGGACTAAAGTCCCTTTTATTATATTTAATACTAGTAATTAATAAAAGAAAACTATAAACCCATATCTGCATCTTATTTACTGAATTTCTTTTCTGAAAATGTGTATTGGATTGAATAGGATAACTCGGGCCAAACAAAAGTTCCAAAGAACCTTTCCAATAAGAAACTAGAATTTAACAAATACAGGTGTTCCAAAAGGGCAACATTTTGAGTTTGAATCTCTAAATCGTTATATATTCTCTGGAAATGAACCTCGCTTCTTTAGGTGTGCGTCATGCACACGACAACCAAACTCCATCATTTATCGGCTATGTAAGATTGTCTTTGCTAGTGCAACTAGATATGACATACCTCATTAGGCCATTACCTATCTAATAACCTGGATCATCTTAATATGGTTGGTAATCAAGTGTTTTAAAAATTCCATCTAGGCCTAGACTATGTGATAGGCGGTGCTCTGTCGCCTCTCCAAGCCCCTAAGTAGTGCTCTGCTGTCTCGCCTAAATGGGATTGGCAATTTAAAATTATTCCTACATTGATTTTGCTACTTAGACTGTGCTGAATTATTATATTTGCACTATTAGTTATTAGGCACCAGGCTACCTCCCGCCTACCATGCCTTTTAAGCATTGGGTAAATCAAGTCCAGCTACTGGTCAGGTAAAATTTTCCCAATCCATGTAGTTAAATAAAACCTAATTAGGTATAAGCACATATATTGAGATGTGAAGATTGTTATCTCTTTGCTAACAGCAAGAGAAACCACCTAGAAACTCTCTGTTTTACCCTGCAAACTAAATTTCCTCTTGAAAGTCCCAACCTGATAAAGCTTTGAGAAACCCTTAGGTTCTTCTCTATCCATGCTAACTTAATTAAAACCTGCATTGTAGCTTGATGGGATGGGTTGTGGTATTCGGTTAATATAATGATAATAACAACAACAACTTGGTGATGGGATGGGTCATGCTATATGTGTCAAGGCAAGGATTTATGGCACCTTTTCGATTGCAGATTGGATCTCTTTTATTATAAATGGTTACACCTATTCAATTGTAAGGAGCTTTTAACTTTACGTCTTAATAGAGAACTTTTCTTTTGCTTCCTTCCTTCTCATTATTTTACTCGAGTATTACTTACTACTGTTAGACTAGTTGCATCATTTTCTACCATAGCTACAACTGAAATTTTCTGTGTGCATCGCGATATCACCTGACAACCCTGAAGATAAGTAAAGGTCTTTCTTTGTACACGTTCTTCTATCATTGGCGTTTGTTGGAGTTTGAGTGAATCGAAGCGTGAAAAGATGAATATTTGAACCACGATGTGGAAAATTTTGCTATAATTTTTTGCATAAAAATTGGGATTAATAGCACCCTCATATCCACCTTTAGGTCAATTATTTCAATGTTCATCCTTAATTGTAAATAAAGTTGTGGTGTGTTCGATAAAGTCAATTACTGACATATTATTAACGAAACATGAATATGCAGAGCGCAAACCCAAGATAACTGTAATCTGGAATTTTCGGTTTCATCCAATCATAATCTAACGGGGCCACATTCTAGGGTGTTTTTATAGAGGAACTACCAGCTATCATTACCTTTTAAACCTACAATTTGGGGTGTTTTACACTAGATGTCCCGTTCTTTCATTTTCCTTGCATAAATTTGTCAGTATTATAGCCTTATGAGGAGCATGCAACCCTTTAGATTAAGGGTGTGTATCGCAACAATTGAACTAATCGCGGATCTTGCTTTATTTCAAGCTTCCTTTTTCTCTTTTTTCAAATTTGAGTTTCTTAGGTCTTTTATTTATTTTTTGGTAAATCTTGTTTTCCTTATTTGTATAGTCTATTTTGGATTAGGCTTTAAGTAGTATTTAGTCCTAATAGGAGTCGGATGTCATGGTTTAAAAGGTCGTGCCTCTGTAATTGCAAGGAGATTTTGACACCTGTATGGAAAAATTATATTTGATGCGCGACATTTGATTAAAATGTAATCTCTATTGGATTTAACTGTTGGGACTATTTCTTTTAGAGTTTGCATTCTTCATATCCATCTCTGCGATTCTATTCTTATTCACTTATTTTTGTTGTTAGAATTATTGTGTTGCATTATTCACTAGTAATAAGAAAGAGAAGCAATGGTAAGCCATGTCACTGGAGGGAAGCTGATCATTAGGAATGGAAATTTGGACAATCACTACAAAAGTATTTCTTCATTATTCATATCTCTATTGCAATTTTGATGTTGTGAATACCAAACAGGAATAGTGAGGTTGGTGCATTAAGAATGAACTTTTAGAAACTTTTTGTAATCGAATGACATCGATGTTTTTTAATTTCGTTCTTTTGTCCCCATTTTAAGATGTAAAGGCTGTTAAAGGTTCTATTTTTTTTAATGAGTGACTTATGTTTAAGTTTTATTGATGACAAGGAGAAGGAGAAGATTACCTAGGGGAGGAAAGGGAAGCAAAAATTTGCAAAACTGACTGCAAATTCGACCGTGGTGCTAAAGTTATGGTTAATTGAACAAACAAGCCTTTGAAAATTACTGCCGACAAAGGGCTGGTAACTCCAAAATCCGGTGATAACATTACAAAGGATGACTCAACCCATCTTGACGAAACAAGCAAGCCTTCCAAAATTACTGCTGATAAAGGGTTGGGAAGTCCAAAATCCGATAATAACATTATAAAGGAGGAGTTAACAGATGAACCCTAGTGGAGGCAGGGACTTATTACAGATGAGGAGGCATGGGAAAATCGAGATTTGTGGTATCCCCCTGGCTGTCAATAGGGCAATCCTGATGTAGATGAAGACAAGCCATGGGTACCTATTTATTCAAAGGGTACAAATAAGTGTTTTTTTTATTCTTCCCATCATCATTGATGTCGTGTGTGTCTGATTTTGCTGGTTATATAAAGTTGGGTACAAAAAGAAATCAGTGTCTTAGCTTCGGTGAAATCATATACTATTTTAAAAGAAAAAACAACCCCCCCCCCCTTTTTTAACAATTCTTTTATTCTTTATTTTTTATTTTGACTTTTTATTTTTATTTAAAAACCCAGTTTCTTAATCATGACTTGGTTTTACTATTTCAATCTAGTTTTACCTACCCTAAAAATCACTCGGGTTAGACGTGCCTACATACAACGTGCTAGACTTTGGCGAACACTTGCGCATGTGGTTAAGCAAACAATCTTTTGAATGGTTGGGTGGAGAAAAATGACTTTGCTCCGTTAGGTTGTTTGTTTGTATGTAAAAAAATGATAATGGCCAGGGGACGACTGTTATGCACTTGCTGGAATTTGAACCAGTTGACTTGCTCTCTATTATATAATGTTTGTCGGAGAAAAATAACTTCGCTCCTTTGTGTTCTTGTTTGTTTGTATGTAACAAAATGACGTTAGTTAGGGGATGACTATTATGCACTTGCTCAAATTTGAACCATTTGACCTGGGTGTAATGTAAATGATCAATTATCAAAAAGTCCTTCAAGCATTTTTTAATACACATTTAGCCCCAGCCTTTTATTTTGTTCCAAAAAGTCCTTCAAACACTCATTTAAACAATATTCTCTTATTTTTTAAAGGTCCGCGCTAGCGGTTTATGTGGTGAGGGACTTTTTGGAACAAATAAATTTTTTTGGACTAAACGTGTATTAAAAAATATTCAAGGGACTATTTAGTATATTCCCCTAATGTTAAAGATCTCTCTCTCTCTCTCTCTCTCTCTCTCTCTCTCTCTCTCTCTGTCTGTATATATATATATATATATTCAAAAAGTACAAATAAGTGGGTTTTTTTATTCTTCCCATCATCATTGATGCCGTGTGTGTTTGATTTTGGTGGTTATATGAAGTTGGGTACAAAGAAATCAGTCTCTTGGCTTCAGTGAAATCATATACTGTTTTAAAAGCAAAAACAGCCCCCCCCTTTTTTTTTACAATTCTTTTATTTTTTATTTTTTGACTTTTTGTTTCTATTTAAAAAAAAACAGTTTCTTAATCATGACTTGGTTTTACTATTTCAGGTCGAGTTTTACCTACCCCAAAATCACCCAGGTTAGACGTGCTACATACAACATGCCAGACTTTGGCGAACACTGGCGCAGGTGGTTAAGCAAACAATCTTTGGAATGATTGGGTGGCGCAAAATGACTTTGCTCCGTTAGGTTGTTTGTTTGTATGTAAAAAATGATAATGGCCAGGGGACCGCTGTTATGCACTTGCTCTCTATTACATAATGTTTGTAGGAGAAAAATAACTTCGCTCCTTTGTGTTCTTGTTTGTTTGCATGTAAAAAAATGGTTAGGGGATGACTTATGCACTTGCTCGAATTTGAACCAGTTGACTTGGGTGAAATGTAAATCATCAATTATCAAAAAGTCCTTCAAACATTTTTTAATACACATTTAGCCCAAGCCTTTTATTTTGTTCCAGAAAGTTCTTCAAACGCTCATTTAACCAATATTCGCTTATTTTTTACAGGTCCGCGCTAGTGGTTTATGTGGTGAGGGACTTTTTGGAATAAAATAAAAAGGCTTGGACTAAACGTGTATTAAAAAATGTTCAAGGGACTATTTGGTATATTCCCCCAATGTTAAAGGTCTCTCTCTCTCTCTCTCTCTCTCTCTATATATATATATATATATATATATATATATATATATATATATGTTTTTTTCCATTCAATTGCACTAAACTACTTAGTGTGTGTATATCGCTTTTGAGATTATTCATGTCAAAACCTCAATACTAGGGGCTTGTAAGATCTAAACCAAACTGATGAAACCGACTGATCCAATTAAAATTGATCTAGTCTAATTAAAAAATCGACCTTAATTGGGTCAGATTGGATTTAGTTTTTAAAAATCGACCTCAATTGGATCAGTTTCGATTTTGTATATGCAAAAACGGATGAGATCCAAATTGATTACATATAGAATATGTTATTAATGCGTGTTCTTATACATCTTATTATTAATGCTAGGGTAAATTGATTGATATTAAAATTAATTGTGTTCAGTTTTTTGTATTGAATTCAACATATTATATTGCATTGAATCCAAAGTCAATCAAATAGTAATTTAATAATGTCATAATTAGAAGAGTAAAAATAGAATATGAAAATTGATCTAATCCAATCTTAATCGGAGTGGATCAGATTAGATTTTTCCCTTAGTTTGGATCGGATTAGATTCAAAAAATAAAAAAATGACTTCAATTGGATTTAATTCGGATCTCTTAAAATAGGTTGGTTTCGAATCGATGAACACCACTACTTGATACCTTAAAGGTCTCGAAGGTTTGTCTCCTTTTATCTCCCTAACATAGCAAGTAGGCTTATATAATTGGATAATAATATTAAGGGGGCCAATTATGTAGTTACAATGTTTCATCTTCCTTTAAATTTTGTGAAATAGGGAAAAAATTATTTCTCACGAATGTGCGGGTAGAAAAAATTGAGACTCGGGAACAATTTATTATCAATTTAGATTGATTTTAATGATATTCATTTCAAATTGGTCCAAATAATTATCGGTGCCATGGTTTATAAACAGGCTTAGGAATATTTTATAAACACTACTTCTATGTATCCTAATTTGGACATGTTTTAAGAGAAACTTATTTATTTATTTAAAAACTGTTATAAATTAAACGCATGCTATTATTGATATCCTACTTTGGATGAGCACACTTGTCAATCCCCCAAACACGTAGAAGTTGATGAGTGGTGGAGCGTGTGGCACAAGATCTTTTGATCTTGCATATAAATTGAACTGCAAAAAAACTACTTTAATTATAAAACTCTACAAGGTTTAGGGTTTACCTTTGGGATGGGTCTAGTTTGGTCTCGTTTTAGCAGCACGAGTTGCAGTTTATCCCGATGAATTGCGAGCATGGGATTGACGAAACACAATTTTTTTTGTTGTATTCGCTCACGAATAAAGTGTGGCCTCTGTTGTGTCACTATTATGAAAATATTAGGGCTTCAAAAGTGACTAATAATAGAGGTATGGGTGCATATGTAAAATGCTATAGAGATAAGGTTGTGGCTACGAAAAAACCTAATCCTATTGATTTCTATACTAACTCCCCTTAATTGACTTTCACCATGCATCAATCATCACTACCCAACATATCAATCAAATATATTAAGAGTGAATGTAAACAATGATCACTATAACAATTCGTACATTTTACTACGAAATTTTTTGTAACCAAAAGTTCATATTCGTCGCTGATAACTTTAAACAACGAAAATTATTTCGTTGCAAGTTCGTGGCCAAAGGCCCGTTGTTGAATGTAAATGACCATAAAATTAACTTTCGTTTCCAATTGTTTAGGTCTTTTACCACGATTTTTTTTTTCATAGACAATATCATATTTAGGGTACAGTTTGTTTTGTAGCTAATTGTTAAACATGTCGTCGTTAAATGTTTTCCTTTCGTTGCCAATTCTACCCTGAAACTAGTGTATTAGAAGCCTTTAGCTACGAAAACTGTACGCTGAAGAACTATTTGCTACGAAATTTAATTCTAGAATAATGCTTCTTAATTATTAATTTTCGAGTAATAAAAATCCATAAAATAACTAAATTATCATAACAAAATCCACATCAAGTCACGTAGTCATACATTGTCAAGTCACCTAAATACTAGTTAAAGGACATAGAATTCCCATATTACACCCTTTTACAAATGACAAAATCCATGGTGCAAAAAAATAACTTAAACTAGTTAAAGGACTTGGAAGTCTCAAATTTCATCCATTTACAAACGTCAAATGTCAAAATGTCAAATGTCAAAAGTCCACAGTAAAAAAATAACTTCTCGTCACGTCAAATCTGTAATTAAGAAAATACAATATCATTAGCTAAGATAAAGTAGGATCTGATTTATCTTTAAGATGAAAAAGTTATAACAAAGAGCAAAAGTTGATAATTAAAGAGATAATAACCAAGTACGAATGTGAACATTTTAAAGCATATGAGCAGCAAATCTAAAGGATGTCTAGATTACCATCGGTCAGAAGATGAAGAACGTGATGCGATCAATGACTGAATTAATTCACCGGGTTTTGCTTGTCGAGATAAAATAACATCTATCATTGAACGTTGAGTCTCTGACTCTTCTCATTAAATTGTTACCTCTACCTCACGAGCTTGTAGAAGATCCATCCAGTTTTCTTGAACTTTCATAGACTGCTTAAGTGCCTCTTCCAATTCAACATTCCTCAATCGCATTATATTAATTTTAGAATCCTTTGTTTTGGGACCATACCCAAGACCGTTAACATATCCCGATTTTATGTCAGGAACTTTATCTTCTATCTCGTTCGAGCTCATCATGGCACCATCTTCTGATAGTGATTAAGATTTAAGGCGTTTTCATCTCATTCTACAAAGAAAATGAGAACTAAATATTAGATTTTCAAATCCAATTTAAACTTTGCAAATGTGAGTTAAACAAGCAAGGGAAAACATAAATGAAACTTTTGTTTACAAATGATGAACAATAACAATTCCCATTTAGAACAATAACAATTCCCATCTATGAATTTTTCAAATTTGAGCAGTACTCAATCGAATAGTACTCAATCGAACAGTACTCAATCTATAATGCGAATAACAATTCTCATATGCTATGTACTCAACCTGAACAATAAAAAATTAAATTTATCTCTATACATTATGTATTTTTTCACGTAAAATATGAGCGCGGAAACAAAGTTTTGGACGAAACTAAATTGAGCAGGTAATGCCTTGGAAATTATTAGTCTAATGCATATTGATCACTCTGTAATTCGATAGTGAAAAAATTCTATTAACCCAAAGTATTCACTGCAAAAGTTCCCGCAGCATATAGTATCACTCGATGGCCATTATTTGATAAATATATCAGAGTAAAATGCATAATTGTATACTGTTCAGGAAAAATATAAAAAAAAATTAAGAAAACTAATGCCATTCGTGTGCTAGCAAACTGATTAGACTCTATCTAATTCACTACATACAGCCATGTCGTAGCCTCGTAGGCCACTTCCCTTATTGGAATGACCTAGTATATTTTTTTTAAGTAAAAAGGTTACATATTATTATTGAAACTCTAAACATAAATGATATGACATTAGATGTTAAAATTACCAATTCAACTAACAGAAACACACAAAAACTCAAATGAAATGAATATTTAGTTGAAATCTCAATAATCCCAATATAAACAAACTTAGACTTCTCATTAAAAGCATGTGACCTAACCATTAATACATGTTTATTTCCACATGAGGAGAACATGGACAACCTAATCTTTTATATTGCAAAGTTGTTGCCCCCAAAGGGAAGTATGAACATAAACCTCTTTGAAATATTAGTATCATCATTAATACCTACTGATTTTCTAATACATTTTAGAATACTCATTTTTTTACTGGTGAATTTACCGATTTCGATTCCTAAAAACTACAAAAACTTGAACCAAATAAACACTAAATATATAGAAACTCATAATTTGATAACTCCAAGAACTCCAGATGCAAGTAGTCTAAATCTTCAAGATAAACTCAATTGGTATCAGTATGTCAGGTCAATTAGTGGCAGCTGACTGGTCTTCAAGGTGCATTATCTCCATATACAAATAATCTAAATCTTTAAGATAAACTCTCTTCATATGGATTTGCTTCTTCAACCCCTCTACTTATCCGAAAACTCCCGTTCTACTATAATTCAATTTGGAGCATTAAACTAACAGAATACCATAGGGATAATTCTTTATTAGTATTGTTTTTTAAGTTGATAATTTAGCAGATTGATTTTTGTCAAGTGGCCTGTTTTTCTACTTCGAAATCTCAACACACATCTTTTGCCCAGTAGCATCTTCTGAAGACCCTTGACCCGTGTAGGTCCACAGACTTTTTTCGTTATGGTAGAATCTATGTTAGAAACTTTAAAAGAAATAAAAAATATTAGCAGCAAATGAATAATACTAAGAAATATTTGAAAACTATTTTTGTACCTGCATGGCTCGAGGCAGACCCCATAACACCCCCAGTTGTTGTCGACTTTAGCCCAGACCCTCCCTTATTTCCCCACCCCAGTTACGATCCCTTCCACTACCCACCGACCCCTAAAAAAAACCACCCGACCACCCCTACCCATTCCGAATTTCCCCATCCCCTGTCGTACTCTGGCCGATCCTTCACTCCCACCCCACTCCCCTCTCAACACCGAACCCTCCAACCCACCACCCATTTTTCAAAACCCAATCATAAAAAAAATTCCGTTTCTGCCTCGATTAACTCCCGAGTCTCAATTCAAGATTATCGACGACTAGTCCAAGATTGGTTGCTCCACCCAATCATTCTTTCGCCGTCACTCACCCAAGCGGGTCAAATCAACGATAAAAACTCATCTCCCAAGCCAGTTGATTGCAAGAAAGACCGAAACGACGAAATTGGATTGCGTATTGAGGATTTTTTTCATCATTTTTTATGAGGATGGATGGGGTCTCGCACACACTTTAGCGAGCCAAAAATAGTTGATTTGAGAGACTTTTTTCCAATCTTTGAGAGAGGGGATGATGATTTTGACGAGGTTGGATAAGAGGTTATCTCTCCTGGGGTTGATTTGGAGATGGGAGGTGAGGTATTAGGTGGTGGGTATGTGAACCCATTTATGATACCTTTTGATATGCGCTCGGAGGAAATTTTTCGGGGCGTAGCATTGAGGAGGTTCGTCACAGGAATCTCGGGTCACGATTTTATTGGTCGGTCACGTTTGGATTGTATGCCTATTCTCTCGAGAGTTATTGCAAGCCGGTATAAAGGACATTTTTTAGGACATATCTTCTTCCTAGTGAGAAGTTCTTTGATGGTTGTCTTCCTTTCTTACCGTTCATCTCCTACGCTCGAGGACGAGCTTTTCGAAGCCGGAGAGGGAGATGAAAATGGGCCGTTTTTTAGGGATTATTTGTGACTTTTCTTTTCTTTTCTTTTGTTATTGTATTTTCCTTTGTTTTACTTTAGTATTTATAGGTAGGGCTATTTTTATAATTAGGGCCTTAGCTTGGAGCCTAAGCTACTCTTATCCCTTAAGTACCCACTTGTAGTCTTCACTTCGGACACTCTCCATTTTGAATATAAGAAATATTTTTCTTTTCTCTCTCTAAAATTAGGGTTTAGTGTATATCTTTTAGCCATTGACGTATAGTTAACGTCACAATGAATGAAACATGCCAAGAAGAACATCACATATACGAGAACACAAACACACAATATGCATTTCAAGGATGCTCATGGCTTGTATAACCCATAACAAAGTAAAAGAATTTTATTGGGCCATGAAAAAAGCGACATGTATCATTCACATTTTCTTCCAATTAAAGCCACAACAATTACAATATGTCGTTTGAAACGTAAAACAGAAACAATACCTAACAGGGACATTTTGACAAACACATGACAATCAATTCAAATTAATATCTATTCTTCAAATAATATATGTAATTCAAATGAAGATTGAACATCACGTTGGTAATTTCAAATAATATATGTTATTCAAATAATATAGGGTACTCAATATAAGAGTGGGCATGACTCTGGTTATTACGAATCCCGAGTTGGATGACAATGAAATGGGGTGAGAAATACCTTACAAAATGATCTTACAATCCATAGAAAAAGTCTATAAATTGATGAGCCAAGCTAGAAATGCCAAGAAATATGTACTCTGTTGAAAATGAAAATCACATAAATTTTAGTATAATCGAATCTTGTAGATGTAAGAAAAGATTTACATGTAGAAAAAATATCACAACTCACATACCTTTAAAGCAGTTGTTGAGATGGTGGTAAATGGTGTCAATCTAGGAATTATATTTCATAAGTAATACAAAATAGCATATAGGTTAAGGGTTGTAGAAGAATAAAGGTTGCGAGATGGGATTGAAGTGGAAAATTGATGGTGATTTGGAACGGCGATTCCATCGTCCATCTACTCGGCAATTTAAATTGGGGGAAAAACCAGTTATCTTCAACTTCATTTAATGGAACTCTTTGAACTGTTTGTTTTTATGTGTAAATGTACATGTGAATAAATGTATTTAGATTGATTCAAATTTCAGATTCAGACAAACGTTTTAAATTTTAACTCTTCAGATTGAAACTTAAGAGGTAAAAATAAAAACGCCTTAGTAGATGTTTGGGAGGCAAAAAAATGCATATAAGAAATGAAGGGGCAATTTTGTCTTGGAAAAAAAATTGTCAACCCCACTTAAAATTCGGTGTTATTCATTTGATATATCCCCACGGCCCCAAGTCCCCCGGTTAAAGAGAGAAAAAAGGAGAGATGTTGTTAACTCACCTTCCAAGATTCTCCATTCCCATCTTACAATCGTGTTATCAACTTTTCCTCGCCCCCAAACCCAAATTCGTTATTGTGTCCAAACCCAACCATATAGGAGCAGTATCTCACTTGTCTTATTTAACACCAACAATCCCCAGTTTACAAGACCCAGAAGAGGAAGAGGCCCAAATTGAAATATCAGTGGATAAGTTGTTTGTTCCTCTGGATACTGACGTTAATAATAGCGCAGTGAGCACAAGAATCTTGAAGGGTTCGAATATAGTGGTGAGTAAGTACGCCAGAGATGCTCAGGTGGTTCAAGAAGATTTTGTGAAGAGCAGCGTACGGACAGATGATTGTCCTTGTGACGGGTTGCCTGAGTTTGCACTTGTGGGGAGGTCTAATGTCGAAAAATCTTCATTGTACAATTCTCTTGTCAGGAGGAAACGCCTTGCCCTTACATCCAAAAAGCCTGGTAATATAGACTTTACTCCTTATATTCTATCAGTCTGTGTGTGTTTTAATTGTCAATTTTGATATTAAAGAGAATTAGTTAGAGAATTGGTGTTTAATCAGACCAGTGGTTTTTTTGTGGCAAGAGGTAACGCTTAGGGCTTAATGGAAAAGAAACATTGCTACTTGTTCTGGCTGATGTGAACATCAAACATTTTGGAAAACAATTTATTTTATAAATCTAATTATCTATTCAATTGAAAAGGATTACATGGCTGTTATACCATATTGTGGTTCATTCAGTGACATGTGTCCTAAAACTACAGCAACGCAAAATGCATAGATTAACCAGCAACAATATGGTCAGCCTCAGCTTATCTGAACATAGGGGTGGCAAAATGGGTCAACGAGTCGTGTTTTTACATGATTCGACGTGACATAATAAGAAACCAGTGGACCCGAACACGACACGACACGACACAATAACGTGTTTTTTTCTTTAATCCGAACACGATACGTTAAAAACACGACACGACAACACGATAAGTAAATATGATTCGATTGGACACGATTAGACTAGTTAGTGGGGAATAAAAAAATAGTGGGTTGATAATGGGTCTAAATGGGGTCATTAGTGGGTTTACATAGGGTATATATCGTGTTCTTAATTGGGTCACTATCGTGTCACTACTGGGTCCTTAATGGGTCAATTTTGTGGCAGAAATTGGACACGAGCACAACACGACCTGATGGCGGGTCCAAAAATCCAGACCCGAACATAACTCGAACACGAAAGACTGTGTCAATTTCGTTTCGTTTCGTGTCGTGTTATTGTTTCGTTCCCAAAATTGCCACCGCTATCTAAACATCCTCAGATATGAACGTCTTCGGCCATCTAGTCGTCCTCCTCAGCCAAGAGGATGACCTAATCATCTTATCGGCTCGGCTTCATGCCACTTGAGTACCAAATCGACCTCATGCCACCTGAGTATCAGTTTGGCTCGGCCTAGCAGCAGCCTACGCGGCTGACAGCCGTTGGGGAATATCAATATAATACATGGAATTGGGTAGTGGGATGATGTCAGTAGCACTCAGGCAGACACGAGAAGACTTTTCAATTTAATATTCCACCTTTAGCGATGGGCCACGTTTTCCCATCACTCATAACCATATTATATGTAAAAGTGTACCTACCTGTAATATAAAGGTAGGACATATGACACCCCACTCACTTTGGTCTCCACTTTGTCCTAGACGAGATGAAATGCTGAGCTTTCTCTAGTACGACCTAGTTATGGTATAACACCCTCCCACGGGGGAGCATCAGCACATTCTAGTAACTGGCCTCGGTGTTTGTAAACAATTCTGTTTTGGGAGAATCCAAGAAAGCGAATAACTCACATGATGAGTGTGAAGAAAAGGAAATACGAGCTGATCAGGGATTATTTTACCCGTTTTAGCCACGAAAAATTGGAGGTGGTCAATATTGATGAGAAGATTGGCGTAATAGCCTTCATCAATGGGCTACTGCCAGGAAGGTTGTACTACTCCTTGTCCAAACAGCTGCCAAATGACAATGGCACATATCCTGGACAAAGCCACAAAATATATAAACACTGAAGAAGCCATGGTAGCCAAACAAGACGGGGGCAATACCAAGAAGCCGAACGAGAAGTTGTCCAACCAGAAGCACTTTAACCGAGGAGGTAATCGGGAGAAGAAATTTGAAAAGGTGAAAAAGTATGACGAATACACCCCACTGACGGTAGGTGTTCATCATAACTTGGAAGAGATTAAGAGAGATGGAAGTCTGAGATGGCCAAGGAAGTTGAAGTCTCCGGCAGATAAAAGGGATCCCAATAAATACGAAGAATTCCACAAAGACCACGAATATACCACAGAAAACTGTTTTTCCTTGAAAAACGAGATAGAATATCTGATTTGAAGAGGAAAGTTGAATAAATTCGTGGAGAAAAAGGGCCAGAATGGCGGAGAACGTGGAAACCGAAAAGAAAGGAGGTAGGCAGATTCGCCTTGTAAGAAGAGAGATGACAAGAAGAGAAGGACATATGATGATGATGGATTTAGTACTGACCCAGACTTACTGGAGAAACCCAGAGAGCCTAAAAACAACATCAACATGATCTCTTTCGGGTCATTTGATAGTAATTTCATTGCCGGCGGGGAAACCAGAGGTGGAGAGGAGCCTACAGAGAGGAAGGCCTATCTGAATGAGGCGAAGACATGTGCGCACATAAGGGAGCTGAACCTGAATGGCAACACTGAGGAGCGACCGAGGAAAGTTAACAAGGATCGCCTGATCGTCGGATTATTTAAGGCCGACCTGTTTGGAGTCCTCTACCCACATGACGACCCCCTGGTCGTCACTATGATGATATATGAGAGCAATGTAGTTCGGGTATTGGTCGACGATGGGAGCTCGGCTGACGTCATGTTCTATGACTGCTTCAGGAAGTTGTAGTTGAGAGAAAGCAAGTTGAAGCCGTACCACCATACTTTTGATCGATTTTTCAGGGAAGTTGCATGTTGTGGTTGGCACTTGGCCAACCTGCAGAGCAGAGAAAGTAAAGTTTTTTGTCATGGAGAAAAAAGTACCGTCTACGTACAACGTGATCTTTGATATAGTAAGGTTGAAGAAGTTCGAAGCTGTCCCATCAATAATCCACCAGTGCATGAAGTTCCTTATCCACTATGGTGTGGGGGATATTAAAGGGAATCAGGTGGAGGCCAGAGAGTGCTATTACACTTTCGCTGAGCATGAGAAGTTAAAAAAGCTCATCACTATGTACCAGATCAAAACCATTGATCCCCGGGATGAGACCTAGTTGAAGAAGGGACGGTCGGTCGAGGAGAT
This sequence comes from Sambucus nigra, assembly GCA_949130495.1. NCBI lineage: Eukaryota > Viridiplantae > Streptophyta > Magnoliopsida > Dipsacales > Adoxaceae > Sambucus > Sambucus nigra. The sequence goes on from OX422211.1 coordinate 238,272,463, forward strand.
TTAGCATATAGTTCTGGACAAGTTGATTCTAGAGAGGACTGTGCAGATCAGCTCAACCTTGGATCCGGAGCTGAAGAGACAGTTGGTGGCATTCCTCAGAGAGCGAAAGCTGGTGTTCTCTTGGAGTCATGAGGATATACTCGGACCCCGAGTTCATATGTCATGAGCTCAACGTGCTGCTAGATGCAAAGTCGGTTAAATATAAGTGGCGAGTTTTCTACGTGAGAAAAATGCAACTATACAGGAGGAGGGACATAAACTTATTCGAGTAGATTTCATAAAGGAAGTCCCAATACCCAGGGTGGCTTGAAAATGTGGTCATGGTGAAGAAGAAAAATAATAAGTGGAGGATGTGTGTAGACTTCACTGATTTGAATAAAGCCTGCCTAAAGGATTTCTTCCCCTTGTCACGCATTGATCAACTAGTTGATGTCACGTCGGGTCATGAGCTTCTTAGCTTCATGGAAGCTTATTCTGGTTAACTAGATTAAGATGGAGCCAGCAAATAGAAAGAAGACTTCTTTAATTACCAGCCGAGGAATATATTGCTACAGTGTGATGCCGTTCAGACTACAGAACGCTGGGGCCATATACCAGCGCTTGGTAAATAAAGTGTGAGAAGATCATATTGGGAAGAACATGGAGGTGTACGTTGATGATATGCTCACCAAAAGCATAAAAGCAGTAGACAATGTTCTCGACCTCCATTGATAAGAAATGCTGACAGATGTTTGCTTTTTCAAGGTGTTAAGGAAGACGACCACCTAGAACAAAGAGTGCGAGGTGGCAATTCTTTGAATTGAAGAAGTATTTAAGGATGACGTCGTTGCTGAGCCGATCAGTCCTGGGAGAAAAGTTGTACCTATACTTGGCATATTCCGAGTCTGTCGTTAGTTTAGCTTTGGTTGGACAAGAAAAAAGGGTTCAGAACTCAATATGTTACACCAGTAAAACTTATCGAGGAGCGTAAATCCGATATCCAATGATGGAAAGACTGGCACTGGCACTAATATAGGCCTCGAGAAGAATGAAGCCTTACTTTCAGGCCCACATGATAGTGGTCTACACCAACCTACGACTTAGAAAAGTGTTGCACAAACCAGAAAAGTCTGGTCAGCTGATGACATAAGCAGTGGAACTGGGAGTGGTACGATATCCAGTATAAGCCCAGAACGGATATCAAAGGACAAGTATTGGCGGACTTCATTGCGGATTTCACCCATGAGGAAAAACATGAGCAAACTCCTTTTGGGGAATGCTCCTGTGGTTCAGTAGGACCACATCCCGAGCAGATTCCCTTGGGAGGAAGCCCCAATGGACATCCAGCGGAGCAAACTTCGCCAGGAGATATCTCTAATTAGGGTAACGGAGCAGTTGCAGATTGCCCAGAATCCTCTCGTGAGAAGGAAGAATTGGCTGGAAAATTTCTAATAAGAGGATGGTTATCTGAAGGAGTGTTTGATACAGATGAGTTGATCTTAAGGCTCTTCTTTGATGCTTCGTCTTGTGTAGTAGGTAGTGGGGTAGGTATTGTGCTCACCACCCTGGATGGCATTGATATCGAGTACACTTTGAGATTCCAGTTCGAAGCATTTAATAATGAGGCAGAGTATGAGGAACTTCTAGCAGGTCTGGAACTTGCCTCATCGATTGATGCAGAATAGATATGGGTACATAGTGACTCACAATTGGTCACCTATCAAATTCTGAAGTCTACAAAGACTGAGAAGAGTCCATGGTGAAATACTTAGCCAAGGTAAAGGGTAGCTTATCCAGATTTTTGGTCATCAAGATGACCCAAATATCTAGGTCAGAGAATGCCAAGGCTGACGCTCTGACAAGATTAGCCTCAGCCACGCGCGCAGAGTTTCGACGAACTGTGCCGGTGGAGATTTTGTCCCATTAGAGTATTGATGTCGAAGAGGCGAATGTGCTGGAGATTGTTAAGAACCCTTCCTAAATTGACCCCATTAGGGCCTACATTAAGAATGGAGCCCTACTTGCCTATTAGAAGGAAGCAAGGAGTCTTTGGTACAAAGCTGCTCATTATGTGTTGGAAGGAGGTGTCCTGTACCGAAGAGGATTATATGTTGCTTTGCTAAGATGTGTTCACCCAGATGAAGTGGATGCACTGAAAAAAGAGGTTCATGAAGGTTGCTGTGGAGCCCATTCTGTAGGAAGGTCGTTGATGAAGAGGGTCACTAACTAGGGTTATAACTGGCCTACCATGAAGTCAGACTGTATAGATTACGTCAAGAAATGCGATAAATGTCAGAGATTTGCCAGGATTCATAGGACTCCAGGAGCCTCGCTGACGCCAATCACATCCCCTTGGCTTTTCGCCATGCGGGCCATAGATTTGGTTGGTCCACTGCCGAAGACAAATTGAAGTTTCAAAATTCTGGTCTTCGCAGTTGGTTACTTCACAAAGTGGGTTGAGGCTGAACTTCTGGTTGACATGCCATACAAAAAGGTGTTCCAATTCCATATAAAAGTTCACAATATGCAGGTATGGCATGCCTTATGCTTTCATTACCGACCATGGGACTCAATTCGATAATGCAGAGTTTGAGGAGTGGTGCACCCGATCAAAAGTCAGGAAGCTTCACCCAGCAACTGGTCCTCCCCAATGCAACAGCCAAATAGAATTGACTAATAAGACACTGCTAGATGGTATGAAGAAGAGGCTGGACGACGCTAAAGGAAACTGGATCAATGAGCTATAGAGTGTGCTCTGGGCATATAAGACCACTCCCAGGACTGCGACGGGGGAAACAATGTACATGCTTGCATTTAGCACAGAGGCAGTGGTCCCATTTGAGATCCGCCTACCTAGCCATAGGGTTCTGAACTTTGATTCTCCAAAGAGTGATGTGATGATACGATTAGACCTGGATTTGATCGAAGAAGTAAGGAAGAATGCCACACTTAGGGTGGTAGCCTACCAGCAGAGAACTGCTCGGTTCTACAACCACAGCGTCAAGCCGAGCACATTGAAGGAAGGAGACTACGTTCTCAAGAAGGTGATTCAGAAGAACAACAAACTAGAGGCCAACTGGCATGGACCGTACCGTGTTCCAATAGTTGTCTGGCCCGGCACATACCGAATAGAGACTCTGGAAGGCGAAGAGTTCAAAAACCTATGGAACGCCGAACATCTCAGGAAATATTATCAATAATTGATAGTTCAGTTAGTTGATTTATGTGACTTTTTCCGTTTTAATATCATTAAAAGAGCTCTGTTCATCTTAATCCTCCTTGTGCCTATTTAATTCATTTTTAAGGGTGTGGGGAATGGATAACATTACTTCACACTGTTATTAATGTGTAGAAAAAATGTGTCATGGTGATATCACCATTGATAAGAAACGAACTCTGACTTCGAACTAACACATGGACGAACGACAAAGTTCGCTCTAAAGAGACCTATAAGAATAGAAGTCATTGCAGGAAGTCATATTAGATGAGCACACTTATTTATAAGATTAAATGTTTAAACTAACAAGTTATTGCAGGACAAGCATGAGCACATGCACAAAAGAAATATCAAGTAGGAAGATAGCATAAAACTAGCAACGTGCATAAAGAAAATATGATTGAAGTTCATCAAACAGAGAAACTTATTCAAACAGAACAAGGAAATATTCAAGAATTTGTACATATACATCGAAAAGTTTTTTGATCATAGAAGAAAGCAAAACATAAGAGTCGGGGAGATCAGTGGTCTCGAGGAGGATTAGATTCATTAGTAAGTGGCCTAAGATGGACTGACGAAGAGGCGCCAGCATTCACAGTGATCTGTCGAAGGAGTGGCATTCTTGCTTTTCCTTAACAGTTCCGGAGTCTCTTCAGCAGTTTCAGGCTCATTGAAAGCTTGAATAACCACCAATCCTTCAGGAACATTTTGTGTTGGAACCTCCACACCCTCTGCCGCAGCCGCTAAAGCCGTAGCTTCTTCATCATCAGAGTCCCATGTGCTGAACACCGAGGCAATCTTTGGGTAGTGCTTCATAACAGGCTTCTTCAAATCGTCGTACCCATACCAAAAGGACCACATCACGTCCAGCATATGGTCCTTAGATGCTTTGTACATTTCCACTGTTGACCCCTCAACAGCATCCACGACATCCTTGGCCACCCTTTTTACCTTCTCAACCTGCTTGTCCATCTCTACCAGGACAGTCTCAAAAGAGGCGAGCTTCACCTGCTGCTCGTCAACAATCGCCTGCAGGCGCTTAGCCTCAGCTTCACTATTTGTCAATGCCTCAATATTATTGACCAGTTGGGCATCCTTCTCCTCGCCCACTTTTTGTGCCTTATTAAGAGCCTTCTCCCATGTGGTCTTGGCAGCCTGCAGGTCAACAACATCTTTCAGAGCAACTTTATACTCAGTCTGCAACTCCTGGGCTTGCTCAGTTATAATGGTAGAGGCCATCCCAGACTGTTCAAAGATGAAAATCTAATTAGTTAGGACGAACAGAAATACAACAGAAAAATAAAGAAAATATAACCAAATGGGGTCAGCTACTAACAACAATTTTGGTCTGGTGGGCCATCTTCCACAAGTGGGCATATGAAAAGTGTCTCAGGTACTCAAAAGTCCCTGGGATGACCGTAGTACCCGGTGAGAAGAGGAGCATTATCCCACCTGTAGTAGATGGTTTCCTTATCCTTCCTCAGTTCTTCAATGGGCATAGGGTGAGTAGGGTCCAGTTGGAAGGGAAGATTCTTTTTGTATTTGGGCTTATCAGGATCTCCCTCAACAGCCTTCATCAGTCTTTGGGCTTGGTTGCCCCCAATTATGAGCTTCTGTTTCTTTGGGGTTTGGTTTGCTGAGGCAATGGGACCATTTAGTCCCAATAAGAGAGACACTCCCGGCCTCAGTAACTTTTTGCTTGCCCTTCTTGGCAGCTTCGGCCTCAGCAGCTTGACGAGCAGTAGCATCTTTTTGTTTTTGGGCCTCGACAACCGTCCTTTGTTCATTAACCAACTTCTTGTTGGTTGCAGCATCCACTTTCTTCTGTTTCTCAGCCAACCTCCTTTGCTTGGCAGCAGCGACCTCGTCTTTGTCCATAGTGGGCGAGAAGAGAATCTCTTCGGAGTCAGATGAAGACGAGGCTACAAAAGGTAAGTGGATTAGAAAAATGAGTTTATGAAAATTATTCAAAGTAAATGTTATCAGTTTGGAAGAGCACTTGCGAATAACGAAGTGATCCTGTTGTTGGTCGTCCTCCTGCTCAGCTTCAACTTCGTCTTCCCGCTCAGCTGCTTCCTCTTCACTTTCTTCAGATTTACTCTCTACAATAGGGGAGCTTGATGATACCCCAACTAAACAAACTTAGAGGGCGAGAAAAGATTCTCAAAAATGTCAGGTCTCTCAAGGCAGTACTTGTTGACCAAACTTTTCATGTCAGGGTTAGATAATCATAGGGCCTTCTTGTCTGCAAAAGCCAAAGTTCAAATATCAGAAGGCAGCCGAGCAGATTAACTACAAAGGGTGCTCATACAAGATAAAGAAAATACCAAGATATGACAACGGACACCAGTCCCGAGGTACCGTCGAGGATTGGTCCCTCTCTCCCGAAAGGAACTCCCATCCCCTGGATATAAAGATGTATTGGGTTTATAGTGATGGTTGATGGACTAAACACACTGCACCATCTTCTAGTGATTCTTCCGAGAAGAAAAATAATAAAAACCAGGTCCTCAAGGATTGTCTTTAATCCCGTATACTGTTCGAAAAACCTCCCTAGTGAGGTCAAATTTAGTTTTGCTCCTCTAGAAGGCCATGGCCCTGAGGATAGTACGATAGGCGTTCGGGGGAAGTTATGTAGGGGAAACCCCAAATCCTCTCAAGATTGATCGGATAATTGGATGAAGGGGGAGACAAATCCCAACAACCAAGGTTCATATGGGAAAGCATATCTCGTCAGCATCATGATGATCATAAGCTCTCATTAGAATAAGGGATTATGACTACCACATCAACCGAGATATTGTATCGAGTCCTCAGCTCGTCCAAGTCCTCTTCTATAATATCATTTCATTATTAATGGCATCAGTTTGGGTGTTTTCCCAGTCATCTCCTTGTCCTATATTTATCTCCTCACTAAGAGGGACCACCACAGAAGAGGTGGAAGGACCAACAACATTTTGGACAAAAGGCTCATCACAGCCCTCCTAGGAGGAGTATCTAAATCAACTACAGACATTGATATGATATTTGGTAGTTTTTCACCAACAACACCAACAGAAGGGGGGACGAACACCTGCTAGGAGAACAGGTGTTCTGGTCCGCTAAAGATGGATTGGGGGCTGAGCCCAAAGAATTAGGAACCTTGGGCCTGTACCAAGGAGTTTCAGGGTTGTCCTCAGAATTTATTGCTTGAATGGGTTCAGGCAACCTAAAATCTACAGATCCAGGTCTGAATTCTTCTAACTTAAACAAGTATTCTAACCACCCACATGCCTGAGGGTCTAGGATGAAAATTAGAAAAAAATTAGGGGAAACTAAGTATGGAAAGATTTGAGAAGATAAAAACCCTAAAAGCGAACGAAACTCAAGAAATTTTGTCTACACGAATGATTACTAACAACCAGCAACAAATGTTTGAAGGAAATTCAGAAATCTCAACACTATCGAATGATCCAGAAAACCCTAGCTAGGTTAAAAACCCCAAAAAGAAATAGCGAATTCGAGGGCGTACCTGAGAAAATAGGAAGACGGAATTACAAATGAAAAGCGACGGCGAGACAACTAGAACAAGAAATGGAGCTGCGTGACAATGGAGTTTGGCTGACTAGGGACGAAAGGTTCTCTCTCTCTCTCTCTCTCTCTCTCTCTAAAACACTGAGTATGTCAAAGGTCTGAAAAAGAATAACGATTGAAGCAAACAAAGTATTTATATGTCCCACAAAAGTGAAATGATTAGTATTAAAGTATTTGGCGCCTCAAACAAGCTTGGGAAGTGCGCTTGACGCTTGGGGGCTGACACACGCCGCCCAAGCCACGTGCGCCATTATGACGCACATCCTAGCCCAGATTCTGACATGTGTCCCCTTAGTTCTAGTTTCAGAATGCTACAAGTCATTCTGTTCGGCGTAGGCCGAGAAGAATTTAAGTGACGAATAGAATCATTGAATGTGGTCAGACAGGTTAATGACTCCACACACTCCTCGCCTCCAACATCTCCTCAGAGAATCAACTCTCCGCTCGTCGTGCATGCAGTCTTGGGGGCTTAATGTTATACCATATTTATGGTTAAGTCACTCAGCGAATCAGGAAGTGACATATGTCCTAAAACTACAGCAACACAGAGATCAACCAACAACAATCTGGTCAGCTTATCTGAACACCCTCAAATATGAACCTCTTCGGTCATCTGGTCGTCCTCAACCAAGAGGTCGGCCTAAGCATCTTATCGGCTCGTCTTCATGCCACTTGAATACCAGATCGGCCTCATGCCACATGGGTATCATTAGGCTCGGCCTAGCAGCAGCCTACGTGGCTGACAGTCATTAGAGAATATCAATATAATATAAGGCATTGGGTAGTGGGATGATGTCAACAACACTCACGCCGACATGAAAAGGATTTTCAGTTTAATATTCCACCTTTAGTGATGGGCCACATTTGCCCATCACTCGTAATCATAACCATATTATATGCAAAAGTGTACCTACCTTCAATATAAAGGTATGACACCCCACTCACTTTGGTCTCCAATTTGTCTTTTGTCTTACCTAAGCTACTTTCTCTCACCTGTCAAGTACAAAAAGGGACGTTGGGTGTACCGTGCAAAGGATCCAACTTTGACCCAATTATCCTCCTCCTCCCTGAGCATCTAAACCTCCATTATCAACCTTCACAACTAAAGCCACTCACAGAGAAAACCTCGCACTCATTTGCCTATCTCATAGCCATTACATTGTTCTGTATAATATACTATCATGGGAATTCGTGACCAGTAACCTACTAATACTTGGTGTTTTAACCATGGGATTCCATTACATATTCATAAACATCACTACACCTGTGGACGTAGGCACCTCATTGGGCTGAACCCCGTATATCAGTCTTTTACCCTACATATCTCATCCCCATCTTGGGTGGTTTAAACATTTACTTAAGTGTTCTACATTTGATCTGTATCAACTGAGGTTAGTGTGCTTAGCTATGATATAAACCCGCACACCAATTTTAGGCCATAACAATGGCAATAATAGGTTAGTGTGTTTTACTCAGCCTGTTCAATTCAATTTAGGTCGAGCTTTAATTGAGTTTGAGGCGAGCCAAGTTTGAGCCAAAAAGTCAAGGCCGAATTCAATTTGAGTTGAGTTTGAACCAAGCACAATCAATCGCGAAGTAGGCTGAACCCGAAATAATATATATATAAAAAATGTATAGTTTATATTTCATAATCTTAGTTTATACAATATGTAGATTTAAAAAAAATATATGTTTGTTGATGAAATCTTTATGGAATTAGTTGCTGAAATTAGCTTAAAAAGGTGAAAGGCGGCGTAAGCCTCACCGAAAAGAAAAAAAGAGAGCAAAATAATATTAAAAAAATACTAATAAAACCATAAAAATAAAATAACAAAGAAATATAAAATAAAACTACAAAAAAAACATCCTTAAGGGCTTTCTCACATAGTTTGACATTTTTTTGTTCCCCCGAGATAACTTAAAAAAAAAGTAATTTGAGAAAATCAATTTTAACATATTGGTTATTTTACACTATGAAAATAAATTAATCAATGCAAAATCATATTGGCAAATTCATTTTTTAGCTTCATTCACATATTGGTTATTTTATAATATGACAATAAATTAATCAATGCAACTTAACAAGCAAACTTATTAAAAAAACATTGATTTTCAAGTTAAGACTAAAAAAAACAGTAACTTTATTATAAAAAGATAATAAAACATATCAAACTAAGTTTATTAAAAAAACAACAACCTTTAAAATATATTAGTTTCTTAAAATATATTTTGTTTAGTTAAAGAAAACATATTAATAAAACCAAAATATAGAAACCTTTTAAAAAAACAAAAAGCTTTTAAAAAAAAGTCATATTGAAGTTAATTTAGTACATATATTTCAAACAAGATCAAATTGACAAAATCAGTTTTTTAAGTTTCATTAATATATTGTTTATTTTTTAAAAATTTCTCTTATGTTACAATAGTAAATACTATAAGTTAAGTGCAGTTTTAAAACAAAAAAAGAAAAGAAAAAAAAAAGAATAAGAGTGATTAAAACAAAAATTTTTTAAGTTAAGTGCAATTTTAGAAAAATGAAGAACTTTACCTTTAAAAAAATAGACTTAGTGATGGAAGAAGAATTTTTTTTTTCTGCGCCTCAGCAAAAAGGCGTGAGGCGCATCGAGGCGTAAGCCTCAAATTCAACCCTGAGGCTTATGCCTCGAGGCTTTTTTTGCTCGCCTCGCCTCGAGGCGTACACCTCAAACGCCTTTTTAAACATTGGTTGGAAATTGGTGAGGATTACCGTGAGTACTTTATTGTGGATATCTACGTTGAGGATTGTTGTTTAGCGTGGGCTTTTCCGAGCGTGGCTATGGAGAGGTTATTTGGGACGCGTTTGAGTATCATATTGAGTTGGCTATTTAGCGCATTAATGTGGAGTTTAGTTTGAGATTGCTGCATTCCGAGGAAGACCTCTTGCTCGGCAACTTTGGTTTGGGCGCTCGACCGAGTTTTGACAGTGCTGGTAAATCTTGTGATCGGCTCCGTTTCTAAAAGAGAGATTCTATGAAGGATACTGAAATTCACTGATGTTTATACGTTTTGAGTTCGAGGCGAACTTTTTTCAAAAGGGGGAGAATGATGTTAGATGTATATGGTCCCCCCTGTGGAGGTCCACCAATAAAGAGAGAGAGTTATTCTTTTTTATTATTTTCGTAGTATATCTTTTAATAATGATTTGTATCCTAAATAATTTAGGTAACAAGATTAGTTTCCTAGTTTATCTTATATTTCTTATTCCTAAATCGTAATCTTTTCCTAACAAGCATACTCTTTGGATTATAATAAGGCATTTGGCCACTTAGAGTATTCATTCAATTTTAGTCAAGAGTTTCGAAAGAAGTGTGTGTTTACATCACTTACCTACTTAATAGTTTTACAGCAGGGATTTGATTTCAATTTCTGTCGAGTTTTTACTGATGCCATAATAATGATACTGGGGAATTTGATTTATTTTGTTGTAGTAATATCCTTTATTCACACTTTGCTCCGTGATTGATCCTGATGTATTTATACATTTATCTACTTGCAGGGAAGACGCAATGCATCAACCATTTTTGTATCAATGATAGCTGGTACCTAGTGGATTTGCCTGGATATGGGTACATCAAGACTATGAATTATTGCATTCAGTATTCAGTCTGAGTTAATTTGAAGATGTTTTTGTAGTTATTAAACTATAAAGTACAAAATGTTATAAGCTAGCTTTGTATATCTGTTGAGAGCTGTGAGCTGTTGTGACAGAAATCCAAACATTTAGACCTTTAGGGAGGTTTAAAACACGCAATTCAGATTGGAAGCAAAACCTCAATGAAAGAGTTTTTTTTCTTCCTACTTATTTGAGGATGTGTTCAGCAAGGATTTGCGAGTAAACACACAAGGAAATTGTAATAGATGCAGATAAAGACGTGACTACGGCTCCATTTAAGAAATATGTTTGCTACCTAGGTTGCCTCTTGTAAGACTCCAAGCCTTATTTGTTTTCATAGAAGCAAAGATTTGTATAAAGAAACCCGTCATAAAAGTAGTGGGAGTGTGGGACCCTAGATACAACCAATAATCCATAAAAAAAATTGCACCAGCCCCCCCTCCCCCCCAAAAAAAATGGAAAAGGAAAAGTAACAATCGTGAAAGAAACTAAAGAGATTGAAGAATCTCTAACCAAAAGAACAAAGGTAACATCTTGGAAGGTGGAGCCTCATTCCGTCAAGGCATATTCTATTCCGCTCCTTTAAAATAAACAAAAACCCGCATACTAGAGCTGTGTCGCATGATACACACTTGAGGGGAGAAATAGATATTCCAAAGCTTCCTCACCACAACACACTGAAGCAAAATATATCTACCGGTTCTTCCTCCCATTTGGAAATGAATAGTCTAATACCTGTTCGCAAGTCTATGATCTCCTTATTCATATTATATAAAGTAAGAATACCTCTCATAGCCGATGTCCACACATGGAAAATTAAACCACATTAGGTGGATTTCCTCCAAATCCCTTTCCAAACAAAGCCAAGGTGGGTGAAGACGAGTGAACCTCAATTTTAAATTTTACAAAAAGTAATTTCCTTTTTAAGTGAGGAAGAGAGATGGTTCAACTAAACAATTACAAAAACCAAATTTTAATTTCTTTCAATTAAAATTAAACTAAACTCAATAGAGAAATTAAATTAAACATCACATGTATTTTTCACTTAAACATATTAACTCAACCCAAGTCCTAGAAATTTGCTTAACAAAATAATTAATCCATTTTTTGTAAATTAGGCCGAACCAAATTTTATCAAATTTAAAGTAATGACTTGAATTAAATTAATTTTTACCCAAATTGAATTTGCACCAAATTAATTATAACAATTTTATCTTTTTACCTAAGCATGCATCTAATGTGATATAGCAAAAGATAAAATAACTAAACAACCACTACACTGCGATGTACAAGGAAAAACCCACAACGGGAAAAAAACTTTGGACGGCACTGGCCTTAAGTCCACTAAGTATGATTTTATGTTCACAAGACAAAAGATTTACACAACTCGACTTGACTCCGTCCAAGCCCCTGACGCGTCTTCTAGCAACTACCTCCGCCTAGTCGACAATCTCGGAGTCCACTAGAACCTTGGAATCCACCAATGAGGCCTTTGGAACAACCGTCAACCCACACCCGAAGCCTTTCTCCGAGTGGGAACGCCGCAACAACATACACGTCTTCTTTTTTGTGGGATGTAGAAGTAAACCCAAACAACTCTTCAATTCAGTAGAGTAGAACCCGGTGCCAAACACTCCAAGAAAAGGATATATATGTAGAAACTTCGAATAAACTAAACAAATGGGTGTGTATGTGTTTTTGGTGAATTTAATCCATAATAATCAAACAAAAAACATGTAACTTTTTCTTGAAAGAATTTTCTCTCTAAACATCTCTTAGAATATGAAAAATTTACTTGGAAAAGGTTGGTTCCCGCACTTGATAATTCTGTCAAAAAGTAGTGGGGAAAAGATTGTGGGAACATGGAGAAAACTGCAAAAAAAAAACTGCCCAAAAACTGTTCCCGCCAATGTCGTTCGGACGACCTTTTCGTTTGAACGGATTTACTAACGAGGTTCCAGTGCGAAAAAAGGAATCTCGTTAGAAGTCTCGTTCGAACGACATGGGAATCTCGTTTGAACGACTTGTCGAAAAAACCAATATTCATTTTAAGTCCAAAACTTTTTATGAAAAGTTCTAAAAAATATTTTCCGAGTAAAGCAAAGTTGTTAAAACCATTTATAATTTTTTTTATAAAATACACCCAATAAATTTCCAAGCTCCTATATATATATATATATATATAATGCATTCATACCGTAGGAGCATTGGAATAATGTTGATGACGTAGAAACGAGGGACATGTAAACCGACAAATGATGAAGCTTTATAATCTTTGCCGCTACGTCTTCAACTAACACGTAATAATCTTGGATGAATACACTTAAACATTATCCTATGACTCAAATGTTTTTGTCCGGAATTGAACCAACACTACATTAAGACTCAATTGGAGACTTGTGTCCTTACAAATCTCCTCCTTTGGCTATTCCGGGGACAAAAATCAAACAAAAATCCTAAAGGGACGTCAAGCTCTACTAGACTAAAAAAAATATCCCACCCAAAATAAAAATTACATAGCTTGACTCAAAAACCCAAGGATCAATATCTTTGCCGATGAAAGATGCCGCTAGAATAATTTCTGCACACTTAAGCAAAATATTAAACGCATAGGGAATATCAAAATATTAAATTAATTTAAAATAAATACTCCTCCTAAATTAATTCTCCTTTATCAACTATGCTCAACCTAAGAAGATAGCGATCTCCCCCTATGTTAAATCGCCCTCGACTTAGATAAGATTATAATAGGATTATATACCGTTTCTCCCCCTATCATTCTCCCCCTTTCTGTTCAGGAATAGACAAAGGTGATAGAATTAATAAAACTAAAGTGCATACAGTGCAAAGAACATGAAAGCATATACGCAACAAAAGCATAACTAATCCATACAAAGAATAAAGGATACCAACTAAGATGCAAGAAAATGATACCAATATGATACGTAAAGTATTAATCATGTGATATCAACAAAGAATGCAACAAGATAGATACTGATTATGAAGTAGAAGCATAGATGGACTAGAAAGCAAGGCAAAGACGTAAAAAAATATCATATATATACATACTCTAAATTTACCAATAATGAACACGCACATATATATAGATATAAACTCACAAAAGACACAAAATACAATAGGTTTTTCACACTCGTATGGAAAAAATGTGTCATATGGAGACGGAAGTGTAAGAGTGTGAACTAGTAACAATTAAATTTAAACCCAATCACTTAAAATATGTTCGCGGAGTTCTCAATTGATTGCAAACTTTATCACATTTGAATATAACCTCATGTGACAATATAAATTGAACTCAATGAACAAACATACACAATGCATACAAGCCTAGGATTTTGATGATTCTACAAACCAATAGAGTCATGACAATGAAAGGACAACTAGGATAAACAGACATTGTGCAAACCGTTGATATACCATCCAGTCTCCCTCAATAAGCATATATATTTTTGAATGAATATATCAATTAAAAATAGGCATTGGCAATTATTTTTCTTTTTAATGCCATATTTTATTTTTAGGCCTTTGGACCACGTATTTCTTTTAGGTCCATTCCAAACGGTGGCTTACTCGCAATGGATGATTTTTACTTTCGGAGCCCTTCCCCGTGCACATTTATATTTATCATTTTTATATCTCACACAAATCTCACGTGCAACAGATTTTGACATGCACTAGTCCTCCTAGGTCAAATAGTATGTAGATGACTAGATTGGAAGGAGAACACCTCACAAAGCTCAAATATACAAGTGAAGTTAAAATTTCAAGTGAGCTCGTGTTTTGTGAATTGAGGCATATAAAAATAGAATCCATTATAGCAACACAAAATCCGACTACTCCATGTAAGTATGGTAAAGAACATTTTAAGGATTGACAATCTTAACCAAAAGTTCTAGCCACCTGGAAGCAAAAATCAAACACAAGTATATGCCACATAGAGTGTGTCAAACTAAAATACACGCAAAATAAAAATCTTTGAGTTTTTGAAAATTTTTAAACAACAAAAAAATTTACTCAAAAGACACAAAAATCATTTGTATTTTTCATAAAGCCTAAATTACTAACAAGGTAAAACATAAATGATAAACAAAAATCTTTTTGTATTTTTCATTTAATACAAACTAAAATGAAAGAAGTATAATACAAAAGATAAACAAAAATCATTATTCTAGCATGTGATTAAGCATGGAGCATAGACTAGAAAATGATAAAAAGAGCATACATTTAGCATGATAATATAGCATGTAGTACAAAAGCTAAAGTATGCAACCAACTAACACATTCAACCTTTAGATTTAGCAAGTGAGGAAGCATGTGAAAGTAAATGAGAATCAAAAAGCCTATTTTGTAAAGCTACCAAGTCGGATCTCCTAACCCAAACTAATGACGAATGACAATCTCGGGGTGTAGGAATCTTGGCTACCTCGGTTGCCTTACGTTGGGATTTTCTAGGACCTCGTATAAGATCAAAAAAAAATTCTTAAGATGACCTTTTCGACCACAATGTGAGCACCTAAAGACTCGGGGAAAAGACTTTCCTAAGGAATGATTTATAACATTGTTCCTAGATGATTCTCCTAAAATATTGGTTTTGACTTTAATGGTGGAATCGTTACAAGAATTGAAGCCTAAACCGAAAGTGTCATTTTTAATTTGGACCATTCCTAAGATTTTATCTTATTTCTCCGAACGACTCTCCTAATCAAATTTGACTCTACTTGAGTCTCTCACTTTCTTCTCAAGCTCTACAATCCTAGACTCAAGCAAACCATTTCTCTCTTCGAACTCGAGAAGCTCCTTTTTCAAGGATTCCATCAAACCTCTAAGGCTATCTCTCTCGCCTTCTACATACTCAAGCTTCTCTCGAAGAGTTCTCTCTCGTGTCCTAAGGTCTTCAACCAACACCCTATCATCAATGACCTTGACACGCTCTCTTAAACTAGCTTCTAACTTTAAATTTGCTCTTTTTAATTTAATAGATTCTTCATATAATTCTTGAAATGCAAATTGAAGTTCATTCACATCAACCTCATCATCATTTTCTCTCTCTTTTTCACTCTCACAACCATAAAAAACAAGGGAGCATAAACTTTGACCTTGGAAGTGTCATGTGTTAAAATTTCATCAATAGAGGAGTGCTCACATCACTCACATGACGAGCCATATACCCTTCACACTAAAAACACCTATTTGACTCGTCCCTATTAATATTTTCATTAAAAGTTTTAGGGATCTTTTCGTCTTTGTCATGCTTAGATTTTTCAAATTTCTTAAAATCCTTTTTAAATTGATCTTTGTTAAATTTTCGAAATTTTCGAAATTTCCTAGCAAACATAGCTATGTCCTCCGAGTCACTATCACTTTCACACTCTACTACTTGTTTTTCCTCCTTTCGAGCTTTCAAAGCAGCGCCCTTATCATTTTCTTTTCAGTTTTAGAGGGAAACATGTCTAGTTCATAGGTTTGTAAATCAACTACGAGCTCTTTTAATTTCGTAGAGGCTAAAGTGGGTAAAGAATTTAACATGGTCACCTTAGGAATAAATCTATCGGGTAGGGACCTTAAAAAAAAAATTACAACTCGGTTGTCGGGTATTTTCTCTCCCAAGTTAAAAGATGAATTTACTATATCGGAAAGTCTAGCATAAAATTCATCAAATGTTTCTTTTTAATTCATTTTGATGGTTTCAAATTGAGTGGTGAGTTTTTGGAGTTTAGAAGTTTTTACGACACTAGTTCCTTCATGAGTGAGTTGTAAAATATCCCAAGCTTCTTTAGCGATTTCACACATCATAATGCGTCGGAATTCATTCGGTGTGACCGCGCTAAACAAGGCATTTAAACCTTGGGAATTAAAATTTGCAAGTTTAAATTCATTCTCACTCCATCTATCGGTGAGTTTGGGAACACGCTCATTTTCTACTAAATGTGTGGGTGGGGACCACCCGTTAACAACAAACAACCAAACCCTCTCATCGATAGACCTAAATGCCGATTTCATATGCGCTTTCCAATACGCATAATTGGAACCATCGCAAACAGGGAATTTTGAAAATGGGGAAAATTCCATTTTTTTTAGTCAAAAATAATTAAAAGGATCTTAGACGGAATAATTTAGCGATCCTGGCTCTGATACCAATTTGAAGATGAGTGAACCCCAATTTTAAATTTTACAAAAAGTAATTTCCTTTTTAAGTGCAGAATAGAGATGGTTCAACTAAACAATTACAAAAACAAAATTTTAATTTCTTTCAATTAAAATTAAACTAAACTCAATAGAGAAATTAAATTAAACAACACATATATTTTTCACTTAAACATATTAACTCAACCCAAGTCCTAGAAATTTCCCTAACAAAATAATTAATCCATTTTTTGTAAATTAGGCCAAACCAAATTTTATCAAATTTAAAGTAATGACTTAAATTAAATTAATTTTTACCCAAAATTGAATTTGCACCAAATTAACTATACCAATTTTATCTTTTTACCTAAGCATGCATCTAATATGGTATAGAAAAAGATAAAATAAGTAAACAACCACTATGCCGCGATGTACGAGGAAAAACCCACAACAGGAAAAAAACCTCGGACGGCCCTAGCCTTAAGTCCACTAAGTATGGTTTTATGTTTACAAGACAGAAGACTTACACAACTCGACTTGACTCCGTCCAAGCTCCTGACTTGACGCGTCTTCTTGCAACTACCTCCACCAAGTCGACAATCCTGGAGTCCACTGTAACCTTGGAATCCACCAACGAGGCCTTTGGAACAACCGTCAACCCGCACCCGAAGCCTTTCTCCGAGTGGGAACGCCGCAACAACAAACACGTCTTCTTCTTTGTGGGAAGTAGAAGTAAACCCAAACAACTCTTAAATTCGGTAGAGTAGAACCCTGTTCCAAACACTCCAAGAAAAGGATATATATGTAGAAACTTGGAATAAACTAAACAAATGGGTGTGTATGTGTTTTTGGTGAATTTAATCCATAAAAATCAAACACAAAACATAAAACTTTTTCTTGAAAGAATTTTCTCTCTAAACATATCTTAGAATGTGAAAAAGTTACGTGGAAAAGGTTGGTTCCCGCACTTGATAATTCTGTCAAAAAGTAGTGGGGAAAAGATAGTGGGAACATGGAGAAAACTGCAAAAAACTGTTCCCACCAATGTCATTCGAAAGAATCGTTCAAACGACTTTACTAACGAGGTTCCAGTGCGAAAAAAGCAATCTCGTTAGAACTCTCGTTCGGACGACCTAACAATCTCGTTCGAACGAGATGCCAGTTCGTTCGAACGACATGGGAATTTCGTTCAAACGAGATTACTGTTCGTTTGAACGACTTGTCAGAAAAATCAGTATTCATTTTAAGTCCAAAACTTTTTATGAAAGGTTCTAAAAAATATTTTCTAGAGTAAAACAAAGTCGTTAAAACCATTTATAATTTTTTTTTATAAAATAAACCCAATAAATTTCCAAGCTCCTATATATATATAAAATGTATTCATACCTTAGGAGCATTGGAATAATGTTGATGACGTAGAAATGAGGCATATGTAAACCGGCAAATGATGAAGCTTTATAATCTTGGCCGCTACGTCTTCAACTAACAAGTCATAGGCTTGGATGAATACACTTGAACATTATCCTATAACTCAAATGTTTTTGTCTGGAATTGAGCCAACTCTACATTAAGACTCAATTGGAGACTTGTGTCCTTACAGTGGGTTTTTCCAAGGATGTTCTAATAGGATTTTACAGAACTCTCCCCGACTAAATCAACTTATCCCTGCAAGCCCCGGATATGCCAGCTTCATATAGACCTAAGAAAGGATCTACCGCCTCATCCTCAGCCTCAGCCTCAGCCTCTTGATCCTATGAATTCCTAAAGGATCTTAGATTCCCAATGAATCTATTTCCACATGATCAGTATAATCAGCCACTCAACATTCACGATTAACTGCAATGTGTCTCAGATTTGGGAACATATTCCCCAATGGGATATTCTGACATGACACGCGTCAATGGCACCAAAAAGAAACAACTGAAACACAGACTCTTACTAATATCCAAATGCAACGTGATTACAATGGTTGACCAAAGACCTTATTTATAGGCTGGAGTTAATCTTGCTAGCCAAGATAAGTATAAACAGACTAAATAGGGGACTAAAAGAATATTCTAAAGGAATATTATCCCCACTAACTACTAACTTAAATAAGAAATACGATAAAGGAAAAGTAAAATAAAATAGTACTATTAACTCCAGAAAGCTCATGCACTTTTTGATTCACAACACTCTTCCCCTCTTAAAGAAAGCTCGTTCGTTCATGAGCTTTAGAATTGGAGCGGGGTGAAAAATCCTCAAAATATGCGCCGAAGAGGAGAGAAAATTTTGGGGTCCCAAAAATAATTTTGCCAAAATTAGGGAGGCCCAAAGTTAATCACAAAATTCTTCAAAATTAGGCTATAACCTGAGAATGTTCAGCCCATTTATCTTTTTCAAAATAAGGGACCAATCCAAACAGATTTTATGGTCCATACAAAATAATCCCATGTGCTACTAGGGCTCAGCAAGAGAAGGGTTCATTTGGCCTATCAAAATAGAAGTCCATGGTTTAAGGTCCAGCACCTGTATTAGATTTAAAAAACCCCTAACTTGCGCATCTTCTTCCCAGTTATAACAAGGCCATTGCTTGAGTGGTTTGTGTCAGTGACTTCTCTGGTGAGTTTTTCCCCTCCTCCCATCTCAATTCTTCTTCTCTCTGTCAATTTCATTTCCTTCTTCCTTCTTCTTCCTTCTGAACTCTGCCTTCTATCTCTTCCCTTCAATCTTCTTCTCCTCTCCTTTGATCCCCTCTCTTTTTTTTACCGGAGAGTGGTACCCCCAGGGTTGAAAATGTAAATAGGGCACAAAAACCCTAAACTCGCCCCTCTACAACCATTTTCGGACCTTTTGGCTTCCATTCCCCGTGCCCGATTCCTTAAATTTCTTGTCCCTATCCTTGTTGTCGTCCTAGGGGCAGGTTTCAGGCCCTGTTGCTTCTTCTTATTCTGTTTTGGCTTTGGGTTAGGAGGTTGAGCTTGTACTATGGCGGGAGGTGGTGGTGGGATGGTCAACAGAGGGGTAGAGCATCCGTACGACAGGGGGGATAGCTTGGAGTAGAATTGTGGTGGTGAGCGCATTAACATGCTCGATAAGGACCTCGAGGGTGGCCTCGAGTTGGGCAGTGCGGTGTTCAAGGTTGGGTTGTGATCCTCTCCTCGGAGCCATTGGTGCTGTGACAATTTAGGGTTTTACGCCCACATGCAATGATTGTAGCGAACCTCGCTCCATTTGACGTGACATGCGTCAATGGAACCAATAAAAAATACCAACTAAAACACAAACTCTCACTAATATCCAGATGTAAAGTGATTGCAATGGTTGGCTATAGGCTTTATTTATAGGCTAGAGTTATCTTGCTAACCAAGATAACACTAAAAGTGTAAAAAGACTAAACACAACACTAACAAAATATTCTAAAATAATATTATCCCCACTAACTACTAACTAAAATAAAAATAAATGAAGGAAAATTACATAAAAGAGTACAACTAAAAATATGACAACAAACCCCATGAACTC
Organism: Sambucus nigra; assembly: GCA_949130495.1. NCBI lineage: Eukaryota > Viridiplantae > Streptophyta > Magnoliopsida > Dipsacales > Adoxaceae > Sambucus > Sambucus nigra. The sequence goes on from OX422211.1 coordinate 238,292,529, forward strand.
TTTGATTCACATCAGTATCCACTGTGCCAAATATCATTCCAATATCATACTATATGGTCATCACTAATAGAAATATTACTGTACATCTGCCGCCCCTTTTAATGTGCTTTTCCACAGTTACACCCATGAGGGTCTCTTATGAACCCGACCCTTCGCCAATATCTAGAAATACCAAATCTAGTTGCAATTACTCGCCCCCCATGGACTGTTTTCCTCGGTGAATCTTTGTAGCCACTTTCCTAAGAGAGCCTCTTTAGAGAGCTTAGGGCTCTTTACCCTTTATCCTCCTTCCCCAAAGTGCCTACCCATAGTTTATTACCTGCTGGTAGAAGAAGAATAGACAATTAGTACATAATAAGGCTAGATAACATACTTTTGATGAGAGTTAGCTTCTCTCCTTTATATAAATATGTACGCTTCCATCTTGATAATATTCTATCATATTTCTCAATCACTGGGTCCCATATATCTTTAGATTTGTGTTTAGCACCTAAAGGCAATCCCTAATAAATGCAAGGAAATGAATTAACTCCACAATTTGTCCAGATCCTGGAGTTCACTTTTGGCATAATAACTATCTAACATTGATCCTTTGGTCAGAGTCCGCCTCAAAACAAATCAATGCCATTCTAAGAGTTCATATGGGCCTTTGTGTACAATATAATATAATTGTGTCGTCCTCAATGGTAAAATCAAGGTTCTAAAAGGCGTGGTCGAGGCGTAGATGTCAGGCCTCAAGCCTTAGGAGCCTAGGCGTAAAAAGGTGTTTTTCATTTTTTTTATTATTTTAATTATTCTAAGGCTAGTAATATAATAAAATAATACATACCTTGAATTTTGAAAATATATTTGTATGTCTGGTAGCCATCTTTCTCATATTCATGCTTCATAATCAATATATTAAATGTATTTCTCAACATTTAATAAGCAATGTACAAAATATATTTTTCATCATTCAATAATCAATACAAAATGATTCTGATGGAAATGAGAAGGGGCAAATTAGTCAATTATATTTTTGTACTTTTTGCACTTGTTAGATATTTTGTACTTTAGTGATGTATAGGTACTTGTTAGTTCTAGAACATTCTAGAAGCATCTAACAATTGGGAGAACTTATAAATATTTCTATATTAGCTCTAGATACTTCCATACACATCTATAAATACTCATGTATGACATCATTTGTAATCAATCAAGATTTTAAGATATGAGGATTTGAGAGAGAATTTGAGATAGAATTAGTTTCTTTTTTTTAGTTGTTATTGTTGTGTAGATTAGTTATTTTACGCTTACGCATCCCAAATTCACATCAAATTGGTATCAGAGATGCATTTGTTTTTGTCGTGAGGATGATTATCAAATACGAGTTGGACTCGGACTGCGACCACTCCGACTTCATTCTACGTAAAAGTCCCACCATCACAACCCTAACAACCTATTATCAAAACCCTAACCCTAATAGACATCCATATTCAACCTCGACAACCTCCCGTTGCATCACAAACCCTAATCAAATTTTCTCACCATCCGGACCTCTTCAACACACTAATCCCTTAGAAAATTACAATTCAGACCTTGAATTTTCTAAAATTGACTAATTTGCCCCTTCTCATTTCCATCAGATTCAATATAAGAAATGGATTTTTCACCTTTCAAAAGAATCATATAGACATTTGGTCAGAAGTCGGTCAATAATGTTAGGCATTTTTTTGGACGAGAGACAGAGAGGTTTGGGATACTGTTTGTTTTTTGGGGATACTGTTTGTCTTTTGATTGTTTTGGCCGAGATATTGGCCCGGTTTGTAAAAAAAGTCTTTAAAGGCAAGATCGTTTCACTAAGGCGTCTTTGTTTTAAAAAATAATGTACGCCTTAAGCCTTTTACCAAGAATAAGGCGTAGGTGGGACGTTTCTCTCAAGCCTCAAGCCTAGGCGCACCTTTTAGAAGACGGGGTAAAAGAGTTATAACACCACGTCCCACCACTGCTGCCCAAGAGAATCCTCATTCCAACCACCATTAAGGGTCGGTGTGATTGGTGTTGATGTCTTTTCCATTGAAAATACTTATATTAGTTCATTTTTTTTAGGTTTGTGGTGCTTGAATTTTAATACAGTAGCGGGTGCACACATGCGTTGCTTGTGTGACTAATTCTTGAAGGTACATTTATATTTGGTTTGTCGTTAAGAGGCATAATATGAGAAATAAATTAAGTGTAATGCTATACGTACCACGTTTTCATCCCAAGTTTGTTTCCTAAGTGGAAATTAAAATATTGTACCTATAGTTGAGATACAACATTTTAACGCACTTGAGATAAAAAAACTTGGTAATAACTTGGTACAGACAGCATTTTCCATAAATAAAAGTGATTCTTGAGAAAACATTATCTTTATACTTGTGGTCTTCAGGCCAAACTCCAATGTGATATTAGTAATAAAGAGTGTGTTTCACTTTTATGATGTTTATTAATGCTACCTTTGAATGATAATCGTTTTGAGTGGGAAATTAAACAATTGAAATGTGAGTGGAAGTCGTAACAAGTTTCCCAAATGAATGAAGTAATTATGAATAAAGTAATTCATGTTATCATATTCATGGGCTTCATGTTTATTACAAAAGAGATAACATTAAACTAAGATGTCTTTCAATGTGTTTTGTCTTAATGCGTGGTATGTCATCCGTATAACATAACTTTGAATGTGTGCAATTAAAATTATGAGCCTGTTTAATTGGTGTTGGACCTTTTCTATAGAAAATCTCTAATTTAGTTAATTTTTTTTACTTTGGTGGTGCTTGATTTCAAAGTCTTAAAGTAATAGCATATATATGAAAATTGCTCCAAAGTTTTATCATTTTTCATGGAAAACATTTCTTAGACCATCTCCAAGGCAAAAAGCATTTAATGAAAAAGCTATTTTTTGCCTCCCTAAAGTGTGTTTTTACTGCTCCAAGGGGCATATTAAATTTTTGGGCATGGGAAGCAAAATTGGTAGCAAAATGATATCAATTTTGATCCCCTAGAAGAGGCAAAACAAGGCTCCCGCGGCATAGATAGGTGCGACAATTGAAATTCCTCGAGAGCCTTGTTATTCTTGTCCTTTTGTGTTTTTCAACCCTTTTTTAAATTTTTTTCCCGCTGCCGTGGACCATCTATTTTACCTCTTGCCTTGCAGCAAATCAAAGCAAAATTGCATTCAAGTATTTTGTGGGGACAAATTTTTCCCAATTCTTGGAGATGGTCTTACCCTCCCCATAGAAATTTTTTATATAGAAAACTCAAAAAGTATTACCAAACCACTCTTTGTTTTAAAACTCATTTTCCAATTTCTCATAAAAATAAACTATTTTCAATTCCATCTATGTAATCAAACATATCCTAAATGTAAAAGTATATCTTGTAGTACGACTTTCTCCAATAGTGTCTATAATAATTATATTATGTAATAATAATTCTCACATATCATGTTTTGGGGAGTTAGGGGTTGGATCCTAAAATTGAAATAGTTTCAACGATACCTTAATTGGGTAAAATTCCATGTGATTCAGTAAACATAATATAAATTCCATCATTGCTAGATCATCTAAACGATTCGTTGAAGAATGAGCCAATAATGAGATTTTTTGGGGAAGTGGGGGGTGGGGAGGGGATTACAAAACAACATCTCGTAATATGGTTGTATTGGCATTGATGCATCTTAAGAAACATTCAGGGACAACCTCGAAACTTAAAATTATGTAAAAATATGGATTTCACCATTTAGGAAACATATGTGGCAATATTAAAACTACATATACCGTGCACTATGAAGCACGGACTCGACACACAATACGTGTTTCGACACGACACACGATACATGATTTTTCTAAAAACTAGGATACGATACGCTAGGATACGTATAATATATAATATATATTTAAATATATATAAAAGAAATAAAACATATTTTTTTCCATAAAATACATTATTAGAGCATTCTTAACATAAAATTAAGAAAATTGATCATACAAAACAATATTCAAATACACTTTAACATTAAAATCATAAATAAAACACATTCATCTAAAAATAAAAAAACAACCAACGTGTAAAAAATAGGGCAAAATCAGAAGGGAAAAAAAGACAGTGGCATTTTTTTTGTTTCTTTACTTTTTTTTTGCTGTTGCTTATATTATTTTTTGCTCCTATTGTATAACATAAAGAGGGAGAAACAATGGCATAACATACCATTGTGTGGGAAGAGGAAACAACAAAGAAAAAATCAAAGAAAAAATCAAAGAAAAACAAGGAAACAGGAGGGAGAGAGAGGACACAACGTGTTCTCAGCGTGTCGATAGCGTGTCCCCAGCGTGTCGGGAGCATGTCCCAGCGTGTCCAACTAAAAAAAACTGGACACTCTGAGACTCGTGTGTCCTAGCGTGTCAGGGGCGTGTCGGAGCGTGTCGCGTGTCCGACACGTGTCAAACAAGATTCGTGCCTTCCAGGAGAGTGTCGGTGCTTCATAGACCGTGCACCACCAAAAATGAACTCTTATATAATGACAATAAAGAGGGAAGATGTAAGGCCCGACTCGTATGTATGGGTTATTCAAGGATTAATCCGGTCCGAGCCGGGCGTTAGGTGCGAAGTGCAATGAGACAACCTAAATAATATCCAGTTTTATTTAGTTAACGTTCCACTTATTTTAGCTTGTGATTTCAAGTTATATCATACTACGTGTGGGACTCATAGGAAGTGCTCCCGGGATCTGAGCATACAGAGCTATTAACGTAAAATAAAAAGGTACTTACCTGTATAACGCTCTCAAAATACGGATCCGCATACGATCTACCGTGACAAAGAGGAGGAAATGAGCCAAATGCCCAGTGGGAATTACAACAATGCAATATAGAATCGGACGGAAGAAAGGAGACACTAATTAATGCATGGAATCGTTTTCATTTCAAAAACGTTAATTGTCCCGATTTAATCACATTGACCTTACGAAACGATTGATTTACCTTTTATCATTAATCTTGGCATTTTCTCTCACTTAAACACACCCGGTTAAACACAATAATATTTATTTGGGAAATTGGGAACAACCTTTCATTTACCGAAACCACCTATTTACTCACACCGGAGTTACTTTATCCATTTCCTTTAAAAATATAACCTTTCAACATGCACACGCAGCGTTAGAAAATACTTGTTTTCCGTTGAAAGGCCTATCATCAACACACACCGCTGTATTATGGGTTTAGACCTACTTAGGTTCCTTAATTACTCATTTATTCAATTTACTGGTCCACATTACACTTTAACCGGAACATTAATCAATCTTATTCAAGTTAGGTTGTACTTTCATATATTTTTCATAAAACTCATTTCTTGACATGTTCCACTTTTATCATTATCTTTTCTCGTAATCTTCCAAATAACCGCATACTTTAATGGGCTCCTCACTGCCGGCTATGCTATCATATGCTCTGGCCAGTGTTTTTGGTCGTTCACCTCGGGGCTCTGGGCTTTCTTAATTCTTTCCCGGTCTCATTCGAGTCTATATTAATGTGTTTTAACATTTGTACCAATGTCCACATTGTTCCACTTTTATCGGCGAAAGCCAAAACTTGGGGATTTCACCCCACCTTGTGTTACACTTGGAAAATCATTTCAATCCTGTAAGTCCTTTTCTCTTCCGTTTAACGTTGATTTTTATACCCAAAATCATGCTCATTTAAGTGTTATTTTCCAAAAATAGTTATTAAGTTTCCAACTTAACCTTTTAACACTTGTTCAAAATAACATAATTAACCCAATATTCATATTTGTGACTTTAACACCTTTAATACATAAAATGTCACCTTTTATATATTAAAGTCCCGTTTTCTTCATTATAGTCTCACACACTTTAAAAATGAAAACTAGTCCCTTTTATACGTAATTTACCAATATTTCCATATTTACTCTTTTTAACATTAACGTTAACTTTAAACCACAATTTACATGGAAAGACCTGTTTTTCACATATTCATGTTTTCACCCACAATAAGTTTTTTAACTTAATTAGAGACTTTATATGTGAAAAATCCCTTTTACATACTCATTCAATTTCTCATGTTGAACTTTCATGTAATAATCTCATAAAAAGGCTTAATGTCTTTTTGAAAAATCAATTCAAGCCAAAATATATCATTTTCATGAAATTTCTTACTCTATCAAATCCATTTCAAAACCCACTTTTAATAATCATAACCTCTGAAACATAGAATGATTTAACTAACTAAGCATGAGTGAGAATCCTACATGTTTAAAGGCGTAAACATACAACTAACTATAGCATAAATGATACAAGTTCTTAAAACTCAACCCAAGTAAGATTTCCCACCTTAATGGTCCTCAAAATGGTGGTGGAAAGATGGTATAAGAGGAGCAACCCCCCCTCCAAAGGTGGCCTCAAGGGGTTACCAAACACCTTCTCCAAGCTTGCCGTATTGAAGACTTCTTGAATCCTTCTTCAAAACTCCCTGCAACCTCCTTGTAACTTCCTTATCTACACCTCTAGCTCCTCCCAAGCATCATAAACACCATCTTCTTCACCTAAACAAGCTCCCTAAGGTTTATATGTGTGTAAGAGCTTGAATATGACTTTTAATGGAGGAATGAGTGGTTTGAGTGCGAGGGGAATGGGTAGATATTATCTGGGTGCAGAGGTATTCTCCATGGAAACCCAAGCTAGAGAGAGAGATCATAATATCTAATGGGTGAAAAATGACTTATCCTATACTTTGACACCCTTTTAATACCATAATCCAACTTCTTTCCAAAAGAGGAAGTCCCGCTCTCTCCCACTAGTGGTAAATACAGATTAGATCTTGGCTGAAGGTCCTTGTGTGCTTAACAACACATATCATCCAAGGGATAGAAATTTGACGGCACAAAAAGTAGCCTGCCCATGCCATACCTGCTACACCCGGTCGATCGGCTAGGGGGACCCGATCAATCGGCCCTTGGCCCAAAAATATTCTTTTTTTCTAATTTTTGATCCCATATACCTTAAAGCCCTATTTTTAGGACCCCAAAAATGTGGCTGGGCCATTTTTATCATTAACGATGAGTCCTACAAAAATCGCGCAAAATTTCATTTATCCGAGTCGTGTCTATTGACTTCACGCTTGTGTCTGTGACTTGATCATGGTTGAATTAATTCCCGTTGTGTCTTACCGGTAATTACGTACTACCCTAACGAACACGGATGCATAACCATGCAGGCCCATGCAACGTAGAAATGTGTTCAAAACTTGCGCGCCACGTATCAGTTTAAGTGTAACATCACCGAATACACTTGTACAATAAATTCTCTGATTAAGTCTTCAGATAAAATCCTCAAATAAATATCATGACACGAAATATCGGGGGTCGGGTATTACAAAAGAAGTAAATCATAGTTTATTATTAGATGTAGAACAATAATGCTTCCATCCTCACCAAATAATGTCTAGAAATTTTTTACAACTCTAATTTGTAGAGAGGAAGAAATGTTCTTGAATGATTGTAAAACTGATACAATTTCGATAAATAATATCTCTACAACTAAAAGATTTAGCAAATGGTTATAATGAAAAAATACTTTCAACTTGTATTATTAATCAAAATAAATTTATTAAGTTAAAAACTGAAATACGTTGTAAAAAAACTAGTGAGAGAGAGAGATCTTTACGCCAAGCAGATGCAACGGTGAGGGATTCAAGCCCAAACCACCGAGTGAAAGTTTTGCCGACTCACTCGGTTAAAAGCTCAACTCGGGAACATGTGGCATCCCGGTTTATCGTTAACGAAGATACCGATGGTAATAATATTTACGCGTCAGACATTCTGCGTTGTCACGCTCTCTTCAAGTAACCTGTATAGGTGAAAAGCAAATTTAATAGCTAATGCTTCATTAGATTCTACTCCCAATATCTCTTTACTCATATCAATTACTGAAGGACTCATTACATTGAAAGAAAGAAATTCTGAGTTTATTTGGTACAACGGGTTTCACAATTTATTACAAAATCCAATGGGTTGGTGAGATGAGTTTACATGAGTAAGGAAAAGAGAGGAAGAATAAGAGGCGAGAAGAGCGTCATTGATTTGTGGTAGGGGGCATTTGGAATTTCACAAGGAAAAAGGGGTATTTTTGTCCAACTTATGGAATACTTGTAGAACATGCTTTTTAAAGTATTATAGATTCTATGAAACAATAACTATAAATATGAAAAGTGCTTCATAGTTTTGTGATTTTCCATGGAAAACATTTCTTACACAGTCCCCAAAGAATTGATTCCCATGTAAAATTTCAAAAGTAAGACCAAATCGCTCCCATCCTTTTCCACTCATTTTCCAAGTTCTTATAAAAATGAACTAATTTTTAATCATCTTCCAACTTTATAATCAAACACACTCTAACTTCATTTGTCATTTTCTTATAATGATACTAAAGTAACATAGAAAGCTTTGAGGATGAGATGTTTGGAATTATTTATATGCCCCAGGAACAAGACAAAGATTGTGTCCTACACCAACGTCGAAATAAGTTAAAATATATTCCTCCTTCTGGAGTGTATCTATTAGTTTATATCGGTTTGTGTTTTATGAACTCACCCTCGCCGTAAAGAGACCAAAGGAAATCATAGTAGATGGTGGAGGAGAGGAAGGAGAGGAGATAAATCGAAGGCATGTGCCTTTCAATATCAGGGTGTGAGTATTTACTAGAAGAGCTCTTCCAAGTATAAGAGGGTATTAAACATACCATCATAACTAATAAAATGGTGACACGTGTACCATTGGTTACTATTCTCAAAGAGTGGAACGCCTTTCACTTTCTTTTCGTTTCTTATTCTCTTCTCAGCTTTTAAATCTGTTAGCTAGGGGTTGAGACCTACAGGTCCTGGATGGTAAACCATATACAGGTTGGCTCACATGACATCACTATATAGGTAGCTCCTTGCCACAGCCAACCACATTATATAATATTGTTGGCAGAACCAAATGAAATTGAAAACCAATGTAATTTTGAATATTTTTTGAATTCATTGCTATAGTCTGAAAGTTGGATAAATAACTGAACTAAACAGCTTTAGCTTTAATCTAATTTCTATTAATACTCCGAACAGGGATACTAATGCCAATATAAAAACACATACTAATATTACATTTAATTAATTTAAAGCAATAATAAAATAACATGATTGCCAACATTATCTGAAGTGTTTATAATTATAATTGCATTATAGGGACATGATGCTTATCATATAAATATTGAGTTGTGTTCTGAGTTAAATGTTCTTCGTGTGTGTCTGTATGTATACTAGGTTCGATGAGTCAAGTATAGCCAACTGTTGTTTTGTGAGTCAAATTTCTCAGTTGAACCAATGGTTAAAAATGTGGCCATGCTTTTTACAGGCAATGTTCTAAAAGGCGCGATGCGTGATCGATGCGTGGAGGTCAAGCATCAAGCATTAGGAGCATAGGCATGCATATGCGAAGCATAGGCACGCATATGCGAAGCATATGCGTGAAAAGGCGTTTTGCCATTTTTTAATATTTTTTTAATTATACCCAGACTTATAAAATAATAAAAGCAGAAATATAAGCATAACTTACATAACAAAAATAATCATAAACATTGAATCAAAATTACGAATAAAATAAAACATACCTAGAAATGTTATGCATATACACTGCATAACTTTATTAATTGTTAACATTTATTTTTTATACACTGCATAAGACCTATACATTTATTACATTAACTTTTAACATTTATTAACTGCATAACATACACTGCATACAGACTGCATAACTGAGGAGCATATACACTGCATAACATTTATACATTAACTGAGGAGCAAAAAATTATGCAGTGTATATGCATAACATTTATAGACTGTATATACAGTGCATAACATTTAACAAGACAACATTTAACTGTATAAGCATTAACTCCTAACAAAAAATAAGAAAGAAATGTATTCGGGTAAAAGAAATAATAAATAAATAAATAAATAAGAAATCAACATTTCGGGTTGTTTTCGGCCGGAGTATAAGAAATCAAAAGAAAGAAATAAGAAATAAGAAAACTTACTTGTTTTCAACCGGAAGGAAATCAGAGGCCTGAGGTTTCTTGGGTTCTAGGGTTTTTCGGCTGGAGGTTTTAGCTTTTTCGGCCGGAGGTGTCTTTTTCTTGGGTTCTAGGGTTTCGGCCAAGGTTTTGGGGGTAGCAGAGAAGAGATCGAGTCTTTATTTGGTAGCCTTTTGTTGTGCTTTTTTTTTTATTGAAGTTTTTAGTTTTTAAGTTTGTTAAAACAGACCGGGGCACTCTTTTTTTGAAGGTTTTTGATTTTTTATGATCGGGGCACTCTTTTTTTTTTTTATATAACTGTTTACTTTACTCAACTTAATTAATGAGAAGAACAAAAAAACTTAAAAAAAAGAACGTAAAATGACATCGTTTCGATTTTTTAAAAAACGCATTATGCGCGCATTGCACGCATATGCGCACCTCAAGCCTGTTGACCGCATTAAAAAGCGTTGACCCCGCATTTTCCTGCACATACCCCAAATGCGCTGTGTTTCTAAAAGGCATCACGCATATGCGTGCATTTGCGCCACATATGCGCGCCTTTTAGAACACTGTTTACAGGTATGCATCTGCACCACACGACCTTCGAACAAATTGGGACAAGTTCACAAAAGACTATTTTCTGAACCGGTTAACATTAGTCTCGGTATTCCTTCTGATTGATGCTAGCATTCCTGCCAAAAAACTTGACCTTGAGTATGCAAGTTGGTTGGGTCAGAACCAGGTATTTCGTTTGTAAAGATTGTACAAACTTGCAGTGTTTTGAAACCTTTCTCTAGTCCCTTTGTTATTTGTTTATCCATGTTTGGGAAACTGGCAGCCGTGTGTTTATTTCAGATCTAAATCCCCTAAAGACCCCATTTGGTTTGGGGCGAAATATTTTTTCCCCGGGTGGTGAAAAGTAAATTGGTGAAATTACTCACATGTTTGGAATAAAAAAAATTTCTACTATTTTTATATAATAAATGATGTAAATATTGGCTGTACAAACAAAAAAATTATTTAAATAGGTGAAATACTGTTCACCATTTTACTTTTAACCCAGCTGAAAATCATTCACCACAAAATAAATGTGGCCCAAAATATGTTCACTACCGCTTCTAACTGATCATTGTTTTTCTTAAAGTGAGTAGGATGTTTTTCTTTCAGATACCCATGACATTAGTATTTACCAAATGCGACAAGCGGAAAAAGAAAAAGAACGGAGGAAAACCGCCTGAAGAAAATGTACAAGATTTTCAGGAGTTGATACGAGATTTCTTTCAAACAGTGCCACCTTGGATTATGACCAGCAGCGTTACCAATCAGGGTCGAGATGAGATACTGTTGCACATGTCTCAGCTGCGCAACTACTGGTTGAAGCATTAACAGAACAAAATAAAGGCATTTCTTTTGGGAATTCTGTTCATCAATATTGATCATTTAAGTAGGTGCGTTGCATTTATTTATGTTCATCCTTCCATATCTTCTTAGTTGGTTTATAATATTATTGCAACCAATTTCAGACCTTAAGGACTTGATTTCAAGGCGGTTCTGAAATGATTCACTGTAGAGATCTGAATTAGTTAAATTTGAAATTAGTTGTTCTGACAACAAGTGCACCGGTAAGAAAGTTGGAAATTTTCTACTGCTTGCTTGTATTTACATAAGAGAATATATCAAAGTCCAATAGTCATGGCCAAAGTATAAGATTTCAAATTTGGATCTTAGGGTGCCGCTGCTTAATCATACATGGAAAAAGATTGAATCATAGTTCATTCTTATGAAAAGGTAGAAAAAGAATGGAAGAATAGACAAGTGGCTTGTTGGGGTATAGTTTCTTTTTCGGTTTTACATGGAATCCAATTCTTACCACCCCTGAAAAAATAGATTCTATAGAAAGAGGGAAAGGTAAGAGCACTTGTCTATTTTCTCAACTTTTTATAATAATGATTTTTTTCAATCTTTTTTCTCACTTTGTAACCAAAAGGACCCCTATGGATTGATTTCAGTGCGGTTCTGAAATTATTATTAGTGTACCTGACATCTGAATGAGTTAATTTAAAGATTAGCTGATGTGATTATTATTAGCACTCGAAGATTGATAATTTAGCACAGCTAAAAAAAGTTGAGAGATTGCTGAATTTCAATTGCGGGGTTGTATTTTCATAAGAGAAGTTGTTAAATGCTAGTATTTAAAATCGATCGCCTCAAGAGAGTTGCTGCATTTTTTTTGACAGATCTGGATCATGATCAAACAACCTGAAACTGCCATGAAAAAGATGTAACTGTAAGTTGTGACTTGTTGCTGGAAAGTTGTATATGTTCACCTTTTTTAGGGTGAAAAATTGTTCTTTGGTGATTTAGTATCTAATCACAATTTCCACCTAGTCTAAGGTCAGGTTTCGTCTTGAAGCAATTTCAAGAAGAAAAATGACGCGCTTACTGAAAAAAGTGTATACAGAATTGCCATGGTACAACACCCTTCTATTTAAAGTGGTTTAGATAGACCGGCTTGAGAGATTTTTTTATGGAAATGGACCCTATTCTAGGTTATTTTTGTCATTTTTATTTTCTTTTTTCTTTTTATTTTTGTTAGTTGTATTTTCCTTTATTTGCTTTGGTATTTAGAGGTTAGGAGAAGTAATGGCGTTTTTGTAATTAGTGCCTTAGCTTGGAGCCTAATCTATTCCTCCCTTTAAATACTCATGTAGTCTTCATTTGAAGACACTCCTCCATTTTGAAATATAAAAAATCATTCGATTTTCTTTCTAAAGTTATGGTTTGGTATTTCTTTTAAGCCATTGACGTGTAGTTTACGTAAAATTGGTATCAAAGCGAGGTGTCACTTTTTGATTGGTGTATTGGTGTATTGGTGTGTAGTATCATAATCATACACTACAACAATGGCTCCCAAGAAATCCAAATAATAAGATGAGAACTTTGAATTGAGGTAACAAATGGCAAGGTTGGAACAACAAGTGGCTCAACTCCTTGCGACCCAAACAACCCTCACCACCTCCCACCCAAGTGGCCTAAATCTTGGCTCCCATATTCATGTTGTCCCCAAGCAAAAACAACCCCAAACCCTAGCCACCACCCTCCCAAGCCTTGCTACTGTGCTACCTGCCCCCCACCCCTAAGGCCTAGCCTGGCAGCCCTCATCATCAGCCCCCAGGCGCCGCCCGAGGCCATCAGGCCTTCCCCCACTGTCGCACACCCCTACTGCCCCCACACGGCAGCCCCTAACCTGTCGAAGGCCACCTTTAACCCCTCGACCCGACCAGGTCAACCCATTCTCCCCCCCACTACCCCGTTGTGCACCACTTGCCTCACCGAACCTCTTCTAACCCCTACCCCTATCGGCCGACTCCCTCCATCCCTCTGCCCCACTCCCTAGGTGTTAAAACCCTGGTCCACCCCCAAACCAATCCTCAAAAATGGCCCCCACTCGATTTTAACCCCCAACTTGACTCCCAGCCCCACTATACCGGGCTAAACCCACCCCCAATTTTAGGACCGTCCACTTCATATCTGCCCCGACCCACTTTCGACCCCATCCGACCTTTTTTTTTACCCTGCCCTTACCAAACCGACCCAAACTTAGCCCACCTAATCCCTCGAGTCATGGGCTAGACCCATACACCGACCCGATCAATTTTTTTGATGCCCCCCACCACTCTGTGGCACCGACCCATCGTATGCCTGCCTACCCTTTTCCCCGAATTTCCCACATATCCCGGAGTTACTATTCATCATTTGGCAACCCGCGACCCATTCCCACCTCCCCCTGGTATCCTACCATCACACCATACCCCTTTTCACATTGACCTCCCCTATTCTACATGGATACGTCTTCATCTACCGACATCGGGGATACCCACAGCAGCATCCTTGAGTGAATCCCTCCCCCACCATCAGACCCTCCCCGCTTCGGGACCGCCAGCGCTATTATTGTGGAGAGTACGGACACCTAATTGGCAGGCACCCCCATCGCGGCCCCCCTGCACCTCCCATGGTTACACATCTTCACCACCTTATCCACCACCAATTAAGCTCTCGTCGATCCCTGCGGCACTTGCGCCAGGTGATGCGGTGGGTCTAGAGGTTCGACTGGAGGATGACCACCTATCGACATCACTACAGTTACTCTCTCAGAGTCTTCAGGGAAATATTCGGGTCAACGTACTCATGTTTGAAGGGTGATTCTCTCCTTACGCCATTATCGATTGATTAGCTTCGATGGAGACATTTTTTAGTGCAAAAGGGTTCAAGGCCGCTCCTGTGGTCTCCTCACAGCCACTAAATTCCAGGGATAACGACCTCGGCTACCCCTGCATGGCGATCGAATTGCCTTCTATTCAGATCTGGCCTGAGCTGAAGGCTTCTCTCTAGGCGTATTTCATTCCACCTACCTATGAGCGCGACCTCTTTGCTCGCGTTCAGTCTCTCAGGCAGGATACTTTATCGGTAGTGGAGTACACAGAACAGTTTCAGCTTCTATGCACCAGAGCTCGCCTTTTCGAGACATAGGATCAACAGATCAGCCGTTATATATTGGGGTTGCAGCTGCATGTTCAATACGATCTCGGTCTGAGGAAGATACCGACTTTTCCAAAGTTGAGGTTTACCACACAGCATCCGCAGCTCTCCCAGACTCTCGAGCCCCACTCACATGGGCCCTAGCCCCTACTCTGTCAGCATCAGTTTCCGTCTCCACTACTACTACTGCGATACCATGCCCACCGGGGCCCCCTCCATTCAAGTGTTACAACTATGGCATTATTGGCCACCGAGCTTCTGAATGCTCTCTTTCTAGGCGTCGTGCCCTATTGGCGATGGACGACCCACCTGACTATTTGGACACCTCTGAAGTGCTCCCACAACATGCTCAGATTACTGTTCTGGAAGGCGATTCCGTGGGTCTCCCACTGTGTGCTCAACCAGACACCTATTTTTGGCATTTTCTCACGAGTCCCCATTTTTACACAGTGAGGACGAGCTTGATTTTAAGAGGGGGAGAGTAATGGAAATGAACCCTATTCTAGGGTTATTTTTTGTCATTTTTATTTTCTTTATTTTTGTTAGTTGTTTTTTCCATTATTGGTTTGGTATTTAGAGGTTAGGAGTAGTAATGACATTTTTCTACTTAGTTTCTTAACTTGGAACCTAAGCTACTCATCCCTTTAAATACTCATGTAGTCTTCATTTGAAGACACTCCTCCTTTTGAAGTACAATAAATCATTAGATTATCTCTTTAAAGTTAGGATTTGGTATTTTTTTAAGGCATTGCCGTGTAGTTTACGTAAATTTCTCTTTGCAAGTGATTTTCTCTCTCTCTCTATCTCTCGTTAATGAGAGCACAAATTATGGAGATTCCACTCAAGCCAAAAAAGCTAAAAAAACAAAAACATCCGTTTACTAACATTTGTCTTACCCCACTAACACACCTATAACCAATAAAAGATACCGATCTGACACAGCCGTCACCCTCATGCACTAAAACCCTAATAGAAAAATCCTTTACCCAGAAAACCCTAAAATCCAAGACAACCCAAAAAACCATCTACTTTTCAAAAAGCAGTCAACACCCAAACAGTATACATAAATGGATTATTTGGAGCTAGACAAGAGTGATAATAATGGCAAAGAGTGATTCTCTTTGGCGGGGAGGATAGTAAGTAATATTATGAGTAATGCTTGGAACACGAAGAGTGGCTTTAAAGTTTTTGGATGGGGAGTCAACACGCTCAAGTTCATGTTTGAAAGAGAGGAGGATAGATAGAGGATCATGAAGAACAACCCCTGAAAAGCAATGTGTTGCATGTTGTTGCTAACTCCTATAGATGCAGTCAAAACGATGGAGGAGGTATTGTTCAATTTTTGCCCTATATGGGTTCAAGTCAAATCCCTACCACAAAGCAAAAAAAAATAGGAAACTTAAAAAAAATCAGAGCCATGCTAGAAGGCTTTCTTGAAAGCGATGCAAAGACAGAAGAGGAGGTATCTAGAAAGAGCACCCTTAGAATGAGGGCAAATATCAAAGTGAACATCCCTTAAAACCCGATTTTCAGATAAGAGATAACAATGGAGCTCTAAAGTGAATCGACCTCTAATACGAGAGGTTGGGAACGTTCTGTTATGATTGCTGGCATCTGGGTCATACCAAGGACTATTATCATGAGGTGGCGCTGTCCGAGATTTAAAAAAATGGGGCCAGAATTAAGGGAGACTCCGATACGAACCCCTAATTTCTACGTTGACTTTAGCAAAAGAAAGAGATAAGACATGGGTTGCCTTGAAGATGTCAGTGGTGGAAGACAATGCTGTTGCTCATGTGGAACATGTCCTCCCAACGTCGAACGCCACGTCACCCCAGGAAAGTATTAGTGTCTCTGAAATTCCATCAAGGCAGCCATCAAGGCAGCCATCTCCAGGAATTAGCAATCTCTCCAACAACTCGGATCAGTCCTGCCCTAAGCAGACCGATGAAGATACTCAGTTGGCGGTTAGTACAAAACTAAGCGCCTTCCCACCTTTCGAACAAGTTGGAAGTCAGGAATATTATGTGACGGAACCTGAGACACTGGATGCCATATCCATTCTCACCCCTCCAACACATAGTCCTCACCATAATCCTCCTATTAGAGTAATGACGTCTGAAGCAATATGTAACACCCCGTATTTTTTAGCATTTAAATAATTATGTGATGTGTAATTATTGTTGGATTAATTGAATTAAAATGTGAGATTTAATTGTTAATTAATCAGGATTAAAATAGATAGATATTAACTAGCGTGCCAGTGTTAATACTTATTGATTGAATATTACTGAGTGAATAAGTAATATGGAATTATTGAATTTGATGAATTGTCGGAAATGAGAAATACGACAATTGGTAATTTAGATAGATGCTCGTGTGAGTCGTGTCGGGACTAATTTAATGAAAAAAAAAGATAAATTATTTTTAAGCAACTCGTATGGTCATTTCAAGTGCGCCGTTGAGTCCGAAAGGGTCGACATAGTCAGAACAGTATATCAGGAGGTTTAGTTTGGGTCCCGGAGCAATCTTAGGCCTAACCGGTATCCCGAAAGGGCGTTTTAGTAAATTGTATTTTTAGGGTTAATTAATGGACGAAAATTATAAGGTTTTATTATCCCTTACGTAGTCACAGTTAGGGTTTCATTTGTGAAAGAAAAGAGAGTCCCAAGGGAAGAAGGAGAAGAGGTTCCTAGGAGTTCTAAGGCCAAACCCAGTTATCCTTCACCAAAAACACCATCAACGCGTAGATCAGAAAGAGATCACATCTATACCAATTTCAAGTGACGAATCAAACCTTCGTAATCAGGCAAGTGTTTATTACTTGCTTTCCTTTAGCAATAATCATGTTCATGTTAGTGTAGGTAAAGTTGATAATGAATTTCATTGAAATTGGGTGAAAATTTGGTGAAGTAATTTATAATTATGGACAAAAGGTTAAGTAGTTAACTCCTTCATGTATGCAAGAGAATTTAATACGAAATTGGAGTACAAATTGACGAACAAATCTGAGTTAATTAAGTTCTTAAATGAAAAATTGGAAAACTAGGGTTCTTATGATATTAATTGGGGATTTCGTTTTTACCTTATAATTTATAATGATTGAATGATCCTAGGATGCTAGGAATTGTGTAAACATGTTGAGTTATCAATCAAAATAGTTACATTGAAGATTGGGTATAAACTATGAGGTTTTGGGTGCGAATATGGTGAAAACGTAACTGTTGAAGAACAGGTCTGACATAATAGAACCGGTTCCTTTTTTGATAGGATCGATTCCTTTTACTGATAGGATTGGTTCGTTTTCCGATACGATCGGTTCCTTTTTCTGATAGGATCGGTTCCTTTTTCTGATAGGATCGATTTGTTTTTATTTTAGTAGGATCGGTTCGGTTCATTTTTCTGCAGATTTCCAGTGCTGCTGCAGAACCTTGGAGAACCTTTAGAATCTTAAATTGCGAGATTTGAGGAGAAAAATACCCTGGACCGGTAGAGTAGTGGGACCTTATTTACTGTCTTGATACGTGAATGTAGTAGTAGCCTTCGAGTGAGGAAAAATACTCTACGTAGATTGTTTGGGATAAAGTAAATATATTATACGTAGTAATGAGAGAATAATCCGTATGGAATATATATAACCAGGTTGGGTAGATACCTAATGAATTTTAATAGGATGCGTGGATACCTATTACATGCCTAATATTATGTGTATAGCATACCTAGTTGCTTGCTATTGCGGGAGGTTGTGTAGAGACAGTCTTATCCTGGGTGACCTTCGGGGGGATATTTTACTTGTATCTCAGAACATAGGACTGTGAAGACTTAGTTGTGAGTTGATAAGTCAGCTGACTATGGGAGCGTAGGTATGTGCGTGATCCCATAGGTATGTGAACTATGTTCGACTCCACTATGTGTGATTTGTGTATATGGTTCGTGGGAGACTTCCGAACTGATAGTCCTTATTGGAGTACGAGATGTGTCGGGACATGATAGCAGAATATGCGATGCACTACATGTTTAGCCTTGGGGTGCTGTATTAGTATGTGTATATTATAGTGATGGACACATATGTATACTTGTGTTATTCCTACTATGAGATAATTTGTAGGTTATTAAGATAGTACAATCTTAAATAACGTAAACTGTAAATACTTAACTTAGTGTGATAACACTCAACCGAATTACTAAACGTGGTTATTAACAATGTGGGAATTTGGAAATCACGGGTTTTTACCACGAGGTGTGACTAGAAGTATAAGTCTTTACCTAGTTAGGAGGGTTACGAATGGCTAGGTTAGAATAGATGTATGCTAGGCGTGCACAATAGACGAGAAGTGAGGATCTCATGTGAGAGTTCGAACTAACATGTAATTGATACTTGCTTTATTGCAAATTTTAAATACTTGCTAAAACAAATATTTTTACACCTCGGGCTCTGATCTGTTTCTTGTATTTTTCTCTCTCTTGCTATATGTATGTATTATATCAGGTGCTCAGCCACAGGGACGCCAGACTAAAAGACTTAGATTGCTTGGCGTGCTGTAGCTGTTGTGGAAGCTGTTGGTCTTTGCGTTAGACGCCTCTATCATTTCACTCAGTTCTATCTAGACTTTTCATTTAGGGCACGTGTCGCCCACTCCTTAGACATTTTTATCAGAGATTGTATTCAGTTTACTTTCCAATCATGTTAGTTGGATATATTTTACTATGGTTCTTAGTTTAGAGTTTTGAACTGGAAATGTTTATTCCGGTCTTATTTATTTCAGTACGTATTCAGATTTAGTATTTATTTTATTCAGTTGTGTGGTGGATGGATTATATTTAAATTCTTGAACTTTATAAATAAAATGATTTTTGGTTTCATTTTAAAAAGGAAAAATAATATTTTGTCACTAGCTTAATTAATTATTAGGTGGTTAATAACGTTTTTATGTTTTCGTCAGTGATGCTAAGAACGAACCAACCGAACATGCTGTTTTAAATTTTATAAAGGACTGATCATCCGGTATTTAATTGGGCGGGGTGCCACACAATATATGGGTACCATGTTGTTCCTACCAACAATAGCCTTTGTTTACCCCCTATACAGATAAAAAACCTCCAGGCTCTCTCATTGAAAAGAATGTATGAGGAGGATGGGACACAACAAGGTGAACAACGAAAGGAGAAAAAGTTGAAGAGCGATGTCATGGCTGGTGGAATGAAGGCTCTGAATCGGGATAACAACAAAAAATCCCTACCTAAGAGAAGAGCGGCTATAAAATGCTTCGTGCTTTGTTTCCAATAATACTAAATTTACTCAAAAAATGCAAATGTTGTATTCTAAATAACATAAAGAACTAAGTTGGGTTCTAAGATAGTTATACCTCTATCAAAGGATCCTTTTGAACTTTTCATTGCCAAAGTATTTGGAGTTTCTACAAAAGTTCAAACAATTCTACAGTTAGCTGTTAATTAGCAATTTTCATGTTAGATATTTTAATGTCCTCTATAAAACATTAGTTTGATGCCAAAATTATACATAAAAGTTAAATGTCTCCACTAGTTAAATCAGTCCAGTAAGCTAACAAAAATTTCAGAAGAAGAGGCTAATAAACTATTCAATTATCACAAACATGAAGAAATCATTATTAGGAATCAACGATAATACATGGAAAACAATATTTCTAGTGATGCATATCAGCATCCAAAGTAGTTATGAAAGCAACATATCCCCAATCAATAATTTATCCATTCAATTATTTTCCTCCCAAAAAGTGAAACTTTTGTTTTGAATGTTAAAAATGATATTATTTCTATATTCAACGTGATAACATCACACACCACAACAACTAAACATATACCCACATCCTGACACAGTGGGTTGCTAGATTTCACTCTAACTTGCGTTCTCATAAGGAAAAGAGGGATAATAAATTCTCAAGGAGAGTTTTAAGTGAGATAAACTCAATTTTTTTTGTTTGATTGAAAGTTGGATGATTTACAAGCCTCAATTGAGACCTATTTTTACATAAATTTAAACAAAAAAAATCCTCAAAACATTCCTTAAAACAAGGAAAATAAAACCTGGAAACATATTCCTTAAAATAAGGGGATGTTGTGTTCTTCCTACATCAGTTCTCGCCCTCTTAAAAGAAACTCGTCCTCGAGTTTGATAAAGGTAATGGTTGTGGCCCATGGTACTCGTATAAGTCTTGGACATTGAAGGTTTTCAAAATTGCATACGTATCTGGAAGATCAATGGCATGTGCATTATCTTTATTCTTATGAAGGATTTTAAATGGTCCTGTCTTCATCTACTTAAGCTTGGTGTACTCCCTAGCTGGAAGTCGTTCTTTGCATAAATGATCCATCACGCAATCTCCTTCATCAAATGGTTTGAACCTTTTGTTTTTATCAACGACGGCCTTGTACTTGCAGCAGACTCCTCCAACTTCTTCTTAACTTCTCCATGGATGTTGGTTACTTTATCAATCAAATGATCAGCAATGATGCTCATACCAGGAAGTTTTGGTAATGGAACCAAATCTAGAGTATGGAATGGAGGTCAAATGTAGACAAACTCAAAAGGGGAGATTTACCACTAGAACGATTCGGCATGTTATTGTAAGCAACCTCGGCTTATGGTAAAGCATTATCCCATTAGCAAAGGTTTTCTTTAATCAATCATCACAAAATATTTCCCAAAGTGCGGTTGGTCACCTCAATTTGTCCATCTGTTTATGGATGACATGTGCTACTATACTGCAAGTACCTATCAAGTCTCTTCCACAAAGTGACTAAGAAACTTGTTATCACGATTGGAGACTATGGTTTTTGGTAACCCATGCAGACGCACAATCTCTCGAAAGAATAGTTGGGCAATATGAGTTGCGTCTGAAGTCTTCTTGCAAGGGATGAAGTGAGCCATTTTAGAAAAGCGATGGGCTGTAACAAAGATAGATTCGAAACCTCTTTGTGTCCGTGGACTCCGTGGTAGTCCCAAAATGAAATCCTTGGTCAAATCTTCCCAAGGAGCATCAGGAATAGCGTATAGAGGCCAGTATTTTGAGCTTGTCCCTTAGAAGTCTGGCAGGTATAACATCACTTCACAAACTTCTCATCATTACACTTGAGGTGCGGCCAGCAATATCTAGCTTCTACCAAAGAAATGGTCTCGTCTTGTCCCATGTGTCCCTCAATTCCTCCACTATGCATCTCTTGGATGATGTGTTCTCTAAGGCATCCCTTAGGAATACATGGACGATTTTCAAAGAACAAAAAACCATCATGCATTTGATGTTTATCTGCAATCCCATTCGTGTAATTCTTCCATTCATTTTTAAAGACCTCATCATCTGCATATGGATCCGTTAAATAGTCAAAATTGATGATTTGACTTTAAACAAAATTTAGTAACAAGACCCTATGACTCAAAGCATCAGAAACTTTGTTCAATTGACCAAATTTGTGTTCGAGGGAAAAAGTGAACTTCTGGATATAGGCAATCCATCGAGCATGCATCTAATTTGCCTTGGAAGAATTATTGAGATACTTGAGAGTCTGATGATTCGTGTTGAGGATAAACTCCTTTTGCACTAGGTATGACTCCCATTGTTGCAATGTGCGAACAACTGCATATAATTCTTGCTCATATGTTGACCACTTCTTTCTTGCTACACTGAGCTTTTTACTGAAAAAGGCTATCGACTTCATTTCTTGTGATAAGACGACTCCAACTCCCATCCCAGAAGCATCACAATCGACCTCGAAAATTTGTCAAAGTCAGGAAATGCAAGGACGGGTGAATTTGTAAGCTTCTTTTTCAGAACAACAAAACTTTGTCCCACATCATCTGTCCAAACAAACTATTTATGTTTTAAACAGTCAGTGAGTGGTGCGGCTATGTTGCTAAAGTTCCTCAAAAATCTCTTGTAGAATGTTGCTAGGCCATGAAAATTATGAACTTCTGTAATTCTCCTCGACGTTGGCCATTCTCGGATATCTCTCACCTTTTCTTGATCAACCTTGATTCCATCAGAACTCCCACATAGCCCATGAAAATTAACTTGTTTGTCATAAAGTTACATTTCCTTAGGTTGGCATACAACTTATTCTCCCGTAATGCTTTGAAGACTTTTTTCAGGTGTTGTTGATGCTCTTCCTCACTATGGCTATAGGTTAGGATATCATCAAAGTAAAAAACGGCAAACTTTCCGATGAAAGGTTGAAATACCTGCTTCATTAGTCTAATGAAAGTACTTGGAGCATTGGACAGACCAAAAAGGCATTACTAGCTACTCGTACAATCCTTCATGCGTCTTGAACGCTGTCTTTCATTCATCACCCAATCGAATACGAATTTGATGGTACCCACTTCGTAGATCAATCTTGGAAAATAAGTTTGATACCCCAATCTATCAAGCATATCTTCCAATCGAGGAGTAGGAAACCAATATCGTACAATAATTTTGTTAATGGCTCGGATATCAACGCATGTCCTCCAGCGTAGATCTTTCTTCGGAGTGAGAAGTGCGGGCACAACTACAGGACTCATGCTTTCTCGAACCAACCCCTTCTTAAAGAGATCTTCGACTTGTCCTTGCAAAATTTCATATTCTTTAGGACTCATGCGGTAGTATGGAATGTTTGTCAAGCTTGCTCTAGGGACAACATCAATATAGTTTTGAATATCTCTTAGTGGCGGAAGCCCAGTAGGTAACTCATCGGGAATAACATCATTGAATTCTGTTAGTAGATGGTAGTAGAGGCTAGACTAGGTCTGGTACATTTTGCAAGATATAATCTTCTTTGGGTATCGAAAGGAGGTTGGTTCTGGCCATCAAGCATGTCGGAATGTCCGGCTTCTTCATTGGGGAAGAATAATCTTCACGTTGTCTTTATAGAACATGTATGTTATACTTCTGCCATTATGCATCGTATTCATGTCGAATTGCCATGGTCGACCAAGCAACATGTGACGAGCATCCATATCAACGACATCGAATAATACCTCATCCTTGTACTTACCAATGGAGAAATGAATACGACATTGCTCAATCACTTTTGTTTCACCAACATCTTTAATCCACCCAATTCGATATGGATACGGATGTGGTTGAGTTGGTAACTGCAATTTGTCCATCATGGTCTTGGACACTATATTCTCGCTACTCCCACTGCTGACAATAAGATCACACACCCGTTGACTAACTGTGCATCGGGTTTTAAAGATGTTGTGTCGCTGAATATCTTCTTCCATTTTTGGGGATGTGGTTGAGTTGGTAACTGCAATTTGTCCATCATGGTCTTGGACACTATATTCTCGCTACTCCCACTGTCGACAATAAGATCACACACCCGTTGACTAACTGTGCATCGGGTTTTGAAGATGTTGTGTCGCTGAATATCTTCTTCCATCTTTGGGGTGAACATCAGTCACCTTATTACCAATGACACACCTTTGTTCTCGTAAGTGAGTTTTTCTGGTTCCTCTCCCTCCCTGTATTCTTCATCTTCTGGGTATATTTCATCTCCTTCGATGTCATCATTATGTGTGTCTAGATTGATTGGTTTTCTTTGGCGACACTAGTTAAAATAATGTCCTGTTTGTTCACAACGATAGCATTTGTTACCCCTTGGACCACATATGGGTTATTGGAACTAGTTTTGTTGTTAACTTGTTCTCTTTGAGGTCGTGCAACTTGTTGACTGGGAGACGGATTTGATTGAGGTGTTTTGTTGAGTGGTCTCGATATAATCCTCCCTTTGTTCAAGTCTGATCTCAGGGGTGGTGTAAAATATTGTGAAGATACCGGAGTGCGGAATCCCCTTTTGTTGAGTTGTGTTTCAATCTTCAAAGAAAGTTGAATTTCACTAGAAAGTGAGCTTTGTGATTTTTGAAGACTTCATCTTGTATGTTGACACGAACTCCATCGATGACTCTTGAAAACTTTTAACTTTCAGATTCTCGGATGTCTACACGAGCAGCAAGTTTGTGGAATTCAGTAACATACTCATGTAGCGTTCGGTATGCCTGCCGAAAATGTTGATAGCGACTGAAAAGTACCTACTCTTGCTCATAATCTAGAGGTAATGGTCCATCATCAACTGCTTCATGCGCCTCCAAGTCGAACCCTATGTCTGCCTTGTCGGATGTGTGTTGCTTGTAACTGATCCTATAAAGCTAGTGCGCCTCCTTTAAGTCGATAGGCTACCAACTTGACCAATTTGACCTTCATATGACCTTCATACCACCTGATACAGAGGTAGGCTATGATACCAATTGGTGCAGTGAGTTACTAGATTTCACTCTAACTTGCGTTCTCACAAGGAGAAGAGAGATAACAAATTCTCAAGGAGTGTTTGAAGTGAGATAAACTCATTTGTTTTGTTTGATTGAAAGTTTAACGATTTATAAGCCTCAAATGAAACATATTTATACATAAACTTAAACAAAAAAAATTCTCAAAACATTCCTTAAAACAAGGATAAAAACCAGGAAAATAAAACATTCCTCAAAAGAAGGAAGAAAACAAGGAAATAAAACATGGAAACATGTTCCTTAAAATAAGGGGATGTTGTGTTCTTCCTACATCACATCCAACCAACAAGTGTTTTATATAAATAAATTATAAGTGAATTCTAATGGGAGGTAAACATAGAGAGGTAATATACAAATATTATCATTTAATTTTTTGCAATATTATCACTAAAGTAATTTGGATGATAAGGATGATTTGAGTGAAAAAACTACAAATGCATGAAGTAAAATAGTGAAAATATCTCTCCACGATCTAAACATGAGTGCACGTGACATACTCTGACAAACAAAAAACTATACCTGCAGTGAAAGTTGTCGTCGAGATTATTTATTTACATGGCTATACCTGTCACAATTCTGTGGCTACAATTTCATTTACTCCAGCCTGGTACAAAATTACTATAGCCAAGTACTTGGGATATCTTCTATGCTTATGGACTTCGATCATGAGAATGGAAGTGGGGTATTGGCAAGAAATTATTTTGTATTCGACATCAATGACGCCGTATGGAAACAACTCTACGGACATGCTCGAAAAAGCGAGTTTAGTGTATGCACGCACACTAAGGATGAAATATGTGTTATCTCCTTCACAATGGTCTGTGTCACCACTAGCTTCACTACATCATCACGTCATTGTGGTGCTTTGCACTTAACTTGCAATTATATCCGATTTAAATAATATATTCATAACTTGTATATATCTTTCAAGGAAGAATACTTATTCATGGCTGTCATTTTCATGTCCATATAATAACCCGACCAATATTTTTATGTTATATTCTAAGTTGCTAATGTTAGAGGTTGATATTAATTACTATTATTGCAAGTGATAACTAAATGTAAAAGGAGGGAATCACATGCTGTCTCAATGTAATGTTGTTACTTTAAAACTTAACTGAGAATAAAGTTGTATAATTAAAGTTTACCAGGTAGCATGCTCCACAATCAGTTCCATTCTTGTAAAGCCTAGAAACTCCATTCACTTGACCACCATTAACGTTTCTTCAATATTCACCAAAACGACAAGGTCCAATTGAAAATTAAAAAATAAATAAGTAAACAAATAAATACGAACAAAGACATGTGCAAGATCACCATGAAACTTACAACATAGCAATGTGCTAAACCCATGACTTAGAAGTCACTGAAGCAGATTCTCTTCACCGATTAAGACCAATTGCTTTAGCCAACAATCAACCCCAAGATCATATCTGATAGTTGTGTTATATTATTAATAATCCTGCTACTTTACTCTTTTTCCTCATGGCAATGATTGTTGACAACCTTATTTTCGTTATTATGTTGTGGCATATGATAGGGAGTTGTCATTCTGACAACTTTGTTATGCCTTTTCTTTTTCCTTTATTTTTAAGTCAGTTATGTATTTTTGCATTTAGATCTCCTTACATCGGATTGCTTAACACGTGTCTTCATAATTACTTTTCTCTTAAGTCTAAGTGTAACTATTGTCAACAGTTTTTCTCAATTTTATCCCATTTTCCTCTGCTTGAGGTTCATTCAATCTCCCTATTTTTAGCTATAGACCTATTGCAGTCTACTCCTTATGCTTTATAGTCGACTATTAGTCAAGGTTCTAAAAAATGCGGGGCGTGATTGAGGCGTGGAGGCCAAGCCTTAAGCCTTAGAAGCCTAGGCGGGCCTAGGCGTAAAAAGGCGTGAAAAGGCGTTTAGGCCTTCTTAATATATTTTAATATTTTTTAACCATAACAAGGCTATTAAAATACAAAAATTGCACATATCATAAAAATATGTCTGAATATATGCAAATTAAAATACTATTTGATTATTTTGGATAAGATAATGGTCCGGTTTGTAAACAAATTCTTTAAAAGGCGACATCGTTTCACTAAGGCATTGTTGTTTTTAGAAAAAAGTGCGCCGTAAGGGTTTTACCAAGAATAAAGCGTGAAAAACGTAAGGCGAGGCATTTCTCCTAAGCCTTAAGCCTAGGCGTGCCTAGGCGGGTTTTTTAGAACAGAGATAATAAGAGTTATACTTATATATGAATTCACTTCTTTTACACATACAAGCGTAAAAGATTATGTATAATGTTCTAAAAAATGCAGGGCGTGATCGAGGCGTGGAGGCCAAGCCTTAAGCCTTAGAAGCCTAGGCGGGCCTTAGGGGTAAAAAGGCGTGAAAAAACGTTTAGGCCTTCTTAATATATTTTAATATTTTTTAACCATTACAAGGCTATTAAAATACTAAAATTGGACATATCATAAAAATATGTCTGAATATTTGCAAACTGAAATACTATTTGATTATTTTGGATGGGATAATAGTTCGGTTTGTAAAACAATTCTTTAAAAGGAGATATCGTTTCACTAAAGCATGGTTGTTTTTAGAAAAAAGTGCGCCTTAAGGGTTTTACCAAGAATAAGGCGTGAAAAGCTTTGTGACACCCCGACTAATTAAATACCGGGTAGCTACTCCTTTATTAAATTAATACAAAATGCCAAGTTGGTTCAGTTCATAGCATCATTGTCGAAAACATTTTAATATTTACTAACCACCTAGTATTTAAAAAGTGAGCTGTCCATTTTAAATTAAATCCGATTAACATGCGATAAATAAATTAGAAAAAAAAGTTAACATAACCAACACAATATAGTCACAATAGAATAAACATCCAATAATAATGAGTCTGGAGGAAAACTCCTCACAACAAACCAAATTCCGAAATAAATAAATACAAAGTTTGCATCACTAAAATTAATTACAACCCAGAGTCTGAAATAACTGAATAAGTAAGATGTCTCTAAAAGGAATGGGCGACATGCCCAACAAATGATAAAAACTAATAATGGAGTCAAGATCAGAAATGGAGGCGTCTACTGTCAAGGTCCTATAATTTCCACAGCAGCTACAGCACGTCACCTGAATAGAACTCCTATGCATGGTGTCCGTGTGGCTGGGCACCTAAAAAGGTTTTTTTACAAAAATAGATTCGAAAGCAAATGGGTCAGAGCTCGAATGTGAAAATAATTAAAAAAAAAATGCAAGTGTTTAATATCATTAAAGAGTGAATATAAAGTACATGATAGTGTGTGCACTCACATGAGTTCCTCACCTCTCAACTAATTGTGCACTCTTATCGTACCCGTACCCATTCTAACTCCCATATCTAACTAGTCCAATGCTAAATCTAACATTTCTATATGATATATAATTCAAATCCCAACATCTTCTATTTAATAGAGTATTGTACCTTATGACACAGTTTTCCCACATTATAAATCTTACATTTTCATTTTACAAACCGTTGCTATTACTTATACTCACAATTATTCACCACAATTCATTTCAATTAACAGTATATTATTCTCACCATAAATATACAATACTAGCACCCCGAGACTAAGCTCCGGTGCACACATACTCTGCTATCAAATCCCGGTACATCACGTACATGAGGACCACGTATTCCGAATCTCTCAGGAAACATTTCATTAACAATAATCACAAACAATGGAATTGAACGTAGTTCACATCACATGGGTCACGCACATACCTACGCTCCCATGATCAGCAGACTTATTAACTTCTCAATAAGCCCTTGTCTGATTTATGTCCTCGAGGTACCAATCTAAATCCCCTCGTAGGCACACAAAGATTAGATGGCCCTAAATGAACGCCAACCTCCCATAATAGCAAGTACGGTAGGTATGTCATACACAAATAATTACATGTACTAAGCATTCTCACATCTTAGATATTACAATATTTTATTAGTGGTATACTTCTCATTCTTATACCAACACTTAGTGTTATACAAATCACAAGTCCCCGGTTTAGATGTATTTAAGCTATCAATTATCCTCACTTCGTGATTAGTCACTCGCGTCCTAATCCACAAGTGTCATCCGATTCAAGCCACTATTCTAAATTTTACTCCTCAATGTACCCCAATCTCCCAACTATACCCACTAGTTAATAAGGGAAAGTTATCTCACCATTTAAATAAGTCTACGGGATACTAGAAATCAAATCAGGCCAAAAAGGTCATTCTGTCAACTCGTTAGAAGTCTCATTCGAACGAGTTCATTCGAACGAAGGGCTTCGAACGAAATACCAACTCGTTAGAATTCATACTGTCATCTCGTTAGAAGTTCGTTCAAACGAGGTCGTTCGAACAACCTGGGCAGGTCTTCTAACGAGATGGCAGTTTCAGCCCAGAAATTCCCAAATCCATTTTTCTCAATTCTTCTCTCCTCTAAATCCACTCTAAGACTATCCAAATTATGTTTTAACGAATATAAACCATTTCTAATCAACCTAGATCATTCCTTATCATATTTAAGGGGTCAAATCGTACAAATTATCCTGGAATTAATATGAATCTTCAAATATTTCCCCAAACCCTATGAACATGAACTCCAAATTTTCTTATGCCTAATTACTCATCATAAATACGTCTTTAAATCATCATATATAACTATTCAAGTATTAAATCAGTCCATTATCATACTACATGCAAATCCTAACCCAAATTCAAAGTTTCTCCAACGAATTTCATGGGTTTTCTTCAAAAATTCCAATATAAGATAATTCCTACACTAAGCATGGAAGACATATTCAATGCGTTAAAAATATTAAATCACTTGCCTTAGATTGTTCTTCAGATTTTGATGTTGAAGGTTGAAGGTCGATCTCTCCCCTTTCTCTTACAGATTTTCTCCCAAGGTTGAAGATGGTGGCTATGGGTTTTCTTTTGGGAACCTCTTCCAACTCTTCCTATAACTCCCGTAGCCCTGTAACTTGCCAAATGCTGATAATGGGCTTAGTGGGTTCCTAAATAATGTATAATTAACTCCTAAAATTCGTAGGCTTTAATCCCCAAAATTTCAAAATTACCAAAATACCTTTTTAAGTTGCCGGTATGGCCCAAAAATGCCCCGGGACCCAAACTAAACCCCCAGCTAGTGTTTTCTGACTATTTCGACCCTTCCGGACTCGTTGGCGCACTCAAAATGACCATTCGGTTGATAAAAATAAAATTCACTTTTATTCAAATAATTACATTCCTGACGCGGCTAACAAGCGCGTCCCAACTAAATTTCCCAAATTGTCGTATTTCAGTCTCGCGATAATTTTAATATTTAACAATACTCATGTATTACCATACATACTCGGAAATAATAATTTTACCATCATAATCAAATACCAACTGACATCTCGCTAGTATTTATATCCGGATTAATTTTCAATTAATTCATATTTAATTTAATTAATCCCTTAAATAAATATCAATAAAATTACGGGGTATTACATACTTCCCCCTTAATAACAGAATTTCGTCCTGAAATTTGGAACTAAAAAGTACCTGGTAAAAACAACTCTGGATAATGCTCGCGCATCTCATCCTCGCGCTCCCATGCCGCCGCTGAACACGTACTAATGGTACTATCTTTGACCTAAGTTTTCGCTCGCTTCGGTCCAAAATAGCAATCAGCCCCTCCTCGTAGGAACTATGGGGCTGGAGATCGATGTCCTCCAAAGAAATGTGAGTATGAGCCGAATCATCCCTAAGATATTTCCTTAGCGAGGAAATATGGAACACATCATGATTCCTATGCAAGTGCTCCGGTAACCCAAGTCTATACGCAACTGGCCCAATCCGCTCTATGATAGGAAATGACCCCACATATCTTGGTGCCAGTTTCCCCTTCTTCCCAAAATGCATAATCCCCTTCATAGGAGATACTCTGAGTAAAACCTGATCCCCAACTTTGAATTCTCTGAAGAACCTTTTCGCATCAGCATAGCTCTTCTGCCAATCCTGAGCTACCCGAATGCGACTCCGTATCATCTCTATTCTTGCCGAAGTATCCTGAATCACTTCCAGCCCAAGGAGTTTGTTGTCCCCCACTTCTAACCAACATGCTGGGTAACGACAAGGTCTACCATACAACACCTCAAATGGAGCCATGCCAATGGTGAACTGGTAGGAGTTATTATAAGCAAACTCCACCAGTAGAAGGTATTGCTCCCATCCACCCCCAAAGTCTATGATGCACATACGCAACATGTCCTCCAACATCTGATTTGTTCGCTCAGTCTGCCCATCGGTCTACGGGTGATAAGCCGTACTCAACCGCAATTCAGTGCCCATGGCCTCCTGGAAACTCTCCCAAAATTGTGAAACGAATATCTTGTCTCGGTCAGACACGATATTTAGAGGCACACCGTGAAGTCTCACTATTTTTGCAATAAAAATCTGGGCATATTGTTCCGTAGTGTAGTCTGTCATTACGGGTAGAAAATGAGCAAATTTGGTCAAACGGTCCATAATTAACCAAATGGAGTCGTGACCCCTCTGTGACTAAGGTAACCCCGTGATAAAGTCCATGGATATGCTCTCCCATATCTACATCGGAACCTCTAATGGTTGTAGAAGTTCTGCCGATCTCTGATGATCCACTTTTACCAGCTGACAAGTGGCGCATTTGGAAACAAACACGACAATATCTCTCTTCATCCCGCTCCACCAGTACTGACGTCTCATGTCTTGGTACATCTTATCCCCACCAGGGTGTACCGCGAACCATGAGCCGTGCGACTCTGTCATCACCTCGTGTCGCAATTCTTCCCCTTCCGGAACGACTAGTCTCCCATTGAAGCGTAATCCCCAGTCCGAGTTAACGGTATAGGGCTCGGCTCCCTTTGCTAGTAATCGAATTTTCTGCTCTTGACAGAACGAGTCATTTTGCCTGGGCCTTTACCACTCTCGTGACAATCTGCGGTGTAACAGTCATTACAGACATGAACGATCGGTCCACTGCATCCGGGTGTCCTAACTCCTTCCATTTTTATTTCCACACCTCGGCCACTTCATCTACTGGCCTACGGCTCAACGCGTCTGCTACCACATTAGCCTTTCCCGGGTGATATTGGATATCAAACTGATAATCCTTCACAAACTCAAGCCACCGTCTTTGACGCATATTCAACTCCTTGTGCGTGAAGTG
This sequence comes from Sambucus nigra, assembly GCA_949130495.1. Taxonomy (NCBI): domain Eukaryota; kingdom Viridiplantae; phylum Streptophyta; class Magnoliopsida; order Dipsacales; family Adoxaceae; genus Sambucus; species Sambucus nigra. The sequence goes on from OX422211.1 coordinate 238,324,672, forward strand.
GTACTGTAGGGACTTGTGGTCCGTGAACAACCGAAACTTCCCCCCCCCCCAGGAGATAATATCTCCAAATCCGAAGGGAAAATAAAACTGCCGCTAACTCCAAGTCATGTGTGGGGTAATTCCTCTCGTGAGGCTTTAGCTTACGGGAAGCATAAGCTATGGCCTAACTCTCCTGCTGCAGCACACCACCGAGTCCTTATAAGGACACATCGATGTAGACTAGATACTCAACTCCTGGTCTGGGAAACGCTAACACAGGTGCTGAGGTCAACTTGTCGTTCAACTCATCGAATGCCAACTGACAGGCATCGCTCCAGATAAATGGCACACCTTTGCGAGTCAGATGTGTCAAAGGACCCGCTATCTTTGAGAAACCCCGAATAAACCTCCTGTAGTATCCTGCTAGGCCCAAGAAACTACGGATCTCAGTGGGTGTCGTGGGCTGTCCCCACTCCCTCACCGCGGATACCTTCCCCCGATCTACCGATATCCCCCGTTCTGAAATGATATGCCCCAAAAACTGAACCTCCTTCAGCTAAAACCCACACTTCTCATACTTTGCATACAGCTCGTTCTGACGTAGCGTCTGCAAAACCTGTCTCAAATGCTCGGCGTGCTCCTCTTTTGTCTGGGAGTAAACCAGAATGTCATCAATAAAGACAATGACGAACTGGTCTAGGAACACTCTGAATACCCTATTCATTAAGTCCGTAAACACGACTGGAGCATTGGTCAAGCCAAAAGGCATAACCCGAAACTCATAGGAACCATATCTCGTCAAGAAAGCAGTCTTCGAGACGTCCTGTTCCCTGATACGCAACTGATGGTATCCTGATCGTAAATCAATCTTTGAGAAGAATTAAGCTCCTCTCAGCTGGTCGAATAAGTCATCGATTCGGGGCAATGGATACTTATTCCGTATCGTGACCTTATTCAACTCTCCATAATCTACACACAACCTCAATGATCCATCCCTCTTCTTTACGAACAACACAGGGGCACCCCACGGCGAAGTACTCCTCCGAATAAACCCTTGACCTAACAACTTCTCAATCTGATCCCATAACTCTCTCATCTCTGCTGGAGCCATACGGTAAGGTGCGCGGGCAATGGGCCGAGTGCCTGGAGTCAAATCAATCACAAAATCTATCTCTCTACTCGGAGGTAGTCCAGGTATATCCTGAAATACATCGGCAAACTCCCTAACAACTGGAATCGCATCGAGTGGTATCACCACTTCCTTAGAGGTCTCCTCCTCTATATAGTACAAGTGAGTGGACGATCCTCCCTCAGGGTGAGGCATCGCCACTAAAAACATATCCTGTCCGGGAATAGCAAAAATAATACTCCTAATAAAACAGTCAATCATGACTCGGTACGTAACTAGCCAATCCATACCAATAATCGCATCGTACTCAGTCATCTCTAACACTAACATATCAGCGGGTAAAGTAAACCTCCCGATCTCTATACCCACACCTCTACAAATAAGGGAAATCACAGAACTCCTACTCAACGGTGAATCTACACAAGTAATCGTACTCTCAGCGGTGTCTAATAACCCAATAGTGCATGCAAATCTCATGGCAATGAAACAATTTATGGCCCCCGTGTCAAATAAAATAGCCCCAAAGTCCCCTGAATAGAGAACATACCCTCAATAGCAGGCGGATCCTGTGGGACTGTGGCATGCTTGAGCTGATACATCTCCCATACTGAAGCTGCCCCTGCTGGACTGGGACCGCTGGAATGGGTGGTAGTGCTTCCATCTGCGATGGTGCTGGGAGGGCGGCGGGAAACATAGGCCTTTGTGGCTCATGTCGAGCACCCTGCTGCTGCTGCTGTGGGGCCCTGCCCCTATCAGGATAATCCTGGCATTTGTGGCCAGTCTTGCCACAAATAAAACACTTCCCCGGGAAGTTTCCCCCTTGCTGTCCCTGCTGCCCTCGGCCCTGGTGGCCGTTACCATTCCTCCCCTGGCCATGTTGGCCCTGCTGAAACTGTTGTTGCTGACCATTCTGACCCTGCTGGCCCTGTTTGAAACTCCCTGTCCACTTTTGAAACCCCAAGATTTGAATCTCTTAGAATCCCCCTGTTGGGAACCCTGGTCACCCTGCATGTACTGTCCCTGAGCAGATTGTGCCCCGTTGGCACCATTTCCCCCGGTCCTGCCCTGTTGGTTGGACTCCCCTGATCTCTTGCTCTAAGACATGTGGAAGCGATGATCATCGAAGTGAAGTAATGCAGCGTTAACCACATCAGGATAAGTGGCCAACGATAGATTCCCCAACAAGTGTTGACGGATTCTCCAAGTCAATCCATCCGTGAACTTCTGAATCTTCTTCTCCTCAGTTGGTATCTCATCGGGAACAATGTTCAAGAGATTAGTGAATTCGGCCTCATACTCGGCCACAGTTTTTCCCTCCTGCTTGAGGTTCATCAATTTCCTCCTCATCTCCGTGTGAACAGCTGACGGAAAATATTTGCTGTCGAACCGCACCCAGAACTCCTGTATAGTGAGGGTGTCCCTCTCCTATGCGGTGGTAATGGACTCCCACCACTGCAATGCAGACCCTACTAGCTTGAAGGTAGTCAGTATCTTCTTCTGAACATCTGTGCACTCGTACATCCTTAAGTGCCTCTGAATATCCTTCCTTCACTGACTGGATACCACGACATCGGAGCTACCTGCAAACTCCAGAGGATGTGCTTTCTAAAAAGCATCACGGACGCATTCCCAAGCAGACGAGAATGCATGAGCCTGTACTGGCATAACTGCCGGCACCTGGGGTGGTGCCTGCTGTACAACGGCTAGGGCGGCATTTACCACTTGGGCTACAATAGCTGCAACCTCTGCGGCATTCATAGTGCCCTGAACTAGTGCAGCCTGTGGCTCTGGCTGTGCATCCCTAGGAACTCGCTGCGCACGTCATGGAGGCATCTGAAATGAGAGTAAATTCTTATAAGTTCGTAGCTATTATCTAAAAATAGCTGAAGAGCGATACATACACAAAAGAATACAACAGTCTTAAAATATAGGGCTCTACATCAAAGAAAGCTCAGCGGAAACATAACAAGCCGTACAGATCCTAAGGACACTAGAACCTGATGCTCTGATACCACCTGTGACACCTCGACTAATTAAATACCGGGTAGTACTCCTTTATTAAATTAATAGAAAATGAGAAGTTTGTTAAGTTCATAGCATCACTGTCGAAAACATTTTAATATTTACTAACCACCTAGTATTTAAAAAGTGAGTTGTCCATTTTAAATTAAATCCGATTAACATGCGATAAATAAATTAGAAAAAGTTAACATAACCAACACAATATAGTCACAATAGAATAACCATCCAATAATAATGAGTCTGGAGGAAAACTCCTCACAACAAACCAAATTCCGAAATAAATAAATACAAAGTCTACATCACTAAAATTAATTACAACCCAAAGTCTGAAATAACTGAATAAGTAAGATGTCTCTAAAAGGAATGGGCGATATGCCCAACAAATGATAAAAACTGATAATGGAGTCAAGATCAGAAATGGTGGCATCTACTGTCAAGGTCTTGTAACTTCCACAGCAGCTACAGCACGTCACCTGAATAGAACTCCTATGCATGGTGTCCTTGTGGCTGGGCACCTAAAAAGGTTTTTTTACAAAAATAGATTCGAAAGCAAACGGGTCAGAGCCCGAATGTGAAAATAATTTTAAAAAAATGCAAGTGTTTAATATCATTAAACAGTGAATATAAAGTACATGATAGTGTGTGCACTCACATGAGTTCCTCACCTCTCAACTAATTGTGCACTCCTATCGTACCCGTACCCATTCTAACTCCCATATCTAACTAGTCCAATGCTAAATCTAACATTTCTATATGATATCCAATTCAAATCCCAACATCTTATATTTAATAGAGTATTGTACCTTATTACAAAGTTTTCCCACTTTATAAATCTTACATTTTCACTTTACAAACCGTTGCAATTACTTATACTCACAATTATTCACGACAATTCATTTCAATTAACAGTATATTATTCTCACCACAAATATACAATACTAGCACTTCGAGACTAAGTTGCGGTGCACACATACTCTGCTATCAAATCCCGGTACATCACGTACATGAGGACCAAGTATTCTGAATCTCTCAGGAAACAATTCATTAACAATAATCACAAATAATGGAGGTGAACATAGTTCACATGACATGGGTCACGCACATACCTACGCTCCCATGATCAGCAGACTTATTAACTTCTCAATAATCCCTTCTCTGATCTATGTCCTCGAGGTACCAATTTAAATCCCCCCCGTAGGCACATAAAAATTAGATGGCCCTAAATGAACGCCAACCTCCCATGATAGCAAGTACGGTAGGTATGTCATACATAGATAATTACATATACTAAGCATTCTCACATCTTAGATATTACAATATTTTATTAGTGGTATACTTCTCGTTCTTATACCAACACTTAGTGTTATACAAATCACAATTCCCCGGTTTAGATGTATTTAAGCTATCAAGTATCCTCACTTCGTGATTAGTCACTCGCGTCCTAATACACAAGTGTCATCCGGTTCAAGGAACTATTCTAAATTTTACTCCTCAATGTACCCCAATCTCCCAACTATACCCACTAGTTAATAAGGGAAAGTTATCTCACCATTTAAATAAGTCTACGGGATACTAGAAATCAAATCAGGCCAAAAAGGCCATTATGTCAACTCGTTAGAAGTCTCGTTCGAACGAGTTCGTTCGAACGAAGGGCTTCGAATGAAATACCAACTCGTTAGAAGTCATACTTTCATCTCGTTAGAAGTTCGCTCGAACGAGGTCGTTCGAACGAGGTCGTTCGAACGACCTGGGCAGGTCTTCTAACGAGATGGCAGTTTCAGCCCAGAAATTCCCAAATCCATTTTTCTCAATTCTTCTCTCCTCTAAATACACTCTAAGACTATCCAAATTATGTTTTAACGAATATAAACCATTTCTAATCAACCTAGATCATTCCTTATCATATTTAAGGGGTCAAATCGTACAAATTATCCTGGAATTAATATGAATCTTCAAATATTTCCCCAAACCCTATGAACATGAACTTCAAATTTTCTTATGCCTAATTACTCATCATAAATCCGTTTTTAAATCATCATATATAACTATTCAAGTATTAAATTAGTCCATTATCATACTACATGCAAATCCTAACCCAAATTCAAAGTTTCTTCAACCAAGTTCATGGGTTTTCTTCAAAAAGTCCAATATAAGATAATTCCTACACTAAGCATGGAAGACATATTCAATACGTTAAAAATATTAAATCACTTGCCTTAGATTGTTCTTCATAATTTGATGTTGATGGTTGAAGGTTGATCTCTCCCCTTTCTCTACAGATTTTCTCCCAAGGTTGAAGATGGTGGCTATGGGTTTTCTTTTGGGAACCTCTTCCAACTCTTCCTATAACTCCCGTAGCCCTGTAACTTGCCAAATGCTGATAATGGGCTTAGTGGGTTCCTAAATAATGTATAATTAACTCCTAAAATTCGTAGGCTTTAATCCCCAAAATTTCAAAATTACCAAAATACCCTTTTAAGTTGCCGGTATGGCCCAAAAATGCCCCGGGACCCAAACTAAACCCCCAGCTAGTATTTTCTGACTATTTCGACCCTTCCGGACTCGTTGGTGCACTAAAAGTGACCATTCGGTTGATAAAAAAATAAAATTCACTTTTTAATTCAAATAATTACATTCCTGACGCGACTAACACGCGCATCCCAACTAAATTTCCCAAATTATCGTATTTCAGTCTCGCGACAATTTTAATATTTAACAATACTCATGTATTACCATACATACTCGGAAATAATAATTTTAACATCATAATCAAATACCAACTGACATCTCGCTAGTATTTATATCCGGATTAATTTTCAATTAATTCACATTTAATTTAATTAATCCCTTAAATAAATATTAATAAAATTACGGGGTATTACAATCTTAAGGTGGGGCGTTTCTCCCTAGCCTCAAGCCTAGGCGTGCCTAGGCGGAGCCTAGGCGGGTTTTTTAGAACAATGCTATTAGTACATACTTGTAATTACTTACGGAATTACTTTTTGTTGCTTGAGATGTTTCCATTTTTGTTTTATTGTGGTTCATTGGTTATCCACTTGTATTTATGATTCTACTTGTACTTTCTTGTTTTGTTGTAATGACATTGTCCCATTAAGTTTTTTGTAAAATGAAAAGCAACACCTAAAATCAATTGTAGAGCTAACAATAAGAACCAAGTAGGATTTACTAAAAATGATATAAAAGAAATGTTAACATGTCTCTTTTCAGATATAACATTATGAATTTGTAGTAGATAAGAATGTGTTCTTACTATACTCACAAGAAATTTTAGGAGGGGAAAGAAATTTTAACATATAAATACCTACATATTTCCAGAAATCTCTACTTCAATAACATAACGGGATGTCTAAAAAAAATAACACAACGAGATCATTTAAGATGATGTTTCATTTCTCTCATTTTTTGTTACGTTTCGTAAAGGAACAACACCCTCCACACAAACCCTAACAACGAATTCTCAAGAGAAACCACGGGCTTGAGCATGCCTAATAGTCTCACTCATAAAATTGAACCTAATAAGCTTCATCTTGGTGTAATTTAAAAGAACTTAGGCAACAATATTTGCATAAGGTGTAGTATAAAAACTAGTCTTAGGATCTAGAATTTGCGGTACGAATTATATCTATTATTCTCAAGACACTTTCAATCCATATCTCAGTACCCCTTTCATGTAATTACCACATATACAAAGGTATTCTCAACAACACACTTATAAGTTTAGGGGTGACAAAAATCTAGAAATGAAACAACATGAAACAAAACGATGCAAAATTTACCCAAAATTGACACGACCTTTCGTTTTGGGTCTTTCCGACTCGAAAGTAAAGTTGTATTGTGTGCGTGAAATAATTATGAGTCATGTTAGTCGTGGATCATGTCTTTTCAGGCAGTTATGTTTCCAGATTACTATGCCTATTGTTTAATTGAGCATAGAATTTGAGACATTATGCTAGTCGTGCCATGTCTTGTACGAGTTAAGTTTGTGTCACGTAGGAAAAACACGAAGTAATGCTCGTGTCAAAAAAAACTCTTGTTGTGCCGGCTCAAAACTCGACCCAATAACATGAATTTCTAGGCCTACCTAATATTATATCATATAAGAACACATTAAAAAATTAGGGCTAAAAATTGTTGAATTTCCTGATCTAGAAAATCAGAAGCTATAGTCACAACACGAGAAGAAAGCTCATTTGTCAAAATATTTTTTTTATTCAAAGGGCCCTTATAGTATATCCCTTATAAACCCTTATGAATTGAATAAAGGAAATTTTGAATCCTTTGCTATGAATTCAATTTCGATATATTAGCTCCTCCTTAAATCCATACATCATCTTGTCCTCAAAATGAACTTCCCTACATGACTAAGGGAATCATAAAAAATTCCATAAGAATATTAAACCATGATGTTATCTAGCTGGTAGACTAAAAGTGGATGTGGAGAGTTTAGATTCTTATATCACTTTGGTACAAATATTTCATGTGATCAAGGCATGTTTTACTCCTTGTGATTTGTCCAAGCACTTTGTTCTGACACAAACTTCGATAATATTACTGCTTTGATAAGTTTGGTTCAGTAGGCGAGTACTGGGGCAAATTACTAAGGCTCGATGGGAAGGATCTTAGTGAGTAGATTTCAATCTCAATTCCTAAAAATGAAGTCAATTATAAGTGGTCTCCACCTTTTTGTTTCCAAACAAAATAATAGCCTAAAGAACAACTATTTCAACATAAACAATCATTTTCTTAAGTGAACTAACACCACTGTTCTTGGTCTTTTCACGACCCTTATTTATGTTGTCTTAGCCACAGTAGCCTGAACATTAATTTGCTTTGGTCTCCATATAAATTTATCACCCCCCTCCCCATCCCCCCACCACACAGGGAAACGATATCAAGCATTGAAGTATGTGTGTATGTGTGTAAGCTTTGAAATATCAGTTTCGATATTAACATCGTATTCCACTCTCTCACTCAAACCCAACAGGTATATATAACTCACATTAGTATGGATAAGAATATGAAAATACAACATAAAGCCAAACAAACCCCACACCATATAACCCCCTCATCTTTCACCACACAACCAATTCAACTATTTGACAACCAAATTTTACGCGCACTCTACTGAATACATAAAATTTGACGTAGTAAAGGAAGAAGAAGAGTAGAAACATACTTATGAAAAATGGATGGTATTAGATATTAGATTCTTAAAAAAACTAGTATCCAACTCTACCTCCAAAAGAAAAGTTTTTTATGGCACTTTAGAAAACCATTCAAACATAATTTAATGATAATTGCTAATAAAAACAAGTTTACTGGACAAAACTTGCAACTGTATACATAGACATGTAAACATAGAGGATTCAGATATGAAATCTACAACAGCAAATTTAATTAGTTTAGAGAGATATTTGGGTCTTAAAGATAGAATATTGTAAATACCACTCACTTCATATATTACATTTTTATTCTTAGAGGAATTGAATGGAGAGCTCACTGAATTACGAAACTTGGCACTTACTAGTGCAATTAACTATCGTTCGACACGGGAGAGTTAAAATTAGGGAACTCATGGTTATTGTGATAGTCCAATAAGACTAGAATTTAGGAAACGAAAGACATTTCAAATAAGAAAAGTGATATTAAGTTAATATAAAAAAATATCAATCAATAACTAAAAGAAAAATAAAACATTACGACAAAGCAAGACACTACTTGTTACCCTGGAGAACTACATTCTAAAAGCTGGAGGTATTTTTTACTTGTTTACATGTAAATTCAAAGGGCTCTCCCTTCATAAATTCCACTTATAAATTAAAGTAAAAATAGAAATCTCTAAGTAAATCCAATTAAAAAAACTTTTTAAGATTATAACACATTTAAAAAGTAAAAAGAAGAATGTAAAGATTGCAGTAGACAAATAAAAGGAGATATATATGAAAAGCATTATAAAAATATTAGTGACTTGTTGTGAACATAATAAAAATATTAAGTTAATTCAAGATACAATAGATGGGAAGCATATTTTAGCCAACATAAAAATGATATATCTACTGAACGAGTAAATAATATCATTCCACCTTTCCAGCATCAGTTCGTCTTGTCAATTGAAACTAAGCTCTTGGTGTAGATAACAGCCCACATTGTTGCAACATCACCCCCATGAACTTGATATTACTTCACACTCTGAGTGTTGAGGTCACAAGAAAACAAATGTCCATCACTCACTTAAATAAGCAACTCATCAGATTTCCAAAATGATATTGGAGAAATAATTCCTGAAAGAGGTCTAATGGTGAATTTCTTACTTCATGACTCCTTTACACCATATTATTTCATAATCCATATCTCAAAACACACATCTACTTGTGAAAGAACATAAAGGTTCAATGCAGGGGATTCATTTAAGACTGCAAGACCCTTGTATTTTCCATCGAGGTATGAGCATACATCAGGTAAAGGCATCTCTCGAAACACATCGGATCTTAGGTTGAAAGATTAAATTACCTCACAGTTATTGCTTCCAGAACCATTACGTGCATACTAATGAAAAGCTCCATTAAATAGCCTCTCAAAATAAGGGTAATGTATAACATAAGGCGCCTAATTGTCAATCTCTCTCAAACAATCCTTACTTAAGATATTATGGATTTTGCAGAATTGTAAGGACACAAATTTCCAATTGAGTCCATATATAGTTTTGGCTCAATTCCGGACAAAAACATTTATTCATAGGATAGTATGTAATTGTAATATTCTCAAGCCTATGAAGTGTTTGTTGAAGACGTAGTGGCAAAGAGTATAAAGCTTCATCAAATATGCTGGTTTGCGTGTCTCGTTTCTACGTCATCAACTATGGTTCCATGCTCCCAAGGTATGAATGCAATATTATATATATAGGAGCTTGGAACAAGTTTATTGGGTGTTAGGTTTTATAAAAACTAAGTTTTGTTTTAAGAAAGAATTAATTAAAACTTTAAATAAATGTTTATAAAGTTTTATGGGCTAAAAATGAATTTTTCAAACTTTCTGGTGGTTTGTTAGATATGTCGTTCGAACGAGTTTTTTCGTTCGAACCAGATGTCGTTCGAACGAGTTTCCCAACGAGGTTCCATTATAGGCCTATGAAATGTCGTTCGATATGTCGTTCGAAATGAACCTTCTGTTCGGACGAGATATCCAATGAGATTCTAACGAGTTCAATCTGGAACGTCGTTAGAAGTCTCGTTCGAACGAGATTTCGTTCGAACGAAATGTCGTTCGAACGAGATGCCAGTCGGGAACAGTTTTTGGCAGTTTTGCACCCACTTTCCCACTAAGTTTTTAACCAACTTTTTCAGACTTTATAATTAGCGGGAAGAACATTTTCCAATATAACTTTTCCATAGCTTTTCATCTCTTAGAGAGTGTCTGAGAGCAAAATTGGTTTTAGGAAAATGTTCAAGTTTTGAGTGCTATTTTTCAAGAGAAAATATTTTATCACTCTAGTTTTACACCCATATTGTTTATCCAAGTTCACATATATACATATCAATTGCTTGGAGTTTGGCACCGGTTTATCTCTTCCGTTTCAAAGAGAAGTTTTGGTTTGCTTCTACATCCATCAAAGAAGAAGACGTTTTGTTGCGATTCTACCCACTTGGAGAAAGGCTCCTTGATCGGGTGACGGTGACCATATAAAGTCCTATCGGTGGATTCCGAGACCGCGGTGGTGTTCCAAGATTATTCGCTAGGAAGAGGTGTCTACGAGGCTTGAGAGGGATCGAGTCATGTGTTGTAAGTCTATCAGTCTTATACTTGTAATTCCGTATCTAGTGGATTTGTGGCTAGGGCCGTCCGAGGTTGTTTACCGTCTTGGGTTTTTCCTCGTACATCGCGACGTAGTGTGATTGGTTTTTTTATCTTGCTTAAATAATTTAGAACGCATGCTTAGGATAAATCAAGATAAAATTTGGTTTAAATTATCACACTCATTTTAATTTGGACTTAAATTAAATATTGGGTAAAGTTTATTTAATTCAAGTCATTTGCGAAAATTTGGTTTCGCCTAACTTGCTAATATTGATAAATATGACTTAGGGAAATTCTAGGACTTGGATTAATTAATTGGTTGTGTTTAAGTGAATATATTAATTGATTAATTTTACTTCACTTGGTGTAATTTTAATTTGTTTTAAGAAATTAAAATTTGTTGTTTTAAAGCTGAACCATCCTTCAACGCTTCCGCATCTGTTGTATATATAAAAGGAAATTACAATTGGTTATATCTTAATTGCAATAATTAGGAAACGGGGTTCCATATTCTTCAAGAATGATAAAGAAAATAATACTCGTTATAATAAAGTTGAATGATTCTCACCACCTTGTAATCATTAGTACGAGGATCAAATCCAAATCATGTTCCCAATTCATAATTCATCAAACCTAGTGAATATGTGTAGCGACGACCAAGAACTATCTTGAACTCTCTAAGAGCAGGGTTACATTGAACAATATTAGTATGACCAGTAAGACAAATGATGCCATTGCAAGGACCTGTAAGTTGTATGGATTTGTCCTTTAAAAATGGAACATGTATAAGTGTAGGAACAATATCAAGAGTTTCATCGAAAATAAAACACAACAAAATTTTATTATATTATTAGAGGAATTTCCCGACGAGGTTGAATATGTAAAAATCTGAGTGGGAGGCAAAGAGAACGAAAGAGAGATAAACTACATAATAATGGGTGTTGAGAAAAGGGGAGGTTTTCAACCCCCAAAATCTGTATCTATATGTATATAAATAAATTATAGTATATAACTGAAATTGACAGTATAACGACGTGTCGGCATTAGTCGCTTTCATAAGTCGAGATGTGTACATTTTTAATGATACTTATCAATTAACACAATCGCCCTTAAACCATTTAGTTTTCCACCCATTTTTTTACCTGAATACTCTTCACTTTTTTCTTCTACATTTTTACCTTCTTTCATCTGTTTTTTCCACTAAAATCACACCCAAAACGTCCGAAAATTTCAGGTTATTATTGTTTTTCTTCCCCATGTTTCCTCACTCTTATCTTCACAATATGTTTCTCATCAATTGTTTTATACCCTACAGACACTTCTCCACAGGCAAGTACAAGTAAATAGATACATACATTAATTTTGCATCCCATTGTTTGTCTGTGGTGAGTCATCTTTAATGATAATTATCTTCTTTTTGTTGTATTGTGAGTTGGAATCACTCAGATATGATTTCGTATATATTTAATTATCTTTACACTTGAATGACTAGCTAGCTATATAAGTCAACTGATAATCTCACTTTTTCCTTAAACTGATTTATTTATTTTTTGATTCACTAAGTTTCCTTTCAAATCATATCTCAATAGATACCCTACACCTTATGCGGCCTCCAAAGCAGGTATTCCATCAAATATGCATGTGATCACATAATCGTGCTATCCAACTATTCCCCATTTGATAATGTAGACATAACATTTTAGGACCTCCTAAGTCTCTTATTAGGCCCCTAGCACCTCCCCGTTTCACTACAAACCCTAGGTCATACTATAAGTATCGATCTAGAGGCCATTGGACGCTCCTGGGACCCGTTTGACTCCGGTCAAATCTATCATCAGAGTGAAAGCTCTTTGAATATTCAAAGGGCTCTGAATCAACTTTCCAACTGTCCGCCCCGTGCACGAATCGGCATAACGATTCGGACAAACATGTCATTTTACTACCGAAAGTCAATCTGGAGGCCACCGGGCACTCCCGGGCCCCAATTTAACCCCAATCAAACTTCATTGTCAGAGTGAAAGCTTTTTGAATCTTCGAATGGAGTTGAAACCCCTTTCCAATAGTCCACTTTGTGCACGGAACATCATAACCGTTCGGACAAATAATCCATTTTTCCTCGAAAACTGATCCGGAGGCCATCGGGCTCTCCCGAGGTCCGTTTGACCAAGATCAACTCTTTAGCTCAAAAGAGACTGAATGAATCTCCAAAGGGCACTGAATACCTTTTCCAATAGTCTGCCCCATGCGCGATTCTGACTTACGGTACGGACGAACAATCCGTTCTACTCCGAGAGGTCACCGGGCGCTTTCGAGCCCCGGTTGACCAAAGTCAACTTTTCAAACCACGTAAAACTCTTTGTAATGTTGAAGTACATCTCCTAAACATTCCAACAATCCGTCATGTGCGCGATTCTGACTTACCATGTAGACGAACGATCCGTTTTTGTCTGACAATCTCTCGTCCAAAGGACCCACGTGCGCTTTCAGCCACATTTGACCCAAAGTTAACTCCCGGACACGGGAGTCGTCCACAAGACTCTTGAAGTTCTCTAAATTACCTTTCTAAAACTATGACCCATGCACGATTTAGATCAACGGATTTCGTTCTACGATCATTTTTTCGAAAAAAATCTGCACGAGACTGTCAATTGGCAAATCTAGTTCTTTGCCTATCGGCAATGTGTCTATGGTCACCTGCCAACGGGCAGGGCTAGGGCCATGACAATGAGCATCACCCTACCCTATAAATAGAGGGCATGACCTCACTTTCAAAGCATAATAGAGATCTATTAGCATCAGTGATCTCAACAACATTCTCTCGAAATTAGCGAAGTTCCTTTATGTGATTGATGATTTTTCATTTTTCTGATGATTGATGATTTTTCATTTCTGTTTTACATGTATCTATTGCATGTGAGGACTAATTTTTTACATGTATGGAATAAAACAAATCGTAAACCTTTTTCTTTTGCTTTTGCCTTTCTTTTTTTAGACTCTGTGAGCAATTACTTTATGTATATCATGTGTATAGTATATGCCTACTATACCAAACACCCAAGTGAGCAAGATCATCGAGAGGTAAAATCCTTGATGGAGAAGGAAACTTTATTAAAAAAAAAGTAAGAGTGATCCTCATACACTAAGATATTAATTAAAAGTTGGAAAATGGGAAAGCGAGCAAAATAAGTCATAGGTAATTTAATCAGTTATCTTTTTTTGTGTGTTGGGGGGGGGGGGGTAGAGATAGACGAGTTAAAGAGGATGAAGAGAACCATATATTTTTGACATATCGCATATTAATTTGCAGTTTTTCCTTAGACTATTTTTAATAATCTACAAACATTTTGGTTCAAGGAGAGTGTTTTTCTCGGTTTGAGATCTAAAAATTAAAAAAGTGGGCTTCTGTCTTGCTGGGGGGATGTTGTAGTGGATTTGTATGTTTGAAGGGTGTAAGGACACTATTTTATTGTCCTATTTACATTATTGCATGTCGTATACAGCTACAAACATCGAAAACTTATTCAAGTTCAATCATGCGTCAAGACGGATCCAAATATCAAAAGCCTCCGCGGGATGAATTTTGGTAAGGTTGTGTTTCAGTTACGTAATGGTTCATTTAAAAGTGTTAGGGATATTTTTCTAAATTTTTTTCTAAGTTTTGAGGTGTTACTTTTGGTCAAAAATAAATTTTTGTTGAGGCGGAGTTTTTGACAAAATAATTTTTTTTTACGCTAACGTCGTTTAAACAAAATCAGTATGTCGTTCGAGCGACACGTGGCCTCGTTCGAACGACACTGATTTTTCATTCTAGCGACGTGCCGGCTTAAGTTTTTTATATAAAATGTGTTAAATCACTCCATTTTCGTTAAGAAGACCTGACGAATTTCTTTCTGCAAAAACTGCAAACAACAGATTATTTTTGTCTTATTCATTTATTTTTGTCTTATTCATTTATGGTTAAAATCCTTTTGTTTTCAATTCACAAAATTCCCAATCTTTAGTGAATTGTTTTTTGGAAACCAAGATACGATTTTGCTGGTGTTTCTCTTGTCGGGAGGATAACGTACTGTTGATCTAGGTGCCACTTGAGGGAGGATGTAGGTCCCTTACTTTTTAACCAACTCAAATCAGACTTTGCTTTAAGGATGATGAAACACTTTTCTCTTTTTATGAAAAAACGTTTTTCCAATTTTTATGTGCATCAAATTGTGAAACAATTTTAACTTAACCAAAATTTATCTTGATTAATCCTAAACATGCATCTAGTGATTAAAGCAAGTAGCAAGCCAGGCCCAATACAATTAAAAGGAAGCATCATCCAACTAAACTCTTTATTCCAAGCCTTAGATGAAATTATTTTTAAATCCGATATCTTTACTTAGAGTCTCGAACACCTCGTGGGCAGCTATTGTTCTTTGCGCTATCTTAGTAGGTGGTTACCTCACCCTTTTCGAGGAATCAACAATAGATTTCCTCCCCAAAAGTCCCCTCCTACCACAAGATCATCTTCGTCAATTCGATAGGAAAGAGAATCGTTTTAATTCACTTCTTATTTATCACCGGCATAAAAAAATTAGTCTGCAGGAGGTAGTGTATCACCTTGAAGCTTTAAATGTTTGAATTTGACTTTAAAAGAGCCCTGAACAACTGTAAGTTTCATCACCTCTAGAAATAACCCAGATTTATTCCCTTTAACTTTAACCCTAATCTTTGCTTCTGTTATATTCAAGAATAACTTTATACTATTGTGAACCTCAATCAAGACGCCAAACACGTCCCCAATATTTTCAAAACTCGCTAGATTCAACATATCAGAAGGCACACCAATATTGAAATTGAACCCCCATGGCACACTCTCCTTATATTTAACCACATTAGTGTTGGATGATTTTAATGTTATGATCTTTAATGGTTAGAGAAAGTGAAAGGATTAAAAACATTAATTAGGTGGAATGTGAAAAGACAAAGGGAAGTGGGAAAATCAAAGTCACACATTGGAAAAGTGTGAAAAAAGTGAGTGGGTTACACAAAATCATGGTGCGGATCAATTTGAACGGTCGGATTTTGGCACCACTACGTTAAGAATCAATCTGTACCGTCACACTATTTTTGTACAAATCTGGAGCGTTAAAATGGATATTAAATATCCAAGGGTTGTGATTATGTGACATTTGGAGAAATCTCTCTTAGTGACCAGACACCACAACAGGCTATATATAGTTGGCTAAATCCTGTTTTAATTTAATTTTGAAAATTCCTCTCTCTCTTATTTCTTCTTACCAGTTTCATAGAGTGTTCTGGGGGTATTCTTCAAGTTTGGTGCTTGAAAAACCCTTGGACTTGTTGTATCCTAGAGGTAATTTGCCTCTACCCATTAGCAAACTCGTTACAAGTGGGGGCAAATAACACCTTAAGGACAGTAATATTTATGCTTCAAATCCAATCGATTTACTCAATTTGCGCATCCTCAAATTTCTTCAACAATCTAAAGTTTTTTTTGTGTTTGAATACAAATTTCACATTTATCATGAGAAGTATTATCACAAGATATTAATTTATGTTTAGACATGTATTTCAACAAACATTAATTTAAATGCGCTAATCTAGCATGCCAAACATCAAAAGACTCAACAATATAAGCAGAGCTATTCATATTATTAATAACAATATTGAGTTTGAACATTCCATCTCAAGCATATCCCTACCCAACAAATGGCCCATTCTTGGACAAAAAATTAACTTATCAGACTCTAAGATGGCTTTGATGCCGCTTTTACAAAGCAACGTACACTAGATTTTTTCGAATTTCTAGTACATGTAGAACATTTTTCAATGTTAATTTTTCCCAGATGTGAATTGTAGTTCAACGTTTCCTTTTTCCAGTACCTTGGTAGAATTTTGATTCCCCATTAAAATCTCTTGACCACCTATGCTTTTTCATATGCGGAGTAAAATGATTCATCAATGCAAACATGTATGGTAGCCCTCCCAGAATCGAGCCACCAATCAGAAGACTTCGTTATTCCCACCATGTTCAGTTCGGTAATCATACCAATTTGCATATCCGATACTATTTCTACAAGATCCTCGATCTTATTTTCCACCATATTTGCATTGTTTGTATTTTTAGATTCAGTGGCATCTATCTTTCGTTTATTGTTTCTGCAATCACGGGCGTAGTAGCTATTTTTTCCACAATTGAAACAAGACCCATTGGACTGTTTCTTGTTGGAATTATTTTTCTTGAATTTCTTAATATTAGATTTGAAATTCTTATGAAATATCTTTTTTCAACAAAGTTAACTTTGGTGGAATTTTGAGAAACATTTGTTTGATCAAGAGATCTAGTTTCTTCTTCAATTCTTAAGTATTTTTGTAATTCCTACAAACTCATATCATCTTTCCTATGTAGGAGTTTCTTACGACAATCAATTCAACGTGGCGGTAATTTTGCAATAATCGCCCCAACTTGAAATGATTAAGAAATTTCCACTTTCAATTCACAAAGCTTTGTGATAAGAATTTGTAAATCATGTACTTGGTCTAAACAATATGGTTATTGCTTATTTTGAATTCAAAATATTTACGATTTAAGAATTTATCCGTACCTTTCTTCTTTGTTTTATATTTGTATTCAAATGCTTCTAGATTTACCGCGGAGACTGCGTAGAGTTATGAAGATTATACAATCGATCGGACGGGGTATTCAGAATATGCCCACGGCACATCAATTCGTTTTCTTCACGTTCCTTCCATTGTGCCTTGAAATTTTCATCATCATCTTCTTTTGGTTCAGGAATTTCTTCTAGTTTAGGATCCAGAACATACACAATTTTCAAAACTGTTAGAAGAAAGAATAATTCTCCTTTCCAACGAGTGAAATTCCTTCCATCAAAGTGATCCAATTGAACATTGGGATTTAGAAACATATTCATATTCTTTTTCGCCTCCATTTGTACAACACCTTAAGATTGTTGAAGAAATTTGAGGATGCAGAAAATTGAGTAAATCGATTGGATTTGGGGCGTAAATATTAGTGTCCTTAAGTTGAACGAAGTACTGAATTATTAGAATCAGTTCATTTTGATGTATGTGAATATAATGGAGTTTTAACTAGTGGCGGAAAATGATATTTTATTACATTCATTGATGATTATTCTAAATTCACATATGTATACTTGCTAAGAAATAAGGATGAAGCCTTTTCAATGTTTAAACGGTTTAAGGCAGAAGTTGAAAATCAAAAGGAAAAGAAAATTAAAACTCTTCGTAGTAATAGAGGGGGAGCGTATTTTCCAAATGAATTTGACTCCTTTTGTGAAGAATATGGAATAATACATCAAAGAACTGCCTTTATACTTTGGCTGAAAAAAATAATAGGACTCTTACTAATAAGATTAACTCTATGTTGATTAATTCAAAATCACCAAAAAATTTGTGGGGGGAAGCTCTTTTCACTGCTTGTCATTTACATAACAAAATTCCATCAATGATAACACATGTTTCTCCATACGAGGTATGGAATAATCGAAAACCAAATCTAGACTACCTAATTTTTTCAGATTTTGATTGTTCTGGACAATATTTTGGTTTTTAATTTTTGGTTAAGGAAAATGAATATTTGACGAACAAAAAAACACTAGATTAAAAAAGTTATAAACATTAATTTTTTGCGAATATCACCAAGCAATGCAAGACATCGATATCATCTCTAAGGGGGATATTTGGTGTCTAGATTTTTCCACAGGGCATAGACCTCAGCATCTACCCATATATTTCTGAAAATTTCAATTGATTGAATATTCAATAAAATATTCTCTCTTTATGCGTAAGACTTTTTTCTTTCTGTTCACTAGGGGTGTTCATGCCTCGTAGAGAACCCTACTAATTCCTGGCTGCGTGTGAGTCTCTTGATGTGTAGTATGGCGTTTAGTTCACTTGGGGGAGGCTGGCAGCACGTGTTTATGAATATTAACTATATGTAAATATAATGCATTCACTCCCAAAGCAGAACAAAATTTTATCTTAGGGATTCATTTAAGAACCATCGTTTATGCCCAATTCAATACATTATTCTCTTCTATATCTTGATATCTTAATTTTGGGTACAACTATGGATAGCAAATTGGTTGTATAGGATTTTCATTTGCATGTGCATAACTCTACAGTTGTTGATATTTGTTGAAATAACGATTCCATTCAAGTGACAAGTATGTGTTCCATTGATTTTCGTCAAGTTATTTTTTCTTTTGTTCGCTTTTAAGTAAGCATTGTTTGAGTTTTCCTCTTTTTGATTAAAAAAATTCATTCATAGCACCTAGGAAGGATTAGATAACGAGGAGTGTTTCTTCTATAAAAAATTATGTGGTTTATTTTGAACTATCGATATAGTCACAAATGTTTTATGCACAAACATCAATTCTTAGTTCATGTTTCTTATTTTTTGGGTGGGTTATATGATAAATTGTCATGAAATTTTTCATTATGTTGTATACTGAGAGGTCATTGATGATGTCACAAATGATTTAACATTTTGCTGATCATAATTGAAGCTGTAGGAATCTAATTATTTGATATGCTTGTAGGATTTATATTGTGTTTATGATGCAAGTGGCCAGTACAACTGCTACCATATAAATTGAGATGTGAGAAGGAACCATATAAATTGTGCTACTATTTGTTTGTGATAAAACTTCAGCGAAAAATGACCAAACACGTTAAAATTTTATCTCTAGGACTTTGAGGCCCAATGGTGAGACATTTCCTAATCAACGGTCGAGATGTTGGATGCAGTAGCTAGTGTACGGCGTTGTGTGCTTTATTAACTTGTTACCGACCAAAAAATCAGTAAATATGTAAGTTTAATCATAGATA
The DNA here is from genome assembly GCA_949130495.1 of Sambucus nigra. Taxonomy (NCBI): domain Eukaryota; kingdom Viridiplantae; phylum Streptophyta; class Magnoliopsida; order Dipsacales; family Adoxaceae; genus Sambucus; species Sambucus nigra. Next base: position 238,344,491 of record OX422211.1, read on the forward strand.
AAACATATGTATATTAATTACACACTCACACAATTGATTAGTCTGGGTACCCTCCCCCACAAAAAGAATATATGTAGTTCCCATCATAGAGTATTACATGTATTTTGATTACACACACACCACTTGAGTACTGTTGGATAGATTCTTACTTTGTAATTAATGCTGCATATTTAGATAATTTATTAAATGACAAAAACGGTAAATTTGTGTTTCTATTTTTTCAATTATGGCAATGTCACCTATATTTTAGGTTTATTACATATCCATTTCCCATATTTTGGAAATTACGTTGGTGTTACCTCCCTATGTTCTGAAAATTTTCAGTTTTGAAATAAGTTGATACGAGTTTTTGACGCTTTTTTGCATGATTATGACGCTTAACATATAAATATCCATTTGCTTCGATTCAACTTTGATTCATTCAAACTTTGATTATTAAAGACCTTCAGGAAAGAGGACATTATACAGAGGACTTCGAGCTTCCTGATATTAGGGATAAAAATATAATCTTAGGTCCCTTGAGGCTAGGTCTGAACCGCTGAAGTCTATATAAGCTCTTTTCTTTATTTTACGACTGAATCCACTTCTCCATTTTCACTGAAATTTTCTTTTTCAATTTTAATAAAGAAAAAATAGTTGAAACTTAACAGGTGATTCTTAATTCTGACTTATAATTGAGCATTGTTGATCCAATTTTTTTGGTTCATATGTTTTTTTGGAATGTTTTGCAAAGATTGGGAGGATTGTCCAGATCTGGAATTAAACATTTTAATCATGTTTTCTATACGTTGGTTTATCACTAGACTTTAATTTGATTGTTGTGTTGCTTGAGCGTTTAGAGTGTAGACACTTTTTTATCTTAATGGGGGGAACGAATAGTTTTTTCAAGTATCGAATCAAGTGTTTTGTGCTTGTAGAGGTTATGAAGGTACTAAGAGCAAAAAATAATGCAAAAATGAAGAATAACCAGATGGAGACAGATGCGGAGAAACATAGTTCAAGTTCTGATGCAACAGCAAGAACCGAATTGGAGAAAAACATTTAGGTAACTTTCTACAGAAAAAAAAATGCTCACTTCAAATATGGATTATACACGTGCAAAAAGCTTATGGTATATCAGCTGGAAGCCACTATTGTATTGCTATAAATATCTTGCAGAGTTCAAATCTATTGAGCCTTGAATCTCACTAGTTGAAACTTTGTTGAGTACACTGCAAATCTGGATTATTACTTCAGTTTTGAGAGTGATAGTTGTAATTACCACAAGGAAGAAGTTACTGAACTTGTAAGGAGTTGGAATTATCACTTTGGTTTTGGGAGTTTATTATCAACAGTTCTTTATATACAGTGAAAAATCCTAGCGGCATAGTCAATTACGTGAAAGCATTTATGTTAGAGCCATTGTATTTTTCAAGAATTAAGTTTCTGTTATAAATATTGTATTTATCCAATTTAAGTGGATATCCACTCCTATTAGGACTCTACTAACTTGTACTATAAATAAGGGGTGACCCCCCCATTTGTTAGACACCAATTAATGAGAACTCTTTCTCTCTCTAAAATTCTCGTTGAGCCCTATTTTTCTTAACACGTTATCAGCACGAACAAACCATTCGCCACTATCGTTAGTCTGCAATTTTCGGCAGAAAAATTTTGGATCTGAACAATTGTAACCCTATCACGAACAGGTATTTTTATATGTTTATTATATCGCACATGTAAAGCGATATAGAGTATCTTTGTCTACTGTGTCATTTTTTTTTATCACTACTGCTTGAATTTTTGTCTTCACCAAAATGAGATGTCCTACTCTTTTTGTGGGCTCTGCATTTTAAATGCTTCCAAGACATCTCTCACTTTTACCCCATGCCAAGGAAATATCAGTCAATGGATATATAGTCCTTTTTTTTTCTCTTTATCAACTCAACAATTGAGTCAAATGTGATATGTAAAGTTTATTTTTTTTTTCTTTACTATGAGCATAAACTAGATTTGAATTATGATAAAATACCTTTGTCAAAAATATGTAATGGTTGCCTTGTCATTTTTGGTATTTTTATATTACTTTTGTCTTTTAGATGCATTTGATTGTTAAATTGTTAAAATATCATGCTTTTATTAAATAATACGAAACTTAATATTCTCAAATATTTTTTTTAAGAGGTTAAATTTCCTAATCAGTTATTTGGGACCTGAAATTCTCTATACTAGTTACAATTTTGCGGCCTGAAGTTCGCAACTCATATTCAATTTTTGGACATGATAATCAAACCTGAAGTTTTGATTTTTGAGACTTGAAGTTTCCAGTAATTGGGGCCGAAGTTCTTAATTTCCTTTAAATTTTAGGACTTGAATCATTATTTATAATTTGGACCTCAAGTTCCAAATAATATATACCCTCAATCAAAACCCGAAGTTTTGATTATTTCTATCACAAAGTTAGGGACATTAAATGTGCCCAAATAATTTATAATTTGGACCTGAAGTTCCAAATATTTTTTTTTATACATCTGATCAAACCTGAAGTTGTGACACAATAGGGTAAATGAAGTCCTTATACTTAATAAAATTGACCCGAAGTTCAATTATTTTATGTATTAATCTGAAGTTCCAATAAATAAATAGCACGGACCTGAAGTTCTAATTATTAAATCAAGGGCTTAAAGTCCTAATCACACACATGATATTCCAATCAATATTGAATTATTAATTTTTCATTATGCATTACATTTTTCTGATTGTAATTTATTTATTGAACAGTTTAAAAATGTCAAATATTTCTAAACTCGAATTTGAAGCACTTGAAATTTCTGGGGTGAATTATCTGAATTGGTCTCAAGACGCTGAACTCCACCTCCAAGCTCGAAATCTTGGTGATGCAATAACACTTGAAAATACTATGTCCCGGCAGGACAAAACTAAGGCCCTGATATTCCTTAGGCATCATATACACAATGATTTGAAAAGTGAGTACCTGACAGTGAAAGATCCTCTTGATTTATGGAACTCCCTGAAGGAGCGATATGACCACCAAAAATCGGTCATACTTCCAGGTGCACGCCATGAATGGCTCAACTTGAGATTTCAAGATTTCAAGACTGTGTCTGAATATAATTCTGCTATGTTCAAGATTACCTCCAAACTAAAGCTATGTGGAGAAAAGGTAGAGGATGCAGATATGTTAGAGAAAACATTCTCAACTTTTTACGCCTCGAATATGCTCCTGCAGCAGCAATATCGAGAGCGAGGGTTTAAAAGGTACTCAGAACTAATCTCATGTCTCCTAGTTGCTGAACAGAACAATGACTTACTGATGAAGAATCATACATCTAGACCCACTGGATCTATAGCACTCCCTGAAGTGAATGCTAACTCTGTTCAGAATAATGAAAGAGGCCAAGGAAATATGCGGCGGGGCCGTGGCAACTCCAGAAGAGGTGGCTACAATAATCATGGCCCTAGACAAAATACAAAATTTAAGAACCACCAGAAGTGGAATAATCACGGAAATAAAGGGAATCAGAAGTCAAATCCATAAAATCCAAATGATATTTGCCATAGATGTGGTCGCAGTGGGCATTGGACACGTACCTGCCGTTCGTCCAAGAAATTGGTTGAAAAATATCAGGCCTCGAAAAAGAAAGTGGAGACAAACATGGTGGAAGGTCTTGAAGACCGTTGGAAACTTGACGATACTGATCTCAATTTCAATGATTTTTTCGAAGATGAGGATGGAGATGCTATTGATGATGAGACATTTGATAACATGCTTGGAGAACCACCTCAGACGGTCCTGAAGACCTAAATGATTATGATTTATTTATTTATTTATTTATCTGCTTCATCTGTCCTATTGAGACATTAGTAGTTTATCCTTAGAGCTTAGACAATTTTATATCTTTATTTCGAGATTTTAGTAGTTAATGGAATGGTTTTTGATCATTTTTTTTTATACTTCTATGATTGGTGGATTGAATTTCAATTTATGTTTAATTATGTTAAAGGTATGTATCTGAAAGTAAGCGCAAGCGATGATACTTGTCTAGTAGACAGTGGGACAACCCACACCATTTTGAAAAACCAGAAGTTTTTCTCAGACTTGGTATACAATACAACGAATGTTCCCACTATAGCTGGTCCTACTAAGATCATTGAAGGCTCCGGAAGAGCCCACGTGGTGTTACCTAATGGTACCCACTTATTCATAAATAATGCTATATACTCAAGAAATTCCAGAAAAAATTTATTGAGATTTAAGGACATAAGAGTGAACGGATATCATATTGAAACATGTAATGAAGATAATAAAGAGTTTCTTTACATTACATCTAGTGTTGGAAGCCAGAAGCTCACACTAGAGAAATTGCCTGCATTATCCATGGGGTTATACCATACAACAATTAATGTTGTAGAATCACATACTTTAATGAGCCGAAAGCTCAATGATCCTTATAATTTAATATTATGGCATGACCGATTGGGTCACCCTGGATCAAACATGTTGCATCGAATCATAAACAACTCATACGGGCACTCATTAACAAACAAACAACTTACCTTACCCGATGATCATTTTTGCACCCCTTGTTCTCAAGGTAAACTAATCACTAAACCATCTTTTCTCAAAATTGCCTCTGAGTCACCATCCTTTTTACAAAGAATTCAAGGGGATATTTGTGGACCCATCCACCCTTTTAGTGGACCTATTAAATATTTTATGGTTTTTTTTATGCGTCCACTCGTTGGTCACATGTTTGTTTGTTATCTACTCGTAATTTGGCCTTTGCAAAATTTCTTGCTCAAATCATAAAACTTAGAGCACATTTTCCTGATCAACACATTAAATCCATCCGTTTAGATAATGCGGGAGAATTTACTTCTCAAGTTTTTAATGACTATTGTTTATCACAAGGTATTGATGTTGAGCACTCGGTCCCGCATGTCCACACTCAAAATGGTTTAGCTGAGTCTTTGATAAAACGTTTGCAACTTATTGCGCGACCTTTGCTTATGCAGTCTAAACTCCCTGTCTCTGCCTGGGGACATGCCATCCTACACGCTGCTAAGTTAATGAAGCTTAGACCCACGGCTTATCACCCTTTTTCACCTTTTCAACTTGTGTCTGGATGTCAACCAAATATATCCCACTTGCGTAAATTTGGTTGTGCAGTGCATGTACCCATCCCTCCACCCCAGCGTACCAAAATGGGTCCCCAACGTCGTTTGGGAATATATGTTGGTTATGATTCGCCATCAATTATTCGTTATATTGAGCCACTGACAGGTGATATATTTACCGCTAGATTTGCGGATTGTCATTTTGATGAGACACTCTTCCCGCCGTTAGGGGGAGGAAAGAACGTACCAGAAGTACGGTCTGTTCCTGAAGAACGGCGAGAATTAACATGGAACACTTCCACTTTATCTCATCTAGACCCCCGTGCTACTCAATGTGAGCATGAAGTGAAAAGGATATTGCATCTTCAGGAAATTGCAAATAAATTACCCGATGCATTCAATGATGCTGCAAAAGTAACCAAGTCTCATGTACCCGCTGCAAATGTGCCTGCAAGATTTGATGTACCAGTGGGACAAACATTGACATCAACAGCAAATGAATCTGTTGCACGCCAGAAGCGTAGAAGACCTGTAGGTTCCAAAGACTCTGCTCCCCGGAAGCGGAGATCAAATGAAAAATCATGCCTTAATCATCCTCCCGAAGAGGTTATGAATAAAAGATCCACTTTCTCTGAAACCCCTGAAGAGGTTATTGTTTCTGAAAACACATAAGTCACTGAAGTGACTATACAAGCCCCTGATGAGGCAAAGGTACCTTATAATAATAACGAGATCTCTGTGTTTTATACATATTCGGGAGAAATGTGGGATCGAAAAGAAACTGTCATTGATGACGTTTTTCATATGCAGTAGCTACACAAATTTCAAAGGGCAGTGATAATGTTACTGAACCACGTACTCTAAATGAATGTCGACAAAGAGTAGATTGGCCAAAATGGGAAATTTCCATTAAGGCAGAACTCGAGTCTCTAAATAAACGTGGTGTATTTGGACCTATAGTACAAACCCCAAAAGGTTTTAACCCGGTAGGTTATCGATGGGTTTTTATAAGAAAAAGAAATGAGAAGAATGAAATCACTCGATATAAGGCACGACTCGTGGCACAAGGTTTCTCCCAGAAACCTGGGATTGATTTTGAGGAAACATACTCCCCTGTTATGGATAGTATAACTTTCAGATATCTGATTAGCTTAGCGGTCTCTGAAAATCTTGATATGAGACTCATGGATGTTGTGACCGCTTATTTATATGGGGACTTAGACACAGAAATATACATGAAAATCCCTGAAGGATTTCCTTTGCCTGAAGCAAAGTCGAGGAGTACGTACTCGATACGACTGAGACGTTCATTGTACGGTTTAAAGCAATCCGGAAGAATGTGGTACAATCGTCTTAGTGAATACTTGTCTAAGGAAGGGTATGAAAATAATCAAATTTGCCCTTGTGTATTTATAAAGAAATCCTCAAAAGGATATGCAATAGTAGCAGTCTATGTGGATGACATAAATTTAATCGGAACTCCAGAAGAGCTCGAAACAACTGCTAACTATTTGAAAAAAGAATTTGAGATGAAAGACCTTGGGAAAACTAAATTTTGTCTCGGCCTGCAGATCAAGAAAACTTCTAGTGGGATTTTAGTCCATCAGTCTAATTATACTGAAAATGTATTAAAACCTTTTAATATGGATAAAGCGCACCCACTAAGTACCCCCATGGTTGTTCGGTCTTTGGACATAAAGAAAGATCCATACCGTCCTAAAGAAAAAGATGAGGAAATATTGGGTCCAGAAGTACCCTATTTAAGTGCAATCGGTGCATTATTATACTTGGCGCAATGCACTAGGCCGGATATCTCATTCTTTGTAAATCTGCTTGCTAGATATAGTTCTGAACCAACCAAAAGGCATTGGGCTGGTATCAAACATATCCTAAGATATTTACGTGGAACCACTGAGATGGGTTTATTTTATTCATATAACTCTAATAGTTCCAAATTAGTTGGGTATGCAGATTCTGGATATCTCTCTGATCCTCATAAGGGTCGATCTCAGACAGGTTATGTGTTTCTTTGTGGTAATGCTGCTATTTCCTGGCGTTCTACTAAACAAACTTTAGTAGCTACTTCTTCTAACCACTCTGAAATTTTGGCTCTTCATGAAGCTAGCCGTGAATGTGTATGGCTGAGATCTTTAATTCAGCATATTCGTAGTTCTTATCAATTGTCTTCTATTACAGATATTCCAAGTACTATCTATGAAGATAATGCAACATGTATATCACAAATTAAAGAAGGATTCATCAAAGGAGACAGAACCAAGCACATTTCACCAAAAAATTTCTTCACTCATGAGCTTCAGAAGAAAAATGAGATTGAAGTCATGCAAGTTCGTTCAAGTGATAACCTCGCTGATCTCTTCACAAAGTCACTGCCAAAGGCAACATTTCAGAAGTTTGTGTACGAGATTGGAATGCGTCGGCTCCACCAAAAGTGAAATTGAATATATCTATCAGGGGGAGCATCTTATCAGGGGGAGGATACAAGAACATGTAATTTGGGACATTTGTGCGCTGTACTCTTTTTCCTTTGACTAGGTTTTATCCCACTGGGTTTTCCTTAGTAAAGGTTTTAACGAGGCAGCATTAAGCATGTCCAACACCGACTCAATGGTCACAATAAATTGTACTCTTTTTCCTTCACTACGGTTTTTTCCCAATGGGTTTTCTTTAGTAAGGTTTTAATGAGGCAATAATCATTGAATGGTGGATATGGTGTACATCCAAGGGGGAGTGTTATAAATATTGTATTTATCCTATTTAAGTGGATGTCCACTCCTATTAGGACTCTACTAACTTGTACTATAAATAAGGGGTGACCCCCCCATTTGTTAGACACCAATTAATGAGAACTCTTTCTCTCTCTAAAATTCTCTCTGTGCCCTATTTTTCTTAACAGTTTCTTACATTTTAAAGATGTGCACTCCAAACTTGTACCGTTAAAGCCATTAAACTGTTAAAGATGTACTCTAAACTGTAAAGCGATTGTACTGTTAAAGATGTGCACTATAAAGTTTATCTCGTAGATAGCTTTAGTAAGGGGTGTTTTTACATAGACCGTGGTTTTAGTCTACATGGTGTTTTGTTTGTATGTTATCTTGTGTGATTTGTTGGTTTAATACATTGATGTTATCAGTTCTCACGGCTCGATTTGTTGATAATTAAGCCCATTAGCGTAAGTTAAAAAGTTATATTTTATTGTATGTTTAAATTTGTAAAAGCACTCAATGAAGTAAGACATTTTATCCTCTCCTTCCACAGTTAAGTTTGGATATGTTCAAACATTTTACTTCTATACTCTAGCGAGATTTAACTTAAACATGATGAAATTATTGTGGGTGTAATAGGTAGCTAGAAAATAAAGTATGCATCTGTTTTAAATGGTTTTTTTCCATTGGAATCGTTTAAAATTAGCATTGTATTTTGCACATAATTGAACATTACTGTTTGAATTTTAGTTTTTTTAGTGATCTCCCAAATTCATGCTCTGTGTGTTCAACCAGATGATTCTAATTTATTGTCATTCGAAAATTCAAGCATATCAATCAGTATACATAAGCATCGAAACACGTGTTTGGGGGGTTGACTAAAAACTCCTATTTTGTAGACTTATTACAGCACAATGTCACCTCAAATTGTGACTAGGAAAGTTAAAACACCTGTTTTGTAGACTTAATTTTGGTTGAATGCTCCCCTGTTGGATGGGATTGTTAAACTTTAATGGTGAGAATGGGAGAGGATATATATATATATATACATTTTTTTTTTGTGTACGCTATGCTTGTGTATACTGCTATGCTGTATAAACTATGTTTGTGTAAATGCAATACAAAAATAGTTACAATGGAAGCTTATCGGTGTAATATCTACTATAAGAAATGTGAGATTATCTTGCTGTGTGGCTAGAGATATTATAGTAACAGATGCTGGACAAGATATTCAAGAAACTATGGATATCTTGGGGCCTAATTTTTTGCAGATTAGGAATGATTCAATTGTTTTTCCTTGTAGAACTGTTGAGCTATAAACTTCAGTTTTTTCGTTTGCTAGTTAACTGTTGCTGGTATCAAATTTGCTGGAATGCATAGTCCAATGCATTCTATCAACAAGGTTAGAATCGGGTTATATATTTACTTATTTTCTGAAATTGTTTGTTTTTATTTAGAGGTTAAGATACTTCCACTTGATTTAGAGAAATCACTGGTGACCTTTCAACATGATGCAAATTGCATGGTTCTTCTGATGGATGGAAGTGCAGCATTAGGTCTTGATTTGAGCTTTGTAGCACGCGTATTTCTAATGGAACCAATCTGGGACAAAAGGTAAGAAACCACTCTGAATTGTGTTTCAGTAGAGACATATATTATAGGGATCAGACATTTGCATTAATTACTTTGTATATTTGCCATTCTTCTCAAGGAAGCCTGTTCTTTTCCTTATAAAATGTAGCTTTCTCCTGCCAATGGAAAATTTAGATCACTAGAGTTACTTCACTGCTACGTTTGTTGGCAACTTTATATGTATTATATGCACTCAATTAAGTCCTAATTTTGGAATTCATGGGGAAAATGATTGTGCTTCCTTGTTATAAAATGCACATACCTGATTATATTGATTGGAACTTTCAGTATGAAGAGGTGATTAGTTGTGCTCATAGGATGGGTGCTACATGGCCTATTCTTGTGGAAACATTGGCTATGAATGGTACAATTGAAAAGAAAATGATGAAATTCTTACTGGTAGATTTCTCTGTTACTCGCTATTTCATTATAATAAAGGATTTGGTAATCACTGATGAAAAGATTATATTATAATTAGTTATTTATTTTTATATGTTTTTAATTAGGTGCAAAGAATGGTGCCGGTTACCTGTCATTACACCATGTAGGCATCTTTTGTGCATTGATTGTGTTGCTTTGGAGAGTGAAAGGCATACATATCCTGGATCTGGTTAATCATATGAGTTGCAGAGTCCCAAAATATTAACCAGTCAAGAAAATCCCAACCCAAAGTGGCCCGTTCCCAATGATGTTATTGAGTTGCAGCCTTCATATAAGTAGGCAGGCATTGTTAGAAATTATTAGTTGACTTTTATAGGCTGGTTGCCGTTTATACTCTTGTAAGAGAGGATGGGGTCGAGGGGCAACCTGGTTTCTGCATCAACAGAGCCAATTGCAGTTGAGCCGGATACCTTCAAAGAAGTGAAGTAAAAACTTGGTCTTGAATCTGTGAAGTTTGAGGTTTTGTATGACAAGTACAAATCTGTGAAAAAGGTACATAGAGTTGTGGTTCTTGGAAGAAGAATTCTGGAAGTCAATAGGAAGAGAGTGAAGGTCGTGAAACCGGGTTCTAAGACTTCTTTTCCTACAACTGAAATTCATGGAACTTATGTTTCTCCCTTCCATGTGGAGATATTCTGAAATGATCAACATCGATTGAGGATTGTTGTGGACAGTGAAAATGAAGTAGACTTGATGGTGCCGACCCGACGCATGCGAAATGTCATGATCCTTGTGATCTGAGGCCTAGCTTAGCGATTCAACAATACATCCCTAAATTCTCTCCTCAAAATAGATACATAACCATTAGTACATTGTTGTAAAGTGAGTCCATATTAGAAATTATTTCTTTAGTTTTTTGTGGTTTGCATATTTTCTTCACTTTCAATTTCTTGTTTACTTATCTTCTCTCATTGCCTCCCATTTTTTTTTACTGTAGTCCATTGTTGTACTATCAATATTTATATTTTTGCAATTTGTAAGAAATGGTGTGTATATCACTGCCAATATGTTTATAATTTTGAAAGAAATGGTATGTATACCACTATTATTTTCAACACAATATACACAAAAGAAAGGGTTTTCGATTGTTTATAGACTAAATACTTAATTGAGTGAATAATATTTTGATCACTGAGATTGGTTTATATTGGTTTTGTGTATGGAATGCTACTGCTTGAGTTGCTTCTCTTTGGACAAGTGTGTGTGTGTGTGCATGTGTATATAATTTTAATTTTATTTAGTATTAGTAATGGACATATACTATTACTAAGTGTTAACAAAATTGTGTTAGAAGTTTGTTATGAAATGTTGGTAATGGTAAACTTCCGTTACGAATTTAACTGATTTGTAACACTTTAGTAACGGTAGGGATGTGTTAATAACACATGATTTTAGTAACGGTAAAAAAGTGTTGGTAGTTTTTTTCCTCACGCCTTTTTTGTAACGATGATTTAGTGTTAGTAATTATTTTTGTAACGCTATAGCACCGTTACTAATACACTAGTTTGGTGTAGTGTTTATTCTTGTGCGATTTCATCCAAACCATTCAGTCACCCCTTGATTTTTATTCTGAAGAAGTTTATCTCTAGATTCCACCCAGCTGCTTCTCTCACGTTAGGCATCAACCATTTCACATCTTCCATCGAGAAGAGACATGAGAAATGAACCTTGTTTTTAATTTTAGAAATGGGAACATTGTCTATACCTGCAGCCATAGCTTTGATTTCAAAATTTTTAAAGCTGTAAAAGAGCCACAATCCGTACTAATATTCAGACTTTAGAACGCACAGTATTGACGCGTGATGTGGATGAATTCGAGAAAGGCTAGAGGAAAGGGAAAAAAGGAAAAAGATTAAGGTTGAAGTGAAGGTGAAGACGGAATGTTCGTGTTAAAGCTAAGGACACTAAACAACTTAAATTGATGATTGTTCCATTTACCAATTAAATGGTTGATGGTTTTATTTTTTCCATTTTCCATTTACTAATTAAAATTCATTTTTCCTTTTACCATTTACCAATTACATGATTGATGATTTTTCATTTTTTTTCAAGTTCTACATGTATTTATTGCATGTCAGGACCTAGTTTTTTACATGTAGCAAATAAAACAAACCTTAAACCTTTTACTTTATGTATATCATGTGTATTTTTTATGCCTATACCAAACACCCAAGTGAGCAAGATCACCGACAGGTAAAATTCTTTCTGAAGAAGGAAACTCTATTGAAAAAAATAAGAGTGATCCTGATACATTAAGATACTAATTAAAAGTTGAAAAATGGGAGAGCGAGCAAAAGAAGTCATAGAGAATTTAATCAAAGGAGTGGGGAATAGTAATAGACGAAAATACAAAGGATGAAGAGAACCAAATATTTATGACATATCACATATTAATTTGTAATTTTTCCTTGGACTATTTTTAATGATTGAGCTACAAACATTTTGGTTCAGGGAGAGTGTTTTCCATACATCCTACACCACTGCTGGGTCCCCTTGTGCACTTGGATTCCTGTGGCAAGTGGGATTGCCCTTACATTTTGGGTGCTGCATACATATGTTATGGCATGCCTATGTGTATTAAAAAAAGAACAGGATGACATTCATGGCTAGGCAAAAATCTTCCTTTCTCATTATTCTTGAGACCCACTCAATGGATCCTGTTACAAATTTACTCGCGTCAAAGTTCATAGATGCTATTCTCGCATATCCTGTTCGTCAATCTTGAATTGTTTTGTGATGTATTAACCTATTACCATATGTTTTTGTGATCCCTACTGTTTAAATTCCGTGTTTAAAGATTTGTTGGGGATTTTTTGCTTAATATCCCAAAGTTTGTGACTTTGAGCTATGGCCCCTATTCTACGCTAGAATTTATATCTATACTATGAATTTTGTAAGGGTCCATCGATGTTTGGATGTTATATTGGGTGTTTGTTGAATTATCCAATGTGTCGGCTATATTTGTGCTGAGAAACTTCATTGAATTAGACAGCTCGGATAAAACGTCTTATTATTAAGCCCACAAGGAGGTACTTTTAAGTTTCAACAATTTGGCAATCGGGTTACACAAGCAATGAAAGACTTCCAGCCTTTAGGTCGCAGATAATAAAATGTAGCAGTTTGTAGGTGGAAAAAGAGTTTCAGGGAGCAATCATCTCACTCATGAGATTATGTATTCAATTACTGGAGTTACTTCTTGAACAATCATAGTCCAAATACTATCAGAATTTTCAATCTCAAGATAACAACATAATCAGTATTAAAAACATATGGACTAATTCTTGATTATAAATTTAAATAATTTTTTATTTCAAAATTTAACTTTGAGGAAAATTGTTAAAAAAATGGTAAATTTAACTGCCACATGACATTTTTAACTTCAAATAATTTAGAACTCTAAAATTTATTAAAAAAACTGGAAAATTTAAGTGTCTCGTGAAATCTTTTATGACAACATAGTTTCAATTAGGTTAAACTATCAGTTTCTTGTGCTTCGTAGGCCTTGATTCATGATATGTTTTGACCATTTTTGGGCTCCTAATGTGTTAGTGTAATAATTAAAAACAAAATTATAATAGTTTTACGCTACGCACATGTTCTAGGTATTCCCTTCCAGGGAAATCTCGTGAATTATTTTAAGACGTCCTATTTTCCATTGGGTCAAACTATCAGTTTTTTCCCCTCCGTAGTCCCTCGTAGGATATTTTTTTGACCATTTAAGGATGCCTAATGCATAAAAGAAATATTTAGAATTAAAAATATTATAGTTTAACACTACACGTACCTTTTAGGTATCCACTTCCAAGCAAAACTCATAATTTTTTTCATGGAGACCTATTTCTCGATAGATCAAATTATCAGTTTCTTTCCCTTCGTACACCCCCATGCGAGAGATTGTTTTACCATTTTATGACTCCCAGAGCATTAGGTAAATAATTAGAAACAAAATTATTATATATTTACACTACATGTGACTTCTAGGTATCCCTTTCCAAGCAAAACTTGTGAAATGTTTTATAACAATATATTTTTCAGTAGGTCAAACTATCAGTTTCTTGCGCTCCGTAGACCCCGATGAATGATATTTTTTTACCATTTTTGGGCTCCTAATGTGTTAATGTAATAATTAAAAAAAAAATTATTATATTTTTACGTTACACACATGTTCTATGTATTCCCTTCCAAGGAAATCTCGTGAATTATTTTAAGACAACCTATTTCTGAGTGGGTCAAACTATTAGTTTCTTCCCTTCCCTATTCCATTATGGGAATTATTTCCTGACCATTTTGGGATGCCTAATGCATCAGGGAAACATTTAAAAACAAAAGCATTATAGTTTTAAACTACATGGGACTTCTAGCTATCCCTTTCTAAGTAAACCTCGTGAATTTTTTCATAACGACTTATTTTTCAGTAGGTCAACCTATCATTTTCTTACCCTCGATAGGCCTTCATGGAAGATATTATTTTACCATTTTACGACTCCTAGTGCGTCAGGGAAATAATTAGAAGCAAAATTGTTATATTTTTATACAACCCGCGACTTTTAGGTATCACCTTCCAAGCAAAACTCGTGAATGTTTTGACGACGATTAATTTCCCAGTAGGTCAAACTATCAGTTTCTCTCCCTCCTAAGTCCTTCTACAAGATAATTTATTTTATTATTTATGGGATCCTAATGCTCCGAGGAAATAAGTAGAAACAAAATTGTTATAGTTTTACACTACGGGCGTGATCAAGGTATTCCTTTCCAAGCAAAACTCGTGAATTTTTAAAGACGACATATATTCCCGTTGATAAAAAAAAATCAATTTGTTTCCATCCGTTATCCCTCACACAACATATTATTTGAACTTTTTGGGACTTCAAGTGCATCAGGAAAATAACTAGAAACAAATATGTTATAGTTTTACATTATGCGAGATTTTTAGGTATGCCCTTCCAAGCAAGACTCGTGAATTTTCTGATGATGACATATTTCTCAGTTGGTCAAACTATTAGTTTTTTGGCCTCCGTATGACCTCACGCAGATTATTATTTTAGCATATTAGGCCTCGTAGTGCTTTAGGAAATTATTAAAAAATATATATTATAGTTTTACACTACGCATGACTACTAGGTATACTCTTCCAAGTAAAACACGTGAATTGTTTGTTGACGACCTATTTCTCAGTATGTCGAACTATTAGTTACTTGCCCTCCGTAGGCCCGCATGTGGGATAGTTTTTTACCATTTTGGGGCTCCTAATGCATCAAGGAAATAAGTAGAAATAAAATTGTTTTAATTTTACACTACGCTCAACTTCTTTGTATCCCTTGCTAAGAAAAACTAAAGATTTTTTTTATGACAACGTATTTCCCTATAGGTCTGACTATCAATTTCCTCCCCTCCGTAGGCCCCGGTTCAAGATATTTTTTAAACATTTTTGGGCTCCTAATGCCTTAGGGTAATAAGTAGAAGTAAAATATTATAGTTTTACACTACGTGCATATTCTAGGTATTCCCTTCCAAGAAAAAGTCATGAATTTGTTAAAGACAACCTATTTCCCGGTAGATCAAACTATCAGTTTCTTTCCCTCCATAGTCCCCCGTATGATATATTGTTTGACCATTTTGGGACTCCAAATGGATCAGGGTAACATTGAAAAAATTGTTATCTTTTACACTACGCATGACTTCTAGATATTCCCTTCCAAGCAAAACTCATAAATTTTACGAAGATGATCTTTTTCTCGATATGTCAAACTATCAGTTTCTTGCCCTTTGTACGCCCCTGTGCGAATTGTTGTTTTACCATTTTAGGACATCCAGTGCATCAGGGCAATAATTAGAAACCAAATTGCTCTAGTTTTACACTATGCGCTACTTTTAGGTATCCCCTTCCAAGTAATACTCGTGAATTTTTTGATGATGACCTATTTCTCGATAGGTCAAGCTATAAGTTTCCTGCCTTCCGTAGGCACCCATGCAAGATATGTTTTGACCATTTTTGGGCTCCTAATGTGTTAGGGAAATAAATACAAACAAACTTGTTACAATTTTACATTATGCGTATCTTCTACGTATATCCTTATGAGCAAAACTTGTGAATTGTTTTAAGATGACCTATTTCCAATAGGGCAAAGTATCAGTTTCTTCCTTTCCATAGTCCCTTGTAGGAGATATCTTTGACCATTTTGGGACACACAATTCATCAGGGCAATTTTCAGAAATAAAAGTATTACAGTTTTACACTACGCGCGACTTCTACATATCCCCTTCCAAGAAAAACTCCTGAATTTTTTCATGATGATCTATTTCTGAGTAGGTCAAACTATCAGTTTCTTACCCTCCGTATGCTCCCATGAGAGATATTGTTTTACCATTTTACGAAATCTAGGTCAAACTATTAGTTTCTTCCCTTTTATAGTCCCCCGTAAGATATAATATTTGTCCATTTTGGGATGCCTAATGCATCAGGGCAACATTTATAAAGAAAAGTATTATAATTTTACACTATACGCGATTTGTAGGTATCCCCTTCGGAGTAAAATTCTTGAGTTTTTTCATGATGACCTATTTTCAAGTAGGTCAAACTATCAGTGTCTTACTTTTCGTACGCCCTCATGCAAGATATTATTTTACCATTTTATGCCTCTGAGTGTGTCAGTAGGGGTGGCACTTCGTGTATTTGGGTCGTGTTTTGGCCTGACACGACACGACACGACACGACAAGAAAATATTAAACACGAACACGACTTTGTGTTTTTTTAGGGTGCCACAAACACGACCAGCATAAAACACGACATGACACGCTTAACACGAATTATAAGTTTTCACCCAATTTAACACGAGGAACACAATTGCCACAAGAAACACGATAGACACGAGTCAATTATTGAAGATTTTCCAAAAACTAAATAAATATATCTTGGAGCTAATTTATTTTTTAAAATGTGTTTTTACAACACTTTTAATATATGTAAATATTGCTAAGTTTATTACACAAAATAATTCTCCACAAATAAATTCTGAGAATAAAAGAATTATGCACAACACAACAGATCATAATAATTTCATATACCTGTAATTCTGCTAAACAAGAGAGTCTAATTAACTTCTGAAAAAAATCAGAAAATAGAAGGCTCGTTTTCATATACAACAATTTCAACCGAACTTTTTTTTTCAACCGGAGACTTTTTTTTCCATATACAACTGAAGATTTTTTTTACCCTTTTCAACCAGAGCTTCTTTTTTCAACCGAAGACGTTTTTTTTCAACCGGAACCTTCTTTCTTTCAATTGGAGACTTTTTTTCGATTGACAGGGATATGGAGATGGTGGTGGGGAGCAGACACTGTCAAAAAATTATATGTGGTGACAAAAATCTCAACACAAATAACTAATGAAGGAAAACACACACCAAGACAATAAGAACAGCACAATCACAATTACACAACACCAAAATATATGTGGTTCGCCAAAATACACACCCCTCAATGATAGTCCACGGAGAGATCTACTATTTTTATTAAGTAACTCTCGAGATAATTTTTCATAGATCCTTTGTCCCGGACTAGCGGTACAATATATATTCAATTGAAAGAAAGTGAGTGTTGGTAACCAACACGTTAGCCCAGTATCCCCTGAATATCTCAACCGAGATTTTAGGGATGGACTTGATCATATCTTTTTATTCTAACCGTCATTTAAAACTCATAATTTGGGCCGGGCACCTTTTATTCTCATTTGGGCTTGGCCGGCTACTCTTATGGCCTACTCGACGAAAGGGTACCCAAAATTTTCCCTAAAATTTTAGGGCCGCGATTGGGCTCAAAAATATTAAATGGCGCTCCTCGCCTGCTTCAAATGGCACTGCTGTAATTTTTAAAATTAAGAGAGGAGTGAATTGTCGTTCTATGATAGTTTTGAGCGGAAAATCTTCTTGATTGTCATGAACTATCATTGAGGGGTTTAAACTGAGGTGTTAAGACGATCCACCTCGCCAGTCTACTTGTGTTTCCTCTTGCTTCCAAATCGTCCTTTGCTCTTAAGCTTCTTCTTAGCCTTAAGCTCATTCTTCGTCATTTGAAAGCTATTTTCTTCTTTTCTTCTTCATTCACATGTGGTCTCTCATCATTCCTGGCTTGATACCTGTTTCGTAAGTTCTCAGTCCTCCTCTTTTTTTTTGTATTTCTCTCCTTTGTACTATAGTTAGGGTTTGTCTATGGCAAAAATAAACAACAAATCCTTGGCCAAATTCAGGAGATGCTACAATATCCCCAATTGGGTGGATATTGAGTGTGGCCCTGCTCCTTGTAACATTCTAGATATTGAGGATGGCCACTGTATATTTTGTTATCTTAAGGGGGTTTAACTTTTTCTCCAAATCACCTGTTCTTACACTTCTTTCAGTATTTCGATATAGTCCGAGTCTAGTGTTCTCCAAACGTTTGGAAAATTGTAAATGGCGTCCATAGAATGAACCAACTCTATGGAATTAATTTAGGTTTAGTTGAAATCTTCTTTTGTTATACCTTTTCTCGTACCAGCTCTGGTTTTCTCTACTTGAAAGCGAGGAGTCCGAATAGAGTGTTGGTAGTGAACCTACCTGATTCCCATAAAGACTACTGGTCTGAGGGATTTATTGCTAGGAACTGGCAATTCCCTCCCTACGTAGGGGGATCTAGGTACAGGGGACCTCGAATCCATACTTATGGGGAGGAATATATAGGTTGTTTCTTAATCTTATTTCTTTTTTATTATTTCTCTAATGTATCCTTCCTCTAATATTTTCTTTTTTTTCAGCGAAGTCCAAGAATCAAGAGCCTAGTCTCCATGAGATCCGTGCTGCTGAATTAATCAAAGCCTTGCAGATAAGGGACTCAATCATAGAGGGTGAGCACCCCAAGTCTGCTGGCTTCTTGTTGGAGTACAAGAACACTGCCTCCAGCTTTATCGCCTATCCAATAGACTCCATCCCACATCTTCATATCCCAGAGGAAGAATAAGAGGAAGAAGGTGCTCTCCAACCAATTGAGCTAGACGAGGAAGAGGAGAGCAACTCAGAATCTGGTGTTTCTGTCAGTGACATGGGTGGTAGTGGTGAGGCAGGATCCAGTGAGGAGGGATCCAGCGATGAGGGATCTAGTTCAGGAGGCTCCAGGTCGAAGAGCTCTAGCAAGGAGGACATGGCTCCCCCCAGAAGAAAAAACTTGATCCGAGTTGATGATGTCGATGATGTATTTTTGTCCAACAAGTTGAAAATTCAGAAGACAAGGCCTGAGGATACTACTAGTGGTTCCTAGATCGCAGCTCATGAGAAAGAGCTAGAGAGGAAGAAGAAAGAAGAAGAGAAAAGAGAGAGAGAGAGAGAGAGAGAGAGAGAGAGAGAGGGAGAGGAAGAGAGAAAGAGGGAAGAGGAAAAGAAGAAGAAATAAGAGGAGAGGAGAATAAAGAACAAAGAAGGGACAGGCTTCCCTTGTGATTGTGGCTATCCTAGCTGAGGGGGCCTCTGTGGCTCTAGCCCCTCAGCTTGCTCCAACGATGCTCGAGAGAGCAGTACTGACGACGGACCATGAACGGTCATCGAAGATGGGTCCAGACCAGTTAGCCCGGAAGGAAGATCAGGGGCTTGTTTTGGTAAGGCCATTTCCTCTCTTCTTTGTCTTTTCGAATTTCTCCATATTCTTTGACTCCCTTCCATTCTTTCTTTCAGTTTTTGTCTGACTACATCATCCTCTATCGTAGTTAAGATGGGCTGGAGAGGAGGAACGCTGATCTTGAGGGGAGCCTGAAGAATGCACAGGAGGCCCAAAAGTCCTCCGAGAAAGCTCTCTCAGAGCCTGAGGCCTCTTTTGCCAAGGAGAAGGTTGGGGCGGCCAAGGAGATGAGGGAACTCCGCGAGGCCTATGAGATGGTTGTGGCAAGAAAACTTGTCGTTACAAATGAGAATATAGGGCTCGCTGAGAAGGTGAAGAGACTGGAGGCATAGGCGGCCACAGTTAGAGAGAGAGGATATAATGAGGGCTGGGAGGTAGCCTATCAAGATACTGAGAAGCAGATTGACTATATCAGCCGAGAAAACTTCAAGAAAGGATGGGATCGAGCCTTAGTTGTTGCTGGAGTTTTTGCTGATTCACCTATGTTTGGCGAGCAAAATCCTGGCCCTAAGCCCACCATTGAAGATGAAGTCCTAGCTGCTCGGACTAGGGAGGATTCTTCTACTATTGATGCTTCTGCCGTTACTGCTGATGTTCAGGGGACAAATGATAGGCTAGGTTTCGCCACGGCAGGAGAGCACCTACGCACTGGTCGTTTTATTTTCGGCTCACCAACTCTATACAAAAATTTAAACTTATGACTACACTCATCAGGTGAGTATAGCGGCCAAGTCCGGGTATCAAAAAATCCACAGAGACTAGTGCTAGAATTTATAAGGTTTAATATTCCTAAAATAAGAGTGTAAAAGGTAATTTGTTAACTAAAAAGTAATAAAAGATAAACTAGGAATGAGTGTATTTAAAACTAAATTAACAAAGGAATAAAAACTATGAGATGCGCCGGATATCCCTCACCTTGAGTTAATTAGTATAAAATGGTTACATGGGTTCACGGATCATTAAGATTGCATCTCAGTTCGTCAATTAATTAAATCAAGAGTTGTCACACCCCTAAATTCTCATAAAAGACTAATATGATTTTGGCGTCAACAAATACCCCGAAAATTACACACGCAAGGTCGTAAACACGGAGCATACATGATATAGCTCGTTAAATCTCCTAGGCGTAATAACTAGGACAACCCAATCGAAATAAACTCGTAAAAACTCCATCACCAAAGCAAGGCAACCAATCAAACCTTAGGTGAGTTAAATCCAACACAACCTAAACTAAATTAGCTAGAAAGCATAGTTAATGACATAAATTAAATCAAATAATCAATTAAAGCGACACTAAATAAATTAACACTAAAATTATCTAGGCGTGGAAATAATAAAGCATGAAATAAATCTAGGGCACAAAGAAATAAGTAATGCAAGAACAAGTAAAGAGACAATGAATAGTAAAGAAAGCTTACATTAATGGTGGAGAAGGAAAGCTCCCAACAAAAATCCCCAAAATCTAACCTAAAATGAATCCCCCTAAGTCCAAAAATGATCTCTCAACTTAAAAGAATGTTTACAAATAAATACCCCACCAAAAACCAAATTAAAATTACAAATTTGTGGGCTTTCTGCGCAAGGCGAATCGATTTGCCCCTGGGCGAATCGATTCGCCCCTACAGGTCTTCAATTCTGCAGCTTCGTCCAACTTTACGGAAAATGCTGTAACTTCTTCGTATTAACTCGGAACTAGGCACGGTCGGAGGATACGAAAAGATAACTCAGAGGGATACAACATACAATAACATATTAGGCCAAAAAACCAAAATATGAAATGACTAAAATTCTCTTGAATGTGCCCTTGAGTGTGAATTTGAAGTAAAAAACATCCTAAAAATTCCATAACTCCTTCATTATACAGCAGAATCATGCACCGTCGGCGGACACGCGAAGAGAAATCAAAGGTATTCAAATTTTGTGAAGGGTTTGGGATTAAAACCCGAATGTTGAAATTAATAAAATGCCCCCGAAGCTGCAATAATCAACAAAACGTTTTCAAAAAGTGACCAAACTTCATGCCAAGCACCTAAATACCTAAAAAGGCACAGTTATACCTCATATAGAATGTTAACATATAAAACAGAGGTTTTTTTGTTAACGAGCATATATATAGGAATTAAGGTACCCGAGAGGGGCTAAAAAGCATAAGTTTGAGGGTAATTAAATGCAATATTCGATACGAATCACATCCCCTAACTTACAGATTGCTAGTCCCTAGCAATGAAGTACAAAGCAAGAAGAACAACAAGCAAACCACAAAAAGGAGATATGTACAAAATGGATAAAAGACACTTTTGCGGGCGAATGATTTCATTTAGCATACGCAATAAGCTGTTAAACCCCTAGGTTACCCGAGTGGACAAATGTTGTCTCGTGAGGGTTTTCAGGATTGAAACCCACAAACATCAAAGTTTCCTCCAAAATATGCCCAAACCAACAAAATAGACATGCTCAACCAAAAAACAAGATTTCAACATGTTATAAGCAAAGCAAATGAATTCACACAAAAGTACGTATTATCAACATTATAGAATGAACTTCATGGAATTGAAACCTTAAAATGTGGGTGGGGAGCGAGCACATACAAAGTATGATTTGGGAAAAACTTAAATAAACCGGATAAACATTAAATCATGCATATAAGTCAATCCTCATCGTGCATTACACTCAACAAATGAAATCACTACGGAAATGGAGGTAATACACGAGATATGCGGGCATAAAGAGTAATTGTAAATGAAAACTAGGCCGCGCATATGTCATAAATCAAGAACGCTAAATAGAAAATAAAAACATGTAATCTCAAAGAAAGCTACCGCTCATTAAAAAAGGCGAAATGCATTTTCACATATTATCAAACTATTTCAACATTTAAATTGAACTCACCCTAAGAACACATAGGACTTGTTAGGGTTGTAATGTAGGTTTGAGTTTAAGGGTACGAAACGAAGGAAATATGTACGGATTCAACGTGTTCGGGGATGAAAACTCGGGATAATGGTAAATAGTGGGCAATTTCAAAATTGGACAAATAACATCCATAAAAGGCATTGAATATAACAATGGGGAGAGTAATCAAAGCTTATTCAAACACTATATACACATGTACACATTTCTCTTTCTTTTCTTCTTTTTCTCACTTTTTCTTTTATTTTCTTTTGTTTTCTACTTTCTTTTTTTCTCTCTTTTTCACTTCTTTATTTTCTTTACTTTTCACTCTCACATGCCTAAATTGCAACCACATAACAAATACATCATTGAATTCCAAGTAACATTCCAAACAAAGGTATGTAAGGTATATATATATGGCTTAAAAATCCAATACAGAGTTGGTTATGGGTTTGGGGTTATGAAACGAAAGGCTATATTTAGGCTCAAAGGGGGGTGACGAGGGAAAATATTTAAGGCGAGGTCAAGGTCAATATGGGTGATATAACAAAGATGGCCTATGATCATTTCTTAAAGTTTACGCAATTCTCGAGTCAAAACAAACTTTGAAAATCATGCTCAAGTAACACATTTCAAGAATGAACTCAATTAATGAACAATCAAATGAAAGAAAAGTGAGATTACCAACGACTGCAACATTTTCAAAGAGGAAAGATAAGTGTATAACACTCACAAATGAAGAAAAGCCCAAAGCTCACTCGGTGTAAGTATATAGAATGAAACAAAAGATTATGGAGTTATAAAAATCTTAAACCAAATCAATAAAGCAAGAAAAGTGTATGTGCTCATGGGATTAAAGTTTAATTCATGAAGTTATTCATAATATCAATAATTGAGGACTAAAATCTAATAATTGCTAAAATCGAGAACATGCATCATTGAGTTGTCTATTGGATCAAGCAATTATTACATTTATCATCAGAAACAAATGTAAAACACCCAATAAAGGAGAAAAAAGAAAGAAAATATTTTTGAATGTTTTTTTAATTTTTTTACAAGAAAAGCATACTTGGAAATAACATATAATAAAAATCATGGACTAAGCAATGAATGGATAGAATATCCCACATCCCCTAACTTAAAACTTGGCATTGTCCTCAATGTGAATTAAGAACCAAGTTAAAGAGAGGAAAAGAGTGATATTACCCAAAAAGGAGCGATCTCATGAAAGTACAAGTCCAATGATTCTACAAAATATGTTAGTACCAAAGCATAACGAAAACAAATAACAAAAAACTTAACTAATTACACTAGACTATAAGTAAAAATAAATAAAAAAATAAGAAAAATAAAAACTAACTATTTACAACCTACAATTTTAACTTCTAACTAACTATACACCAGAAGTTAAAATTTTTTAGGGTCCACCCAAAATACAATTTGACTTTGGAGGATAACCGGTGTACCCTCACTTTCAATCATACCTTCCAAAAAATAGTAATTTCGTTCGAACAACGGAAGGCATATATAAGGTGTAAGAAATGAACCATCCCCATTTAAAATTTTTGGCAGGAGGATGGGGGATTTGGATAAGACGGGTGACAAATACACATGGGGGCCAAGAAAAATTGAATCATATCCCAAAGATTTAGCAAGTGGAGTGGGAGGTGGCGTATAAGGAGACAAATATGCCTTCAAGGAAGGAAACTCGAGCAAGTACTCTTCATCGGTGAAAAGGTTTAACACTTTAAAGTTTGAAACCGATTCATCGGGTACTAGCGTCGGTTCGATAATAGAGAGTGAAAATGGGGAGGAAAGAAATTCAAACTCAAGAAATGAGTCATCATCGCTTGAACATTGAGTTTCGAAGGAAATAAGATCATTTTCAATGAAACATTCTTCTTTGGGGGACAAAGAAGAAATCATTTCATTGCAAATGGATACTACGTCCATTTCAGCCTCATTTTCATTCTCAATTAAGCCATAGGCCAAGTGAAGAATGGTTTGTTCCAAAGTAGGCACGAAGTCCTCATTTGGTTCAAAACATTCCTCAACTTCAAAAGTCTCGAAAGAAAAATCGTCGTCGGATTCAAATAATAAATCCAATTCATGCTCCCACAAACGATTTTATTCCCAATAACGATTTTTAATTTTCTCATTTTCAAGCATGCGCAAAACCTCGCCGAAAGTCATAGGCCGAGGCGATGATTCTTGAAAATGAGAACTTTGAAAATTACCATCAAGACTATACTCAAAATCATTATTATAAGAATTTTGAAAGCTATAGCTTTTAGTTTCAACATTCTTATTATAAGGAATTAGAGGCCCAAAATTGTTATCATCATCCTCAAAATACACGTACTCCAAAGCTTGACTTTCGTAATACTCACCCAAAGTCATTTTAGATTTTTGCAATATTTTGGGTCTCTAGTATTGACCAAAAGTCATAGGAGTATGGGGATTTTGAGAATTATCATAATGATTACCGAAAGGATTGGAATAAGACATGCTTACCCCAAAGATGGATCGAAGTGGCGAATTCCACAAAGATATGTGTGGTCGAAAAATTCAAGTGGTTATTGGCTTTCAAATGTAGTAGCCCTACAAAAATGTTAGAAAAAAAATACAAATAAAAAGAAAATACTACGAAATACTAATCAAATAAATTCTAAAACAAACTCATCCCCGGCAACGGAGCCATTTGATAAGCTGGGTTTCTCCGCGGTGCGAGAGTCACCTACGCACCGGTCGTTTTATTTTTGGCTCACCAACTCTATACGAAAACCTAAACTTATGACTACACTCAACAAGTGAGTATAGCGACCAAGTCCGGGTATCGAAAATCCACAGAGACGAGTACTAGAATTTAATTGGTTTATTACTTCTCAATAAAAGTGTAAAAGATAATTTTGCTAACTAAAAAGAAAAGATAACAAAAAGAAAAGGTTATTCTAGGTGTGGGTAAATTAAACTAGTTAACAAAGAGAATACAAACTATAGGTTGCGTCAGATATCCCTCACCCCGAGTTAATTGGTATAAATGGTTACATGGGTTCATGAATTATTAAAATTGTGTCTCGTTTCATCAATTAATTAAATCAAGAGTTATCACATCCCTAAATTTGCATAAAAGACTAATATGATTTTGGCGTCAACAAATTTCCCAGAAATTACGCACGCAAGGTCGTAAATACGGGGCCTACATGATATACCCCATTAAATATCCTAGGAGTAATAACTAGGACAAAACAATAGAAATAAACAAGTACAACTCCATCACCAAAGCAAAGCAACCATTCAACCCTAGGTGAGTTCAATCCAATACATCTTAGATTAAACTAGCTAGAAATCATGGTAAATGACATGTATTTAAAGAAAGAAAGTAAATCTCCACTAAAAAGAAAGAAAGTTAATTAACAAAGTAAGAAAATAAGAAATACAAGCTATATTAATGGAGGAGATGATGAATAGTGCTTACAATACCCAAATGGGAGCAAACCCTAAGAAGGGAAGCTCCACCCAAGAATCCCCTATCCCTAACCTAAAATGAATCCCCTTAAGTCTCAAAATGTTCTCTCAACTTAAAATAATGTTTACAAATAAATACCCCGCCAAAAACCAACTTAAAATTACAAATTTGCGGACTTTCTGCGCAAGGCGAATCGATTCGCCCCTTCAGGTCTTCAATTCTGCAGCTTCGTCCAACTTTATGAAAAATGCTGTAACTTCTTCGTATTAACTAGGAACTAGGCACGGTTGGAGAATACGAGAAGATAACTAAGAGGGATACAACATATAAGAAGACATTAGGACAAAAAGACAAAATATGAAATGACTAAAATTCCCTTGAATGTGCCCTTGAGTGTGAATTTAAAGTAAAAACCATCCTAAAAATTCCATAACTCCTTCATTATACATCGGAATCATGAACCGTCGATGGAAAAGCGAAGAGAAATGAAAGTTATTCAACTTCCGTGAAGGGTTGGGGATTAAAACCCAAATGCTAAAATTACTAAAATGCCCCCGAAACTGCAATAATCAATAAAACTTTTTCAAAAAGTGACCAAACTTCACGCCAAGCACGTAAATACCTACAAAAGCCAAATTATACCTCATATAGCATGTTAACATATAAAACGAAGGTTGTTTGTTTAACGAGCATATATATAGGAATTAAGGTACTCGAGGGGGCTAAAAAGCATAAGTTCGAGGGTAATTAAATGCATTATTTGATACGAATCAACAAACCCTGCCCCGGTTGAGGGAGTTGGTACGGAGACAAGTGATGTTGCTGTGAACAAGGGGAAAGAGACACCCGCCTCCTAGCAGGTCGATGTCATCAATTAAATCCTTAGGACTCTTCTTGTACTTTTTTTTCTATTTTTCTTCAATGTACTTGTATTTGCTGATGTATGTACTTTTTTTTTCTATTTTGCTTCATCGAGGGGGGAAATTAAGAGGTTTTCTTTCTTGCATTTGTTGATGTATGTACTCTGAGTGCATTTATGTTTTGTAGTTCACCCCCCTCGATGAATATATCCCTGCTACTCCTTGCTTAGTCCAAATTGTCGGTTCCAATGTGAGCGACCAAGTTCGTCGAGAATTTATAAAAATTTACGAATCTCTTAGGGAAAGGAACTAGGACTAACAAGATCAGTCCGAGTTGGTTTCCAAGTTAAAGGATAGACTTGAAGAGATGGAAGATATTGGTACCTCCATTAAAAAAGAGGTGAATGCCTTGAAGGCGAAGCACTTGGACGCGTCTGAAATTAACCAAGTTGGGAAGATGCTGTAGCAGGAGAATGATGCTTTAAAGAGGGAGATTGCCCTCCTCAGGGAAAATTCGTTGATCATATCCCATTCAGTTATTCAAGGTTCTTCTTTGTCAACAAGGCAATGAACTAGAATTGATGATAGCGATTCCCAAAGGGAGATTACCGAACTGAGGGGAGATGTGCGCCGAATGTATGTGATAGCTGTTGGGCTTCAGAGGGACATCACCAGACTAAGGCACTTATTCAAAAAAGGTCCTCGATAAGTGTGGATAGATGGATACAACCAAGGTTGGATATATGCTCCCACAAAGTTAAAGGAGGTCGAGGAGCTGGTCTTCATTAGAGGGTGGCTAAGTGCCCTCAAGGAGTTAAAGGTTCCCAAGAATTTTGTCCTTTGGTACAGGCATGAGATCACTCGCTCATCCTTGGAACCAAGTCCATTTAGAAGGGATGACCGCTTGATCCCAATAGATGTAATCCCGAGGCACCTACTAGAGTCAATATCGAAGGAGGTTGATGAGGACTTTGCCCCTCATCCAGAGGATGGTCGAAGAGCGCGAGTAGCTGATTATCTTGGTCAGTGACCTGGTTCCCCCTTAGGATCTTGTTTATTTTATCACTATTGTACATGTAAGTGTGTGACCTTTAGAAATAAAATATTTATGTTTTGGGAAGTTGCCGACTAAACATATGTTATCTGTTTTTGATTTTTTTTATAATTTCTAGCTATTTTGGGCTTCTCAGTCGACTAAATATGACTTAAAGTTTATTTTAGAATGAGTATTCCCCCAGTCCAGTATGCCATAAGCATACCATTCCAACTTACTTTACCTTTTAGGTCATGTCATCACACTGCCTTAGGCCTAAGAAGGGCGATGGAGAGGATACACCTGATCAATGTGAAATCCACCCGAGCATTATTTTGGAGCCACGCTATGTTGGCAACCAACCTGGGTTAGCCATATTGCCTAAGGGTCCCCTATGGGTCTTCATTTGTTATCGGATCAAGCTAGGAGGCCAGTTGTGTTATGAACAAAGGCTTGAGTAGCATTATTATATGTTAACCATGCTAGCTATGCTTTAGAGAAGTTGAGCTGGTATAAACCCAACCACTGTGGTACAATCCTAAGGAGCTGATTCAAGAGATTGTTTGGCTAGGGCAAGTTAACCAACTTACTGTAACCCATGATTCTTATTATACATTTTAAAAGAGTGAAGCCTGCAACTTAAAAAGGATGCATATATGAAAATATATCTAAGAAAAATAATACACATAAAATGCTAAGGCCAACAAGTTTTATTGATCAAAGTTAGGAACGGAGAGCAAACATTAATTTGTAAATGAAAATTTTCTTAAACTAATGGTGCATAAAGAAATCAAGAAATAGAATTTCTTTAGGTTGGCCTCATTCCAAGCTCTTGGTATCTCCTTTCCCTTTGGCGTTTTCAAGCGGTAGGCTCCTTGTAGGTCGTCCCTTATCACATTGAATTGTCCTTCCCAGTTTGGTCCTAACTTTCCATCTGATGGTTTCACAGCACTACCAAGAACTTTCCTTAGGACATAGTCTCCGACCTAGAATTTCCTTGGATTGACTTTATGATTGTATTGTCTGGCTAGCTGTTGCTGGTAAGATGCCATTTTAAGTAGAGCCAATTCTCACCGCTTGTTGGCTAGGTCAAGTCCAGTGAGTAACACTTCATCATTGTGGCCTTGGTCGACTCACGTAGACTTCATGGTAGGGAGACCAACTTCTAGTGGGATAATTTCTTCCATTCCATGTGTGAGTGTAAAGGGTGTCTCCCCAGTTATACACCTTGGGGTGGTGCAATAGGCCCAGAGGATGTGGGGAAATTCGTTCGTCCATGCTCCTTTGGATCGCTCTAGGCGCTTTTTCAGTCCATCGATTACTGTCTTGTTAGAAGACTCAGCTTGACCATTGCTTTGAGGATATGCCACATAGCTGAAGTAGTGTCTGATTCCATTATCGTTGCTAAAGCCTTAGAACGGTCCACTTTTGAACTGGGTCATGTTGTTGGTAATAATCGTCCTGGGTATATCCAAACGAATGATGATATTTATCCATATGCACCTTATCATATCTGTGTCCCTAATGTTCGCTAATGGTTCTGCCTCTATCCACTTTATGAAGTACTCTGTGGCGACCAACATATACTTCTGATTGCCTGCTGTAGTAGGCAGAGGACCTACGATGTCCAAACCCCACTGAACGAAGGGCCACAGGCTAGTTAGTGACTTTAGATTGTTAGAGGATTATTGGACTATGGGTGAATGATTTTAGCATTTTTTGTATTTTCAGACGTAGACTCCAACATCCTTATGCATGTACGACCACCAGTACTTTCCTTTATTGCTCAAAAGGCTATCGACCTTCCTCATGCGTGACTTCCATAAATTCCTTCATGAAGCTCGTGCAGAACTTGTTCGATGTCTTGAGGATGAACGCACTGGAGGTGGGGGCCAGTGAAGGACCTCTTATATAACTTTCCCTCAAGAGATAAGTGAGAGCGAGCGACTTTGACTCTTATCTGATGAACTGTCTTCTTGTCACTTGGAAATTTATCATTTCACAAGTAATCTATAATGGGATCCATCCAGCTCAGAACTTTTTCAATATAAAGAATTTGCTCGGGGTTCCATAATTCAGTAGCCTTATGAATACTGGGTTGCACGAGGAAATCAA
This sequence comes from Sambucus nigra, assembly GCA_949130495.1. Taxonomy (NCBI): domain Eukaryota; kingdom Viridiplantae; phylum Streptophyta; class Magnoliopsida; order Dipsacales; family Adoxaceae; genus Sambucus; species Sambucus nigra. Next base: position 238,374,417 of record OX422211.1, read on the forward strand.
TTTGGATTGTTCTTCTCAAGTTGGAGTCTATTACTGAGCTTAAAGTTGCTAGGGCATCTGCTGGATGTTCTTCCCCCTGAGGAACTGCTGAACATCTACTTTATCGAAGTTGGCTATTAATCCCTTCACAATGGCGAGATAAGTTTCCATACTTTCATCCTTTGCATTGAAGTCAGCATTTATTTCGCTGTAAACTAGTTGTGAATTGCCAAAGACCTGAAGGTGCCTTGCCCCTAGCAACTGTGCTTTGTGTAGTTCGGCGATCAACGCCTTGTATTCTTCCTCGTTATTGGAGGATTCAAATCCAAGTCTGATTACCTGATCGAGCACTGTATTCTCAAGGGTCACTAGAAAGATACCTTCTCCTGTCCCCTTGAGTTGGAGGCTCCATTAACATATAATGTCCAAAAAATTACTCCCTATAAGCCTTCCCTTGAATGACTGGCTTCGGGGTGATCGTAAGGCTGTTCTCCTATGAACTCAGTAATGAAATCATCTAGGACTTGCCCCTTGATGGCTGCTCTTGATTAAAAGTGAATGTCAAACCTTTCGAGCTCGACTGACCACTTTGATAGTCGTCCAGAGAGATCTGCTTTCCTCAGAACAGACTTGAGGGTGTGCGAAGTAACTATAAAGATGGAGTGAGCCTCAAAATAATGCTTAAGTTTCCTTGAGGCTATCATGAGTGCGTATATGAGCTTTTCTAATGGCAGGTACCGCTGCTCGGCTTCCAAGAGAGTTTTACTTGTATAGTAGACTGGATGCTGGCTTCCCTCTCTCTCACATACCAAGGCAGAGCTTATAGCATGGTTTGACACTGCTAGGTAGAGGCATAAAGGATCATTCTCTCTAGGTATCATGAGCAAAGTTAGCCTGCTGAAATAGGCCTTGAGTTCCTTTAAGTCCCTCGAGCAGTCCTCGTTCCTTGTCACTCCCTTATTTCTTTTCAACAACTGAAAGAATGGCTGACATCGCTCTAAAGACTTAGAGATGAATCAATTGAGTGCGACGAGCATTGCTGCAATCTTCTTTACGTCTCTTACTATTTAAGGGGGATAAACTTTATTGATGGCGTTAATCTGGTCGGGATTTGCCTCTATTCCTCTCTTGCTAACCAAATATCCAAGGAATTTTCCTGATTGGACATCGAAAGAACACTTACTTGCGTTGAGTTTTATTCGGTACTTCCTGAGGATTTCGAAAGTCCTTGCCAGGTAGGAGAGGTGATCTTCTTTGAGATTGCTCTTGACCAGTATGTCATCGATATAAAATTCCATAGTATTCCCCATTTGATCTTTGAACATCTTCGTAACTAGTCGTTGATAGGTCGCTCCCACATTCTTAAGGCTATTGATAGGTCGATCCTGCATTCTTAAGGCCGAAAGGCATAACTGTATAACAATATAAACTAACAGTGGTTATGAAGGAGGTCTTACCTTGGTCCGATACTTGAAGGAGGATTTGGTGGTATCTAGAGTACACATCTAAAAAGCACATCCTCTCATGTGTTGGTGTGGCATCGACCAGTTAATCAATCTTCAGAAGAGGGAAGCTGTCTTTGGGACAGGCCCTGTTGAGGTCACTGAAATCGATATAAACTTTCCACTTTTCATTGCTCTTTGGAACTAGTACAGGGTTGGACAACCATTTGAGGAACTGAACTTCCCATATGGAACCTGCATAGTACGGTGATTCAATATCAACAACAAGGAACTCAATCATTTTTTAGATGCTTCCTGCCATGACTGGAAGGATGATCTTTCCCAAAGGAACTGTGATCTTTCCCACGAAGTTGACCAATCGAAACAGTGGATTCATTGAGGTCAGCTATGCTCAGATTCAATTTTCTAAATAATTCTAGGTACATTACTTCGAACGAAAAGCCTTGGTCGACAAGCAACCTGTCGACATCCCAGTTGGCTATCCTGAGTGTAATGACCATTGCGTCATGATGAGGGGTTCTTACCCCCATTAAATCATTATCCATGAACACAATATGCTTATTATAATCGGCGTCCTTCAGTCGTCAATGCTTCCCTGTCTGAATCTTGCCTGGGTCAATCTGAAAAGCCTGCATGACTACAGTATGCTTCTTAACCTCCATCTGAGTTGCATTTTATCGAATTTATTTGAGGTCTGATGCCCCATGTATTACTGCGAATTCATGGCCAACATCCTCCTCGAGGATATTATGAGGCCTCTGCTCTCCATTCGTTGTTGCCTTATTTTTCCTCATTTCCACAAACTCATCAAGGTGCCCAGATTTGGCCAATTCTTTGAGGTGGGACTTGAGGCCTTTACAATGCTCAGTCTTGTGATTGCCCTCCGTATGGAACATGCATCTTAGTGCGTTATTCTGTTTGGAAGGGTCTCCTCCCATCTTTTTCGGCCATTTAATAAATGGCTCCTCTTTGATCTTCGCAAGGATCTTATATATCGGCTCCTTAAAGACTGTGTTTACAACCTGCAATGCCTTCAAGGCCTCGTTTTTGTTCCCATTCTTGGAGCCATTTTTCCCCCATTATTGTTCCCTTTATTTTGTGGTTCATTTTTTTCAACTCATTTGCCATCCTTTGCGTGACGATTCTCCCTTGCATTAAGATGGGTCACATCCTCGACTTTGTCATATTTTTTAATACGATCCATCAAGTCATCGATTGATGCAGCCTCCTTTTTAGTTAAGGACTGGTGTAGGAGGCAGGAGATCGACAAATCGATTTTGAAGGATGCTACAACGACTTGCTGCGAGCAATCCTCAATTTTATTTAATACTTCCCAATAACTCTTTGTGTACTCTCTGAGGTTATCTTGCGGCCTTTTCTTCATAATAAGCAGTGCATCCATCCTCTTCGAGTTTGAACTGCTTGTTATGAAGCGAGATGTAAACTGCTCAGATAAAGATTTAAAGTTTCGGATGGACCTATGAGGTAGCTTCTTAAACCACTTCTGGGACACATCGTGCTAACTCGAAGGGAAGATTCGACACATGAGCGCATCATTGCGACTCCATAAAGTCATAGCTTGCTGGTATTGCCTGACATGGTCAATGGTATCAGTTTTCCCATCGTAAATCTTGAACCTGGGAATTGCGAACTTCTTCGGGGCCTCTTCTTTTTCTATTACCCTTGAAAAAGGGGACTTCATCTGGGTTTTGAGAGCTCGCCTGGCTAGCTCTCTTGTGGATCTGGCACCGCGATGAGCTGGGTGCTGGTCCATCTCCCTCCGGAACAAACTTCGCATGTCATCATTCTGCCAACCAGGAGTCCTGTAACGGCGAGCTGGTTGCACTTGTTCATAATGGTCATCGTCTGACCAGTGTCTTTATGTTCTTTCTAATCCACGCCTCGGGATTCTTCCTCGGCAGTGAGACTTGCTCGCCTGAGGGCTAGGAGATCAGTTGTGGCATCGCCCTATACTTCGATGGAGTTCTCTCTCCATCCTTTCCAGGTGTCTCTTGAGGCGAGCATTTTCATCTTGCTGTTGGGGAGTAGCCTCCTCCTGCTCCTGGAGTCTAGCCTCATAGGCATCTATCAACCTAGAGATCTGCGTGTAAGGCTATGTTTCGGCCGGATCAGATCGAAAAATGCCTATTCACAAAAGTAAAAAAAAAATCGAATTCGAAAAAATTAGAAAATCAGAAAAAATCAAAAATTCCAAAAATATATTAGAAATTCAAATATTTTGGAAATTCCAAAATTTCAAAAAATAAATTATGGATTTTCGATTACTCAAAATTCTCATTTAAAAAAAATAAAGAAAAGGGCTTAAACCAATATGTAAATACATGAGGGTTTGGCCTATTTTTTTATTTGTGTAGAAGTTATGAGGATACTCTCCTTTTATAGAGCACATTTTGGAGCCCTCTCCCTCTCCCAACTGATCTGGGATATGGAAAACTTTCAAAAAATCGAAAAAAAATAGAAAAATAATTTCAAAAAATCGGATGAGCATAGTTTCGGATAAATCGGATCGAAAAAAATGAAAAATCAGAAATTCAAAACTATTTTCGATTTTCGATCCGATTTTTTTTGAAAAAATAAAAAATCGGCAAACAAAAATTTTGTTCCAAATTCGGAAAAAATTGAATTGAAAATTGAAAAAATCAAAAGTTAAAAAAAAAACACAGCCCTATCTGCGTGGATCTGGGTGTCCCCTAGCTTTCTTCGGAGACCTGCCTCTCCTGGCGAAGTCTTGGGTTTGAATGACGCATTTCAGACCTTACCCTTGGAAGGTTCGACTGCTACTGAATATCTCCTGCTTGGGGAATGTTATTGTTGTGATAGGACATCGCTGGTTCTTGTTGGTGAAGGTTTTCACCGGAAAGACAATCGTTTCCCACAGAGGGTGCCAATTGTGGTGACAAAAATCTCAACACAAATAACTAATGAAGGAAAAGACACACCAAGATAATAAGAACAGCATAATCACAATCACACAACACCAAAATATACGTGGTTTGGCAAATTGCCTACGTCCACAGAGAGGTCTACTATTTTTATTAAGTAGATCTCGAGATAATTTTTCATATATCCTTTGCTCCGGACCAAGGGTACAATATATATTCAGTTGAAAGAAAGAGAGTGTTGGTAACCAACACGTTAGCCCTGTATCCCCTGAATATCTCATCCGAGATTTTAGGGATGGACTTGGTCATATCTTTTTATTCTAACCGTTATTTAAAACTCATAATTTGGGCCGAACACCTTTTATTCTCATTTGGGCTTGCCCGACTACTCTTATAGGCCTAGTCGACGAAAGGGTACTCACAATATACATTATAAAAAAAATACACTTTTAGTTCATAAATAATATGAGATCGGGATCTCATAAATAAAAAAAATTATATGAGATTGGGATCTTCCAGTTCATAAATAAATATGAGATCGGGATCTTACAGTGTTGGAGATTGAGTTGTTGGACATCGGACCCTTTTTTTTCTTTCTTCTTTGATGAGAAATGGAGATGAGAAAGGAGAGAGAGAGAGAGAGAGAGAGAGAGAGAGAGAGAGAGAGAGAGAGAGAGATGGAGTTGGTAGTGGTTAGGGGAGAAAATAAGAATGAGAGGAACAAAAGTTTTAGGTCTTCATTTGTTTAAAGTGAGATGAATTGAGATGCTGACAAATGGCAGAAATAAAGGGTTTGGATTAAAATTCAAAGTGCAAGTGGGTACCATATTATGGGATGACTGAGATATCAGTTGGGTATTCGTGTTGAAATCGTGGCATTCGTATCTTCAATTTCTTATCAATTGTATTCTCGTGTCAATTTCGTGTTTAATTTTTAACACGAACATGACACGACACGACTTCATGTCCAAAAACACGACTACGAACACGACAAGTCGTGTAAATTTTGGATCAATTTCGTTTCGTGTTGTGTCGTGTTATCGTGCCGTGTCTGAAATTTCCACCCCTAGTGTCAGGGCAATAATTAGAAGCAATTTTTTTTAGTTTTACACTACACGTAACTTCTAGGTATCCCCTTCCAAGCAAAACTCGTGAATTTTTTTATGACGGCCGATTTCCCAGTAGGTAAAACTATCAGTTTCTTCCCCTCCGCATGCCTCGAGGAAAGATATTTTTGACAATTATTAGGCTCCTAATGTGTTAGGGTAATAAGTAAAAATAAAATTAAGCACCCAAAACAGTACAATTTATACCCTAAATAGACGTACTTTAGTTGCTAATTCTCGACAATATGAGTCTTATGTGCTTAATTGTTCAATATGCAGGTTTAATTGCAGTTGCGGTGTCAAAAGCTATATTTCGGAGCAATTTGCAGTAAAATGGAGCTAAATTACCAACCCCGTAACCTCACCGAAATCCAACCTAGGCCGACCGAAAACCCCCCGCTGTTGGCACACCTACTACCCCAGCGACCGCCTACCAACCATCGTCAGTCCAACCCACCTCCAAACCTCCCCAACTAAGATACCCTCCAACCAAAACTCAAACCCTTCTTCACCCATTTCCCAATATCCCCCAAACCCATTTGTCCATATGCCTTGCACGATTTTAAAACCTCCTGCTATTCCAAAGCCAAACAAGACAAACCAACAAAATATCCCCACATGTCTTACTAAATCATTTAAACCCTTTTAACCCTTTTACCCAAATACCCCCCCAATTACCTATTTCACTAAATACCCAAAAATAACCCTTATACCAAATCAGATTTTATACCCTCATTCTCCCACTATCATGACCTCACACCCAAACCACATGCACCCTCCATTAAATTCCTAAATAAACCCTCATCCAATACCTTACACACCCTCTTGCACCTTTGTTTACCCAATATACCCCTTATCCCCCATGCTCCATGTGCCTACTATAAAAGAATCCTCAAGACCCCATTTGGATACTCATCATCAAATAGAGAGTGAAAATTCTAGAGAAAAGGTGAGAGTTAGATTAGAATAAATTAGGTAGAAATATTTGTAAATAGTTTGATTTTCATTTTTTTAGATATTTGTCAGTGATAATTGTGTGAGATTCAAGTTGAGTAAAATTTTCATTTATATCTTTGTTGATCACTCACTTGGAGGGTTGTATGCTTATTTTTCAAGGATAGAGTTCAAATTGCCAATTTCAAGGAGACTTGTGAAGATTTGTTCTCTTTCTCTACTCTTTTATTATATTAATGCCTATTGAATATTTGTTTATTATGTTTGATACCATGTTAGGCTAAATTCCCTTTCAAGGGGTGGGGTAAAACCCTTATTTGGTGTTATTTTATTTTAATTAGTTTAATTACTTGAAAAGTCCCTTTGAATGTTAATTTTGTTCCCTCACCCTTAAATTTATGCCTCAAGAGAGGGTAAATGATTTTTGAGAGAAAATCGAAATTCTAGTGATAATACCCATTTTAGATTCGAACTAGAGATAGGGGTTTCTTAAGTGGGGTATTATAACTTGAATTTCAACTCTAAATTTATTTTCTAAGATGTACATAAATTTTAATTGATCGATCCTAGCGGGTGATTAATTAAAAGGAGTGTGGATCTATTTTTCTAGAGTTGTGGGGTGTTAAACATAATTTTATAAAAGATTACTATTATAATTACACTTGCAACGAGAGTTGGTTTGTAATTTTGATATTAATTTGGGAGAATTCAAATAATTAAATTAGTTAATTGGAATAACTAAAATTTGTGGTGTAATCCCACTCCTTGATTGTTCTCACAATTATTTACCTCGCTTTATCTCTTATTTTAGTGTTAGACTTTATTTTCCATTTTAGTAACTTTCTAGTTAGTTATTTTCATCTTAGTTTAGTTTAGTTTCAATCATCACCTCACCCTATTGTTTTAATATTGAAAAAGCAAAAAAAAAGTAGAAAAAGTGAAAAAGCACAAAAATAAAATAAAAAGTGAATTACAATTGAATTTGTTCCATTTGCTTTACAACCTTGAAAGTGGATTGATACCCTTACTTATCTCTACACTTGAGATTGTTATATTTTGTAGGTATTTTAAGGTTTTTAAATAGAAGGAATTTTTAAACAAAGACAAAAGAAGAAAAATACACCGAAAAGTCTTTTCTATCGAATGGCGCCGTTGCCATTCTTGGGATTGTGAAGCACTCGGAGCTGATTCAATTTTGTAATTAATTTATTATGTATATTTTTGCATTTTAGTACCATTTTTATATCTTTAGAAGGCTTGTATTAGGATTATTTTATCATTGCTTGTATTGCGGTGCTTAGAGACACCTTTATTTTATTTTTCAATTTAAATTTTTAATAATTGAAGCCAAGCGTGATAGGGAAATTGGACAAGGTAGTGAGAGGGCGTCCAAAGGCGAGGATTTAGAAGCCTCTCTACCTTGGGTTGGTAGGATTCCAGGGGACGACTGAGATAGGTGTGATCTCCCCCCGGTGGACTCAAATTTTTCGGCACCCCACGGCATAAAAACCGTGGGAGGTATATTTCTTACACCCTCGCGCCTCTCCTGTTAGCAAGTCAATTCTTTTGTGTGCTCTTGTATGTTCTTACTTGATTTTATTCTCGCATTTATTTTCGAATGGTGTGATGAATTAAATTACTAAGACCTACACCCGGTCACTCACGAGAAGGGATTTCATCACCCGACTCACTCGCTTACCATTGTGTGTTACCCTAGCCATCACTAAATTTAAAATCCATTCACTAGGTAGCCCACTAGGAGAACATTTTGCAAAGGCGATCAATCATATTATTCCGTGAATTTTTATCGCCCGCGGACTTAATTAAAATTTGACTACCCTCTCACTAATTTTGAAGATAAAAATTCGCTATGTCCTAGTTAAGAAATTTTCTTGACTTGTGTGTGTGTCCAATTCATTTTTTGATAGTCAGTTTTAGTTGGTTCGTCCAAATCAAAGAGTCCACATTTTTTCCTAGCTTTTCTTCCACAAAAAATCCAAAAATATTTTCTTTCAATTTTATAACAAAAAATAAAAAAAAAATATTTTCTTTATTTATTTTTTTTAGAAAAATCCAAAAATATTTTCTTCCATTATTTTTAGAAAATCCAAAAATATTTTCATTCCTTTTGAAAAAAATTAAAACTCCAAAAAAAATATTTTCTCTCCTCATGGCTGAAGAACTTCCTTTACGGGACTACTTTGGTCATTTACCATTGACACGTGACACGTGTGAGAGTGATCCCGAGCCGTCTCTTTATGAGATACTTAGTGGTTTCACCTCTCTCATGAGTACCGTTGGTACTCTTGACCCGTCTATGCACTCACCTCCTATTCCATCACCCTCGGTGTCAAGTGTCGACGTGTCTCATCCTTTGTTGTGGACCCACCATTATTATGCCGATCACATGTCCCATAAGTTCCCCTTACATTACATATCCATCCGAACCAACCATGGAACATGTGTATCCATATGACACTGTTCCGGAGCCCACCTCGGCCTACTATCCCGATACACCCAATCCCGAGTTGTTCGAGTACCCGAGCTATTCGTGGAGGCCTGATCACACTTCCACGCAATACAAATCCCAACCCGATGTTATGGATCGTCACACATTCCAACAGTTGTCATGGAAACCTTGTGCACCTGTTCACGATCAATTCCCTCACTACGCACCTTATGAGTATCAACCATTTGTCCATCACGAAAGCGTTCCTTTCGTGTACGATGTACTTGGCCCCACCCCACACACTTCATATGAGTATTCTCCATATAGTTCCGATTATAGAGAGTTGTGTCCACCTAAACCACCACCACCACCCATAATTCCACCAACACCTTCATCCAAATCCGCTCTCGAAACCCTCTTGCAAAAGTTCATACGTGAGCAAGAGCAAGAAATTCAAACTCAAGCTCTCCAAAGGCTTGAACAAAGGTTAAATGAATTGGAGTGTGAGCGAGAGTCGGATATTTGCATGTCCCCACCCATCATTGCCACTGAGTGTGACGATGATGTGTCCCCTCGTGACACGGATTCTGAGTGTGACCAACCCTACCACCCCGAGAATCTAGAAGTTGAGACCATTCCATGGTCTGGGTCCCAAGTCGATAATTGTGTTGACATACCATTCATTAGTGAGCCTGATCAATTCCCACCATATCCATATGAACCCCACTTTGAGGTTCCCAATCACTTTCCCATTGAATCCAAAATAATGCCCGAGTCTACACCTATCGAGCTTCACCCTTGTGTTCCCGAGGAACCAATTTATCCTAGGTTATCTCCGGCTACGAGTGCTCACCATTTTCCCGAGATAGAATCCGTGATAGTTCCTAACTATCCGGATATGGATGATGTCGCACCATGCATGTCTCCCTTTGAGCCCGACATTTCTAGTGCTTCCTCTATCTCCGATCTTAGTGCCTCGTTTGATCTACCCACCACATTCACCAATGATACCTTTTTGGAGAAGTTGACAACTCCATCTTTAGAAACCACACTCCCTTGTGAGTATTCCTTTACTCCTCCCAATGAGTGTGTCCCACTCTTGAGTTGGATCATCTTCCTCCATCGTTTATCCCACCCGATAAACCGTTTATCCCACCTGACCCACCCATTGTTCCTTCCACCCCACCACCTAGTTTGGATCTTGATTTTACACATTTCATGTTTCCATCTAAATTTTTAGATCCTCACCTGAAGCCATCCACCATTTACGAGAGTATTTGTGGTGCTACTCTCCACTTCCGTGAAATGAGCTTGTTACTCTATGCCCACCACTTTCTTGTGGTGTTAATTTTTCCCATCGACAGCTCCCTAATGTGTCACGGCGCGACCATTATCATCGCCCATTCATAGAACGGTCGTGTAATTTCCATGAGCCCCACCCCATTCCACTTTCTACACCTTTTCTCCTCCTTCACCAACTTGAGCACTATGCTTATAGGGCCCTAGTTGACCTCACCTTCCGGCTCAATAAGGCTCGTGACCGATGCCTATTCACCCTCACCTTAGCCATTTTTCCCACCTGCCCATGGTCCACCGATGCTTTTCATCGCGTGATGCACTTTGCCATACAAGTGCATTGACCATTTTAGCCTCTTTCAGGTCAATGGTCAACACTTGAAGCCCTTCATGGAGCTAGGATCCACTCACATAGAACATATTGACCTTGTTAACCCCATTTATTAAGACTGGCCGTTCAGTCATGTTTGGGGGTGATTCTTATCCCCCTATTTTTCTTCCATCCCGTTCTCTCCTCGTTTATCATTTCTTTTTGGGTGAGTTCCGATCAGTCTGGCTGAAGACGTTAAACTTAGCGCTACCGGGAGGCAACTCGCATTTTCTTAGTATGAGTCTTATCCTGTTTGGGGGTGGTGTTTAACACCACCCAATGTTCTATCATGCATATAGACTTGTCCACATTTTTTCTCTTATCATTTATTTAGGTTTATTATTGGTGATATCTGTCCACTTCATTAGCGGTTCATTCTGGTAATCTCTTTCCTACTTTATGCTCTCAATTTTAAAAATCATTTTATCTAACATCGAGGACGATGTTCCTTTTTGTTTGGGGGTGGGGAATTTTATCAAAATCGTGCCTCTTTTGAAAAATTTTGATATTTTAAAACTGATTTTTAAAATTTCATGCAATTTCTTTCATCTCACTCATTGATGTGAATTTTCAATCATCCATCTTTTAAGTCTAGGAATCAAGCTAGAGAATATTTTTTCTAAATGCTTATGTAATACGTAACAAGGCATTTTGCACTATGAATTTCTAGACTCAACAAAATTTGTGCACTTATCAAGTCACTACGGTTAGAGTTGAGGAGTACTACAATTCTAAAGAGAACCTTAAGGATCACTAGTGGAAACTTTAGCTTGTGAGATTTGTGCCTTTCACCCTTTCAGAGTGTCTTACGCAATCTCTGAGTCACAAGTTGATTCAACTTCTTTTGGGTCCGCACTAAATTGTTGTATGATCTCATTATTCTTCATTTTTGGCTTGATCACTGAGAATGATATCTTTTTCGAGTTGTAAGAAACACGTGTCTTGAAATTTGTCCCGATCACTAGATTTTCATCCATACACCTACCACTTTTCCCCATATCATATTCCCATTAAATTCCCATGCTTTTCCATATTCCCCACATCATATATTCTCCACACCATCACCTATCATCTCCATATCATCCATCATCATTTTCAAATAAAAGAGTGTGATTTCGAATGTAAATCTCTTCATTGTTGGTTTAAAAAGTGAGAGAAAAACAAAAAAGAAAAGAAAAAGAAAAGAAAAAGAAAAAAAAAGAGAGAAAAGAAAAGAAAAAGAGAGTTGTAGTTAATTTTTATGTAATAAAGACATTTGTGCCTAAAGTGTATACACTCTTCTCAAATATCCACCATCCATCCATCATATAATTATCCCATCCTATCATACCTCATACCATCCTTCTCATTTTATTTCCCCCTCACCCATATACATCCATATTTCCCCTAGGTGTTCGGGCAAATGAAAGTCAACGTGGTGAATAACTCGACGTTCTCACTATAGTGATTAGCATTCTTTCATGAGATCAATTTTCTTTCTAATTGTTCGTTCTTTCTTATATGTGTGTGAGACGTTTGAACTTGCTTACATTTACTCACCTCCTCACACACAAGAGCGATACACTTACCCATATCTCGAGAGTTCATTTGAGAGAGTTATATCCAGTGAGATTTTGAAGTTGAAACATTGATTTCGAAAAGGCAATCTAGGAATTACTCTTGTGATACTCGACCCATTTTGACCAATTCACACTACGCACGTTTAGTTCTAGGAAGAATGTGCCTTGAGTATTTACTTAGCTAAAATTTTATATGCACTTCTAGCTTGTATTTCTGAAATCATTTATCTCATGATGGATTGTGCGATTATTCTACATCTAATAAGAGATTGATTGCCTTTTAATAAATTTTTGCAAAATAAGAATTTTGTGGGTATATTCCTTGCAAACCCTCACGAGACACAACTCGTCATGTAGGGCAACCTATAGGTTTAAAGGCTTGTTGCACATGCTAAGTGCAACTGCAAGTTCCCGCGAACGTGGTACACTTTTGGTTACTTATCTTTCTCTTTCTCTCTATCTTATTGCTCGAGGACTAGCAACGCTCGGTTTGGAGGTGGTGTGATAAGCACCCAAAACTGTACAATTTATACCCCAAATAGACGTACTTTAGTTACTAATTCTCGACAATATGGGTCTTATGTGCTTAATTTATCAATATGCATATTTAATTGTAGTTGCGGTGTCAAAAGCTATATTTCGGAGCAATTTGCAGTAAAATGGAGCTAAATCACCAACCCCGTAACCTCACCGAAATCCAACCTAGGTCGGCCGAAAAACCCCCACTGCCGGCACACCTACTACCCCAATGACCGCCTACCAACCATCGTCAGTCCAGCCCACCTCCAAACCTCCCCAACTCAGATACCCTCCAACCAAAACTCAAACCCTTCTTCAACCATTTCCCAATATCCCCCAAACCCATTTGTCCATATGCCTTGCACGATTTTAAAGCCTCCTTCTATTCCAAAGCCAAACAAGACAAACCAACAAAATATACCCACATGTCTTATTAAGTCATTTAAACCCTTTTAACCCTTTTAGCCCTTTTACCCAAATACCCCCCAACTACCTATTTCACTCAATACCCAAAAATAACCCTTATACCAAATCAGATTTTATACCCTCATTCTCCCACTATCATGACCTCACACCCAAATCACATGCACCCTCCATTAAATTCCTAAATAAACCCTCACCCAATACCTTACACACCCTCTTGCACCTTTGTTTACCCAATATACCCCTTATCCCCCATTCTCCATGTGCCTACTATAAAAAAAGACTCAAGACCCCATTTGGATACTCATCATCAAATAGAGAGAGAAAATTCTAGAGAAAAGGAGAGAGTTAGGTTAGAATAAATTAGGTAGCAATATTTTTAAATAGTTTGATTTTCATTTTTTTAGATATTTGTGAGTGATAATTATGTGAGATTCAAGTTGAGTAAAATTTTCGTTTATATCTTTGTTGATCACTCACTTGGAGGATTGTATGCTTATTTTTCAAGGATAGAGTTCAAATTGCCAATTTCAAGGAGACTTGTGAAGATTTGTTCTCTTTCTCTACTCTTTTATTATATTAATTCCTATTGAATATTTGTTTATTATGTTTGATACCATGTTAGGCTAAATCCCCTTTCAAGGGGTGGGGTAAAACCCTTATTTGGTGTTATTTTATTTTAATTAGTTTAATTACTTGAAAAGTCCCTTTGAATGTTAATTTTGATCCCTCACCCTTAAATTTACGCCTCAAGAGAGGGTAAATGATTTTCGAGAGAAAATCGAAATTCTAGTGATAATACCCATTTTAGATTCGAACTAGAGATAGGGGTTTCTTAAGTGGGGTATTATAACTTGAATTTCAACTCTAAATTTATTTTCTAAGATGTACATAAATTTTAATTGATCGATCCTAGCGGGCGATTAATTAAAAGGAGTGTGGATCTATTTTTCTAGAGTTGTGGGGTGTTAAACTTACTTTTATAAAAGATTACTATTATAATTACACTTGCAACGAGAGTTGGTTTGTAATTTTGATATTAATTTGGGAGAATTCAAATAATTAAATTAGTTAATTAGAATAACTAAAATTTGTGGTGTAATCCCACTCCTTGATTGTTCTCACAATTATTTACCTCACTTTATCTCTTATTTTATTGTTAGACTTTATTTTCCATTTTAGTAACTTTCTAGTTAGTTACTTTCATCTTAGTTTAGTTTAGTTTCAATCATCACCTCACCCTATTGTTTTAATATTGAAAAAGCAAAAAAAAAGTAGAAAAAGTGAAAAAGCACAAAAATAAAATAAAAAGTGAATTACAATTGAATTTGTTTCATTTGCTTTACAACCTTGAAAGTGGATTGATACCCTTACTTACCTCTACACTTGAGATTGCTATATTTTGTAGGTATTTTAAGGTTTTTGATTATAAGGACTTTTCAAACAACGACAAAAGAAGAAAAATACACACAAAAGTTCTTTGTATCAGTAATAAGTAAAAATAAAATTGTAATAGTTTTACACTATGTGGGACTTATAGGTTTCACCCTTTTAAGAAACACTCGTGAATTTTTTCATGAAGACCGATTCCTAATAGGCCAGACTATCAATTTCTTGCCCTTAGTATGCACCCGTGCAAATTATTATTTTACCATGTTAGGACTGCTACTGCATCAAGGAAATAATTAGAAATGTAATTTTTATAGATTTACAGTATGCACGACTTCTAGGTATTCCCATCCAAGCAAAACTTGTGAATTGTTTGATGGTGACCTATTTCATGGTAGGTCAAACTATAAGTTTCCTGACCTTTGTATGACCTCGTGTGAAATAGTTTTTGACCATTTTGGAGCACTTAATGCATCAGGAAAATAAGTAGAAATATTTTTTTTATAATTTTACACTGCGTGCGTCTTCTAGGCATAACTTTCTAAGCAAAACTCGCGAGTTGTTTTAAAATGACCATTTCCCAGTAGATCAAATTATTAGTTTCTTCCCCTCCGTAGTTATTGGTAGGAGAGTGTTTTGATCATTCTGGGACCCCTAATGCATCAGGGAAATATTTAAAAACAAAAATGTTATAATTTTACAGTACGCGTGACTTTTAAGTATCATTTTCGAAGGAAACTCGTCATATGTTTCCTGAATGAATAAATTCCCAGTAGGTCAAACTACCATTTTCTTGCCCTCCGTACGCACCTGTGTGGAATTTTTTTTTTAAATCTTATGACTCCTAGTGGGCCAGGGCAATAATTAGAAACAAAAATGTTATATATTTACACTATGAGCGACTTCTGGGTATCCCCTTTCGAGCAAAGCTCATGAATGTTTTGATGACAATCAATTTCTCAATAGGTCAAACTATCAGTTTCTTCCCCTTCACAAGCCCCGATGTACGATTGTTTTTTACCATTTTTACTCTCTAATTACGTTAGGGTAGTAAGTAGAAAAAATTGTTACAGTTTTACACTACGCTCATGTTCTAGACATTCCCTTCCATGCAAAACTCGTGAATTTTTTAAGGTGACCTATTTTTCGATTGGTCAAACTATCAGTTTCTTTCCCTTCATAGTTCCCCGTATGCAATATCTTTTGACCATTTTTGAACCCCTTATTCATCAGGTCAACATTTAGAAAAAAAATAATATATTTTTACACTACGCCCAACATCTAGATATCCCCTTCAAAGCAAAACTCGTGAATTTTCCGATGACGACCTATTTTCCAGTAAATGTGTGAAATATTTTCTTACCATTTTAGGACTTGTAGTGCATCAGGGCAATAAATAGAAAAAAAATGTTATATTTTTACACTATTCGACACTTCTAGGTATCCCTTTCCAAACAAAACTCGTGAATTATTTGATGACAACATATTTCTTGGTAGGTCAAACTATCAATTTTTTGCCTTCCCTATGTCCCTGTAAAATATATTTTTTGACCATTTTGGGGCTCCTAATGCGTTAGGGATATAAGTAAAAAACAACACTTTTATAGTTTTAAATTACATGCGTCTTCTAGGAATATCCATCTAAGAAAAACTCGTGAATTTTTATAAGATGAACTATTTTCCAATAGGTCAAACTATTAGTTTCTTCCCCTCCGTAGTCCCTTGTAGGTGATTTTTTTACCATTTTCAGACTCATAATTAATAAGGGGAAACATTTCGAAACAAAAATGTTATAGTTTTAAACTATGTGCGACTTCTAGGTAATCCCCTTCCAAGCAAAAGTCGTGAATTTTTTTATGATGATCTCTTTTTCGGTAGGTCAAACTATCAATTTTTTGCCTTTCGTATGCCCCCGTGCGTGATATTATTTTACCATTTTATGACTCATAGTGCATCTAATCAATAATTAGAAACAAAATTATTATAGTTTTACACCACACGGGACTTTTAGGACTTACAATCGCCCTTTATCAGTCAACATCTTTAATAGTTTTACAAGGTTTCTTGTATCCTTCATCCCTGATAGTCTGGCTTATTTGTTCTTGACTAACGCCATCAATATTTAGATAAATATTTCCCCATGAATTCATGGCTGCAACACATGGTCTTAGTAACGAACATATAAAGAAGTTAGGATAATAAGAAAATAGAGAGGATAGCATACTTAGGATTCTATGTAGGAATAATTAACTTGGTTGAACTTTAATAGAAACATGTCACATACTAAATTTCGTACGTATATTTTGAATTACATAGATAACTAATAACATTCATCACAAGAAATACAAATGCATAGAAATATAAGGGTATAACGTAGATTTATTTAGTCTTATTACAACGAAACTTTATAACATAAACTGTCATCGAGGATAAAACAATGGTAATAAATTATAACTACATGTATTGGTAAGTAATTGTTTGAATAATCCACATAGTTCGGCCAGTCTTGCTAGTGAATTTCCAGAGGTACATAACCGTTTAGTATAGGTGTGATGTGGCAATTGAAGTCTTGGGGAGGGGGAAATTATGGTCTTCACTATATTCCTGGTTCATCTTGAGAAAAATAATGTAAGCACGATTGTCAAGTAGATAATTCTAATTCTATAATAGTTTGATAAATAATTTGAGGAATATAAGTGGAATCAAATTAAAATAGGATGTGATCAATCGCAAGAATTTGATGTGATCAGTAATAGTAAACTAAATAAAACATAACACAATCAATAATATCATGATATCCAAAATGATAAAAATTTCGATTTAGAATGGTTAAGGTTGTAGAAGGTTCTAAAATAAATAACCAATAATTATTTGTTAAAGAGGCTAAGGGTAATAGCCATAATGGAAACTTGTCAATTCCTGAACTTGAACCAATTTCAAGGGGATAATAATTTACTATATAGTCTAATAATAATCATGTAAGGACATTTTTGTCCATTATCAATTTGTTATGTCATACGCCGTTACACCGTTAAAGAAATTCAAGATTCATACAGTCATCAACGAATCCGAATATCAAAAGAAGAAGAGGAATCAAAGTCTGATGAGACGGACCGGTCCGCCCAGAGAAAACGAACCGATCCGACCCCAGACCGGTCCGCCCCTTTACCGGACCGATCCGCCTGCTGAAAAGCCAGTATACCCCGGACTCGTAGCGAGCCGATAAAGCCCAAAATAAAATGAACCGATTCACCTCCTCGGACCGATCCGCCTCAGACCCGGACCGGTCCGCCTGGGATAACTTCAAACAGATCGTGTTCATATTTTTTCGGCCAAGTTTTTCCTTTATAAACCCACTACGGGGATTTGTTTAGTAAGACTTATGCACACGATTTTCAGAGTTCATAACCCTAAAAGTCTTAACTTTTATGAGTTCCAAACTCATGGTTTGATTCACACAACCTCTCATACATTTGTGAATCACTTTTGGTAACCCTAGAACACAAACTGTTGCTGTTCAACCGTTGTGAAGAAGACCGCCCTTCTTCTTCATTGCAGCCCTCCTGGAAAGGGAAATTTCCAGCCGCCGACTACAGAATCCGACACCTGAGGGTAATTCTTAGTCACTTTTATTTTCATTGTAATCCGAAATTATACAGTTACAATATTATAATGAAAATAAATGGTTTTGCCCCTTTGGGGGATTTTTCCTCACATGTATGTGTTTGAATGTTCTTACATATATTATCATCTTGTTTAATCACATATAATTGCATGTTTAGGTTTTAATTGGGTTCAAACTGTGTTTAATTAAATAACTTCCTTATTTGAACGCACACGCACTCCTCTCAAATTGGTATCAGAGCCAGTTACACAATTTTACCGTGTAATTTTTCGCAAAATTTTTCTAAGATATCAATTTTCTGAAAAATTGATTTTTGAAAACGAGTGTCTTCATTATGGAGAAGTTATATAATAAAATGCTAGTTTTTGACGGGACAAACTATGCATATTGGAAAGCCCGTATGAGATCTACATTAAAAGTCATTGATGAACGTGTCTGGATTTTGGTTGAAAGAGGGTGGACACCTCCCTCCGTCACTGTTGATAATGTGATCAATTTAAAACCTGTCACTTCTTGGACTGAAGACGAATTTAGATGGTCTTCATTCAATTCCAAGGGTCTAAGTGCTATTTCTGGTTCAGTCACACCTGATGAGTTCAAACGCATAATGACGTGCACCACGTCAAAAGAGGCATGGGATGTTTTACAACTCACCCATGAAGGAACTAATGCTGTGAAAGAGTCTAAATTGCAAAAATCTGACAACTCAATTTGAAACCATCACCATGCATGAGACTGAATGTTTTGATGATTTTTATGCTAGACTTTCTGACATTGTTAATACTAGTTTTAATCTTGGTGAACATATCCCTAATGCTAGAGTTGTTAAAAAAATTCTTCGTTCTTTGCCTAAGCGTTTTATCCCTAAAGTCACTGTGCTAAATTCTATGGGTAACTTAAATACGCTAAAATTGGAAGAACTTGTAGGGGATTTGCAAACATATGAAATTGATATGTTCCCTAAAACTTCTAAGTCTAAAGATAAGGGAATTGCGCTTAATGCCCAAGAGAGAAAGAGTGAGTGGTCGACTAGAAAGAGAGTAGAGTCATCTAGAAAGAGAGAGACTGACACGTCAGATTCTGATTGTGATTTTAACTTAGATGATTTGGCTATTTTTGCAAAAAATTTGAAAAGGATTCTCAAAATTAAGAAAAATGGCTATTTTAAAGATAAAAAGAAATTTGAGAAAAATAAGTTTGAAAAGAAAAATGAAAAAGTTTTTAAAGATCCTCCTAAGAAAGAAAGTGAGAGATGCTTTGAGTGCGACGGTAGGGGTCATAGAGCCTTTGAGTGTGCCAAACGTCTGAACAGAGAGAAAGGGAAAGTTTTCCTTAATTCTACCCTTAGCGACGACAGTGAGGTCGAGTCGGTGGATTCTGGAGACGAGTCACTGCATGATTGTAACTTCACCGCATTCATGGCTAGTCATGTGAGCACTACTTGTTCTCCTCACGATGATGAGGATGATGCATCATAGGGACACCTCGACAGTGAGATCGATGTGAGTGAGGGGGAGGATGACACAACTGAGAGCGAAAGTGATATTCAACGCGCCTACGCTGAGTTGTATTCTGAGTCGTTTAAAACTAAAAAGCGTAACAAAGCATTAGTTCTTAAGATCACCGGCTTAGAGGAAGATTTAAGAAAAGCGAGAGAGAGAGAGTCCTCCACCTGCACCGCCCTGAGAGAGAGAGAATCTGCCTGTGCTGAGAAAGAGAGTTTGTTTAGAGAGAGAGAGAGAGTATTTTTTAGAAAGAGAGATGGGACTTGACTAAACAAGTGGCTAGTCTTACGAGTGAGCTCCATTCCTCCGTGGAGACTCGAAAGAAACTTGAAGCCCTTATTGCCCAGCTGACTCATGATCTTGAGAAAGCACGGGAAGTCAAGGTACAAATCGAGGACATATCAGGTAAAATGGGAAAGATGCTCCTCGGCCCCGCTTTAGGTTTTGGTGATAGGTAGGGAATTGTTTATGATGGTGCCTCCACCTCCCAAATTTCACCTGGACCAGTTCCTGAGTTTACTACGAATCCTTATGGCCATCGTCAAAAACCTCAAAGGAGAGTTCGATCAAGAAAAGCAAACCAAGGTCCTCCTTTGACTGTGTTCTTTTGTACTTATTGCAAAAGAAAAGGCCACCTCAGGGAGTTTTTCTATAGCATAGGTTGAACATGATGTACTACTGCTCCACCACGTCATACTGATGAGTTTTCTAGTCTGAGAGAGCTAGTTGAGGTCTTAGCTGCCACATCTCAGAGTTTGATGGAAGAATTCCGACGGATGTCTTTGCCATTAGTGAATGCTTCTCACATTCCAGCTAAAACCAACAACAACAAAGGCAAACAAAAGGTCACCACTTCTTGGGTACCTAAGAAAGATAAAAAGGCTTTTGTTGTTCATGTTGCTCTCAAAGCACATAATACCTCACAGTGGTATTTTGACAGTGGTTGCTCCAGACATATGACAGGTGATGATTCATTTTTTACATCTCTTGAGGATTATCAGGATGGCAGAGTCACCTTTGGAGATGGGAGCAAGTCTAGCATTGTAGGATGAGGTACTGAGGAGTTACCATGATTTCCTAAGCTAGAGGATGTGTTGTACGTCAAAGGTTTAAAAGTAAACATTCTCAGCATTAGCCAGCTGTCCGACACTGACTTTGCAGTAAATTTTAACCGGGACGCGTGTAATGTCTACAATTAAGCCGGTAAACTTTTGATGCAAGGGGTGAGGACCGAGGATAATTCCTATGGGACTGAGCCTACTTCCTCACTTATCTGCAACAGCGCCACGATCATTCCTATGGATCTGTGGCACCAACGTCTAGGTCACGTAAATATTAGAGATCTCACTCGCTTAGCTAAAAAGGACCTAGTACGTGGCTTACCATCTCTTGGAAGGCCAACTTCGATGGTTTGTGGACCCTGTTAGTTGGGAAAATAAATTTGTAGTCCTCATAGGAAGTTGCATTCCATTACCACCTCCCGTGTACTTAAGCTTATTCACGTGGATCTTATGGGTCCTACTCGTACTGAGAGTTTGGGTGGTAAGAGGTATATCCTCGTGATGGTAGATGATTTCTCCAGGTACTCCATTGTAGGTTTTCTGAGAGAGAAATCCGATGCTGTAGAGTTTTTAACGACTAAGTGCCGTGTCCTGCAAAATCAACACGGAGTCACTATTAACAGGATACATAGTGACAAAGGCACTGAATTTAAGGAAGCAAAAGTAGATCTTTATTGTGATAGCCTTGGGATCAAACATGAGTTTTCTGCTGTGAAAAATCCTCAGCAAAATGGGATTGTTGAGAGAAAGAATAGAACGATCCAGGAGATGGCTAGATCTATGCTTCTAGGTCGTAAAGTTTTTAGGAGATTTTGGGCAGAGGCAGTGTCTACTGCATGCCATACGGTGAATAGGGTTTATCTGCGTCCACACACACTGCAGACACCTTATGAGTTGTGGACTGGCAAGAAGCCCAACCTAGCATATTTCCGTGTTTTTGGGAGTAAATGCTACATCCGACGGGATAGAGAGAAATTAGGAAAGTTTGACTCTCGGAGCGATAAGGGAATATTGTTAGGCTATTCATCAAATAGTAGAGCGTACCGGGTTTTTAACCTAAAGAGATCTAAGGTTATGGAGTTAATAAACGTCACCGTGCAAGATGACGAACCTCCGATGTCTATTGATCCTAACTTTCAGTGTGAGGATGAGGATTGTTCTGACAGTGATTTACCTGTTCCTCTCCCACACCCTGTGGACCCTATTATTGTGTTAGGGGACACACCTGCTTGGGTTCGTAAGAGTCATGACCCTTCTGCCATTGTTGGTGATCCCACTCTTGGGGTCAAGACTCGTTCTCAACTAGAGAATGTTGTTAGCCATTTTTGCTACACGTCCAAAGTCGAGCCTAAGAATCATAAAGAAGCACTCAAGGATGAACATTGGATATCTGCTATGTAGGATGAGTTTCTTCAGTTTAAAAAGAACAATGTCTGGGATTTTGTCCCCCGACCTAGTGAGACTAATGTGATTGCTACCCGATGGATTTTCAAGAATAAAATGGATGAAAATGGTACCATAATCCACAACAAGGCTAGGTTGGTCGCTCAAGGCTACACACAGATAGAGGGTGTAGACTTTGGGGAGACATTTTCTCCTGTTGCGAGGCTTGAGTCCGTCCTCTTACTACTCTCCATCGCATGTCATCTGCGCTTCAAGTTATATCAGATGGATGTCAAGAGTGCCTTTCTGAATGGTATTCTACAGGATGAGGTTTACGTGGAACAACTAAAAGGGTTTGAAGACCCACAGCACCCGAAGCACGTCTACTATCTGAAGAAAGCCTTGTATGGTTTGAAGCAAGCACCCCGTGCTTGGTACGAGAGGCTTACTTTCTATCTCTGAGCCCGTGGCTTCAAGAGAGGGGGAGTATATATGACGTTGTTCGTCAGGAGAGATGACGACGCAATTTTGGTTGCCCAGGTCTATGTGGACGACATAGTCTTTGGATCCACGTGCTCTCAACATGCTTATCACTTTGAAGAGGAGATGAAAAGTGAGTTTAAGATGAGCATGGTTGGTGAGCTTACTTTCTTCCTTGGTCTCCAGGTTCGTCAGCTAGAGGATGGGATTTTCATCTCCCAATCCAAGTATGCTAGAGACCTAGTGAAGAAATTTGGTTTAGACTCCGCTAAGTATGCAGTAAACCTATGAGTACCACTACCAAGCTTAGTAAGGACACTTCAGGCAAGGACGTAGAGCAAACCTTATATCGGAGTATGATAGGTAGTCTTCTCTACTAGACTGCTAGTCATCTTGACATAGCCTTTAGTGTTAAAGTCTGTGCGCGATATCAGGCGTCCCCAAAAGAGTCACATTTACTTGCTCTAAAACGTATTATTAAATACATGAGTGGGACTCTCTCATACGGTATTTGGTATTCCTTTGATACTGATGACCGTTTGTCCGCCTATTCAAATGCCGATTGGGCCGGGGATATAGATGGTTGTAGGAGCACTTCTGGTGGGTGTTTCTATTTTGGTTCTGCTCTTGTCTCCTGGCTGAGCAAGAAGCAAAATTCCATCTCTTTGTCCACTGCGGAGGCTGAGTACATAGCCGTTGGGAGTTGTTGCACGCAACACTTGTGGATGAAGCAAATGCTGGAAGATTATGGGATTTCACAGGACACCATGACCATTTCCTGTGATAACACGAGCGCGATACACATATCTCGCAATCCAGTCCAGCATTCGCGCACAAAGCACATCAGGATACGCGAGCACTTTATACGACAGCTTCTTGAGGAGAAAATCGTATCCCTGAGTTTTATTCCTACCGACCGTCAGTTAACTGACATTTTCACGAAACCTTTAGATGCCCTTAGATTTGATAGTCTTAGGAAGTCTTTGGGGATTTACACAATTGACTGAGGGGTTGGTCCATGTCTAGAATAGGATGCTTTTTCATGTTCATATCATATGCTTCCTATTGCTAGTTTGTTTTATATGAATCATTGTTTTGTTGTACAGCTATTTATTTATTCTTTAAAAAAAATCCAAAAAAAATATTTTTGTTTTTGTATATAAAAATTTTGAGAAAAGCCCAAAAAGATTTTAGTATTTCTTTTGCACCTTTTTATGGATGAACATTTAAGATAGCCAAGTCACAATTTCATTCCATTTATTCCTGTGACTGTTTGATAGAGATTTGAGACGCTACATCATTTCATCCATGTGCTTTACATTGTATGGAGTCTTTGAGATGTGATTAGTGATATCTTTCTACATGTTTGACTCCTATCTCCTTTATTTCACACATGCACGGCTTTAATTGATTATTGCACTTGTCTATCACGTGCTGGCTTGAGTGTTTCCATCTCAATTCTGTCTATTCAACTTACAATATGCGATAAAACTTGACAAGATTGGAATGCATGTAAAAACCATTTTTATGAGACTGGGTGTTTGTTTAAGAAAGGGGAGGGGCTGCGAAAGGTAATTATCATTTCTTTGCGCAAAAACCACCGTTCAACAAGACCTAAAAAATGGAGTAATTTTATTATCCGAGGTCCAAAGAGGTTAAAAGAGCCCGAAAAAATTGAAAGGCAATAAAAAGATATTCATGCCAAATATGGGCCATTTAGATTTCACCATCAATTCTCCAAAGTTTGAGAATTTAGATTACCTCTATTCAAAATATAAATCTGAGGGAGTTAGGTTGGAGAATATAAACGGGTTTGCACTTCCTTGAAAGTCCTGAAAAAGCATGAAATAGTTTTGGACGTTATTGGTGTGGAAATCACTTTGAGCTTTGATTTGTTGATTTGATTAAGTCAATGTATTATATTACCATTTTTTTTACACCAAAGGAAGATTTTGAGTTCATTCGTTAGGAGTATCCAATATTCATCGTGCACATATGTCATGTTTGTATGCATTGATTTTCCTATCGAATTTGATCACACCACTTCATTTACGCTATCATCGACTTGGTTGTTTTTGTGATCATTCATGGTGTGTTTCCTTGTATATATTCTTGTTTGTTTGGAAAATTTTGAAAAATTCAAAAATAGTTGTTTATTCCTTGTGACACCCTTGCTTTGTTTGTTTGATTTATTCTTCTCATTTGTCTATTTGGGGACATCATAAAAAGGGGGAGAATGAATTATCATATTTTGGGGGAGTTTTGTGTTTTTGAGAATTGATACAACATGCTTTCTTCATTTGATATCTCATTTCAAACTCGATACGTCACTTGGTATTTTTCTTTTTCTCATGTGTGTAGGTACTACATGGATTATCATTTGATTGCACACCCTGATGAGAAAAGCGTTGAGATTTTTGAAGAGTTGAAGAACAAACGATGAAGTCTTATTCAATTGTATCTTTCCAGTCTTGGGTTCATGGAAGGATAGATTTGTATAGGCATTTTTAGTTGGTTGATAATTCGGATGTTTGTTTTTATGTATGTACCGGCATAGACATAGGGGGAGATTTGTAAGGACATTTTTGTCCATTATCAATTTGTTATGTCGTACGCCGTTACACCGTTGAAGAAATTCAAGATTCATATAGTCATCAATGGATCCGAATATCAAAAGAAGAAGAGGAATCAAAGTCTAATGAATCGGACCGGTCCGCCCAGAGAAAACGAACCGATCCAACCCCGGACCGATCCGCCCTTTTACCGGACCAATCCGCCTGCTGAAAAGCCAGTATACCCCGAACTCGTAGCGAACCGATAAAGCCCAAAATAAAACGAACCGATCCGCCTCCTCGGACCGATCCGTCTCAGACTCGGACCGGTCCGCCTGGGATAACTTCAAACAGATTGTGTTCAGATTTTTTCGGCCAAGTTATTCCTTTATAAATCCGCTACGGGGATTTGATTAGTAAGACTTATGCACACGATTTTCAGAGTTCATAAACCTAAAAGTCTTCACTTTTATGAGTTCCAAACTCATGGTTTGATTCACACAACCTCTCATACATTTGTGAATCACTTTTGGTAACCCTAGAACACAAACCGTTGCTGTTCAACCCTTGTGAAGAAGACCGCCCTTCTTCTTCATTGCATCCCTCCTGGAAAGGGATATTTTTAGCCGCCGACTACAGAATTCGACACCTGAGGGTAATACTTAGTCACTTGTATTTTTATTGTAATCCGAAATTTTACAGTTACAATATTATAATGAAAATAAATGGTTTTTCCCCTTTGGGGGATTTTTCCTCACATGTATGTGTTTGATTGTTCTTACATATGTTATCATCTTGTTCAATCACATATAATTGCATGTTTAGGTTTTAATTGGGTTCAAACTGTGTTTAATTAAATAACTTCCTTATTTCAACGCACGCGCACTCCTCTCAAATCACCATAATGTTTAATTACCATATTGAATCGATTGGAGTCCGTAAACCAAAAATTTCATTTCGGTAAGAAAATTTGCAGAGTTTAAATACTCTTAGCACACAATGAATTAAATCCTCAAAACAAAATCATTCTTTTCTATTTTACTTCAGGAACAAGGATATATATATATATATATATATATATATATATATATATATATGTGTGTGTGTGTGTGTGTGTGTGTGTGTGTGTGTGTGTTGTTGTTCAAATGTTTCTCTATAAGCACATATGTTCAACTGAAAATTTCATAAAACTAACCAAATTGGGTAGAACGATATAGTCAATGTCATCCCAAAAAAGTTGAATCTTATAAAAAAACAAATATTGGCTTTAAAATCATTGAAAATAGTATTATGTACTGAATTTAATTAAAGGTCAAATTTTTCAAAACCCTAGGTCAAAATTCGAAAGGTTGAGGATTAAGTGGTCAACACGCACGTGCGTACAATTAAAATCAGCACATGTGCCCTTTGACCAAGCGCATGAGGGCGCATGACCAATGAATTTTTTTTTGAAAAACTTTCCAGAAATTTTATTTTATATTTCTGGTCAAAATGATATAATACATCACCTGGTTTGGCCAACTAAAACCCTAATTCGACCATACCCTCAAAATTTAATTAAAGAGTATTAACGTTTTCTTTTTCACTTAAACCCCTAGATTTTGAGATTTTCAAATTTTAACCTCAAAATATACTCTTCACATTATTTCCAATATATAAGTCTTCTGCATACCCATCTAAAAATGAGTAGATTTAATAATATTTAATAGGAAAGAAAATTTAAAAACAAACCCTTGTAAGTTATTTAAATGCATTTTATGTGTATATGTAGGTGCCCTTGACGTTCTTCAATGTTTCAACCACTCCTCTATAATTCAACGTACACCTGCGCAATGTCCATAACACACTAGTCCACGTGTGCCTTGGTATCCACCGATACAGCTACAACAATCACATATGATTCAGAACACGGAGTCCACCGCTTCTTCACCGCAATAAACACGTATAGAATCCACCGCACGAAAATAGGTTCTTCAATGACGGATGACGGAAGAATGAAACCGTGGTGTAAACACAAGATCTCTAAACACAATGGTTATGAAATCCGGGATCTTGTAAACGCGAAGGATGTTTTTAATTTTGAAAACCTTTGTAAACAAGTGTAGGAAAATGTACGTGTTCTATTCTGTTCTGCACCCTTCGAAATTTTGAGCAAAAGACGCCTTAAATAAAAACTTTAAGTCGGAACATTGTTAGAACGATATTGGCTTGTCGTTAGAACGACTTACGAATCTCGTTCGAATGAGATATCCATATCGTTAGAACGACCTACTGATGTCGTTTGAACGACTATAGATGTCATCTGATCTTCTAAAACTAAAAAGGAAAGATCCATATGACTCTAAAACATATTTATCTCAGAATAAATGAAGTTTAAACATTTTAAAATCATTTTTGAATAAAGTAACATCCGTATAACAAATTTACCGAGTTCTATAAATATTATACGTTCATACCTGAGAGATACACGAAATGTAATAGGACATGAAGATGTGAAACGTGCACCAATAAACATGGCATGGTCTAGTTTTGAAGCTTAGCCGCCACGTCTTCAAAACAACGTCATAGACTATGTGGAAATCGTGACAAGTAAAAAACTTTCAAATTAGTTTTGGTCTGTAATAATGCCAATATATACAAATTGACACTATTTGAAAATGTGTCCTTACAAATCTCCCCCTTTGGCTATTCCGTGAGAAAAAATAAAATAATGAAATGCCCGAGTCCCGACGTTAAGCTAAATTACCTAAATTCAATCCCATAAACCCAAAAATAAAATACAAAACATGATCTAGTAAACAAATATCGGACCGACAACATGAACTATCTCCATTTGATGTAGTCACAAAATTTCCAATCTCTAAATAATCACTACAAACACGAAACAAACAAATACCGTGTGAAGTACGGAGGTACAAATGATATAAACCTTATGATACAAAATTGTAAAACAAACCATTTTTTAACATGTGAGAAAAACATATGATACCAATATGTGTACACATTTTTCAATATAGCTCAAATCACTGAAACCAATATGTAAACAACACAATCAAAACATGATATCAGTATATAAGCATGTAAAAACATGAGTTATCATCAAACAAACTCCCCCTACATCACATACTAGCTCTCCCCCTTTTTGTCTCAAATTGGCAACCGGAGAACAGGATAAACAAACAATCATCATATCTAGAATGATAGGAATCATGTGGTATATCTAGATAAACAATGATGCCAACTAATAATAATCAGAAGGTATGAAATCGTAGCTAGCAAACAGTCACAAATATGAATCATAAATATCAAGAATGAAGTGACTAAACAAATCAATGCAATATAAGAATCAATCATGAATAATTTGTATCAACTGCATGTAAACTGTTCAAAATAACCCAGAAGTACCAAAATAATGTAATATCAGCATATATACGAAGCAGGTATAAATATCAGAAGGAAATTTCAAAAATCCATCCTAGGTCATTCGAACAATAATGCTAGGTCATTTGAACGACTGGGGCATGTCATTTGAACCAGGAAAAAACTTACCTGAAACAGTAGCATGTCACGCGAACAATCTAAGAAACGATAAAAACAACCTAAGATACAACCATCCCTGATACTTTTAATACCTCGTTACTAGGATCATTAGATCCAGTATTTGAGCGACAAGGATATGTCGTTTGAATGACATCTAGAAGTCGTTTGAACGACTTCGAAAATTTCATATTCTAGTTCTAAAAATATGCAGAATTTGTCCAGCGAATTTGTTTCTCAAAACATCAACTGGAAATACGAAACATTAGCAAAATAGAAAATATGAGTTACATGCTAACATAGTATCAATGTGCCTAAACATGAATACATAATGAATGGGCGTGACCTACAACAAATGAATCACAATTTAAACACATCGAAACAATCAAGAAGCTCTAATTGATAGCTAAATGTCATCAAATTAAGTATTAACCACATGTGACAATTAATATATTGGATTTAATGAACTAAACAACCAACATGCACACAAATCCAAAAGTTTGACGACTCTACCAAACAAATTACATCATGCCACGATTTTTTAACATTAGGAATTGTGGTACAAACCCATTGTTCTTTTTCATCCAAACACCCTCATATATTCATATATCTTTTTCTAGTTCTTTTGAGATTTCTGCT
Source organism: Sambucus nigra (assembly GCA_949130495.1). Classification (NCBI taxonomy): domain Eukaryota; kingdom Viridiplantae; phylum Streptophyta; class Magnoliopsida; order Dipsacales; family Adoxaceae; genus Sambucus; species Sambucus nigra. The sequence continues at coordinate 238,403,609 of OX422211.1, forward strand.
TTCTCACCTGAGAGAAATCCTATTGGTCCCTTTTTGGCATATGTTTCTTTTTATTGCCCTAATTTTTTCTCGGTCACTTTTAAACGAGGTTTTTTATAACGAGTTTATTGTACTCTCGCAGTCCTTTCCTGTGCACGCTCATCATTTTTTCAATTAAACAATATCTATCCTCACGGGAAACTCTTACACGCACACCTCCTCCTAAGTCTAATTACACATAAATGACAAAATTGAGAGGAGAACATCTCACCAAACTCAAATATGCATGAGAAGTTAAACATTCATAAAAGCTCGTGCATTTGTGTACGATGGCATATATATAAAGTCAAATCCAAATGCACATCAACTTTGAAACAACCCCATTAATAAATGGTTAAGATCAATATAAGCATATATAATTATAACCAAATGTCCTAGTAACATGGATAATGAAATGATGGGGGTCCAAGCACACCAATATGCCACATCAAACATGTAAACCCACAATACAAAAATAAAACGAAAATCTTTTTGTGTTTTAAAAAAAATATTTGACTCAAAAGACAAAATCTTTTTGTATATTCTCAAAAATATATGAAACCATTTTTTTTTATATATTTTCAGAAATTTTATCAAAATAAAATCTTTTTGTAATTTTCCAAATAAGACTTAAATAAAAGGAAAACATATAATACAAAGAAATATCATGAGAAGTATCATGTGAAAGAAGACGAGAGTCGTGAATTTGAATTCCCAAAGCCTCTAAGTCCGAGGTGTGTAACGACGCATGGGATTTTGGGAAATGAAACGACTTTTGTTCCGGGTCAGGGTGTACAATTTATAGATGTGTCATCATAGAGTTTGAGTTGTACAAGGAACCCAAATAACATGTGGATAAGCCAAGGAATACCTGAATAACTTTATTTATATCAATAAGTGTAATTATATATATTCATATATCTATACTAATAATTGTAACATACATGAACTTATTGGAAAAAAACTATTTTTAGCTAGTACTTATCATTAATTTCTAAATAGTCTACAGATTTATCACCATGTTCGCAAAGATTTCACACGTCTTTTAATATACTTTTTCTTAATTCAATATATAATTTAATAATTTAGTTTTTTAATTTGATATCGTTATTGTAAATTGTATGCACGCAAGATTTCAATTTAACATGGTATGGATAACATTGGCATGTATACTTATATTTCTCTCATTTTTTGTTCTAAACCACAACCATGATGAAACATTTGATTGAATCAATTTTTCACATGCACAATATATGTGAAATTATTTAAGCCTAGAGCTGAATAATTATGACTATGAAGAAAAGACATTGCCGAGTGTAAATATTGATTTGTTTGTATATATATTATTGATCTTAGGATATCATAATCTAAACACAAATTTTGATAGGTTAAAATCTCTCACATCAGGTGTGAATTAAGACGATGATAAATGGAGACGCATTGGATTTGAAAAGGTGGAAATACCTTTAAATCCCACATCGATAAAAGTGCTAAAATTTTGAACATGGTCGTAGTACAATGGCAGCTACAATTCTTAGACATGTCACACTTCCAACATCGGATGTTATCCAAACCTAGTTTATAACTTAGCTTATCTACTTGAAGTTGAACCTAATATCTAATATGTTTTCATAGATAGTTTCTTAGTAATGCTTAGTCGACAGTTGAACACTAGAGTTTTAAAGATATGGAACTAATTGTCAATAATAAGAAGAAGTATATGGGCTTAGTTTATTGACTAAAAGTAGTTTTAAAAAAGAGAAACTAATCATTGTGGGTTAAAGATGAATTTGTTTCGTCTCATTTCTTAAAAGAGTGCAGTCATAAAAGGAAAACAATCATATAAAGAAAAGTTGCCTGAAGAATATTTGATTCTAGATTTAAACCACCAACCAAACCACGAGAAAGCCATAATCAACTCGCATAAAAAATCCAAAAGTAATAATTAACATAAGGGTGAAAACCATGATTAGATACTTTTACATTTCAACGTAGCAAAGCAATGGGATCATCCTTAGTAACAATCCTTATTTTCTCGCATAAAAGCTTATTAAGCATGATACGTTGAAGATGGAGCATGTTTATCAATTAATATCACCCTTAACACAAATGTGGATATAAATAATTTATAATATAAAGCCCAAGTTTGAAAAGTCATTACACATTTATAATTAATGAATAAATCCAATCCACCACAATATGATAAATATCGAACTAAAGTAACGTAATCTCCACCAACATAAAATAAAGGTTCGGGCTTATGCCCTTACAAAATTCCAAAAAAATAAATATATGAACACCCCAATGATATTATGATAGGGATGGGTGAGCCTTTTCATTTATCTTATTGAACATGAATATGGACTAATTGGGTGTAAAATTTGAGTTAATAATGCGGTTTGAAACATAAGGTTGGACTTTAGCGAAATCCGAGGACATAATTCTGTTATAAGGGGAGGAAAATATAATACCCTGTAATTTTTTAATAAAATATTTCGACTAATTTAAATTAGACAATTAAATCGTAATTTGGGAATAAATTTAAATCAGATGTATTTAAATCTAGATGGGTAAAATTTTAAAATTAAAATAAACGACTATTCGTGATTTTTTAAATATAAAACGCAACTGAACATAATGGGCTTGTGAGTGAAAAATAAGTAACACAAATAAAATTTTGGGCGCGTGTCATTTGCACATAATACAATGTCGAAGCGAAACAAAAATATGTGGGACGCATTTTGGGAGCGTTAGAGACTCGGTTTAGTGTTTTAAATATTTAGAATTGGTCACGGGTCATAGGTATATGAGTTGGGGAGCTTTTGAGCTAATCGAGTTATGGATTCGGGTCCATTTGGGGGATCAAAAGTTGGGCTTAGGGTCCAACTCGGGATTAGCACTAATTAAGAGTTAAGTCGGGGTAAACCACTCCCCCACTATCATTTTAAAAAAGCCTAAGAGTTGCATTTATGGGAGGAATTGAGAGAAACACCAAAGAAGATAGAAAGGGCTAGAACAAAAGGAGAAATCAAGGAACATCTCCTCTACCACTTTAAGGCAAGAATTTTCTTGCTTACTTTATGTTTTCAAAGTATTTATCAATGCATCATATTTATTCCCTTAAATTTCTGAAAATTAGTCTTGGGTATGCTTGATTTGATGAGAAATAACATATGTAGAGAATCGCATTCTTTATTGTAGGATTATTTTCATAAATTAGGTGTAGTATTCTTGGGATTTAAATTTAACCCCTTAGGGTTCTTGATGATAATTGGGGATAACTTGATGTTTAAGGTAGAGATTAGTAAATGATGAATTATGGAATGAAATTCTGGGAAAACCCCAAATTTAGATGTTTCATAACACAAATCACTTGGTGGGAAAATTGGGATTGAAATCTGATTAATATGAATATTAGGTGATCATAAATTCTTGAAATTTGGGTGCAAATTCAGGACTAATCCGTACGATTAATGATCCCAATTAGGTTAACTAAGTTGTACGAACTCAACTAGATAATTATGAAGTAGGATAAACCATTCGAATTGAATTTGGAATGGAATGTAGGAATCCCGTCATGGAAAAAACGATCAGATCTAGGCTTCTACTCAGGTCTGAATCGATTCGGCCTTGAGCGAATCGATTCGGCCCTAGCAGTGAATCGATTCGGCCTGGAACCGAATCGATTTGGCCTTGGGGGTAAATCAAGTTGGGCCTTGGGTTTGGTCATGAATATTTTTAGGAGTCCAAGCGAGTGAGTAGAACCGTGTTTAGGGCAATAATGAATTTATTAAAAATAAATGTACCCATAATAAGTTGGAGCAAATTACAAAAAACTAGATGTTGAGTAATTATTTTGTGGGATGGGATTCAATAAACTATTAGGCGATGAATTATTATCAAATGACTTATTGTTGAATTTAGTTGGGCTCTTATTGTAATTTTTGGGAGTATTGAGGGATACTATCATTAACAAGGGTATTGGGGAAAATGTTGTGGATCTTGGTTAGATTTTTATGGTAATTATGGAATAATTACCTTTACTATTCTATATTTGTACGTGGACATACCAGTGGACCATCCTATCGGCTCGGGGTTCGCCGTAGACCACACGTCGACACATGTGGACTTAACGATGTGTAGGTCATATAGGTACTATGTAGAGGCTCCACCCTCGATGACACGAATGGTAGATTCCCTTATGTGTCACGTATATGGAAGGACATATATTATAAATTCCTCAGATACTATGAAAATAAGTTAATTGCCTAAGGATGTGGATATAAATTAAAATTGTGATCATTTATTGCATAGTGAATATTTATGCTTCTTATGTGGAAATTATGAGACTAGGAAATTATGGAAATTGATAATAAAATGTAGTCAATACATTTAAATAATTTAATCATTGTATAAAGTTGGCACGTAGTCGTAGTTATTATTTGGGAACTTTTGGGATGCGAGACATGTCACATTTAGATGAGGGGTGAGGTGTTACATGCATGTGAGTGACGAAAGGGGGATAATTATTATGCATTTACTGTATTATTGTATCGTAAATTAATTATTTCACACCTCGGACTCTGATCCAAATTATAAATGTTTTCCCCCAGGTCATTTCTAGATAGGGATAACAGGACTGTTGCTATACCAGCCTTGCGATCTCTCAGTGCTTAGCATCTTTTCAGACTATCGACTCTAGCGTAGGTGCTCTTCTGTTAGAGTTTAGTTATTCTATTTGAGAAAACAATTGTAAGGGCATAAGCCCAAGATTTATTTATCTATTTATTTATTACATCATGCTTGAGTTTAAATTTTAAATTGTTGTGGGATTTATTTATTTAGTTGGTGTTGACTTGAAATTTATTTATTGTTCGTGAGATATTTATAAAGTTTAAATTATCGACGTTTTTAAATAATAACATTTACATTACGTTGTGTTGAGAATGATATCAATTGATCAACAAGTCCCATTTTCGACATATCGTGCCTGACCATCCTTTACGTGACAAAATGGAGGTTGTTACACCTTTAATTATTTTCTTTGAAATATCACGTTCTAACTGTTTGAATATAAGAGAATATGTCTATCGGTGAATAATTTTGACAAAGATGTAAGTATTAACCGCCAAGAACAATAATGTAATACCCCGTAATTTTATTGATATTTATTTAAGGGATTAATTAAATTAAATGCGAATTAATTGAAAATTAATCCGGATATAAATACTGGCGAGATGTGAGTTGGTATTTGATTATGATGTTAAAAAAAATTATTATTTCCGAGTATGTATGGTAATACATGAGTATTGTTAAATATTAAAATTGTCGCGAGACTGAAATACGATAATTTGAGAAATTTAGTTGGGACGCGCGTGTCAGTCGCGTCAGGAATGTAATTATTTGAATTAAAAAGTGAATTTTATTTTTATCAACCGAATGGTCATTTTGAGTGCGCCAACGAGTCCGGAATGGTCGAAATAGTCAAAAAAACTAGCCGGGGGTTTAGTTTGGGTCCCGGGGCATTTTTGGGCCATACCGGCAACTTAAAAGGGTATTTTGGTAATTTTGAATTTTTGGGGATTAAAGCCTACGAATTTTAGGAGTTAATTATACATTATTTAGGAACCCACTAAGCCCATTATCAGCATTTGGCAAGTTAGAGGTCTACAAGAGCTATAGGAAGAGTTGGAAGAGGTTCCCAAAAGAAAACCCATAACCACCATCTTCAACCTTGGGAGAAAATCTGTAGAGAAAGGGGAGAGATCAACCTTCGACCTTCAACATCAAATTCTGAAGAACAATCTAAGGCAAGTGATTTAATATTTTTAACGCATTGAATATGTCTTCCATGCTTAGTGTAGGAATTATCTTATATTGGACTTTTTGAAGAAAACCCATGAAATTGGTTGGAGAAACTTTGAATTTAGGTTAGGATTTCCATATAGTATGATAATGGACTGATTTAATACTTGAATAGTTATATATGATGATTTAAAAACGGATTTATGATGAGTAATTAGGCATCAGAAAATTTAGAGTTCTTGTTCATAGGGTTTGGGGAAATATTTGAAGATTCATATTAATTCCAGGATAATTTGTAAGATTTGACCCCTTACATATGATAAGGAATGATATAGGGTGATTAGAAATGGTTTATATACGTTAAAACATAATTTGGATGGTCTTAGAGTGGATTTAGAGGAAAGAAGAATTGAGAAAAACGGATTTGGGAATTTCTGGGCTGAAACTGCCATCTCGTTAGAAGACCTGCCCAGGTCGTTCGAACGACCTCGTTCGAACGAGCTTCTAACGAGATGACAGTATGACTTCTAACGAGTTGGTATTTCATTCGAAGCCCTTCGTTCGAACAAACTCGTTCGAACGACCTCGTTCGAACGAGACTTCTAACGAGTTGACAGAATGACCTTTTTGGCCTGAATTGATTTCTAGTATCCCGTAGACTTATTTAAATGGTGAGATAACCTTTCCTTATTAACTAGTGGGTATAGTTGGGAGATTGGGTACATCGAGGAGTAAAAACTTAGAATAGTGTCTTGAACCGGATGATATTTGTGGAATTGGGAAGCGAGTAACTAATCACGAAGTGAGGAAAATTGATAACGTAAATACATATAAACCGAGGACTTGTGATTTGTATAACACTAAGTGTTGGTATAAGAACAAGAAGTATACCACTAATAAAATATTTTAATATCTAAGATGTGAGAATGCTTAGTATGTGTAGTTATCTGTGTATGACATACCTACCGTACTTGCTATCATGGGAGGTTGCCGTTCGTTTAGGGCCATCTAATCTTTGTGTGCCTACGGGGGGGATTTAGATTGGTACCTCGAGGACATAGGTCATAGAATGACTTATTGAGAAGTTAATAAGTCTGCTGATCATGGGAGCGTAGGTATGTGCGTGACCCATGTGATGTGAACTATGTTCGCCTCCATTGTTTGTGATTGTTGTTAATGAAACGTTTCCTAAGAGATTCAGAATACGTGGTCCTCATGTACGTGATGTACCGGGATTTGATAGCAGAGTATGTGAGTACCGCAGCTTAGTCTCGGGGTGCTAGTATTGTATATTTTTGGTGAGAACAATATACTGTTGATTGAAATGGATTGTCGTGAATAATTGTGAGAATAAATAATAGCAATGGTTTGTAAAGTGAAAATGTAAGATTTCTAATAAATTGTAGTGCTAAAGTGGGGAAACTGTGTAATAAGTTACAATACTCTATTAAATAGAAGATGTTGGGATTTAAATTGGATATCATATAGAAATGTTAGATTTAGCATTGGACTAGTTAGATATAGGAGTTAGAATGGGTACAGGTACGATAGGAGTGCACAATTAGTTGAGAGGTGAGGAACTCATGTGAGTGCACACACTATCATGTACTTTATATTCACTGTTTAATGATATTAAACACTTGCATTTTTTAAATTATCTTCACATTCGGGCTCTGACCCGTTTGCTTTCGAATCTATTTTTGTAAAAACCTTTTTAGGTGCCCAGCCACAAGGACACCATGCATAGGAGTTCTATTCAGGTGATGTGTTGTAGCTGCTGTGGAAGTTACAGGACCTTGACAGTAGACGCCTCCATTTCTGATCTTGACTCCATTATCAGTTTTTATCATTTGTTGGGCATGTCGCCCATTCCTTTTAGAGACATCTTACTTATTCAGTTATTTCAGACTTTGGGTTGTAATTAATTTCAGGGATGCAGACTTTGTATTTATTTATTTCGGAATTTGGTTTGTTGTGAGGAGTTTTCCTCCAGACTCATTATTATTGGATGTTTATTCTATTGTGGCTATATTGTGTTGGTTATGTTAACTTTTCCTAATTTATTTTTCGCATGTTAATCGGATTTAATTTAAAATGGACAACTCACTTTTTAAATACTAGGTGGTTAGTAAATATTAAAATATTTTCGACAATGATGCTATGAACTGAACCAACTTGGCATTTTGTATTAATTTAATAAAGGAGTAGCTACCCGGTATTTAATTAGTCGGGGTGTCACAAATAAACTAGCCATCCAGAGTTGTATGAAGACATGCTTGCCTTTGAATTCAATCCCCTAGCCGACCCTGGCCATGTGCCAAATGGGCAATGGCACAGGGCCCATTGTAGAGTATGCACCAATATATGAATATTTTAGAGGTCCAAAAATAATTTATGTCTATTAGGAATGTCAATTTTTAAAATAAATTTAATTTTTAGGGGCCCATTTTTTTAAGGGGCATATACCAAATAGTCCCTCTAATATTTTTTAATACACATTTAGTTTAACCCTTTTTATTTTGTTCCAAAAAGTCCCTCACCACATTAAAACACTCAATGTGTGTCGCTAGCGCGGACCTTTAAAAATAAAAGAATATTGGTTAAATGGGTGTTGGAGGGATTTTTTTAAACAAAAAAAAAAAAAAACTGGACTAAATGTATATTAAAAAATGTGTGAGGGACTTTTTAGTAACTGATCCTTTTTTTAACTACCCAAAAATAATTTGTACAAAGAATGATCCAACTATCTCAAAATCTCACCCAACTAAAAGGGGCCCTAAAAAAGTTTAATTTTTCAGGGGCCCGTTTTAGGTATTTAATATCTTTGTACAATATTTTTTTAGAAGAATCCTAAATTGATTTTTGCACAGGGCACTTCCAATCTTATGACCGGTCCTGTTCAAGCAGATAACCCCACATTAGCCAATGGGTTTGAGCTCCCATCCACAATGTAATGCAGCCCATTCCTTCCCATTTAAGCTTCATATTGCTCCATGCAGTATTAATGGCAACTGGTAGAAAAACCACACAAAGTACTAGGCTGTTATTACCTGTTAAAAAAATAAAATGAAATTGCATGAAATTAAAAATGGAAACAATATGAATTTTTTGCCCTTACATGGACTTTATAGTCCAAATTGCGTTCTCAACTAGAAGTGAAAGAAGGTGAATATTAATGCAGTTTCCATTTTTTAAGGGGGTAAAACTGTGGAACTAGGCCTATAATGGTTCAAATTTTAGTCCGAATCCAAACTATTCATTTAGATATGGACTATAATTTATAATCAGTGGTGTATCTAGAATTTTTTTCCAAAGGGGATGGAAAAACTATTACCTTTTTCTCATAAATATATATGGATTATCTTTGTACATATATTATGTAAAAATAAATACTGAATTTACCAACAGTTTAAAACAATGACTAAATTTTACAAACGGTTTGTGACACCCCGCCTAATTAAATACCGGGTGATCACTCCTTTATTAAATTAAATCAAGGTAAACAGTTGGTCCATTCTTAGCATCACTGTCGGAAAAAAAAAATCCAATTTAACACCCTGATTAATTAAGCTAAGTGTCAAAACTATTTTCATACATACTTTCCAAATTTTATTTAAAGAAAAATCATTTATTTTATTAACAACATTCAATAAGTAAGAAATCACACCACATTAAATTCTGCAACATGATCCAATTAATTTAATACATTCGTCAATCGAATGTCAACATACGAAATCTAAAGTCACACATCCAAACTGAATAAATCCCGTAGTAACAATACTGGAAATAACTGAAATACAAATGTCCAATAACAACGGAATAATGGAAAGAGTTACACATGCCCAACTAGATGAAAGTACTAAGAGTGGATCCGAATGAACGAAGTCGTCTAATCAAGAGACCTGCAACTCCCACCTAAGCTGCAGCGCGTTCCTTCCAAAAGATCATAAGCAAGACGCCCCTGTGGCTGGGCACCTGTAATACAATACATATATATACAAGAGAGAGAGAGAGAAAAAGAAACGGGTCAGAGCCCGATAGTGTGTTTGATTTAAAATACGTTTAGCAAGTATTTAAATTGATACAGGCCAATGCAACTACATATTAGTGCGACACTCTCTTGAGAAATTCTCACCTCTCTTCTAATGTGCACACCTATCGCACTAACCTTACCAACGGTTTGTCTTATCATTTATCGCACTAATCTTCCCAATGATTTAACTTATCTTAGCTTACTCGTAAGATTCAACATTTAACGATTCAATTGTTTAAAGAGGGTATTTCAATTAGCAACCAAAATTCTCTTTTTTTTAACTTTATAAATCAATAAAGTTTTCCAGTGTCATATTATACTTTCTCAAAACAAGTATTTACAATTTGAGTCATCAACCATGTCCTACATATCTCGTCACAGTAGGCAGTTCCAGATTTCAGAATTTCATATATATATTAACTACTCATAAAATATATATATATATATATATATATATATCACAACAGCACCCCAAATAACAACTATGGTGCGGGCATACTCTACTATCCAATCCCCGTATCACTCGTACTAAGGGAATACAGATTCGGAATCACTCTCGAACTGTATTAACACATACTCAAACAATATTGAGACAAAGTATAGATTCCAAGTCTCTCAGGACCGTCTGAACTATCACTGCGATAGCCTGTACCAAGGATACCTATACACAAACAATATGAGGCGAAGCATAGATTCCAAGTCTCTAAGAGGAAAGCACATACCTGCATCTCTTAGGACCGTCTGAACTATCATTTCGATAGCCTGTACCAAGGATATCTATCTTCTAGGGTACAAGTCAATATCCCCCATAAAGGCCCCATCGAGATAAGACTGTCCCAGCGCGGAAACCTCAGGGATAGCAAGTAGCGTGGGCATGATTTTCACACATAGATAGTATATGCATACACAATCATATAACTATACTCATATTACCATATCAATAATGGGTAAATTCTCAATTCCCATAATTACGTCATTTGCATTTATTTCTCATTATATAGTTATCACGTATAACCATTCACATCTTACTTTAATTTGAGGAACTTTTCCACTTACTACATAACGCTCATGGATTCTATCCTTCCAAGTATAAAATTCAGTAGGTATACACATTTGTCCCAAAGTAACTCTCTTACGTGTCTCTCTCTTTAAAGCATAAATTCACCGACCCTTATGTAATTATCCAAATATACAATCTTTACCCGACATCAAGGGTCCCAAAATCTATTCACATGTCCTACTGGTCTTCCCTATCTCCCACAAAATTTTATTAAGGATGTCCAAGAATTATCTCACGATAGATTGAATTTAACTCATTTAAAAAAGGAAATAGGAGTCTGCCAGGAGGGGTCGATCGATCGAGGTCTGGGGCTCGATCGATCGAACCTTCGATCGATCGAAGCTCTGGGCTCGATCGATCGATCAAGCAGGTCTGCGGAAACTGAAATCCTGCAGTTACGGGTTTCATCTCCAAACTTCAACAATTTCCATATTTTCTAATCCCAATCGTCCCAGAATTGATGCTACTAACCTTATATCATCATATTAGGTATTTTCAACGTAAAGCATGTGGATTTTTGTCATTTAATCATGGATTAACAGCCCAAGATCTATACAATTATCAAAAACCCTAGAAATTTCTTAAACAAGTTTCTATCAAATTTTCTCCATAAATTCCTTCTTATAATCATCAAAATTTCGTGGTTAAATACCTCTACATGGCAAGGGTTTCCAGAATTATCAATTAGACCAATACTACATGGATTTTCCTATCATAAATCGGGTTTTCTTCCATTAAATCCCATTCTAATTACTCCTAAACTAATATGAGAGATGCGTCAACGAAATAAGCAAGATAAACACTTGCCTGGGATTTTCAGAGGTCTGGTTTGGTGCCGAATTCGGTATGGTTGCGTTCCCCGTCTCGCGATCTACGCGTTGGTGGTGGCGGCGGCGGTGCAAACCGTTGAGTTTTGGGCCTTGAATTTGCCTTGAGAGCTCTCTCCTTCCTCTCCTATGGTCGTCACTTGTGTTTAGAGTTTCTAACCCTAGAAGGTAACCTAGGTATCTGATATAACTCCTCTAATTTTCGTGGGTTTAATTACCCAAAAATGTAAAATGACCAAAATGACCAAAATGTCCTCCCGGGTTACTAATTAGGCCTAAAAACGCCCCGAGACCCAAACTAAACTCCCGGGTACACTTTTTTGACTATCTCGACCCTTCCGGACGCGTTGGCGCACTCAAAACGACCATCCGAACAACTTATAAAATATTCATTTTTATTAATTCACATTTAGTCCCGACACGACACAGGCGCGTCCCGACTTAAATTTCCAAAATTGCCATTTTATTCACACGTGACAATATTATAAAAATAAATCTCATATATTACTATACTCATCCAGTAATATGCAACAAATAACAAATTTCCAATAATTATTAACTCTCGTCACGCTAGTAAATATTTAGAACAACATTCCGGATTAAAATTAAATTAATTTATCTCAATTAAATTTAATAAATCCCATAATTTAAAAGCTATAAAAATACGGGGTATTACACGGTTATAAGCCGAGACTGAATTTTCAGCATGATATCTGAATTTTTTGTCTACTTAATGCAAATCATGACTGATTTGTCACTGTATGTATAAAATTCTGAAAAAAAAATGTTTATAACCATAAAAAACTGTAAATAATTATAGCATATATATGTAAATTCTAGAAAAATCTGTTTGTAATGGTCAGAGATGCATTGTGACTAATTTACCAACTAAAAATTCCCGTTGGAATATTTTCCCATATACATAATTTTTTCCCTAAAGTTTAAGAGCGCCCCCTCCCCCGGTCTATGGTGGGTCCTCCTTTGTCTGTAATTCATTATTCAATAATTAGATCGGTATGAAAAAGTCAGTAAATAATCTGATCCAATTTTATATGGATCAAATACCAAAAAGTCTCTCAAACAATTTTTAATACACATTTAGTCCAAGCTTTTTATTTTGTACCAAAAAGTCTCTTATTTGGCATGGTGAAGGACTTTTTGGAGCAAAATAAAAAGACTTGGACTAAACGTGTATTAAAAAAAGTTCGAGAGACAATTTGGTATATGCGCCATTTTATATATTAATTAAATAAAATATTATTTATTTATATATATATATATATATATATATATATATAAATTCACAAAAAACTTCTACGCCAACATTTTTTTGTGAATTGTTTAAAAATAGTCACAAAATGTATTTTGACCTATTTTTTTTTAATATAGGTTGATTGGAAGGTTAATTTCAAGAGAAAAATAAAAAATTAGGAAAAAGATTTCTTAGGCTCTAGAACTAAGTGTGATGTATGACCGCGATGGTCCTAAAATTGGGAGTGCCGTGTGCGAAAATCAATTTAGGGCCCTTCTAAAAAAATATTGTACTAAGATATTAAATACCTAAGATGACCCCTAAAAAATTAGGGGTCCATTTTAGTTGGGTGAGATTTTTGAGTAGTTGAATCATTCTTTGTGCAGATTATTTTTGGGTATAAAAAAATGAGCCTCTAAATATTAAACTTATTTTAAAAATTGACATTTTTAATATACATAAAATATTTTTGGACCCTTAAAGTATACATATATATGTGCATACTCTAAAATGGGCCCTGTGCCATTGCCTATTCGGCACATGGTCAGGGTCGGCCATGATGTATCATGATGTACATGAGCTTTTCTCTCTCTCTCCCTCTCTCTAGGAGAATTCTCACATACATCATGCTCTATACATTATCAATACATCACACTTAGTTGTAAGTCCTAATTAACTTTGTTTTCAAATTTTTTATTTTTTTCATTGAAATTAACCTTCCAATAAACCTATATTCAAAATTTAGGTCAAAATATATTTTGTAGCTATTTTTAAAAAACACACAAAACACTGCTCAAAATACCTTATTTATAAGAGTTTGCGTCAACAGTTTTTTTGTTGATTTTTTAAAAATAGCTACAAAATGTATTTTGCCTAAAATTTTGAATATGGGTTGATTGGAAGGTTAATTTCAAGAGAAAAATAAAAAAAAATGAAAAAAAAGTTTCTTAGGGCGTAGAACTAAGTGTGATGTATGGGGTGATGTATACATCATAATGTAGGAGTCGTCCTCTCTCTCTCTCTCTCTCTCTCTCTCTCTCTCTCTATATATATATATATATATATATATATATATATATATATATATATATATATATATTACACTTGTATATAAATATTATACATTCAATATTTTAAAATTTAATTATGATTTTGTCAATATTACAATTATTATTAAACTTGTAGATTTATTTTATATACTTCATACTTTGTATAAAATCCGATCTGATAATTTTCTCAATAATTGGATTCGGATTACCTTCCCTCCATTCTGAATCAAACCCATTGACAAGCCTATCCAAAATTATAACATTACTTGCCTTGAACAATCCTGACCATTTACAATTTCTCCGCAATGTACCACTAAAAAAATATTTACTTATATTTTGTACCAACACATAAGGCTGTATTTGCAATTTTTATAGTTTACGGGCTAACTCGTAATCGAAGCGATAGTTTAATGGATTTCATGCAACTTACATGTTTTAATGTACCTTTTGGAGCCAATGTAGCCTAAATTCTATAGTTTAATAAATTATGTAATATAATGATTTTCACAATTTATGTTATACCTCTAATACGATAGTATTAAAGGTATGAATAGCAATTAATACATTATAAAATTATCTTTTGTCAAGATTATCAATGGTTAAAGAACAAATGATAAAGAGAAGTGCGCCTCTTGACTTTTCAAATACCAAATTAGTTAAGACATCCCTTCAACTCACCACCTCCAAATCCTTAACCGTCTCTCTAAACATCTACAAAAACATAAACCAAAGCACTATTCTTTTTCCACACATTCAATAAACTAGCAATTGATAATAGAGAAACTGTTGTGCGTGAAATCAAGCCCAAAAATAATAGAATAATGGTAACTTATAAAACACTAATACCCAATACCCAATACCCAATACCCAATTCTATCTCATTTTTTTTCTTATACTAAATGGTTTCATGTTATATTTTGTTTTAAAGGGTGTTGGTCCCGACGAGGAAGACAACAATTGTCTCTCTTTACCAAATCCGTATCTCTACATCCCTTTATGTGCGTTCATTTACATTCTAACAAGCAAGAGGCTACGGTCAGCCGATAAGAAACCTGGTGAGAAGAAACCCATTGAGGAGAAAAAGAACACCGTCACCAAGAAATCTCCGGCAGAGAAGAAAATAAAGTCCTGTAAAAAACTTCCCCAGTTTGTGTGATTTTTTTTGTTAAACCAAAGACCGGCGGCAATTTAGGTTTATGTTGTTCCAAATTTTGGTCTGTTTTTATTTTGGGTATATGATGCTCTGTTCTAAATTGAAAAATCAGATACAATCATGTATCCCTGATTATAACAAGATTTAACACCTTTCTTCCATTTTTATATACATTCAAGTATGTATTGTTTTTTTTTACACAAATAGGTTTGTTGATAGGAAAAATATACATAGTAAAAAAGAATACAAAAATAATCTAAAAGAAGTGGGTATCATTCATGAGTCACAACTTACTGCAAGGCCACATGCCTATGGTTTTTCAGTTACAAAGTCCAATTCTGTTTTTCCTTAAAGAAAATCTGCTATGGATATTCACAATCAGCAAATACTAAAACAGAGAGACGTGAAGCAATTTTTCTTTTCACTAACGTTATATGATTGTACCGAAAAATACAATGATTATATTTTTAAATTCTAAAATAGAGCTTAGATGGATATTTTAAAAGTTTTTTGTTTGTCCCTTTCTAAATGCAAGTGATCCGAATATGAAAACACTATTAAATACATCTATATCACCACACTTTTTTAATTGATACGTAATGAGTTTGTTCATTATATTACTCAGTTTTTCTGATGGCATAAGGGAAAAAAACTGTTTGTTTCTATCCTTATTTAAAATATGAAGATTAGATTTCAAGTTTAAGTGTTTTTTTCCTTAGTTAAAATACGTAATATTCATTTTTTATGGCTACAACTAAATTTGTTTAAAAAAATCATGTTCATCTAATTTTTTTTGGTGAAGAAAGGTGAAGACAACTCTTGCTAATATTTTATTTTAGTTTTTAGTTTCTATACTAAAAATGTGTTTACTCAATCAATGTTGTACCCGTATTTAATTATTAAAATGTATTTCAACCGTGATTATTCGACTATATGTATTTATTACACGATTATTTAATATTTTTCACGATTTACTATGAGAGAAATTTTTATAATCGCCCGTGCATCGCACGAGTTACATGCTAGTACTATAAAACATTATAATATAATCCAAAAACCTTATTGATTGCTACAAATGCCACTGTTTGGCAAAACAAACAGAATGGCAGATCCTGTGCAAAGCGAAAAATGAGGACCAGCTGCACTATAATTTGAGACAGAAAAGAAACTAGCTTTTCCGAGACTGAAAACTCGTGATCGTAATGGAGATATATGTGATAAAAATATAGAGAGAAATTGTGTCTCGGATCGGTACGAGTAAGGTGGTATAGTAGCGCCTCATTCAAGAACTCCCATCCATACAGAGAGAAGAAGATTCAGGTTCAACACGGTCCCATATATTATCCCAAACAAAGGTCTCCCTCTTGTAAACATGCTTGTAAGAAAAACCCATACATGATGTGGATAAGTAAGTTTTGTGCTACTTGAACTGTGGGTCGACTTTACTTGTCTAGAACTCCAATTCATGAGGACATGCTTCTTACCAGATTGAAAATTGAGAGGATCAAGAATTAAAATGATAGGAAGTGCATAAATTATAGGGTAGTTTCTCAAGTGGACAACGAGCCCATACCAAATTGCAGCTTGTAACAGATTACTTATTGAACAAAAAACAACATGAAAATATAGAAAGTTTGACATGTGTGATTTACACTAAATATTTGGCATAGCATTCAAGGGGCATTTAACAAAAAAACCCATAATATACTATTCATTTAAGTTTTGGTCTAACATATTTTATAAAATAATTTTTAGTCCCTAGTAGTGACATTAGCATGAACTTAACATTAAATGGAACATTTATTTAGGGACTAATTAATTTTGAAAAAATATATTTGACTAAACAATAAACGGATCATTTTTCTAGGGACTAAAAAGTATTTTTCAAAATATATCGGACTAAGCATTAAATGAAACTTTTTTTAAGAACCAAACATAAATTAACCCAATTCAATCCGTATTGAATGTATTAATCAAGAATGTGGTCAATAAGCAAAAACTGAGTAAATGAATCGCCTTTTGCTATTTTGGCGTTGTAACAACCCGAAGTTTAAATGAGTATTTTTAAATAAAACAAATTGGAATATTCGAGAAAAATAAATTTTAGAATTTTAGAAATTTTATTAGTTAAATATGTTGGTTATGATTTTAGAAGAATATAACTTCAAGCGGAATTGAAATCGGATTTAAAACGAATTTTTAAACGAATTTTTAATATTTTGCTTTATGGAATTTTTAGGGAACCTGCCAAATTTTTGGCATGATCGATCGATGGACCATTTTCATAGATCGATCGATAGTCCCAGAATCTGTGCGCAGCAGTGCATCATTTTGACGAAATAAAGAAATTTAATTATATTTTTAACCCCCAAACTTTACTATATAAAGGGAGCTCGGGATTTCATTTCTAACACACACCTCTTACAAACCCTTTGCAGCCAACAATCCCTTTTCTCTTCATCTTTCACCTGCAAAACCTAAACCTCCATTAAAACAGATTTTTAAGCTTATTTTTTGGAGTCAAAATATAATTATTTCAAGGTGGTTCAAGAGAGTTTTTCGATCAATTTTTCAAGGAGAACCCGAATCTCTCGTCAATTTCAACATCTAAAAATCAGGCATGTTATCCTATTCTTTTCCTTTAGTGTTATGTATCTTGATTATAGTCTCCATTAAAACTTAAGTGTTCTAAAATAAATTAAGAACATAATATATTGAAGAAATTAATTATGGGGCTGTTTTGTGAAAATAATTAATAATACCAAATAATTATAATTTTGTTGATATTTGGATTGTATTTACTTAGTTTGTGATATTGTGGGCATATACATGTAGATGAGCCCTTAGTAATTTAATTTGGATGTTTATGTAAAAATTTCTAAAACAATTAAATTACTTGTGCTAGAAAATAAATAACTATTATGGAACTTGCGATTAATAATGATTCGAAAAAATCATAATAATTACGTATTCTTAATTTCCCCATATTGGGATAAAACAAAATCATTTATTGGGAATTTAGTATTGTTGAGAATATTATCATAAATTGTTGATTATGTCAATTATGAAATATTATAATATTGAATATTTCGGGAACGTTGGTATTTTAGATAATTGGGTTTCACCCCTTGTTATAGTACACTTGTTAGGTATGAGACTAATAAAGTGGGCCTTAATTGCGATTTATGGTACTTAGGTATGTGACTAATTAAAATAAATCTATGCGGGTTATATAAATTGGGGTGGGGGCAAATTCTCTATTTTTCCGTTGATGTAATAACCTAGGATTAATATCTAGGTGAAGTAAAAATTGTTATAATCATCATTTATTAATGATGGGATGACATTTTATTTCGGGAACTTTTAATTGGGACTGATGAATATTTTGAGGATTTTCGCATCGTTTTTAAGGGTGGGAAAAATTTATGTGAATAACTAGTATGAGAAATTTTGAAAAATTAATACCGCAAGACTAAAATTGATAATAAAATTGTTGGCGACATAATGTGTCCACGGTCGACAGTTTAACCGGGTCAGAGGATGATTTTTGTCGTGTCGTGTGTGGAACCTTGTCATATCGCGAGGATCGCAGGATAAAAACGGATCAGACGGCGGACTTGAGAAGGGGATGTGTGTGTGTGTGGAACCTTGTCATATCGCGAGGGTCGCAGTATAAAAATGGATCAGACGATGGACTTGACAAGGGGATGTGTGGTAATATTAATGTCATTTTGGTGTAAATCATCCGTGGCGGGAGGACCGCTATACCAAATAATAAAGTGAGAACAATTCATCCTAGTTAATTTAAAAACATTAACATCGTGGGACTTGGGTTAATTTAAAATAATATTGGTGTGGCACATTTAAACCTTGTGGGTACTTAGAAATTTAATTGTTAAGGATTGTAGACTTTCTTTTAATTAAAAGATTCTATTGTTATGGTCGATATGTATAGCACTATTGTCTGGGTTCAAGGACCCTAATTGAAAGGAGTAGTCGGTATTCATGCTCAGGGCCTTGGCTCTGACACATGCGTTGACTAATATTTTTAGGAAATTAAATTGGAGTAGCTGCATAGAAATTATTCGAGATCCTTCGGAAGTGCAGCTGGAGCAATATTATTATTTTAGTAATTTATTTCTTTTCCTATTCAGTCGTATTTATTGTGAGACTATATTTGGGTTTTTATTGGGCCTTTCGGTTCCAAAGTTCTCTTAAGAGTTCAGTTGGGTTTGATTTATTATAATAATTGAGATATTCGGAGATTACATGCGATGGACTTTATATAGCACTTTGCTGATAAATCAGTTGGATGTCATTAATATTTGGGATTGATTTAAAATATTTATCTTGTGGATTAAAATTTATATGTCTCACATCTGTCACATGCTAAGGATGCTATTTAATATATTAATGCCCGACTTAATTTTGGTGGCGGCCGACGCCAGAATTTAGTGGGGTGTTACATATGGTATCAGAGCATGGTCTTAAGTCTCGTAGGTTATGAGTCTGTTTAGCTTTCGCGTTGCTCACCTTTGATTTCCTTTCGATGATTTGTACTCTTAGTTTTTCTGAGTCTCATGATAATTGTTCTTATCTTTTCAGATGACAAACACTAGGAAAAATGGTAATAGGAGGGAGGAGTCTGTTTCTGGTCCCGCAGTTCAGGGGGGACAAAGGCAGTTTACCCTAGATGCCGAAGCACTAGCGACAATCGTACGAGAGGCCACAGCGGCCGGTATTGAAATCGGGAGACAAAGAGGGATGACGTTAGTACCACAACAGCAGGAACCACCCGTCTTAAATTGGGATAGAGTGAGGACTAACTTTTTCAAGGGAAATCCTTCTACCTTTAACGGAGGATCCGATCCCACGGTCGCTCACCAATGGATAAGGGACATGGAACGACACTTGAGATTAGTGGAATGCACGAAAGTGCAAAAGCAGTTATTAGCAACATTTCAGTTGTCGGGAAATGCCTTACAATGGTAGGAGACCACCACCACGTCGGAGGAATGAGATAAATTAAATTATACTGATTTTCAAATAAGGTTCAACAACAAATACTTCCCTTATGCTATTAGGAGTGCAAAGAAGAGAGAATTTTTGGAGTTGGACCAAGGTTCAAAATCAATTATAAAGTACGAACAAGAGTTCACAAACTTATCTATATTCGTACCAGATGAGGTAGATACCGAGAATAAAAAAATGGAATGCTTCATCAAAGGGTTGCCATGGCCCATCAGACAAATGGTGTTGGAAAATCCGACGTACACTGCTTTCTCCCAAGTAGTGAATGTCGCAATGTTACATTGGCAGGAAAGAATAAACCATCATAAGAAATTGGGAAAGAGGCAAGAGACAGAGAGTCAGGACGGAGACAACAGGGGCCGCAATGACCGAACATGGAAGAGGCAGAGGCTAAACCAAGGACAGCAGAACAACAACTTTCACCATGACAACCAGAGGCAAGGTCGTCAAGGTGAGCAAAACTAGAACTTAGAACCTTTTAAGGGTACTTGTTTCAAGTGTGGAAAAGTGGGACACAAAGAAAATAGGTGTTTTAGGAGAGAGAACCATCAGGGTCCCGTTACACAAGGTCAATTTAATCAGGGCCAGTAAGGCCAAGGACCTCCAGCACCGGCAGGGCTCGGGGTGTGGGAAGCACCAGCATTACTGGTGGCAATAGGTGTTCAGGGAGCGCCAGCATCACTTGGTGCACAGGGACTGGCTGCAGCACCAACCAACCTTGGTTATGAGGTTCTACCAATTTCATCCTTGAAAGGAGCAGGCACCGCAGGAGCCACGACGTGGCTAAATTGAGGATCGGTACGTAAAATATTTTATTATATGTGTAGTATTAATAATTTCC
Source organism: Sambucus nigra (assembly GCA_949130495.1). Classification (NCBI taxonomy): domain Eukaryota; kingdom Viridiplantae; phylum Streptophyta; class Magnoliopsida; order Dipsacales; family Adoxaceae; genus Sambucus; species Sambucus nigra. The sequence goes on from OX422211.1 coordinate 238,424,678, forward strand.
AATTGGATAGAATTAGGTGTATGGGCGCCTAATTATTTTGTGTACACACTTAGTCTTGCTAGATTTCAAGGACGAAATTTCTTGTCAATGGGAAAGTATGTAACAACCCGAATTTTTAAATAAAAAAAATTAGAATATTCGAGAAAAATAAAATTTTGAATTTTTTAAATTTTATTGGTTAAATATGTTGGTTATAATTTTAGAAGAATAGAACTTCAAGCGGAATTAAAATCGGATTTAAAACAAATTTTTAAACGAATTTTTAATATTTTGCCTTATGGCATTTTTAGGGGAAATTGCCAGATTTTTGGCATGATCGATCGATCGACCATTTTCATCGATTGATCGATGGTCCCAGAATCTGTTGACGAAATAAAGATATTTAATTATATTTTTAACCCCCAAACTTTACTATATAGAGGGAGCTCGGGATTTCATTTCTAATACACACCTCTTACAAACCCTTAGCAGCCAACAACCCCTTTTCTCTTCATCTTCCACCTCCAAAACCCAAACCTCCATTAAAACAGATTTTCAAGCTTATTTTGGGGGGTCAAAACAGAATTATTTCAAGGTGGTTCAAGAGAGTTTTTCGATCAATTTTTCGAGGAGAACCCGAATCTATCGTCAATTTCAACATCTAAAAATAAGGCATGTTATTCTATTCTTTTCCTTTAGTGTTATGTGTCTTGATTATAGCCTCCATTAAAACTCAAGTGTTCTAAAATAAATTAAGAACATAATATATTGAAGAAATCAATTATGGGGCTGTTTTGTGAAAATAATTAATAATACCAAATAATTATAATTTTGTTGATATTTGGATTGTATTTACTTAGTTTGTGATATTGTGGGCATATCAATGTAGAGGATCCCTTAGTAATTTAATTTGGATGTTTATGTAAAAATTCCTAAAACAATTAAATTACTTATGCTAGAAAATAAATAACTATTATGGAACTTACGATTAATAATGATTCGAAAAAATCATAATAATTACGTGTTCTTAATTTCCCCATATTTGGATAAAAAAATCATTTATTGGGAATTTAGTATTGTTGAGAATATTATCATAAATTGTTGATTATGTTAATTATGAAATATTATAATATTGAATATTTCGGGAACGTTGGTATTTTAGATAATTAGTTTCCACCCCTTGTTATAATACACTTGTTAGGTATGGGACTAATAAAGTGGGCCTTAGTTGCGATTTATGGTAATTAGGTATGGGACTAATTAAAATAAAACTATGCAGGTTATATAAATTGGGGTGAGGGAAAATTATCTATTATTACCGTTGATGTAATAACCTAGGATTAATATTTAGGTGAAGTAAAAATTATTATAATCATCATTTATTAATGATGGGATGACATTGTATTTCGGGAACTTTTAATTGGGACTGAGGAATATTTTGAGGATTTTCACATGGCTTTTAAGGGTGGGAAAAATTTATGTGAATAACTAGTATGAGAAATTTTGGGAAATCAATACCGCAAGACTAAAACTGATATTAAAATTGTTGGCGACATAATATATCCAGGGCTGACAGTTTAACCGGGTCAGGGGATGATTTATGTCGTGTCGTGTGTGGAACCTTGTCATATCACGAGGATCGCAGGATAAAAACGGATTAGACGACGGACTTGACAAAGGGGATGTGTGTGTGTGTGGAACCTTGTCATATCGCGAGAGTCGCAGTATAAAAACAGATCAGACGGTGGACTTGACAAGGGGATGTGTGGTAATATTAATGTCATTTTGGTGTAAATCACCCGTGGTGGGAGGACCGCTATACCAAATAATAAAGTGAGAACAATTCATCCTGGTTAATTTAAAAACATTAACATCGTGGGACTTGGGTTAATTTAAAATAATATTGGTGTGACACATTTAAACCTTGTGGGTACTTAGAAATTTAATTGTTAAGGATTATAGACTTTCTTTTAATTAAAAGATTCTATTGTTATGGTCGATATGTATAGCACTATTGTGTGGGTTCAAGGACCCTAATTGAAAGGATTATCCGGTATTCATGCTCAGGGCCTTGGCTCTGACACATGCGTTGACTAATATTTTTAGGAAATTAAATTGGAGTAGCTGCATAGAAATTATTGCAGATCCTTTGAAAGTGAAGTTGGAGCTATATTATTATTTTAGTAATTTATTTCTTCTCCTATTCAGTCGTATTTATTGTGAGACTATATTTGGGTTTTTATTGGGCCTTTCGGTTCCAAAGTTGTCTTAAGAGTTCAGTTGGGCTTGATTTATTGTAATAATTGAGATTTTCGGAGGTTACATGCGACGGACTTAATATCGCACTTTAGTGATAAATCAGTTGGATGTCCTTAATATTTGGTATTGATTTAAAATATTTATCTTGTGGATTAAAATTTATATGTCTCACATCTGTCACATGCTAAGGATGCTATTTAATTTTTTAATGCCCGGCTTTATTTTGGTGGCAGCCGACGCCAGAATTTAGCGAGGTATTACAGGCGTTTCCTTTTAAAATGTACTTCTTAAAGCCCTACAGCTTCACAAGGAACTCCATTAGAAATACAATATGGCCAATAAATATTCCAGCTAATCAAATAAAATGGGTATATTTATCCTCCAAGCCACAAGGGAAAAAGATCACATAGTCTCCTTCAGGCCTTCATCAGAGTCGTGTTACAGTTGAGATGCATTTTAAGTATCTGTGATATTTCACTATTGAGTCATTCTAAGGAGACCCTCAAAGTGCACCTGAAAAAACAGACTTGTTGAGTTGTCAAACACATAATGATTGATATTTGGAATGATCCCACGTGGATATCATTCACTAACCGATGTGGGTTTGATAAGATCATACCCATGCAATTTAGCTGCCGCGAACTTGACGCACTTAGGTCTAACGATGTTTTTATAATTAAAGTTTTTTCGTTTCGTTGAGCCAATCAATGAAGGCATCCGACTTTAAATTCCCATCAAACATAGAAACGTGAACTACTATATCTCCGTAGAGGGCCTTCTCAACAATACATATCACCAGACCTATGCTATCCTCACCCTGTGCTCGTGCCGGATTCAGGACTAATTCTATCTCACTTGCTACATCCTCAATTATTGGGACTGCATAACTATTCCAATACAACCGCTAGGCTGTCCTCCCCACGGTACACATCCGGGTGCTTGATAAATCGATAAAATAGGAATAGAAGAGATAGAGGCCCCTATCCAAATCCTACAACATGCACATTTGTTGCAATAGTGAATCCCTAGAATGCATTAAGTCTGGCGTCCATGTGGCTGGACACCTAAAAGGTTTTGAAAATATTTGATAGCAAGGGTTAGAACCCAAAACATTTTGAAAATATTTAGCAAATGATTAACTTACAATAATTAAAAATGCATGAATGCGCTTCATATTTAAGTTAGTGTCGCACTCTCTCTCGAGCACATACTCACCCCTCAATTAATGTGCACATCTAACGCTTTTCCTATAACTTCCTTAGTTATATATCCCATAACTAGATCTTGTTATAACTTTTCCTGACACCCTACTCTAGCCCGAGTGTGTTTAAATAAATGATTTATAAGTTATCTCTCACCTTAACTCAATTCGTTATTTTCCTTGAAAACCACATAACGTTCATTAGTTATATAAATAATACAATTCACTTTATGTATATAATTACCCGTATATAATTATTTAGCCCATTACATACGTAAAACCATATTACAACATTCACACATATGTCGAATATATAATAGCCCATCCTCCAAAGTAATAACTCACCGGATGGGTTCTCTAAAGTGCCATCGTACCAGGTGTGCTCATTTAACCTAGTTAACCCAAGTCGGAATCGCCCACGAACTTGGCTAAAAATATAAACGTTGTGGAGGCAGTCATATTTCCTTCCTGAAAGTGAGATATTCCCCTCACCCATATAACGGACGCTATGACCTGGGGATATACTCTTCCTACTCCTCAAGCTAGGGGATTCACCCGCATCGCGCAACCTCCCTTGATAGCACTAGAGTATATAAATCTAGTCACTGATATTTATAAGCACATAATATATATATATATCATCACACACTGTATATATATATATATAATAACTAATTCCCGACTTTACCATGTACAATTTTCGTAGCACTAGTCTATATATAAATCCCGAGTCCATGGTTCGACTCTAATTTAATTAATTTACTCATTAATTAATTTATTGCCTTGGTGTCACCCAACCAATATACTCGGACTCGCTCACTTGGCTCGTAATTAAATATTACCCAAGTCTATATCCCGACTCCAAATTAATTAGTTTTTCTCCCTAATTATTTTAATACCTTGGCATCGCTCATCCAATATACCCGGACTCGCTCACTTGATCCGTACTTAATTATTTGGAATTTATTTCACCAAATTAATCCACAAAGTACCCCACATAATTCCAATTACTCTTCCCCATAATTGTTAGGAATATGTGCCTCGTGTTTATTTATCACTAACTAAAGCATAAAAATTAAATTAAAATTTGTTTCCCCCTTATATAAAGAAAAGGGGGCGAACTATCAAAAATCTGGGACCATCGATCGATCGACTCCTAGGATCGATTGATTGATCGATCAGATGCCCTTCTTCTACAATTTCTTTTCTCCATTAATGCATAACCAAGCATTTTATTTACTCTCCCACTGTTATGCCATCACAAACCAAAATATTATAACATGGGGAAAGGTTCTAATCACCTTAGAGACCTTAATTCAACCATCAATCTCCATAAATTTCAACATTTTCTAGATTCGGGTTTTATCCGGGTTTAAATCGATAAATTCTAATCACTACTCCAATATCATAAATTAGTCACCAATTCCTACTGGGTTTAACGTATGAATCAAATTACTAATTCTAGAACAACATAACACCACCAATTTCACTTTTAATTTCATCAAAGTGTTTCAATCACCAAAAACCCAATTTCACATGAATACCCACCCAAAAACGGATTTTAGATTCACCCACTACAATATGTATTGATTATCATAATTTAAAATCATAGTAAGTTAACCACTTGCCTTTTGGGTTTGTAGAGTCTGATCTGTAGGTGTAGAGACAAGCTTGATGATGAACACCCTCTTCGTTCCTTGATTTGTCTCCAAAGGATCCCCAATTTGTTCTCCAATTTGCACCTTCTAGATTTCTCTCAAACTCTTAGGTTTAGGATATGATTTATGCCATTCATTGATCTAAGACTTAGGTTAATTATACTAAATCTCGTTTTTTGTCTAATGGGCCAAGCCCAAGTGATGCGAACACCCCCATGTGGGCCCGATTATGCCTAAAAACGTCCTGAGACCCATTTACTACCCCTGGGTACTCTTTTCCGACTATCTCGGCCCATCTAGACTCAACCGTGTCCTCAAAATTGACATCCAAGTTAATTTATTATAAGTTCCTATCTCACACCCAACTTAGTCAATATCCGACTCCCGATTGAGATAAATAGATACTACGTCACTAATACACATTATGACGTTAATAAATTATTACTATTCATTTAGTAATTAAATTTCATAAATATTAACCATTTGCTCTCCGATTAATATTACCATAATTGATCCCATTAAATTACGACACGCATGTAATTTAAAATTCACCCAAATTAATTAAATATTTAAATGCACTGAAATACGGGGTGTTACATACTTCCTCCCTTACAAAGGAATTTCATCCCCAAAATTGGGTCATACATGTGGCAAATAACTCTGGATACTGCTCTTGCATATCGTCCTCCCACTCCCATATAGACTCGTCAATATTGTGATGACCCCACTGTACTCCCACTAGGGGTACAACCTTAGACCGCAACTTGCACTCACTACGATCTAGAATAGCTACTGGTCTCTCCTCATACGAGATATCTGGATGCAAGTCAATCACCTCAAGTGGAATGTGCCAGAAGGCCCTCTCGCTCCTCCGATATTTCTTCAGCGATCCCAAATGGAACAAGTTGTGTGCCCACTAAAGATGTTCTGGCAAACCCAGTCAATAAGATACTTGTCCCACCCTCTTAATAATAGGGAAGGTCCCCACGTACCTCGGCACTAACTTACCTTTCTTGCCAAATCTCATCACTCACTTCATTGGGGACACCTAGACCAGTACCTGATCTCCAACCTCCAACTCCACATGTCTTCGAGAGGCATCAACATAAATCTTCTGCCTATCCCGCGCTATTCGAATCCATCCCTGAATCAGTTCTATCTTAGCAGTCGTCTCCTGGACAATCTCTGTCCCCAATTACTTGTTGTCCCCCGAAGTCTAAAATGCACATCCTCAGTATATCCTCTAGTATCTGATTTACTCTCTCAGTCTTCCCATCTGTTTATGGATTATGAGTGGTACTCAACCGCAACTTTGTGCCCATAGCCTCCTGAAAGATTTGCTAGAAATGGACCTTAAAAACGTTGTCTCTGTCAGACACAGTATTGACCTGCATCCCGTACAGATTAACTATCTCTTCTATGAATAGCTAGGCGTGACGTATCGTCTCAAAGTCTGAGCGAACCGATAAGAAGCAGGCTACCTTGGTCAACCAATCCATAATTACCCATATGGAATCGTGACCTCTCTGTGATGTAAGCAACCCGGTGATAAAGTCCATTGATATACTCTCCCATTTCCATATGGGAATCTCTAGTGGCTGTAGCATCCCTAGAGGCCTCTGATTATCAACTTTAACAAGCTGACATGTGGTGCATTTCAAGACAAACTCTTCTATATCCCGTTTCATCCCTACCCACCAGTACTGCCTCCTTATATCCTGGTACATCATATCCCTACCGGGATGTATCGCAAACCTCGAACCAAGGGACTCTGTGATAATTGCATGCCTCAAATCCTTATCATTTGGCATGACCAACCTCCCATTAAAGCGTAGGCCTCCCTTCAAACTAACTGAATAACACTCTGCTCCTTCGACTAGTAGCTGACGTACTCTATCCTGGCAGATTTGGTCTTCCGCCTGTGCCCTCACAACCCACATAATGATCTCGGGAGTGATAGATAAAGCTGACATACATGCCCTGGAGACATCATCATCATTCCGAAGCTTTCTCCACTCGCTTTCTAGGCCTCCATAATCTCCCCCGTAGGCCTCTGATTAAATGCAGTTGCTACCACGTTAGCATTACCAAGATGATGCTGGATATCAAATTGGTAGCCTTTCACAAATTCTAGCCACCAACTTTGCCTCATATTTAGATCCTTCTGTGTGAAGAGTTACTGAAGTGACTTATGATCTGTGAATAGAGTGAACTGATCTCCCAGAAGATAATGCCTCCATATCCTCAAAGCAAAAACGACCGCTGCTAACTCTAGGTCATGGGTGGGATAATTCTTCTCATGGGGCTTAAGCTTCTGAGAGGCATAAGATATAGCCCTATCCTCCTGCTATAACACACCCCCAAGTCCCTGAAAGGATGTGTCGGTATAGACTCGGTACACCAATCCTCCCCTAGGCGAAGCAAGATCGGGCGCAGATGTCAACTTATCCTTTAGCTCATCGAAAGCTTAATAACAGTGGTCATCCCATATAAATGGTACCACCTTGCGAGTCATGTTCATTAATGGACCCAAAATCTTATAAAACCCCTTAATGAACCGCTTGTAATACCCGGCCAGCCCTAGAAAGCTGTGAATCTCTGTCGGTGTCGTGGGCTATACCCACTCCCTCACTGCCAATACCTTACTCGGATCAATAGCAATACCCCGGTTTGACACAATATGGCCAAGAAATTTCACCTCTCGTAGCTAAAATCCACACTTCCTGAATTTGGCAGAGAGTTGGTGGTCCCGTAATGCATGCAGAACCATATGCAGGTGCTCTGCGTCTCCTCCTCTATGCGCGAGTAGACCAAAATGTCATCAATAAACACGATAACGAACTGGTCGAGATACTTTTTGAAAACCCTGTTCATGAGATCCATGAACACTGCTGGTGCATTGGTGAGCCCGAACGGAATCACTCTAAACTCGTAGGATCCATATCGCGACAAAAAAGTGGTCTTAGGAACATCCTCTTCTCGGATAAGTTGCTGATGATACCCTGACCTCAAATCAATCTTTGAGAAGTATGCTGACTCTCTTGACTGATCAAACAGGCCATTAATCCTGGGTAACGGATACTTATTTTGTATTGTCACCTTGTTCAGCTCCTTATAGTCGACGTACAACCGAAGTGAACCATCCTTTTTCTTTATAAACAACACTAGCGCACCCCACAGCGATGTACTCTGCCGAATGAAACCCTGACCCAAGAGTTACTGAATCTACTCTCTAAGCTCATGCATCTCTGAAGGGGCCATACGATAAGGTACCCGAGCAATCAACCTCGAGCCTGGTGCCAGATCAATAACGAGCTCGATCTCCCTGCTGGGTGGCAATCCTGGTATTTCCTGAAATACATCCTCGAAATCCCTCATGATCGAAATTGAATCTAATGGGATCATCACCTCTTATGAGGTCTCCTCCTTAATATATTACAAGTGAGTGTGCGAACCTCCCTCGGGAAGAGGCATCGCTACTAGGAACATCTCTTATCCCAGAATAGAGAATATGATGGTCCTGTCGAAGTAATCTACCGTCGCTCTGTAACCTTCCAACCAATCCATACCTAGGATGACATCATATCCCTCCATATCTAACACTAGGAGGTCCATTGCTAAACTCAATCTCCCAATTAAACTGTCCACTCCTCTACAAATCGAATGTATAAGTGAACTACTACCCATCGGTGACTTTACACACATAAGGAGACTACCCGGTGTCTCTATCAAACTGGCGGCCCTAGCAAATCTGGTTTTAATAAATGGATGCGATTCCCCAGTATCAAAAAGTATCCTACCCTCATGCCCATGGATAGGAAATTTACCATCAACTGCTGGCAGCGCCTGAGGTGCTTGTGGAATGGAGACATCCTGGACGTTATACACACGTGGAGCTAGCTAGTCTTGCTGGCAGCATCTGTCCCTGTTGCCCCTGTTAGGCACCTTGCTGCTGGCCCCTACCCCTCTGTGGGCACTCTCTCTTAAAATGTTTTGTCTGACCACAAACAAAGCAATGCCTCAGACCATCTCCCTGTCGTTGGCCCTACTGACCATGACGAGGCTGACCCTTCTGGCCTCCTCTATTATTTCCTCGGCCCTAATGGCCCTGAGGAACCTTCTGCTGCTGATTAGGGTCCTGCTGGCCTTATTAGGACCCCTAACCTCCTTATCGGAAACCTCTAGGATTAAATTTCTTATCCTGATTTCCCAGTTGACTTGCAGTCTGCTGCTGGACTCTGTTAGTATCACCACCAACTGCCTTGCCCTACTGGCCCGGCTCACTTCCCTTCTTGCTTCCCTTAAGATGGAAGCGATGATCCTGGTAGTGCAATAAAGCGGCATTAATAATATCAGTATACGTCACCAGTGCGGGATTTCCAATCAAATGCTGCCTGATCCTCTAGGCCAAACCAGTCACAAACCTTGTCTTCTTTCGCTCCTCGTTGTTTACCTCGTTTGACACAAAGTTTGCCAAATAGGTAAACTCCTCCTCGTACTCTACCACGGTACGCTCTCCCTGAGTCACCTCACTAAATTTCCTCCTCATCTCGGCTTGAACTACTGAAGGGAAGTATTTGCAGTCAAACTGCACCCAGAAATCATCAATGGTCATCGAATCCCTGTTCCCAATAGTGGTGAAGGACTCCCACCACTGAAGATTAGCTCCGATCAACCTGAAAGTGGATCATATTTGTCTCTGAACGTCGGTGCAGTCAACCATGCGCAAGTAATGCTGCATATCTTTCTTCCACTGACACGCAAGCACCACCTCTCAACTCCCCTGAAACTGCAATGGATGGCCATTCTGAAAGGCCTCTCTTACTCGTTGCCACTCTGATGGCCCCGGGTGGGCCTGAATAATTGGAGCCCCTGGCTGCTGTGGCTGAGGCTGAGGAAAATGGGTTTCCATGGCTTCCATCACTCCATTGACCACCTGGGCCACCACCTCTGTCATCTGAGCTTCCGTCACTAACCCTGGTGGGGCTTGTGGCTGGGGAACCTCTGGCTCTTACTGAGCCTCCCTTTCCTCAACTCTGGCTGCTCCAATAGCATGTCTACCTCTCTTAGGCGGCATCTAAAAAGTTAAATGAGTTGTATTAGTTCACTGTTAATACAACGCTAAATAGCAGAAGTACGGTAACTCGTAAACATTCAGATAATTCAACAGTCCTAATAATCGGGCTCTACATCAAGCGAACGCTACGCATAAACGTAAAAAGTCGTACAGATCCTATGGACACTAGAACTTGATGCTCTGATACCATCTGTGACACCCCGCCGAATCAAATACCGGGTGATAAGTCCTATATCAAATTAAAACAGGAGCCTCATTTGGTTCATTCTTAGCATCACCGTCGAAAACATTTTTAAAACTTACAAACCACCTAGTATTTAAAAGTTGGTGCCAAATTTTATCTTTATTTATCCAAGACAAATTAAATGCAGATATTAGAATAAAACATTCAATACTGATAGAATCAATCATCAAATATAATAATAAAAGTCTTGCCAAATAAACCATCGGTTGAAATCCAAAACCAAAGTAAATAAAAGATAATAATAAATCCCATACAATCTGAAAAGAGACAACTAGATAAATCTGGAAGCAACATGCTCTAAGTAAACTGATATAAATCCCTACACTAGGAATATAAGAGATAGAAAATAATTAACTTGCAGTAATTAAACATGCATGAATGCGCTTCATATTTAAGTTAGTGTCGAACTCTCTTGAGCACATACCCAACCCTCAACTAATGTGAACACCTAACGCTTTTCCTATAACTTCCTTAGTTATCTATCCCGTAACTAGCTCTTGTTATAACTTTTCCCGACACCCTACTCTAGCCCGAGTATGTTTAAATAAATGATGGATAAGTTATCTCTCACCTTAACTTAATTCGTCATTTTCCTTGAAAACCACATAACATTCACTAGTTATATAAATAAAACAATTCACTTCATGTATATAATTACCCATATATAATTGTTTAACCCATTACATACGTAAAACCATATTACGACATTCACACATATGTCGAATATATAATAGCCCATCCTCCCGAGTAATAACTCACCGAATGTGTTCTCTAAAGTGCCATCGTACCAGGTGTGCTCACTTAACCTAGTTAACCGAAGTCGGAATCGCCCACGAACTTGACTAAAAATATAAACGTTGTGGAGGCGGTCATATTTCCTTCCTGAAAGTGAGATAAGCCCCTCACCCATATAACGGATCCTATGACCTGGGGATATAGTCGCCCTACTCCTCAAGCTAGGGGATTCACCCATATCGTGTAACCTCCCTTGATAGAACTAGAGTATATAATATAGGTAAATGTCTAGTCAATGATATTTATAAGCACATAATATATATATATATATATATATATATATATATATATATATATATATATATATATATATATATATAGAGAGAGAGAGAGAGAGAGAGGCTCATGTGCACACTAAGTTTGCACATCAATTTTTTAAAATACGAAAAAAAATATTTTTTAGTTAAATTTTTTTGTGTGATATTTGAACATTTCAACGGACCCATGTAAAAAAAATAGTTTAAAAAAACGTTTTTTGCTATTTTTAAAAAATCGGTCAAACTTTCGCTGCTTTTAAGCACTTTAAAAGCTGTGAAAGTTTGACCGATTTTTTAAAAATAGTAAAAAATGTTTTTTTCAGATGATTTGTTTTAAATTGGGCCGTTGAAATGTTAAAATATCACATAAAAATAATCAACTCAAAAATATTTCTTTTAATGCTTTAAAAAAATGGTGTGCGCCGGCACTATGCAAACTTTGTGTGCACATGAGTCTCTCTCTCTCTCTCTCTCTCTCTCTCTATATATATATATATATATATATATATATATATATATATATAATAATAATTAATTCCCGGCTTTACCGTGTACAATTTCCGTAGCACTAGCCTATATATAAATCCCGAGCCTATGGTCCGACTCTAATTTAATCAATTTACTCATTAATTAACTTATTGCCTTGGTGTCACCCAACCAATACTCAGACTCGCTCACTTGGACCGTAACTAAATATTACCCGAGTCTCTGTCCCGACTCCAAATTAATTAGTTTTTCTCCCTAATTAATTTAATACACTGGCATCACACATCCAATTTACCTGGACTCGCTCACTTGATCCGTACTTAATTATTTGGAATTTATTTCACCAAATTAATCCACAAAGTACCCCACATAATTCCCAATACTCTTCCCCATAATTGTTAGGAATATGTGCCTCATATTTATTTATCACTAACTAAAGCATAGAAATTAAATTAAAATTTATTTCCCCCTTACATAAAGAAAACTAGGCAAACTGTAAAAAATCTGGGACCATCGATCGATCAGATAACCTTCTTCTCCAATTTTCTGTTTTCTCCATTAACGCACAACCAAGAATTTTATTTACTCTCCCACTGTTATGCCATCACAACCCATAATATTACCACATGGGGAAAGGTTCTAATCACCCTAGAGACCTCAATTAAACAATCAATTTCCATGAATTTCAATGTTTTCTAGATTCGGGTTTTATCCGAGTTTAAATCGGTAAATTCTAATCACTACTCCATATAAGAAATTAGTCACCAATTCCTACTAGGTTTAATGTATGAATCAAACTACTAATTCTAGAACCATATAACACCATCAATTCCACTTTTAATTTCATCAAAGTGTTTCAATCACCGAAAACCCAATTTCATACGAATACCCACCCAAAAACGGATTTTAGATTCACCCACTACAATATTAATTGATTATCACAATTTAAAATCACAGCAAGTTAACCACTTGCCTTTTTGGGTTCGTAGAGTCTGATCCGTTTGTGTAGAGACAAGCTTGATGATGAACACCCACTTTGTTCCTTGATTTGTCTCCAAAGGATCTCCAATTTGTTCTCTAATGGAACCTTCAAGATTTATCTCAAACTCTTAGGTTTAGGATATGGTTTCTGTCGTTCATTGATCTAAGACTTAGGTTAATTATACTAAATCCTATTTTTTGTCTAATGGGCCAAACCCAAGTGATCCGAATACCCATATGTGGGCCCGATTATGCCTAAAAACATTCCGATACCCATTTACTACCCCTGGGCACTCTTTTCTGACTATCTCGGCCCATCCATACTCAACCGAGTGCTTAGAATTGACATCCGAGTTAATTTATTATAAGTTCCTATCTCTCATCCAACTTAGTCAATATCCGACTCCCGGCTGAGATAAATAGATACTATATCACTAATACACGTTATGACGTTCATAAATTATTACTATTCACTTACTAATTAAATTTCATAAATATTAACCATTTACTCTCTGATTAATATTATCATAATTGATTCAATTAAATTACGACATGCAAGTAATTTAAAATTTACCCGAATTAATTAAATATTTAAATGCACAGAAATACAGGGTGTTACATAGTTCCCCTCTTACAAAGGAATGTCGTCCCCGAAATTAGGTCATACCCATGACAAATAACTTTGGATTCTGCTCTCGCATATCCTCCTCCCGCTCCCACATAGACTTGTCAGCATTGTGATGACCCCACTGTACTCTCACTAGGGGTACAACCTTAGACCATAGCTTGCGCTCACTACGATCCAGAATAGCTACCAGTCTCTCCTCATACGAGATATCTGGCTGCAAGTCAATCTCCTCAAGTTGAACTTACCAGAAGGCCCTCTCGCTCCTTCGATATTTCTTTAGCAATGCCACATGGAACACGTCGTGTATCCGCTAAAGATGTTCTGGCAAACCCAGTCTATAAGATACTCATCCCACCCTCTCATTAATAGGGAAGGGCCCCACGTACATCGGTGCTAACTTACCTTTCTTGTTGAACCTCATCACTCCCTTCATAGGGGACACCTGAACCAGTACCTGATCTCTAACCTCAACTCCACATGTCTTCGAGAGGCATCAGCATAACTCTTTTGTCTATCCTGTGCTATCCGAATTCATCCCCGAATTAGTTATATCTTGGCAGTTGTCTCCTGGACAATCTCTGTCCCTAATAACTTGTTGTCCCCCACCTCTAACCAGCAGGCGAACGAACTATAAGGTCTCCCATAAAGTGCCTCGAATGGTGCCATGCCAATCGTAAACTGGTAAGAGTTGTTATAAGCGAACTCTACAAAAGGAAGATATCGCTCCCATCCTCCCCCAAAGTCTAAAATTCACATCCTCAGCATATCCTCTAGTGTCTTATTTACCCTCTCAGTCTGCCCATCTGTTTATGGATTATAGGCAGTACTCAATCGCAACTTTGTGCCCATATCCTCCGAAAAGCTCCACCTGAAATGAGCCATAAAAACCTTGTCTCTGTCAGACACAATATTAACCGGCACCCCATGCAGCTTAACTATCTCTGCTATGAACAGCTGCGCGTAACATATCATTTCAAAGTCTGTGTGAATCGGTAGGAAGTGGACTACTTTCGTCAACCAATCCACAATTACCCATATAAAATCATGACCTCTCTGTGATGTAGGCAACCCGGTGATGAAATCCATGAAGATAATATCCCATTTCCACACGGGAATCTCTAGTGGTTGTAGCATCCCTGGAGGTCTCTGATGATCAACTTTCACAAGCTGACATATGGTGCATTTCATGACAAATTCTGCTATATCCCACTTCATCCCTGCCCACCAGTACTGCCTCCTCATATCCTGGTACATCTTATCCCCATTGGGATGTACCGCAAACCTCAAACCATAGGACTCTATGATAATCGCATGCCTCAAATCCTCATCATCTGGCACGAGCAACTTCCCATTAAAGCGTAGGCCTCTCTCTGAACTAACCGAATAACCCTCCGCTCCCTCGGCCAGTAGCTGATGTACTCTATTTTGGCAGATCTGGTCCTCCGCCTGTGCTTTCACAACTCGCATAATTATCTCGAGAGTAATAGATAAAGCTGACATATATGCTTTGGCGACATCATCATCATGCCGAAGCTCTCTCCACTTCGCTTTCCAGGCCTCCGGCTCAACGCGTCTGCTACCACATTAGCCTTGCCAAGATGATGCTGGATATCAAATTGGTAGTCTTTCATGAATTCTAACCACCACCTCTGCCTCATATTCAGATACTTCTGTGTGAAGAGATACTGAAGTGGCTTGTGATCTGTGAATAGAGTGAACTGCTCTCCCAGAAGATAATGCCTTCATATCCTCAAAGCAAAAATGACCGCTGTTAACTCTAGGTCATGGGTGGGGTAATTCTTCTCATGGGGATTAAGCTTTCCGGACGCATAAGCTATAGCCCTCTCCTACTACTGTAACACACCCCCAAGTCCCTGTAAGGATGTGTCGGTGTAGACCCGGTACTCCAATCCTCCCCTAGGCAAAGAAAGTACGGGCGCAGATGTCAACTTGTCCTTTAGCTCATCTAAAGCTAACTTACAATGGACATCCCATACAAATGGTACCCCCTTGCGAGTCAGGATCGTCAATAGACCGATAATCTTTGAAAATACTTTAATGAGTCGCCTATAATACCCGGCCAACCGCAGAAAGTTGTGAATCTCTGTCGGTGTCGTGGGCTATCCCCACTCCCTCACCGCCGATATGTTACTCGGATCAATAGTAATACCCCCGTCTGATACAGTAGGGCCAAGAAACTGCAGCTCTCATAGCCAAAATCCACACTTCCCGAATTTGGCAGAGAGCTAGTGGTTCCGTAATGTCTGCAGCACCATATGCAAGTGCTCTTCATGCTCCTCCTTTGTTCGCGAGTAGACCAAAATTTCATCAATAAAGATGATAATGAACTGGTCGAGATACTCCCTCAAAACCCTGTTCATGAGATCCATGAACACTACTGGTGCATCGGTGAGCTTAAAGGGCATCACCCTAAACTCGTAAGATCCATACCATGATAGAAAAGTGGTCTTAGGAATATCCTCCTCTTGGATAAGTAGCTGATAATACCTTGACCTCAAATCGATCCTTGAGAAGTATGCTGCCTCTCTCGACTGATCAAACAGGTCATCAATCCTGGGTAACGGATACATATTTCGTATCGTCACCTTGTCCAACTCCCTTTAGTTTATGCACAATCGAAGTGAACCATCCCTTTTCTTTACAAACAACATGGGCGCACCCCACGGTGATGTGCTCCGTTGAATGAAACCTTGACCCAAGAGCTGCTGAATCTGCTCTCTAAGCTCACGCATCTCTGAAGGGACCATACGGTAAGGTGCCCGAGTAATTGGCCTCGAGCTTGGTTCTAGATGAATAACGAACTCGATCTCCCTGCTGGGTGGCAACCCTGGTATTTCCTAAAATACATCCTCGAAATCCTTCACAATCGGAATCTATTCTAATGGGATCGTTACCTCTTGTGAGGTCTCCTACTCAATATAGTATAAGTGAGTGCAATACCCTCCCTCAGGAAGATGGATCGCTACTAGTAACATCTCCTATCCCATAATAGAGAATACGATGGTCCTCTTGAAGCGATCTACCGTCCCTCTGGAACCTACCAACGAATCAATACCTAGGATGACATCATATCCCTCCATATCTAACACTAGGAGGTCCGCTGCTAAAATCAATCTCCCAATTAAACTGTCCACTCCTCTACAAATCGAATGTATAAGTGAACTACTACCCATCGGTGACTCTACACACATAAGGAGACTACTCGCTATCTCTAGCAAACCGGCAGCCCTAGCAAATCTGGTTTTAATAAATGAATACGTTGCTTCAGTATCAAAAAGTATCCTACCCTTATGCCCATGGATTGGAAACATACCCTCAATTGCTGGTGGCGCCTGAGGTGCTGGTGGAATGGGGACATCCTGGACGTTATACACACGCTCGTAGTGCATTTGTCCCTGCTGCTATGGGGCTGGTGGATCTGGTACTGCTGGCGGCATCTGTCCTGCTGCCTTTTTTGGGCACCCTGCTACTGGACCCTACCCCTATGTAGAAAATACCTCTTAAAATGTCATGTATGACCACAAACAAAGCAACGCCTTTGACCGTCTCCCTGTCGTTGGTCCTGCTGGCCCTGGCAAGGTTGGCACTGCTGGCCTCCTCCGTTGTTCCTTCGGCCCTGACGACCCTGAGGAACCTGTTGTTGCTGATTAGGGACCTGCTAGCCCTGTCTGAACCCCTGACCTCCCTGTCTAAAACCTCTAGGCTTAAATTTCTTAGCCTGATTTCCCCGCTGACTGCTAGTCTACTGCTGGACTCTACTAGTATCACCACCAACTACCTTGCCTTGCTGGCTCGACTCACATTACCTCTTGCTTCCCTTCAGATGGAAGCGATGATCCTAACAATTTAATAAAGAGGCATTGACAATGTCGGTATACATCACCAGTGCGGGATTTATAATCAAATGTTGCCTGATCCTCTAGGCCAAACCAGTCACAAACCTTGCCTTCTTTCGCTCCTCGTTGTTCACCTCGTCTTGCCCAAAGTTTGCCAAACAGGTAAACTCCTCCTTATGCTCTGCCACAGTACGCTCTCCCTGAGTCATCTCACCAAATTTCCTCCTCATCTCGACCTCAACTGCTGGAGGGAAGTATTTGCAGTCTAATCGCACCCATAAATCATCAATGGTCATCGAATCCATATCTCAAATAGTAGTGATGACTCCCACCACTAAAGAGAAACCCCAGTCAACCTGAAAGTGGCTAACATTTATCTATGAACATCGCTGCAGTCAACCATGCGCAAGTGACGCTACATTTATTTTTTTCACTGACACGTAAGCACCACATTTGAACTCCCCTAAAACTATGGTGGATGGCCTCTCTTACTCGTTGCCACTCTGACAGCCTCGGTGGGCTTGAATAACTGGAGCCCCTGGCTGCTGTGGCTGAGGCTGAGAAAAATGGGCTGCCATAGTAGCCATCACTGCATTGACTGCTTACGCCACCACCCCTGCCATCTGAGTTGTCGTCACTAACCCTGGTGGGGCCTGTGGCTGGGGAACCTCTGGCTCCTGCTGAGCCTCCCTCTCATTAACTTTGGCTGCTACCTTAGCAGGTCTACCTCTCTTAGGCGGTATCTGAAAAGTTAAACGAGTTGTATTAGTTCACTGTTAATACAACGCTAAATAGCAGAAGTACAATAACTCATAAACATGCAGATAGTTCAACAGTCCTAATAATAGGGATCTACATCAAGCGAACTCTATGCAAAAATGTAAAAAGCCATACAGATCCTATGGACACTAGAACCTCATGCTTTGATACCATCTGTGACACCCCGCCTGATCAAATAATGCGTGATCAGTCCTATATCAAATTAAAACAGGAGCCTGATTTGGTTCATCCTTAGCATCACTGTCGAAAATATTTTTAAAACTTACTAACCACTTAGTATTTAAAAGCTAGTGCCAAATTTTATCTTTATTTATTAAAGACAAATTGTAATACCCCGTATTTTCATGGCTTTTAAATTTAAGGATTTATTAAATTTAATTGAGATAAATTAATTTAATTTTAATCCGAAATGTTGTTTTAAATTTTTGCTAGTGTGATAAGAGTTAGTAATTATTGGGAATATATTATTTGTTGCATATTACTGGATGAGTATAGTAATATATGAGATTTATTTTTATAATATTGTCACGTGTGAATAAAATGACAATTGTGAAAATTTAAGTCGGGACGCGCCTGTGTCGTGTCGGGACTAAATGTGGATTAATAAAAGTGAATATTTTATAGGTTGTTCGTATGGTCATTTTGAGTGCGACAACGTGTTCGGAAGGGTCGAGATAGTCAGAAAATTATACCCGGGGGTTTGATTTGGGTCTCGGGGCGTTTTTAGGCCTAATTAGTACCCTGGGAGGGCATTTTAGTCATTTTGTATTTTTGGGTAATTAAACCCATGAAAATTAAAAGGGTTATATCAGATGTTTAGGTTATCTCCTAGGGTTAGATAACTCAAAACACTAGAACGACCATTGGAGAGGAGAGGAGAGAGCTCTCAAGGCATTCCAAGGCTCAAAACTCAACCGTTTGCACCGCCGCCAACGCGTAGATCGCGAGACGGGGAACGCAACCACACCAAATTCAACACGAAATTAGATTTCTGAAAATCCCAGGCAACTGTTTATCTTGCTTACTTCGTTGATGCATCTTTCATATTGGTTTAGGAATGATTAGGATTAATTGTATGGAAGAAAAACCCAATTTGAGATAAGGAAATTGCATGTAGTGATGATTTATATGATATTCTGGAAACCCTTTCTCATGTAAAGGATTAAGAGTTTGATTAAGAAAAGAGTTCTAATCAGATAAAAACACTAAAAAAATTATTTCGGATGATCGGACCATTGGAATCGCTTGAAATTTTAGTATGTTGTAGCGAACGGCGAGACAGGATTGCTGACAAAAATTCAGCTTGATCAGACGGTCGGATTTCTAAAACTATTATTTTTACTAGAAAGTTTTATGTTTTGAGGACTCTTAGAGAGTTTTATATTTTGAGGACTCTTCTAAGTAATAAAAAAATTCAATTAAAACTCCATTTTTATTCCGATTTCGAAACCATTTGAAATTCTCATCTTTGAAAATAAAATTCAAAATCCTTTAATGTAAGGCGAAATCTATATTTTTGGGATATTTTGCATAAGGGATAATGTAAGTATATATTAAAGGGGAGAGACACGTAAGAGAGAGTTACGTTGGAACATAAATGGATATCTACTGAATTGTACATTTGGAAGAATAGAGTCCATGAGGGTTACATAGTAAGTTGGAAAAACCCATCGAATTAAAGTTAGAAACAAACCATTATACTTCGAATTAAAGTTAGAAACGAACCATTATACTTGATAACTAATAATGGGAAAATAAGGATAAATGTTGTGAATGTGGGTTATTGGATAAACCTAAATTGATATAATAAAAGTGGTATATTTATATGATTGTGTATGCATATATTATATACTTGTGAAAATCATGCCCGCGCTACTTGCTATCCCTGAGGTTACCGCTCTGGGACGATCTTATCTCGTGTGCCTTATGGGGGATATTGACTCGTACCCTAGAAGATAGGAATCCTAGGTACAGGCTATCGAATCGGTAGTCACGGTCCTAAGAGACGTGAGGGTATGTACTGACCTCTTGGACTTGGAAACTATGCTTCGCCTCAATATTATTTGTGTATGTATTTATACAGTTCGAGAGTGATTCCGAACTTGTATTCCCTTTAGTACGATTGATACGGGGATTGGATAGCAGAGTATGCCCGCACCATAGTTTTTATGTGGGGTGCTGTTATGATATATATATTATACGAGTAGTTAATATATATATGAAATTCTGAAATCTGGAACTGCCTACTGTGATTTGATATGTAGGACATGGTTGGTGACTCAAATTATAAATAATTGTTTTGAGAAAGTATAATATGACACGGGAAAACTTTATTGATTAATAAAGTTAAAAGGAGAACCTTGGTTACAAATTGAAATCTTACGTTTTAAATACTTGTGTTGTTCAGTTGTAAATCCTGGGAATAACCTAAGATAAGTTAAATCATTGGGGAAAGATAGTGTGGTATATGACGAGATAGACCATTGGGAAGGTTAGTGCGATAGGTGTGCACATTAGAAGAGAGGTGAGAATTTCTCAAGAGAGTGTCGCACTAATATGTTGTTGCATTGGCCTGTATCAATTTAAATTCTTGATAAACGAATTTTTAAATCATATACACTATCGGGCTCTGACCCGTTTCTATTTCCTTTTCTCTCTTGTATATATATGTATGTATTACAGGTGCCCAGCCACATGGGCGTCTTACTTAGGATCCTTTGGAAGGAACGTGCTGCAGCTTAGGTGGGAGTTGCAGGCCTGTTGTTTAGACGACTTCATCCATTTGATTCTACTCCTAGTTCAGTTTTATCCAGCAGGGGCATGTGTCTCCCTCTTTCTATTATTTAGTTGGTATTGTCAGAGATTGAAATTTTTACTTTCAGTGCCTTTATTTTGGGATTTATTACTGTCAGGATGTTTTCCTTTAGTGTTGTAAATGTTAGAATTTATTATTGATGATTAAATTTGTGTATGTTAAATTATATTTTTATTCTTAATGTGTGACTCTTTAGATGTTAATGGTTTAAGGTTTTATAACCGGATTTAATAAAATGAGAATAAGGTTTTAAATGGTTTTGACACTTAGCTTAATTATTTAGGGTGTTTAAATTGGAAAAGTATTTTTACGACAGTGATGCTAAGAATGAACCAACTGTTCACCTTGATTTTAATTTAGTAAAGGAGTGATCGCCCGGTATTTAATTAGGCGGGGTGTCACAGGTGGTATCAGAGCATCAGGTTCCAGTGTCCGTAGGATCTGTACGGCTTATTATGCTTTCAGCGTTGCTTTGTTTGTTATAGAGCCCTATGTTTAAGATTGTCGATTCCTTTGACGAGATTTCGTTCTCCTGCTATAATGTGTATACACTAGTGAATTTTAATTTCGTTCGGATGTGTGCGTATGCCGAGCGATGACGGATGTCAGAAGACGACCGTTAAGCGTACATCAGGAGGCAGGGCTCAGTTCAGATTATGAAATATGTCCGAGGATGATGACCGTATTCGAGGTCACCTCCATTATGGCACGACAAGCCACGACTAGAAAGGCGACTAAGGTGCAACAATGATTTTCAAATGCTGTTATAGTCAAATGAGGTGCGAGGGTAAACTTACCCAACGTATTACAAAAACGTGTAGAGACTGTCAGTGAGAAATTTTAGAAACGCGAAAATTATATGTGTTTACCAAAGGAGGTAAAGTATCCAAAGGCTTAAATATAGGACGGAGTGTGGCAAACTGAAAGTGAAAATTTAGAGAAAATTTTTTTGGCTTTCGGGACGAAATTATAATGGTTGGAGTCAACCACCAATTTTAGAAGTGGAATGTTATGCCTATAGGAGAACCTTAGGTACAGTGTTGACCGTATGTTCCTTCCTCAACTGTTCAGGATGAGAAGCAAACGTGGTTCTGAACTCATTGTAGGAAGGCATGACAGAAGTCCAATTGTAGATATGAATCCTAATCGTTAGCAAATTTCGTATCGAAAGAGGTAGATACTAGTGGAGGAAACGACTCCAAGTGGGAGACCAACTTGTAATAATAGTTGATAATACTCGAGGAGGAAATTCTGATGGACGACCGATTCAGAGGTTGACAATGTCATATTTTGTCAATATAGATGATAACGCTTCTTTGTGGGGGAAGTTAAAGGAATTGAAGAATTTAGTCGAGAATAAGACTGAATACAACGGTGGTGGTATAGCACCACAAAAGGATGTGGATACACATCAGGAAAACCATTTAAATGCTTCAGATATTTAAATTCTTACCAAGTGATGGTAAATTCAGTAAGTACTATTATAGATAGTAACATGATCTTTATGGCCTAAAAAGCTAAGGGAACAACCGGGATGGCTAATAGGAATCGAGTCTACTAAAGTCCGAGAGAAGGACAATCCTAACCTGGTTAGTAGGACAGGTGGTAAGTGGATTATGTGTTGAGGTATTTTGTGTGGAGTGAGATCGCTCACGATAATATGTTCCAAAATGAGAAAAAGGACAAGAATACGGTGCCTAGTAAAAGGCAACGATTAAAATAATTTTGTTTTGGTTTGGGCAGACGTGTTACGTCCGGAAACCATTTGTGCAGTCAAGACGATTGTCAGGATGGAAGTATAAGTTGTATCCTTAGAGGATGCGGCGTGTTTATGTGACACTAGCGAGTCACCATATTTTGTTCATTGCTAGATTAGCATGTGAGACGATTTTAATACATATCATTATAAATGTTACCATTATGTGAATATTTTCCTTAGTATAGCGGGATTTTTCTTTGGTGCTATCCGCGGGGGATGAATGAGTATATTAACAGTGTTTTATACTTTATTGAGGTTACTCGTTGTAGTGATGCGATACACGAGTATGATATTATCTTTGTTAAAATGTTATAGAAATGGGTAGTATGATAGTGGGCATTTATTGCAAGGCTATCGGAGTAGTTACATTAGTGCAACACGTTTTGTTTTGGCGAGGCTTTACCTGTAAGAAGGTTGGACTCGCACTTATATTATCTATCCTAGAGACTTCGGAGGAGATAGTGGGCTCGAGATATTCGATACCAATGTATGTATAGACTTTGTCAGTATGATTCAGTATGTACCGGGATTTACCGTTGAGCGAAAAGACTTGACTCGGTATTATGTTTAGCACTCCGGACTTAGTGATAGGAAGAGTGCAGTGTTATATTTATCCTTAAGAGATGTGGGAGTTAAGAGTTATACCCCTAATGTTAGAAAAAGGAAATTTAGAGAATTTCGATCGTATGTATCCGAGGTTTATAGAATGTAATTACCATCAACCAATACGGGACGATAGTGAAATTGGTGAAACGTTCTTTGTTAAGCATAATTACGGGAGAAATTGTAACTTTTCTGTCAAGGGACGGAATAAAGGGGTATATACTATGGACGGAGGACCTAACGGATTTCAATAACCGACAATGCTAGGTAGTAGTGTATCGGGGGGGTTCCTTGTTTGGATTTCCCTTTGCGAGACATCCCATGCATGAAACTTAGCGTCAGGTTGGAAATAGGGAGATGCTTGGTCACTATTCCATGAGTTCGGTACCCTGGTCGAAATGGGATCAAGTAATTATGTATGTAAGTTGGAAGTTGAATTTTGTTTTAAGGTCATTGGAGCCGGATTTTTGTGGTAGGAAAGCATTGAAAGTTATCCCCACGAGTTGAGGGGTGGAACGATGATAAGGAGAATTTAAGAATTTTGATTTCTAGGGTGATTGAGAGTACCCAAATGTCATAACCGCGTACATAACACAAGGTGAATAAAGAGTTGGGATGATTTTTAGCATGGATTATCTGGAAAGAACTTTATATTATACAAAAGAGATGACCTGTAATTATTTTGATGAATAGAGCGTTAGTTATTTATTTTGGTTGTTGTACTTATTTGGGAAAATTGTTGTACTTATCTGAGGAAGGTTGAGAATTATTATTCCTCTTTTATTGTCATGGAATTTGAATGCCCTATTCCTTCTATTCCGTTGAATTTAGTTATTCCTACAGATGAGTAGCACGCCGTTCGCTCTCCCATGGCGGTCGGAGTGTTGCAAAAATGTGGGCATCTTGGTTAACTACAGTTCAAATAGTCTGAGTCGAAGGGACGTGGTAATAGACGTGTGAAATATATGTTTGTGGGACTAGTATAACGAAGTGGAAGTTATAGAGTGGATTAAACGTCACATGAGGGGCGATAATCCATACATAAGTGTGCAATTAGAATTGCACGCCCTAACTTAATTGGAAGGATGTGGGAAGCCATTCAAGAATTGGTATTCCTTGAATAGAGTAGAATTTAATTATTATGAAGCACACCCGGAGCGGAGTTGTTATTAGTCAAGTGTGAGAGCGACTTACGCATACAAAGAGTAATGATGTTAGTATAGTATAAGAGATCCAGAAGTGCGCTTCGTGTAGAGAAGAGCACGGGTCGGAACTTTCGGCATACTCCAAGGAAGGAAGGGGAGTATTACGTGTCACTTAATGTGAGACATTTCAAGGGAAGAATCGATGTTTAGCGAGACGTAGTGAGTAATCTCTACATGCACTGCCCATAGGTAAGGTTTGGTTGAAATAGGAGAATCAACCAAAGAATTTTGTGTTTATCGAAAATTCCTGAAATTGGAAGAGGTTGGTAAAGTCGCTTAAGTTCTTGGATGGGTTGCCATCCTCAAAACAAGATCAAGGGTTTATCCCGAACATGTGAATTAAGTCGCCGAGAAGGAAGTGATTGATATTCCTTTGGGATGGCTTACAATATTAACTAGTATGCCCTAGACTTCCTTTGAAAGGAAGGATCGCTCCAGTGCATGGTCCGGCACAGTATAAATTTCTGAATCAGGATGAGATTGGTGAATCCCACCTTTGATATGGGATTTCAAGAACCAGCGGAGATAAGATTTCGTTTCGAGTAGGATGTATCACCCTTAGCCAGGGAATAAGAGCATGGTGATTAAAGATTAGTGGAGCCACGTGAAGGAGATTTTGGAATCTTGGTACGATGATTTCAAGAATGCTCTGTAGAAGCACTCGTACCTGTTTGTCGCGTACGAGGTACTTATTAAGGTTTTGTTATGGAAGAACCTCGACTATTCTCCTTCCGTATGTTTAGAGGAGAGTAGATAATCAGAATTTTTGGATCGGTCGAGAAAATATCCGATAACTATGGTGCAATTCCACGACTGTTTTAGGCAGTCAAGAGTGGTCAAATGTTCGTATGATCTTCTCAGAATGGGAATTTTGTGTATGAATAAATCCGAGTAGTTGTCATGTAGTGAGGTGCGGCCTCCTAATGGTAGTGAGATAATGGAATTTATAACGTATAGACGTAACCTATTCAAATGTTATCAGTTGGGAGTGCAATGTGAAGTGTCTCCAATGAGAATGTAAAACAATGTTGCTGTGAGGAAAAAGCTATAGTGATTGAGCGCCGTACTATGTAGATAGTTTGCGTACTGACAAGGATATCCAGAATTGTGCTACCTGGTAGGCCTTATTTTCCTAATTTCGGGACGAAATTCCGTTATTAGGGGGGAAGTATGTAATACCCCGTATTTTCATGGCTTTTAAATTTAAGGATTTATTAAATTTAATTGAGATAAATTAATTTAATTTTAATCCGAAATGTTGTTTTAAATTTTTACTAGCATGACAAGAGTTAGTAATTATTGGGAATATATTATTTGTTGCATATTACTGGATGAGTATAGTAATATATGAGATTTATTTTTATAATATTGTCACGTGTGAATAAAATGACAATTGTGGAAATTTAAGTCGGGACGCGCCTGTGTCGTGTCGGGACTAAATGTGGATTAATAAAAGTGAATATTTTATAGGTTGTTCGTATGGTCGTTTTGAGTGTGCCAACGTGTCCGGAAGGGTCGAGATAGTCAGAAAAGTATACCCGGGGGTTTGATTTGGGTCTCGGGGCGTTTTTAGGCTTAATTAGTACCCCGGGAGGGCATTTTAGTCATTTTGTATTTTTGGGTAATTAAAC
This sequence comes from Sambucus nigra, assembly GCA_949130495.1. NCBI lineage: Eukaryota > Viridiplantae > Streptophyta > Magnoliopsida > Dipsacales > Adoxaceae > Sambucus > Sambucus nigra. Next base: position 238,450,893 of record OX422211.1, read on the forward strand.
CCACGAAAATTAAAGGGGTTATATCAGATGTTTAGGTTATCTCCTAGGGTTAGATAACTCAAAACACTAGAATGACCATTGGAGAGGAGAGGAGAGAGCTCTCAAGGCATTCTAAGGCTCAAAACTCAACCGTTTGCACCGCCACCACCGCCAACGCGTAGATCGCGAGACGGGGAACCCAACCACACCAAATTCAACACCAAACCAGATTTCTGAAAATCCCAGACAAGTGTTTATCTTGCTTACTTCGTTGATGCATCTTTCATATTGGTTTTGGAATGATTAGGATGAATTGTATGGAAGAAAAACCCGATTTGAGATAGGAAATTTCATGTAGTGATGATTTATATGATATTCTGGAAACCCTTTGTCATGTAAAGGATTAAGATTTTGATTAAGAAAAGAGTTCTAATCAGATACAAACACTAAAAAAATTATTTCGAATGATCGGACCATTGGAATCGCTTGAAATTTTAGTATGTTGTAGCGAACGGCAAGACAGGACTGCTGACAAAAATTCAGCTTGATCAGACGGTCGGATTTCTAAAATTATTATTTTTACTAGAAAGTTTTATGTTTTGAGGACTCTTAGAGAGTTTTATATTTTGAGGACTCTTCTAAGTAATAAAAAAATTCAATTAAAACTCCATTTTTATTCCGATTTCGAAACCATTTGAAATTCTCATCTTTGAAAATAAAATTCAAAATCCTTTAATGTAAGGCGAAATCTATATTCTTGGGATATTTTTCATAAGGGATAATGTAAGTACATATTAAAGGGGAGAGACACGTAAGAGAGAGTTACGTTGGAACATAAATGGATATCTACTGAATTGTACATTTGGAAGAATAGAGTCCATGACGGTTATATAGTAAGTTGGAAAAACCCTTCGAATTAAAGTTAGAAACGAACCATTATACTTCGAATTAAAGTTAGAAACGAACCATTATACTTGATAAATAATAATGGGAAAATAAGGATAAATGTTGTGAATGTGGGTTATTGGATAAACCTAAATTGATATAATAAAAGTGGTATATTTATATGATTGTGTATGCATATATTATATACTTGTGAAAATCATGCCCGCGCTACTTGCTATCCCTGAGGTTACCGCGCTGGGACGATCTTATCTCGTGTGCCTTATGGGGGATATTGACTCGTACCCTAGAAGATAGGAATCCTAGGTACAGGCTATCGAATCGGTAGTCACAGTCCTAAGAGACGTGAGGGTATGTACTGACCTCTTGGACTTGGAAACTATGCTTCGCCTCAATATTATTTGTGTATGTATTTATACAGTTCGAGAGTGATTCTGAACTTGTATTCCCTTTAGTACGATTGATACGGGGATTGGATAGCAGAGTATGCCCGCACCATAGTTTTTATGTGGGGTGTTGTTATGATATATATATTATACGAGTAGTTAATATATATATGAAATTCTGAAATCTGGCACTGTCTACTGTGATTTGATATGTAGGACATGGTTGATGACTCAAATTATAAATAATTGTTTTGAGAAAGTATAATATGACACGGGAAAACTTTATTGATTAATAAAGTTAAAAGGAGAACCTTGGTTACAAATTGAAATCTTACGTTTTAAATACTTGTGTTGTTCAGTTGTAAATCCTGCGAATAACCTAAGATAAGTTAAATCATTGGGGAAAGATAGTGTGGTATATGACGAGATAGACCATTGGGAAGGTTAGTGCGATAGGTGTGCACATTAGAAGAGAGGTGAGAATTTCTCAAGAGAGTGTCGCACTAATATGTTGTTGCATTGGCCTGTATCAATTTAAATTCTTGATAAACGAATTTTTAAATCATATACACTATCGGGCTCTGACCCGTTTCTATTTCCTTTTCTCTCTTGTATATATATGTATGTATTACAGGTGCCCAGCCACATGGGCGTCTAACTTAGGATCCTTTGGAAGGAACGTGCTGCAGCTTAGGTGGGAGTTGCAGGCCTGTTGTTTAGACGACTTCATCCATTTGATTCTACTCCTAGTTCAGTTTTATCCAGCAGGGGCATGTGTCTTCCTCTTTCTATTATTTAGTTGGTATTGTCAGAGATTGAAATTTTTACTTTCAGTGCCTTTATTTTTGGATTTATTACTGTCAGGATGTTTTCCTTTAGTGTTGTAAATGTTAGAATTTATTATTGATGATTAAATTCATGTATGTTAAATTCTATTTTTATTCTTAATGTGTGACTCTTTAGATGTTAATGGTTTAAGGTTTTATAACCGGATTTAATAAAATGAGAATAAGGTTTTAAATGGTTTTGACACTTAGCTTAATTATTTAGGGTGTTTAAATTGGAAAAGTATTTTTACGACAGTGATGCTAAGAATGAAGCAACTGTTCACCTTGATTTTAATTTAGTAAAGAAGTGATCACCCGGTATTTAATTAGGCGGGGTGTCACACAAATTAAATGCGATAATTAGAATAAAACATTCAATGCTGATAGAATCAATCATCACATATAATAATAAAAGTCTTGGCGAATAAACCATCGGCTGAAATCCAAAACCAAAGTAAATAACAGATAATAATAAATCCCATATAATCTAAAAGAGATAACTAGATAAATTTGGGAACAACATGCCCGAAGTAAACTGATATAAATCGGTAAACTAGGAATAGAAGAGATAGAGGCACCTATCCAAATCCCGCAACATGCACATTTGCTGCAGCAGCGAATCCCTAGAATGAATTAAGCCTGGCGTCCCTGTGGCTGGACACCTAAAAGGTTTTGAAAATATTTGATAGCAAGGGTTAGAACCCAAAATATTTTGAAAATATTTAGAAAATGATTAACTTGCAGTAATTAAAAATGCGTGAATGCGCTTCATATTTAAGTTAGTGTCGCACTCTCTCTTGAGCACATACTCACCCCTTAACTAATGTGCATACCTAACGCTTTTCCTATAACTTCCCTAGTTATCTATCCCGTAACTAGATCTTGTTATAACTTTTCCTGACACCCTACTCTAGCCCGAGTATGTTTAAATAAATGATTTATAAGTTATCTCTCGCCTTAACTTAATCCGTTATTTTCCTTGAAAACCACATAACGTCCACTAGTCATATAAATAATACAATTCACTTCATGTATATAATTACCCGTATATAATTATTTAGCCCATTACATACGTAAAATCATATTACAACATTCACACATATGCCGAATATATAATAGCCCATCCTCCTAAGTAATAACTCACCGGATGGGTTCTCTAAAGTGCCATCGTACCAGGTGTGCTCACTTAACCTAGTTAACCCAAGTCAGAATCACTCACAAACTTGGCTAAAAATATAAACGTTATGGAGGCGGTCATATTTCCTTCTTGAAAGTGAGATATGCCCCTCACCCATATAACGGATGCTATGACCTGGGGATATACTCACCCTATTCCTCAAGCTAGGGGATTCACCCACATTGCGCAACCTCCCTTGATAGCACTAGAGTATATAATATAGGTAAATATCTACTCACTGATATTTATAAGCACATAATATATATATACCATCACACACCGCATATATATATACAATTTCCTTAGCACAATCCTATATATAAATACGAGTTTGTGGTTCGACTCTAATTTAATCAATTTACTCATTAATTAATTTATTGCCTTGGTGTCACCCAATCAATATACCCGGACCCGCTCACTTGGCCCGTAATTAAATATTACCCGAGTCTATATCCTAACTCCAAATTAATTAGTTTCTCTACCTAATTAATTTAATACCTTGGCATCGCTCATCCAATATACCCAAACTCTCTCACTTGATCCGTATTTAATTATTTGGAATTTATTTCACTAAATTAATCCACAAAGTACCCCACATAATCCCAATTACTCTTCCCCATAATTGTTAGGAATATGTGCCTCATATATTTATCACTAACTAAAGCATAGAAATTAAATTAAAATTTATTTATCCCTTATGTAAAGAAAACTGGGCGAATTGTCAAAAATTTGGGACCATCGATTGATCGACTCCCAGGATCGACCGATCAGATACCCTTCTTCTCCGATTTTCTATTTTCTGCATTAATGCACAACCAAGCATTTTATTTACTCTAATATTGTTATGCCATCACAAACAACAATATTATCACATGGGGAAAGGTTCTAATCACTCTAGAGACCTTAATTCAACAATCAATTTCCATGAATTTCAACGTTTTCTAGATTCAGGTTTTATCCGGGTTTAAATCGATAAATTCTAATAACTACTCCAATATCATAAATTAGTCACCAATTCCTACTGGGATTAACGTACGGATCAGATTACTAATTCTAGAACCACATAACACCATTAATTCCACTTTTAATTTCATCAAAGTGTTTCAATCACCGAAAACCCAATGCCACATGAATGCCCACCCAAAAATGGATTTTAGATTCACCCACTACAATATGAATTGATTATCACAATTTAAAATCACAACAAGTTAAATACTTGCCTTTTGTGTTCGTAGAGTCTGATTCATTGGTGTAGAGACAAGCTTGATGATGAACACCCACTTTGTTCCTTGATTTGCCTCTAAAGGATCCCCGATTTGTTCTCCAATTGCACCTTCTAGATTTCTCTCATACTCTTTGGTTTAAGATATGGTTTCTGCCGTTCATTGATCTAAGACTTAGGTAAATTATACTAAATCCCCTTTTTTGTCTAATGGGCCAAGCCCAAGTGATCCGAATTCCCCCGTGTGGGCCCGATTATGCCCAAAAATGTCCCGAGACCCATTTAGTACCCCTCGGAACTCTTTTCCAACTATCTTGGCCCATCCGGACTCAACCGTGCACTCAGAATTGACATCCGAGTTAATTTATTATATGTTCCTATCTCACACCCAACTTAGTCAATATCCGACTCCTCGCTGAGATAAATAGATACTAAGTCACTAATACACATTATGACGTTAATAAATTATTACTATTAACTTAGTAATTAAATTTAATAAATATTACCATAATTAATTCAATTAAATTACAACACGTAAGTAATTTAAAATTTACCCTAATTAATTAAATATTTAAATGCACAGAAATACGGGGTGTTACATTGGTCATCAATGGCGAAGGATTGAATTTACACCTTGGATCTTCCGTCGTAATTGACCATGAGTTGGGGCCCCGATGGCGTTACTTTGAACCATTCTTTCACCCGGCCATTTCGGTCCCTACAGAAGTGTTGGGGCTCGGTAGGGGCTGACATCATCGAACCAGAGTCAAAGTGTTAATGTAAAATACACGTCAAAGGCCCAAAATAAAACAAATACAAATTCTAGAGAGAGAGCCAAAGGATGTCTTATATTAAAAAATGGAGAAGTGTCCTCAAATGAGGAGTGCATGGGTATTCTTATGCGGGGCATTAATTGCAAACCAAGTAATTACCTAAATGACTAAAAATGACAAGCATTAACAAAAATATACCTAATTAGTCTCAAACATGCTTGGAGACCAATTGAAAGAGAAAAAAGAAATAAAAGAACTAAAAGAAAAAGGAAACGAATATAGGATTACAATCACTCCCCCCATCCCAACCCCAAAAAAGAGTTCGTCCACGAACTCGAATGTAACAACCCGTCCTTTTTGGAGACGATTAAATTCCATAATTGGATATAAATTGGAATTTGGGGAATTTTCCTAAATAGTAATTTTTGGGATTTTCGAGGATTGAATGATTTTCGAAGGGTGTTATAAATTATTTTGGGACTATATAGGTCGAAGTAATTTAATTATATGTCGTCGTTGAGTAAAGCGACACGAGGTAAGATTTTTTAATTGGAAAACCCGCATTTATTTATTTTGGGTTGGAATAGTGATTTGCGGTCAAGTACCTCGGATGAGAATTTCGACTGCGCCATAATTCTCAGAATGTCCGAGATAGTCGGAAAAGAGTGTCCGATTGTCGAAAATGAGTTTCGAATATTTTTAGAGGTAAAAGTAACTCGTAATTGGGTAAACGAGTCGTTTTTGGGTTTCAAGGGTTTAAAACCCTTTTCTCTTATATAAAGATGGAGAGATGGAAAGAAAAGAGAAAGAAAGAAAGGAAAGAGAGAGAAGAGAGAGAGGAAGGAGAAAGAGGAGGAGAAAAGGGAGATTCGGGCCAAACTCCGCCGGATTCGACTCGAGGTCGTCGGATTTTATCCACGAGGCAAGTGTTTACTTGCTTTATTTATCTTTTTGCATAAATATCTCATACCGTAGTTTGGTATAAACAAACCCTAATGGTTTTGGGGTGGGTTATCGTGGATAAAACGGGTTTTTGGGAGTTAAAACAATTAAACCCCAATAATATTTCAATTTTGTGGAACTAGGGTTTTAATCCAAATTAATTGGTGATTCCGGGTTCTAGGATGTTTAGAACCCGTGTTATAAGTGTATTTGTAGTTGGTTGAGGTTGTAGGACGTTGGGTGAGGCGACAAAAGCTTGGGAGAAGCTTTAATGGCGGAAATCGTCTCGGAGGTGATGATGAATAGTAACCCGTCACCTTTGGGGGTATTTTTGGCCAGGAAAAGAATTGATTTAGCTTTCGGCCAAAACACTAAAGTTGTAGATCTTTTCGATACGGTCGCGTGGGCGCCGACCGCGTATTTTTCTGATTTTTCTACGATTTGATATGATTTTTACAAGATGACAGCTCCGGGTTGACATCGTCAACTCGGAAATCAAATCGGGAATTGGAAAAATTACGGCTAGAATTAATGTCGTAGATGTTCGGGATAATTTTTGGGGTAGTTTAGAAACCCCGAAAATGAATTTGGGTTGTTGGATAAGGGACTTAAGGATTTTAGTTTTGGTGACCTGGTGTGACCGGTCGACCGCGCCCCTATGGCCGGTCGACCGCGTCAAGAAGAAATGGGCTACTGCTTTGTTTCGTAGGCTTAATTGCAACCCGCGGTCGACCGGGGGTCCAGGACCGGTCGACCGGTGCCCTGTTTTCAGCCCAAGATTTTGGAGATTAGGATTATTTCTCCTTTTTGAGTTTATGTTTAAAGGCCTTCCAAATTAGAAATTTATGGAGGGTTATGTCCTAAAGGACTTGAGGAATTGGGAGTTTGTATATGTGTGTATTCACTTAGAGTGAATTAGTATATTTGGAGATATCCAAATGAATCCGTAGATAGGATTTAAGTATGTTTTATTTATTAAAGTAAGAATATACTTTGGGTTTAGTATCATGCTTATATGAATGCATGATTATGATTCCTGGAGGGAATCTTTGGGATTATTGGTCATCGTTAGATGCTATAGGCCACTAAGGCCGTTTATATATATATTCTAGGAAGAATATATAGGATATGTATATACTGTGTGTTTTAGGTATATATATATATATATATATATGATGATGGTAATGATTTTGAAAATATATAAATGAATATTTTCAAAATGGAAAGAGAAATGTTTTTCATAATTAATAAAAATATGGATTACACACCTCTCTAAATCGCTATCATATGGGAAGTTGCGTTCGTATGGTGAAGCCCCCTGGCTAATGATGCAGGGTGGATATAGTCCTAGGCCATGGGAGCGCTTATGGTTGTATATTTTCTGCGGGGGTAGGGAGATTCCGGGTGTGGTCTTGGCTACCACGCAGGCTCATGGCCGCTTCTCGACGTGTTTCGATATAGGATCCCAGGTTGTCTTGGAGGCCCTGGAAGATGATAGCCATTTAAAGGCGCGCACAGTGGAGAAATCCGGACGGGCGGTCTTAGAACGCGTTTATTAAAGCAGTTCATAATAATGGATTTGCTTTAATTACATTTCCTGGATATAGGAAGGGAAATGGGTTATATTTATATTGGCTTCGGTAACACTTCCCGGATGGAAGAAGGGATGTGGAAGCATATGTTATGATCAAAGCATTTTTATGATAATGAAAATGTCTTTGAATACATTTCCTGAGTATAAAAAGGGAAATGGGATATTTTGATAAGGAAAAGCATTTTATGTTAATAAAACTGGCTTTTAAAAGGTATATGATTTATTAAAGCAATTCATGATAATGAATTGGCTTTTATAAATACATTTCCTGGATATGAGAAGGGAAATGGAAGTTTTGAAATAAAAAGGATAAGTATTTATAAATACTTTATGTATCTAGTAATCCTCAGTCCGGGAGCTATTTATATTATCCGGAAGTATATTGTAGATGTATGTATATGTATAAACTGGGTGCCGAGGGTCTAATGAATCCCGACGATCGACCGTGCCGCATAGTAGTGTATCGGGGGGGTTCCTTGTTTGGATTTCGCTTTGCGAGACACCCCACGCACGAATATGGCACTGTGTTGAGACTGGGGAGAAGTTTAATCCTTAGTGCTCTAATATTATAAATGTTTATGGTATATATATATTATATATATCTTTCTGTACTGAGGGACTGGCGGATCTCGATGATCGACCTCGCTGCATAGTAGTGTATCGGGGGGGGTTCCTTGTTTGGATTTCGCTTTGCGAGACACCCCACGCACGAACATGGCATGGCGTCGAGATTAGAGTGAAGTTTAGCCCTTAGTACATTTGCTTGGACTATCTAGGATAGATAGTGGTTGGGTGATAGACTAGTTTAGCAGGGTAGCTTGACTAGAATGTTCTAGATAGATGCGCTAGGAGTGCACTATTAGCGGAGGGGTGAGGGGGTATCTCATGGGAGTGCGATACCAAACTTAAATATGAGATAAAACTATTTTTCTAAAAATAAAGCATTTATGCACTTGCAAAATATTTTCAACATTCGGGGCTCTGACCCGTTTGTCTACTTTTCCTTTCTTGTTATATTATATATATACATAGGTGTCCAGACACAGGGACGCCTGGATGGAAATTCTTTCGAGTCAGACGTCTGCTGCAGCAGCTGTGGATGCTTGCAGGTTATCGGTAGACGTTTCCTTCCTTGTACTCTAGATAGGAGATATTGTATAAACATTCGAGCTAATGGCTTAATTGCATTTATTTATTCTTTCAGTACAGCATTCGATATGGTTGTATATTTGGACCGAGTGTTCGGTTATTTTAGTTCCTTTCTTTTTCATTTCAGTTCATTACGCATTTAATTGTGGATGTTGTAATTTATTCGTTAAAAAGAGTAGTTTAGTAAAAGTTTTTAACGGCCACCTAATAGGATATTAGTAATTAAATGGATTTTCGACAGTGATGCTAAGAATGATCCATATGAGAATCCTGTTTTAATTTAATATTGGAGTGATCGCCCGGTATCTTATTAGGCGGGGTGTTACAGATGGTATCAGAGCATCAGGTTCTAGTGTCCTTAGGAATCTGTGCGGACGTACTACGCTTTCAGCGTTGCTCTCGATTTGTTATAGAGCCCCAGGATTAGGATTGTTGATATCTCTTGTGAGATTTCGTTCTCCTGCCATATTATGAGATTTTAGAAATCTTTTGCGCGCTCGTTTGAGAATCGTGTGCGGAGCTCGGAGGGCAGCAGGAGTTGGAGCTTAGCTCGGGGAGCTGGGATAAGTTGGGGACGAGGACCTTAGTAGATGCCACTCTCCTTGTGGTAAATGCTAAGGACTGTTGCGACGACTACTAAAGTATAGTAGTTATGAGCAACCAAGTACTACTGTGGTAGAAAGTGGTACTAAAGTTGGATTTCCCCGTGAAGATAAGGGTTCCAGAGGGATCTTATGGATAGTTCTAACCGTGAGTCCCCATGAATCAGCAGGATGAGAAGAATGCAGCTTTGGGAATTATTCGCCTAAGGTTCAGCAGAGGTATATGGTGTGAGTATTTGGCGTGACTAGATATAGTCGCGGTATTAGTTAGCCCTAGACTCGTGTGTGTATTTTGAGTTGTGGCGGTCTCGATAACATTTTAATGTATGACTATGTGTTTTCCGCAATAGCGGAATTTTATTTCCCTTCATTCGCCATAGAGGCGGGTGCTTATATTTTGTATATATACGTATACGGTATATGGTGTAACGGAGCGATAGAAGGCTAATAATGGCAAGTCTATCGTGTCCGCAGTTCTTGGAGGGAACAAGTTGTTATTCTGGTGTCTCACCTTGATACAGGTTGAGTACACCTTTGCTATTATGGATTTATGGAACCTCGATGAGCAGAGGCTTCCTTATTTTGGATGGCATATGTGGAAACCTTATAGATATAATTTGAGGCCCACAGAATTGTTGTTGAGCGATAAGATTTAGCTTAGTATTAGTTTGCGCAAGGACTTAGGAACGAGTGCGAGCGCAGGGTGGTATGACTCTTAGTTAGAGATAGGAGTTCAGATCACCTTTTGTTGGATTAGGTGATAGGGTTATCCCGGTTTCATGTTGAAATGACTGAACTCCATAACCAACGAAGTCAAGGGTTAATGTGTGGAGGGGTTCCTTGTTTGGATTTCGCTTTGCGAGACACTCCACACATGACTCTTAACGGCGTCGGGAGTGGGGAGCTGTTATGAGATGCAAGGATGTTGATCATGTGGAACGGTCTTATAGTGTGGATGAACCACTATAGGCTATGAGCCACATAATGTCAATATACTTATGGAAATTTGTGCTATGGAAAAGCACTAAAATGATCCCTTCGCCACAAATGGGTGGGTGAGGTTGGACTTAGAGAAATTGATTTGAGGACAATAGTCATGCCTTAACGAAAAGGCAAGTTTTGAGGAGCTCTATTTTGGGTATTATGTTCGTGACACTTTCTACAGAAAGTGGGTACTTGATTAGTTAGGTTTCCTTCTGTATGGGCGGAAGGATAAGATAGTAGGAATGCGTTCGTAGGCTAGCCTAACAGGATTTAGGACGTCCCGCTTCTGTGCCTTGAGTCGTTATATCTCGATGACCGACTACGCGAGGGAGTAGTGTAACGGGAGGGTTCCTTGTTTGGATTTCGCCTCGGCGAGACGTCCCACGCATGAAACCAAGCACTTGTCGGGAGTTGAGAGAGGCCTTGGGCACTAGGGACATACTTAGGATTATATTAGTTTCGAATAGGTAGGGTAACGCTTAGATCGTAGCATTTTTAGGATATAGGTTCGCTAGTATTAGCAGCGCCGAGGTTAAGAGTATTGAAATGCGCGGGTTCGGAGGACCCATAGGTGAGTATTACACCGAGGAAAGGAGATCCTTATTGGGAGAGAGTGATGCGTGTCAGACGTTCGTAATGTTTGTGCTGATATGCACAAGTTAGAAAGGTGTATGGGCACCTTGGTAAGGTAGTTTGATGTACCGCCTAGCTAAGATGGGAGTAGTATATAAGGTTGAAATTCATGCTGATAGGCATTATAGATGATGGGTATTATGTGACGTATAAGAGTCACTTTGCGATTGTGGTAGTCGTGTAGCATATGGTTGGGAACCATTGGGTTAGTATTGTTTCCCTTGAGGTATTAGGATTTGGAGTGATCCCAAGATTGGTGGTGTAGGTTGTACCCGAATTTCGAGGACGAAATTCCGTTGTAAGGGGGGGAGTGTAACAACCCGTCCTTTTTGGAGACGATTAAATTCCATAATTGGATATAAATTGGAATTTGGGGAATTTTCCTAAATAGTAATTTTTGGGATTTTCGAGGATTGAATGATTTTCGAAGGGTGTTATAAATTATTTTGGGACTATATAGGTCAAAGTAATTTAATTATATGTCGTCGTTGAGTAAAGCGACACGAGGTAAGATTTTTTAATTGGAAAACCCGCATTTATTTATTTTGGGTTGGAATAGTGATTTGCGGTCAAGTACCTCGGATGGGAATTTCGACTGCGCCATAATTCTCGGAATGTCTGAGATAGTCGGAAAAGAGTGTCCGATTGTCGAAAATGAGTTTCGAATATTTTTAGAGGTAAAAGTAACTCGTAATTGGGTAAACGAGTCGTTTTTGGGTTTCAAGGGTTTAAAACCCTTTTCTCTTATATAAAGATGGAGAGATGGAAAGAAAAGAGAAAGAAAGAAAGGAAAGAGAGAGAAGAGAGAGAGGAAGGAGAAAGATGAGGAGAAAAGGGAGATTCGGGCCAAACTCCGCCGGATTCGACTCGAGGTCGTCGGATTTTATCCACGAGGCAAGTGTTTACTTGCTTTATTTATCTTTTTGCATAAATATCTCATACCGTAGTTTGGTATAAACAAACCTTAATGGTTTTGGGGTGGGTTATCGTGGATAAAACGGGTTTTTGGGAGTTAAAACAATTAAACCCCAATAATATTTCAATTTTGTGGAACTAGGGTTTTAATCCAAATTAATTGGTGATTCCGGGTTCTAGGATGTTTAGAACCCGTGTTATAAGTGTATTTGTAGTTGGTTGAGGTTGTAGGACGTTGAGTGAGGCGACAAAAGCTTGGGAGAAGCTTTAATGGCGGAAATCGTCTCGGAGGTGATGATGAATAGTAACCCGTCACCTTTGGGGGTATTTTTGGCCAGGAAAAGAATTGATTTAGCTTTCGGCCAAAACACTAAAGTTGTAGATCTTTTCGATACGGTCGCGTGGGCGCCGACCGCGTATTTTTCTGATTTTTCTACGATTTGATATGATTTTTACAAGATGACAGCTCCGGGTTGACATCGTCAACTCGGAAATCAAATCGGGAATTGGAAAAATTACGGCTAGAATTAATGTCGTAGATGTTCGGGATAATTTTTGGGGTAGTTTAGAAACCCCGAAAATGAATTTGGGTTGTTGGATAAGGGACTTAAGGATTTTAGTTTTGGTGACCTGGTGTGACCGGTCGACCGCGCCCCTATGGCCGGTCGACCGCGTCAAGAAGAAATGGGCTACTGCTTTGTTTCGTAGGCTTAATTGCAACCCGCGGTCGACCGGGGGTCCAGGACCGGTCGACCGGTGCCCTGTTTTCAGCCCAAGATTTTGGAGATTAGGATTATTTCTCCTTTTTGAGTTTATGTTTAAAGGCCTTCCAAATTAGAAATTTATGGAGGGTTATGTCCTAAAGGACTTGAGGAATTGGGAGTTTGTATATGTGTGTATTCACTTAGAGTGAATTAGTATATTTGGAGATATCCAAATGAATCCGTAGATAGGATTTAAGTATGTTTTATTTATTAAAGTAAGAATATACTTTGGGTTTAGTATCATGCTTATATGAATGCATGATTATGATTCCTGGAGGGAATCTTTGGGATTATTGGTCATCGTTAGATGCTATAGGCCACTAAGGCCGTTTATATATATATTCTAGGAAGAATATATAGGATATGTATATACTGTGTGTTTTAGGTATATATATATATATATATATATGATGATGGTAATGATTTTGAAAATATATAAATGAATATTTTCAAAATGGAAAGAGAAATGTTTTTCATAATTAATAAAAATATGGATTACACACCTCTCTAAATCGCTATCATATGGGAAGTTGCGTTCGTATGGTGAAGCCCCCTGGCTAATGATGCAGGGTGGATATAGTCCTAGGCCATGGGAGCGCTTATGGTTGTATATTTTCTGCGGGGGTAGGGAGATTCCGGGTGTGGTCTTGGCTACCACGCAGGCTCATGGCCGCTTCTCGACGTGTTTCGATATAGGATCCCAGGTTGTCTTGGAGGCCCTGGAAGATGATAGCCATTTAAAGGCGCGCACAGTGGAGAAATCCGGACGGGCGGTCTTAGAACGCGTTTATTAAAGCAGTTCATAATAATGGATTTGCTTTAATTACATTTCCTGGATATAGGAAGGGAAATGGGTTATATTTATATTGGCTTCGGTAACACTTCCCGGATGGAAGAAGGGATGTGGAAGCATATGTTATGATCAAAGCATTTTTATGATAATGAAAATGTCTTTGAATACATTTCCTGAGTATAAAAAGGGAAATGGGATATTTTGATAAGGAAAAGCATTTTATGTTAATAAAACTGGCTTTTAAAAGGTATATGATTTATTAAAGCAATTCATGATAATGAATTGGCTTTTATAAATACATTTCCTGGATATGAGAAGGGAAATGGAAGTTTTGAAATAAAAAGGATAAGTATTTATAAATACTTTATGTATCTAGTAATCCTCAGTCCGGGAGCTATTTATATTATCCGGAAGTATATTGTAGATGTATGTATATGTATAAACTGGGTGCCGAGGGTCTAATGAATCCCGACGATCGACCGTGCCGCATAGTAGTGTATCGGGGGGGTTCCTTGTTTGGATTTCGCTTTGCGAGACACCCCACGCACGAATATGGCACTGTGTTGAGACTGGGGAGAAGTTTAATCCTTAGTGCTCTAATATTATAAATGTTTATGGTATATATATATTATATATATCTTTCTGTACTGAGGGACTGGCGGATCTCGATGATCGACCTCGCTGCATAGTAGTGTATCGGGGGGGGTTCCTTGTTTGGATTTCGCTTTGCGAGACACCCCACGCACGAACATGGCATGGCGTCGAGATTAGAGTGAAGTTTAGCCCTTAGTACATTTGCTTGGACTATCTAGGATAGATAGTGGTTGGGTGATAGACTAGTTTAGCAGGGTAGCTTGACTAGAATGTTCTAGATAGATGCGCTTGGAGTGCACTATTAGCGGAGAGGTGAGGGGGTATCTCATGGGAGTGCGATACCAAACTTAAATATGAGATAAAACTATTTTTCTAAAAATAAAGCATTTATGCACTTGCAAAATATTTTCAACATTCGGGGCTCTGACCCATTTGTCTACTTTTCCTTTCTTGTTATATTATATATATACATAGGTGTCCAGACACAGGGACGCCTGGATGGAAATTCTTTCGAGTCAGACGTCTGCTGCAGCAGCTGTGGATGCTTGCAGGTTATCGGTAGACGTTTCCTTCCGTGTACTCTAGATAGGAGATATTGTATAAACATTCGAGCTAATGGCTCAATTGCATTTATTTATTCTTTCAGTACATCATTCGATATGGTTGTATATTTGGACCGAGTGTTCGGTTATTTTAGTTCCTTTCTTTTTCATTTCAGTTCATTACGCATTTAATTGTGGATGTTGTAATTTATTCGTTAAAAAGAGTAGTTTAGTAAAAGTTTTTAACGGCCACCTAATAGGATATTAGTAATTAAATGGATTTTCGACAGTGATGCTAAGAATGATCCATATGAGAATCCTGTTTTAATTTAATATTGGAGTGATCGCCCGGTATCTTATTAGGCGGGGTGTTACATCGAATAGGAATGCCCACTAAGTCAGGCTCCAAAATAGTAATTAATGCATGGCGAGGAGGCTCCTCGGACTCATCAAGATACTCTGGGGGTGCTCCATCGCTAAAACTGCACGACGACATGGAAGAGAGCAGTTGGAAGCTCGATGTCCAACGGTGCCACAATTGTAGCAACTGAGTGTGCGCGGAGCTGAATGTGATGTCATAGGAGGAGTAGAGGTGACTAGGGAAGTAGTAAAGTGAGTCGATAATATAGGACGAGCAGTAGCAGGAACCGGCGGAGGTGAAGCTCGGGAGAATGATGGAGATGTTGATGCCATGTGGTAAGCCTATACCTTGGTAGCATACTCAACCGCATTCAGAAAGTTCGGTATCTCTTGTAATCTCAGCTAGTGATGGATGTAAGGATGGAGGCCCAAAATATAGCGATTGATCCTCTGTCTCAGGAAGATGAGCTCTGCTGCAAAGAAGCTGAAACTGGTCGGTATACTCCAACACAATAGACATCTCTTGTAAAAGGGACTGGATGCGAATAAAGAGATCACACTCACATGTCGGTCGGATGATTAAGGTCTGAAGAGCGACCTTCATCTCTATCCATGTCAGGATAGGAGGTAGCCCTGCTACTATCCTAAAGATCATTCCACCAAACTCGAGAGAATCCCTGAATTTTGGTGGGAGTAAAGAGAAAACAAAAGCGGCTCTGAACCCTCTTATATTCATGGAGAGTTAATCATAGCATCGAGAGAAAATTATCCATCGAACATCAGAACATAGATGCGTACATCTCCGTAGAGACTCCGAGAAAGTAAGTGGAGCACCATATAATAAAGGCCTCCATCCCAATGTGTGTCAATACTTATCACATCACCTGGCACTAGTGCAGCATAATCGGAAGGTAATGGCGGCATCTGGGCAGGTGGTGGATGAAGAGGAGGAACATACTGGACTAACGGAGGTGTTGGAGGGCAGCGGTGATAATGTCGACACATACCATTCGGATGGTCGCACTTACCATAATAAAAGCGTTGGCAATCTCGTAATGGTGCAAAGAAATAAGCGTCGAGTGGAGGAGGAGATATCCATTCCAAGATGCTGCGGTGGGTGTCCCCGGTGTCGGAGGATGAAGAAGAATCAATATAGAGTAGGGAGATATCATAGTGGGAAGGTGTATGATGTGATGGGGGAGGTGGGTGGGTGGGGGCATAAACATGGGTCAAGGGGTCGGGAGACTGAAATATCAAAATATCCGCTGAGGTCATAAGGTTGTCCACGGTGGTCTAATGGTTGGTTAATCGAAGAAATGTTCAACTTCAGTAATCCAATCCAATCCAATCTAAGAAATGTTTACCTTCAGTAATCAAATCTAACAATTCTTCAATACGAAAGTCGATTGTCTCCAAACACTGTTACAACACGGTTGCCTCCAATATGAAAGTCCCTGAAATCATCTTGCTCCCATCCACCTCGATTGTCTCCAAACACTATTACAACATGGTTGTTATCGAAACCGACATTTCCCTCATAGGTTGGATGCCAAATTAGGATGTTTGGATTGTGCTTACCGATAGTATGTCCATGAACACAGTCGTTGGGCATCCAATCGTTCTCGAAGTTATGTTCCACCACTATCATTCTTTCTAGGATTTTTTGCATGGATTCATGCAAACCGCTCAAGGTTTGACTAAAGTTGGTTTGGAACTCAATAAATTCAACCCTCAAAAGAGTGACTCCATTACGATCACCATCGTTGGAGATATTTCTTCCATCACGTGAACCAGCCATCGAAACAAATGCAAATCTTAAGATTCGAAACCTTCCTCCGATACCACATAACATAGCAAAAAATGTGAAAATAAAAAAACTATCCTTGAATCCACAAGGCGCACACTTAAAAGAGACGAAATGCTAAGATAGGATCTCATATTAGGTTTTTCTTTATTTTAGTTCTTTTATTTTTTCTCTCTTTAATTAGTCTCTAATCATATTTGGGACTAATTAGGTATATTTTTGTTAATACTAGTCATTTTTAGTCATTTAGGTAATTACTTGGTTAGCAAGTAATCTTCCACATATAAATAACCATGTCCTCTTATTCGTATCAAATATTGCATATTTTCACCCATTATCTTTATGCATTCTAGCGCTTTTACAATCCTAATGCCTATATTTATGCTCATTAACCAGACAACCTTGGATTTGGTTATATACATGTTTTGTAGGGGGTAATTGTGATTTTTTACATATTGGAACACTAAAAGTGAGGATCAGTTGCATTTCGGAGAAGTTTCATCACCGGACGCTACTTCAAGGGCATTTTAGTCAATTCACATTTCTTATCAAGCTCATGGAAATTCCACGGATGCATAGTTCGTTGAGTTAGCATCGCGTAGCCACAAACGGTGAGTCATTTGAAGTTCGAACGTAGAAGATATGTCAGTTTCCGTTATTGGACCTTTTCCCCCTCTTTATGGAACAAGGATTACAGAAAACAGAGTGACGGTCGACCGCGTCCATGGAACCGGTCGACCGCGGTTTCATATTTTGCCATGGGAAGGAGACAGTGGGCTTATGCTTGAAGGACCGGTCGATCGATCCCCTGGACACGGTTGACCGCGCATGCCAGATATTTTGAGATATTTTCTTTTCTTTTTCCTTTATTTTCTTTTCCACTTACTATATAAAGGAATTTTGTTACTATTTTCAGATATAATTAGTTTGTAGGATAGTTTAGTTAGGGTTTCGGAGTTGAGAGCTCATTTATTCTTCCTTATTTGGTGTGACAACATTTGGGTTTGTAAGATTGATCTTTTGTATTCCCTCTCCATCAATATAGTTTGTATTTCTTCATTTCTTGCTTTCTAGTTAATTTACAAGCTTTCTAATTTAGGTTTACATGCTTTATTTACTTGCTTTCTTTACTCCTTTTCTAGTATAGTTTTACCGCGTTTATTTATTGCGTTTATTTACCACGTTTTTAAGATGCTTTCTAGGTAATTTAAATTAGGTTGTGTTTGAATGGAACTCACTCGGGTTAATGCATTACTTTGCTTGGTGATAGTGTTTATGGGTCTATTTCGGGTGCGTTGTCCTAGTTATTATGCCTAGGAGATTTGACGGGGCATATCATGTATGTCCCGTGCTTACGACCTTTCGTGCGTAATTTCTGGGATATTTGTTGACGCCAAAATCTTATTAGGCTTTTATGAGGATTTAGGGGCATGACAACCCTTGATTTAAGTAACTATCGAAATGAGATGCATTTTCAATAACTCGTCGACCCATGTAACCATTTTATACAAATTAACCCAGAAGAGGGATATTCGACGCAACCTATAGTTTTAATGCTTTGTTAATCTAGTTTCAATACCCTTGCCCAGATTAATCTTTCCCTTTTATGCATCTTTTCCTTTTTAGTTTGTAATCATCTTTTACACTTTTATTTTGGAATACTAAATCACACAAATTCTAGCATCTCGTCCTTGTGGTTTTTCGATACTCGACATACCGCTATACTCACCAGTTGAGTGTAGTCGTAATTTAGGCTTGTTTGTATAATTGCGACGAGATGGAAAACAACGACTGTGCACTTACACGTGAACACTTCTCGTGCGCTATCAAAATGGCGTCGTTGCCGGGTATGATTTGCTTTGAATCTTAATTGGTTCAGTGCTTTGATCCCGACAACTTGCTCTATCAAAATGGCGCCATTACCGGGGACTTATTCTTTTAGACTTTATTTGATTTAGTATTTCATAGTATTTTCTTTCTATTTGTATTATTTGCTAATCTTTTTGCAGGACTTCCACATTTGAGCACTTAGAAACGCTTGAATTTCCCGCGCGCACTTACTTTGTGGAATCCGCCACTTCGAGCCATTTTTGGGGTAAGCATGTCTTATTCCAATTCTTTCAGTAATCCTTGTTATAATTCTCAAAATTCTCGCAAACCTATGACTTTCGGTGAATACTGAGAATCCCAAAGTATAACAAATTCAAATATGACTTTGGGCGAGTATAATGAAAGACAAAATATAAGTTATTGGAATTTTGATGATGATGATAATCATTTTGGGCATTTACCTCCTTATAATAGGAATTTTGAAAGGAATTCGAATAGTTTTCAAAATTCCTATCATAATGAGTTTTCATTTAAGTCCGATGGTAATTTTCAAAGTTCCCATTTTCATGCATCCGCACCTCGACCTATGACATTCGGTGAGGGTTTGCGTATGTATGAAAATGAGAAACTTGAAAATTGTTATCGAGAAGAAAATCGTTCGTGGGAACACGATTTGGATTTATTATTTGAGTCCGACGACGATTTTGCTTCTGAGACTTTCGAGGTCGAAGAATGTTTTGAACCAAATGAGGTACTTTTACCTACTTTGGAACAAAACATTCTAGACTTTGCCCATTTCATAATAGATATTGAAAGCGAGGATGAAAATGACGTAATATCTATTTGCAATGAAATGAATTCTTCTTTGGCCCCCAAAGAAGAACATTTCATTGAAAATGATATTATTTCTTTCAAAACTCAATCTTCATGTGATGATGATTCATCTCATGAGTTTGAATTTCTTTCATCCCCATTTTCATTCTCTATTATCACAACTTCACAAGTACCCGATGATTCTGTTTCAAACTTTAATGTTTTAAACCTTTTCGCCGATGAGGAGTACTTGCTCGAGTCGCCTTCCACGATCGCATTCGTGCCTTCGTGTGCGCCGCCTCCCATTTCAATTTCAAAATCTTTGGGAGGATATTCTGTCTTTCTCGGTCCCCACATGTTTTTGTCACCCGTTCAATCCAAACCCCACATCGTCCCTCCAAAACTTTTAATTGGCGATGGTTCATTTCTTCCGCCTTACA
This sequence comes from Sambucus nigra, assembly GCA_949130495.1. Classification (NCBI taxonomy): domain Eukaryota; kingdom Viridiplantae; phylum Streptophyta; class Magnoliopsida; order Dipsacales; family Adoxaceae; genus Sambucus; species Sambucus nigra. Next base: position 238,470,919 of record OX422211.1, read on the forward strand.
CATGCCTTACATTTTTCAAACAGAATTCATATTTTTTGGAGGGCATGCTTGTATGTGAGGGTACACCAATTATCCTTCAAAGTCAAATCGTTCTTATGGTGGACCCTCAGTTATTTACTTCTAGTGTACAGTTAGGGTGAAGCCTAAATAGTAGGTTGTATATAGTTAGCTTTTTATTCTTTCTTTCTTTATTTTTTTTCTTTCCTTTTTAATTTAGTTTAGTGTAATTAGTTAACTTTTCGTTATTTGTTTTTGCTATGCTCGATACTAACTTGTTTTGTAGATTCTTTGGACTTTTTCTTATGGGGATCGCTCCAGTTTTGGGTAATATCGCTCTTTCCTCTCTTTGACTTGGTTCTTAATTCACATTGAGGACAATGTCAAGTTTTAAGTTAGGGGGTGTGGGATATTCTATCCATTTCTTTATTTAGTCCATGTTTTTGCTCACATGTTAGTTACTTAGTATGCTTTTCTTAGAAAAATTAAAATTTTCAAAAAGATTTTCTTTCTTTTTTTCTCCTTTTTTGGGCATTTTTGCCTTTGTTCCCGATGATAAATTTCAATAATTGCCCGATCCAATAGACAACCTAATGATGTATGTTCTCGATTTTATAAGTTATTAGACTTTAGTCTTACTTATTGATATTATGAATAACTTCATGAATTAAACTTTAATCCCATGAGCACATGCACTTTTATCGTTCTATTGATTTGGTTTAAGATTTTTATAACTCGATGATCTTTTGTTGCATTGTATATACTTACAAAGAGCAAGCTTTGTACCTTTCATCATTTATGAGTGTATACACTATTCTTTTCTCATTGAAAACGTTGAATTCGTTGGTAATCTCACTATTCTTTCATTTGATCGTTCATTAATTGAGTTCATACTTGAAATGTGTTACTTGAACATGATTTTCATATATTGTTTTGATTCGAGAATTGAGTAAACTTTGTGAAATGATCATAGGCCCTCTTTGTTATATCACCCATATTAGCCTTGGCCTCACCCTTATATGTTTACCCTTGTTAATCCCTTTGATCCTAAATATAGCCCTTCGTTTCATAACCCAAATTCTCATAACCAACTCTAAATTGGAGTTTTAAACCATACATACATTTTCCATACCTTTGTTTGGAATGTTACTTTGGATTGAATGTTGTTGTTGTGATGTTGGTTGCTTTTTAGGCATATGAGAGTTTGATAAAAGAAAAGCAAAAGTGAAAAAGTGATGAAAAAGAGAAAGCAAAAAGAAAAACAAAACAAAAGAAAAATGAGAAAAAGAAGAAAAGAAAAGAAAGAGAAAGTTGTAAATGTTGTATATAGTTCAATAAGCTTTGATTACTCTCCCCAGTGATATATCTAATGTCGTTTTGGAACTTGTTTTCTAATTTTGTTACTGCCCGCAATATCCCATTATCCCGAGTTTTCATCCCGAACACTTTGAATCCGTATATACATTCCTTTATTTCATACCCTAGCCAAACCTACATTACAACCCTATTAAAGTCCTATGTGATCTTAGGTTGATGTAATTTAAAAGTTTAAATAGTTTTGATAATTTGTGAAATTCATTTCGCCTCTTTTAGTGTGCGGTGTCTTTTATTGAGATTACGATTTTTCAGTTTATATATAGCGTTCTTCATTTGTGACATTTGTGCGGCCTAGTTTCCATTTCCATTTACTCTTTAGCCCGCATGTTTCGTGTGTTAGCTCGCTGTTTCGAGTGAATTTCATTTGATGAGTGTAATGCCCGTGAGGATTGAAAGTATGCTTGCTTTAACGTTTATCCGATTTATATAAGTTTTTCGCCAAATCACACTTTGCATGTGCTCGCTCCACTCCTACATTTTAAGGTTTCAATTCTATGAGGTGCATTCTATAATGTTAATGATTTGGACTTTTGTTTGAATCCGTTCAATGTGCTAATAATGAGTATGAAATCTTTTTCATTGTTGTTGGGCTTGTCGCATGTTGGGTTGGGCATATTTTGAGGAAACCATGTGATGTTTGTGGGAACCATCCCTGAAAACCCTCACGAGACCACACTCGTCCACTATAGTGACCTAGAGGTTTAACGGCTTATTGTATATGCTAAATGTAATCGTGCTCCCTACAAAAGTGGCATTTATATTTCGATGCATATATACATCTTGCACTTCTCTTTGTGGACTGTTTTTTTTTTGTTTCATTACTAGGGACTAGCAATGTTTAAGTTAGGCGTGTGATTCGTATCAAATATTGCATATTTCCGTTCGTTATCTTTATGCATTCTAGCGATTTTACGGTCCTAATGCCTATATTTATGCTCATTAACCAGACAACCTCAGATTTGGATATATAAATGTTTTGCAGGGGTTAATTGTGCTTTTGTAGGTATTGGAATGCTAAAAGTGAGGATCCGTTGCATTTCGGAGAAGTTTCGTCGCCGAACGCTACTTCAAGGGCATTTTAGTCAATTCACATTTCTTATCCAGCTCAGGGAAATTTTGCGGATGCGTAGTTCATTGAGTTAGCATCGCGTGGCCGCAAGCGGTGTGTCGTTTGGAGTTCGAACGTAGAACATATGCCCATTTATGTTATTGGACCTTTCCCCCTCTTCATGGAACAAGGATTGCAGAAAACAGAGTATCGGTCGACTGCGTCCCTGGGATCGGTTGACCACGGTTTCATATTTTTACGTGGGAAGGAGACAGTGGGCTTATGCTTGAAGGATCGGTCAACCGATCCCCTGGACGCGGTCGACCGCGCATGCCAGATATTTTAAGATATTTTCTTTTCTTTTCTTTTTCCTTTATTTTCTTTCCCACTTACTATATAAAGGAATTTTGTTTCTATTTTCAGATATAATTAGTTTGTAGGATAGTTTAGTTAGGGTTTGGGAATTGAGATCTCATTTCTTCTTCCTCATTCGGTGTGACAACATTTAGGTTTGTAAGATTGATCTTTTGTATTCCCTCTCCATTAATATAGTTTGTATTTCTTCATTTCTTGATTTCTAGTTAATTTACAAGCTTTTAATTTAAGTTTACATGCTTTATTTACTTGCTTTCTTTACTCGCTTTTTAGTATAGTTTTACCGTGTTTATTTACCGCATTTTTAAGATGCTTTCTAGGTAATTAAAATTAGGTTGTGTCTAAATGGAACTCACTCGGGTTAATGCATTGCTTTGCTTGGTGATAGTGTTTACGGGTCTATTTCGGGAGCGTTGTCCTAGTTATTATGCCTAGGAGATTTGACGGGGCATATCATGTATGTCATGTGCTTAAAACCTTCTGCGCGTAATTTTTGGAATATTTGTTGATGCCAAAATCTTATTAGGCTTTTATGAGGATTTAGGGGCGTGACAACCCTTGATTTAATTAACTGTCGAAACGAGATGCATTTGTAATAACTCGTCGATCCATGTAACCATTTTATACAAATTAACCCGGGTGAGGGATATTCGACGCAACCTATTGTTTTACTGCTTTGTTAATCTAGTTGCAATACCCTTGCCTACATTAATCTTTCCCTTTTATGCATCTTTTCCTTTTTAGTTTGTAATCATCTTTTACACTTTTATTTCGGAATATTAAATCACATAAATTCTAGCATCTCGTCCCTGTGGATTATCGATACCCGACTTACCGCTATACTCACCAGTTGAGTGTAGTCATAATATAGGTTTGTTTGTATAGTCGCGGCGAGATAGAAAACAACGACTGTGCACTTATACACGCGCGCTATCATCCTCCTTACTTTTTAATATAAGACATTCATTGATTCTCTCTAGAATTTGTATTTGTTTTGTTTTGGGCCTTTAACGTGTAGTTTACGTCAAATTGGTATCAGATCGGGTGTCACTCCAACAATGGTATATCGGTTTATTGGTGTGTAGATTATCAACAAAATCTTACACTACACTTCTAATGGCCCCAAAGAAACCGAATCGATATCAAAAAGAGATCAATCAACAACTGAGACAAAAGATTGATCGATCCTAGTATTCAACCAAAAATTTGATACCCTTTTCTGCCTCCTCACCACAATGAACGAACCAAAAGAACCACTATCCTATAGAATCGGGAAAGAACTCGTTGACCAAGAACATGGGCCTGACCCATTGACCCGCCAACCCAAGTTCAGTGAGCTGATCCACTAACCCGCTGGCAGGAGTAACACCGAGACCTTCAGTCGATGACGTGGGCAATCCAAGCTTGGTGACCACCCCATCCTTTTAGGAATTCCGAACTCCTTGGCAACTTCGGGACGTTAAAAATGCTCAAAAAACCTGAAAGATCCAGCCTCTTCAGAGAACTCGATATGCCCGACCCTCCAGCCTCACTCTGTAGGGAGAGCTTAAAGTCAGTCTTGTGATTAGAGATAACTCCCCCTCCTAAATTGAGGAAGGTGGAAAACCCATAGGAAGCTCAGAAAAGAAGCTAAGAGGAAGATCACCATAGGAAGCTTGGTAGAGGAAGCTCGCTAGAGGAAGCTTAGAGGAAACTTTCCAGAAGAAGCTTAGAGGAAACTTACGAGAAGAAGCTCAGAGGAAGGTTACTAGAGGAAGCTCAGATAAAGCTTGCCAAAGTAAGATCGCTAGAGGAAACTCGACGGAGGAATCTTTACCAGAGGAAGCTTGAAGGAACCTTGCCAGAGGAAGATCAGCGGAAACTTGCTATAATAATTTCAAAGAAAACTTATCCAGAAGAACCATGAGTTCCATCTCACTTTGAGCTGAGTGCCAACCAATCCCTTTTCAAATGTCACATCTTCTTTAGGTGATGTCACGCGCCACCTACCTACTGTTCAATCTAAACTTGAGTAAACCATGGAAGTTTTAAGGCGTTGTCAGAAGGTTTGGTGGATAACCATTGAAGTGTGACAGCTGCCTGACATAGCTGATAACCAAAAGGTGTATGCGTGCATTTAATTCGAGTGACATAAAGTAGAAGGTTTTTCACATTGATTGAGACTGAGACATCTCAGAGAGGTTGATGGCTATTTAGAGAGCCCATCCATTTCAGAAAAAATGGGTTCTCTTTGGAGAGAAGATATAGTTCTTTATCCCGAGTTCTTTCTAGAGAGAGAAAAGACATTGAGAGCATGGGAGTTATTGCAAAACCAGGGCCATTTAACTCACCCTCCATTGTTGGTTGTTGCCAAGCTTTTACTACCATCTATTGTTGTGATATGTGTTAGGGACCTTGGTGTTTGAGCTGCCTACCAAGTCGAGGATATTGTGTTAGTTGTTATCACCATACCTATAGGGTTTACGCCTCCATATATAATCTAAAGTACCTTCTTACACACTCGAATCAATCAAAATCCTCAGACAATCCAGAAGAACATAATTCCTCGATAAAACCGATATTCTCGAACCCCCCGAAAAACTTGGAATTTCTAACCTACCCGAGAATTCCGAACCCTTCAGAAAAACCTGAATGTCCGAACCTCCCAAAAACTCCAAACTCCTCAGAAAATTCCAAAATCCCGACCCACCCTAAAAACCCAACTTTCCTGCCCTACCCGAGAACCCTGAACTCCTCGAAAATTCTGGGAAACTGCCTTTTTCATGAGACCCAAACTCCTAGTCCGAACCGGAATTTTTGAACTTCCGAGAAAAATCAAAAATTTTGACCCCCTTGGCCGGCCAATGAACCCTGATATCGGTGTTTCTCTCGAAATTTCTGCCCACCTCAGGAGACCCACTGATTTCAGCTCCTTCGACCACTGCGGATAACCTTATGATTCCGATGGATATTTTGAAATTTCAGGCCCCTGGCCCCCTGATCCACATTTATTTCCCCACCCACCTCCCCCATCACATCACACACCTTCCCACCATGACCTCTCTCTACTTTATACTGATTCTTCTTCATCCTCAAACATTAGAGGCACCCACCGCAGCATTTTGGAGTGGATACCCCCCCCTCCGCTTGATGCCCCTCTCTTCGTACCATTACGGGACCACCAGTGCTTCAATTATGGTGAGCAGGGCCATTTGATTGGCACGTGTACACATTATTCCCGTGGCCCTCCTGCACAGCAGCATGTACTTCCTCATCCACCACCTGCCCAAATGCCACCCTTACCTGATGATTATGTTGCACCTATGTCAAGTGATGTGATGGGTCTTGATGCACATCAAGATGGAGACCCCTAATCTATGGCACTCCACCTACTTTCTCGGAGTCTCCACAGTGATATAAGGATTGATGTTTCGTTGTTCAACGAATAATTCTCCCTCTATGCCATAATTGACTAGTTAGCTCCTATGACTATAATTTTTAATTACAAGAGGGTTTAAGGCCGCACTTGTGTTCTTGCAGCCACTAAATTTCAGGGTTCGTCCGAATTTGGTGGAATAATCTTTGTTATTGTCGGACAACAACTGGGCTATCCCTATCCAGACATGGCCATAGATGAAGGTCGCTCTTTAGGATTTATTCATCCCGCTGACATACGAGCATGACCTTTTTGCTCACATCCAGTCCCTCCAACAGGAGACGTCCACTTTGGTGGAGTAAAATGAGAAATTTCAACTGCAGGGGAGTACACCAATCGGTTTCACCTTCTTTGTACCAGCGCTCATCTTCTCGAGATAGAGGATCAATGGATCAACAGCTATATACTGGGCCTCCAATCTTACGTTCAGCGCGATCTGTGATTACGAAAGATACCAACCGTTTTTATGGCGGTTGAGTATGCTACCAAGGTAGAGGTTTACCACATGGTACCAGCAGCTCCACCATCCTCTCGAGCTCTACTTTTGTCGGTTCCTTCTACTGCTCTTACTCTAGTATCAACTCTCTTTAATACTCCCCAAGTCACTTTTACTACTCTCCCAGCATCACATTCGGGTCCTCCCACATTTGAGTGCTATAATTGTGGTACCGTTTAACATCGAGCTTCAAACTGCTCTCTTCCACGATACCATGCTCTTTTAGTGATAGATCACCCTAGATTATCTTGATGAGTCTGAGGATCCTCCTCGCCATTCATTTATTACCATTGTGGATCCTGACTCAGTGGGTATCCCTCTCTGAATTCGGGGCGAACTCTTTTTGAGGTGGGGGGGAGTGTGATGGGAATGGGATCTCATATTACTTTTTCCTTTATTTTAGTTTTTCTATTTTTTTATCTCTTTAATTGGTCTCTAAGCATATTTGGGACTAATTAGGTATATTTTTATTAATACTTCTCATTTTTAGTCTTTTAAGTAATTACTTGATTAGCAAGTAATCTTCCATGTATAAATACCTATGTACTCCTCATTTGAGGACATTTATCCATTTTTAATATAACACGTTCTTTGAATCTCTCTTTAGAATGTGTATTTGTTTTGTTTTGGGCCTTTGATGTGTGGTTTACATGTGAAAAACTCAAAGTTTATAATTTAAGATGAGATGATTTGAAACACTTACAAGCTTGCTCTTATATAGTGAGCTATAAAAGACAATTATTAAAATTTTAACCCATTTACTAAAGGAAAAAGACATTTTGGGTATCCTTGGAAGCATAAGAGATAACAATTTATTAATATAAAAAGTTCATACCCAGTGGACAAGGCTCCCGCTTAACTGCAGGGTCTAAGAGAGGTGGATGTCGATTGACCTTACCCCCATATATGGAGAAGTTGCTCCCATGTCTCGAACCAAAGACTAATCGAAGCTTGGGCGAGGGCACTTGCCATCGCACCAAGGTAAGACCTCTATAACAACTTATTAATATAATGACATAAAAGGGAATCCTAAGTAAAAGGGAAACACACTTTTGACAGTTTTATGGAATGTAAGAGAAAAAGAAATACAAGGGTTACAGAATCCAAAAGGGAACAAACGAAGAATCCTAGGGGTTACTGGATATTTTATGTATGAACAGTACATATGGGACTATTCATGTATATGATTACTATTCATGTATAGATTGATTTTACCTTTTTAGCCTCCCCGACTTGCAGTGATCATGTGTAATCATATACTCTTGTGCTAGTTGTTCCACATCAAAACCCCATCTCATCAAAGAAAACCCTAGTTGTCTCCTCTTGAGAAACCCTATTAGCCCTTCCACTTCTAAACCCAACAGTCTCTCTACCAAACTCAATCACCATAGAAGTTTCTGGCGCTCATACATCTCAGATATGGTCAGAAATACATTTGAAGGAGCCAGGCCTGGTCTGATAGCATGCGGGAGTCGATGGATGGAATTCCTCACACCAGATCTGCTCTGGGTGAGCTGAGACAAGGACGATCTGGATGGAAATACAATCTATAAGTTCTGGATGAAGGGAATCAATAGTCGGAGGTTGCTCACATCTCCAACAGAGGGTTTTAGTCTGGGATTTGGTCGATAAGTGACCTGAAATGGGGCAGATGTTTCCAGAAATGGCAAGCGAGGGTTCGAGGGTCGAAGGTTTGATCAATTGTCGTTTGATCATTTCTAGCAAGGGAGAATAGGAAACTTTTTTTACTTGTTGGTGGTGATGGGTTTAGACCTGAAATTTGGGAGTTTGGGTGTGAACCAGAGACCGTCAGAGGGCTGTCACAGCAGGTTGTTATTGGTGGTGGTTATGTAGTGGTATTGAAAGTAAGGGACAAAGGGTTGTGACTCGAGGTGGTGCTCTTCCATAGCGGTTCCTCCTCGCCCTTGGCTGGGACCAATATGCCATATCAATTTTTTATCAGAATTTTGATCGATTTTGGGGGGTTTCGATCACAAACCCAGCTTCCACGGGAATATTTATCAACCAAGAGACCTTCTCGGCCGAACGATTGTTCCAAGTCGAAGCCATAACTCATACTAGGCTTAGTATGCCACTTAATACCAAGACACAATAATAACAAACATTTCTCTGATACCAATTTGATATGTAGTAGGTAGCGAAAGTGTATTAATTACACTACACAATAACAACAACAACAATAGAGGAGACTCTCACCCTAAAATCCAAAAGACTAAAAAGGACAAAATAAACAAAAGACAAAAATAACCCCTATAATACAAAGACACCAAGTAAAGACCTTAAAATGATAAAGATGCTAAAATACCCTAGCCTAAAATATTCCAAAGGAATATTCATTTATTTTACTAATAAAAATAAAATAAATAAATCAATAAAATACAATTAAAATTTAAAATTTCTTTCGGTTCCACCTCCTTGCGCCACGTGTCATCAATATACATCATGTGCAACCAAGTTCCTTATGCATACTGGATCATAATTTTATTAGGCTAATATATATGTGATGATGCAGCCTCAATCTAGTGAAAATAAGGAAAAAAATGAAAGGAGAAGAGAAGAAAGGATTTATGAGTACTCAAAATGGATTAACATAACTTAAACCCTTCGTATTCCTCGTCTCTTTCTTGTGTTCGTCTAACTCTTCCAAATAGGCTAAGACCATGTGCTATACTACATCTACACACAATATACAAAATAAGGAAATGGATTTTTTTACCGGGCAGTTGAAGAAAGAAAGGTAGTTTTCTCTAATTCTTAGAACAACCACACACCCATTGTTGCATCTAGTGAAGAAAATATATCTCAAGGATTTCAACGGACATCTTTGCCTCTTTGTAGGTGTGGTTTTGTGCTTCAACTATAAAGTGCACAAAACTTACATGTTCGGTAAATTCGATCACACAACCCTAATATAATGGAATAGCAAAAGTTACCAAGCACAAAAGAATAGATAACACGAATATATACATGGTTTGGCAAGAATTTTCGATGGCCACGAAGAGGGAGAGATTTTATTATTAATTAAGTTTGAGAGTACAATCTGGCAAGAGTTTTTAATTCCTCTCCAATCATGTTCCACTAATGGAGTGGTTGCAATTATTTATAATGCCAAATATTGGTATCCTCAAAATATTGGGCTCTTCCCTTTTCACTTAGCGTATCATGGTGATAAGTCATATTTAAGTGTATCCATTGTCTATAAACGGATCGAATTCGGACCAGATCAGGTAAATCCAAATCCATATCCGTTTATGTAAAACGGATTCGGATCTGATTCGTTTATTAATCGGATCGGATCCGCTTATTGATCAAATCGGATAAGGCAAATCCAAATCCATATTCATATTCATTTATGCTAAACGGATTTGGATCTGATCGGATTATCTGTTTATGTTAAATTTGATTTGCAACAATTTTATCTTCAACTCTTATTTCATAAATTTATTTTGCAAATGTCCTAAAAAATAGCTAATGAAATAAAGAACTATTATAATATATATTTAAAATATTATAAAATACTATATATATTAATTAAGAATATATTATATATAATTTATAGATATATATATTAAAAATATTAATAGGATCGTATTTTTAACGGATCGGAGTATGTGAATCCAAATCCGCTCCATTTAATAAACGGGTAATCGGATAATAGGATTTTAGGCATGATCCATATCCGCTTAAATGGATCGGATTCGAATTCGAATTTGGATAAAATCCGATCCATTAACAGGCCTCCATAAATTTGTGAGTTATCACGTACCAGCTGGGAGGTTATCGAAGAAAATCTTCTCTATTTATTCCCGCCTTTAGAAGGCGTGCGACCCAAGTTAGGAAGGTCACACGTGCTTCCTAAGTTGTAAACTTCTGGATACCACAGTAATAATGGTAGATATATTTTGTATTGGATGCTAGTTGAAAAGGAGAATTGTCACTCTTCAACATGTTTAGGTAATTAACCACGGATTATCTGATATTAAATATCCAATGCTAAATCTTCTCTTTTCTATATATGTCAAATTGTGGTTGGCTAACACTTTACTGGAAGATGAAAAGTAAAAACAAAATTCTAAGGCTTCAACAACGATAAATAACAAACATTTTGAGAGAAGCCTCTGGGACACAATTTTACTTCCGTAGGTGATGGAAAGGACAAGAAGATACCTTTTATGAGAGAAATAATGATCCACAAAACCATGACACAATCAATGGGCTGATAGTTCACATGGGTTCCAATTGTAAAGGTAACTGGATTGAAAAGCCATACCATTACAGAGTAGGTGCATAGATTCTCAGGGACCCCTCGTAGCTTCAGAATTTTACGAATAAAGAACCCCACAAGTAAATCTACAGTGTAATGATGAGATAAGTATCACCATCATCTAATTTTTTCATGACAATGTACGAGAAAAAAGTTATATCAGATGAATGAGTACAGAATAATGAGAATATGAAAAATTGAATGATTTTAAGATATATATATATATATATATATATATATACAGTCCTGCTCTTGTGCGGACCAGTCCGCATCTTAGAAGTGCGGACCGAACATGTGTCACCTGGCGGTGAGCCCAGAAAAGAGAGCGTGTGCGTATAATTTAGGCGATAATTTCTAAGCGCACCGTTAGGTGACACATGTCCGGTCCGCATTCTTAAAATGTGGACTAGTCCGCACAAGATAATTATATAAAAACTTAGCCTTCTTCATAACCCAAGTCACATTTCAAAGGAGCACCACATAACTGGCAACCAGTACAAATGGGATCATCTCAGCTACAAATGCACAACAACAAAAAATCCAAACTCCCAAAGTAACTGTACAAATCTGAAACAAAAATACAAAACAAAACAACTAAAACAGTCCTGATTCAAATAGGAAGCAGATATGCAAGATTCCACATAAGTTCTAGAGTAACCAAAAAATTGAATTCTAAGGTTGCGAATATATCCTACTATCCTTATTTGGAAGCATATTGCAAGATTTCAACAGTCCTGATTTAAATAGGAAGCAAAATCATTGCCGTTTTGGTCAAGTACCAAAAATACAACATTACGGTTACACAAAAACAATCAACATTCTCAATTGATGATTTACCACAAAATGCATATATATAGGGGTTAGAAATAAACCTCTTGATTGAGATTCTTAAAAAACTCAAGCAGTTTCATCGAATCATCCATGCTAGAATATTCATTAGCTTATTCAGTTTCATCGGACCATCCATGCTAGTGCGTGATCGTTCCTATCCATTTTGAGGATCACAAACTATGTATCCTCCCATGAGGGTATTGTATCAGTTGTCATGCCTACACCAAATCTAAAAAGAGTGAGATATGTAGATCACATGCACCTTAAATTTGAAGAATGAAAATTTAAACAACTATCGCGAAGTAAAATAGATAAAACTGACATCCACCACAAATCCAAATCCCTAAAACATTTTAAATAATGTATACTCCAGCATCACACTATAATTGACTGAACTCTAATATGAGCCAATGATAGCATCCTCTGCCTCTTTCAGTTCCAGCAACAGTTAATAAAATAGTTTAACAACAAAATCCAGCATCTCCAAAATCAAAGAAAATAGTAGTGAAGAAAAAAATTAGAAACATATAAATCCATATGTTTTCTCGATTATTTCTATGAGTCTGATACACATAAAGAAGCCCAGTAATTTTTTATGGTGAGAACCTGGTTTTTGAACACTCAAATCATAGATGTAACGATAAGAATAAGTTGGCCTTGTGTTTACCTCTGGATGCATTATCACTCTGTTTGCATCCTGTAAAAAAATGAATACACCTAAATATTTCGTCATGTAAAAAGATCCAATTTATGGGTAAATAAAAAGACAAATATGAATATGGTAAGTAAAAAAATTGGAAGTTGAAAAAAGATCCAAAATATAGTCATCTAAATATTTAGTCATATTTAGGGTGAAAGTGGAAAAAATTGACACAGTTATGAATATGGTGAGTAAAAAGATCCAATGTATACAATACATAGAAGATAAGGGATTCCTTATACAGCTTAAGTTGTTCAATACCTAAAAAAAATCATAGATTAATAAAAAGATAAGGCTAATCGAAAAATAAAGAAAATAAAATAACAACACCAAATCGTAAAAACCAAATCTTTATCTCGAACCCCAAACCATGCCTCCAAATAATAATGAAATACTATACCTTATAGATCTAAAAAATGAAATTCAAAACCCTAAAAAAGCCCTAACAAAGAAGATCTCAGAAAATATATACGAAAATAACAAAACCCTTAAATCCATATACAGAATACCATAACAAAGAAGATCCACATAAGAAAATTCCAAATCAAAATCTCCATTTGAAACAAATAAAAATCATAGTAGTTGAAGCCTAAACATGTCGTATTCAACCCTAAAACAAAAACTAAATGATTTATGAACAACATAATACTAAATCAAATGCAAATCAAACCTAGAAAAAAATAGCGATCGTGGTGAATAACAGGTCATGTAAGATCTCGTAGATTTTATATACCAGTTGAATAAAAGATATGGATAAAAACGCTGAGTATACCCAAAGCTTCAAACCCTAAAGAGAGAGAGAGAGAGAGAGAGAGAGAGAGAGAGAGAGAGAGAGAGAGAGAGAGAGAGAGAGAGAAAAGAGGGAGACTTGCATGTTGATATGAGAGAGAGGACTGGGCTTAGTGTTGTCCGTGTGTCCCCGTGTGTGAGGTGGAGCCTAAAAATGATTGGAAGTGTGTAATTTTCTATTTTACCCATGCTTTTGAATTTTGAATAAGAGGGAGAAGGAAAATTAAGTCTTAAAAAAGAGGGGGAAATGAAATAATAAAGGGGAAAAAAGGAAAGGAGGGTTCTTTTTATTTTAACCATTGGATCTCACTTTTTAAGAATCAATCCTAACCTCTAATTATGTTATCAACTTATAAAATAGTGTCAAAACTTCTACTCATTATATATATATATATATATATATATATATGCTCCGGAGGTAAGTCAAACAAATTATTTTATTAATTACATGAAAATTTAGGGGCGGCAATTCGTTTGTATCGCGTCATTTCGTGTTTGTATTAAATATCACTCGACGTGTTTAACTAATCGTGTTAAATGAGTAAACATTAACATGGCTTGTTAATTAATTGTTAACACAAACACGCGACACGCGACTCAGTATGACATTCGTAAAAATGTAGGACGCGGACACGTAGGCTGTCATTTATATTTTGTATATATTACTAGACAAAAAAAACTAACGTTGTTCAGGTATATTAAAAATATTGTACTTTGATCCCTTTAATTAAAAAAGGTGGTTTCTGGCCTCCATTAGTTTCGTCCATTTAGGGATTAACCCCCAATTAAAGACTATTGTAGGATTAATCACCATTTTTCACTTTTAGTGACACTGTTTTGAAAAAATGTGTCGCTAAAAATATAAAAAAAATCAAAAAATGTCTCTAAAAATAAAAAATAAGGTTAGTCCTATAATAATTTTTAATTGGGGGTTAATCTCCAAACGGACAAAACTATTGGGGGCCAAAACCCAAATAACCCATTAAAAACACACTTTATAAAAAAAAAATTGCATTTTGAGATCTTTTTTATTGGGAGTAATTATATTAGTCTACGAAAGGTTTTGAACATGTCCACTCGCATGTCACTTTGTGTCAAAATATAAAAAGTAATTTAACACTCTAGGTGTGTATGAAAGGTGTTAGAAATGGACATATTCCCTCTCGGAGAGTATCGGTTTTCCATCATACCACATGCATAACTCATTAACCACAAAATAAGTCTAGCATCCTGTTTTTTGGCAACCAATCATACCACTCATATCCTTAACATAAACTAAAAGTTCATTGATTTTAAATATGAGGTACATATTAGTATAATATCATCTAGAATCTTATATGATAGCAGAACAAGATAGGGGTGTGGATCGGTTCGAAACTGACCTATTAGATCAAACCGAATCCTATCCAATTAAAATCGGTTTTTAAATTTTGCAATCCAATACAAACCGATATTAAGTTAAAATCCAATCCAATCCAATTGTAATTGGATTGGATCATTTTTTTAATCGATTTTGAGAATTTGATTTGGGTCCCATTTTTTTCATAGTTGGATTGGATTTGGATCCAATCGAATCCCTTTCATAGTTGATAAATTATAATTCCAATTATTCAGATTCTTTTTTCAAACCAAATAATAAATAATAAACTAGAATTTAATACAATTACGTTAAACCAAAGAACAAAATACAAATAGCCCTTCACACATAATCTTCCCAAAACATTCAAACAAAATATTACAGTAGCATTCAAATTATTACAGTAGCATTCAAACAAGCCTTCACATAATCTTCCCAAAACCTGCCTAAAAGCATACAAACAAAACCTACCTAAAACTTGCATAAAACCAAATATTACAGTAGGCCAAAATATTAAAGTACTACCAAAAACCCATCTCATTTAGCTTCCCAAAATATGCCTAAAAATCCTTCACATAATTTTCCCAAAACTTCCAATATCCAAGATTGTACCCAAAAATCAATAAGCTGCCTCTACTCATATAGAGCATTCAAACAAAAAATTGGCATTAGTAATTGAATATTAATGGAAAAATAGAAACTTTACAAAATCAAAATATTACTTGATTCCAATTACTACTAAAAGATGATTCCCGTAACTGTCGTGGTGGACGAACCCAAAATCTCTATAACAAATTAAACAATGAATTGTCATTAAACAAAATAAGGATAAAATGAACATAAACAAACATAATAAGTATTAATCAAATTATTACCTGATTCAACGTCCTCAATTTCATCCACTGATGTACAAAGATCAATTTGAGGCTTTGTACGTATCCAATTTTGTGCACAAATGAGGGCCTCCACCGTCTTTGGAGAAAAAGAACTCCGAAATGGATTAAAAATTCTACCACCGGTACTAAATGCAGATTCAGAAGCAACCGTAGAGACAGGAATATCTAAAACATCTCGTGGAATTAAAGATAAAATCTTATTATTGGGTGAGTTAGTCTTCCACCAAACCAATATATCAAACTCCAAATCAGTGGGGTCCTCGCGTGACTCCATTAAGTATCGGTCCACCTCTGTTTTGCATTCTTTCTCATTTATCTCTTTTAACAATCTCATAAAACCCGTGCATCAACTTCAACACTATCAACCTCAATCTCATTTGCTATTTGTTGTCAATTGCAATTTTGTACAGGTTTACTAGATTAAAGCAATATGTAGTGATCGTACAAGTCATCCAAACCCTTTCTCACCTTAAATGTTAACTCACTAACCTTATCTTCCCCAAACAAGGCACTCAAACAGTAACCCAAAAATCTTTCTTTATGCCATGGATCAAGTAAGGCAGCAATAAACAACATCGGGTTAATCACTGACAAAGAATCCCAATATTTGTCATATTTTCAACCCATATTCTCACCCATTTTCTTCCAGAAAGGATCTTTACTATTAGCCCATGACCTTAATTGAGTGCGAATTAAACTCAATTGTCTTAAGAAAGAATTAGAAGTAGAATACGATGATCCAGAAAACTTAAATGTTGCATCATAAAACGTTTTCAAAAATTTAATGAATGAGCGGGCGTGTTCCCAATCTTTAAAATTTGGAGCACCTCTTTCACTAGAAAAGCAAAACTCACATCGGTATTGTGAATCGTCTACCTCTAACCGTTTAAATTCTTTTTGAAAATTTCTAGCCGCCTCTAACATCAAATAAGTATAATTCCATCTTGTGGGAATGTCTAAGCAAACATGTTTTTTCGATGATATCCTTTCACTTTCACAGCAAGCCTTAAACTTATCTAACCTTGATGGGGAAGCCCTAACATATCTCACCACATTACGAATTCTATTAATAGAGGCATGATATTCCTTCAAACCATCGGTGACAACTAGATTCAAAATAGGTGCACAACACCTCATGTGCATAAACTCACCCCCCAAAATTGCCCCACCCCAATTGTTAACTTTGTCATACAAGTACGCAACAACTACATCATTGGAAATAGCATTATCAACCGTTACCGTAAAAACCTTCTCAATATCCCACCCCAATAGACACTTCTCCAAATGTTGGCCAATTGTTTCACCTTTGTGATTTGTCACTAAGCAGAAATTTAGAATTTTTTGTTATAGTTCCAATTGCTATCTAGATAGTGAGCCATCAAACACATGTCATTAAGATTTTGCAAATATGTCCACGTGTCCATGGTAAGACAAACTCGCTGCCCCGATTTCTTCAAATAATTCCTCAACATATCCCTCTCATTTACGTAAATTTTCAAGCAATCACTAACTATGGTGGTGCAACACGGGATTGGAAATCTAGGCTCAAATACATTAAATACATTTTTAAACCTTTCATTCTCAATAAATTTAAGAAATAATTCATCTATAATAAACATTCTAGCAATTGCATCCCAACATCGATTAACATTATAAGGTGTAGCCACAAGAGTTAATCCACCACCCTCTCCACTTTTTTTTTTTGTTTGGAAGGCTAAGGTTTTTTTTTTTTTTGGTTCCATATTAGGATAAGTGGAGCATGCATGAGTTAAATGTCTCAACAAATTAGATGTTTCATTCTTTTTACTATCACAAGCATATTGTTTGCCACAATAATTACAAGTTACATGGAATCCATCGAGTGATTTTGTAAAATGATCCCAAGCAATTGAGGGAGGCCGAGTTGGTTTTCTTTTACATTTAATAGTTGCTTCTTGTTGACTCAGTGTTGAACTAAGTTATTGAGATGCATCTTATTGATCCACTTGATCACTATTTGAAGCATTAGGATCGAGCGGATGATCATTTGAAGGTATTCCATTAATTTCCTTGTTGGGATCATCATCCACCTAAAAGTTAAAAAAACTAATTAACAACACATTTAATTAATAATAATATAATCTGAAAATATAAATAAAAATGAAACTGATGGTTTACATTCAAATTTACCTAACACAGTGCGCTTGAATATTGAGTCGTGATTACTCTTTAATGCACAATGAAAAGTAATAGTGTGAGAAACCTGGGAATATTAGTTAAGAATTTATGAGTAATATTATGTATACTCTTTAACAAGATACATTCATTCTCATAAGAATATTAGTTAAGAATCTATGAGTAATATTATGTATACTCTTTAACAAGATACATGTTTTCTCATAAGAATATTAGTTAAAAATATATGAGTAATATTATGTATACACTTTTCTGTGACCCTTTTTTATTACCCGGATGATGTGTCAAACACGCATCGGTCGGTGTTTGTAATGGAGTTACATGAATTATAAACACTAGCCAATGTGTATTAGACAAATCAGCCAACTAATAAAAAAAGCTCACAGAAAGAGGTATACATAGTATTAATCATAATTTATATTTTTGTCATTTTTGGGTTATTTGTATTTGATGCTAACCCGAGCCATCTATTTTATGCGGTATCAAACATGTCATTTTTTCGGTTTGTGTGAGTAATGATCAGCCCTAACCTGCTAACTTCGTGCCGTGTAAAAAATTGACATCCCTAGAAAAACTAATACATATTCTTTTGAACCTATTTATTTTTGAGCTTTTAAGTAATAATCTTGAGCTTTGTTTTTCAAACTGTAGATATACCCAACTTCAGTGAGAACAATTGATGTTGGAGTGGCATGCTCAGTGGGAAGAATTGGTGGAATGATATTTCCTTTAGTGACAATAGGTTTGGTCAATGGGCGTCATCAAACCGCATCCATTATATTATTTAAAGTTGTAATTTTTGTCTCTAGTGTATCTATACTACTTTTCCTACATGAAATAAAGGGACGTGAATTAAGTGATGGTTTATCTAGTTTAATACATGTTAATACATTAGACTGAAACAAGCAATGTGTTTGTTCATTCAAGTAATATTTATTTGTAAAATGACTAAATGTGACATTTTCTAATTCATATATATTTGTCTAAGGAAATTTAAAACCAAAGACACGTCATCACCCACACATCCTTGTACTCTTGGTCCCTACATGTTACGTATCACGTGAACATGACATGTAGGGTCTTTCAGAGCACGTTGTTTTTTACGTACACCTTACACTAATTGTCGTTTGTGAGATAGCATTAGGATTTTAATAATTACACATAACCTCTTATGGACTAATAGAGACCCTGAATTAATATTTCGTGTTGTGTATTCCATAAACAATTTTGGGCCCGACAAGTTCCCCACTTCAAGTTTTAGAATTACTCTTTTTGCGTTGTTTATTTTATCATTTTAACAAAGCACCCTACTCACAATTTCAATTAGTTTCCATCTTCTATCGTGTCACTCGTAAAGAAACACATGTCAAAACAAATGAGTCTTAACTCATGAATTTGAATTAATGACTGCAATTTTTCCAGGGTTATTGAACAACACTTGCAATAGTTCAGGTTTTCAAGTTCATCAAACTATTATACATGGGAGATGTGCTACAAGCATCAGTTTTGTGCACCGGGTGCACAAAATGCTTTTACCATTGACTAAAAAATACACATTTTTTTTAGTCGACAATATAAGCATTTTGTGCACCCGGTGCAACTATCATTTCTCTATACATGGTGTAGGCCAACTGAGAGCACTACCAAGAAATGTATTTCTCACTAATGCAACTGTAAAACGTAAGCTTGTTGACCAATTTCGTTAATTTAAAATTGCATATTAAACAAACATAATTTAATGCATTATTCTTCGCAATGATAGATAAAATAAATATTAAACAATCCATGCTCATGGACACGTCTTGAAACATAAGTCCCTGTATATATATATATATATATATATATATATATGTCAGGTTAGGACGTGTCCCATGCGGACACGGTATAGATGGATTTTTCAAAAATAGCTCCCGGCATTTTTTGAAGTGATTTTTTTAAGGGTTATGAACATTTCAATGAAGCCACATAAGAAGTCAACTCAAAATAATTTTTTTTCTATTTTAATAAAATCCCTCAAAAACTATTGATTTTTTTGGGGGTTCATTGAAATGTTAATAACCCATAAAAAATCACTTCAAAAAAATATCGGGAGCTATTTTTTAAAAATCTGTCTGCACCATGTTCGCGCAGGATACATCTGCACTTGCACTGGACCCTCTCTCTCTCTCTCTCTCTCTCTCTCTCTCTCTATATATATATATATATATATATATATATATATATATATATATATATATATATATATATATCACTGTTCTAAAAAACCCGCCTAGGCTTGAAGCTTGGGAGAAACGCCCCGCCTTTAGATTTTGACGCCTTATGCTTGGTAAAACTCTTAAGGCATACTTTTTCTCTAAAAACAACAATGCTTTAGTGAAACGATATCGCCTTTTAAAGATTTTTTTTACAAACCGGACCATTATCTCATCCAAAATAATCAAATAGTATTTTTATTTGCAAATATTCACACATATATTTATGATATGTATAATTTTAGTATTTTAATAGCCTTGTTATGGTTAAAAAATATTAAAATATATTAAAAAGGCCTAAACGCCTTTTTATGCCTAGGCCCGCCTAGGCTTCTAAGGCTTAAGGCTTGGCCTCCACGCCTCGATCACGCCCCGCGTTTTTTAGAACCTTGATATATATATATTTCCAATGTGTAGGGCATTATAATCAACTCTAGTAAATTACAATGTTAATATATTTCTCAATGGTTCCAACTTTAGACTTCACAACCCAAACAAATCCCATTTGCAACATGAACACATCGATGACTGTTTTTTCAAGGGTGCAATTTTTGGCAATTATTTACTTGATATAACTGAGTCGAAGAAAGAAACAAGGGGAAAAATGACAAATTTTCATAACATCTCGATGACTCGGATGCCAAAATAACCATGTTTTGAAACACTTCTTTTGCATCTAGCATTATTAAGTTTGGTATTCCAATTTGACAAATCCAATTGAGATTTCTCAAAGATATAATACACCATTTTTTATCTTTCTCACTAATATTAGCTCCTTAGAAGTGTTCATAGAATGCATTAAGAGCCTACATAAATAAAGCAACATAACAAACTACAACTGTCTCTTTTCCCACTCATTATCCTAAAACAATGAATAACTAACCTCCCCATATTGCACATACTGTCGAAAGGCAAATAATAATTGTTTGAGTTGTCCACAAAGATTATGCATTGTTTTTCACATGAGATGACCAATCATCATCCGAAAGATTACAGGAAATCACACAAAAATACCCTATGAGGCTCCCAGTCTGATCGTCACTAAAACTTCATGCCAAGACCCCATTCCCTTGTTATCACCACCAATGAGTTTTCTCTTTCCAATTATACGAGATCACCTATCACCGTCAGTGATCTTAAAGTAATTTTCAACATGTTTAATGTAAATATGGTTCATACCCCCTTCTCTGGCAGCCACCTTAAGTAATTCTTCATGGATTATTTATTTAGCCTGTAGTAATGACATGATATCTAATCATAATGTATTCTCCTCCAAAGTTACTACTCCTCATACACCATACATTCATACGAATGACATATTACATAGGCTTATTAGTCATATTAGAGATATCTCTACCTTAAGTGTCTCACTCTTTGACACTTTTCTTATACCTAAAATTACCTTAAATCTTATATATGTTGGCCCATTATTAACTTGGACTAACAGTTATCTTCTCTCATTTTGGTATTCATATGAAGGATCCTCAAAGAGGAAAGACCCTAGAGATATTTCATAAAATTGACTGCTTATTTGAACTCATTAAACTTTATGCATTGCCTACAATTCTTCTTCCATAGTTAAATTTGTTAAATCAACATATTCCATTATGTATCTAATATTTGGCATGAGCAGATGGGTCATGTGTCTGTTGGGCAACTCACTCTTTAGTTTTTAAAGGTTATTTAGGATCTCTTAAAAATAATCAGGACACGTGTTTGTCGTGCCAGCTTGCAAAACAACAAACTTTATCTTGTAACATAAGAAAGTTTCTTGTGGTTGGGTACCTCCTATCACCCACAAGTTGACAGCCAAATAAAGCGGGCGAATTAGGTGCAAAAGAATATGTTAGGGGTTTATGTTCTAGATATTAAGTGCAATTAGGAGAAGTACTTACTATTGGTGGTGCTTCTTACATTAATAGTCATCAACTAATGATTGACATGGATCCATTTGAGGCATTGCCTGGGAATCCTTTTGTTCTCTCGTATATTGGATATAAGTAGGGGAAAACAAGCTTCTTTGATCATAGTACATTTAAGACACTTTAGAGAAGGTGATACTTATAAGGGACATGGTGAGGATTGCCTAAAGTATGAAGAAGAGTATGTGGACTAGGGAAAGATATATCTAGAGTCACTAAAAGAAAAATGGGTATTAGGGATGGTAAAAATCCATATCTAAAAGCAAAACATTTGTCCCCAAAGAGTATTTAGGACGGTTTTTGTAATAGCGAAAATTCGTCCTTTATACTAGGCGTAGTAAATATTTTGGGGATGGATTTTACCATACTAAATTTTAATTTATGGACGCTTTACATTGGAATTAGTGATGGATTTTACTCTCCCAAAAGGTATTTACGCAAAAAAGTATCTCCCTCAAAAGGAGTGATGTGGTTTAGAAAGAAGGGAAATTTAGTGCCTCGATATGTGGGACCATTCAAGATTATCGATCAAGTGGGACCAATTACTTATTGTCTAGCCTTATCAGATTACCCATAGCATGTGCAAGACATGTTCCACGTCTCTATGATGTAGATATTCCTTTGTACCATATGTCGTATTAGCATATTGATCTTAGTCAGAAAGGGCTGCAGTCTGCATATTACGAGGAGAAACAGTTTTCCAATTTAGATCGTAGGGAGCAATTTTTTCACTCTAAAGTTATTCCATTGGTGCGTGTTCAATGGGTCACCACAACGAAGCAAAGTCTATGTAGGAGAGGGAGGATGACATGTGAGAGACATATTCTGAACTCTTCTATCCAAATACATATCGAATTTAAAGGGAGGAATTCCTTTATTAGGGGAAAGAATGTAATACCCCATATTTTATATTGTAATATTTATTAATCTGTGTAGTTATTATTACTTGTGTGAAATAATAATAATTTTGCAAAATTTATGTGACATTGAAATTTACATATTATGTGACATTTAGACTGCATGCTATAAGTTGTATGTTTTAATTTACGACATGATGTATTATCATTCTAATCAGACTCTAGGATGGTACATAGGCCTGAATATGTATCGCTAGTGTGTTAGATTGGGTCCCAAGGGTAGGTATACCTTTGAGCTAAATTTTAGGTCAATCAGGGTAGCATTTGGGGCTCATATGGGGATACAAAATTAGGCCTTTCATGGAACTGTGGGATTTAGAGCACAAAAGAAGCATAAAACCTCATTATTTATTCATTGGAAACCTAAAACACAAACCTTAGAAGTATTGGGGATTTGGGGATAGCTAAGGAAGACTTTTAGGAAGAACTAGGAATCACAAGGGATATTCAAAGATGGACCTTTGACCTCTATAATCAGGAAAGAAATATCTCACTCTATAACAGTTTAATATGTAATTTATATATGTTTTGACTCTCATATTAAATAGATTTGGGACTATCCACATGCTAGGTTTGATTATAATTCATTATTAGGTTATACCTTGGCGATTATGTGATGAGAAATTAAATCTGGTGTATTAATGGATTATACCTTAGTTAATATGATGATTATATGCTTAAAAATTGTTTAGATATTTTATAAATGTAATTAGGTTGATGAATTATATATTTAAAATGAACTTTGATAATTTAAGAATCACTTTACTGATTAAACTTGAAATTAACACGAATACTAATTACTTTCATGCTAAAATTGATTATATTAACCTTATTTTGATGTTTTGATATAGGTAATGATCATATATTGTCAGAAATATGTTTAAAAACAATTAAAGATCACGATTAAGGTTTTTTAGGACTGATTAAGCTCCAAGATAATGTCTAAAGACGATCAAGCGTGAAGAAATTCAAGTTGGAAAGGTTTTGGGCAGTTTGAATTTTTTACCCCGTTTTTTAGTTTGGTGGGTTGTGCATAAGGTCCGTTGCACATGGTTATAAAATAGACCCATATGTGTATATGTGGATAAAAGGTTTTGGTACAATGTCGTATGTACAAGGCTACAAAACATCCCCATGCAACCGGATTAGGGCATATTGTTTGTGTCCTTTACTTTTGGTTAGATACTTTGCTTTCCCTTAGAACTTCTCCAACATTTTTTTATTAGGATATTATGAATTCTAATCTTACTATTTTTCATGGGGCCTATGGTTATGAGATTTAGGATTAGTCATGGGGATGCATGAATCTGTTAGGCACGTTTAAGGTATAACTTATCTATTGACATTGTTAGAAGGATGTACCATATTTGTATATATGCATGGGTGAAGTGTTATTTGTGAAAATACCATATGTACATACTTAACTCATGGGAAATCTATCGGCGAGGGTTGTGGATGTAAATGTACTATGGGACCTATTACTACGCCATGCTTGTGTGCTATTTGTGAACATACCATATGTATGTACTTGGCTAATAGGGAATCTAATGTGGGGGTTATGGGTGAAAAAAATTTATGGGACCTGGTACCGCGCCCTTGGATGGTGTAACAGGCGGTGTAGAGGTCTATCTTTTGATCTTGTGTCAAACTGATCGATGTTTATAGAAAACATGGATAACTTAATCCATTAAGTGGTTTGGTATGACTACACAATAGTTTGGTTGCATAACAATCCCCCCATTCTTTTGTGGGTGTATATTCTGAATCTGTTAGGTTATGGAGCCCTACGGATTTACCAATATAGGCACGAGGGTGTCCCTGAAGGTTGAAGCCTTTGTGTGATTTATTAGCACTGTTCTAAAAAACCCACCTAGGCTTAAGGCTTGGGAGAAACAACCCGCCTTAAGTTTTTTACGCCTTTCTCTTGGTAAAACCCTTAAGGTGCACTTTTTTCTAAAAAGAACAATGCTTTAGTGAAACGATATTGCCTTTTAAAGAATTGTTTTACTAACGGGACCATTATCTCAACCAAAATAATCAAATAGTATTTTAACTTGCATATATTCAGACATATTTTTATGATATATACAATTTTAGTATTTTAATAGCCTTGTTATGGTTAAAAAATATTAAAATATATTAAGAAGGCTTAAACGCCTTTTCACACGTTTTTACGCCTAAGGCCCGCCTAGGCTTAAGGCTTAGCCTCCACGCCTCGATCACGCCTCGCATTTTTTAGAACCTTGTTTATGAGAAATATATATTTTGATTAGTCCATCAATGGACATGTTATATGAGGAGATTTTGTTATGCTAGTGTGATCATTATGATATTGTGTATATCTTATTGTGTGGGTGTCACATAGGGGCTATGATAGTTTTATCCTTAGTGTATGGATAGGTCATTGTTTTGTTGTAACCGTATAATAGTATGAGGTAACTTACCTATTAGTCATGGAACTGAGACTATTATGTTAATAATTGAGATTTGGTATAACAGAGGCGGTGTATATTTTTCATGAGAGTGCTGTCGGGTTGGTATGATCACGTAAATAAGTCACATGTTATTATTGTCATGATAAAGTAAGTGTTTCTTAAAACTTTCAGGCTTTGACCCATTTGTTATCTAAGCAGTGCTTATGTATCTCCCTAAGCAGGAGCAGGAGAACTCAGTAGTTAGACTTGACTGTGACACCCCGCCTAATAAAATACCGGGTGATCAGTCCTATATCAAATAAAGACAGGAATCTCATTTGGTTCATTCTTAGCATCACTATAGAAAACTTTTTAAAACTTACTAACCACCTACTATTCAAATAATCTGGTGCCAAATTACATCTTTATTAATCCAAGACAAATATAACTACAAAAATAAAATAAAACATCCAATGTTGACACAATCAATCATCACATAGAATAATAAAAGTCTTGTCGAATAAACCACCGGCTAAATCCAAAACCAAACCAAACTAACCGAAAGTAATAAATCATAAACAATCTGAAAAGAAACTAAATAAAATTGGGAGCGACATGATCGAGATAGACAGATATGAATCCATACACTAGGAATAGAAAAATAGACGCGTCTATCAAAATACTGCAACATCCACATATGTTGTAGCTGCGAATCCCTGGAATGAAATGACACATGGCGTACCTGTGACTGGACACCTAAAAGGTTTTGAAAATATTTGATAGAAAGGGTTAGAACCCAAAACGTTTTGAAAAAAATTAGCAAGTGATTAAATTGCAGTAATTTAAAATGCACGGATGAGCTTCATATTTAAGTTAGTGTCGCACTCTCTTGAGGACATACTCACCCCTCAACTAATGTGCACACCTAACACTTTTCCTATAACTCACCTAGTTATCTATCCCATAACTAGCTCTTGTTATAACTTTTTCCTGACACCCTACTCTAGCCCGAGTATGTTTAATAAATGATTTATAAGTTATTTGTCACCTTAACTTAATTAATCATTTTCATTGAAATCCATATAACGTTCACTAGTTATATAAATAATACAATTTTCCCCATGTATTAAATTACCCGTATATAATTATTTAACCCATTATATACGTAAAACCATATTACAACATTCACACATATGTTGAACATATCTATAACCCACACTTTATGTATTTAATTACCCGTATATAATTATTTATCCCATTATATACGTAGAACTATATTACAACATTCACACATATGTTGAGTTTGTATATGTATGTATGTATATATATATATATATATATATATATATATATATATATATATATATATATATATAACCCATCCTCCCGAGTGATACCTCTCCAAATGTATTCTCTAAAGTGCTATCATACTAGGTGTGCTCGCTTAACCTAGATACCCCAAGTCAGAATCGCTCACGAACTTGGCCAAAAATAAAAACGTTGTGGAGGTGGTCATATTTTCTTCCTATAAGTGAGAATAACCCCTCACCCATATAACAAATGATATGACCTGGGGATATACTCTCCCTGCTCCTCAAGCCAAGGGATTCACCCACATCGCGCAACCTCCTTTGGTAGCACTAAAGCATATAAATTAGATAAATATCTAGTCAGTGATATTTAATATCACACACACACACACACACACACACTATATATATATATATATACTATCACCACAACGTATACATATAATAATTAGTTCCCGACATTACCGTGTACAAGATCCTTAGCACCAGCCTATAATATTCCCGAGTCCATGGTTTGACTATAATTTAATTAATTTAAACATTAATTAATATAATACTTTTCTAAGTCTATGGTCCGACTCTAATATAATTAATTTACACATTAATTAATATAATACTTTCCCGAGTCTATGGTTTGACTCTAATTTAATTAATTTACACATTAATTAATTATTACCTTAGTGTCCCTCAACCAATATACCCAAACTCGCTCACTTGGCCCGTATCTTAATATTTTCGAGTCTATATTATGAATCCAAATAAATCTATTTATACATCAATTAATTTAATAACGTAATGTCACTCAACTACTATGCCCGGACACACCCACACGGCTCGAAATTAAATACTTATGAATTTATTTCCCTAAAATTCATCCGTAATATGTCACACATAATATATCCTCCATATCCTAATTACATCCATTTATAATTGCTATGCATCTATCTGTGACCATATAATTTTCCTTAAATGTCCCCCAAATTAATTCAGGTCGGAAATAATAAAAAATGCTCACTGCCAATATTCCTGCTGAGTCGATCGATCGATCGAGCAGGGGCTTCTTCTTCGATCTTTGATTTTCGCCATTAAAGTCAATCCAAGGTTTCTAATCTCAGTTACCAACCTTAATTCATAATCCTTATCGCATATTAATCATCAAAACAAACTTTAATTCCCGTAGCAGTTCCAAATCGATCACGAATCATAATAAAACTTCGAACTCTTGAAATGGGTTCTTACAGTTTTACATAATGATTTCTCTAAATTTTGATTTCTCAAACTAACTTAATCAACATCAATATTTGGGATTAAAATGTTATTCAAATTCAATTAACATCAAATCTTATTTATACAACAATTTCTATCGAAATCAGTTTTGTACAATCAACATCCCAAATACCCGTTTTTTCGATGTTTACACACCCCAAAACGATTTATAGATTACTAAGCACTATAATATGAATTGATTATCACAAATCAAAATTAAATCAAGATCACCACTTGCCTTAGGGTTCGTAGAGTCTGGTCTGTTGCGGTAGAGGAAGGTTTAATGAAGAGCACCCAAATCCCTCTCTTGATTTGTATTCAAAAGCTTCCCAAATTACTCTCAATCTGCTTCCTCTATTTCTATCTCAAAGCCCTAGGTTTAGAATATGATTTCTTCCGTTCAATACTCAATACATAGTTTCATTATGCTAAATCACGTTTTTAGCCTAATGGGCCAAGCCCAAATGATCCGAACACTCCAGTGTGGGCCCGATTATGTCTAAAAACGTCTAAAGACACGATTATCACTCCTGGGTACTCTTTTCTGACTATCTCAGCCCATCTGGACTCAACTGTGCACTTAGAATTGTCATCTTAATTAATTTATAAAAATCCTTATCTCACACCTAACTTAGTCTATACCCGACTCTCGGCTGAGATAAATAAATGCCATGTCACTAATACTCGTTATGACATAAATAAAATCATTACTATTCACTTAGTAATTTAAATCCCATAAATATTAACCATATACTCTCCCGATTAATATTTAATTGAATATTAACAATTAAATTATGACACACGTGTAATTTATAATTATCCGAATTAATTAAATCTCAAATGTACATAAATGCAGGGGGTTACATACTTCCCCCCTTACAAAGGAATTTCGTCCCCTAAATTAGGTCATACTTGCGGCGAATAATTATAGATACTGCTCTCGCATATCCTCCTCCCGCTCCCACGTAGACTCGTTAATGCTGTGATGACCCCCCTGCACTCTCACTAGTGTCACAACCTTATACTATAGCTTACTCTCACTACGATCCAGAATAGATACCAGTCTCTCCTCATATGAGATGTCTCACTGCAAGTCAATCTCCTCGAGTGGAATGTGCCAGAATGCCCTCTCGCTCTTCTGATATTTCTTCAGCGATGCCACGTGGAACACATCGTGTATCCGCTGAAGATGCTCTAGCAAACCCAGTTTATGAGCTACCGGTCCTACCCTCTCAATAATAGGTAAAAAGACCCACATACCTCGGTGCTAGCTTCCCCTTCTTGCCGAACCTCGTCACTCCTTTCATAGGAGATACCCGAACTAATACCTGGTCACAAATATCTAACTCGATGGCCCATGACCATATAGTGCCTCAAAAGATGAGCCTATACTCCATCGGCTCAATTGTCTCTATGTTAGGAAATTCCCTTCCTGCATGGGTGCCGATTTCCTTATTTTCAAACACGTGACTTCCTTCAGGGTAAGTACCCGCAATGATCCCTGCCTACTCACATCAGACTTTAAACCTTTAACTCACGGTGGCGTACCCCTCCTTACATCCCTGAACTATACGAAAGGAAACAACTTACTCAATTCTCACCGATGGACCATAAACCATTTCGGGTCCTAACAGCTTGTTATTTCCCCACCTCTTATTAACCAAAGGTAGACAATGAAAATCTTCCCATAAAGTCTCCCAAGGTGTCACACAATTACTAAATCTTTACGAGGCATCACACGTAACTTTACTTATGGTAATTGCTACTCTCGAATTACCCAAAAATATAGGGTGCACAATTTTTGCTTCCCATCGACTAATGGGCAACATGTTCAACCCAATATGTAACTTTGTCCATATCACCTCTTAACACTTTTTACCAGAGGTGGGACTGAAAGGTCTCACCCAAATTCCCAACAATATTGGGCGACACCTTATTCAATTTCACTCCTTCCCGTTAATACTAAAGTTGGGTATACTAGTGGATAGTATAACCCATTCCAAGATAATAATTCTTGTTCAGGCCAATCCATTCTGCGGCCCGATGGAAACCTTGACCCCTCCATGATTTTTTTGAATCATCCAAATATGCATTTTACCAACTTGAGCATTAATTCCATAACTGGAACCATAAAATTTTAAAAATTTCTTGGTTGATACCCTCAAATCAACCTTTTTCCATCCTTAAATGGTCTACCCGAAGACAAATTCACTATGTCTCATTCAACACCAATTCGCATGATCAAGAACTCTGTTCCTTGTGCAGTTTTTGTCAGGTAGGAATCTATACCTTGTCTATGCGTAAAACCACTGTAGGCATATGACTAAGTGATACTCTTTTCTAGTTTTCCCAAAAATGTGCGTTTCTCCCTTGCCTATGGATATCTTATTACATAGGCCTCCCCTGCCTTTCCACTCCCTACGGTGGAGGTAGTTCTCCTTGATATACATATAGTCAGACCGTTTTCTTTCTCAAACGGATTTCAGTTCACTACACTTTTCCACTTATTTTTTGACTGCCCCGGATGCATACATTCAACATGTTTATTTACATATTCTTTTTATTTACGACGACTCTGAAATCACACTAACCAGGGCGCCCATACACCCTATATCCCGTGCATATTTACACTCTAATTCTTCTCGATATTTCCCCACCCATTGATTTGTGATGCAAAAGTTTTCTCGATGTTCCTTTCCACCGCACCCCCCGGCTGTACTGGACTTATAGTGCAATAGCTCTCAGTTCAAAGTTTTTTCTCCATATGTTCAATAATCTCCATTTAAACCGATGTCCTAGCATCAAATAACGTCTTTCCACTACCAAAACTCATTTGGGCTTATGCTTTTCACAAACGATCCCAAAAGAACTTTCCCCAATGTATTAAACACTAGCATTATCGTCCACTAATTTTCTTAGACCCGAGTATATAACCAGAACATTCAAAACTCTTTCCTTATACTCATAGGTCTAATTATCGACTTCTGCGTCTTTAAAGGGTTCATATAATGTTGTGCTCGCACTATCACTAAGTCCTCATCGCTAAGTCACTAACATGTTGAGTCTCTCCTCTCCATTGGCAATTCGCCACGCCCTGAATTACATAAGTAAAAGTCCCTACACACCGGGATCCAGTAGAACTAGACAACTGTGCCCTATGAAGTTTCCTTCATACCAAAATTTATCGTGAGACCAACCCTCTTTCAGGTGGAATATCGCCAAGAATATACATCCTGCCCTAGAATAGAGAATACGATAGTCTTGCTGTAACTACTCACCACCGCTTGCCCATCGCTAACCAATCCATACCCAATATAAAGTCATGTTTGCATAGCACTCTCAAAATGAGCTAATTTCGTACCGTATATATCCTCTCCGTGTCTGCATTCACCCCCTGCAGAAAGAACCAAAGAGAGACCCACTACCCAACGATAAAAATATACAAACCAGAATAACATTTACGATATACCCACTAGACCCGTCTCCCACACGAATATAGTGTTATATAAAATTTTCTGTGATTCACCCGTATCACACAGAACTTAACTTATTTACCTGAGGATATAACTTATACTTACGCTCGTCAATATACTGACGGTTAAAATTTTTCCTAGACATAATACTCTCGTCCAAACCGAACCAAAACTCCTATAAGTGTTTCCCTTATCGGTCATCCCACTCATGTCCTTAATCCGTCGCGTAAAGGATTTACACATGAGTTCCTACTCTTTACTCATAAGACACTTATCTGTGTCATTTCCCTTTTTCTAGCCCCACTGGCCATGTAGGGATTGTCTTTCCCACAGATCTGGTAGTCTTAACCCTGATTGTTACCCCCTTTTATCCCTTTGGCTTCACAGGCCCTTATGGGATTCATTGTCGGTCTTAACGACATTGGCTGAATCCACCATCACTTGGTAGAAATTTTATTATCTTAATTATTAAAATGGATCCTTTACTGGGTATTCCCCCCTGTGGTGTCTCACTAGCACCATTAAATCCAATCCTTACCTTTTTCATAGATTCCCTAACATTCTTGTCTCCTCCTTCATGGAAGCATTGATGTAAACTCGTGGACGTATGACTCCTGATGACAATTGACACTAGTCATTCTGGATGGATTTTCCATCCATGTTTTGTATATTCTACCTATGAGTCCATTATCCACTTACGAACTCCATTATATTATCTGTCCCATTCGTCGGGTATAAGTTTTCTAAACTAGTCAACTTATCTATTATGATCGGCCTTTATCTTTCCCACTAGTGATAAGTTTCAAAATTCCATTCGCATCTCTATCTAAACATCAGATGGAAGGTCTCCCTATCAGATCGTACCTAAATTTTTGCTCCATTCCACACATATTTCTCAATGTGGGGTGACAGATCCTTGTCAACCAATGCTTCTCTTATGAGCAAAAATTTCACCCGAAATTTAATATTGGATGTCGCTACAATCCACCCTACACGATTGACTTTGGATTATCTCTTTTTCATTGGCTCATCACAATTCCTCTCTTCCTCAAATTCCTACAATAGATTTTTAAATGAGTCCCTCTGACTCCCCCTGAACAGTCATCATGGTGACCCATATCACGATCACCATTTCTAGAATACTCCACGTCTTCTGCTGATCCACTCCTCCTCAAATCCTTCTAACGGCCCTTGGTGGTCGTCCATGATGTTCGGTGTACGAAGCCCGATCGAACTCATATATGAATCACAACAACTATACTTAATAGCAGGAGAACATAAAAGCACGTACGTAAAGGAATACAACAATCCTATCATAAAGCTCTACATCAAATACCGCTAAGCTAAAATGTAAAAACCTGCACAGATCCTAAAGACACTAGAACCTGATGCTCTGATACCATCTCTGACACCCCACCCAATAAAATACCGGGTGATCAGTCCTATATCAATTTAAGACAGGAATCTCATTTGGTTCATTCTTAGCATCACTGTCCAAAACTTTTTAAAACTTACTAACCACCTAGTATTCAAAAAAGTTGGTGCCAAATTATATCTTTATTAATCCAAGATAAATATAAGTGCAGAAATAAAATAAAACATCTAATGTTGACAGAATCAATCATCACATAGAATAATAAAAGTCTTGCCGGATAAACCACCGGCTAAATCCAAAACCAAACCAAACTAACGAAAAGTAATAAATCCCAAGCAATCTGAAAAGAAATTAAATAAAATCGTGGGTGACATGCTCGAGATAGACTGATATGAATCCCTAAACTAGGAATAGAAAAATAGATGCGTCTATCCAAATCCTTCAACATCCACATATGCTGCAGCTGCGAATCCCTGGAATGAAGTCACACTTGGCATCCCTGTGGATGGACACCTAAAAGGTCTTGAAAATATATGATAGCAAGGGTTAGAACCCAAAACGTTTTGAAAATATTTAGCAAGTGATTAAATAGTAGTAATTTAAAATGCTTGAATGCTCTTCATATTTAAGTTAGTGTCGCACTCTCTTGAGGACATACTCACGCCTCAACTAATGTGCACACCTAACGCTTTCCCTATAAGTCACCAAGTTATCTATTTCGTAACTAGCTCTTGTTATAACTTTTCCTGACACCCTACTCTAGCCCGAGTATGTTTAATAAATGATTTAAAAGTTATTTATCACCTTAACTTGATTAATCATTTTCCTTGAAAGCCATATAACGTTCACTAGTTATATAAATAATACAATTTTCCCATGTATAAATTACCTGTATATAATTATTTATCCCATTATATACGTAAAACCATATTACAACATTCACACATATGTTGAACATATATATAACCCATATATCATTAATACAATTCACTTCATGTATTTAATTACCTGTATATAATTATCTATCCCATTATATACGTAGAACTATATTACAACATTCACACATATGTTGAGTATATATATATATAACCCATCCTCCCGACTGATACCTCTACGGATGTATTCTCTAAAGTGCTATCATACTAGGTGTGCTCACTTAACCTAGTTACCGCAAGTGGGAATCGCTCACGAACTTGGCCAAAAATAAAAATATTGTGGAGGTGGTCATATTTCCTTCATGAAAGTGAGATAAACCCCTCACCCATATAACGGTCGCTATGCCTGGGGATATACTCTCCCTGTTCCTCAAGCCAGGAGATTCACTCACATCGCACAACCTCCCTTAATAGCACTAAAACATATAAATTAGATAAATATCTAGTCACTGATATTTAATAGCACACACAATATATATATACACTATCACCACAACGTATATATATAATAATTAGTTCCTAGCTTTACCGTGGCAAGATCTGTAGCACCAGCCTAAAATATTCCCGAGTCTATGGCCCGACTCTAATTTAATTAATTTAATCATTAATTAATTATTACCTTGGGGTCACTCAACCAATATACCCGGACTCTCTCACTTGGCCCGTATCTTAATATTTCTCGAGTTTATATATTCCGACTCCAAATAAATCTATTTATACATCAAATAATTTAATAACGTAGTGTCATTCAACTATTATGGCTGGACACACCCACAAGGCCTGAAATTAAATACTTATGAATTTATTTCCCTTAAATTCATCTATAATATGTCACACATAATATATCCTCCATATCTCAATTACGTACCTTTATAATTGCTACGCATCTATCTGTGACCATATAATTTTCCTTAAAAGTCCCCCAAATTATTTCAGGCCGGAAATAATAAAAAGAGCTCACTGCTAAAATTCCTGCTGAGTCGATCGATTGACTCCCAGGGTCGATCGATCGATCGAGCAGGGGCTTCTTCTCCGATCTTTGATTTCTGCCATTAATGTCAATCCAAGGTTTCTAATATAATTTACCAACCTTAATTCAGAATCCTCAATGCATATAAATAATCAAAACAAACTTTAATTCCCGTAGCAGTTCTAAATCGGTCACGAATCATAATAACACTTTGAACTCTTAAAATGGGTTGCATAACGATTTCTCCAAATTTTGATTTCTCAAACTAACTAAATTAACATCAATATTTGGGATTAAAACGTTATTCAGATTCAATTAATGTCAAATCTTATTTATACAACATTTTTTATCGAAATCAGATTCGTACGATCAACATCCCAAATACCCATTTTTCCAATGTTTACCCACCCCAAAACGATTTATAGATTACTACACACTATAATATGAATTGATTATCACAAATCAAAATTATAGCAAGATCACCACTTGTGTTAGGTTCGTAGAGTCTGATCCGTTGAGGTAGAGGAAGGTTTGATGAAGAACACCCAAATTTCTCTCTTGATTTGTCTTCAAAAGCTTCCCGAATTGCTCTCAATTTGCTTCCTCTATTTATCTATCAAAGCCCTAGGTTTGTAATATGATTTCTTCCGTTCAATACTTTAAGACCTAGTTTCATTATACTAAATCACATTTTTAGCCTAATGGGCTAAGCCCAAATGGCCTGAACACTCCCGTGTGGGCCCGGTTATGTGTAAAAATGTCCCAAGACCCAATTAGCACCCTGGGTACTCTTTTTTTACTATCTCGGCCCATTCAGACTCAATCATGCACTCAGAATTATCATCTGAATTAATTTATAAAAATCCTTATCTCACACCTAACTTAGCCTATACCCGACTCCTGACTGAGATAAATAAATGCCACATCACTAATACTCGTTATGATGTAAATAAAATTATTACTATTCACTTAGTAAGTTAAATCTCATAAATATTAACCATATATGCTCCTAATTACTATTTAAATGAATATTAACATAATTAATTCAATTATATTACGACATACGAGTAATTTAAAATTATCCGAATTAATTAAATCTTAAATGCACGGAAATGTGGGGTGTTACATTGCCTTTCTTCAATTTTTTATTTTTCATATTACTTAGTGTAGGTGATATTTATTTCCAGCTATTCTAGCCAAACTTATGTATTTAATATTCAAAGCTTTATTTATTTAGCCACAATGGTTTCAGAGTTATTTATATTTCGGCTTTTAAATTAGTCATTTGTTAAAACCTGTCAGTTGTTGCCATTTAGTTTATGGAGATAGTTATATTTATCTCGGTTATTCATTACGTTACGTTACGTGGATGATTTACGTTATTCTTATATTTATATACTCTTTAATGCTAAGAATGATATACATTTATTGACACTACCCTATTTTTGGCGTATAGCCACCTGTCATGTAAAAAGTAGGATGTGTTACACATTGATCCAAATATTTTAAAACCAATGAACTTTAAGAAACAAAATGCTCAGATATATATGATTGACTTAGTAAAACTTTTATATGATGTCAATGATATGAGTTTCTTCTCGGTTGTTTCTGAATGCAACTTAGTGGGAAACATTAAGGAGTTAATAGTAATTGGACACTTGTAATACTCGCTACATATGTTCTAATAAATTAATATTCTCCATATATAACATAGTGGATCATGAAGAAGAACACTTTATGGGAAATTCGACATCATCAAAAGTTGAAGGATATGGAAAGATGAAAATAACAAGTGGCAATGAGCTTACATTCAATGATGTTCTTCACGTTCTTTATATTCGAAAGAATTTAGTGTCTAGATCTTTGCTTGGCAATAATGGTTTTAAGGTAGTATTTGTGCCACACAAATTTGCCCATACTAAAAATAAGATGTTCATAGGAAATGTTTATTGAGCGATGGGATCATTAAAATGAATGTAATGACTATTGTATCCAAAAATCATGATGATAATAATAATAAGTCTGATTACTTCTCCGAGTCTTCTTATAATACCTAATAATTTAGAAAGGCTTTAATAATTAATTAATTAAAAATAATAATTAATTGATTGGTTAGGAATCTAAATTAATTACATAATTTACATGTGTGAATTTAAAGTCATTTATGATACATTAAAGGTGAAAATGAATTTAATAAAAATTATAGAGTTTATTTTATAAATTATTAAAGTTTTATGGGCTTAAGTTTAATTATTTTAAAATTTGAGGTTTAAATGGTAATAATGTAAGTTATAAAGTGATTTGGTAAATACCAATGGTATAATAGTCCTAGGAACATTTCTCATGTTAGAAGTTTAGGGTTAGATAGAGCGCATGAAGAAATAAACCTAGGCAATACACATTTGGAATGTTTTTCTTATAACAAGCTTACCAAAACCCTAAAGCACAAAACCCAAACCCTAAAGACTAAACTTTTGGGGGTACAAGCCATTATAGAGGGCTTGAAAGTCGCTATAGCGAGCAACAACTATTAAATAGGCTTCAACCCATTTATCTTTCCCCTTATGCACTCAAGGCTCCATTCTCTCAATTTCCATGGCAGTGCCGTCCTCGAACGGCAGTACTCCCTGGGGGAGAGAACTTGCATATTGTGAATGGTGTGCATGGAAATGCTGGTATCCCACTCTTATGCCTCTCCCAAGGTCGGGTTTTTCAGTCTGACATGGGTTGGTGACTTGCCTCAAGAAGATGTTAAACCAGATATCCACTTTTGTTTGCACGCCCCAAGTTTAGTCGGAGCCTTATTGTGTTTCGTTCAAAGGGGTTTGTCGATTGTTCAGAGTAACCAATTTATTTTACATAAAAATAAAAGGTTTAGGTTATCCCTTTCGGCCTAATCGTAAGGAATATTTAAATCTTCGATTGGTCCATAGATTGTTGTTGTGTGGGTTCGGGAACTTGGTTATAAGTGGGGAATATGTTAAGCACCCCACTTGTTCTTTACAATTCCTTAATTATATTCTTATTCTCTCTCTTGACATATTTGATTACTTTTTATTTTATTTTATAACATGCTTATAGACCTTAGTTCGAGAATCCCTTAAAATGTAAATAGGTGCTTAAGTTAGAAAACAGTGGTGTGAGAATAGTAAAACTTTAGCTTATTACACTAGACTATAATTAAAAAGAAAAATAAAAAAAACTACTATGTACAACCTACAATTTTAACTTCTAAAAAACTATACACTAGAAGTTGAAATTTTTGAAGGCCACCCAAAATACAATTTGACCTTGAGGGATAATCGGTATAACCTCTTTTAAGTGCATACCTTTCGAAAAATAAGAATTTTGTTTGAAGAACGGAAGGCATGTATAAGACGTAAGAAATTAACCATGACCAATTAAAAGTTTTAGGCGGATGCTAAGGGTTTTGAATAAATGGGGGATAAGACCAAATCGATCTCAAGAAAATTAAAATCACCTCCCAATGGTTTTTTAATTGGAATGAGAGGTGGAGAAAGTGTGAGTGAATATACCATCAAATTAAGCATCTCAAAGTAACATTCTCGTTTGAGAATCGAGTCAAAGTCCTCTAGACTTTCATCTGAGTCTTGCTATAGTTGAAATGGTTCTATAACTATAGGAAACAAAGAAAATGAAGGATACTCAACCTCTAAAGAATTTAAAACATTGATAAGAGGTTGAAATTCAAAAGTGCTTGGATCACTCTTAATGGTTTCTTCTTCAAAAATGGGGGAGATGAAACGTAAGTTTTAACCTCAATCGAGCTTCTGGAAGAAGAATCTTTTCATCGAGTTGGACATTTTTTTCATTTATCCAAGCTTCATAACTCTCGAATTGATCGTTCAATTCATTATTACCACTTTGCAAAGTTTCCCAAGGGCTTTGTTGAACTCTCTCATTTTCAAGAATTTTCATGTAATCACGCATCATCATAAGTGGTGGAGAAATTGTTTTATGCTCCATTCTTTCATTTTCAAGAATTTGGAAGAATTCATGCATAGTCTTGGGAGTGTAACTTTGAAAAGTTTTATCATAACAATTACCACTTCCTAAGGAGTTACAATGAGACATTTTAAAGTGGAAAATTTGAATACGCAACAAGAACCAAAATTTCAAGTTTCTTGAAACAATTTAGTACAAGTCACAAAGCAAGTAAAAAGAATATATAATATATACAAAATATTAAAACACTAAAATCCTAGAATGAACCATTCCCCAACAACGGTGCTATTTTTGACGAGGCATAAAATTCGTATTTAAAACATGTCGTTGGGTGTTTACGGCTTTTACAAAATAATACCATGACCTTACACACTATAAATGGAAGTGTAGCGGCAAGTAAGGATCGAATCCACAGGGAACGTATTGAGGATTAAATTTGTCTAACACTTAAAAAGGGTGAAAAAGAAAAGATGATATGTTGAGGATATATTTAACACTAAGCAACATGTAAACTAAATTAAATTACAAAAATGAGATTAGGATCACATCCCCACCTTGGGATAACAACACATAATTAGGGATTTGATTCGAAAACATTTAACCAATCATACTCAATTGATTATAAATATCAAACATGAAGAAATTTAATTCAACATTGAAATATTAAACATTCAATCGAAAATGGTCACAATCGGATTCACGTCGCAATATCGCTATAAATACTAACGTTGCGTAACAAAGGAAGTTAAACACATAATATCCCGACTTCACTACACAAGGTTTCAATTAAAAGCAATTCAAATCCAAAACTTAGATTTCAAAGATCAAAACCCATTAATGGTTGATATATGATCCCAACCTTTAAACTAACTAATACACATGGTAAGAAAAATAAATACAACTACATAACAAATCAAAATAAGTAATAAACCAACAAAACTATTTAACAAACTAGTAACTAATTAACAAAGCAAGTAAACAAGAAATACAATAAGAAAACTTTTATAAATAGAAGAGATAATGAAAAGTATTACTTATAAAAAAAAAAAAGATGGAACCCAAAGAGGGCTGGGGGAAGATATCTCAAACAAAACCTAAGCTAAACTATAAAATTGGATCTCCCCAAACAAATGAGAGTAAAAATCTATTTAAACAAAACACTAAGGGCAAACTTCTAAATCAAAAAGTCAAAATCTACATGGCCGAATCAATTCTGGTCATAGGGACGAATCAATTTTGATAAAGTGGAAATCTAACTCTAGTCTAATTCGAATCGATTCTCCCAAAATGGCCGAATCGATTTTCCCCTGACAAGTTTGCATTCTTCTTCCTAGATCAACATATGAAAAATGACATGACTTATTTGTTATAAATCGAAATTAGGCGCAGTCGAAGGCTACGCGAAGCTAGCTCAGAGAAATAAAACTTCTATTTATACTTTAGGACATAAACCCAGACAATAAAATAAATAAATGCCCTTGAATGTAAGCTTTATTTAGGAACTTTCTCCAAATGTGACCAAACTTCACGCTAAGCCCTTTAATACCTACAAAAACTCAATTATACCCCGCAAAGCATATAAACATACATAAAAGAGGTTTCATGGTTAATGATCATAAATATAGGAATTAATGCACTCGAGGGGAATAAAATTTGTAAGTAAAAAGGGTCAAATAAATGCAATATTCGAGCGAAATCACCTTCTGCTAAGGATCGATGATTTTATTGATAAGTTACAAGGTGATTCTTTATTTTTGCAGATAGATTTACATAGGGATACCATCAATTAAGGGTACGAGAGGAGGATGTACTAAGGGATGCCTTTTTAACTCGATATTGGTCGTATGAGTTCAAGGTCATGTTTTTTAGGTTGACCAATGTCCCACCCGTGTTTATGGATTTTATTAACTGGGTGTTTATCATCATCTTCATTGATGAAATATTTATTTACTCACGAATCGAGGAGGAGTATGTCGAGCACTTGAGGATTCTGCTTCAAACACTCAAAGAGAATAAATTGTATGCTAAATTCAAGAAGTATGAGTTTTGGAGACTGTAAGCGCAAATATTTTAGCTTAGAATTTTTATTTGTATTTATTTGCACTTTAGCATATTTGGCGTATCCCGTTACAAACCTTCATGCACCGACACGTCGAACCGAGCTCCAACATCTCTAAGTTCAAAAGACTCCTCTACATCTCATGAAGGTATAAAAGTTTTAGGAGTTCTTAATTATTCATATTTATATTTGGGATGTGTTTTTTCAAAAACTGAGGTTGGATATTTCAAGGATTTTTTTTTTTATTTTATCTCGTTTGAACGAGTTTTTGACTCGTTAAAATGACTTTGGCTTCTCGTTAGATTAGAGCATGAAACGAACTACAAACGAGAATTCTCTGCATAGCAGCCTTTTTTCATTAGAAGCTCGTTAGAAGTTGGTTCATACAAGATTGTAGTCTCATTCGAACGACTTAAAATTATCGTCACACTATGATTTGAGACTCTCAACATTAATTTGATGATGACTATTTTCTGAAAAACTTTAAATTATACAATTTTGAGTAATTTGAATTTGCTTTGAGTCGAATTTTGTGGGTATATTCCCTGCAAACCCTCACGAGTCACGAATTCGTTCGTCCTTTTTCCCTAAGGATCGATACCCGACTTATCGGGATACTACTTGAGTGTCAGGCTTGAACTTGAGCCTACATATCATGTACACCAGACAAATTTGTGGTCGCATCAAATTTTTGGCACCGTTGTATGAGAATTAGGCAGACTTAGGTTTGATCGAGTCAATATAAAGCTTAGACCAAAAATTCAAAAAAATAATAATTAAAATAAAAAAATAAAAATAAAAATCCAAAAAAGTCATCTCTTAAAAGCCTTTAATGCAAAATCTTGAACATACTCAAACTCCTCAAAATACTCCAACCAGAATTTACAAAAATCCAATTGTTGAGTATAATTCTGACAGTCCCCACACGCCTCGCGTTCCATAGTTTTGGATTCCACTTCCTACTGCTGAGTACTCTATTGGTAGTTACACCCTGAGTCAATCCTTGAGTCACACATCTAGGAGATCGAGTGAGTATTCTGAGTCATTTGAAGAGAGAGCGATGTCTGACGCCGCTAGTTTCGACACTAGGGAAGGAAATCCACCCTATCGTCCCATGAGAGACTTACTCTTTCCTAAACGAACTATCACCCATGGTTCCATTTTACTTCCGTATAATGCCGGTCAGTTCCACTTACGCAATGGGATAATACAGATTCTCCCTACTTTCCATGGCATGGATTCGGAGAAACCATACCTTCACATAAGAGAGTTCGAAGAGGCGTGTGAGAAATTTAGTGACCAAGCTTGCACGCAGGATGTCGTTCGCCTAAAGTTTTTCACTTTTTCCTTAAAGGATAAAGCTAAGACTTGGTTGTGGTCTCTACCCCCGAACTCAGTTATTTCCTGGAATGATATGCAATCCAAATTTCTCTCAAAATTCTACCCACCGCATAAGACCAACTCTGTCAAGAATCAAATCCAAGCTTTTCGACAATAAGATAATGAGCCTTTTAACAAGTGTTGAGAACGATTTCAAGAGTTGGTAAGCCCATGCCCCCATCATGGATTTGAAAAACACCACTTGATCTCTTTCTTCTATAATGGGTTGACAATGACTTCCAAATAACTTGTGCAAACTATGTGTGAACGACCATTCTGGTAATTAGACTCTAATGATGCTAAGGCCCATCTTAAGTATGTTGTAGAGACTACTGAAGTATGGGACACATCTGATCCTAATACCCAATTCGGCCTAGACAAGCATCTATCATTCCGACTGCATCCGGTCTATACCAATTGGATAGTAATACCTTAAAAAATCGTCGATTCGACCAGTTTCAGATAGATATAAAAGATTTACTTAATAGCCGATTGAGAGATATCTCCGGATCCAACCGTGTCACAAAAGAAAAGGTGTGTGCTATCTGTGAGGTGGGCCATTCCATAAAGGCATGGCCGACGATTTCCTCCTACAAAGCCATGTACACCGAGTAAGTGGATGCTGTAAGAGGATTCAGGGGAAATTTTAACACCCCACATAGGAATTCGTACAACCCCTTATAGATAAACCACCCTGGTTTTAACTACGAACAACCACAAGCTGCGATGAACCCACATTCACAGGTTGTACCACCTCCACCCCCTCCTCAATTTCACCAAGCACCACCTCCTCCAGCTCCATATACTACTCCACCACTAAGGAATCTCGAGGATACAGTAAACCAGTTTATCAACTCCCAGAGTGCAACGAATGCTAGATATGGTTGCATGTTCGCTGACATGAATACGAACATCTCAAAGTTTCAATCGGCGTTAAGTATCCAAGAGAAAGGTA
Organism: Sambucus nigra; assembly: GCA_949130495.1. Lineage (NCBI taxonomy): Eukaryota > Viridiplantae > Streptophyta > Magnoliopsida > Dipsacales > Adoxaceae > Sambucus > Sambucus nigra. The sequence goes on from OX422211.1 coordinate 238,513,854, forward strand.
AGTTCATATCCCAACGGAAAAGACTACCCCAAGATCAATCAAGTGTTAGATCTATATCCCAGGCACATCTTGAGCAATGTAGTGCAATTACCACTCTGCGTAGTGGGAGAGCAATTGACCTTTTACCTCTTCCATGCGATGATAAAAATGAAAAGGAGATTTCACCCGGTATAAAAAAGGCCGAATATGTCTCTAAGAAAAAGAGTAATAATGATGACATATGAGAGCCTGAAGTGGTGGTGAAACCTCCGAGTGCAGCCCCATCTCCCCAAAAGTTGATCCCTCAATCCAAGGAGACCTCCAAAGACGATATCTTAGACGTTCTTAAGCAAGTTAAGATCAACTTGCCTTTTCTCGTGACCATAAAGAAAATTCTCGCATACGCTAAGTTGCTTAAGGACTTAATCATGGTGAAACGAAGGCTAAAGGTACAAAATAACGTGTGTCTAACACAGAACATTAGCTCTGTGTTGTTGAGTGATATTCCACTAAAATATAAAGATCCGGGTGCACCCACCATCTCGTGTATTATGGGTAAGAATCGTATAGAAAGAGCTCTAAATGATTTAGGGGCAAGTGTTAAAATTCTTCCCTATTCCATATATAAACAACTTGATTTGGGGGCCCTCAAGCCCACAACCATGACCCTCCAACTTGTGGATCGCTCACCTCGGGGAATTATTGAGGATGTAATCGTCCAAATTGACACGTTTTACTATCTGGTAGATTTCGTCATTTGGGACGAGGGGCCATCCATTCTCTCGATTAATCATGTCCCCATCATCCTTGGTCGCCCATTCTTAGCTATGGCTAACGCACTCATCAATACTAGGAGTGGGAAAATGCAATTAACATTTGGGAACATGACCCTCGAGACTAACATCTTTAATAACATTAAGAACGAGGGTGATAGAAGTGAACCATGAGAACTGTATCTTCTAGAGGGAGCACACGGGAAGGAAAGGTCTCACAAGCGAGAGCCGTTAGGGGTAGGTTTCATAGCAACGTAGGAAAAAGTAGGATAGAAAGATTCAACGAGAGCGAGAGAGAAGAAGTGAATGTTAAGCAAGAGAGAGAGTTAGATAATATGAGTCTAGAGGAGTTTGAAAGAGAATTTGGTCCAGTGGATGAGAGCCTCAATGTTGAAGTTCAATCTGACTTGAACTCATTTAGTGACTTACAAGAGAGCGAATGGCAAGAAACGATATATGAATTCCTTCATTGTAACCATTCACTCATGCCACTTGAGTCCTCGACGAGAATTGAGGAGAAAGCTAGGGTTCCACCCGAGCGAAAGCATGACCGATGCATGCCACCCATGCCATCAGAGTTTTCAAATGTGATAGTAGGAGAACCACAAGCCTCTTCTAATTTAGAGCCCGACCCTAGCATTACCAAGGGCAAGAGAAATCAAGGTTTGATTAGTTCCTCCAGTTTCGACCAAGAGGACCACTCTAAATCAGGACAAGTAAGTTGCATGTATATTGGACACCTTGAGAATCCGATTTGGAACGCATCTTATGAATCTCAAGGCGACTACTTCACTCTTAGGAAGGGGCCCAGCTTGTTTAGAATTATTGGTTTATAATCCTAGGATGGGAGAAACAAGGAGAACATCGGACCCCGTGAGTGGGGTCGGGTGAATTTTAGGAGAGAAAGTTAGGTCGTCGCACCTCCGACGCGTATAAGGTGATTCTTGTCTATAATAGTTAGGTGTCGGTTAGGATAGGTAAAGTAGGTTCAATAAATAGGTGTGGAGCACATTCAGTAGGGAGGAATCATGCATTTTAAGACCGCCTCGGGGTTCAAAACAAGGGGTGAGCAAATATCAGGGTCACGGTGGACTTGAAATCAAGTGAGAGAACCTTTAGAGTGAAAGAGAGGAGCAGAAATTAAGTTAGGGGAGTTCTACTACAAATTCAGAGGCGATTCGGACCGCCCTTGGGCACGCGGTCCGGACTCCCCACCATTTCCCTCCCATCCACCACCCTAGTGAAGCTTATGTTTGTTTGTGTCGGTTGTTGTTTATTGGGTGCTTGTGACGAACATTCGTGTTTTCCTTTTCTCTTGATGTACCACAGCTCTTATATATAAAGATACACATTTTCTCCATTTGTTTGTTTTATTTATCGCACTTATTATTTTGCCTTATTTATATTTTAGTCCTTTTGATTGGGGATAATGCAAAAGTCTAAGTTAGGGGGGGTGACGAGTGCGTATTTCTAAAACTTCACAAATTTTCAAAATTTCCAAAAACATTGGAAATTTCGGAAAAACCAAAAATATTTTTCTTCAAAATAAATAAAAATTGGAATTTAAATTTTTCAAAAATATCACTAAAATTCGGTTTAAAGTCTCAAATTGTAAAAACATAATGCACAAAGCCGAAATTGACCTAAGATGGAAATTAAGCGAACATGGACGATTTAACGAATAAATGTGGAGAGTAACCAACCCAGTGAGATTAGAGCCTATCCTTTTTGTGAGTTTATAAATCAATCCGAGTTAATGGTTAACTCAAAGCTCTATTTAGCATTTACAAAAGTCGTTGATGATCTCGATACGGGAAACGTGTGAGATGTTGTCTTGAAAAATGCGATAAATGAATCTCTAAACTAAAATGTATCTCAAGACGCATATGGAAATGAAATCAATAATTTGGACAATGAATTAGGCCCTCGTTTGTCACAAAAAGAAACAAAATATTGGCCAAAAAAGTCGTGAAATTTTTTCCTTTTGCTAACCAATTTGAGCCAAATAAATTTTTATCTTTTCGTTTGACTACCCAAAAAGAAACTAAATGGCCCTGAATTCAGAGAAGTGAAACTCCAGAATTTTAGTCCAATTAGTGCAAATAAAAAAGGGAAAGAAAAAAATAAAATGCTCAACAAAAATGGCAAGAAAAGAAAAATGTGAAAAAAAAAAGACAAGAAAACGAGCAAAAGCCCGAAAAAGCCTAATGGACATTTCAAGAAAATTCTCCAACTCCAAAGTTCCCAACCATTTCCTGCTACCCATTACACTTTAAAACCTGAAAAAGTCCTAACTGAGTCCAAATTACAAAATTGGTTACCGTGTGGAGAGTTATGGTATAAAAGAGATTAAAAGTGTGAAGTAGAGGCAGTATTTCCAATTTCCTGTTACTGTAATCCGATGAAGAGATCTTTTCGCCGGTAAATTTATGTCTTTTGAATTTTGTGTGCGTGAACTTGTGTTCCATTACATTTACTCTTATAAATCACGCACACCGAGAGAACTAGCCACATTTCTGAGTGATTCGTTTGTGAGAGCACACGGTGAGAATTTGAATCAAAACGAATTTTTGAATAAGTAATATAATGGTAAACCAGTGGAAATTAGCGGTTAAATTTATGGCTTCGCGCACACACACAATGATTTGAAACTCTCGAACATGAATTGATGATGACTATTTTCTGGAAAACTTTAAATTATATAATTTTTTAGTATTTTGAATTTGCTTTGAGTTGAATTTTGTGGGTATATTCCCTCCAAACCCTCACGAGACACAACTCGTCCTACTAGGGTGACTTGGGGGTTTAAAGGCTTGTTGCATATGCTCAATGCAATTGCTTGCCCGCGAAAGTGGTAATCTATCCAAATAAAATAAAAAAAATTAGAGTTGACCCATAGTTACATCCTTTTACATTGTTCGAGACGCGCAAAGTTCTAAGTTAGGGGGGTTTGATTAGGCTTAAATTCTTTCGAAATTATCCCTTTAATTTAGAGACTTTTATTATCTCGAGTAACGTAAAATGAGTGTAATTATCGCATTTCTTTGATATTAACTCCTTCTAAAAAGTACATCTAGTTTCTTGTATTTCTCCTAGGTTTTGCAGGTATTTGAAACATTGAGGAAGAAAGAAACAGGTAAAGCAATGAACAAAGTCAAAGAAGGAAAGTCAAAGGGTAATTTGGTAAATTTACAGCATTCGTCCGGAGTTGAAGCCAACTAGAAAGTTGAAGAGAATTCAATTTCAAGAAAGTTGGAAGAAATGAAAAATCAATTCGATCTACGGTGGAAAAGTTACGAATATTTGAAGCTGAGAAGGAACAAGAAAAAGATCCCTGAATGAAAAAGGCAGGAGGTCCGGACCGCCCAGAAAAGGGTCATAGCCGATTCCTAAAAAGTTTTGTATGAAAAAGCTACACGATCCGGACCTTTTTACCAAAAAGGATCCGGACCACAAGGCTAAGAAGTTCTGAATAAAAAAGGGGTACGATTCGAACCTTTTTTCCAAAAAGGATTCAGACCGCCTTAAACTAAGGAACCCGTTTAAAATAAAGGGGCAATCCATACCACCTCCCCTGATGGGTCCGGACCGAATCGGATTTCCATGAAACTTTTATGTTCTCTCTCAGAGTTTTATGTGACTCAAACTCTTGTAAATTTTGGGGCTATTTATTCAGATTAGTTACACAATAATAGGAGTTCAATTTTTTTAGGTTAGCTAATTAGGAGTAGAGAGTTTTGTAGTTAAAAAACCTAGTTTTCCATAAGAATATTTTGCTATAAGGATTTGAATCTAATTTCTGCAATTCAAGTAACATCTTTCCTTTAAATTTTTAATTGCACATTAGTTTAATTGTTGGTTTGAATCTGCAATTCTCTTTTCATTCAGTTTCTTTAGATTTAATGTTCTATTTCTTAAAAACCATGTTTTCTCTAAGATAATCGTGTCTAGCTAATTTTCTAAGGGTTGGGATGCATGAACCCCACCTGATGTAATTCACCATAATGGAAAATAGTCTTTTGAATTAAACTCTTAGATGAATCATGTTGCGTAACTGTTGAAACCGTCATAGGAGTTTTGATTTCGTTTGCCCTAGGTAACCGGGATGCTTAAGAGTGCGACGTGCGTATCGATTATGAGACACTGCTTTTTTCTTGCCTTTGATTTCATATGGTGCGGGCTACGATCCCTCATATATGGAATGCTTGGGATTAATAAAGACTGGGTTCATTTAAAATCTTAATTCCAAATTTAGTATCTTATGAAGCGAACTACTAGGGTGTGGGGGATTGTAACCCAACCTCTTATTCTCATCTCATAGTTAGATCGTTAGTCCATTTATTATTAGCATTTCATTAATCACTGTAGTTGCATATTGTTAGTTCTTGGTTTCATTCATAGTTACTCCAAAATTTACATATATTCGTAGTTGTTTCATTCCCCAAATCATCTTTTCGTTTCTTTTAAAGTCAAAGCTAGGATTTCTTCATCTTTCCAACGTCGTCATGAATTCGTTCATCTTTTTTCCTTGAGGATTGATACCCGAGTTATCGGGATACTACTTGAACGACAGGCTTGCACTTGAGCCTACATAGCACACACACTAGACACATTTGTGATCGCGTCATGTATCTAAGAGGAAGAATATATTACACCGTATGAAGACAAAGTTGTCCAAGGGAAAAACAAGATGAGATTAAAGATAAAGTTTCATTATGATGTTCCATTTCTAGGGTTTGGGAAGGGTTTTAGGGATTTTTTTTGTCCTAGAGGGATAATTATTGTAACTTGGGTTTTGGTTAGTTTTGTAACAGAATAGCCAAAGGAGAAGTTTTGTAAGCACAAATATTTTAGATTAGGTTTTTTGTTTGTATTTATTTGTACTTTGGCATATTTGGTGCATCCCGTTACAAGCCGTCATGCACCGACATGTCTAACCGAACTCTAACATCTCCAAGTTCAAGACTTCTCTACATCTAATGAAGGTATACAACTTTTAGGAGTTCTTAATTATTCATATTTATATTTGGGATGAGTTTTAAAAAAATCGAGGCCGAATTTTTCAAGAATTTAAAATATTTTTATTTTGCTTTATCTCGTCCGAATGAGTTTTTAACTCGTTAGAATGACTTTGGCTTCTCGTTCGATCAGAGCATCAAATGAACTTTGAATGAGAATTTTCTGCATTAAAGGTCTTACTTCGTTAGAAGCTCGTTATAAGTTGGTTCAAACGAGATTGTAGTCTCGTTCAAACGATATGAGGTTTTTGTTCAAACAAGATGCTATTTTCGTTCAAATGACTTCAGTTTTCGTTCAAATGAGCCACACCTTAAAATTTGTGTCATGTCTATAAATACCTATTTTAAAATCTTTTTTCAATGGGACTTTGGAAAAAATGTGAAAAAAATATATTTGCCAAAGTTTTTCATCTTTTTCTTCTATTAAAACACTTTTGATTCACAAACATTACACCCCCAATTATTTTGTGAATCCTTTTGAAGTCCTAGAAAATTTTCATAACTTGCATACACCTTGTGGGGAGGATTCTCTGCGATTGAACTTGTGACCCGAGGGATCACGGCTAAAGAAGAAGGAAGAAGGTTGATCGGTGGATGCCGAGGGTAGACAGCTACCTGTGGACAACTTTAGACTTAGTCATTTTTTTAGAAGTTTTATGAAGATTGTACGTTATACTTAGTCGATCTAAGTAGTCTGTAAGTCGACTGTCTTGTAAAACTTTCTAAAGTGCTGAATATAGGTTTTACCCTAAAAACAGGATTTTTTCTCATCTCTACGTGTTTGCATATTTTTATGCTTGCAATTATATATTTAGAACACATATTTGCATGATCTCCTAATCTAATCAAAGACTAAAATTGGATTTGTGTGTGTTGCGATTTATATTGAAAAAAATACAAAATAAACTTTTTGATTGTGACCATCCTTATCGGGTGTGTTAACGCACTTATAAGTGGTATCAGAGCATCCACTCTAACAGAGACATGGGGTGAGCCATGTAGTCTCAAAGTGGATGTTATTAGTGGATCCAAAAAAGGTGTTAGCCATGTTGGATTATGGAAAACCCATGACACCTACGAAAGTTCATAGTTTTTTGTGATTCGCCAAATATTATAGGAGGTTTATTCTAAGGCTCTTGTAGATAGTGATATCGATGAACGAATTTACTCAAATTGCCATTCATTTTGTGTGGACTACAATGGGTCATTATACTTTTGACACTATCAAGGAGCAGTAGACTTAGACTCTAGTTTTAGTTTGATCAAGTAGTGAGGTTGAGTATTTAGTCTCCACTGATGCTTCCTTATAGGGACTAGGTGGGGGTGTTTATGAAGGAGTATCATCCTATTGCCTATGCATCTTGGAAGTTGAAGCCTCTTTGGGTTAACTATTCAACACATGATTTGTAGTTAGAGGCGATATTTTTCACACTACATGGTTGGAGGCACTATGTTTGAGGTGAGAAGTTTAGGCCCTTCGGCTATCACAAGAGTCTTAAGTATCTATTCACATAGAAGGATTTAAACATAACAAAACGATGGTGATTCGAGCTCTATAAGGACTGCTAGTTTATAATTTAGTATCACCTGGTGAAGGACAATGTGATGGCACATGCTTTGAGTCGATGATCAAGTGTTAGTTTGTCTACTCTTGAATTGACTGATGTGGATTCTGTTCAGATGATTAATGTGATTTTATGGGGATTCTCACATTGACTCCCAATTTCATCATGAGGGTATTCTGATCACAAGTAGATGACATGGCATTCAAATAGAAGGTGGGAAATCTTTTATCTATTGGAGTACCTCTTTACAATATTAGTTCTGGTGGTTGTTTGAGGTATAATGCGAAAGTTATAGTACCTTTAGACGAGGAGTGACGTAGGGTCATCAGGCAGGAGGCCTATAGATCACAGTTTTTGGTATATCTCGGTGGTAAGATGTACCAGGATATAAGGAGACCGTATTGGTGGGCAGGTATGAAATGGGAGGTTGCTACATTTATGTCCCAGCGCAGCACATATCAGATGATGAAAGTTGATCACCAGGGTTCACCACGTACTCTTCATCCCTTATCCATTCTTATTGGAAGTGGTAAAACTTCTCGATGGACTTCATTATAGTATTACCTTTGACACCCAAAAAACACGACACTATTTGGTTATATGTGTCCGAGAACACTCATTTGCACGAGATACCTTTATCGTTCATCTTTGATCAGGATTGAACTTTTATATCTCAATTTTTGGTGAAATTTTAAGGAGGTCATAGGGATGATATTGAAATTGAATACGTCTTATCATATTCAGAACGATTGGTAGACGAAGAGAGTAAATAAGATTTTGGAGGATATGTTGTGAGCCTGCATTTTGGATTTTCAGGGTACTTGCGAGGTGCATTTATTATCGATGGAGTGAACCTACAATAATAGTTTTAAGAATTTGATCAGTGTGGCACCGTATGGGTGACCCTGTATATCACCCATGTAATATTGGTTGGACTCGATCGAGAGTAGCTTGTTAGTATTTGAGTACGTTCAGGATATGACTGAGAATATTAATATGAATCGGGAGAGGATAAAAACTATCGAGAGTAAGAATAATAGCTATGTAGACTTGGATTATAAGGACGTGCACTTTCAAGTGGGTGATGAGGTAATTCTCAAGGTGTCACCAATGAAAGGGGTGATTCATCTTGGGAAGAAAGTGAAGCTGACCTCGAGATATATTGGGTCATTCATGATTGTGGTTATGATACGGATGCTCGTGTATCTCCCAGCACCCTTATGGCATTTAAATTTGGTACATAATGTTTTTCATGTATTCGTGCTTCTTCGGTTCTTGTGGGGTGAGTTTGCTTATCCGTACATCGACTTAGGGGATATTCAGCGAGAGGCCAGTGATATGTCTAGTGACACACCCCAACCACTTATAATTAAGTCTAAAAGTCAAAGTGAGTCAAACCATAATTAATTTAACCAAACCATAAACACGAGTTTTAAATTTTAGAGTCATCATTGTAAAACCATATAACTGAAAGCCTTTTTACAACATCAGAGTAGTCATGTCCATAAAAACTTTCTTGAAGGATAAGATAACTTAATTACATCATTTACATTTACACAAAATCATTGTTTATCCCATTCCTGGCTAACCCAACCCGACCTCCGAGATTTGGCAGTGACGTCGCGTTACCTGAAAAATGTGAACATAGGAACCGTGAGCAAAATAGCCCAGTGAATGCATCACTACTATACTACTGCATGAATTTAAATGCAATAAATCATGTCCATATAATTATGTATTAACTTATTTGGCTCATTCATAATGAATGACCAACTTTTTTGAATCATGATTCACATATCCTGTCTAAATAGACAATTCTCCCCCATTCCTGGTCGAGGAGTAACCCCTTGTCATTAATAGAAAAATTTCCCCCATTCCGAGTCGGGGAGTAACCTCCCATTTCGGTAAACCGAAAAGAACAATTTCATATTCATTATATTCTGATCATATCAACGACACGATACAAATATCCCTTTCCAGTGAGTACACTCACCTTGGTTGACAACTATGTATTCAGGTTTCCTTCTGGTGGAGCTGAACTGGGTTGATTAGACCTTACACCTGTCAATCCAACTAAATCAGTATTGAACCTCAATCATAAATATTATACTAACATAATTATGTAACTTTCCAAGACTATACCATGACCATATAATTCCACTCAAGTCACATTCCATGAAACATGAGTCAAGACAAAACAATGGTGCACATATTGATAAAGTTATGAACATTCAACCGTAGAAAATACCTCATAAGGAATTTATAAACAAATTCAAGTAAACATGAAATTATACTTCTCAATGTATATACACATTAAACTTGTATTCAAAGTACCCTTTGTAAGCACGAAATACAAACATTCATTCAAGGGGTATCCAGTATGGCCTGAAATTATTTTCCTACATACTTAACCATCCTATATTCCCAAATTGTATAAATACAGGGGTCCAACCTTATCAATATGAAAACATATATGAATATTCTTTCCAATACAAGTGACGGTGTAATTTTTCAAGCTTCCTAGGGCAAGTTATGACCATTTCTTTACAACACAAGAAATCTGCCCTACAAGCTCCTCTATTGTTCCTTCAACTTGCAAGAATTTTAATAATTTTTCTACAGCATAATTTTTCATTATTTTCAACCCATTTTCATTACACATACTTAATAGTACATAATTAAAGTTTCATAAATTTTTGACTTCATTTGCTATGTCAAAATCTTGACAAAACTCAGGGCATACCGAAATGAAATATACAAACAGAAACTATATACCAACTTGCAACCATCACTACGGCCTAACCACGAGGACTTAAATTATAATTTTCGGATATGATATGAATATATGAGTCTAATTTCATATTCAATTGGAATTTCTCAATTCCAGTAATCACACAAAGAGATATGTAGATTTGAATACATAGGGTTTCAATACAAATCAATATAGCCTATAAACACCACTTAACTCACATATGAACCAATACATATTATCACAAAGGATGATGGAATATTAATCAATAATCCACGATTTATATACTTTTAAATAAGTATAATACAATATTAAAACAATATTAATCACATAATTATACCTTGGAAACACTTTAGGGATTTTCTTAGAATTTTCCTAGCTTTTCTTGAACTCTTTTCTTCCTTAACTCCTACTTTCTCTTTCCTTAAGACAACCACTCTTCAAACTGAACCTAGGGTTTGTTTTGCTGAAGAAATAGGTTAGAGGGAGAGTTTTAAGTCATCCAAGGCTGCCTCCCAAGCTATCCAATCAAATTAAAACATTTGGTTTAATAAAAGACAATTTACCACTTAAAGGCAATGGACAGCTTTGCCCTTTGTTCGTAAATTCGGTATAACTCTTTGCTCGGGCATGAATTTGATGATCCGTTTATTGTTTTACAACCCTAACTCACATGTATACAACTATATAGTTTTCACCTCAAGTAATTTGTAATGTTATAAAGGTCAAAACTAGCCTTAAACAGGGACATTTCTACCGAAATTAACAAAATTTTGTGTTTATACATAACTCAAAAATTCACGATTTATGAAAGTAGGATTAGACTAAACATAAATCACTTAAAATTAGATATATTAATAACACATTATTCGTATCACATAAGATAAGCATGATTTAATTATAATTTATCATAATTATATACGAGTTGTCACAACTTCCCCCCCTAGAAAATTTTGTCCCCGAAATTTAATATGAAGTTCACTTACCAAACAAATGGGAATACTGTTTCTTCATGTTATCCTCCATTTCCCAAGTTGTTTATTTAACTCCATGGCACATCCATATAACTTTAACTAAGTGAATAACTTTATTCCTCAATACTTGGTCCTTACGATCAATAATTTCCATTGGTTCCTCGATGTACGACAAGTCTTCCTTCAGTTCAATTGGTTGAGTTTTCAACTGATGAGATGGATCCGCCAAATACTTACGAAGCATCGATACGTGAAACACATCATGTAAATGGGATAAATATGAGGTAATACTAATCTATATGCCAGGGCCCCAATTCTTTCCAACACCTCATATGGTCCAATGTATCTTGGACTTAGTTTCCCCTTTTTCCCAAATCTCATAACGCCTTTCCACGGTGAAATACGCAGGAATACAAAATCTCCCTTCTAAAATTCCAATGGATGCTTCCTCTTATCTGCATAAAATTTCTGCCTGCTTTGCGCTACCTTTATCCGTTCCCGAATCATTTTGATCTTTTTAGTTGTCATATCTATTAATTCAGGACCCAAAATTTTCCTTTCACCCACTTCATCCCAACACAAAGGCATTCTACATCTCCTCCCATATAAAGCTTCATAAGGAGCCATACCAATAGTCGACTGATAACTATTATTATATGAAAATTCCATTAATGGCAAATGATCATCCCAACTACCTTTGAAGTCAAATACACAGGCTCGTAACATGTCTTCTAATATTTGAATCGTCCTTTCTGATTGCCCATCAGTTTGTGGATGAAACGCAGTGCTGAACTTCAAACTTGTGCCCATGGCATTCTGGAGATGAGGCCAAAACTTAGAAGTGAACGTTGGATCTCTATCTGATACAATTGACACTGGTGCCCCATGTAAACGGATAATCTCATCAACGTACATACGTGCATACTTGTCAACAGTGTAGGTGGTCGTAACTGGAAGAAAATGAATTGACTTCGTCAATCGATCTACAATCACCCAAATAGAATCATGCCCCTTTGGTGATCGGGGTAATCCTATAACAAAGTCCATCGTTATATGCTCCCACTTCCATTCCGAAATAGGAAATGACTGTAATAATCCCATCGGCTTCTGATGCTCCGCCTTTACTTGCTGGCATACTAAACATTTAGCTACGAACTATGCAATATCACGTTTCATATTGTTCCACCAGTAATACTCTTTCAAATCTCTGTACATTTTGGTACCTCCCGGATGCATAGAGTAAATAGAACTATGTGCCTCTTCTAATATATCTTTCTTTAAGGGTGGATCATTCGGTACACAAATCCTATTTTTATAACACAACGATTCATCATTTTTAATTTCAAAGTCACTCTCTTTACCATCCAGGACATCTTGTTTATTCTTCTCAAGGAATGGATCACTGTTCTGCAAATTTCGTATGCGTTCGGCCAATAAAGATCTCACTGTGACATGTGCTAATAATCCTCCGCTTTTTGAAAACATCAATTCAATCCCCATCGATGCCAAGTTAATAATATTTCCAACACGGGCACACCGTATGCAACCAAGAATCCCTGATGATTTTTGACTCAAAGCATCTGCTACTACATTGGCCTTCCTAAGATGATGATGAATGGTACAGTCATAGTCTTTAATCAGCTCTATCCAACGCCTCTGTCTCAAATTCAGCTCTTTCTGTGTAAACAATTATTTTAAACTTTGATGATCTGTAAATATCTCACAAGTTTCTCCATACAAGTAATGTCTCCACAACTTTAAAGCAAAAATAATGGCTGCTAGCTCCAAATCGTGTGTAGGGTAATTTCGTTCATGCGCCTTTAATTGTCTAGAAGCATATGCTACTATCTTCCCATTCTGCATAAAAACACATCCTAAACCCTGAAATGAAGCATCTGTATAGATCACAAAAGACTCATTCCCACATGGAATAGTAAGTATAGGGGCTGAAACCAACCGATTCTTTAATTATTTAAAACTCCTCTCGCATTCTTCATCCCATACAAACTTCACTTCTTTACGAGTCAACTTTGTCAATGGTAATGCTATTGATGAAAACCCTTTAATAAATCTGCGATAGTAGCCTGTCAATCCAAGGAAACTCCTAATTTCTGTCACATTCTTAGGACTTTCCCATTCAACGATTGCTTCCACATTCTTTGGATCAATATATATCCCATTTCCCCAGACAACATGCCCTAAAAAAAACAATTTCATTCAACCAAAACTCACACTTGCTAAGTTTAGCAAATAATTTATTCTCTCTCAAAATCTGCAAAACAAGTCTCAAATGTTTCTCACGTTCCTCCATGCTACGCGAATAAATCAACACATCATCTATGAATACAATCACGAATGAATCAATGAAAGGGTGGAATACCCGGTTCATCAAATCCATAAAAACTGCTGGAGCATTAGTTAATCCAAATGGCATCACCAAAAACTCATAGTGTCCATATCGAGTTCGAAAAGCTAGTTTTAGAAATATCACTATCCTTCACTTTCAGTTGGTGGTAACCCGATCTCAAATCAATCTTCAAAAATATAGTGGCCCCCTGTAATTGGTCAAATAAGTCATCGATACGAAGTAGAGGGTACTTATTTCTAATGGTCACCTTATTCAACTGCCGATAATCAATACATAATTGCATTGTCCCATCTTTCTTTTTCACAAATAACACTGGTGCTCCCCATGGCGAAACACTAGGCCGAATGAAACCTCTGCTTATCAGATCTTGTAATTGCACTTTTAATTCTTTTAACTCCACTGGTGCCATTCTATATGGAGCAAGAGAAATTGGACCAGTACCTGGAATTAATAAAATGGAAAACTCTACTTCCCTATTGGGTGGCAATCCTGGCAATTCCTCTGGGAAGACATCAGAAAACTCTCTAACCACGGGTATGTCTTAAATTTTAACTATCTCTTTATTAGTATCAACAACATAAGCTAAATACCCTGTACAACCTTTACTCAATAACTTTCTGCTCTTAATTGCTGAGATAAGACAATTAGGGACAATATTCCTTTCTCCTATAAACTGGAACTCGGGTTCACTAGGCAAATGAAATGTAACTTCTTTGTGAAAACAATCAATGGAAGCATGATATGATGATAACCAATCCATCCCCAATATAATATCAAAATCTCGAATGGCCAGCGATATCAAATCAACATAGAGATCTCGTTCCCCCATTCGTAAGATACAATCTTTATAAACATGCTCAACCAGAATCACACTTTCCATTGGGGTAGAAATATATAAGGCACAATTGAGAAATGAACATGGTCTACCCAAATATGAAACAATATATAATGCCACAAATGAATGCGTAGATCCAGGATCAATGAGTGCGTATAAATCTTTGTTTGCAATAGAAAGTTTACCTGTAACCACTTCAAGTGTAGCATGGGCATCTTGCAGCGTCATTGCAAACACTCTTCCTCATGCCCTCGATCCAGCTACTTGTTCTGTACCTCTTCCCCTGGTGGCACTGCCTGGAGAGGATCCTTTATGAGGCCCCACACTACTAACTGAAATCGCTCTTGATAACATAGGACAATTCTTTCTCAGATGGCCCTTCTGGTGACAGTTGAAACATTCTATATTTTGTAACTTTGGGCAATTTCTCTTTATATGACCCGATGTCCCACAAAAGAAACAAACATTCGGATCTCCTTGTGCTGAAACTGCTGAACCTCTCCCACTACTAGCCTCACCCCTTTGCAAACTACTTCCACCTCTACCTTGTTGGAATTTCTGCCCTCTAAACCCTGAATATTCAGTATCACTACCCTTTTGATAACTTGGATTGAATTTGCTTCTCTTTACGCCTTGTTCTCGATTCCCTCTCGCTTCATTCATGTCCTTTTCTACTAGCATGGCTTTGTTCACCAAGGCTGAATAGTTAACAGTCTCTAAAGCCGACAATCTAGAATTAATGACTAACCCAAGTCCTTCAAGAAATCGGCTACACATATCTTCCTCATTCCGTATAAACCTCGAAGCAAATCAAGATAATGCTGTAAGTTTAGCCTCGTATTCTCTAACTGTCATACTCCCCTGATTCAACATTAAATATTCCTTCTCCTTTTGTTTTCGATAAATTGGGGGAAAATAATTATCATACAAAGATTTGACAAAAGCATCCCATGAGATCACATTCCCACCTTCTGGAGTAATCAACAAATGTCTTGTGGAATCCCACCAATATTTAGCTTCTCCTTTCAGCATATACGTCGCCAAGGTCACTTGTTGATTTTGAGGCATCCTCATTACCCCAAAAGTAAGTTCAATCTCTTTAACCCAGACTTCTGCCTCTGCTGGATCAACTACTCCTTCAAATGAGGGTGGATTCATTTTAATAAATTTCTCATGTGAAGTACTCCTTTCTTCCCGATGTATCACATCCTCAGCCCTGGACAATGCTTGTACCTCCAGTTGCCTGGTCTGTTATTCTTCCATCTGAGCCATAAATCTAGCTTGCTGCTCTGCCATTAAAGTCATAGCACGTGCCATTTTTTGCATATCTGTCAGTTGTTCTCGCTCGGGTTCCACATTTATCTGAACAGGTTGCTCAACCTCCGCTTCTGCTGGAATATTTGAAGCCTCATCTTCGATTCTCACATTTACATTCCCTCATTCCATTTTTTTATATCTGAAATGAATCAAAGATATAACAACATGCATATGTACATATCTTTCCTAACATAATTGTTAGTATCAAATAAAATATATTTCTAACATTCACTGCCAAATCTAGATTCTTCTCACTCCAGAACCTCTAAAAACCTAGGATCTGATACCAAAAGCTGACACACCCCAACCCAGTTACTTGTAATTAAGTCTGAAAGTCAAAGTGAGTCAAACCATAATTAATTTAACCAAACCATAAACACGAGTTTTAAATTTTAGAGTCATCATTGTAAAACATTTGGTTTAATAAAAGACAATTTACCACTTAAAGGGAATGGACAGCTTTGCCCTTTGTTCGTAAATTCGGTATAACTCTTTGCTCGGGCATCCATTTGATGATCCGTTCATTGTGTTACAACCCTAACTCACCTGTATACAACTATCTAATTTTCACCTCAAGTCATTTATAATGTTATAAAGGCCAAAACTAGCCTTAAACAGAGACATTTCTACTGAAATTAACAAAATTTTGTGTTTATACATAACTCGAAAATTCACGATTTATGAAAGTAGGATTAGACTAAACATAAATCACTTAACATTAGATATACTAATAACACATTATTCGTATCACATAAGATAAGCATGATTTAATTATAATTTATCATAATTATATACGGGTTGTCAGATATAGTGCATTTTAGACATCAGGGTCCATATTTTGAGGTCTAAGGAGATACCCTTAATTTATTTTTAGAGGGGTCACCATAATGAGGATGAATCCATTTAGGAGGGAGAGGATACAGTGAGGAAGCAATATTCATAGTTATTTTGAGGTGTGTGTTATATCCTATGAATTCTGAGGATGAAATCTTTTTGTTATGGGGAAGAATGTAATACATCGTAATTTTAAAAGGAATGAAAAATTAAGTAATCAGAAGAATTTTAATTAATTAGTTGGGTATCCAAATTAATTACATAATTTAAGTTGTGAATTTAAAGTCATTTACGAGATTTTAAAGTTAAAATGAATTTAACTGGATTTATAAACTATATTTAGTAAATTGTTAAAGTTTTATGGGCTTACGTTTAATTAATTTAAAGTTTGCGGCTTAAACGGTAATTAATGTAGGTTTATAAAGTGGTTTGCACATATGGGGTATTTAGGGTAAAGACTAAGGGTATAACGATCTTGGGAACATTTCTTGTGTAAGAAATTTAGAGTTAAAAAGGACGCATGAGCAAATAAACCTTGGCGGCACACCTTTGGAGTGAAGCCTCTATAATGGTTTTACCAAGCCGCTATAGTGGGGGTATAAGCCAATATAGGGGTATGGTGGATTCTATAGAAGGCAACACTTATTGAATGGGATTCAACCCCTTTTTGTTTACCCTTATGCACGCAAGACTCCATTCTCTCCACAAAAACCCTTCAAACTCTATTCCCTCTTTATAAAACCCTATTATCTTTTAACACCTCACAAATTTCATCCCAAATATTAAAAAAAAACCCTAATTTAATATCCCATATTTCAAGGCAAGATTCAAGGGAGGTTTTCATAGCAATTCAAATAAGTTTTCAAAGGCATTTAAGGGGTTTTCAAGGCTTAATTTCAAGGACTTCTTCTCAAACAATTAAATCAAGTTTTGAGCTATTTTTAGGCAAGTTACTAGATTACTCCTTTCATTTAATAAATACAAGCCATAATTTTACCTAAACCCAAAATTTAGGCTTAAAAATTGTAGAAAATCTTAGAGTTTGAGAACTATTATGTTATGACCTTATTTGGGTGAAATTTGAATATGGTATATGTTGTAAAATTGGAATTTAGACTAAAGTAAATAGGAAATGTGAAATTGAACCATGAACTATTAGAATTTTATAGTAGGGTTTGAGACTAAATATTATATTTAGGTAAGTTTTAATGTATGTTGGTTAGTTAAGACTTAATTGGAGTTTAATTACTATTAAAAATAAATGTGCTAAATAAGGATTTCACATTAGCCTTATGAGTACTGCATTTGATAATAAATATATGATTGACGAATTTCTAAGCATGTTGATTTATAATTAGATCTTAATTACTTATGAAAATTCATGAATAATGATTAGTCCTATGTTTATAACCTTAAAATGTAACAAAAATCAATTTTATTGATTTATGCCGTTGGAAATTAAAAATTGAACCTAACTTCGTATGAAATGGATTTATGCCCTTTATTATTTTCCTTATGTTGGTGGAAATAGATTAATTGAGCAGATGGATTAGAAGGAGTTCAAGATAAATATTGTTGGCTTATTGGTTTGTGGCACTAATAAATCATTAACTTATTAAAATTTCTCAATGACTGCCCTATCCATACGGAAGCGTATCAGGAGGGGGTCCTTGATTGGATTTCGTTTTTTGAGATCTCTCACGCATGGAGTCAAGAGATGGGTAGGAGTGATAACTTTAGAGCTATTAATTAACGTATTTATATTATTACACCACTTATATTTATGAGTATTCCCACACTAGATAAATCCTCGTAAGCTCTTTGATAATCTCTTTAGAAGTTAATGAAATAACATAATAATTAAATTAAGGACTAGTTTATAATATCCCGAAGGGTGGGCTGAATAAGAAATAATAATGTCATAAACTGAATGTAGAATATGAAATGGTAATGAAGTGATCATATTATGGATATTAAATGAGATAAATAATCAATATAGATATGGGTATGTGTATGGGTAGAGAGAAGACTTTTACTTATACGTGCTAAGGTGGTACGATTCATATTTGGGCATTACGCCAGATGTTCCTTGTCTTAGCCATACTATCATGAGATGGTACCCCATCGGCATAATGATATGTGGATTATATTGTATATATATTGCATCGTATAGTTTACTTATCTATATAGTTCCCACCATGCAAATGTGAAGTGGCGACTGTTTGTGTGATGCGGTTTATTTGTGCATCACATGGGTTAGTAAATATTTGCATCCATGAAGATAACATGTAGAGCCTGTATGTGTGATGGTTTTATGTGTGCGTACTGCATGTTATTGAGATGGTCATGGAGAAGGGACATAGCTCGGTTATGGTGTAATTAATTAAGAGATTTATTAATTATTGAAACTAATTAGTTAACTAAAATGGAATGTGAGGTTTCGTGACACATGATTGGTTATTGTAGTAAGATAGATAATTGTAAATTATCCCGCGTATATATAACTTCTTTTGAGTTGTCTATCTTTTGTGACTTACTGGGTTTTGATCGGTTTTATCTGTGGTATCCTTTCAGGTGCTGGGCTGGTTCATATGTGTATGCTCTCTCTCCAACTAGCACACAACTTCCATTCTCTACTTTTTAGTCATCATCGTTGTCAAGGATCGATATAGGTTATCTCCATGATGTAATATCTTTCATTTGAGTTGTGTATTACGGACTCAGTTAGCATGTATATTCAATTAGGACTTTGGCATGTACGTTTTATTTGGCATGTATATTCAATTAGGACTTTGGCATGTACGTTTTATTTGGCATGTATATTCAATTAGGACTTTGGCATGTACGTTTTATTTGAGTTGGGCTTGGTGGTGTAGTCGTAGAAATATTTCTTGCTCTACATTAGTTGATTATGCCTCTTATGAGTTACTTATTTGAGTTCTATCATATCATATCCATATTGTCACTTGTTCCATTTGTTTCCTTAACATGGTGAAAATGATATTTAAATTATTTTTACAAGTTGTACATTTTAATGTTCAGAAGTGATCAACCATAATGTTAAAATATACCTGTTAATACACTTCTCACATATGGCATTTAAGATTAGGACATGTTAGTAATGATAAATTAAAAATGTTGATTAATTCAAATCTATTTCCTAAATGTGAATCACATCATAATCACAAGTTTGAAAGGTTTTTGGAATAAAAAGTGGAATGACTACCCTATCGTTAAGTTAAAAAAAATTACCAACCCTCTAGAATTAATTCACAATGATTTCTCAAAAATGAAATTTGTTCAAAATAGTGGTGGTACATATTATTTTATTACCTTTATCGATCATTGAACTAAATATTGTTATGTGTATTTACTAAACATAAAATATAATGCAATAGAAATGATGAAACACTATAAATGTGAGTTTGAAAACGAACCCAACAAAAGGATTGAAGAATTAAGAACCAATAGAGGTTATTAATATGATTCGGTATTCCAACAATTTTATTTGGAACACGGTATTATTCACCAAACTACCGCTCCCTATTCACCTAAATCAAATGGTGTTGTTGAATGCAAAAAACAAACATTGACATAAATGATGAATGTTATGTTAATTAGATCCAGTCTACCCCACACCATGTGCATGTGTGTGGGGGTGGGGTGGGGGGGGAGGGGGTATTTCTTTGAGAAAATTCTATTCTTAAAAAATCCCTCATAATAAAACCCAAAAAAATCCTTATGAGTTAAGGAAAAGTTGTAGAACTAACTATATATACTTTTAAGTATGAGGATGTTTTAAAAAGTGGTTGATTTTAAACCCAAAAGTGTTAAGACATAACCAAAAACCATTAAATATGTTTTCATTGATTATGCAAACTAACATTAGTGCATAACAATTTCTTGTTTAGAAATTTAAGATATTTGCCGTGCATGTTAGTAAAATTATTAAATCTAGAGACTATAAATTTTTTGATAATATTTTCACATATAACATGTTACGTGATGCAAATTCACTTAAAATATCTCATGATACTATGACTAGTAATAGTTAAGAATATAGACTCAGTGTTTATAGAAGGAAAAAATCATATTGAACTTAGACATAACAAGAGGCAAATGACTTAAACATCGTTTGGTCTTGATTTTCAAACATATTTGTTAAAATTTGACCCTCAAACATTCAAGCAATCAATGTCCTTTAGTGAAACTTCATATTGGAAATAAGTTATGAATATTGAAATTGAATCTATTATGCAAAACCACACATGGCAATCAGTGAATCTCCCACATAGAATCAAAGCGTTAGGTCGTAAGTGGATCTTCATAAAGAAAATGTAAGATCCATAAAACAATACGTAATTCAAACCTCGATATATATATATATATATATATATATATATTAAATACCCTTACCCAAGTATAAAATTCTTCAAATTAACAAACTTTAAATATTAACTACATGAACCTTAGAAAAAATTAAATTAAGAAATTATCCTAAAATTTTAAATATTACAAAATAGCCCTTAAAGATTTTATTTAGCCTTTAAAATTTTTAAATGAGTCATAAACCCCAAATGTTTTCCATGCTTGACTTTGAAAATATTCTATTTTATAAATCATCCCTTTAAAATACTTTACTTAGTTCTGGAAATTACGCAAAAGCTCCCAGAGTTTGAAAAAGTATTGAAAATGAACTAAAAATTTAACCAAAACCTCCAAGGACTAAACCCTAATATCCTAAACCAATCCTCATCAGCTAAGCTGATGAGAATGCCATAAAAGCTCCCATTAGAGCCAATAACAACAAGGTAACACATGCCATCATATGTAACCCTATTTTCACCACATATTTCTCTCCAATACCAACTAAAAACCACCTCTCAATCCACTTATAAACTCTACTTAACTTACCCAATAAAAGGCACACTAAAACACAGAGAAACCATTAGCTAAATAGAGATAAAACAAACTCAAAAAAAATTCATTTTCAGGTATCCTCATATTTTATGCATAGAGCTTATCAATTCCACTTAGTTTATGCAGTAGTTTAGAATCTATTTATGCTTTTACATGTATTAGTTTACGTAATAATGTATAACTAAGGGTCAATTTTTAGAAAACACCATGAAAACTTGAGCGTTAATGGTTGATTCATTTTTCTTGACCTTGAACCAGTTTCAAGGTGGGAATAATTGTCCTTAGACCTTTACGAACTCAAGCATAATGTTTAATTTGATTATAGTATAAGCACATGTCTCAAAATCAATTTTTTTTCATTTCGACATTTAAAATTTTCAAAGTTAAAATTATTCTTGCATACTATATATTAGAACCTCAAACCAAAATCATTTTACTCCAAACTCACACAGAAACAAAACCATGTTACTGCCATAGTTCGAATTACAATGTAACTCTACGAATATGGAACTGAAATTTTCTAATTTTTACAATGTATGGATAAATGGCTACAGTTCACCTCAATCCATGAAAGTTATATTTTTGGATTCCTCGTGAAAAATTAGAAAGAATGGTTTTTGAATAATCTAAAATGGTATTTTGTACTGGATTTAATTGAAGGTCAAAGTTTGTAATCCTAAGGTCAAATTGCGAAGGTTGAAGATGAAGCGGTCAACATGAGCACGAGTGAGGTCAAATACACTGGATGGAAATTTTAACTAAGCGCGTGAGAGTGTGTGTCCAATCAGAAATTTCTAAAAAAAAATCAAGATTTTTATTTTATTTTTTTGATCAAAATGGTATATTACAACACCTTATTTGGTTAACTAGAAAGAAAATTCGAAGTACCACCCAAACTTTAATTTTAAAACTTTAAACTATTTTTGCACATAAACCCCTGCAGTTTTTCAACTATTAAATTTTCACTCCAAACTTTTCCTACCGATTTTTGACACCATTAGGAACAAAAAATAATAATAAACCTAAGGAACTAGGATATATATATATATATATTAATAAATTAACCCCTCGAAATTTATTTTTACACGATTTCAAGTTGTACGCACCTTAAATGTTTTAAAAACCCAACCTTACTTAGATACTTTTTACTTTTCAGACTTTCTCGAACCCCCCGCCTTAAATCAAATCAAACGGACTTAATTTTGAAAATCCCAAGCACAAGTAGGTTATTCTTATTTAATATTAATTTCACATAATGCTTTTGATTACGCCTTTTGTTGAT
The DNA here is from genome assembly GCA_949130495.1 of Sambucus nigra. Lineage (NCBI taxonomy): Eukaryota > Viridiplantae > Streptophyta > Magnoliopsida > Dipsacales > Adoxaceae > Sambucus > Sambucus nigra. The sequence goes on from OX422211.1 coordinate 238,536,468, forward strand.
ATCACTATGTGATAGTCCCAGTTTATCTGATTCTCAGTGATGAACTCATTTGAATAGTTCAAACATTTACGAAAAAATGATTCGATCTTAAAAATTATTTTTGATATTTATGGAATGATATCATTTAATACGATTCACTTTGAACTTGTTCTATTATAACATACATTATGACAAGGGAATAATCTATTGTTATACCCACGATTGTATTATTTGGCCTGTAGGAGTCAGATGATTGAGGGCCTAGTCATTGCTACAATATCGAATGTTTGTGATTGACTTAACATGGTTACTTTATCTCCAATTTATTTGGATTGATTGTTGTATGTATGACTATTACCCTAAAGCCTCTAAATGGATAATTATGGGTTATTTGTTTAGAAACCATCCATAGCCATTAACCTGTTATGGCCCTGATATTTCTAATTGTGTCAATATCATCATATTTTATTGTGCTTATCTCATTTTAACTGTTGAATCTAAATTCTTACGATATTTCTCATATTACTAAACTCTAATTTTATTTTACAAACTGAATAGAATGAGAATTATCTACTGGGCAATTTTTATTTATTCGTTTGAAAATTTCAGATGGACCCATAGAGTTGTAATACCCCACACTTTTATGGGAAATTAAATTCAATAATTAAGTGTAATTTGGGAATTTTATAATTATCATGAATAGTAAATTTTTGGAGTTTTCAAGGATTAGATGATTGTCGATGGGTGTTAAATTTACTTTTGGGATTAAGTAAATAAGTCGGAGTATTTTAATTATATGTCGCAGCTGGGTAAAGCGATAGAGGATAATATTTTAATGGGAAAACCCGCATGGATATGTAGTGGGTTAAATTAGTGATTTGCGATCAGGTACCTCAGATGGAGATTTCGAGTGTGCGGTTGGTCTCGGAATGGCCGAGATAATCAGAATAGAGTATCTGGGGGTCATAATTGAGTTTCGAGAATTTTTGGATTAATAGGGGCTCGTAATTGAGTAAACGAGTCATTTTTGGGTTTAAAGGGATAACCCCTCTTTTCTTGACCTATAAGACACGAGAGAGTGGGAGAAAGAAAGAAAGGAGAGAAAAGAATGAGAGAAGAAGGGAAGAAGGGAGAAAGAAGAGAGAAAAAGGATTTCCGGGCCAAACTCCGCCGAATTCGACTCGGGGTCGTCGGATTTCATCCTCCAGGCAATTGTTTTCTTGCTTTATTTAATTTTGAGCATAAATCTCATATCATAATTGGAAATAACAAACCCTAAGTATTTTCGAGATGGGTTTTCGTAAATTAAACTGGATTTTCGAAAGTTTAACGTTTGAAAACCGAAAAATGTCAAATTGGAGAAACTTAGAAAATTATAGAAATTAATGGTTGATTCTTGGTTTTAGGATGTTTAGAACTGATTTCCTTGGTGTATATATAGTTGGGTGTGGTTATATGTTGGTGGGATAAAAGGAAATAAAGTTTGGAGGTTTGTTAATGGCCGAAACAAGGGCCAGAGAAGAAGCTGCCAGGCTTGATCGATCGATCGACGACCAAGGGTCGATGGATCGATCGAGCAGGGATTTTGGAAATTTTGGCTTAGTTAATTTATATGGGATAAATTCCCAAATTAAGGGTTTCTAGCCTATTTAATTGAGGAAATAAATAGACTTAATTAAGGAATATATATTTATCAAATTGAAAAGATTTATGGGGGTAAAGAGAGTGTTCTAAGTGTGTGACACTAAAATTATATTTTCGAGGAAAATAGATAAGGTGAGGAATTAGAGAGCTGGGGTTTCTCCAAAAATAGAGTGGGGACCTCGAAATTATTAATTGGACAAAACGTAGTTTTTGGGTTCGTAGAAATGGAATCCACGGCCTATTTAAATTAAGGGTGTTTGGCGACGAATATTTTTGGGTTAATTTCAGTGAGCATTTAGGTATATATAATTATGCGCGTAGAAAACATAATTATACTGATTGTGGTTGAGTATATCCTGCGAGACTATTAGGATGAATTTGGGAAGATACTTATTTACTTAGTGTAAATTGGTATAGTTGGAGAAATTATATAAATCCTTAAGTGCGAATAAGGTACAAGTTGTTTATCAAGTGTGAGTGTGCGAATACTCGAATATTATTATTTATGAGAATCTTTCGGATTATTGGCCATCATTATGTGTGATTGGAAATTATGGCCATTTATACTTGTTTGAGGAACAATATGGAATATATATATACTATGTGAGAAAAGTATATATATTATATGATACGGATATGTATATATATATATATGTGTGTGTGTGTGTGTGTGTGTGTGTGAAGCATACCCCTCTAATGCTATCATGGGAAGTTGCGCGATGTGGGTGAGGCCCCTGGCTTGAGGAGCAGGGTGCGTATAGTCCCCAGGTCATAGCGTCCATTTTTATATTATGTGATTCTTATTAGGGTAGAGACGTGGTGGGTATGTTTCGTCTCACTTTCGGGGAGTAACTATGACCGCTTCCCAGACGTTGTGTTTGTTGACCGCGATGTCGGTGATATTGAGTCCGACCGCTGGTCCCCGGGATGGTATGTGAGTGATGCCCTGGAAGATAATAGCATTGAGAGATCGCATCCTCGAGTTATAGCTCGTTGGGATGGTTATTGTACTTGTGTGTTTAGTAGATTACTTGTGTATGAGAACAAGATAATAAATCTCTATTAGAGTAAAGGGATAAATATAATATGAAATGAATTCTCATTCCAGGAGATTTTACCGGACTTAAAATGTGATATGTATATAAAGTGAGCTTGAAAAATAAAGAGGAGTATGTTATGTATATTTATTTATATGAGTATATATATATATATGTTGAGTATTGAGGGTCTAATGGATATCGACGATCGACCTCGCCAAGTAGTAGTGTATCGAGGGGGTTCCTTGTTTGGATTTCGCTTCGCGAGACACCCCACGCACGAACATGGCATAGTGTTGAGATAGGGGAGAAGTTTAGCCCTTAGTACTTGGTTTGCTTAGGATTTCTAGATTTTGGGGGTGACGGATTAGTTAGGCAGCGTAGCTTGACTAGGATGTTTAGAGGGATGCGCTAGGTGTGCACTGTTAGAAGAGAGGTAAGGGGTATCTCATGGGAGTGATACCAATTTAAATATGAGATAAAACATATTTTTAAAAATAAAGCATTTATGCACTTGCTAAATATTTTCACAATTTAGGCTCTGACCCATTTATCTACTTTTCCTCTCTTTTGCTATATATATATAGGTGTCCAAACACAGGGACGCCTGGATGATGATCCTTTCGAGTCAGACGTCTGCTGCAGCAGCTGTGGATGCATGCAGGTTTATTTTTAGACTCTTATATTCTTGTGATCTAGATAGGAAGCATTGTAGAAACTTTCAGGCCGAAAGCCCAATCGTATTTATTTATTCTTTCACCGCCTTTTACTGCGGCATTCGATTTGGTTATATTATATTTGAACCGAGTGTTCGGTTAATTTATCTCTTTCCAGTTTCATTTACATAAACTATGTTAATGTTTTAATTGTATAGTTTGTTTAAAAAGATTAGTTAAATAAAATTGTGATGCCAATCTAATAGGTTATTAGTAATTAATTTGGTTTTTTGGCAGTGATGCTAAGAATGATCCATATGCGACTCATATTTTAATTTGGTACATGAGTGATCGCTCAGTATTTTATTAGGCAGGGTATCACAGATGGTATCAGAGCATCAGGTTCTAGTGTCCTTAGGAATTTGTGCGGACGTACTACGCTTTCAGCTTTGCTCTCGATTTGTTATAGAGCCTTATGATTAGGATTGTTGATTCCTCTTGTGAGATTTCATTCTCCTGCAATATTATGAGATTATAGTAAATCCTTTGCGCGCTCGTTTGAGATTCGTGTGCTGATCGAGGGAGGGTGACCAAGGAAGGCCATGTTGAGGGCAGTAGGAGGCGGGACTTAGTTGGAGCAGTTAGTGGAAGTCGGAGACTAGGACCATAGTAGAGGTCATTCTCCTTGTGGCATTTGCTAAGAAATGTTGCAACGACTACTAAAGAATAGTAGTTATGAGTACCCCAGTACCACTGTAGTGGAGAGTGGTACTAAAGTGGAATTACCCGGTGAAGCTAAGGGTTTGAAAGGGGTCTTTGATAAGGACCATACTTTGAAGTTAATTCATGCGAAGGCAGTGTAGCATTACTTAGTGGAAGTAGAAGGCTCAAAAGTTTTTACTTAGAGAAGGGTATAAAATTTGAGGAAAAATTTTCACTCATAGGAGCAATATTAAAATGGTGGGAATGGTGATTACCATATTCGGGGGAGCAGGGTTTTAACCATGAGTCCCCATGATTTAGCATAAATGAAAAGAATGCAGTTTTAATTATTCACGTAAGGGTCGGTCAGAGGCTGACAGTAAATAAAGAGATTTATGGATAAGTGAACTTTGTGCTGAATCAAGGTAAGTAAAATGAAGAGAGATTTCTTCTGAAGAATGATAGGCTCACTAGAGAAGTTTTGCTAACACCTATGGAGAATGTGTACGTTCGAGGACCCCATTGGTGCACATCCACCTGGGGGAATTCGTTGAAATAGGGTTGTTGAGGCTGGTGGTGGAGTTTCCTTTTCATGAAGAAGTTAAGAGGAACTAGTAAAGTGATTGTCAGGATCGCGACTATGGATTCCAAGATACTGTTAACCTTAATAGGGTCAGGGTGAACCGAGATGGGGAATGTTGAAATGTGGAGTGTAGAACCCTACGGTTAGTCATTGCCCAGTGGGAGTTAAGGGGCAAGAGTAAGGTGCCCAGATGGGGCGTTGATTAAAGAAATTTTTGGTTCAGTTACGGCAAGTGTATTAAGTCTGGGAACCTTTTTGAGTAGCTAGGGTGATAGTCGAAGTTATTGTTATGAGTTTTACCTCCGTTGAAGGAGGCTTATTCTGTGTGACAAAACTGAGTCACTGTGTTTTATTAGCTCCAGATTCGTGTGTGATACGAGTTTACAAATAGTATCGATAACGTTATGTAGTATATGTTTATGTGTTTTTTCGCGATAGCGGGAATTTATTTTCTTTCATTCGCTGTGAAGAGCGGGTGTTAGTATTTTGAGTTTATAAAAGACCGGTATTACTTGTTTTGTGTGTGTTATACGAGTATGGTGTTATTTTGAGTAGAATATGATATTTGTTATTCGAAGCGATAGAAGGCTAATGATGGCAAGACTATCGTGTCCGCGGTTCCAGGGTGCAACGGGTTGTTGTTACGGTATCTCACCTGGATACAGGTTGAGTTCACCTTTATTATGTGCATAGATGGAACTTCGATGAGCAGATGTTTCATTATCATGATTCGAGTGTGTGGCGATCTTATAAGTGTGATTTAAGGTATGCAGGGTTAATTGTTGAGTTGTGAGTTTAAGCTCATTATTGATTGCGCAAGGACTGAGTGTTAGTGCGAGCGCTTAGTGGTGTGGCTCCTGGATAGATATAGGAGTTCAGACCATATTTTATTGAAAGAGGTGATAAGGTTATCCTGGTTGCATATTTGAAGTTAACGGACCTCCACGACCGACAAAGTTAAGTAGTAGTGTATTGGAGGGGTTCCTTGTTTAGATTTTTCTTGCAGGACGATCTGCGCATGAACCTTAACAACATCGGGAGTGGAGAGATGTTATAGGATGCAAGGATGTTGGTTTTGTTGATAAGTCATATAGTGTGGAGGAAACACTATAGACTGTGAGTCATATGATGATGGTATGACTATGGAAATATTGTGCTATGGAGAAGCACTACAATGTTCTCTCATCGCAAGTAGGTGGGTAAAGCAGGAGTTAGAGAAATTGATTTAAAGATTATATCCAAGCCTTAATGAAAAGGCAAATTTTGGAAGAAGTGTGTTTTGGGTATAATGTTCGTAACGCTTTTGCATAGAGTTGGCGCCTCGATTAGTTAGACTTTCCTTTCGCTTAGGTGTAAGGATAGAATAGTATAAATGTGTTAATAGGTTAGCGAGGTAAGATTTAGGATGTCCCACTCGTGTGCCTTAGGTCGTTATATCTCGATGACCTACGATGCGAGGGACTAGTGTAACGGGAGGGTTCCTTATTTGGATTTCGCTCTGCGAGACGTCCCACGCATGAAACCGAGCAAATATCGGGAGTTGAGAAAGTCTTGAGCACCAGGGACACAATTTAGGATAGTACTATTTTCACGTAGGTAGGAACGCTTCGATCTTAGAATTTTGGGCAGTGAGGCTAGTAGAGTTAGTGGCGTTGATATAGAAATATTGGTTGGTTAACCTTGAGAAGAATGAGATTTTGCGGGTTGGGAAGACCCATGTATGAGTATTACGCCGAGGAAATAAGGCCTATTGTTTAGAAAGTGTGTACGTGTCGGACGTTGGTGATAGTTGTGCGGAGAGGCACGGGTTAAAAAGGTGTATGGGCACCTTAGTAAGTTGGTTTTATATACCGCCAGAGATAGAAGGGACGCAGTATATAGAGTTGAAGATTATGCCGAGATGGCAATATAGTATAGTATAAACCTTGATAGAGGTGAGTGCTTATTGAGTATACAGTTAAGAGCTATTGGGTAGTACCATTACACTTTGAGGCATTAGGATGTGGAGTGATTCACGATCCTAGGTTAGTGTTGGTAGTATCGGTTATATCTTAATTTCGAGGATGAAATTCTGTTGTAAGGGGGGGAGTATGTAATACCCCGCACTTTATGGGAAATTAAATTCAATAATTAAGTGTAATTTGGGAATTTAGGAATTATCGTGAATAGTAAATTTTTTGAGTTTTCAAGGATTAGATGATTGTCGATGGGTGTTATATTTACTTTTGGGATTAAGTAAATAAGTCAGAGTATTTTAATTATATGTCGCAGCTAGGTAAAGCGACAGAGGATAATATTTTAATGGGAAAACCCGCATGGAGATGTAGTGGGTTAAATTAGTGATTTGCGGTCAAGTACCTCGGATGGAGATTTTGAGTGTGCGGTTGGTCTCGGAATGGCCGAGATAATCAGAATAGAGTATCCGGGGGTCATAATTGAGTTTCGGGAATTTTTGAATTAATAGGGAGTCGCAATTGAGTAAAAGTGTCATTTTGGGGTTTAAAGGGATAAACCCTCTTTTCTTGCCCTATAAGACACGAGAGAGTGGGAGAAAGAAAGAAAAGAGATAAAATAATAAGAGAAGAAGGGAAGAAGGGAGAAAGAAGAGAGAAAAAGGATTTTCGGGACAAACTCCGCCGGATTCGACTCGGAGTCGTTGGATTTCATCCTCTAGGCAAGTGTTTACTTGATTTATTTAATTTTGAGCATAAATCTCATATCATAAATGGAAATAACAAACCCTAAATATTTTCAGGATGGGTTTTCGTAAATCAAACGGAATTTTCGAAAGTTTAATGGTTGAAAATCGAAAAATGTCAAATTGGAGAAACTTAGAAAATTATAGAAATTAATGGTTGATTCTTGGTTTTAGGATGTTTAGAACTGATTTCCTTTATTTATATATAGTTGGGTGTGGTTATATGTTGGTGGGATAAAAGTAATAAAGTTTGGAGGCTTGTTAATGGCCAAAACAGGGGTCGGTGAAGAAGCTGCCATGCTTGATCAATCGATCGACGACCAAGGGTCGATCGATCGATCGAGCAGGGATTTTGGCAATTTTGGCTTAGTTAATTTATATGGGATAAATTCCCAAATTAAGGGTTTCTAGCCTATTTAATTGAGGAAATAAATAGACTTAATTAAGGAATATATATTTATCAAATTGAGAAGATTTATGGGGGTAAAGAGAGTGTTCTAAGTGTGTGACACTAAAATTATATTTTCGAGGAAAATAGATAAGGTGAGGAATTAGAGAGTTGGGGTTTCTCCAAAAATAGAGTGGGGACCTCTAAATTATTAATTGGACAAAACGTAGTTTTTGGGTTCGTGAAAATGGAATCCATAACCTATTTAAATTAAGGGTGTTTGTCGATGAATATTTTTGGGTTAATTTCAGTGAGCATTTAGGCTTATATAATTATGCGCGTAGAAAACATAATTATATTGATTGTGGTTGAGTATATCCTGCGAGACTAGTTTGGGAAGATACTTATTTACTTAGTGTAAATTGGTATGGTTGGAGAAATTATATAAATCCTTAAGTGTGAACAAGGTATAAGTTATTTATCAAGTGGGGGAAGAATTTTGAGTTTAGTATCGTGAGTGTGCGAATACTCGAATATTATTATTTATGAGAATCTTTGGGATTATTGGCCATCGTTATGTGTAATTGGCAATTATGGCCATTTATATTTGTTTGAGGAACAATGTGGAATATATATATATATATATATATATATATATATATATATATGAAGTATACCCCCTCTAATGCTATCATGGGAAGTTGCACGATGTGGGTGAGGCCCCTGGCTTGAGGAGCAGGGTGCGTATAGTCCCCAGGTCATAGCGTCCATTTTTATATTGTGTGATTCTTATTAGGGGTGAGACCTGGTGGGTATGTTTCGTCTCACTTTCGAGAGGAACTATAACCGCTTCCCAGACGTTGTGTTTGTTGACCGCAATGTCGGTGATATTGAGTCCGACTGCTGGTCCCAAGGATGGTATGTGAGTGATGCCCTGAAAGATGATAGCATTGAGAGATCGCATCCTCGAGTTATAGCTCGTTGGGATGATTATTGTACTTGTGTGTATAGTACATTACTTGTGTATGGGAACGAGATAATAAATCTCTGCTAGAGTAAAGAGATAAATAGAATATGAAATGAATTCTCATTCCGGGAGATTTTACCGGACTAAAAATGTGATATGTATATAAAAGTGAGCATGAAAAATAAAGAGGAGTATGTTATGTATATTTATTTATATGAGTATATGTGTGTGTGTGTGTGTGTGTGTGTGTGTGTGTGTGTGTGTGTGTGTGTGTGTGTGTTGAGTACTGAGGGTCTAATGGATCTCGACGATCGACATCGCCAAGTAGTAGTGTATCGGGGGGGTTCCTTGTTTGGATTTCGATTCGCGAGACACCCCACGCACGAACATGGCATAGTGTTGAGACAGGGGAGAAGTTTAGCCCCTGGTACTTGGTTTGCTTAGGATTTTTAGAGTTTGAGGGTGACGGATTAGTTAGGCAGCGTAGCTTGACTAGGATGTTTAGAGGGATGTGCTAGGTGTGCACTGTTAGAAGAGAGGTAAGAGGTATCTCATGAGAGTACGATACCAATTTAAATATGAGATAAAACATATTTTTAAAAATAAAGCATTTATGCACTTGCTAAATATTTTCACAATTCGGGCTCTGACCCATTTATCTACTTTTCCTCTCTTTTGCTATATCTATATATATATATATATATATATATATATATAGGTGTCCAGATATAGTGACGCCTAGATGATGATCCTTTTGAGTCAGACGTCTGTTGCAGCAGCTGTGGATCCATGCATGTTTATTTTTAGGCGCTTCTATTCTTATGATCTAGATAGGAAGCATTGTAGAAACTTTCGGGCCGAAATCCCAATCGTATTTATTTATTCTTTCACCGCCTTTTAGTGCGGCATTCGATTTGGTTGTATTATATTTGAACCGAGTGTTCGGTTAATTTATCTCTTTCCAGTTTCATTTATATAAACTGTGTGAATGTTTTAATTGTATAGTTCGTTTAAAAATATTAGTTAAATAAAATTTTGACGCCAGACTAATAGGTTATTAGTAATTAATTTGGTTTTTCGGCAGTGATGCTAAGAATGATCCATATACGACTCCTGTTTTAATTTGGTATAGGAGTGATCGCCCGGTATTTTATTAGTTTTCGATGATAAATTTCAATAATTTCCCGATCCAATAGACAACCCAACAATGCATGTTCTCTATTTTAGAAGTTATTAGACTTTAGTTCTTGATTATTGATATTATGAATAACTTCATGAATTAAACTTTAATCCCATGAGCACACGCACTTTTATTACTATATTGATTTGATTTAAGATTTTTATAACTCGGTAATCTTTTGTTGCATTGTATATACTAACACCGAGTAAGCTTTGTACCTTTCGTCGTTTGTGAGTGTATACACTATTCTTTTCTCATTGAAAACATTGAATTCGTTGGTAATCTCACTATTCTTTCATTTGACCGTTCATTAATTTAGTTCATACTTGAAATGTGTTACTTGATCATGATTTTCATATATTGTTTTGATTCGAGAATTGCGTAAACTTTTGGAAATGATCATAGGCCCTCTTTGTTTTATCACCCATATTAGCCTTGACCTCACCCTTATATGTTTACCCTCGTTAACCCCTTTGAGCCTAAATATAGCCTTTCGTTTCATAACCCAATCCCATAACCAACTCCAAATTGGAGTTATAAACCATACATACACTTTCCGTACCTTTGTTTGGAATGTTACTTGGGATTGAATGATGTTGTTGTGATGTCAGTTGCAATTTAGGCATATGAGAGTTTGATAAGTGAATAAAAGAAAATAGTGAAAAAAGTGAAGAAAGAGAGAAAGAAAAAGAAAACAGGAGAAAAAGAAGAAAAGAAAAAGAAAGAGAAAATTGTAAATGTTGTATAGTGTTCAATAAGCTTTGATTACTCTCCCCGATGATATATCTAATGCCGTTTGGAACTTATTTTTCCAATTTTGATATTGCCCGCATTTTCCCATTATCCCGAGTTTTCATTCTGAACACTTTGAATCCGTACACACATTCCTTCCATTTCATATCCTATCCAACCTACATTATAACCTTATTTAAGTCCTATGTCATCTTAGGTTGATGTAATTCAAAGGTTTAAATAGTTTTGATAATCTGTGAAAATGCATTTCGCCTCTTTTAGTGTGCGGTATCTTTCATTGAGATTATAATTTTTCAGTTTATATATAGCGTTCTTCATTTGTGGTATGTGTGCGGCCTAGTTTCTATTTACATTTACTCTTTAGCCCGCATGTTTCGTGTGTTAGCTTCCTGTTTCGAGTGAATTCACTTGATAAGTGTAATGCCCGTGAGGATTGAATATATGCTTGCTTTAATGTTTATCCGGTTTATATAAGTTTTTGCCAAATCACACTTTGCATGTGCTCGCTTCCCCTCCCACATTTTAAGGTTTCAATTCTATGAGGTGCATTCTATAATGTTAATGATTCGGACTTTTGTGTGAATTCATTCACTTTGCTAATAATGCATATGAAATCTTTTTTGCTTTTGTTGGGCTTGTTGCATGTTGGTTTGGGCATATTTTGAGGAAACCATATGATGTTTGTGGGTTTCATCCCTGAAAACCCTCACGAGACGACACTCGTCCACTAGGGTAACCTAGGGGTTTAACGACTTATTACATATGCTAAATGCAATCGTGTTCCCTCCGAAAGTGGAAATTATATTTCGATGCATATATGCATTTTGTATTTCCTTATGTGGACTTGTTTTGTTTGTTTCATCACTAGGGACTAGCAATGTTTAAGTTAAGGGGTGTGATTCGTATCGAATATTTCATATTTTCGCCCATTTTCTTTATGCAATCTAGCACTTTTACGGTCCTAAATTCCTATAATTATGCTCATTAACCAGACAACCTTGGATTTGGATATATACATGCTTCGCAGGGGTTATTTGTGCTTTTGTAGGTATTGGAACGCTAAAAGTGAGGTTCGATTACATTTCGGAGAAGTTTCGTCGTCGAATGCTACTTCAAGGGAAATTTGGTCTTTTTAAACTCACTATTTTTTATGGAATGAAGTTACGAACATGTAGATCATCAAATTATTTTTCTATGGCCACTAACCGTGCATTATTCTGACTTCGTATGTGGAAGTTATACCCATTTTCGGAAGGTTTCGATATTTTCTTCTACTTCAAGGGCATTTTGGTAATTTCATACTGCATAATTTGGAGGATTTCAAAACATAATCATGTAGATAATTGAATTAGCTTCGCGGCGGTTCTGACCACACATTATTTCGATTCCGTATGAGGGAGTTATGGCAATTTCCGTGCAACGCGTCAAAATTGGTTCGGAGGGAAAAGGGGGCTATCTCCAGCCCATGGCAAATTCCAAAAGTGCGGTCGACCGGTCACAAACATGAGGTCGACCGGTCCCATCAGATATGGATGAAAATTTACTTATTTTGGGCTTTTTGACTTGGTTTTGTTGGGGGTTTATTTTGGGGTATAAATAGGGTGTTAGGGGCTTTTCTTTGGGGATATATTTCATCTTAGGTTAGAGAACTTTGGGGATTTTTTGGAGCTTCCCTCTCCTCATTTCCATGGGTGTTTTGCCCACTTTGTAAGTTAATATTACTGTTGATACCAAATTTAGTCTGCTGACATGGCTCAATTGAGTGAAGACACATGGCAATCTACGTGGCAACAACAAACACTTCCGAGGAACTCACACGCTCCGAGGAACCATACTATAACGAGGAACACTACTTCCCCGAGGAACTCATATGCTCCGAGGAACAAGAACTCTCCGAGGAACTCTTGAGTATCGAGAAGCTTAGGCGTTCCTAGCAACTCAGGCGGTCCGAGCTGCACCTCGAACAAAGCATTAATAGCAGAATAACCAACAGTTTGACTGTTCATTAAATGCTTATCATTCAGACGCATACGTTTAAGGGGCATTGAATGTATTACCCTTTCATATGTACATCATTTAATGTATTACCCTTTCACATTACATCCTCAGGTATATAAATACATTGTACAATCCTCATTGTAAGGGGACCGGAATTTCTTGATAGAACTTGTAATCGAGAATTCCCAAACACTCAGCAATAACATAACAGTGGACGTAGGCCATTCTTATAAGGCTGGACCACTTTAAAAATTCTTTGTCTCATTTATTTATCTGTGATTAAATAATTATATATGATCTAATTTTTTACATCAACAGATTGGCGCCGTCTGTGGGAAACGACTGGTAATATCGTTTTTCATCAAAAACAATTCATCACAAATGGCTGATATTCCAGAATCCAGCAATCGAAATGCTAGAAGACCTCCAAATCCATCTGCTCTGCCAAATATTCCAGATCTGGCTGGAATAATGACAAATCTGGCTCAGGGCCAGACCGTCATGCAAGAAACTATGCGACAACTCATACAAACTCTCCATGGCGGTGCACCAACCCATTCAGGATCACGAAGCATTCAAAGAAATACCCGTGCACCTTCTTCACGTACTAGGCGTACTGATTCATATCGCAATGAGGAGTCTAAAGATTTTTCTTATCAACCTGGGTGAACTTCGTCAGTACGAGCCACAGATACTGAACAATGTATCACTCTCTCTCCAGAAAGGACTAGTGCGCTAGAGAGGTTAAGCAGGTCATCACCTTTCAATCGATTAGGACCTAGAAGGAGTAGAAGTCCTCCTAAAGTCGCATCGAGGAGTTTTCGACGACCATCAAATTTAAGGGAAGGATCTGCCCAGTCGCGATCAGCTGCTCGTCAAGATAGATCCCAGGAAGCCACATCAACGCGATCAGTTGCTCGAACCAATAGGCCCGAGGAAGGAAATGATGCATGGAAAGGCTCTATTCAAAGGCTGGAGTATAGATTAGGCGAAATGGCTAAAGCCAAGAACCCTCTACAACGAACTTTTGTTCGAGGAACACCTTTTGTCCAGGCCATTGTAGATTTTCCAACACCATCAAAGTTCAAAGCACCTATTGTGACCCCCAAATATGATGGAAAGACTGACCCTGTACTTCATATAGAATAATACCAAGCTGCAACCGACATCTATGCTGTTCCATATGAGATGAGATGCAGAGCATTCTCGGGAACTCTTACCGGATCTGCTCAAATATGGTATAATAATCTTCCTCGGGGTAAGATCTCAACTTTTCTTCAACGGGCCAAGTTATTCATTGGGAATTTCTGTTTTGGGGCAAAGCCAGTTAAACGAGTAGCACATTTGTTAAGTGTTAGATAAAAAGCTGATGAGAGTACCAGAGATTATATAACTCGTTTCAATAACGAGAAACTCGAAGTCATTGATTATGAGGAGAAGACAATGATTACCGCCTTGATGAGTGGACTACTGCCGAACAAGTTGTACTACACTTTGGCCAAAGATCCGCCTAGAACCATGTCAGACCTGATGGGAAAAGCATCTAAGATTATAAATGCCGAGGAGGCTATGGCTGCGAAGAAGAATATGAATGCAAAAGAAACCAAGGTGGAAGGTGATAAAGCTAAGAAGAAAGAGCATAAGAACAATGATAATGACAAACATTCAAAAACTAGGTCGGTATGGGACGTAATGAAGAAATTCGATAATTATACTCCTTTGAAGAAAGATATTAACCATGTTCTAGAGGAAATCAAGAACAACGAGGAGTTAAACTGGCCAGGGAAAATGAAGGCAAACCCTGATCGGAGGAATAAAGAAAAATATTGCGAGTTTCATAAAGATCATGGCCATATGACCAAAAACTGCATAGCTCTTCAGAATGAGATTAAAACACTCATCAGACGAGGAAAACTGGCAAAGTATGTTGATCGTGGAAATGAAAGAAGGAACAACGACCGAACAAGAGAGAGGTCTAGATCTCCTCGTCGAGCAGAGGAGAATAAGAAAAGAAACCATGAAGTTGATCCAGAAGACGACCCCGATCTTCCCAAGAGACCAAGGCAACCAGAACGAGAGGTATTTTCAATACGTTTTGGGTCATTTGACTGTAATGTTATTACAGGTGGAGATGCAGGAGGAGGAGACCTTACTGCAGAGAGAAAAGCTTACCTCTGTGAGGCTCAAGCTTGCTCGTACATTCAACGAATAAATCTAGCTGAGGAGGATCGCCCGAGAAAGGTGACCAAAGAGAAATTGGTCATTGGTTTCTCAAAGAATGACCTTGCAGGTGTTTAATATCCTTATGATGACCCACTGGTGATCAAGATGAGAATGAAGGAGGTAATGATTTCAAGAGTACTGGTAGACAATGGTAGCTCGGCAGACATCATGTTCTACTCATGCTTCGACAGTTTAAATCTAAAGCTATCTCAACTGGAGCCTTATCATAGACCCCTGCTCAGTTTTGCTGGCGAGAAATTATTTCCACTTGGGACGATCAAGTTGGATATATTCATCGGTACGTGGCCTGCTTGTCGAACAGAAAGAATACGCTTCTTCGTGATGGATAAGAATGTTCAATCATCATACAATATCATCATGGGAAGAGTAGGATTGAAAAATTTCGAGGCTGTACCATCTACAGTGCATCAGTGCATAAAATTTCCAATAAATTTTGGAGTAGGAGTTGTGAAAGGTGATCAGAAAGTAGCTCGGGAATGCTATTATTCATCTGACGAGCAAGAGGAACTGGAGGAATCAAGAAAAAAGACTACTACCTATTAAGTGGATGAAGGTGCAGAAATTGAAACATTGGATCCTAGAGATGAGTCGTAACTCGTGAAGGGTCAAGTGGTGGAAGCTACTGAAAACATCATTCTGGACGACGAGCACCCTGAACGAACTACTCAAGTAGGTTCGTCGTTGGAAGCCTCATTAAAACAGGAATTGATAACTTTCCCAAGAAGCAGAAAGCAAACCTTTGCGTGGAGTCATGAGGATATGCCAGGGATAGATCCAAATTTCTTATGTCACGAACTCAATGTGAATAAGGAGATCAAGCCAGTGAAGTAGAGAAGAAGAGTGTTCAGCCCCGAGAAGAACCAAGCTATAAAGGAGGAAGTCGAGAAGCTCCAGAAAGCTTGTTTCATTGAAGATGTTAAATATCCAGACTGGTTAGCCAATGTGGTGACGGTAAAGAAGAAAAACAACAAGTGGAGGATGTGTGTAGACTTCACCGACCTCAACAAAGCATGCCCAAAGGATCATTTTCCATTGCCCCGAATTGATCAACTGGTGGATGCTACCTCGGGACACGAGATGCTGAGCTTCGTGGATGCTTATTCTGGTTACAATCAGATTAAAATGAAACCTGAAGATAGGGAGAGTACTTCTTTCATTACCCCTAGGGGAACTTATTGTTATAATGTTATGCCTTTTGGTTTGAAAAATGCAAGTGCGACATATCAGCGGCTGATGAACAAGGTCTTCGCTGAACAAATCAGTTGTAATATGGAAGTCTATGTTGACGATATGCTGACAAAGAGCAAGAAAGCTGCCGATCATCTAGTTGACTTAAGTCAGATTTTTGATCAACTGGATAAATATCAAATGAAGCTGAACCCGACGAAGTGCATATTTGGAGTACGAGAAGGCATGTTTCTCGGGTACATTGTCAATCAACGAGGCATTGAGGCAAATCTTGAAAAGATCAAAGCTCTCTTAGGGCTGCGATCTCCAACGACGAAGAAAGAAGTACAGAGTCTTACAGGACGAGTTACAGCACTCAACAGATTTGTATCACGAGCAACTGATCGATGTCTCCCATTCTTCAAGACACTCCGAAAGACTTTTGAGTGGAATGATGAATGTGAGAAGGCTTTTCAAGACTTGAAGAAATACTTGGGAGCACCTCCACTGTTGTCCAGGCCAGTGATGGGAGAAAAATTATACTTGTATCTAGAAGTATCGGAGAATGCAGTTAGCTCGGCGTTGATAAGAGTGGAGAATGGAGTACAAAAACCAATCTACTACACAAGTAAGGCCTTCGGAGGAGCAGATATCAGATATCCAAGGCTGGAAAAATTAGCATTGGCGCTGATTGAGGCGAGTAGGAGAATGAGGCCATACTTCCAGGCTCATACCATAGTAGTATATATTGATATGCCATTGAGGCAAGCCCTTCATAAACCAGAAAAATCAGGGATATTGATGTACTGGGCAATAGAGCTCGATGAATATGATATAGTTTATGAACCCAGATCATCGCTAAAAGGGCAGGCTGTAGCAGATTTTATAGTAGAGTTCACCTATCCTGATACCCCCGAGGAGCAAAAGTTGCTCACTGATCAACCTGTGGATGTTACAAGATCATCAAACACAAGCTCAGACCAACTTAGGTTGGTAAAAGGGCAAGTGGATGTTACAGGATCATCAAATTCAAGCTCAGACCAACTCAGGTTGGTAAAAGGGCAAGAAAAGATGATCTACGAAGAGCAGGGAATATCAGGGCAGGATGAAAGGAAGCAATAAATATTTCACCGAGGAACTCTGATAGATCAGAAGTTTGAAGACGAGTTACCTATATGGAGGCTATATGTAGATGGCTCATCTTGCACCACAGGATGTGGCGCGGGGATAGTTTTGAGCACTCCGGACGAGGTCAACATGGAATACTCCCTACGTTTCCAATTCAAAGCTTCCAATAACGAGGCTGAGTATGAGGCCATGATTGCAGGTCTTAATTTGGCAAACATTATGGAGGCGCAGCAGGTTATTATTTTCAGTGATTCTCAATTGATCGTAAACTAAATGATGGGAGTGTATGTAGCCAAAGGAGAATTAATGATCAGATATCACGCAAAGGCAAAGAAGTTGGTGTCGGAATTTTCTTCTATTCAGCTGGTCAGAATACCAAGAATGGAGAATGCGAGAGTAGACGCCCTAGCTCGTCTAGTATCAGCTACTCGTACCGAGCTCTGGAGAACAATCCCAATTAAAGTTTTAGCTGGTTGGAGCATCGATGAAGATCTGACGATGAACTTTATTATCCTTGATTTAGGACCATCTTGGATGGATCCCATCAGGGCATATATTGAGGAGGTAGAATTACCAATTGATACGCTCGCAGTCAAGAAATTAAAGTTTAAAGCTGCTCGGTATGTATTAACTAACGGTATTCTATATAGACGAGGAATTATGGCAGGTTTGCAAAGATGTGTACATCCCTTCAAGGTGAAAGAATTGATTAAAGAGATCCATGAAGGGTCCAGTGGAGCCCATATAGCAGGTCGGACGCTTTTGCAAAGGGTGATGACTCAGGGATACTACTGGCCGACGATGAGGGCTGATTGTATAGCCTATGCCAAGAAATGTGACAAGTGCCAGTGCTTTTCCTCCATCCGAAGAACTCCACAAGCATTGTTGACACCCATAACTTCCCCTTGGCCATTTTCCATGTGGGGAATAGATTTTATTGGGCCACTACCAACGACCAGAGGAAGGTTCAAATACCTCGTCGTCGCAGTGGATTATTTTACTAAATGGGTTGAAGCTGAGCCTCTCATTGATATGACGTACAACAAGGTGTACCGATTTATTTGGAAGAACATCATTTGTCGATATGGTCTTCCTCATGCCTTCATTACAGACCATGCAACACAATTTGATAACGAGGAGTTCGCTGCCTATTGTCATCAGTCAAACATTTTGAAGATCCACTCAGCACCAGGCCATCCTCAAAGCAATGGACAAACAGAACGTTGTTGAATGGCTTGAAGAAAAGACTGGCTGATGCGAAAGCGAATTGGATCAACGAGCTACAATCAGTACTCTGGGCTTACCGAACTACTCCTCGAGTAGCAACAGGGGAATCCCCATATATGTTAGCGTTTGGAAGTGAAGCTGTTATACCTGCCGAGTTGGGCCTCCCAACACACAGGGTACTGAATTTCAATTCCCCTGTCAGTGACTTAATGAGAAGATTGGATTTAGACATGCTCGAGGAAGTTAGAGAAGAAGCAGCCATTAGAAATGCTGCTTACCAGCAGCAAACAACTTTGTTCTACAATAAGAGGGTGAAGAAGTGCGACATGAAAGAAGGAGATTATGTGCTAAAGAAAGTGATTCAAAAGCACAACAAACTGGAGGCAAACTGGCATGGACCATACCGAGTTACAGAAGTTGTTCGACCAGGAACTTACCAAATGGAAACTTTAGAGGGGGAGGAGTTTAAGAATGCATGGAACGCAGAACACCTGCGCAAGTATTATCAGTGATGTATATTCTCTCCTTTTATTGAAAGTTTTTAGGGGAATACAAGTGCTACACACTACTCGACAAAACTCGGCAAAACTCGAACTACTCAAATTTATTCTCGAAAATGCCAACTAAGGTTGGTCGAGAAACAAATGTATTCCTCAGGGAAGTAAAACTTGTATTCCTCCGGGAAGTAAAGCTACCTGTATTCCTCCGGGAAGTAAAACTTGTATTCCTTCGGGAAGTAAAACTTGTATTCCTCCAGGAAGTAAAGCTACCTATATTCCTCCGGGAAGTAAATCTACTTGTATTCCTCCGGGAAGTAAATATACCTGTATTCCTCCTGGAAGTAAAACTTGTATTCCTCCGGGAAGTAAAGTGTAATACCCCGCATTTTTATCGATATTTATTTATGGGATTAATTAAATTAAATGTGAATTAATTGAGAATTAATCCGGATAAAATACTAACGAGATGTGAGTTGGTATTTGATTATAATGTGTATATATGGCAATATATGAATATTGAAAATATTGAAATTGTCGCGAGGCTGAAATACGGCAATTTGGAAAATTTAGTTGGGACGCACGTGACAGTCGCGTCAAGAATGTAATTATTTGAATTAAAAAGTGAATTTTATTTTTATCAACCGTATGGTCATTTTGAGTGCGCCAACGAGTCCGGAAGGTTAAGTTTGGGTCCCGGGGCATTTTTAGGCCATACCAGCAACCCAAAAGGGTAGTTTGGTAATTTCAGAATTTTGGGAATTAAAACCCACGAAAATTAGAAGTTAAAATCTGATTTAGTCTTTACCCACTAAACCCACTAACAACACTAAATGACTTAATGGGCTACGGGAGTTATTGGAAGAAATTTTAAGAGGTTCCTAAGGAAACCTCTAAACCACCATTGTCATCTTGGAGAAGAACTTGTAGAGAGAGAAAGAGAGAGGAGAATTCTGCAGAGAGAGAGAGAGAGCAATTCAACCTTCTTCAACCAACAACAAATCTGAAGAACATAAGGCAAGTGATTTAATTACAATTGATTCAATGAATGTGTTCTTCCATGTTTAGGGTAATTATCTAATTTTGTCTTGGAAGATTGATGTAGACCCATGAATTTGAGGATTAAAACTATAAACCATGTTAGGAATTGGATGTAGACATATTCTGGACGAATTATGAATTCAAAATATAACCCTTGATGATCTAAAAACGGATTTAAGAAGAGAATTATTATTGTTCTTGAAAGAAATAGAAAACAAGGATTCTTGATGAAGTTTTGATCCAAATAAAGCCCTTGGTTCATGATTTATTGGTTTTAGAACGTTAACAATGTTGTAGAATTCTTGTATGATGATATTATAACGTTACATTAGAGTTTCATGCATTATAATGGAGTTTTGGGGTGAAACTTGGACTGCAAAACGAAGCAGTCCGTAGCCTAACTGGTGCGCTCGATCGATCGACATTCATAGGTCGATCGATCGATCACCATCGATCGATCGAACATACAAGGTCGATCGATCGACCTTCCCAGAATGAGTAAAATTTTCCCTAGTTAAATTTTAATGATGTTAACCCTTAGAAAATTATTATTGGAGACTTTATGAATATCCTTAGACTTAAGGAAGACCAGTAGGTATGGTTATAAATTTTGGACCTTAATTAGAATTCAATTTGAGGAATTATTCTAAAATCTAATGAAATTCGATGAGTGAGATAATATTAGGGTTAAAAGAGTAAATTTGAATAATTTGGTGAAATGAGGTTTGGGGCAGAAGTAAGGACCTTAAGAATAATGATGTTATATGTGGGAATAATAGGAAACTTAATAATCCCTTTGAGATAGGTTTTAAGTACAAGAAACTATGACGTGAGATGTGTCGACAATCTACATTATATATTATCGGAAGACTTAAAATGTATAAAATGGGAATAATGGTATGAGGATGTATAATATACCTTTATTAATATTGAGACATCTAAGATGTGTGAATGCTTAGTATATGACTTGTGTGTATGACATACCTACCATACTTGCTATCACGGAGGTCGTCGTTCGTGTTGGGCCAACTAATCTTTGTGTGCCTACGGGGGGATTTAGATTGGTACCTTAAGAACATAATACTAGAATGACTTATTTGTGAGTTAATAAGTCAGCTGACTATGGAGCGTAGGTATGTACGTGACCCATGGATATGTTGAATTATGTTCGCCTCCGTTTTTGTGTGTTGTGCTTATTCTAACAATTCCTGAGAGATTCGGAATTTGTAATCCTTATGTACGTGATGTACCAGGATGAGATAGCAGAGTATGTGCACCGTAGCCTAGACTAGGGGTGCCTATAATGTATATTTATGATGTAAATAATATACAAATAATGTTCAATGAAATACTTAGTAAAGTAACGATGTGTATACTTGTGCTATTTTAATAGAGATTAAAATGAGAACTCCACATAATAAAAGGTTGTTAATAGGGAATTAAGGCACATACATGGTATACTTTAATGACATGAATAAACCCTTAAACCTATAAATTGAAGCCAGGTTTTGTATTAGACTAGTTAGTTAGTAGCATAACTAGTACGGGATATGGATTCGTTAGGAGTGCACATTAGTTGAGAGGTGAGGAGCTCATGTGAGTGAACGTCCTAACATGTATTTTGCATTCATTGTTTTAATGTTATTAAAGAACTTGTTGTTTTTAAAATACTCTCCACTTTCGTGCTCTGACCCGTTTGCTTTCAAATCTATTTTTGTAAAAACCTTTTAGGTGCCCAGCCACAAGGACACCATGCATAGGATTTCCATTCAGTTGACGAGCTGTAGCTGTTGTGGAAGTTACAGGGCCTTGCTAGTAGACGCTTCCTTTGGTTTTGACTCCATATTCAGTTCCATCATTAGTAGGGCATGTCGCCCATTTCCTTTAGAGATATTTTATATTTGAGTTATTCAGACTTTGGTTTGTAATTAATTCAGGATGCAGACTTGTTTTATTTATTTCCATATTGGGATTGTTGTGAGGATTATTTCCTCCAGACTCATTATTATTTGTTGGTTACTCTATTGAGACTTTATCGTGAATGGTTGTGCTACATTTCTATAATTCATTTATTGCATGTTAATCAGATTTAATTTAAAATTTGGCAACTCACTTTTTAAATACTAGGTGGTTAGTAATCATTAAAATGTTTTCGACAGTGATGCTATTAACTGAACCAACTTGGCATTTTGATTTAATTTAATAAAGGAGTAGCCACCCGGTATTTAATTAGTCGGGGTGTCACAGGTGGTATCAGAGCATCAGTTTCTAGTGTCCTTTAGGATCTGTACGGCTTATTATGTTTCCGCTGAGCTTTCTTTGATGTAGAGCCCTATATTTTAGGACTGTTGTATTCTTTTATGTATGCTTCGCTCTTCTGCTATTTTGGGTTTATAACTACAAACTTATAGACCTTACTCTTATTTCAGATGCCTCCACGACGTGCACCACGGGTTCCTAGGAATGCACAGCCAGAGCCCCAGCCAACTCCAGTACAGGGCACCATGAATGCCGTCGAGGTTGCAGCCATTGTAGCCCAAGCGGTAAATGCCGCTCTCGCTGTTGTACAACAGGCACCACTTTAGGCGCCAGTAGCCGCGCCGGTTCAGGCACATGCATTCCCGTCTGCTTGGGAACGCGTACGTGATGCTTTTCAGAAAGCACACCCACCGGAGTTCGTAGGTAGCTCCGATGTTGTGGTTTCAAGTCAGTGGAGGAAAGATATTCAGAGGCACTTGAGGATGTATGAGTGCACCG
Organism: Sambucus nigra; assembly: GCA_949130495.1. Lineage (NCBI taxonomy): Eukaryota > Viridiplantae > Streptophyta > Magnoliopsida > Dipsacales > Adoxaceae > Sambucus > Sambucus nigra. The sequence goes on from OX422211.1 coordinate 238,559,114, forward strand.
ATGTTCAGAAGCAGATACTAGCTACTTTCAAGCTAGTGGGATCTGCACTGCAGTGGTGGGAGTCTATTACCACTGTGGAGGAGAGAGATACTCTCACGATACAGGAGTTTTGGGTGCGGTTCGATCGCAAGTATTTTCCGTCAGCTGTTCACACGAAAATGAGGAGGAAGCTAATGAATCTCAGGCAGGAGGGTAAGACTGTGGCTGAGTATGAGGCCGAATTCACAAATCTACTGAATATTGTTCCGGATGAAATACCGACAGAGGAGAAGAAGATCCAAAAGTTTATGGATGGATTGACTTGGAGGATCCGTCAGCACTTGTTGGGAAATCTCTCGTTAGCCACTTATTCTGATGTGGTTAATGCAGCACTGCTCCATTTCCAGGACCACCGCTTTCACTTGACAGAGGGGAAGCGATCAGGAGAGTCCAGCCATCAGGGCAGGACAGGGGGAAATGGTGCCAGCGGGGCACAATCAGCTCAGGGTCAGTATAGGCAGGGTGATCAGGGTTCCCAGCAGGGGGATTCCAAGAGATTTCGATTAGGGGGTTTCAAGAACGGCCAGGGAGGATTTCGGAATGTCCAGTAGGGTCAGAACGGCCATCAGGGCCAGCAGGGTCAAAATGGTCAATAACAGCAGTTTCACCTGGGCCAGCAAGGCCAGGGCAGAAATGGTAACAGTCACCAGGGTCGTGGTCAGCAGGGGCAGCGAAGGGGAAACTTCCAGGGGAAGTGTTTCGTTTGTGGTAAGATTGGCCACAAACGTCAGGATTATCCTGATAAGGGCAGGGCTCCATAGCAGCAGCAGCAGGGTGCTCGACACGAGCCACAGAGGCCTATGTTTCCCACCGCCCTCCCATCACCACCACAGATGGCAGCATTACCACCCATTCCAGCAGTCCCAGTTCAGCAAGGACAGCTGCAGTATGGGAGAGTATATCAGCTCCAGCAGGCCGCAGCCCCACAGGATCCACCAGCCATTGAGGGTACGTTCTCTATTCAGGGGACTATGGGGCGTATTTTGTTTGACACGGGGGCCACACACTGTTTTATTGCTATGAGATTTGCACGCACCATTGGGTTGTTAGACACCGCCGAGAGCACGGTTACTTGTGTAGATTCACCATTGAGTAGGGGTTCCGTGATTTCCCTTGTATGTAGAGGCGTGGGTATAGAGATCGGGAGGTTTACTTTACCCGCGGATATGTTAGTGTTAGAGATGACCGAGTATGATGCCATTATTGGTATGGATTGGCTAGTTACGTACCGAGCCATGATTGACTGTTTTAGTAGGAGTATTATCTTTGCCATTCCCGGGCAGGAGATATTTTTAGTGGCGATGCCTCACCCTGAGGGAGGATCGTCCACTCATTTGTACTACATAGAGGAGGAGACCTCTAAGGAAGTGGTGATACCACTTGATTTGATACCCGTTGTTAGTGAGTTCGCCGATGTATTTTAGGATATACCTGGATTACCTCTGAGTAGAGAGATAGATTTTGTGATCGATTTGACGCCGAGCACTCGGCCTATTGCCCGCGCACCTTACCGTATGGCTCCAGCTGAGATGAGAGAGTTACGAGATCAGATTGAGCAGTTGTTGGGTCAGGGGTTTATACGGAGGAGTACTTCGCCGTGGGGTGCCCCTGTATTATTCGTGAAGAAGAGGGATGGATCGTTGAGGTTGTGTGTAGATTACCGGGAGTTGAATAAAGTCACGATATGGAATAAGTATCCGTTGCCCCGAATCGATGACTTATTCGACCAGCTGAGAGGAGCTTCTTTCTTCTCAAATATTTATTTGCGATCAGGATACCATCAGTTGCGTATCAGGGAAGAGTACGTCTCGAAGACTCTATTCTTAACGAGATGTGGTTCCTACGAGTTTCGGGTTATGCCTTTTGGCTTGACCAACGCTCCAGCAGTGTTTATGGACTTGATGAATAGGGTGTTCAGAGAGTTCCTAGACCAGTTCGTCATTGTTTTCATTGATGACATTCCGGTTTACTCCCAGACAGAGGAGGAGCACGCCGAGCATTTGAGGCAGGTTTTGCAAACGCTACGTCAGAACGAGCTGTATGCAAAGTATGAGAAGTGTGGGTTTTGGCTGAAGGAGGTTCAGTTTTTAGGGCATATTATTTCGGACTGGGGGATATCTGTTGATCCGGGGAAGGTATCCGCGGTGAGGAAGTGGGGACAGCCCACGACACCGACTGAGATCTGTAGTTTCTTGGGCCTAGCAGGATACTACATGAGGTTTATTCGAGGTTTCTCAAAGATAGCGGGTCCTATGACACATCTGACTCGTAAGGGTGTGCCATTCATCTGGAGTGATGCCTGTCAGTTGGCATTCGATGAGTTGAAGGACAAATTGACCTCAGCACCTGTGTTAGCATTGCCGAGACCGGGAGTTGAGTATCTAGTTTACACCGACGCGTCCTTGTAAGGACTTAGAGGTGTATTGCAGCAGGAGAGTTAGGCCATAGCTTATGCTTCCCGTAAGCTTAAGCCTCACGAGAAGAATTACCCCACCCATGACTTGGAGTTAGCGGCAGTGGTATTTGCCCTTCGGATTTGGAGACATTATCTTTTGGGGGAGAAGTTTCGATTGTTCACGGACCACAAGTCCCTACAGTACCTGTTCACGCAGAAGGAATTGAATATGCGGCAACGGAGGTGGCTTGAGTTTGTGAAGGACTATCAGTTTGATATCCAATATCACCCGGGGAAGGCTAACGTGGTAGCAAACGCATTGAGCCGTAGACCAGTAGATGAGGTGGCAGGGGTGTGGAAGGCAAAGTGGAAGGAGTTGGGACACCAAGATGCAGTGGCCCAATCATTCATGTCTGTGATGACTGTTACACCGCAGATTGTCACAAGAGTGATAAAAGCACGAGCAGATGACTTGTTCTGTCAGGAGCAGATAGTTCGATTACTAGCAGAGGGAGCCGAGTCCTATACCGTTAGCTCAGACGGGGGATTAGGCTTCAATGGGAGACTGATAGTTCCGGAAGGGGAGGAATTGCGACACGAGGTGATGGCAGAGTCGCACGGCTCACGGTTCGCGGTACATCCCGGTGGAGATAAAATGTACCAAGACATGAGATGACAGTATTGGTGGAGCGGGATGAAGAGAGATATTTCCGTGTTTATTTCTAAATGCGCCACTTGTCATCTGGTAAAAGTGGACCATCAGAGACCGACAAGACTTCTACAACCATTAGAGGTCCCGATGTGGATGTGGGAGAGCATCTCCATGGACTTTATCACGGGGTTACCTACGTCACAGAGGGGTCACGACTCCATTTGGGTAATTGTGGACAGGTTGACCAAAGTTGCTCATTTTCTACCCGTAAGGACAGACTACACTACGGGAGCTTTTTATTGCAGAAATAGTGAGACTTCACGGTGTGCCCCTAAATATCGTGTCTGACCGAGACAAGATATTTGTTTCACGGTTTTGGGAGAGTTTTCAGGAGGCCATGGGCACGGATTTGCGGTTGAGTACGGCATATCACCCGCAGACCGATGGGCAAACCGAACATACAAATCAGATGTTGGAGGACATGTTGCGTATGTGCATCATTGATTTTGGGGGTGGATGGGAGCAGTATCTTCCACTGGTGGAGTTTGCTTACAACAACTCCTACCAGTTCACCATTGGCATGGCTCCATTTGAGGCATTGTACGGTAGACCTTGTCGTTCCCCAGTATGTTGGTTGGAGGTGGGGGACAACAAACTACTTGGGCCGGAAGTGATACAGGATACTTCGGCAAGGATATAATTGATACGGAGTCGCATTCGGGTAGCTCAGGATCGGCAGAAGAGCTATGCTGATGCGAAGAGGTTCTTCAGGGAGTTCCAAGTGGGGGACCAGTTTTTACTCAGAGTATCTCCTATGAAGGGGATTATGCGATTTGGGAAGAAAGGGAAGTTGGCACCGAGATACGTGGGACCATTTCCTATCATCGAGCGGATTGGGTCTGTTGCGTATAGACTTGGGTTACCGGAGCATTTACACAGGATTCATGATGTGTTTCATATTTCCTCACTAAGGAAATATCTTAGAGATGATTTGGCTCATTCTCACATTGCTTTGGAGGAGATCGATCTCCAGCCCGATAGCTCCTACGAGGAGGGGCCGATTGCTATTTTGGACCAAAGTGAGCGGAAACTGCGGTCAAAGATAGTTCCGTTAGTACGTGTTCAGTGGCGGCATCATAATGCCGAGGAGTACACATGGGAGCGCGAGGATGAGATGCGTGAACGTTATCCAGAGTTGTTTTTACCAAGTACTTTTTAGTTCCGAATTTCGGGACGAAATTCTGTTATTAGGGGGGAAGTATGTAATACCCCGCATTTTTATCGATATTTATTTATGGGATTAATTAAATTAAATGTGAATTAATTGAGAATTAATCCGGATAAAATACTAACGAGATGTGAGTTGGTATTTGATTATAATGTGTATATATGGCAATATATGAATATTGAAAATATTGAAATTGTCGCGAGGCTGAAATACGGCAATTTGGAAAATTTAGTTGGGACGCACGTGACAGTCGCGTCAAGAATGTAATTATTTGAATTAAAAGTGAATTTTATTTTTATCAACCGTATGGTCATTTTGAGTGCGCCAACGAGTCCGGAAGGGTCGAAATAGTCAGAAAACACTAGCCGGGGGTTTAGTTTGGGTCCCGGGGCATTTTTAGGCCATACCGGCAACCCAAAAGGGTAGTTTGGTAATTTCGGAATTTTGGGAATTAAAACCCACGAAAATTAGAAGTTAAAATCTGATTTAGTCTTTACCCACTAAACCCACTAACAACACTAAATGACTTAATGGGCTACGGGAGTTATTGGAAGAAATTTTAAGAGGTTCCTAAGGAAACCTCTAAACCACCATTGTCATCTTGGAGAAGAACTTGTAGAGAGAGAAAGAGAGAGGAGAATTCTGCACAGAGAGAGAGAGCAATTCAACCTTTTTGAACCAACAACAAATCTGAAGAACATAAGGCAAGTGATTTAATTACAATTGATTCAATGAATGTGTTCTTCCATGTTTAGGGTAATTATCTAATTTTGTCTTGGAAGATTGATGTCGACCCATGAATTTGAGGATTAAAACTATAAACCATGTTAGGAATTGCATGTAGACATATTCTGAACGAATTATGAATTCAAAATATAACCCTTGATGATCTAAAAACGGATTTAAGAAGAGAATTACTATTGTTCTTGAAAGAAATAGAAAACTAGGATTCTTGATGAAGTTTTGATCCAAATAAAGCCCTTGGTTCATGATTTATTGGTTTTAGAACGTTAACAATGTTGTAGGATGCTTGTATGATGATATTATGACGTTAGATTATAGTTTCATGCATTATAATGGAGTTTTGGGGCGAAACTTGGACTACAAAACGAAGCAGTCCGTAGCCTAACTGGTGCGCTCGATCGATCGACATTCATAGGTCGATCGATCGACCTTCCCAGAATGAGTAAAATTTTCCCTAGTTAAATTTTAATGATGTTAACCCTTAGAAAATTATTATTGGAGACTTTATGAATATCCTTAGACTTAAGGAAGACCAGTAGGTATGGTTATAAAATTTGGACCTTAATTAGAATTCAATTTGAGGAATTATTCTAAAATCTAATGAAATTCGATGAGTGAGTTAATATTAGGGTTAAAAGAGTAAATTTGAATAATTTGGTGAAATGAGGTTTGGGGCAGAAGTAAGGACCTTAAGAATAATGATGTTATATGTGGGAATAATAGAAAACTTAATAATCCCTTTGAGATAGGTTTTAAGTACATGAAACTATGACGTGAGATGTGTCGACAGTCTACATTATATATTATCGGAAGACTTAAAATGTATAAAATGGGAATAATGGTATGAGGATGTAGAATATACCTTTATTAATATTGAGACATCTAAGATGTGTGGATGCTTAGTATATGACTTGTGTGTATGACATACCTACCATACTTGATATCACGGAGGTCGTCGTTCGTGTTGGGCCAACTAATCTTTGTGTGCCTACGGGGGGATTTAGATTGGTACCTTAAAAACATAATACTAGAATGACTTATTTGTGAGTTAATAAGTCAGTTGACTATGGAGCGTAGGTATGTACGTGACCCATGGATATGTTGAATTATGTTCGCCTCCATTTTTGTGTGTTGTGATTATTCTAACAATTCCTAAGAGATTCGGAATTTGTAATCCTTATGTACGTGATGTACCAGGATGAGATAGCAGAGTATGTGCACCGTAGCCTAGACTAGGGGTGCCTATAATGTATATTTATGATGTAAATAATATACAAATAATGTTCAATTAAATACTTAGTAAAGTAACGATGTGTATACTTGTGCTATTTTAATAGAGATTAAAATGAGAACTCCACATAATAAAAGGTTGTTAATAGGGAATTAAGGCACATACATGGTATACTTTAATGACATGAATAAACCCTTAAACCTATAAAGTGAAGCCAGGTTTTGTATTAGACTAGTTAGTTAGTAGCATAACTAGTACGGGCTATGGATGCGTTAGGAGTGCACATTAGTTGAGAGGTGAGGAGCTCATGTGAGTGCACGTCCTAACATGTATTTTGCATTCATTGTTTTAATGTTATTAAAGCACTTGTTGTTTTTAAAATACTCTCCACTTTCGTGCTCTGACCCGTTTGCTTTCAAATCTATTTTTGTAAAAACCTTTTAGGTGCCCAACCACAAGGACACCATGCATAGGATTTCCATTCAGGTGACGAGCTGTAGCTGTTGTGGAAGTTACAGGGCCTTGCTAGTAGACTCTTCCTTTGGTTTTGACTCCATATTCAGTTCCATCATTAGTAGGGCATGTCGCCCATTTCCTTTAGAGACATTTTATATTTCAGTTATTCAGACTTTGGTTTGTAATTAATTCAGGATGCAGACTTGTTTTATTTATTTCCATATTGGGATTGTTGTGAGGAGTATTTCCTCCAGACTCATTATTATTTGTTGGTTACTCTATTAAGACTTTATCGTGAATGATTGTGCTACATTTCTATAATTCATTTATTGCATGTTAATCAGATTTAATTTAAAATTTGGAAACTCACTTTTTAAATACTGCGTGGTTAGTAATCATTAAAATGTTTTCGACAGTGATGCTATTAACTGAACCAACTTGGCATTTTGATTTAATTTAATAAAGGAGTAGCAACCCGGTATTTAATTAGTCGGGGTGTCACATAAAGCTACTTGTATTCCTCCGGGAAGTAAAACTTGTATTCCTCCGGAAAGTAAAGCTACCTATATTCCTCCGGGAAGTAAAGCTACCTATATTCCTCCGGGAAGTAACGCTACTTGTATTCCTCCGGGAAGTAAAGCTACTTGTATTCCTCCGGGAAGTAAAACTTGTATTCCTACGGGAAGTAAAACTATGTGTTCCTCGGGAAGTAAAAGTATTCCTAAAAATGCCAACTTATGTTGGTTAGGAAGTAAATATATTCTCGAAAATGCCAACTTGAGTTGGTCGGGAGGTAAAACTATTCCAAAAAGTGCCAACGTTGCTCGTTAAGAAAAAAATATACTAACTATGGCTGGTCGGGGATAAAAGCCCACTATCTGTAGTTGGTCGACAAGGAAAGTTTACCGACCTTGGTTGGTCGGAAACATTTTATGAAGACGAGAAAGTGATCGAGCAACATTTTTGATACTCGTAACTTTTTACTAAGTTGGTCGAGAAATAAAACATTATTTTTGCCAAATAATTACCACAAATTCAAACTACTCGACAATAAGTTGATCGAAAAATAATACAATATTGTTATCTTTTTAACAGATACACATGCACAGATGTAAAGTGTTCAGAGTTACATGTTCATGGTTACATTTGACAAAGGAAAAATAAAATAGAGATAAATCCGAACAACTCTACACCTTTTCCTTGTCTCCCAAAACTTTCTCGGGAGGCTGGGACGAGGAGGTAGGTTGCTCGGATGGAGCAGATATTAGTTGGGGAATTGCTGGAGGTTGCTCGGAGGAAGTAGCGAGTTCATCGTTTGTATGCTGGATGGCTGGGGGATGAGAAACTTGATCTCCCATCACCATGGAAGACTCTTCGGAGGCAGCTTCGTCCTCTTCTTCGTCTTCACGAGTTGGAGGGGGACCATGGATGTGTCGCTGAAAGAGTTCGAAATTTTCATCCACTTTCATCTCCTGTAGAGCAGCGACCCATCCATCCCTAAAGTACTTGAGGCTGTCATATTCTATTTGCAACATCATGGCAGTCAAGCCCTTGTTTCACCCCTTGACCCAGCCAGTGCTAAAAGACTTCTTCACAACCAATTTTCTCTTTAACTTCTCCGAGGAAAGCTTCTCGGACAGAAGGTTTTCAGCAGTCTTCAATTTATTCTCAACCTCCTCCTTCTGCCGACTTACTTCCCGAAGTTGGATTAATTCTTCCTCAGCAACCTTGAGTTTATCTTCAAACTCCTCAGCATTCTTGAGCTTCCCTTCAAGCTCTTTATTCTTCTTCTCCAAAGCATTCATTTTCTTCTCCAACCCCTTAGAGATTTCAACAACTTGAGCCTTCTCCTTCTCGGTGGAGGTAAGTTTCTTCTCCCAAGCAGCCTTGTCAGCATCGTACTTCTAACGAGAATCTTCCAAAGACTGCCTCACTCCCATCAGAGCTTCCTTCACACCAGATGAGGATCTTGAAGCTTTAATATCTTCATCTTTCTTCAAAATTGTATTGAAGCAGCTCACCAACTGTGAAAAGAAAATGAAAGCAAGTCAGAGACAGATATAACAAGGGAAATATGAAAAGTTCAAAACAACAAGACTTACAGAAGCAATATGGCGAGCAGCTAATGAGGTGACCCTGTCCCGAGAAAGGTTTTCTTTAATACCTTGGATCTCGGGAATGATCCAAGTCTTCACCGAGCTTATGGCAGAGCTCGGGGGAACAAAAGTAGGAATCCCAGTTCCAATAATTGGGGGCTGATAGATGGTTTCAGCCAAATTGACCGAGGAGCTCTTCTTTAGCTTCCTCGAGGGAACAGGAATAGATTCTACCAAGGAGGAACTCTTGGTCGGTGATATGACAATCACTTCTCCTGGACCAGCAGCCTTGCTCGGGGCCACTGGGGGCTTCTCGACAACCTTTACAGGGGCAGTCGAGGAAGGTGCATCAGTTTTCTTTGTCCCCTCCCTTGGGACGTCAATCTTACTTCTTTTTGCCTCTCCAGCACCAGAGACAGGTTTCTAAAAAAGGGTGGTAGGTCTTCTCTTCTTCATCCTTTCACTTAAAGGAACGTGTGACTTAGGCGAGGAACTGGTAGAAGCTAATAATGGTTCTACTTCACTTATCACCGGACGAGCAGTGAAAGAAGATGTGTAGCTCTTATACTGCAGCAAATACGAGGCTGACCTAATGTGCTCGTCGGCAACACTCTGATGCAAACTCCAGATAAGTTTTAAGTGCCTTATATTAACGTCTGCTTCTTTTGGACACTTTTTTTTTGCTATCAACTGCAAATAAATCAAAATTACAATATCAGTGGCACATTTTGTCAAACACAGAGGAATCATAATTTCAAAATAAATAAAATGAAATGAAAATAACCTATCCCATTACCATAGGGAGGGCATCTGGGACCCTAATACACTTTATCTCCAGATAAAGGAGCATGTTGCCAATTTTTTATGACAACCCCGTGCTCAAAATAGTCCGTATTGGCATCTGGGAGATTAACCACTAAAGCCCTATTTAAAAATCTAGTTTTTAAATAAAAAGTGTTATCACCAACTGCCCATCTATAGCAATACATGATTTCTGGAATTCCTATGCGAGTTCTATGAATTTGATTTAACCTATGAACCCCATTAACTATTCTCCATGTATTGGGGGCTATTCTTGCAGGAACAACGTCAAAATATTGACAAAATTCCAGACATAGAGGATTTGGCGGAAAAAAAAGCCACATTCAGCAATAAAGAGACTGGGGAACCAATGTCCCTCAGCCAAACGGAAATAATCTGAAGGTTCAGAAAGTTCCTCCAGAACAACCCATGAGGGAATAGAGAAATCAGAGCGAAATTTATCAATTGATTCTATAGGATAAACCATGATGAAAGAAAGAAATGAAGAAGAAGGAATAAGATCTTACAGAAAAAGAGTGGATCTGTTGACAACGAACGATGGAAAAGATGAACGTACAAGAGAGTAAGACAATGGAAAATTTGAAGATACAAATTTGAAAAAGTAGAAGACGATGGGATTGTCTGTGACGCTTAAATACTCTGCCTTGGGAAAAGAAAAAAGTAATGATTGCAAAAAGAAACGATTACGCTACCGGCGGCTAGAAGGACAAAAAGTACGCGAAGATCGAGGCGGTTATAAAAAAAATTCAAAAAAGCATGATTCTACAAATTTGGAAGGAGAAATAAATACAAAAGACTCCTAAATTTCAGGATGACCATTTAAAACTGCCATATTCCGAGAAAGAATGTTCCATACTCCTCAAATTTCGAACTATGAAACATTGGGGGCTTCTGTTGATACCAAATTTAGTCTGCTGACATGGCTCAATTGAGTGAAGACACATGGCAATCTACGTGGCAACAACAAACACTTTGGAGGAACTCACACGCTCCGAGGAACCATACTATAACGAGGAACACTGCTTCCCCGAGGAACTCATACGCTCCGAGGAACAAGAACTCTCCGAGGAACTCTTGAGTACCGAGAAGCTTAGGCGGTCCGAGCAACTCAGGCGGTCCGAGCTGCACCTCGAACAAAGCATTAATTGCAAAATAACCAACAGTTTGACTGTTCATTAAATGCTTATCATTCAGACGCATACGTTTAAGGGGCATTGAATGTATTACCCTTTTATATGTACATCATTTAATGTATTACCCTTTCACATTACAGCCTCGGGGCTATAAATACATTGTACAATCCTCATTGTAAGGGGATCGGAATTTCTTGATAGAACTTGTAATCGAGAATTCCCAAACACTCAGCAATAACATAACAGTGGACGTAGGCCATTCTTATAAGGCTGAACCACTTTAAAAATTCTTTGTCTCATTTATTTATCTGTGATTAAATAATTAGATATGATCTAATTTTTTACATCAACAATTACTATTCATTATCTTCAAGCTTTGTACTTAGTTGTTTTAGCTTAATTTCTTTGTTGTTCTTTACTTTCTTGCCTAGATAAATTAGTTTAGTTTAGTTTATTTCTTGTTTTGCTTATTAATTGGTTATTTAATTAGATTAATCATGTGTAGTGAGTAGTTACATAGAGTTTGGGTCGTGTGTCCGCCATTGATGGGCGTTGAGCTCCGAAAATTAGGTTTTGTGCAAAATTGCATTTAATTGAAACCTCGCGTATTAAAGTCGGATTATTATGCGTTTAACTTTCTTTGTCATGCAACGTTAGTGTTTATAGCGGTAATCCGAATTTAAGATGCGTGTGACCATTTTCTGTTAAATGTTTAATCTCGCAACTTTGGGTTAAATTCCTTATTGTGTGATGTTTATACTTAATTGAAAATGCTCGATTAAATGTTTTCGAACCGAAATTCTAATTATTAGTTGTTTAGCCCATGGTGGGGACACGATCCCGACTCTCGTTTTATTAATTCTCGTTTAGACTTAACTTCTTAATTTTTCCCTTTTATTTAATTCCAACCTATCACCTTTTACACTTTTATTTTAGGAGTATTAAATCCTATAAATTCTAGCAACTCGTCTCTGTGGAATTCGATACCCGACTTACCGCTATACTTGTATCGCAAGTGCAGTCGTAATTTAGGTTTTTGTATTAACGCGGTGAAACGAATTCAACGATTAGCATTTTGACGTGACGCTACTTTTCACTCTTTAATCATAAGCCCCCCTTGAGAAAGCAATATGACATGAATCCAATGAGCACCCTCTATCTCTCTAACATTCTTAGGGAGAGAGGCGCACTCAATCTCTACCCATTCTGGAATATTGTAAAACTTCCTGAACTCAGACAGTGATCTATTACTTATCTTTGTCATTTTGTAAACCCTAAATTGCAAATTCGTAGAAAAACCCAACAGAAAGTACAGAGAGAGAGCGAAAAGTACTTACGAGATGGATGTTTTACTTGGACGATGAAAGATCACAAGCCCAGGGAGATTGAAAGCGAAGAAAATGAAGACCTGATAAAGAAGGCACAACAGCTAAAGTTCGCAGATGGTGAGAGAACGCTAAGAAGTTTGAAACGGCAACTATGGAACGCAGCTACAGACAACTTTTAAACACTCCCAATCATCGCGCACAGGACACGGAGCAACTTCTGCCTAAATCAGCTCTCGACTTTGGAAAGAGTTACATGATTCACAAAAGTGCCATTATGGCAAATCATTTAAAATTATTGAGCCCAAATTGTGGCCCAACAACTTTAGGGGCAATTGTGGGTACCCGAATTTACCATTATAGGCCCGAACGAGTAGCCTAATGAAAATGGCTCAAAATCCGAACCCCTCGCCTTAACTAAATAGAATTACAACTCAGTTTCCTCCCATGTTCTCATATAGAGATATTCCAGGAGAAGATGGTAAACGTGGGGGAGTCCAACACCCCCACTCCCCGAGGACAGACATGTATATAATAAACCCTAAGTCTGGGGCAAAGGACACACTAGATTCTCTGTAAACGCTCCCCGGAGTATATAGAAATAATACTGACTGCACCACCGTGGACGTAGGCATTCTTGCTGAACCACGTACATACTGTGTTGTGTGATTGGCATTTTTTCTTCTTTATTTTTCTTGGTGATTGCGCTTCTCTCATTTATTTGTGTTGAATATAATTGTCACCACACTTATCTTTATAAAATCAAAGTTTGTCAAAACAATTATAAAAAAAATGCTCAAAGTTTAGTTTTATAAAAAAATATTATTTAAAAAAATAATTTATATTTAAAAATAGGTTTTATGATATATACACATGTGCGTGTTTGTGTATGTTTTTTTGTGTGTTCTATTCTTTTTGTTTCTTTAACTCCCCTTACTTCATCATTAAATATTCTCCTTTTTGAATTTCAATTTACATGCAAGTATTTGTTTCACCTCAAATATTCTACAAATGAAATACATATATTCGTTATCATTTTATAATTTTTTCTACATTAAATGCATGTATCACAGAAATATAAAATAGGTCCATTAACGTTATATATTTTACCTCTACTTTTGTAAGTATGTTCGCGTTGCATTGTATCACAAGAATTTTAAAGCACCCGTAGTTACCGAATGTCATTAATATTACTTTTGGTATTAATTTAAAATTCAATTTCTTTTCATTAGTAGAATATATTAAACGAAGCATGCTTTAAAAACAAAACAATACAATTTATATATATTTGGCCATGCATCGCGTGGCCTACATGCTAGTATAGATATAAAGAGAGATGAGGTAAATAAATTGTATCGAGAGAGCGTTTAAAACTGCATAAATGTGGAAGTGCCATGTGGTACTGAGTATGACTTCCAAAATTTACTATAGGGCTCCGTTTTAGGGTATTACAATAGATTTTGATCTGAAAATGTTAAAGAACATATATATGGGTTTAAACATGACTTAATTATTCCGTAAGTCAAGCTTGAAATTTTTATTTATGGCGCTATTTTACTATGCTTATCAGTAATGTAGTCAAATTCAAGACGATCCCAATGAGGTAGTAAATTAAATATATTATCTATTATATACCTCTAAAACAATAGATTAGAGGTTTTAATAGCATTTAATTCATTTTAAGCTTTCATTTTAAACTCAGCCATATCGATTAAACTTACAAAACCAAATATTAGTGAATCTTTGAACTCCAAACGATTTATTCATTTTTCGATAATTCCCTCAATCCTTTTTCCATTCCCCTCCCCCACATTCGTTGTCCCTGGCTCCCCTATAAATCAAAGGGTAAATGCCCATAAACCTCAACCAACAACAACAAAAAAACAAAAACTTCACCAGAGTCTTGAAAACCGGCGGCGATCTCGAAGGAAGAATCTCCAAATTCTGATAACTGGAGTTTTAAATGCATCAAGTTGTTTACTCTAATGTATGTGTGGAAGAAAGTAAAAAAAGTATGGAACAAGGAAACAAAGCCAACTGCTTGATAGATTTTTGGATGTAAGAAAACATTAACTTCTCTCTTATTTCATTCCATGGGTGTGGTTTCAAACTCTCTCTCGATAAAGGAAAAATCTCTGGTTGGCAGCCCCCCAATCAAATACCCGACCTTATCCAGTTTAACCCACTGGAAAACGAACCCGCTACCTACCTAAAACTGTTGCCTCGGGCGAAGCAAATTTCGGCGATCCATCAACCCGGAATAACCTTACCTGCTTTTGACATCCCCGGCCAGCGCCGGTGACCACCTTATACCCTTCATTCCCCGACACGAAAATACACCATAACCCGATAGCATCATCGCTGACGACCTCATACCCGAATCCCCCACCCCGTTTCGTCCAACCTCCGACCATATTCCAACCTAACACCTATACTTGGATTCGGTCCCCATATCTGCCATGCCTCGTGGTGGTTAAGAAAGATGAGATTTTGTAAGGCCTTGCCGACAATCTTACGACGTTTCATCATCATGTGGTGATCAAGCATAAGCTTTTTTTCTGAGTTAAAAAGCCTTTCTTCAATAGAAAAATTCTATTTGAACGGACAAATGAACGCAAGTTTTGACTTTACCACTACAGAGGACAAAATAGTTGAGTGAGCTGAAATTGTTTTACACGATTATTTTACCTTTTTTATCTTAAAAATTGGGTTTGAAAATTATTTTCTAAAAATGTTTTTCTTATACACTATTTTTATTATTAAAACTATTTTTTAAGAATAATTTTTTTCCGTTATAAATTGATTTAGTGTAAAAATTATATTTTTAGAAACTATTTTTTTAATAACTATATTGTGGTAAGATTTTTTTTGGTTAAAATATAATTTTTACATATCTTAGATTAACTGTTGGTTAGTGTCGCTGACGCGAACGCACATCATTTAATAGATGTGGGCCCGCATCAGCGGCAACAACCAATTGGTAGTAGAAAAATTATAACAAAATATTTTTATATAAAACATTTTCTTTATATTTTTTTTATAAAACATGTTTAATATAACTTTTTAAACTAAGTTTACATCATAAATTTTATTTTTATATATAAAAAATATTTGTAAAATAAAAAAAATTACGAACTAATTTTTTATTACTTTTTTATCAACTTAATCGATGTGGGCCCGTCCCAGTGGCACTAACCAATCGGTATTAAAAAAATTATAGCAATTTTTTTTATATAAAATATTTTCTTTATAATTTTTTATATAAAACAAGTTTAATATAACTTTTTAAGCTAAGTTTATATTATATATATATATATATATATATATATATTGTTTTTTAAATAAAAAAACGTTTTTACAAACAAAATTTGTATCACTTTTCTGGATCACATTTTACAAAACTTTTGTGGGATTTATATCATATATGTTTTTTTAAAGAAAATGAAAGAATGACAAAAAACTTTCAGTCACTTTGTCGATGAGGCCTTCCGTCACTGTAGAACCGCTCTCTTCATAATTAGCAATGCCACATGTACTATGTTCAACAACTTCTTTCCTATCACTGAAAGATTTTGTTCCATGTTTTGAGTTTGGTATTTTATATGTTTTCTATTTTAAGAGACAAAATAGTAGAAAGTTTAGAAATTATAGACAAAGAGAAAGTAGAGGAAAATTTGATTTGAATGTAAGCCGAGGTGCACGACTGAGGTATTTATAAACGAGTTGTAGAAAAGCAAGACACGGGTTGTACTATAAAGTTAACTTAAAGTCACTTGTTGGTGCACTCAATATTTCGAATTCGTATCTCTAATTCACTTCATCATAATTTTTTGTTCAAACTTTTGTGTGTAGATCTTACTCAAAGTAAGTTGAATGTATGTAATTATAGAGACCAAAGCTCATATGTATAAATAATTATTAACATTCAATATGAATAAGAGTTTTTTTTTACCCAAAAAAATTTATATATTTATTTGTGACATTAAAGGTAAAATAATTTAAATATCAACAATAAATGTAATTTTGTATGATGGACATTGTAATAAATAAAATAATATTTTTAATGAAAGACGTGTTATGTTTATAGAATGAAAATTATTAAAATTAATTTGCATTGTATATTTGATAATATATATGTATATATTACTAGGTTCTAAAAGGCGCGATGCGTGGTCAAGGCGTAGATGTCAAGCCTCAAGCCTTAGGAGCGTAGGCGCGCCTAGGCGGAGCCTAGGAATAAAAAGGCGTTTTCCTTTTTTTATTTCATTTTAATTATTCTAAGGCTAGTAATACATACCTTGAATTTTGAAAATATATCCATATGTTTGATAGCCATCTTTCTCATATTCACGCTCCATAACCAATATTTGTCAACTAATCCTTTGTTTTTTTTAAAAAAAAAGTGTGTCTTAATCCTTTTACCAAGAATAAGGCGTATGCGATGCGTTTCTCTCAACCCTCAAGCCTAGGCGTACCCTAGGTCGCCTAGGCGGGCTTTTTAGAACACAGATATATTATAAATGTTTTATGTATGTCGCCCGCACATTGTGCGAGTTATATGCTAGTATACCTCTAAAACGATAGATTAGAGGTTTAATATTGTCATTAATGCATACTCAGTTCTTTGTAAAATATATATAATTCACGGATGCCTTTTAAATTTCTAAAGACATCTATTTTATATATCTAACTAGCATGCACGCGACGCGTGGTCGAAAATCAAACTTTATTTATTAGAACCCAACAATTTGACTTCATAGGTAAACATTAATTTATAATCAAAGTAAAAATTTCAAATTACAAACCAAAAAAAAAATGCAAACATTTATTCACTAACAACTCATTACTAAAAAAACGCTAAATATATTACAAATTCCTAAAAACAATAGCTCCAATGCACTAAAAGAGATAAACGTATTACAAATAGCTCAATAGCATCAAAGAAAAAATGTCTAATGTCGAAATCCTCCAACAAAAATTACAAATCCCTAAAAACAAATAAACATTAATAACAATAAAATAAAGCAAATCGAGCCACAATATTTCATTACTAAAAGCATCCAATTTAGGGTTATAATTTGGAAAAATACATTAACATCTAACAAAATATTTGGATATCAACATATACAAATTAGTTAAAGTTATTATAATATTTTTGGATACCTACATATTATATTTTTTAATAGAAAATAAGGAAACTTGTGTGAATGTTTAATATTTTTATAAACAATTGAAACTAAAATTAAATTAGAAGCAAAAACAACAAAACAAACATATATATTCAACCAATAATATAACATTACTAATAACACTTAGAAATGGCCCTAATTTAATGAAACCCTTAATTAATTTGACAAAAAAATATGAAACACAGGGAAATCTATAGAAAGGAATCAAATAAATTGATTAATAGTGACCTTAAAAAAGATACTTGCTTTGGCTTTTGATTGATTCAACAACTTGTGATTTGCTCTGAGTTTTTGTTTTTGGAAATTGGGAAGAGGGAACATCAAAAGTCTAACACTTTATTGCGTAGGAATTTGGACACTTTAAGAAAAATAGTTGAGAGAGAAATTCATTAGCATGCATTTATTACTGTCACGTGTTAAAAGAAACTGTTTTATTAGAAAAAAATATTTTTTATAAATTAAAAAAATGTATTGTTAAAAAAAATTATTTTAATATAAAAAAATATATTTTTTGAAAAAACTTTTTAAAAAAATAAAAGTTAGTTTAATATAAATTAAAAAAATCTTTTTTTTTTACATTTTTAAACGGTTTTAAGAAATACAATTGTTTTTTAAATGTTGTAAAATTAAAAAAAAAAACAGCTTAAATATAAGGGGTGCCGCTGGCGCGGTCTTTTAAAAATAAGAGAATATTGGATAAATGGGTGTTTGAGTGACTATATAAGTTAAAAAATTAAGTTTAAAAATAAGGGGTGCCCCTGGCGCGGACTTTTAAAAATAAGAGAATATTGAGTAAATGGGTGTTTGAGGGAGTAATGAGTTAAAAAGATTAAGTTTAAAAATAAGGGGTGCCGTTAGCACCGACCTTTAAAAATAAGAGAAAATAAGAGAAAATTGAGTAAATGGGTCTTTGAGGTATTAAATAAGTTAAAAAGAATTAATTATTTTATTAGAATAGTTTTTTTAACGCGGACCCCTTTCATTAGTTTTTAGAAATACAAAAATTGTTTTAAATGTTGTAAAATTAAAAAAATAAAAGTTTAAAAATAAAAGGTGTCACTGGCGTGGACTTTTAAAAATAACATAATATTGAATAAATGAATATTTGAGGGACTAAATGAGCTAAAAATAATTTAAAAAAAAACAAAATAAACTATTCTAATATGATTTTTTTAAAAATTTTAAAAAAAATGATGTTAACTCATTTCACATTAGAAATCAATGAAAAAAAAAGGGTCTATACTAATCGGGGTTAACACCGAGATGTCTAACATTATTGACTAACAAAATACAAAAACCTATCAGTAACAGCATCTAAAGCCATACCGCGACTGGTAGTACCTAGGGGTGGTCGTGGGCCGGGCCTGGGCAGGCCCGGTCGGGCTCGGGCCGGGCTTGAAAAATTAAGTGTTATCCCAAGCCCGCTCGGGCCTAGATCGGGCCTTATTATGTAATCCCAAGCCCGCCCAGATTTGAAAGATCTTTACCCAGGCCCGCCCGATCGGGCCCTATTATGTTAATTAAAAGATTTTTTTTAAATTAAAATACCTATTTTTTTATTTAAAGACCAATTTTTTTAATTAAAAATCTGTTTTAAACTCCATATATTACAAAGTCCATATATAAAGTTTCTCACTTTACATGAAAAGACTTGGTATACGTTTTTATATTTATAGAAGTTCCCCCCCCCCCCCCCCACATATATATATATATATATATATATATATATATATATATATATATATGTATATATATATATATATGTATATATATATATATATGTATATATGTATATATATATACATATATATATATATATACATACATATATATATATATATATATACATATATATATATATATTTCGGGCCTCGGGCCGGGCCTCATCGGGCTTAAGAACTCATGCCCAAGCCCGCCCGAAAAAAAATCGGGCCTATAAAATTTTGCCAAGCCCGCTTTGCGGGCCTATTCACCTTACCCAAGCCCTATTTTTTTTATTGGGCGGGTTGGGCGGGCTTGGCGGGCCTCGGGCCTATGGCCACCCCTAGTAGTACCACGCCCAATCACTAAAACATCTATACTATTGTTCAGATCATTACTGAATGGAATAAGAGCCGCATGATCGGAGATAACTCTGTTAATATTTTTAATGACGGGATCACCGAAGCTGACGGATTGTAGGCATCTGTGAAGGTCGCAGACGTAGGATCGGAGATATTTTTGCAGAAATTTTCTACCGCGGGATCACCTGAGCCGACGGATCGTTGACAGAGAAGGTTTTGTTGATGATCCGTTTATTCAACAAACCCACTGTAGAGTATTTCATAGAAATATTGGACCCTAAATAAAAAAAATCAATATAGAACAACCAAAAATCTATATTAATAGTAAATTTTTGAAATCAAATCAAATATGGCCCAACCCTTGAAAACCCCACAACTCCCTCTCTCCCAACTCCCAACCAAGGAACCATGGGTTGATGACCTGACAACCACAGAACCACGGGAGGTTGGTATTGTGGGATTATTTTGCTGTGATGGGGATGTCATAGATTGAGGCGATTCCACCCAATGGGTTCATGTTTTTAGTATGATTTTCTTCAAGTTGAGATGTCATCAATAGTTTAAATACTATTAAAATATAAAAATCTCAAGTTTAAGCGTTAAATATGGAGAAACCCGAATGGCAGGGAGGGATAGAGTGTCTATCTTGTAACTTTGCAAATAAGGAGACAAGGCAAACGAAAGCCTTCACTTAATTCTGAAACAAAGGTAGCGTGTCACGTAGGCCAAGAACATTAATTAATACTAAAACACTCACCAATCTTCTCGTTCTCACAAATAAATTGGAATTTCATTGATCAAGTACATTTCTTTTTATCTTCTGCCTTTATATCTATTTGACCTTTTATCTTCGGTCTTTATATCTACCTCCATATACGGCCACTTATATATTCATCATTCACCATTCACCAACATTTGCCACGCTTCCTCGATTGAATCAAAAATTTTTTCCCTACAGGTAATTATTACATATAGCTAATTCCATCATGTTTATTTATTTGCGGTCATTTTGCTCAAGATCTCTGTCAATATCATTTTTTATTCCATTAATATTTAATTCTATTATGTTTTTTTTCCCGTTTATCTTGCTCAATATATCTGTCAATATCATTTTTGCAACTGAGAAAACTGGTCAAGAAATTGGATTTTTATTTTTTTGTCTTTGAGAGCATGGAATGTCCCAAGTGTGATAATCATAAAGAATTGAAAAAGAAATAGATTGTGTTGTTTTGCCACACACTTTTAGAGTTGTTTTTGTGTTAATCTCGTTTTTTATTACATTTGTGTTTACATTCCCCTTCCAAATTCCGATAGTAAAACTGCTACTATTAACATCTCATCATGTTATTTTTTTTCCATTCTTGACAGCCTTAAAATACAAAATAAAAATTAAGATATATATATATATATATAGTTCTTGATGTTTAATTGATAATTCTAAATTTTAAAAGCAAAGAAAATGCCAAAATTTAGTTTATTGATTTTTTTATTAGAGTCACAAATATTAAAGACTAAAGCATTCCAATCTTACACAAATATACATTTTTGAGTTTACTGAATACAACCCGTTTTGCCTTATAGTTCAACATAAGTATAATTTGTTTATTTTTTCTAAAAGTAAAATACCCCCAGTAACACATTATAAAAAACATTTATATCTATTCCTTGTGTTGCATTATGTATATTTGGTGAAAAGGGCAACCTCTTATAAAAAACATTTATATGTATTCCTTGTGTTGCATTATGTATATTTGGTGAAGAGGGCAACCTGCCAATGTTATGTTTGTAAAAAAATGAGTTTAATTTTGAGGATTTAATGCTTATTCTGTTTTGTAGTCCATTTGTACTATACTCTTTCTACTACTTCCTAATAAATTATTTGAATGCAATTTTATTTTACAAATCTACAAACTATTATAAAACGGTTTGAGCTTTAATCCTTAGACAAACAAGAATAAAATTAGAAAATTAAACCCATAATTGTCTCTTAATATTTTAGTATATTATCTTATTTTCTTATATTATTGGAATTCTTATCTTAATTTTCTCTCATTTATCTCATTTCATTTCCTTATTATAATTTCTCATACTTTTTGGTTACTTTTGATATTGGATCACTACATCAACCTCTGTGATACTAGAGGAAAACATGGTTACCAAGATCACTACATCTCCCTCTGTAATGCATTTTGGAGTCCCACAATCCTAAATATGTTTCCCATTAAGCATTGACTACTTTAATTCTTATTACTTACGAGACAACTTTTGACTTCAACAATACAACAAATTGGAAGACATATATGACCTTTTTTATACATCTAACTTATAGTCTCTGTCCCTCCCAAATTAAGAGTACGTGTATTTATTTTTTACAGATTAATGACACACTCGATCAATGGCCACGATTAATTTTTGTTCACCATCGTGGAACTTGTTTCGTTCATTATGTCCAAAAAGGAAAGGGGCCCCTTAATTTGGAACAATCCAAAAAAGAATAATGGACTCATAATTTGGATTAGTAAATCAGTCTTCTTCATAGTGCATTTTTTACAGTAGAGTTCAAGGTGCCAATATTTATAATTCATGTTCAAAAATAATTATCCCTTTTTACATTGTAAAGAAGTTCCACTTGGCTTTAAATCCATTCGGAAGGCGGCCCATGGCCACATCAACTTTCAAGTTTTTAAATTTTGCACTTTATAATTTTTATAATCTACAATTGAGTCTTTTTTCAAACAAGTTTTATCAATACAATATAGCTTTAGAAACATAATTTAGTATACAATGTAAATTCCAATAGATAAATAAAATCATAACATTCATAATATAGTTATTTTTGTATTATAAACTTTCATAATATTCATTTATTTATTTAGTTAATTACTCCTCAACCCGAGTTAACTATTTTTCTAACCTAATTAATTATAAAAAAAATTATCTAGGGCCTCTTAACATATATTCTTCGCTTCGTCATTGGGTGTATTTACATTTTTATTTGGTCCAATGAGTTTGTAAGTAGTATTTGTATCCTTTAATGGTAGCTTGCACATAATTTAAATGGTAGTACAATGTTTTAGGTAATCTCACCACATATAATTAGATGTTTATAACTATTATCTATAGAATGAACAAAATATTATTCTTTTAGGAATTAATGATCATTGTAAATGAGATTCATATTCTTTTTGAGAAATACTATTTGTGGAAGATTTGATCTTATTTAGATTAAAATTTGGGGGTTTATTACAACCTATTTTCCTATTTTATTATTCATAATCTCTTTAAGAATTACTATTTGTGTAAGAACATCATATTTTTTTATTTTATTGTCACCACCGAATTTGTTATCATGGAGTCGAAAAGAAGAATATTTTCATTTTATCTTTCTATGTAAATTATAGTTTCTTTTTATATATGTATTTTTATTTTAGAATTGTTTCCTTCAATAATGTTTAGCAAAACACCTCATCGTGCACAAGGATACAAAAGTTTTTTCCCATATACTGATTCTTATTTGCATGTTGTCAATATAATTACAATTTTCAACTCTAGCGTATCGTTATTGGTATCTTCCATTTAAAAAATAGAAGGTTTTATTATTGTGGTTCGCAACGATTTTTGTTTATTTTTCTATTTCTAAAGAGTTTTTTTCCCCAAAAGAGAAGCTTCATTCAAAACAAAGATGTTTTACAAGTAATGTTGCTTGCTGCTACCCTGACTGTAGTACTACGACTCTATCACTAAACAAAAAAGGATATAAAAAATCGAGAGCACGCCTTCATATATTAATTATGTTTAAACTTATATTTTCATTCAAATTGTTACTTCTCTTTATTCGAAGAAAAGTCCCTCGATAATTTTTTACTTAACCTTTAGTCCAAAAAAAATTATTTTGTTCCAAAAAATCTCTTACCACATAAAACACTCACAATTTTTTCCCCTCTTATCCTAGACTTTAAGAAAAAATTATCAAAAAAATAAACAATGGTACTTTTGCAAAATAAAACAATAAGGTGAACTAAATGCGAAATATAATTATCTCCTAAGGACTGAACATTAATTGTGCTTCAATTTCATTAGCTTGGATTTTATACGTATTTTTACTTCATGTACTAGCTAGATTATGCTTGCGTGTTAACCACTACCAATTTTACATTAGAGATTTCAAAAGAGAGCGAAGAACGTCGACATGTGTACCGAGGACGGAGTTTGTAAGCCTTTGGGTTTTCTCTTGGGTTTGCCTTTCGCATTCTTTGCCATCCACATCTCTATGATCGGCGTCATGATCTGGATCCTATGGTTTGTCTATCCCTCTCTCTATCTAGTTATTTGATTACATATGAAGCTAATTGTCAATGAACTTAGTGAAATGTTCTTTATTGTAATTAATAATTGTGCGGGGACACGGTTTTATCGTGTCGATATATTGTGACAACATAGTATTACTTTATATAAATGTTTGAGTGTAATATATGTATGTATGTGCAGGGCGCTGACGATTTTTGTATGCCCACCTTGCATGTGCATTGAGGTGGTAGGAGACTGGGCACTTGAGATAATCAAGGCACCTATTCACGTCATGCGATGGTTCATCCCATATGTCCCCTATTAGATTTATTAATTTCATCAATATTATCTATACTCATTTTCAACTAGTTTCTTTCCTTAATGCAAGTAATACTCTTACATCGGTTACAAAAAAGATTATGCTCGTAGTATCTAATGGTGTGACAATGGTGTTATTGAATGAGCTTTATATGATTGATAAGAAGATTGAAAAATCATCGTAGAAACTTCTTTATTTTTTTTTCTCATCATACTTTGTTCAGGTTAATTGGGTAAGTGTAAGTGAAGTAAAAAGTGAATAGGAGGTTAATTTTAGTCCTTTCCCTTATATTTTTCCAATAATTTTTTGTCAATTAAAATTTTACCACGTATTTTCTTTGAGTATGTAGTAATAGTATAACTATTGCTCCTTATGTAACTTGTATGTAACACAGAAGCACACAATATTGTTTAAATGAAAAGGTTGAAAAAAAAAACTAATTATCTAATGAATATTATATTTGATTTGAAAATAAACTTTATACCAATCAATTGTTAATTACTTTATTCTAAAAATAAATTTGTGTAGATGTAAAATTAAATTATGTATATATCTGAAACTATATGTCACCAACACTGTGTGTGTGTGCGTGCGCGTGTGTATATATATATTTGTGTGTGTGTGTGTGTATTCGATAATAAACAAGAACAAATGACATCCAAAATGCAAATAAGCATTTATTTTTCATTGTAGTCGTTTTCAACCTATGGTGTTTCTGGTATATATTTTAAACCTTGTTCATTGTAGGCTTAAAGATAGATATATAGTAGGTTTTTGTACAGAAGGACCTCTAATTTGATATTACTTTTTATAGAAGAGAACATAAATTAACCTCATATAATATCTTCATTTTAAAAAATAAAATGGTCATTGCAAGAGTCAATTAATGTTGAAATGGTAGGGAGTCGTTAGGAGCAAAATTCGTAAAAAAAATTGCATGTCCTGTCTATAGTTTCGAATCACGTATTCGTTTTAGGACTTAACTTTAAAAAGTAGGCTTTACAAATGTGTAGTGTCAATTTATTTATGGTTGAATAAGTTTTATATTTAAGAAACAATTGTCATTATGGAATAAAAACAAAATGTATGAACAATAATAAAAAATCTATAAATTATTTTGTATAATGTTTAAATTGAGTATAAACAGATAATCTGAACCCTGCGAATTCACGTTGTGTTTCGTTCCTATGGAAGCAAAATTGCAGTCGTCATAGGAACATAAAAACTAGAAAAGAAAGGAGAGGAAGAATTTGCAGAATTTATGTGAGAATTCATGGTAGGCCTAAGTACATTTATAGACTTATTCATAACCATTTAAACAATCATATTGCCAGTTTGGTGTGGTTTTTCAACGAATAGACCATCAAGAAAAAAATGACGATTTGACATGGCTTTTGTCCTTATCACCAATACATTGTAACCAAATTCCAAAGCTTGTAAAATAAAATTGGACCCATTTTGCAAATGGGCCAAACTAAATTAATATTTGTATTATGGGTTAAATGAACGAATTTTGGACAATAAATCAAATAATCCATGATGTAAGGCTAGGCTCGAGCATGCCCGAGTGGAGTTGGCCGGGTCAGCACACGACAGGCAACGGCATGCACGCGAACCTAAGTTATCACCACTCCACAAAAGTGGGGTTCCTTTGGTCCAACCAAAGAGTGGCCATATAAGAGTATAACTCTTCATATTTCATTGTTCTTTCTACATGAGACAAGGTGTTATACAAAGTCTTCTTTATTTTATTAACTAAAGTGGGTATCTTTAGAGACAATTTTCTCATTCAATACATATTTGTTTTTGACATGTGAATATACCTCGTTGTTCTCCTCAAATAGGAGAACATAATTTTGTGTGGTCCCACTACATTTGGAATTTTCTACCACTTGAATTTGGCCACGAAGTCACCCCTAACATGTTTATTGAAAAACCATTTCCAACAACCCCCCGGATGAATGAAAAGTGAAGAGTAACTACATCGGGATAAGTAATCAGAGACTTTGAACTTCTTCTAGTGAAAATCTACCAGGTTTACTTGGTTCATGATGGAAATGATGCCTTGAAAAATCAGTCTTTTGTGTAAACAAAGACAATAGAAGTCATATAGTTCCCCCTCAAGCATAATTGGTTCTTATTGTGTTCATTTTGGTCCTGAAAACCTATTTTTATGAGTGATTTAGAGAATTCAGCCTTCAAAATTCTCACAAAAGTGGCCTTATTATTATGAAGAGTATCATGCAATACCGCACTTAACATATTCATATATATATATATATATATATATATATATATATATATCACGATTCTCGTGGAAGATGTGCACTATCTCATCATAAAAATTGTACGGATTAAGACATCTCCTTAGTGCTTACTGAGTTAAACCTATATAGCGGTTGTCCATTTCAACCTGGATCTTAGGATGTCTACATATTTCCACCATGGAGACTCTTAGTTAATTAAAGTATTTAATCCCATTTCCCTCGTGGAGCTTTCTACTTGCTCTCTGATTAAACCTTTTTTGAGGAGATGACATGGTTGACAGAAATAATTTCTATTATCTTATGGTGTCCGATGAATTTACCGAGACTTCCCCTTATACATGGCATTTTGTTCCCTTCCAATTGTTCATTGGCTATCAAAGTGTAAACATATGTCTGGAATAAGCTTTACCGAATTTGGAATATCCTCCAAGAAGTTAGGATACCATTCGGTTTTTTCCCAGTTTTATCAAAAGTAATGAATTCAGATTCCAAATGTGGATTTAGAATTATACATTTGATTTAAGGATATCCAAGAAACGATTTCAACCCCAAGGGAAAGGGTGTAACCACTTGTGGATTTTGAGTCTTTAGATTTAGATTTAGATTTAGATTTCCAATTGGCATCATTATACCTTTCAAGTACTTTAAGATATCTTTAATATTCCATTCTAAAAAATTTAGTATGTTTAAAATGTCCTAAAACCCTAACAAGGGCTTTCCATTATTGCGTACTAGGATTGCTCATATAATGACTGAGACTACGAATAGAGTAAGCTATATACAATAAACTTACCATTACACGAGAGTACTCTAATTGAGATGTGCTTTCACTAAAATTAGTTGTAAGGATCTATTCAAAGGTTGGAGGATAGATTAGGGGAAATGGCTAAGGCCAAGAACCCTCTACAACGAACCTTTGTTCGAGGAACACCTTTTGTCCAGGACATTGTTGATTTTCCAACACCATCAAAGTTCAAAGCACCTGTTGTGACTCCCAAGTATGATGGGAAGACTGACCCTGTCCTTCATATAGAACAATATCAAGCTGCTGCCGACATTTATGCTGTCCCAGACGAGATGAGATACAGGGCATTCTCGGGAACTCTTACCGGATCTGCTCAGATATGGTATAATAATCTTCCTCGGGGTAAGATTTCAACTTTTCTTCAACTGGCCGAGTTGTTCATTGGGAATTTCTGCTTTGGAGCAAAGCCAGTTAAACGAGTAGCATATTTGTTAAGTGTTAGACAAAAGGCTGGTGAGAGCATCAGAGATTATATAATTCGTTTTAATAATGAGAAACTCGAAGTCATTGATTACGAGGAGAAGACAGCGATTACCGCTTTGATGAGTGGACTGCTGCCAAACAAGTTGTACTACACTTTAGCCAAAGATCCACCTCGAACCATGTCAGACCTGATGGGAAAAGCGTCCAAGATTATGAATGCCGAGGAGGCTATGTCTGCGAAGAAGAATATGGACGCCAAAGAAACTAAGGTGGAAGGTGATAAAGCTAAGAAGAAATAGCATAAGAACAATGGTGGTGACAAACATTCCAAAAGTAGGTCGTCATGGGAGGTCTTGAGGAAATTTGATAATTACACACCTTTGAAGGCGAATATCAACCACGTCTTGGAAGAAATTAAGAACAGCGAGGAGTTAAACTGGCCAAAGAAAATGAAGTCAGACCCTGATACGAGGAATAGGGAGAAATATTACGAGTTCCATAAGGATCAATGCCATATGACCGAAAATTGCATAGCTCTTCAGAACGAAATTGAAACACTCATCCGACGAGGAAAGCTAGCAAAGTATGTTGATCGGGGAGGCGAAAGAAGAAACAACGACTGAACTAAAGAGAGGTCTAGATCTCCTCGTCGAGCAGAGGAGAAAAAGAAGAGAAACCATGAAGATGATCCAGATGATGACCCCGATCTTCCCAAGAAACCAAGGCAGCCAGAACGAGAGGTATTTTCAATACGCTTTGGGTCATTTGATTGTAATGTTATTACAGGAGGAGATGCAGGAGGAGGAGATCTTACTACAGAAAGAAAAGCTTACCTCGGTGAGGCTCAAGCTTGCTCGTACATTCAGCGAATAAATCTAGCTGAAGAAGATCGCCCGAGGAAGGTGAACAAGGAGAAATTGGTCATCGGTTTTTCGAAAAATGACCTGGCAGGTGTTTTATATCCTCACGATGATCCACTGGTGATCAAGATGAGAATGAAGGAGGTAATAATTTCAAGAGTGCTGGTCTACAACGGTAGCTCGGCAGACATCATGTTCTACTCGTGTTTCGATAGTTTAAATTTAAAGCTATCTCAACTGGAGCCTTACCATAGGCCCCTCATCGGTTTTGCTAGCGAGAAAGTATTTCCACTTGGGACGATCAAGTTGGATATATTTATTGGTACGTGGCCTGCTTGTCGGATAGAAAGAATACGATTCTTCGAGATGAATAAGAATGTCCAGTCATCGTACAATATCATCATGGGAAGAGTAGGATTGAAGAAATTTGAGGCTGTACCATCTACAGTGCATCAGTGCCTAAAATTTCCAATAAACTTTGGAGTAGGAGTTATGAAAGGTGATCAGAAAGTAGCTCGGGAATGCTATTATTCATCCGCCGAGCAAGAAGAACTGGAAGAATCAAAGAAAAAGACTACTACCTATCAAGTGGAGGAAGGTGCAGAAATTGAAACCTTGGATCCTCGGGATGAGTCGCAACTCGTGAAGGGTCAAGTGGTGGAAGCTACTGAAAATATCGTTCTGGACGACGAACACCCTGAGCGAACTACTCAGATAGGTTCATCATTGGAAGCCTCATTAAAACAGGAATTGATAACTTTCCTTAGAAGCAGAAGACAAACTTTTGCATGGAGTCATGAAGATATGCCTGGGATAGACCCAAATTTCTTATGTCACGAGCTCAATGTGAATAAGGAGATCAAGCCTGTGAAGCAGAGAAGAAGAGTATTCAGTCCCGAGAAGAATCAAGCTATACAGGAAGAAATCGAGAAGCTCCAGAAAGCTCGTTTCATTGAAGATGTTAAATATCCGGATTGGTTGGCCAATGTAGCGATGGTAAAGAAGAAAAACAACAAGTGGAGGATGTGTGTAGACTTCACCGACCTCAACAAATCATGCCCAAAGGATCACTTTCCATTGTCCCGAATTGATCAACTGGTGGATGCTACCTCGGGACACGAGTTGCTGAGCTTCATGGATGCTTATTCTGGTTACAATCAGATTAAGATGAAACCTGAAGACAGGGAGAGTACTTCTTTCATTACCCCTAGGGGAAATTATTGTTATAATGGTATGCCTTTTGGTTTGAAAAATGCAGGTGCAACATATCAAAGGCTGATGAACAAGGTCTTTGCTGAACAAATCAATGACAATATGGGAGTCTATGCTGACGACATGCTGACAAAAAGCAAGAAAGTTATCGATCATCTAGTTGACTTAAGTCAAACTTTTGATCAACTAGATAAATATCAAATGAAGCTGAACCCGACGAAGTGCATATTTGGAGTACGAGAAGGCATGTTCCTCGGGTACATTGTCAATCAACGAGGCATTGAAGCAAATCCTGAAAAGATCAAAGCTCTATTAGGGCTGCGATCTCCAACAACGAAGAAGGAAGTACAGCGTCTCACTGGACGAGTAGCAGCACTCAATAGATTTGTGTCACGAGCAACTGATAGATGTCTCCCATTCTTCAAGACACTCAGAAAGACTTTTGAGTAGAATGATGAATGTGAGAAGGCTTTTCAAGACTTGAAGAAATACTTGGGGGCACCTCCACTGTTGTCCAGGCCGGTGATGGGAGAAAAATTGTATTTGTACCTTGCAGTGTCCGAGAATGCAGTTAGCTCGGCGTTGATCAGAGTGGAGAATGGAGTGCAAAAACTAATTTACTACACAAGTAAAGCCTTCCGAGGAACAGAGATCAGATATCCAAGGCTGGAGAAATTGGCACTGGCGCTGATTGAGATGAGTAGGAGAATGAGGCCATACTTCCAAGCTCATACGATAGTAGTATATACCGATGTGCCATTGAGACAAGCCCTTCACAAGCCAGAAAAATCAGGGAGATTGATGTACTCGGCAATAGAGCTTGGCGAATATGATATAATTTATGAACCCCGATCATCACTAAAAGGTCAGGCTGTAGCAGATTTCTTAGCGGAGTTCACCAATCCTCATACCCCCGAGGAGAAACAGTTGCTCGTTGATCAACCTGTGGATGTTACAGGATCAACAAACACAAGCCCAAACCAATTCCAATTGGTAAAAGGGTGTGTGGATGTTACAGGATGTGATGCAGAGATAGTTGGGAGGACTCCGGACGAGGAATAAGAGTTGCTCGCTGATCAACCTGTGGATGTTACAGGATCAACAAACACTGGCTCAGACCAACTCCGATTGGTAAAAGGGCAAGTGGATGTTACAGGATCATTAAATTCGAGCTCAGACCAACCTCGGTTGTTAAAAGGGCAAGAAAAGATGATCAACGAGGAGCAAGAAAAATCAGAAAATATTTCACCGAGGAACTCTGACTGATCAGAAATTTGAAGACGAGTTACCTATATGGAGGCTATATGTAGATGGCTCATCTTGCACAGCAGGATGTGGCGTGGGGATTATTTTGAACACTCCGGACGAGATCGACATGGAATACGCCTTGCATTTACAATTCAAAGCTTCCAACAATGAGGCTGAATATGAGGCCATGATTGCAGGGCTTAATTTGGCAAAAATTATGGAAGCACAGCAAGTTGTGATCTTTAGTGACTCTCAATTGATTGTAAACCAAATGATGGGAGTATATGCAGTTAGAGGAGAATTAATGATCAGATATCATGCAAAGGCAAAGGAGCTGCTGTCAGAATTCGTCGCTATTCAGCTGGTCAGAATACCAAGAATAGAGAATGCGAGAGCAGACGCCCTAGCTCAACTAGCATCAGCTACTCGCACCGAGCTACGACGAACGATCCCAATTGAAGTGTTGGCTGGTCGGAGTATAGATGAAGATCTGACGATGAACTTTATCACCCTTGATTTAGGACCATCTTGGATGGATCCCATCAGGGCGTATATCGAGGAAGGAGAATTGCCAATTGACAAACTCGCAGCCAAGAAATTAAAGTTTAAAGCTGCTCGGTATGTACTAACTAATGGTGTTTTATATAGACGAGGAATTACGGCCGGATTACAGAGATGTGTACATCCCACCGAGGTGAAAGATTTGATTGAAGAGATCCATGAAGGGTCTTGTGGAGCACATGTAGCAGGTCGGACGCTTTTGCAAAGGGTGATGACGCAAGGATACTACTGGCCGACAGTGAGGGCTGATTGTATAGCCTATGCCAAGAAGTGTGACAAGTGCCAGCGCTTTTCCTCCATCCGAAGAACTCCACAAGCATTGTTGACACCCATAACCTCCCCTTGGTCGTTTGCCATGTGGGGAATTGACCTGGTTGGACCACTGCCAACGACCCGAGGAAGGTTCAAGTACCTAGTCATCGCAGTGGATTATTTTACTAAGTGGGTAGAAGCTGAGCCACTCATTGACATGACGTACGAGAAGGTATACCAATTTGTTTGGAAGAATATCATTTGTCGATATGGTCTTCCTCATGCTTTCATCACAGACCATGGAACACAATTTGATAACGAGGAGTTTGCCGCCTATTGTCATCAGTCAAACATTTTGAAGGTTCATTCAGAACTAGGCCATCCTCAAAGCAATGGACAAACGGAAGTGACAAACAGAACGCTGCTTAACGGTTTGAAGAAAAGATTGGATGATGCGAAGGCAAACTGGATCAACGAGTTGCAATCAGTACTCTGAGCTTACCGAACTACTCCCCGAGCCGCAACTGGAGAATCACCATACATGCTGGCATTTGGAAGTGAAGCTGTCATACCTGCCGAGTTGGGTCTCCCAACACACAAGGTATTGAATTTTAATTCCCCTGTCAGCGATCTAATGAGAAGACTGGATTTAAACATGCTCGAGGAAGTCAGAGAAGAAGCAGCCATTAGAAATGCTGCTTACCAGCATCGAACAGCTTTGTTTTACAACAAGAGGGTGAAGAAGTGCGATCTGAAAGAAGGAGACTATGTGCTGAAGAAAGTAATTCAAAAGCATAACAAACTGGAGGGAAACTGGCATGGACCATACTGAGTTACAGAAGTTGTTCGACCAGGAACTTATCGAATAGCAACTCTAGAAGGCGAGGAGTTTAAGAATGCATGGAACGCAGAGCACCTGCGCAAGTATTATCAGTGATGTATATGTAACGTAGTTCCATCAGTATGAATAAAATAAAAGTATTTTGCAAGTCTCTCTGTTTATTGAAAAAATTTCGGGGAATACTAGTGCTACGCACTACTCGACAAAGCTCGGCAAACTACTCAAGAAAAAATTCCAAACTGTACCAACATAGTTGGTCGACGAGGAGAAAAAATTCCAAACTGTACCAACATAGTTGGTCGACGAGGAGAAAAAATTCCAAACTGTACCAACATTGTTGGTCGACGAGGAGAAAATATTCCAAACTGTACCAAGTATGGTTGGTCGGGGATAAAAACCCACTAACTGCAGTTGGTCGACGAGGAGAAAATATTCCAAACTGCACCAATATAGTTGGTCGACGAGGAGAAAATATTCCAAACTATACCAACATAGTTGGTCGACGAGGAGAAAATATTCCAAACTGTACCAACATAGTTGGTCGACGAGGAGAAAATATTGACCTTGGTTGGTCAGACACATTTTATGAAAAAGACAAAAATTTACCAAGTATGGTTAGTCGGGGATAAACTCTCACTAACTATAATTGGTCGACGAGCACAATTTAACAACCTTGGTTGGCTGGAAACATTTTAAACATTTTTACACTCGTGACTTTATTATTAGGTGATCAAGCAACATTACTGATACTTGTAACTTTTTATTAAGTTGGTCGATGAACAACACGATATTATTATCTTTTTAACAGATATGCATAAATGTAAAGTGTTGATATTTACAAGATAATAGCAATAAAGATTTGCAAGCAAAAATGAAAGTCTTTTCATCAAATTCGAAATAAATTACAAGTTACATTGATAATAAAATGAAAGTTACATTGATATGTATACTAACTGTTACATTAAAAATTCCTATTCTACTGGTCTTTTCCCCTCAGCTTTTGATACAGGTTCCTCGCCAGCAGGCGGATCATTTAAAGACTGAGGAGAATTGATGAAGTTAAAATCTTTCAGCATCCTGACGTTCATCACAGAAGGTCGATCTAAAAGATGCTCGGGATGAGATACCTCAATTTGAGAATGTAAATTGTAGTCACCGAGGTATTTTGAAATTAAGCTCCGAGGAATGGCACGAGCTGGGATCCATTCCATGTCCAAATTGTACGGTGGCACAGGCAAGTCGAGCAACCCGGGATCATGGTAGTCCCGCAGATAATGGCCTTGTTCAAGCTTCAACACACATAAGGCATTCAGCCAGCCCTGTTTGTAGCCCTCATTGTTGGCATTCTGGATACGATCGTCCAAGTGGAATAGAGCTTCGTTGTATCCAGCCATCCAAAATTCCCTGGGCTGTTTGTGGAATTGGTATGTTAGCCTTTCTAGCTGCTCGTGGAGGTTCTTGATGAAAAGCTCCTTATTCTCCAAGACTGATTTCTGCATAGAGAGCTGTTTCTCCAAGTCCCTTATTTTCTTTGACATGTCAGACAAAGCTTGGTTCTTAGCCATTAATTGAAAAGCTTGGTTCTCTAAGGCAGATGTTGTCCTCTGTTCCTCGATAAGCACCCGAGTTAATCTTCCTCGTCCCCGAGGAGCTCTTGATCGTCCCCGAGAAGGTGTAGAGGTGCCCGAACTCCTCAAAGTCTCCAATTCATCCCTTAATTTGGCATTCTCAACCTCTAAAATAAAAATCCCTCGCCAGTCACTGGGATTAGGGTTGTTGAAGAAGAAGCTGCAGACTTCAACTGTGCTAGCTCTTTCTGCAAATTGTTATTATCTTGCTCCAACAGCTCCGCAATTTGTCTACATTCTTCAACTTCACCCCTTAGAGTTCTCTCCCTGACATTGTACCCAGCAAAGAGCTTCTCATAGCCCTTCTCGATAGAAAGCTGCTGGTACTTCTTCTCATACCCCTTATGCAACAGGGCAGTGGATTCTTTATATTGAAACTGAAGGTCTTCAAGCGTGCTTTGTAGATCTTCAATCATTTCATAGTAAGCCACGTTATTTGCCACAGCCCGATCAAGCAGACACTTCTGGTACTGATATGCCTCCACTGCCTGCTCTGAAGCATCATGACCAAGGATGTCAGGAATTTGTGCAGCACTCAGGTCTGTGTGACCAGCTCTAAAGTACTCATTGCATTGTTGTAGCAACTTTGTATCATGAGCAGATAGTAGGTCAGCAGAGAAAGAAAAGACAATCATCAAAAAGAAGATCAAGACAGAGTACAAATAGAAAAAAGACAACCATATAGATGAAAGAGTTCAAATTTTATTAGATCATATTTCAGGAGTACAAATTCTGGGTTACATTTAACAAAAAAGAAAATAGAAAGGTAAACCCGAACAATATTACACCTTTTCCTTATCTCCCAAAACCTTCTCGGAAGGTTGGGAGGAGGAAGGAGGTTGCTCGGCGGGAACTGTAGGTTGTTCGGAAAGCACCAGCTGTTGCTCGGAAGAAGAAACGACTAGCTCGGCAGCAGGCTGGTTGGTTAGGGCATGTTCTCCCATTACCATTGAAGACTCCTCAGAGGTAGCTTAGTCCTCTTCTAATTCTTCTGGAGTAGGAGGGGGACCAGGGATGTGTCTCTAGAAGAGCTCGGATGACTCGTCGACCTTCATTTCCTGAAGGGCAGTAACCCATAGTCCACTTGAGAGACCATGGCAGCACATCCCTTATCCCACCACTTATCCCAGCCAGAGCTGAAGGACTTCTTCACAGCAGCTTTCCTTTTGGCCTTCTCCAAGGCAAGCTTCTCGGACAGTAGGTGTTCAGCAGCCTTCAATTTATTTTCTGCCTCTTCCTTCTGCCGAGTTACTTCCTGGAGATGGTCCAACCTCTCCTCAGTAATTTTGAGTTTATTTTCCAGCTCTCCAGCGGCTTTGAGCTTTTCCTCAAGCTCTTC
The DNA here is from genome assembly GCA_949130495.1 of Sambucus nigra. Classification (NCBI taxonomy): domain Eukaryota; kingdom Viridiplantae; phylum Streptophyta; class Magnoliopsida; order Dipsacales; family Adoxaceae; genus Sambucus; species Sambucus nigra. The sequence continues at coordinate 238,594,529 of OX422211.1, forward strand.
ATTGGCCTTCCCCAAGGCATTCACTTTCCTCTCCAAATCCCTGGAGGCATCAGCATCCCGAGTTTTCTCCTGCTCGGAGGAAGCAAGTTTCTTCTCCCAGACCGCCTTATCAGTAGCGTACTTCTGGCGAGATTCTTCCAAAGACTTCGTAGCTTCTTCCAGAGCTCCCTCCACACTGGACGAGGAGCAAGAAGCTTTGATTGCTTCATCCTTCTTCAGGATTATGTTGAAGCAGCTCGTCAACTGTGAACAGAAAAAGAAAGCAAGTCAGAAACAGAAATGACAAAGGGAATATAAAAAATTCTAAGTAAAGATACTTACAGAAGCAAGGTGACGAGCAGCTAGTGAGGTAACCATATCCCGAGTAAGGTTTTCTTCGGTACCTTGAACCTCGGGAATGGTCAAGGACTTTACCGAGCTCATGTCAGAGCTCGGGGGAACAAAATTAGGAACTCCAGTCCCAGCAGCTGGGGGCTGTGAGATGGTTTCAGCCAAATGAACCAAGGAGCTTTTCTTCAGCCTCCTCGGGGGAACAGGTACAGCCAAGGAAGAATCCTTGGACGGTGATATCACAATCACCTCTCCAGGAGCAGCAGGCCTGCTCGGAGCCACTGCGGGCTTCTCGTCAGTTTTTGCAGGAGCAGCTGGAGGAGGTACAGCAGTTTTCTTTGTCCCCTCCTTTGGGACATCTATCTTGATCCTTTTTGACTCTCCAGAACAGGAGGCAGTTTTTTCAAACAGATTGGGATGTCTTCTATTCTTCATCCGCTCGCTCAAAGGGATATGAGATTCAGGCGATGAGCTTGCAGAAGCTGGTACAGGTTCTGCTTCACTAACCACTGGACGAGCAGTGAAGGAAGTTGTGTAGCTCTTGTACTGGAGCAGATAGGAAGCCGACCTGATATGCTCGTCGGCAACCCTTTGATGCAAACCCCAGATAAGTCCCAAATGCCTTATATTGACATCTGTTTCTTTTGGGCACCTTCTCTTGCTATCAACTACAAATAAACAAATATCGTTATCAGTAACACATTTTATCAAACACAAAACAAACATGATTTCAAAGTAAATAAAATAAAATAAAAATAACCTATCCCATTGCCATAAGGAGGGCATCTGGGACCCTGGTAAATCTCATTTTCGGTTAAAGGAGGGTGTTGCCAATTTTTTACAACAACCCCATGTTCAAAATAATCCCTGTTGGCATCAGGGAGATTGACTACTAAGGCTCTATCTATAAACCTAGTTTTTAAATAATAAATATTGTCATTAACTGTCCATCTATAGCAGTACATGATTTTTGGAATTCCTATACGAGTTCCATGCACTTGATTTAATTTATGCACCCCATTAACTATTCTCCATGTGTTGGGGGCTATTCGTGCAGGAACAACATCAAAATACTGACAGAATTCCAGACACAGAGAATTTGGTGGAAAAGAAAATCCACACTCAGCAAAAAAGAGACTGGGGAACCAATGTCCCTCAGCCAAATTGAAATAATTAGAAGGCTCAGAAAGCTCTTCCAAGACAACCCAAGAAGGAATGGAAAAATCAGAACGAAATTTCTCAAGAGACTCAACAGGATAAACCATGATGATGAATTAAAAGAAATAAAGATGAAGGAAGAAGATCTTACAGGAAAAGAACGGATCTGTTGACAATGAACGACGGAAAAGATGAACGCACAAGAGAGTAGGAAGAGACGATGTAAAACTCAAAAGATGGAAATTTGAAAAGATAGAAGACAATGGGAGTGTCTGTGAAGTTTAAATACCTTACCTTGGGAACTGGCGAAGTAATGATTACAAAAAGGATGATTACGTTACCGGCGGCTAAAAAGATGAAAAGTGGCGCGGGAACCAAAGCGGGCAACAGCGGCCGAAAAGACGAAAAGAAACGCGGGAATCGAAACACGCAGAAAAGTCCAAAAAAGCATGATTCTATGAATTTGGAAGGAGAAAATAAATACAAGGGAAACGCTCCTAAAAATTAGGAAGATTATTTAAAGCTTCCGTATTCCGAGAAAGAATGTTCCATACTCCTCAAATTTCGAACTCTGAAACATTGGGGGCTTCTGTTGATACCAAATTTAATCTACTGACGTGGACCAATCATACGAAGACACGTGGCTATCTACATGGCAACAACAAGCACTTCCGAGATGATCACACGCTCCGAGGAACCATGTTACTCCGAGAAACTCATACGCTCCGAGGAACAGACCTCTCCGAGGAACTCATACGCTCCGAGGAACAGACCTCTCCGAGGACTACTTGAATACCAGGAAGCTCAGGCGGTCCGAGCAATTCAGGCGGTCCGAGCTGCATCTCGAACAAAGCATTAATAGCTGGATAACCAACAGTTCAACTGGTTCATTAAATGCTTATCATTTAGACGCACACGCTTGAAGGGCATTAAATGTATTACCCTTTCATATGTATATCATTTAATGTATCACCCTTTCAGATGACAGCCTCAAGGCTATAAATACGTTGTACAATCCTCATTGTAAAGGGACCGGATACCGAATCCAGAACGGAATTTTTCACAAATCGAGAATTCCCAAACACTCAGCAATAAAACAACAGTGGACGTAGGCCATTCTTATAAGGCTGAACCACTTTAAAAATCTTTTGTCTCATTTATTTATCTGTGATTGAATTATTAGAGTGATCTAATTTTTTACATCAACACATATATATTATAAAAAGGTGAAAATACTTAAAGCATTTAAAAAATATTAGACCTATTTATACTAGCCCTTGGGTCACCTAGGGACCTTATAGGGGTCACCTCCCTCTAGGATGGGTAAATGTTCCCTTCTTAACTACAAAGCCATGGGACCTATACTTCTTGTTGGAGTCTGGAAGATTGAGGACCAAGGCCCTTTCAGCCTATCTTGCTTTCAGGTAATAGACCTTATCATTGGTCATCACCCACATATAGCAATAACGAAATTCTTAGATCCATAATTGGGTCCCATAGAGCACTTTTATACTGTTAACACAATTTACAATCATCGAGGTTCTGGGATACCACTGGGAAGGGACTAAATAAAAAAACTCACAAAACTAATGGAATACACGATTTGGAGGAAATATGATTCCAAACTCAATTACAAATTGGGAGAAAATCCAATGACCACCATCAAAATTGTATAAGTCCAAGGGGCGTGAGTCTAACTAACACTACGCCATATATAAAGAATGGTCCCAATTACTTCGTCACAATCCAAACTCGTGACTATTATAAAATATTCATGACCAATGTTGCAACCAAGGGAAGGGTAAACCAAATAGGGAATTTGTCACGATTTTAAACCGTGACAACAATGGTCCCGGCCCCAGACCATAACCTAACCATAACTATTTATGGGTAAAAATTGGCGCCATTTTTGTTAAGTGGGTTGTCACGATTTTAGAACGTGACCAATAATTGTATAGTATTCACGGTATTGAATCGTGACGTCTAACAGTGACGACATTTTAATTTGAATTGGTCACAGCTTGGGACCTTGACCACATTTGGTGACAAACTGGGTCACGACTGGGGATCGTGGCAGTTCATGGGGACTCGTGATAATTTTTTTTGGTCACATAAGGTATCATGTCTTCAGACCGTGACCATTTTACAGCTATAAATAACCCCCTAGGTTTTTTTCATTTCACTTGACATTGATCTCTCTCTTTTTCTCTCACTCTTACTCTCTGTTCATTCACGATTCCACCAACACTCGTTTCACCCATCGACGACCACTCTCTCTCTCTCCCCCTATGTATTTGTGTGTTTCTGTGCGTGTGTGTGAAATTGAAATTAGGTATATATGAATGTGAATGTGAAATTGAAATTGAAATTAAATTAAATTAAGTTACACCCATTTAGTTGTGTCGAGATTGGGTATATATATGAAATTGGACCCATTTGGTTGTGTAAATGTGAAATTGGGTATATACATGAAATTGGACATATATACACACACACACACACACACGTACATATATATACAGACATACTCACAAGTGCACATATATATACACAAATGTGCACATGTATAGAACAGGAATTCCTATATATACAAGAAGTCCCTCAATTACTCGCACGTGCGCACACACACACACATATATAGGTTTAAACAATCACCCATATATATACGCACAATTTCACACATATATACATATATACACACACTCTTACACATATATACACACATTCACACGCGAACATATATATACACATACGCGAACACGTCTAACACATCAACTCCTATATATATACATGAAGTCTCTCTTATACTCACACGTGCACACATACACACCCACATAGACACATATATATACTTGTACACAATCGCACATATCTAAACACACAAGTTCACACGTTTATACGTATGTGCACGCATACTCACACGTGCACATATATATATACACATACGAGCACACATATAAGTCCTGAATTCTTATACATACATGAAGTCCTTCGTATACTCACTCCCGCACATATACACACACCCCACATATATACTTTCACACAATTTCACATATATATACATATAATTTATCACTTATATACATATAGGCACACACTCATACACATATACACACACATACTCACATGCGCACATATATATACGCATACAAGGACACATATAACACATGAAAAACTATACATATATGAAGTCCCTCATATACTCACATTCACACACACACACACTTACACAAACACACACACACATGTATATATAGCAGAATTCTCACCTACATCATGCTTTATACATCATTCATACATCACACCTAGTTGTAGGACCTCAAAAACTATTTTTCCAAAATTTTATTTTTCACTTGAAATTAACCTTCCACTAAACCCATGTCCAAAAAATTAGGTCAAAATACATTTTGTAGCTATTTTTAAAAAATTCACAAAAAACTGCTCAAAATACCTTATAAATAAGGGTTTGCGCTAGCCTTTTTTTGTGATTTTTTTTAAAAATAACTACAAAATGTATTTTGACCTAATTTTTTTAATATGGATTTATTGGGAGGTTAATTTCAAGAGAAAAATAAAAAAATTGGAAAAAAGATTTCTTAGGTCCTATAATTAGGTGTGGTTTATAGTGTGATGTACACATCATGATGTAGGTGAGCCTTCCTATATATATATATATATATATATATATATATACTAGTATATGCCTGTGCCTGAAGGCACAATGAAATTTTTTCAAAGTACGTAATCGCAAAATGGCAAAAAATTTCAATGTACATAATCACAAATGGGATAAAATTTTCCTAAGTACATAAATTACAAACCGGCAAAAATTTTGTTCCCCGACAAAACTTAGTGTAGTCTAAAATATTCAATGTGTAAACAATTTACGTTAATTTTTTACAACACAAATGTGAAAATAATTTTAAAAATTTGGGCAAAATTTTCTTTATTTACAGGACTATCCACCCTGTTACAAAATAAAAATAGTCCACAATAAAGTTTTCCAAAGAACGTAGTATCAAAACAACAAAAAAATTTAAGGTACGTAATTGCAAAATAATAAAAAAATTCTTTCCCCAACACGTGCCATGCATCTACAAACCGACCCACTATTACCGCCGACCCACCACCGTATAAATCAAGTCGAGCTGCCAACAAACCGACCCACCATGGTTTTAAACTTGTGTAGAAATCAATGCATTGAAGAGTTAATCAACTCGACACAGTTGAGAGTTAATCGGCAGTGGCATCATCGCCATCGACGTATTTATGATGGCCATCCTTAGCTTCTGAATCATAAGCATTATGATCTTCATTATTTGCATCACTTTGTGGATTTTCAATCCAACTATTGTATCTAAATGAAACAAAATTTATCATTAAATCTTAAGATGAAGAAAACAATTTGTAGATAATAATACATGAAAATATAAGTGTGAAAACAGTACCAAATATGTGAGGGACCAACTTTGAGGCTATGGGAGCTTTCTAATGATCATTCCTCAATTGTTAAACATTTGCGATCGTAATCATAATCCTGCAAATGAGAAAGTGTACCAAATGTATACCTTATTTACATATGCATACATACATGATATAAAAAACATTGATACCACAAAGAATTGGCACCCCAGAATCTGCATACATGACATTTGTGTACCAAATGTATCCCTTATTTACATCACAAAAACCAAAAAAATATTTCCAGTATTACTTTTTGCAGTAGTAGTAATATAAACCAAAATCAGAAGATGAATCATTAAAACCTCAACTTTGTGTACGAAATGTAGAATGTATCATCGCGAGGATGATACAGAGAACTCTAATTCAGTATATTTCAGACCTGATATGATAGCAGACCCACGACATGCAACAGTCTCCATATCTAGGCCTATTATCAGAAATCCAAACCAAAGTTAACATAGCAAATTACCTGGATTTGTTAAAAAAAATAGCATTGTACCAACGAACGCATTAGTAGCTAAAAAATAGCATTGTACCAAAAAAAAAAGAATTATCATAAATCTGTCACCTCCTCCTTCCCAAGTCCACGCTCGTCCTTATATGCTGCTGATCCGAATGCAGACCCCAACTCCTTCATTGTTGCTCCATCCTTATGCAGACCCAAACTCCCTCATTATGCAGATCCGAATGCAGACCCCAACTCCTTCCCAAGCCCATAACCTCTCCTCTACAACATCCTTATTGTTGTTGCCAGTGTTTGGACTCTCCCTTAACCTCTTCAAGTTACCCACTTAAAGTTAACATATTCATTGTTGCACCTACTATCACTGCTACTTCCCTTGACCTCTTCATTGTTGATTTCCTTAACTTCAAGTTAACCTCTTTAATCCCTTGACTTCATTGCTCCTGCTGCTACTCTTCAATCCCTTGACTTCATTGGTTCGTAGCTTTAATTCTCTTTATTTCTATTTATGTTCTGCATAACTTAAATGCATATGAGACCATTTGTTAAACAAAAGTTGGTTTAGTAAGTTAGCATTTTTTTAAACTATTGACATACATAATAATCATGATCACAGTTGGATGAAATGCGACATATAATATAATCATGCAACCTACTCTATATACTGTGAAATAAGGGGATTAAATCCCATGTCTTGAGGTACGTAGTCTATGATTTTATATAGGTACACAAAGATCACTTGAATATCGCCACTGAATTAAAGAAACTCCATAACTTCATTTGAGCGGGCTTGGACTCGTATAATTGAGCCCAAAGTTTCAGAACCACATATTAGTATAAATTGAATTTGTTATCTTCAGCTCTCTTTGTCAATGTTCGTCACCTTGTCGGGCTGATGTAACAATATAACAATTTTTCTTATTCTTCCTAGATTATGATCTACAAAATAAATAAATATAAGCACAATATTATGGTTTTTGAAATAATTATTTCATTTTATCAAAAGACAAAACAATCAAATATAGCTAGATGGAGTGTTTTTGTCTCCAAAATGAATACATGCCTTCATTTCACATAAGCACAACCAAATGTTGAACCAAGCAATTGTTCAGGTCTGATCTAATTGAAATTATGGATAAGTTGAGAAAAAAATATACACCCGTTGTGATAAAAAAAAGTAAAATGGGATATTAAAAATGAGCTCTCACAAAACACAAAATGGAGTTGAATGCTTATAATACCAGTGGAGAAATTAAGTGTATATAATTTAGTAAAGGGTGGCAAAATGTCATGAATGCTTATAACAAAAATATAAAATAAACCCACAAAAAACCCCTGTTGCTAACTGAAACACACGCACACAGTAGCAGCAGGTAGAAATTGCTCTAGCCTCCATGTGACCTATGACTATGATGGTGGTGGTCAGGTTTTTTCTTTTTGTTGGTGTTGCTACCGTTGTCCTGTGCACTATTTTATGGATTCTTCCACTCCGTCTGATGTTTTCGATGGCCAATCTGGGATGGTTTGGGTGTTACCCGAATCGAATCTTTGACCCACAACTTTGTGGTTATTCGCCCCGAGTTGCGTTGCTCGCCTCAGTGATTGTTGGACTGTGTTGCCTCCCGTTTATTGGTCTTTTTACAGCGCTTTCATGCCCCACCATTTTTTTTATTCTTTAATGTGCTACCTTTGTATTTGATAAGAAATATTCTCTTCCATACTGTCACCCCATGACCACGCCCGAGCCTATGCATGTGTAAACTGCCCAATTGCCTAGCACTGATCATCTTTAGATAAACGTGCAATCGCGCAGGTTCATCTTGGACACCTTCAGGTCTTCAACAACTAAACAACTCCACATCCTTCTTCCTAAAAACAAAATGCAAAAGATCCCAATCAATTGAAATTTAAACATTTTAGCCAACAACAGTAAAATAAAACATTCCATCCAATATGAATTTATAAGAATAGTGATGTTCGTTGAGAGAATATGTCCATAATACCTTCGGTAGCTAAATGAATTAAATGAATTCTCTAACAACCAAAAACTTCAAGTAATGTAGCCTACCATCATGGACTTATCTGCTTCAAAAAAAGTTCTTAGAACTTAAATGTCCTTCCCGTTGCTTCCAATAATTTCCCCACACACATTTGAGCCTCTACAATAACATTATGCAAGACTGAGAAAAAAAATGCTTAGTGACCACACAAACATATATAGAGAAATAAATGTAAAAGAACTGCTTAAATAGAACATAATAGAAGAAACTCGTAAATAAATACGACTGGAGTACATGTTCACAAAGATAATAAGCAACCCAAAAATAAAAATAAAAAAGCAAGTCTACCCAACGCCGGCGATGGTCTTCGATATTCGACGGTTGAAGCGAGAGAAAAAGATATGGGTTCGATCTAAGGCCAACAATTTGATCAAAATAAACCAAAAGAACAAATCTACGGGGAAACACCACCCACCTCCTGCTGGTACACATAGGTACAACCCCCTACAGCAGCGTTGGAGAGCTACAAACCTGTGTAAAATGAATACAAACCTGTCGAAAACAAAAGTTTAAATATTTAGAGAGGGAGAGTGTACCTTTTTAAAGTGAGATAAAAATAATATCAGTTTTGGGGTTAGTGTATTAGCCAAAGGTTTCGAAATGGGTTGGATCTGAAAAATAAAAATATGTGCCGAGTTAGATCTAAAAAGAAAAAATCGAAATGGAAAATAAAATTTAAAATAACTTGGTCTGAGGATGATTAATCAGGGTGAAATCAGTTAGCGGCATCGCCGCTGAGTTGTCGGCGTGTGTGCGTGCATTTTTTAGAAATGAGGTCCGTGCGAGAGAGAGGGAGATTGAGCCACCTGTGTCAAGTTTGTGAGAAATGAGGTCGCGTGAGAGAGAGAGAGAGAGAGAGAGAGAGAAAGAGATGGAGCTGCATAAATGCATAAAGCCATTACCAACTGTATGAGATCACAATGTTAGGAGGCCTATCAACTATTGCATTATATTGTACTTGTGGGGGTGAGTTCTTAGCTCTCTACACCTGTTCGACTCCTTAGTTGGTTCCCGCTATGGTTGATGGGGATCCTGACTGGTGTCCTGAGGTCGTAATGTTTTTGACATCTTTGTTAGTTGTCTGCTGCTACCTTTTGGGCTGCCATATCATGTTGCTTTTTCGGTCTTCCCATTGTACAAAATATAGGCCTTACTCTGAAAACTTGAAGAGGAATTAGATGAAAAGTCGAGACAGAGAACTTAATGAGGAATTATTTTTCTCCAAAGGTGAAAATTCAAGGTCGTTTAAAACTTTGCATTACCTAAAAACCTTTTAAGTCTGCTGCGAATCTCTATATATATTGGTTGATTCTGTAAGAACACGGTGAATTTTTTTTGCTGAAATTGAGTCCTTGAAACTGCAAAAAAATAGAAAATACCAAATCATCAGCTGAATAGCGAAATTGAAACTTAATTTAATCAAAATCTGGTTAAAACATAATCATTTCAAAGTACACACCTTCATTTCAAAGTACACGCCTTCATAAAGCTCCTTACTTCAGATCCTGTAACATTTATAAGACAGAGAGTTCAGTCACTATTCTTTAGTAAAAACAAAAGAGTCGAGATATTAGAATTACTCACTTGGATATTACAAACTAAAATCTAATAGCACATACCTATACTCGGGTTCACACTTGAGCAATAGGAGTATATACCTCTGAACATTAACAATTAAAAGACTAAAATAACAATAATAACTGCTAAAAGAACCCCATATAAAAGAACAACAAAAACCAAAATTGGATCATAATCACTATCTTCATCAATGTAAACAACGCAAAAGATGATTCTTAAAGCATAAGTAATACCATATCTTCAACAAACTTATGCAACAACTATTATCATTCAACCATCCCCCTCCCTACCACAAACAATATGACCTATTAAAAAAATCCAACACTCCAATAAAGACGTAAAATAGAAAATCTATATAAACAAAAGTACTAATGAATAATTATTTAGATATTATTCAATATCAAATACATTTTCCTTGCAATTGTGCATCTTTCAAAATTTCTTTCAAGGAATTTAGTTAAAGAGGAGAATTTCATGTGTTTTTTTACAAACTAATGGGATCATAACTTCACACGACTCTCAACACTTTTAATCAATCTCAAACTGAGATAAAGAGCGAGTCCTATTGTTATTAATATATCTACTTGTAATAAATATTAACATCATAGACCAAAGAAGGAAAAAATTATGTTCATACAAATTTCAGAACCCGATAAAAAATTTCATACATGTTCATACACAATCTGAAGCCTAATATTAACGATTGCCCCAACTTGTGTGTGTTTTGTGATGTCCGCTTAGGATAAGAGATTCCTCCGGACTTTTCTATAGAGCACGAACGAGACACCAACAGTAGATGCGTTTGTGTGTCGCATATATATATATTTATTTATTTATTTAATTATTTACACATTGTGGTGTACTTTATATGGGAATGTACCCTTTTAGTCTAAAGATATAGACGATGCTCAATGATAATAAGGTTGGGCTAATAAAATGATGTGGATAATTAAGGACGAAGATGAGTCCTAATGAATAATGTGGCAGACAATTATTAATAAGAATAATAATTGGGTAGCCTAAGAAAGTAGGCAAACATTTAAGAGAATGAATAATGGAGTAGCCAATTATTAATGAGAAAAATAATTTGGTAATATAAGAGAATGAAACTTATAGTCTAATGGGGTAGATGGCAAGGAATACGAATTTAATCATTAAATGGTCAAAAGATATAGATAAGGGTTACAGGATATTATAACGTAGGAATATGCACCTAGTTTATGTAAATTGTAAATTTTATATTATGAAATCTAATCAGGGATTTGGGGTGTCAGACATGAGTACCCACTTTTAGTTATTGCATAGTTGAATGGATTATTCTTACATGACTAATTAAATAATAGAAATTACAATTCTCATTTGATTGAGGATACGAGTAGGACTGCTTCTAGATGAGAGGGAAGTACTCATTATATGTGACCGTCGATGGGGAGACGTGAAATATAAGTTAGTAACAAATTGTATATTTACAGGTGAAGAATCCTTGCACACCTCGGTCTATGACCCAAATTATAAATGTTTTTCCACCAGGTAATCTTAATGACAGGGATAGCAGGACTGACGATGGACCAGACTTGCAGTTGCATTGGACGTTGCGGATTTCGCTCCATTGATTCTAGTATAGGTTGTACTATATCTTTTTGTCAATTTATTTCATATTGGGATTCGTATGAGCATTCGTCCAAGGGTTAATTTACATCAGTTGTACTTAGCTTTACATTATGGACATTGTATAATGATTCAGTTTTTATTATTCATGTGCTGAATCGGTTTTATTCAATGTGGATTTTGGTATAAAATAAAGAAAATTTATATTCCTTCAGTGCTGAGAATGGTTTAAATTGTTGATAATCCTCATCTTCAGCGTATCGTGTCTAGCCAACCTTTATGTGGAAAAATGGGGGTTGTTACATTTTTTAATATTCTTTGGCACATGGGTTTTAATCAGATAAGGTTAACAGGTTGTTTATTCTAATTTTGTTAGGTTAAGTGGTTGCTACTTGGGTCAGATTAATGGTTGTTGGTACGGTTCAAGGTAGAAATGGGTTTAAGGAGCAAGTTGGGTTGGTTGGATTCGGGTTGTAAGTGGGGGAAGTGGCCGGAGAGATAAAGGTGAGGCTGAAAGGAGGTAGGTGGATGCCAGCATGTGATGTCGCCACAGGTGGCCATGTATGGGAGCTGCGAAAATAGGTCAACAGGTCGAAGGGTTGGGTAATGGGTTTTTAATGTCCAAGCTGCTGAGTTGAATGGTTGGGGTAGGTCGCTGGTTAAGGTGGTTAGAACCGGAGTTGGGTTAGGTTAGGAAGTTTTTTATTGGTCTGGGTTATCCATTAGTAAGAGATGGAGTTGGGGGAGTTTATGGGTAGCTTAGTCTGGTTTGGTGAGGTGGGGTGGGTTTTAAAAAAAAAATATTCGATCGACTCGCGTGTCCATTGCCGCTGGCATGGACCAATTATAACATAGGAATTAAAATTAATGGGTTGTTAGGTGTTTTTTTATTAATGTTCACTAAAATATTCATCTTTTAATGTTCACTTCTGAACCTCTCTCTCTCTGTATATATATATATATATATATATATATATATACATATACATATAAGTTTTGGGGGTAAGGCGTGAAAAAACGTGCATTTTTAGGGGGTAAGGCGTGAAAAAATGCGAGTTTTTTTTAAGTATATTAAAAAAATAGTATTTTAATTTACAAATTCAGACATAATTTTAAGGTATGTACCATTTTAGTATTTTTAATAGCCTTATCATAGTAAAAAAATTATTAGATTATATTTAAAAAGCCGAAAATGCCTTTTTAGGCCTAAGGCCCGCTAGGCTTCTAAGGCTTAAGGCTTGTCGGTCACGCCTCGTATTTTTTAGAACCTTGATATATATATATATATATATATATATATATATATATATATATATATATATATATATATGTGTGTGTGTGTGTGTGTGTGTGTGTGTGTGTGTGTGTGTGCACTGGGGGTATGGTCCTGCGGACGTCACGGGTGTATTCGTGCTTACATCTCATTTTCCTGCCTATGATGCAAACTATTTTTTTACGTAATGTGATTGATTATAAAGTAAAACAACACATGCAGAGATAGAGATGAGCTGAGAATAATGGAGAACATTTTTGTCTCATGTCCGAGCTTGATGGGGCACCCAATTATCTTTAGGTTTTATCTATAATGCCTTTGTTATCAGTTATGTTGTATTAATTTATAAAAATAAAGCAAAAAGCCCTCATACAACAAATATCGTATAACAATTTGCATACGATCAAGCCACACAAATAATCTTCTACTAATCACAAATTGTGCCTAATAATTTTTATCTATGTATAAGCAACAAATAGATTCCAACACAATAAGGTTTGGTTTTATAATGTACATAGCCCTTTCGAACTACTAATCACATAAAATAAATAATATAACGTATAATATAAATAACATAACACAACTATCAACATTTAGTGTGTGATACATAAAGTCCCTCCCATTAGGAATCCACATTCACCCAGGATGACATACCCTCCCATTGGGAATCTAGATTCGCATGTCTACATCCATAAATACACTCAAATACATCCATTCCCCTACATTACAACCTAAAAAATAGGAAAATTCTTACCCACAAAACAATTATAACTGGAGGAAGAAGAATAAATCGTTATCTGGTTATAGTATGCCAAACTAAAAAAATCAAATTCGTTGTAATATCAATCATGTTTTCTAAAAAAATATTAGGAAATATGAGTGTTACCAATTCTTCTATGATCTGAAAGGAATTCACCAATTCTCCACAAAAAATAAATCCAAACATATATGATCACATAAAAATTTACCAAATATAATACATATGGAATGTGACGCGAACCAATAATATTGTGACATCGATCATCAGAAGAAGCTCATATCACTCACTGAACATGGTCGGTACATCATCTCCTTGCTTATGGCCATCTAGGCATCCGACCATAATAATTCAATGATATTAGTCTGAAACATCAAGCATGCGTGTGGGTCACATATATGAATAAGTACAGCCCCCATTATATGAACGTGGGGTAGTCTCTTCAGCTGATTGTAATTAAACATTCGTTAACTAACTTTAGAATGTAAAAGGGTGAAATTGCCTAACTTATACAAACACTATGACTATCCACCTAATTATCTCTCTCTCCCCTTTAAATAGTACATGCTCCCACTCAAGGGAGCGAAAGAAAAATGGATATGGACAAATATAGTTTTGAGATTTTGTACCCATTATTGTTGATGATTGAATAATAAACCCCTTCGCAACACCTGTGGGTGTAGGCATCATTCTGGACAAAGCACGTTAATCGCCTAGCTCAATCGAAATTCCTCACCTCGCTCTTTTATCTAGTCCATTGATTTATTTATTTGTTTAGGTTACTTTTGCTATTTATAAGCTAAGATCCATAAATGCACATACTAAGTTTAGACGATAACAAATCAACGTCGTTTGTGGGAATTTTAAGCCATTTGTTATTTTCTACCATCTCCTTTCCATAAAACCTTGAACCGTGACTGTTCAGATACCGTTTACAATCCTTAGAAATAGGAGAAGATACGGAAAGAAATCGTGCAAATGAAACCATTCCACTTTCAACACCAATTGGAATGGGGGGGGGGGGCATAGAAGGAATTATGATGATCTTGTCTAAAGGCCGAGAAGCATTGAAAACAATAATAAATAACTGACGCAAACACTTGAGGCTGGACAGGGCAACCCCGGAGGAGAATCCACCAACTTGGCAGGAGGCGCACCCAGGTAAAATAGAGGAAATGTCACCTCCAGTTCCTTGCCATGGAGGATGATATACATATCACATTCGGTCATTATAGAACCCAAAGAGGCTAAATGGGGGATCAGGGGAAAAAGAGAGTAGTTTAAGATATTATGGATCTTAAAATGACAAGTCGTACATCCCGGGAGCCACCGCGTCTCTCGGAACAACTGATTTTGAGGACGAACAAACATTCTCCGAAGAAAGGCCTAAAGTACTAAAAAGGTTGAGTAGAGGTTATGCATTTGATCAACTAGGCCCACAAGAAGCAATGATGCAATATCATAGAGATCCTGATGGATTAAGACAGCATGGGGAACACTCCTTCCAGGATGACATAGTGTTTGGCTAGACCTAAGGATGCGGCACGTAGGTCAGTAAAAACTCACGATTAACTAGGAAAATCCATCACGGCCATGAAGACCAACCCTGGAAACGATCAATTCAGTTGAGAATGTAAATAGTCCCAGGGTGGTTCCAAACTAAACTAATAATAAATTCTAAATTTTATCTTTTTCTCAAATTAATTCCCATGCATACAAAACCGACTTTAAATAGATTTTATCTTGTTTATCCTAAACATGCATTTATGTGATATAAATCATAAATCATTCAAAGCATGCAAACAAATCGTGAAGACAATGATTCGGGAAAAATCCCCCGCAAGGGCAAAACCTTTATTCAATTTAATATATATATATATATATATATATATATATATATATATCGCAACTTACAAACTTTTACAACAGAATCTATAGTAGATGAATCTCCCGCATACAGTCCTTCATCCACAACTATGATCCTCGCAAGAATCGCACGACCGTAGTCCTATCTTCACTAGTGATTCCCTCGGGCAATTAAAGGTCAGCCATGGATATGCCTTCTTCACAAAGGTATATGCAAAGTGATACACGCACTCTAGTGTTTAAACAAATTCACAAACTAGATTTGCAGAATGTTGTTATGAATTAAAAAGTGTTTAACAACACAAAAACTTAAAGAACTTTTGCACCAGATATGCAGTAACGTCTTTGTCAAAAGTTTTAAGAAATATGAATAAGAAACAATGTTTTATAAGCGAAAATAAATTTTGAGGCGGCGCGTTCTCGTTCAAACAAGAATGAAGCCTCATTCAAACGAGATATGCATCTCATTCGAATAACATCTGGAGAAAATTACTTTTTTATTTTAAAACAAATCCAGGCTCATTTTAAATATAGAAAAACTAAAATCATTCCTATTCGTTTTAATAAAAAATAAACATCCCAGAAATAAAGTTTGTAAATGAATTTAAACTCTAAAATGCTTTATACCTTTAAGGGATGTCGGGAAGTCTCTTTGTTGATGTCGATTTGCCATGACAGTACGTGACGATTTGTAATGGGATACGCCCAACTTATCCTAAAACAAACTAACGGGATATATTTTAGTGATATTGGATCAATTCATGATTTTATTGAATATTAATTTGAAACGAAAATGTCATTTTTTAAAGTTTGCTAGTCTTGAGTGCTACATGTTGATATTGTAATATGCATTTATTGATTTTGATGATATAAACACATTAATCTTTATGAGTTAATCTTATGCTATATGTTTAGTATCCTTGTTCAAATATTTGTGACATCCTTGAAATTTTTTATGGGAATGACACTTGTGATATGTTTATGCTTAGATCGAAAAAATCTCATGATTATTGATTTTATAGATAATTCTTGAATATATTGAAACTTACTGGAAATTATATGCTAAAATTATTTTATCTCATGAAAAGATGCACTTCAATTTTTATATGCATATTTGCCTTAATTGGTATCCCTTTGGGGGAGATAAATGGTTATTGAAATTTATTTGAGGATAAATGTTTATTGAATATGATTATAATTTTTTTTTTATGGTATTAATAATCCCAAGATTTTTTTTGGCTCGTATCTCGAAAATGACAAATTTATTAACTATGCGACAAAATTTTATGCCTTTATGTAACACAACATTCTAGCCCATTTGTGCACTTCACATTTTCTCTCTTATCTATCTTTTAAGATGTCAAAGAGTTTTTATGTTGTGTGGGTTGGAAAATTCCCCGGAATTTATACTACTTGGGGAGATTGTGAATCCCAAATTAAGGGAGTTAGCGGTTCTCAATATAAAAAATATTATTCATTTGATGCCGCAATGCTTGTTATTCTCTCATCTCTGCCACAATCCCCTTGGGTGAAACCTCTTTCATGGCCATTTGTTTTGCCTCCAAATGTGCACTCACATGCTTCTAATCCTAATGAATATGTTGCTTGCTCAACTTCTCAAAATAGTGCTAAAAATCCTATCAAAGTTGTTATTGAGAAAATCACAATTGAGGGAAACACTAAAGATGTGTGTCATCTTGTTAACAACCTTAAGTTGTAATCTTTTATGAATATGTTGTTGTTTTCCAATTTGATGCCTTGCGCATTATTTGATGTTATTCCTATCTATCTCTTGAACCAAATATATGTTATGTGAGATTATTATGTTAAATATGTGCTTAATGAAATATTCATGGTATTCACATATGTCCCTTACAATTTATGGTTATATCCCATACTCATATTATTTTTGTTAGGGGGAGCTTCGCATTTTATCCTTGACACTTGATTTATATGAAAAATCTTTTTGATAATGTCAAACGGGGGAGAAATATTTTTGATTCACTAATTGTGCTTAATCTATACATTTTATGGATCATTGTGAATCATTGTTTGTCATCATCAAAAAGGGGGAAATTGTTAATGAAAAAGTTATTTATCCCTAATTAATTAAATTAGTTTAATTAATGTACATTTTAGTTTAATGTAATATATTAATTTTGATGATTCCAAACATACTTTTATTAATTATTTTTTATACTATCATTTTGTATGTACAATTATATATCTGTACTTATATAATAGTTAATATAATTATTAAGTATATTATTTCATTTCATTTTTTTTGTACTAATTATGTTATGTAAGTATTAATATTTTTAAGTCGATAATATATAATATATTACTTTGTAAAACTATGTTTATATATACATTAGTCTACATCATACACTTTGGTTATAATGATTTTTTTATTGTAGTTCGTCCTATTACATTTCCATGGAAAGTCATATCTGCTACTTGCTTTTATGAGCTTTAGTCTTATTATTTCTATACTCTTACCTACTGCAAATAAACTTAGCTTTTGTCTTTCTCTTGGAACTCATGAAATGGCATAAGTCTTGTTTGACATATAGTACAGTGATGAAATGGTTTAAAATCTTGAGAAGATATAGGATTGTAGCCTTAGCTTGATTTGACCTCTTAGGTCCCTAACTGTCCGTATTAGACATATCAAGAAGCTTTAAGTTCCTCTATTTTAATTATATGCTTTGGACTATTTAAAAGCAACGTTGGTTTTATACTCAACAGTTTTCGTACCTTATATATATATATATATATATATATATATATATATATATATATATATATATATATATATCATATTGAATATGGTCCGATTGAAACTATTTTATTACCTCGACATTGTTTTAATTATTCCGTACAGTGCACCTGCACTACAGATTTCTTACGCTACCTAGTACACTTTGAGCAGTTATGGTATGATATAAATTTTGTTACTTTGGGCAGCTTTTCTTGTGTTGTACGATTATATGAGATAGATCAATTTTTTTTTAATCCTTAGCAGTCCAATCGACAGTCGTTTTTCTATCCTTATTGTTCGTTCTCTCGTGGCAGAATTCTCGAGCCATGCGTTCCACTGCCTTTGGTAGCTGATGTATTGGGTCACGCATGCATACTATACATATAAGTCTTGTTTATATACTTCGTAATTATTTTTGACCTTTCAACTTACCCACGTTGTTATCTGTTATAAAGCTACCTAGTACAAGTCTTGAGCCACGCATGCTACATCATCTTACTGCTATGAATAGTAGAGTGATCTGTCAGTAATATTGGACAACCTTGGAGCTCGTGTGTGTACCGTATTTTGTTTGGGACTAACCTCAGTTACATTTCAAAGTCTCTTTATCCTAATTCATTTAATTGAGTGTCCTTTGACAGTACCTTATATTTCTTTTACACATTAACATTTACATTTAAGTTGGGAAATGTTATTTGCCTTTGACTGCCTATATACAAAACATTATATTTCATCTTAAGTATTGCACAAACATTTGATATCAGCGTTTGGGAGTCTGTTATTACAAAATATAATGATTGGATCTCTGTAATATTCTTGTCAGATATATTCCCCATAATCCGTCTCTTACATCAAAACAGTTTACACCTTATTATACACTCAAACTGGTTTACATTTCATATATAGCATATTATCTCTTGGACTAACATTTTCTTTGCAGAAAATATATGGGTCATCTATCAAGCCACTTTCAATCACATATATTTTCAGATGTCTATTTTTGTGCTACAACAACTATATTTTTATGGAGAAGATAAAAATGAAGATTTGCATATCAGATTTGGAGATTATTTTCAGCTGCCTCATCTCAGCAAAATCAGGAGCATTTAATGCTCAAAATGCATGTGTCTAACAGTTAATTTTTGGAAGACACATTTAAAGCCTTGAAGATCTGCATTGAACAATAATACACTTGAATGAGAATATGATCAAGATTTGAAATATTATTGAGAGCATTTAAATTTCTACTGAGCTACTACACATTCAAGAGAGCAATTAATTTTATCATCTGCTCAATCATTGAAGAAGAAGACTTGTGCCTACTTCAAACATCATTTATTGAAGTCTCATTAAAGAAGGAGAAACTCAGATTACAAATTGTATTTTAAGGAGTTTCATTATTGTACCTTGTACTACAAAAATTCAGATTTTTTGTGAAGCTTTGTTGAAGCTTCGGTTTGTACCGGTAATTGGTTCCTACCCGCAAGTGGGCCACGGGGTTTGAAGCTCGGAGTTAGCTTGCAAACATTTGTACGCGGTGGTTTGATCCTACCCGCAAGTGGATCAGGTTTAGTGAAGTGCAAAGGAGACGGGGGCTCTAGGCGCGTGGACGTAGGCCGGAATTTGGCCGAACCACGTTAAATTTCGATGTCATTTATTTTTCGCACTTTTATTTATTTATTTGCACATGCTTGATTGAGTTAATATTTTTAGCACACTATCTTGCAAATAAATTAATTCCAAAATTTGATTAAATTAATTTTAAGGTTAAAATAATTATTTTTGAATTAAATAATTAATTTCATAATATCACTTAATATTAAATACAAAAATTAATTTAATATTCCTAGTGTGTTAAAATCTGCATTGCTAGTTGTTTAAATTAGTTGGTTGCATTTATTTGATATTGTTGGATTTATTCTTTATAGTTTTATTAATCTGAAATTTGTCAAAGTGTTATAAATTAAATATTTTTCTGAAATTTTAATTTGACTTAAAGTTTGTAAAAACTCAATTCACCCCCTCCCTCTTGAGTATAATCTGGGCAACAATTGGTATCAGAGCTAGTGCTCTTCTTATTTTTAGATTTAATAATCTTAGAGTTAAACATCAATGGCATATGTTACAACATCCCTTGGTGAAGGCCAATCCATTTTTAAACCTCGTCTATTTTCTGGAAAAGATTATAGTTATTGGAAAAATAGAATTAAATATTTTATTCAGTCACATGATTATGAAGTTTGGAGAGTTGTTATGAATGGTCCCTTTATTCCTATTAAAATGGAAAATAATGCTTTTGTCCCTAAAGAAGAAAATGAATGGAATGAAGTTGATATTAGGAAAATTCAAATAAATGCTAAAGCTATGAATATTTTACATTGTGCACTTGATGTAAATGAGTATAATAGAATTTGTTGTTGTGAATCTGCTGAAGAAATTTGGGATAGACTAGAAGTCACATATAAAGGAACTAGTCAAGTTAAAGAAGATAAAATTAGCATGCTTGTTCATAGTTATGAGTTATTTAAGTTGAAATCTGATGAATCTATTTCTGATATGTTCACTAGGTTCACTAATATTATTAATGGTCTTAAATCTCTTGGAAAAACCTATACTAACAATGAGATGGTGAGCAAAATTCTCAGGTCCTTACCGGCGAATTGGATGACCAAAAAGTTGGCTATCAAAGAAGCAATTAGAGAAAGACCTATCTCTCTTGAAGAGCTATTGGGTTCCTTAATCACTCATGAGATGGAACTTAAGGAATTTGTTGAAGAGAAACCTAAAGCAAACAAAATTATTGCTTTCAAATCTTCAAGAAAAAATGTAGAAAGTGCAGATGAAGATGATGATGTTGATATTTCCTTATTGGATAAAAACTTCAAAAAATATCTTATTTCCAAAAAGAAAGACAAAGAAAGAAGAAGGAAAAATTATTCAAAAGAGTTCAATGATGATCATCAATCCAAATCTGAACCAAGATGTTATCATTATGATGAAGTTGGACACATTAAGCCTAATTGTCCAAAGTATAAGAAAGGGAAGAAGGCATTGAAAGACACAACATGGAGTGACTTCGACACAAGCTCTTCCGATGAAGATTCGAATGAAAATGAAGTTGCTCATCTATGTTTCATGGCTATGGAAAATGGCGTACATTCTAACCCTAACTCTAGTGATAGTGATAATGATAAAGTTGATGATTATGAAGTTTTACAAAATGTTTTTGATGAATTATGTGAGAGTTTTGAAGAACTTAAAAATAGATGTATTAAACTTAAGAAGTCTCATTCATTACTTTCAACTAAATATGATTCGATGTCAAATGATTTTGATGAGTTGAAATTAGAAAATGAATCTTTGAAAAATGAAATTAAATCTTTGAAAAAGGAAAAAAAATTGTTATTGTCACTACTCCTCTTGAAATTGAAAATATTGAGTTAAAGAGGGAGATTGAATATTTAAAGAAATCAATAGATACTTTTACAAAAGGAAATGAATATTTCCATAAAATTGTTGAGACACAAAGGATTCGATTTAATAATAATGGTATAGGATATGATGAAGGAAATGAGAAAAAGACTTATTCCAATTTATTGAAAAATGATGCCTCATCTAGTCTACCTAACTATTTATGCACTTATTGTGGTAGACACACATATTTTTCAGATTTGTGTCAATATAAATTTAGAAAAAGAAAATTGATTGGATTCCTAAAGGAACCAAGATTTATACTAACCCCTATGGACCTAACACATTTTGGGTACCAAAAGAGAAAATTTTCAAAGTTGTGTAGGTTGCATTTTGAGATGGAATGTGGATTTTCAAGGCATATGATTTGATCATATTAAAAATTTAGAGTATCATTGCCTAATGTTAGAAATGCCACACTTGGAAGAAGTTTCTTGAATATATCTTTGGTATTGGTAAGGTGGAAAGGAACACCTTTCTTGAATTTAATATCATATATTTATTAATGATTTATTTCATAATTGATATATTTCCATGAATAGAATATTTGTTATAACACATGACCGTGTTGATTGATTATTTAGTATTCACATGTAAATTTGTATATTTATTATGATTCTTTGTTGTATGACATACTTGATTTTGATGATAATTTTTTTTATTTACATTTTTTTTTGTGATTACATCTTGATATATTTTAGTGATATTGGATCAATTCATGATTTTATTGAATATTAATTTGAAACGAAAATATCATTTTTTAAAGTTTGCTAGTCTTGAGTGCTACATGTTGATATTGTAATATGCATTTATTGATTTTGATGATATAAACACATTAATCTTTATGAGTTAATCTTATGCTATATGTTTAGTATCCTTGTTCAAATATTTGTGACATCCTTGAAATTTTTTATGGAAATGACACTTATGATATGTTTATGCTTAGATCGAAAAAATCTCATGATTATTGATTTTATAGATAATTCTTGAATATATTGAAACTTACTGGAAATTATATGCTAAAATTATTTTATCTCATGAAAAGATGCACTTCAATTTTTATATGCATAATTTCCTTAATTGGTATCCCTTTGGGGGAGATAAATGGTTATTGAAATTTATTTGGGGATAAATGTTTATTGAATATGATTATAATTTTTTTTATGGTATTAATAATCCCAATATTTTTTTTTGGCTCGTATCTCGAAAATGGCAAATTTATTAACTATGCGACAAAATTTTATGCCTTTATATACCACAACATTCTAGCCCATTTGTGCACTTCACATTTTCTCTCTTATCTATCTTTTAAGATGTCAAAGAGTTTTTATGTTGTGTGGGTTGGAAAATTCCCCGGAATTTATACTACTTGGGGAGATTGTGAATCCCAAATTAAGGGAGTTAGCGGTTCTCAATATAAAAATATTATTCATTTGATGCCGCAATGCTTGCTATTCGCTCATCTCCGCCACATGCCCCTTGGGTGAAACCTCTTTCATGGCCATTTGTTTTGCCTCCAAATGTGCACTCACATGCTTCTACTCCTAATGAATATGTTGCTTGCTCAACTTCTCAAAACAGTGTTGAAAATCCTATCAAAGTTGTTATTGAGAAAATCACAATTGAGGAAAATACTAAAGATGTGTGTCATCTTGTTAACAACCTTAAGTTATAATCTTTTATGAATATGTTGTTGTTTTTCAATTTGATGCCTTGCGCATTATTTGATGTTATTCCTATCTATCTCTTGAATCAAATATATGTTATGTGAGATTATTATGTTAAATATGTGCTTAATGAAATATTCATGGTATTCACATATGTCCCTCACAATTTATGGTTATATCCCATACTCATATTATTTTTGTTAGGGGGAGCTTCGCATTTTATCCTTGACACTTAATTTATATAAAAAATCTTTTTGATAATGTCAAAAGGGGGAGAAATATTTTTGATTCACTAATTGTTCTTAATCTATACATTTTATGGATCATTGTGAATCATTGTTTGTCATCATCAAAAAGGGGGAGATTGTTAATGAAAATGTTATTTATCCCTAATTAATTAAATTAGTTTAATTAATGTACATTTTAGTTTAATGTAATATATATATTGTTGATACCAAAATTAATATGCTGATATAGACGAATAATAGGAAGACACATGTCGATCTACGTGGCACAATAGCAACGAGGAGGTTTATTTCCCCGACCAAGTCATACTCACTCCGAGGAACTCCTGAACAACAAGCAACTAAGGCGGTCCGAGCTGCATCTCGACCACAGCATTGATTGCCAGATAATCAACAGTTCAACTATTCATTGAATGCTTATCATACAGACGTATACTCTTAAAAGGCATTAATTGTTTACCCTTTCACATGTACAGCCTAAGGGCTATAAATACATTGTATCACCCTCATTCAAAGGGAGAGGATTTTCTTGATAGAATTACATATCGAGAACTCCAAAACACTTGGCAATAACAGAAACAGTGGACGTAGGCCATTCTTATAAGGCTGAACCACTTTAAAACTCTTTGTCTCATTTATATTTATCTGTGATTAAATAATTAGAAGCAATCTAATTTTTTACATCAACAGATTGGCGCCGTCTGTGGGAAGCGACTGTTGTTATCGTTTTTCACCAAACATCATTTATCATCAATGGCAGATAATCCGGAATCCAGCAACCGAAACGCTGGAAACGTTGGGAATCCTCCAAATCCCTCTGCACCATCAACTGCTCCAGACCTGGCTGGAATTATGACGAATCTGGCTCAAGGACAAACCGCCATGCAAGAAACAATGCAGCAACTCATACAAACCCTTCATGGCGGAATACCTGCACATTCAGGACAGAGAAGTGGTCAGAGACAAACCTATTCACTTTCTTCACGATCGAGGTGTACTGAGTCATATCGCAATGAGGGATCTAATGATTTCTCTTATCAACCTGGGCGAACTTCGTCAATACGGGCTACAGATACTGATCAACGTATCACTCTCTCTCCAGAGAGACCCAGTGCCTTGGAAAGACTGAGTAGGGTGTCCCCTTTCAGTCGATTAGGCCCTAGGAGGAATAGGAGTCCACCTAAGACCATGTCGAGGAGTTTTCGACAACCATCAGATCTAAGAGAGGGATCAGCACAATCACGACCAGTTGCTCGTCAAGATAGATCTCAGGAGGCCACGTCAGAACAATCAATTACTCGAACTAATAGGCCCGAGGAAGGAAATGATGCATGGAAAGGTTCCATTCAGCGGTTAGAGGATAGATTGGGAGAAATGGCTAAGGCGAAGAATCCCCTACAACGAACTTTTGTTCAAGGGACACCTTTTGTCAATGCCATTGTGGATTTTCCTACACCGTCAAAGTGTAAATCCCCTGTGGTGACCCCCAAATATGATGGAAAGACAGATCATGTTCTGTACATAGAGCAGTATCAAGCTGCTGCCGACATCTATGCTGTCCCCGACGAGATGAGATGCAAAGCATTCTCAGGAACTCTTACTGGATCTGCCCAGATATGGTACAACAATCTTCCTCGGGGTAAGATTTCAACTTTCTTTCAATTGGTCGAGTTGTTCATCGGCAATTTCTGTTTTGGAGCAAAGCCAGTAAAATGAGTAGCACACTTGTTAAGTGTTAGACAAAAATCTGGTGAGAGTACTAGAGATTACATAACTCGTTTCAATAACGAGAAGCTGGAAGTCATAGATTATGAAGAAAAGACAGCTATCACCGCCTTGATGAGTGGGTTGTTGCCTAACAAATTGTATTACACTTTGGCCAAAGATCCACCTACAACTATGTAAGAGTTGATGGCAAAAGCGGCCAAAATCATGAATGCCGAGGAGGCTATGGCTGCGAAGAAGAATATGGATAAAGAAACCAAGGTGGAAGTTGATAAGTCTAAGAAGAAAGAGCATAAGGGCCATGGCGGTGACAAGCATTCCAAAAATAATAAGTCGTCATGGGAAGTCCTGAAGAAATTCGATAATTATACTCCTTTGAAAATGGGTATTAATCATGTCTTGGAAGAAATCAAGAATACGAGGAGATAAGGTGGCCAAAGAAACTGAAGTCAGACCCTGACAAAAGAAATAGAGATAAATATTGCGAATTTCATAAGGATCATGGTCATATGACTAAAAATTGCATAGCCCTCCAGAACGAGATTGAAACGCTCATTAGACGAGGAAAGTTGTCAAAGTATGTTGATCGTAGAAATGATAGAGGAAATGAAGACCAAGAGAGAGATATAGATCTCCGCGTCGGGCAGAAGAAAACAGGAAAAGAGATCATGAAGATGATGCAGAGGATGACCCCGATCTTCCCAAAAGGCCAAGGCAACCAGAACGTGAGGTATTTTCAATACGTTTTGGAACATTTGATTGTAATGTTATTACAGGTGGAGATGCAGGAGGAGGAGATCTTACTGCAGAAAGAAAAGCTTACCTCGGTGAGGCTCAAGCTTGCTCATACACTCAACGGATAAATTTGGCTGAGGAGGATCGCCCGAGGAAGATAAACAAAGAGAAGCTAGTCATTGATTTTTCAAAAAATGACCTTGCAGGTGTTCTTTACCCTCACGACGACCCTTTGGTGATCAAAATGAGGATGAAAGAAGTAGTGATTTCAAGGGTTCTAGTAGATAATGGTTGTTCGGCAGACATCATGTTCTACTCATGCTTTGACAGTTTAAATTTAAAATTATCTCAATTGGAGCCTTATCACAGACCTCTCCTGGGTTTTGCTGGCGAGAAGGTTTTTCCACTTGGGACGATCAAGTTGGATATATTCATTGGAACTTGGCCTGCTTGTCGAATAGAAAGAATACGCTTCTTTGTGATGGATAAGAATGTGCAATCAGCTTACAACATCATCATGGGAAGAGTTGGTTTGAAGAAGTTCGAAGCAGTTCCATCTACAGTACATCGGTGCTTAAAATTTCCAACAACTTTTGGAGTAAGAGTTGTGAAAGGTGATCAAAAAGTAGCTCGGGAATGCTATTATTCATCTCCCGAGCAAGAGGAGCTTGAAGAGTCAAGGAAAAAGACCACTACCTACCAGGTGGATGAAGGTACAGAAATTGAAACACTGGATCCTAGAGATGAATCCCAACTTGTAAAAGGACAGGTGGTGGAATCTACAGAAAATGTTATTCTGGACGATGAACACCTTGAACGAACAACTCAGATAGGTTCGTCGTTGGATGCTTCAATAAAACAGGAGTTGATAACTTTCTTGAGAAACAGAAAGAAAAATTTTGCATGGAGTCATGAAGACATGCCAGGAATAGATCCAAACTTCTTATGTCATGAGCTCAATGTGAATAAGGAGGTCAAGCCTGTAAAGCAAAGAAGAAGAGTATTTAGTCCCGAGAAGAATCAAGCTATACAAGAGGAGGTCGAGAAGCTCCAGAAAGCCCAATTCATTGAAGATGTGAAATATCCAGACTGGTTAGCAAATGTGGTGATGGTAAAGAAGAAAAACAATAAATGGAGAATGTGTGTTGATTTCATCGATCTCAACAAGGCATGCCCAAAGGATCACTTTCCATTGCCCATAATTGATCAACTAGTGGATGCTACCTCGGGACACGAGCTGCTCAGCTTCATGGATGCTTACTCTGGCTACAACCAGATCAAAATGAAACCTTAAGATAGGGAAAGTACTTATTTTATTACCCCTAGGGGAACTTATTGTTATAATGTTATGCCTTTTGGTTTGAAAAATGCAAGAGCGACATACCAGCGGCTGATGAACAAGGTTTTTGCTGAACAAATCAGTTGCAATATGGAAGTCTATGTCGATGATATGCTGACAAAGAGAAAGAAAGTTGTTGATCATCTAGTTGACTTAGGTCAGACCTTTGATCAACGGGATAAATACGAAATGAAGCTCAACCCGACGAAGTGCACATTTAGAGTACGAGAAGGAATGTTCCTCGGGTACACCGTCAACCAGCGAGGCATTGAGGCGAATCCAGAAAAGATCAAAACTCTTTTAGGGTTGTGATCTCCAACGACGAAGAAAGAGGTGCAGAGTATTACAGGACGAGTTGCAGCGCTCAACAGATTTGTATCCCGAGCAACTGATAGATGCCTCCCATTCTTCAAAACACTTCGAAAAACTTTTGAGTGGAATGATGAATGTGAAAAAGCCTTCCAAGACTTGAAGAAATATTTGGGAGCACCTCCACTGTTGTCCAGGCCAATAATGGGAGAAAAGTTGTACTTGTACCTGGCAGTATCAGAGAATGCAGTCAGCTCGGCATTAATTAGAATGGATAATGGAGTCCAGAAACCAATTTATTACACAAGTAAGGCTTTTCGAGGTGCAGAGATCAGGTACCCAAAGCTGGAAAAATTGGCATTGGCATTAATTGAGGCAAGTAGAAGAATGAGGCCATATTTCCAGGCCCATACCATCGTCGTGTATACCGACATGCCATTGAGACAAGCCCTTCATAAGCCAGAAAAATCAGGGAGACTGATGTACTGGGCAATAGAGCTCGGTGAATATGATAATGTGTATGAACCCAAATCATCATTAAAAGGGCAAGCTGTAGCAGATTTTATAGCAGAGTTTACTTATCCTGATACCCCCGAGGAACAAAAATTGCTCGATGATCAACCTGTGGATGTTACAGGATCAACAAACACAAGCTCAGACCAACTCCGATTGGTAAAAGGGCTTGTGGATATTAAAGGATCATCAAATTCGAGCTCAGACCAACTCCGGTTGGTAAAAGGGCGAGAAGAGATGATCGACGAGGAGCGAGAAATATCAGGGGATGATGAAAGGAAACAACAAATATTTCACCGAGGAACTTTGTCAGATAAGAAATTTGAAGACGAGTTACCTATATGGAGATTATATGTAGATGGGTCATCTTGCACAACAGGTTGTGGAGCAGGGATTGTTTTGAGCACCCCAGACGAGATTGACATGGAATACGCCCTGCGATTCCAATTCAAAGCTTCCAATAATGAGCCTGAGTATGAGGCCATGATAGCAGGTCTTAATTTAGCAAAAATCATGGAAGCACAACAAGTGATGGTATTCAGTGATTCTCAATTAATTGTGAATCAGATGATGGGAATATATGCAGTTAAAGGAGAATTAATGGTCAAGTATCATGCGAAGGTGATGGAATTGTTGGCAGAATTTGATGCCATTCAGTTGATCAGAATGCCAAGAATGGAGGATGCACGAGAAGACGCACTGGCCCGACTAGCATCAGGTACTCGTACTGAGCTACGAAGAACGATACCAATTGAAGTATTAAAAAGTCGGAGCATAGATGAAGACCTGACGATGAATATTATTACCCTTGATTTAGGACCATCTTGGATGGATCCCATTAGGGCATATATTGATAAGGGAGAATTACCTAAGGATAAGCTCGCTGCCAAGAAATTAAAGTTTAAAGTTGCTCGGTATGTACTAACTAATGGTGTTTTGTATAGACGAGGAATTATGGCAGGTTTGCAAAGATGTGTACATCCCTCTGAGGTGAAAGAATTGATTGAAGATATCCATGAAGGGTCCTGTGGAGCCCATGTAGCAGGTCGGACACTTTTGTAAAGGGTGATGACGCAGGGATACTACTGGCCAACGATGAGGGATGATTGTATAGCCTATGCTAAGAGATGTGATAAATGCTAACGTTTTTCCTCCATCCGACGAACTCCACAAGCATTGTTGACACCCATAACTTCCCCTTGGCAATTTGCTATGTGGGGAATTGATTTGGTTGGACCACTGCCAACGACCTGAGGAAGATTCAAGTACCTCTTCGTCGCAGTGGATTATTTTACTAAGTGGGTAAAAGCTGAGCCACTTATTTATATGACATACGAGAAGGTGTACCAGTTCGTTTGGAAGAACATCATCTACCGATATGGTCTCCCTCATGCCTTCATCACAGACCATGGACAGACTGAAGTGACGAACAAAACATTACTAAATGGTTTGAAGAAGAGGCTAAATGAGGCTAAAGCTAATTGGACTAATGAGCTACAGTCAGTATTGTGGGCTTACCGAACAACTCCCCGAGCAGCAACTGGAGAATCACCATATATGTTGGCATTTGGAAGTGAGGCCGTAATACCTGCCGAGTTGGGTCTTCCAACACACAGAGTGCTGAACTTCAATTCCCCAGTCAACGACTTAATGAGAAGATTAGATTTGGACATGCTCGAGGAGGTTAGAGAAGAGGCAGCCATTAGGAATGCTGCTTACCAACAACGAACAGCTCTGTTCTACAACAAGAGGGTAAAGAAATGCGATTTAAAAGAAGGAGAAAATGCTCCTAAAAACCAGGAAGGTCATTTAATATTGCCATATACCGAGAAAGAATGTTCCATATTCCTCAAAGTTCGAAATATGAAACATTGGGGGCTTCTGTTGATACTAAAATTAGTATGCTGATATAGACGAATAATAAGAAGACACATGTCGATCTACGTGGCACAATAGCAACGAGGAGGTTTATTTCCCCGACCAAGTCATACTCACTCCGAGGAACTCCTAAACAACAAGCAACTAAGGCGGTCCGAGCTGCATCTCGACCACAGCATTGATTGCCAGATAATCAACAGTTCAACTATTCATTGAATGCTTATCATACAGACGTATACTCTTAAAAGGCATTAATTGTTTACCCTTTCACATGTACAGCCTAAGGGCTATAAATACATTGTATCACCCTCATTCAAAGGGAGAGGATTTTCTTGATAGAATTACATATCGAGAACTCCAAAACACTTGGCAATAACAGAAACAGTGGACGTAGGCCATTCTTATAAGGCTGAACCACTTTAAAACTCTTTGTCTCATTTATATTTATCTGTGATTAAATAATTAGAAGCAATCTAATTTTTTACATCAACATATATATATATATATATATATGGTCCGATTGAAACTATTTTATTACCTCAACATTGTTTTAATTAGTCCGTACAGTGCACCTGAACTACAGATTTCTTACGCTACCTAGTACACTTTGAGCAGTTATGGTATGATATAAATTTTGTTACTTTGGGCAGCTTTTGTTGTGTTGTACGATTATATGAGATAGATCAATTTTCTTTAATCCTTATCAGTCCAATCGACAGTCATTTTTCTATCCTTATTGTTCGTTCTCTCGTGGCAGAATTCTCGAGCCATGCGTTCCACTGCCTTTGGCAGCTGATGTATTGGGACACGCATGCATACTATACATATAAGTCTTGTTTATATACTTCGTAATTATTTTTTACCTTTCGACTTACCCACGTTGTTATCTGTTATAAACCTACCCAGTACAAGTCTTGAGCCACGCATGCTACATCATCTTACTGCTATGAATAGTAGAGTGATCTGTCAGTAATGTTGGACAGCCTTGGAGCTCGTGCATGTACCGTATTTTGTTTGGGACTAACCTTAGTTACATTTCAAAGTCTCTTTATCCGAATTCATTTAATTGAGTGTCTTTTGACAGTACCTTATATTTCTTTTACACATTTACATTTAAGTTGGGAAATGTTATTTGCCTTTGACTGCCTATATACAAAACATTATATTTCATCTTGAGTATTTCTCAAACATTTGATATCAGCGTTTGGGAGTCCATTATCACAAAATATAATGATTGGATCTCTGTAATATTCTTGTCAGATATATTACCCATAATCCGTCCCTTACATCTAAACAGTTTACACCTTATTATACACTCAAACTGGTTTACATTTCATGTATAGCATATTATCTCTTGAACTAACATTTTCTTTTCAAAAAATATATGGGTCATCTATCAAGCCACTTTCAATCACACATATTTTCATATGTCTATTTTTGTGCTACAACAGCTATATTTTTATAGAGAAGATAAAAATGAAGATTTGCATATCAGATTTGGAGATTATTTTCAGCTACCTCATCTCAGCAAAATCAGGAGCATTTAATGCTCAAAATGCATGTGTTTAACGGCTAGTTTTTGGAAGACACATTTAAAGCTTTGAAGAGCTGCATTGAACAATAATACACTTGAATGAGAATATGATCAAGACTTGAAATATTATTGAGAGCATTTAAATTTCTACTCAGCTACTACACATTCAAGAGAGCAATTAATTTTATCATCTGCTCAATCATTGAAGAAGAAGACTTGTGCCTACTTCAAACATCATTTATTGAAGTCTCATTAAAGAAGGAGAAACTCAGATTACAAATTGTATTTTAAGGAGTTTCGTTATTGTACCTTGTACTACAAAAATTCAGATTTTTTGTGAAGCTTTGTTGAAGCTTCGGTTTGTACCGGTAATTGGTTCCTACCCGCAAGTGGGCCACGGGGTTTGAAGCTCGGAGTTAGCTTGCAAACATTTGTACGCGGTGGTTTGAACCTACTCGCAAGTGGATCAGGTTTAGTGGAGCGCAAAGGAGACGGGGGCTCTAGGCGCGTGGACGTAGGCCCGGATTTGGCCGAACCACGTTAAATTTCGGTGTCATTTATTTTTCGCACTTTTATTTATTTATTTGCACATGCTTGCTTGAGTTAATATTTTCAGCACACTATCTTGCATATAAATTAATTCCAAAATTTGACTAAATTAATTTTAAGGTTAAAATAATTATTTTTGAATTAAATAATTAATTTCAGAATATCACTGAATATTAAATACAAAAATTAATTTGATATTCATAGTGTGTTAAAATCCGAATTGCTAGTTGTTTAAATTAGTTGGTTGCATTTATTTGATATTGCTGGATTTATTCCTTATAGTTTTATTAATTTGAAATTTGTCAAAGTGTTATAAATTAAATATTTTTCTGAAATTTTAATTTGACTTAAAGTTTGTAAAAACTCAATTCACTCCCCCCCCCCCCCCCTCTTGAGTATAATCTGGGCAACAACACCAATTGTTCTAAAGATCAAACAATTTGGCCCCTCTTGGCATAATTTCTTCTTTTTATTGCCTTTATTTTTTCTTGGTATCTTTTCAAATGGTGGATTTCACGACGAGTCAACCTGTCGCTCGCAGCCCTTTCTCGTGCAAATTAAGAATTTTCAATACTTACAAAATCGTGGGCAAACGGTTCTTACATGCATAAATCCCCCAAAGTCAATAAAAATATGTAGATAACAAGATTGATTGGAGAATATCTCAGGGAGCTCAAATATACATGTGAAGTAAAATCCAAAAAGCTCTTGCAAGTGTGTACGAAGGCATATGCAAAGTCGAAACCATTAAGAAAATCAAGTTCGAAACAACTTCGTGTAAACATGACTATGAACAATCTAAGCATATAAAATCATAATAAAATGTTCTGGTCACATGGAGTGTATGGAATGAATTCGATTCAAACACACCAATATGCCACACAAAATGTGTAAAATTAAAATACACAAAACCAAAATTGTTTTGGAATCTTTCAAAAGTTTTATCAAAACAAAATCTTTTTGTATCTTCTAAATATGACTTAAAACAAATAATACAAAAAGTACACATCAAAACACTTCATAGGCTTGAGAATATTACAATTAAATACTATCCTATGAATAAATGTTTTTGTCCGGAATTGAGCCAAAACTATATATGGACTCAATTGGAAATTTGTGTCCTTACAAATCTCCCCCTTTGGCTATTCCGGGACAAAAACAAAACAAAAATCCTAAAGGTCCGTCAAGCTCACTAGACTCAAAACATAACCCACCAAAACTTGACTCAACCCAAGGATCAAACGCTTTGCCATTGAAAGATGCCACTTTAGAAGAATTTCTGCACACTTAAGCAAACTATCAAACGCATAGGGAATATCAAAGTAATAAATGCAATTAAAATAAATACTCCCCCACAATTAATTCTCCCCTTTATCAAAACAATCTACCAAAGAAGGTCGCGACTCCCCCTAAGTTAAATCTCCTAAATTAAGGTACGATTATAATAGGATTAGATACCATTTCTCTCCATATCATTCTCCCCCTTTTTGTTCAGGAATAGGCAAAGGATATAGAACTAATAAACACAGTGAAGCTTAAAGTGATAAGACGTGAAAACATATGCGCAACAAAAGCATAACTAATCCATTATAGATACTAAAAATGAAGTATAAGCATAGAAGGACCAGAAAGCAAGGCAAAGACAAACAAATATCATATATATATAAACTAGAAATATACCAATGAAGCACTTGCATATATATATAGATATAAACACACATATAACACAAAATACAATAAGTTTGCACACTCGTATGGCAAAAATGTGTCATATGGAAACGTAAGTGTTGGGGTGTGAACTAGAAACAATTAAATTTAGACCCAAACACTTAATAAACATTCACGGAGTTCTCATTTGATTGCAAACTTTATCACATTTAAATATAACCTCATGTGACAATATGAAGATTGAACTCAATGAACAAACATACACAATGCATACAAGCCTAGCATGATGATGATTCTACAAACCAAATAGAGTCATGACATTAAAGACAACTAGGATAAACGGACATTGTGCAAACCGTTGATATACCATCCAATTCTCCCTCAATAAGCATATATATTCTTTTGCTTTTGAATGAATATATCAAACAAACATAGGCCTTGGAAATTGTTTTCTTTTTAATGCCAAATATTCTATTTTTAGGCCTTTGGATCACGTATTTCTTTTAGATCCAATAAACGGTGGCTTACTATCGCAAATGATTTAATTTATCCTTTCGGAGCCCTTCCCCGTGCGCATTTAGATATATAATTTTTTATCTCACAAAGCTCACGTGCAACGGATTGTGACATGAACTAGTCCTCCTAGGTCAAAGATATGTATATGACTAGATTGGTAGGAGAACACCTCAAAAAGCTCAAATATAACATGTGACATTAAGATTTCAAAAGAGCTCGTGCATGTGTGAAAAGAGGCATATAAAAATAGAATCCATTTAAACAATACAAAATCCAACTGCTCCATATAAAACATGGTAAAGAACATTTTAAGGATTGAAAATCTAAACCAAAAGTTCTAGCCACGTGGGAGCGTAAAAGATGGGATTTAAACACAAATATATGCCACATAAAGTGTGTCAAACTAAAATACACACAAAATAAAATCTTTTTGAGTTTTTGACATTTTTAACCAAAAATAAAGATATATACTCAAAAGAATAAACAAAAATCATTTGTATTTTTCATTAAGCTTAAATGAAATAAATAAAACACAAATGATAAACAAAAATCTTTTTATATTTTTCAATTAACTCAAACTCAAAATATAATACAAAAAGATAAACAAGTCATAATTTCTAGCATGTGATATGAAATAAGGCAATGACTAGAAAATGACTAAACATGCATACATCTAGCAATGATATATAATATGAAGCACAAAAAACTAGAGTATGTATAAAACACTAACACATTCAACCTTTAAATTTAACAAGGGAGGTTTCATGTGATAGTAAAGGAGAATCAACAAATCTTGTATCTAGCGCATTTAATAATGATTTCCTAACCCATATAGATTTATATTTAACATGATGGGGATTAGGAAATAATGAAATGCTAGATAAAGATTTCCTTGGACTTCTTTTAAGATCAAAACAAAATGACCTAAGGTGACCTTTCCTACCACAATGCAAGCATGTGTAAACACGAGGAATGTTACCTAAGGTGTGACCCTTTTTAAAGACCTTGGACAAAGTTGACCCTCTAAAACAAACAATGGTTTTAGCTTTAGCAATGGAAGAATTGGAGCATGATGTGCTAGAACCATTAGAACTACTACTAGAGTCTTGAGAATCATTTTTCAATTTTAAAATTTCGGACTCAAGTAATAAATTAGACTCCTCAAAATTATGGGACTCCTTTTTTAAATTTTCAATAATTCCTAGAAGGTTAAAACGCTCTCCCTCAATATGAGCAAACTTGTCCCTAAGAGTCTTTTCACGATTTTCACTCGCTTTCTTGGAATTTTTTAAAATATCAAAATTTGAATGTAAGTCCATGAGCTTTTCACGAAAAATATCTTTTTGAGATAAGGAGATTTGCAAAGACTCAATGTGAGCTTTAAAACAAGAATTTTCATTTTCAAGAAATTTAATTCTTCTTACAAATCTCAAATTTAATTCCTTTAAATTTTCTTTACATTTGTTAAGCCCATTTAATTCCTCTCGAAAATCAAAAATTTTATTTTCATTAAAATTGGATAAATTTTCATTAAGACGTCCCATTGAGAGAGAAAAATATGAGATTGATAAAAAATTGAACCACCTAAAAAGGTAAGGAAATACAAAAAGGCGAAAAACGGATCTTTAACGCGATAACTTAGCGCTCCGGCTCTAATACCACTTGTTGGAACGCGAGGCACCCAATTCTAAAATATTATTATTTCTTTGTTATGTAAACTCGATGCGGAAGTGGTGTGATGATTCAACTTTAAAACAACAAATTTTCATTTCTTAAAACAAATTAAAATTAAACCAAGTGAAGTAAAATTAATCAATTAATATATTCACTTCAACCAAGTTAATTCAATCCAAGTCCTAGAATTTGCCTAATACATAATTATCAATATTCCAAAGTTAGGCGAAACCAATTTTAGGAAAAGACTTGAATTAAATAAACTTTACCCAATATTTAATTTAGCACCAAATTAAATGATTGTGATAATTTAAACCAAATTTTATCTTGAATTATTCTAAGCATGCGTTCTACGTTATTTTGCAAGATAAAATAAATCAATCACACTACGCCGCGATGTACGAGGAAAAACCCAAGACGGGAAACAACCTCGGACGGCCCTAGCCACAAATCCACTAGATACAGAATTACAAGTAAAAGACAGAAAGGCTTACAACGCACGACTCGATCCCTCTCAAGCCTCGACGCTTCTTCTTGTAGACACCTCTTCCTAGAGGATAACCTTGGAACACCACCGCGGTCTCGGAATCCACCGATAGGACTTTATATGGTCACCGTCACCCGTACATGGAGCCTTTCTCCAAGTGGGTAGAATCGCAACAAAACGTCTTCTTCTTTGATGGATGTAGAAGCAAACAAAAACTTTTCTTTGAAACGGAAGAGATAAATCGGTGCCAAACTCCAAGCAATTGATATGTATATATGTGAACTTGGATAAACAATATGGGTGTAAAACTAGAGCAATAAAATATTTTCTCTTGAAAAATAGCACTCAAAACTTGAACATTTTCCTTAAACAATTTTAGCTCTCAAACTCTCTCTAAGAGATGGAATGGAATGGAAAAGTTAGATTAGAAAAATGATTTCCCGCACATACATATTCAGCAAAAAGATAGTGGGGTAAACTAGTGGGAAATGGGTAAAAACTGCCAAAAAACTGCCATTTAAATGTTCCCGCCTGGCATCTCGTTCGAACGACATTTCGTTCGAACGAAATATCGTTCGAACGAGACTTCTAACGACGTTCCAGCTTGAACTCGTTAGAATCTCGTTGGATATCTCGTTCGAACAGAAGGTTCGTTCGAACGACATATCGAACGACATTCCAGTGGCCTAATATGGGAACTCGTTGGCAGGTTCGTTCGAACGACATTTTCATTCGAACGACAATCTCGTTCGAACGACTCTATCGAATGAAAAACCAGAAAGTTTGAATATTCTTGTTTAAGCCCGGAAAACTTTATAAACATTTACTTAAAGTTTTAATTAATTCTTTCTTAAAACAAAACGCAGTTTTTATAAAACCTAACACCCAATAAACTTGTTCCAAGCTCCTATATATATAATATTACATTCATACCTTGGGAGCATGGAACTATGGTTGATGACGTAGAAACGAGGCACGCAAACCGGCATATTTGATGAAGCTTTATACTCTTTGCCACTACGTCTTCAACAAACACTTCATAGGCTTGAGAATATTACAATTAAATACTATCCTATGAATAAATATTTTTGTCCGGAATTGAGCCAAAACTATATATGGACTCAATTGGAAATTTGTGTCCTACTTCACTTGAACCAAGTTAATTAAATCCAAGTCCTTGAATTTGCCTAATACATAATTATCAATATTCCAAAGTTAGGCGAAACCAATTTTAGGAAAAGACTTGAATTAAATAAACTTTACCCAATATTTAATTTAGCACCAAATTAAATGAGTGTGATAATTTAAACCAAATTTTATCTTGAATTATTCTAAGCATGCGTTCTACGTTATTTTGCCAGATAAAATAAATCAATCACACTACGCCGCGATGTACGAGGAAAAACCCAAGACGGGAAACAACCTCGGACGGCCCTAGCCACAAATCCACTAGATACGGAATTACAAGTAAAAGACAGAAAGGCTTACAACGCACGACTCGATCCCTCTCAAGCCTCGACGCTTCTTCTTGTAGACACCTCTTCCTAGAGGATAACCTTGGAACACCACCGTGGTCTCGGAATCCACCGATGGGACTTTATATGGTCACCGTCACCCGTACATGGAGCCTTTCTCCAAGTGGGTAGAATCGCAACAAAAAGTCTTCTTCTTTGATGGATGTAGAAGCAAACCAAAACTTCTCTTTGAAACGGAAGAGATAAACCGGTGCCAAACTCCAAGCAATTGATATGTATATATGTGAACTTGGATAAACAATATGGGTGTAAAACTAGAGCGATAAAATATTTTCTCTTGAAAAATAGCACTCAAAACTTGAACATTTTCCTTAAACAATTTTAGCTCTCAAACTCTCTCTAAAAGATGGAATGGAATGGAAAAGTTAGATTAGAAAAATGGTTTCCCGTACGTACATATTCAGCAAAAAGATAGTGGAGTAAAATAGTGGGAAAATGGATAAAAACTGCCATTTAACTGTTCCCGCCTGGCATCTCGTTCGAACGACATTTCGTTCGAACGAAATATCATTCGAACGAGACTTCTAACGACGTTCCAGATTGAACTCGTTAGAATCTCGTTGGATATCTCGTTCGAACAGAAGGTTCGTTCGAACGACATATCGAACGACATTCCAGTGGCCTAATATGGGAACTCGTTGGCAGGTTCGTTCGAACGACATTTTCGTTCGAACGATAATCTCGTTCGAACGACTCTATCGAACGAAAAACCAGAAAGTTTGAATATTCTTGTTTAAGCCCAGAAAACTTTATAAACATTTATTTAAAGTTTTAATTAATTCTTTCTTAAAACAAAACGCAGTTTTTATAAAACCTAACACCCAATAAACTTGTTCCAAGCTCCTATATATATAATATTGCATTCATACCTTGGCAGCATGGAACTATGGTTGATGACGTAGAAACGAGGCACGTAAACTGGCATATTTGATGAAGCTTTATACTCTTTGCCACTACGTCTTCAACAAACACTTCATAGGCTTGAGAATATCACAATTAAATACTATCCTATGAATAAATGTTTTTGTCCGGAATTGAGCCAAAACTATATATGGACTCAATTGGAAATTTGTGTCCTTACAAATCTCCCCCTTTGGCTATTCCGGGAAAAAAACCAAACAAAAATCCTAAAGGGCCGTCGAGCTCACTAGACTCAAAACATAACCCACCCAAACTTGACTCAACCCAAGGATCAAACGCTTTGCCATTGAAAGATGCCGCTTTAGAAGAATTCCTGCACACTTAAGCAAACTATCAAACGCATAGGGAATATCAAAGTAATAAATGTAATTAAAATAAATACTCCCCCACAATTAATTCTCCCCTTTATCAAAACAATCTACCAAAGAAGGTCGCGACTCCCCCTAAGTTAAATCTCCTAAATTAAGGTACGATTACAATAGGATTAGATATCATTTCTCCCCCTATCATTTAAAATCACGATTTATGTCCACAAGTTACTCAAGATGAAATCTCTTTGATTTTGAATCATTTGCAAAAGATCCATAGTGGATTTAGAACGAAAATATTTTTTTTTCCAAAAAGTCATTTCTTTCGAAAAACTTCATATTCAAACTATTTATATCGTCAAAACTACGAGAATACATCGAGAGAAAACAAACAAAAGTTAAACACAGATAACCACCCTAAAAAGGACAAAACAGGATCAATTACATGATAATGTTGTGTCAGGGGCTCTGATACCAATTTATGAACACAAATAGTTCCCAGGGTGGTTTCAAACTAAATAAATAATAAATTCCAAATTTTATCTTTTTTCTCAAATTAATTTCCAGGCATACACCACTGATTTTAAATAGATTTTATCTTGTTTATCCTAAATTTGCATCTATGTGATATAAATCATAAATCATTCAATGCATGTAAACAAATCGTGAAGACAACGATTCAGGAAAAATCCCCCATAAGAGCAAAACCTTTATTCCATTAGAAAATATGTAAATCACAACTTACAAACTTTTAGGACTGAATCTACAGTAAATGAATCTCCCACAAGCAGTCCTTCATCCACAACTTTGATCCTCTCAAGATTCACACTACCGCAGTCCTACGAAATAGCCTCAACCTTCGTCTTCAGTAGTGATTCCCTCGGGCAATCACAAGTCATCCATGTAGATGCCTTCTCCACAAAGGTGTATGCAAAGTGATACAAACATTCTAGGTTTTAAAAAAAATTCACAAACTAGATTTGTAGGATGTCGTTGTGAATTAAAAAGTGTTTAAGAACACAAAAACTTAAAGAACATTCGCACCAAATATGCAGTAACATTTTCGTTAAAAGTATTAAGAAATCTGAACACGAAATAGTGTTTTATAGGCGAACATGAATTTCGAGGCGACGTGTTCTCGTTCGAACGAGATATGCATCTCGCTCGAACGAGATCTGGCAAAAAATAAATTTTTGTTTTAAAACAAATCCAGACTCGTTTTAAATATAGAAAAACTAGAATCGTTCCTATTCATTTTAATAAAATATAAACATCCCAAAAATAAAGCTTGTAAATGAATTTAAACTCTAAAATCCTTTATAGCTTTAAGGGATGTTGGGAAGTCTCCTTATTGATGTCGATTTTTCATGACGATTGTGACGGTTCTTAACAGGATACGCCAAACTTAGCCTAAAATAAACTAAGGCCTATGCTACGAACAATCTCAAAGAAATTGTTCTTACAATAGTGTATGGAAGATCACCTGGGGTAGATCGCTAAATCAAAGGATCCTTTTCAGAGAGGGCTTTTAAAGATCTCCGTTCACCCCATCCCAAACAAGCAAAGTTCAAACCATTGGTGGTAACCTCGAAGTATGATGGCAAGACTGACCCGGAGTTGTACGAAGAACAATACCAACTTGTCGTTAATATTTATCCTATACCGGATGAGATGCGTTATCGGGCATTCTCGAGTACAATCTCAGGATCCGCGTAAATCTGGTGCAATAGCCTACCGTAAGGGAAAATTTTAAGTTTTCAACAGTTGGTCGATCTTTTCGTGAGTAAATTCTATTTTCGAACTAAGCTCGAAAAGAGAGTAACTCATATGTTGAACGTTTGATATAAGGATGTTTAGGCACATATTCTTCACATTTATCCCCTTAATTTCAGTATTTTTATGATCCCGTGCAGTGTAAGTAGCTTGGATTTATCTCAAATTTATTCTTCTAACCCCTTTTGGCAAGTATTTCGTGTTTTGTGTATTTCTCATGTGTTTTACAGGTATTTCACGCAAGTTAGTGCGAAGGAGAGCTCAAAACAGTGAAAGAAACCAAGAAATGGAGAGTTGAAGGGCATTTTCGTAATTTTACAGCCTTAGTCCGGAGGTGGGGCCAACTAGAAAGTTGAAGAGTTCTAAATTACAAGAATACTGGAAAAAACGGCACCTCAATCCGAGCTACGGTGAAGAAGTTACGATGTTTTGAAGTTGCGCGATAATGAAGAGTCTGGATGTGCGGATTTCTGTAATTAATTATGCATTTAATGCAGTGCAACTCTTGGAAAACTTGTGCCACAAGCGAAATTTGATGCCAAATTCGTGAAACTTGGTGCTATAAAAGACCAAGCCCTACCTCATTTTCAAAGGGAGTTGCTAGAGAGAGGCTAGGTTAGGAGTAGGTTAGAAGTGCTAGATTGAATTTTAGGGTTAGATTTTGAGAGCAAATTTTCTATTCCTTCAAGAGTTTTCATGAACCCTAGTTTGTAAGAAATTCTGGATTCCAATTCTATTTTTGTTGCTGAATTCAAGTAATATCTTTCCATTCTCTATTTTTATTATTTGCAAATTATTTCCCATGTCTTGTAGATCCATAATTTTGTGTGTGAATTTATTCTTGAACCAAATCATGAGTAGCTAAATTCCCAAGGGTTAGGGTACATGAACTCAATCCAAGGCAAATTATTTATGTAGAAAATAGAGGTTAAATTAAAATATTGATTGAATCGTGAAATCACCGCTTTATATTTACCTTTGATTTCGTATGGTGCGGGCTTGAACCTCATATACATAATGCTTAGAATATATAAAGACTGGATTCATTCACCGCTTTATATCTATCTTTGATTTCATATGATGCGGGCTAGATCCCTCATATATGTAATGCTTAGAATGTATAAAGATCGGATTTAGTCAATAATTTTAATTTACAATTCTAGTATTCTATACGGTAATTTGTTAAGGATTGAGGGATTGTACCCTACCCTATTTTCTCCCATTTGTCAGATCTAATTTCTTTTGCACTTTTCAGTTTGTTTTTCTTAAGTAATTTTTTTAATAGAAATTTCCCCAATTATTAATCATCTTTTCGTTTCTTTTACGAAATCATTTCAAGATTTAATAATTTTTCTTATTACTATTTGGCAATCTCGATCCCTGTGGATACGATCCCGACTTACCGGGTTTATTACTTGAGCGATAGGCTTGCACTTGAGCCTAGATTGTACGCACTTTTGAGACAAATACTCAGTCGCGTCAAAGGACGGCGAGACAAATCGAGAGTTCATCACCCGTTTCAACAGCAAGAAGCTAAATGTGATCGATTACATTGAGAAAATAACCATCGCATCCCTAATGAGTGGTTTATAATTAGGAAAGTTGTACTGAGAATTAGCTAAGGAGCCACCCAAGATGATGACTAAGTTATTAGCTAAAGATGAGAAGATTATAAACACTGAAGAAGCAATGGCTGCCAAAGATCTTAGTATCTCCAAAGCCAACACTAACAAAAGCTCGAAGAAGAAATAACAGAAAGGTGAAATGTCTGACAAACTAAAGAGATGGGATGAATATACTCCTATGACCATTGGCGTCCATCATATCCTCAAGGAATCCGTGGAAATAAAGACCTGAAGTGGATTGATAAACTAAAAGCCCCAACAAACAGAAGGTATATAAAAATGGATATAGCGAGAGACAGTTTTGATAGTTTGTACCCATCATCGTTGATGATTGAATAACAAACCCCTATACAACACCCATGGACGTAGAAACCATTCAGGCCGAAGCATATTAATCCCCTTTCTCAATCCCAATTCCTCACATCTCCCTTTAATCTCGTCCGTTGATTTTTTATTTGTTATAGTTTACTTTTGGTTTTTATAAGATAAATCCCATAGATCCACATACCAATTTTAGACGATAACAAATCAACGAAATATATTATCATCTAAAATTATGATCGACACATGGATCACCTACTGAATGAAGAAGATTCATTTCTTCGTCCTAGACAAGAATGCTCACTCGTCATATAACCTTATCTTAGGTAGGGTAGGGCTGAATAAATTTGAAGCAATTCCCACCAACGTACACCAGTGCTTGAAGTTCCCCACTGCTTATGGGGTAAGTTTGGTAAAAGGAAGTCAAGTGGAAGCCATTGGGTGTTATTGTACCTCGACAGACCAGGAGGAACAAAAAAAAATTAACCATGGCCTACCAAATTAAAATGCTGGATCCCCGAGATGATGAAGAGTTTATCAAGGATAGGTCGTAGAAGAGATATATAATCAATCATCTTCGTTGACGACCACTCAGAGAGGACAGACCATATCAGCTCATCACTGAACCCTACGTTCAAAAAAGGATTGGTTGATTTTCCTAGGCGATGGAAGAGCGTGTCTTCTTGAATACATGAGGACATCTCGGGGATTGGCCCTGAATTCATTTGTCATAAGCT
This sequence comes from Sambucus nigra, assembly GCA_949130495.1. Taxonomy (NCBI): domain Eukaryota; kingdom Viridiplantae; phylum Streptophyta; class Magnoliopsida; order Dipsacales; family Adoxaceae; genus Sambucus; species Sambucus nigra. The sequence continues at coordinate 238,638,377 of OX422211.1, forward strand.
AAACATAGTCTAGGAAAATCATGAATACACGAGAACTTAATCGAAGGAGATTTCAAAGAAGACCCTTTTATCTGGCAAATGTTCGTGGATGGTTCGTCCTGTGCCACTAGTAGTGGAGTAGGGTTAACTATTACAATGCTAAACGACATTAATGTAGAATATGCTTTTAGATTCAAATTTGAGGCCTATAATATGAGGCTGAGTACGAAGCACTAATAAGGAGGTGTGGATTGACATCTTCTCTTGGCGCCGAACAAATAATAGCATACAGGGATTCTCAACTCATATTAAACCGAGTTCTAAGAATTTATGAGGCGAGAGAGGAGTCTATGGAAAAATAACTGGCCAAAACTAAGGAGTGGTTAGTAAAATTCCTAGAGTTCAAGATGGTCAGAATTCTGATGTCAGAAAATGTCCGACCAAACTCACTTACTCGATTGGCATCATCTACAAGGACAAAGTTGAGAAAAATAGTTCCAGTGGAAATCCTCACGCATCAAAGTGTACAATAAGATACTATCAATATAATGGAAATAAGCTTGGGTCCTTCATGGATGGATCCAATACGAGCATATCTAGATACCGACATCCTCCAAGCAGACCTTAAGGAAGTCAGGAGACTCGGGTACAAAGAAGCAAGATATATTCTTGAGAGGGGAATCCTATTCAAAAGAGGGTTCGTCATTGCATTACTAAGATGTGTCCATCTATTCGAAGTCAATAACTTGATTAAAGAAGTACATGAAGGCCCTTGTGGAGCACATTCAACGAGCAGATCAATGGTAAAGTGTATAGCAGCCACACATGGCTACTACTGGCCCACAATGAAGGCTACTTGAATAAATTACGCGAAGAGGTGTGTAAAACAACAAAAGTACGCTAACATTCATAAACCTCTGAGGGATTCTCCTATGTAAATCACATCTCCATGTATGTTCGAAATGTTTGGTTGGACCTTTACCTAAGACCAAGGGCAGGCTCAAATACTTGGTCATAGTTATGGACTATTTTAACAAATGGGTGGAATTTGGACCCTTGGCGTAAATGTTATATGAAAAATTCTTCCACTTTATCTGGAAGAACATCATTTTTCGTTATGGGATATCTTGTGTCTTCATCATCGACCATGACACTTATTTTGACTATTAGGAGTTCGAAGACTATTGTGAATACTCTAAAATCCAAAATCTTATCCTGCACATGGCCATTCTCAATGCAATGGATAAAAATAAGTAACAAACAAAACCTTGCTCGAAAAAATAAATAAGTGATTGGACGATATTAAAGGAAATTAGATCAATATACTTTAATGTATTCTATGGGCATACATGATAATGCCGAGGATGGCAACATGAGAGACCCCTTATATACTGGCCTTTGGGATAGAAACAGTAATCCCGGTAGAAATTGGTTTGTCGAGTCACTGTGTTTTAAATTTTGACTCTCCAAAGAGTGACTTAATGATAAGAGTAGATCTGAACCTAGTAGAAGAAGTCATAGAACATGCAACACTTCAGGTGGAAACGTACTAATAGAAAACTTCTCGATTTTATAACAAAAGAGTAAAACCAAACACTCTGAAGGAGGGAGATTAGGTGATGGAAAAGATCATTCAGAAAAGGGAACAAACTAGAGCCTAACTGATATGGTCCATATAAAATCTATGATGTTGTTCGACTAAGAACTTACAGAATTGAAACCTTAGAAGGAGACCCATTGAAAAACCCTTGGAATGCCGACCACCTAAGGAAATATTATTAATAAACATGTAAAGTCTTTACATTTCAAGCTCTTTTATTTCTTGTAACTCGCTTTCAGTGATAAAGAAAATCTATGCTATTACTAAATGTTATCGTTTTGTTTATGTTTTTTCGGTATGGGAGATGTGCTAAAAACCTTGCCAAAAAGTCAAAGTTTAAGACATCCCAGTAACACAATAGAATTCAATAATCGAAAATAAACTTCATGTATAACCCCGAGAGATCGTGAATAAAAAGGTCACCAAATTACTTCATATATGATCTTGCCTTTAGGGTAGACCAAGAAAAAGAAGTTCACCAAACATAGGAAATCCACTCTAGTCATCTGGATGATAAGATCCGACCACAACTGGCTAAACGTAAGGGTAAATCTTAACACATTTGGTCATTAAGGGTAACTAATGCTGGTGTTTAGTTAAAACGACAGTCCATACGATCTGTAAAAGGGCGTTAGTAAAACCTAAAACTCGACAACCTATATTCGTTCAACCTTGGTAACAAGTAAAAGGGATCAGTTAGGCAACAAATGAACACATGATCGTAAGAATAAACTACTAGTAGAAATATTTTTTTAGCAAAACTCATCAAGATGATGTGACTAAACTTGTAACCACTTGATTATATCTACTTGTGCTAAAGAAAAAAATATAAAGGAATGCAAATGATGGAAGGTATAAATATGACATTATATTATTACAAAAATGTCAGATTATTGTAAAACATCACAAAAACAGACTGTAATAGAATCTTTAATCACGAGAAGATGTTTTCTTTCTTATTAAACCTTTAAAACCAGCAAGAGGAACATCTAAAGCATAAGGAGTAATAGTCATCCTCGTGTATATAAGCCTTGGTTGACCTATGAAAATCAACCTATCCACTAAATGTTGAGGTTGGCGAAGTTCGTGATCTCAATCAAGTCTATAATATCCAAGATATTTTCTCATCGAGGTCACTGGGATAACATCTGGGGGATCCATTAAAAATCAACCTTAAATGGATTTTATGATGCTCCAAGCAACCTGGATTGTGCCATTACACATATCGTTCTCCTTTGGCACCTTCATCATTATAAGGGCATTAGGCCAACCTTATTTATAATCGACCTTATGAGCATGGTTAAGTTTTATACCCATGAGTGTGAGGGCCTCATCATAACCATCCATCCATACAGTACGAGGTTGCTTATAAAATTGATTGTGAGGCGATCTACCTTCTCATTCAGCCTCTTGATGGTGGACAATTGATCATTTATGGTCGCAACTTAGTCTGACAGAGTTTTCTTTATTCGCTTTTCTTCCACTGACTACAAAATCCTCTCCTGCTACTGAGAAGACTGGCCCTTGGATTTCTTTATGTGCTCTAATTCCTCCCTCATGCGAGCATTCTTTTCTTATAAGAATGAAACACCCTCATTTTGGTCGGTAAGCTCTAGTTTCTTAAGACCTTCAAGCTCACCATGTAAGACCTCTCTGGAAACTTTCAGTTCAGCATTAAGAACAAACTCTTTCTTAGAATAAGTTGAGGCCAGAAAAAGAAACTTTTGGTCAAATCCATTACTCGTCCGTTGGTTGGATAACTTCTTCTCATAATTGGTGTAAAGACTTATTATTAATTCCTTATGCGTATTTTATATATCAGAAATCATATCATGATAGGTAACGTTGTTAGTAATTTCTCGATGGAAAAGACAGTACATCCTTAAGTATGATTGTTTGGGGCCAAGTCCCATACATCGATATAACATCATAAATGAGAAAAGGAAATTAGAAGGAAAACTCCTAACAAAACTATATGGATCTATTTCCCCACCCTCTCCTTATTAGTAGCGTCATGGACCTAAGCCTGCTCAAAAACCACTAATTACTACTTATTAGAAGGTTAACCGACCTCTTGATTATCGTAAATATCTTCATCAATATAAGGAGGAGTGTCAGGGTGGAGTTATTAGAATAGGTCGGACTCTCCAGCAGTGTTTGTGTTTGTCCAGGGAGTCGTTCCAACCATTTTCATAGGTAGCCCTTTTCAAATAGTTGTGACACCCCGACTAATAAAATATCGGGTAGCTACTCCTTTATTAAATTAAATCAAAATGCCAAGTTGGCTCAGTTAATAGCATCCCTGTCGAAAACATTTTAATGATTACTAACCACCTAGTATTTAAAAAGTAAGTTGCCAAATTTTAAATTAAATCTGATTAACATGCAATAAATGAATTATAGTAATGTAGCACAACCATTCACGATAAAGTCTCAATAGAGTAACCAACAATTTATAATGAGTCTGGAGGAAATACTCCTCACAACAATCCCAATATGGAAATAAATAAAACAAGTCTGCATCCTGAATTAATTACAAACCAAAGTCTGAATAACTGAAATATAAAATGTCTCTAATAGAAATGGGCGACATGCCCTACAAATGATGAAACTAAATATGGAGTCAAGACTAGAGAATGAGGCGTCTAATATCAAGGCCCTATAACTTCCACAACAGCTCCAGCTCGTCACCTGAATGGAAATCCTATGCATGGTGTCCTTATGGATGGGCACCTAAAAGGTTTTTTACAAAAAGTAGATTTGAAAGCAAACGGGTCAGAGCCCGAATGTGGAGAATAGTTTTAAAAATAGCAAGTGCTTTAATAACATTAAAACAATGAATGCAAAATACATGTTAGGACGTGCTCTCACATGAAATACTCACCTCTTGACTACTTGTGCACTCCTAACGTACAGTACCCATCTAAGTGGTATTCATATCTAACTAAACCGACATAAGTTCTAACCCATCTACTCGATTCACAATATGAATTTCCAAATGTTCTCACTTGAATAGATAGCTTTGCTTAAACTCGGATTCTCAATTATTAGTATTACAAAACATAGCAGGTTATCTCTTTTTTTATCTTTATCAAGGCTTTACTATAATTATACTCGCCATGAAAACATAACAACTCCTTTTCTTTTAACCGTATATTATTCATATCATAAATATACTATACAAGCATCCCAAGTCTAAACTGCGGTGCACACATACTCTGCTATCCCATCTCGGTACATCACGTACATAAGGATCACGCATTCTGAATCTCTCAGGAATCGTTCTCAGATAATAGCAAATCACAAACAATTGAGGCAAACACAGTCACATCACATGGGTCACGCACATACCTACGCTCCCACGATCAACAGTCTTATTAACTTCCCAATAAGTCCTTCTCTGACCTATGTTCTCGAGGTACCAATCTAAATCCCCCCGTAGGCACACAAAGATTAGATGGCCCGAAGCGAACGCAAACCTCCCGTGATAGCAAGTATGGTAGGTATGTCATACACATAAAACCATATACTAAGCATGCACACATCTTAGTTATTACCATATTTTTATTAGTGGTATACTTCTCATTCTTATACCAACACACGTGTCCTCGGTTTATATATACACATCCTCCATTATCCTCACGTCGTAATTAGTTACTCGCATCCTAACCCACAAATATCATTCGGTCTAATTCACTATTTTATAATTTACTCCTCATTATAACCCAAATCTCCCAACTATATCAATTAGTTATCACGGGAAAGATATCGCTTCATTTAAACAAGGTTACGGGACCCTAGAAATCAAACCAGGCCAAAAAGGCCATTCTGTCAACTCGTTAGAAGTCTCGTTTGAACGAGGTCGTTCGAATGAGAGTTCGTTCGAACGAAATGGGCATCTAACGAGATCTCGTTCGAACGAAAGGCATCGAACGAACATCCCACTTGTTAGAAGGCAAACTATCACCTAGTTAGAAGCTCGTTCGAACGACCTGGGTAGGTCTTCTAACGAGATGGCAGTTTCAAGCCCAAAAATTCTACTTCGTTTTTTCTCAATTTTCCTCTTCTCTAATCTCATCCTAAAGTCATCCCAACAGTGTTTTAAGGTTCTTAAACATTACTAAACCTTCTTAGGTCGCATTTAACATGTTTATGGGGGTCCAATCTTCCTAAACATCCTATAATTATCATATCTCCCGAATTTCCCCCCCCCCAAACCCTATGGGTATGAACCCAGAAATTTAAAGTCTTAAATTTCCCTTTATAAATCCATTTTTACATCATGAAAAGTTGTATTTCTTTTAGTACAATCACCCAATAACATTCTACATGCAATCCCTATATCATAACTTGAATTTCTATCTCCAATTTCATGGGTTTTCATCAAACTCCCAATATAATGCAATTATTTTAAATTCTAAGCATGGAAGGAACATTCGCTTGAAATTAACGTAATTAAACCACTTGCCTTAGATTGTTCTTCTCAATTTGTTGTTGAAGGTTGAAGGTTGTCCACTTCCCTCTCTCCAGATTTCTCCCAAGGTTGAAGGCTGAAGATGGTGGTTATGGTTTTCTCTTTGGGAACCTCTTCTAACTTTTCCTATAACTCCCGTAGCCCTCAAAGTTGTAAAATGTTCGTAATGGCCTTAGTGGCCCTATTAAAATGATAAATATTAATTCTAATTTTCGTGGGTTTTAATTCCCTAAATTTCTAAATTACCAAAATGCCCTTTTTAAGTTACCGGTATGGCCCAATAATGCCCCGGGACCCAAACTAAACCTTCGGCTAGTGTTTTCTGACTATTTCGACCCTTCCGGACACGTTGGCACACTCAAAATGACCATACGATTGATAAAAATAAAATTTACTTTTTAATTAAAATAATTATATTCCCGACGCGACTGTCACACGTGTCCTAACAAAATTTCCAAATTGCCGTATTTAAATTTCACGACAAATTCAATATATTCAATATTCATCATAATCAAATAATACCCATTATAATCAAATACCAACTCACATCTCGTTAGTATTTTATCCAGATTAATTCTCAATTAATACCCATTTAATTCAATTAATCCCATAAATAAATATCACAAAACTACGGGGTATTACATACTTCCCCCCTAATAACAGAATTTCGTCCCGAAATTCGAAACTAGAAAGTACCTGGTAAAAAGAACTCTAGATAGCGTTCGCGCATCTCATCCTCGCGCTCCCATGTGGACTCCTCGACATTATGATGCCGTCACTGAACACGTACTAACGGAACTATCTTTGACCGCAGTTTTTGCTCACTTCGGTCCAAAATAAAAATCGGCCCCTTCTCGTAGGAGCTATCGGGCTGGAGATCTATGTCCTCCAAAGCAATGTGAGAATGAGCCAAATCGTCTCTAAGATATTTCCTTAGCGAGGAAATATGAAACACATCATGAATCCTGTGCAAATGTTCCGGTAACCCAAGTCTATATGCAACAGACCCAATCCGCTCGACGATAGGAAATGGCCCCACATATCTCGGTGCCAACTTCCCCTTCTTCCCAAATCGCATAATCCCCTTCATAGGAGATTTTCTGAGTAAAACCTGGTCCCCCACTTGGAACTCCCTGAAGAACCTCTTCGCATTAGCATAGCTCTTCTGCCGATCTTGAGCTACCCGAATGCGACTCCGTATCAATTCTATCCTTACCGAAGTACCCTGAATCACTTCCAGCCCAAGTAGTTTGTTGTCCCCCACCTCCAACCAACATGCTGGTGAACGACAAGGTCTACCGTACAACGCCTCAAATGGAGCCATGCCAATGGTGAACTGGTAGGAGTTGTTGTAAGCAAACTCCACTAGTGGAAGATACTGCTCCCATCTACCCCCAAAATCAATGATGCACATACGCAACATGTCCTCCAACATCTGGTTTGTACGCTCGGTTTTCCCATCGGTCTGCGGGTGATATGTCGTACTCAACCGCAATTCCGTGCCCATGGCCTCCTGAAAACTCTCCCAAAACCGTGAAATAAATATCTTGTCTCGATCAGACACGATATTTAGGGGCACACTGTGAAGTCTCACTATTTCTGCAATAAAAAGCTGGGCATACTGTCCCGTAGTGTAGTCTGTCCTTACGGATAGAAAATGAGCGACTTTGGTCAACCTGTCCACAATTACCCAAATGGAGTCGTGACCTCTCTGTGACGTAGGTAACCCCGTGATGAAGTCCATGGAGATTCTCTCCCACATCCACATCGGGACCTCTAATGGCTGTAGAAGTCCTGCCGGTCTCTGATGGTCCACTTTTACCAGCTGACAAGTGGCGCATTTAGAAACAAACACGGCAATATCCTTCTTCATCCCGCTCCACCATTACTGTCGTCTCATGTCTTGGTACATTTTGTCCCCACCGGGATGTACCGCGAACCGTGAGTCGTGCGACTCTGCCATCTCTTCGTGTCATAATTCCTCCCCTTCCGGAACTACCAGTCTCCCATTGAAGCGTAATCCCCCATCTGAGCTAACGGTATAGGACTCGGCTCCCTCTGCTAATAATCGAACTATCTGCTCCTGACAGAACGAGTCATCTGCTTGTGCCTTTACCACTCTCGTGACAATCTGCGGTGTAACAGTCATCACCGACATGAATGATCGAGCCACTGCATCCTGGTGTCCCAACTCCTTCCACTTTGCCTTCCACACCCCTGCCACCTCATCTACTGGCCTACGGCTCAACACGTCTGCTACCACATTAGCCTTCCCCGGGTGATATTGGATATCAAACTGATAATCCTTCACAAACTCAAGCCACCTCCGTTGTAGCATATTCAACTCTTTCTGCGTGAATAGGTACTGTAGGGACTTGTGGTCCGTGAACAATCGAAACTTCTCACCCAAAAGATAATGTCTCCAAATCCGAAGGGCAAATACTACTGCCGCTAACTCCAAGTCATGGGTGGGGTAATTCTTCTCGTGAGGCTTAAGCTTACGAGAAACATAAGCTATGGCCTGACTCTCCTGCTGCAATACACCTCCAAGTCCTTGTAAGGACGCATCGGTGTAAACTAGATATTCAACTCCCGGTCTCGGCAATGCTAACACAGGTGCTGAGGTCAACTTGTCCTTCAACTCATCAAATGCCAGCTAACAGGCATCACTCCAGATGAATGGCACACCCTTACGAGTCAGATGTGTCATAGGACCCGTTATCTTTGAGAAACCCCGAATAAACCTCCTGTAGTACCTGCTAGGCCCAAGAAACTACGGATCTCAGTCGGTGTCGTGGGTTGTCCCCACTCCCTCACCGCGGATACCTTCCCCGGATCAACAGATATCCCCCGGTCCGAAATAATATGCCCCAAAAACTGAACCTCCTTCAGCCAAAACCCATACTTTTCATATTTTGCATACAGCTCGTTCTGACGTAGCGTCTGCAAAACTTGCGTCAAATGCTCGGCGTGCTCCTCCTCTGTCTGGGAGTAAACCAAAATATCATCAATGAAGACAATGACGAACTGATCTAGGAACTCTCTGAACACCCTATTCATCAAGTCCATAAACACGGATGGAGCATTGGTCAAACCAAAAGGCATAACCCGAAACTCGTAGGAACCATATCTCGTTAAGAAAGCAGTCTCCGAGATGTCCTCTTCCCTGATACGCAACTGATGGTATCCCGATCGCAAATCAATCTTTGAGAAGAAAGAAGCTCCTCTCAGCTGGTCGAATAAGTCATCGATTCGGGGCAACGGATATTTATTTCGTATCGTGACCTAATTCAACTCCCGGTAATCTACACACAACCTCAACGATCCATCCCTCTTCTTAACGAACAACACAGGGGCACCCCACGACGAAGTACTCCTCCGTATAAACCCCTGACCCAATAACTGCTCAATCTGATCCCGTAACTCTCTCATCTCAGCTGGAGCCATACGGTAAGGTGCGCGGGCAATAGGCCGAGTGCCCGGCGTCAAATCGATCACAAAATCTATCTCACTACTCGGAGGTAATCCAGGTACATCCTGAAATACATCGGCAAACTCTCGAACAACCGGAATCGAATCAAGTGGTATCACCACTTCCTTAGAGGTCTCCTCCTCTATATAGTACAAGTGAGTGGACGATCCTCCCTCAGGACGAGGCATCGCCACTAAAAATATCTCCAGCTCGGGAATGGCAAAGATAATACTCCTACTAAAACAGTCAATCATGGCTCGGTACGCAACTAGCCAATCCATACCAATAATGGCATCATACTCGGTCATCTCTAACACTAACATATCCGCGGGTAAAGTAAACCTACCGATCTCTATACCCACGCCTCTACATATAAGGGAAATCATGCAACCCCTACTCAATGGCGAATCTACACAAGTAACCGTACTCTCGGTGGTGTCTAACAACCCAATGGTGCGTGCAAATCTCATAGAAATAAAACAGTGTGTAGCCCCCGTGTCAAATAAAATACGCCCCATAGTCCCCTGAATAGAGAACATACCCTCAATGGCCGGTGGATCCTGTGGGGCTGCGGCCTGCTGAAGCTGATATACTATCCCATACTGAAGTTGTCCCTGCTGAACTGGGACCGCTGGAATGGGTGGTAATGCTGCCATCTGTGGTGGTGCTGGGAGGGCGGCGGGAAATATAGGCCTCTGTGGCTCGTGTCGAGCACTCTGCGGCTGCTGTTGTGGGGCCCTGCCCTTATCAGGACAATCCTGACGTTTATGGCCAATCTTACCACAAACGAAACACTTCCCCTGGAAGCTTCCCCCTCGCTGCCCCAGCTGACCACGGCCCTGGTGACCGTTACCATTTCTGCCCTGGCCTTGCTGGCCCTGGTGAAACTGCTGTTGTTGACCATTTTGACCCTGCTGGCCCTGGTGGTCGTTCTGACCCTACTGGCCATTCTGAAATCCTCCATGACCGTTCCTGAAACCCCCTGCTCGGAATCTCTTAGAATCCCCCTGCTGGGAACCCTGATCACCCTGCCTATACTGACTCTGAGCTGGTTGTGCCCCGCTGGCACCATTTCCCCCTGTCCTGCCCTGATGGATGGACTCTCCTGATCGCTTCCCCTCTGTCAAGTGAAAGCGGTGGTCCTGGCAATGGAGCAGTGCTGCGTTAACCACATCAGAATAAGTGGCTAACGAGAGATTCCCCAATAAATGTTGACGGATCCTCCAAGTCAATCCATCTGTAAACTTCTGAATCTTTTTCTCCTCTGTCGGTATTTCATCCGGAATAATGTTCAGTAAATTAGTGAATTCGGCCTCATACTCAGCCACAGTCTTACCCTCCTGTCTAAGGTTCATCAACTTCCTCCTAATTTCCGTGTGAACAGCTGACGGAAAATGTTTGCGGTCGAACTGCACCCAGAACTCTTGTATCGTGAGAGTATCTCTCTCCTCTGCGGTGGTAATAGACTCCCACCACTGCAATGCAGATCCCACTAGCCTGAAAGTAGCTAGTATCTGCCTCTGAACATCTGTGCACTCATACATCCTCAATTGCCTCTGAATATCTTTTCTCCACTGACTTGAAACCACAACATCGGAGCTACCTGCGAACTCCGGCGGGTGCACTTTCTGAAAAGCATCACGTACACGTTCCCAAGCAGACGGGAATGCATGTGCCTGAACTGGCGCGGCTACTGGCGCCTGAGGTGGTGCCTGTTGTACAACGGTGAGAGCGACATTTACCGCTTGGGCTACAATGGCTGCAACCTCAGCGGCATTCATGGTGCCCTGTACTGGTGCTGGCTGTGGCTCTGGCTGTGCATCCCTAGGAATCCATGGTGCACGTCATGGAGGCATCTAAAATAAGAGTAAGGTCTATAAGTTCACAGTTATAAACCCAAAATAGCTGAAGAGCGAAGCATACATAAAAGAATACAACAGTCCTAAAATATAGGGCTCTACATCAAAGAAAGCTCAACGGAAACATAATAAGCCGTACAGATCCTAAAGGACACTAGAACCTGATGCTCTGATACCACCTGTGACACCCCGACTAATAAAATACCGGGTAGCTACTCCTTTATTAAATTAAATCAAAATGCCAAGTTGGGTCAGTTAATAGCATCCCTGTCGAAAACATTTTAATGATTACTAGCCACCTAGTATTTAAAAAGTAAGTTGCCAAATTTTAAATTAAATCTGATTAACATGCAATAAATGAATTATAGTAATGTATCACAACCATTCACGATAAAGTCTCAATAGAGTAACCAACAATTTATAATGAGTCTGGAGGAAATACTCCTCACAACAATCCCAATATGGAAATAAATAAAACAAGTCTGCATCCTGAATTAATTACAAACCAAAGTGTGAATAACTAAAATATAAAATGTCTCTAATAGAAATGGGCGACATGCCCTACAAATGATGAAACTAAATATGGAGTCAAGACTAGAGAATGAGGCGTCTAATATCAAGGCCCTGTAACTTCCACAATAGCTCCAGCTCGTCACCTGAATGAAAATCCTATGCATGGTGTCCTTGTGGCTGGGCACCTAAAAGGTTTTTTTACAAAAAGTAGATTTGAAAGCAAACGGGTCAGAGCCCGAATGTGGAGAATAGTTTTAAAAACAGCAAGTGCTTTAATAACATTAAAACAATGAATGCAAAATACATGTTAGGACGTGCTCTCACATGAAATACTCACCTCTTGACTACTTGTGCACTCCTAACGTACAGTTGCCATCTAAGTGGTATTCATATCTAACTAAACCGACATAAGTTCTAACCCATCTACTCGATTCACAATATGAATTTCCAAATGTTCTCACTTGAATAGATAGCTTTGCTTAAACTCGGATTCTCAATTATTAGTATTACAATACATAGCAGGTTATCCCTTTTTTTTATCTTTATCAAGGCTTTACTATAATTATACTCGCAATGAAAACATAACAATTCCTTTTCTTTTAACCGTATATTATTCACATCATAAATATACTATACAAGCACCCCGAGTCTAAACTGCGGTGCACACATACTCTGCTATCCCATCCCGGTACATCACGTACATAAGGATCACGAATTCTGAATCTCTCAGGAATCGTTCTCAGATAATAGCAAATCACAAACAATGGAGGCGAACACAGTCACATCACATGGGTCATGCACATACCTACACTCCCACGATCAGCAGTCTTATTAACTTCCCAATAAGTCCTTCTCTGACCTATGTTCTCGAGGTACCAATCTAAATCCCCCCGTAGGCACACAAAGATTAGATGGCCCTAAGCGAACGCAAATCTCCCGTGATAGCAAGTATGGTAGGTATGTCATACACATAAAATCATATACTAAGCATGAACACATCTTAGTTATTATTATATTTTTATTAGTGGTATACTTCTCGTTCTTATACCAACACACGTGTCCCCGGTTTATATATACACATCCTCCATTATCCTCACGTCGTAATTAGTTACTCGCATCCTAACTCACAAATATCATTCGGTCTAATTCACTATTTTATAATTTACTCCTCAATATAACCCAAATCTCCCAACTATATATATTAGTTATCACGGGAAAGATATGTCTTCATTTAAACAAGGTTACGGGACCCTAGAAATCAAACCAGGCCAAAAAGGCCATTCTGTCAACTCGTTCGAACAAGGTCGTTCGAACGAGAGTTCGTTCGAACGAAATGGGCATCTAACGAGATCTCGTTCGAACGAAAGGCATCGAACGAACATCACACTTGTTAGAAAGCAAACTGTCACCTCGTTAGAAGCTCGTTCGAACGAGCACGTTCGAACGACCTGGGTAGGTCTTCTAACGAGATGGTTGTTTCAAGCCCAGAAATTCTACTTCTTTTTTTTCTCAATTTTCCTCTTCTCTAATCTCATCCTAAAGTCATCCCAACAGTGTTTTAAGGTTTTTAAACATTACTAAACCTTCTTAGGTCGCATTTAACATGTTTGTGGGGGTCCAATCTTCCTAAACGTCATATAATTATCATATCTCCCAAATTTCCCCCCCAAACCCTATGGGTATGAACCCAAAAATTTAAAGTCTTCAATTTCCCTTTATAAATCCGTTTTTACATCATGAAAAGTTGTATTTCTTTTAGTACAATCACCCAATAACATTCTACATGCAATCCCTATATCATAACTTGAATTTCTATCTCCAATTTCATGGGTTTTCATCAAACTCCCAATATAATGCAATTATTTTAAATTCTAAGCATGGAAGGAACATTCGCTTGAAATTAACGTAATTAAACAACTTGCCTTAGATTTTTCTTCTGAATTTGTTGTTGAAGGTTGAAGGTTGTCCACTTCCCTCTCTCCAGATTTCTCCCAAGGTTGAAGGTTGAAGATGGTGGTTATGGTTTTCTCTTTGGGAACCTCTTCTAACTTTTCCTATAACTCCCGTAGCCCTCAAAGTTGTAAAATGTTGGTAATGGCCTTAGTGGCCCTATTAAAATGATAAATATTAATTCTAATTTTCGTGGGTTTTAATTCCCTAAATTTCTAAATTACCAAAATGCCCTTTTTAAGTTACCGGTATGGCCCAATAATGCCCCGGGACCCAAACTAAACCTTCGGCTAGTGTTTTCTGACTATTTTGACCCTTCCGGACACGTTGGCGCACTCAAAATGACCATACGGTTGATAAAAATAAAATTCACTTTTTAATTAAAATAATTATATTCCCGACGCGACTGTCACACGCGTCCTAACAAAATTTCCAAATTGCCGTATTTAAATTTCACGACAAATTCAATATATTCAATATTCATCATAATCAAATAATACCCATTATAATCAAATACCAACTCACATCTCGTTAGTATTTTATCCGGATTAATTCTCAATTAATACCCATTTAATTCAATTAATCCCATCAATAAATATCACAAAACTACGGGGTATTACAATAGTCTACCTATATAGAGGCATTGACATATGCCTTATCCCAACCCCTTGTGAAGACATATTCTATATCCTTGATAGCCTTGGCCTTTACCTCTGTCACTTAAGTTCTGGCTAGCTCCACAACAGTCTTGGCATCCTCAGCCTCCTTTTTGGCAACAATCACAACATTATTTTCCACTATTTTCTCCTGCTCTAATGGACCTTTCTTCAAACCTTTTCTTTTCCTGCATTTGAGACTCGTTAGCACGACCAGTAGCTTTCAAGGATTTGTGCATCCCATTAAAGACAACCTCAATACAGTTAATATCTCATTAATCTTGTCATTCCTCCTCGGGAGATGGTTGTAGTTAATTAAGAACTGTAAGATAAGTAGACATAAGAGAATATTAAAAGAGAGAATGAAAGAAGTGTAAATGAAAATTAAAAAATAAATGACCAACTTATAAGGTCCGAATTATGGTTTGGACGATCTATCTCTCGAATAAGGAAGAGATAAGGCAGTTGCTTTATCGGCACGAAGGACTCCAATACTAATTGAATCACGAGCAAGCTCAGGGAAAACTGCAACAGATTGGGTAGTTCATTTGCCCTGCCAATAGGTTTCTTTCCAACAATCTTAGCGGGATGAGGTGGATCAATTCTCGTCCTCTTAGACAAAGGTTCATGTTTCTTGGCAGGAGACTTATCCACAATGATGGGGTTAATAGAACCTCCAATTTTAGTTTTTTTACTCACGAATGGTCTAGCAGGTGGAGGCGATCCAGTCCCACCAAGAAGATTTGTAATCATTTGTTTCACCATAGAATTTGAAGGGACATTACTCGGTACTAATGCAACGTAAGTTCAAATGAGGATGAATTACTTTCTGTAAAAAAATATATCCCATGCTCTATGAAAGGAGTCAAAGTCAGGCTCTGGGGATTCAAAGGGGTGAATTGGCAATTCTTCACAATTATACCATGATCCCAATAATCCTTAATGAAATCATGGAGGTTAACGACCAAATCTCTATTCAAAGATATTGTCTTCATATAATGAATATTTTCGTTGGTGGTAACCTAATGGTAGCAGTACATCAACTCCGTAATTTTGATATGGGTCCTATATAATTCGTTAATACGGTGCACCCCAATAATGATCCTCCAAGCTTTTAGGGAAACTTGGTAAGGACCACATCAAAGTATTGACGTAATTAAGTTAACCTACACTCGGTAATAAATATACAAGGCAACCAGTGACCCTCAAATAAGGCACAAAGGTCAAAAGCCACATTTAACAATTCATTTATTACTTAAGGAGGTATTCTGCTGGTAGCCCTTAATACTTCTAATGAACTCTCATCAATAATATAAATAATGTTTTAGCAAGAGTAGGAAAGAATTACGGAGGAGAGAAGAAAGAGAATATCCTTGCAACAGAGAAGAAGAACATAAGAAAACCCTGACAACGGCTAAAAAAAACTTGGTGATGAAGAAAGGGAATTTTTTGAATGAAAATTGGAGTAAAGCAAAAGACTAGGAATTGACATTTTATAGGCCTGCAAGATGTTCACACAGTTCCCCAAGTTTAATGATGGTTAAACGTACCCGATGCTTTGTTCTGGAGCTTACGCATTGCTAGTGACGATATATTACCACCGTACCCTTGGAGCGCTTCGCTTTTTAGAGTTTGTTTGTATTTACAAAACTACCACTGAATTAGGAGAACGAAAAATCATAAAATACCAACTTTCGGAGATCGCTCTCCGACCAGGTGTCTCTACTGACCAAACCATAAACCGAGGCTTGCAACTAGGTTTCTACAAAGTTAATCAACCCCTATCATTTAACACTCCATCCATTCACTTCGTAAGCACACGTTTCTAATCGAGACAATTTATTTGTAATTGGCTTAATTTCGGACAAAATAAATTGAGTCTAGACTACTTATTAATTCGAGAATAATTTGAAGTCTACAAAGATTCAAGAATGGAGGATTTGCAATTTAAAGCCATGAAGAAAAAATCAAGTCAAGTTGCGATTTCTCAATTGGTTTGTTCTAAAATCACTCATGTATGAATAATCAAAGGAATTTATGTGATTTAGAATTTAGTTTAAATCTTTGATGAATTAAATGTTTTTAATTTTTGGGAATTAAAATTAAAGTTTTGAAAAATACATTTTAATTATATCTGAGCTAAAATATTTTATTAAATATTCGAAGATTGGGTTTAAATGGGATAAGAGTATCACTGTCGTTCAAATGACACTTGAAGTCACTCTAACGACACTACATGTCGTTTAAACGACATCGTATGTCGCTTAAACGAGAGCTATCGCCTCGAATTTCGTGTTTCGTTTTTGTTGGAATCTTGTTTGCTCAGATAGCACAGACGTTTTTCAGGGAGATGAACAGTTCTAAAAATTTCCACTCTGTTTAGTTTCATCCAAAGTTTATTCAAGATCCAATTTGCATAATTCCAAAGTTTTGTGATCTTGAACATATTTGTTGGAAGACTTTCTACACAAGTTACTGACTGCGGTCATTGGGGTTCGCTGCGTGTGGATCTCTGCTGAAGACAGAACTACGAGTTATTGAGGAGTAGTTGCGATTTTTCCTTTGCTCACGACACCGACCGACACCCGTGGGTATTCGTGAATTTTCATCATTTGCTCCCGTAAACACTCATCATTTGGCTTTTTGAGTCGTGAATTTTCATGTTTAATATGTCATGTTGGTGTGCTTGGACCCCCATCACTTCATTATCCATGTGGCTATGACATTTGGTCATTATTATTGATGCGTTGAATGATCTTAACCATTTCCATAATGGAGTTGTTTCGACATTGATATGCATTTGGATTCAACTTTATATATATGCCATTCTTGCACACATGCACGAGCTTTAATGAATGTTTGACATCACATGCATATTTGAGTTTGGTGAGACGTTCTTATCTCAATTTTTTCATCAATGCTCAAGTAGTCTTAAAAAGAGGTGTGCATGTAAGAACTGTTTACCGTAAGGAACTAAAATGTAAAAAATGATGAGTGTTTACTGGAAAGGGCTGTGAGAGTGTAAAATTGACTCGTCTGGTAGCCATTATATAAAAAGAGCCCCGAAAAAATTAAACGACAATAAAAAGATAAATATGCCGAAAATTAGGCCATTTAGTTTGATCACCTCAAAAGAAAAATAAGTGAGTATTATTTATGAGTGTGTTCGGATGGAAAGTAAAAAAAACGGGTTTGCACCACGAATCCTAGTGATGAATCATTGCAACATGATGCCATTATTTGTAGAATCGTCTAAATTCTGGATCTGTGTGTATGTTGATTGTTCAGTTCATTAAGCTCATTTATTAATTGTCACACATGGCTATAACAATGTTTGTTGACATATTACTATCAATTAGAGCATCTTGAACGTTTTGATGTATTAGAATTGTGACTCATTTATCATAGTACACACCCATATACTTCATATCCATGTTTGAGCACATTGACTACATGTTGGCATGAATTTCACAAAAAAATTAGTTGAGTATGTTATATTGGTATTTTCAATAAAGTTTTTGTTGAAAATTTCTGACATGGGATTTCGTTGGAATGATACTAATTTCGTTCAGGCTACACTAGAGTTATTATAAAACCTCGTTAAGTCAGAACATGTTCGTTAGTTTTAACTAAAAAAAAAACACTGTTGTTGCTTGTGTTCGACCGATGCTTCACCATCCTTCTCTCGACCTCATTTTTTAATCGAGTGGATTCAACTGATTTTTAATCCCAAAATCATTCCTTGAGCTGATTTGTGGTCTCAGATTTTCATATTAAGGTATTTCCAGCTGGTTTTGAGGTATTTTCAGTTGGTTACAGCTGTTGATTTCAAACTCAAATTAAAATGTGTTAGACATCTTGAATAATACACGATTTTCTTCTCTTAATCTGTTGATTTGATGTATTGTTCTTGTCTGTTTTAGTTTGAAATCAAAAACTGAGTGTTGGTTTTTAAAAGACTGGATTTTTATTGATTAAATCTCATAGACACCACTACATTTTTGTGTAATGTTTTTTTTATCAATACTGAATCTACAAATAGGGTGTTCATGAAAATCATATTTTTCGGATGCCCTCAGTACCTCTCAATTGTGGTTTATTTTTGGCACTGGTTGGTTGTGTTTGGTTTATCCGTTGGTTCGGTTGGATGTGTACAGAGATAGGTTCCTAGGCGTCAGTATTTTGTCTTTTATCCCCGTCCTTCCCCACGCGATTTTTACCTGCTTATTCCTCATGCCACCTAGACGTAGGCATGCCCCATCAGGTAAGTTAGATGAGCCATCCACCTCATCGCGTGCTTAGCGAGCTAGGAGTCATAGACCCCCTTTTGCACCTGTGAGTTGGCACAATGTGTTTGAGTGCGAGCAATATTGTCATCTAGGTTTACACATTCACGTCGTAGTGAGGGAGCGAGTCTTCTTTTTTTTTAGTAAACATTGAAATAGAAAAGGTTACTTAGAGATTACAAATCGAAACCATAAGCCATCAAGGCACCAAAGAAAAACTAAAGGCATAACCCATGAGGTAAGGGGGTAGCAAAGCATAGTGCGAGACAAACTACAACGTAGGGTTAGCAAGAATCCGGCGTAGAGCCTTGGGGATCTCCTCAATTTCAACGAAGGTCTCCTCCTGAACTTTAGCCTCCCGTGCCAGCCAGTCCGCACCCCGGATCATAGCCGGGTTGACATAGAAGAAGTCCGCGCCCACCTTTCTCATTAGCTCGTAACAGTCGACCCTGATATTTTCAAAGTCAGTTTCGCGATACTGGACCCCTTTGAAGATATCGATAAGCTCATGGGAGCTACTTTCGATAACAATATCCTTCCAACCCCGCATGTTGGCCATATTAAGACCGTGGAAAAGGCCTTCCATCAGGGCACGAAGGAGAGAAGGAGTACCCCTGAGTCGTCCGTAGTAGCCGCTCTTCCAATGCCCCCTGTCATCAAGGACATAACCTCCAAAGGTCGTAATGCGGTAGGTAGGATCGGTACACGCCTGGAGGGAAACCTTGGTCTTTCCCCGATCCACATGCTCCAAAAGGCAGAAAAGAGCTTCCGGAACCTCGTCATATTCAATATAGTCCTGAGTCTGACGCCTCCCAATGCGAGCAAGGCCATCCGCCCACATATTATTCGATCTCCTAATGTGTGAAACCTGTATCTCCATTTCGGCCATAGTAGCGATGCACTCAGCAATAATGTTAGTCAGTGGGTGGTTCTGGTGGTTTTGTCTATTCAGAAGTTGGACGGCATCCAGGCAGTCGCTGCGAAGTAAGCATCCCATCCAACCCTTGATTTTAGCCATGTTCAGCCCATGCAGAATGCCCATAAGCTCAGCTTTAATCGGACTGCTATCTCTAATGATTCTGCCACTAAAACCAATGATCCATCGTTGTTCATTGCTGCTGACCATGCCACCAAAGCCACCCAGATTGCTGAAGGGGTCATAGCTGCCATCTGTAAAAATCTCGTAGCCTGAAAAGGGGTAGACACTTGAAGAGAAATTAGAAACATTACTCGGAGCATGGTTGGGACTAAGTTTGGTTATAGCAAGTAAAGCAATTTCACTTGCGAGGGCCCTAGAGTTAGCCCAAACCATGTTCGAGGAGATAGTTATTTTATCAAAAATGCGTTTATTACGTACAGTCCAGATGTGCCAAAGTGTGGAAATAAATAAGGACTGCCCAGCTTGCATGGGTTTATCCCAAATGTTGTCTTTAATCCAGTCAAAAAAGTTAATGTTTTTCTGTGTGTTCCACTCCGGGGAGGGAGAGTGATTTCCCACACCGCCGAGGCAAGGTGGAAATTTCTAAGCACATGCTCCATGTCTTCATCATACTCACAGAACTCGCAAAGTTTAGAGTTAGCAATGCGTCTATTAAATCTTTGGTCGTTCGTTAGTAATTTCTTGTGGAAGATTAGCCAAATGAAGGTTTTAAGTTTCTGGGGGATTTTTAGTTTCCAAATGAGGTTCCAGTTGATGAAGTGTGGGGTGTTGAGGTCAATTTTGACAAGGGAGGTATAAGCAGATTTAATCGAGAATTTTCCATTGGGTGAGGGTCCCCAATAAGGACTGTCAGCATGGTTCTGAATGTGGGGGAGGGGGGTGCCCAGGATTAAATTATACGTGTTATTACTGAAGGTATCCTTAATGAGTTGTTCATTCCAAGCCCCTTGCTTAATAAGGTCACAAACATTGGACACCTGGTGAATATTATGGGTAGTGGAAATGGTGGAAGTGCCCACCCACCAATCTTTGAAGATATTAGTGTACTTCCCATCCCCAATAATCCACTTGGTATTTTTGACAATATCACTTTTACATTTGTAGATGCTCCTCCAAACATTGGACGCCTGAGCCTTACGAGTCCAATTTCTTGGATTGTCGTGCGAACTATACTTAGCTCCAATCACACGGACCCACAGAGAGTTTTAATTGTTCATAGTTTTCCACCCAAGCTTAGAGACAATGGCGCGGTTATTCTCCTCACTACTCCTTAGTCCCAATCCTCCAAGCTCTTTGGGGCAGCAGACCGTGTCCCATTTGACAAGGTGAACTTTCTTTTTCTCCTCCGACTCTCCCCATAGAAAATTCCTATTGAGTTTATCGAGTTTTTCATTAATCTTTTTAGGAAAAATCGAGGTTTGCATGTTATAAACAGGTACGGTGGCGGTGACAGCCTGTATGAGGGTAGTTCGACCAGCGAGGGAAAGAAGTTTGGATTTCCATCCAGCAAGTCTCTTCTGGACCTTTTCGATGATATGGTTGAAGTGGTTAGTTGTGACTTTTCCATGGATGAGGTTATTTCCAAGGTACATTCCCAAGTCGTTGGTAATGTTTATGCCGCACCCTCTGCCAATCTCACCCGCACATCGATTTGGGACGTTAGGGGAGAAGAACAGTTTCGATTTCTGAAGGTTGATGGACTGGCCAGAGATGTCGCAAAAATGATTGATAGTCTTCATGACAACATTACAACTATTCTGCGAGGATTCGGAGAAAAGGATGAGGTCGTCAACAAAGAAGAGGTGGGAGATGGTGGGCCCATTGGGGGAAGCCTTGATACCCTTCCAATCGCCCTGGTTTACCTGTTGATTGATGGCGGCTCCTAAATATTCCATACACATGACGAACAGGTAAGGGGATAGGTAATCGCCTTGTCTGAGTCCCCTAGAAGGTTTAAAAGGTGGAATTGGTGCCCCATTCCACAGGACAGCAGTGGAGGCACTGGTAACACAACTAGTGATGAGCCGTCTAAGTTTAGTGCTAATATTGAACCAGGTGAGGACACGGTCCAAGAACTCCCAGCTAATTTTATTGTAGGCTTTCTCCAGGTCGATTTTAAAGATAGCCTCCCCTTTCTTACCTTTTCTCTTGTTCAGGGAGTGAATAATCTCCTGAGTAATAATAATATTATCCGTAGTTTGGCGACCCGGAAGAAAGCTCGCCTGGTTAGGGCTAACGATTTTACATAGGATTGGTCGGAGTCTGTTGACTATGATCTTAGTAAGGATTTTGTAAGGCACATTGCAGAGAGTGATAGGTCTAAACTGGGTAATATTCTCAGGATTATCAATTTTCGGGATAAGAGTGATATGGCTAGAATTAGCCATTTTTGGAAAGGAGAGAGAGGAAAAGCATTCCTCCATGAATTTGAATAGGGACAGTTTGGTAGTTTCCCAGAAAGCTTGGTAGAAGATAGGTTGGATACCATCCGGGCCCGAGGCTTTGAGCCCATTCATGCTGAACACCGCACGCCTGACCTCATCAATAGATAGAGGGAGGTCCAGAATGTAGTTGTCGCCATCCTCAAAGCGCGGGTGGTTGAGGTTAGTGAAGTTAGTTCTATTAAGAGGGGGGTAATCATTAGTGAAAAGGGATGTAAAATAGTTGTTCATATGGCGCGAGATCTTATCACAATTGTCAGCCCAAGCCCCATCAATTTTTAATCTATCAATCTTGTTACGGCGTCTTCTAATGATGGTAGATGTGTGGAAAAATTTTGTGTTTTTGTCGCCCTCACTAAGCCATTTTATGCGGGACTTTTGTTTCCAAAGAAGTTCTTCATGGCGAAGGGTGTTGTTGTACTCGTTCTTCAATTGGTTTTCAAGAAGATTGAGGTTATGAGAGAAATGTGTTTCCTGAGCAATTTGGATACCTTTGAGTCTATTAAGAATACATTTTTTATTTAGGTTGATGTGCCCATAGACAGCATGGTTCCACTATTTAATTAAGGGAATAGAGTTTTCAAGGTTATGATGGAAGTTGAGATTATTAACCCAATTGTTAAGTATAATGTCCTGAAAATCAATACGTTCAAACCAGCAAGCAAGCAGTTTAAAGGGGCGGGGAGTGAAAAGGTTGTGATTTTTACCTTCAAGGCGGATGAGCATGGGATAGTGGTCCGATGCGGTGCGAGGAAGATTCTCGACCACAGCGTCCGGGAATTGTAGGCGCCAGTCAGGGTTGGCCAGCGATCGGTCCAGTCTCACAAGGGTGTTCGCAAAGCCGTCTCTACTGTTAGTCCAAGTGAGCCGTGGACCCGTGCTGCCAAGGTCCGTGAGATTGCAGTTATTGACGTTCTCCATAAATTTGTTACACTTATACTCCTTATCGTGTCTAGAGTAACTTCTCTTCTCAGAAGAGTCAAAATGGTCATTAAAGTCACCCGTGGCAATCCAAGGGGTATCAAGGTCCTGGGCTAAGTTTTTAAGGTTGTTCCAGAGGGTTTGACGCAGGGTGTATATAGGGCTAGCATAGATAGCGGATAGTAGCCATTCATCGTAGCCCTTGATAGTAACAAGGAGGTGGATGGCCTGTTCGGAAATATTGATAGGGCGGAGTTTAATGTTGTTCTGGTTCCAAACGACCCAGATACCACCGGAGCGGCCTCTGGACTCCGAGATCTCCCGGTTGGTGAATCCCAGGCCCTCAAAGAAACTAGAGAAGTTGGAAAATGCGGTTTGAGGTTCGATAATGATGAACACACTAGGCTTTAAATTATTGCAGAGTTCTTTAAAAGTGGGTTTAAACAAGGGTTTCCCAGCCCTTTACAGTTCCAAGTGATCACAGACATAGACACAAGGTTGGGTGTAATAGGAAGATCCACATTCAGTGGCCATGGGAGGATATTTTTAATCCTACAAATGGAATCGTTGGCAGAGGCCACTTCCATCAGCCTCCCCATCATTTGTCTGTCTGCTCCTTTCATTTCTGTGCTTCTGAATAATATTCGGGTTTGGGTGATACTCCATTTCACCTTCGTAAAAATCACCATTTCCGTCTCTAAGTTTAGGGTGAATTCCTCCATTCCCTCCAGTAGATTTAGATACTGTATTTGCAGGTTTCCTAGCATTGCTATTGGAAATGGGGGGGATTCCATTGATGACAGGTAATGGCTCAGGCGGAGGGTCGGTGATGATGGGGTTTATGTTAAGAGGTTCATAGTGGGAGGGATCGTCACTGTGGTGTCCTTTAAATAGGTTAGAATTAGTTTCGTTTATGGTCGTATGTAAAACATTAGAATAGTGGTTGGGAGGGCTTAAGAGAGTACGTACCTTGGTGGCAGTTACATTAATACCTGTGATTTCCGATGATGTGGCAGCGTCCACAGTTGGGAGGCCATCCTTATTCAGCGGTTGATATGACATCTGGCCCGACCCCTATATGGTTGATGTGGACTCACCATGCCTGCCATTCGTGTTACGCAGGTTAGGTGCACTTTTTGGCGTCAGTCCAACTTTGCACTATTTTGTAGATAGCATACCACTGTTGGTTGGGGCTGAGTTGTCTTTCATGTAGTCACCTAGGACTGCTGTGAAGCGACTTTTGACTGCTGCATGGGAACTGTTCTGCCTTGCTAGTTGTCTTATCTTAGGTTGGTTTGTTATCCTATGTGTATTTCCGTACCCATTTTCCTCGGCGTGAAGTGAGAGGCTGGCAAACCTATTATGGGAGCTAGCTTTGCTTTGATTATTGCCTACGGTCTGCCTTTGGTGGTTGGTACTGCGTCTGACAAGCATCCATGGCCCGAAATTAGAGTCTACATTGTCTTGTCCGTTGTTTTCTGACGTCGTTTCACATCTCCTTACGGCTGCAGAATTATGACCGTTTGAGGTTTCATTTGCTACGTTATTGTCTGTTAGCCTCGTGCTGCATGCCGGAGCTCTGTTGCTGACCGCCGGCGACTCCTCCGAGTTTATCGCAGCAAGGTTTAGCTGGCATTGTTCACTTTTATGACCAACTCTCCCACATGTGAAACAGATGTACGGTAAGAATTCGTATTCAACGCGATACTTCCTTCCATCCAACTTGTAACATGGAATGAGAGGTTTAGATATGTCCACTTCCACGCACACCCTCGCATACTTGCCTCTGGTCGAGGAGATGGAGTTGAAGTCAGTTTTGACTGGTTTACCAAGCTTACTGCCTATGTGGAAGAGGATTTTCTCATCAAACCATTCGATAGGTAGCTTTGGCAGTCTTGCCCATAGGGCAGTAGTAACTCCATATGTGTCTGAAGGGTTAAAGTTTGGTGTCCAGTTCCGAACTATAAGGTAGTGCCCATTGATAATCCATGGTCCCCCTGTGAGGACATAGTAATAATCTTCTTTCATATCAAACTTAAAGAGATAATGCCCTTCTTCCAGGTCAATGATCTCATAGTCTCCCTGGAGGTTCCATATTGTGGGGACTTTGTTGACAAGCATTTTGAACCCTATATTGCGTCCTAGTAAACTCACAATAACACTTTCCTTCCACTTTTTTCTGAGTTTGTCAACATGTTTCTGTGGGATGACAACCACAGGGCACAATGGATCCTCGTCAGAATCTGGGTTGTGGTTGAGATCAATGTCCCCACACTCATTGAGATCCATCTTGTCATCAGACCAAGACCCAGTAGCTTCATCAAAGTATATATCCGTGTTGTTACTTTTTTTGCTCTCCATCGCATCCTTATAGGAGAGAGGCGTCTTCATGAACTTGCTTGTTGGCTGTGATGGCTCAGGAGCATTAGTATTTGCAGTAGTGGTACCATCTTCTTTCGCAGTAGGATGGCTCTCAGAGTCACAGTCCATCGCCACACCTGGAGACTGCTCCAAGTTCGTGGGCTCGTGATGGCTCTCTTTTTTCTTCTTGCTGTGTACACGGATCTCCTCCTCATCTTCTTTCGACAGTTCCGCTTCAGAAGATGGTGGACGTACAGTTGAGTTGTGGAGAGACATTCAAAGCTTTCTTAAATCCAAAAAAAAAATTATGGAGACGTCCATAATTCTATTATAGGGCTATCCATACTCCTGTTGGGGTCCAGTCATCTGTTCGAGGCGTCCAGCTTTTTGTCACTACTGATCTCATCTCTGAGACCCTACAGTTGCCTCGAGTCCCAGATGTTATTTTTCCCCGTTGTTCTGAGGACTGACCTACTACTGAGGACATTATTCAGCATAGCTGTTGGGAGATTCCTCACATAGGTAATACCAGGTATCATCGTCAGTAACATACATCGTTTAAGATAGTTAATCGGTTTGTGTCTTCATTTATTTATCCTCGAGTCAATCACGTTCAGATTGGCTTCGACATTGTTTATTTCATGTACGCGGTTTGTCACGGGTGGGACATTGATTTACCATCTATTCTATTTTGGGTGATGTCCTCAGTTACCATTATTGGTACCCCTCATGTTCGCCTCGCTCTTCCATATGGACTCCTGGTTTCTCATATCTGCACCACTGCTGGAGTAGGGTTTGAATTATGGAATGGTTTGAGAGAAAACTCACTTGAGATATATACCACGTGGTGGCCCTTAGCAAAAAAAAAATCTAAAAAAGTCATGTGGTATTATGAAGCAATAAATTGGGTGCCCTTAACACAACCCTTTTTAATTGCTATTTAATCAAAGTATTTTCATAAAGCTTCCAAAAATTATCCCACCATATAAAACACTCTCAAACACTTTCTTCTTTTATTCTATGCTCTAACAAAAAAATTTCAAAAAAACATATAATGAATTTTTGGAACATGTACTTTTTTCTCTTAATAACTAAACATTAGTTGTCCTTAGAAATGATCACCTTAACTTTGATATATGAAGGTTGTATGATTTTCGCTTGGATAATACGGGAGACTCTTGATTGGGACTCAAAATTGGGACTCATGCTTACCTGGCGTGTTGTCATTGGTTGATCCCTTGTGAACGTGGGTCCGCGTCAGCGGCACTAACCAATCCCGACACGCCATGTCAACGAGTTGCGATTTTGAGTCTCAATTTTGAGTCGCCCTAGCATTACTCTTTTCTCTTAGTCCCTCTCAAAAGACTTACTTACGCTCTCTTAAAAGTCTCATACTACTAGAGTTTATGTTTTTGGTTTAATATAATTGAATAATGACGATTAACATCACTTATATATCCTTAATGCCACATATCCATGAAAAGTCTAATATTAGGCCCCCATATGAGTCCAAAATACTACCCAAATCGATCCAAAACTTACCACAAAGGTATACTTGCCCCTTGGAGTCAATCTGAAGCCCTATAAATATATCTTCATGACTCTATACCATTCTAGAGTCTAGTCCATTCGATAATGTCTCATAGTTTAAAATACAATACACATTAATTTCCATATAATGAATTGCATTGATTAATTGTTTTATACCCCACAGTTCCAAAGTCATATATACATGCAAATTTAAATGTCACATATATTATTCATTTTTTTTTATTACCATTTCACAAAGTAATAATGATTCCAATTTATCAATTTGTTCTCGTAATTAAGAATAGATAAATACAAAATAAAAATTTGGGGTCCTAGCCTCGAATATGGATGAAAATAAAAAAAAATGGTATAAATGTATATACTCAGAGTCAGAGTCCAAGCCCCGAGTTTAGGGCCAAATTTTGGAATCCAAACTTCGAGTTTGTTGCAAAATTTTGAGATCCAAGTTCTAAATAGATAAAATTTTAATATTTTTAAGAATTACACCCTTTTAAAGTCCACACCCCTATTCTAATTTCAGGATTCCGCTCCTATTTTATATACCTTTATCATTATACTTTTGGTAAATAGAGCTGATAATTTTTTACACGATAATCCGTTTACGGTAATAACCCGAAATGATCCGAACATGACATGATTAGTTCGTATAGATTTAAGAGTACCCAAAACTTATACTCAAATCAAAATCAACGTGATCCGAAAATGACACGACTAATCCGAATTGCCACTCCTATTGGTAAACATGAAAGTATATATTTTAAAAACACAATCTAATTATTAATTAAATCATACTAATTAGATTGAGGATATCAAAGTCTACATAATTTTAAATGTAATAAAACCTATTTCAAGTGCAATAAACCCTGTTTCAAATTGTGGATTTTACTTTTGACTTGCTAGACCGAAGCCTTACCTATAATCTTGGGTGTTGGTAAGGGCACTCCCTATTTTTAATTTGGGCACTTAAAAATAAGTTAAACAAAAGGATTTGAGTTTTGGTAAGGTCACTTCCTAAAATAGATAACAAAAGTAAGTAAAGAAACATCATGAAAGCAAGGTTCTTAATGAAAAGAAACAATTTAAAAAAGTTTTCAATTGAGAATGTGATGTAGCATAACAACAGAAACCTCATTTCAATAGCTACAACAGGTAAAGCTACATTAGCAGAAACCTCATTTCAATAGCTATAACAGAAACCTCATGTCAAGTTTTGAAGGGAGCATCTTAGAAAGCTACATTAGCTACAACAGGTAAACTCAAAACAATAAATAATCATTATAACTATCAAATCAGGGGCACCTCGAATTTTGTATGTTTACAGGGAGCAAGCCAAAAAAAATAAAGGTAAACTCAAAACAATAAATAATCATTATAACTATCAAATCAGGGGCACCTCAAATTTCGTATGTTTACAGGGAGTAAGCCAAAAAAAACAATCCTTATTTATCATAAAGCAAATTAAACCCAAGCAAATTCCTCTTTGTAAGCCATACGGCCCTTACAAGATGAAAAATATGCAACAACAGTGCTGTTAAATATGTATGACTGCTGCTGGTGTTTTTAAGTGCAGTTAATACCAAAAACAAGTAAACCTCACTCTCAATGGGTACACTAGTGTGATATATATATATATATTATGATGTATATATGTGTGTGTGCAAAGAAGATTTGAAGGAATAACAAACAAACAATTAAATGTAAGAGAGCGATGCACAATTGATTTGCAGGAGGTTGAGAGAGGAGAGGTTTGGGGTAATGGGGAAAGTGCCCTTATTAATTAGCTGTGTAAATAGATTTTAACTTCTTAAGAAGTGCCAAAATTAAAAATGGAAAGTGCCCTTACCAACACCCATAATCTTTGAACCATTTTTGTTACATTGTAAGTAAAACCCACCTGAGGTCTGAGGCCAGAGACTCTTCTCTTTTTGTCTCAAATTATGGAGTAATAACTTGTTTGTCATACAAGAGCAAGAGTGGGGATGATGATGAACAGATGATATCAACTGTTTTAATAAAATATGCGGGTTTTCTCTTTCTGAACCCTACTACAAACGTAACTCATTCTCAATTAAGGGTAAGGGTTTGTTTCTATTATTCTAATCTTTCTCTTTCTCCAACTCCAACTCTAACTCCTTTGGTTGGAAAACTTCTAAATATCCCAACCCATTTTTACAGTTTTATTAAAAAACAATGCGAAATTGGGTTTCATAGTCTTCAAGATGCCCTATCCTTGTTTAATCAAATGATCCAATTGAGACCTTTGCCCTCCATTTTCTATTTTAATCAGTTGCTAGGTGCCATTGTCAGGGTGAAACATTATACCACTGTTATTTCCCTCTTTAAACAAATTCAATCATTGCCACTAATTGAGGCCGACCTTTGTAATCTTCATATATTAATTAACTGCTACTGCCATCTCAATAGGGTTGATTTGGGTTTCTCTATTTTGGGAAGAACCTTCAAACTTGGTTATCAACCAAATTATATCACATTTACCACTTTGATTAGGGGCTTGATTGGCGAGGATAGAATGGGTGAGGCTGTACACTTGTTTAATGTAATGGAGGAGGAAGGCCTCTAACCCAATGTCATAACTTGTGAGACCATTATCAATGGGTTATGTAAAACTGGGAACACTATCATGGTGGATTGCTTACGAGGATGGAAGAAAGAAATATAAAGGTTGGTGTTGTGGTATATAACACTATTATTAGCGGTCTTTGTAAGGACAAACTAGTCGATGAGGCTTTAGATCTCTTTTCGAAAGTGGTCTGTAAAGGTGTTACACCAGATGTCATCACATATAATTCCCTGATCCACAATCTTTGCAATTCAGGTCGGTGGAAAGACGTTAGGAAATTGTTGAATGAGATGGTGAACCGGAAAATTAATCATGATGTACGGACTTTCAATATAATAGTAGATGCACTTTGTAAAGAAGGCATGGTTGAAGAAGTTGTGCATTTAATCGAAATGATGATTCAAAGAGTTGCCAATATTGATATAGTCACTTACAGTGCATTGATGAATGGATATTGTTTGCAAAGAAGATTGTAGGAAGCAAAGAAGGTGTTTGATTTTATGGTTGCTAGGGGTGTTGAACCTGATGTTCAAAGCTATAGCATACTGATTAATGGATATTGTAAGGAGCGAAGGACGGATGATGCCCAAATAGTAGTTCATAAAATGTCTCGTAGAGGATTGATTCCCGCCACTGTCACTTACACCACTCTTGTAGGTGGCTTGTACCGCGTGGGAAAGACTTTTATTGCACTGGAGCTTTTTAATAAAATGCAATCATGTGGCCCAAAACCCAATGTCATGACATATTGTTCTCTTTTAGATGGTTTATGTAAAAACCAATGCCTTTCCAAGGCAAGGCAATGGTTTTATTTCGAGAGATGGAAGAGTGTGGGTTGCATCTTGATATTGTAGATTACAACACCCTCATTGGCTGTATGTGTAGAAATGGGAAACTTAAAGATGCTACCAAACTCTTTGATAGTCTTCCGAGAATAGATTTGCAAGCTAATGTTCGTACATACAATATTTTAATTGATGGATTCTGCAAGGGAGAAAGGCTAAGAGAAGCAAATGAATTGCTTGGAAGAATGGAAGAGAATGATTGTTCGCCAAATGGTTGCACTTATAATGTTATTATCCAAAAATTCCTTCGAAATAATGAGAATTTGAGGGCAGTGAAACTTTTTCGTGAAATGGTTGATAAGGGATTCTCTGCTGATGCATCTACAATTGCTTTGTTAATGGATTCTCCGACTAGTGATGAATTTAGTCAAATCTGTTTTGAAATTGCTCCATAAAGTTGTGTAATTTATCTCTAGGTTTTAATTGCGGTGTAGAATTTTTGGATTTATGGCATGCTCAAAAGTTCAAATTTTGGAAGAAAATTTGCTTTACTTTTGATTTGTATTATGCTGAAAATGACTCAATAGAGGTTTAGTATGAATTTGTTTATCTTTTTTTACTTGTTAGTTCAAACTTAAAAATGCTTAAGTTAATTGATAACAATTGTTGGTGACGTAAACCACCCGTCAAAAGACTCTTAAAATATCTAACACACACTTTAGAGAGAGAAATACTCTTCTTTTATATTCAAAATCAAGGTCTACCTTAATTGAGGTTACAAGAAGGTATTTAAAAGGGAGGAGTAGCTTAGGCTTCAAGCTAAGGCACTTATTACAAAAATGCCATTACTACTCCTAGCCTTTAAATGCTAAAACAAAACAAAAGAAAAATACATTTAATAAAAATAACAAAAGGAAGTAAAATACTATTATGCCCAAAAATGTTCCCCAAAATGACAATTATGCCCTCGATTCACATCAATCTCCCTTTCTTGAAAAAGAGTTCGTCATCGAACTCAAAAGGGAAGACCAACTGAATCACCCTCCAAGACCGTAATTAGGGCATGTCGGGGAAGCTCCTTGGACTCGGCCAAATAGTCTTGTGGATGATCCATCGCCAATAATGGGCGGCGTCGCGGGAGAAAGCAATCAAAAGCTTGGTGCCCAATCATGCCACAGTTGTAGCAGCGGAAGGTGGGAGATCCTGGTGGTGGAGCAGTAGGGGTAGCGGGAGTAGGAACTGAAGATACCACAGGAGGAGGAGCCGGGGCGAAACTCGGAGTAGGCAGAGCCTGTGACGCCGGGAGAGCTGTGGGCGCCGTGTGGTAAGCCTCGACCTTGGTCGCATATTCGACCGCCTTCAGGAAGGTCGGTATCTCTCTCAGACCCAAATCGTGCTGAATATGTGGCTGCAAGCCCAATATATAGCGGTTGATACTCTGATCCTCTGTCTCGGGTAGGCGAGCTCTAGTGCATAAAAGTTAAAACTTCTCTGTGTACTTCACGACTGATAAGGTGTCCTGCCTGACAGATTGAACGTGAGCAAAGAGGTCATGCTCGTAGGTAGGTGGGATGCAGGACACCTGAAGGGAAGACCTCAACTCCGGTCAAGTCTGGATAGGGGCAGTCCGGCCGCCGTGTGGCGGTAGCAGAGGTCATTCCACCAAACCCGGCCAAAACCCTAGAACTTGATGGCAGCAAGGAGAATACAGGAGTGGCCTTGGACCCGCTTGTACTAAAAAACTGTCTCCATCAAAGCTAACCAATCAACCATAACATCTGGAGAGAAACGCCCGTCAAATATGGGCACGTCTATGTGGATATCCTCGTGGAGCCTCCTGGAGAGCAACTGAAGGGCCATAGATAGGGGACCCTCGTCCCAATGAGCATCGAGATCCATCACATCACCTGGCACAAATGGAACAACATCAACGGGAGGTATCTGTGCAGGCGGTGGATGAAGAGGTTGACCGTGCTAGGGATAGTGAGGGCAAGCGCCTATTAAATGGCCAAGCTCGCCGCAATAGAAACATCGTTGTTCTTGAAGTGGGGCGTGCCGGGGAGCATCGGGTGGGGGTGGAGGTATCCAATACAAAATTCTGAGATGGTTATCCCCAAACTCGGAGGAGGATGAGGAGGAGCCCGAATGTAGTAGTGAGAGGGCGTGGTGGGAGGGTGCATGGTGTGACGGTGGAGGAATAGGGCGTGCGACGAGCCGTGGATCAAGGGGAATGGAGGGGTTGTGTGTGGGGTAAATAAATGGTCCGTAGGGGTGCTGGGATGGGTCAGGGGGTTTGGTGGTTGGGTAAAATAGGCTCGGGGGCTGAAATGAGGTGGAGCCATAAAAAAAATTAGATTGGTTGGGGACAGTGTAGTGCAAGGACTACCCATAATACAGATTTGAGTCGGGGTGGGGGCTTAAATATGGTTGGGGATGTTTTTGAGGGTTATCGAGGGGTTGGGGTTGGATAATGACACATTGGGGATGTAGTAGGGGTTGGAGGTGAGTCGGATGGAGGGGGAAGGGTCGGACGGGGCTCGGGGAGGATGAAATGGGGCATTTGGGCAGCAGGTAGGGTAGGAGGTTGCCCCGGGTCTAAATAGGCCTGGCCGACTTGGGTGGGGGTGGGCTCCAATGGTCTGGTTGGGTGAGAGGTGGGGTTTGGGGCGTCGTTTGGTAGGGGCTGGCCTCCGAGGGTTGAAGGGTTGGCGGCAGGGGGCTGTTGGGTTGTAGGGTGGTCCGGGTATGGGTTTTGGCATCGTAGGGTGGAGGAATAAGGGTGGGGCAACTCGTTAGGGCTAGAATCTAGGGTTTGTGATGTTTTTTTTTATTGGGGAAGCAGTAAAAGAGGGGCTATGGTTAGGGTTTCGCAATTTAGCATGTTGTTGCGTAAGGGCCTCAAATTGGATTTGTTGTGTTCTTTCTAATTCCCCGATTTGTTCCCTTAATTCTTGATTAATCTCCTTTTGTTGATGCTTGGATTTTTTGGGAGCCATTGGAGAGTAGAGAACGATTTTTTTTGAAAAAGAAAAAAAATCACCAATACACTAGTATCAATGTAGAGCTTCACCCGCTCTGATACCCAATTTGACGTAAATCACCCGTCAAAAGGCTCCTAAAATATCTAACACACACTTTAGAGAGAGAAATATTCCTCTTCTATATTCAAAATCAAGGTTTACCTCAAATGAGGTTACAAGAGGGTATTGAAAAGGGCGGAGTAGCTTAGGCTCCAAGCTAAGGCACTTATTACAAAAAGGCCATTACTACTCCTAGCCTTTAAATACTAAAACAAAACAAAATAAAATTACATTTAATAAAAATAAAGAAAAATAATAAAAGGAAGTAAAATACTATTATGCCCAAATATGTTCCCAAAAATGGCAATTATGCCCTCGATTCACCTCAGTTGG
Organism: Sambucus nigra; assembly: GCA_949130495.1. Taxonomy (NCBI): domain Eukaryota; kingdom Viridiplantae; phylum Streptophyta; class Magnoliopsida; order Dipsacales; family Adoxaceae; genus Sambucus; species Sambucus nigra. Next base: position 238,672,159 of record OX422211.1, read on the forward strand.
CTTACAATATTATCTAGGCTTAAAGATGTAAGAGTTCCAGCTTGAAAAAATTTCAAACTAAAGGACCTCTTCTCATTTTATTTTTTAAATAGTTGAGAATCGATAAAAATTCTACGTTCGATATTTTCTAGTGTTCTTGATATCAAGTTCACTTGAAATTAAGTTCAACTAATTACATGGTGTTAGGGTTTGAGATTTCTTCAGCTGCATTGAGTTTGATATTCAAACATTGATGATCAGATGCAACCAGATGCAGTAGCGAAGTTTTGGCTTAAGTGATTGGTAAATCTGATTAAAAGTTATCATTGAAGATTTTCAGAATTAAGATTTTCAGAATTGGTTCATTATAGATATATAATTTTTACTACAATAGACATAAATTGCATGCATGGCATGTGCTTGTTCTGCTACAAAATAGCATGTGTGCTTCAAAATTATGTTAAATTAGAAAATATAGTGCCAAATTGTGTGTGCATGGCATGTGCTCGTTCTGCTACAAAACAGCATGTGTGCTTCAAAATTATGTTAACGTTCGCTTGTGCATACTAGAGTTCGCACGCGTATTGTGTGTTCAATAACAGTGTGTGCCTTCTGCAATAAAGTTTGTGTGTGTTTGATTGTTTGTACGACAGGCTGTGTGTAAATACAGTGTCTGTGTTGTTTCTGCTTGTGACTGTAGTAACAGTGTGTGGTTGTCTGCGTAAATTCATGTTGAAGTGATAAATATAAAATAACAATTTAACAATTTACACATCGTTACATGGATATATCTATGTACATATATAAATTGAACACAACACAATTTGATATCAAGAACAATGTTACATTATATAAAAATTGTGTGACACAGAGAGAGTATAGAGATGCCTCTTTTTTGCAAGTGATCAAGGGTAGGAAGCTTATCTGTCAGGACTCTCCAAACCACAATGGGAATCCTTGGTGGTTGAACGAGTGCCTCGGTAATTTACACTAGGTTAATGGTTGAAGTTGGACGGAAAAGAAAATATACTCATTTTTAAAACTGAGGTTCACATCACAGATTTCACCAATTCAACTCTACCATCAATGGAAATAAGTTTCCCATAACAGCCCTCTATTTTAGCTCAGTCCTTGCCAGTAATGGCCTGATGTAAGGACATTTTTTCTCATGTCCAACATGTTACATTTATGTATGTCGTACGCCGCTACATTTGGCACGTCACCTCACGATCTCACATGACGGCCTCTATCCGAATTCCGGGAATCAAGCATTCAACATCTCCATTAATGTGTCCCACATCTGCCTCAAGAACTTCACGTTCCACGATTTTAGGGACTTAATGCAAGTGGTACGCAAGGGAAGTCAAAACAGTGAAAAAAGGCACGATAGGAGAGTTCAAGGGCATTTTCGTAATTTCACATCCATAGTTCGGAGGTCTGGTCAACTAGAAAGTTGAAGATCTCTCCGCAACGAAGATACTGGAAGAAACGGCACCTCAATCCGAGCTACGGTGAAGGAGTTATGACCTTTTGAAGTTGGAGAAAATTCCTTGAAGAATGCTATTTTTTTTACCCCATACCAGAATGGTACCCCAAACCGCATGGGGAACCGGTTCGGGGGGGCGAACCGGTTCGGGGTACCCCAGAACCGGTTCGGGGTACCTGACGCTGCAAGAGTCCCCAAGTTTTAAAACTCTTTTGGTTTCCTTATAAAAGCCAACTTCGGGGGAGTTGTTTTGCAAGACTTTGGAAGACGTTTTTGAGAGTCCAAATACCTCTAGTCTTCATATTTTTTGAGTCCCAAGACTCATGTTTTGATTCACACAATCTCCAATCCTTTGTGAATCTTTTTGGTAACCCAAGAACACAACCTTGTGTTTGTTCAAACCTTTGTGGAGAGATCTTTTCAACCGAGGGTTGCGTGTCATTGCTGAGGGAGTCTCTACAAAGTTTCATGGTTGCGTGTCATTGAGGAGTGCTGCGGTTCTTCCTTTGTTGATTGGACTGAGGTTCATGTGGGTTCGCTGCGTGTGGATTCATTGCTGACGACACCGACCGACGCCTGCGGGTATTCGTGTGTCACTGTATTTCATTGTAATCCGTGTATAATCCGTGTAAGTTGCGATTTACTTATTATAGTGAAATAAAAGGTTTTGCCCTGCGGGGATTTTTCCTTAAACTTGTTTCGCATACTTTATTTGTTTATGGGTTGACACACGCACCGTAGATGGATGTTTAGGGGCTGAATTTATTTGATTTAAAAGTAGACTCTAATTAAATAAGGGTTACTTGAAAACTTGCGAGTTATTTTTTTAATCGGTATCACACAGTCGCATACGACGTTTTTCAAATTGGTATCAGAGCGGGTTACGCTAATTTATTGCGTATTCCTATTTTCCGCAAATTTTGTGTGATATTGATTTTTTTTTAAAATCAATTTTGTGAAAAATTGCAATTTTTTCAATGGAACGCCCGTTTAATGAGGAGCCTATTTTGAAAAAGTTCACGACCATGCTGAAAATTTAAAAAGTTTGAATTTGAAACTTTGCAAAAGAATTAAAGTTTTGGAAAAAGAAAATTCTCGTTTTAAATCTGCGATGGATCTTTTGCAAACGGTTCAAAATCAAAGAGATTTTTATCGTGAAAAATTTGTTTCTTTGGACCATGAATTTAATGCCTTAAAATTGTCCAAAAAGGAGAGTGATGATAGGGTCCTTGTTTTAGAAAAAGATTTAGAGGACCTTAAAAATTCGATGGTTTGTGTTTGTGCCAAAGATGAAAGAAATATTTTAATTAATGAGTTTGTGGCACGTGAAGAGACTCTTAGGGAAAATTTTGCTTTAATTGAGGAGGAGAGGGATACCCTTTTAGAAATTGTTGAAAATTTGAAAAAGCAATCCCTGTCTTGGGAAGAGTCTAATTTGTTGCTTGAATCAAATATTTTGAAGTTGAAAAATGATTTAAACGATTCAAGTAGGTTTGATAGTGATGGTAATGGCTCATCTTGTTCTCATGCTTCTAATGCTAAAGCCAAAGCCATTATTTGTTTTAGAGGGTCAACCAATTTTCAGGATGTTAGAAAAGGTCAACCCATAGGTTTCGTTCCACCCGTTTACACATGTTCATATTGTGGTCGGAAAGGTCATCTTAGGCGTTTTTGTTTTGATCTTGGAAAATGTCCTAGGAAATTTATGTCTAGTGTTCCCGTGGTTCCCAAATCCCCCACACATTGTTTCACATCTATTTGGGTTAGGAAATCACTTTTGGATACACTAGATTTTAGACAAGTTGATTCTCGTTTGCTTGCACATGATTCTTCTCTTGCCATATCATATAGATGATTGTGTTTGCATGTGTGTCATACGCTAGTTTTATTTGGTTTCATGTTATTTTTGTTTGCTAGCGTTGTGACATGTACTTTTTGTATAAATTTTTTATTTTAAAAAATACAAAAAGATTTTACTTTTGATAAAATTTTGAGAAAATTCAAAAAGATTTTTGTTTTTGTTTGCACCGTTTATGGATGAAAACTTAGGATAACCGAGTCACAACATCATTCCATTATTTTCATGTGACTATTTGATAGTGTTTTGAGACAATAGGTCAATTCATCCATGTGCTTTATAATGTTTGGAGTCATTAAGATGTAATTAATTGTTACTTCCTACATGTTTGACTTATGTTTCCTTTATTGCACACATGCACGGATTTGTTTGATTATTGTGCTTGTATTATCACATGTTGGTTGGGTGTTTTCACTTCAATCCTGTCCGTAAAACGAACCAAGCGCGATAATTTTTTATAAGGAAATTTTGCATATAAGAACTGTTTTGTGAGTTTGTGTGCTTTATTTAAAAACGGGGAGGGGCTGCGAAAGGTAATTATCTATCCTTTGCGCAAAAGCCACCATTAAATTGGACCTAAAAAATGGAGGAATTTTATTATCCGGGGTCCTAAGAGGTTAAAAGAGCCAGAAAAAATTGAAAGGCAATAAAAAGATATTCATGCCAAAAAGGGGCCATTTAGGTTTTTGCACCAATTCTCCAATGTTTGAGAATTTAGATTACCTCTAAAAAGAAAATATATATGAGGGAGTTTGGTTGGAGATTTTATAACAGATTTGCACGTCCTTGAAAATCTTGAAAAAGCGCTAAATAGTTTTGGACGTTATTGGTGTGGAAATCATTTGACTTTGATTTGTTGATTTGCATAAGACGATGTCATCTAAATTCAACAAATTTTTACACCTAAGGATACCTTTGATGTTCATTCGTTAGGGGTACACATATGCATCGTGCACATATGATTGATTGAGTTGATTTACCTATCTAATGTGTTCACACCCATTCATTCCGTTTCCATGACTTGGTTGTTTGAGTCTAAATCCATGGTGTGATTTTTGTATCATATTATTTTTTCAAATGGTATCTACTTTTTTTGTACGAAAAATTGAAGAAATCAAAAATAGTTTGTGTTTTTTTTGTATACCGTGACACCCCAATTTTGCTTGTTTGATTCATTCTTCTTATTTGTCTATTTGGAGACATAATAAAAAGGGGGAGAAAGAATTATCTTTTTTTGTTTTTTGGGGGAGTTTGAATTTTTGGGGGAGTTTTTGAGAGTTAACTTATGCTTATCATTTATTGGTATCTATGTTTATCTCATTTCAAACTCGATATGTCACTTGGTATTTTTTCTTTATCTCATGTGTGTAGGTACTACATTGATGATCACTAAATTGCACACCCTGATGAGAAAAGATTTGAGATTCTTGACAATTTGAAGAACAAACGATGGAGACTATTCACTTGTACCTTTTCCAGTTTTGGGTTCATGGGAGGGTAGATTTGTATAGGCAATTTTGTTTTTTGATAATTCGGATTTTTTATGTATGTACCGGCATAGACATAGGGGAGATTTGTAAGGACATTTTTCTCATGTCCAACATGTTACATTTATGTATGTCGTACGCCGCTACATTTGGCACGTCACCTCACGATCTCACATGACGGCCTCTATCCGAATTCCGGGAATCAAGCATTCAACATATCCATTAATGTGTCCCACATCTGCCTCAACAACTTCACGTTCCACGATTTTAGGGACTTAATGCAAGTGGTACGCAAGGGAAGTCAAAACAGTGAAAAAAGGCACGATAGGAGAGTTCAAGGGCATTTTCGTAATTTCACATCCATAGTTCGGAGGTCTGGTCAACTAGAAAGTTGAAGATCTCTCCGCAACGAAGATACTGGAAGAAACGGCACCTCAATCCGAGCTACGGTGAAGGAGTTATGACCTTTTGAAGTTGGAGAAAATTCCTTGAAGAATGCTATTTTTTTTACCCCATACCAGAATGGTACCCCAAACCGCATGGGGGACCGGTTCGGGGGGGCGAACCGGTTCGGGGTACCCCAGAACCGGTTCGGGGTACCTGACGCTGCAAGAGTCCCCAAGTTTTAAAACTCTTTTGGTTTCCTTATAAAAGCCAACTTCGGGGGAGTTGTTTTGCAAGACTTTGGAAGACGTTTTTGAGAGTCCAAATACCTCTAGTCTTCATATTTTTTGAGTCCCAAGACTCATGTTTTGATTCACACAATCTCCAATCCTTTGTGAATCTTTTTGGTAACCCAAGAACACAACCTTGTGTTTGTTCAAACCTTTGTGGAGAGATCTTTTCAACCGAGGGTTGCGTGTCATTGCTGAGGGAGTCTCTACAAAGTTTCATGGTTGCGTGTCATTGAGGAGTGCTGCGGTTCTTCCTTTGTTGATTGGACTGAGGTTCATGTGGGTTCGCTGTGTGTGGATTCATTGCTGACGACACCGACCGACGCCTGCGGGTATTCGTGTGTCACTGTATTTCATTGTAATCCGTGTAAGTTGCGATTTACTTATTATAGTGAAATAAAAGGTTTTGCCCTGCGGGGATTTTTCCTTAAACTTGTTTCGCATACTTTATTTGTTTATGGGTTGACACACGCACCGTAGATGGATGTTTAGGGGCTGAATTTATATGATTTAAAAGTAGACTCTAATTAAATAAGGGTTACTTGAAAACTTGCGAGTTATTTTTTTAATCGGTATCACACAGTCGCATACGACGTTTTTCACCTGAAGGTGGAGTCTTCTAGGTTCTCCTCTGAAAATAGGGATACCTAAGTAGGTAAAAGGGGCATGGCCTTCATGAATGCCCAACTGATTTATAATGTCATGCTTATATAGACTTTGGATTTACCCTTGATGATAATCTGACCTGAGGCAGAGCCATAACAATCAAACTACTCCATAACAGATATATGCTGAAATGAAAATTTCTTTATTTTCCTTATTTCAAAATTTTATATGCTGAAGTTTTGAACTAAATTATAATCTGAAAAATTGGACTCAAATTAAAAAAAAGGTCGTACCCATATGTTCTATCGGCTAGTCCTATCCCCATATGTTTTATAAATGGAGAGGCTGCTCCCATGCCCCGAACCCGAGACCAACCATAGCTTGGGCAAGGGCACTTGCCATCGCTCCAAGGTACGACCTCTAAAAATTGGACTCAAATTAATAAGATGAAATTGGGACTGAAAATTATACGCTGAGATATATATTCTGAAACCTATATGCTGAAATTGAGTGTTTAATGCATCGAATGAGTATTTAAATTGAAAGTGAAATATAGTATTGGAATTGGAATTGAGCATCCATTGAAATTGGGTTGGGGCTGAATATGTTGAACATGTATAATTGATTGAGGCATTGAGATTTGAATTGTTATTTGCTTCCTATTCAAATTTATATAACATGTTTTTGTGAAAATATTTTAATATGCATAAAAAATTTAGCTCAGGGGTTCCCACCCCGAAACCCCCAGCAGTAGTAGTAGGGTATTGTCTACCCCGCTGACTGAAATCCGGCTCACACCATATACATATATATTGCCTTTTAAGATAAGACGAGAAAGTTAGTACGGAACCCTGACTTTCTGGACAGCCTCTATGCTTATGTTTGTTGGCACATATTAGTTTTTGAGAGTTTAGAGCATATATTCTTATCGGCATGAACTTCTATATTTTTTGTTCTTTTTCACATGTGCGCACGACAAAGTTGATTCAAAGGTAGTTGTAGCAACTTGTAGTCTGAAAATTCACAATCAGCAAGATCACAACTTCATTTTCTTAGTATCTGAAATTATAGGATTGGCATCAGATTTATCATCAGTACTATACATTGTATATTTCTTTTAATCTCCGTGTTGATAAATTTTGAGGTGGTGTTCTCCATTTGTATTACAGGGTCTAGAAATTCTAATACATTTTATACAGAATTTAAGGGCATATATCACCCCCACCCCCCGCAAGCGCGTGTGAACTGTGCAGTTTTTGCAAAAGACCCTTTGAACTAATATTAATGCAAAAAACTCTATGCATTTTGTTCCTTCAATTTCGGGCGTTGACTTGTTTTAAATCAACAAATAAATTCTTTAGCTACCTTTATTCGAGAGTGAATTCGTGAAGCACGAGCTTAGTCTAGGGAGTGGTATCTCGGCAAACCACCCCAAAATGTAGTACCTTGAATTTGACCACTAATAATAAATATCTCCCACGGTTAGGTATATTACTTTTCTTTTTTCCCCTTCTCCAAGGTCTCAACAACCACCCCATATTCCCAATCCAATCGAAACTAAAATCACAAACAGAGAAATAATCCTAAGATAGAGAAAATGGGTTGGACAACTCGATTCTCACCCGAAACATTCCCATCAAATTCACCCAAACTCCTAAATTTCATTAAATTAGGTCACCTCCTTTCTTTCTCTACTGCATGGGGAGATGCTCTTTGGTTCACCTTCATTGGTGGTATCATAATGTTCAAGAATCTGCCAAGGCATCAGTTTGGTAATCTGCAAAGCAAGATATTTCCGGTGTATTTCTCTATGGTTGGTGTGTGTTTTGCGGTGTCGGTGGCGTCTTTCGGGTACATGCATCCGTGGAAGTCGGCATCAATTGCCAAGAAGTACCAGTTGGGGTTTCTTCTATCTGCATTTGCTTTTAATCTCACCAATCTGTTCGTGTTTACGCCCATGACCATGGAGATGATGAAACAAAGGCACAAGGTAGAACGAGAATCGAATATCGGAGAGGAAGTTGGGTTGACTAAAAATCGAGAAGTTGCAAAGGTGAATCCAAAACTCGCTTCAATGAACAAGAAATTTGGGATGATTCATGGACTATCCTCTCTTGCGAATACCATGTCTTTTGGCAGTCTTGCGATGCGTTCATGGTACTTAACAGGTAAAATCGATCTTTATATTGAAGTTTATCTGTTGGATTTCAGTTATTATCATTTCCTAATGTACTCGTGTACAACTGGACGATATATTTAGGAGGGAAATAATGATCTGTTCCAATGTGTTCCAAAAAAAAAAGCTACCTTTATTCGAACAACTTTATGTCATCTCGCCAAGGCACATTGATGACCAAACGCGTTGACGTGGTCTATTGGATACGAAAGTCGTTCTCCACCACCACACCACATATTATTTATAGAGAAGCTGATTTCTTGGTCTAGTATTTTTCCTTTCTCCGGAAAAGTCTTCATTTGTAATATTGTTGGTTAGATAACTATAATTCACTGGTCCTGCTTGGGTTCTGCTTACTCTTGTTCTAAGAATTCATGTTTTGCAACATGAACAAACACAAAATCAGAGATCGCAATCACGCCAATAAAATGTCCTTCGAAGCACCTATCAGTGTGAATCTTTCTAAATTGGGAACAATTTGATTTTTTGCATACTTGGGTCTTAGACTGCCTCTTGTTTTAATGATCATCTCTAGAGATTGGGACAATTTATATTATGTTTATGTTGCTGAAGCTATTGCAGTTTTGGTTTCCTTTCGCCCAATAAGATGATTCTTGATGAAGGATGGAAATTATTGGTCATCTTATCTCTCCTGATAAGGCATATCTTGTCATGTGATATTCGTAACTTTTTGTTACATGAACACTTTCCTTCATAATGACAAGACACGCCAACGGCACCAAAAGAAAGAATACCACAAAGTACAAACTCTCACGTGTATCCCAAATGGTAAATGTGTTTACAAAGAGAGGCCATATGCCTTATTTATAGGCTCGAACATATCGCTAGCCTAGGCAACACTAAATGTGCAAAAAAACTAAAGAGGGCACTAATAGAATATTTCAATGAAATATCACCCACTAACTAATAACTAAAATATGATATGAAATAAAAGAAAAAATAAAAAAGAATACAAATAACAAATATTCATAGTTGTCAAATCGCGAATCGTATCGTGAATCGTTTACCCCCCGAATCGCGAATCGTGAATCGAATCGGTCGAATCGGAACCAAATGATAAAAACGTAGTAAAACATACGTAAATGGGATTTAACACTATAGAATTGATAATTAAGCGTAATATGACAAAAAAAACTAATCATAGCACATGATAATATATCAAAAAAATTAACCGTAGCACATGTTCTCATTCATTTTAAGCTTAAAAATGTAAAAAACAAAAATATATCATAAAACAGCCTACATGTTAATTTAAAACATCCTAGTATCCTACATATTAATTTAAAACAATAAAATAAATACTAAGGTTAATTTAAAACGGTAAAACTGTGAAACAAATACTTCCAAAAATTTTAAACAGCCTACTTACTAAGAATAACAAAATTAATTTAAAACAGCTTACAAAATTACAATAAAATTAATTTAAAACAGTAAACCATATTAATTTAAAACAATAAAACAAATGCTAAGATTAACTATTAAACAATATTAATTTAAAATAGTCTTCATATTAATTTAAACAACAAAAAAATATACCTTTAAAGATTTTATAACAAATACCAAAGTTTATAACAAAAAAAGGCAAAAGATAGAAGACTCTCAGTCAAGAGAATAGGCAAGAAAAGTCAGCTGATAATAACCGAGCCAAGAGAACATGTTTTTCTCTAAAACTCAGTATCTTAACGGTATCCTTTGTTGTTTGCTTCTTTTTTTATTTGTTTTATTAAAACACACGTATGGTTATAAGGTAAAAAAAATCGCGAAAAAAAAAAGAAAAAGAAGTGAATCGGGCCGAATCGGGAATCGGATTTGAATTGGAAGATTCGAATCGTGAATCGCCGATTCGATCCGATTCTTTAGACAATTGCGATTCTCAACTCGATTCGAATCGTTTTATGTGTGAATCGAATCGAATCGTACGATTTTGACAACTATGCAAATATTACGATTGATCCCTTGTATTCTTTATTAACGTCACATAATATGTTCACTTTTCAATATAACCTGGATGGTTGAGGTGTAGTTTGATTAATTTGTGTTTGCCAACTGCAGTTCTTCAACATATGTTTTGTTTTTGACTGAACATGGATGAACTGTTCTATCTGCTCTGTTTTCTTCCTGCTAGTTATGTAAATGACTTATCTTCAGTCCTTGAGTAAACATATGAACTGTTATATCTTCTCTCTTTGTTAAGCTAAAGCCTATGGAATGTGCAGTACAAAATATCTTTTATATGTTTTAGGATAGTCGTTGGAGTTCTAACTTAGCTACGTAAGAAATTAAATTTTCTGAGTGGTTTAGTTCTATATAAATTGTTCAATTATGTTGCCAAGCATGTTACTCGGGGAAATGAGAAGTTTTTATTTTTATTTTTTATATCTTGATAATTTATTTTGTATTTTATGGAATATCTCCTTCTATATTTATGTACTTGTATTAATATCTTTTTGTGGATATCCATCTTTATACAAAATGGTGATATTTCTGATCATTTTTGTATCAATTTGTGTTTGACAATCTATGATAATCATATAGAGCTTCTTTAGAATTTGTAAGTCTGGCAATTGCTTGACTAATCTAGTGTATGAATTGGTGGATTTCTCTCCCGGTGAAGAAATTGAACTCTTTGAAACCTGCCTTCTAATTTCTATACATTTATGTAAAAATTAAAATGCTCTAAGCTTCCATGCTAGTTGCATATATTATGATTTTAACAGGTTAGTTGTCTTACCCATCCCTTGATATCCAGGAAATAAATTTGAACCTAATGTCATGTGTGAACACACTGACAAGAAGCTCAATTGAATAAACTAGCCTGGACGTGTCATGGGGCTGATTGCAACATATATTCCGTTCCTTTTCTCTCCCCTTTTGTAGCTTAAAGACAGGGACATCATTTGCTTTCGCAAATTCCATGAAGTTGAAAGTAATGAACAATGCTGATATAGTGATGTTCCTTCTTTTCTGGAATGTGTACATAATTGTCAAGTATACCATGGACATATATTAATATAACCATCTCTTATTTTTTAATCTTTTGAGCTCCATTATGTGGCAATTTCAATTTTTTTGTTTCCCAATTGTAAAATTGGTAGTCAATCTTCTAACCTATTTTTCATCTGGTATGTGGTAGTGTTATCAGGTGTTGAAAATAGTCTTGTTGTAAAGTAAATTATTAGAAATTTCATGAACTTTTGGTGAGATGGAGCTATTGGGTGTTTCCTCCTTGTGGTTCAGTGGTTAGTTGTATGAAGCTAATGGTAGGGAGTGAGGATGAGATGAAAGGATTTTGTTCTTTGTTTCTATGGTAGACTGCCCTTTTATGTATTTTTTGATGCATTTAAAGTGCGACATTGTGGGACTTCCATCGTATCTTTAAAAAAAGGCCTATTGTAACACTCCCTTCTCTTCTTTTGATTAGTGGGTTCTTTCCCGTCTCTCTAATGTCTTTTTTTTTTTGCATTTTACTATGTCTTTTGATAGGTATATATGACGCATTTACGTGGGTTGCACCCAAAAGTGATAACATTGTAATTTTACACACTGTCAAGTGCGGCGATTACTTGCTACAGTTTTCTCAACTTTTAATCGAGTTACACTACTGGGGTATTCGATTGTATTTTTACAGTAAAATAATATATGGTTCTCTTTTTAATTGTCTTGACCTATGATTGTCATATATCATCTATATGCTTATGGTTTTTTTCACAAATGGATTTCGATACTCATCTTTGTTAAGTTCTAGCATTATAAACCATTATTTATATTGATTTGTGGCAAGTTACCACGCTTTATGTTCCTGTTGGCGTGAATATGTGAAATTTAGCTTTAATACTTGCTTGAATCATTTGAAGAATGAATAAGCATTATGTTTCAAACGATTAATGGCTTGGAGGGTCTTATTTTTCACTCATTACATATTTAGTTCCACTTGTACTAGAGTCAATATCACGACTGCCATCGATCTTCAACTTCCACCATTACCGCAATCTCCCATCACAAGTACTCTACCCATCACCTTTTTTTAACACCATTAAATTTGTGTGTTCGGTCTTTGGCTTTTACTTTTTTTTTCTACTCCAGGTTTGGTTATTTGATTATTATGTTTTGATATTGGGTAATTCTTTTATATTTGGATATTTCTATCTTGTTGTATTTTGTTTTTGTTTTTCCACAAGTGCTTTGTGTATATGTTTACGTAACAATAGACCAAGGGAATATATAAAATTCTATGATAAAAATGACGTGAACTACACGTCAATGACCTGAAAAATCAAGACAATATGATTTTTAGAGAGAGAAACAAAATAGTTCTTATATTTCAAGAATTGGAAAATGAATACAAATGAGACTACAATAGGTATTTATACAAGAGGAATTACTTGCTAATCAAGTAATTAGTTAAAATAACTAAAATACCCAACTAAAAATAAAAGAATGTCTAATTAGTCCTAAACATGCTTGGAGACTAATTAAGGAAAGAAAAGGCCTAAAAAGAACTAAAAGTAGAAAGTACAATGAAAATAAAAGGAAAATAAAATGGATTCCCATAAAAAAAATCTTTGTTACTGATCTGCCTTATCATCGATTTTTAAACCCTACCTTCTGATTTGCTTCTCTCCTAAACCAAATTAACTCATTTTTTAAATTTAATTTAATTTAATTAGAATTGCAATAAAAAAATTAACCATAAATGGCTCATTGTCTTCTCATTATTTTCTACAGGTTTGTACTCTTCCACTGACACAGTTTTTTTCTTCTTTGGTTGGCCCTCAAGACCAGTCATACCTTCTCTTTTAGGAGAATCAGTGGATTTACTAACAGAATTTTCCTCCACTCTTTCAATTTATGTATGTTTGAACTCCCGATTATTCCCCACATAATTGTTTTCAGGCTTTTGCAACAAATCACATAGAAAATATATGCTACCCATGATTACTAACTAAATATCGTGGGAGTGGAGTGTTATACATATCTCCGTAAGCTTTCTTTAAACAAACTCTCTATGGCCCTCTCTATTCTGCTGTTTATTGATAATTTTTTTCCCATGAAGCACGGATGCGGGTACGGGGTGCAGGTGTGACACAGTGCGGGTGCGGCGATTCGAAAATTCTCAAAAAATTAGGATACGGGTGCGGTGAGATATAATATAATAATATAAATTATATTATGTTATTTTTAAGTAATACAAATAAGTTCCATCATTATTATGATTCTCAAAAATTTATGATAAGGGTGTTTGTTATTTTTTAACACATTGACAATATTAAAACAGGGGACTCTACCATCAATGTCACATATATTATAATAATCTACTAAAACCCATTAACCATTAAACTATAAAAGTAGAATTCAATATAATATAATAAAAAATAGTTAACTTCACAAAACCCATTTAACATTAAACTAAAAACAAACATTCGAAGTCGTTAAGAAACCTACTTATCTATTAGCTTTCACATATATTATAATAATCCACTAAAACCCACTAACCATTTTTTTTATAAAAATAGAATCCAATATAATGTAATAATAAGCAGTTAATTTGGGCCACAAAACCCTTTTAACATCAAACCAAAAACAAATATAGAAGGTTGTTAAGAAACTGAATTATCAGTCTTTGCATATATTATAATAATCACCCACAAATCATTAAACTATAAAAGTGGAATCCAATATAATATAATGACAAGCACTTAACTTGGGTCACAAAACCCATTTAACATTAAAACATTAAACTAAAATCAAACACAAGAAATTGTTAAGAAACCCAGTTAACTTCGTATATGTTGAAGGAGAGTAAGAAGAAAATGAGAAAGAGGGAGAGAGAGAGAGAGAGAGAGAGATGAAAAATGAAAAAAAAATCAAAATTGTGTTGTTTTTGGATTCTTTACGAATCCCATCAAAACAGTCCTTGCCGAATCCTTCCCGAATCCATAATTAATTTATTTAATTAATATCTGATTCTTCTTTGGGTGCGAATCGGGGCCGAATCGCACCCGCACCCGACTTGCGTGCGATTCGGATTCTTCAGGCCTTTTGAAGAATCTGTGCTTCATAGTTTTTTTCTTTCCAAGTGTTTAACAATCTTTGGGAGTGATTTTTTCTTTGAATGTAGAATTTATCTTCTCTAGCTCTTTTTAGATTTTTTTGAACAAATTTACATTTGAATTACTTTCTAACATTGTTCCTTTCAATCAAGGTTCGTTGATATTTAATATGTTATGATATATTAGCTTCAGTTGGATGTGAACTTCTATCTGCAAACAAGTCCTTTCCGAATGACTTTAAAATCATGGTACCTGTCCTTTTCTTGTATTTAAATTAATTTCTAGTGTTGTTTCTTTAAAAAGAATGGACGAGTTTGAACTTCTGTCTTAAATTTAGTTAAACCATAAAAACTAAGAAACATGAATACTTCTCTGAATAGGACGTATTAGTGTTGGACACTCTGGAAACTCTGACACGCGTACGACACGGCTCGGACACTCTGCAAATATGCCACATGATGCATCCGACGCACCAAAAATTAGAGAACATTAAAGAATTCTAGTGTCATCATGTAAAATTAAATCCTATAGGGGTTTAGGAATTATAATAAGAAAAAGTTAAAAGAATAAAATTAGTCATTCGCTCGATTTTGATGCGTACTTTTGACTTACGGTTTACTGTCATTATGGAATATTTGACCACTTTAATTTAGATAAATTAATATCATCGCTAATTTTTGTTTTTGAAGTTCAGTATAGATGAAATTATACACATAGACGTACAATTATAAAAACAAATTTATTTCTTGTCGTGTCTTTGCCGTGTGGCATCCTATTTTTCTTAGATTTGTTGTCATTGTGTCCGTGTCCCGTCGGACACAACACTCGTCCGTGTCCGTGCTTCATAGCAGAAAAACTTACAAATTTCATTCAGTTCTCTTTTCTTAACTAGGAAAAAAGTGGAAAATGATTTTGTTAAACACTATCTTCAAGTTTAACCAATTTGAATATGTTATTGTTATGGTTGTGTGTATTCTATTAGGATTTATAATTTTTTATGATTAGTTTTAGTTTTCAACAGGCCATTATCATATTTTCTAGAAATATAGCAATCGTATGTCCGTCAACTATCACCATTGTTGCTTATTGTTAATGTTAATTTTTTGTTACTCTGATATTATAAATTGTATCCTCAATTGATTATTAATTTTTCATTGGGGACAATGCGGCGGGACCCATTCATTTTTCAGTCATGTATGGATGCTCTGGCTTTTGACAAATTAAAGGCTTTGTAAAATGTGCTCTCAAGACTCATTATGGATGGGACTTTAGCATGTCAATTATTTTTGTAAGGATGGTAGAAATTCTTTAATCAGTTGAAAGTCATCCTATTTACCCATTTGATACCTTTCCTGAAACTTATGCCATACTATGGCTATTTCCTATTGTTAAGCTCATACTTTGCAATTTTTCATTATTGAGTTTGATGGTGCTACCATTTTGACTGTAGTTTTTCCCGAGTTTCACACACCCCTTAGAAATTGTTCAAGACATCAATATGTTGGCCAAATTTTCAATATTTCCTCATCGTCTATGTTGAAGGAAGCAACTCTGCAGAATATTGGGTTATGAAAGCTCATAATTTCCCTATTTTTATCGTCATTTTGCCTTTAAATATCTTCGGTTGGATTTTCTCTTACCCTAGGCCCTAGTTAGGTGTGATTGGTGGTTCTCATTTTTGTCACTACTCTGTTTTGTGTTTCTCTTATTTGATGTCACGCAAAAGAAAAGTTAATATTAAGTTATGTTTTCTCATTCAATTTTTTTATTTCTTTTTACATACATGTGTAATAGATAAAAAGAATCTTAGGTGATGTTATTAAGTAATTAATTAACTAGATGCATAAAACTACTAGCTCCAGTTGATTATCCGTTATTAGTTAAGATCATATCAATAGTTTCTATACTATTTTTTAAGGATAGAGTGTATGAATTTTGGTCAATTTTGAGAAAAGGCCTTGAGTTGATTATCTGCTATTGACTGAACTTACATCATTGAAAAATGGCCACAACCAATATCGTATGGATTGAAACTAGTTCATATTAAACACTTAGCTCTCATGATTTTTTGGTAATCAATGTCCATAATTGCCCATGAAAATGATGCACGTAAAATCGTCCTTCACTCCCAGTGCGTGTGGAAGTTCAAATAATTCTTATCCCTTGCAAAAACTGATTATGACGTTAAAAATATACAGTTTAACCTTATTTGTTTTCCAACTATGGGGATAGTTATGTCCCACAAGCATAATTACGTGCAGTGGCGGATCCAGGATTTTGTGTCAACTGGGGCGAAAGTTTCGAGTGTTGCTGGAGGTTCCGGGGCGGGAGCCCCCGAGGCTATTTTTTGGGGGGGTATTTCGAGTTTTTTTGGGCATTTTTTGGGTTGTTTTTACTTTTTTGGGCATAATATTCATTTTCAACACTAATTGGAGTGGGAGATTATTGAACCTCAGCTTCGGATACGGTTGGTGCATTGTCTCCTCTTTTTCGTTTAAAAAAATTCTCCATTGATTCCCTATATTTACATATTTAATTTAATTTCACATATAAATTTAATTTCATATAAACAGCATATAAATTTACACAAAATAAATTTATAAATTCACATTATAAATTTAATTTCATTTTAGTATAAATAAATTTAGTATAATTTCTAGTAGACTGGTGGATAATTATTTAGTATAACACATAATTTTAGTATAAATTATTTATACTGTATAAATAATTTAATTTCATTTTAGTATAAATAATTAAATTTCAAATAAATAAATGATGAAAATTGAAATATACCTGGAGAGAGCAGCAGCCGGTGGTGGAGACGGAGAGCAGGGCAGCAGCCAGCCGGTGGTGGAGTCTGGAGAGCATGGAGAGCGGCGGGTGGAGATGGAGAGCACCGGGTGGAGAGAGAGGAGAGCGGCGGACTAGAGAAGAGAGCAGTAGGTTTCGTTTTTGAAACGAGAGGAGAGCAGCATTTTATTTAAGTTAGGTTTGTTTTTTGTTTATTACAGATTTTCCCTTGAACTTTGAATAAATTACAAGTAACCTCCAGGTTTAATGTTTTACCAAAAAACCCAATTTTTTTTTTTTAAATGAACTAGGGCGGCCGCCCCGCTTCGGCCTGGGCTGGATCCGCCCCTGATTACGTGATACCAGTTCACCCACAAGGTGTCCTTTCTTACCTAATATTGGTTCAACAAAGTCAATATCGACTGATTTTGTCAACTATATACAATAAGACTTTTGAACTTAATCTCCTCATGTAATGAACAAGTAATATACAAAATATAATTGCTACCATAGGTCTTTCATATTCTCATCATATACTTTTTAGTGACAAGTGATCTCAATTATTGCTTCTGTATTTCCTAAATTACAATTACCGTTTATTCAGTTTTGTAAAAAAGTTTCTGATACGTGTAGATTATATCTACCAATGGACTTAAATTAGCAGAAATAATGAACCTCTAATCCTTTCTCCTACTCTTAGTGATGTGGAAGATTGAAACTTTAACGCATCAATCAATACAAAAAAATACAAGGGGCTTAGGGATTTTAGGGACGACTGTATTTTTGGACCCCTAAGAGTTACTTTTAAGGAAAGGGTTGACAACCGTGTTAATAATAATAATAATAATAATAATAATAATAATAATAATAATAATAATAATAATAATAATAATAATAATAATAATAATAATAATAATAATAATAATAATAATAATAATAATAATAATAATAATAATAATAATAATAATAATAATAATAATAATAATAATATTTGAGATGTCTATTTCAAATCGTCTCTAAAGATATTGCTTTTTTTGTGAATACCTTACTTTCCCTTTACTTTCTCTTCCCTCGTGTTTCATGTCGGGAAGATTATATATGACGTAAATGACGTCAAATGGGAGCAAGAAAAGAAAACTCTCGTCTAAACTCTCTCTATTCAATATCTTAACATGGAAGAATACCTCAAATGAGGCTTCAAAATAGTATTTATTACGTCCCAAGTAGCCAATAACCTTCCTTCTTCTAAATACTAAACAAAAGAAAAATACAATGAAATACTAAAAAATAAAAGAAAGACTAAAAATGAAAAAAATGATTATAAGGCCCTTATTCACATCAATATATCTAATTTTTGCCTCTAATATATCATTTTAGTTCCCTTAATTTTTACTCCCCCTGTCAAAGCTCTCTTGCTCTTACCAATACACATCCACCCCTCAATCCCTCACTCGTATGCAAGATTTGATCTTCTACAAACTTGAGGGGTGTTTATTTTGTGTAGCTTCAGTATCCCTCTCCCGATGTCATAGTGCCAAACTTCTATTTCACCATTGGAACCTTTGATTTCACACCATCTTTGCGACCCTCATTGCGGAACCATTGTCTTTTTTCTTGATAGAGAACCATCTCAGTTTCATTTCAAGTAGATATTCTTGTAATCTTAATTTGGTTTACAAATTTTTTGCGAGCTTTTGTGTTGAAGTAGGGTTTTCGAAATGAAAGTTTATGGTTTTCATATAGTATAAAGAAATCAAATTATTTCTTGTTGAAATTGATTATAAGTTTCATGTAAAAATAAAATTCTAGATTTATTAATATTGTGTTTGTTTAATACTAATGACGCATGTTGATGACATCATCAAATTTAATAGTATTAATTTTTGTTATTTTGGCTATGTTATTACTGAGTTTATGGTTGATTCTTGATTATACAAGAAACCCTTTCTAGGAGTTCAATGAGGGTCTGTACTCTAATCACCCATAAAGTCTTGTAGTGAGTGAAGTGTCGATGAAGGCGAATAAAAAATAGAGGTATGGATTGATTTTTTTATGGTCATTTTCTTTAATGAGCTCGTAAGAATTTTTGGAACCATTTTCAGAGGGATGGAACGGTTCCACTTCCAAATTATGAATGTTATACTAAAAACGGAGGGGTTTTACTGGAGCTTCATGTGAATATTATTTTCTCTTCTAGCTAGGCAGTAATTGTATATCCTAATGAAAGAATATATTCATTAATTAATCAAAAAGTTGTATGGTGACTTGCCATAAAAGATGCCAATCTACTTGTTATGTGAATTTGTACTTCAACTTTCTTTTACTGGACGAACCATGCACCAAATGGAAGATCTGTCATCTTAGTTGACCATTACATTATGAGAGTTAACACTAACTTCACATTTATTGGTTGAAACATTAATAACTAATGAACTCGGTATTTAATCACTAATAGTTTAGTTTTTTGCATTAAGAATCTCATATTTACCCTAATGCAACACTTCATTGCACAATAGATATTTGATCTACTGAATAAATATCCTTACATTATTAAAGATTCTATTATCCATATAATTGACCCACATTGAGAAAATGTGAAGTTTAATATGGAGTATCTAAGCAGAATGAGTCCTCTACGAAGCACCAATGTTCTGGACGTTGAATATGAGTATATTGTGAATTATGTCTATATATATGGACCAAATTGTTAACTTTTGTGTAAACTTCTCTTTATACATGTTATAGTGATTATTTCTTCTTATCAAGACAACTTCTTGATATGCTCGACTCTTATACATCATGAAGAGAGAAACACTCCTATACATCATGCTTCCTACATCACACCTAGTTCTAGGCCCTAATTTGTTTTTTTAATTTTTTTAATTTTACCCATGGAGCTAATTAGAATGTTAGTTTATTAACCTTCAAATATGTTTTGATACAATGCTATTTGACATTCAACATGAGGCGCATATCATTTTATTGGTGTGTTATAACATGTTATATGATACATATCTCATACCGTACTATAGTAATTATTATAATTCGGGCCACACGCTTACACACTAGGCCCACAATTTAGATGCATTTTGGCAACAGCAGTCAATAGTTTCGAATTCCAGGTACAAACGATTTTAAATAAATTTAACACCTCTAGCACAATTTGCAGACAAATCCCGTGGATCACTAAGTGATCCTTCCAGATACCAACTTTCCCTACTGACATTTAATCTGTACATTTTGAATAGTGACTATTAGAACAAGATTTATAATTTCATACTGTTCTCGTTACAGTTTAAAGAAGATCACCGCGAGTTCCATCAGGATTTGGCCTCCCTTTGGCCTATGCTTTAGTTACATCCGTTTGGAGTTGCAGCAAGATCTCGACCCCAGCAACCATGTGGAAAGTTTCTGGCTTCTCCTTTAAGTAGACAAGATGGTGCCTGGTACATTTGATCAGAGGAGCCATATAGACACCAATCTCTTCCGAATAATCATTCAGAATTTCCACTATCTCATACTGGTGTCACACTTTTTCCGAGATTGTCCTGTTCTAATATGGTGACCAAGTCGATTAAATGGCCCATGTGTCTCTGCATTTAGGATCAGAAGATTTGAGAACACGTTTAACCACTTCAGAAGGTTAATGCTCTGAAATTTTTGTAAGACTTTGTAAACCCAGAATCCACCCAATTCACTGTCCTAAACTGTTTTACTGATATGAGTCTAACAATTTTACTGAATGACCTCATTATCAGGTGAGGCCTTCCATCTTCATCGTGTTGAGCTCATATTTTCTTCGGCTTGAAGAACTCCTCTGATCTGTCCTTGTCAAAATCATGGAAGTCTGAGTCGGGGGCTGTCATTGGTATTGACACAGTTTTTTCCAGCTTTGGTTGGCCCTCAGGACCAGTTAAGCCTTCTTTTTTAGGAGACTCAGTGGATTTACCAACTTCAGTATGTGTTTTTTCGTTCTTCTTAACCACTGCAGAATCCAACCTTATTTCTTCTAGTTTCTCACGAATTATTGTTCTTCCTTTGTCAATTAACAACATTCTAGCATTAAACACGGATGGCTGAATAACACTGATTAAGTCTCACTTAGAGTTATGCTTGACATTTTGATTTGTGCTAATTACTTTCTCGTCCTATTCAGTTTTTGAAGCCATATCTTCATGTCCATTTTGAGAATTTGCTTCCTCATCAACCATGTTTCTTAGGTGGTCTCCTGACTCTTTGAGGTCAAGTGTTCACCATATGCATTATAGCCCATATCAACTGTAAAATTTCTCATATGATGCTTCCATTAGTTTTTTAACTGTCCCTTCCATAGTCCTGATGAATAACATTCCCTTATTTCTTAGATAATCCAAGGGCTCGAACAATAGGATCATAATTAGAGGATGTCCAAAATGAAATCCAGTGACCTTATTTCCTGTAAAACATACTGCATAGTTAGGGAGTTTGGGATATGCATAACCCCTTTGAATCCATGACTTCTATGTTTATTTTTGGGCGTATAAGACCAGAATCTATATGGGAAAGAACCATTCACTGCTCCTATTCGATGGCTATTAAAACACCACGACAGTTCTTACAGGAAAGTCTATTATTCACAAACTTCTGAAGTTATTCCTACTAGGTATGACAAGGGTTGCAAACAGTCCAAAAAGTATTAAACCCATCTGAGAAGATGCGGGTTTGTTTCTCTGGATATCATAGGAACTCCTTTTAACACTATCATACACCAGACTCCATGCTTCAGACACAAACTTAAATGCCTCCATCAGCCCCCGCAGTCTTGTTTTTACCAGGGTAGAGAATCACACCCATCTTTTTGTAATGTTTTTACAACTTTGCCTTGTCTACAGACTTGTTCAGTCCAAGAATTGAACATAAAATTGACTTTTCCATTAGTTTTCATCAGAGCAGATGTATTAATATTAAGTGTAGCCACAATTTGAGATATGCTCTCTACATCAAGGCCAAGTGTTTGGGCCTTTATATCATTATTCTTTCCAACCGTAAAAAGCTTCTTAGCATTCTCTTTAGCTCTACGAGCCTCTTTTATATATGATTGAATATCGAAGATCAAAATTCGAAACCAAAAATCTTAAAAGAAAACTACAAGCAACAAACTATGCTCAATCAACTGGATTCCAAATTTGAAGACCATTTTTCTGCATGTAAAGATTTGTGTGACGTGAACCCATGTCGCCAATAGCTCAAGTCACGCCTTTACTTCAAATCTCAATCAAAATCAACATGACCATGTTTGTACGTTTGAGGGTTGAATTACTTAATGCAATACTTAACGAGTTTATGGATAGAGAGTAGAGACTAAGAAAGGAGAGTAGGGCTGATATAGAGATTAGAATTTTGGTTGTGTTGGTCAGATCCAGGAAGCTAAGCGCCATAAAGAAATAAAGATTCCTTCAATCTCCGACCTGATATATTTAAAAGATGAAATGTAATCACCTTCAATTTTCTTTCTGTTAGTAACCGCTACTGTAGAGAGAATAGTGAACCACTTTGATTAACGTCACTATCGTTCATCAATGCATGATAAAATGTATAAATCTGACTGAATAATGTTATCGATAATTGTGCATTATTTTTCAGTTAGATAGCAGGCCTTAGTCCTCTCGTCCATTTAAGTGGTATAGTTGCCTACTTAAATACAAGTTACAGAGTCGTTCTTCCATCGAAAGTATTAATGTGCAAATGAGTTATTTTTATATTTGCGAGGAGATTTAGAAATACATGTTGGTTGTTGTTTAGCTAACTGACTATACACTCTCAATACAGGTTCTCTGCCTCCTAAGATTATAATTTAATATTCACATTTAGCTCAAAGAAGTGATAAAAAGAACATATAAACAAATGTTCTTACTCTTCCATTAATGATTATAAACCCTCATGTCCAAAGATAGTGTAAAAAACATAGTTTTCTTTTTTTTCTCACCCTTTTTTGGTTGTCTTCCCATTTCTTTTTGGAAATTAATGATCTATTGCTATATGAACTTGTTTTAGAAATAGTGTTAACCGCTCCATGCCCCTCGCCTCAAAGAAGATGCAATTACTAAATCATAGCAAGTCACGATTTGATATATTATCACTTTTGGCATTTTTATAATTAATTAACTCTAAGGGTGTGTTTGATTGACATGAAATTTTTTCCATAGAAAATAGTTATTTTGACTCATGTTTTGCCTTTGTAGTACCTTGATTGCGAATACTTCATATAAGAATAACACTCGTTCACATAACAAGGGCTCCATCTCAAACCTCATTTTTAGTAGGTTATATTTCTTATCTACCCACCAAAGAATTGATTTCTATGGAAAATAGAAAAAGTTAGACCAAAAACTCATATATTTTTCAACTCATTTTCTAACTTCTCATTCGAATGAACTATTTTTCAAGCATTTTTCATGTTTGCAATCAAACACATCCTAAAGTGTTTTGCATTTTTTCTGTAACAGGATAATTTATATCTACTATGACGATGACGATGAGATGTGAATATTTTTATCCTCTTATGTTCCTTTATTACTACTATATATATAGACCGTGGTACTTAAAATAGTTCAATGCATGCTTTATTCAGTTTTTGGTCATTCTGAAGCATGGCCTTTAAAATGAACATATTGATTCATCATCTAAATAAAGAGTAAATAATTTACATTATATAAAATTTAATATTTTTAATTTTTAAAGCTTAAATTCAATTTGCTCGTATAATACTGATATAAAAAAGGATGTTAGAGTTGAGGATTGCCCACTTAAATTTGGTTATGAATTTCCAATTACCTGAAACCGTAGTTGTAGAAGGTCAACTTCAGTTTTGCATGAACAACTTGTGCTTGTTTTCTCATTTGAAAAAAAGAACTTGTTAATGATTTTTTCTGCTATCCTCTTTAAGTTCCAGCATATCAAAATGTCATCTCAAAATGGTGGTCCTTGAATCCTTGCTCTATTGAATCATTTATTTTAGCAATTTTGAAAACTCTTGAATGCAGTAGTTTTTTTAATTTTTCTTTATTGTTGTGTTTCAATTGGTGAATTACAGGAATGAATAACTGGTAGAACTGTCCATCGATCTTGTGTACTTCAAGAGTAAATGTAATGATCTTCCATAAATTTTCTTTGTCAAGGCATGTAGTGGTAATTATTGTCCATATATCTCTTTATGCAATTATAAATTGGAGTTTGTTCAGTCATATTTATCAAACTGATGGATCGTCTTGGAATTATGGTTCTTTCTCCCTATCTGCAGTTTGCACATACCAAAACAAATTGCAGTGCCAATCAATTCCCAAATTGGCCTGCACAACACTGATGCCCATCGAGGTGAAATCCTTTTTGTTTCCTAATCCCGCTTGCATGGTCTGTTGGTTACTGTGTTTAATTTTTTTTAGAATCCAATGAGTTTATTTGGGAAATAAAGTGGTTAATTGTATATATGATTTATCTTTGGGTTCATAACAAAACGTACCTATATTCATAGAGAGAGAGAGACTAATTTGAAAACAAAATGCACCGAAAATTGTAAAAAGAATGTGTATGCAAAAAACTAAATTGGTTATGTTGAAGTGGAGTTTCTCTTTTCATGAGACTATCCAATCTGAATATGCTCTTGCACCCTCCAAGTCACTATGAATGCATCCTCTGAATCGTAAAAAAAGAAAAAAAAAACTATAACTGAGAGCAAAAGAAGTTCCCTAGGTAGTTGTTAGATTAATACCCAAGGACTAACTGCATGGATTTTCTAAGACTATAATCTTTAATTGTTAAGTTATTCATATTAAAACATTTATGATATCTAATATAGGTGTGCCCCCTGAATCTTTCTGTTGTATCTTTGTCTCCAAGGTCTCGAAGCGTTTTTGCGCTGATTGACATGTTTCAGGATCACAGATGTTGGCAATCGTTGTTTCTTGAACCCTAGCTTAATTTGGGCTTTCTCCTTTTCGTCGGCTATGGATTTGGTGTGGAGAAATTTTCTTCCAAGCATGGGATGCTATAATTCTAAATGTTTTCCATTTATGGAAGCTTCTTCTTAGGTGCAATCCATTTGATGAGGCCATATCGTAATTAAACGTCCTATGTTGTTTGGTGTAGGTTTTGTATGTTGAGAAATGAGGAAACTTTTAAGATATTGTCCTTCTTTAGGGTGGTGGCATATTTGGCGTTATCTTCAGGGTATTTTAAATCTTTAATTTGATCCTCATTCCTTGTGTTCCATTATTATTTCTTGGTGGCTTAGAACAAGGGGTAAAGTTTTGAGGGTTATGTTATGAAAGATTATTTTGTACTTTATTATT
This sequence comes from Sambucus nigra, assembly GCA_949130495.1. NCBI lineage: Eukaryota > Viridiplantae > Streptophyta > Magnoliopsida > Dipsacales > Adoxaceae > Sambucus > Sambucus nigra. The sequence continues at coordinate 238,697,613 of OX422211.1, forward strand.
TGGAGAATTTGGTGTGGTTAAAATAATATTTTCTTAATAATATTCTTATGAATTAGGATCATATCATCGGGAAAATTCATTCATATGTAGGGGTGGAATTCTTGGCTCGGCAACATAAATATAAATGGAGAGAAAATGCAGATATTATAGATGAATATGGTATCTTATGTACATAGCCTTATCAGGTCAGTTTTGGCTTCTTCTTTTTTTCTGGTTGAGGGTGACTGTTGCAACTTCAGGTTTGTTCAGATGCAATTTTGCTCAGTTCTGGTGTGTGTTTACTGGTGGAGTATTCCAATCGATTGGCCTTTTTGTGATTGTGTTCAGATATTATAGATGAATTTTGCTCGGTTCTTGGCTTTACTGGTTTGCTCTTGTGGTTTTGCATAGTTTTTGTGATCTTTTTACTGTAGTTTGACTCTGTTGGGGGTCTCGTAAATCTACTTGGCCTCATTTTATGGGCACTTAATTTTCTTTTTGATTCAACTCGATGCTGAGTTCTTCTACTCAATTTTATATTGGAGTCATGGTTTCATTTTCAGGGCATTTGAAAATGTGCCTTATAGTTAATATGCGACACTATGGAGAGGTTGTTTTTCCATATTTTGTGCATAATATAATTTCCTATGTGTCATCTCATATTTAAAAAAAACATATATAAATTTTATCAAGAAAGACTATGATCTCTAATTGTTCATTTATTCATGTTTAAATATTTATGTTTGTCAAGAAATGTAGTATTTAAGCAATAGTAGATGTGTATTTCCTTGATTGTTCATTTGTGTTTAAATATTTAATATTTTCTTTTGACAATATTCCATGATTCTATGACACTCGTGCATTTAATTGTATATGGTCTTGTCCAGTTTTTTATGCATGTTCCTCGTTGCAGTTATTTGCTCATACAGGTTGTTCGACTCACAATGATTAATATATATTTATATTTAATTTGTTGTAACAGTTTGAAACGTTCATTATTTTCAGGTAACCAATGCAAGCGTGAGTATCATTGCCATATGCACAAATGGTAGTCATATAGGTTGCTTGGATTGGTCCCAAAGTTGATAGATTAATTGTATTTGCTATTTGATTTTAATGTTTGAGGAGTTTTTGGGTCAGTACAGATGATTTGAGTTCTAAAGTTGAATTTGTTGACCAAACAACATTGTTTTTTTATAGGATAATATATTTTGTCAATACGAATTGCATTATTTTGAGTATTTGGACATCAATTAAGATCATTTGTATGATTTGATGCATGTTAGATTTGATATCATGGAACACATTTTTTGACATTGGGTGTGGGAATTTTCTTTGCGTTTGAATTTGGTATGGGAGGTGGATGATGGATCAACAATTGTTATAACAATGTAGGCGATTTCGTTGAAGAATTATTGTGGATTTGAAATGATATAGGGAGGGTTTAAGCAGTCCCAAATCATGTAGCACAACTTTGATATTTATCCTCCAAATTTTCGCACAAGCCTTGCAAGTGTCCAAAATGTGTTCATGTGGGTGTGAAATTTACACTCCAATTTTTTGCACCAGAACCTTTGGGGAAGGTCACGCTATCCTAGAAAATGGTCTCTCTCTCTCTCTCTCTTTGTATGTGTGTGCGCATATACACGTTGAGCATGTAATGACATTCGTCACTGGCGATGTTTTTGGTTCAACCACCACCACATGTGGTTAGTCAAATGAGCCACCTCAGTGCCCTTATTTATCTCCCCTAATAAATTATCTCTCTGTTTTCTCCCTTTAAATAGAGGTCGCTTCTAAACATCTCTATTTATTCAGTTTGAAGTTCTGTCATTGATCTCGTCACACAACAAATGCTTGGTGCCACCATCATGGACAACAATGTTGGTTTAGTGGCCAAAAAGGATATGCAAGTGAGGCTTATCGGCTCTAGAGCATACTACTGTACTTAAGTCATCAACAATGTGGATCTTTGGCAAGTCAATAGTTAAAAATTTGCAAGAAACTGTTATGATTACATTTAGAAACAATTAGCATTTAGAATTGTGGTAAAGCCTCAATCAACATCTTGTTTCATACAAAACTTCGTAGAACATATGAATTGTATCATAAATGCATATCCATGCAAATATATTCACTAAGGCAAATAAATCCCATCTTCCATTAACATATTAACAATATAAACAAGGAACAATTTTACAAGTGAAAGGGCTAGTGTGCGCTTATATTGCATTTTGTTTCGAAAATCTCATTTTAGGGAATTTTAGCATTGTTTTTAGGAGCACAGGGGGAATATGTAACATTTGTTCGGAACTATGCGTTTTGTGGCAACAACCCCTTTCAGAGTTGCAATTTAGCTAACATGAAATTTAAAACTACCCACATAGAACAATTTCCAGTATGCAAATAATAACAATTGTTAGTCTTATAAAAGAGAAGAGTAATATTGTTTTTATTCCAAAATAATAATTCAATATTAGTACATTATGAGTAAAATGATAATATTTAATCGTTATGTGTGCCTTTGTGTTTATGCTACATATACGTATGTGTATATCTATGCTCGTGAAATTAATTTGTTTCCCATGAGGACTGAATAACATTAAATGATTTCTGAAACTAATTTTGACACGGCTTGGCATACTTATATTGGATTGCCAAGTATAGTAGAACTCCACATTTCATACAAGGATTTGGATTATGCTACAATTCTTATGATGATGTGATTACTTACCGATTTACAAGGTCGTATATGAGCTTTACGTTTGATTATTACTCTGAGTGCATAGTTAGAGTTATGTTAAAATGTTCTAGCCTTACGGTTAGATCGTGTAGATTACTTGTTAGACATGGAACTTGGGTGCATACGTTGTAGTTATATCTAGAATAGTTGGACATATAACTAGGATATACCTTAGTGTAGGTGAGAATAGATTATTTGGGAGTGAGTGCTGGAGGATGACACGTGACGTAGATGAGTTGCATTTTATATTGTACTTGGACTTGATTGCCAAGTTTAGTTCAACCCCACATCTTTCACACAATTAATTGTAAGAGGTCCATCAGATGTGAGATCCACGAGAAAAAAAATCTTACTTTGCTTTTAATGTGTTGTTTACCGAACACCTCTCTCAACTCTGTTAGCAAGCCTCTATTTCTTAATTAAATTTAACCCCTAAATAGTTTTTTGACCAAAATACACATCACTTAATCTTCTTTCCAAATCAAAACCCTAATTTCGTTAGCAAGTCACCAATTGATTGGAACTTTAAAATATGCAATTATTGGATATATTTTCTTCTCCATACTTCCATGGTAAGAATAGTTGGTTGAATTGGCACACCGACTTTGCATGGGACATCATTGTCCTCCTTAATTTCTTTAATGCCTTCTCTTCTTTCATATGTATCAGGTTCTCAACCTGATTGAATTAATTGGATTTCACAAATTTAATGAACGGAATAAAATTTTGAGAAAAGATTGAGATGAGCGATAGAATAGAGAGAGAGAGAGAGAGAGAGAGAATTTGTAACATTTCATTAGCTGCATAATACGTTTACAAGCAGTGTTTATATTTTATGATACAACAACTTCTAACAAAATTCTAACTAATTTTCAAAACATCCTGTAACTAATTTGTAACTAATAAACCGCCTAATCTACGGTCATTGCTTTACTAGCTGTAGTGTAGCTTCTTCTATCTGACAATTGCCACCCTTTGAAAAATCCTTATCCTCAAGCATCAATCTAAGGGAATCTTTTGATGAGGGACTCATAATCTTCCCACGCGGAAGCCTGTGTATCAGCGTTTAACCATTGTGTGAGAACTTGGACCACCAGTCTGTTGTGCTTATTTACAATACGATAATCTAGGATAGCAACTGGTGCTTGGACTGTATGGTCGTCCTCAGTCACAATAAGTAACTGATCTTGAGGGATGGTAGACTGGCCAAACTGTCTGTTCAATAAGGACACATGAAATATGGGATGTACCATTGGTCCTTCTAGTAATCTGAGTTGGTAAGCCACCTGTCCTATCTTAGAAATGATTTAATATCACCCATTGAACTTAGGAGAAAGCTTGTGATATCGGCGAAGTGCTACTGTAGTCTGTCTATATAATTGCAACCTTGGATAAACCCATTATCTCACCGTGAACTGCCTTTCAGACCTTTTCTTATCCGCAAAGTATTTCATCCTCTCTTGAGTAGTCTGCAATCTCTCCCTCTATGGTTGAATGGTCATTTTCCTCTCTTTCGTGAAAGTTTTGATGTCTGGTTGTCAAGATTTAGGTTATTCAGGTATAGCAAGGTGTGAGGGTTGGTAGCCATAAAGGTCCTCAAATGGAGAGCTTTGAAGGGTGGAATGGTGGCTGGAATTGTACCACTACTCAACCAAGGAAATCCATTGAGACCATTTGATAGGTTTATCACTAGTCATACACCTTTGATAGTTCTTTACACAATGATTTAATCTTTCAGTTTGCCAATCTGTTTAGGGGTGGTAGGCAGTAAAGTGTTGGAGTTTGGTGCCAAGGATTTTAAAATTTTGGGTCCAAACTTGGCTGAGAAAAATAGGGTCTCTATCGGAGGTGATTGTTTGGGGTAGCCCATGTAATTTATGAATGCGGTCTAGGAAGATTTGGGTTATAGATTGGGCAGATATAGGGTGGGTGAATGTAATGAAATGCCCATATTTTGTAAGTCTATCTATAAATACAAAAATAGAGTCTTTTTGGTTGGAGTGAGGGAGACCTTCTATGAAATCCATATAAGTTTTTTCCCAAGGCTGCAATGGAATAGGTAGGCTGGAGGAGGCCTGGGTATGGGCATGTTTCACCTTTGTTCCTTTGTCAGGTATCACATCTGGCCACTATTTGGTCCGCATCTTTTCTCATTGTTGGCCAGTGAAAAAATTGATCCACTCTCTTAAGAGTTGCTTTTCGTCCCGGGTGTCCACCTGTACTAGTAGAATGTAACTTTTCTATCCCCTTTTGTCTAATACTTCCAGTTGATCCCACATATAACTTGCCATTGAGCCTAATAAGGACATTATTTAGGGTGTAACGAGGGACCTGTTCAATGTTGTTGATTCGTTTGAACATCAGTTCTTGTGCCAACTCATCCTCTTCCCAATTTTGAATGATTTCTGCCTGCTATGTTGATTGAACTGTAGATATTGCACAGCATAATCCATCTTCTTCCTTCCTTGAGAGAGCATCAACTACTTTATTGTCTTCCCCCTTCTTGTAGTGTATTTCATAGTCTAATCCCATCAATTTAGAAAGTAATTTATACTGTAGCATATAGTTAATAGTCTCTGCCTAAGAGGTATTTTAGGCTCTCGTGATCAGTCTTAATGATGAAATGCTTTCCAAAAAAGTATGGTCTCCACTTGTCCACTTTCATCACTAGGGACCATAACTCCTTCTCATATGTTGATAAACCTATTTTCCTCATAGGTAGTGTTTTGCTAAGATATGCAACTGGTTTTCCTTCTTGCATTAGCACTGCTCCCACTCCTTCATTATTGGCATCTATTTCTGAACGGAAGGTTTGGTGAAGTTAGGTGGTGTGAGTACTTGAGTGGTGCTCATGGCTATCTTGATTTATTAGAAGGCTTGAACAACATTATCACTCCACTGAAACTGATTTTTCTTTAACATATCAGTGAGTGGTTTTCTTATACTCCCATATCCCTTCACAAACTTCTTATAGTAGCCTGTTAATCCCAAAAAGGCCCTCCATCCTTTTAATGATTTAGGTATTGGCCACTGCACCATGGCCTTAATTTTTGATGGATCAATAACTATTCCTTCACCAGATATAAAGTGACATCCCAGATATTCCAGTTGTTTTTGGCCTAAAGAACATTTGGATTTTTTTTGGCAAACAACTGATGCTTACATAATTCTTGCAATACCAATTCTAAATGGGTTTTTTGTGTGTCCATGTTCGGGTTGTCAATCAATATGTCATAAAAAAACTAAGACAAATTTTCTTAAGAACTTTTTGAAAACTGAATTCATTAAGCCTTGGAATGAAGCAAGAGCATTAGTGAGGCCAAAATGCATCACTAAGAACTCATAGTGGCCTTCGTATGTTCTGAAAGATGTCTTTGGGATATCTGGTTCAAGTGTCGTAATTTGGTGGTACCCTGATCTTAAATCCATACTACTAAAAATAGTTTTTAATATGGAGGCTTTTGAGATGGCTTAAATTTTAGTCCCTAAAGTAAACAATTTGAGACGGGTAAAAGCAGTCATCTCAAAAACTAATATTATTTAAGACCCAATGCATTACCCGTCTTATAAAGTGAGGCTAATGAGACGACATATTAAGAGTCGTCTTAAATAATCCACCTTATGAGATGACTAAAATAATTTAGTTTCCCACCATCATGATTTTACTTCCGCCTTCTATTTAATAATTAAACCTTTTAAACAAAAAAGAAAAGAAAAAGTAAAGCAAAACCTAAGCATCTCGTCTCTCTACCCGAATAAAAAGTCACCCACCTCGCTCTCCCTTACCACCGTCGCTCGCCCTAGATCTCTCCCCTACCCTCACTGCTGGTAAGTCGTGTTCCCTTTTCTCTTGATTGTAGTGAGATTATGGTGGTGTAGGTTGCTAGCTACTCAGGGTTTCGAAAATTGGGGGAAATTATCAAAGTGAGATTTTATGGTTTAAGACATCAAATTAGTTTTGTTATTTATTGATTGTCAATTTCCTTGGTTGGTTGCTATTAAAATGAAGGTAAAGGTAATATAGAAAGTAATTTGATGTCTTATTGATGTAATTGGTTGGTTATTGGGATACTTGGACTTTTTGTAATAGTAGAAATTACTTATAATAATAGAATAATATTTTTTTCTGCATTACATTATAATTATAATTTTTCAATGTCAATCATATGTTTTTCATTAATGGGTATTTGGCTGGGGGATTACTGGTTGCATTACATACTTTCATTGACGTTCAAATATTTGATCTAATCCCGAGAATTCAAGTTATAGTATCGTCGAATTGATACGAATAAAAGGTAATTTTAATTCTTGGTTATTGCTTAATATCATTAGTTTTTTTTACTGGATTGATTTATAGTGGTGATAGGAGGTTGAGGGTGAGCCAATTGAAAAATCGGATTGTCAATTGGTTGTTGTTGTATAGTTTTAAGATTAATATATGATAATATTTGTATACTTGTTTGTGTGAATTTTAGTTAGAACTATTGATATGTTTGTTTTTGTTAATTAATTCACGTCATTTGCAAGTATTTTATGCCATTAATTTGATTTACTATTCGATTATGATTTTATTTTGTGATATATGTGATGGACCCAATTAATTCAAATATGCATCACCATTGAAAAAATCGTCAATTTTATCCAAGGCCATATCAAATGGTAAATCTTAACATTCAAATCACTAAGTGTTGGGACACAAATGCCAACATATGAGGTGGTACCGAAAAGCACTAAATAAAAAGACAAACATTAGTTAAAATTCTAGTTTAAACCAAAAATTAGTAAACACAAAAAGTAATGTCATGATCTTTAAACAATCTAATAAGATAAACTTGATATTTCACGATCTGAGTGGCACGAAATGAGGCACAAATACCCTAAGACACACAAAATTAACCCAAGTGAAGTGATCGTGTCCCTCACCGGACTCCCAGTCCGTAATTGACTACTATACGATTGTTTTAGAATTAAAGATAGGATTTAGGAGTCGAAAACTCAAAATAGTAATCGAGTGGAATAAAAAGAGGCAAGGACACCCTAATAGGTACCAAAGTACGGTACCTCATCATTTTTAGAATAATCTCAAATATCAAATCATTTGGCATTCGTGGATGGTTGCGTCAGATGGGTAATTTTTTTGTGAAATCAGATATGGATTATATTAGATCTACTCATTATTATGATTTTTAGGGATTTGATGTAGTTTAATGTTATTTTGATCTATTGATTGCGTAGATCACTTATTAGTTATTAATGTTCTTGGATTGATTTTTAATGGTGAATCCTAAAACAATCAAAAGGTCAAACCTGCGTAAATGTTGTCTTTATGACCAAGAAGCATAAACTTTCACAATTGAGAGGAAAATATACTAATAAGTATGTTTAAAGAAGTTCTTTATTTTTTGAAGGAATTCTAATGTTTGTAATGGCCAATTTCTTGGGAGATTAAAACATAAGGTGGAGTTATTACTAATAATTATGTGGCAACTTATGTCATGTTTTTCATTCATGACAAATAGTGAATATTGATTATCAATTTGAACAAATCTTATTCACTGTATATGAAACTTAAATATTTTTGTGGCCTACTTTCACGTGGTATTTAACTGAACTTAGTTTTTTCTCTAAACTTTTGTTAGTTCTACACTTTATAGGGAGTGTTATTTGAATGACCATATTCGATTAAAAAATAGTAACTTTTTCAACCACACTTTCCCGCGTACCGCACGGGTTACCACTAGTATCTAATATAAGTTCGTATTCAATGTTTAGGAGGTTTGGTTACATTTATTCTTCTTGTAATATTTCCCTATAAACGCACACCCGAGCTAGTAGAGGATATTTTTTCAAACTCCACATTCACATCTATTTTTCCCTAATACTTTTACTTTTTAAATTCTCAACATTACACAATGGGATATGCAAAACATGATTGATGGCTTTTTAAAATCTCAACATTACACAATGGGATATGCAAAACATGATTGATGGCCTTGCTATTATTGGATATGAGGGGATCTTTTTTAGAGCATGCGAGATCACACTTTCAGTTCCAAGGGCACATAGAGGTACTCTAATCAATGTTCTTGAAACTTTCTTTTATGACCCTCTAGTGCAATGAACCAAAACGATTTTTAAAGTTTCGTCGAGTAGATGCTAAATCTTTCAAATTTTCCTCTTTATTGTAGTATTTATGATTGCATTCTCTAAAGTTTCATCCAGTAGATACTAAATCTCATAGATTTTTAATACTTGAACCTCACTGACTCTGGCTTGGAAAAGGTAGTCCCTAAATATGATCTTAGGTTGGTTCTTTTGGTGGAGAAAACATTTTTCCTTCTTTTATGTTTTGTGTGTTACTACTCAGCTGTCTTAGAACTGAAAGTCTCTTTTGAGGAAAGAGACCGGTTGAAGCTCCGTCAACATTCAATTTGAAATTCTCCAAAGCTAGTTAGATCCAATAAATTATTCTAAATGTTTTCTCTTTAGGAATGATTTTGCAATGAAACATGTTAATCAGGAACAAATTTTCTTTAGAGCCCAAATTTTTTAAAACAACATTTGGTGCTTTATTGGATATCATATAAATCACTTAAAGAATGTTTGGATCCTTATTCATTTGTTTCCTTTCAAATAAGAAATTATTGTAGACTTTCAAATTTCCCTTAGGAATATAAGGGGAATTAAGTGGTGAAGAAATTTTAAGTACACTAGATTAGGAGTATGAAGATCCCAAGACAATATCATATTCCCACACATGATTTGATATTCAGATGAGATCTAACCCCTAGTAGATTATCAAATAAATCCCAAACAGATCTAGCACAAGAACTGTGAAGGAGTGTGATTAATGGATTCTTCTTATGTGAAACAACAATTGCATCTAGAGGCTAATCTGATGGCTATTCTCTTAATCTCAGAGTCAATAGGGATATCATTAGGATAATATTCCATATAAATATTGAAACTTTGATAGGGCAGTGTTTGTGCCATAATAATATCCAACTTAAAGAAGCATGCCTCTTCTTTCTACTAATATCAATTGTTGACTTAAAAGATAAAGTACCTTTTTCTATTAGAGCCCAAATAAGAGAGTCAACAGTCTCCATGATCTGATCATATGATACATCAGTAACTTCTCTAAATCTCTTCATTATGTTGGATCCATATGTCCCATTTATTAATTTGTCCATATACTTATGCTTCATGAATGAACTCAAAATCCCTTTTTAAACTTTGAGATTCTAATAAATCCTTATGCTTCAAGCTATATGTCCTAATTTTTCTTATGCCTTTAATGAGAGGACAACCCATGTACTTTATTGGTAAAGGTTTGAATTGTATACCCAAGTTGGTGGCAATATGATTTCTTCTATGAAGAGGGATTTTACAATCAATAGAGAAGGAACTTTTGGAATTATCAACTGGCCTGAGGACTCGTCATATAATTTCAAAAATATCAGCATATTTTTTTTATCATTTTCTTCCCCCCATTTGATAAAAAATATAATGTTATCTGCAAAGAAAACAAAGCTACACTAGGGGGGTTACAGGGGAAATGCTTAAAATCCATTATTGAGTATAGCAGTTCTTGTAAATTTTAGTGCAATTGACTAGGTGACATTTGCATTTTCTCCTCCTGAGGCACTGCTTGGATCCGGAATATTGTTTTCATATTTGGAGTTGTAGCTGTTTTATCTCTCATTTCATATTCTTCATTGTACTAGAAATAAAGGGCCTCACTTTGGAGGAAATTGAAGCCAAACTACTTTAGCATGTGTTAAGTCTTTTTTCCAATTCTCCCATCCTAAGGTATTATCACAGTTACATCTACACAAGATGACTATTATATCTTTTGTTTGTATCTAATAGGCGAGATGTTGTAAAGCATAAGCACTAGTACAATATTTACTTCAATTGTGTATGCACACATAATTATTTTTTGCGGACTTCCTGCATAAGAGAAAATATGTAATAACTAGCAGAAACCAGGCTGCCTTAATACCAGCGCACAAAAGTAACAACTAGCAGTTCAATGAATGAAGAACATAACTTACAAAAAATAATGAAAAACAGAGGGAAGGAAAAGGCTTTATTGAACACAACAAGACTAATGATGCTAGAGTGAATAAGATATAGTTACAAGACTCTTATATATAGAAATTGTTTCCTCTATCGTACTTTTCCCTGTCCAATCCCCAAAACAGTACGAAAAATATTTTGTCACCTTTAACAGTGGCATTTGGCATAGTAAAGCCCTCGCGTTTGGCATGAATCAAGGAAAGAGAACCTCGCACATCAACCTCGAGGATGTCGATGTTTAATTTATGAATATATGTTATTCAGATACATATATTTCTATTCGACTTTTCACTTACGTTCACACATGTATGTTCGTTCAAATACATATTCAACTTTAATTTCTGTTCAAATACATATTCAACTTTTGGTTATGTTTTAAGTACGTAGATTTATGTGCGTAAATTTACATTTCCTTCTCCTCATTGAGACTAATAATTAAGTGGCATAACCCCATTAAACGTTAATGCCTTTAAGTTTAATGTCCAATCCTTGTTGAATCTGAGAAGTATCTTCTACAAATTTAACCATAATGGACCGATCTCTGTGAGCTATTCCCCAAAGAGATGATGAATTTAAATAGAACAGGAGGAGAGAATAGGAATAACAGTGATAAAAAGAGAGAGATTAGGTAGAAAAAGAGATTTGTACTATTTACAAAATCAATATACAGAACTAGATGCCCCATAGCCTTAAAAATTATTTATAGCATTCGTTGGACACTCAAATGAACTGCAACATGATCATTAAAAAGTGTGCTAACTTATCTCATCCTCTTGTTCAAATATAAGATTCAAATCTCCTAATACTTAAAATGAGATTCTTCATCATAGATTCCTGCTCAAGTTTGATACAAGGCAAAACAAGTGTTTATACTCCCCATTTGCAAGTTGGCAAAGTTGGTTGTAATTTTGTGATCTGGTTATGTATACACCTGCTTATGTATAAATATGTTTAAACAATCTTACTGAGTTTTGTTGTTCTCTAGCTAATTTAGATGGTTGAATTTTATTCACAATCACTAAAATTCCAGTAGCTGCCAAGTATAATGAAATATATGAGAGTTTTGAGTCCTACCAACATAAGTCGTCGCAATACTTGCCATTGATATTTTGCAATGTCATGTATAGCTTTGCAATCAGCGTTGGAATCAGAATTTTTCCCTATGTTCTATTTTCATTTTCAAATATATATTTTGCCTTTTATATTCAAGTTTCATCCATATTAAACAACTGAAGTCCGTAAAGAGAAATCATTTAAGATTCCTTTTGATCTTCCTGTTGATTTTCCAAATCCTTTATGTAATGTAAAACTAAAAATTTCTCCCTATTCTATTTTTTTCTTAGAGTTAAATACTCGGTAAACATCTGGACTCATAGTCGACACTTCTTTGATATCCACCATTGCATGATTGACAAGTTTTGTAGTCCTTATACATTGACTCTCAATCTTTGTAACATACAATAGATGTATAATTTATAAAAAAACAAAAGTTGAGTTTTATAATAGCAAAACAAGATGATTTAATAGTATATTACGTGAATGATCAATTTGCACCTTATATTCTAGACTTATTTCTTACCAGCATCTATAATTTGTCTCTCCCTGTTCACTATGTGCCCTTTGCTTTTTCTTCTCACTCTTAATTGGTAGTACATAGCCATGGTTATGTTTTGACATAATAGTGCATGGTACCAAGCAAATGTGCGTTAAAAATAATGAATAATGTGGAAATATGAACTTTGAAAATAGAGAGGATCCACGATACTATACAACATGGAAAATCCTATGAAGTAGTTCACAGACATGGCGCATGGTGAGAACAAATTAAAACATGTCAATATAAAGTTATGTACTTGCAACAAATATGATACAATTATAATAAGAAAATATAATAGTACAGGGACTTGATTTGGAACTTATAATCAAGAATCACAATAATAGTAATGGAGAAAATATTGCAGATTGAAATCTGCAATAGTGGATATGCATACTATATATGTGGGATTAAACTTAGGATAATTTCTCTCCCCTTACATTGCACACATCTTTTAGGATATAGTTACCTTATTTAATCATGATGATGTTTTTTCCTTTCACTTTTTACTTTCTTCTTGGAATTAGACTTAGCTATATGAAAAAATTATATTAATCAAGGCCATTTGGTTCTCTATTCAGAAAGCATGATTTAAACGTTGTTTTTAAATACACTTTTAAAATTCAGTTTTTTGTGTTTATGATTATTGGTATGCGTTTGATAAACTTGTTTTTAAATACAGTTTTTTGAAAATTTGGCAAAATTGACAAACATGTATATTTATATCATACATATGTGTTTGTGTGTGTGTGTGTGTGTGTATATATATATATATATATATATATATGGGAGAGGTTCAAAAGAGAACCAAAAGATCGAAATTTTTAACGAACCTATTAAGACATTAAAAAATAATCCAATTATTTTAATTTTTATGTTGTATTTGGTTTGCGCCGGCGGCAACGAACACGCGTGTCGATCGATCCCTCCCCACCCACCCACCCCACCACCATCACCATGGCAGCCCTTAGGGCAGCAGGGCTTCCATGGGGTGGTTGGGGGTGGGGTGGGTAGGGGGCGGAGCGTGGGGGGTTGGGGGTGGGGTGGGGGATCGATCGACACGTGTGTTCGTTGTCGCTGGTGCGGATCAAATACAACATAGGAATTAAAATTAATTGGGTTATTTTTTAATGTCTTAATAGGCTCATTAAAAAGTTCGGTCTTTTGATTAGCTTTTGAACCTCTCCCTATATATATATAAAAAAACATACATAAAACTTTTATACATACATGATACATGAATGTATACATACATCCATCCATACCTCATAAATTATATACATGTACATTTAAAATAATGTATTTTTAGGTATATTTAATGAGACATATTGGAGAGTTTAACTCTCTCACTCTCTCTCTCTATATATATATATATATTGCATGTATAATTCACTATAAAATTATATGCATACATGAATTGATAATATTTTTTAAAACATTTGTACTATATGTATATTTTATATTATTCTATACATTAATAATACATGTATAAAACTATATATAAGTATCATGTATCTATTGATAATACTATTTAACTTTATATTATTCCATACGTAATTTTGTGTACATGTACATATATATTTTTTATTTATAATAATTACACACATATTAATATATTATGTGTGTATATTATATATTAAGGTATAAATGCATTAAAATATTAAGAATGAATAATTCTGAGTTGAAAAATAAAAAACAGAAGTTATAAAACACCCTAACCTGTTTTCTGAAAAACTTGATTCTAACACAGCAAAATTATAATTCTGAGTTTAAAAATAGGTTGCCAAACGAATATTTTTATCAAAATTGTATTTAAATACGGAAAACAGAATTATAGTTACAAACCAAACAGGTCCTTGAATATTTATAATAGTCTTTTATTTCTAATAATTTTAGACATTTTAAAGAACTGTTATACATTCATCCGTTAGATGTGTTCCTTTATAGTCGTGTGTACTAAAACTATTTATTATTGGCATGTTAAGGTAATTATTAGACTATTTAAATATAACTGATATAAAATTGTTTCTTGTTAAATTGAGTTGTTTTTAATTAGTTATACTTGTATAGTTGTATGTGAATCTTGCCTAGTTTTCATGACCCCCCACCCATCCACAAAAAGAATGTCATAATTTAGTAGGATATATTCCCCCCAAACTAAAAAGTTTAAGCTTATGTGACTCTATTCAAGTGAAATGAAATTGCATATCATCTTCCTGTCCTTGGAATATGTATTGCATCTCCTTCAATTAATCCTTGATCATATAAATTTTCATTGCAAGGAAGGACAAGTAGGTAGTCTTATGGAGCATTCATGACCACATCTTTACATTGGCAATAAATCCTGTAGCCACCAAATCTCGAGGATCTAATGGTGCCAAGACATCCAAGGGTGGTGGTAGTGACGGGAAATCTTTAGAGAGCCCGTCTATTCAAGAATGAGGTATTTTCCAAGGACACAGTGATACGGTTAAAGACCGTGCAGTTATGTCCCTTCAGGTATCTGACATGGTTACAATGAGAAGAGTTCATTGTGTTTGTATAATTGCTTTAGTTGTATATGTGCCATAAGATTAACCATTCATTGCGTAATTTGTTCATTTATGAAAAGATTTGATACGGTCATACGATTGTTTAGTACAGGACTTTGTAAAATCCAAACCAAATGGATGAAACTGTATTAAAAATATCTATTACAAATATTGAATTGGATTATCTGATGGTATTCGATTGGGGTAGATTTGTTGGATTTGATTAGAATGGATCCAAATGACTAAAATTCAAATCCAAAATGCCCTAGTTTAAGAAAATAAAATCGATGCAATCCAATTTTCTACTACATTTCAGTTTTAATTGCATTTTGAAGAAAAACCAACCTCAATTGGATTGGATGCGGTTCTTCTAAAATAGGTCGATTTCGAACCGATGCACACCCCTAGTTTAGTGTTTGTAATTTGATGGATTTTTTACCCTAAAAATTCCCATAGGAAGATTTTTTATGAGTAGAGATTGAAGAAGGTTCTCCTTCCTGTTTGCTAAAGTTCCTTCCTTTTTATGTGTAGCTGTTTTAGCATGAAGCAATTTTACTCCTGCACTTTTGCTGACTTTCACTATTTTTGTGCTTAAGTGCCCAGGAGTTTTGTAGTGTTGGCGACGATTCTTGCCTTATTATACGGGATGTTAGAACTGGATCTAGTCCAGTTGTTAACGTTAGTTTTAATTAATCGAGATCATTAACTTAATTACGTTTACTTAAGATATATCTATAGCAAATGTAGATGTTGTAGTACAATACTAAAATTAATAGCACGTGGTGATGGAACCCATCTTGCTTAAGGTTGACCTTTTGTTTCCTTCTCTTTTGGTAGTAGTAATAAACAAAAACCCATGTCCTAACGTATAACTAGATATCATTCATTTTGTATGCTGCCATACAATCTGGGAGAATTAAGTTGTTCTCTATGCTGCCATCTCAGACTTCTTAATTTCATGCTCCAAAATAAATAAATGAAATAACATCTCAAATTTGTTTTTATATGTTTCCATCTCATATTTATACAATTTGAACTTGATATGCAGTATACTATATTGCCTTCAATAATGAGAAGGGAAAAAATGCATAACTTGATAGAATAGGTGCCTTTTTGTTGACCTAGGACCGTAAAATGGATGAATCGTCTTAGTTAGTTATTGTTTTTTAGTCAAATATCTAAACCGTGTAATAATAAATTTTTTGTGCATCAATTGAGTTCAACTTTAGATCTTTTTTGCTCACGCATGTGTTGTGATATTTATTTGGAAACACGTTTAAGTTTGGTAATCTACACTTCAATATTTGAATACAACATAATCACTAAAAGGTCTTTATGCATAATGACTATTGCATTTCAATTAAGCCATCACATCCAATTGTTATAACTATCATATATTTACAATCCATTACGTATGGCAGGACATTACCATTTCAAGTCATGAAATCGGGGATGCTCGAAACAAACTTAGAGAGGACCCATACCGACTAGGTAATTACACATATTTATTTTATTTCTATATATGATTGTGATGAAGTGTTAGGTAGGATATATGTTTTGGCTATTTTGCCCATAGTTGTTTACAATGTTGTGGCTATTCATGTCGTTGTTTTTGAGTTAATTTTATGTTTAAACAAGTTGGTTTTCATGAATAAACAAAGGAGACTCTGTCGATATTTTTAAAAATATTAAGTGTTTTAAAAGTAATTAATATGAAGATATAAAAATTTGATAATGTTTTAAATGATTGTCAGCTATAGGAACTATTAAAAAATATTTCTTCTTTGTTTAATTTAACTGACACTAAATAAATTTTATTGCAGGTGGAAACCTTTTATGGACGAGGCAAGCCATTGAAGTCGTTTTACTGGAGGTCTTATACTTTAAGATTCTAAGTTTACTTAGCTAACATCATTTTATTTTAGGAGTAGATGGGTTTTTATGTATTTTTCCTAATAAGACGAGTGATATTGTGTAGAGAGATTTAGGTTGGTGGACACATTATTGAAATTGTGTATTATTTCTTTGTATAAACTCTAATTATAGTTGAATGTAAAATTGTATGTTATATTTGTTGAAATGAGATGTCAAATATGTCATATATTATTTTTAAGAGTTTTGGTTTAAAAGTATATTGAACATATTATGGAATGGATGAAATTTTAATTTTGGTGCAAAAATTATTAAAGACGTTTTTTTTGTCGTCTAAAAAGGATTCCATAAACGGGGACCTTTTGAAACAGCATACACCATCTCTAAAAATAACTTTAAAAGACGACTTTTTGACTGTCTCAAAAGGGTCCGACAAGCAATGACCTTTTGAGACGACATATTTCTCGTCTCAAAAAAACTTTTTGAGATGGTTGTTGCAGTCTCAAAAGCTTTTAAAATGGGAGTTTAACATGACGCCCCTTTGTCGTTTCAAATGGCATCACAAAAGGATTTTGAGATGACTAGAGACTTTTTGAGATGGCTGGAGCACTGTCTCAAAAGCAAATTTTTTTGTAGTGCCAACTTACTAAAAACCCAAGCTCCATGTAGTTTATCCAGTAATTCATCTATGATAGGGGTAGGAAACTTGTTTTTTTATAGTGAGTTTGTTCAGCTCTCTATAATCAATGCATACTCTCCAAGAGTTATCCTTCTTTTTCGCCAATAACAAAATTGAGTCAAAGGGGCTTGATGATGGTCTAATGACTCCACTATCTAGCATCCATTTACAATCTTTTTAATTTCAGTTTTTTAGACAAAAGGGTACTCATAGGGCTTGACATTAACTGGTTCAGATCCACTTTAAAGTGGAATATTATGATCTTGATAGTGGAAGTCCATTAGGTTCTTGGAATATATCTTGATAAGAATCCGGTAATGGAAGTAGTTCTGGTGGAGTGGTTACCTCTTTGTCTATTGCGATGATTGAATAAAGCTGACCCAACGATGAATTTAAACTCTTTGTTTCAGCATTTGATCAATGTCTTTCCCTTGATAAAATTGAGTTTCCCTTATTCACTATTCACTCCTTTAAGTACTACCATTCTTCCATCTTTTTTTAAAGTCAGTATGAGTTTGTTGAGGTCTAAAACTCCAGGACTAACACTTTTCAACCATTGAACTCCCAACACCATGTCACACCCTCCTAAGGGAAGTAGTCTCAAACTTGCCAAGAACTCTTCTCCTTGCATAGTCCACTGGAAATTAGGACACACTACTTTAGTGCAGGTTTGACTGCCATCTGCCATTGTGACTATGAGTTTATTGGTGTCGGTGATGCCACAACCTATTTGTTTAGCTGTGCTAGGGTCCAAAAAATTATGAGAGCTTCCTGTATCAATTAGGATAATTATTGGATGATTTTTTTATTTTCCTTTAATGAGCAAGGTTTGGTGTGTGGAACTTCTAGATAGAGCCTGTAGTGATATGGCCATGTCTGAGCCTAACTCAATAGCCTCTCCTTGTTGATCATCACCCTTCTCATTGAGATTTTCATCTTCAATATTTAGCATATAGATTCTCATATTTTTGCATTTATGATCTCACTTATATGGTTTATCACAGTTATAGCAAAGCCCTTTCTCTCTTCTGGCTTGCATTTTAACTTAGGTTAGTTTCTTGATGATAGGAAGGTTTTCGTTATTGAAGTTTGGGTTCTTGGATTGGTTTAGAGATGATGTGAGGTTAATAGGTTTGTTGTTGGTATTTTAGTTTTGATTAGGGTAAGAGGGGTTGACAGAAGAATTGTTGTAGGGGTTATTGGTGGTATAACTAGTTGTATGATAGTTTTTATACGTGTTTTTCTTGGGTTGAAGTTCTTATGCAATTTCTTGAAGTTTGGATAACTCGGTTGCATCATTGAGGTTTTTGGGTCTGAACATCTTGATTTGCACTTTGATCTCCTCCTTGAGGCCACTTATGAAGTTGGACACAAAATAACTCTCACTAAGTCCTTTTTCTCTATTTGGACTAGGGACTATTATTCTTCAAACTTATTCTGGTAATTTTCCACAGTATGAGATTGCTTGAGTTTAGCGAACTCGCCAATCAAATCTCTTTTTTTGGGATCCGTGAATCTTTCACAGATTGCTTTGATAAATTCCTCCCATTTTATGCCTTCAAGAGATTCATATTGGGCCTGTAACCATGCTTCAGCCCTTCCTTCCAAATGAAGGCATACAAACCCTACATTCTCTTCTTTTTCTATTGGGTTTATGGTAAAAAAATCTCAGACATATTTTATCCATCCTTTGACATCATCTCCATGGAACCTTGGAAATTCAATTGTGGGTAGTTTGTATTTATCCCCGAAGTTATCCTTGAAACTATTTCTTCTGTCTTTATCATTGAATTGATTGTCGTGTATAGGACCATTGGGTTGAGATCCCAATAACCCTCTATTATTGAATTTCTTGATGATCCACCCTTTCTTTTATTTTCTTAATCTGACCTAACAAGTGTTTGAACATAGATTCCATCTATATCTTCAGAGATGATTCATTTTTCTCCTATTTTTTCTGCCATTGTTGAATGTAATTTTTGATGTTCTTCTCAAACTGAGTTTGTTGGGCTTCAGCCATGTTTTTCCTTGAATTTCCTGTGACACCCCGCCTAATTAAATATCGGGCGATCACTCCTTTATTAAATTAGAATCAAGGTGAACAGTTGACTACAAGAAAAAACATAATTTATGTCAGTTTAGAAATTGACTTTATGTCTGATAAATGTAAACTGACATAAATGGTATTTATTTATGTCAATTTGGCTTTAAAGGTATATTTTTATTTCAATTTAAATAAAATTGAGATAAAAAATAAATTATTTATCTCATTTTTATATATAAATAACATAAATATAATGTTAATTATTTTAGACTTTGAGTCAAAACTGAGATAAATGGAAAAAAGAAGGGCGCCTATTTTTTTGGCACTCCCGCTCTAAAATTTGCTCCTCTAAATTCTTTCCCGGCTCTCTCATAGTGAGATTTCTCACTCGCTCGCATAACTCTCTCTCTCTCTCTCTCTCTCTCTCTCTCACACACACACACACACACACAAACACACACACACACACAACTCTCTCTCTCGCTCGCTCCAACGTACATCTCTCTTTCTCGTTCCACCTCCGGTGCTGGCAAGCTTCCATCACGCAGGTACAAATAGCTCACGATTGTCTTAAATTCTAGGTTTTCCAGATTGAGTTCTAATATGTTTGATTTGTTCTTGATTTTGTTATTATTTTTGGATTTGAATTTATATAGATATATGGATTGACCAAATTCGTGTATATATATGGATTTAAAAATGTTTGAAACCCCATCAAATGCCACCATCGTCCCCATCGTCCGCCTATTTAAACCCCATCATTTGATGAAAAATCTAAATTGAGAAATGATGGGGTATTCATCGACCTAGAAGCACATGATACTATGGTACCTCTTCTTCGATTTAATAATTGGTTTTCTTCTTCATTTGAGCAGTTATGAGAACCAGATCCACTACAAAATTTGATGATTTTTGTCCATATCTATTTAGTATGATTTTTTTGCCATGGTATTATTTGAATGCAATTTAAGAATTATTATACTAGTACTCCCCTTACTTTAGATATCTTGCTTAAAGCATTTTTCAAATAATCACAATGTTGCTACTTCCCTCTACACACAGATGGGTTTGTATTCCTAACTCTGACCATAAACATGGGTTTGTACATAAGATGAGTTTGTTTTATGTAATTGGAATATAGCTTGTAAATAACTGAATCAAGGTGGAGTATGGTTATTTGTGTGTAATTGGATTGGAGCTTGTTGCTCAATCTTAAAGGATTTAGTCATCTGGAAAAAAATTAAGGAGACAAAATTTTATTTCAATTAGATTATAGATACCGAGCATTTTAGAGCATATGAGCAATGGATCTTATGGAGAATTGCTCCCTTGGTTTGCTTTATAGTTTTTATCTTATTGTCATCAATTTGGGTACATGGTTATATAAAATATTTGTTAATATATATATGAATTTACTTTTTCCTAACTGCTGCAACATGTATAATTAGTTTCTTCTTATTTATACCCTATTAAAAAGACTTTATCAAGTAGTCTTTGAATATCAGTAATCGTTTTTATCGCACAATTTATGTTGGGAACCTTCCCCTGAATATATGAGAATATGAGAATGGTAAGTTTAGGATCTATTCTACAAGGTTTGATTTGAATGTTTCCTTCTCATTTATATTTCCCAAGAGTTAAGTGTGTATTTTCATAATATTTTTCAATCTACAACATAAAACACAATATATTGTATGTATAATTATGTCACCATTTTTAAATGATTATGGTTATGTGTGTGAAGTGATTCACATTCATGTTTGAAGTTAGTTACACATGGAACGCATCTATTTAAGTATCTCTTAAGGTAATCTATCAATATAAAGACCGATTGCATTGTCGTTGACAAATTATCATATGGCATAATTATAGCAATTGGTTTGATTTTGGGTTGTCAATTCTAATATTGTTAGTTAATAATGCAAAATAGGTTTCTAATTATTCATATTGATATGCATGTGTGTATCCCCCCCCCCCCCCCCCACTACAAGAAAAAACATCATTTATGTCAGTTTAAAAATGAACGTTATGTTAGATAAATGTAAATTGACATAAATAATATTTATTTATGTCAATTTGACTTTTAAAGTAAATTTTTATTTCAATTTAAGTAAAATTGATATAAAAAACAAATTATTTATCTCATATTTATATATAGATGACATAAATATATTTTAATTATTTCAACCTTCTGAGTAAAAACTGAGATAAATGAAAAAAAAGAGGCGGGGATATTTTTTTTCATTCCCGCTCCAAAAGTTTGCTTCCTCAAACCCTTCCTCAAACCCACGACCCCCTTCTTCTCCGTGCGTCAAACCTCCTCAAACCCTCCCTCTCCCTCTCTCGCTCGCATGAGCCCCTTCTGCTCCGTGCGTCAAACCTCCTCAAACCCTCCCTCTCTCTCTGCTCGTTGCGTCCCTCTCTCTCTCTCGCTTGCTGCGTCCCTCTCTCTCTCAGCTCGCACGACCCTCTCTCTCTCTGGCTCGCTGCGTCCAGCTCGCACGGCCCTCTCTCTCTCTGGCTCGCTGCATCCCTCTCTCTCTCTGGCTCGCAAGTACAACCCTCTCACTTCACCTCCGACCCTCTCACAACTCATCACCTCCGGCGCCGGCATCAATCAGGTACAAAAAGCCCTAATATGGATTTTCAAGGGTTTGTGTATATATATGGATTCGATTGGTGTATATGTGTTTTGTATATGCGATTTGTTCTTGATATGTATGTGTGTGATTTGTGTATATGCCATTTGTTCTTGATTTGTGTATATGAGTTTGTAATTTTTGTTTGAAAACCTAATCGATTTATATTCCTTTTTATTTTGCCTCTTTTATCAGACTCGTAGTTGGGACGCCTTCCCTCTTCTCCTGTTTTCTACCCCGGCCCAGTCTGCACATAGAGAATTTGGGTACGTTGTTTTACCAACTATTTTTACATTAGTAAATAGTTATGTTTGTGCCAAGCATTGTTCAGGACTTTATTTGTTTAGATTTATTACAACTATTAGCACTAATACTCTTTAAAGAATTGTGTCTATTATAAATTCAGTTTATATATTGTCATTTTTAAAAAAAATGCACGTTAAAGAAATAGTTGAGTGACATTAGTTTCAAGCGTAATTTTATTTGCTTTTCAGTTTATATGTTCAATGTTTAATAATTTTGGTTAATGACTTGTTGCAAAAAAAAGTAGGGTCATTCGAAGAATAGTCCCTCGACAATTTTATAATTAATATATAGTCCAAACTTTTTTATTTTGTTCCAAAAGATCCCTCGCTGCATAAAACAGTTACAAACTTTTTTTTTATCTTATCCTAAACTTTATGAAATAATTATCAAAAAAAGTAAACAGGGGAGTTTTTGCAAAATTAAAAAAATAAGGTGGACTAAATGTAAAATATACTTAGCTCCTAGCGGTTAAACATTAATTGTCCCGGTTGACTTAAAATATTTAAGTTAAATGTAAAATATCTAGTTTTTGACATAATGCAAAATGTTATGCTTAATGTATAATTTTTAGATGTTTAGAAATGTAGGGTCAATTCATTTAGTGCTTAGTAGTTGAATTTTGGTTAAGATTTTTACCATATTCATTGATGGTTACTATAGATTTATATATGTTTACCTTACGCATCACAAGTTTGAAGCCTTTGATTATGCATAAGGTAGAATGGTAGGTCAATAAATCTCAAAAAGATTACATTCACACGTTCAAGCATGGAATTGTAGCTCAGTTGCCAATTAAGGCTATCGTGAACCTTCTTCTAGTTGAGCCATTTGTTACTTGAACACATGAGTCCCCCAATTTTTTTATGATAAATTATCTTTATCTTTGTTCATTGAATTCTAAGTTACCAATTCACAACTTATGTTTGAATTTGAACGTCCAAATTCTCATGAATTAGAAGGAACCGAGATACGAAATACACTGTCTCAAACCGAGAGTGGTAATTTGAAAGTTAATATTTTTAATGAATACTATTATTAATGTAGTCATTGGTCAAAATTTAAACTATCTAACTAATTTGGAATTTGGTACATTGATTTTGAACATACTTCTCTAAATATGAGACGTACTAAGAAGCAATGTGATATTCCTAAATTGAAAAGGAAGGAGTGTATTGTTTTGTTTTCCAGCACTTCCAAATTCTGAAAGCTAGTAACTGAATACAGAACCTAAGAAGACCTTAGTTAAAAAAATCTCAGCTCCTCCACACGAGATGTAATGAATTTCTACAGACATATCTTTCTTTCTCCTTTTTAAAATTGTCAATTTTTATAGCCCAAAAGTGACAAGTGTGTTTTTAAAGTCATTGTTCTTTCTCATGTGTTCTGTGTTGCAATAAATACTGTCCCATGCTTATAGTATGTGCTTTCATTAATTACTTCATTATATTATAGGTATATAATCGCTAATGGTTGTTGCTGTCATGTATAATATGTATAACAATTGTTGTTATACATATTATATATAACATTATAGTATAATATGTATAATAATTTTGTGAATTGAAGTTCTTCAATGTTTAAAATTGGTTTTGGTTGTATAGTGTTTGGGTGGTGTGTTAGTGTTCTTGAGTTGGTTAGTTATGGTTGATTGAGTCTTATTACTATTAGGTGTTGGTGTCTTTGGTATTTTTTGTGATAGTTTTAGAGGGATATTATACTTTCTACGATATTTTCTAATGGTGTGAATATATTATATTGTATAATATTGCATTATTTTTAACAATTACATATCTTTTATTGCTGTATGGACAGGTCTTGGATGAGCAAGGACAGATTATCAAAAGAATACATAAAACGTGTTGATAATTTTCTTAGGGTTGCTCAAAATGCCTCCTTGGATGAGAACTTCATACGATGCCCTTGTAATCAATGTGAAAATAGTTTAAAAATGGGTGTTAAAGAAATCAGACAACATTTGTATAGTTCGGGTATCGATCCGAATTATACTGTATGGAAATGGCACGGAGAGGAGGATTATCGTGAAACACTGTCGGATGTTAATATGGGTGATCCTATCTATGACGATCTTAATATGGATACCATGGAGGATGTTGAAGAGTTGATTGACATGGTGGAGGCTATAAAAGAAGACTTCACCGGAAATGCAGAAATTTTTCAGAAGTTGCTTTTAGATGCGGAGAAGCCATTGTATGAAAGATGTAAAAAGTATACAAAGTTATCCGCTATCGTCAAGCTATTCAATCTTAAAGAGAAGAGTGGGATGTCCGATAAATGCTTTTCAAATATGCTGTCAATCATTGCCGACATGCTTCCGGATAACAATGTATTGCCTTCATCGAGTAATGAGGCAAAACGTTGCTTATCGATATTCGGAATGGACTTTCAAAAGATACACGCATGCCCTAATGACTGTATACTCTATTGAAAAGAGTATAAAGAAGTTGTTGAATGCCCCACTTGTGGAACATCCAGGTTCAAACAGAAGAAGAATTTGAAAGAACAAAAAAGGGATGAGGGGAAACAAGGTGTTCCTGCGAAAGTGTTATGGTACTTTTCACCCATTCCGAGATTCAAAAGGTGGTTTCAATCTAAAGAGACCGCTAAGTCTCTGACATGGCATGCAGATGATAGAATTGTTGATGGTTTGTTGCGTCACCCAGCAGACTCACCAACTTGGAAATTAGTTGATGAAAAGTGGCCCGATTTTGCAGCAGAACCAAGAAATCTTCGATTAGCACTATCAACGGACGGAATTAATCCTCATAGTTCCCTTAGTAGTAGGTACAGTTGTTGGTCGGTCATGTTGAACACATATAACTTTGAACCGGAATTGTGTATGAAAAGAAAGTTTACAATGTTGACTATGTTGATATCGGGTCCAAAACAACCGGGGAATAATATAGATGTTTATTTGGCTCCGTTAATAGAAGATCTGAATACATTGTGGCATGAAGGAGTTAAAGCCTACGACGCCTTTCGACAAGAATCTTTTACTTTGAGGGCAATACTGTTGTGGACAATTAATGATTTTCCAGCGTATGGATATTTATCTGGAAGTGTTGTTCAAGGCTATAATGCTTGTCCAATATGTAGTGAAAAAACGTATTCCATCAGATTACAACACTGTGGCAAGTGCGTTTATATGGGACATAGGAGATACCTTCCACAAAACCATCCATTTCGAAGCCAGAAAAAGGCTTTTAACGGTGAGCAAGAGTTCCAAGCCTCCCCTGAACCTTTAAGCGGTGAACAAATATTGATAAAAGTTGGGAGACTTAAGGTTGCATGGGGAAAGAAGGCAAAAAAGGTGAGGGCGGTTAATTTGAAGAAATCATTAAAGCGTAAGAGACCGAGGAGGGTAGGTAATGGGGTTGAAAAAGGCGGTCCTAGTAACAATAGGGTTGAAAATTTTTGGAAGAAGAAATCGATATTTTTTGAACTTCCTTATTGGAAGGATTTGCCTATTCGACATAACTTAGATGTCATGCACATTGAAAAGAATGTCTGTGATAGTATCATTGGAACCTTGCTTAATATTCCAGGAAAAACGAAAGACGGGGTGAAGTGTCGACTCGACCTTGAAAAAATGGGCTAAAGAAGTGAGTTAGCACCGCAGGTTAATGAAAAAAGGACATACCTACCGCCAGCATGTTATACGTTATCGAGAGAGGAAAAAAAATGTTCTGCCAAACTTTGCATGACCTTAAGGTCCCGAATGGGTACTCTTCTAATTTTAGAAGCCATGTCTCTATGGAAGATTTGAAATTGTATGGCTTGAAGTCTCATGATTGCCATATTCTAATGCAACAACTTCTTCCAATTGCAATTCGATCGGTATTGCCAAAACATGTGAGATATGCGATCATGAGAGTATGCTTTTTCTTCAATTCCCTTTGTGCCAAAGTAGTGGACTTGCAAAAACTAAAATAAATTCAGAATGAAATTGTGATCACATTGTGTTTGCTGGAAAAATACTTTCCACCATCCTTCTTTGACATTATGGTGCATTTAATGGTGAATCTTGTGAGGGAGGTCGAACTTTGCGGTCCTGTTTTCTTTCGATGGATGTACCCAATTGAAAGGTTAGGTCAATTTACTTTACTATCATGTATTAATATAAGTAAATAAGTGTATCGATTTAGTTTTCTTTTTAATGTGTTAGGTACATGAAAGTATTAAAGGGTTATGTGAGAAATCGTAATCGCCCAAAAGGTTGTATTGCTCAATGTTACATAGCAGAAGAATCTATTGAGTTTTGTTCCGATTTCTTATCGGAATTAGATTCAATTGGAATTCCGGCGAGGAAGGATGATGATAAACCGATAGGAGGTTCAGATGTCGTTGAAGTTGATCGCATGTCCTTGGAGCAGGCACATCTTCATGTGTTACATAACACGAATGATGTTCAACCTTATATAGAGTATGACTTTCCTAACTTCCCATTAATATTTAACTTAGTTCCTCACATACTTATCTCATATATTAATAACTAATGTTGCATTACTCATTAATACCTTGTTAGGGAGCATGAACAGTGCTTGAAAGAAACCCATCCTCGAAAAGGGAAAAATAAGAAGTGACTTGAAGAAGAGCACAACCGCACGTTTATCCATTGGTTAAGTAAAAGGGTATGATTTAGGGACATGTTGACTTAACCACCACTTTAATTTTCATAAGACTTTACCCATTTTAGTTTTCTTTTAAACAATGCCACTGTTTTTTTATTTATTAGTTGCAAATCTTAGTGAAAAACAATTTCGAAGTCTAATACCAACCACTGGAAAATAGTGGTAGAGTGTAAAGTAAAACAAAATAGTTGGTGAGGTCTAATATTAAAAACTAAAGTGGGAATAAAGACGAAATATCCCCTTACTTTAATATGTTTGAATTTTGTTTTGTAAGTAACTAAAATTCTTATATTAATAGGTTGCTCTCGAAGAAGAACTCCCAAACAACAATATCTCAGATGACTTAAAATGGATTGTTCGTGGACCTCGTCGAGACGTCATCAAAGTTCACGGATATGTCATTAACGGTGTTCGTTACCTAACAAAGGATCGCGATGATGCACGAGTAACCCAAAACAGTGGAGTGAGCCTAGTTGCTAAGACGTTGCAGATAGCTAGTGCAAAGGACAACAATCATGTTCGTACCGATATGATTTTCTACGGTGTCATAAGGGAGATATGGATACTTGAATATTTTTTAATTCAGATTCCTTTATTCAAGTGTGATTGGGTTGACAACAAAAACGGAATTAACATAGACGAGCTTGGTTTTACATCCGTCGACCTTGATAGAGTTGGCCATAAATCCGATTCTTTCATCTTAGCTTCTCAAGCGAAATAAGTTTTCTATGTTCCGGACCAAATGAATCCTAAATATTCAATTGTATTATCAACTCCTCAAAGGGATTACTATGATAAAGAAGATGAAGATGATCTCAATGAAGGATGTCTCGGGGATGATATTTGCACTACAGTTTTGCCAACTATTGAATCCTTCGACGTGGTTGAGGAATCTTCCGAAACTTATATGCGTGAAGATTGTGAGGGGACATGGATAGACAATACGCCAACATAATTGTGTTAGACGATGTTATGATGCTTAATGTTTGAATTGTTCTTTATTATTAGTTATAGGTTCTTAAAATGTAAGCTTGTTTGGTGAAGTTGTCCAACTTTTTAGTTTTTTGTGTGGAACCTACTACAGTTGATTGTTGGAAATTGAATGTATGGAATATGGGCTATGTGACATTTGCTTAAGACTATGGATTATTATTTTCGGCTTAATATTTTGGCGATTGTGCTCTTGTACATTTTAATTAACATAGAATAAAATGGTGAATTTTAATTTGTGGTACATTTCAATAATTGTATTGTTTGAGTAGTTACGACTTGTATTGCTGAAATCTATATTATTGCTCTTTTTTGTGTTTCAACAGTTCGATTGCTTTAACTTGAAATGGAAGACATTGATCTCGAACTCGTGGAGAAACCTTCACAATATAGTAGTAAAGGCAGAGGTGCGGGGAAGCTAAAGCGATTGACTAAAATAAAGAGCAGTGAGGAACGGATAAGAATTTTATATAATGATCTTGGTCAACCAATAAGTACTAGCAAAAAAGAATTATCAAGTTATGGGGGTTTGATGGTGAAGTGCTTTGTGCCGATAACTTATCCAAGTTGGCCTAAAGTGCCAATCAAATTGAAGAATGATTTGTGGGAGGCAATACAGGTATATATATATATATAGCTGTTATATATAGAAAATATTGTTTGATGCATTTTTGTTGTATACATGGCTGAATTCAGATCACTCTTAAATTATGTTCGTATTTGTTCCAATTTGTGATCCATTACATCTTATGTTTGGTGTATTTATGCAAACCCAGACTCTATCGCTTGCCATCAAGTTTCCGTCGTTTGTGCAATCTTAACTTACTGCTCTGATTTGTCGATTACAATTGGGTTTAATTTAATCTCCTTTTATGCAACACTAGTTTGCTAACAGACTAAATTACCTAGCCAGCTGGATAATCAAAGCTAATTAATCAACTCATAGCAGACTTCCAAACTATTACAGCTAAATTAACAGTAGAAGATTTGTGTGGTACTTTTTGTCAAGCAATCCGAGTGTGTCGAAATCCAAAACCTAACATATTTACACTGATTTTAAGACATGTATTCAACATCTTTCTTTTTCAGATCAAATTTGATATTGATCCGAACAGCAAGAGGATGGTGTTATCCTCTATGGGTTGCAGTTGGAGAACGTTCAAAACAAACCTCACGAGACTTTGGATTAGACCATTGAGACACCAACGCGAGCTTCTCAAACATCCTCCTCCAAAATACGAGAAATTCATTAGTCCAGATGTGTGGACTGAATTTGTTTGCAGCAGGCTAACCAAAGGATTTAAGGTATAATTGAAAAAAGAGTAGAAGATTTGTGTGGTACTTTTTGTTATTCTTTTCTAATTTTTTGCTTTGATTTATAAGATTGCAAGTGAGGCACAAAGGGAAAAGCGATTCAAGGTCACATACAATCATCATATAAGCAAGAAGGGTTACGTCGGTCTTGCTGAAGATTTGGTATGTTTTAGTTTGAATATTTTCATTAGATTTGTGATGGTTTGAACTTGAACATTGAATTATTCTTTAATAATATGATTTTTTGTTTTACAATTGATACCAGAAAAAGAAGATGGGTTCGGAATATGAAGATGACAGGGCTTTCTTATGGTTGAAAGGCCGTGAAAAGAAAAATGGTGAATATGGAGATGATTCATTAAAAGAGGTGGCGGATAAAATGGTTAGTTTTTATAAATTACGACACGAGTTCCTTTATTTGGTGTTTTTTAGTGTATGATTTGTAATTTTGATAATATTTAGATGACATTCTGAATGATTGAATCTACTTCATTGTAGGCTGAATTGAAAAGACAAGTTAAAGATGGTAGTTTAAGCACTGAAGGAAGTAATGATGTTCTTACTATGACATTGGGTACTCCCGAACACTCGGGCCGTGTTCGGGGGTTGGGATTCGGAGTTGTTCCCACAAGGTACTTCAATCTTCCAAAGCGTGGTTCCAAGAGACATATTACCGAGTTAGAATCTGAATTAAGAGAAGCGAAGAAAAGATTAAAAGATATGGAAGCCCAGTTGAAGTTAAGAAATGTGTCGGTTGCCGCAGCCCCAACAGCCGCACCCCGAGCTGAGAAAGTTGCTTCATATATGCGTGAAAGTGAAAATATAAATCGTTCAAGTTCGGGTGGAAAAATTGCAACACAATCACTTTCTTCAAAGGTATAATGAGACAGATAATTATACAAACGCATACCATTAAGGTTTTGTGATTTTTGTTGTAATTGCAATTTATTTTTGTGTTTCTTTGGCATAGTTCACAGATAGTGGTGTAACACATAGTGAAACGTTACTACCTCAATCAGTAGCTGCTGTGAAAAGTAAGAAACCTTCTTCAATAACTAGTGATAAAAGTACGAAACAAGTGTCTTCTTCAAAGGTAATGGGATCACATTTCTCGATGGTGATAACTTTGTAGTTTTACTTGGTTGGATTAGTAGGGTATTGAATTTTATGTAGTTTTACTTGGTTGAGGCCAATAAATTGCTCAATTTTAACACATTGCTAAATTTTTATGTGATTATTTTTCGTAATTTAGGTTAGAGAATGTAGGTTGGCTATTGGCAATAAAACTAACATCGTTGCCGAGGGGATCGTATTCGATAGGAATGGACCGAACGAGAAAATTCATAATATAGCATTGGGAGAAAACAATGTTCGGGTTTCCATTTCTAAAGTTATTTCTTCTAGTGCCATCCTCCCGATACCTGTTCCAAGTGAAATGTATTTTGTGAAAGAGGCTATTGGGTCATATGTTGCTTGGCCCAAAGAGTTAGTGTTGGGATTTGAGGTAAACCATTGGTTCTTATGTTTATCTATAAGTTTGTGTTTGTGCTATGAATGACATTGCTTTCTGACATTTCACATGATTCAATGCAGAATGAAATGGAAGTTAGGAAAAAAGCAGGCCATGAGAAAGAGAAGGATATCTTCGGTGAAAGTAGATGTGATATAGTAAACAAGAATGTTGATTGTGATTTGATAACTGCCTTCACCCATAATTTATTTATAATGAAGATGAATCAAATAACGATTCCACTGGAGAAAGAGATGTTTGGAGAAGATAAGGGTCAATGCTATGTTTTTAAGAACGATTTGTTAGACTTTTGTGCATTGAAGCCTTTAGATGTAACGTGCATTGTTGCATACATGAGGTATAACTTGATTTAATCGTGTTATTTAAAATGCGTAGTGACTAATTTAGTTACTTACTTTTACAGGTTCTTGTATGATAAGTTTCAGTGCTCCCGAGAAGAGTTTCAATTCTTCAATCCCGAGTCTTTCAATGGTACAAAAAAATTTGGTTTAACTCGACTTATTGGAAAAAGGCTGGGGAATGCAAAAAAAAGTCAGATTTGTTTCATTCCTTACAATCTCGAAGATATGTAAGTAGTTAAATTAATTTTTTCCACACGAATAAACAAATCTTTATTATATTCTGGACTATATAATTATGACAAAATTCGTTTTACAGGTTCCATTGGGTATTGATCGTCATTGATTTGTCCACAAGAACTATTTATTGGTTGGATTCATTGAATACGGTACCCAGTGACAAAGATAAGATGTATATCACTACGTGAGTATAATATAATTTTTAATTTTGTTTGACATGCATGATGAGTGCATTATTATTGAACATTACCTAATACACATCTTTGAATTCTCTTTACATGTAGTGGGATTAACACATTGAACATCGATGGAAAAAGGCATAACGCATCATGGAGTTGTATTAAGGTAAATTTATCATATAGTAGGTGTTATATAACATGTATCAACGTTATATATATATACCTTCAAAAGGCTCTGCGGGTCTAATGATAAGGGTGCTCAAGGGGGCACTCCTTTTTTATATATTTTTGCATTGGATATAGTAACATCTGCCCCTCCTCCAGTGGGAGTCGCCCTCTAAAAGTCTTCTTATATATATATATCAATACCGATTATATGATTATACCTGATATATATGATATATATCATATATATCTCCCTTTGTTGCACCAGGAATCTTCGGCTCTTAACCTATAATGATAGGTAGGAGCAATGTTTTTCCTGTGCATCTACTTATAAGGACCCTCCCCTTACTTATAGAAAAATTGAAGCGCGTTGCGTTAAATGTGCGTACATTGCGCTTTGTAGAGCATTCTAGAGTTGAGCTGAGCTTGAGAAGAATCGGTAGTTGTTAGACTAGCTCTGGCTTGAAAGCGTGAACCTAGCTCGTGTAGCCTATGCTAAGCATATTAGTAAAAATATGAAATTAAACAACTTGACCAACCTGTAGCACGTATAATCCGAATATATTGATTCTTATTTCCCAAATAGTTTTAGATGTACCGAAGAAAAGATTTCGAGGAAAAGGAGTTAATATCCTAGAGTTGCTACTGCACTTGGGGCTGCTGCACATCAAATGTGAGTAAGGTCATTGCCGGTGCAATATCAAGAAGGTAGAGATTGCTACGATTACAACTTCATTAGTGCAGCTTTGCAGTGACTGATCTTCATCATTAATGCATTCTCAGAATAGCGTAAAACACCAAGAACGCATCACAAAAGTTCTTGCATTCTCACAGTTTACATGGGGGCAGTTAGAGTTTAGAGTTTCGAATCAACAACCATTTAGAGTTTCAGATTAACAACCATGTTTCAATTGGCTGCACTTACATAGGGCTAGTTCTAAGTGCTTGGTCTAGATCAGAAATCAAAGAATTTACATATTCAATCCCCACAGAGTTTCGGATCATACCCTCAGACCTCTGGTCTCTCGAACAGTAGCAGGTAGACTTGCGTGTGACATATTACTTTGTGTGGATGTCATAAACATTTAAAGAGTTTTTATTAGAAAACTAACAATAAAAGTTTGTATATTTAACATTAAGTAATCGAAAGAAAAAAACTTATAATTTCTCTTCTCCTAAGTTCCTTCTAAGAAAGAGTTCACTTAGGAAAATCAGAAGATATAAACGTATCTCCTCCTTTACACAACCCTTCATTGTACCTAAGTTACACCATGTTTATGGTTCTACAAAGTCAACACATCCTAACACCCTGTAGACAAAACATGTCCAATAATGAATTTGTACTTAATGAATTATTCTCCACATATATTTCAACATCGCAACACCTGTATCTCTATATCGATGTGCTCCTAGTAGTGGTCTCCATGAAGCATATATGCATCTACATATATGCATATTGCATACTGTATATATGCAGATATGTAAGTCGCAGTAAGGGATTTTTTCACACTTCTCCATGCTATATCTCCCTCAACTAGAACAAACACATACCAGAAGTAGATTTATTAGAATGAGGATAACTTGAAGCAAAATCTGAATCAGTGTATCCTAACACTTCTAACTCTTCCACTCTTCTATAAACCAACATGTGATGTTTGGTTCGCTGAAGATATCTCAATACTTTCTTCCCCCCAACCCAGTGGTCATGGCTTCGATTTGATTGAAACCTGGAAAGAACGCCTACTACATAGGCTAAATCAGGTATGGTGCACACTTGGCATACATCAAGCTCCCTATCAACTGAGCATATGGATTATTATTCATATCATTCTTCTCAAAATCATTCTTGGGACACTGATCTTTGTTTAATTTATCCCCTTTAGTCATAGGCACTGAACCTTCTGAACAGTTTTGCATGTCAAACCGTTTCAATACCTTGTTGATATAGTTCTGTTGACACAAGCCTAAAAGTGTCTTGGATCTATCTCTCTTTATCTCAATTCCCAGTACATAAGTAGCTTCACCCAAATCCTTCATGTCAAAACTTTTAGACATAAAAGCTTTGGTTCTTTTGAGCAGATTTAAATCAGTGCTAGCAAGTAAGATATCATGCATATATAAAACTAGAAAAATGAAATTCCTGCCTTCTGGTTTCATATAAACACATTCATCTACTTGGTTTTTAACAAAACCAAAATCAGTGACCACTGAATCAAACTTCAAGTACCACTGCCTTGATGCTTATTTTAGTTAATAGATTAACCTGTTGAGCTTACATATTAGATGGCTCTTTCCTGGTTCTATGAATCCCTCGGGTTGCTTCATGAAAATCTCCTCCTCAAGTTCTCCATTTAGGAAAGCTGTCTTGACCTCCATTTAGTGCATCTCCATATCAAAATGAGCCATAAGAGCCATGATGATTCTAAAAGATTCTTTGGTATAGACTGAAGCAAAAGTCTCATTAAAGTCTATCCCTTATTTCTAATATTATCCTTTGGCTACTAATCTAGCTTTGTATCTCTCTGTGCTTCCATCTACTGCAGTTTTGGTCAAAGACCCATTTACACCCAATTCGCTTTTGTGTTTGAGAAGGCTACACCAATGTCCATACTTTATTAATCTTCATTGACTCTAACTCTGCAATCAAAGCCTTTTCCCAATGCTCACTGAACTCACCTTCCATAGCTTGCTTAAAGGTTATAGGGTATGTGATATCTCCAATGTCAAAATCAGCTTCCTCTGGATATATGACAAAATCAGCTTCCATTATATCTAGTGTGGATCTTCTAGCTCTTTGTAACCTTCCAACAACTGGTGCAGGAGCATTCACTTGAGCTTGCACTTATTCTACATTATCGCGTTCAGGGGTAATATCTGCAATAACAACCTCATTTCCTACATTTTGAGGTTCATGATGATCAATGTGACCATTAATTTTAGGGACTACAACCGGATCCATTTGTGTTGGTAGTATTAGAGGATAACTGATAATGGTATTTTCAAAAGAAGAAGAATTATATTCTTGCACTTCTTTTAAATCTGAATCCAATTTCACAAACTCGTTAGAATAATTAATCTCATTTAGAAAAAAACTGCCTTATTGGTTTCTATGATTCTAGTAGAGTGGGATGGACAATAGAATTTGTAACCTCTCTAATGGTCTGGATACCCAATAAAGAAACCTAAAACAGTCCTTGACTCAAGCTTATTCTCTTTAGGATTGTAACCCCTTGCTTCTGCCTTGCAACCCCATACATGAGCATGATTGAAGCTTGGTTTCCTATTTTTCCAATTCTCAAAAAGGAATTGTAGGTACTTCTTTGCTAGGAATCCTATTTGATAAGTAATTTCAATTCTCTAATGCTTCTCCCCATAAGAACAAGTGTAGGCTAGATGTACACATCATACTTCTGACCATATTAAGCAATGTCATATTCTTCCTCTCTACAACACCATTTTGTTCTGGTGTCCCTCGGGTTGTATATTGGACTTGGATACCATTTTCTTGTTAGAAACAAAGCAAAAGGCCCTTTGTGTTTCCCAGACTCAGTATACTTGCCATAATACTCTCCCCCTATCTGATCTCACTATTTGTATCTCAACGTTTAATTCTTCTTCTACTTCTGCTATGTAAATTTTGAACTTATCTAAAGATTGGAATTTGTCGGTCATAAGATACACAGAGCATTACCTTGAGTGATCATCTATAAAGGTAACGAAATACCTACAGCCAGATATAGTTTCTTTAAAAGGTCTACAAATATCTGTGTGAATTAGGTTTAGCAAACCAGTGCTCCTAACTGTTGTTTTCTTCTTTTTTTTCACAAATTTACCCTTAATGCACTCTATGCAATATGTGAGATCAGAGAAATCTAGTGTAGGCAATACATTTTGTTTAACTAGAAATTGTATTCTCTCTTTGGACACATGTCCAAGTCTCATGTGCCATAAGTAGGCAAAAATCTCATTAAACTTTCTCTTATTTCCAGTCAAACAAACTGTGGTCTCTGAATTTTCAATTAAAATAACTTCCTTAGGGTAATAAGATGTTAATAACCAATAATCATTCATAAAAGAGGCTGATCCAATATAATTGGAACCATGAGAGATCTTTATTCCTTCACAATCAATTGAAAAAACAAAATATTTCTTAACTAAGCAAGCAACTGAAACTAAATTCCTTTTCATAGAAGGAATGTAATAAACATTTTTAAATCAAAATGAAATCCTGGTCTAAGCTCTAGCCTAACAATTCCAACTGCCTAGACAGCTACTCTCATGCCATTTCTAACACTGATGTTTCCTTCATTGGTCTTTAGTTGCCTCTTGCTTATGAATCCCTGCATAGAATTTGTGATATGCACAGGTGAGCCAGTGTCTAAACACCAGGTATGAGGCTATATATATATATATATATATATTTGATAAACATCCCTGGTCCGGAACCACGACTCTTTTCAATTAAAGGTTTTGTCAAAAGGCCCATCGATTAGTCTTTAATGACACAATATCAAAGATCCAAGAGTTTTTTTTGTAAGGAATAGACGAATGTTCAATTTTGCTATCATAGAGAATGAGGTAGTTGGCATGGCCATGTGAATTTGAAATTTTGAAATTTAGTTTTTGAGTACAATGATTTTCAGCTAGATGGATGAGGTGAACTTGACATTTTTTAGTTGGCCAAATATCTGATTTTTTGTGAATGCAGGCCTAGATAAGAAATTGGAACTCTAATAGGATTGATACAAGGAGATTCAATTTCAGCTTTTCTCTTCACATTGGCGTGACAGATTTTAAATGAAATAACTCTCATTGAGCCCATGAGTTGTTATGAACTATTAGTTTTGTTGTTGGAGTATTTTATATTTTTTGAATAGGGTGGATAGTCCTATAAAGAGAGGAAATTCTGCCCAAAATTATTATATTTTTTACACTTGTTTGTGTTGTATAAAAAATATTTTAGACTTGTACTCTTTATTATTTGTTCACTAGTAATGTTTTGTGTTGACTAGTGCCCAATGCAAGGAAATGGTACTCTTTATTGCGGATATTTTGTGTTGAAGTTCATGAAGTACTTCATGGAGGATCCTTCCATACCTTTGAAATAAAGGTATGTTACCAATGTTCTCTTTTTGTCCTATTATATAAAATATTGTTTAGTTATTAACTATTATATACCGTAATAATAAATTTAATTCTATCTTCAATTTTTTAGATGAGAAGATCGTCCAGTAAAGTGACCTACACGTTGAATGAGCTAAATGAAGTTCAAATGGAGTTCATTGAGTTCATTACGGATTATATATATTAGGCCAAGTCAAACATCTGAGGGAGGAACATTCGATGTCTCGGCTGGATTGATATGCCCAAGTATAACCTCAGCCAGGGATACCTACCTCTGCCGAGATGGTGGCCGAGACATAGGTAGGCCCAATAAGGGGTAAGGACCACCGGTATCATCCCTCGGCCAGGACTACCTCGGCCCCGGCCGACATTACTACATGCACCTCCCCAAGGATACTACGCACGTCGCAGATATCAACAGCACCCTCAAGTGCCCAGGAATAGCAACCTCGGCCATCAGTAGGCCGAGATAACAAGGAGCCACCGATTCACCTTCATCATGGATCCTACCTCGGCTTGGGCCGAGGTTACCAGAGGTATTAGTAAACATCAGAATGCCACATGCCTAACCTCGGCTCAGGCCGACCCTAGCATATACTTCGGCTGACATCAGGCCGAGATTCCTCATGACACTTCGCGGATTGAGCGGACATCCAACCTCTATAGCTCGGCCTCTCCTAGGCCGAGGCCATTCACCAACATGACTGCCGAGCATCTGTTGACATTTGGATAAGGACACCTGGACACAAATCAGTTGTAACAAGATTATTCCCCACATGGGGGAGAATATTTCATTATCATTGCTTACATGTGACTAGGACAGGTGGCATTCCCCCATTGGTGAGGATATCACACACATGCTCACTGCATGCATGGGGGGTACATTACACCCCCTAGGCACTATATATAGGGGTCATCCCCTACCTTGCAAAAGAGAGCTCATTCATGCAACCCTAGTAGAAACCCTGTCAAAATATACAGTAGAGAGAGAGAGCTGGAGGGAATTGTACCCATGGTCATTAGTACCATCAGTCAGTGATATTACTCACACGCTCACTGTGGACGTAGGCCAGAACAGGCTGAACCACCCATATTCCGGTGTTAATTTCCTCATATCCTCACCTCCTTCTCTTCTCTTTTTATAGCTGTACTGCCATTGTTATATGCATATAGAGCTTGGAAACACCTTACCTGGTGGTGCTGATTCCCAGCATCATCATTTTGGCGCCGTCTGTGGGAATCGAGAGGACATCTCTTCCTCTTTTTCTGCTTTACCTCACCGGAGACTCTGGTGGTGAACCAGGAACCACCCCTTGTGTGGAGCTGTTTCACCATTGAAAGAGGTCCTTTAAGGTATTAAGCTCACTTGCTGTTCAAGCTCTTTATTATCAACACATGGCACCCGAATTACCACCACCTCTTCCACCGCCCGGAGGTGGAGGGGCTAGCTCCAGTCAGGCTCCTCCCCAGTCCGAAATGGCTGAGGTGGCAGCAGCTTTGAAATCTTTAGCTGCAACACAACAAGCCATGAAGGAGCAATTTGCCCAGCTCAGCCAAACCATGATGATGAGGCCACCAGGAGTCTCCCCGGACATGATAACTCCGACGGAAGTTCAACCCCATCCTGATGCCAGGGGACCACCCCAGGCGCCCATGAAGGACCAACCTGCACCCCAGCGGAGGAGGGACGTTGCTGACCCTACGCGCTTGCGCCTGGGGAGGCAAGGAAACCCTTGCCCAGAGGACAGGTATGATGACCTAGAAGTTGAGGAGGCCCCGGAAGGTTGCTGGGAGCCGTATGAGGTGTCAGATAACACCGTACGACCCCTTAGGCAGAGCCAAGGATGTGTCGACGGAAGAAGAGATGAGGCCCAACATAGGGGGTCGGCCTTTGATAGGCAAAGCCAAGGATGTGTCGGCCGTGGAAGAGATGAGGCCCAGCAGAGAGGGTCGGCCTTTAACAGATTAAGCAGAGGGTCGACATTCGAGAGGCTAGGCCCAGTCAATGACCTGAGGCAGAGGCTATCGAGGTCAAGGAGCGCGGCAGGCTCTCAAAGAGGGAATAGGCAGGCTCGGCCAGATCAAGGCCGACCCATGGAGAGAAGAGCCAGGGAGCAGGAAGAAGTCAATAGTCAGCATATTGTGGCTGGGGAACCCTCTGTCCATCGTAGGGAGGTGGCAGGGGACAACCTCGGCCTGGCTGAAGAGAGAAGACCCTGGAATGACTCAATCCAACGCCTAGAGGAAAAGATAGGGGATCTCATAAAGAGCAGGGACCCACTACAGAGGGGCTACTCGGAGGGCTCCCCGTTTGTAGCTAGGATAGTGGGATTCCCAACCCCAACTAAGTTCAAGCCTCCTACGGTGACGCCTAAGTATGATGGCAGCACTAACCCGGTGCACCATATCGAGATGTATCAGTCGGCGGCAGATATTTACTCAATCCCTGATGAGATGAAGTGTAGGGCCTTCTCAGGGACCTTGACAGGGGCAGCTCATAGTTGGTTCACCTCTCTTCCAAAGAACTCGATTGAAAACTTCAAGGGCCTGGCAGAGCAGTTCATCCACAACTTCTGCTTTGGGGTAAGACCTCAGAAGAAGACCACCCACCTCTTGTATGTCAAACAGGCTAAGGGTGAAAGCCTAAGAGACTATATAGCAATATTTAACAAGGAGAAGTTGGAGGTAGAGGATTACGAAGAGAGAATAGCCATGACCCCCCTGATAGGAGGCCTCCATAAGGGGAAGCTATTGTGGAAGCTGGCGGAGGACCCCCCCAAGTCTATGGCAGAGTTGTTGTCCACCGCAGGGAAAGTGATGAATGTGGAAGAGGCAATGGCCGCCAAATATGAGGAGGAGAACCGTGGTAGCACTGGGAGGTCCCAGGGTAAGAAAGAGGGGAAGAAGAGGTCAGCAGATGACAAGTTCGCTCATTACACTCCTCTGACTGTGAGCTGTGAGCACATCCTTAATGAAATCAAGACTGACAGGGCTCTGAGGTGGCCAGAAAAACTGAAGGCCCCGCCACATAAGAGGAATAAAAACCTCTGGTGTGAGTTCCATCAGGATCACGGACATGTCACAGAAAAATGCTTCGCTCTGAAGGACGAGATCGAGAAGATGCTGAAATCCGGGAAGCTGAGAAAGTATGTGGATGGCAAGGCCCCGAAGGGTGGAAGAGAAGACCCTAGAAAGAGAAGAGATGACATATACCGCGGCGATGTCCCGACTAGAAGGCATGATGATTCAGAGGGTGACGATGGCGATGACCCGGATCTCCCACCTAAGGATGACAACACCCCAGTGAAGAGGGTAGGAATGATCTCCTTTGGTGTTAGCACCATATGTGGGGGATTCACGGGAGGTGGCTCTGAGGTAGCCGATAGGAAGGCTCATGTAGCGGAGGCGAAGTCAGTGGTCAAGACTGAGGTTGTGAATCTGACCTCTTCTGATGCAGTACAGAAGAGAAAGAAGGTAGACATGGACACCCTAGTGGTGGGATTCTCCAGACTTGACTTCAAGGGCATCTTAGCCCCCCATGATGACCCTCTGGTCATCACAACAAGGGTGCATGGGTGTGATGTAGGGAGAATCCTCATAGATGGGGGAAGCTCAGCAGATGTAATGTTCTGGCCTTGTTTTAAGAGCTTGGGTCTTAGCAGGGCAAGGCTGGTGCCTTACCATCACCCATTGATAGGTTTCAGTGGTGAGAAGGTGCACCCATTGGGCATGTAGGAAATGGATATACGGATGGGAGATGAGTGGCCAAAGAGGCTGACTATGAAGATAAACTTTTTTGTGATGGACGAGAATGTCTACTCGGCCTACAACCTCATCATCGGAAGAGTGGCCCTCAAAGAGTTTGAAGCCGTGCCATCAACGGTCCACCAGATGCTAAAATTCCCGACTCCTTATGAGGTAGGGGAAGTGCAAGGGGACCAGACTACGGCGCGGGAGTGTTATTTCAACTCGGTCGAAGAGCGAGAGGCCCATAAGAGAGCAACCGCCACTTACAGCATTGACACACTTGATCCCAGAGATGAAACAAAATTAAAGAAGGGCGAGGCCGCGGAAGAGGTAGAATCCATCGTCCTCAATGAGGACGAGCCGGAAAAAACCGTCCAGGTCGGCAAGGCCCTGGAGCAAGGGATCAAGGAAGAGCTGATAAACTTCCTTAGGAGGAGGCAGAGCGTCTTCGCGTGGAGTCATGTAGACATGCCTGGCATCAACCCTGGGATCATGACCCACAAGCTCAACGTGGATGGAGATGCTAGACCTATTAAACAGAGGCGAAGGATCTACTCCAGAGAGAAGTATGAGGTCATCAGGGAAGAGGTGAAGAAGTTGGAAGAGGCCGAGTTCATAAGAGAGGTTACTTATCCAGAGTGGCTCTCAAATGCATTCATCGTGCCTAAGGCTAATGGAAAGTGGCGGATGTGTGTAGATTTCACAGACCTGAACAGGTCTTGCCCGAAGGACAGCTATCCCTTGCCTAGGATAGACCAGATGGTGGATGCAACAGCAGGGCACGAGCTTATGAGTTTCATGGATGCTTATTCAGGTTATAACCAAATCTTCATGGATGCCGAGGACTCTGAGAAGACAGCCTTCATCACTGACAAGGGGACGTACTGTTACAAGGTGATGCCCTTTGGTTTAAAAAATGCGGGTGCGACCTATCAACGTCTTGCCAATAAGATGTTCGAGGAGCAGATAGGTAAGACCATGGAGGTATACGTGGACGATATGCTAACGAAGAGCCTGAAAGCATGTACTCACGTAGCGGACCTTGAGAAGACCTTTGATGTCATGGACTCCTACATGATGAAGCTCAACCCAGCAAAATGTGTCTTCGGGGTAGGAGCCGGGAAGTTCCTGGGGTTCATCGTTAATCAGAGGGGAATTGAAGCAAACCCAGAAAAAATCAAGGCATTACTCGACATGAAGACTCCTAGGAGTATCAAGGATGTTCAGAGACTCACTGGAAGGGTGGCGGCCCTTAATAGGTTTGTTTCCAGAGCCACAGACAAGTGTATTCCGTTCTTTAAAGTCCTGAGAAAGGCCTTCCAGTGGGATGAAGAGTGTGAAAAAGCTTTTGATCAATTGAAGTTCTACTTGGGGTCTCCCTTGCTGCTGTCTCGGCCTATCGCGGGGGAAAGGTTGTTTGTGTACCTGGCAGTCTCTGAGTCGGCCATTAGCGCGGCCATCATACGGGAAGAGGATGGGGTTCAGAGACCTGTGTATTTCAATAGTAAGGCCCTTCAAGGGTCTGAACAAAACTATCCCCGCATGGAGAAATTGGCTTATGCCCTGATACACGCCTCTAGGAAGATGAAGCCTTACTTTCAAGCTCACTCCATGACAGTCCTCACCGACTCACCACTGCGGCAGGTCTTGCACAAGCCTGAGAAGTCCGGAAGACTGATGACCTGGGCCATCGAGCTAGGAGAGTATGACCTCACCTACCAGCCCAGGACAGCCATCAAGGGGCAGGCCCTCGCAGACTTTATCGCAGAGTTCACCTGGGAAGAGGCAGATAGAGGTTCGGAAGAGGCCGAGACAGAGAAAGGCCTGGATGATTGGGAAGAGACAAACCGTAGTGTCTTCCGAAATTCGGAAGAGGCAGAACCAAACGTCTTCCAAGGCCGAGAAGAGGTTGTACCAGGAAAAACCCGGGGAAGAGTGGAAGAGAACGAAGAGGATCGGTACCTCTTCAAAAAGGGGGTTATGAGTGAAGGTGTCTTCTCATCCGATGCGGACGTGTGGAGCCTCTTCGTTGATGGCTCTTCTTGTGAACATGGAAGCGGCGCGGGGCTAGTACTCTCGGCTCCAGATGGCGCCAACATTGAGTACGCCTTGAGAT
This sequence comes from Sambucus nigra, assembly GCA_949130495.1. Taxonomy (NCBI): domain Eukaryota; kingdom Viridiplantae; phylum Streptophyta; class Magnoliopsida; order Dipsacales; family Adoxaceae; genus Sambucus; species Sambucus nigra. The sequence continues at coordinate 238,740,475 of OX422211.1, forward strand.
TCAACTTTAAGGCCTCCAACAACGAGTCTGAGTATGAGGCCATGATAGCAGGTCTCTTGTTGGCAACAGCTCTTCGAGTAAAGCGGCTCCTACTCCACAGCGACTCGAGGTTAGTTGTCAATCAAGTGCTGGGGGCATACGAGGCCAAGGATGAAAGGATGGCCAAATGCCTAAAGAAAGTAAGAGGGTTGCTGGAGTACTTTGAAGAGGCCAAACTGAAGAGAGTGCCTAGATTGAGCAATAATCACGCTGATGCATTGGCGAGGCTAGCCTCAGCAATGAAGACAGACTTGGGAAGAACCATCCCAATTGAAATATTAGGAAAGGCAAGTATCGAGGAGGACGAGGTATGTAACCCTTGTCACAGTGTAAACCTGGGAGACTCGTGGATTGACCCGATTGTCAGATACCTAAGAGAGGGGGAGCTACCTGAGTCTAAGATGGAAAGAAAAAAGTTGAGATATAGGGCTGCAAAGTTCTCATTGATAGGAGACGTCTTGTATAAAAAGGGGTTTCTTTTACCCCTCCTCAGATGTGTGCATCCTGTGGAGGTACCTCGGATCTTACAGGAGGTTCATGAAGGCTCCTGCTCCAGCCACATAGGAGGAAGACCCTTAGCCAAGAGGATCATCACTCAGGGATACTGGTGGCCCACCTTATCTAGGGACGCTGCCGACTATGTGAAGAGGTGTGACAAATGTCAGAGGTTCGCCACTATCCCTCACCAACCCCATCAGCCTATGACGTCGATTTCTTCTCCATGGCCATTTGCGGTATGGGGGATTGACTTAGTAGGACCTTTGCCAAGAGCTGTCAACAACTATAGATTCTTGATAGTTGCCATTGGCTACTTTTCAAAATGGGTAGAGGCCGAACCAATGATAACAATTACGGAGCAGAAGACCTTTCAGTTCATCTGGAAGAACATCATATGTAGGTATGGCCTCCCAAACACACTCATCTCGGATAATGGGACCCAGTTCAAGAACTCCTCCTTGGAGAAGTATTGCCAAAGTGTGGGGATTAAGCAGTTCTTCTCATCTCCTGGTCGACCTCAGGCAAATGGCCAGACCGAGGTCACAAATAGGACTATCTTGGATGGAATCAAGAAGAGGTTAGAAGGCGCGAAGGGGAGATGGATAGAAGAAGTCTACGCTGTGCTATGGGCTTACAGAACTACGGCAAGGACACCCACAGGGGAAACCCCATTCATGCTGGCACATGGCTCCGAGGCAGTCATACCAACGGAGGTAGGACTCCCGACTCATTGGATTCAGACTTACGACCCTGACAGCAATGGGGAGAAGAGAAGGCTAGACCTGGATCTCATTGAAGAGAGAAGAGAAGATGCAGAGGTCGGGACCCATTGCGGTGGGAGACCTAGTGCTCAAGAAGACCCTACAGAAGACAAACAAGCTACACCTGAACTGGCATGGCCCCTACAGAGTAACGGAAGAGGTTGTGCCTGGCACGTATAGGCTAGAAAACCTAGAGGGATAACCCTTCACCAACCCATGGAATGCTGACCACCTAAAGAGATATTTCATATGATGTTGCATCTATTTTGTAAATTGTAAATGTACCATCTTATTGAGAAGAGGTTGTTAATAAAGATCAGTTTCCATGACAAATTCTCGTTCCATCCTTAACATCATTAATTTGGTGATTTATTACGAGGCTAACCTCGGCCCAGGTGGTGACCTCAGACCCTCATAACATCACGCGGTGGTGACGAGGTCTGAGCTCAGACACCTAGGTTAGAGGACCTCAGACCCTTAACATCATTAATTTGGTGATTTATTATGAGGCTAACCTCGGCCCAGGTGATGACCTCAGACCCTCATAACATCACTCATTGGTGACGAGGTCTGAGCTCAGACACCTAGGTTAGAAGACCTCAGGCCCTTAACATCATTAATTTGGTGATTTATTATGAGGATAACCTCGGCCCAGGTGGTGACCTCAGACCCTCATAACATCACGCGGTGGTGACGAGGTCTGAGCTCAGACACCTAGGTTAGAGGACCTCAGACCCTTAACACCATTAATCTGGTGATTTATTATGAGGCTAACATCGGCCCAGGTGATGACCTCAGACCCTCATAACATCACTCATTGGTGACGAGGTCTGAGCTCAGACACCTAGGTTAGAGGACCTCAGACCCTTAACATCATTAATTTGATGATTTATTATGAGGCTAACCTCGGCCCAGGTGATGACCTCAGACCCTCATAACATCACTCATTGGTGACGAGGTCTGAGCTCAGACACCTAGGTTAGAGGACCTCAGACCCTTAACATCATTAATTTGGTGATTTATTATGAGGCTAACCTCGGCCCAGGTGGTGACCTCAGACCCTCATAACATCACGCGGTGGTGACGAGGTCTGAGCTCAGACACCTAGGTTAGAGGACCTCAGGCCCTTAGCACCATTAATCTGGTGATTTATTATGAGGCTAACCTCGGCCCAGGTGGTGACCTCAGACCCTCATAACATCACGCGGTGGTGACGAGGTCTAAGCTCAGACACCTAGGTTAGAGGACCTCAGACCCTTAACACCACTAATCTGGTGATTTATTATGAGGCTAACCTCGGCCCAGGTGATGACCTCGGACCCTCATAACATCACTCATTGGTGACGAGGTCTGAGCGCAGACACCTAGGTTAGAGGACCTCAGACCCTTAACATCATTAATTTGGTGATTTATTACGAGGCTAACCTCGGCCCAGGTGATGACCTCATAACATCACTCATTGGTGACGAGGTCTGAGCTCAGACACCTAGGTTAGAGGACCTCAGACCCTTAACATCATTAATTTGGTGATTTATTATGAGGCTAACCTCAGACACCTTGGTTAGAGGACCTCATACTCATAAGTAATGGTTATGGCATCATATTAAATAATAACTTCAGAGATTGCATGGCATTCAAATACATTCAGATATCAAGATGAAGGAAGACTGGCATTCAATGAAAGAAATTGCATAATATTTACATGTTTGAGAAATTACAAATGCAAGATTACAAGTCAAAACAAAAAATGCAAAATACAAGGCCAAGTCAAACATCTGAGGGAGGAACATTCGATGTCTCGGCTGGATTGGCTTGCTCGGCATTGGTCACCTCAGCCACTTCATTTGCAGGGCCAGTCCCTCCGAGATCAGTCCCTTCCAGAGTAACAGTCTGACCAGGGGCAGCAGCCTCGTCTTCTATCTCTTGCAAGGCCTGGGCAAATTGAGCGTCGGCAAGGCCGAGGCCCACAAAGTCGGAGGCCTTTATGGTACCAACCTCGGCCTCCCTGACCTCGACCCATTTGGTGGTGGCCTTGATACCCCTTTCAAGGTATTCAAGACCAAAACCTACAAACTCCCCGGAGACCTTGTAATCGGCAATTATTTTCTCCGAGGCATCTGCAAGAGAGGCATTCACAGCAGCATTAACCTTCCTCTGCAGGGCATCATCCTTGTCCTTCAAGGCCTTGGTGTGGCTCTGGATGAGTGCAGAGATGTCCTTTTCTAGGCCTTGGGCCTTGTTTTCAGAATTTTGGGCCTTGGTCTCAGCATTTTGCAACTCCGTCCTCAGACGGTCGACCTCGGCCTTCAGGGTGCTCTCCACCTGCTCAGCCTCTTGCCCCTTCTGGATCAGAGGCAATTTCCTCAAGGCCCAGTTAGATAACTGGTACATGGCAGTCACACTCTGCACAGACAATGAATAGGTTAGAGGGAAATAAATTCAGAGGTCGCACTTGGCAAAATGAACGAGCCATACCTGGACGGCTCTGTGGAGGCCGAACTCAACCAGCATATGAGTGTCCATGGCCCTGTAAAAGCGCTTATCGGCATCAGTCATCACGCTAACAAGGGCGTCCATGGCCTGCCTGCTGTTGCCGACCACGCTCTCGGAAAGCTTCAGCTGGTCCAGACGAGCAGCTAAAGTATCGGTTGTGATAGGAATTGCAGTGTCTGGAGTCCTCCTTTGCCTGGAGCTCGACCTCTGATCCTCAGGGGGATGGACCTCAGGGGACCTCTTCTTGGACTTGGATGTTGAGGGAGCAGGTGGAGGAGCATTCAAATCGGTCTTCTTGACAAGTCTAGCCAAGCTTGGAGCTGCCATTTCCCACAACTCGTCATAGATGCCTGGTGGTCTCTCTGCAAAAGTGAAAAGATAAGAAGTCAGAAATAAAGTAAGTATGATCAGAGGTTAGACTTGGATTAAAAATAAAAATCCTTACCAAAGTCAGCTAGGGGACTTCCACCTAAGCTCGTCCCCGAGAGGTACTGGGGGGTCAACAGATGCTCGAACTTGACAAACATCCCATGGGCCCCTTGGTCTTGCAGGGCCTTCACCTTTTTGCCATTTCGAACACTTAGTCCAGGATCGGCCCTAGAAGACATGGTGACGTTTCCCCATTTAAGGGGTATTCTCGGCTCATAAATGGAAGAGGGAATGGAAGGACCGAATTCCCATGGCCCTGAGGCGAAAAAATACCGAGGTTTCCAATTGTGGTTCGAGGTCTGAGTGACCAAGAGCATCTTTTTCTCAGGCCTACGAGCCACGAAGTGATAGTAGCTCGGATGATTCTTGGTCGAGGTGGGAACGTAACACCCAGCAAAGACCTGAACTGGGAGGTCAGAGTGGTGGACTGTCCTCCACAAGATGATGACCCCTATAATAACTCTCCAAGCATTGGGAGAGAGCTGCGAGGGGGACAAATTGATGAAGGAAAGAATGGACCTAATGACAGGGTGAAAGGGAAGACGAAAACCTAGTTTGAACATCTGCTCGTACAAGCAGACTTCTCCATCTTGACCATGGTAGGCCCTCTCTTCCCTCAGAGGTCTCCTTAATTGGATTGAGGGACTGATGGAGTATAGGTATCTGAAGTGCAATAGATCCACCTCAGTGACCGTGCTCTCGTACTCGTCCGCCTCAGAGGTATCAACTTCACTTTCGGCGTCCTCATCGTCGTCAGACTCAACGTCGGCTGGAGCAGACGTAGATGGATGACCAGGGAACCTTTGAGGAAACTCGACCCCAGTAACGGCCGACAGTCGGATGGCATTTAGAATGGGAGGCAAAGCCACACTTGGCCCAACAAGCTCAACCTCTGAAGAAGAACTTGAGGTACTTGTGCCATTTTGGGACGAGGCCCGGCTGGAAACCTCGGCCTGGTCAGGGTCCTGACCAGCTTGAGGAGTGAAGTCCATGGCCTCTTGGAAAGAGTCCACAGACATCGGGTCGGAGGTGGAAGACTCAGACTCAGACATCGGCAAGTTATTTGCAGAGGCGTCTGTTTGATAGAAATTCTCAGGTGGACGAGGGTATACCACCTTGAGAGGTGGAGGAAAGAGAGGTCTGACAGGGAACTCCTGTGACCTACGAGCTTCTTCCTGAGCTCTCTCTATTTGCCTAATTTTTTCTAAGGTCTTTTCTCTAAGAGATGGGAAGTCTTCAAGAAGTTGATACAGGGGTCTGAGCATCTGGGGACGACCCAAAACTTTGGCAGACCCTAAACTTGAGGAAAAATCCTAAAAACTACAAACGAGTTTGGCTTGAAAGATTAAGGGGACCAAAGATCAAACCAAAGAACTTTTGCAGAAAACCTAGCTCGCCGGAAAATTCGAACCCTCACTGGAAAACTCATATGACCACCGAAAAATTCAAACCCTAACCGAAAAATTCAAACCCTAACCGGAAAATTCAAGTTAAAATGCCAAAATGAAGGAGATGGAGAGGGGGAGGTACCTGAGGGTGAGTTGATGAATGAAATAGAGGAAATCGCGCAAGAAATGAGGTATTCCCCTGCAGAACGAGCGCTGGAACGAGGGAGCTTCGGAGAGAGAGAGTTGCAGAAAAAAGGGCGCGAAGGAGAGAAATGAGGAAGAAAGGTTTTTAACCTTTAAATACTTGAGTACGATTCCCAAGGCTCATCATTGACTTGGGAAGCCCAAGGGACAACTGACAGCACATGCCAACCAAGTGGGCACGCCTTGGCTTGGGACAGGTGTCACGCAGGTGTTGGCCTTGGGATGAACAGGCCTCGGAGGCAAGAATCCCCTAGCCACCTGATCTCGCAAATGATTAAGGGCTGGGGGGTGATTGATATGCCCAAGTATAACCTCAGCCAGGGATACCTACCTCGGCCGAGATGGTGGCCGAGACATAGGTAGGCCCAATAAGGGGTAAGGACCACCGGTACCCATGGTCATTAGTACCATCAGTCAGTGATATTACTCACACGCTCACTGTGGACGTAGGCCAGAACAGGCTGAACCACCCATATTCCGGTGTTAATCTCCTCATATCCTCACCTCCTTCTCTTCTCTTTTTATAGCTGTACTGCCATTGTTATATGCATATAGAGCTTGGAAACACCTTACCTGGTGGTGCTGATTCCCAGCATCATCAGTTACGTTGTAATGACAATGTGTTGAGATGACTGTGTTTTGATGAAAACTATGTTGATTATATTTGATTGCAGGGTTACTCATTCTGGGTTGGATAGCGTCGAGAACAAATTTGATCGAGTATTACGTTCGACAACGTCCTAATTTGGATTGTGATTCTTATGATGTAATTCGCAATGCTAGTTTTTGGATATTGTGATGTATCATCACTATTTTTAGGATATTATCACATAGATAAGTAGCCGTTAGTTAGTTTTTGGATAGGTAGTTTTTGGATATGATGTAGCTTAACATCAATTTGATTCTAAATATCTTGATGTATATAAGTTAGTGATATTTATGACCTTGGTTATTATCTATTTGCAATGGTTGATTTAACATCAAATAATAGTTGCCTATTGATGGATTAATGATTTTTTTTTAAATTTTTTATATTAACATTTATGTCAGTTTTGGAAAAACTCTCATAAAATTTTTAAAACTGACATAAATGTGATTTTATTTATGTCAGTTTTTTATGAAAAAGTGATTAAAAACATGTTGAATGTCGTAGTTTTTATGTGTGTTCTTAAAAATTGAGATAAATGTGAACTTATTTATGTCAGTTTTATGAACATTTATGTCAGGGCTTTATATGTCAGTTTTGAAAATTTTTAAAACTGACATAAATGACCATTTTTCTTGTAGTTCATTCTTAGCATCACTGTCGCAAAAATAACTTTTCCAATTAAACATCCTAAATAATTAAGCTAAGTGTCAAAACCATTTAAAACCTTATTTCCATTTTATTAAATCCGATTATAAAACCTTTAACCATTAACTTTTTAAGAGTCACACATTAAGAATGAGAATAGAAATGAACATTCAAGAGTTTAACCATAAATCATAAATCCCAACATTTAAAACACTAAAGGAAAACATCCTGCCAGTAACAAATCCCGAAATAAAGATACTGAAATTTAAAAGAATTACAATCTCTGACAATACCAACTAAATAATGGAAAAGGGCGACACATGCCCCCGCTGGATAAAGCTGAACTAGGAGTAGAGTCAACAATGAGGTCGTCTAAGCAATGGCCTGCAACTCCCACAAAAGTTACAGCGCGTTCCATCTAAAGAATCCTAAGTAGGACACCTCACTGGCTGGGCACCTGTAATACATATATATATATACACAAAAGAGAAGAGGTAACAGCAAACGGGTCAGAGCCCGAATGTAAAACAGTATTAAAAAATAGTTTAGCAAGTATTTAAAATGCTTACCGGCTAATGCAACAGTCATATTAGTATGCGACACTCTCTTGAGAATTCTCACCTCTCATCTAGTGTGCACGTCTATCGTATTAATGAACCCCATGTATCTTTCTAACTTCTTCTCCATAAGACTTAACACGTGAAATTAAGGTTATGATATTCACTTTAGAAAAATCTATCTCTTCAAGATTTCTTACGTTATTTAGAATAATTCCGTATTGTTATAACGTTTCCGAATACTTACAGTGAAATTAATGAATTTCATACTTTACTTAACTACCATTTCACTCAGTAGAAAGTTCTCATATAGATACACGTATATATATTAATTACTCGTATAATATATATATACAAACAGCACCCCACATAAAATCTATGGTGCTAGACTTCCATCTATAAAAGTATATATATATATATATATATATATATATATATACCAATCACTCATCAATTATATATATACTAACGGCACCCCACATAAAAACTATGGTGCTGGCATACTCTGCTATCAAGTCCATGTATCACACATACTTAGGGAAATGCTAGTTCAGAATCACTCTCGAACTGCTTTTACACAAACACATACAACTGGAGGCGAAGCATAGTTCCAAGTCCAAGAGGTCAGCACATACCCTCGCGTCTCTTAGGACCGTGACTATCGATACAATATCCTGTACCTAGGAATCGTATGCTCTAGGGTACAAGTCAATATCCCCCATAAAGGTCCCATCGAGATAAGACTGTCCCAGCGCGGAACCCCCCGCGATAGCAAGTAGCCCGGGTACGATTTTCACACATAAATAATATATGCACAATCACACCGTCATATATAAATATGTATTCACATCCACATTATTAAATTAGGTGCGCTCACGACCCATAATTATAATTATCGGTTATTACACATTTTACTCAATTATATCGTATAACGGCCTCATTCCTTTTATTCTCGTAATTAATTTATTCTAAACTCACTTCTTGTCACTCGAAGTGTTCTCTTTATCTAGGTACAACTTCAGTAGGCCCTCTCTCGCCTTCTAATCCAACTTATTAGATGTTTCGATTATTTAATCAACGCACGTATGATTTCTTAAGTCTGAAAGTCTCCCCGTTTACCCTTTATTTCCCTTCACATTAAAGTCCCACTTTATGGGATTTCTCTTGACCCTACTGGTCCTTTTTATGTTCCAATATGTTCTAGCAATCCTAATCAAGGTTTACTACGCATAAAATAGAATTAAGATAACACGAGCAAAAATGCAGTTTTCCTAGGAGGGATCGATCGATCGATGAAAGGGGGTCGATCGATCGAACCATCGATCGATCGATGCTCTAGGCTCGATCGATCGATCAAACAAGTATGGCGAAATCTGCAGAATACCAGTTACGGGTTCTATCATCCAAACTCATCAAATTCCAAACTTTTAACTCCCAAACTCCCAGAAATTGATACCACAACATAATAAACCCAAGTGAGTAATAATCTACGTAAGGCATGCGAGTTTTCATCAAGAATCATGGGTTAAAAGGTCCAAACTCTATATAATTCTCATGAACCCTAATATTTTCGTTATCTTAGTTTCTTTCATTCTTTTTCCAGATTTTCTATCACTAATACCATGGAAATTCGTGGTTCAACCTCTACATGTGAAATGGATTTCCAGAAATATGATCTCTATCACTATAACATGTAATTTTTGTCTTCAATTAACGTTTTTCTTCAAGAACACTAATTCTAATCAAACTAAGACTAATATAAAAGGACGCATTAACTTGATAAAAGCAAGATAGATACTTGCCAGAAAATTTAGTCTCTGATTTGTGGAAGAATTCGGTGTGGTCAAGATCCTCGTTGCGCGATCTACCATTTGGCGGTGACGGCGGTGCAATCGGAGGTGTTCTTGGCCTAGAACTCCATGGAGAGCTTCTCCTCTTCCTCTCCAATGGTAGTCATTAGTTTTTGATTGTGTTAACCCTAGAAGATAACACTTTCCATCTGATATAACCCTTGCAAATTCGTGGGTTTAATTACCCATAATTACTAAATGTCCAAAACGCCCTCCCGTGGTGCTAATTAAGCCTAAAAACGCCCCGAGATCCAAACTCAACCCCCGGGTACACTATTCTGACTATCTCGACCCTTCCGGACACTTTGGCGCACTCAAACCGACCATACGAGCAACTTATATTTTATTCACTTTTATTTATCAACGTTTAGTCCCGACACGACACAGGCGCGTCCCGACTTAAATTTCCATCATTGTCATTTTATTCACACGTGACAATTTTATAAAAATAAATCTCATATATTACTATACTCATCCAGTAACATTCAACAAATAACAAATTTCCAATAATGACTAACGCTCGTCACGCTAGTAAATATTTAAAACAATGATTAAAATTAAATTAATTTATCTCAATTAAATTTAATAAATCCCTAAATTTAAAAGCCATAAAAATACGGGGTATTACATTTCCCAGGATTAGTAGTTGTGATACCAATTGTGAGGTTCTCAACCTGATTGGATTAATTGGATTTCACATATTTAAGGAACGGAATAGAATTTTGAGAAAAGATTGAGATGAGAGATAAAAACATAATTAGAGAGAGAGAGAGAGAGAATTTGTAACATTTCATTAGCTGCATAATACGTTTACAATCAGTGTTTATATAGAGAACGATACAACAACTTCTAACAAAATTCTAACTAACTTTCAAAACAGCTTGTAACTAATTTGTAACTAATAAATCGCATAATATACTGTCATTGCTTTACCAGTTGTAGTGTAACTTCCTCAATTTGACAATATGTTAAGAAAAAAAAAAGATCTGGAAGAAATATTTTGTTTACATCATTACCATTGGAAGAAAAATCTTTAAAGCTCTACCATATTTTCAAAATTAGCTCTTCTTTGTATATCTTATGCATCATCTCTTTTTCCTTAATCTGTGAACAAAAAATTGTCAAAAACTTAAGAAAAAATCACAAATTTTATAGGAAATGTTTTGATCCAACAGAAGAAGAGTTTTTTATTCAAAAAACACATAACTTCTTTATTGTTATATTATAAACGAAACAGAAAAAGCAGAAAAATTTACCCTTGTATAGAATTCTTTTTAATTAATTACTTGATATTTTACATGTAGATTGAATTATTCACATTTGTAAGAGGTTTACGTACTTTCTCAGGAACTGGATGGGATCCTGTTATTAGATGTTAAATACTTCAAAGTTGTCAATAGTTGGTGACATAAAAAAGTAGGATTTATTGGATAATTAAGGTTTTGATTTGGGGAATAAGATGAAGTGGGGGGTATTTTGGTCAAAAAACTATTAAGGGGTTTTGTCTAATTAGGAAATAAAGGCTTGCCAACGGAGTTAGAAGTCTATTAGGTTTTCGGATTTAGGTCTAAGGCATTACTAAATGAGAGTTTTGATAAATAAGGCATTATAAAATGGAGGTCATGAAAAAAACGTTTTAGCAAATTTTGATGACACTTGACAAGGTCTTCTTTAAAAATATAATTAGTTTTCTATAAGGAAATTAAACATTGTTAAAATTTATTCATGTTCCCATCCTCTACTGAGAGCGTGTTTGATTGACATGGAATTTTTTTTCTATGAAAAATAGTTATTTTGACTTATGTTTCGCCTTTGTAGTACCTTGATTGTGAATAATTCATATGAGAACACCACTCATTCACATAAAAAATGCTCCATCTCAAACCTTGTTTTTAGTGGAAAATATTTCTTATCCACCCACCAAAGAATTGGTTTCCATGGAAAATAGAAAAAGTAAGACCAAAAACTCATATTATTCCACTCGTTTTCCAACTTCTTATCCAAATGAACTATTTTCCACGCATTTTCCATGTTTGCAATTAAACACACCCTAAGATAAAAAAAAATATGTAAGATAGTAAAATAATAAAAAAATAGCAAAAAATTGATTATGATAAGCCAAATGTGCTAACACGAGTTAAAACATATTTCACCAATAAAATGTTACACTAGCCTATAATTATAAACTATATAAATGAACCTCATAAATGCACCTAGGATTGAGCTTGACTAAATTTCAACTAACATTACCGAAAGATGGGTGCTAAGGGAACTCCAATTTTTTACTCCATAATATGACAAGAGTTTTTTTTTTTTTTTTTTTTGGTAAGGCCCACCACATAGTATAAATATTTTTACACGCTGAACTTGGCCCCAACACCATTTTCTCTCTCAATCCAATTTTCTATCAATCATTATCTCACTCAAACCATACATAAACTTCACAAAGATATTATCATTTATGCTAAAACCACATCATAACTAGGGTTGAACCATTTAGAGTTACCATAATTAGTTTTTTTAACCATTTGAAGTTACAAAACACCAATGGAAGGTGCTAACAATGGTTGTAGCCAACCTAACACTAATTTTTTGATGCACAAATATGTTTATTCTATTGTTTTCTAAATCTAGAAAAATTTAACCCTGAAGTTCTAAATTTATAATGGTTTGGTATCTCCCCCCCCCCCCAGAGAAACACGTAAAAGTTCAGGGTGATGATCCCGAATCAGTATAAAAATAATTTTTGCAGTTTGATATTAATTCGGGGAATTCCTCTCGAATCCTAGTCATATACTCGTGATAATTTCCCCGACCCAAAAGAATATAATAGTTCACTCGTGATAAACAACTCGAGTGTATGAAAACTTTCGGTATGATCATACAGAAAAAAAAGGAGTTTTTTTTGCTGATTAAAAACTCCATTCATGGTATTTAACCTAGGTTTTGTCCTTTACTCGCTATATGAAGCCTCAGGTTTTTGTTTGGTAATCTGAGTTGTTTATTACATAGGATGAATTCATGGATTTCCAATAAACCATGCATGGTTTTTTACTTATATAGGGAGCTTTAGGGAATGTTAACTCCGGTTTATTAGACGACACATTAGTCTATGGTGATGGTGAGAACAAAGTCGATGATGGTGCCTTTATAGTCGATGTTAAGGCCACTTTCTTTACCGATCAGTTATTTCGATTATTTCAACATAAGGACGGTTTGCTAGTTGTTTATGTTAAACTTATAATTTGATGCAATAGTACTTTGGTGTTTATATTCTGAAGTATTATCCACCCGTTAAAAGTTGGTGGACTGGTATCAAAATCAAGCGTGATCAATAAGAACATTTATCGTAATCACCAAGTATGATGCACTTTTGGTAACATAAAACGAATGTTTACATTTGGCTTATGAGATAGTATGGGAGTACCGGGCCTATCATTGGAAGAAGTGTGAGAATGAGTAATAAAGTCACGGCAAGAATAAACGGAAGAGAGTCACATCCACTAGAAAGTGCAATGGCCCATTTCTATTGAAGGACATTTCACTTGATAATGGGAGTCGGATGCTACAAGTTGTAAATGGAGTTCACAACCACCATTTGCTCAAAACATTTATTTGGCATCCATACGCCAGGTGATGAGTGCATTATTTTGTATATCTTATACCCAAATTTATACCTTGTTAGTCCCATTTTGATTTATTTAATAAGTTCTTAGGATCATTTTATTAAAAAGGGGAAAAAATTCAAGAATGATTGAATTCATAGTTAAAATGGTAATTCTAAGTAAAAAATGGGTGCTTTAATAATTTTATAATATTCTTGTGCTAATTTGTGAAAAAAGTTGCCTAGTGAAATTTTTGCAGGTAATGATGGAATTTGGTGCAAATTGATGATCAACTCGAAAAAGTAGATTTTTACGGTCATTCAAAAAAAGCCATTTTTACCCTTGTGGAAATCGTAAAAAAGTCAAGAATTTTTATTCTCCGAATTGGACGAAACATGGCATGCGTGTTCAGCAAGCAACGACAAGACTTTTCGAGTGGGGGGAAATTGAAGAGTTCCACCAAAACCCTAATGCCTCACCCTAAACCTATAAATAGGACCATTTGGCTCATTTTTTTGTGTGTAGAATTTTAGAGAGAGTCACTTTAGAACAATTGTTGGTAGTTTTATTTTGAGAGTATATTTTTATTGAGGTCCAAGAACTATTTTGTGGGAGAAGTTTTGTCAATATCAATTGTAAGACACATCATTTGTAAGTTATTTTATTAATGAAAATTCATATTCATTCTTGCCATTTTATGATGTTTTCCATTATTCTTGCGTAATTTCTTTACTACGACTAGGTGAAATTTATTATGTCTAGTTAATATTGTGCGTGATTTAAATTCGTGTTTGTTTTCGATATGTGCTAAAGGTCTTAAAAATTCGGTAGTCATTTAAAACGATACGAGAGTGTGTTTTAAACCTTCCGCTTTGTTTGAGAAAAAAATCATATTTTTATTTTTAAGTGTGGGTAATTTTGAATGGATTATGCTTGCACTCGATTATTTTTATAGTCCATGCTTAAAGACTATACTTTGAAATTTAAAAGTGAACTTTTAAAGCAATAGGGATTTTAGCCGTCTTAATTTAGAGAAGTTAAATTTTATTGGGAACTTAATCGTGTTATCCTCCGAATTAAATACGACGAGAGTCAATTTAATTTGAGTTATAAAATCGGGACAGACGAGATTAAATTATTACATAATATTAGTTAAATGTGATAAATGGATCCAACGTCTTAGTTTTCATGCTCCCGAGATTATATCTCTCATAGTCCTACTTTTTGTTTGTGTTTGCTTAGTTTAATTATCACATCTCATTTCTAGTCCTATTTCGTCTAGTTGGACAGTCATAATTATTTTGAATAAAAACTTGACAAATCTCTATGGGTTCGACCCGTACTTACACTCTCTATTCTATAATAGCCTGTGCACTTGCGGTATTTCAATAAATTGACAAAAAGTTTTTCGCGTCACATCCACTAGAAAGTGCAATTGCCCATTTCTATTGAAGGACATTCCACTTGATAATGGGAGTCGGATGCTACAAGTTGTAAATGGAGTTCACAGCCACCATTTGGTCAAAACATTTATTTGGCATCCATACGACAGGTGTCTTACCCTAGAGGATAAAAAAATCATTGAAGATATGTCATTGAGTGGTGTGAATCCATCCGCCATTCTAACATTAATAAAATGTCGACATTTGATTAATGTGTTAAACGATGAAGATAATCTACAATGCTAAGTTTTAAGAGAATTTTTTTTTACATTGTTCATAGAATAGGATTTTTTATAGTTTAGGCATATTTGGCGTATTCCGTTACAAACCGCCATGCACTGTCACGATAAACCGAATTCGAGGATCTCCAAGAATGAAGACTTCCCTACATCTCAAAAAGTTATAAAGATTTTAGGAGCTTAAAACTCCCACCATCGCACGTGCACAGTCGCCTATAATCATTTCAAATAAACACGTGGCACTTAGGGAAGTGTCCTGACAGTTGAAAAGACAACGCACCTCACTTACGAAGCGACGCCTAGAGAACAGAAGGGGTTGCCTTCTCTGGCAAGTTTGAGTTTTGGCACCAAAATTTTTGTCAGACATATCCAATAAGGCCCAATGAAGGAGATGCCCCAACGGTTTAAAAAAAACTACGATGTCCCCTTGTCACAAGTTCCAACGTTGTTCAAATGGTGACTCAGCTACATCGGGGAGAATTTCTACCTTTTCGAACATAGTGAGGTATTACAAGGGAGAATCTCACTTATCGAGAATCAAAATGAGTATTTGAGAAAGTTAACAGGCCTTTCAGGAGAATTTCAAATAATAATAAAGCTAGAACGTTTGAAACGCAGTATAAAGAAAAAGTGGCGATGTCCTTTCGACAAAGCCCCAACAAGTCGTAGTGCTTCGGCTCAGGTACATCGGGGAGAATTTTTACTTTTTCCTGGAGATTATAACGTCGTGGTTCTAACGAAGGAAAGGAGGCCAGAATTTTTTCACACAGAGAAGGTCCATCGATTTGAGAAGTTCCGTGCACACGTTCCTTGCTCCAACGAACCTTTCCACAAAGGGGCAAATATAGAAGGGGCTTGAAGGTAATTTCGAAGATTAGAAATAATTCCACATTGGTAACAGTGTTTGGGGGGTTAAGGCATCGTGGCAGCTCAAGCGAGGCAGCTCAGCGTGACAACTTATATTTTAACTTGTTGTATTAGTCATATTATATCTTTATTTATATTGACTGTAAGCTATAACGGTTGTAATGATGTAACAAGAATAATAATGAGTTTTAATGTGAGGTCAAACGGTACTCACGAGAGACCAGGTTTGGCAGGGCCTGGGAGAGCTTTCATGCTCTACCGAATGACCTCACCGCGGGAACTTTAGAGGGACTAGTCTGGAGGATTGACAAGTGAGGCACCATTGGGGCTTATCCTGACCATCTTAGATACACCTGGTAAAACACCGAAGAACCCTGATCGTAAAACCTCGGGCGACGCAACTTGGAGTTCCATCGGGCGTTGAGCTATGAACCAAATAACCCTCTACTTAATGTCACATCTACTGTAGGTGATGTCATTAGTCAGCTAAACAATGTCAGACCTGCACTTGAGTAAACCACCGTGGTATTTGGGGATGTCAAGCAGTTGGTGAGCCACCTCTGCGATAACAGTCCCCTGACACACAGTGGTTAAGCAAAAGGCAGGTCTTGGCATTTAATGCTTATGAGGTGGAGACAACTAGTGCATCAGGTATTTAATATTGTGACATAAAGTATGAGGGATATCTTTCATAGTCTTTAATGACCGAGTTGCCTCGGGGATGGTGTAGGGGGGGATATTTAAGGACCCCAACCACCCCTGAGGAGAGGATGATCTTTTTGAGAGTTTAAGAAGTTATTGCTAGAAAGAATACACAACAGAGAGAGAGGTTTATTACAACCCAGAGGTCTTATTCACCCTCCAATGTCATTTGTTACGAAGCTTTTAATACGCGACAGAGATCCTTGAGAGTGTTTGGTGTGTTTACCTGCCTACCAAGGTGTATCTATGGTGCTTACGTCTCTCTCCCTCTAGCTAAGTTACTTTTAAGTTTCTTTACTACTTTCCTGAGTTATACACGAGGGATTTGTGAGTTTAAACTAAGTCTTATCTTCATTGAGTTTGTGTTTGCGTGTTCTATCACTAATTCAAGGTTTTAGCTAATTAACCTATCATCACCATACTTCAAAAGGGGTCACGCCTTCATCTACAATCTAAAGTACCCTCTTTCAATGTGTAATATTACCAATAAAGAGTAGAGATTAATGGATGTGATGTAATTAAACAAAAGTACTAAAATGGAAATAAGGTGAATAGCAGTAAAATAGAAGAACTAGAGAAAATAATGGAGAATTAGACCACATCACGCACGGGGTGGACCATTGGAAAGTGAATTCAGATCCCTTTAAGAATCCATGAGCTACTCCCAGGTACAGCAATTGACCGAAGCAAGCGGGGCTCAGAAGCGCCCGATGGTCTCTAAACGGGGGTTTTCGGAGGAAAATGCGGCATTCGTCCGAATCGCAAGGCCAATTCGCACATGGGATGTATTGTTGGAAAGGGGATTAAATTCCCTTCAAGATTTCATTGAGATTCGCTTGGTTCAAAGAGTTGATTAATGTCAAACGGATCCCGAAAGTGCCCGATGACCCTTAAGAATAAAACAGGTCATTCGCCTGAACCGTAAGTACAAATCGCGCACAAGGCGAATCGTTGGAAAAGGGGATTCAAAGCCCTTTGAAGATTCATTAATCCTCACTCAAGCTGGAGATCTAACAAGAGTCAAATGGGGCCCGAGAGCGCCCGGGGCCCTCTATAGTGGTACTCGAAGTGAAATGATCCGTTCGTCTGAACCGTAAGGTTGATTTGTGCATGGGATGGGCCATTGGAAAGGAGATTCGGATACCTTCAAAGATTTATTGAGATTTCACTCAATTAAAATAGTTAACCAGAGTTAAACGGGGCCTGGAAGCGCTCGATGGCCTCTAGATCGGTACTCGGAGTATAGCATAGGGTTTGTGGAAAATAGATAAGTGTTAGAGACCTAAAGAGATGCTTAAGAGGGTATTATAATGGGGTGTCTATAGGAGTGATTTGAAAGTGTATCTTATGAAAGAGACACCAAATTTCTATAGCCTTGTGAGAGACTTAAGGAAGCATCATTGACTGGTGGAGGATCTACAAACTCAGCTCGTGAGGGTCCTTGGAAGGTGGTGTTTGGGTACTTTAGGTACAGATGGTAGGGTTCAAAGTAACCATACAGGGCTAATGGTACTTGAAAGTGGGGGATGATGGCATTAGTATGGGGAGCCGGTGCTGGGATTGGTGCAGGCGGATCCTGGAGGATTGTTGGTACTACTTTGACATCTACCACCAGCTATGTATCAATGTTAGGGATGGGGGAGGGAGTACATTCTCTTTAGTTATGGTTGTAGCTTGCAGGCGTTCTTAAGCTTGACCTAGTGCCCTGATTTCTGATTGCATGGTAATCTAGGAGGCGATGATGTTCTCGAGATATTTAAAGACTTGATCCATTACATATGGAACCTAATCTTTTTAGATAGACATTAAATGTATGACGGTACAAACCTGATAGTCGTGGGTGGGAAGCTCGTCGACAAAAAATATATGACCGAACATAGCACGAACTCAAGTTTTAGGGTAAGAACTTACTGGGAATTTTTTGCTGATAGTGATAATTGTAGAAAAAGTTGGGGCACTTTCTTTAAGGATTTTGCAGACAGAAGGACGGATAGAAGGACACTACATAGGGGACAGAAGGACTCACATATGTAATGACTTTATCTTATGCAATTCTTTTATCTATTTTTAATTATGTTTGAATGGTATTTTTGTTTTTGAGTTTGTTCGTTTGGTAATATATTCAAAGGATGAGAACTTTGATATAGTCCCGTTGGATTCAGGTGAACAGGTGTGAGCTCTCGTTTTTTAGAATGAGGAGAGAGGAAATAATATACCGCGATTTATTATTTTTTCAAAGTAAAATGTGGTCAGGGGAATCCAACGTAAAGGACCTTTATTTTAGCGATGACTGTTGGATTCATATTGTTTATCTTCATTATAAAAGGGGAAGACATTCAGCTTGTAATTTGAGGGGTTTTGGACCAATCTTCGGTCGTATGACAATTTTTGAGAAATTTCATCAGAGTGACTGGCCCATAAGTATCTTGTTCTTTTTGTGCAATAATGTGTGTTCCTAAATATTTTTCTGTATACAAAGGGGCGATATACATCGATTACCGGAGGATCGCTTTTCATTGCAATGGGTCAAGATATACCGAATTGCTTGGACAAAACAACCTTTAAGGTACATGTGACACTACTTTACATCAGTACTGAATAGTTGTGAAAGCCTATTCGATATACCCCAGTACTAAACAAACTTCAAACGTTCCATTCCACTGAGATGTTATGATCAAGAGAGAAGTTGTTCGATATACAAGACGAGTGGTTGAAAGGAGTGAGGACACTCATTGGCGAATAGCCTTTCAGGTAAGTGACTTCTCGAAAGGATGAAATTTATCCGAGGAAGCGAATTCTCGAAAGTACAAACATATGTTTAGGGAGAGGTAACTTTTCTGAAGTGCGAACTTTCCTTTGAGTAAAGTGACTTTCCTAAAGTACAAACTTCTTTCAACTAAACGCTTGGGGGGGGGGGGGGGGGGCTCGAAGGTATATGTTTTAAACAATATGAAAATACAGATTATGTAATGTGTGATGCATACAAATAATCTTTCATTTTTACATACTTTGATGTTAGTTTTATCGCAAGGTCCTTTGTGCGTACCTATATATTTGGGTAAATGTACAATCCTATGCATTGGGACATAAGCATGAATCTATGTTATGAGGGACCCTAAAACTAATATCGTTAAATAATTTTAAAATTAATGTAAAGTAGTCACGTCGGAGATAAATATTAAGCATATTATAAAGGAATCATATGGATAATTAGGTTCTCTTGATTTATTCCCAGGAGAGTCGACAGTATGGTGTTATTGTCCCCGAGCAGCGGTGCAGCCGATGGGAGAGAACTTGTTATGAAGTTAACGGTGGACGCAAGAGTTCTTATCCCCCGATACGATGCCTCCCCCTGAGGTAAGTTTATCGATTTGGAGTTGGACTCGATGAGTTGACCCTCGATGTAGTTTAACACCATGTCTAGTTTTTGGTGAACGCCCCTATTAAGTGTGGCTTTCGGGTGGAAAAGGGGGTTTTGTAGGTTGTTTAGAGCCGCCAATTTATTTTATATAAAAATAAACAAAAAGTTTCGGGCTAATACTAAGTCATATTTGAAGGTCTACTGTTATGAGTGGATAAGGTGTTTGGTATCCCACTTGTTTTATATGATCCCTTAATTCCATGTTTATTATTGTTATTTACATTAATTGATTACTTTTTATCTATTTTAGAATTTTTTTTAGCGTTAGGGATATAAGAACGTCACTTTAACCGATGCAGGTACACAAGATTATTGTGCATGACTCCCTTCTTGTATTCATATAATAAATAGTCGTAGATGTGTGAGAAGGATCAACTTTGAGATAGTTTGATATGTCACTTGGGTTTTAAGGAGATATAGAAAAGGGATAGGATATGGGAGCATCTATGTGGGATAATACATCAAGAGACATATTGTCAAGGCTCGAGCTCACGAGAAGAACTCGGTATGGCGCCTACATACCCAAGAGGACTTGGGATCAAAGCCTACATAGTTCAGTTGTATAGTTGGTGTATGTGTTTCCACGCTTGTATGTAAGGATATGTTTGGGAGGTCCCGCCTTGACATAATTTGATATCTCATTTTAGTTACTTAGGTGGAATAAATGAAAGTCGGGAGATGGGTTCATCTCGCTGGAGATAACATCTCATGAGATATATTGTCAAGACTCGAGCTCACGAGAAAGACCCAGTATTGCCCCTATGTACCAGAGAGGATTTAGGATCAAAGCCTACATAGTTCGATCGTACACGTGTTTTAATGTGACGTGTGTGCAAATGCAGGAGTTGTCTTAGATAAGGGAACGAGAGTGGGCTTAATATCACTGATATTCACATATCACATTATGATTGGTGGGTGATCATTAGCCGGAAGACAATGTCCTTCAGACTAGTTTGGAGGTGTAGTGCTAAGGATTGTGACACCCCGTATATTTGGCATTGGAGGTGGCCAGTCCCTGCTACCAAACTATGTCGGGCGTCGGAATTAAAATACCATTCTTAGCACGTGACAAAAAATATAAGGCATTAAAAAAAATTCACAAGATATAATCCAGAATTTAATCCAATGAATAAAAAACATCCACACAATAAAATCCATCACCATGCTAATTTCAGAATAAAACTCAACGTCGAAAGATAAATTAATACTTAAGTGAAATAATCCAACTTAAAATAAACCATAAATAATTGTGATACCGAATGGCCCACCAAATCCATAAGCAACGGTCCCATAAATAAAATGACGGAATGGAAAAATATAAATTAATAAAGCAATAAAATAGAACTCCAGCTGCACTCCACGAATCTCCAACCAATCCTATATAGCTACTCCGGTAACTATACCTAAAATGTTAGTAAAAGGAATGAGTCAGAACCCACCGCATGAACACTATCTACTTATCTCAATTAGGATCTGTGAATGCATACATAAGCATCATATGAGATAAGTATTACAATAGAGCATTTTAAATTATGCAATATAAGAACATGCAAGTCAAGTAACACTAACTACCCACATAGCTAAGCTACCCCATTATTCAAGTCCAATTATGTTATTACAACATTGAATTATAATCTTAAATTATTAATCGAATTAATGCGACCAATATTATTAATGCGACACAAGTATAGTCAGTTTACCTTTCTATTGGTCCTACATATACTACTGGAGCACCAACAATTTCAACCAAAATTATTAATGCGACACCAGTATAGCCAGTTTGCCTTTTTATTGGTCCGTTACGTACTCTTGGCGTGCCAACAATTTTACACACTACACCCATTCCCCCTCCCTATAGTTAGTTTGCCCAGTTTTGTTAGCACTACACATACTCATGAGGCTCCATGCATGACACGTCACTATAGTCAGTTTGCTCAATTTCGTTAGTCCTGCACATACCTGTGATGCCAACACACACCCACGTCACTATATCCAGTCAGCCCAATTATTGTTAGCCCTGCACATACTCGCGACACAAATCCATTTTAATACTCGTTTATTATCTTAGGCATCAGTTATTAATTCTTATTCAAGTTCTCTTTATTCTCAATTACCCCCACCCTTAATACGGTTATCATAACCAAAAATCATCCTTAATCCCATACCTAAAGATCACCAAACCATAAGTATTACCTAGTTCATCACGTAGGAAGAAAACCTACCAAAAATCATCATTTAGTCTCGCATCTAGGCTAAAGGAATAACATAACGGCGCACTACCTAGACCCACCTAGAAAAATACCCAACCGTACAAGCACACGCTCACTAGTACCATACCTAGAAAGTGACAACAACAACAAGAATAACAAAGTCTAGCTATTAGTCCCATACCTAGCAAGCAACCCTATTAAAATAGGTGAAAGTACAAATACTCCAAAAAAATCAACGCTCCCACGGTGCCAAAATATTAACACGAACAATCTCCACATAAATTATATTTTAGTTTAACACTGCAATCCTCTACTTGATCTTGCGATTACAATTCCATTCAAGACACGTCCATTTAATCATATAATAATCAAGTTCTATCAAATAGTCACACAGGTTGCCAAATTCAATAATTTCAATACAAGTGATATTTAACCAAATAAACATAATTCCATTCTAACACGCGTATTAACAAAGTTACACAAAAAAAATTTCATTCTATAACGTACACATCAATATCATTATTTTACGAGTCGAAATATTATTTCAAGTTCATAATTTAATTCTAACATGCGATTCGTCCGATAAATATACCATAATCTAAAATACTAATCAAATCAAACAATTATTTCAAGTCTTAAATCATATTTTAGATTTAATAAAAACAACCCCGAATTTACTTTCACTTTCCCTAATTAATCTTCCTATTTATTTTTAAGAAAAACGTGGTTAATAAAGGTTTAGGCAAAATTTAAAACATATAACACTTAAGGGAAACAATAGAGATATTCATCCACGATATGAAGTTGCGTGAAAAATATGATTAAACGGTTGTGATCCTCTCGCGAAAATAATAAAAACTCTTTCTTTGTTGATCTTAAGAAAACTTTATTTGAATCTTCAAAACTTGAGTTGAAACTTGTCTTTAATGGGTTTAGGTTTTGTGGAAGAGAGGAAAAATAATTGGGAGGCTACTGATTTTTGAGATGAGTTAAAAGTGTTGGAAAAAGTCTAAACCCGAGCCTTTTTAATATAGAAAAATGAAAGAGTTTGAAACTAACACAAGCACCTAAAAATAAGCAAATTCACTAAATCTGTCCCAGACTGAATGGATTCCCCTTAAGGCAGAATCAATTTCCCCCTTGGGCAAAGTTTTCCCCCCCGGGGGCTAATCTGTTCCCCCTTGTTCAGTCGATAGAGAAGACAAATTAAAAAAAATATAATTTTGTTCCCGATTTCAAATCCGATTAAAACCTTATTTCTTATATATCAAAACCAACATTTTTAAATACTAATAATAATTAAATCCATTTTTTTTTTATTTATAAAAAGATATTTACGATCCAAAGTCACGGGGTATTAAAAAGGATGTCATGTTTTAAACATCCATCACTCGAGAGGTAGAGGTTAAAAAGGGGGAGTTTTGATTAGGGATGAAGACATCCCTAAGAAATAATATGTTAAGAGACGTATTATAAGGCTTGGGCTTCACGAGTTTAGCTCGGTATAGCGCCTACATACCCAAGATGACTTGTGGTAAAAGCCAATGTAGTTCCAACAAATGGGACGTACTTACTAGTGTAAGTAATGGGATACCAGGTATACAAGGTACAACATTGCGATATTTATGGAGCCTAATCGTTAATATAGCATTTTCATTGTGTTGGATTGATATATTTATATGTCGATCAAATGTCGTTGTTTGAAAAGTATTTGTACGAAAACATATATTTGGGGTGTCGTTAGCTAGACAGACTTAATTCGCTCGGAGAAGTGCTGAGAGTAGTCGGATTTTAGAGTTTGGCTTGCAAATTTTTGGGCTGACATGACTCAATGGAACTTTCCTGAGAACGATTTTAAAAATATGTTTTCATGTTGTTGTATTTTAATCATGGCATTTGATTTTCATTTGTTTAACATATGATCATGTCAACATAATACACAAAAAAAGGTGCTGGGTTAAAAACCAGGATTTTGAAATATAAACGATGTAAATTGCATGACCGGTCCCCTAAATGGTGTCTGGTCTAAAGAAGATAAACACGTATGTATAGTTTATCAATGTGTGTGTGTGTGTGTGGGGGGGGGTTATTGCCCCAAAATTTGTGCAGCTTTACCCTTGTGGCCAAAGTCGACTTTTTCCCTAGGGGTGTGTCCCATTTGAGGTGTCTTCAATCAGGCAGAGCTTCATTTAGAAGTCCTAGCTTTTGCGAAATTTTTGTAGAGGTTCGACTCGATTTATAGCTCGGAAACGAATTTTCATAAGTACGAGCCCCTTTTTTGAACTCGAAAGCGACTTCGTGGAAGTACGAGATTTCCTTGAGGATAAGCAACTTTTCTGAAGTAAGATCTTCTTCGAAACTTTTAGAATGAACTCGAGTATCTCAAACGCTCGGTGGAGAAGAAATTGAAAAAACTTGGGATGCTTTGTGAAAATGTGAGGCCTTTTATAAACGCGATAAGCTATTTATCATGGCGATAAATTAATTAAACTAATTAGTAAAGCAGTAAACTACTTTAAACTAATTATCAAAGTGATAAACTAATTAAAACTAATTAATAAAGCAATTTAACTAATTAATAAAACATTTAAACTAATGAACTAATTTAATAAACTAATTAGACTAATTAATACATAATTTAAACTAATTAACTCATTAACAAAGCAATTGAACTAATTAACTAATTAATAAAGCATTTAAACTAATTAATAAAGAAAATTAAACTAATTTGTCTAATTAACTAATTAAAGTAAGAATAGAAATTAATTTTCAATAGAGAGAGAGGAGGTGAATTTGTGAGATTAAGAGGAAGTGGTGGGTCTTATTTATAGGAAAACTAAATGCGATGCTCCGGGGCTGATAACCAATCGGTTAAAGGCCATGAAGGGTGGATCTGAGGTGTGTGGCCCATGTACGATTAGATGAGAGATTTATCATATTTTGGTACTGATGATTTTAGGAAGGGATGACCGATCGATTATCCATTTAGGGGCCTTTAACCGATCGGTTAAAGGTCCGAGACGGAGTGTTTGGCTTGTTCAGAGGGAAAAGTGAAAACATCGTTTAACCGATTGGTTAACTGACTCGGCTCATCTTTCGTCACAATTTTATATTATTTTCCTAACTTTTAACTCGTAAGTTCGATTAACACATGGTTTTCATTGTTGGAAAGGTTTATGATTCCTAATTTATTCAATAATGAATTTTATTTGGTCCAAAATACCCTTAAAGTGGTAGGTAGCGTGAATTTCCCCTGTTCAGGGACCCTAGGGTTTTGATGCAAGTTCCGATTGGCACGTGGACTTTTTCATTGGAAAGAAATTTTAAATATCTAAAACTTTTCTACTTTTCCAAATTATGAAGTTTGGTAGACCCATAATGTCCATAATGTTATATTTAGGGTACATCGTCTCAATCGGGACTACCCTTGCTTTGACCTTTGAAGTGAGGTGTGAGCGGGTGTTAAGGGGGGATTTGATAAAAGGATGTTTAGATATGTAGGGCACATTGTAAAGTTGGTTTAGTCCATGGTGGGTCAAATATTACATATTTATAGGAGTTCCCTTACGATCACAAGAGGTTTAGGGTTTCCTATTGCCGAACTCGGTATTTTTAGGAAATCTCCTTATGACTTTGAGAGGTTAATGGATTATGAAAACAATATTCCATTAAGGGTCAGAGACAAACGACTCACACTTCAATTACAAATAGGGGTGTCCACATATTTCGTCCATTGTAATACTCCTTTCTACCGCCACATATATTATCCCCCTTTTAACCACTACACTCAACGATATGGGATTTTTTTCAACTCATATCCACAATTTAGTGCAATGAGGTTTGAACCCTTGACATGTGGTATCACCAACCACATGCCATGCCAATTGAGCTAAAAGGCCTCGATGTTGGAAGAGTAAAAATCATTGCATATATGGATTTTTACTCCATCAAGTTGTGAGGCATAACTCTCTAGTTATCAAATTAACTATGATACCACGTTATTATAATCTACTCCCTTAAGGGATCCTAGTGTTCTCATTGGGATGAATCAACCATATGCTCACACACTTTTTTCGTTGCATAGTTGCTATGATACTACTTTATAATACCCTATCTACTCTAACTGATATTGTCCCCACTTTAACTATGACACACAATGATAGGTGGTTTATTTAAACCCATTTTCACAAACTGGTGCCACTGAGGTTTAAATCTCCAAACACATGGTATCACCAATGACATCCTTGGTGGTTTAACTAAGAAGGCCTCAATGTTTTAATAATGAAAATCATTATTTTCATGCACTGTTATTCACCTAATTTATGTGGGACGCGACTCTATGATTATCGAATCAACCATGATACTAGTGTGTTATAATTCTTTATAATACCCCACTCTACAACCACCGATATTGTCCCCACTTTAACTACTGCACACATTAATATGAGGGTTTGTTTCAACTTATATGGTATTCAAGAGATTTAAACCCATGAAAAGTGGACCACAAGTCTTACTAATTGAGCTGGAAAGGCCACAATATTAGAAGAGTGCAAGCATATACATATATGGATCACTAATTTCCCTCACCCAGTCAACGAGGGATGTGACTCTAGCTATCAAATTAACCATGATACTAGCTTGTTACTTTAACTACTAAATGAATACCCAAAAATTTTAAATTAATCAAATCTCCAACAAAATAGTCCTTATTTCCTTAATCACTATTTTTAAATTGTATTAACAATAAATTTTTATCATATAGGAGATATCAGATTTGAAATTTCTAATTCCACACTTTGCCATCATATTTGATATTTAAAATGATGAGAGGTGTGCTTGGATATGAGGTTACCACTACTGAGAGGTGGTGTGGTAGGTTTCCACATAGAGAGTAAGTGCTCTCCGATAGATTTTCAAAATTGACAGAGAGAGAGAGAGAAAGAGAGTGAAAGAGAGGTGGAAATGAAAAGTAAATGAGAGAATAATTATTCAAAAGGAGGGGCATATTGTGAAGTGAAATGTTTTGTGGTCCGATTTTATAAAAATAAAATTGAATGTCCTATTTGTGTAAATCTACAAAATCCCCCCCCTTCAAAAAAAAAAAAATTGACCATACCAATAAGCTTGAGATTTTTGTGTTAATTTATCGTTTGAATCTTTTTAATGAGAGTGATGTTCCGATTGATGCAATCTAGCTTCTACTGGTTGTGCAATTTAGCTTTGCCTTTAATTTTTCCTTTGTTACCTTGTATTAAAGCATTTGTTGAGAGTAATTCAATTTCAGTTTAACATCTTTTAGTGGAACACAATTATTCACTTTTGCACATCTTTTAAGGCAATCGATGATGCCAAGCTCTTATTCGAGAAAAATGTCCCGGTGAGATGTTCTGACTTGAAACTTTATGATAATCCAATGGTAAAATAAGAAGATATTGACATGGCTTTTTATTTATTTTCACGAATGCTTAAGAAAAATGTGAGGTATTGGATGATTATGGTTACAACTTTTGCTCATTGTGGTAAGATAAAGGAGAGCAATCATTACTTCACATAGATCAATGGGATTGTCGGAATGAGAGAGAGAGAGAGAGAGAGAGAGAGAGAGAGAGAGAGAGAGAGAGAGAGAGAGAGGTTTGCATATAAACTTAGGTTTATAGTTATTGAGTGGGGAAGAATATGGTGTTTGGTAATAAGTTTAGAGATATGTTAGCTTCAAATTAAGGGTATTATTATCTTAGAAATTGGTAAGGGGTTACCTCTAATTTTAAAATAAATATTTTTCTAAAGATAGTCTAACGTCATTAAAACATTGGGAGTTATACGAGATTAAGAAAATGAAAGCAAATCAAATAACACATTAAAAAGTTGGGATTGAGTCAAATTTTGTATCGGGGCATTATGAAATAAATCCCTTAAATGCCTATCCACCCATAGTCCTTAATGATAGAGTTAATAAAATTTTCACCATCTACCCTTTTTTATTTTTTAGGTGCTTAATGCTAATTTGTGGTTGTTTTTGTTTAAGAGATCAACCCACGCACATTTAGCCCAAGGGTGGTGATATTCCCATCCCAAAATAATTTCATAAACACCACAAAACACAAAAATAAAATTTCTACCATTAAACACCACAAAATTACCCTTTTAATCTTGTTAAAAAGTCTATTATGCCCTTTCACATAACCTTCCTTCTCCAAAGGCTCAAACCCTGCAAACAAACATCAAAACCCTCCTTCTCCAAAGCTCAAACCCTCCAAAAAAACTTCAAAACTCGCATTCTCCAAGATTCAAACCATCCAAAAACTTCAAAAACCCACTTCTCCAAAGGATGCTAAAAGTTTAGATTGGACTCTTTGTATTTAGTTTAGAGAATAAGCCTCGATAAAGATAAAAAATAAAATAAAGTTGTATAGACTTCCAACGGTGAACCAAAACTGTAGGCGATGGAGTACCACGGCTTACCTTAGCCGTGGTAAACCTGGATTAACGACTGAATTAGGTCGTAATCCACACGACTTGGATTGGCCATTGCTGACTTCCCACGACCACCCGTAACCGTATAATATGGTAAATCACGGTTTAAGTAAAGGTTAACGGTTAACTTAGGTCCTTATTGCTTTGATCCTGGCTTAATTAACATTCCTTAACTTGGCCGTGGACATGCATATCACGGTGTACGTTGGTCGTGGTAAACCAAAGTCTAATCTACCACGGTTTGGATTGGTCATGGTACTATTACCATGATTGGGGTTGGTCGTGGTTTAAAAGACCACAGTTTGGGTTGGTCGTGGTTTAAAAGACCACAGTTTGAGTTGATCAGGGTTTCATACGTTGACCTAAAATTCCTTTATAATCTTATGGTTTTCGAGTGGGCCGTAGTTTTCATCTGGTGATCTCTAGTTCATTATTAATTTCATGATTTTTAGTGGGTTGTGGTTTTCATCCATGATCTGAAGTTCCTTATGATATTTGGGAAGTAATATTTCCACCTCAAGTTTCTTTGGGCTGTTTGTTTATCATATAATCCTTTATATTTAAATAATGCAACAATGTTTAGTAATAAAATATAAATAACAACTAGATGGTAAATTTAGTAACAAAACACTCTTCAACCACATTGTACAAACAATCACATTGCAAATTAGTACAGACAACCATAATAATATATTAATTAAATATATAAACAACCACATTTTTTAACAAGGTAATAAGGCCATAACGTAACAAAGCTGGGGTTTTTTCGTGAAGTTGTAGGGGCACGTCTCTTGTTAGGGTCCTTTTGTCCTTTTCCTTCCGTGGTAGGTGACTTGGTTTGCTAGGTATACTCGCTCATATCATATGGTTACGTCTGTGATCCCATTTGTTTAAATTTATTTTTTCTTTCACTAGCGTGCCAATTATTAGCTATCTGAAATTCCTTTTATAATACTATTTTGTCAATTATTAATAAATTTATTTATTAATTTTATTTTTTCTCTGAATGATCTTGCTCGCTTAGCTACATTTCGGACCCGATACTATGTTGAGTGAGATGTCTCGGAAAATGAATCAGGTAGTGGGGGCAAGACCACAATATAGAAGAATGGAGCTGTGCAATAAAGCGCAGTAGGACATTCGTCTACTGCTCTACTGCACAGCTCCATTCCTCTATTTTGTGGCCTTGCCCCCGCTGCTAGATTCATTGTCCAAAGCATCTCACTCAACATAGTATCGTGATCGAAATGCATCTAAGTGAGCAAGATCGTTTAGAGGAAAAGCAAAATTAATAAATAAATTCATCAATGATTGACCTAATAATATTATAAAGGGAAATTTAGATAGCTAATAATTGACACGCTAGTGTAAAAAAAATTAAATTTAAACAAACTGGATTATAGATGAATGTTTAGATATTGAGCGAGTATACCAATCAAACCTTATTACCTAACACCTAATCACTAATGCAGCTACATATACAGTCACAGTTGGTCTACCAGCTCTCCCCATTTAATGGATCTGCAACAAAATATAGGAATAAGAATTTAAAATGAGAATAATGGTTTGAACATAATAAATTAAACAAGGTAGAAAACTACGGCTACTCCAATCCGCGAGTTGTTGCAAACCACGACCTAGTTAGCCCGCGAGTTATTGAAAACCACGACCAATCCAAACCGTGACTAACTGAGAACCCACGGTCAACCGAAACTGCGACTTCTTAAATTATCAACGCTAAATTAGGTCGTTGATATGGAAACTTTGTTGGTCTATTGAAATCATGAATATGAGTACCACGACTTAACTTGGTCGTGAACCACCATCACCTATCGTTATTGGAGACCGTGAGAAATCTAGTTTCAACAGACATGTATAAAAACTAGGGTTTGGTTTTATACATTAACTTAGGGTTCATTTTCGACGAAAACTATGGTTTGGTTATAGGGTTATGGATTGGACATGTATAAAAATACAGGTACCTAGATTAGACATGTATAAATACCCAAGTATATAATTTAGACATCTATAAATACATTGGTATATAGATTAACCATGTACAAAAATACAAGTATATAGATTTGAAATATGTACCTGCTTATTTTATGGGTTATGGAGTTAGGATTTGGTTGTGAAGTTATGGAGTTAGAGTTTAGTTTTGAAGTTAGGATTTTAGGTATTAATAGTAGAGAGAAAAAGAGATGAAAAAATAAAATATTTTTTAATTTAAATTTATATAATAGAGTTTAAAATTATGGTGTTGAGTTTTTTTGTATTAATGAAATGTATAATTAATTTTGATGACATTTTAAAGTAAGTGATACGATTAAAATTATTTTGGACGGAAATATCATCGCACGTAGCCCAAAAAGCAAAAAGCACTTGAAACCCTCATGAAAGAGGCTTTAAGCCTTAAACCCTTCCAAAAAAAAAAGAAAGAATATAATATTTAATAAAAGAATAAAGACAGGAGACCACTTTTGTACCCTATTTTGATTAAAAAAAAAGGCTTAAACCTCGTATCACTTGTTTTGCCAAACGACGCCCGTTCGTACCCAGTAACTCTCAACCCCCCTGTCTCCTGTAGACATGTTTGCATTACAAACGTTTTCGATTTTAGATGTTATGTATGTCTATTGACTGTGTTTTTACGTTTTCGTATTGATTGTGGCTGTTAATTCCTATAAATGCACTCAAACAACACCTAAACAGACAATTATACACACAAAAATGGGCATTTGGTCCTAAATATAAAAATGGGTTTTGCTGCAGCGATTCTTTGATTATTGTGAATAGGTCTTGGGTTTCAGATCAAATTTATCTTTAATCCTTTATCCTCATTGCTTTTATGCAAAATAATGTTTCTTTCCCCAATAGATTTGCTGGTACGTCTTTTTATGAATTTTGGTGTTTTGTTCACAATGAGGTGATACACTAGGCGGACACCTCTCTGTCGTGTATGCATGTACTGAATGATTTTGGAGTACAAATTTCTTCACCCTCTTTAGTGAGGGTTAACTTGCTCGTTTAGTATAATTGGTTAAAACATGAACAACTCATTAAAAAAAGTGTGTGGAGTCCATTATCAAGTTATTCATGTTTTAGATTAGAATAATGATATGAGTACAAAAAACTCCCCCAAATCTGACGTGGATACTCACCTACCTATTAAGTATTGCCATGTGAGATGAGTCCCGCCGGATAACACAAATTTATTGCTTTTGGGGGAGATTTGGGGGACTTGCTTTGTACTCATAGTACCACTCTTTAGATAATCATATTGGATGATCGTGTTAATTTTCGTTTGAGTGGATCCGGATGACACGTCGGTGTGTTGTCGGAATCCTACATCAGACTAGATTTACACTATATTGTTACACTAACAAGAAACTTACTTATGCAACTTTTGTTTTCTTGATGAGTAACAAATTTCATAAAATTTGGCCATCTACTAGGTTTATATCTCATTTCATTGGTTGAGAAGGGACGAAAATGCCTCTAGGGCTGATACTAGGGTTAGGGAGGGCGTTTAGAAGAAAGCGCACATCGTCACTTGACATCCTATCTTCAAAACGAGGACCGCGAGATTACTACAAAGGGAAGAATTGCAAACCCACTGGTTTTCATACTCGCAAAGGTTCTCATCAATCTTTGCTTGAATTTCATTTGTGGTCATGACTTACTTTTAGATTTTTTTTTTTTTTTTCGCATCTATCCATGTAAGGCATTAATGGCTTGTTAAGAAACAATTAGATATTTGCAGATATTACATGCATCCTTTTTTTTTTGTACTGCGGTATATTAAATATTCACTCAATCTCTAATTAAGAGTCCACTATTTCTTTTGGGTTGTCTCAAATTAATATTCCACTTCCCATTTTTGGACTTGGTCAATGGAACAAATTCCACGATAGTGAACGAGGGTTGATTTTGCTCATTGATTGTGTGTCCGATAAAAATATGTAGTCTTAATTTGGGACGGAGGGAGTAAGATAAGAAATTTGAACAATAAAACTGTGTTTTCCTGAAGGGACAAGCACTTGTTTGTAACCATGACAACTTGTACTCACAAATCAACTGCCATGAAATTTATAATTTGGTCAAAAACTCAATTACAACTCTTATTGACAATTCTAGGAACCGTAGTTAAAAAATCTCATAATCCTACTATCACAATGTAACACATTTATCAGTTGTGTTTAAGCAGCGGTTCTCTTTGAATTATATGAAACTTTATAATTGACTAGTTAGTTTCATTGATGGGCAGCTGATTATACTACATTTTACTTCTACTCACTTTACTGTAAAAGTTAACGAGGATCCTGTCTGTAGAATATGAGATTAACTTCTATATTGCAAATGGTATAATGTTCTAAATTGCACAGCATAAGTTTGAGATTGTTTTTGGTTATTGAGGGGAATAGATGGTTCAAACGTTATTCTTTTTGTTGTTTTCATTGTCACTACGTGGATACCTTAATTTAATGTATATTTCTTGTTGGATAAGAAGGTTATTAAAATTTATTTGACTGTGACTGGGCATGTAATTGAGGTTCCTAGGTATCACTAGTGGTTTAAATCTGTATAGAGCGAAAGCAGTTTTTAATTTCCAACTGCAGTCTGCATTATAGCAAGCTTGTTGTGACCATGTGGAATAAAGATCTCTGCACATTTATTTTATTTTACAAAAGATAATGAAGCCATATCCTTCGTAGGTAAGAAAAGTAAATTGAAGGTATTTTCTTTTTGACACGCCCTTTTATTTCCGCATCTGCATCTACATCGACAACAATGGCCAAGCGACTTTCTACCATTTTTTACTTTTATTATTTACATTTTCTTTGGGGTGGGGGTGAGGAGTTTGAAATAGATTGTGTTCTTATTTTCTTGTTGCAACGATGTAAGATGTAGCAAATATTTTCACACACACACTAGGAGCAATAGGAAACAACTCTAATTTATTCTCATATATTTATCTCTATAAAGAGTCCTCACAAATGAGGAATAACCATTATATAGGGTAGAAATAAATGGATGAGAGGCTTTTAGAATATGATGGTGTCATCAGATAGTTGTCCTCAGCAATGACATCATCATTCGAGAATTCTCTAATCATATTTAATAAGGAACAATACAATGTTATCTCTCTTCACTCATGTTCTAGGACAAATCAACTGTCTTTGAGGCGGTGACACCCTCCACACGATCAGAGGACGGGACTAGAGGTGATAGGAGGCAAGGGGAACAAGTGGGGCATGAAACCCATGGAATGGTGTGAGGTTTGTGACGTTGAACCTGTGGTGGGCTCGTAAATCGATCGAATGGTCAATCTCTTAGGCATTCTCCCCACAATGCAGACGGCTGGGAAGGGACCAAAGAGGAACATTTATAACTTGTGACTGTTGCCGTCATGTTCCTTGCGGAGATAGATCATCACCAAGTCGTTGGGTTGAAAGATAAGACGATGACGATGCAGATCAACGACCTCCTTGTAGGAGACATAAATATGCTGAAGATGAGCACGTACGTCGGTGCGAACAAACGATAAATGCTTGACGAACTCTAAGGTTGTGAGGCACACTGGAGTAGTAGGATCCAGATTGGCATGGTCGGTGCGGTTCCCACAACAATCTGGAAAGGAGAAAGTCGTGTGGAACGTTTGGCTTCGTTGTTGAAAGTTAACTCAACCGTATGTAGAATGGCATCCTAATTTTCAGGATTATTAGATACACGACGGTGGAGAAGGTCACTAACACTCCGATTGGCGACCTTCGTTTAGGGTGGAAGACCATGGAGAACTGTAGAGAGCACCGTAGGAGCTTCCATAGGGTGCGTCAGAAATGACCTGGTAAGCGAACAACCTGATCGAAAGTTCCACTTGAAGGTGAATGATATCTTTAAACAAGATGTTGTCCATGGATAAAGCGTCACACGTCCGTGTTCATGGTATGAAATATGCAAATCTTTGAAAACCATTTAACAACAATGAAGATGGAATCAAAATCTCGTGATGTTCGTAGCAAGCCGACAATAAATTCATTGGAGACGTTACCCAAGGTTGATTTGTCAAGGGGAGTATAGAAGCCAACATTAGAGTGTTAATCCTTAGCGGTTTAACAAGCGTAATTAAATAAATGTATTGGGTTTTTGCGCATGGTTGGGCATTGGAAACAGTCGTGGAGAAAACTGTACGTCCGAGCAAGTCCCATTTGGCCTGCCAAGCCACTTGTATGAACCTCATTCTTCTCTCGAAGGGAATATTTAGAAATGCACAGAGCCACCGTACCTCGAAAGAGGAAACTATAGTGAAATTAAATAATCACTCGATACGTCTTGTAGCACTGAGACTCCATTATGAAGATAGACTTGTTGAACCTTCGCCTGCGAAACATGGTCAATAAAAAATATCGTCAATGGAGATGACGAAACTCTAAAATTTGCCACTGAAGCTTGACATGTTAGGAGGGTAAATTCGGTAACTGAGCATAAATTCAAAGTCGATAGCATGCTGAATGTCACGAAGGGGTGGTAGTTTGTCAGAAAAATCATCCAACGGTGACTGAAGCGCTGGAGAAAACATATGTCAGACGAAAGGGAAATGATGCTAACGAGCGTATAGTACATATCCTCTACTGAGCGTCGGTGGGTTACGAAACTTAGTGGGCATAAAACGAAGCTTCACTTCACGCATATGTTGTAGTTGTATCTCTTCGTCATTGTAGTGAAATGTGGACGTGTTGCTTCTCTCATGATGTGTCTCGGCCGTACTGCCATGGCCGACTGAGCAAGAGATGATAAAACGGTGGAAAGGATCTCGTCTAATGGACGCTATTTAGGGAGAGTTAGGCATCACCTCCCAACCATCCAATATGGCAAAGCGCGCTCAATGGCTCCGTAGGTAGCCCGAGTTTTTCAACCAATTTTTAAGAAACGAGATTGTCACTTGAGTTGCTATTGGTAATGACGGTGCACAACTTCCCTCTAGATAAGCACCGTAATGATGTAGAATAGAGTTTTTCAACCAATTTTTAACCTTTTGATGCTTTTCTAGTTAGAGTAGGATTACTAGCAGCAGAAATAGGTGATGATGTAATAGAGATCTCATTATTCTTTGACTTGTTAATACAATTTTTAGATTTATACTTGTCTATTCTTTCTTCTTTGAATTCAATTGGTGGTTTTTGCATCAAATTGGTATAGAGCAAGCTGCTATGTAGCTAATCGGGGCCGGAATGAGTTGTTATGGGGCAGTAAGGGTCTGGGCCTTGTCCAATGCGCTGCTAGTAGGTGGAAGGCACACGACTGGGCGGCCTGCTGGCTGGGTGGTGAATTGGCTGCAAAGTTGGGCCTGAATGCTGGATAACGTGAACCGTCTCCTCCAAATGGAGGCGACCTCAAATGGGGTGGTGGTGGGAGGTAGGAGGTTATACCAAGTGTGGCAGAACCCCGTAGAATGACGGGCAAGGCCAGTAGGTGGTTTAGGGTGGCTGTTGGTTTTGGTGGACGTAGCTGGGGTTGTGGAGCAATGATCGGTTATCAGCTACGGGGGTAATGTCGGGCGGTCAGGGCTTGCTGGCGGTAGGACTTCAGTCGGGTCGGGTCGGGTCGGCCTGTCATTTGGTGGGTAGTGATAGCCGGCCTGGTTTGAGGATGTGTTGCGAACAGGAAGATCGGTTATGGTAAGGGGTTTGAGTTTTTTTGGACATAAATAAAATTTTAGCAGGGGACAGGGGTAGGGTTGTCTAATTTGGCCAATAGGGGCTGTTGGGGGTCGGATTTCAGGTTAGGACTGAAGGGTGCAATCAGCTGGCCAGGGCCTGGGGTTTGAAGCTGTGCAAACATATAGGTCCATTTGGGGATGGCTGGGACAAGTTGAATGGGTCGGGGGTTGAGTAGTGGTGTCTGACGCCGAGATATGGGTGAGGTGGACAGTAACGTAGCAACTGCAATGGCCGGAGCTTGTATGGGCTGTGCTATGGTAGCAGGAGCTGGATTAGCCCTTGTGCAGTGTCAGGCTGGTGTCCAGGGGGGCAGAAAGGAGATTGACCTGAATCGCAATGAGCAAGGGGAGATGCGGGCTGTGCCGCCTCAGACGGGTGGTACCTCCGTCTTCCCAATTATCCTTCTGGAATTATTACCCAAGAGCACCACCGCTCACTAGAAGGGACAATAGGAAATAGCTGTCATCCATTCTCATATATTCATCTCTCTAAACATAGTGTGCTCGAGAGGAACACTATATATAGGGTACAAAGGAATGAAGGAGAGGCTTCATCATGCGATAGCGGTCCTCACTATGACATCATCATTCTACATATAATAATATCCCTTGTCACTCGTTCTCCTGTATCATAGTTTCTTTTTGACACGCCCTTTTATTTCCACATCTACATCCTCTGCAATGACCGAAAGGGCTAAACGACTTTTTATTGTTTCTTACTTTCGTTACTTTCATTTTTTTTGTGTGTGTTGAGTTGGAAATTTATTGTTTTTATTTTTTAATTGTTGCATACTTGCATGTATACTTCTAATTAAGTCAGTACCCTTGTAATTATAGAAAAATGAATTAAAATTTAGTCAGTACCTTTGTCAGACTTTCAAACATTATGGATTTGGGAAGTATAAGTAGAGAATGGGTTAACTAACATTTGAGAAGTTTCATTTCAGTAGATGACCTTGAAATATGCAAGGCAGTGTGATGTGCAACAGTATGATCTGGAATCTTCTTAGCTAGTAGCTACATAATTCATAGTAGAGTGTGTAAATACACAAATCCATAGAACACCACTTGTTTTAACTTACAAACTTTCATTTTTTGTTTACATCTGTGGACGGCGGCAACAAGACTCAAACGTAAAGCCATTCAGATCTGGCTTCCCACTCTTGACCACTTGATGTATAGAGATGGCTTCAGATAGAAAAGAATGGTAACCCTCGTGGGAACAGATCTTAAATATAAAGTAATATACTTAAATTTAAGGCCTTACAAGGATAAGTTTCTAGAAAATAGACTATGACTTGAAGTTATGATGAAATATATGTAGTTGGGAGATATGTAGTGAACTCCTTTCCTGGCTTTATAGTAGCTAAAGTGATAAGGCCTCCC
The DNA here is from genome assembly GCA_949130495.1 of Sambucus nigra. Taxonomy (NCBI): domain Eukaryota; kingdom Viridiplantae; phylum Streptophyta; class Magnoliopsida; order Dipsacales; family Adoxaceae; genus Sambucus; species Sambucus nigra. Next base: position 238,778,054 of record OX422211.1, read on the forward strand.
AGCTTCTTGTTTTCAGTTGGCGATCTTGCCTTTATAGGCCTGATGCTTGGTATGAGCTCCGTTCTATTTAAGTAGCTCTGGCACTCCTCCGTGTTGAAACATTTTCTATTTTCTATTCCTTTTCATCTGGATTAACTGATAAAATCATAAAGGACCTGCTTCGAACACTTTGTAAACCCTGTTAGGAGTATGACGACCAGTCCAGCGACGATCATCGCTCTAGAAGACTCCAGTTGGAGGAAAGAAAACCTTTCACAAACTCCTCACCACTGAACAATGGAGCAAAAATCGTCAATGGTTTCCTCATCGATGTTGCTAAACCAATGCTTAATCTCAACGATTTTTCCTCCTCTTCTAGTTATCTACAGTGAGAATTGAACTTCTAGCTGCTGTCCATGAAAGCCACCTTCAACGGAGCTTTATATTTCCACACCCTTTTCCAAGGAAAAATTGACGTAGTTTTTCGCTGTAAAATTGTGGACTTTATGAGAACAGTCCATTGACTTTATCTCCCAAATACACCACAAAGTCTCCAACACTTCATTTGATATGCCCATAATCTGAATAGAAACTCTTGTTTCAGACATGCGTCTTGACACTTTTTGGATGGAAAATGTGACCAACAAAATTTAGATCTAGGGTACAACCTTCTCTTTTATATGCAAAATATATGTAGCTAGAAGAAACCAAAGTCAATTTTATTGTGGGAAAATAAAGAATAAATGTTAATATAAGAGTATGCGTGTAAAGAGAAGTGTAACATTCTAATTCCATGCATGTTATTATACGATATTAATTAGATTTCTAAATAAGTATTTGTTAATTGCAATTAACTTTATATATAAAATACATATAGTTAATACTCAACATGTCTTTGTTCAACTTTTTTAGCATTTGCCATGTCTTTGTGTCTGTATGTTGTCGTATCAGTATTTTAGTTCGTGTCCATGCTTTATTGATGTGAACGCAGCGGAATAATAAAAAACGCACAATTTAGGCTTCACCTCTCAACCCTCAATTTAATTCATCATATCAATAATTTGAATACAATTGGGAGGCCAAGGCCCTTATTTATACTAATTCTAAGACTTGGGGAGCAAGTCTTCTAATTAAAAAGGAAACTAAATAACCTAATTAAAGATAAATCCTATTTATTATCTAAATATCTAACCTAATATCTACTATAACTAAAATAATAATAATTATAATAATAATATTTATATTTAATAAATATCCGGATGTTTCAATCCCCCCTTATTTGAAAAGCTCGTCCTGAGCATTATAGGGTTGAATTGAACACGTCCAAGCCATCATCACAGTTCAGCACACCTCTCGAACCGACACAATAATATGAATCCGCCCACTCCAAGTAAATAAATATTTGAAATAGATTGGGCTTTTAATTTGGCACGCAAAATATTTTTCTTCAAAATTTCGAGGCCTAAATAATATAATTCGCGCCCATTGAAAATCTGGGTTAAAATCAAAATGGTTTAGGCCCAAATGGTGCATTTGTATTTAGGCCCAAATCTTGAAGTTGATAGTCCATACCTATTAAAACCAACACACTTTCCTTTAACCCAACATGGCCAAATTCCTTAGCACTTGACTCATCACTCCCATCAGCCACAAAAGCTCCAACCCATTCTCATAACTTTTTTGTGTCCGTCCTATCTCCTTCCTCTTCATTAGAAACCCTAGCAGCTCCCTACGTAATCCATCCATCATTGGAACTACTGGCTGTTGGACGACCACTGCGTGGGCTGGATCTCTTCACCGAAGGTCGACTTGTTCTCGGCGGACGTTGGTAAGGGGTCACTGACCTCCGACAAGCTGGAATGGAGGACTTTTGGCGACAATGCTTGTCGGAAATTAGACCCATGCCCGATCAGGCAGATATGGGTTGGAGAAAAACGAATTTGGTTGGGAAGATATTGGGTGTTGATGGATGGCCTTCCTCCCATCGGATCTGCTCTGGGTTAGCGGAGACAAGGCTGATCTGACCGGAAATGGCCCTTGTCGGTGTTGGGTGAAAGGAATCTATGGCCCAAGGTTGCTCACATCTCCGACAGAGAAATTCGGCCTTGGATTCAGTTGGAAAGGGTTTGGAGGTAGGAGACTTGATCGTTGGTCGCCGGATGAACTCCGCTAAAGGTGAGCAGGGGATTCTTTTGCTGGTTGGTGGGTGATATGGTAGTTTGATGGACTGCTCAACCTTGGGTGGCGTTCCAAGCCTTACCTGCCTCGTGGGTAGCCAAAATCCTACCTCTTTGAACAGTAGAACTCGCCGAATGGATTCTCGCCGCCGCTTTGCCTTCAAAACCTCTATTTATTCATCCATTTTTTTTAACTAGGCCGCGAAATCAAACCAGCCACCGCTGGTGGTGACGCGACTGTGGTGGCTAGTTTTGGAGCATTGATTGTCGCCGAGTACACGTCGTACGACAGGTTGTCCCGAGCACACTTTCCATAGCTCGTGACCTTGATACACGCACGATTGGCACACACTTGTGTGGGAAATCAGGAGCGAACGCAGCTCTGATATCACTTTGATGTGAACTCAGCTAAATAATAAAAACGCACAATTTAGCCTTCACCTCTCACCTCTCACCTCTCAATCCTCAATTTAATTCACCATATCAATAATTTGAATACAATTAGGAGGCCAAGGGCCTTATTTATACTAATTCTAAGAATTGGGGAGCAAGTGTCCTAATTAAAAAGGAAACTAAATAACCTAATTAAAATAAATAACTAATTAAAAGATCAATCCTATTTATTATCTAAACAATATCTAAATAAATAATCTAATATCTACTATAACTAAAACAATAATAATATTTATATTTAATAAATATCCGGATGCGTCATTTATACTTTTGAGTTTTCTTAGATTATCCAATGTTCACAAATCAGATTCCTATACTCATAAAAGTGTATCCTTGCAAGATAGGTCTTTTCATGTTTTCTTGAGTTTTAAATGCATAAATATATCTTGAAGAGTTACTAAGTTAAATGCTTATACTAGTGAATGTTTATTCACAATGTTGTTTTACAATTTTGTGCAGGTGGTTATGTTGTGATGCAAGAAAAATTGCCGAACTATGTTGTCCCAGATTTGACCGACTTCAAGGTACTCAAAAATCACCTTCAATGAATTATCTAAAAAAAATTACCTTCAATGATAGCCTTTTCAGATTGGTACTATTAGTGAGATATGTGTGGTCGACAAGAAGGTTGATCTCATATTTGAAAATTAATAGGGCACTACATGCCTTTATGGCGATACTGATTATGGTGATACTGATAGCCGTCTAGTTGTATTTACATTACTTACTATAATAGTATTTTAAATGAAAATAAGCAGCTGAAAGCAATCGGTCCAGTTAATAAGTTTTATTCTGTGCAAGTCCCAACCAATTGGCTGAGATCCAATATGTATATTTTTTTGACCAATGACCTTTATATCCTTAGTTCACAATGTGTAACAGGAGCGACACTTCTTACCCACCCTTTCTATATGTTATCTCTCTCCTCCCCCTCCTCTCTCTATACATGTGTGTATATATATGTGTGTGTGTGTGTGTATGTATATGAAAATCACAAGAATTTTTTATCGATGATAATCACACAAGTGATTCTCGACAGATCACATACAATGTTTCTATGTACATGGTGTTCGACGCAAGGTATAATTGATTTGAGATTCGAAAATTATTAGAATCTCCCATAACGTTTTTGAGCTTTGTGTTGAGTTCAAAATTTGAAGGGATTGACTTACTGTAAGAAGCCACACGAAACTATTTTGAACCGAATATTATGTTTTAATGTTTTATGTAACTAAATCCCATAAGAATTTTTTTGGGGAGATTCATGAATTCAATACAAAATTTTAATATTACAGTTTGGCTTCATATATACTGTTGGATTTCACATTATTTTAGTATTTTTTTCCTTTTATATTGGGCCTTAGTTGTTTAGTCTTAGCTTTGTAATCTTTAGAATCTTCTTTAATTGTAATATTTTTAGTATAAATACAACTATTGGGCTCGCAATTGGGCGAGCCATCACATCACAAAAGCCATGATATCACTTCTCTCTCCACAACCCTTTCTCTCTTTAAACCTAACTCTAATTAGTCATAATTGAAAGCCAAGGGTTTCACTGTTCATCACGAAACCATAGGCTCCATTTGTTGCCATTTTCGGCCTTCTCTTCACCTTACTCAACCTCAACCAAACTCCAGATCCTTTTCGTGACCCTAGTAATTGAAAATCGCAGGTCTCGATCCGAAGGGTTGGCATTTCGATCCTTTCCGTCAACCAACCTCAACTCTTCGCGAAGGGATCTTGACCAAATCCAATCCTATTATGCTTCGATTTGACTTTCGATTTGGAGGTTTAAGGGTTGGCATTTTTTACAACAAATCTGATTTGAGTGGAAACTTGATTTGGTGACGATTTGAAGCCAAGGGCTCCAAAAGCATAGTTTAGGGCAACCCTAACTTTTACCTTTTTTATGGTTTCTTCTTTGAGACTTGTGAGTTTGAGGAGGATTATTGATGGAGGTTAGGAGCGCGATGAGTTGTACTATCTCGGGTATCCTCTACCACCACAACCTCCCACATTTAGTCTTAGTGCTTCTATCTTGTCGATTTTCATTTTTTGTGATATTTCCCCTTGGTCCTTGCATTTTTGTCACGCCCGTTTTGGGCATTTAATTTCCAATACCTAAGTTTGTTATTCCCTTTTCCGTTTAAAGCGTGTAAGGAAAAAATTTATTATGTAAAGTATGTGAGCTCTCTAAGCATATTAGGACTAGATATATACTACATATGAGTAGTTCTCCTAATATGTTTGATTTGATTCATTCTGATGTGTAGGGGCCATCCATTGTTACTGTCTTCTTTGGTCATTGTTATTATGTGACCTTTAGTGATCATTATTCTCGGTGTACTTGGGTGTATTTCCTTAAAAGGAAATCCGAAGCCCTTCCCTTGTTTGTTTAATTTATTTAAATAATTAAATTTTAAACTCAATTTTAGATGGTGGTTCGTAATATCTGGTCCGATAATGCTTGTTGAATGGTATGAAGGTGATCAAATCTTATTGGCACCTTGTTGCCCTTACTGTCGCCTTTATCATAAATCGTACCCCAAGTCGGGTTTTGGGGGGAAGGAGTGCCTTCAACCCAATAACACTTTCTTCCACATTCTTTCTCTTCTGCTTGGGTGTACTTGTTTTGTTCATGATCTTAGTCCTTCTCGGAATAAACTTGATAAATTTATTTGGTGCATTTTTGTGGGGTATGATCCGGTATTAAAACACATTTATCACTCTCTTTATGCTACTTTTTATAAGGATGTCCCTTTTTATTGGGGGGGGGGGGGTTTGAATACTTTGCTGGCTCCTGGCTCCTATCTCTTGATTATGTTCCTCTCGCCATCTCTTGAGGGTGAGACTTCATCACTTGCCCGACCTATTCCTCTATTAGATGAGGTTCCTCCTGCACCATCGGAGCCTATCTTGTAGGTGTACTTCCGTCGCCCTCGGTCGCATCTACCACCTCCTTCTCCGTACTCGAGTACTTCCTCCACTTTAGCACCTCCTACTTTTGATTTTTATTCTCGTATTCGACGCTCCATTCCCTCTATGGTTTTGGTGGTAGTTCTAATAATCCTATTTCTCATTGATTTTTCCTATAATAGTCTTTCATTTCCATATCGAGCTTTTCAGAGCCAACTTGAATCTATATTCATTCTTCTGTCACTAACTGAGGCTTTTCAGAATCTTAAGTGGGTGGAGGCAATGGAAGTGGAAATGGATTCTTACGACTGAAATGGTATATGGGGGCTTATTTCTCTACCTCCCGAGGAGAAGATCATTAGATGTAAATGGGTCTTCGTGAAGTATTTGGCCGATGTCGCTATTGACCGCTATAAGGCGCTGTTGGTGGCTAAGGGATTTATTCAAGTTTTTGGAAAGAATTTTGGTCCTACATTTGCCCCGAGGGCTAAGTTTACTTCTGTACGATTATTGATTTCTCTTGCGACTTTCTACTTTTGCTTTCACGTCTGTTAGATGTCAGGAATGCCTTTCTACATGGGATCTGTGACAATATGTGTGGACCCTCCTTCGGGTTTTTGGCTGAGGGGTAGTATACGGGGAAAGCGTGTCGTCTCTGGAAGTCTCTCTATGGCCTTAACCAATCACTTGATACAAGGTTCAACAGATTTAGTGAGGTGGTTATATCAATGAGTTTTACTTGGTGCCATTTCGATTATACGTGTATTATTCGTAGTTAGCACAAGGAAGGTGTTTGATGTGAAGGACTTAGGTCCTCTCCGTTACTTTCTTGGGGTTTGAGTGGCTCGATCTCGACGTGGGTTCTCTTTATCCAAGTGAAAGTACATTTAGAATCTTCTTCACAATACTGGGATGCTAGGTTGTCTTCTCGTTTCCACATCTATGTGCCTCAATTTAAAGCTCTGGGTCAAGACATGTTATTAGATTTTCGATCCTTTAGTTAATCAGAGATTGGTTGGTGAAATTTGCTGTGAGTATGGTTAGCCAGTTTATGCATTCTCCACCGCACCGCTCACTTAAATGCTGTCTAACACATTTTGAGATACCTCACCTCAAGTCATGCCCCAAACTTGAGTCGTTTTGTGTCTTAGGGTGTCAGACAAGCTTCTTATATTTTATTGATTCAGACTATGCAGTCTAAAAAACAGATAGATGCTCCACTTCAGGCTTTTGTTCTTTTTACGGTTCCCACCTCATTTCATGGAAGAGTTAAAAGCAGGCGGTAGTTTCACGCTCTTCCGCCGAGGCCGAGTACTATGAGATGACTCAAGGAACATGTGAGGCAAAGTTATTTTTTGATAATAATTGGCTATTATGCGTGCATTTGATTTTGTGCTTCATAAGTGGATGAAGCACGTGGAGCTTGATATTCACTTCCTCCGGGAAAAGGTGAGGTATGACATCATCCGTCCAACTTTTGTCCCTTCTTAGGATGAGACATTAAATATTATCACCAAATGTCCTCTCTTCTTCGGTCTTTCATTGTCAAGCTGGGCTTGGTTGATATTTTCGCTCCAAACTTGAGGGGGAGTGATGGATTTCTATTAATTTAATATTTTTTCTTTTCGATTGGGCCATCCATGTTTTGGGTTTTGGTTGTGAAATTTTAACTCTGTAGTCTCGATAGGCTTTCCTAAAATTATAATATTCTTAGTATAAATACAATTATTGGGCGCCCAATTGAGTAAGGCATCAAATCACAAAACCCATCTCATACATATTTGTCGTAGTTTTAGATGAGATTACTAAAGACATACAAGAAGATGTCCCATGGTGTATGCTGTTTGCGGATGATTTAGTTTTAGTAGACACTTCAAAGGAGGGCTTAGCGGTGAGAGTAGATACTTGGAGAAAAGCCTAGAGTTCAAGGGACTAAAAATCAGTAGATATAAAATGGAATTTATGGAATGTAAATTTAATATGAGGCGTCGGATAACATAATGTTAAAGATTGAAGAAAAAGTGATAAATCAAACAAATAAATTTCATCATTTAGGTTTAGTTTTACAAAGTAATAGGGATATTGATGAGGATGTTTCGAGTAGAATATCAACTGGTTGGATGAAATGGAGACAAGCAAGTGGGGTGTTATGCGATAAGAGGATAACTAATAAATTAAAAGGGAAATTTTATAGAACAGTTGTTAGGCAGCGACCCTATACGGATCGGAGTGTTGGGTTTTAAAGAAAAAGTATGAACAAAGTCTCCATGTTAGTGAAATGAGGATACTCCGATGGATGATAGGAATTACCAGAAAGGATAAAATTAAAAACTAGTGCGTGAGAGAAAAGTTAGGAGTTGCTCCCATTAGCGATAAATTAAGAGAAAGTTGACTTACGGACATGTGTTGCGTAGACCAGTAGATGCACCTATAACAAGAGGAATATATTGGAAATAGAGGGTAAAAGAGAAAGGGGCCGCCCTAAGTTATCGTGGGAGGAAATTATTAGGAGAGATCTTAAGGAATTAAACTTGAATGATAATATTGCATATAATAGATTAGAATGGAAAAGGAGAATCCATGTGGCCGACCTCATATGATGGGATTAAAGCAAGGATGGTGATGATGACTAGATAATATTTCTGTTTGAAATACATAGAATTGTCCTTTTTATAAAGTTATAATTGTGGCATTTTTTTAACCTCATTTGTAATGTTTAGCTGCCTGCTTTAGAACATATCGATTTTTGCAATAGAAACCTGGAATTCGGAGCGTCAGTTTGAAGGTTGGAATAGTGAACAGTGAGAGTTACTGTTGTGAAAAAATAGAGAGTTTATCTCTTGCCCAACATTGAAACAGTGAATTTACCGTGTCCATTTTTTTTTTTCTTTCAGAATTATATATCTAAAATGGATCTTGTTTAGTAGATCTTGATGAGTACTTTTCAACTGTCATATTTTTCGTTAGCAGACATGTAAATTTGAAGTTATGGAACTTTAAAATTTGGAAAAGTTGTCGCTAAAATGTTGGGAACGTGCAGTCATCATGTAAGATGGGGGTAGTTTAATCCTATTTTTGTTTAGTTGGAGCCCAAAAAGTGAAAACATGATCTATTATGATTAAATTTTTCTGACAGTACTTAACTCCATGCACAGCTTAATTATGGAACCTATTGCCAAAGCATTCCTCATATCTGTACGAGTGTGTGGGAGAGAGAGACGGGGAAGGGGATGTGTAGAGAGATGAGGAAAGATGATTGTTGGATGCACAAATAAAGAATATTAGGATACGAAGGCAAGTGCTCTTGCTTGAGAGGAGGAAGGGGAATGCCCCTTTGTTTGGATGGGTTGGGGAATAGAAATATATGTGAAGGGAAGTGTTTTCCAGACGTGGCAACTAGCCGTTTTAAAAGAATTTGTACATTTGATAATTGGAGCAGAAGTTGTATTACAAAAAATGTGCAAAGGAAAAAAGGAATTCTAGGTCCTAGATATATGTGTTATAAATATGGTAAGAGTAAATTACTAAAATAGCCCCCAAATTACACCCTAAAGTGATCGATTGTGTCAATGTGCACCCTTTATTATAACACAATCGAATTTTAACAAAACGATAATTTTAGGGTAAATTACAGTGCAATACCCTTGTTGTTAGGTATAACTAAAAGTCTATCAATACCTCCCCTCGAGTTTAAAATATTAAATGGATCTCCCCTTTTGTTTTAAATACCACACTCACGTTCCTCTTGTTTCATATTTGGCACACTCGATAAACATAAAAATGTAGAAATGAGTGTAATATAAAAAATGAGAAGGTCGGTATAATATTTGAAACAAGAGGAGATGTATGTGTAACTATGCTAAACAAGAGGTGATGCCTCTCTAATTTACTCATTATTTTATAGGATCAAATTTGTGAAAGTTAATTTATACCATTACCCATTCTGCTTGTTTGGTGTGAAACCTTACCCAACACAACCCAACCCAATTCTAATCCAGTCAGGTCTTCTGTTTTTTACTTCCCTCGGCAGAGTAGCTTGCACAACACCATTGCCATCTCTGTCATGTCACTTCGGTTTCTCTCGCGGCCGCAATTATTGAGCACTGCGAGGTGGTCGGACATTGGGCTGCTATCGACCTCTCCCTCTCTCTCATTCTGTTCTATATCTCAACCCAATTGCTTTCTTTTGTATACCAATTATATTCTGATTGGTGGATCTGCTCTCCATTTGGCATAACTGAGTTTTGGACAGGCAATGAGGGCTTCATGAGATCAATGTTTAAAAAGGCGTTTGAGGCTTACGCCTCGAGGCGGGCAAAAAATGCCTCGAGGCTTAAGCCTCAGGGTTGAATTTGAGGCTTACCGCCTCAATGCGCCACGCCTCGATGCGCCTCACGCCTCGCCTCACGCCTTTTTGCTGAGGCGCGGAAAAAAAAAAAACTCTTTTCCTTTTTTTGGTTTTAAAACTGCACTTAACTTATACTATTTACTATTGTAACTTGAGATAATTTAAAAAAAATAACCAATATGTTAATGAAACTTAAAAAACTGATTTTGTCAATTTGATTTTGTTTGAAATAAATGTACTAAATTAACTTCAATATGACTTTGTAAAAGGTTTCTGTATTTTTAAAAGGTTTCTATTTTTTGGTTTTCAACTTAGATTAATATGTTTTCTTTAACTAAACTGAATATATTTTAAGAAACTAATATATTTTAAAGGTTGCTGTTTTTTTTAATAAACTTAGGTTGATGTCTTTTATTATTTTTATAAATAAAATTTCTGTTTTTATTAATCTTAGCTTGAAAATCAAAGTTTTTTTAATAAATTTGCTTGTTAAGTTGCATTGATTAATTTACTGTCATATTATAAAATAACCAATATGTGAATGAAGCTAAAAAAATAATTTTGCCAATATGATTTTGCATTGATTAATTTATTGTCATAATGTAAAATAACCAATACGTTAAAATTGATTTTCTCAAATTACTTTTTTTAAAAAGTTATCTCGGGGGAACAAAAAATGTCAAACTATGTGAGAAAGTCCTCAAGGATGTTTTTTTTGTAGTTTTATTTTATATTTCTTTGTTATTTTATTTTTATGGTTTTATTAGTATTTTTTTAATATTATTTTGCGTTTTTTTTTCTTCTTTTCAGTGAGGCTTACGCCTCGCCTCTCCGCGACTAAAACGCTTCGCCTCGCCTTTCGCCTTTTTAAACATTGCATGAGATCAACAATTTACTCTTTAGATTTAAAAAAGTACAGTAATAAAGCAAGGGGAATTTCTTCGTTGTAGTGTCAATGTGTGTGTAGAGAACAAGTGAAGATTACGTTCTGGAGTGGTGGTATTTGAGACAGAAACAGAGAGACTAAGGAAGGGTAGGGAGTGAAATGAAGCAACAGAATTGAATGAAGTTGGTGCTGTGTGACAATTTTGGGGTTGAGAGAGAGAGAGAGAGAGAGAGAGAGAGAGAGAGAGGTGGAGGGTGGGGGAAGACATTCTGTGGCAACGTCTATAGTTGTTGATGACGATGGAGAACATACACATGCACACACATTAGCGGATTCCCACATGCCAAAGGCACTGTAATAAGTTACACTCGATATAATCGTGCATGCACATCGGACATTCATTCATCACATTTTCAACATGTTCCATTTCCATTTCGTAAATTATAACTAATTTAAATTTAAGATAAATAGAAACACAATAATCAAAAGTTGAGCAAATCCTCTTAGTCCATATCAATGAAGATGTTAAACAAAGCTAAACACTCGAAACATATTCCACAGAATAATGACAAATAAATGATGCTCACTAAGCACCATGACTCGAAACAATTAGGCATTACCACTCATTAGGTCTATTTAATTGCTCTATACAATAAAATAAACCCACAGGCAATCATTCATAAAATAAATAATGAGTGGTAATGATAGAAACATACATGAATCTCAGAAGAAGAATGGTAAAGATGAATAAAGTAAAAAACCCATAGGCAATCATTCATAAAATAAATAAATTGAGGAAGATTGATAAAGATGAATAAACCAGAAGAAGATCAAGATTAGTTATTGTGACACCCCGCCTATATTAACACCGGTGATCAGTCCTTTATCAAAATAAACATGAATCTCATTTGGTTCATTCTTAGCATCACCGTCGGAACTTTTTAAATTTACTAACCAACTATGTTAAATTAAGTCGGTGCCAAATTTTATCTTTCATCAACGTATAACAATATGCGGAAATAAATAATGCAACTCAACCATCCACACAATTAAATGAAGTCCGAATCATCATAAGATAAAATAGATAAATGATAAATACTGAATAAAGCATCGGTTCTAAAACTAATATCCAACTCATAATTAATTGACTCCAAATACATATTCTGATAAATAAAACAGAATAAATGTGTCAACTGGAGGGGGAACATGCCCAAATGAAATACTGAATCATATCTCCTAATCTAGGAATGAATAATTGAAGCATCTACACAAATCCTGCAAGCCTACACAGTGCTGCAACTATGAGTCCCTGGAATGAGTCATCAAGCTTGGCGTCCCTGTGACTGGACACCTAAAATGTTTTGAAAAATAGATTTGACACGAGCCAGAGTCCAAAACCTTTGAAAAACATTTAGCAAGTATTTTGATGGTAATTAGGGTTTATTGTTATTTTCCCTTTATTTTTGTCGTTTAATTAGTTTTCAAGTAGGTTTGAGACTAATATGCCATTTTTGGTTATTAGTTGCCTTTTTAGTCATTTTTGGTTATTAGTTGCCTTTTTAGTCATTTTGGGTATTAACTTGATTAGCAAGCTAACTCTTCCAATAAATTAGGCCTTTTGGCCCTCATTTGTACTCAACCCTTGAATATTGAGAATAGAGAATAGAGAGAGAGAGAAATCCATTTCATTTCTTTAGTTTAGTTGTTGTTGTTGTGTGTAGTGTAGTTGTTGGGTAGTTAATTATTGTGTTGATACCTTCTTCTTTTACGCTTCCGCACCCAAATTTACATCAAATTGGTATCAGAGCCGCGATTGTTCTTGGCGGGAGGATGATTATCAAATATGAGTCGGATTCGAGTTGGAACCACCCCGACTTCATTCTACGTCCAACAACCTCCCACCAATCAGCCCCCGTTATCACCACCCCTTACCGCCACCCAAACCCCTGTCCCTTCTCATTTCAACCCAAAACATCTCCCAAACCCTAGCTCCAAACAAGAATCCTAACCATACATTAGCTACACCTGCTATCACCACCGCCGATAGCCTTATTTCGCCGGGAGAGATGGCCGACATTGCCTAAAGGAAGAGCCCATTGCCACCAGCCAACTCCAACGCCTCTTCCACCTGTTTCCCCTCTCCGAAGCCATTGAAACCACTGCTGGAATGCAGCGAGCAGTCTAGAATCCACCATACGGCAGCAGCGACTTCAACGGGAAGTCCGACTTGTTGTTTTTTCTCTGGACTCTGTAAGGATAGATTTCTAATCGAGTGAATTTGTAGCGTTGGCTTAATTCCGGACAAAACTATTTGAGTCGTAGGATAGAGGTTGTCCCTTCAAGCCTATGACGTTTGAGTTGAAGACGCAGTGGCCTAGATATTAAAGTTGACATCATTGCCGGTTTTTAGTGCCATGTTTCGCGTCACCAACATTTCATCAATTCCAATGTCTCTAAAAGGTATGAATGCATTTAATATATATATATAGAGTCTTGGATATTTTTTTTTATGGGTGTTCTTTTATGTTTGTGTCAAAATGAGTTTTTAGTTTTATCAGAAAATCATTCGAAATCTTTTTTAAAAAGTTTTGGGCCTAAAATGAAATTTGGGATTTTCTGTAAAGTCGTTCGAACGAACTTCTAATGACATTTTTGAGATACCATATGTTTTTTCATTAGAAGTTTGGTTCGAAAGAAATATCGAACGAAAAAGCTTTCTGAATTCTCGTTAGATATCGTGTTCATGATATCGTTTGAACAGGGTCGTTCGAACGACAGTCCGTCAGTTTTGACAGTTTCCCCCCCAAACTTCCCACTTTCTTCACTATTTTTACCTGCTTTAAAAAAGAACGTGGACAGTTTTTTTCGAAAGAATTTTTGGGAGTTTTCCTTTTACTTAGAGAGCAAATATTCTTAATCAAAAAAGTTCCTTTTTGAGTGTTCATCATCTTTAAAGATTTATTTCTCAAAGAACACAAGTTTACACCCAATGTCTTAGTCTAAATCCAAGTTCCATATATATATCTTTGCTTGAAGATTGTTTGGCACCGGGTTCTTCTCTACCCATTAAAGGAGTGGGGAGTTCGTTTTTGCTGCGGCGTTCTCATGCGGTGAAAGGCATCGTGTGTGGGATGACGGTAGACAGGCCCCATTGGTGGATTCCAAAACTTCGGAGGACGCCGGAGTTGTTGATTAGGTGGAGATTGAAGAACGAGGGAGCGTCAAGGCTTGAAAGCTATGAAGCACGGATGCGGGTGCGGCGATTCGAATTTTTTTGAAAAAACAGGGTGTGGGTGCGGCAAGAAAAATAAATTAATATAATGTATAAATTATTATTCTTTATTATATATATCAATTTTTAGAGTTAGAAAACATGCACAATAATAAAATCAACAACTAAATATGAACAGTAATTAATTTATAATTGATAGGTAAACTAGCAAGAGTATCAACTAAGTGCCATAAGAAAAACATCATATGATTCATGTACCAATTGTTTAGTAGAAGGATTTACAAATCAAAACAACATATATGCATCATCAACTTCTTAGGTGAATCATAACAAAAAGATAGTTTTATAAGAACAAAAAATACCCCCCCCCCCCCCCCCCCCCCTTTAAAACCATTTCAATGGCCATATAACTCAACTACCACTTTAAACATCTCATGTGGGTTTTATTAAGTTATGGGCCCATGTTTTAAGTGAGTGACTTAGTTCCGTTTTTTTTTATAAGTTTGGCTACTTAAGTTTTTTTTATTTTGAAAACAGACCCAAAACTTTTACACAACTTACTTTTTATTAAAAAACGAATCCAGAAACGAAGTCTTGCCGAATCCAAAACGAATCGAAAAAAAAATTTATTTTTTTCCCACCGATTCTTCTTGGGTGCGAATCGGGGCCGCACCCGCACCTCAGAAGAATCGGATTCGGACTCGGGGCTATTTTTGAAGAATCGGTGCTTCATAGCTTGAAAGGCAAGTCGTTGTTGTAAGTTTTCTCTTGTCGTGTCTTTTGTAAAAATACCATATATAGTGGACTTGTAGGCTGGAACGTCCGACGTTTTTCCCGTTGTGGGTCTTTCTCGTACATCGCGCCTTGTGGTTGTGATTGTTTATTTTATCTAGCAAAATCACCTAGATGCATGCGTAGGTTAAAAAGATAAAATTTGGTTTAAATCACAACTTTACTTTAATTTGGTGTTAACTAAATTTGGGTATGCTTAAGGTAATTTAATTCAAGTTGCAACCTTTAATTTGACAAAATGCATGCTTAGGTTGTTTAGCATAAATTCCAACTTGAATTGAATTAATGTTGTTTAATTGAGATTGAAAGAAAAATTCAAATATTTGTTTTGTGTTCTTTGACTTAATTTTAATTTTGAAATTGACTTTAATTGCTAAATCAATTTTTTTTTAATTTGAAATATATTTTGGACCATCTTTACTTGGTAATTTAAAGTTGGAGTATCATAGCATATACATTAAGAAACCACTTTCTCAGACTCCCACTAGTCTACTCGGAATCCTCTTCAGGTCTGCCGGAAAGATACAAGGCAGTTCCAACACAAAATTTCAGCCCGAATTTCAAGAAGTCCATCGGAATTTCAAGAACCAACCCCGATCAAATCAAGAACCACCGAAAATTCAAGAAAACCTTAATCACAACCAAGATTCATGGCCTACTACTTCCACCCAATCCAAGATCATTTCTAATGCTAACCTTAGCCAAATTCAACAAAAAAAAATTGATTCCATACCCCATTTACCCCCAAACCCTAACCCTAACCCTAATAGACATTCATATTCAACCCCGACAACCTCACACCTCATCACAAACCCTAATCAAATTTTCCCACCATCCGAACCTTTTCAACACAATAATCCCAACACAATAATCCCCTACCAATTTCTGAAAATTACAATTCAGCCCCTGCATTTTCTAAAATTACAAATCTGCCCCACATCTATCAAGACCCTACGATTTAATCCCTCCCTCACCCGAAGAATACCTTTCTTCCAAATTATCGTGGGATGGTTCCAAATACGGGCTCGATATGAATGCATGTGCCGATTTCAACAAGGTAAATTGTGCCATCATCAAGAAACTCCAAAGTTTTCTAAATTCTTGGGTCGCGACGGATTCATATCTATCTCAAAAGCTTCACACATTCGCGTATAGAGCTTACTCCACTGGGGAGTATGAGATGTATCGTCAACACCTAAATAGGTGTTGAACCGACTATCTTGAGACGGAGATGGCATGTGAATAATGGGTATGTGCACGAGTGAGACATTTGGTTCCATATTTTGAGTACTTGTCCATCGGTGTACCTCCTACTGCATCCGATGTCATTTCCGTGCACACCGATCATACTATCTCTTCGGTTATGGTTCACCAGGATGTCTCCGATGTTGTTGAGACCCCGACGATGCTTGATAGTGACTACGTGTTCCTTCTTTGTGATTTTTTTCCCATATTCGAGGAGGATGAATGGATCACTCGTACTCGACATAGGAATTTGAAGGCCTTTGAGATTGTGGACTTAATTCCTATCTTTGGGATAGAAGGTGATGGGTACTTTCTATGTGATTTTTTCGATTTATTTGTTGAAGACGGTTGGGAGACTCGCACTCACTATCGCGAGGTGAAAATATTTGATTTGACGGACTTCTTTCCACCTTTTGGTCACGATGATGAGCTTTGTGATGATGGTTAGATGGTTGTTTCCTTCGAGGAGTATATGTTGCGTGAGGGGATCACGATTGGTGTGGGATTTGTGGACCCTTTTTTTGGATTACTTATGAGGAGCGCTCGACGACTCATTTACATGATTTGATGCTACGGACGCTCATCATGAGGAATTTGGATGAAATTTGTCATCGATGGCCCTCTCCGCGTTAATCTTGTGTTAGCTCTTAATTTGGACGGATTAGAGGCCGACTTCCTATTCATCGGCCAGGGAGTAAATTTGTGGTTTCTCTTCGAGGTTATTTTGCAAGTCGTTATGCGGGACGCTTCAAAGGACGACTACCCTTTCAAGTAGGGAAACCCGTGGATAATTCTCTAACACACTTTTTTCGCTCGGGACGAGCTCTTTCAAGTAGGGGAGAATGATGGGAATTAGGGTTTATTGTTATTTTCCCTTTATTTTTGTCTTTTAATTAGTTTCCAAGTATGTTTGTCATGTTTTGTTATTAGTTGCCTTTTTAGTCATTTTGGGTATTATCTTGATTAGCAAGCTAACTCTTCCTATAAATAGGCCTTTTGGCCCTCATTTGTACTCAACTCTTGAATATTGATAATAGAGAATAGAGAGAGAAATAAACACATTTCATTTCTTTAGTTTAGTTGTTGTTGTTGTTGTTGTGTACTGTAGTTAATTGTTGTGTAGATTACTTCTTCTTTTACGCTTTCGCACCCAAATTTACATCATATTTATATTGCAGTTATTAGATACACACTTTAGTCCAACGTACACTTTCTTGAGTTCTTCACCTCTCATCGATTGTGCACACCTAAAGTCTCCTATTAAACCCACCTAGCTATGCTACCCAGCCTAACTAGCCATAAGTATCTAACTAACCACAACAAGTTTAGCTCCCCTGTACCGCCCATACGATACGCTACCTTTAAGTCAATAATTCATATTACTCGATTATTATTATTGCACCATTAATCATCGTACACAAGTAGAATAATCACAACTGTGTATATTTATCACACCATATTATATACAAATACTGCATTCCTCGGAATGGCCACCGCGATGCATGTATACTCTGCTATCAAGTCTATGCATGTCTTGTACGAAATCAGGGATTATCTGTTCGGAATGTCTCCTCGAACCATAAATCAGACAACACAATGAAGCAAACATAGTTCTAAGCGTTTGGGCTACACACATACTTAACGTACCCAAATGACACGCTGGTCCCACTAATACACAGTACATAGTGAGCTGCCCCAAGTTCTATGTTCTGGGGCACACATCGAGACCTCGCTGGAATCGCCAAGGTGGGATCGCCCTCTGCGCGGAACCTCCCGGTGATAGCAGGCAGTGTAAGTATGTTCACACATAACAAAGCACATAATTGGTATCCACACGACCTCTCTCTCTCTCTCTCTTTATATATATATATATATATATTCAGTATAGGTATACACACAACCAATAATATATCCCGTACGTAGTATTTATATCTCTCGAATACTCAACGTACGAACAATTCACACGCAATATTATCTTCTTATTTTCCGAGTATCACTCACTACCCTAAGTGTCCCAATTATCCCATAAGTAAATTCAGTAGATAACACATGACTATCCTACTGATATTGATCTTAGGTTATCATTTACTCTTCCCGTAACCCAATTTGCAATACGCAACACAATCGGTTAACTATCGTCAGTCCTAATCCTAATTCTACACTTATTGAGATTAAACTGGGCCTTAACTATATGTCTACTGACATTCTCTAAGTCTTTATGTCATTAATAAACCCTCACCATGGTTACCCGTAATTTGTTCCGTGCGGAAGTATACCGAAAAATCAAACTTAACAAAACTAGGAAGTCGAGCCGGTTTTGTATAGCAGGCGAACCAGTTCGCAAATCTGGCAGCCGAACAAATTCGATATAGGGTCCGAACCGGTTCACAAATCTGGACAGTTATCCTCCTCGTTGCTGTTACGAGTTTTCACCAATTATACTATCTCAAACCCCCATGAAACCTCACCAAACTTCAATCCAACATACCCAAACATTACACATATGTCTAGGGACGATTTCTAATGTAAAGAACGCATCAAATCTAAAAGAAATCTATTCAAGAACCGATTTACTCTCTAAATTCATAAAATCCTAGTTTGTGGTGTTCTTTATGCATATTCATCCTTATACCCAGATTTCTTTCAAGTTATTCATCACATATTCTCAGATTTCGTATGATCCACGTATAGGGATTTATTCTATCCGAATTCCTACCTCGAATTGTGAACTTCACCCATCCAAAACTCAAGAATTCTTTTAATTCATGAAATTGAAAACTCTACGTTACATGGGTATTATAACATGCTTAAAAATAATTTAAGATAAACACTTGCCTTGATAAAGCAGGTCTTATTTTACGTTGTAGGAGACGAATCGATATTAGAATTCCCAATTCTCTTTGATTTTGGCTCGTAAAGCTCTTCTCTTTCTTCCTTGTCTCTTCTTTCAATCTCTTAGGGTTTAGAATATGAATTACGGCTGCCTCAAGCTATTAGAGTTAGGTTTTTAATCCTCAATCCCGAAATTAGACTCCCGAAATTAGACTAACGGGCCAAGCGAAAATGATCCAAACACTCCCGTGTGGGTCTGGTCATGTCTAAAAAGGTCCCGGGATTCGATTACTACCCCCGAGCACTCTATTCTAACTATCTTAACCTATCCGGAACCAACCGTGACCTCGAAATCGCCATCCGAGTCACTTTACATAAATTTCCTATCTCGACCTCGACATAGTCTACACTCGACTCCCGGTTGAGATGTAACACAATCACGTCGATATCACTCGATACGACGTATAATAAATATCTCAAGTTATATACTGCTCACTTAGTAACTTTATTCCGTAAATATTAATCATCATCTCTCTCGATTAATATTTTAATAAACACATAATATTTAATTCAATTAAATTACGGCACAAGTGTAATTTAAAATACCCGAATTAATTAAATTCTAAATATCAGAAATACGGGGTATTACAGTTACTCTCTCTCAGTTTTGTAGCCGCACCATCTTTCTCTATTTCTTATGTGGCTTCTGCTTTTAGTCAAGCAACTTCAATGTAAATGATTTTAGTTGCAAAAGAAATAAAGAGAAATTTTAAAACGCAAATTACCAAAATACAAAAAAAAATTTAATAAAAGAAGAAAAGGTAATCTCCACTGCAAAGTAATTGACTACAACATGAAATTATTTGGGGGTAATAAAACTTCTTTCAACCAAAATGAAAAAGACCGTGCATATATACAAACTACATAACCAAATATCAGTTTGTTGGAAGACTAGTAAAAACCATAAAAGTTATTACTTATTATGTAGTATAATTTATAGTAGACTAAAAACAAATTCTTGATATGTAGCCAATCCCTAAAGTCAATTGCACCATCTCTTTATGTCTGATGCCATAGTTGTCCATTGAAAAAAAAAACCAAGATACCTCATCAACGATAAATCGAAAGTTATATTAAGTGAACTAAGAGAGAACGTATTTGAAAAAAAAGATACTCTAAACGTTTGTATTGGATAAAAAAAGAAGATAAAAAAAGAAGAGAGGCAAATTCACTTAAAAGAGAAAATTCCAACCAATGAATATAATTGAAACACATACAAGAAAGAAGTCCAAAAAACAGAGAAACGAGAGGAAATAGGGAAAGGAGAGAGAAATCTGAATAGTAAGAAAGAGAAAGAATTGATAAGTCCGAAATATACATGGAAGCAAGGTTCTAAAAGGCTCGAGGCGTGGTCGAGGCGTAGAGGTCAAGCATCAAGCCTTAGGAGCCTAGACGAAGCCTAGGCGTAAAAATGCGTTTTTCCTTTTTTTATTATTTTAATTATTCTAAGGCTAGTAAGATAATAAAATAATACATACCTTGAATTTTGAAAATATATTCGTATGTTTGGTAGCCATCTTTCTCATATTCATGCTCCATAACCAATATTTGTCAACTAATCCTTTGTTTAAAAAAAAAGTTTGTCTTAAGCCTTTTACCAATAATAAGGCGTAGGCGATGCGTTTCTCTCAAGCGTCAAGCCTAGGCGGGCCTTTTAGAACACGGCATGGAAATGCTTGGATCTGGCGACAGAGAAAGAAAGAGCTAGGGCTGGTTTTGGCAGGCTAGATAGAAGTCTGTTTGTCTTTCCTTTTTCGTTTTAGGTAAGTGAGAGTATGAGTGAGAGTTTATCTGATTTATGAACAATTTTAAAAATAAAATAAAAAAAACAATAAACCAGCTACAAAAGATGTAATTTTGTAGTTGGTTGATTTATACCTCTTAAACACAAATCACACTCAAATTATGCCAAATCTCGCCAATAGCGCGAGAACGCCCAAATAGTGTGCAACGTCACTAACAACGCACGTTATTTATGACCCTCGCAAATCAGATGGGCTATGTTATGTTTTTGCCCAAAAAAGGAAAATACGTGCGCTACTTCGCGTGCAATAATGCGCTTTTTAAAACACTGGTCAGACCACATATACCCTCATTGCCTATAACATGCATTCATCGAAAGAGAGAAAAAGTTAAAAAGAAGTTTTTATTTTATTATTTTGGGTGGTGGTGGTGGTGGTGGTGGTTAGCGTTTTATCTTCACAAGTTAGGATGGGTCTTTCCTTTACATATGGTTCTTTGGAATTGAAGGGAATGTATTTAACCCTGGGGCAAGAGCGAAGGCTTGTGGTAACTCCTCTAACCTTTAGGCTTTGCTAGTGTACGAGTCGTGCTAATTAATTGAGGGTTTGAGTTCCTAACGTAAAAGGTATAAGCTTTTATTTACCAAACTATGAAATCTTGAAAGCTTCAATTTGCATTGGTAATTTCTTAAATGTTTAGAGATTCTAATCTTAAACGCTAGAATGATTTTTTTTTTTATTTCTTCTTGTTTTAAAACATATTTAACTAGATAAAGGTACGAACGATTCAAAGCTAAAATGCTAGAATGATTTTTTATTTTTTCTTGTTTAAAAAAAAAATTAACTTGATGTGGGTACCATTCAAGGATAAAACACAAGAATGGTTTTTATTTTTTCTGTTTAGAATAAGTCATGCATCTGGTAATTCAAATGACTCTTTTTTCCTTTTTATTCTTGCAGCTAAAACCATATGTATCTCAATGCGCTACAGAAGTTGCAACTGAGGCTGCTGATTCAGCTAAATAACTCCATTGGCTGAGAAGATAGTCGTCCATCTTATTGTGAATCTTAAATCAATATTATGGAACCTTTATTAACAGGCCTAGGTTAGTTTTGTTTTTTGGATTTGTTTGTGCTTATGCTCTATTATATCTATGACTAGCTTGAGCTTAATAGTATTGATCCAATGAACCTGATAATTAGATAGATAGAGAGAGAAATATTTTTTAGAACACAATGGTGGTATGAAACTTTCCCTACCTTCATCAGGCTGCACGGCCTTGATGAACCATCGAATAACATCCAATTGTTTGGATGTATATTGTAATCTCCTGTTTGGTTGTCCCAACAAATATTGTAATCGTCATTGGATTAATTTTTAACTTATTAATTATTATAAATATGATTGATTGTTTGGCTCACTTGCGTCCTGAAAGGCTAAAAACTTAAAGTAATACATGATCCAATATCAGTTTTTAAAATCAAAATTAGCATTATAATATTTTTTGGGACAACCAAACTGACTCTAAATGTTTATTACTCAGTGGTTGTTATTTTTGTGTTTAATATTGTTTTTTCTCGTGTGATGTATTTTAAAAAAATAGCTGACTGCTTCACTGTCCCGAATGGAGAAATATAGCAGTAGGCGCAGTTGCATTGGTGTTGGCTTCCCAATATTTAATCACTAGCCAATGGGGCACATGCATCGCATGTGCGACAAATATTAAGACTAATGGAAAATAATCTTTATAATGATTACTTTTTAGATATAATATGAGAATTAATTAATTTATAATTAATTCAATTCAAGGTCGTTGAAGTAATGTGATGTGTATATCAAAATATTAAAAGAATTTTCCTTACAAAGTTTTATAATGTTTGAGTCATAAGTAATTGTTTAAAATGTAAGGGTATTTAGATCTATTTCGAGAGAGACCAAAAGTGGTTATAACTCTCTTCTCTACTAGTATATAGTACAGATTAATTTAGATGTCAAACGATTCTTAAAATGATAGTCCCACGGATTTAGATCCTCTATAGTTCCCATTTATTTTTTGTTTCTATTTTTTTAGATATAAGATACAAAAACAACACACAACAAAAGCTATGCACTTCCATCATATCAGCAGAATCTCCTCCCCCACCTTGCGAGATCATCCAAATGGTAAGTGCAATCGGACGTAAACTACACATCAATGGCTAAAAGAAATACACCAAACCCTAACTTTAGAGAGAGAATAAAAAGATTTCTTATATTCAAAATAGAGTGTCCGCAAATGAAGACTACAAGTGGGTATTTAAAGGGTAGGAGTAACTTAGGCTCCAAACTAAAGCCCTGATTACAAAAATTTCATTACTACTCCTTACCTTTAAATACTAAAGATAAAACAAAGGAAAATGCAATACAAAACAAAAGAAAGATAACAAAAATAAAATAAAATGCAATAAATTCCTAAAAAGGGCCCATTTTCATCACTCTTTCCCGCTTAAGACCAAGTTCGTTCTCGAGCGTGGGAACTAGTAAGGAAATTGCAAAAATTGTGCCAAAAACTTGTGGGGGTCAAAAGTAATTTTCTGAAAATTGTGGAGTACATATTCCACAAATCTCGGTCTTCACTTCTTCTTCTCTCTTTTTTCACCCAATGAAACAAAAAATTTCCACCCGGCTCACAAATCAATGTTTGGGGGTATCTAAATGGGTTTGGGTTTGGATTTACTAGCCCAAATAGAGTTTGGGCACAAATAGGGTAAAACCTTAGGAGTGGGCTGCCCTAGGGGCAGGGGAAGGCTGTCTGGGATGAAAAAAATGGGTTTGGGTGGGTGCTGGGGCAGATAGGGGTTAGGGGGAATTGGATTGGAGGCTGGGGTTGGGTATCGGGGCAGCGGGGAGGAGAAGGGGCTGAACAAAGGCGAGTTTGGGTGTCGGATGGTAGATGGGGTGGGGCGAAGAGGCTGCATGGCAGAGGTGGAACGGGGTGGGTTGCAGCGGCGGGAGAAGGATTTGCAGCACCGGACAGCTGCTGGGAGGGATCGGCCAAGGTAGCAGGGGTATGGGTGAGGTTATGGGGGTTGGAGGCTAGAGTTTGAGGTTCTTTTTAGGTTGGGACAACCATGGGAGTTGAAGGGTTAAGTTTTAGCCCTAGGTTAGAAAAGAGTTGAGCTATTTGTTGTCGAATTAGAGTTTATTGTTGTCTCATCTCTTTCATATTGGCTTGTTGTTTTTTCACCCACACTTCGATTCGTTCTCTGAACCCTAGATTACTCTCTTCATGATGTTTGGATTTCTGGGGAGCCATTGCGAGTAGCGTACGATTTTGATACGAATACACCGGTACACCAACACCAATGTGGAGCGACACCCAATTTGATACCAATTTGACGGAAACTATACGTCAAAAGACTCCTACAAATATCTAACACACCTTTAAATACTAAAGATAAACAAAGGAAAATGTAATACAAAATAAAGGAAAGGCAACAAAAATAAAATAAAATGCAATAAAACCCTAAAAAGGATCCATTTCCATCACAACCCTTAGGCACGGGTGTGTTTCACACATATATCCAACACTATATATATCACAAGTAACTATTGCTCTACGAGTTGCTAAATTCTGAACAGGTTTGACCTTTGCGTGTCAGTATAATACATACACATTGAACTAAGACAAAAAGGGGAGCTTTTATTCCCACCCACCAAATCTGTTGAGAGACCCTTGGTTCAGTCAAAGAAACCCCAAAATTTGTTTACACCTCCCCACTTCTCTTTCACAAGTAACTAATTTAAAAAGAAAAAATGCAACTTGCATTTTGAGGAAAGCACAAACAAAATCGAACTTACTATTTGAAATCCAACCATCTCCGACATTGTCTCCCTTGAGGTTGGAAAATTTAGGACAATAAAACCCTAACTATTGATGTCGATAATCGCTGTTTCACAGAGACTCGTCAACCACACATTGAACGATCTCAATCAAAGACTCAAACCATATCGGAAAGCTTTGAATAAGGTTTAAACCATGTCACCATCTCAAAATTCAAAACCTATGTGTTAATGCAATTGAAGTTGGCGGTGATGGATGAACATTTATCAGTAGTAAAGATACGGTAACGATTTCAAAGCAGATCTTGTGAACGATAATGGAAATCGACAATGAAGGAGATGAAATGATGGAGAGAGGGCAAAGGAGAAAGAGACGACGGGGAAGAGGTGAGAGAGAATGACGGAAAATGATAAGGGGAAGTGTCCATGGCAGCGGCCTGACTCAGGCCGCCTGAGTGATCGTCATCCATGGATGAAGTTGTACAAGTAGAAGAACGAGGTTTAGGTTTCGTAGAAGGATGGGGGTGAAAACAGATTTTAGGGTATTTTGGGTAAACCAAAAGTTGGTTGGGGCTCTTTACGGACTTGATGGGTGAGAATAAAAGCTCCCACAAAAAATGTTTTGATGCAAAAGGAAGCTAATGGGAAATGCTGATTTTTTTTTGGTATCCAAGATAGAATTAACAAAAAAAACAAATCAATGCTTTTGGATCACACAAAAAAGTGATCTTTCTAAAAATTATTACTGGAAGTGATGATGTAGGCAGGCTGTAAATGTCATGTAAGACCACATGGAAACAGGGTATGCTACAACTACAAGTTAATTCTGTCACGATTATGTGTATATTTAAGTGTTGATCTTGAATGATATTCCATTATCTACTCACCTTAGAAAAAATCTCGCAATGTGAACGTGGGAATGAACTGTTTCTGGTCTGAGAAAATAGCTATTAAACGACACTGTTGTATAAATATTGGGACGAAACACAAATTATAGTCTGAGGTTTTGAATTCTAAATATCTAGCGGTAATATGATTAAGTCACTGTTTCTTGGCATTGCATACATCTAAATATAGATTTCAAGTTGCTCTATCTAAGGCAGCATTCAAATGTACAAGTCGGGGCTGTAGTTAAAACCTGTATGTTCTCGATTCTTAGCCCTTGGCTGCTATTATATCTTTGCTACCCTTCCATAATAATTTTTTTGAGTATTTTTGTTTTTGTTTATAGTATATTTTTTTTAATACTAACATGGTCAAAATGATGCCAAAAATAAACAGTTCTTTATTTGGTTGTAGTCTAAATGTTTGTTCTAAAAATATGTTTGAACTAAATTTTTAAATTAATTATGAAGTATTTATTGAAAACTCCCTTTCTAAACCTAAGAGGACGGATTGATCATGACTCATTTACAAGGAATACATATGCACACCACACAACTCTAACATTGTACGTTGATTGTTCATCTCCTGTTAGGAATTAGTTGGTATTATATGTTGATAATGACTCGGTATTATTTATTTACTTATTAGTATAGTTTACTTTACATCCCCCTTTTTTTTTTATAAATATTAAAATTAGATTCCTTTTGCTAATATTTTAAATTGGTAGATTTTTTGTTATGTCAAATTTATTGGCGGTGTGTTAGGTTGGAAGATGTTTTAATCATCATTCATGAGTCGTGCCAAGCTGCATGGCATCAAAGCCGTTGGATGTGGTTCCAACATTACCCAATCCACAATCGATTGGATTTAGCATTCATAATTAAAAAAAAAAAGAGGTGTGTGTGAACTTGTAAATGTTGAGTTTTATAATTGGCTGAATTACTATAATTAATTCTACCATCAAATTAGTATTCATCAATAATTAAAATAAAATTTCAATGACCCCATTCCAAAAAAATAAAATAAATAAATACAGCACGATACAACTGCCATCGAGTGGCAAGGGTTAGTGTCACTTCCCAGGTGGGTAGGTATAGTTTGGCTAGCTTGGCTAGTATATGTTGGAGAAGCAAGAAAATTAATTGGCTGCTGGTATTAAATTATTAATAAAAAGCATAAAAAGTAGTGCCTAGGTCTCAAGGGTCTCAAGGATGCAAATGCAAAAATGCATGCCTACAAAGACAATTTGAGCAACGCAAATGGATGAGTTCTAGTAAGTTTAAGTTGACATACTAGCAAGCACTTCGGTTTCACGGGTTAAGATAAAATATACAATTCATCCCTCCAACGAGGCCTCATTTTGACGTGCTGTTTTTCAATATGCCATGCCACTCATTTTGAGCACTGCACTATTTTTTTTTCCTTTTTTGGTAACTGATCTCCTTAATATGTAGATAGTATATTTTTTTAGTATTTTTAATGATGTGTTGAAAAATCTCACTCTGTGTATGACATATCTAATTAAACATAACTAAAAAATACCATTTTTTTATATATAATATTACAAAATTATTTTTTTTAGCCAAATTTAATATAAATGATCTCCATAGCGAGGAAATCATCTGAAAAAAAGTTCAAAAAATTCATCCTGGAAATAGGTGAGATGATAAAAAAGTTTGAATGGTCGAAAATAAACATGTACACCCAATTTTTATTTCGCCCACTTTCATAACGATTTTTTTTTGTAGATAATCTCCTCACTATGAGATCTATACCAAGTTTGGTTAATTTTTTTTAATTTTTTAGTGTTTAAAAAAATTGGTATGTTAAATAAGGTATGCTGAAGACCTGACTGTATGTGTGTATTACAGAGGTGATTCTGTAAGGACAAATTTTCGATAGTCAATTTGTATGCATTTTGCCTTATTTCGTGTTTGGACAAAACTTTTAGATCATAGATTAGGACTTGAATTTGTTTGACCTTTCAAGCTTATGACGACCATAATATCATATTCATCATCGTGCCTTGTTTTCGTCTTCATGTTTAGAGGATCTCTCAGGTATGAGTGCGTAAATATTTTGATCCTCGGAGATTTTAATACTGGGTGTTAGTTTTATAAAAAATATTTTTAAAACGTTTTAAAATGATTTTTTAAAATATTTTTAGAAAATTTGTTGAGTTGTTCTAACGACGTACATGATGTCATTCAAAAGAACCTTGGGTTCTCATTAAAACTGATCCAAAAACTTTGAACGACTGTTTTTTAGCTTACTCTGGTTTCTCGTTCGAAATCTCGTTTGATGTTTGGTTTCAACGAACTCTGTGGAATCGTTCGAACGAGCCTTTAGACCTCGTTCGAATGAGCCGATGAATTTTTTTATAATTTAGAGATTTTCTTAACTTTTCATCCTTATCTCGTTTTTGGAAAATTTCCTATAAATAGGAGTGTGGAGCAACAGTTTTATTTGAGGCCTTAATTTAGTATTTGAATTCCCAAACTCTTTCAAATCAAGTTTTACAAACCTAAACCATGTTTATATCCAACTGTTTAAAGCTCCAAGTATTTATCATATATATGCTTTGAGATCAAGTTTGTGAGCACCATTGGTTTTTACTCTACATCTTGTTGAGCATCTGTTTTGTGCTGTGGATTCTGTATCTGGTTTGTTTACATATGGTGGACTTCGTGTGTGACGGTTGCTGAGCCTGTATCAGTGGATACCGAGACGTGTGTGGACTCACACGTCGTGGGATTGCATAAGTGGACTCTTACGTGCATTGTGGAGGAGAGGTTGAAAATTGAAGAACATTTAGGTTTGTGAAGGCGTCGAGTTTGTGTTATGAGTCTACTATCTGTCTTGTGTAATTCCTTATTATAGTGAATTGTGTTGGCTGGGCCGTCCGAGATTTTTGCTATTTGAGTTTTTCTCATACATCGGTCATAGTGATTTGATTTCTTTGCCATATTAGAACCCTATATGATTCTGAACTTTCAAATGGTATCAGAGCGAAAACACTAAGTTATTGTGATAGATCCGTATTTAAGCATGAATTTTAGCGACTTTTATATGGAGGGGCAATCGTTTTCTAGACCATCTTTGTTTGATGGGTCTGACTACGCGTAATGAAAAAGTGCGTATGAAATCAACACTTAAATCGATAGATGAGTGGGTATAGTTAACTGTTGTTAAACATTGGTCCCCACCCACGTCTTTAGTAGGTGATTATAGATTTCCTAAACCCATTGAAAACTGGAGTGGAGATGAGCATAAATTATCCAACTATAATTCACATGGCCTAAATGCTTTGTTTTGTGCGGTCATCTTGGAGGAGTTCTGCGTATTATGACATTTGAAACGTCTAAAGAGGCTTGGGACATACCCCAACTCACTCATGGGGGTACTAGTACTGTTAAGGCTTCCAAATTCCGAAACCTCACCACTTAGTTTGAAACCATGAGGATGGAGGATAGTGAAACTTTTGATCAGTTCTATGCTAAATTGTCAGATATTGTGAACTCGTCTTTTAACTTGGGGGAGAGAATACTCAAAATAAGGTCCTTACCTGAAAGATTTAATTTAAAAGTGACAGTTTTGAATTCCTTGGGTACTTTAGGCTCTATGAAACTCAAAGAGCTTGTAAACGATCTTCAAATTTATGAGCTCGACATGCTTGTCTCCAAATAGATGGAGAAAGATAAGGGCATTGCTTTGAAAGCCCAGAAGGAAGAAACACATGTTTTAGATGATGAGTCTGATATCGACTATGGTGATATGGCTATGTTTGCGAAAAAGTTTAAGAAATTTCTCAAGTTTGAAAAACAATCAAAAGATGAAAAGAAGTTTGAGAAAAACAAGTATAACAAGGCTATAAAATTTTCTAAAAATTGTAATGATAATTTTAAGAGGGATGAGTCAGATTGATGTTTTGGGCGTGAGGATTATGGCCATAGGGCAGCTAAGTGTCTCACTAAGCTAAGGAAGGAGGCAAATAAATCGAGTGCATTCAATGACACCTGTAATGATAGTGAATTGGAAGAGGAACCCGATTTCCCCTTTGAGAGCAAATACACCGCGTTCATGGCTAATCATGTGAGCTTTGATGAAAATCTTACGATGCAGATAATTCTGAGTATGACAATTCTGAGGCCATTGTTTGTGACTCCCAAGTGAGTGATGATGGATAGAGTGGAGGAGAAGAAGAAGATGATGAAGATGCGGAGGATAGTGAACTACAAGTTGCTTTCTGTGAGGTGTATGCGGAGACGATGAAATTGAAAAAGGCTAACTTGAAGTTGGAAGCTAGGTTGAAACAACGTGCCATAGGGAATGATGAAAGTATTTTGATTGAGGATCTTAGAGCACGTGAGAACACTCTTAGGTAAAATCTCATATTTGTTGAGGAGAAGTGAGATAACCTTCGGGGATTAATGAATATTTTGAAAAAGGATTCCCTAGTTTTTGATGAGTCTCATCGTTTGCTCGAGTCTAGGATTGTGGAGTTAGAGGAGATGTTGAGATATTCGAATAATGTCAAATTTGTTTTGGAATCTAGATAAAAAAATATGGATAAGATTTTATGCACCGTCCGATTTAAAGATGACAATTGTGGGATTCGCTTCGATGATCCAAATGCTTGCGCTACTAAAGCCAAGTCCATGAATTTAAAAGAGTCAGCCGTTGTTAGGCACGCTAGAAAAGGTCAACCCAAGGGTAGCATTTTCGTGTCTATATGTGCACACATTTCTGTCTTTGCGTTATACCAACTGTTGATGTAAAAAATTAGATTATATCTAATTATTTAATCACAGATAAAATAAAACGAGACAAAGAAATTTTAAAGTGGTTCAGCCTTATAAGAATGACCTACGTCCACTGTTTCTATTATTGCTGACTGTTTGGGAATTCTTTATTACAAGTTTTGTCAAGAAATTCCCGATCCTCTCTCATTGAGGATGATAAAATGTATTTATAGCCCTCAGGCTGTACATGTGAAAGGGTAATACATAGCTGTCCATTAGGCGTATACATCTGTATGATAATAATTAGCATTTAATGCGCAGTCAATCTGTTGGTTATCCTGCTATTAATGCTCCGTTCGAGGGGCAGCTCGGATCGCCTAAGCTGCTCGGACCGCCTAAGTAGCTCGGCACTCATAAGTTGCTCGGTGTATTAAAGTTCCTCGGAGAACTCTTGTTGGTCGAAGCGTTTGAGTTGATCGGGGAAGCAGAGTTCCTCGTTGCCGTATGGTTCCTCGGAGAGCATCTATTGCTCGGAGTATCTGAGTGGGTCAAGGTGTTGTTCGGAAGTGTTTGTTATTGCCACGCAGATTGCCACGTGTCTTCACTCAATTGAGCCATGTCAGCAGACTAAATTTGGTATCAACACCAACATTTGGCCTTACGCGTCTAAGATAGTCTGCCACGTCTTCTTTATTCAGTCTATTCGTCCCAGAGGAACTCATGCTGTCTAGGTCTTCTGTTCACAACATAAAATATGAAATCATATTAGTGTTAGCAAACATCGACTCTCTTGATATAATGTCTGGAATGGTATTTTTGCTTCCCTTAATATGTATAACAGAGAAGTCATAACCATTGAGCAATTGTTTCCATCTAATAAGTATATTAGTCTTTGATTTGGACAAGTGTAAGTCTCTGAATTTTACTGCATAAGAAGAGTCAATATATATAGTAAAATGTTTAGGTCTAAGAAAAAGCATATATTTTTCTATTGCCCTTACTATAGCTAGAACTTCTTTTTCATGGTCAGTGTATCTTGTTTCTGGGTCTGTAAAGGTTCCAGAACTATATCTACAAAGTTTCTTCTTTTTTGTCTGATGATCAATGGCAAAGTATATTGCTCCCCATTGTTTATCAGTGGCATATGTTTCTACTATAAACTGGTCTTCTGCATTAGGCAGTTCAAGTAAAGGAATATTCTTGACTGCATCTTTAATTTGTCTTATGACTTCAAAATCATCTTTAGTCCAATAAAAAGGATTAGTTTTGTCTGTTCCTTTTAATTTGCCAGTTAAGCTTTGTCTTTCAGAGGCAAGATCTTTAATAAAGTCCGCAGCACAATTAAGCAATTCTAAAAATGATTGTAATTGTTTTCTATCTTTAAGTTGGTCTGAAAACTCAAGAATCTTTTTGGTTATGTGTTCTGCCAAGGATAATTTTCCTTTATTAATATGCATTCCCATAAAATCTATCTTAGTCTGAAATAATTGCATTTTCCTTTCGGAAATAACACTACCATGTTTGTCTAATTCTAAAATAATATTTTTAAGATGGTCTAAATGCTACGTCTCAGTCTTACTGGCTACAAGAATGTCATTTATGTAAACAAGACAAAATTTGGAATAAAGTCTAAATATATTATCCATTCTTCTTTGGAATACTTGCGGAGCATTCAAGTATCCAAATGGCATTACTAGCCATTCGTATTTTCCTTGGGGCACAATAAACGCTGTCCAAGTAACACTGTCTAGATGCATCTTAATTTGCCAGAAGCCTGATTTGCAATCAAACTTACAGAATATAATTCTATCTTCAATTAGATTGATTAAATTATTCTTGTATGGTATCTTATAAGAATCAAATTCACAATTCTTATTTAATTGTCTATAATCTATAACTATACGTCTTTTCCCTCTTTTTCGTTCAGATTCATTTTGAACATAGAAGGTAAGGCTATTATGTCTACTTTTACTTTCTCTAATAATGCCTAACTTAAGCATTTCATCTATGTCTTTTTTGAATTCTTCTCTGTCTTCTTGTGAATATCCTTTCTTATAGGTTCCACCATTAATAGTGGCGTCTGGGTTAATAGGGATGATTTCACAATAACTTTGGTCTTTATCCCACTTCGCGATGGGATTTTCTCCTAAAGTAGGCTCTGCTAGTTGCCTAATCTTTTCCTTTTCTACTTCTATATCCATTTTCTTCTGTTTGGATATAGCTTGAACATGTAATAAGGTATGCTGGGCTTGATCTAAAATGCCTTGTTGTATAAGCACCATTTGCTTATAACACTTTTGGTTTGGACACTTACAATCCTTTTGTAAGGATTTGGTTATTTCTAAGGCTTCTTGTTGGGTTGTAGGTCTAGATCCACCATGATCAGCTGAAGAACTCTGATGTTTTATGGGTCTATAATTGGGTTTGACCTGCGTAAGGTCAAATGCAGTCTTGTGATTTATTAGAGGGACTGTAATATTAAATTTCTCTTTATCACTAATTAATATCTTATCATTATACTGAGTATAAGGATGATATTTACTAATAAAATCTTGTCCTAAAATAATGTTTCCTGTGAAACTAGGACAAGGATCCATTATCCAAAACCGATGATTACCGGTTTTGTTGGTCTGGTTTCCTAATTTAAAGTAAATAGGAATAGTCTGGAAATATAAGGTAAATGGATCTCCATTAGCCACCTTACCATAGATTTCTTGAGTACTTTCTAAAAAATAGTCTTCAGGGAAGGCATTAGCCTTGCAAACACTCTGAGAGCATCCTGTATCTATAAAAGCGGACAGTCTTTTAGGATAGTCTTTGTGTTGAACAAATAATTCTACAAAACAAGCATGTGGTTTAGTAGAAATTCCTAAATTGTTCTTTTCTAAAATAGATATTCGTTTATGAGGTTTATCTATAAAATATAAGGGTATTTGATCTTCTGAACTACTATCAGAATGTTATCCTTCTAAATCATAGGAAATTCCCTTTCCTTTGAAGTCTTCATTTTCTTGCAATCTTTTGGCTATATTTCTATCAATGTTTTGATAATATGTTTTAATATCTAAGTCTATTTAAGTGTCATACTGGCTAGTATAAATTGCTCTAAATCTAGTTCTCCAACAGTTTCCATGGTAGTGTAATTGACAAATAACACAAACCATAAATAATTATGTTTGTATAGTTTCAAAGCATTCTACACATCTAAAGTCTTTCTTGCAACATTTCATTTCAAATGTGCAATAATGTCTTTCATCAAAGTAACATCTAGGTATATATGTTACTAACTCGGGATTACTAACAGTCCATCTCTTCTTTAGAAAGGGGCTCAATATACATTTATACCAAGCTTCTTCAAAGTCTATATATTCGTCATCTAAATCGTCTTGATTAACTTGCATCATATATAAATCTAGTGTATCCTGAGAGTCTTCATATTCATCAGTATCACTATTATAGTCTTCTGAATCACTATCTGTATATGAACTATAGATACTGGTAATATCGTCATCTTATATGTCTGATATTTCTATAGCATATAGGATATCTAATTCTTCTTGATCTGTATAGTCTAATATTGTATTAATAATCTTAATACCTTCTTTATCTTTCTTATTAGGGCAGTCTTTAGCAAAGTGTCATTCTTTGCCGCAAGTCCAACATTCTTTGGTGGCAGTCTTAGATTGAGCTACATCTTTTTCTTTCCTATAATTAGGAACCTTCTTATACTTACTAGTGTCCTTAAAATATCTTCTTTGGTTAAATATATTTTTCTTAGTCTTAGTGTTCCTTTCTCTAAAGGTGGTAGATGTTTAAATTTATACTTCTTTGGAAATCCTAAAGGCCTAGTCTTAAACTTCCTATGTTTCCATTCTAATTTCTTAGATTCACTCAAGGTTCTAAAAGGTGCGAGGCGTGGTCGAGGTGTAGAGGTCAAGCCTCAAGCCTTAGGAGCTTAGGCGCGCCTAGGCGTAAAAAGGCGTTTTTCCTTTTTTTATTATTTTAATTATTCTAAGGCTAGTAATATAATAAAATAATACATACCTTGAATTTTGAAAATATATCCATATGTTTAGTAGCCATCTTTCTCATATTCATGCTCTATAACCAATATTTGTCAACTAATCCTTTGTTTAAAAAAAAAAGTGTGCCTTAAGCCTTTTATCAAGAATAAGGCATAATAAGGCGTAGGCGATGCGTTTCTCTCAAGCCTCAAGCCTAGGCGGGCCTTTTAGTACACGGAAGCACTACCACATCCCCATTGGATTGGTGTGACGTCTCTTTCATTTTTGATTGGAGGGATCTGCTTGAAAGTTTCTTCTATCAACTTTCCATGGGTTATATCACGTCTCTTAGATATGATATAGTCTTTGGCAAAATTGATTCTTTCACCAAGGGAGTTGTTCTTAATTCCAGCTACTCCTGGCCAATTCCTATATTCATTAATTAGGATTTGTCCTATGGCAGGTATCTTTCTAAAGTATTCATCTTTTAAGGTCTCTCCAAATTCTTTAATTTGGTAATATGGCTGCTCATAATTATTGCTATATTCATTTATCTTATCTAATTTGCAAATGCTAAGGAGGGCTAACTTAGTTTTTGCTAGGTCTTGTTCATTGATTTGAGCTAGATGTCCAGCTCCAATGAATTATGATGTGAACAATTGAGATATTCTTCAATTGATCTTTCTTCTCAGTTTTCTTTCATCTTCTCAATCTTAGCTAAGGAGTCTTCATCTGTAGCCTTTCTTAAACTATCTAAATAATCTTTTGCAATACCTCTAATGAATTGCTCAGCGTATTGTTTACATGAACTTACATCCCATTGTTCATTAGATGCAAAAC
Organism: Sambucus nigra; assembly: GCA_949130495.1. NCBI lineage: Eukaryota > Viridiplantae > Streptophyta > Magnoliopsida > Dipsacales > Adoxaceae > Sambucus > Sambucus nigra. The sequence continues at coordinate 238,813,010 of OX422211.1, forward strand.
ACATGTTCATCTGATTACGCCATTCATCTAAGGCCTTCTTCCTATCTTGGACATTGTCTAAGTTAAGGTATATACCTACTGGATTTATGGCCTGACTTGCCATGGTCTTAACAGGAGTGAAACTCTTGTCACTAGTTGGAAAGTCTTTTATATAATCAGGTTTGATCTTTACTACAGTGCTTGAGTATGTAGGAATATTTATTCCTATTGGTTTACTAAAAAGTCTAGGAGCATCTTCTAGCCTACTGTTACTTCCTATCTCTTTTTTATTAGGTTCTACTTGTGTAGCAAGCATTAATCTTTCTCCTCCTTCTTCTATTAGTCTTATATTTCTAAGAAGTTCTTTAGTATTCTTAGATTCTTTTAGTTTTAATCTACGGTCTTGAGCTATCATATTGAATCTTTCTCTTTCTTGAAATCTAACAGAATGACTTTTCTTAAGGTGATTTTTAAATGTTTTCATGTCTAATTCTTAGGGTTCATGTCCAAAGCTTTGGATCCTAGCTTTTTCTTTAATTAAGTCTTTTTGTTCAAATGATCTTCTAGGTCTAATTACCGGGGCTTGTCTTAGTAAACTAGCACTAGTCTACTACTACATTCTTTTTCTGAAGGATCATTGATTATGGCTTCTCCCATATTCCTAAATCTAACTTCTTCAGTATGGATATTCTTATTGACAATCTTAGGGGGGCCAAACTGGATAGTAACATTTCCAGTGATATCCTCTTGATTAATAAACAAAGGTTTATTTTGTGTAGTCTTAGTTTCTTTAAATTCAGGCAATTATAGTCTGAAACATTAGTTCTAACTAAAATTTCTTCATTAAGTCTACCGCTAGGAATTCCCGATTGCATTCCTTCATAAGGAAATTAGGAGAACTTCACATAGCTTTGGAATTCTATATTTATATTAGCATCTAGGATAATATAGTCTTCATAGCCACTAGCATATAAGATTAACTTAAAATGTTTGGTTGTGTCTACGGTTACTGTATATGCCGGAATAACATTAAAGAATCCTATGTTGTCTGACATTTCTAATTGGGCTATCCCAATAAGGATTTTCTCAAAATCTTTCCATCTTTTGTCTACTAAACAACATAATATGTTGATATTATTCTGAGGTCTACGTAATCCTTGGATTCTTGCCTGAAAGAGTCCAAAGATTAGGAATTGGAACTTCCTATTAGTTCCTATAGATCTAAGCCATTATGAGTCAAACACTCGAAGCTCAGTATAAGATTTATCTAACACATGATTCCTACAATGGTAAGTCATGTTATAATTAGGGGTCTTAGGAGTGGCACCTTCTTTAAACAAGTCTATTTATCTAACGGATGGAAGTTGTCCATTATGAATGGAATCTTCAACAATCTTCCAGTCAACTTCACCCCATTCTTTCCATTGGAAAGGATTGGTGAAATTTCTCTCTTTCCACCATGTCCTAACATTGGAGGATGAATCCTAAAGTCTTTGGAGTATATGATTACTCTGTCCAATATTTGGGATAGAGCTAACTATCTTACTAGTCTTATATAATCTGTCATTTATGACTCGTCTACTTATGGTATTCTTTTCTCTAGTTTCTATAGGAGGGGATTCTCTAAATTTACAGGTGGTTACCTGTTTTTGTTCAAGTCTTTTTTCAATTCTCTCTAAGAAGTCTGAATAATCTTTTTGTCTTTTTATCTGACTAAGGATTTCTTCTTTAAAAATCTTATTCTCTTTTCTGGTTTTATCAGAAATTTCTTCACTATGTCTAGCTAGAGAATTAACTAGGGATTTTGCAACATTTGTAATATAGTCTTTTACTTCATTATCTTTTTCTTATTGTTGCACATATCTAGCTTCTATAGATTCTACCATCCTTTCTATTTTATCTAAACGAGTTAGAATAAAAGGTGAGTCTATTTCTGCTTAGGAAGGTTTATTATATACAGCCTTAATTCCATTTATAATTTCTTCGTATTTTTCTTCTACTTGGGCCACGTCTAGTCTAAGTTCATTAACAATACTATCCATTTTGGATAGGTTATGGCTTTCCATATTATTAAGATAATTTGCTAAATTTTGTTGAAATTTAACAAAGTCTGTATAGAAGGTGGTTAATCCTTCTGTCTTAGCTTTTAAATCTAAATGCAAGTCTTTAACAAAGCTACTGTTATAGTCTTGGGTAGCTGCTATGGATGTAGAAATTAAATTTAGTCTTTCTAATATGAGTCTAGTTGCTTTAGCAACGTTGGTAATCTCATTTTCATTTATCTTATAATAAAATCTATCATCGTTTATCTTTTCTAAAATTCTTTGATAAAAGTCTGATAAGGTCTGAATAGAGAGGTATCTTGATACCTCATTCCAGTCTGATCTAACTATCTCCATTAGGAAGATGACTATCTGATGTTGGGATACACTTGGCTTGTTCTTTAGTAAGTTTAATTAACTCACTGTCTTGATTTTTAATTAAAGTTTTAATTTCTAAAATGTCTTTGTTAAGGACTTCTATAGGATTAATCTTAATATTTATTTCTTGTAAAACATGTACTAGGTCTATTGGGATTTGATTATCTATTTATAGTAGTCTTTTAGAGATATTTTTGATCTCTGTTTCTAGGGTTTGAGTGTCTTTTATTAATTGTCTTAATACAAGGAGTATGCACTTATTTTGATCTATTATGCTATTTATAGCACTGACAGTAACTTATCTACTATCTGCGTGTTTGGTTGGGATGTGTTCAGTGTGAGAACAACCGTCTATGTGTGTGGTTAAACAACCTACTGGGTCTAAATCAGTTATAGGTATGAGATGGTAGTCCGGGTTGGTTCCAAAAATATCTTGATAAATGCGAGGGATAAATTCCAAGGGTATAAAAAGTCTTTTTACTAAAAGTCTAAAAGGAGCGTCTTATGGCTCTGATACCACAATTAGGGTTTTGGCCGGAATTCGGTGAGTTTCTAAAATCTTTAAGGTATTGATACCAATTTGGGCTTAAACTATAAATCTTTTAAATATCTGGTCTTAAAATAAGGGTTTCATATAAAATAAGAGGGGGACCATCTAAAGAAAATAACAAAATGTCTTTAGGGATCACGAGGGGACTATGTGAGGAACACAACAAAGTCCGCACCGGGTGTGCACGGTTTAGTCTTCATCTGAGAAAATTCCTATATATATATATATATATATATTGGGAGAGGTTCAAAAGCGAACATAAAAGATGAACGCGAACATAAAAGATGAACATTTTAATGAACCTTAACAAAAAGCACCTAACATCCATTCAATTTTAATTCCTATGTTGTAATTGGTCCGCACCAGTGGCAATAGACACACATGTGGCATGCGTCTTTTTTAATACACGCGTGTTTGTTGTTGCTGGTGCGTGCACACGCGTGTTCGTTCCCGCTGACGCGAACCAATTAAACATAAGAATTAAAATTGATTGGGTGTTAGGTATTTTTTATTAAGGTTCATTAAATTGTTCATCTTTTATGTTCACTTCTGAACCTCTCCCTATATATATATATATATATATATATATATATATATATATATATTAACCAATTCATTCATTCATAAGATCTAAAGCCATATAACATTCATTTAATCATTATATCAAACAATAAACAATAAATAACATTCAATACTTAAAGTTATTCATAACCAAAATAAACAAATAGTAATCAAATTATTACAAAAAAATGTTCATTCGTCATCACTTTGAAGGAGCAAGGTAGGCCATACTATATAGGAATTGAGATAACCCTAAATAGTACTAGCGCCACACTGCTCGGTCAACCACAGGGGTTCATTCTCTTTTTCCATATACATATTCGTGACGAGGACCCGTGCCTCGTTCGGTTGCAACAAACAGTTATGCAACATAGTACTAGGGTGCGCATCGGGGTCCCTCAACCCCTAGCTACTTTATTGCCACCCCGTGTGTCCACTATATACACAATAGGCCAACCAATAGTTAAAACTGGCCTTGAGACGGCGATATGGGTGGGGTTGGCCAATAAGTCATATGTAGATTTTTTTTTTGGGGGGAGGGGGTATCGGTGAGAGTAAGAGTGAAAAAGACGGAGCAGTGGTCCCCTCGTCCACCACTTTTTCCTTGCCCTTCCCCGAAACCTCGCCTTTAAAAGTACCCTTGATATTGTTGAACATTTTATGCATTGTCCGATCTAAGTTTTCTAACATCTCGCCGTGGTTGGTCGATAACTCATCCACCTTGCGAGCCAGCCCCGTGTTGCTCGACGCAATCCCGATGAACTTCGACTTCCCCACCCGAGAGCTCACCCCCCGAGTACGGACCTTGTCATCTCGCCCGAATACTTGGCTGAGTGCATCCGTAGCGAGAGATGCCTTGTCGGCTTCACTCTGGAAGTTGTTCACTTAAGCTTTTCCTGAAATAATAAAAAGGTACACGGTTAGATAAATTAAAAAAAACATGTGATTATAAATTTTTATTTTTATAACGTAATTAAAATTTTAATTAGAATATTGGCGGCCACGTTTGGATTGATCTTCACATCCTTCCCCTTCTTCGTTCGAATTGCCACATAGGCATCGAGCCTATGTGGCTTACCCCAGGGCTCTCCCCTTCTCCTGAAATAAAATAATGCAAAATTAGTAAATTAGTATATAATTATCATTATATAGAATCAAATAATACTAAAATGAAATAGCATTAATAAATTACCATCCTGTGCTCCACCTCGACGTAAGACGTACGCCCGGAGTAGTGCACGTCGACCTTTTTGGCCTGATTTACCCTCCCCGATTGACGAGAGGAAAGTTACCTCTTAGAGACCTCATTATCAACAAACTGTTGCCAGCTTGCCATTGAGATTGACTATTTTGAGGGTACCATGTCCCTAAGTCGCAGGATGGACTCCAGGTCCTGGCCAAAGTACCGTACGCGCATGTTTTTCTTCCACATTTTATATTGATCTCTTAATTGTTCCAACATGGAGTCGCATAAATATGGGGGAAAGCCGAATTGTAAAAGAATACAAAACAAAAAGAATGTGAGTTAGTAGTATTTAAATTATAAATATAATAAAATATAAATATAAATACAAAACATTCAAAACAATAAGAAATGAGCAAGTACCTGTAATACCCCTCAAATGGTCATCTTAAGCTCGTAGGGCACATTCCTCCAATTCGTGTATACGGGGCCAACAATCATCTTCAAAAACTCCAGGGCCCTAGCTTGTAAGGCCGTCTTGTTCTCCACTATGGTCCCCACTTTGGGGGCCTAATATTCGACGAGCCTTCCTCGCGCCCGCTTACTTGACGCCCTGATATAGACATTTCTTGTAAAAATTGTTGTAATTAGTAGAAACATATGTATGAGATAATGATCAAATCCAAATGAATAAAATCATTAAATTGATTAAAATCCAAATGAATTAAAGCACTAGAAGAATACAAGTCAACGACATTATAAGAATACAAATCCATATCATCAACCAAACTAAGCATTGTTTCAAATAATTGGAATACTTATTATAAATCTGAAAATTGTTTCAAATTTGGGTCATGTCATGGACTTTGAATTAATGCTTAAACTGATTAAAATTAAAATTAAGATATTCACTAACCAACCAACAAATTTTGATTCAAATCCACAAAAACTGATCAAATCCAAATGATTAACAGCATTAAACTGTCGTATAATAATAAAAATAAAGCACTAGAAGAATACAACTAATTGGAATACTTATTACAAATCTAAAAAATATTTTAAATTTGGATTATCATCTAAAATGGATTGATAATCGGTAGGAGCAACCAAGTCATCCACGCTACAGGTTAAACGCTTTGGCGCGTGTAGGACGATTGACTACTGCTCGTTGTTGATATATTCCGAGTAAAACACTTACTTGACCTTTTGAAAATCACAAACAAACGACTCATCGCTCACGTGCTCGTTGATCTTCAACTTGGACAAGTCAACTATGATCAAATTGGTACCAGGATCAACTTTACAAGCATTTTTATCCTCAACTCTTACCCAATCACAGTGAAACACAACCTCTTTGAAGTTTATATAGTCCAATTCAAATATATTTCGGGTGACACAATAGTAAGTCATTTCAGCTTCAACGAGGTTTTTATCTTTCGCGCTCGCTCGAAAATAAGTAAGAGCCTTGTATGACATGCTCGAGTTCGGTACATTTGTATTTTCCTCGTACACCCTTGCACTGAATAGATAACCGTTCAATCGATACTTTTTGTACTCGTGTTCCATGAATAAGGGTCCCGTGGCTATAGGAGCAAGCCTTGATGTCGCATCACCTGTCTTAAAGAGCTGAGATTATAGATAAATTAATTAGGTTAGTTTTAAAGCTTTCTTGTAATATGTCATTTAAAAAGAGACATTCAAGACTGCATTGTAATATTATGAATCCTATTTCCTCCATGTCCTCTAAAGGGTGAGTGAACCTATCCCATTCAAGGCCGCATATTTCTATAATACATTTAGCAACTCATCCACATTGTTCCAATTTGAGGAAAATTCAGCAGCATATTCCTATAGTTCTCCAAGTACACGACATAGATTTGCAAGTGTTCTCGATATTTCAATTTATCAATCGAAATAACACTTAACACCGCATCATCTAGTATGTACCCAAAGAACATTAAGAGATGGCAACACAACTTCGCCTAAAAGTAACACGTGTAAGCCACTAAGAAACATTATTATACAAAAACTATGCTGTCCCAAACTGTTCAAAAGGGACAATTTGATAGATATCATTACAGAGATAATGACTCACGGATGGGTCTAAGGGCTATTGAATGCGTACGCATAAGAACTAGAAGACTGGTATATCTGTGCATTATCTTTAACTTAAGAGGCTTATAACTATGTATAATTTAACTATATACTTTATTTGATAATTAGCGATAACATCGGAACATGCATTATTTGATGATTCAAATTTACAATGAATCAATATGGTGGGAAACAATCTTACATTAAAAAAGTATATACTTTTTAAATGAATAATGTTACACATACAGGAGTTAGAACCGTGTATACTTTTTGAGTGTACGATTATTTCCCACCGTATTGTTATATCACGCGAGTAAAATCTAATTTATCGTGAATTGAATCATTAAATAGTGCATGTTCGACGTTACCGTCAATTACTAAATAAAGTCTATAGTGATGATTTATACATAGTTATGTTTCATTTCGGTTTAATTGTTTAATTGATGTTTTAAAATTTATAGTATGTTTCATCACAACCCTAAATGTTAGAAATATACCTAGGGCCAACCAACTCAATGGCCATCTAGATGTTCAAATTCACCGGTTAACAAAAATTTAAGAATTCCAAACAACAATTTAAATATAAATGCGAAGCAATTCACCACTGCATATATAGAGACATATTTATATATAGATACCTTGAAGAATATTAAAAACCTAAGATATTAAAATCAGCAATGGCGGCGGTCGCCTGAGATCAAGCAAAACTAAAACCCACAGCAACAACAATAAAAAACCCATAAATGCAACATGAGAAATCCATAAAAAACCCTTTATAATGATATAGTTAACATATTCTTTCCTAAATGAAAATGCTAAATATATAACAAACCATGTTATTTTTTTCAAGAACCTACCAAATCCCTTGAATTCATGTTGAATTACGCTCACTACACCAAAACTGTCGAGTTGTCACGGTCATTGACCGTGACAAGTACATCTTGTCAAGGTCAATGATCGTGACAAGGATGGGGGTGTCAACTTCTTTTGTCATGGACTTGTCACGGTCAAAGACCGTGACAAGTTCATTAGACTATGGCCGTAATAAAACCTAAAAAATTGTCACGGTCAAAGACAGTGACAAGTTTATTTGTCACGGACATCGATCGAGATTTTCATACTCCTTTCGGTATAGTATGCAGTCATACACACAAGCATGAATTGATTTATACTTCATTTTCAAACCTTTCAAACTGTTCTTCATAGTAGGATATCTATTTGGAAGGGTATTGTGCTTGGGTAGCAAGCCCTTCACCCAATTCAAAATTCCTATCACGTTAGTGCCAGACAAACCATATTGAGTCTTCAAACTATGCAAACCATCCATGGCATGTAAAGTTATTTAATTTTTCTCACAGCCAGAGTATAACGGCTGGTTCGCCTTAAATTTTAAACTTTGGTAGTCATCCTCAATGTTTATCGCGATATCTTCATGAGCATCTAAACCTTGTATATCGTCAATGACCTCATTCTATTCCACTTCATGAACTCCATACGCGTCATCAACTAAATCCTCTAGCATATTGTGATCTACATTGTCATCCTCCCCTGTACATCTATCCTACTTGTTGAAGGTTGTTGTGAAGGTTGCTTGGGGATAAAAGGAACTTTCGGTTCCCCGTGAAAAACCTAACTTCGATAACTATCTTGCATACCCGATCTTAACAAATGTAGTTCAACTATTTTCCACTCAAACACCTTACCATTCTTACACCTAGCACACGGACACGAAAACTCTTCATCATTATGGCATCTCTTTGCATATTTCACGAATTCATTAGCACCTATGCGAAACACATCCCCTAATCTATTTGTCTCACCCATCCACTCTTTGTATTTAGGACATCCCATCACAACTACTACAAACAATCACCTATTATGGGTAAAATAGCATAAACAAAAGTGTGAATATTTAGTTCCCGTTAGTATAAACAATCACCTATTGAATGCGTACGCATAACAATTAGAAGGCTAGTTTCTATAGGTAAATTTATTTGTGCTTTCAAATTCAAACTCAATTTTAAATTGAAATTGATATTAAATTTGATATATAATATTAATTCCTATTTCCTCCATCTCCTCTAAAGGTTGAGTGGTCCTATCCCATTCAAGACCGCATATTTCTGTAATATACTTAACAACTCATGCATATTGTTCCAATTTGAGGAAAATTTTGCAGCATATCCCCATAATTCTCCAAGTACACAACATAGATTCCCAAGCGTGATTGTTATTTCAATTTATCAATTGAAATATCACTTAACATCGCATCATCTAGTATGTATCCAGAGAACATTTAGATATGACTGCATAACTTCCCCCCAAAGTAACAAGTTTAAGCTACTAAGAATATTATTATACAAAAATTATTCATTCCGAAACTATTCAAATAGAACAATTCGAGAGATCTCATTATAGGGGTAATGACTCTCGAACGGGTCTAAGGCCTATTGAATGTGTACGCATAAGAACTATAAGGCTAATATCTATGCGCACTATAAGTAATTTAAAGTATGTTTCATTTAATTATATCTTATCACAATTCGAGAGATTTCATTTAATTATGTAATTTAAAGTATGTTTCATTTATTTTAAAGTACGCATAAGAACTATGGAATGTTTTAGTCCATTTCATAAGGAGCTAAGGGGATGGTACGTAACACTATGTGACTTCTCGTGAAATTCGATACTACATTAAAAGCATGTTCTGCAGTCTTGTTTTGAAGCAATAAAGAAATACATGTAAGCTGTTAATTTTAAGGTTTTATGATTGCTTTTGAATTGTTTTAAGGAAATTTAGATAGACTAGCCAGCAACTCGAGCGACGTGTGGATGTATTATAGTAATGATTAAAAATACAATAATTAACTAAACTAATAACTAAAGAACTACCAATTTTACATATCTTTGTTTTTTTGGAGTTAACTCAATTCTGTCCCCTCTAACTTTATGGGTTATATAACTTTGCACCCTAAACTTTTAAGTATATCAATTAGTGTTTTGAATTTTTTGATTAGATGCAATGATCCCGGTCAATAACTTGGTAATGTTGTTGGATAAAATTCATCACATTCTCTGCACACGAAAATTAAATTGATCTTATATGTATTCTTAGCATATTGTGGTTCTCAAACGTATTCTTAGCATATTTTATATAATATCTTGTCAATATTTTGTACCAAATACCCAATCAATTAAAAAAATGTTAAATAAATTTTAGAAGTTCACCCAATTCATTTCAAATCAATAATATGAAATTAAATCAATATATATAATCTAGATACTCAATCAATTCAAAACACACACACATACACACACGTAGAAAAACACACCCCTGCCCCTCAGCCCCCCCCCCCCCCCCTTCCCCACCACTACACACACACCCCTGCCACCTGCCTCTCCCCCGACCCTTGCCCCATCACCTCCCCCCCAGCCACCCTACCCCACCAATACACACACACACACACACACCTGCACACATATAGTCACACACACACAAACACACACACAGTCACACACACAGTCACACACACACACACACAAACACATATATATATATACACACACATATACACACACACATACACAAAGGAAAGAGAGAAAGAGAAAAAAATGAACCAGAAAGTATATATATAGAGAAAACCACTGCAATAGAGCGAGGGAGAAAATTGGTGGGAATGAAAACGGTGGGAAAAAAAGAGGGGAATAGGGTTTTAGTCGAAATAATTGTCACGAACCTGTCAAGGTCTTTGACCATGATAACTTTATAAGGTTGTCACGGTCAATGACCATGACAAGTCCGTGACAACTGCTCTTGTCACGGTCATTGACCGTGATAAAAAAATATGTATTTTTTGTGACGGTCAATGATCGTGACAAGGCTGACTGGATCAGAAGTGAGAATTTAACCTTTTTGTTGTAGTAACCATAAACTACTCAAGAACATCACAACAATAATAAAAAATTGAAAAGTAAATTTCATATTTACACAATTAGTGCACCCACTGCCATTCATCCCCCCAAACATCTAACACAATCAATGCACCCACTAACGTAAATTTTAATCTTGATTTTGTGAAATTGAATCATAAAAATGAAAGGAAATGCAAATAAATGAAGAAATATGAAGAATCATACCTGGAAATTTGAAGAAAAGTGACAAATCGCAACAACCTTACACCTAGGGCTGAAATTGCAATACCCCCTAAACCTTACTGCTGAAATCGCCTGAGGAGGGGAGGAGGAACGGAGGTGAGGAGGAGGAGGAGGGGATGAGGAGAGGAGCGGAGGAGGGGAGTTTTTTTGCTGCTGAATTCTCTTGAGAAATTGCCGAGAGAGAGAGAGAGAGAGAGAGAGAGAGAAAATATTCGTGAAAGAAGAGGGAACGACGCTGATTAGGGTTTAATATGTTTTAAAGTTATCGTGGATGTGTCACGGTCATTGATTGTGACATGACCGTGACAATAAATTCGTATTTTGTTGTCACGTTTTTTTACTGTGACAACTCTGGCCGGGTGAAGAGTGACAATTTTTGTATTTTGGTGTAGTTTCAACTGTTTAAAGATGCAAGTATTCATTATATATATGCCTTGAGATCAGTTTGTGAGAACCATTGGTTTTTACTCTACATCTTGTGAGTATCTAGTTCGTGTTATATATTCCGTGTCTAGTTTGTTTACATATGGTGGACTCTGTGTGTGATGGTTGCTGAGCCTGTATCAGTAGATATTGAGATGTGTGTGGACTCACACATTGTGGCACTATGCAAATGGAATCTTGCGTGCACTATGGAGGAGAGGTTGAAGAGTAAAGAACGCCAAGGCTTGCGATGGTGTCGAGTTTGTGTCGTAAGTCTACTGTATGTTTTGTATAATTCCTCATTATAGTGAATTACATTGGCTGGGCCATGCGTGGTTTTTTTCATTTGAGTTTTCCTAATACACTGGGCATTATGCCTTGATTTACTTATTTTATCCTGCACTCACCTAGATGCATGTTTAGGTTAAGATAAAATTAGTTAATCTATTTTACCGCAACAATTGTTTAATTGGTGCTAAGTTGATTTGGGTAAAAATTGTTTAATTGAACTTAAGTTTGAGTGGTTTGCTTGTTTTTCACCCTTTGCCATATTAGAACCCTATAGGGTAATGGACTTTTAGCTTCATTAGTCGCTTTATTTTTGATAAATTACACATAATGTGCATGAGAAATTACCTCACAATTGGCGTGATACATCATGTGCCACAAGTGAGTGCGGTCACTTATCAAACTGATAAGTTAGCTTAAATTTTAGGTTTGTGTAACCAACCGGTTGTTTCAAACAACAAAGATCCCACCCATTAAAACTTCAAATAAGGTGTTTCGCCCTTTTACAATACCATTAAGGTTGATCTTATTTGGTTTTTATAGTTTATAACTCATGTTTAATCGACTAGCTTCTGACAAAAAAATCATATATTGGAAACCCTTCAAGTATTCTTGTGGATGCTAGATCTTCTTGAGACCTTAAAATCACCAAATAATGGCCCTCACGGGCTTGTATTGGGGTAAGGTATTAACAATGATAATGAGAAAATATGTAGAATGGTTTTTCCTCTTTGCTCAGGTGCCTACGTCCACTATGTAAATGCTTTCTTTTTATATATGATATCTTAAGATAATTTTACAAGCATGACCTCCTTTAGGCTTTGGCTAAGGTGGTATGAAGTTGTCTAAGGTCTTTATTATGAACAAAAAACCCATAGGGATTAATGATTGATCATCACGGTATGTTAAACTTTCTTAAGACTCAATAGACTATAATGAGTCAGAGACACACAAGTTTTATTCCTATAATAAAATGTGAAGGGATGAAGCGGTCCTTTCCTTGCTACTCACTCTCTTTATTTGCTTTTAACTCTTTGGTTGATGATGTTGTATTGCTACTTGTTCAATTCCTGTAACTTTCCCCAAGTCTTCTTTATATAAGCATTATCCTTGAGGCAATGAGAAATTATGTATGCAACATAGTTGGCCTTGTACGTTTTTAACTATAGGTATGTAGAAACGTAGTCAATCAAGGGTGACTCTGAGGTAGGTGACACAATGCTTGTTGCTAGTGGGATGTCTGCCTCACAACCTTTGTTATTCTTAGGTCACGAGGTCTTGCGAATGACATACTATGTGTTTTGATAATGAACAAGTGGGACCTAGACATGTAGAGGTATGTTGAGTCTTTCTGAGGCCAATTCTTTACGGATGAAACTTGACTAGGTTCTACTTAGCCTATTCCCAATATTCGAGATGATCATTGAAAAAGTACCACTTAAGTAGTTTAATTCAAGATTAAATTATCTAAATGGCTCCGAACAGTTTTTTGAAGAAACTCTTTTCTTAAAACAAATTTCTTAACACAAGATGTGTATAACAATATAAACGAGTTATTTAAGGTATAGGTTTAGCAGTTTTGAAAACCAAAACTTATGAAGAAATCAAATCAACACAGCCTCAAGAAAGGGATGAGAGGAAGAGGAAGTATGCAAGTACAATTTTCAATGTGGTAAAACCCCACCCAATTGGGCAAATATCCACAGAGGTCTCTACACCTCAAAAGTGAAAATCCACTAAAATAGAGTAACGATTTACAAACTATATAACAATCAAGACACACAATCAAGCCTAATCTAAGTTCAAAAATTATGCCAACTCCTCTGGAGTTTTCTGACTTCTCCCAAGGCTTGTTGATGTTCTCTCAGCTTTGTAACTCCACTCTTTTTAGCTTTACGTCGACTCAAATGTTCAGAATCTCTCTACCAACACTATTTAGTGTTGTAGTGTGAAAGTGTAAGTGGTGATGCGCTCTAAATCAAATGCATGCAGCCTACACACACTTATTACATACCAAATGATTATCAAATTACAAACATATTCTAAAATGCAATGAAGATTTCTAAAATCAGTTTGATGGAAACTCAAGACTTTGGACCCTTCAATTTATCCACAGATCAAGAGGGAATCTTGCTATACAAAAGAGCCAAGATCCTAAACACTTTCGTTATTCGAAAATATTTACAAATATTTCACAAAATTTGAAATAATTGAAAGTGTAAATCCCCAATCAAGATCTTAACTATATCTAAGTCCAGTATTCTCAAAAACTGAAATCAGAAATGATTTTGTTGGTTTAGGGTTTGAAAGAAACATAAAAGCTTAAAACAACCAACAAAATTGAGATTTCTCGAAAGAAGAAATCAAAACCAGCAAGATAAACGAAGTGTATCACAGACTCACAAATCTCAGGTTTCTATGAAAGAAAATAAGATTTGGAAAACGTGACTGGTTGGATAAGAGATTAAAAACAAGAGAGGATGGATCTTCTCAAATCTAGAACTAACTCAACTCTCAGAACTATTTTCAGGTGAGATTTGGCCGGAGTTAGGTTATGGTTTTTATTTTCTCCCTCTTTTTTTTATTCTCTCTCTCTCTCTTCTTTCTTTTTTTCTCTCAAATTTGAGGTGAACAAAAGTTAGAAATGAAAGGATGAAGTCTCCTTTTATACAGGGAAGAGAAGGATATGGAACGTCTCACGCAAATGAACGATCAAAGATTGTATCGAAGGAAATCTAATGGCTATTAAAGCACTGCATTTATAAAAGCTTTGATTGGTTTAAATGTTAATACATAGATCATGTAAGAATGCATGCTGGCCATAGATTAAAACGATCCAAGGGTTCTCAATCATACTCAGCTATGTGAGTTTAAATAAACACAAATCAAACCGTTATAAGTCCAACAAGTGTAAGACTGAGATTACTTAAAAAATGCGTGTTTTTGGTCTTACAGAAATACAAAATTTACCCACAATATTATCTAGCGCTTACGGTTTCTACCCAAGGAAAGTTTTAATAGCTTTTACTAATTACAAAACAATCCACAACATTTATAAAAGACAATTTTAAAATTTTAAAAATTGTTTAAAAAATCTTAGAAACTATCTAAAATATCCCAAAAGTTATTTTAATGGGATTTAACTCACAAACACCCATATTATGAAGAATGCAACACACAAATGCAATCCTAGGTGAGGTGTTGGTGTTCTACCTTTAAGAACAATTTGAGGAATTCAAATGAAGAGTTTGAAGGCTTTTTGGTCAAACTATGATATGACTCAATTTTGTTACTATTTCCAAACTAGATGAGCACCTATATAATATTGACTCAAGTGAGTCAAAGATATAGGGTGCTTTAGTAAAGAGATGCATGGAAGGGATTGAAGACTTGGTATTGACTTCTGTTAAGTGAAATTATCCTCTTAACGAGGGTGCTGAGGTTCTTGAATTCCCATTCAATCCTTAACAAAGGTTATCGATCTTAATCGAGGTCGATGGGCTATTGAGAGCTTTTCTAGGGGGCCATATAACCGGTGAGACCTATCTAGTGGCTCCCGCATGGCTATTGAGGTAAAAGACTATATGACTAAGGATCACTGACCCTTCATATGATCTTAACCTTTAGTTAGAGGTATTTTTATTGGGATATTTAATTATTTGTGTTATAATCAATATCCCCATATTATCTCTTTCATGGGATGATGATGAGTGCATTATTTTATATTATTTATACCCAAATCTAGTCCTTGTTAGGCCCGTTATATTATAAATAATGGTCTTTTAAAGCCGTTTTTGTTATTTAGAAGAAAAATGCAAGTTTGAACATAATTCGAGTTAATAATGCAATTTTAGCAACCATGGGGTATATTTATACCGTAAATAAATAAACTCATTTTAATTATTAGTTCTTCTTGATACTGTCCCTATTTGTATATCTTTTTTTATCTTGTAGGCCAATTCGCAATTGCTGTTTAAAAATACTTAATTCAAAGCAGTTACAACAAGAATGCGGTCAAATACGTAAAAGTTAAATTCTATGTGATCCGAGACACGAGTTCTCAATAAAAGTCAAGCCCTTACCAATGTTCCAAACCATTTACACCTCTCACATCCTTTGTACGTATGCGTGTTGTATATATATATATATATATGTGTGTGTGTGTGTGTGTGTGTGTGTGTGTATAACTATGTATATATATAACTGAGTGTATGTATAAAATTACACATATATAACTATATAACTATATAACTTTATAACTTTATAACTATATAACTATATAACTATATAACTATATAACTATAACTATATACACATATGTGTGTGTGTGTGTGTGTGTGTGTGTATAACTATGTATATATATAACTGAGTGTATGTATAAAATTACACATATTTAACTATATAACTATAAAACTATAACTATAACTATAACTATAACTATATACACATATATAACTGTATAACTATATAACTTTATAACTATATAACTATAACTATAACAATAACTATAACTATATATAACTATATAACTATATAACTATATATATATATATATATATATATAGAGAGAGAGAGAGAGAGAGAGAGAGAGAGAGAGAGAGAGCAACTCTCATACATACCAATTATACATATCGCCGGCGCAAATCATTTTTTTATAAATATTAAAAAAACTATTTTTGAGTTGAGTTTTTTTATGTGGTATTTAAACATTTCAAGGGACCTATATAAAAAAACCAACTCAAAATAACCTTTTTTTCTATTTAAAAAAACCACTCAAACTTTCGCAGCTTTTAAAGTGCTTTAAAAGCTGCAAAAGTTTGACCGATTTTTTTAAAATAGCAAAAAAAATTATTTTGAGCTGATTTTTTAATATGGGTCCCTTGAAATATTTAAAAGTCATAAAAAAATCCAGCTGAAAAATAATTTATTTACTTTAAAAAAAAATTGATATGTATACTTAGTATATACTGGAGCCTCTCTCTCTCTCTCTCTCTCTCTATATATATATATATATATATATATATATGTGTGTGTGTGTGTGTGTGTGTGTGTGTGTGTACACACACACACACACATCTAACCCGAGACCCACCCCCACTATCTCTCTAACTTACATCCACACCCACCCACCATCCAACTAATTAGCTCAACACCACCCGATGCAAAACCACCCAACACACACAACTCACCAAATAAAAACCCATGCCACCCAACTACCCCCCACGCTGGCAGCCCCCACCGCTCAACTACCTCACTTACCCCACGCACAAACATACCAATTGTCTCTCTCTCGTGTATACTAGCTCACACACCACCAATCAATACCCACCTATATTATCCCACCAAACCAAATCAATATCCCATACCCCCCCACCCCACAAACTCATTTTTCCCCCCACCTTATATCTGTATACACACTCAAAGAAGCATAAAGCATTGAGATAAAAATAATGGAGAGACAGACAAAATCAGGATGACAAAAAAATGGATGCATTTATTGTCAAGAGAATATATCTTTAAAGAGTGTTATTGTTGAAAGAGTCCTCTTTAAATAGGGGATAATATACCATTTTTGAAGAAAGGAAGAGAGTGTGCTACATACACAATTTGTGCTATAATTTTATAGGGAGAAATTTCGTATAGTTAAATTTTTAGGAGCACTAAAAATATTATACCTTGTGTTTTATTTTTTTAGAGAATTAAGGTAAAGGTCATGTTCCTTCCTATATTTGGATTTTTAGGACAATGATTTTCAAGTTTATAAATCTAGTCCCTGTGGTATAATAACATTTATAAATCTAGTCCCTGTGGTACAATATCATTTATTTTTTTGGTCCGCGCGAGCGGCACTATTTTTCACTATTTTTCATGAAAATTTTAATACATGGACTAAATTTATAAAATTATATGGAGTGTCCTAATTTTATACACTTTGAACATCATAAGGACACTTTCACAAAATCCCCTTTATTTTTTAGTGTTTGTAAGACAATTTGTGTACAAGTTTAGGAGGAACTTTGTGTATTGGCATGCAAGTTTTGGACTCGAATTCTTGTAAATTGATTTATATTAATTATAATTATTATTTTATCTTGCAATAGTTGTGTTTTAATTATGATGCTAGCATAGTTTAGTTACTAGGATTAAGCAAAATTATCATCATTAATTACTATTACGTGTTTAGTTTAATTTCGTTATAATTTTCGACATGTTTTAATTGAAATAAAAATTCAGTATTCACTTAAAACGACAAGAGAGTGTATTTTAAACCTTCAAAATTGTTTGATAATTCACATTTTAAAAATTTAAGTGTGTGCTTTTTAATGGGTTATACTTATATTAAATTGTTTGAAATCTGTACGCCCCTTTTTCTACGTGTGCCTTAGGTGAAAATAATTTTTCCAAAAAACAAACTTTTTCAAATTTTAATTCGCATCAATTTTGTGAATAAATTTTACTTAACCCAAATTTATCTTGTTAATCCTAAACAGGCATCTAAGTGATTAAGCAAGTAAAATAAAGTAAAGTCCACAATGTCTGTGTATGAGGAAATCACTAAGGGAAAAATCTCAGACGTCCCTAGCTAGACAATCACTATGATACGATTTTATAAAGTACATACAGTAGATCTAGTCAATGACTCGATACCCCATAAGCCTTGACGCTCTTCTATGCTTCAACCTCTCTTCCACAGTGTAACACATAAATCCTTCCACGCCAGGTCCACAACACACAACTCCACGTATGCCTTGGTATCCACCGATGCATCTTTGGCAAACGTTTATAATTCGAAACATAGCGTCCACCGCAAAACTCGATGAAACAATGTTCAAAGAATGAACAAACTCCATATGGTGCTAAACACAAGATCTCTATTGCACATGTATATGAAAGATCAAATCTTGAAACATAAGGGATGTTTTTAGACTTTAAAAACCTTTGTAAACAAGTGCAGAAAAACGTAACTATTTGTTCCCTAATTTTTGTTCTGCACCCCCAAAATTCTGAGAAGAAAATGTCGTAAATAAAAAACTTTAAGTCGGCAAGTCGTTAGAACGAGATATGTATATCGTTCGAACGATATAGCCAACTAGTTAGAACGAGATGTCCATGTCGTTTGAACAATAGTCAAATGTCGTTTGAACGACTGTTAAAGTCGTTTGATCCTTCTAAACTCAAGGGAAAGATCTACATGACTCTAAAACGAGTTTATCTCAGAATAAACGAAGTTAAAACCTTTTTAACATTTTAAAATCATTTTTTAACAAAATAACGTCCTTAAAATATTTTTCGAGTTCCATTAACATTATGCATCTTTACATGAGAGTATCTCAGAATGTAATGTGATATGAAAACGTGAAACTTGCACCAATAAACACGGCATGATCTATCTTGAAGCTTGGCCGCAATGTCTTCAAAATAACACGTCATAGACTATGTAGGTATCGTGACAAGTAAAAATCTATCTATAACTCTAACTGGATTTTGTCTGGAATAATGTCAATACATACAAATTGATATTACTTGGAAATTTGTCCTTACAAATCTCCCCCTTTGGCTATTTCGGGACAAAAACAATGGTTAAGATCATTCTAAGCATCTATAATTATGACCAAATGTCCTAGCCACATGGATAATGAAATTGGGGGGGGGGGGGAGTCCAAGCACACCAATATGCCATATCAAACAAGAAAACTCATGACACGAAAATCAACCGAAAGTCTTTTTATGTTTTTTAAAACACATTTTTGACTCAAAAAATAAAATCTTTTTGTATTTTCTCAAATATATATAAAACCAAAAATCTTTTTGTATTTTTCAAATAAGACTCAAATAAATGAAAAAATATAATACAAAGAGATACACATGTCATAACACTAGCAAGATATATATCATGGAGCAAAGACTAGCGTATGACAAACATGGCTAACACAATCATCCATTAGATTTAGCATTAGAAGTATCATGTGCAACTAAACGAGTGTCATGAAGTTTAATTCCTAAAGCCACTAAGTTCGATTTCCTAACCCAAGTAGGTGTGAAATCACACATGGGGGTTTTGGGAACCATACGACTTTAAACTTCGTAGGAGCATTTTTAAGGTCATATCAATAACGTCTAAGGTGACCCTTCCTACCGCAATGAGTGCAAGTGAAAACACGGTGAGTAATGCAACCTAAATGTGGACATTTCCTAACGTTCCTCGTTGGCTCTTTCACATGATTGGTATTGGATTTGGGAGTGGGTTCAATACGATCATCAAAGCCTATACCACACTTATCATCCTTGATTTTGATGGTGCCTAAAATCCTATCCAAATTTTTCGACCTTGCCTCCAAATCAAACTTCACTTTACTCGAGTCTCTCAATCTCTCCTCAAGCTCATTAATTGTAGACTCAAGCAAACGCCTAGACTCCTCAAACTCTAGAATCTCTTTCCTTAAAGCCTTCATCAAACCATGAAAACTATCTCTCTCACCTTTAATGTATTCTAGTTTCTCCCGGAGAGTCATATCCCGTGCCTTAAGATCCTCAATCAATGCATCATTATTTACTAAGGCACACTCTTTCAACTTAGCTTGAAATTTCAAGTTATCCTTTTTCACCTTTACCACTTCCTCATACAAATCATTAAAGGCAACTTGCAACTCTTTAACATATATCTCTTCCTCTTCACTAGGTAATCCCTCACTCTCTTGCGATTCACACAAAACGTCCTTGGAAGTGTCATTCACATGAGAATCTTCATGAGAAGATTTATCATCATCACTCACATGACATGCCATAAACGCTACAAAGTTGTGCTTAATGGAGGAAATTTCTCCCTCTTCCGGTTCACTATCACTTAAGGTGGCATTATATGCTATCAGTTTCTTACCCTCCTTCTTAAGTCTAGTGGGGCACTCCGCTAACTTATTGCCATAACCCTCACAACCAAAACACTTACTGATTCCGCACGAATACTGTATTTTTCACCCCTTATACTTATGCATTTTAGTCCCCTCGGATACCTTAATTCCTATATTTATGCTCGTTATCCAGACAGCCTCCGTTTTATATGTTAACATGCTATATGAGGTATAATTGTACTTTTATAGGTATTTTGGTGCTTAGTGGGAAGTTTGATGGCTTTTCGGTGAGATTTCGTCGACTTTTGCAGCTTCGTAGGTATTTTAGTAATTTCAGCATTTGGGTTTCAATCCCGAACTCTTCATGGAAGTTTAATCCCTTTTATTTCTTATCGTGTGGCCATCGATGGTGCATGATTCCGATGTATAATTAATGAGTTATGGCATTTTTAGGATGGTTTAGACTTCAAAAGCACACTCATGGGCACATTCAAGGGAATTTTAGTATATTCATAATTTAGTTTTTTGTCCCAATGTCTTCTTGGATGTTGTTACCCTCTGATTTATCTTAGCGTAGCCTCTAACTGTGCGTCATTCCGAGTTATAACGAAGAAGTTACGACATTTCCCCTAAAGTTGGACAAAGCTGCAACAACCAGACCTGTAGGGTGCGAATCGATTCGCTAAAGTGCGAATCAATTCGATTTGCACCAGAATCAATTCGATTTGCTTCCCCTATTTTCGAATCGATTCGGTTTCTTCCGAATCGATTCGGTCCCCTATTTTCATCCTTCTTATTTACAAGTTCGCCACCTAGGGTTTTTGTATAAATACATTTTCATCTCATTTTGATGAGAGAATCAATCATTTTAGCTTAGTTTTAGTTAGGGTTTTGGGGTGTTGTGAGCTCATTTCTTCCTCCTCTTTGGGTGCTTCCCAGTATTGGGTTGTAAGTGTACTATTCATCATCCCTACCATTAATATAGTTGTAATTCCTTATTTTCTTCATTTGTATTTCATTTTCATGCCTAGTTAATTTGTTTTGTTCATTTATTTATTATTTTCTTTAGTTAATTTGTTGTTCAAAGTAGTTTAATTCATGTCTAGTCCGTAGTATATGAGTTGGGGTTGCGTTTCCTCCATTAATGGGCGTCGAGCTCCGAAAGTTAGGTTTCGCATAATATTGCGTTTAATTGAAACCTCGAGTATGAAAGTCAGATTGTTATGCGTTTAAATTTCTTTGTCAAGCAATGTTAGTATTTATAGCGATAATTCGAATTTAATCCGTGTGTAACCATTTTAGGTTAAATGTTTAATTTTGCAAATTTACGTTAAATTCCTTATTGTGTGATGTTTATGCTTAATTGAATTTGCTCGGTTAAATGCTTTTGAACCGAAATTCTAATTATTAGTTGTTTACCCTGTGTGGTTGGAATGCAATCCCAACTCCCGCTTTTATATTGTTTAGAGTTAACTTCTTTATTTCCCTTTTCTCCGGAACACCCCATCACATTTACACTTTTATTTTTGAAGTAGTAAATTAATTAAAATCTGTACGACATTTCCTGTGGATTCTTGATACTCGACTTACTGCTATACTTGTATCGCAAGTGCAATCGTAATTTAGGTTTTTTGTATTAAGGCGGTGAAACGAATTCAACAATTAGCGTTTTAACGCGACGCTACTTTTCACGCTTAATTAAAATGGCGCTAAAGTGCAAATCAATTCGATTTACACCAGAATCATTTTTTTTTTGCTTCCCCTGTTTTTGAATCGATTCAATTTCTTCCGAATCGATTCGGTCCCCTGTTTTCAGCTTTCTTATTTACAAGTTTTCCACCTTGGGTTTGTTTATAAATACATTTTCATCTCATTTTGATGGGAGAATCAATCATTTTAGCTTAGTTTTAGTGAAGTTTTTGGGTTGTTGAGAGCTCATTTCTTCCTCCTCTTTGGGTGTTCCCCATTATTGGGTTGTAATTGTACTATTCATCATCCCTACTGTTAATATAGTTGTAATTCCTTATATTCTTGCTTTGTATTTCATTTTCGTGCCTAGTTAATTTGTTTTGTTGATTTATTTATTGTTTTATTTAGTTTATTTTTTGTTTAAAGTAGTTTAATTCATGTCTAGTCCGTAGTATATGGGTTGGGGTTGCGTTTCCGCCATTAATGGGTATCGAGCTTCGAAAGTTAGGTTTCGCATAAAATTACGTTTAATTGAAACCTCGCATTTTAAAGTCGTATTGTTATGCATTTAACTTTTTTTGTCAAGCTACGTTTGTATTTATAGTGATAATTCGAATTTAATCCGCATGTGACCATATTCGGTTAAATGTTTAATCTTGCAACTTTGGGTTAAATTCCTTATTATGTGATGTTTATGTTTAATTGAATATGCTCGATTAAATGCTTTCGAATCGAAATTCTAATTATGAAGGAGTGCGCTTGCGTTCAAATAAAGAAATTATTTAATTAAACTCAGTTTTTATCAATTAAGTCCTAAACATGCATCTAGGCGTGATTGAAGATGATAAAATCAAGCAAGAACATTCAAACACACACATGTGAGTAAAAATCCCTTAAAAGGACAAAACCTTTTATTTTCACTATAATTTTGTAAGATACGGTTACACGAATTATAATGAAAATACAGTGTGATAGAAATACCCACAAGCGACGGTTCTGTAGTCGGCGGCTGTAATCTCCCTCGGGAAATCCAGATAAACATCAATGAAGAAGGAAGACGGCTTCTCCACAAGGTATGAACAAACACAAGGTTGTGTTCTTGGGTTACAAAAGGATTCACATAGATTTGTCAATGATATGTGAATCAAAACATGAGTATTGGGACTCAAAAATATGAAGACTAGAGCAATTAGAACTCTCAAAATCGTCTCTCCAAGTCTTGTGAAATAACTCCCCCGAAGTGGGATTTTATAAGGAAACCAAAAAGAGTTTCACGATTTTAAAACACTTGCCAGCGTCAGGTACCTCGAATCGGGTTGGGTGTACCGCGAACCGATTTGCCCCCTGAACCGGTTTGGCCTTCGGCTCGCAAAAATTCGCTAGAACTTGGGCATTAAACACTTAGCATTTTTCCAAAGTTTTTTTCTCGGGATTTTCTCCATTTTCAAAGGGCCATAACTTCTTCACCATAGTCGGATTGAGGTGCCGTTTCTTCCAGTATCTTCGTTGCGGCGAGATCTTCAACTTTCCAGTTGACCGGACCTTCGGACGGTGTCTGTAAAATTTCGAAAATTCCCTTGAACATTCATATCTTGCCTTCTTTCACTGTTTTGACTTCTCTTGCCTACCTCTTGCATAAAGTCCCCAAAATCATGGAATGTGAAGTCGTTGAGGCAGATGTGGGACACATGATGGAGATAATGAATGCTTGATTCTCGAAATTCGGATTGAGGCCATCGTGTGAGATCGTGAAGAGTGGTGCCAAATGTAGCAGCGTATGACATACACAAATATAATATAATAGACATGGGAAATATGTCCTTACAAATTATTAGTTTTTTAGCCCGTGTGTTGGGAATGCGATCCCGACTCTCGCTTTTATATTGTTCAGAGTTAACTTCTTTATTTTCCTTTTTTCTCTATAACATCCCATCACCTTTTACACTATTATTTCTGAAGAAGTAAATTAATTAAAATCTATACGACAGTCCCTATGGATTCTCGATACTCGATTTACTGCTATACTTGTATCGCAAGTGCAGTTGTAATTTAGGTTTTTGTATTAAGGTGGTGAAATAAATTCAATGATTAGCATTTTGACTCGACACTATTTTTCATGCTTAATCAAAATGACGCCGTTGCCGGGGAGTGTGTTTTAGATTGTAATTGTTTTATTATTTTGTAGTATTTTTTCTTTGTATTTGTATTATTTGTTTTAACCTTTTTTGCGAGATAGCATACTTGAGCGGTAAGAAACTTTGATTCGCGATTGCTCATTTTTTTTCTCGGATTCTCCATCTACAAACAACGAGGTAATCATGTCCTACTACTACAGTTATTACGGTCATTCTAATGATTCTTACTTTGGGGATAGTTTTCAAATTTTCCATTTTCAAGATTTTCTTGAGAATGAAAGACTTGAAAGCATTTATCGGAATGAAAATCATTATTGAGAGCTTGAGTTGGATTCATTATTCGAATCTAATGACGATTCTTATTCCGATACTTTTGAAGATGAGTTTCAACCAAATGAGGATTTCGATGTTCTAGAGCCAAAGAATCCTACTTTGGAAGAAACTTTTCTTCTTTACTCCCAAGGTTTGGAATGCCTTAATGGTGTTGGATTAAGATTTGAAGCACTTTCCGATGAGATGGATCCTTTGCCGCTAAACAACAAGGAGGTGGAAACTTGTGTTTCACCTCAATTTTTCAAAGAATTTATGATCGATTGTGAATTTTTCTCCCCCCAAATTCAATCTCCTTACGATGATATGTTGACTGAGATTGAATTTATTTAATCACCATATTCTTTTTCCGTTATTGAACCTTTAGATTTACCGGTTTATTCCTATGAGTCGGTAGAAACTTTTAAAACTTCTACACCTTTTGCCGACGAGGACTCTTTGTCGGATTTGTTTTCCAAGATGGATTGTATCCCCATGTGTGCACCACCTCCCCTTCCAATTGAAAAACCAAGGGGAGGAGAACTCAATTTTCTTGGATCCCAAGTGTACCTCTCCCCCTTGTTATCCAAATCCCCCATCGTCTGCCCAAAATTGATAATTGGAGATGGTTCATTTCTTACGCCTTACACATGCCTTCCGCTGTTCAAATGAAATTCCTATTTGTTGGGAGGCATAATATCTTTGGAGGGTCAACCGTTGATCTTCCAAAGTCAAAATATTGTTTGGGTGGATCCTCAATTATTTTGACTTCTAGTGTATAGTTAGTGTGAAGTTCAAATAATAGGTTGTAAATAGTTGTTTTTTTTATTCTTTCTTTCTTTAGTTTTTCTTTTCTTTTAATTTAGTCTAGTGTATTTAGTTAAACCTTTTGTTATTGCTTTTCGTTATGCTCAGTACTAACTGTTTTGTAGATTCTTTGGACTTGTGCTTATTGGGGATCGCTCCAATTTTGAGTAATATCATTCTTTTCCTATGTTTGTGTTGTGTTCTTAATGCGCATTGAGGACAATGTAACATTTAAGTTAGGGAGTGTGGGATATTCTATCCATGTATTTGTTTTGTCCATGGATTTGATCACTTATTAGTTACTAAGTATACCTTTTTGTTAAAATTTGAAAAATTTCAAATATATTTTCTTTCTTTTTTCTCTTTTGTTGGGCATTTTGCCTTTGTTTTCGATGATAAATTTCAATAAATGTCCAATCCAATTGACAACTCAATGATGCATGTTCCTGATTTCTGAAGTTATTAGAATTTAGTCCTCAAATCATGGATATTATGAATAACTTCATGAATTAAACTTTATCCCATGAGCACATGCGATTTTTTTGTTATATTGATTTGGTTTAAGATTTTTATAACTAGGTAATCTTTTGTTGCATTGTATATACTTACAGCGAGTGAGATTAGAGACTTACCTTCATTTATGAGTGTATACACTATTCTTTCCTATTTGAAAGCGTTGAATTCGTCGGTAATCTCTCTATTCTTTCATTGATCGTTCATTAATTGAGTTTATATCTTGAAATGTGTTACTTGAGCATGATTTTCATATATTTTGACTCGAGAATTACGTAAACTTTATGAAATGATCATAGTCAATCTTTGTTATATCACCCATATTAACCTTGACCTCACCTTTAATGTTTCCATAGTCAACCCCTTTGAGCCTAAATAGTAGCATTTCGTTTCGTTACCCAAAATCCCATAACCAACTCCAAATTAACGTTATATACCATACATATTACATTCCTTACCTTTGTTTGGAATGTTACTTGGGATTGAGTGATGTTCTTGCTTTGTGGTTGCAATTTGAGCATGAAAAGATTGAGAAAAGAATGGTGAAGAAAAAGAAGTGAAAAAGAGAAGAAAAAGGGAAAGTATAAAAGAAAAGAAAAGAGAAGAAAAAGTGAGAAAAAGAAGAAAATAAAAGAAAAGAGAAAGTTTGTATATATTATGTATATAGTTCAATAATCCTTGTTGCTTCCAATTGCTATATTTCATGTTTGTTTGGAACTTATTTTCTAATTTTTGATGTTGGCCGCAATCTCCCATTATCCCAAGTTTTTCATTTCCAAATACTTTGAATACGTACATATTTCCTTCATTTCATAACCCGAGCCTAGGCTACATTACAACCCTATAAAGTCCTATGTGATCCTAGGGTGAATTTAATTTAAAAGTTTAAATAGTTTTGATAATCTGTTAAAATACATTTTGCCTCTTTTAATGAGCGATATCTTTCATTGAGAATACATGTTTTTATTTCCTATATAGCTTTCTTCATTTGTGACAGGTGCATGACCTAGTTTTCATGTACATTTAATCTTTATACCCGCATGTCCCGTGTATTACCTCTCCTTTCATAATAATTTCATTTGCTGAGTGTAATGCCCATGAGGACTGATTATATGCATGTTTTATATTTATCTGGTTTATTTATGTTTTGGCCAAATCATACTTTGCATCTGCTCGCTCCCCTCCCACACTTTTAAGGTTTCAATTCTATGAAGTTCTTTCTATATTGTTAATAACAATGGACTTTTGTTTGAATTCGTTTGATATGCTAATAAAACGTTTGAAATATTTTTCGTATTGTTGAGTTTGTCGCATGTTGATTGGGCATATTTTGAGGAAACCATATGATGTTTGTGGGGTTTATCCGTGAAAACCCTCACGAGATGACACTCGTCCACTTGGGTAATCTAGGAGTTTGACAACTTATTGAATATGCTAAATACAATCGTTCGCCCGCAAAAGTGGCATTTATCGCTTTTGTACATATTTCCTTTTTTTTGGTTTGCTTGGAGTTCTTTTATCTTTATATTTCATTGTTAGGGACTAGCAATGTGTAAGTTAGGGGTGTGATTCGACACGAATACTATATTTTTCACCCCTTATACTTATGCATTTTATCCCCCTCGGGTACCTTTATTCCTATATTTATGCTCATTATCCAGACAACTTCCGTTTTATATGTTAACATGCTATATGAGGTATAATTGAGCTTTTGTAGGTATTTTGGTGCTTAGTGTGAAGTTCGATAGCTTTTCGGTGAAATTTCGTCGACTTTTACAGCTTCGGGGGAATTTTAGTAATTACATCATTTGAGTTTCGATCCCGAACTCTTCATGGAAGTTTAATCCCTTTGATTTCTCTTCGTACGGCCATCGACGGTGCATGATTCCGATGTATAATGAAAGAGTTATGGCATTTTTAGAATGGTTTTGACTTCAAAAGCACACTCAAGGGCATTTTAGTCATTTCATAATTTGTTTTTTTGGCCTAATGATTCCTTGTATGTTGTTTACCTCTGAGTTATCTTCGCGTAGCCTCCGACTGTGCCTCATTCCGAGTTATAACAAAGAAGTTACGGTATTTTTCGTAAAGTTGGACAAAGCTGCAGCAACTAGACCTGTAGGGTGCGAATCGATTCGATTTGCACCAGAATCAAATTTTTTTGCATCCCCTATTTTTGAATGGATTCGGTTTATTTCGAATTGATTCGGTCCCCTGTTTTCAGCCTTCTTATTTACAAGTTTGCCACCTAGGGTTTGTGTATAAATACATTTTCATCTCATTTTGATGAGAGAATCAATCATTTTAGCTTAGTTTTAGTTAGGGTTTTGGGGTGTTGAGAGCTCATTTCTTCCTCCTCTTTGGGTGTTCCCCATTATTGGGTTGTAAGTGTACTATTCATCATCCCTACCATTAATATAGTTGTAATTCCTTATTTTCTTGCTTTGAATTTCATTTTCATGCCTAGTTAATTTGTTTTGTTCATTTTTTTATTATTTTCTTTAGTTAATTTGTTGTTTAAAGTAGTTTCATTCATGTCTAGTCCGTAGTATATGGGTTGGGGCTGTGTTTCCTCCATTAATGGGCGTCGTGCTCCAAAATTTAGGTTCCGCGTAAAATTGTGTTTAATTGAAACCTCACGTATCAAAGTCGGATTGTTATGCGTTTAAGTTTCTTTGTCAAGCAACGTTAGTGTTTATAGTGATAATTCAAATTTAATCCGCTTGTAACCATTTTCGGTTAAATGTTTAATCTTGCAACTTTGGATTAAATTCCTAATTGTGTGATGTTTATGCTTAATTGAATATGCTCGGTTAAATGCTTTTGAAGCGAAATTCTAATTATTAGTTGTTTAGCCCGTGTGCTAGGAATGCAATCCTGACTCTCGCCTTATATTGTTTAGAATTAACTTCTTTATTTTTCCTTTTTCTCCATAACACCCCATCACCCTTTTCACTTTTATTTCTGAAGTAGTAAATTAATTAAAATCTATACGACATTCCTTGTGGATTCTCGATACCTGAGTTACTGTTATACTTGTATCATAAGTGTAGTCGTAATTTAGGTTATTATATTAAGGCGGTGAAAGAAATTCAACGATTAGCATTTTGATGCGACGCTACTTTTTATGCTTAATAACTTACCCGACTCATCCGTCTTATCATTCTCACTTCGATTCTTAAGGACATGATCCGCCTTGTTGTTCTTGAATTTCTCAAATCTTTCGGCTTCTTTCGATTGCTTTTAGAACTTAAGAAACTTTTTGAACTTCTTTGCCAACAAAGATACATCTTCGAAATCGGTGTCAGAATCATCATCCGAGACTTTTGTCTCCTCCTTCCGGACTTTCAAAGCAAGGCCCTTTCTTTATTTAGGACTTCTTGGAGGTAAACATGTCAAGTTCATAGGTTTGTAAGTCACCTACAATCTCTTTTAGTTTCGTTGATTAAAGCGTACAGAAGGAGTTTAAAATGGTCACTTTTTGATCAAATCTACTAGGCAATGACCTGGATATTTTCTTTATGACTCGATTGTCGAGTATTTTCTCTCCTAAGTTAAACGACGAGTAGACAATATGGGACAATCTAGTGGAAAACTCATCAAACGTCTCATTATTTAACATTTTAATCGTCTCAAATTGGGTGGTGAGGTTTTGAAGTTTAGATGCCCTAACCGTGCAAGTTTCCTTGTGAGTGAGTGTAAGAACATCCTAAGACTCTTTTGATATCTCCCGCATCATAATACGATTATACTCATCCAGGGTGACAGGTGAAGAAATAACATTAAAACATTTAGAATTATAAAATGCAAGTCTATATTTGGCTTCGGTCCATGGTCAATAGGTTTTAAACTAATGGCTTATCCATCTCTCGTGATCGGCGGGGACCACCGTTTTTCTACCACTAACCAAACACGCTCATCCATGGCTTTAAGTGCATTCTTCATTCGCATTTTCCAATATGCATATTTAGTGCCA
This sequence comes from Sambucus nigra, assembly GCA_949130495.1. NCBI lineage: Eukaryota > Viridiplantae > Streptophyta > Magnoliopsida > Dipsacales > Adoxaceae > Sambucus > Sambucus nigra. Next base: position 238,842,941 of record OX422211.1, read on the forward strand.
TAAAAAACATGAGTTCTAAACGCGTCAAATTTTTCGAAATTTATACCCACATGCACACTGGATCACACGCACAAAAAAAATATTTTCTAGTTTTGATACTAATTTGTAGGCCCCTTTTTATGTGTGCTTTAGGTGAAAACACTTTTTTCAAAAAAACAAACTTTTTCAAATTTTTATTCGCATCAATTTTGTGAACCAATTTTACTTAACCCAATTTTATCTTAGTAATCTTAAACGTGCATCTAAGTGATTAAGCAAGTAAAATAAAGTAAAGTCCAAAACGTCGACGTACGAGGAAACCACTAAGGGAAAAAACCTCGGACGACTCAATCGAGACAATCGCTATGATACGATTTTATAAAGTACAGACAATAGACTTACTCAATGACTCGATACACCACAAGCCTTGAAGCTCTTCTATACTTCAACCGCTCCTACATAGTGCAATGCTGAAATCCTTCTACACCAGGTCCACAATACATGAGTTCACGTATGCCTCAGTACCCACCGATGTAGCTTTGGCAGCCATCTACAATTCAGGACACGGAGTCCACCGCTTCTTCACCACAAAACTCGACGAAACAATGTTCAAATAATGAACAAACTCGAGATGGTGCTAAAAACAAGATCTCTATTGCATATGTATAGGAAATATCAGATCTTGAAACACAAAGGATGTTTTTAGACTTAAAAAACCTTTATAAACAAGTGCAGAGAAATGTAACTATTTAATCTGTAATTTTGGTTCTGCACCCTCGAAATTCTGAGACGAAAATGCCTTAAATAAAAAACTTTAAGTCGTCAATTCATTAAAACGAGATGTGTATGTCGTTCATATGATATAGCAATCTCGTTAGAATGATATGTCCATGTCGTTTGAACGATAGTCACGTGTCATTTGAAAGACTGTCAAAGTCGTTTGATCATTATAAACTCAAGGAAAAGATCTACACGACTCTAAAACGAGTTTATCTCAGAATAAACGAAGTTAAAAACTTTTAAAAACATTTTTAACATTTTAAAATCATTTTTAAACAAATTAATTAAACTTAAATTAAACTTACCGAAATTATCTAAAGTTAAATTAGCACCAAATTAAACTATTGTGAGATTTAAACCAATTTTTATCTTGATTATCCTAGCATGCATCTGAGGTGATTTTTACAAGATAAAAATAACCAATCTCACTACGCCACGATGTACGAGGAAAACCCACAACGGATAAAATCTTTAAAGGTCCCGGCCTAACAAATCCACTAGGTACGGTACATTTACAAAGACAACGACAAGAAGACTTACAACACTCGACTTGACTCCTTCAATCCCTAGCGCTTCCTTCGCTCTTCGATATCTTCCTCGTAGATAACTCCGGAGTCCACCAGAATCTTGGAGTTCACCAAAGGAGGCATAACCCACTGTCAACCACACACGGTGCCTTTCACCATGTGAGAACGCCGCAGCAAATTTTTCTCCTTTTTGGGGTAGAGAAGAAACCAAACTGTCTTCTTTATGGGTAGAGAAGAAAAACTGGCGCCAAACACTCTCCAAGAATATATATATATATATATATATATATATACACACACACACATATACAATCAGGCTCTAATGCGGACGCAACTTGCGGATTTAACTTGCGGACGGATTTTTTCGTATTTTTTTAAAATAGTAAAAAAACTTTTTTCGACTTGATTTTTTTTGTTGTATTTAAACATTTTAGGGGACCCATATAAAAAAATCAGCTCAAAATGAATTATTTTGCTATTTTTAAAAAATTGGTCAAACATATGTCAGTTTTTAAAGCTCTTTAAAATTGACATATGTTTGACCGATTTTTTAAAAAAAGTAAAACATTTCATTTTGAGCTGATTTTTTTATAGGGGTCCCATGAAATGTTTGAAAACCAAAGAAAAAAATCAAGTCAAAATTTAATTTTTTTCTATATTTAAAAAATACACAAAAATCCGTCCGCAAGTTAAATCCGCAAGTTGCGTCCGCATTAGAGCCAGGCTATATATATATATATATATATATATGGGAACTTGGATTTAAATACAAACAAATATTGGGTGTAAAAACTTGGTTTTGTTTTAATGATTAGCCATTTTTTAACAAACACCAATGGAACTTTTTCTTGGAAGAATTAATCCCGCAAAAAATCTCTAAGAGAAGGAAAAAGTTATGTCAAAAAGTTATTTCCTGCACTTTTTTTTATCACGTAAGAGGTTAGTGGGAAAAGTGGGAAAGTGGGAAAAAACTGATAAAAAAATTGTTCCCGCTGAAATCTCGTTCGAACGAGAATGTTCGAATAAGATTTATGAACGAAACATCGAACGAAAAAGCAGAGAACAACACGTTGGATAAATTGTTCGAACGAAACTTCTAATGAGAATTCATAAAAGATCTCGTTAGAATTGTCGTTTGAATGACCTCGTTCGAACGAGAAAAAAATCGTTCGAACGACTTTTCAGAAAACTGAATTTTGCTAATTAAGCCCAGAAACTTTTATGTAAAGTTTTAAAATGATTTTATGAAAAGTAAAAAGTCGTTATATAAAAATGTTTACACCCAAACAAAATTTTCAATGTCCTAAATATATATAATTTGCATTCATACCTTTGGAGACCTTGGAATGATATAATATTGATGATGTGAAACATGGCACTTGAAACCCGACAATAATGAAACTTTATTTCTTGGCCGCTACGTCTTCAACACTTCAAATACGTCATAGGCTTGATAGGAACAAACTTTTATTCTATGACTCAAATGGTTTTATTCGAAATTAAGCCAAAACTACATATGGACTCAATTGGAAATTTGTGTCCCTTTAAATCTATCTACGACTCAAATTGGATTTTGTCCGGAATAATGCCAATACATACAAATTGACACTACTTGGCAATTTGTCCTTACAATATCTCATACTTAAATACAACGTTAAAATTTAAAACTTGACAATTTTTAAGGGAATATAGATTTAAGGCGTCTAAAATTAGAGACATTAAAATGTTTCATGAAAATTTATTATTATATTTTTCAAAATATACGTGGCGAGAGGCGGTGCATTTTGTGTTATAAATTCGTGAATACGAATTAAATTAATATGTGATGTTTATTAAAAGCAATAAACGGATCCAAAATCCTAGTTTTCTCCCATACTTGATTACAAATTTCGTGTTTGTACTATTCATTCGTGTTTAGTTTAATTAGATCTTAATCATATCTCTACACTAATATTGTTTAGTTAGAAGTCAATAATTTATAAGAATTGACCAAATCTCCATGGGTTCGACCCGTACTTACACTCACTACACTACAATAGCTCGTGCACTTGCGATAATTTGATATGTTTTCGATGCCATTGTTTGTGATTTGTGTTGATTTTAAAGTTATATTGACTTTTGAACTAGTTTTACTTTGTGTACAATAAAACCCATAAAAAACAAATAAAACCTCAAATAAAAACAATTTTTTTTACATTTTTTTTTTAGAATATGTCTTTTTTTCAATTACTTAAAAAAATAGATTTAAGCTTGTTCTTACTACGTAGTAGTTTTGTAACTAATTTTGTCATAAAATAAAAAAAAACATAAAAATTTGAAAAAATTCATATTTTTTTTTTAAATTTCTGATTTAATTTTTTTTTTGTAGTTAGTCCCTAAAAAAAATTATTGTTATTTTGTTTAATTTGAAAATTTAGTTAAAAAAAAATAATTTAGTAGCATATATTTTTTATTTTCAGAATATATAAATAAAAAATTATTTCATAGTTTGCTTTTTGTTTTATTATTTGTTTACTTTCTTTTTTCGTGTTGAACTACACCGTTAGTGTATGTGTCGTGTTATTTTTATTTTATATTTTTTGTGTCGCACTTTACGTACGGTGTTGTTGTTTTTGTATTATTTTTCATTGGCACATTCATTTAATAAAATACAAAAAGAAGAAACAACAAAGGAACAAAAAGAGACGAAATTTTGAAAAAACAAGCAACCAATTGAGAGCGCTAAAGATACTTGTGCAATCTTGGCACGCGCACAAGGTACTCTTGGAGGCAACATTTCTCCAGATCAATGTCAAATAAAACTTCGGCCCAACCTAAACAAGTAACCGTAAAAATTTCATGTTGGAGGTACAAGTTGTATGCTCCTTACATGGATTTATATTTTCATATTTCAATAAGCACGTTGCATGAATTTGACTTAAGGGCAAAAACCCAATTTCAAGATAAGGCATCACCCTTTCTTAGTCCAAAAATCACTAAAATGCCCGAGCATTTTCATAACCCGAGCTATCATTTTTAATTTAAAATTAATTAGACATTGATCCTAGGGTATCACATAGCTCATAGGAAAAATCTTAAAAGCTACTTCAACGCGGACTTGTCAAATTGGTTCAGTTTTACCTTGGTGATTTTTAATGAGTCTTCATACTGACCACCTACCTGGAGGTAAAATTGGGATTTTATATGATAACTGTAGTTGGTCGTCTTTTAAATTATCCCTTAGGAAAGAGTAAAAACTGTCTAATTAGAGAGATTAATTCGGAGCCCCCCGTTGTCATCGAGTACTCTCGAAAAAACTAGATTTTAAAATTAAAATTTCCCTCACCTAAATTATATAATTTCAATTGTATTGTGTTAGTTTAGGAATTCTGTAGTTTTGAGTAGGCTGAATCAATCCTTGCGCATACGTCTTCCACACTTAACGCGAGAAATTTTGAATTAAAGTCGGAAACAATTCAATTGTTGCCCATCTTTTGGGAGTATGACAAAGATGACCCTTATCTTCACGTGCGCAAATTCGAAGAAATTTATGGAACGATTAGGTTATAGTAACTCACCAATGAGATTGTTGAACTACATTTTTTTCCATTTTCTTTGAAAGATAAAGCCAAACGTTGGCTACTCTCGCTTTAACGGAATTTCATCACTATGTGGAATCAATTGAGCATCGAGTTTTTGAATTTTTTTTTTCCTGACCAAAAGACGATGGCGATACATCACGCCATCAACACATTTAGCCAAAAAAGAGGGAGAAGCTTTGTGAATGTATTTGGAGACATTCAAGAACTTTCTACTGTAATGCCCTCACTATGGTATTGAATTAGGACATCAAGTCCAAATTTTGTTTGAGGGATTTAATTTTACTCCTTGGTCGATGCTTGAGTCAATGTGTAACGGTAATTTTATCGAGAAAAGTGAGGCCGACGTGTGGTAATTTCTTGAATTCATAGTGAAAAAGTTACAATGATGGGCACTCCATTGGGAATCTAGACCCACTATGCTCAATGAGGGAACAACTCACCAAGTTGAACAAAGTTGTAGTTTAAATGCCAAAGTGGAGACATTGGCCCGACGATGTAAATGAGAAAAGAGGGTAATTAAGACACACATGCGGTTGTGCAACATATAGGTTCACCTATGTGTTTGCTTTGGAATATCTTCGACCATTTAGTTAAAAAGTGCCCCACCCTTCTGGCCCATAAAGAACTCACCAAGCAAGCAAACACCCTCTACCAAAATAGGCCAAAGTACGACCCATATTCTAATGTGTACAGTACAGGATATATAGATCACCCTAACTTTTAGTGGTCAAAAGGGAAATACCATGGAAGTGGAGGGCAATTTTCAGGTAACCCACCCCCAGGTTTCCAAAAGAATACTCCCGCACCGTTGTATTTTTTATCCCAAAAGATCCAATCTTTAGACAAAATAATGAACATGATTGCCTAAAGTACCCTTCAGTTGCAGGAAACCAACCAAAATGTCCTCCAATCCACCCAATAAATCCTACATGTGAACACTCAATTGATTTCCAAATTAAAAGTTCAAGTGAGCCAACTAGCCAACGCGTTGAGTGAGAGAAACAAGGGAACATTACCGAGTCAACCTGAGCTCAATCCAAAAGGTAACACGCCTAGGGATCACTATGTTGTTCAAGATAACACGAGCATGTCACACACCCAAGAGCATGCAAAATCCTTCATCACGTTTACGTCTAGAAATGAAGTTGAGAATAACGACTTACCACCCACCAAGAGTGAATCTAAGAAATGTAAGGAGAAGGAAGATCCACCCACGGATCCTAGTGCCTCCTCACTCTCATCTTTAAAGCCATTTATAGAGACCTATTTCCCAAAATCTATGTTTCCCCAACATTTGGTGCCACAAAAGAAAAAGGCATAAATTGATAAAATGTTGGAAGTGTTCAAATAAGTATAAGTCAATATCCCATTACTTTACGCTATACAACAAGCTCCGTCTTACTCTAAATTTTAAAGGACCTTTGTACCTTCAAATAAACACCAACATATCCAAGAAATCTTTTCTCCTCAAGCAATCAAGCTCGATCATTTCATATAGAACTCCTATCACATATAAGGATCCCGAGACTCCGATGATCTCTATCAATTTAGGGGAGCACATGATTGATAAAGACGTTCTAGATTTAAGAGCTAGAATGAACCTTCTTTCATACATCGTGTATAAGAAACTAGGTTTAGGGAAGTTGAGGCTAACTATAATCACCTTATCCTTAACCAACCATTCTGTTGAATTCTCCAGAGGTGTCGTTGAGGACATCTTAATTAAAACGGGCGAATTTATCTTTCCCATCGATTTTGTGGTTTTAGATACGTAACACGTGCATAATCCTACTGCACAAAATTTAGTTATTTCGGTTCATCCCTTCCTCTCCACATCCGATGCTATCATAAGGTGTCATAACGGACAATTAAACCTATCCTTTGGGAACATGACTATGAAGATCAATGTGTTCAGTCTGGCTAAACAACAACCCGATGATATTTGATTCATGGGTGTCGACATGATTAATAGTATTGTCCAAGAGACTTTCAAGCAAACTCATAATGAAGATCCTTTAGTAGCATGTATCACTTTTTTTGGGCCCGAATTTGATGTTGAAAAATCAATTAAAGAAGTCAATGCCCTCCTCGACTCCGCCCCTATCATGGAAGTAGGAAGTTGGAAATCCACGTCACCTATTCTGCCTTGGATTGAGAAAGCTCCCTATCTTGAATTGAAACCACTGCATGAAATGCTCGAATATAGGTTCTTAGGACCTTTTGACACCTTTCCTGCTATCATCGCATCTGACTTGGACAAAGAATTGGAAGGTAAGTTATTGTGTGTTCTCAAGGAACATAAATAAGCCATTGTATGGACCATAGCCAACATTAAGGGGATAAGTTTGTTGGTGTGCATTTATAAGATACACTTAGAAGATAATGCTAAAAATTCTCGTGAAGCACAACGTAGACTTAATCCTAATATGAAAGAGTTATTTTGAGCCGAGGTGCTCAAATTGGTGGATGCAGGTATTATCTACTCCATTTATAATAGTCAATGGTTCAGCCCCATTCAAGTTGTTCCAAAAAAAAAATCAGTGTTATAATGGTAAAAAACGATGAAGATGAGTTAATACCCACTAAGATTCAAACCGATTGACGTGTATGTATCTATTATAGGAAGTTGAACGACATCATAAGGATCACTTTACTCTTCCTTTCATAGACCAAATGCTTAAATGATTATTCGATCATGCCTATTACTGTTTTCTTGACAAATGTTCCTGCTATAATCAAATTCCCATCACTCCCAAGGATCAAGAGAAAATCACATTCACTTGTCCATTTGGTACTTTTGCTTATCGATGCATGCCCTTTGGGTTATGAAATGCACCCACTACCTTTCAGTGGTGCATGATGAGTATATTTTTGGATATGGTGAAACGGTTTCTTGAAGTCTTTATGGATGATTTTCCAGCATTTGGGTATAGCTTTGATAAGTGCCTTCACCACCTCACTATCGTTTTAAGAAGGCAAAAGGAAAAGAATATTGTGTTGAACTGGAAAAAATGTCATTTTATGGTCGAACAAGGCATAGTGCTAGGTCACATCATTTCATAAAAGGATATCGAGATTGATAAATCTAAAATTGATCTTATTGCTAATCTCCCACCTCCTAAAACCATGCATGAACTTCAATCATTCTTAGGGCATGCTAGTTTCTACTAGAGATTTGTTAAGGATTTCAGAAAAATATCTTGACCTCTGTTCAATCTTTTTGCCAAGGACACACTGTCACGACCCTGTCACACCCCGCCTAATTAAATACCGGGTGGCTAGTCCCATACCAAATTAAAATAGAATATACAGTTGGCTCATTCTTAGCATCACTGTCTAAAACATTTATAAGTCACCCAATACCCAATTAAGCTGGTGTTAAAAACTTTCCAAATTTTAATTTCAACAAAAATCCATTTTTAGTTTAAGAATAACACAACACAATTTATTCTACAACACTGATAACCGAACAAATAACACAAAAGAATTTAAATGCAATGGAATAAACATTCCCAAATAATTTCTCAATACAGTAATCCCAACAATAGTAAATGTATTAAATTGACACGAATACAAGAGTATTTGACTCAGATAGAAAAGATAACTGAATTCCTTTGGGCGACACGCCCTAACTAAAAGAATACAGTGAATCAAATGAAGATAGGTGTCTAAGCAATACTCCATAGCTCCATAGCTCGTCATATTCCTCTAAGGTTAGTGTCCCTGCTGTTGGACACCTGATATAGAAGATACAATAGAAAAGAGAATATGCAAGGAAACGGGTCAGAGCCCGATGTGAAAATGATTTTGAAAACAACAAGTATTTAACAAGTGCAATAAAGCATTTATTATGTACATGTTAGTATCCCACTCTCACTTGATATTCTCACCTCTCATCTAGAGTGCACGCTTAACGTTTCCTATTAATCTCTTAGTCAATGGTTTCTCTTTACTAAGTTTAGATAATATGATTCCATCCCATATCTAAGTTTCCATAATATGATTCCATCCCATATCATAACCCCGTATATCCCATACCATACGTAGTATAATCATTCATATACATTGCTCATTAACATGAATCATTTCTCATTAATATGAATTAAGCTTTTCAAATCTATAAGAATAAATATTCATTAACTTCATTCAAATCTTTTCTCAATTCACCGTTATCTACAATTATCACACAGTAGATCATTTAACCACAATATAACCATTCATTTATATAATTCATTTGATATATATATTCATATATAATACGACACCCCGGGACACAGCTGTGGTGCAATGCATTACTCTGCTATCATGTCCCATTATCGCGGGTCACCGAATAGGGACTAAAGGTTCGGTAAGGATTCCTCAAACCACAAACAACAACAAATAAATTGGAGGCAAACATAGTTCTCATACCCACGGGTCACGCACATACCTACGTTCTCATAGTCAGCGGACTTATCAACTCCCCGATAAGTCTTTCATAGACCTATATTCTCGAGCGACAAATCAAAAATCCCATGGATTCATCAGGATATGATTGCCCTCATGCGCAAACCTCCCGTCGATAGCAAGTAAGCTAGGTATGTCATACACATAAATCATCAATCAATCAAATAGGCATTATCATCTACCTATAGTACAATATCAACAAGGTAATTCCACTACCCTAAGATGATTCCCATATGTAGGATTATATCTCTTAAATCCTACGTATTAGAATATTATGACTTTACTTCTTTAATTCAATTCCCTGAGCCTCACTCATTACTCAAGATTAAAATAGGTTTTCCTCAATAGTATATTCAGTAATAAATCACTAATATCCTACTGGTCCATATCATCATATCTCCCGAATTACTACGAATTAAACTCTCCCTTTAATTAGGGTGAAAACCGATAGTTTCTAATTTCTTATAGACACATCTTCTATCAACTAGGATTGAATACCATCATCACATGGCCCATAGTCTATAGTGTTTCATTCACACGATATGACTTATCAATAAAACCAATATCCTCGCGTCCTATAACATCTCTCCACTCCCGACGTGGTTAAGGTTCATGCGCGGAACGTCTCGCAAAGCGAAATCCAAACAAGGAACCCCTCTAATACACTACTACTTAACTTTGCCGATCGTGGAGGTCCGTCAACTTCAAATATGAAACCGGAATAACCTCATCCCCTCTTTCAACCAAATGTGGTCCGAACTCCCATCTCTATCCAGGAGCCATCCCACTAAGCGCTTGTACTACACTCAGTCCTTGCGCAATCAATAATGAGCTTAAACTCAGTCCTTAATATTCAAATTGTAACCCTAAGGCAACCCAGGTGTTATATTAAATCTCACCAACTGGACCTATCCTTAATCCTCATGAATACCAATTATAATCCAACACATGAATATAGCAACCGAATTTTGTTCAATTTAATTATCATCATTCTAATCAATTAAACCCCAATCAAATTAATTCAAACCTTATCTTGGGCTTACTGATCTTCTCTAAGTCCCATTATATCCAATTAATAATCACCAAAGATTTAGAAAAGATTTGGGATAAGAACTAGCATTAAAAGAAACAACTTCACAAATTCTGGGGAGGTCGATCGATCGAAGGCAGGGGGTCGATTGATCAATCGCCCAGATAACAACCCAATTTTATGCATTTCTTCTACTACGGGTTTCATCACTTTTAATCATCCAAAACTCCATATTAACTACCCAAATTACTTATAAACCTTACTACATGATATAGCAACATATGAGAATGATTTCTAATGCTCTAAACATCCTAGAATCATCAAGAGTTTGAATTAAAAGCATATGTTTATCCTCTTTTTCCAGAAAATTATATACATAATATCTTCAAGAACACACCATTGATTCTCTTCATCTCTTCAACAAATTTATGATTATTTCATGGATTACTATCTATCTACAACATGAGTTTGATTCCTATAAACTTCCATTTTCTAGAAATCCATTAACAACCCTTCATTATCTTCCAAACATGTAAAAATCTCATCTTTTTATAACTATCCTAACATGGACAATATACAAACTTAGATTGCAATTATCAAACACTTGCCTCTAATGAAGATCTGATCCTTTGGTGTTGTATATCACAAGTGGTTCTCCCTTTTTCCGTCCAACTTCCGGTGGTGGCTGGTGGTGGTGACCTTTGGTCTTAGTTCTCCTCCTTTCCAAGCAAGCTTTTCTCTTCCCTAGCAACTTTCACTCTCTCTAGGAAGATGGATTTTCAATTTTGTGTAGAAGAGATGAAATGAACCTATGTACACTAATCTCCAATTACTTATAATAAGACAAAGGCCGAAATCACTATTCATCCCCCTTGTAAAAATGACCAAAATACCCTTTTGGGTTGTCTTTTCATTTCCAAATGACCCTAGACCCAAAACCAACGTCCAAGTAGACTTTTTTGACTATTTCAACCCTTCTGGATGCAATGACACAGTCAAAATGACTATAAGGCTGATGCAAAAATAAGTTTCCTTTTTAATTTAACAAATTTGTCCCGACACGTTCCATACCGCGTCCGACTAAAAAATCAAAGTACTGAATTAATAACTCACAGCAATATCAATAACATCACATTCATATATTACCTAAATATCTTTAAGTAATATTCAAAATCATACATTTTAATATCCACAATTCGAATAAAACCCAAATGAATTAATTTATAATAAAATCCAATTAATCCATTAATTTAAAATTTAACCCATTTTAAAAGTCATTAAAAATCACGGGGTATTACATACTTCCCCCCTTATAACATAATTTCGTCCTGAAATTCGGAAAGGTAAATCATACTGGTAAGGTCAACTCCAAGTATAAATCTCACAGCGCAAGTAATCTATGTCTTACCGCCCATACTGTACATTAACGAAAATCCCCATCGATGTTATACGCTCAACCTCACCATATAGTTCCAACTGAATCAAATTTAAACTATACCCAATCTTCCCTATACCAACCTCGTGACAAAGTTTGGGAAAAAGTGATCCTTAATGATTTAGTAAATAAATTCTGAAGTCACAACTACTTACTGTTTCACAATTATGAAAACTACTACCATTCAACCATCCAGGGAGCCCATACACCCTATCGTACAACTTTCATTATAATATTTATCGCAAAGGTTATAAACTCATATCCTAAAGATCTAACTTATTTCGACTCCCAACGGTTATTAGTTTCATGCGTGGGGTGTCTCGCAAGTGAAATCCAAACAAGGAACCCCCTCGATACACTACTACCTAAAGTAGTCGGTCATCGAAACTCCTCAGGTCCTTAGTCAATAGTTTATAACCTCTCTACAGGTTTTATCGATTTCAATAAAAGTCTACTCATCTACCCTCTTATTAAAGACAAAACGCTGGCTAAAGTAGTACATACGCTCTCATATACCACAATTAAATCCACGCCGATAGTCACATCATGTTCGGACATGCCTAAAGTAAGTAATTCCATGATAAAAATCAGACCCACGTGATGACATGAAAAATATAGGTGTCCCACGACCCCTCGATGAGTCTACGTAAATAACAGTGCTATAGGCTAACCCTTTTATCCACACAATATTAATTGCTACTAAAATCAGTATGAGCCTCATAACTCCTTAGATAGAAAACATACCCTCATTCGCGGGTGGTGGTTGTTGACTCCCACAATTATAACTTTGCTCCGATGAGTCAAGAAAAAATTTTACCCCAAATTTTCAGTTCTAGTTCACCACACTCCACTATATGCCCAAGCCTTTGAATATATTGCCTTCGTTAGGTAACACACACAATTCCTTCATTTCAAGAACCTCTACTGATGACTCTCCTCAATTTTCCATAATAGGGGTGACCTCGACTACGGTCATCATACTCGAACATACTTCATAACCTCCTAACTACGATCTTCGCTATCCGTCCAATGGCCCTCATCTGCCATACTTCTTGTATGAACACGTCTGAACGCAAATAATATTCACTAATATATACGTTATAGCAGGAGAACGAAATCTCACCAAGAAAATCAACAATTCTAAACATAGGGCTCTACATCAAAGAACGCTAAGCTGAAAACACAGTAAGCCGTACAGACCCTAAAGGACACTAGAACCTGATGCTCTGATACCACCAGTAACACCCCGCCTAATTAAATACCGGGTGTCCAGTCCCATACCAAATTAAAACAGACTATACAGTTGGCTCATTATTAGCATCACTATCGAAAACATTTACAAGTCACCCAATACCCAATTAAGCCCGTGTTAAAAACTTTCCAAATTTTAATTTTAACAAAAATTCATTTTTAGTTTAAGAATAACACAACACAATTTATTCTACAACACTGATAACCGAACAGATAATACAAAAGAATTTATATGCAATTGGAATAAACATTCCCAAATAATTTCTCAATACAGTAATCCCAACAATAGTAAATGTATTAAATTGACACGAATACAAGAGTATTTGACTCAGATAGAAAAGATAACTGAATTCCTTTGGGCGACATGCCCTAACTAAAAGAATACTGTGAATCAAATGAAGATAGGCGCCTAAGCAATATTCCATAGCTCCATATCTCGTCATAGTCCTCTAAGGTTGACGTCCCTGCTGTTGGACACCTGATATAGAAGATACAATAGAAAAGAGAATATGCAAGAAAACGGGTCAGAGCCCGATGTGAAAATGATTTTGAAAACAACAAGTATTTAACAAGTGCAATAAAGCATTTATTATGTACATGTTAGTATCCAACTCTCACTTGCTTTTCTCACCTGTCATCTAGAGTGCACGCTTAACGTTTCCTATTAATCTCTTAGTCAATGGTTTATCTTTACTAAGTTTAGATAATATGATTTCATCCCATATCATAACCCCGTATTTCCCATACCATACGTAGTATAATCATTCATATACATTTCTCATTAATATGAATCATTTCTCATTAATAGGAATTAAGCTTTTCAAATCTATAAGAATAAATATTCATTAACTTCATTCAATTCTTTTCTCAATTCACCGTTATCTACAATTATCACACAGTAGATCATTTAACCACAATATAACCATTCATTTATATAATTCATTATATATATATATTCATATATAATACGGCACCCCAAGACACAGCTGTGATGCAATGCATTACTCTACTATCATGTCCCATTATCGCTGGTCACCGAATAGGGACTAAAGGTTCGGTAAGGATTCCTCGAACCACAAACAACAACACATAAATTGGAGGCGAACATAGTTCTCATACCCACGGGCCACGCACATACCTACGTTCCCATAGTCAGTGGACTTATCAACTCCCCGATAAGTCTTTCATAGACGTATATTCTCGAGCGACAAATAAAAAATCCCATGGTTTCATCAGGATATGACTGCCCTCACGCGCAAACCTCCCGTCGATAGCAAGTAAGCTAGGTATGTCATACGCATAAATCATCAATCAATCAAATAGGAATTATCATCTACCTATAGTACAATATCAACAAGGTAATTCCACTACCCTAAGATGATTTCATACGTAGCATTATATCTCTTAAATCCTACGTATTAGAATATTATGACTTTACTTCTTTAATTCAATTACCTGGGCCTCACTCATTACTCAAGATTCAAATAGGTTTTCCTCAATAGTATATTCAGTAAGAAATCACTAATATCCTACTGGTCCATATCATCATATCTCCCGAATTACTACGAATTAAACTCTCCCTTTAATTAGGGTGAAAACCGATAGTTTCTAATTTCTTATAGACACATCTTCTATCAACTAGGATTGAATACCATCATCACATGGCCCATAGTCTATAGTGTTTCATTCACACGATATGACTTATCAATAAAACCAATATCCTCGCATCCTATAACATCTCTCCACTCCCGACGTGGTTAAGGTTCATGCACGAAACGTCTCGCAAAGCGAAATCCAAACAAGGAACCCCTCCAATACACTACTACTTAACTTTGCCGCTCGTGGAGGTCCGTCAACTTCAAATATGAAACCGGAATAACCTCATCCCCTCTTTCAACCAAATGTGGTCCGAACTCCCATCTCTATCCAGGAGCCATCCCACTAAGCGCTTGCACTACACTCAGTCCTTGTGCAATCAATAATGTGCTTAAACTCAGTCCTTAATATTCAAATTATAACCCTAAGGCTACCCAGGTGTTATGTTAAATCTCCCCTACTGGACCTATCCTTAATCCTCATGAATACCAATTAGAATCCAACACATGAATATTGCAACCGAATTTTGTTCAATTTAATTAACATCATTCTAATCAATTAAACCCCAATCAAATTAATTCAAACCTTATCTAGGGATTACTGATCTTCTCTAAGTCCCATTATATCCAATTAATAATCACCAAAGATTTAGAAAAGGTTTGGGATATGAACTAGCATTAAAAGAAACAACTTCACAAATTCTGGGGAGGCCGATCGATCGAAGGCAGGGGGTTGATCGATCGATCGCCCAGATAACAACCCAATTTTTTACATTTCTTCTACTACGGGTTTCATCACTTTTAATCATCCAAAAATCCATATTAACTACCCAAATTACTTATAAACCTTACTACATGATATAGCAACATATGAGAATGATTTCTAATGCTCTAAACATCCTAGAATCATCAATAGTTTGAATTAAAAGCATATGTTTATCCTCTTTTTCCAAAAAATTATATACATAATATCTTCAAGAACACACCATTGATTCTCTTCATCTCTTCAACAGATTTATGATTATTTCGTGGATTACTATCTATCTACAACATGAGTTTTATTCCTATAAACTTCCATTTTTCAGAAATCCATTAACAACCCTTCATTATCTTCCAAACATGTAAAAATCTCATCTTTTTATTATTATCCTAACATGGACAATATACAAACTTAGATTGCAATTATCAAACACTTGCTTCTAATGAAGATCTGATCCTTTGGTGTTGTATATCACAGTTGGTTCTCCCTTTTTCCGGCCAACTTCCGGTGGTGGTTGGTGGTGGTGATCTTTGGTCTTAGTTCTCCTCCTTTCCAAGCAAGCTTTTCTCTTCCCTAGCAACCTTTCACTCTCTCTAGGAAGATGACTTTTCAATTTTTAGTAGAAGAGATGAAATGAACCTATGTACACTAATCTCCAATTACTTATAATAAGACAAAACCCGAAATCACTATTCATCCCCTTGTAAAAATGACCAAAATACCCTTTTGGGTTGTCTTTTCATTTCCAAATGATCCGAGACCTAAAACCAACGTCCAAATAGACTTTTCTGACTATTTCAACCCTTCCGGACGCAACGACGCAGTCAAAATGACTATAAGGTTGGTGCAAGAATAAGTTTCCTTTTTAATTTAACAAATTTGTCCCGACACGTTCCATACTGCGTCCGACTAAAAAATCAAATTACTGAATTAATAACTCATAGCAATATCAATAACATCACATTCATATATTACCTAAATATCTTTAAGTAATGTTTAGAATCATACATTTTAATATCCACAATTCGAATAAAACCCAAATGAATTATTTTATAATAAAATCCAATTAATCCATTAATTTAAAATTTAACCCATTTTAAAAGTCATTAAAAATCACGGGGTATTACAGACCCCGACCCAAAAATAGTAGGGAACGAGTGTCTTGACATGACCCAAGGCATTTAATAGTACGGTTTTAAAAATTTTCTCTTAAAATATATGTAGCGAAAATACATTCACATGGTTATGAATTGTAAAATACTGAAAGTGAAGGAATTACATCATCAGAGCTTTATAAAGAAAACTTCATTTATATTAAAATATCAACGAGTTACAACTTGACACAACATTTAAAACCTTTTAATTAAAGATCCAAACATGCTCTATCTAATAAAACAAACTTCTACTTAATGTAACAAAAAGAGCTTTAAAAGCTAAAATCTTCAACATAGTCCTTTTAGGTTCCATCCACGAGTTTAATTATTTCATGAAAAATGTTTATTTATACAACGTCACCTAAAAGCCGAATGAGATTCAATCTCCAGACATTCTAGGGTTTTTCAGAAAATTGATACCTATTCAATTTAGAACATAAAGTATATACTAAGAGATAGGAATTTCCAGTAATATATATAAAGTAAATGAATATATATATATATATATATATATATATATATATATAAACAAAATAAACAGTTCAGAACAGAGTAGATAAAATAATTGAGCATATGTCAATTATTAAGTTTTAGCGGCCATGTATGCTCTAATACCCAGACAGATAGTGTTACCAGATGTTTCCACCTGATAACATCCCAGACAAAAAATCATGATCTCCGGAACAATGCCTTATTTAGGGCACACCAGTGATAAACTAGCTGGGAAAGTACCACCCAAATATTTCCTTCCGGTAGTCAAGGCCAACATAGTAAGAGAGTTTTCATAATCCGAATCAATAATTTCAGAATTCAAATCAGATGTTTATATCGAGAGATATATACATATAACAAACGACGGAATCATTGACATCAGATGTATTTTGAGAATAAAAGCATTTCACAAAATATACATAGTTTGCATAATATATAATCAAAATGCGCAAGAAATTGCATAGAGTACTCACCTAAAATAGAGGCTAAAAAATACAGATATTGAGTCTTGGATCACACGTTAATCTAATAAATAGAATAAAGGTTTAATTACGTATTCTAAATAAACCCAATTCTAAATATTGTGTTTCAATCCTATAATAACTTATTGTAAAAGTTTACTAAAACCATTTACTCAATTTTTAATATTCATTCATCATATTTAAAGAATTCAATTCATAGTTCTTCCTAATCAGTCGGTTCCTAGTAGAGATGGAGGGTCACAGGGGAACCACTTAAATACCATCTCAACTAGACAAAATTTCATCGGGACTGACTTTGGAATTACTTAAATAAGATTCCATAGTAACGAAGAATTACTTACAAAAATTATTTTAAAAAGCGTATATATATTTTCAAATTTTTTTACATATTTTGATAATAAAATCAATTTTGATTGTTTCCAAATTTTAAGTCTTTATTAGTGGAGTGATTCGTATCGAATATTGCATTTAATTACCCTCGAACCTATGCATTTTAATCCCCTCGGGTACCGTAATTGCTAAAATTATGCTCGATAACCAGACAACCTTTGTTTTATATGCTAACATGTTATTTGAGGTATTATTGAGCATTTATAGGTATTACCGTGCTTACTGTGAAGTTTAGGCGCGTTCTGGTAAAGTTTTGTCACGATTCGCACGTTCAGGGGCATTTTTGTAATTTCACACTTCAGGATTTTTGCCCGAAGTATCCACGAAAGTTGTAGGTATCGGATCAAGCTTCGCGTGGCCATGAAAGGTGCTTGAATCGGAGTCCAAACGAAGGAAACACGAAGCTTTAATCGAAAAGGAATTATAAGAAATTAATAACAATTTCATAATTCCCTCCATGTCCCTTTTCTCTTTTAATAACAAATCAAATAATTCCCTTTTTGTCCTAAAATGTTTTTTTGCAGTAAACTCCATGGTGATTTGGGTTTTGGCCCGAGTTTTGCTCGGGTTTTGGGTTCGTTCGAAATCTAGGACTTTGGTTCAAAATTGGAGCACCATCTTTGACCACGTATGCAAATGGGTCTTGGACATCTACTTTTTGGAGGTTTTTGTCCACCATTAAGGTTGAAATGGGTCTTGGCTCTTACATGGTGGTGGGTTTGTATTTTTGATGGAGGTCACGGTTTTGTTAACATATGGTCTCGGATTGCTTAGTTGCGATTTGGGGTTTCCGTGGTAGTGAAACGCTGCTGTAGAATTGCGTGGTGAGCTGCTATGGTCGGTCGCCGACCAGCCACCGGCGGTCGATCGGTGATTCGAGTTTTTCTACGAGTTTGTCCTAGTGGCCCTTTGCACTGTTCACCCGATCGACCGGTGCCCTGTTTTTGCTGTTGCCGAAATGTTGTCTTTCCCTTTTCTTTTCTTTTTATTTTTCCTTTTTTTTATTCCATCAACTAGTGACTTATCCACCTTATTTATTTTCTTTTCCCTTTTTCTTTATTTCTTTTATGCAACTTAGTATAAATAGGAGACTTGGTTTATTTTTGTAGAAAGGATGTAATAAAATTAGTTTTAGGTCTTTTTCTCTCTTTAGCACATAGGGTTTAGCCATTTTTGGGGATTTTGTGGAGAATACTCCTCTCCTCCATTTTTTTGGTGGTTTGACACCCATTGATGTAAGTGGAAACTATTCATTATCTTCTCTCTTCTTTATTTCTTTGTGCCCTAGCTTTAGTTCATTTATTTCCATGCTTTATTATTTATTTCTTGCCTAGATAATTTTAGTGCTAATTTAATTAGTAGTTGCTTAATTAATTAATTAGTTTAATTAATGTCAGTTAATATGCTTAGGGGCTAATTTAGTCTAGGTTGAGTCGGATTGAACTCACCTAGGGTTGATGTGTTGCTTTGCTTTGGTGATGGAGTTTATGGGTTTATTTCGAGTGAGATGTCCTAGTTATTACGCCTAGGAAATTTAATGGGGTATATCGTGTATGCTTCGTATCCACGACCTTGCGTGCATAATTTTCGGGGTATTTGTTGACGCCAAAATCTGATTAGACTTTTATGCAAATTTAGGGGTGTGACAACTCTGGGTTTAATTAACTGTCGAAACGAGACTCAATCTTAATAAATCGTCGACCCATGTAACCATTTTATACTAATTAACTCGGGGTGAGGGATATTCGACGCAGCCTATAGTTTTTATTCGCTTTGTTAATTTAGTTTAAATACACTCGCCTAGTTAATCTGTTCCTTTTGTTATCTTTTCCTTTTTGTTAGAAATTATCTTTTACACTTTTATTTAGAAGTATTGAACCATTTAAATTCTAGCAACTCGTCTCTGTGGATTTTCGATACCCAGACTGGTCGCTATACTCTCTTAAAAGAGTGCAGTCATAGTTTAGGTTTTTGTATAGAGTTGGTGAGCCGAATATAACAAACGACCGGCGTCGGTGACGCGACACCGCGACAAAACCCCAGTCTATCATGGAGCCTTTAGTGTATTTTACCAGCATAACTACTAAGTAAAGCTATAAAACACGAAATTAAAACTATAAAAATGCATTACAACATTTAAATAATATCATACCTACGAAACGAATTCTTTCTTCAAAATTATAGAACTCATTCTTAAGATATTTCCCAAGCTTTCTATCACTATTTCTTACTATAATTCTCAAGGAATTGGTGTGGGTTATAAATGCTCCCAAAGGACCTATTTATAGGTTTCCAAGGATATTATGGTGTTGACACGTGTCTAATGACTAGGCTTTTTGGAGTGGTGATTCAACGCCGAGGTGTCGCAATTCGGGGTATTTTGCAGTGTTAATATCACCAAATGATGAAAAGTGTTTTAGCTTTCTCTCTAAAGACGACGTGTGTAAGGTGGAGGTGACCGACAAGTAGTGGAAAGGTGATAAGGGTATAAGGGTCATTTTACACATGAAGGGTATTTTGGTAATTTCACACTATATATTTTTAATATTTCTTAGAGATCCTTGAAAATATTTTATTTTCAAAATGGCCCTTTTTATATTTTTATTTTAGTCCCTAAAGTTTCATAAAATTATATTTTCTACCCTAAAACTTATTATTTACCTTAAGATATGTCATAGGACTTCGATTTGATCCAATTTACAGTTGATTCTTCATATTTAAAAATGGGGTTTGTTATATTGATAGCCAATAATACCACATATCTAATAATAAAACATTTATAAGATAATAAGTAACACAATAATGTAAAAACAAACTATATATATATATATATATATATATATATATATATATATATATATATATATATATATATATATATATATATATATGAGCATATAAAACTGGGGTCATTACATCCTTCCCTCCTTATAAAAAGTTTAGTCCCCAAACTTGACTCATATTAATTTACAAACAAGTATGGATATCTCTCCTTTATTTCATCTTACTACTCCCATGTTGCTTCTTCAATTGAATGATTACGCCATAATACTTTGACCAGTGGAATTATCTTGGTTCGTAATATTTGATCTTTATGGTTCAAAATTTATACCGGATGCTCAATGCATGAAAAATATTCTCTAACTTGATGAGGTTCATGACTTAAGATATCTGTTGGATCTGGGGCATGTATCTTTATCATTGATAAGTGAAACACATTATGTACACTAGAGAGTTTAGGTGGTAAGTCTATTTTATACGCAACAACTCCTATCCTTTCAAGGATTTCAAAAGGTCCTATGTATCTTGGGATTTACTTCCCTTTCTTCCCAAATTATATTACTCCCTTTGCAGGCGATACTCACAATAACACATAATCTCCTATTTAGAATTCTAACTATCGGTGTCGATTGTCAACATAACTCTTTTGACGGCTTTGAGCTGTTCGAAGTTGGTCTTGTATTAATTTCACCTTCTTTGTTGTGATCTGAATCAATTCTGGTCCCAATAATTTTCTTTCCCCAATTTCTACCCAAAATGTAGGGGAGTGACACCTTCTACCATAGAGTGCCTCATACGGAGCCATTTGAATACTTGCATTATAACTATTATTATATGAAAATTCCACTAACGGTAAATGATCATCCCAATTCCCTTTTAAATCAAGTGCACATGCCCTAAGCATATCCTCTAAGGTTTGAATAGTTCTCTCTGATTGTCCATCCGTTTGAGGATGAAAAGCGGTGTTGAAATTCAATTTTTTTCCCATGTCTTCTTATCGGCTTTTCCATAAGTGAGACACAAATCTAGGGTCATGGTCAGAAACAATTGAAATTTGGGTTCCATGAAGCCTAATAATTTCCTGCACATACAACTTAGTTAAGTTTTATAAAGAATGGGTAATCTTAATGGAAAGAAAATGAGCAGATTTAGTTAGCCTGTCAATAATTACCCAAATAGAACATTATTATTTGAACTCCTTGGTAAACTTGTCACAAAATCCATAGTGATATGTTCCTATTTACACTCCGGGATCGGTAGGGGTTATAGTAATCCTGATGGTTTTTGATGTTCAGCTTTTACTTATTGATAGACCAAACACTGAGATACAAATTCAACTCTTTCCCTTTTCATGTTATTCAACCAAAACACTTCTCGAAGATCTCTATACATCTTGGTATTTTCGGGATGAAACGTGAATCTCGAGTAATGACTTTCCTCCAAAATTTTCCTCTTTAATTGGTCATCACGTGGAACACACACTCTATTTCCAAACCTCAATATATCAACCCGTATCACAAATTCCATTCTCTTCCCTTTAATAACCTCTTCTTTAATCTTCTTCAGTTGTGGGTCATTTACTTGTGCAATTTTGATACTTTCCTTCAATACAGGTTGTACTTGTAAGTTTGCAATTATTCCACCTTTATTATAAATACGAACATCTATTTCCATATTTCTTAAATCCTTCAATAGAGCCTCCTGGTTTGTAATAAGACATGCTAAATTTGGTGTATAGTTCCTACTTAAAGCGTCAACTACTACATTAGCTTTCCCTAAGTGATAATGAATATTTAAATCATAATCCTTTATCAATTCTAACCACCTCCTTTGTCTCATGTTCAATTCTTACTGAGTAAATATATATTTCAAATTCTTATGATCAGTATAAATCTCACAAGTCTCACCATATAATTAGTGTCTCCAAATCTTAAGAGCAAAAATTACAGCTGCTAATTCTAGGTCACGTGTTGGATAATTCTACTCATATGGTTTTAACTGTCTTGAGGCAAAAGAAACTACTTTTCCATTTTTGCATTAACACACATCCTAAACCATTTGTAGAAGCATATCTGTAAATCACCAATCCTTTCGTACCTGAAGGAATAGTCAAAATTGGGGCAGTTACTAAACGTTTCTTAAGTTCTTGAAAATTTTTCTCGACTTCCTTAGACCATTCATATTTTACCTTCTTTTGTGTTAACCTAGATAGAGGTTTGGCAATGCTAGAAAATCCTTTAACAAATCTTCGATAATAACCTGATAATCCAAGGAAACTACGAATCTCCATCACATTAGTTGGTCTAGGCCAATCTAGTATAGCCTCGATCTTTTGAGGGTTAATTGATAGTCCTTCCTTGAAAATGACATGTCCTAAAAAAGAAACGCTAGGCAACCAAAACTCACACTTCTTTAATTTTGCATATAATTTCTCTTTCCTTAGGACTTGTAATATTATCTCTAAATGCTTCTCATGTTCTTCAATACTCTTATAATAAATAAGGATGTCATCAATAAAAACATCCACACATTGATCCAAATATTTCCTAAACACTCTATTCATCATATCCATAAACGCGGCTGGTGCATTAGTTAGTCCAAATGGCATTACAAGAAATTCATAGTGACCATATCTAGTACGAAAAGATGATTTTGAAATATCATCTTCCTGAATCTTAAATTGATGATTGCCTGACCTAAGGTCAATCTTAGAAAATACTTGCGCACCTTGTAGTTGGTCAAACAAATCATCTATATGAGGTAAGGGGTATTTATTCTTAATAGTTACCTTGTTCAGTTTACGATAATGTATACATAACCTCATCGTCCCATCCTTCTTTTTACCAATTGATACTGGAGCACGCCAAGGCAATATACTTGGTCTGATAAAACCCTTGTCTAAAAGGTCTTCTAATTGCACTTTTAACTCTCTTAATTCTAAAGGTGCCATAGGATATGGTGATTTTGATATTGGTATAGTTCTAGGAATAAGGTCAATGGTAAATACTATTTCTCTATTGGGAGGTGGACTGGGTAAATTATCAGGGAAAACATCGATAAATTTCTCAGCAATAGGAATATCTTCTAATCTAGGCTCTATCATCTGCAAACTAGTAACAGTTGCAAGAAATCCTTGACATCACTTTTTAAGAAAACTATAGGCTTGTATTGCAGAAATAATACACATCGGAGATATGATGCCAGTTCCTTCAAAATGAGATTTTGGTTGGTGAGGAATTTGGAAAGTAACACTCTTCTCAAAACAGTCTACCTTAGCAGGATATGATGCTAAGCAGTCCATCCCCAAAATGACTTCAAAATCTTTAATGTCTAAAACTATCAAATCAACGAATAGTTTATGACTATCAATATCTATGGGCTAAGCCTTGTATTCTAATTTACCCATTAATAAATCACCGAAAGGATTAGAAATGTGTATATTATGATTTAGGGGTTCAAGCAATTTATGAAAGCGATTTAATACACCTATAGATACAAATGAATGGGTACAACTAGGATCTATCAAAGCTTGAAAAGGTTGCGCACATATAGAAAGTGTACCTGACACTACTACATTAGAAGCTTGGGTATTAGAAAGTGTAAAAACTCTACCCTATCTGCCTTGATCCTTCTTTTCACTTGAAGGATTTATCGTAACCCTTGCTGGGTTTGGGTAGTCTTTTATCTCATGTCCTTTCTGTCCATATCTAAAACAAGCTCCCGAATCCTTATAATAAGGTCGCCCTCCACGCATCTTTCCAGATTGCTGACATATCTAGTTATTACACCGTTTGTTATCACCAGATCCCCCAACATTGGACGTGCTCCTAAAAAAATTTCTATTATTTGGGTTCTTTCTTTTTTGTTCCCCAAACTTCCTCTTACCATCTCTAATTCGATTATACTCCTCACCATCCCTCTTAGCTATTGTAGCCCTAGTCACTACGTCGATATATGATGTCAACTTCAGGATGGAAATTCGACTACGAATATTCAACCTTAACCCACGTTCAAACTTCTTCGCTCTTAAAATATCCGTTACTACAACATGATGAGCAAAGCCAGAAAACTCGATAAACTTTGCCTCGTATTGACTAACCGTCATATTCCCTTGCACTAGACTCATGAAGTCAGCTGCCATTTCGTTTTTCACCGTTTCAGGAAAATATTTCTCATAGAATATTACTAAGAAATCATTCCAACCTATGTAAGTATTCCTTTCCTCGTGTATTCTCTTAGTCATTCTCCGCCAATGTTCGGCTTCACCTTTTAACATAAACGTTGAAAATAAAACCCTTTGTTCGTCTGTGCACTTAAGAACATAGAATATCTTTTCCATCTACATCACCCAACTTTCTGCTTGAGTGGGGTTAGGAGTACCTTTAAAAGATAGTGGATTCAACTTCTTCAACTGTTCAATAGTACATCTACTTAGTTCAAGATTCCTTGGTATTCCATTATTCACCTGCTACTCCACAATCTTTTCTAGACTT
The DNA here is from genome assembly GCA_949130495.1 of Sambucus nigra. NCBI lineage: Eukaryota > Viridiplantae > Streptophyta > Magnoliopsida > Dipsacales > Adoxaceae > Sambucus > Sambucus nigra. The sequence goes on from OX422211.1 coordinate 238,868,117, forward strand.
TCAATCGCCTTGTATGAACCTTCCAGTCCTTCTATACTCAAATCACTGGTTCCCATAGATGATCTTCTCTTGGTCATTTTCTGAAGTCATAAGACAAACATAAGATCTACTATACTATATCAAGATTGAAAACTAAAAGACCATTTATAAATAATGTAACATATAGGGAGGGTTATCACATAAATCAGATAATTAATACTATCTCCTAAGGATGGAAACATAAAATCTATAACGTTCAAAACCTATGTTCAGTAGTCTACGGATTACTAACCTATGCTCTGATACCACCACTGTCACGACCGCAACCCAAAAATAGAAGGGAACGAGTGTCTTGACATGCCACCAAGGCATTCAATTTTTTGGCTTTAAAATTTTTTTCTCAAAATATATGTAGCGAAAATACAATCACATGGTTATGAATCGTAAAATACTGAAAGTGAAGGAATTACATCATCAGATCTTTCTAAAGGAAACTTCATTTATATTAAATTATCAACGAGTTACAACTTGACATAAAATTTAAAACCTTTTAATTAAAGATCCAAGCATGCTCTATCTAATAAAATAAACTTCTACTTAATGTAACAAAAAGAGCTCTAAAAGCTATAATCTTCAACATAGTCCTTTTAAGTTCCATCCACGAGCTTAATTATTTCCTGAAAAATGGTTATTTATACAACGTCAGCTAAAAGCCGAATGAGATTTAATCTTCAGACATTCTAGAGTTTTTCAGAAAATTGATACCTATTCAATTTAGAACATAAGGCATATACATAAAGATAGGAATTTTCAGTAATATATTTAAAGTAAATGATAATATAGATATTCAGAATAAACAGTTCAGAACAGAGCAAATAAAACAATTGAGCATATGTCAATTATTCAGTTTTAGCGTCCATGTATGCTCTAATACGCAGACATATAGTGTTACTAGATGTTTCCACCTGATAATATCACAGACAGAAAATCATGATCTCTGGAATAACGCCTTGTTTAGCGCACACCAGCGATAAACCAGATGGGAAAGTACCACCCAAATATTTCCACCCATTAGTCAAGGCCGACATAGTAAGAGAGTTTCCATAGGCCGAATCAATAATTTCAGAGTTCAAATCAGATGTTTATATTGAGAGATATACACATATAACAAACGACAAAATCATCGGTATCAGATGTATTTTGATAATAAAATCATTTCACCAAATATATATAGTTTGCATAATATATAATCAAAATGCGTAAAAAATTTCATAGAGTGCTCACCTAAAATAGAGGCTCGAAAATACAGATATTGAGTCTTGGATCACACGTTAATCTAATAAATACAATAAAGGTTTAATTACGTATTCTAAATAAACCTAATTCTAAATATTGTGTATTAATCCTATAATAACTTGTTATAAAAGGTTACTAAAACCATTTCCTCAATTTTTAATATTCATTCATCGTATTTAAAGAATTCAATTCATAATTCTTCCTAATCAGTCGGTTCTTAGTAGAGATGGAGGGTCACAGGGGCACCACTTAAATACCATCCCATCTAGACAAAACATTTTTGGATTTATTCCCTGTAGAGATGGAGGGTCATAGGGGCACCACTGAAATACCATCTCAACTAGATAGAATTTCATCGGGACTGACTTTGGAATTACTTAAATGAGATTCCATAATAACGAACAATTCCTTACAAAAATCATTTCAAAAAGCGTATATATATTTTCAAACAAGTTTACATATTTTGAAAATAAAATCAATTTAGATTGTTTCCAAATTTTAAGTCTTGATTAGTGGATCCTTTAGTGTATTTTACCAGCATAACTACTGAGTAAAGCTATAAAATACGAAATTAAAACTATAAAAATTCATTACAACATTTAAATAAAATCATACCTACGAAACGAATTATTTCTTCCAAATTATAGAACTCCTTCTTAAGATATTTCCCAATCTTTCTATCACTCTTTCTTACTATAATTCTCAAGGAATTGGTGTGAGTTATAAATGATCCCAAAGGCCCTATTTATAGGTTTCTAAGGATATTACGGTGTTGACACATGTCTAATGACTAGAATTTTAGGAGTGGTGATTCAATGCCGAGGTGTCGCTATCTTGAGTGGTTTTGCAGTGTTAATATCACCAAATGATAACAAGTGTTTTAGCTTTCTCTCTAAAGACGACACGTGTAAGGTGGAGGTGACCAGCATGTGGTGCAAAGGTGATAAGGGTATAAGGGTCATTTTACACATGAAGGATATTTTGGTAATTTCACACTATATATTTTCAATATTTCTTAGAGGTCCTTAAATATATTTTATTTACAAAATGACCCTTTTTATATTTTTATTTTAGTCCCTAAAGTTGCATAAAATTACATTTTCTACCCCAAAACTTATTATTTACCTTAAGATCTGTCATAAGACTTTGATTTGATCCAATTTACAATTGATTCTTCATATTTAAAAATGAGGTTTGTTATATTAATAACCAATAATACCACATATCTTATAATATAACTTGTATAAGATAATAAGTAACACAATAGTGTAAAAACAAACTATATATATATGAGAATATAAAAGTGGTGTCATTACACACACCATTTGATTTCACCGGCGGTTGATTTCAAGCCTTTAAGATGCTGAAGGAGGAATTGACCTTGCCCCTATTATGCGACCTCCCGACTCAAATAAGCCCTTTGTGATCATGTGTGATGCTTTCGACTATGCTATAGGTGAAATTCTTGTTCAGTGTGATGAGAAACTTCCTCATGTCATATACTATGCCATTAGGACTCTTAGTGATGCCCAATTGAACTATTCCACAATAAAAAAAGAGTCCCTGGCTGTTGTCTTCGCGCTAGAGAAGTTCAGGTCTTACTTTTTAGGATCCAAAATTATCATTTTCACCAATCACTCGACTATATAATAATTTTTTCTCTAAGAAGGATGCTAAGGTCCAACTCATTAGGTGGATCATGTTATTGAAAGAGTTTGACCTTGAAATTTGAGACAAGAAAGGATGTGATAACATAGTGGTGGATCGCTTATCTAAGTTAGTCATTGAATCATTCCATAACCTGTTGCCAATTGTTCCAAATTTCTTAAGGAAACTAAAGTTTTTTAGGATGACATATACCTCTTCAAGTTTTGTCCCGATCTGATCTCTAATCACGATATTCAGAACATAATCTCTTTCTACTATAACCAGGACTGTGGAGGTCATTGCAGTGCTAAGAAAAATGCTACGATGATTTTATAGTGTGGATATTAGCTCCGTATTTTTTGTGACTCGAATGATTGATTTATGCCAAAGTTTAGGAAAGATCACACATAGGAACATGGTGCCCATACACCCTATTCTGATTATCTAGGTTTTTGAGTGTTGGGACATCGATTTCATGGGTCCATTCTTGAACTCCTACGATAATTTTTATGTCATTTTGGCAGTTGATTATGTGTCTAAGTGGGTAGAAGCTATACCAAGTAGGTTGAATGACCGCCATTTGGTAGCCAAATTCATTCGAGAAAATATTTTCTCCCATTTTGGTACGCCTCGGGCCATCATTAGCGATCAGTAAACCTAATTCTATAATCGGTCCTTCAAGAGTCTCATAAAAAAGTACTTAATCACTCATAAAATAAGATGTTCTTATCACCCTCAAACCAGTGGTCAAGTAAAATTTTGCACTAGGCAAATCAAGAAAATCATTGAGAAAATAGTGAATTTAAACCAAAAGGATTGGTTCTTACGATTATTTGATGTATTGTGGGATTATCGTACTGCCAACAAAACACGACTTGGTATGTCCCTACATAGGCTTGTACAAAAAAGTCTGTCATCTTCTGGTAGAGTTAGAGTACAAGGCCTATTGGGCCATTAAGACCTTCAATTTTAACTTACCTACTACATTTGAGGTCCGAAGACAGCAACTCAATGAGTTGGAAAAGAATAGGAATAATGCATACGATATACAAAGAAAAAATGAAAATATTTCATGATAAGTCCATCCAAATAAATTCATTTGAGCTTAGATAAAATGATCTCTTGTACAAATCTAAGTTATATCTCTTTATCGATAAGTTGAGGTGTAGGCGATTTGGTCCCTTTGTCGTTAGGAAAGTCTTCCCTCGTGGAGTGATTGAGATAGAGAATCCTAAAATGGTGAAATTTTCAAAGTCATTTGTCTATGGTCTTGGAAATAAAGCAGTTGAGGGAAATAACTTGTCCATCTAGGCTTTGGATCTCTTTGATTGTTCTAGGGAACTTCATGTCTAGCAAAGCTTGAATCTTCTTTGAAATGGATTTTATAACATGCCTTGTGACCATAAAGCTAAAAAATTTCCCTCCTGCTACCCAAAAGGCACACTTCTTTAGATTTAGGATCATTTAGTTCTTCCTAAGGATCCCAAAGGTTTCTCTGAGGTGCTAGACATGGTCCCGATCGTTCAGGCTCTTGACCAATATATAGACAACATAGACTTCCGTGGAATTGCCTATTAAATCCCTAACCTTAGTATTCACCACCCTTCGATTTATAAAACCTACATTTTTAGTCCAAAAGGCATGACTTTATAATAATAGGTAATTTTCTTGGTGATGAAAGAGGTCTTCTCCTTATCAATGGATGCTTTCCTAATCTGATTATAACAAAAATAGGAGTCCATGAAGGACATGAGTTTGGGTCCAACCGTTGAATCTATCAAAGTGTTAATCCAGGGCACATGATATTAATATTTTGAGCATACTTTGTTAATATTAGTGAAATCCACACACATCCTCCACTTTTTTTGTTAAGCATGGGGATCATGACCACATGGGATAATCATTTTAGATATTCTATGTATTTAATGAAATTGGCTTCCAAGAGATTGTTGACCTTCTCTGCTGCAACAATATATCGTTCAGGGCCAAAGAACCTGTTTTTTGGTGCATCGAACTATGATTATGGTCCAAACTAAGTGTAGACACCACATTCTTGGACCCCCCGAGTCTCTCCTTAGGCTCCTAATACTTCCCCCTTCCATCGCAAACTTAGGTCACACTTCGGGTACTGATTTAGAGACCATCAGGTGTTCCTGGGCCCCGAATTGACCCCATTTGACTCCGATAAACTTCACCATCAGAACGAAAGCTCTTTTAATCTTCGAAGGGCACTGAAACCCCTTTCCAACGGTCTGCCCCGTGCACGAAATAGCATAACCGTTCGGATGAACGATCAGTTTTCCCTCAAAATTCTATTCGAAGGCCACCGAGCAGGCGCTCCCGGACTCCATTTGACCAAAGTAAACTCTTAATCTTGAATGAGACTGAATAAATTTCCAAAGGGCACTAAATACCCTTTCTAACAATTCGCCTCATGCAAGATTCTGACCTACGGTACGGACGAACGATCCATTTTATTCTGAGAGGTCATCGGGCCCCTGTTGACCAAGGCCAACTTCCCAAAATGAGTTGAAACTGTTTATAATATCGAAGTACATCTCCTAACCTTTCTAATGGTCCACCCCATGTGCGATTCTGACTTACTATGCGGACAAACAATCAGTTTGCGTCTGACGATCTCCTGTCCAAAGGACCGACATGCGCTTCCGAACCACATTTGATCCAAATTTACCTCCCGAACCCAAGAGAGGTCCCAAGGACTCTCATAGGCCTCTGAAATAACTTTCTAACGGTATACCCCGTGCGCGATTTGGATCAACAGTTTGTACTCTACAGTCATTTTTACAGAAAAGTCTGCACGGGACTGCCAATTGGCAGGTCCTGAACCCTGCCGATAGGCACCCTCTGGGGTACCCCCTGACCCTATAAATAAGGACCATGACCTCATTTTGAGGAAGTAAGAGAAAAATCCATCAGCTTCAGTGATCTCAACAACATTCTCTCGAAGTCAGCGAAGTTCCCTATGAGAAATCCCATTCAAGCCTAAATACCAATCCTTTTCACACCCAATTTGGCAAATATCCTTCTCTCTCATCAACATCCATAAACATTCAAAGGATTTCATCCAAGATCCAAGATCAAGCTCTAAAAGAAGGTCCAATTCCTTCTCCATCTCTTTCAAATCTCTTGTTTTGCTTAAATTACTTTAGAATCATAATCTAGTTTCATTATAGTTCATACATGTTAACATCTATGCTTTTATTTGTATATTTCACATACTCTATTTTTCATAAAAAAACCAAAAATAAATAAAAGAGGGTTACACCCATAAATTCCGAACGAAATTATCCACCGCACTTTTTTTCTAAACCAGAAACATATTTTCTACACACACACCTAATAAAATTCTGTTCGAATCTATGGGATCAACCCCACCCCTGTTATACATTTGAACTATGTGGACTTTGATACCTTTATAGGCTACGTAGGCGTCTCGGATTTAAATCCGAGACTCGAATCTAATTTTCTAATTTTCCAATTTCTATTATTTTTCATAATCCTCAAAATTACTCATTATCATCACACACACACACACACATATATATATATATATATATATATAACATATTTGTTCTCATCTCATCCCACACATATTATCGTTTCCTAATAACGATTAATATCACGATGAACGCTCATATTCTATCTTCTAAATTTATTATTATTTTGGGAATATTCCTATGGATGACCTCACCCTATCTTTTCCATGGTATGGGTCGAATGATTCCAATCTCTATTATATAAACACATGCATACGCTTCACGGGGATAAAAAGGAAAATATAAAATGGCTTGTCCACACGTACCGATTGCCCTCAAAAGCAAGACGTATATCGTGGAAGTCACGCCAAAGGGGGGACCCCTTTCCAATTCACCCAAACAATTTCATACCCGCATATAGGTGTCACGCTTAGGACACATGTTAGATTGTCGGTTTCAACCTGAAACTCTATCAAAATTTCGGGTCGGACAGCCGCCCAAATTTTTGCGCATTTTTAAAATGGGACCCCGCCTGTGAGCCTGGTTACAAGTCCAACCACAGATTTACATATATTACAAATCTAACTTTTTCAGGCTCGGGTCTCGTCCGACATTTCATTTTACATTTAGGAGAATTTAATACAAGTGAGAACCTAATAAACATAATAATCATACTGAAACTCGTCTCTAGTCTCTTCCCCTTTCTTTTTCCCAAAAAGCAACCAAAAATATTTTCCCTCTTTCATCAAAATACCAAAAACATTTTTGTTCTCATATTTTCCAAAAAATGTCAAAAATAATTTCCCCTAATGATGTTGTAAACATCGCCACCAGATAAAGTGGTAGTAGAGCTCAAACAGGCATAATCATTGCAGTAAATAATAACGCAGATATGTAGAAGGAGATGAGGAGAAGAGGAGAAACATACTAATATAAGTGGTTCGCAATTGCCTACTTCCACTGTGCATGTGAGTGTAAGTATGACTATCAGAAGAGGTTTCTAATGGCCTTTGAATACAATCACTCCACTTTCTCTCTCTACTGTAAATGTACCGGAGTTAGGCTAGGGTTTGTAATTGAGGACCTTCTACAAGGTAAGAGAAGACAAGTACATATAGTGCCTGGGGGGTGTAGTGTATCCCAGGCATGCAATGAGCATGTGTAGAATGATCTAGCCAATCTAGTCAAGCCACCTATCACTATCACATGTAGAGGATTGTGATGAAATATTCCCTCACGTGCCAAGAAGATTTGGTCATAACGATTTTTCCACGTAGGATATGCTATGTTGGGATATTATACTGCTCGTACGATAGATGTCATCTAGGGGATCTCGGCCTAGAGTCTATCATCTTGGTCCCGGTTGAGGCTGAGTTGACGTTAATGCTGAAGAGGGACGAGGTCGAGTTGATGAGTCAGTCCCCATATAGGAGTCCTCCTTGGTCTCTGTCATTCTAGTCTCGACTGAGGCCGAGACGACCTTAATGCTTGAGAAGGCTAAGGTCGAGGCACAATGTGATGATTTATGAGGTTGAGGCCGAGGTTGAGCTACTATATGAGAGCTATGAGGTTGTGGATGAGGCCAACATCTTTTGTTCTGACCCTTAGGCCGAGGCCGAGGTCGAGGCACCATGTGATGAGCTATGAGGCTGAGGCAGAGGCTGATCTGCTGTATGAGAGCTATGAGGTTGTGGCTGAGGCCAACGTCCTCTGTTTCGACCCTTAGGCCGAGGACGAGGTCGAGGCACCATGTGATGAGCTATGAGTCTGAGGCCGAGGTATCAAGTTCACTACATGATGGCCGAGGTTGCTTCCATGATGTCTGAGGTTACCAATAACACACTGATGATCTTTTGCTAATAGGTGAAAATGTAGTCCCAGCTATAGTGATCAGGTCGAGGTTAATTAAGCTATGGCCGACCCTAATGAGGCCAACCCCTATTTGGATGACCCTGCTAATGATTAAGCCGTGGCCGACCCTACTTAGGCCGATCCTTATCTGGATGACCCTGTCAATGATTAAGCCGTGGCCGACCCTTATCTTGACAACCCTACTAATAATTAAGCCTTGGCCCACCCTTATCTGAACGACCTTGCCAATGATTAATCCATGGCCGACCCTGATGAGGTCGAACCTTTGCCAATGATTAAGCCATGGACGAACCTACTGAGGCCAACCCTTATCTGGATGACCCCACCAATGATTAAGCCATGGCCGACCCTACTGAGGCCCCGCTAATGATTAGCCATGGTCGACCCTTCTGAGGCTGACCCTTATCTGGATGACCCTGTCAATGATTAAGTCGTGGTCGACCCTTTTGAGCCTACTCTTATCTGGATGACCCTGTCAATGATTAAGCCATGGCCAACCCTACTGAGGTCGACCCTTATCTGGATGACCCTATCAATGATTAAGCCATGTTCAACCCTTATTTAGATGACCCTACCAATGATTAAGCCATAGTCGCCCTACTGAGGCTGACCCTTATTTGGACGATCCTACCAATGATTAAGCCATAGCCGACCCTACTGAGGCCGACCCTTATCTGGATGACCCTGCCAATGATTAAGCCATGGCTGACCCTATTAAGACCGACCCTTATCTGGATGACCCTGCCAATGATATGTGAGGCTCTTGTGAAGACTCGACCGTGAGATGTGATGCCTATCGTCCTATGAGACGAGGGTACATTTTGGTCATATCAATTACCCCCTAGCCCTTAGTTTTAAATGTAGATAGAAGGCTGATGGATAAATTCTCTTTAGGCCAAGAAGTTAATGAGATGTTATTTCATGTGGTGGACAAGGCCGAGGGTGCTTGGGTAATAAGACCTTTGATGCTTAAATCTTTTTAAGTACTTTGCACAAACTAATGGTACCACTGTTGGTCGTCCTTAGCCAAGGGGTCCTTTCTGGAATGAGATCGAGATAATAAGATTGTCCTTTATCAGTATGAGGCTGTGTTGGTCCAGGCTGAGATGATGAGTCAGTCTTCTAATAGCACAGTTGGTGGCCTTATTCATAACAGATATGAGATCACCAAGTTAATGATGTTTGTCTTAGATATGAGGCCACCAAGTTAATGATGTTAACTCTCATGTCACCAAGTTAATGATGTTTCAGATATTAGATCACCAAGTTAATGATGTTTGTCTCAGATATGAGGCCACCAAGTTAATGATGTTAACTCTCATACCACCAAGTTAACGATGTTTCAGATATGAGATCACCAAGTTAATGATGTTTGTCTCAGATTTGAGGCCATCAAGTTAATGATGTTAACTCTCATGTCACTAAGTTAATGATGTTTCAGATATGAGATCACCAAGTTAATGATGTTAACTCTCATGTCACCAAGTTAATGATGTTTTAGTTATGGGATCACCAAGTTAATGATGTTTGTCTCAGATATAAGGCCATCAAGTTGGTGATATTAACTCTCATGTCACCAAGTTAATGATGTTTTAGATATGACATCACCAAATTAATGATGTTAACTCTCATGTCACCAAGTTAATGATGTTTTAGTTATGGGATCACCAAGTTAATGATGTTTGTCTCAGATATGAGGCCACCAAGTTAATGATGTTAACTCTCATGTCACCAAGTTAATGATGTTTCAGATATGAGATCACCAAGTTAATGATGTTTGTCTTAGATATGAGGCCATCAAGTTAATGATGTTAACTCTCATGTCACCAAGTTAATGATATTTCAGATATGAGATCACCAAGTTAATGATGTTAATTCTCATGTCACCAAGTTAATGATGTTTCAGTTATGGGATCACCAAGTTAATGATGTTTGTCTTAGATATAAGGCCACCAAGTTAATGATGTTAACTGTCATGTTATTAAGTTAATGATGTTAACTCTCATGTCACCAAGTTAATGATCTTTGTCTCAGATATGAGGCCACCAAGTTAATGATGTTAACTCTCATGTCACCAAGTTAATGATGTTTCAGATATGATATCACCAAGTTAATGATGTTAACTCTTATGTCACCAAGTTAATGATGTTTCAGATATAGGATCACCAAGTTAATGATGTTTGTCTATACTCGTCTTGTCCTTGGCCGAGAAGAGTATAACAAAATGATTTTTCAAATTTAGGTTTATCGAATTACGGTGTTAGACCATATCCCCTCTCGTCATTTTGAGAGTGTGTTGACGAGATGACCCTCATCCATATACTGTCTTTTCACCGAGAGGAGTATAAAATGATTTTTGAATATGAATTCACCAAATTATGGTCTTCTTACACGTCCCCTCTCGTCGTTTTGAGAGTGTATGGATGAGGGTTGTCTTGTCCATATAATGTCTTTTCGCCGAGTGGGTTTCTCACCAAAATGATAATGTTTTATAGTTTAAGATGAGTTAAAACATGCAACTGAACACTTCATATGAGAAGAATATGAGAGAACATATGAAATTTTTTATTGACCTTTTGTTATAAGACAGATAGTCGATATATATGAGGTAACGAATACATTAAAACTCACTTGATAGAGAACACTCGACCCAGTTTGAGATAGCAGTGGGTCGTGTTTTTGGATGAAGAGTTGTAGGTCAGCTTTTGATGAAATTTTAATGTAGCCGACCCTTTGGAGCAACATCTTATGGTGGGAGATCGGGGTCAACTTCTCCACAATCATCGGATTCTTCATCATTTGTGTTTGTTTGGACATCTCGTCTTGACTGGATGTACTTTTTCTTGGAATCATTATTATCGACACTTTTGTTAACATACATTTTGAGCTTTCCCTTCTTTAGGATCTTCTCAATCTCGTCCTTGAGGGCAAAGCATTTGTCAGTTGTATGAATGTGGTTTTCATGAAACTCACACTATTTACTCTAGTCCCTCTTATATGGAGGAGATCTCGGCTTCTCAGGCCATATCAAGTCTCTATCTTCTTTAATCTCATTTAAAATTATATTAGGACTTACTGTGAGTGGAGTGTAGCCGATAAATTTGTCATCAGCCGACCTTTTCTTCCCGTCTTTATCCTTGTCTTTATGAGACTTACTTCCACCAGCTTCATCCTCTTCTTTGGAAGCCGTGGATTCCTCGACAGTCATGACCTTTCCTGAAATAGTTAGTAGCTCGGCCATAGACTTCATAAGGTCTTTGGCAAGCTTCCAAAGCAACTTCCCCTTTTATAGCCCTCATATTAGTGCTTTCATAGCGATACTCTCTTCATAATCTTCCACTTTTAACTTCTCCTTATTAAACCTTACAATGTAGTCTCTTAGGATATCATTCTTTCCCTGCTTGACGTACAACAGGTGAGTGGTCTTATTTTAAGGTCTTACCCTAAAATAGAAGTTTTAAATGAACCTCTTTGTGAGCTTCTTGAAGTTATCAATGGAGCCCTTCGAGAGCGAAGTAAACCACACATGAGCTGCTCCTATCGACGTGCTGGAGAAGGCACGACACCTCATCTCTTCTGAGACGGAGTAGATATCGGTAGCAGACTGATACATTTCCACATGGTGGACTAGGTTCGTACTCCCATCATACTTTGGGGTTACCATTGGCAGTTTGAACTTTTTAGGTGTGGGGAAAAAAACTATCTTAGCTGTGAAAGGTGAGCCTTCAGAGTAGCCCCTTTGTAAAGGGTCTCAGCTTCCGATGATGTCTCCTATCTTATCCTCCAGCCTTTGGATTGAGACGTTCCAGGGTTTATCTACTGCTGCTACAATGTCGACCTAGTCGAGGTTATCACCGGCTACTTTTGCAGGCCTAACTGAGGGTTCCCTCACCGCTGGCCTACGTCGGCTGTTGACCTACCTCTGAACATCCCTTGCAGAACGTGCTACACTTCTTGATCTTGACAATCTGTCTTTTAGGTCACACCCTGGGTCGAGCCTTTCAAAGGCTGACTTTTGACTCAATCTGTCAAAGGCCGAGCCTCTTGGACGACCATCTTGGCTTGCTCGCACTGGTCGCATGATTTCTCTTGAGATCTTATAGGACTCCTAAAAATCTAGTACAACGTTTTCCTCAGCCTCTAAATCATCACATCGATCCTCCGGGCAGGGTTAACCTTGCTTCCCCAGGCGTAAATGCCTGGGGTCAACAACGCCTCTCCGCCATTGGCGAGGAGGGACCTCCTTTAGTGGTGCCTGGGGTGGTCCCCTAGCCTCCTCACGTTGAAGTAAGGCGACTAGAATGATAAATTTTAGTGCTCCTCCGATTGTTCTTGTGAGGATGTTTTGGCTGAAGGCAGCCAGTTGCTCTTGCATAGCCTGCTGGATGGCTTCCAGTGACCTTAGTGCCCCCACCACCTCCGCCATCTCTACCCTGGGGAGGGGCATTACTGGTGCTAGGTCCACCAATAGGATGTGGGTATTCTAATGCCATAATCTAACCTTGATTGTGGATGAGATGTAAACTAAATAGATCTTAAAAACTCGACAAGAGCTCTTTCAATGGTGGTTCAAACCCAGCAACGGTGGGGTTGGACCACCACCAGAGAATCCGGTGAAGAGTAAGCCAAGATAGGAAGCAGATTACTATCTACGTTACAAGAAACGACGCCAAAATGATGATGTTGTAAACAACATCACCAGATAAAGAGGTAGTAGAGCTCAAACATGCATAACAATGGCAGCAAATAACAACGCGGATATGTAGAAGGAGATGAGGAGAAGAGGAGAAACACACCAATATAAGTGGTTCGACAATTTCCTACATCCACTGTGCACGTGAGTGTAAGTATGACTATCAGAAGAGGGCTCTAATGGCCTTAGCAATACAATCACTACACTTTCTCACTCTAATATAAATGCACCAGAGTTTGGCTAGGGTTTGTAATTGAGGACCTTCTACAAGGTAGGAGAAAATAAGTATATATAATGCCTGGGGATATAGTATACCCCATGCATGCAATGAGCATGTCTAGGATGATCTAGCCAATCTAGTTAAGCAACCTGTCACTGTCACATGTAGAGGATGGTGATGAAATATGCCCTCACGTACCAAGAATATTTGGTCATAACGATTTGTACACGTAGGATATGCCATGTTGGGATCTTATACTACTCGTATAGTAGATGTTATCTGGGGGGTCTCGGCCTAGCGTCTATCATCCTGGTCCCAGTTGAGGCTGAAATAATGTTGATGCTGGAGAGGGCCGAGGTCGAGTTGATGAGTCAGTCCCCATATGGGATTCCTCCTTGGTCTCTTTCATCCTAGTCTCGACTGAGGTCGAGATGACCTTGATGATGGAGAAGGCCGAGGCACAATGTGATGATCTATGAGGCTGAGGCCGGGGCTAAGTTGCTGTATGAGAGCTATGAGGTTGTGGATGAGGTAAACGTCTTCGGTTCTGACCATTAGGCCGAGGACGAGGTCGATGAACCTTATGATGAGCTATGAGGTTGAGGCCAAGGCTGAGCTGCTATATGAGAGCTATGAGGTTGTGGCTGACACCAATGTCCTCTGTTCCAACCCTTAGGTCAAAGATGAGGTCGAGGCACTATGTGATGAGCTATGAGGCTGAGGCCGATGTATCAAACTCACTGCATGATGGCCGAGGTTTCTTCCATGATGTCTGAGGTTACCAGTAACAGACTGATGCTCTTGCGCTGATAGGTGAAAATATAGTTTCGGCTATAGTGATCAGGACGTGGCCAATCCTACTGATACCGACCTCTATCTGGATGATCCAGTTGATGATTAAGCCATGGCCGACCCTACTGAGGCTGACCCTTATCTGGATGACCCTGCCAATGATTAAGCCGTAGCCGACCCTACTGAGGTCGACCCTTATCTGGATTACCCTACCAATGATTAAGCCGTGGCCGACCCTACTGAGGCCGCCCTTATCTTGATGACCCTACCAATGACTAAGCCCTGATCGACCCTACTGAGGTCAACCTTATCTGAACGACCCTGCCAATGATTAAGCCATGGCTTACCCTTATCATGACGACCCTGCCAATGATTAAGCCGTGGCCGACCCTACTGAGGCCGACCCTTATCTGGATGACCCCGCCAATGATTAAGCCGTAGCCGACCCTAATAAGGCCGAACCTTATCTGGATGACCTCGCCAAAGATTAAGAAGTGGTCAACCCTTCTGAGGCCGACCCTTATCTGGATGACCCGATGACCCTGTCAATGATTAAGCCATGGCCGACCCTTATCTGGACGAACCTGCCAATGATTAAGCCATGGTCGACCCTACTGAGGCCGACCCAGTCACGACCCCGACCTAAAATAGTATTTAGGGAACGAGTGTCTTGACATGCCACTCAGGCAACAAATATTCCGATTTAATTATTTACTTAAATAAATGCAACGGAAATATTATCACATAGTTATGAATCGTAAAATACTGAAAGTAAAGGAATTATGTCATCAGAGCTTTCTAAAGGAAACTTCAAATATATTAAAAGTAACAACGAGTTACAACTTAAGAGAAAATTTAAACCTTATTACAAGAGAGCCAGACATGCTCTAAATAAACATTTTACAAAAAGAGCTCTAAAAGCTAAATCTTCAAAATAGTCCATTTTCGTTCCGTCTGTGAGCCTAAACGTTTCCTGAAAAATGTTTATTTATACAACATCAGCTAAAAGCCGAATGAGGTTCAATCTCCAGACATTCTAGGGTTTTCAGAAAATAGATACCTATTCAAGTCAAAAGAGAAGGCATATACATATATGGATAGGAACTTGCAGTAAATAAATATATATATTTTGAAATGAAAGTATATATATCACAATTGGATAGCTCAGAATAAGACGAATGCAACAAATCAAATGTGATATCTTTTTCTTTCAATCATATCATTTTGATGGCCAACTACACTCTAATACCGTATTCTTCTACCGTATTATACCCCGGTAGTTGAGGGTCAATCGAACATGTTCGTCACAACGCCTTATTTAGGGCACACCAGCGATAACCCAGCTGGGAAGGTCAGGCAGTAAAGAGGTCCCTTAGGCCGGATCATATTTTCAATATTCAATATCCTTTTCAATAATCATTTTAATCGGTATGTTTATATGGACAAATATAAACATATCACAATTGAATCAGTCATCGGTATCACATGAATTTTGAGAATAAAAGCAGTTCACAAAATATATATAGTTTGCATAATATCATATAATCAAAATACACAAGGAATGTCAGAGTACTCACCCAAAATGGAGGTCAAATTTACTGGTATTGAGTCTTCGATCACACGTTAATCTGATAAAGATTTAAGTACACGTTCTAAGGTCCAGTTTATACTATACTTTAATAATAAATTCCTCTTTTAAAGGATTACTGAATCCCCATTTGTCAACTTTTTAAACTCATTGATCGAAATTCAAGAATTCAATTCATAGTCTTTCCTCATCAGTCGGTTCCCAGTAGAGATGGAGGGTCACAGGGGCACCACTTAAATACCATCTCATCTAGACAGAACATTTCTGGATTCATTCCCAATACAGATGGAGGGTCACAGGGGCACCACTTAATACCATATTATCTAGACAGAACTTCACCGGGCCTGGCTTTGGAATTACTTAAATGGGATTCTATAATGACGAGCAATTTCTTTAAAAAGAATCATTTTTAAAAGTGTATAATTTCGAACAAGTTTATAAATCAACTTGGATTTGTTCTAAATTTTAAGTTTTGATTAGCGAATTCTTTATTGTATTTTACCAGCATAACTACTAAGTAAAGCTATAAAATAATAATTTAAAACTATAAATATGCATTATAACATTAAGATTACCTTAAGATGAATATCCCTAAGAACTTCTTCTTAAACTTTCTCACACCTTCTCTCACTATTTCTTTCTATAATTCTCAAGGAATTGGTGTGAGTTTCAAATGATCCCCAAAGGCCCTATTTATAGTTTTCCAAAGATATCACAACATTGACACGTGTCCATGATGACCAAGCTTTTACAATGGGAGTCAGTGTTGACGTGTCGCGTGACGGAGGCATCTTGCAGTCTTATTTCACTGGACTGCGACACGTGTTTTAGCTTCTCCTCTAACGACGACACGTGTTTTGGCTTCTCCTCTAATGACGACACGTGTATGGCGGAGGTGTCAAAACCAAGCATGAGGTGTCGAGCATGAGGTGGAAAGGTATTAAGGGTATAAGGGTCATTTTGCACCTGAAGGGCATTTTGGTAATTTCACACCATATATTTTCAATATTTCTTTTAGGTCCCTGGAAATATTTTATTTACAAAAAGGCCCCTTTTCATTTTTCATTTTGGTCCCTAAAACCTTCTTCATTAAAACCAAGTCCCTAAAGTTTCATAAAATTACATTTCTACCCCAAAACTTATCACTTAGCTTAGGATGTGCCATAAAATCTCAGTTTGACCCATTTTACCGTTGATTCTTCAAATTTAAAAATGGGCTTTGTCATATTAAGAACTCGAAATATCATATATGTAATAATATATCATTATTAGATAGTAAGTGTAACGAAATTGAAAGAAGACAATTATATATTGGCATAAGAAAATAAGGTCATTACATCCTACCCTCCTTATAAAAAGTTTGGTCCCCAAACTTTACTTACATTAATTTCCAAAAAGGTATGGATATCGCTCTTTTATTTCATCTTCCCGCTCCCATGTTGCTTCTTCAACAGAATGATTCTTCCATAATACTTTGACTAGTGGAATAACATTTGTTCGTAATATTTGATCTTTATGGTCCAAGATTTCCACTGGATGCTCAATGTATGTCAAATCTTCTCTAACTTGAAGAGGCTCGTGACTTAAGATATGTGCTGGATCAGGGATGTACTTCTTCATCATTGAAACATGAAACACATTATGCACACTCGAGAGTTCAGGGGGTAAGGCTATTCTATACGCAACAACACCTACCCTTTCAAGGATTTCAAAAGACCCTATGTATCTTGGACTTAACTTTCCTTTCTTCCCAAATCGGATTACTCCCTTTGTCGGTGATACTCGTAAGAAAATATAGTCTCCTCTTTGGAATTCTAACGGTCGGTGTCAATTGTCAACATAACTCTTTTGACGTCTTTGAGCGATTTGAAGTCGGTCTTGTATCAATTTCACTTTCTCTGTTGTGACCTGAATCAATTCTGGTCCTAACAATTTTCTTTCCCCAACTTCTTCCCAACATGTAGGAGAACGACACCTTCTACCATAGAGTGCCTCATACGGAGCCATTTGAATACTTGCTTGATAGCTATTATTATATGCAAATTCTACTAACGGTAAATGATCGTCCCAATTCCCCTTCAAATCAAGTACACATGACCTAAGCATGTCCTCTAAGGTTTGGATGGTTCTCTCCGATTGTCCGTCTATTTGAGGATGAAAAGCGGTGCTGAAATTCAATTTTGTTCCCATGTCTACTTGTAGGCTTTTCCAAAAGCGAGACACGAATCTAGGGTCACGATCAGAAACAATTGAAACTAGGGTTCCATGAAGCTTAATAATTTCCCGTATATACAATTTAGCTAACTTTTCTAAGGAATGGGTAATCTTAATGGCAAGAAAATGAGCAGATTTATTTAACCCATCAATAATTACCCAAATGGAATCATTACCATTGGAACTCCTTGGTATCCCTGTCACAAAATCCATGGTAATATGTTCCCATTTCCACTCAGGGATATGTAAAGATTGTAATAATCCTGATGGTTTCTGATGTTCAGCTTTTACTTGTTGACAGATCAAACACGGAGATACAAACTCTGCTATCTACCTTTTCATGTTATTCCACCAAAACACTTCTCGGAGATCTCTATACATCTTGGTATTTTCGGGATGAACTGTGAATCTGGAGTAATGACCTTCCTCCAAAATCTGCCTCTTTAGTTGGGCATCACTCGGTATACACACTCTATTTCTAAACCTTAATATATCATCTCGTATCGCAAATTCAATTCTCTTCCCTTCAATAACCTCTTCTTTAATCTTCTTCAGTCGTGGGTCATTTACTTGTGCAACTTTAATTCTTTCCATCAACGTGGGTTGTATTTGTAAGTTTGCGATTATTCCTCCCTCGCCATAAATACGTACATCTATTTCCATACTTCTCAAATCTTTCAATAGAGCTTCCTGGCTGGTAATAAGACATGCTAAATTTGGTGCAGACTTTTGACTCAAAGTGTCAGCAACTACATTAGCTTTCCCCGGGTGATAATGAATATTTACATCATAATCCTTCATCAATTCTAACCACCTCCTTTGTCTCATGTTCAATTCCTTCTGAGTAAAGATATATTTCAAACTCTTATGATCGGTATAAATCTCACAAGTCTCAGCATACAAATAATGTCTCCAAATCTTAAGAGCAAAAATTACCACTGCTAATTCTAAGTCATGGGTTGGATAATTTTGCTCATGGGGTTTTAACTGTCTCGAGGCATAAGTTACTACTTTTCCTTTTTGCATTAGCACACATCCCAAACCATTTTTAGAAGCATCATTATAAATCACAAATCCTCCTGTACCGAAAGGAATAGTCAAAATTGGGGCAGTTACTAATCGATTCTTAAGTTCTCGAAAACTATTCTCAACTTCCTCAGACCATTCATATTTCACCGTCTTTTGTGTTAACCTAGACAGAGGTTTGACAATACTAGAAAATCCTTCAACAAATCTTCGATAATAACCTGCTAACCCTAGGAAACTATGAATCTCCGTCACATTAGTTGGTCTTGGCCAATCTAGTATAGCCTCGATCTTTTGAGGATCAACCAACACTCCCTCCTTGGTTATGACATGTCCTAGAAAAGAAACACTAGGCAACCAAAATTCACACTTCTTTAATTTCGCATATAATTTCTCTTTCCTAAGGATTTGTAATATTATCTCCAAATGCTTCTCGTGTTCTTCAATACCTTTGGAATAAATAAGGATGTCATCAATGAAAACAACTACACACTGATCCAGATATTTCCTAAACACTCTATTCATCATATCCATAAAAGCGTCTGGTGCATTAGTTAATCCAAATGGCATCACAAGAAATTCATAGTGAGCATATCTAGTACGAAAAGCTGATTTCGAAATATCCTCTTCCTTGATCTTCAATTGGTGATAGCCTGACCTAAGGTCAATCTTCGAAAATACTTGCACACCTTGCAGTTGGTCAAACAAATCATCTATACGAGGTAAGGGGTATTTATTCTTAATGGTCACCTTATTTAGTTCACGATAATCTATACATAACCTCATCGTCCCATCCTTCTTTTTAACAAATAACATTGGAGCACCCCAAGGGGATATACTAGGTCTAATAAAACCCTTATCTAACAGATCTTGTAATTGAACTTTTAATTCCCTTAATTCTAAAGGTGCCATGCGATAAGGTGTAGTTCCAGGAACAAGGTCAATGGTAAATTCTACTTCTCTACTAGGAGGTAGACTGGGCAAATCATCTGGAAAAACATCTGGAAAAAGCTTAGCTATAGGAATATCTTCTAAACTAGGCTCTTTTGTTTTGTAAATCAATAACACTGGCAAGGAATCCTTGACATCCCTTCTTAAGAAAACTACAAGCTTGCATTGCAGAGATAATACGCATGGGAGATAAAATGCTAGTTCCTTCAAAACTGAATTATGGTTGGTTAATAATTTGGAAAATAACTCTCTTCTCAAAACAATCCACCCTAGCATGATATGATGCTAACCAATCCATCCCCAAAATGACTTCAAAATCTCTTATGTCTAAAACTATCAAATCAGCGAATAGTTTATGACTACTGACATTTATAGGGCAAGACTTATATACTAATGTTCCTGTCAATAACTCACCCGAAGGAGTAGAAACATGTATGATATGATTCAAGGATTCAGGAATATTAGGAAAGCGATTAACAAAATGCACAGACACAAATGAATGGGTAGAACCAGGATCTATTAAAACTTGAAAAGGTTGTGCACATATAGAAAGTGTACCTAACACTACTGCATTAGAAGCCTTTGCATCGGAAAGATTAAAGACTCTACATTGTCTGCCCTGATACTTATTGTCATTAGAAGTCTTTGTAGCCGCCTTCCCTTTGTTAGGACAATCTCGCATTTTATGTCCCTTTTGGCTACACCCAAAGCAACTCCCCGTCTTCAGGTAACACGGTCGCCCTCTATGAATATTACCACAACGTTGGCATTTATCAACATTAAAGGGTTTGTTTTCTAAAGGTTGTCCTATATTAAGTATAGTCCTAAAGGGTTTGTTATTGGGGTTCCTTCCTCTTTGTTATCCAAACTTCCTCTTCCCCTCTCTAACCTGATCATATTCTTCACTATCCTTCTCAGCTATTGTTGCCCTAGCCACCACGTCATTATATGATGCCAACTTTAGGATGGAAATTCGGCTACGAATATTCAATCTTAACCCACGTTCAAACTTCTTGGCTCTTAAAACATCGGTTATCACAACATGAGGTGCAAAATGGGATAACTCAGTAAACTTTGCCTCGTATTGACTAACCGTCATATTTCCTTGAACCAGACTCATGAAGTCAGCTGCTTTTTGATCTTGCACCGTTTTGGGAAAGTATTTCTCGTAGAAGATCACTAAGAAGTCATTCCAACCTATGGGATTATTCCTTTCCCCTTGCATTCTCTTAGTCATTCTCCACCAATGTTAGGCTTTACCTTCTAACATGAATGTTCCAAATAAAACCCGTTGTTCATCTATACACTTAAGAACATCGAACATCTTTTCCATTTGCATCACCCAATTTTCTGCTTCAGTGGGGTTAGGAGTCCCTTTAAAATACGGTGGATTCAACTTCTTGAACTGTTTAATAGTACAACTACTTAGTTCAAGATTCATTGGTGCTCCATTATTCACCTGATGCTCCACAAATCTTGCTAGACTTTCAATTGCCTTGTATGCACCTTCCAGTCCTTCCATACTCGAACCACTAGTTCCCGGAGTTGATCTTGCCTTGGTCATTTTCTACAGTCATGGCCAAACGTAAGATGTATTATACTAGCCCAAGATTGCAATTTAGAAGAACAATGATATATAAATAATTATATATATATATATTAATATATGTGGAGGGTTATCACATAAGTCGGATATTTAATCATGTATCCTATGTATGGAAACTTAAAATCTATAACGTTCGAAACTTATGTTCAGTAGTCTACGGGTTCATAACCAATGCTCTGATACCACCTCTGTCACGACCCCGACCTAAAATAGTATTTAGGGAACGAGTGTCTTGACATGCCACCAAGGCAACAAATATTCCGATTTAATTGTTTCCTTAAATAAATGCAACGGAAATATTATCACATAGTTATGAATCGTAAAATACTGAAAGTAAAGGAATTACGTCATCAGAGCTTTCTAAAGGAAACTTCAAATATATTAAAAGTAACAACGAGTTACAACTTAAGAGAAAATTTAAACCTTATTACTAGAGAGCCAGACATGCTCTAAATAATCATTTTACAAAAAGAGCTCTAAAAGCTAAATCTTCAAAATAGTCCATTTTCGTTCCATCCGTGAGCCTGAACGTTTCCTGAAAAATGTTTATTTATACAACATCAGCTAAAAGCCGAATGAGGTTCAATCTCCAGACATTCTAGGGTTTTCAGAAAATAGATACCTATTCAAGTCAAAAGAGAAGGCATATACATATATGGATAGGAACTTGCAGTAAATAGATATATATTTTGAAATGAAAGTATATATATATCACAATTGGATAGCTCAGAATAAGACGAATGCAACAAATCAAATGTGATATCTTTTTCTTTCAATCATATCATTTTGATGTCCAAGTACACTTTAATATTGTATTCTTCTACCGTATTATACCCCGGTAGTTGAGGGTCAATCGAACATGTTCGTCACAACGCCTTATTTAGGGCACACCAGCGATAACCCAGCTGGGAAGGTCAGTCAGTAAAGAGGTCCCTTAGGCCGAATCATATTTTCAATATTTAATATCCTTTTCAATAATCATTTTAATCGGTATGTTTATATGGACAAATATAAACATATCACAATTGAATCAGTCATCGGTATCACATGAATTTTGAGAATAAAAGCAGTTCACAAAATATATATAGTTTGCATAATGTCATATAATCAAAATACACAAGGAATGTCAGAGTACTCACCCAAAATGGAGGTCAAATTTACTGGTATTGAGTCTTCGCTTACACGTTAATCTGATAAAGATTTAAGTACACTTTCTAAGGTCTAGTTTATATTATACTTTAATAATAACTTCCTCTTTTAAAGGATTACTGAATCCCCATTTGTCAACTTTTAAAACTCATTGATCGAAATTCAAGAATTCAATTCATAGTCTTTCCTCATCAGTCGGTTCCCAGTAGAGATGGAGGGTAACAGGGGCACCACTTAAATACCATCTCATCTAGACAGAACATTTCCGGATTCATTCCCAATACAGATGGAGGGTCACAAGGGCACCACTTAAATACCATCTCATCTTGACAGAACTTCACCGGGCCTGACTTTGGAATTACTTAAATGGGATTCTATAGTAATGAGCAATTTCTTTAAAAAGAATCATTTTTAAAAGTGTATAATTTCGAACAAGTTTATAAAATCAACTTGGATTTGTTCTAAATTTTAAGTTTTGATTAGTGAGTTCTTTATTGTATTTTACCAGCATAACTACTAAGTAAAGCTATAAAACAATAATTTAAAACTATAAATATGCATTATAACATTAAGATTACCTTAAGATGAATATCCCTAAGAACTTCTTCTTAAACTTTCTCACACCTTCTCTCACTATTTCTTTCTATAATTCTCAAGGAATTGGTGCGAGTTTCAAATGATCCCCAAAGGCCCTATTTATAGTTTTCCAAAGATATCACAACATTGACACGTGTCCATGATGACCAAGCTTTTACAATGGGAGTCATCATTGACGTGTCGCATAACGGAGGCATCTTGCAGTCTTATTTCACTAGACTGCGACACGTGTTTTAGCTTCTCCTCTAACGACGACACGTGTTTTGGCTTCTCCTCTAATGACGACACGTGTATGGTGGAGGTGTCAAAACCAAGCATGAGGTGTCGAGCATGAGGTGGAAAGGTATTAAGGGTATAAGGGTCATTTTGCACCTGAAGGGTATTTTGGTAATTTCACACCATATATTTTCAATATTTCTTTTAGGTCCCTGAAAATATTTTATTTACAAAAAGGCCCCTTTTCATTTTTCATTTTGGTCCCTAAAACTTTCTTCATTAAAACCAAGTCCCTAAAGTTTCATAAAATTACATTTCTATCCCCAAAACTTATCACTTAGCTTAGGATGTGCCATAAAATCTCAGTTTGACCCATTTTACCGTTGATTCTTCAAATTTAAAAATGGGCTTTGTCATATTAAGAATTCGGAATATCATATATGTAATAATATATCATTTTTAGATAATAAGTGTAACGAAATTGAAAGAAGACAATTATATATTGGCATAAGAAATAGGGTCATTACAGACCCTTATCATGACTACCCTACCAATGAATAAGCCATGGCTGAACCTCCTGAGGTCGACCCTTATCTGGATGACCCTGCCAATGATTAAGCCATGCCCGACCCTTATCTGGATGACCCTGCTAATGATATGTGAGGCTCTTGTGAAGACTCAACCGTGAGATATGATGCCCATCTTCCTAAGAGACTAGGGTACATTTTGGTCATATCATCCCCCTTTTTCACAAAATAACAAAATTTCCCTTTTTTTTCCAAAAAAATAAATTCCATTTTTTTCTCAAGTCGATCACATACCTTTGGCCTGGTTTCCTATTGGATTTAGTCTTCAGTTGAACTACCCTGAAGTTCTATCAGACCCTTTACTTCCTCCGAGTTTGAAACTCACCCGCCTTCCATTGAGAATACAGATTAAGTGTCGAATGTATAGCCGAGTTTGTTGACGGTTCTGGCTGAGCTCACTGCAAAATTGATAACCTTAAAACCAAGTTTCATGAGATGCAAAGAAATCGAGTCCGTGTACCCGAAGATCCCGAGGTGATTTTCCTTCGCTCCATGGGTCCAGCCACACCCGAACCTATTTGGATCCCTAAAGAATACTATCATGCTCTGCGTGCTCCACGAACCCAGCTTCCTATGCCAAACCTTGCTCAAACTGGGGCTAATTTACCCGTAATCATTGATCCGAAAGACGAAGAACTGAACAAGGTCAAGGAAGACCTCAAGATGCTAACTAAGAAATTCGACCAGGTCCGAATCTCTGGTAATTACATGGACTACACCCACATGTCTCCCTATCCTAAATCCAGGTTACCAGAAAAATTTAAGATGCTTAATATCGAGAAGTTTAGAGGCAGTGGACCCCTGATCATTCATCTTCGTAGCTATCACCGAGCCATGACTCTCCTAGGGGATTCCAAAGAAATAATGTCTCAGATGTTCCAACAGACTTTGAAGGATAGATCCCTCCGTTGGTTCCTATCCCTTGAAGAATCCAGAATCCATAGTTGGGAAGACGTTACCCGTGAGTTTATATTCTAATACAAGTACAACAAAGAGCTAGGGGTTACCTGTCGTGACTTAGAGATACTCAAACAGAATTCTAGGGAAACAGTCAGCAACTTCACAGAAAGGTGGAGAGAAAAAGTAGCTACCATGACTAATCCGCACTCCGAAGAAGAACAAGTCAGCATTATGAAGAAGAACTTTCTACCCCATGTCCGAGCAATAATGGGAGGACAGTATTATCCTCAATTCTGAGCCTTTTGAGAAGCAGGAGTAGAAATCGAAGAGGGTCTTGACAAGATAAAAGTCGAACTGAAGAAAGTCTCTGGACAGTTTGCTCCTAGAAAATTTGAAAAGCCTACTAGTACCTCAGTCTCTACCATCAATAATATCTCTCAGTCTGCCGCTTCATGGGCATCGAAAAGTCGCCCAAACCCAATCTGAAAAGAATATACTGAGCTCCACGCTCCTCTCTCCAAAGTCTACCAGGCACTCTTGAGCCAAAACCTGATCAAACCCTTGGACCCTTGTCCAGTACCAAATTCGCTTCTAAAGAATTTCAAACCCGATGCCCATTGTGACTATCACCAAACTGCTGGCCATATCACTGACCAATGTTTCCATCTCCAAAACACAATACAAATCCCAATTGATCGGGGTATGATTGCCCCACCAGCTAATCCTAAACCAAACACTATCCATAATCCACTCCCAAGTCATACAAACGCCATATTCCTATAAGAAGACTCAGAACTCGACCCATTTACCCAAATCATACCAAGTAAATCAGCACTCATACCCATATATTCTCCTAACCCTCTCCAAGCATGCCCACATTTCCTCTTACACCCTACCAACCTTGATGATCAAACCTTATCACTCCTCACTAGAGCCTGCATCACTGTTCGCACCGATTCTGGAGGTAAAAATATTGAATTATCAGAAGTGCTGAACCAACTCCTAGAGTTCGGGATGAAATTACCCTCCTAGATGACCATCGATTATCAGAGATTAAGTGCATTATTCTTAGAAGCTCGAAAATGGGCCCGAGAGTCAGACAAATGGGTAGTTCCTGCCGATGAATTCTGTCTAGATGACCTGGTCCAGATCATGGAAGATTTGTTTCAACAGACTGGTGATATTTGTAGCATATCGAAGCTGCTCGATGCTTTAAAATTATGAGGGCACCTGGTTCCCTCCGTCTTGCATGTCCCTGCTGAATGAGAGGAATTATATGAAGAAGACATAGAAGTTGTAGAGTGTATTAACTTTGAATGGAAAGATGATATCATTACCACCGGATGGGGAGAAAATTTCCAAAGGTCCAAATGAAGACCCAGATTCAAGAAAGACTAGCCTAATAGCCAACCTATGCTGAATGATATTATTCGAGGAGATATTTGGAGAGGTCAATCAGGTAGTTGATCAACCTGATATCGATGAATAATCAGGATTTCTATTTTTTCCTTCTTTCATAAACCACAGTACTAGGTCGGGGAGACATTACTAGAATTGGAGCTTACAACCATCAGCAAGCGATAACGGGAAAGGTGTTGAGAATATCCCTATACCAGAAGTGACCCTTGAAGAAAGCAAGGTCCTTAATCAAGTGAATAAAAATCAAGACAAAGTCACTCTATAGGGACTTTTCATGTCTTCCCAACTGTACCGAAATGTCCTAATCAAGCTACCCACATGACCCATAATTCCTCCCTCAACCACACCAGAAGAAGCAATGAACCTAGTTGGATCCTTGACCTCTACTCGAATGCTCTCCTTTTCTGAAGAGGAAATCCCTAAGAATGTTCCCAACCACAATCATGCTCTCAATATTTTTGTCGAAGTCATGGGGAAAACTGTTCCCCTCTCACTCGTTGACAACGGATCAACTCTGAATATTTGCCCGTTAAGAACCCTCAATTGTTTGGTACTAAAAGTGAGCGACCTTGCTCCAACCTCTACTACCGTGCATGCTTACGACAATACTCGTCGATAAGTAATGGGATCTATAAAGCTTGCAATATGGGTTGGCCCTATAAATCCTGTTGTTGAATTCCAAGTCATAGATATCCCATCCTGTTTAATTCTGCTGCTCAGATGATCATGGCTCCACAGCATCAAAGGGGTGTCTCCTTCCCTTCATCAAAAATTGAAGTTCTTTACCAATGGATAAGTTATCACCATCTTGGGAGACCATGATAACACCGAGAATGCAAGCACCAGTAATTCAGTACTTGAGATAAAACACGGGGTGAACGATATGCTGCTATCAGGCTTCCAGGTTGAACCACTTCGACTCCCAGCAGGGGACGACTTGAAAGATAGGGTTTGTCCAGAATATGATCCTCATGGAAACATCAATGTCATCCAAATGTTCAAGAATATGCACTTCATGCTCGGACTGGGCTTAGGTCAAAGGCAACAAGGGATAACTAAATTTATTATGTTGAAGGAGGCCTTTCCTCCCTTTGGCTTGGGCTATCAACCATCAGAAGAAGAACTCAGATTGATCCATTAGTCTTGACTGAAGAGAAAGTTAGAATGCGCCAGAACTATCTCAGGAGATTCCCTAAATGGAAGATTCATCAAAGAGGGTGAAGATTTTCCCTTCCGCGGCTTCCCTAAACCTTGGTATGACCCTATAGACAAGAGGATGAAACTAGGAATGGAGATATTTTTTTCAAGATAACTACTCGAGGGGTCGAAAGTTCTTAATACTGTGTGCAATCACTCACTGAGGAGATCATAGCTGATACTGGGGATTCTAAGGATAGAGATTTCGAAGACTCTTTCAACTTGCATATAGTGGGGCGGCACTCTACATGATCCATATATGGACTATATCATTTGATCCATCCTACCTCATCAAAGATGCTGATACACCTCTTCTCAATTGGCATACTGCACGTATTCCACGTGCTGATATTCAGCCTAACCCTGATGTGTATCCCCTTTCCCCTTTAGTTGTTTCCTCTCACTCTGATGTAATCGATACCTCTTTTGATGAGGTTCTCAATCCTATTTTTCCTATCAATGAAATAAACGAAGATTTTGATATCTTGCTGTGCCTTACTTTGATTATCTTAATTCTAATCAAACTTTTGATGATGATGACTTTACAAATGAACAATTCTTAACTGATCTGAATAAGATTAATAATAAACAACATAACAGCATTCAAGTTAATGAAGATGAAATTATTGTTATTAATATCGGTTCTAATAGCCAAATGCGTGAGATTAGGATAGGGGCTACCCTTAATGATCATGTGCGCACGCAACTCGAAGAGCTACTGAAGGAGTTTGTGGATGTCTTCATGTGGTCCTACGATGATATGCCTGACATTGACCCTATAATAGCACAACATGAGATTTTAATGCTCTTTGAATGTAAGCCAGTAAAAAAAAGCTATGAAAGCTTCGCACCGAATGGTCACTCAAAGTAAAAGAAGAAGTAGTCAAGCAACTGAACGTGGGCTTTATTCGTGTAATTGAATATCCCACTTGGCTAGCCAATATCGTACCTGTGCTGAAATCAGGAGGAAAGGTTCGCATGTGTGTCGACTATCGAAATTTGAACAAAGCCTATCCGAAGGATGATTACCTACTACCCAACATTGATATGATCTTAGACAACACAGCCAGTCATGCTCTCAAATTATTCGTTAACGGATTTTCTGGATATAACCAGATCAAGATGTACCCTGCTCATCAAGAGAAAACCACATTCATCACCCCTTTGGGAACTTTTTGCTATACTATCATGCAATTTGGTCTAAAATATATAGGGGCTACCTACCAAAGGTCTGCCACAACCATTCTGCATGATCTGATACACAAGGAAGTCGAGGTCTATGTAAACGACATGATTATTAAGTCCAAGACTAGAGAAGGTCATCTTTCAGCTCTCCGAAAATTCTTTGAACGGCTGCGAATGTATTAAATGCGGGTTAACCCACAGAAATTTGTCTTCGTCTTTACAAAAGGGAAACTCTTGGGAGTCATGGTCAATGAGAAGAGGATAGAAGCAGATCCTGCCAAACTAAAAACCATACTTGAGATGTCACCTCCCCGAACGGAGAAAGATGTACGAGGATCCTTGGAAAACTACAGTACATCAGTCGATTCATAAGCGAATTGACTTCCATTTATGAACCCATCTTCAAACTCCTCCAAAAAGATTCAACCAAGGTCTGGAATGAAGCTTGCCAAGAAGCCTTCGATCAAATTAAGCAATACCTAAATCGACGTCCAGTGCTCATGCCATCATAACCCGATCGTCCCTTACTCCTATACCTAACCGTGACCGATACCCCAGTCGGGGCTCTACTATCCCAATACATTGAAGAAACTCGCAAGGAGAAAGCCTTTTACTCGGTCGGTCAGAAATTGGCCTATTACAAAGTTAACTACATCGCCTTGGAAAAAGCATGTGTCGCTCTTATCTAGGTTACCCAAAAGTTACAGCACTATATGCTCGCCTTCTCTATTAGACTTGTATCCTGAATGGATCCCATCAAGTACCTACTCGAGAATCCCACCCTATCCAGTCAAATGGCCTATTGGTTGATGCTTCTAGCCGAGTTTGATATCACCTATGCCATACAGAAAGACATGAAAGGAAGAGCCATCTCTGACTACCTTGCTGACTACCCTATGGAAGAGGCCGATGTCTGGATTTCAAAATTCCCAGATGAGAATATCCTTTGTGCCTCCCATGAATATCTTAGATGGCAAATGTTCTTTGACGGCGGTACCAACAAAAAAGGATATGGCATTAGGATTCTCCTAATTGCCCCGGATGATTCCCACACTCCTATTGCCATAAATTGGATTTCCCCTGCACTAATAACATGACTAAATATAAGGCGTGCACAGTAGGCCTCAAAGTTTCCCTCAATAAAGGAGTTTGATATCTCGATGTCTATGGGGATTCATCCTTCATCATCGGTCAAGTACTGAGGAAATGGAAAGTTAGGGATGAGAAAATTTTACCCTTCCATGCCCACCTTGAAGAACTGGCTTCCCAATTCCAAGAAATCACCTTCCACTAACTGCCCGGAGAAAAAAATAACCTAGCTGACACCCTTGCCACCTTAGCCTCCATGATTGACATGCCATAAGGAATAATCATGGCTCCCTTCCTTGTGCAAAAACAGGATAAACCAACCCATTGCTGCCAAATCAAGCTCTGCACAGAGGAAGAATCTGAAATAGCCGACTGTTGGTACTATGATATTTGGTGCCTTCTCAGTCACGGTAAGTATCCTTAAGGAGACGATAAGAAAGACCAAGAAACTCTCCACAGACTGGCCGCCCAGTACATTCTCTATGATAAAGCACTGTTCAAGAAAAACTTCGATGGCATCCATTTGCACTGCATCGTAGGGGTTGACATTGAACAGATGATGCAGAAAATCCACAGCTGGGAATGCGGACCCCACATGAATGGCCATATGATCGCTAAAAAAATCATTCGGCAGGGATACTACTGGACGACCATAGTACAGGACTGCATAACCTACATACGAAGATGTCTCAAATGCCTACAATTCTCCAACTTACAGCAGCTGCCTCTGTGAGAACTGTACAACATGACTTCTCCCTGGATGTTTTCCACTGGGGCATCGATATCATAGGGAAAGTCGCGCCGAAGGCATCCAATGGGCATGAGTTCATCCTAGTCTCTATTGACTACTTCACCAAATGGGTCAAAGCCGAGTCATACGCAGTTTTGAATACCAAGAAAGTGGCCAAATTCATCAAGAAAAACATCATTTGCCGATATGGGGTCCCACACGAACTAGTTTTAGATAATGGGATACATTTTGAGGCAGAGGTTACGGAAGTGGTCGACGCGTATGGAATTCAGAGACATAAATCCTCTCCATACCGACCTCAAACCAATGGGGCAGTTGAAGCATCCAATAAGAATCTCAAAGCCATCATTAACAAGATGACCGACAGTTGTCGTGATTGGGCCAATAGGATCCCTTACGCCCTCTGGGGATATTGTACGTCAGTCCGAACCTCAAATGGGGCTACCCCTTACTCTCTAGTCTATGACATGGAAACAGTCCTACTCGTGGAGCTGAAAATACCCTCGCTGCGCGTCATGCTTGAAAGCAAGGTCAGCGAAGAAGATTGGTACCAAAGCCGTCTTGACGAGCTGACCCTCCTAGACGAAAGGAGATTGAAAGCTCTCTATCACATAAAAGGGTACCATCGCCATGTAGCGCGATCATTATATAAGAGAGTCAAGGACCGCGGTGTTCGAGAAGGGGACTTAGCCCTCAAAGAAATAGTAGATCCCATCTGGTACCCCAGAAGGAAATTCAAGCCCAATTGGAGCGGCCCCTACATCGTGAGGAAGCAACTGTCGGGCGGTGCCGCTGTGCTCACCGACCTCGATGGGGAGGAAATAGCGCCCCCAGTCAACCTGGACCATCTCAAGAAATTCTACCCTTAGTCCGAAATCTTGGCGCGCTACGACTCTTCTCATCCCCCTTCTATTCGCCCCCCCAAAAAACTCTTCATTTTACCCTACCCAGAACTACGTGGGCCTGATCCTCTAAAAACATTATCAAAAATTAATTTGAAATCTTTTCAAAACCCTCAGAGGTACGTAGGTAGCTTATTCACTTCACGTGAGCCAGACCCCCTTCTTTTTCACAAAATACTATTCTTTTCTTATCCCCGAGAACGATAATTCATTTTAACATAAACATGAACAGAAAGATTATGTATGCCTTAGTAATTGGTATAGATAGTTCAAAATTCAAAAAGTCGTCAAAAGGCACAACTAGATGATAAAAAACTTATTTATTTCATTATCTGAAATTTTTGTATGGGCGTAAGGAGTCAAACGACTTCCCTGGCCAAAAAATCCAGATATTAGTGAGGCCCCCACTCCCTCTGAAAATCACTCCAATTATTCCTAGATAACACAAAATAACACCTATTACAAAAAGCTTCACAAAAACCTACCTATAGTTGCCAGAGGAACCAACACCATCATCACCTGCATCCTGGACTCCTAAAACCTCCCCTGCCTGAATGGAGTATCGCAAACGCACCATGGAGCGATAATCCCGAACTAGCTTGGGGTAAACCACAATGCCTCCCTCCATAGTGTCAAATATGGCAAACCACCTTTGACTAGTCTCCACAGCCAACATCCTGGCCACTACCTTCTTCCACAACTACTTCACGTAGTCCCTAGAGACATGTCAAACTCGCCCAGTAGACTGAGAAGGACGGGTCGACGGACGATGATTCTCCCATAAAGAACCAAGCTGCATGCGCATACGCTCTGTCAGATTCTCCACAGGAAAGAAGTTTGGTGTCCGCGGTGGCACAATTTTCTCCCAACCATATTGGCGCAGCAGCCGCCAGGGAAAATAGAAAGAGGTCTGCCTAAGGCCAGCCAGCCTGACGTACTAGTACTCTCCAAGCTCCAGAATGGGCAGCAACTCTCCCCACCAAGGCACGGACCAGCATAATCCTCGTCCCCCGTGCTCTACAAACCAGTTTCCCCAACTCTCAATGTCCAGGCCTATGCTAAGGAAATAACGCGAGAAGAAGTTTTGAACCGCCGAGAAGGGATACCCAGGTGGGACCGCCATACGAAACCTCTCTGACAGCCACATAAACAGCATTACAGGGCTACCCCTCAGAAAGTCAGAATGACCCTCCTGCCAGCATTCGAGCCATTTAAGGTCTCCGCCAATATCACCGCCGTATGATTGCGATGGTATGACATCCAAGAAATAATAACAAGCAGTCGGGGGTTCACCAGCGTCTCCCTAGTCACTAACAGAACTTTGGAAATAAGGCCTAGGATGACGGCCCCGTCATACCCTGCATCACCCACGTCCTGTAAATGCACAGACTGCAACACTGCCGAAATGGAAATCATTCCCCCCGTAACCAAGGGCCTAGTCTCCGAAGGCAAAATATAAAGAAGCCCAACTAATAATTCCCTGGGAGAACGAGAAAACTCAGGCAGCGCCGCGGAAACACTGGGATTTATCCCTAGCATGGCAAAAAATCCTCGTAGGTAGGACAAATATCATCTAACCCGAAGTGGAAGACATGATCCTCGGGATACCAAAAATCGAAAGCCACCATCATCATGTTCCACTCAATGGGTCGGTTGCACCACAAAAAGACTCGCCGCATGTGAAATGCATCATAATAAACATTGTAAGAACACATTGCTTCCAAGGATTCGAGGTAGTTAGCAAACTCAATGCTACCAGGGAGATCCATCTTGCAAGACTAAGAGATACTAAGCAAGTAAGACTGGGGGAAAGGAAGAAAATGAAAGTGTGAGGATGAAAACCCCATCCACACCCTTTTATACATGGAGACTCTCAAGCCAAGACAAGGAAGGAACCCTGCAGAAATCAGAGTAAAACTTGTCCCACCAAGTACAAAGAAATTCAAGAAAGTGCAATCAAAGCCTTGAATTGATTGGATAAGACTGATATGCCGATAGGCAGGACAGGGGTCATGCCGATCGGCAACACCCCATTTTGGGAAATCTCCCTTTTTCCTCTTTTGTCAAAATCAAAAAACCACAAAAATAATTTTTTTAGGGAATTTCGAATTTCCTTTGTACTTATGCCTTACTAATCTCATTTCAAATAAAATCCTTCTCAAATCAATTTTCCAAATTCTCTTTACGGTCTCATCAGTAAAGTAAAAAGAGTATGTGCATTAATCACTAAACGAGAAAATTAACAATTTTTTTTCATTTGCATATATTTTGCTGTGTTACATTAACATTTTGCAGGAAAAGCAGAAAAACAACAACGGGATTCAGCCCGAACCCAATATCTCTCTCTCTCTAAGATCCCCCATCCCTGCGACGCGCCCTCTTTCCCCTACGACGAGACAACATGCCCCCACTACCAGAACTCGATCCTTCCCTAGACGAGGCAGACAACTCCAAGAAAGAAGGAACCGAAACCGCCTCACGAATGTGAGCAGTCACTGAAGATATCTAGTCCCTGATGTCCTTCAGCTAGGTGGTTAAAACACTGATATGCTACAAGGAAGAATATAAAAGATCAAATCAGTCAAGTACGAGGAGAGAAAAAGAAATCAAGGAAATAAAAATACATATCGCAAACGAAGAACCTCCTCTGTCAGAACCAACTCCTATGGATTCATTGTGTGAGGGCGATGCTGTAGACGCATGAATCCCCCATCATCTCACCAAAGGTTGTAACTAGGGGAATGTAGCCGCACGAAAGAAGGCCTCGAAGTCATCGCCACCGCCGCTGACGTAGCCGCACCACCTGCGCTATGAGAAGACCCCACCTGCCGACTCGAGCCTGTTCTAGGGAGAGGCATCACATCATAAATACTAGGGGCATCATCCAACTCATGACGAAGTCTATGTAATCATACATCACTGCTATGTCAGTATACAAGGAGTATGGCTCTCCCATCATCGCAGCCACCCGAGCATCATCTGACATCTTCCACCCGCGCCTCATGAACATAGTGGGCCTCGCCGGTGGCATAGAAACCTCATCCTCCACAATCTAATGAACTACCCTCTCCTCGAGATACAAGGAGTAGCCGAACTCATACGCCAGCAGGCTACGCATCTTTGCATGTCCCCTAGTCAGCCTGGTGTGCTAAATAACCGTCCCCCAGGGATAGAAGGTCACCTACAAATCCCCAGTGAAAGTGACGGATCAGTGTCAATAAAATGGCATCAAAGGAAAAGAACAGTGTCTATAATAAAAGAATGCTTACCCGCTCGCTCGTCAGACCATTCAAGACCTGACGCACAGCCTCTAGAGAGAGATTCCTCTTCAGCTGTTGGTTAGACCTCTGCCATCGAGACATCCGACAAAAGTCCCTGATAGAGTCATCCTTCAGAGAAATCAGTTGGATGTTCAACCCAATCACCTTGTAAAACCACGTCTGGAAAGGATAAGGATTAGCATCTAAGAAATCAAAAGGAAATGCATGAATGGAAGATGCGAATGCGTAAAGGAAAATGTGCAAAGTAAAGAATACCTCCAGAAGACATGTGGCCCCAGTAAAAGTCGGCCGGCAGCACCGGCTGAATGCATCCAAAGAATAGAACAGAGTCGCCAAAGTCAGGCTCCCCCAGTCACTGAGGTGGATGTTCGAAAACATCCTCAGAAATGGCAGAAACCATAAGTGAACGACGTCGCCATTCGTCACCACCAAGAAACCCCCTAGCACCAACAAGATAAACAAATGGGACATCTGACGCACCTGCTGCCCGTCGTTCTTATCAACCCTCCTACTCAGCAAAATCTCCTTCAGAGAAGACAAGCGGAGCGAATCCCCAGAAACCACCCTAACCACTTCACCTAAAGCCGCCATCACTGCCTCCGACGTCACCCGCAGCGTCCTGTCCACCTCAATCTGGGCAACCTCACAATCCAGACCTAGCAGTTGATGAATGTCAATGGGAGTCACCATCATCTCCCCGAAGACAAAATGGAAGGTGTGGGTAGTGTCCCACCACCTCTCTCCCAGAGCGCATAGAACCGCAGTGGAGCGGGGCGTCTCATCCAGCGCCGATGCTAGCCTCCCAAAACTCGTAGAGGACACCATTCAACGCACTAAAGCAGGAAGGTGATCCCAAACATCCTTGAGCCCTATCGTACCGCGAGCATGAATAGTCAACATGGAGACGTCGGACTGTCAAGAAATGAAGAAAATCCCTGTCAGATTCAGGAAATAAAGCAATCTCGTCAAGCAAAGAAGAAAATAATACCAAGAGTTATGCAATACATACATAACCACTAGGGTTCACCACCCTTAAAGAGCGATGACGCGAAGGCTCACACAGAAGAGTCTGATCATCCGCCACAGGCTCAAACGAGTCGAAGGAGTTCTCGCTACCTGATGCGAGAGGCACCCTAGCCCTCCACTCTAACCCTGCCCAGTCATCGGCATTGAGCCATGCCATATGGGTTGCATTGTTTGAGAAGTCACTAATTTTGGATGTTAGGACGGCATAGGTTTATAGCAGAAAAAAGAAGTCAGAAAGTTGTGCAAAATGAGGAGAACCCGCCCCCTTTTTATAGGAGGCTAAGGGTCATGCCGATCGGCGGTCCCCTCCACCCACCAATCGACACCGAGCCTTTCACCTGCTCGAGGCACCCTAAAACTCTATGCTGATGCCGATTGGCACACCCACACCCATGCCAACCGACACACATCTTAAAATTTCGTACAAAAGGTCCAAAAAAATACCCAAAAATTCCGAAAAAATTCTTAGAATTTCCAAATCCGTTCTGGTACCTTGCTTCCCAATGAAATTTTTTTTTACACCCCAAACAGGAATTCCAGAGAATAATTCTCCCTAGCAATGTCTCCAAAGGACGCCCTAAATTTTCTCCAGCTCATTCACTATTCCCCAAAGGAATCCAAAATCCAATCTTTATCCCCAACGAAATCCCCAAATTTCTCGAAGGAAAGTACACCTCTTTTAGGTAAGAATTGACCTCGGTCTTGGATCGTC
The DNA here is from genome assembly GCA_949130495.1 of Sambucus nigra. Taxonomy (NCBI): domain Eukaryota; kingdom Viridiplantae; phylum Streptophyta; class Magnoliopsida; order Dipsacales; family Adoxaceae; genus Sambucus; species Sambucus nigra. Next base: position 238,904,509 of record OX422211.1, read on the forward strand.
ACCTTAGTTAGGTCAAAATTGACCTCGGTCCTCGATCGTTACCTCTCTTAAGTCAGAATTGACCTCGGTCTTGGATCGTCACCTTAGTTAGGATAGAATTGACCTCGGTCCTCGGTCGTCACCTCTTTTAGGTCAGAATTGACCTCGATCTTGGATCGTGTTTCTTAGTTAGGTCAGAACTGACCTCGGTCCTCGATCGTCACCTGTCTTAGGTCAGAATTGACCTCGATCATGGATCATCACCTTAGTTAGGTCAGAATTGACCTCGGTCTTGGATCATCAGCTTAGTTAGGTCAGAATTGACCTCGGTCCTCGGTTATCACCTCTTTTAGGTCAGAATTGACCTCGATCTTGGATCTTCACCTTAGTTAGGTCAGAATTGACCTCGGTCCTCGATTTTTACCTCTCTTTGGTCAGAATTGACCTCGATCTTGGATCGTCACCTTAGTTAGGTCAGACTTGACCTTGGTCCTCGATCGTCACCTCTCTTAGGTCATAATTGTCCTCGATTTTAGATCGTCACCTTAGTTAGGTTAGAATTGACCTCAGTCCTCAGTCATCCCCTCTTATAGGTCAGAATTGACATCGGTCTTGGATCATCACCATAGTTAGGTCAGAATTGACATCGGTCCTAGGTCGTCACCCCTTTTAGGTCAAAATTGACCTCGATCTTGGATCGTCACCTTAGTTAGATCAGAACTGACCTCGGTCCTCGGTTGTCACCTCTTTTAGATTAAAATTTACCTTGATCTCGGATCGTCACCTTAGTTAGGTCAGAATTAACCTCGGTCCTCAATCATCACCTCTCTTAGATCAGAATTTACCTCGGTCTTGGATCGTCACCTTAGTTTGGTTCGAATTGACCTCGGTCTTTGGTCGTCACATCTCTTAGGTCAGAATTAACCTCGGTCTTGGATCGTCACGTTAGTTGGGTCAAAATTGACCTTGGTCCTCGTTCAACACCTCTTTTAGGTCAGACTTGACCTCGATCTTGGATCGTTACCTTAGTTAGGTCAGAATTGGCCTCGGTCCTCGATCGTCACCTCTCTTAGGTCAGAATTGACATTGGTCTTGGATCATCACCTTAGTTAGGTAAGAATTGACCTCGGTCCTAGGTCATCACCTATTTTAGGTCATAATTGACCTTGATCTTGGATCGTCACCTTAGTTGAGTCAGAATTGACCTCGGTCCTCGGTCGTCACCTCTCTTAGGTCAGAATTGACCTTAGTCTTGGATCGTCACCTTAGTTAGGTCAGAATTGACCTTGGTCCTCGGTCGTCACCTCTCTTAGGTAAGATTTGACCTCGATCTTGGATTGTCACCTTAGTTAGATGATATTTGACCTCGGTCCTCGGTCGTCACCTCTATTAGGTTAGAATTGACCTCAGTCTTGGATCGTCACCTTAGTTAGGTCAGAATTGACCTCGATCCTTGGTCGTTACCTCTCTTAGGTCAGAATTGATCTCGGTCTTGGATCGTCACCTTAATTGGGTCAGAATTGACCTTGGTCCTCGGTCGTTTCCTCTCTTAGGTTGAAATCGACCTCGATATTGGATCGTCACCTTAGTTAGGTAAGAATTGACCTCGATCCTCGGTCGTCACCTCTTTTAGGTCATAATCGATCTCGATCTTGGATCGTCATCTTAGTTAGGTTAGAATTGACCTCAGTCCTCGGTCGTCATCTCTTTTAGGTCAGAATTGACCTCGATCTTTGATTGTCACCTTAGTTAGGTCAGAATTGACCTCGGTCCGCGATCGACACCTTTCTGAGGTCAAAATTGACCTCGGCCTTGGATTACCACCTTAGTTAGGTCAGAATTGACCCCAATCCTCGGTCGTCACCTCTTTTAGGTCAGAATTGAGCTCGACCCTAAAAAATGTCCATCCACATCCCTTAGGCCTGTAGAACTGACCTCCTCCCATCATGTGGTGTCTATTCGATGGCCATTAGTTGTTACAAGCTCACCCGTCAAGGGGCTGTATAGATACCAAATTTTGGGACCCCTTAAGTCTCTCCTTATGCTCCTAATGCTTCCCCCTTCCACTGCAAACCTAGGTCACACACTGAGTACCAATCTAGAGACCATCGGGTGATCTCGGGCACTGAAACCCCCTTCCACTGCAATCCTAGGTCACACCCTGGTCAAATTCACCATCAAAACAAAAGTTCTTTGAATCTTCAAAGGGCACTGAAACTCCTTTCTAACGATCTACCCCGTGCGTGAAACAACATAATCGTTCGGACGAACGATCAGTTTCCCCTGAAAATTGATCTGGAGGCCACTGGACGCTCCCAGACTCCATTTGACCAAAGTCATCTCTTCAGCTCGAATAAGACTAAATGAATCTACGATGGGAACTAAATACCCTTTCTAACGATCCACCCTGTGTGTGATTCTGACCTACGGTACAAACGAAAGATCCGTTTTACTCTAAGAGGTCACCGGGCACTTTCGGGCCCCGGTTGACCAAGGTCAACTTCCCAAACCAAGAAAAAATCTTTGGAATGTCGAAGTACATCTCCTAAACTTTTTGACGGTCTGCCCCATGCGCAATTTTGACTTACCATGTGGATAAACGATCCGTTTGCGTCCGATGATCTCCTATCCAAAGGACCGACATGCGCTTTCGATCCGCATTTGACCCAAAGTCAACTCCCAGACCCGGGAGCGATCCAAAGGACTCTCATAGGCCTCTGAAATACCTTTCTAATGGTATGCCCTGTGTATGATTTAGATCAACGGTTTGTACTCTACAGTCATTTTTTCTAGAAAATTCTGCACGGGACAACCAGTTGGTAGGTCTTGAACCTTGCCTATCGGAACAGTGTCAAAGGTGACCTGCCGATAGGCACGGTCTGGAGTACACTGAGCGGCACCCCTCGACCCTATAAATAAAGGCCATGACCTCATTGTGAGGAAGCAGGAGAAAAACCCATCAATATCAGTGATCTAAGCAACATTCTCTCGAATCAATGAAGTTACCTATGAGAAATCCCATTCAAGCCTAAATACCCATCCTTTTCACATCCAATTTGAGAAATATCCTTCTCTCTCATCAACATCCATCAACATTCAAAGGAGTTAATTCAAGATCCAAGCTCAAGCTCCAAAAGAAGGTCCAATTCCTTCTAATCTCTTTCAAATCTATTGTTTTGCATAAATTACTTTAGATTCATAATCTAGTTTCATTCTAGTTCATACATATTAACATCTACACTATTATTAGTATATTTCACATACTCTATTTTTCATAAAAAAAACCCAAAAATAAAAATAAAAGAGGGTTACACCCGTAAATTCCTAACGGAATTATCCACCACACCTTTTTCCAAAACTAGAAACACATTTTCTACACACACCCCTAATAAAATTCCATTCGAATCTATGGGATAAACCCCACCACTATTCTACATTCGAACTACGTGAACTTTGATGCCTTTATAGGCTACGTAGGCATTTCGGATTAAAATCTGAGACTCGTGTCCAATTTTCTAATTTTCCAATTTCTGTTATTTTTCATAATCCTCAAAATTACTCATTATCATCACGCACACACACACACACACACACACACACACACACACATATATATATATATATATATATATATATATATATATATATATATATAAATAATATTTGTTCACACCTCATCCCCCACATATTATCGTTTCCCAATAACGATCAATACGGCGATGAACGCTCATATTCTATCTTCTACATTTATAATTATTTTGGGAATATTCCTATGGATGACCTCACCCTATCTTTTCCATGGTATGGGTCGAACGATTCCAATCTCTATTATATAAACACATGCATGCACTTCACGGGGATAAAAAGGAAAATATAAACACTTTCCCATGAGATATCGAAAGGGCGGGATGGGTGCCTAACGCCTTTCCATTCCGTAACTTAGCCCCTGGACCTCTGATCTATTGATTTCGCTCACATCGGTTTTGTCCTTGATACTGCTCTCTTGAGGCGACAACATATTCTTTTGCCTATTTTGAGCAAAATAGGTTGGCGACTCTATCTCTTTACATTCACCCCACACAGACGATGGCCGAAGCCCCCTTTTCGAAGAGAAGGGTGTGACACCGCGACGCAATTTTTACCCCCCGGGGGGGGGGGGATCCTCTTTCTCCTTCCCCCCGAAATGAGAGCCGCACTGACTGGGATGGCCACACTAAGGTGTTGGTCCATGACCTCAGGATCCACTTTAATCATTTCTGAGTGGCTTTAAGCAAACACCTATTCATTTTATTTTAGAAATTGGGTTAGCCCTTCTCTAAGGAAAGAGATGAAAATAACTCTTATATGAATGACGTTAGTTGAATATGTATCATCAATGAAAATATGATGAGGTCCTTAATAAGTTTTCCCTTTTACTCTTTTGTTTGTCTCATGGATCAAAGGTAACCACATTTAGTAGATCTTTGCACATGCTCTCTCGTGGAGGATCAAATGATTCCAACGAAGTGGTTAAAGCCTCGATTGGGACCTTAATATCTTTATCAGAGCTTTTTAGTACCTTAAGGGACTTTTGCTCTGCCTCTTAGAGTTTTCTTCAATCTCATGGAAGTGTTGTAGCATTCTCTAGCTTTCATCTAGTCTCCACGGATTTATCCCAAACATATGGAGGTTGGGAATATCATTATCATCCTTTAGGTAGACACGATAGAATCTAACATGTCGAGTGCGGGTATTACCATAATAACATTGTAATTAGAGGATAGATGCACCACTAGTAATGTATTGCAAAGGTGGAGCAACATTCCTTGGAACCTACTGTGAGGGGAAGAGTGATATACCCCATGGAATAGGTTAGTTTTTCATTAGAATAAATTAATGGAGTCATGGTAGGTAGCATATGTTATATGATGAGACACATAGCCTTGAAAGCATCTAGGAACAATATATTTGCTAAGTTCCCTGTGTCGACCAACACCCTTCTCATGTTTGTGTTTCCTATAATGATAGTGATGACCAAAGGCTCATCATGTGGAAAGGGAAGCCTTCTGAGGTCAATATCTGGGAAGACCATCATAGGAGTCTCCTTTGGTAACTTACTCGGGAAATATACATTGTTGAGCTGAGCTCCAACTGGGTGCATAATCCTGAGAAGAGATTTTCTTATGGTGTAGGAGGGTTCACCTACTACGAATCCTCCTAAAATGGTGTTAAAATCAATCATAGGGACTTTGTACTTGTTCTTATTGTTGAGATGAGCCTTACCCGCATGGCTGGTGATAATTTTTTTATGTATCCTGATTAGGCATAGATTCTTTCGAATTTACCCCTTAATTTAGAGGCTTTTATTACCTCGGACAACGTAAAATGAATTAAGTTATCTCATATCTTGGCTAACAGTTTCTTCTAACAAGTACCCCGAGTTTCGTGTATTCCTGATAAATTTCAGAGGTATTTAATACATAAAAGGAAGAAGGAAATCAGAAGAAGCAAGAGAAAAGAAAGAAGACGAATCAAAAGTGAAAAAGCATAATTTCTACCAGGAATCCGATTGAGGATCCAAAATAAAAGTCGAAGATCTCGCATTTATGAGCACATAGGAAGAAATAGTGTCCCGATTTGATTCTGGATTAAAAGTTATGAAGACCCAAAGATGCGTGATAATAACGAGATATTGAAGAGAAGTTCAATAAGGAAACCCGAACAAATTCGATTTACTAGAAAAACGGACCAGTCCGGGGTCCCAAATCACTGTAAAGATGGACGTTTAGCGGACCAATCCGGTCTCCCAAAAAAATGGATTGGTCCAGCCCTTAAAATCACTGCATAACAACTCATCTAGCGGACCAACCCGATTTGTTTGGAAAATGGCTCAGTCCGGTTACTGACCGGACCAGTCCGAAATGTCTTGACCGGATCGATCCGGTGATCGAGATTTGACTTGATCTTCTTCTTCTTAGAGTTTTACATCAATCCAACTCTTGTAAATTACGTAGGATATAAATTTAAAAGAACTCCCAGAGAAAGAGGAGGCTTCTAATTCGTTTTTTAGAGAAGCTTTGTAATTAGCTTAGGGAAAACAACAACAAAAACCCTAGTTTGATTCCAGATTGCGATTCAAATAAATTCATTCCAATTCTTTCTTTAATTATTGCAGTAGTTAATTCTTTAGTAGTAATTTCCTTATTCTTCATTTTCTATAGCTAGTAAAAATGTTTTCTTTCATTCAAAACATATTTTCTTTTAGTTTCAATATGCCTGGCTAGATTTTTTAGGGTTGGGATGCATGAACTCAACCCGATGTGAGAGTTGAATGTGTATGAAATTAATCCTCTAAACTTAAGGGTTATTAGACCGTATTGCGTAGCGAACATAACCATTGTATATCTTTGGATCTCGTTTGCTTCAGGGTAACCAGAATTCTTTAGAATGCAATGCGAGTGTAGCTATCGCGTTATCGCTTTACTCTTCCTCTGATTACGTATGGTGCGGGCTTGAACCTCATATATGTAATGCTTGGGAGTACTAAAGTCTGGGTCTGATTAATAACTTAAATTTATGATTAATTTTATATTAGCAATACACTGGGGTTGAGGGATTGTATTCCCGGCCTGTTTTCTCTTCATATTTATTACCTCATTTTTAGTTATTAATCCTTGCTTAATTCGTTAGTTCCATAGTTTTAATCTAGATTCCTTTTACTATTAGGATTAGTTGCAAACAAATCATCTTTTCGTTTTTCTTAGAGTTGAATTTAGGTTGACTGTATGTCCTTCCGTCATCACAAATTTCTCGTCCTATTTCCCTATGGAAATGATCCCGACTTATCGAGTTTATTACTAACGCGACATGCTTGCACTTGAGCCTAGAGAGAATGCACTTTAGGGACACATTCTTAGTCGCGTCAAGTTTTTGGCGCCGTTGCCGGGGAATTAGGTAGACGTAGGTTAGATTTCGTAAGTCTAAAACTTCGAGCAAAAATAAAAAAAAAAAATAAAAAAGCACAAAAATATACTTTACATTTCTCGAAAGCCTGTTAATGAAAAATCTTGAACTCACTCTAACTCCCCAAAATACTCCAACCAGCATTCAAGAAAACCCGATAGTTGAGTACGACCCTGATAGCCCTCACACTCCAAACGTTCCATAATTCTAGGTTCCACCTCCCATGCCCCCGCACTCAATTGAAAGTAACACTCCGACATCCCTCTTAGGACACACCACAGAGCATGCTATGAGCATACCAAGTGAGGATACAGGGTCATAAAGTGAGAGATCCATGTCACAACACGGTAGTGTAGCCGCAGGTGAGGAAGAGGTCCCGTACCTCCCTTTGAGAGAAATCTTATATCCCGAGCGAACTGTCACTCCGGGATGCATTTTACTCCCGTTTAATGCAGGGAAATTTTGCTTTAGGAGTGGGATGATCTAGATACTTCCCAACTACCGTGGAATGGAATCATAAAATCCATATCTCCACGTTTGGGAATTTGAGGAGGCGTGCGAGACCCTCAATGATCAAACTTGCACAAAAGATATGATTCGCCTCAAACTCTTCCCATTCTCGCTAAAGGACAAGGCTAAGACCTGGATTTGGTCTTTACCTCCAAACTCGATTGCATCATGGAATGACTTGCAATCTAAATTCCTCAAGAAATTCTTTCCCCACATCGAACGAATTCCATCAAAGCTCGAATTCAAACCTTCCGATAATCAGAAAATGAGTCGTTTGATTAATGTTACGAGCATTTTAATGAGTTAATCACTTTGTGCCCTCATTATGGATTTGATAAATTGTAAATAATTTCCTTCTTCCATAATGGGCTGAATATAAATTCCAAACAACTCATTGAAACCATGTGTGATGGCCACTTTATCGACCTAGGCTCCAACGATGATGAGCTTCACCTGAGGTATGTCGCCAAGACTACCCAAGCATGGGATACATTTGACCCTAATGCTCATAATCGAACGCGCTAAATGACCACCACTCCATCGGCGACCGATCTATTTCACATCGAAAAGGATACTATGACGACAGTTGACTCGATATACTTGATAAAGAAATGCGAGAAGTACTTGAGATATGTGCAAGAGGACCAACTGGCTCCATCTCGAATCCCATTGAGAAGGTGTGTGCTATTTGTGAGGCGGGGCATTCAACCGAGGAATGCCCAACGATACCCGCCTACAAAGTTATGCTTCAAGAGCAAGTGAGTGGTGTAGGATGATTTAAGGGTAATTTTGGTGCACCGCACGGGAATTCTTACAGCCCTTAATGGAAAAACCGTCCTAGTTTTAACTATGGGCAACAAAATGCTGTGATGAATCCTAATTCACATGTTGCCCCTCCCCCACCATCACACTTTCAATAAGCACCTCACATGCAGGGATATGTGCAAGCACCACCATCTCTAGGGCCATATATCACTCCACCGCGGAGAAACCTCGAGGATAGGATAAACCAATTTATCACTGCCCAAAATGCAGCCACTGCTAGACATGAGCGCATGATCAACGATATAAATGTGACCATTTCAAAGATGCAATCATCGTTGAGTATCCAAGATAAGGGAAAGTTTCCTGCCTAGGGCCAAAGACCTCCCCAAGGTCAAACTACTGTTAGCTCCACCTCTATAGAACATCAAGAGAAATGTCAAGTTGTGACCACTCTTCGTAGTGGGAGAGTTGTTGATTTATCACCTCCTCCACACGACACAACCAAAGGCAAGGAGATTTCGCCCGACAAGAAATAGGCCGAAGATGTCCCCTTCAAAGAGAGTGATAAAGAAGACATTAGTGAGCCTGAGGTAGTAATGAAACTACCCTCTGCGGCACCGTTTCCTCAAAGGGTAGTTCCTTCCCACAAAGGAAATCCCCGTGATGAAGTACTAGACGTGCTAAAGCAAGTAAAGTTAAATTTACCTTTCCTCGATGCCATTAAGAAAATTCCATCTTATGCAAAAGTCATCAAGGACTTATTAACAGTGAAGAGGAGGATAAAGGTAAAGAAAAACGTATTTTTAGCACAGAACGTGAGCTCCATTCTACTTAGAGATCTCCCGCCAAAATTCAAAGATCCCGGTGCACCCACCATTTCTTGCATCATTGTATAAAACAAAATTGAAAAGGCCTTAATTGACTTGGGAGCAAGTGTCAATATCCTCCTTTACGCCATCTATAGGCAACTTGATCTGGGCGACCTCAAGGCCACAAAGATCACTCTCCAATTAGCGGATCGAACCGTGAAGATTCCAAGAGGTATAGTTGAGGACGTGATCATCCAAGTTGACACTTTCTACTTTCCGGTAGACTTTGTCATTTGGGACACGGAGCCCTCCTTCTCCTCGAACAATCATGTTCCCATCATTCTTGGGCACCCATTCTTAGCTACGGCTAATACAATAATCAATACTCGAAATGGGTAGATTTTACTCACCTTTGGGAATATGACCTTAGAGACTAACATCTTCCATATAGCCTAATATACAGGGGAAGAAGATGATCTTCACGCTGTGAGCTTAATCGACGAGATCGTAGAGGAGTACTTTGAGCAAAAATATTATGGAGATGCTCTAGGGACCTTCTTAGTGTCGAGTCACGAGAGTGAGGAGGCATATACTGAATTTGAGAAGGAAATTGAAGAGTTGAGAGAATTACTTGATGAGAGAGCGTCAGACGAGGACACGTGAGATGTAAGTTGGGTTTCTCGATTCGAGGAGTTACCGCTAAAGGAGGCACGCATGGTTCCCTCCAGCGACAAATTTTTAACCCTCAAATTGAAGAAACACCTCTCCCATGTTAAATATGCATATCTAGGAAATGACGAGACATTTCCTGTTGTTATCTCCTCTAGTCTGGACGAAGAGAAGGAGGGTAAGCTATTAGAGATTCTGAGGAAGCACCAAAGTGCTTTTAATTGGTGTATTGCTGATTCGAAGGGGATAAGTCCTTTGATTTGCACCCACAAGATCCACCTCGAGGAGGATGTAAAGCTCTCGATAGAAATGCAAAGAAGGCTAAACCCCAATATGAAAGAAGTGGTGAGAACCAAAATCATTAAGTTATTGGATGCCGGGATTATCTACCTAATCTTGAATAGCAAGTGGGTGAGCCCTATTAAAGTTGTCCCGAAGAAGTCGGGCATGACAGTGATTGAAAATGCTAAGGGAGAGCTAGTTCCCCAACATACCACCATCGGGTGGCGCATTTTCATTGTTTACCGAAAACTCAATGCAGGAACTAGGAAAGACCACTGCCCCTTACCATTTATTAATCAAATGCTTGGGAGAGTAGCGGGCCACACTTACTACTGCTTCCGTGATGGTTACTCTGGATATAACCAAATTGGGTAGATATACTTGACCAGGAGAAAACGACCTTCACTTTCCCTTTTGGTACATTTGCTTACAAACGTATGCCATTCGTCTTGTGTAATGCACCCGCGACCTTTCAAAGGTGCATGATGAGTCTATTTAGCGACATGATTGAGAAAGGAATCGAAGTGTTCATGGACGACTTTAGCGTTTTTGGCACCTCTTTAGATCGTTGTCTGACAAATCGGGAAAAAGTACTTACCCGGTGTGTGGAGAAGAACTTAGTGCTAAATTGGGAGAAATTCCATTTTATGGTCACTGGGGGAATAGTTCTTGGCCACATAGTTTCATCCAAAGGGATTGAAGTTGATAGAGCTAAGATAGATGTCATAGCCGATCTACCCACACCAAAATTGCTTAAAGACGTGCGCTCCTTCTTGGGCCACGCGGGGTTTTATCGAAGGTTCATTAAGGACTTTAGTACCATCGCTAGGCCCTTAAGCAACCTCCTTATGAACGATACCCCATTCGAGTGGAATGAATCATGCCAAAGTTCTTTTGAAAAATTGAAAAGCATGCTTGTTTTCGCTCCCGTCATGCAAGCGCCGGATTGGTCCTTACCATTCGAGCTCATGTGTGATGCAAGTGATTTTGCAATAGGGTCTGTTTTGGGGCAACAGAAGGATAAAAAGGCTCATGTCATCTACTACGCTAGTCGGACTCTTACTGAACCACAACTCAATTACTCCACTACAGAGAAGGAATTGCTAGCCTTAGTATTTTCTCTAGATAAATTTTGATCCTATCTCATTGGGTCACCCAGCACTTGTTTCACCGACAATGCGGCTTTAAAATACCTCCTTGTAAAGAAAGACGTAAAGCCGCGCCTCATTAGGTGGATCCTACTCCTACAAGAATTTAATTTTTCCATTAGAGATAAAAAAGGAGTAGAAAATATCATCGCCGATCATCTATCTTGGCTTTCGTCTGACGTACCTAGAGATCCGACACCCGTAGACGAATATTTTTTGGATGAGAAACTCGTTGCTACCTCTTCTTTGCCCTGGTTTGCGGATATAGTGAATTATCTTATCACGGGAGTCATCCCTCCTGAGTGGACACCTCAAGATAAGAAGAGGTTCATTACTTGGTCGCGCATATTTTTATATGATGATACCTTCCTTTTAAATATTACGCTGACCAAATCATCCGACGGTGCGTACCGGATGACGAGATACCAAAAGTCATCCAATTCCGTCATTCAAAAGCTTGTGGAGGTCACTTTTCAATGAAAAATACAGTCGCTAAGATTCTTCAAAGCGGTTTATATTGGCCCAAAATATTTTGGGATGTGAGCAATGCTTGCAAATCTTGCGATAGGTGTCAAAGGATGGGAACGATTACCCGACGAGACATAATGCCATTAACCGCGATACTCATTATTGAAATCTTTGACTGTTGGGGTATTGACTTCATGGGCCCTTTTCCCCCATATTTTGGTTTCCTATACATCCTTGTCGCGGTACACTACATTTCTAAATGGGTAGAAGCCATAGCTACCAAGAAAAATAATAACAAAGTGGTGATTAGATTCCTACAAGAACACATACTTTCCCGCTTCGGTGCTGCAAAAGCGATAATTAGTGATAATGGCAAGCACTTTTTCAACAGGCCATTCTAGAAGCTCATGGGAAAGTATGGCATCGTTCACAAGGTTGTAACGACCTATCACCCACAGACGAATGGGCAGGCCGAATTAGTGAATCGAGAAATCAAGCAAATCCTCGAGAAGACCATCAATCCCAACCGAAAAGATTTGTCACTTCGATTGAATGGTTCACTATGGGCCTATTGTACCGCATATAAAAATCCACTCAGCATGTCCCCATTCCTCTTTGTGTATGGAAAACCTTGCCATCTTCCTGTTGAATTAGAGCACAAGGTGTATTGGGCGATTAAGAAGGTGAATTATGACATGGATAAAGCCGGTGAAGCTGGCACGCTTCAATTAAACGAGTTAGAAGAGATACGCAATGACGCGTATGAGAATGCCAAAATTTCCAAAGAAAAGATGAAACTCACCCATGATAAGATTATTCGACGCAAAGAGTTTCTTCCCGGGCAAAAAGTGCTTCTCTATAACTCTCATCTTCATCTATTTCCGAGAAAGTTGCGGTCTCGAAGGACTGGACCGTTCGTTGTAAAGAATGTATTCCCTCATGGAGCTATGGAATTAGATGATTTAGAAGGGGGAATACATTCAAGGTGAATGGACAACGCCTCAAGACATATCTAGAGGCGTTTGTGGAAGAAGTCGACACCATTTGGTTGTCGAACCCCATTTACGGGGTAGATTGAGCTAAAAATGAGTGGTCGTCGCACCCTCGATGCGTATGGGGTGAATTCTCGTGTAAAGCAGTAGAGTATGAGTTAGGATAGTTATGAGTCCGTAGGATCACATCACACAAGCGAAGAGGAAATCGAGCACCAACACGTTTTACGAGGCAAGAATTTTAAAGCTGTAAAAAAAATTAAGGAGAGATGTAATCATGTCAAACAGGTGTTGGATCATAAGTAGGAGCAACCTAAAGTCATCGGAGGTGGTTATACCCGCCCATAGGGGAGCTAGAACATTTCCAGGGACCGGACCAGTCCGGTCCTGGGCACCCGGATTGGTCTGGTTTGGCAATTTTTGAAATGAAAAAAATACAGGAACCAAACCGATCCGGTCATGGAGATCCGAATTGGTTCGGTGTCTGCAACTCTTCCCCTTCCCTAGGTTCACTTCCTTTTCCCCCAGTCCCTCCGTTTCCCTCCATTTTTTCCCCTTCCTGCCCACCAACCATTTTCCCTCCAAATCATTCCCCCTTTTCCCTCCAAATCCCTCCCTCTTTTCCCTCCAATTCTTACCCAATCCTCTCCCCTCACCACCTATAAATTCCACCTTTCCCCACCCCATTTCATCACCGCTCACTCCTCTCCTCTCTTTCCCTTATTTTGCCCAAATACTCCCATTTCATTTCATTTCATTACCACGGCCAACCAACCACCTCCCCAAAAATATGACTCCGTCATAATTCTCGACGACGGAGCCGCTGGCTACCGCTCCCGTCAGGAGCAACGGTGGTGCGAACGTTTTTTCAGCCAGCCTTGCAAACTCCAAATCGAGATACAAGTCATTTAGAATGACATACCTAATGCTGTCACCGCCCTCTTCATGGCCCGAGGTTGGTGTCGATTCCTTAACGAACCCCATGACGCGGTATGTCCTCATGAGATGCGTGCTTTCTACGACTCCCTTGTTCGCACCGACCACCACACGGCTCAAGATTACATTGTCGGCGTTCGCATTCCTTTCCCTTTGGAACTTCTGTCCCAGAAGTTGGCGGCTAAAGATGTCCCGAACCCACACCTACACATTTACCCAAACCCTCTCGCTCCGCTTCAAAAAGACATGTGCATGTTTCGCATCGATCCCAATGCTCTTTGGAACACCGAAACCGACCCGATAGGCCGGCTAAGTGACAAAGAGATCCTCACTTTCAAAATAGTGTGCCCCAACATTCTCCCCACGGGCAATCAATCGGCGATGCACCCACGTCAAGCCACCCTCGTCTACCACCTTTTCAAGCACAACACCACCATTAACCTGGATGCATGCATTTACAAAGATATATTCTTCACCGCCACGGAAAAAAGGGCATCAACCCTCTCCCCTTTCCCCGACTCATCACATCCATGCTAGCCGACGCCGGTGTTGCACCACCGCTAGATTTTCGTGCCTCCCAACTCCGTTTGCGTCCACCACCTGGACCAAACGGGAACAACAACAAGCCCGCATCCAAGATCGATTGGCCTAAGATAGCAGTGAAGAAGAGGTGGGTAGTGATGAAGAAGAGGAAGAGAGCGGGTACGGTGATGAAAAGAGAAGCGACGAAGAGGAGGAAGATATTGAGATGGGCAAGGGTGACGAAGATTATGACAGTGGTGAAGATTCTGATTTCTCACCCGTCAATGCTGAAATTAATCTCCGTCTTTTGGCGGTGGAAACCCGGGTCGACGATTTCATCACATAATACAATAGGGATCAAGCGACATATCAACGGGATCGGGAGGCCTACCGAAGGGACACAAGCATGATACATCGTCTCCAAACCCACATGTATGAGCTCAACTTCGGTGGACCCCCTCCAACCTTCTTCTATGACCCCTACGATCCTAGCGCAGTCGAACCCTCCAATCCGCTGCCCCAATTAAGCCCTTATCTGTTGTTGCTGTTTTTGGTGTTGTTGATGACTGTTAAAACTGTTGGTTCTATGTTTCCACCCCCTATCCCTTGTAACATAACATTTCTGTTTGCTAAAACAAACTTCGCATTTCTATTTTATTTGTTCGTTTTATTTTCTCGCACTTTTAACTCGCTTTGAGTTAGATTTTAGTCCTTTTTTTCTCGAGGACAATGCAAAAGTCTAAGTTAGGGGGGGGGGGTCACAAGCGCGTCTTTCTAAAACTTCACAAATTTTCAAAAATGCCCAGAAATTTAAAAAAAAATGAGATTTTTTGAAAAAGCCAAAAATATTTTTCTTCAAAATAAATAAAATTAGCATTCAAATTTTTCGAAAATATCATTAAAAGATGGTTTAAAGTCTCAAATTGTAAAAACATAATACTCAAAGACGAAATTGACCAAAGATTGAAATTAAGAGAACGTAGACGACTTAGCGAATAAATGTAGAGATTAACAAACCCGGTGAGATTCGAGCCTTTCATTATTGTGAATGTATAAATCAATCCGAGTTAAATATTAACTCAAAGTTCTTTTCAGCGTTCTAATAAGTCATCAATGGATCTCAATTCTTGAACTTTGATCGGTTCTAGAAAATGTGTGTGATATTGCCTTGAAAAATATGCTAAATAGGTCTCTAAATTAAAGTAATCTCGAGATGCATATGGTAACGAAATTAGTATTTAGGACAATGAAGTAGGCCCTCGTTTGTCACCCAAAAATATTATCCAGAAAAAGTAGCGAAAAATTATCCCTTTTGTAAACCAAAATTGAGCCGAATAAATTTTTTCCTTTCGTTTGACAACTTGCTGGCCCGAAATTGTGAACGTGGACATTCCCAGAAATTAAGTCCGAAAAGTGCATAAAAAGGGGCAAAAAAAGAATAGCTATGCTCAACAAAAATAGCAAGAAAGAATAGTGTGAAAAACAGAAAAAATAAAAAAATCGGGAAAAGGAGTAAAAGCCCGAAAAAAGCACTAATGGACATCATAAGAAAATTTTTCAATTTCGAAATTCCCAATCACCCCCATTTTACCCAATATACCTCTAACCCAATAAAGTCCTAACTGAGTCCTTTATGAGAAATTGGTTACCGCGTGGAGATCTAAAACACGAAAAGATAATAAAAGAGACTATAAATATGAAATAGAGGCAATGTTCCCATTTTTTATAACCGTAATCCAATGATGAGATCCGTTTATCATAAAATTTCCATCTTTCTATTTGTGTGCGTGAATTTGGTTCCAATACATTTATTTTTATAAATCATGCATACCGAGAGAAAATAGCCACCCTTTCCAAGAGATTCGTTTGTGAGCGCATCCCGTGAGATTCTGAAATCAAAACCAATTTTCGGATAAGTAATGATCAATCGATGGAAATTCGCGATTAAATTTCTGGATCCGCACACACGCACTCTGATTTGAGACTCTTGAACATGAATTGATGATGACTATTTTCTGGAAAAGTTTGAATTATACAATTTTTGCGAATTTTGAATTTTCCTTGTGTCGAATTTTGTGGGTAAATTCGCTGCAAACCCTCACGAGACACAACTCGTCCTACTAGGGTAACCTAGGAGTTTAAAGGCTTGTTGCATACGCTAAATGTAATCGCTTGTCCTCAAAAGAGGTATTTTATCCCATTTTTTGAGTTGGATAATGTTTTGATTCTTTTACATTGCTCGGGACGATCAAAGTTCTAAGTTACGGGGGTTTGATTAGGCATAAATTCTTCAGAATGTACCCCTTAATTGAGGCTTTTATTACCTTGGACAATGTAAAATGAATTAAGTTATCTCATATCTTGGTTAACGGTTTCGTCTAATAAGTACCCTGAGTTTCGTGTATTCCTTATTAATTTCACGGTATTTATTACATGAAAGGAAGAAAGAAACCGAAAGAAGCAAGAGAAAAGAAAGAAGACGAATCAAAAGGGAAAAAGTGTCATTTCTACCAGGAATCCGATTGAGGACCCAAAATAAAAGTCGAAGATCTCGCATTTGTGAGCACATAGGAAGAAACGGTGTCCCGATCTGAGTTCTGGATTAAAAGTTATGAAGACCCGAAGATGCGAGCTAATAACGAGATATTGAAGATAAATTAAAGAGAAGTTAAAGAAGGTAACCAGGACCAATCCGATTTACTAGAAAAATGGACCAGTCCGGGGTCCCAAATCACTGTAAAGATGGACGTTTAGCAGACCAATCCGATCTCCCCAAAAAATGGATTGGTCCGGCCCTTAAAATCACTGCATAACAACTCATCTAGCGGACCAATCTGATTTGTTTAGAAAATGGATCAGTCCGGTTGCTGACCGGACCAGTCCCGAATGTCTTGATCAAATCGATCTGATGCTCGAGATTTGATTTGATCTTATTCTTCTTATTATTAGAGTTTTGTATCAATCCAACTCTTGTAAATTACGTAGGATATAAATTTAAAAGAACTCCCAGAGAAAGAGGAGGCTTCTAATTCGTTTTTTTAGAGAAGCTTTGTAATTAGCTTAGAGAAAATGAAAAAAAAAACCTAGTTTGATTCCAGATTGCAATTCAAGTAAATTCATTCCAATTCTTTCTTTAATTATTGCAGTAGTTAATTCTTTAGTAGTAATTTCCTTATTCTTCATTTTCCATAGTTAGTAAAAAAAATTTCTTTCATTCAAAATATATTTTCTTTTAGGTTCAATATGTTTGGATGGATTTTTTAGGGTTGGGATGCATGAAATCAACCCGATGTGAGAGTTGCATGTGTATGAAATTAATCCTCTAAACTTAAGGATTATTAGACCGTATTGCGTAGCGAACACAACCATTGTAGATCTTTGGATATCGTTTGCTTCAGGGTAACCAGGATGCTTTAGAATGCAATGCGAGTGTAGCTATCGCGTTACCGCTTTACTCGTCCTCTTATTATGTATGGTGCGGGCTTGAACCTCATATATGTAATGCTTGGGAGTACTAAATTCTGGGTCTGATTAATCACTTAAATTTATGATTAATTTTATACTGGCAATACACTAGGGTTGAGGCATTGTATTCCCAACCTGTTTTCTCTTCATATTTATTACTTCATTTTTAGTTATTAATCCTTGCTTAATTCGTTAGTTCCATAGTCTTAATCTAGTTTCCTTTTACTCTTAGGATTAATTGCAAATAAATCGTCTTTTCATTTTTCTTAGAGTTGAATTTAAGTTGACCGTCTGTCCTTCCATCGTCACGAGTTTCTCGTCCTATTTTCCCGTGGAGACGATCCCAACTTACCGAGTCTATTACTAACGCGACAGGCTTACACTTGAGGCTAGAGAGAACGCACTTTAGAGACACATTCTTAGTCGCGTCATATCCCATTTGATAACTCCTTCAATGGACTCTTTAAGGTGGAAGCATTCACTGGTATTATGCCTATGATGTTTATGGAACCGAAAATACTTAGAGTTGTCTCTCCTATCTTTTGGATCTCTCATGGATTTTGTATGAGGTAGGAGATCCTGCATTTCTACCATCAAGAACACCTCATCTATGGTTGTCGTGAGAAGGGTGAAGTGTTTCGCTTATGGGGGACCATTCTTCTCTCCACCATTTTTTCTTTTCTTTGCTCCTATGGTCTTAGGGGATTATCCAAATTGAATTTCACGACAATTTGAGTTTCACTAAGTGGGTATTAAATACTTAATGGAGGAAAAAATATTATGTTTTTTTAACTTTACAGATAAGTCCTGTTTATTCGACTGATTTTAAGATAATTAAGTTAAAGTTTCGTTGTAATTATTTAGTGGAATTAATTACAATTAAATATCTATGAAAAAAATTATGAGAGATAATGTGGGATATACATATTTATGTTTGGAAGTCATTCTAATTATTTGCTTTGGGTCCCCATTATAATCCATATTCCAAGTAGCAACAACAAAACTCATTAAAAACCCTTATGGTTCCAAGAACACTTCATGAACCTATGTGTGTAACATTAGGGAAAGGGTTAAAGACAATTCTGAGGTATAGAGAGGGCAAGTGAAAACACCATTTAGATCTTTATTCTCACCAAGTTTTCATGTCCAAGAGTTCCCACACACATAACATACTTTGGGTGGATTATATATTTGAAGATCAAAGGTTTTTTATTCATCTACGAAAGGAATTATGGTGGTGTTACGTCATCGTTATTATCTTGATCAACCCTTATCACATCTATTAGATCACCTACAGGATCTGCAAATGTATGATGATCAAACCCTATATGTAATCTCATATATCTAGTTTATTTTTTTAAACATGATGAATCAAAGATCTTTGGGCAAGAAATTTTTTAGAGTCAATCCCAGCACTTAAGAGAGCTAAATGGTGGGAGAAAGAACAAGCTTGCCAAACAGGTTGAATATATATGATTACGCACTAATGTATTAGTGCTTTATTGTATGTTGGTAATAAATGAATAATAAATTAGGATTGTTTTAAGTAAAAATGGATTAATTACTCAATGATTTTCCTTGAAATAATTCTTTTGAAAGTATTTTTGTTCTCATATTTGCGAGTTATCTTTTAGATGATACAAACGAATCGTTGTATTGCTCTGTAAAATGAGATAGAAACCCTCATTCATCGAGTAAACTTGAACAAATTTATTAATCGAAAGGACAACTAATGAGCTCAGCGCAGGTCAAAGTCTCCATCCAAGCCCAGGGAAAAAAAGAAAAGAAATCATGAAGATGATCCCAATTTCCCCCCAAACCCAATCAATCAGAACATGAGGTATTTAAACTTAGTTTTGGTTTCTTTGATTGTCAGAAGATTACGTGTGGAGATACTGGAGGTGGAGATCACACTGCTGAGAGAAAAGCTTACCTCATTGAGGTTTTATCTTGTTATTACATCCAACAGATCAATCTAGTCGAGGAAGATAGGACGAGGAAGGTTAATGGAGAAAATATGGTATTAGGTTTTCCAAAATAACCTATCAGGAGTTCTGTACCCCCATGACGACCCTCTGGTGGTCAAATTTAGATATCAGGATAAAATCATTTTTAGGGTGTTGATTGACAATGGTAGCTCAGTAGATATCATGTTTTATTGCTTATTTCAAAAGATGGATTTGAAGCACAGTCAACTAGATCCATACCATAGGCCCTTGATTAATTTTTCGGGTGAAAAGGTTTATCCTTTGGACACAATCAAGCTGAAGGTGTTGCTCGGCACTTAGACAACAAGTTCAATCGAGAAAGTTTATTTTTTTTTGTGATGGACAAGGACGTGCAGTCAGCCTACAATGTCATCATGGGCAGAGTAGGGTTAAAGAAGTTTGAATCAGTCCCTTCAACAGTCCATCAGTGCTTGAAGTTCCCGACTAACTTCGGAGTAGGTGTGGTGAAAGGTGATAAAAAAGTATCCCGAGAATGTTATTACTCATTTACCGAGCAAGAGGATCTTGAGGAAATAAAGAATAAGATCACCACTTACCAATTGGACACTACTGAGCCCAATAAAGAATATGAGGTTGAAACCTTAGATCCAAGAGAGGAGACATAACTGATGAAAGGCCAAATACGGAGAGTATCATCTTAGACGATGATAAGCCAGAGCAAACTACACAGGTGGTTTCAACTCCAGACCCTGTTCTTAAATAGGAGCTAATGACGTTCCTGAGATAGAGAAAGCGCGTGTTCGCTTGTAGTCATGAGGATATGCCTCGAATTCATCCCAATTTTCTCTGCCATAAACTCAACATCAACAAGGACACCAAGCCAGTGAAGCAAAGACGCAGGGTGTTTAGCCTCGAGATGAATCAGGACATTCAGTATGAGGCAGAGAATATTTAAAAAGCTTCATTCATTGAAGATGTGAAATATTCAGATTGGTTGGCTAACGTCGTTATGGTCAAAAAGAAAAATAATAAGTGGAGAATGTGTGTGGACTTCACTGATTTGAATAAAGCCTGTCCAAAGGATCATTTTACTTTGTCCAGAATTGACCATCTTGTGGATGCTACTTCGGGACATGAGATATTGAGTTTTATAGACACTTGTTTTGGTTACAACCAGATTAAAATTATGCCTAAAGATAGGGAAAGTACCACTTTCATTACTCCCCGAGGAACTTACTCGTATAATGTTATGCCGTTTGGTTTGAAAAATGTAGGTGATACCTACTAGAGGTTGGTGAACAAGGTATTTGAAGATCAAATAGGCAAAAACATGGAGGGATATGTGGATGATATGCCGAGTAAAAAAGCCTCTGATCACATTTTCGATCTCAGATAAACCTTTGATCAGTTGGAAAGGCACCAGATGAAGCTCCATCTGACCAAATGTGTGTTCGGTGTGCAAGAAGGAATGTTCCTCGGGTATATAGTAAATCAGAGGGATGTTCGATGGCGTTGATTGAAATTCAATCCCCGACTTGCAGGAAGGATGTTCAAAGGCTCACTGGGTGAGTAGCTGCTTTGAATAGATTCATGTCCCGAGCAACATATAGTTGTTTTCCATTCTTTAAGGCGCTAAGGAATGTAACTACGAATGCGAAAAAGATTTTCAGGATCTAAAGAAATATCTAGGATCATCACCCTTATTCTCCGGACCAGTTTGGGGGAAAAAATAGTATTTGTACTTAGCCATTTCTGAGTCGACTATAAGTTCAACTTTAAAACTAGAAGATAATGGAGTGTAGAATCCGATCTACTACACCAGTAAAGGTTTTCGAGGAGAAAAAAATTAGATATCCACGATTGCAGAAACTAGCTTTGGCACTCATAGAGGCATCTAGACGGATGAAACCTTATTTCCAAGCACATACTATAGTGGTGTACACTGATATACCTTTTCGGCAACCTCTTCATAAACCTAAAAAGTTTGGGAGATTGATGTACTGGGCATTAGAGTTGGAGGAGTATTACATTGTGTATGAGCCAAGATTTTCATTAAAGTCTCAAGCTGTAGCAGATTTTATTTCAGAGTTTGGTTATCTGGAGGTTCCCGAGAAACAAGACATTCTGGCAGAGTAGACCCCAAGAGGGGTGAGCTCAATCGAAGTCACCATCGACCAACAACCCGAGCAGACCCCAACAGGGGAGAGCTCAGACGAAGCAACTACCGACCTACCAAAATAGTCAACAAGGATGCAAGAGATGGCTAAGAAGTATTATGAGGTAATATAAAAGACATTGCATTATGGGACATGGTCAGACCAAGGTTTTGACAAAAACATCCCAGTATGGAACTTATATATGGACAGATCTTCATGTGCAATAGGTAGTGGAGCATTTATTATACTCTATACTCCTTATGGGATTGATATTGAGTATGCACTTAGATTCTAGTTCCAGACCTCAAACAATGAAGTGGAGTATAAAGCATTAATTTTGGCTCACTGACTAAACGTCGAGCAAGTTATGGCGCACAGTGATTCTCAATTTGTGGCAAATCAGATCTTAAGTTTGTATGGAGCCAAAAGTGAATTATATGGAGCCAAAATTGAATTGATGACAAGGTACCTAGCCAAAACTTTCAATATTTTATCTAAATTTCTCGCTGTTCGGATGAGCAGAATTCCAAGATTAGAGAATGACCGAGCTGATGCACTTACTCGGCTAGTGTTAGCAACAAAGATTGAACTTAAAAGAATAATCCCCATTGAGATTCTAGATAGTCGGAGTATTGATGAAGATTTTATGATTAATTTCATTGAAGTAGATATGGGACGTTCCAGGATGGATCCCATTAGAGCTTACATTGGAGAAGGAATTCTCCCAGTAGATCCAGTTAAGGCCAGAAAGCTTAAGTATTAAATAATGAGGTACGTGTTAGATAAAGGAGTTCTGCACCGGAGGAGGTTAACAACTACTTTGCAGCACTGTGTTCACCCAATAGAGGTTAAAGATATGATAGAAGAAGTTAATGAGGGGTCTTATGGAGCTCATATATCAAGAAGATCATTACTGCAGCGAATGAACACTCAGGGATGCTATTGGCCAACCATGAGGTCAGATTGTACAGGTATTGCAAAGAAGTGTGACAAGTGCCAGAAGTTCTCCAACATTCGCAAAACTCCACACGCAACTTTGACTCCCACTACTTCACCCTGGCCATTGGCTATTTAGGGAATAGATTTGGTCGGGCCAATGCCGACCACCCGAGGAAGATTCAAGTACTTGGTCCTAGCTGTTGATTACTTCACCAAATGGGTTGAAGCGAACCATTGGTGGATATGCCCTATGAGAAGGTGTACTAGTTCATCTGGAAAAATATCATTTGTAGATATGGTTTGCCATATGCCTTCATTACCGTCCATGGTACACAATTTGACAACGAGGAGTTTGCAGCATATTGTGCCCAATCCAAGATCTAGAAGTTGCATTCTGCTACAGGTCATCCTCAAAGCAATGGGCACACGGAGGTAATGAACAAAACTTTACTTAATGGGATGAAGAAAAGAATTGACGATTCAAAGGGGAGCTGGATAAATGAATTGCACTCAGTATTATGGGCCTATCAAATAACTCCTAGGGATGCAACAGGGGGAACACCATACATGCTAGCATTTCGAACTGAAGCACTATTACCAGCTGAGGTAGGTTTGCCAACTCATAGAGTTCTGAACTTTGATTCTCCTGTCAGTAATTTGATGCGAAGGCTAGACCTTGACATGTTGGAACAGGTACGAGAAGATGCAACCTTGAGGAATGTTTCTTATCAATAATGAAAAAAATGCTTTTACAATAAGAGGGTGAAGTCGACCAACTTAAAAGAGGGGCATTTGGTACTTAAGAAGGTGATCCGAAAGACCAACAAGCTTGAAGCCAATTGGCATGGGACTTATCGTGTCTCAACTATTTTTTGACCAGGAACTTGTCGAATTGAAACTTTGGAAGGGGAAAAATTCAAGAATCCGTGGAATGCCGAGCATCTTAGGAAATATTACCAGTAATGTAACGAGCAACAACTCTTGTAATCATTTTGATTCAGTATTTAATAACAAGTTAGTTCCTCATATTTTCTTTTTTCAATTTTTGTTGGAGTACTGGTAATATGCATCCCCATAAATATTTGGTCAGCAGAAGAATCCAATACTTGATCGACAAAGCACAGAAACCCAAGTCAAAATAGGATTTTGAGTCCTCAATACTTGGTCAAGAAAAATTAGGGATAAAAATCTGTATAAAAATCAACAAGTTTTATCCGAACTGAGCAAAATGGAGGAAAAACGTTGTCAAGATTCCTAAATAGGAATGTAGACACATATTTCACATACGCTTGGTCACCACTGGTAACTAATGCAAAACCTAAAAATTTAGGTGCATTAGTAGAACCTATGGAAATACCATAGGTCACTAATGCTAAACTTAGATTTTAATCTAGGTACACTAGTGAAACCTATGGCCACATCAATGGTAACTGGTATTAAACTTAGAAATTTAAGTATATCAGTAGAACCTATGATAATCTCATTGGTAACTAGTACTAAATTTAAACAAATGTCTAAGTGTATCAGCATAACTAATGAAACAACAAAGTCATTCAACCAGTTCAAAATAAACAAAAATAAGTTGAGAACTAATGAAACAACAAAGTCATTCAACCAGTTAAAAATAAACAAATTAAGTTGAGAAAATAGCATTTCATTTATATTAATGATAATTACATGTAAATATTGTGTATAAATGAAACACATGAACAAGTTGTTCTCAAAATCAATCTGCGGGGCGCTTTCCTTCAGCCTTTGAGGAGCTCGACACTGGTTCCATGCCCGTTGAAGGATTATCTAAAGTGTATGGAGAATTAATGAAGTTTAAATCTCGAAGCATTCTCATATTACCTCTACTCGGAGTGTCCAATAACTGAGGAGGCTGACCTATTTTCAGCTTGTCATGCAAACCATAATCACCTAAATACTTGGAAATTAAGCATTGAGGAATGGATTCTACATGGATCTAATTTACATCCATCTTAAAGGGGAAGCTGTTACAGTCTAAGAGTCCAGGATCATCCCAGTACCAAAGTTTGTTGTCCCAGTCAACCTTCATCACTGTTAGACAGTTTGTCGAGCCCTACTTATATCCCTCACATTGAGCCTGATTGAAATAATTGTTAAAATAACCAAGAGCTTCGTTCTACCCTTCCATCCAGACTTCCCTAGACTTCTTATGAAACTTGAAAGTTAATCTCTCAACTTGGTGTTTCTGCTTCTTGAGCACTCCATCTTTAGTTTGTAATTGAGAAGACTGGGTTGAAAGTTGATTATCTTGAGTCTTGATCTTTTGAGACATTTTAGCTATGGCTAAGTTTTTATCTTTTGTCTAAGCAACTTGGTTGGCAAGATTTTGTGGAGTTCTAGCTTTATCAGTTTTAGGTCGATCGAATGTTGGTCGGGAAGTAGAGGCAAGTTTGTATTTCTTCAAGGTTTTCAGTTCATTCCTTAACCTGACATTCTCAATTTCCAAGAAGGGAATACCTTCATTAGAAGCATCAGCTGCAAGAGGATTATTCAAAGTGCTCAGTTCACCCATAAGTTTGTTGTTTCTTCCTCCAACAGTTGGCAATGGCACTGGCTTCATCAACCTCACATTTGAGTAGAAATTCTTTTTTCCTATATATAGAGTCATGCTTCTCCAACTTCTCCTCAAAGACCCGAGCTCCACTTAAAGCCTTGTACTTGGCCTCATAGTCTGTGTGAAGGTGAGTCTTAGATTCTTTGTGTTCTTTTTGAAGTTCTTCAATCATCTCGAATTATGCCACGTTATTGGCCACTGCCCAATTGAGAAGACACTTTCGATATAAATAGGCTTCCTTAGCTTGATCTGAAACATCTATGTCGAAGAAGTTTGATAAATCTTCCTCAGACAAAGTTATGTGACCAGCTTTAAACAAACTGTTGCAGCACTTAAGTAGCTCAGAGTCATTGGAAGAGAGTTGTTCCATCTTAGACATGAATTAAAAAAATGAAGTAACATTCAATCAACAACATAATAAGCTATAACAATCGCCGATAAACGACAAATAGTATAAATAAAAATTCATTTATTAATATAAAGGGAAGTTACAAGCACAATAGAAAAGAAACAAAAGAAAAGAAAAAAAATACAAAGACCAATTGCTGAGCAAATCTACCCCTTCTCTCTATCAGTTTTCACTCCAGCTTAGTTCTGTAAAAGGGTTGGCTAAAGTGATTTACTCGATGGATGGGATGACTATTTCAACAACGTTCTTAAATTGGTCGACTGAAGACTTAACCACTAGGGAAGACTCCCCAAAACCAACATGTTTTGGTTTTCAACTTCATCATCCATGTTGCGGGGAGAGCCAGGCTCTTGTCTTTGGAAGAGTTCAGAGTCTTCTTCTGTGCTGACCTCCTTCAGTGCAGCCAACCATCAATCCATGAAATATTTTTTTCTTTACGTACTCAATTTGAGCAGAGGCAGTAGTGATATCTTTATCCCAGCCTTTATTGAAGGAATTTTCCCTAACCTTCTTCCTTTTTTCCTTTTCATAGGAGAGATCTTTCCCTAGCTTGGCTATTTATCCTTCTGCAGTCTTTTCCCTGCTCTCAACTTCAAGGACATCCATATCATCTTTTTACCGAGCTTCTTCAGGAAGTTCAATCTTCTCCTCCCAAGTTTTATTCTCTGTCTCCAAGGCTTATTGAGACTCTAAAAATATTGTTTAAGACCATCAAAGGCCTCTTCCACATCATCCTAAGAAGATTGAAGACCATCCTCCTTCTCCAACATCTGGTTGAAATCAACCAGGAACTGCAAAGAAGAAAAATAAAGTTATCCCAAGAAGTGAAAGATAATGAACAAAGAATGTACAAGAAGTCTCACCAGAGAAAGGATTTGGGAATCCCTTTCAAAAATCTTTAGTCAGGGCATAGAAGTAGCAGTACCCCGATGGTCTAGAAGAGTACCAGACTTAATTAAGTTATTGGCCAAGCCAGGATCTATGGATATAGATGAGCTAACACCAGATGGAGTATCACCGACCAAGCTCTGTTGATCGGCATCACCATCTTCTTCAACCTTCTTGGCAGTATGACCTCTTCTAAAATGTTTTAAATGAGACTCCTCTCCCTTGTTGGCTCGGGGCTTCTTCCCACCATTATCCTTCTTTTTGTCCCCACTATCCAAAGGCTTGTGGGTGCTAGCAGCAGCAGAATCTTCAAGAAGATTGAGAAATTTCCTTTTTCCCATGCTCACAGCAAGAATAAGGTCTGAATCAAAATAATATGAGGGGCCAATAGAAGGTTCACCACCACCAAATGCAGTGGAAGATAAAATGGACACATGGCCTTGTCCAAATCAATCACAATGGACACAACAATTGTTGGATGAGCTATAAAGGATGTGATTGAGCTCTTGTACATCAACATGTATGAATCCGACCTAATATTCTCCTCACCAATTATTTGATGGGTGCCTAAGAGAAACTTGAGCTCGTCAAGTTTAATGTCACCCTCCTTAGGACACATTCTCTTATTCTTAATTGCAATCAAACAAGTAATAAATGTTAATTTACATATTAATAGATAATTCATCAACATGGATATATAAAATATATTACAACTTATGCCCTTTCCCTCTTGAGGGAATCTTGGTCCATTGTATAATTCACTCCCTTTAAGAGGTACATATTGCTAATATTTGGCAATAACACCATGATCAAAGCAGTCCCTATTGGAGTCAGGCAAATTGATAACTAGAGCTCTATTAGCAGACCTAATCTTCAAATAATATGCACTTTCACTGGTGACCCATTTGTAACAGAACATGATATCAGGGATATCGATGTGGTCCCATGGATTTGATTAAGCCTATGGATACCATTAACTATTCTCCAGGAGGTTGGGGATATTGTAGTAGGTACAATATCAAAGTATTGACAAAGATCTAAGCAAAAACAATTTGGGAGAAAAGTGAAGCCACATTCAGCTATGAATAAGGAAGGAATCCAATGACCTTCAGACAAAGAAAAAACATTTACAGGTGGACTAGGGAACTCTAAGTCTATCCAGTCTGGTACATCCCATTCCTTTCTAAACTCATCAAGAGAGACAATAATGTAAACCATGATTCAATATGAAGAAAAGAATAACATGAAAGGATTCTTACAAAAACTTAAGGATTCAGCAAGAACTAGAAGACATGAAGAACGATCGCACGAAAGCTCAAGAGTTTGCAGCAAAAACTTAGAAGCTTTGAGGTAGGCGATAATAAAAAATTTATCGCCTTTTATACATTGCCTCAAAAATCAACGATCGTAATGATTAAATGGAAACGACGAATAAAACTTTGGCGGCAAGGTAGAAAAAATACGTATTTTACCTAAGACGGTTCGCTAAAGTTCAGAATATTCATAAAAATGCCATCAGCAATACATGTTACCACTAATAGCAGTAAAATTTTATAAGTATGGGAAGTCAGCAACTGACCAAGCATCAGGAATGTAGCCCGAGCTACGACCAGGACTAAATGCTCCATACGTTCACGCAAGCATCAAGAATAGAACCTTGGGTACTTCTGTTGATATAAAAAATTATCCACTTACGTGGACCAACCAGAGACAAATACATGTCATCCAACATGGCAAGAATCCTAGTCAACACGATATAGACTCGTCGACTAACACATGGGAGACCTACCAATATGCGGAATATCGACCAATAATAAGAAGACCGACCAACATGGTCATCAAAGCACCAATAGTCATATACATTATGAACGTCATATATTAATGTAAATGCCTAATTTATAATGGCATTCCATCTTTTATATTCCATCTCTCCATCTTCTTACATGTTTATAAATACATTGTAATCCCTTCATCTAGGGCAGGTTCAAGTCATTCAGACAGAACACAAGACAACAAGAAGCACAATGGATATAAGCTTTCCCTTATAGCCGAACTACTTTAAAAATATTTCTCTCTCTCTCTCTCTCTCTCTCTCTCTCTCTCTCTCTCTCTCTCTCTCTCTCTCTCTCTCTCTCTCTTTTATTTACATATATTTATCTGTGATTAAACAATTAGAACTAGTCTAGTTTTTTACATCAACAGTCCTTGTGTTAACCATACTTGAGAGTGCGCCAACAATCTATGCTTAACTTGTTTAATTAAATTCTAATTTTTAATCCAAAAAATTCTAAATCTTGCAAAAAAAATATGACAGACAAATTAAATCAAACGAAGCATGCAAAGTCAATCACAATATTAGGAAAAATCCCCCAAAGGGGCAAAACCATTTTTATTTCACTATAATTCGTAATAGCTTACAACTATAGAGAAATACAGTGGTACACGAATACTCGCAGGCGTCGATTTGTTGTCATCGGTGTTGTTAGCAAGAGATCCCGCAAGAGCTCCAATTCAACAATGGAGAACAACCTTCTTCTCCACAACATTACTCCAGATAAGTAGAACAATTATATATAGGGTTTATAAGACTCATATATATGTTTGGGAATGAGTCGTGAATCAAATAGGTTGAAAAACCAACAAAAATGAAGTCTGAAAATATGCAGCAGTTCTGCAGAACCGTGAGTGCCAAAGACTTAAAAATCGTGTAGAATGGGCACTAATTTAAATACTGAAATCGAGGCGGCGCATCGATAGAATGAAGTACAAGTGGCGCTCGAATGGAATGCCACGTCGGTCGAGATGCCAATGTCGCTCGAACGATAGGAATGTCTCGCTCGAACGACATCATCAAGATTTTTTCCCTTCGCCTCTACACTTAGAAAAATTTCTTCTTCCGAAGTAAAAATGTTCCAGACCATTAAAAATACTTTATAAAAGTTTCCCATATATTTATACAAATAATAAACTCTCCAAATAAATTATTTTACCATAACTGTGAGTGGAGTAGTGGGAACGGTTGAAGAGCACGTTGTATATTGCATGATTCACGTATGAAGATGATGGACGCAATGATTCGGATCAAGGTTGTCATGGATGATCGTGTTGACGTGCCGAATGTAGCGGTATCAGACATACTAACTGTGATATAGGACATACTAAAATTTTCCTTGATTGTAACTCGGACATTTATAAAATCATGTCCTTACAAATCTCCCCCTATGTCTATGCCGGTACATACATAAAAAATCCGAATTATGCTACCCAAATAAAAACCAAATGACATACAATATAATATCCCCATTAAACCCAAACAGAAAATACTAAAATGACATCTCTTCAAAAAATTATCAACATCTTCAAATCTTCAACTTTCCAAACTTTTTTTTGTCATCATCAGGGTGTGCAAAAATATTCTTAAATTTTGAACCTACACACATGAGACAAGAAACAATACCTATGACGCACAACAGTTTGAAGTATAATGATAAGAAAAAATAAATATGAATTAATGCTTAAGCAAATCATTATTAAATCAAACAAAATAAATTCCTCCCCATAATTCGTTTTCCCCCTTTTTATGATGTTCCCAAATAGACAAATATGAAGAACATAAAGCAAATGCAAATGGAGAATGTCATAAGGTAATCAAACTTTCTCCTCTTGAATATTTCAAAATTTTTCTCACAAAATATACAACAAAGAATCACACCATGAAAGAACACGAAAAAAACCAAGTCGGTGATAGCGTAAATATAGGGATGTGAACAAATTCGACAAAAAAATCGATACATACAACCATAACATATGTGCGTGATGAATTTTGGATATTCCTAATGAATGAACTCAACATCATCCTTAGGTGTAAAAATGGTGGAATTAAAAGAAGTGGACTCAATCAAATCAACAAATCAATGCTCAAAGTGAATTCTCTACTAATAACGTCCAAAACGTTGTAATGTTTTTTCATGACTTTCAAGGACATGCAAACTCATTTTTCATTTCTTTTCCATCCAAACCACATCATAAATAATTATACATTATATTTTTCTTTTGAGGTGATGAAACCAAAACCTATTGACCCATTTGATTTGGCATATTTTTCTTTTTAATGCATTTTAATTTTTTTAGGGCTCTTTTCGAACCGTGGCTTTCACGACGAGTTAATTTGGAACTCTTGTAGACCTTTCCCGTGATTCACGCATCATATTTTATTGCAATTAAATCCTCACGATAAATGGTTTTTACATGCACAACTTTCTTGTGAAGTTTAATCGCATTTTGATAGTTATATAGACAAAATTGAGATGGAAACACTCAAGCCAATATGTGATAGACAAGTACAATAATCAAATAATACCATGCATGTGTTCAATAAAGAGGATAAGGATCCAAACATATATAATATATCACTAATCACATCAGAAAGGCTCTAAATAATGTAAAGCACATGGATGAAATGAAGTAGCATCTTAAATCACTATCAAACAGTCATGTGGAAATGGAATGAAGTTGTGACTATAACTATCTTTAATGTTAATCCATAAATGGTGAAAACAAAACACAAAATTCCTTTTTTGTTTTTCATTTTTTTTAAAAAGAAAATCTTTTTGACTTTTTCTAAAAAATTTAAAAAATAAATCTTTTTGGATTTAAAAAAAAAAGGAAAAGAGAACAAACAAATAATGA
The DNA here is from genome assembly GCA_949130495.1 of Sambucus nigra. Taxonomy (NCBI): domain Eukaryota; kingdom Viridiplantae; phylum Streptophyta; class Magnoliopsida; order Dipsacales; family Adoxaceae; genus Sambucus; species Sambucus nigra. The sequence continues at coordinate 238,935,610 of OX422211.1, forward strand.
TACAATCTAGAGATAGGAATCAAATGATATCATCATGAACAAAATGCATCCTACTCTAGATATGGTGACCACCCCTAACTGTGTAAATCCTAAAGACTTCCTAAGACTCTCGAATCTATAGGCATCTAAAGGCGTCATGAAAATATGGTCCAACTAAAGGTTGGTAGACACAAAACTTAAGGATATGACCTTTTCTTGTACTAACTCTCGGATAAAGTGCTAGCGTTTCCTAATGTGCTTTGTATGCGAATGTTGAACTAGATTACGGGATATGTGTATCGCGCCCGTGTTATCACAGGAAATAGTCATGGTGTCATGTGATATCACATAATCCTCCAAGGTCCGTTTCATCCACAGATGTTTCGTGCAATAACTCCCGACGGCCATGTACTTAGCCTCCATAGTGGATAAAAATATGGAGTTTCGCTTCTTGCTCAACCAAGAGATAAGAGCATAACCAAAAAAGAAACTGCGACACCCCGCTTAAAATAATAACGGGTGGCTAGCCCTATACTACATTAAATCAGGAATCTCAGATGGCTCATTCTCAGCATCAGCAGACCATACTAAAATAGATAAGGCTAACTACCCGAAACTATAAAATCGGATGCCAAAACTTAAAATAAAAACATACACTGAAAATCAAACCAACAATGAGAATAACTATTAACATGAATTTATAATATACATGCTCAACATGAAGAAGGGACATACTCTCAATACATCATAAGTATGTACAAAAATATACCCGAATAAGCTGTTGGGTCACAGACAGTACAACAACCATAGGGAAGAAATATAAATATCTACATATAACCCTTGGGTGTAAACCCGATACACAAATTGAATCCTATCTAGATTTACAAGAAGTAGGAAGCGGCTACAATCTAAGTCCCGCCATAGTCCGCAACTGCTACGGCTCCCAAGACTCTGGATAGAAAAGCATCCAGTATCCATGCGGTGGGACACTTGTAGTATAATATATATATATATATATATATATATATATATATATATATATATATATATATATATATATATATATCAAAAAGAAATATAAACGGGTCAGAGCCCGAGGTGTAAAAATGTTTAGCAAGTGTATTAACCGTGCATAATAAATATAAATGCACTATTTCATAATTAGAGTGGAGTCGCACTCTCGTAAAACCCTCAAACTCACCTTTCATCTACAACGCGCACCTAATCATGTCCTGGAACCTTAATTAAGTTACCCCACCCATATAAGGACAACCTACCTGACCATATGCACGGCCTATACCCACATGACCTGCCATTCTAACATAACCCTCAAATTCTTTCCATTCTAATCACACTTAAATATATTTTCACATATATGCCTTACTAGGCTATAGTGGTTCCAATTATTAACTTAAACCAGTTATAAGTCTTAATACTTCACACATTAACATTAAGATTCAATACAAAAGTGTATTCTCTAAACAACATACATACAAGTACTAAGACAAAACTTCTCTCTACTCTCAACATTGCACAACGTTTCGTGCGTGGGGCGTCTTGCAAAGCGAAATTCAAACAAAGAACCCCCGATACACTACTGCTTAACAATGTCGATCATAGGGATCCATCATGTCATCTACATATATCATACTACTACAACGACTTAAATAATGAGTATTTTATCTAAGAACATAAATAGAATCTCTATCTAACTCCTTGAGGTCTATATAACCGCAATTGTCTCTAAGTACGATCTTTCGACCCAAATAAACTAGTACACCAAATCACCCAAGATGTACATCATAGAAACTCCATATCCTCTTTACTTATAGGATATATAAATATATATTTACTCTAAATATATATAATCAATCATTCATTCCTAAAACCACGTATACATAACACACATAATGCATACTTTGCAACACACACAACATAAACGGTTATAGGATACCAAAATACTGCACCATGATATCATCTTCCAGGAATTACTCACTTTCTCCCAGGTTCATAACCTATCGGACTATTGTCACATCGCCATGGCGACAAAATCAATCATAACATATGGGAAGCGATCATAGTTCCTAACCAGCAAGTGAGAATGACTCATACCCAAGACTTCTCACCCCAAAATAAAATCACACAAATAATAATGGACGAGTATGACCTGGGGAATATCCACACCCTGCTCCTCAAGCCAGGGGCTCACCCTCATCGCGCAACTTCCCATGATAACATGTGCCAGGTATGCTTCACACCATAAGTATATATATAATTCACACACTATATAAACATACATCCATATGATCACATCATATATACAAGCCATCGTGCACGGCATAGGTATTCACACCATATGTACACACATATATACATATCTACACATATATATATTCACATATATACTTATATACACACTATATCTCGTCCGTATGTATGGGATTCTTAAACTCGGCTATACGTGTACATAGTCCTCATTATACTAGCTGTCACTCCAAGCATATTAACTTAATTAGTTATATAAATACGATCCCTCACGTGAAGCATATTCATCCATTACCCCTATGATATGAATAGCCTTCCAATATATCCAACATTAAGATTATCAACCCAAAATTTCATGAATGTGACAATCGCTATGCATCCCATCTTTATCTGAAAACACATCAATATTTCTAGTAATAATTTTGACTATTAGTATGCACATAACTAATAGTCTACAAACCTCAAGCTCAATCCTAAATTTGTTCCATGATCCCATCACTTATTGGAATCCCCATTGTTAATCACACACCCATACATAACAACTATCCTGACTAGATTTACAACACCCTATTCTAGCCGATAGTATGATCCAATCACTCTCAATTCTGCCTATGGTTCAATTGCTCCTATGAACCCTAAACATTACCCCGTTTTCAATTTATTCCTTGAGTTTATTATCACCAAGGATACGCGAACTCTACCTCTCATTGGTTCCCAATCATACCTTAAATAGAATCCTATCACTATAAGGATTCGGCACAAACATCCGCCTACAATTTCATGCCATACATTCACCACTCTCTCAAGGAATACCTAACCTTACGTCATACCTAAACTCACTTTTGACCTCTAATTAGGACTCCCATCCCCAATGAGGTTTCCCATCACCTCGATACATAACTTTAATGCATAAATATATTCCCAAACTACTTCGATAACTCCCCATGATCATAACATGTGAGATACCCTCAAATAAACTCCAAAACGTAACTCTCGCATCATATAAATAAGTTCCAAATCGAGAAACCCAATCGAAATGGAATAAAACTCCTATGCATTCATATGTATGTTTCCAAAGTGATTCGATATGAATCCACCATCAGAACACATGAGAAACCCCTTATAAATCTCCAAAACATATTTCTTACACCCAGTCAAAAAGGGGTAGAAATCATTCTAGAAAAAATCCACAAAACAGCCCTGTTTCCTAATTGATTCGGTCTGGCCCGAATCGATTCGGTCTCAAGGGAGAATCGATTCGCCCCATATGCGAATCGATTCGGTCCAGGGGACCTTGGAGTCTATCTCAGGCCGAATCGATTCGCCTTGGGTCCAAATCAATTCGGTCATGCAGACCTAACACTTTTGCCTAAGCTGAATCGATTCACTTATGGGGCGAATCGATTCGGGTCTATAGAACTTCGAAGGTTTCTTCTTATGTACAAAAACCCACAAATTTTAAACCCCATAAATCATATTCTTCCCTTCATCCTTCAACCCAAATATAATTCTAATATCCAAAAATCATCATATATCAAATCCTATCAAGTTATACACCCCTAAACCCAAGTATGAACATCAAATGTAAGATTGAAATACCCAAAATCTAGGTTTTGATATAAATACCCAAAATCCAATTCTTTTGCCCACAATTATGAAATATGATACACAAATGTGTTATTTAGCAAGATTAAACACTTGCCTTGAAATCGTAGAGTTTGAATCATCCCCGAGATCGCATACAGGCCAGAATCTCCAAGCTTTTTCTCCCCTCTCTTTTCCTTCCTTCTTCTTCTTCTTCTTCTTCTTCTTCTTCTTCTTCTTCTTCTTCTTCTTCTTCTTCTCTTTCTCTCTCTCTCTCTCAAATGAGATTGGCTGAATTCGTAAGCCTACTAAACCTTTAAAACACAACTCCCAATTTTAAATGGTAATACACACTTTAAATGACTCGTTTACTCCAATTCGAGTCAAACTAACTTAAAAATATCCCGGAATCGAAATAAAACCCAAGGACACTTATTTCGACTATCTAGACCTATCCGAAATCAATGGCGTACTCAGAATTCTCATCCGGAACACTTTATAACGTCCCTAATTTTTGGACCTCAATTACCAAATTTTAAAATTCCCAATTTAAATAAATTTTATTTCTCGTAAAAATTTAAATTTCTCAGTCCCAGAGTCACAGGGTATTACATACTCCCCCCTTACAAGAATTTCGTCCGTGAAATTTAAGATATGTCTAGGACTTCGAATCTAATCTAGTCCTTACATCTACCCTCAAGATCATTATACCCATCTCTTCCCCTTCTCACATCGAACCATATAGATTTTAAAAATCAAACTAACTACCCAGGGCGCCCATACACCCTGTACCCAAGCTCAACTCGTAAAACCATAACTCGGCTTCACTAGCCTCAAAATCGTGATATAATTCTCAACAAGTTTCTATAATAGCATATTAAGTATATATAAAAGTTTGAAATTTCCAATGGTTGAACTCTTCTCAATTCCTGACATTTGCTACTTTTGTGCGGGGGACGTCTCGCAAGCGAAATCCAAACAAGGAATCTCCCAATACACTACTGTGTAGCTATGTCGGGGATTGAGATCAGTTGAACCAAGATTAAGGTTTTATAAAAGATTTTCAAATTATAGATATTGTCCGAAGGCCTATATAACAATATAGTATAAAATAATTCCATGTCTTTCGACACGCCAAACAAACACCTTATGTTCAAAACACAAGGCTTCAACAAACACTATACTCTCACCAATACCTAGTTCTCATAACTAGCATAACCATGAGCTAAATTCCCCACTCAACAATAAATCTTCTAAACTACGAACTTCCTCAGTTATAAAAATCCTTTACATCACATCAAAACATTACCGCAAGATAAATCATTCCCTCATTGGAATACCGCAATTACCTTTCCTAGCCTATCTATAAAACAATAACCTTCTAACCACTACTCAACAAGCCTTAACAATCCTCACTTTTAAAAATCAATAGCATATCTCTCTACTAGCTCATTGCGAAACGGTCTATTATCCCAAAAGATGCCATATAAGGAGCACACTTGCTCGCTTCTTCCTCGAAGGAAATTTTGTACACCCTATGGTTATGACACCTAACCACTCGTTATACTTTATAGGTGACATTCCCAATACCGCATAAAGCGTGATCTAAACCAAAGAATGGTATACCACCCTATCCGTCCATAATTTAATGGTTTCCCTTCGCCCATGAATCCTTGTTCATAGTCCTCTACTTCTTCTAGGACAAACTTTCTTCCTAAAGCCTATTTCTCCACAAGAGAAACATCTTCCCTAAAATCCTTCCTAATCATCTTCAAGGGAAAAACGCTATTGCAACCCCTGACAACTTCTTCAGTCCTACTCAATGGACCCAGTTCTCTAACTTCTCACTTCCTTTTTTTAATGAAGACAACACTCCTGAAAATGGGACAATGCCACATGCCTTTCACCGGTAAGAGTCTCCCACACCAAGTTTCCTAATGAGTTTCTCAGTCTAAACCTCCCACGGGCTTCACTATTCACTTATCCTCAACACTTACCTTATCGATCAGAGAATTTTCCATTCAATTCAAATCTCCTTTTCACTCGACCACCGTTAGATTACCTGAAATCACCGCTAAAATTATCCTCCTTATCTCCACCTGAATCGCTGAAAGAAAATACCTCCAGTCAAAGCGTACCCAAAATCTGTTATGCGTGTTGCATCTCTCATCTTGCCCCCTTTCGGGATGACTTATTTTGGGAGATGTCTGAGACGAAAACAACTGTGTCAGAACATCATTCAAGTGAGTACACCTCGCAAAAGAAGATAATTGTAATGAACACAACAATCCTAATAGTAGGGCTCTACACTAAGAATGCTTGCGGAGGAACGTAGAAAACCCGCACAGATCCTAAAGACAATAGAACCTGATGCTCTGATACCATCTGTGACACCCCGCTTAAAATAATAACGGGTGGCCAGCCCTATACTATAATAAATCAGGAATCTCAGATGGATCATTCTCAGCATCAACAAACCATACTAAAATAGATAAGGCTAACTACCCGAAACTATAAAAGCGGATGCCAAAATTTAAAATAAAAACATACAATGGAATTCAAACCAACAATGATAATAACTATTAACATGAATTTAGAATATACATGGTCAACATAAAGAAGGGACATACTCTCAATACATCATAAGTACGTAAAAAAATATACCCGAATAAGCTGTCGGGTCACAGACAATACAACAACCATAGGGAAAATATATAAATATCTACATATAACCCTTGGGTGTAAACCCGATACACAAATTTAATCCTATCTAGATTTACAAGAAGTAGGAAGCGACTACAATCTAAGTCCCGCCACAGTCCGCAACTGCTACGGCTCCCAAGACTCTGGATAGAAAAGCATCCGGTATCCATGCGGTGGGACACCTGTAGTATAATATATATATATATATATATATATATATATATATTTAGCAAAAAGAAATATAAACCGGGTCAGAGCCCGAGGTGTAAAAAGGTTTAGCAAGTGTGTTAACCGTGCATAATAAATATAAATGCACTATTTCATAATTAAAGTGGAGTCGCACTCTCGTGAAACCCCTAAACTCACCTCTCATCTATAATGCGCACCTAATCGTGTCTTGGAACCTTAATTAAGTTACCCCACCCATATAAGGACAACCTACCTGACCATACGCACGGCCTATACCCACATGACCTGCCATTCTAACATAACCCTCAAATCCTTTCCATTTTAATCACACGTAAATATATTTTCACATATATGCCTTAGTAGGCTATAGTGGTTCCAATTATTAACTTAAACCAGTTATAAGTCTTAATACGTCACACATTAACATTAAGCTTCAATACAAAGTGTATTCTCTAAACAGCTTACATACAAGTACTAAGACAAAACTTCTCTCTACTCTCAACATTGCACTACGTATCGTGCATGGGGCATCTCGCAAAGCGAAATCCAAACAAGGAACCCCTTTATACACTACTCCTTGATAATGTCGATCGTAGGGATCCATCATGTCATCTAAATAAATCATACTACTGTAACTACTTAAATAATGAGTATTTTATCTAAGAACATAAATAGAATTTCTATCTAACTCCTTGAGGTCGATATAACCGCAATTGTCTCTAAGAACGATCTTTCGACCCAAATAAACTAGTACACAAAATCACCCAAGATGTACATCATAGAAACTCTATATCCTCTTCACTTATATGTTAGATAAATATATATTTACTCTAAATATATATAATCAATCATTCATTCCTATAACCACATATACATAACACACATAATGAATACTTTGCAACACACACAACATAAACGGTTATAGGATATCAAAATACTAGACCATGCTAACATCTTCCAGGAATTACTCACTTTCACCCGGGATCACCACCTATCGGACTGTTATCACACCGCCATGGCGATAAAATCAATCATAACGTATGGAAAGCCGTCATAGTTCCTAATTGGCAAGTGAGAACGACTCATACCCAAGAATTCTCACCCTCAAAAATAAAATCACACAAATAATAATGGATGACTATGACTTAGGGAATATCCACACCCTGCTCCTCAAGCTAGGGGCTCAACCTCATCGTGTAACTTCCCATGATAGCATGTGCCGAGTATGCTTCACACCATAAGTATATATATCATTCACACACGATATATACATACATCCTTATGATCACATCATTTATATAAGCCATCGCGCACGACATAGGTATTCAAACCATATGTACACACACACACACACACACACACACACACACACATATATATATATATATATATATATATATCCACATATACACCTATATACACACTATCTCTCATCCGTGTGTATGGGATTCATAAACTCGGCTATACGTGTACATAGTCCTCATTATACTAGCCATCACTCCAAGTATATTAACTTAATTAGTTATATAAATACGATCCCTCACTTGAAGCATATTCATCCATTATCACTATGATATGAATAGTCTTCCAATATATCCAACATTAAGATTATTAACCCAAAATTTAATGTATGTGATAATCGCTACGCATCCCATCTATATCAAAAAGCACATCAATATTTCTAGTAATAATTTCGACTATTGTTATGCACATAACGAATAATCTACAAACCTCATAATCAATCCTAAATTCGTTCCATGATCCCATCACTTATTGGAATACCCATTGTTAATCATACACCGATACATAACAACTATCCCGACTAGATTTACAACACCCTATTCTAGCTGATAGTATGATCCAATCACTCTCAATTCCGCCTACGGTTCAATTGCTCCTATGAACCCTTAACATTACCCCATTTTCGATTTATTCCTTGAGTTTATTATCACCAAGGATATGCGAACTCTACCTCTCGTTGGTTCCCAATCATACCTTAAATAGAATCCCATCACTATAAGGATTCGGCACAAACATCGACCTACAACTTCACACCATACCTTCACCACTCTCTCAAGGAATACCTAACCTTACGTCATACCTAATCTCACTTTTGACCTCTAATTAGGACTCCCATCCCCAATGAGGTTTCCCACCACCTCGATACATAACTCCAATGCATACATATATTCCCAAACTACTTTGATAAGTCCCCGCGATCATAACATGTGAGAGACCCTCAAATAAACTCCAAAACGTAACTCTCGCATCATATAAATAAGTTCCACATCGAGAAACCCAATCGAAATGGAATAAAACTCCTATGAATTTATATGTATGTTTGCAAAGTGATTCGATATGACTCCACCACTAACGCATGAGAAAACCCTTATAAATCTCCAAAACATGTTTCTTGCATCATATAGGAGGGTCCCTTATCGATAAACCCAATCAAAAAGGGGTACAAAATAGCCCTGTTTCTGAATCGATTCGGCCTGGCCTAAATTGATTCGTTCAAGGGTGAATTGATTCATCCCATATGCCAATCGATTCGGTCCAAAGGACTTGGGAGTCTGTTTCAGGACGAATCGATTCGCCTTGGGTCTGAATCAATTTGGTAATGCAGACCTGCCACTTTTGCCTAAGCCTAAGCCTAATCGATTCGCTTATGGGGTGAATTGATTCGGGTCTGCAGAACTTCAGAGGTTCTTCTTCTGTACAAAAACCCATAAATTTTAAACCCCATAAATCATATTCTTCCCTTCATCCTTCAACCCAAATATAATTCTAACATCAAAAAATCATCCTATATAAAATCCCATCAAGTTATACACCCCTAAACCCAAGTATGAACCTCAAATGCAAGATTGAAATATCCAAAATCTAGGTTTTGATATAAGTACCCAAAACCCAATTCTTTTTCCCACAATTATGAAATATGATACAAAAATGAGTTATTTAGCAAGATTAAACACTTGCCTTGAAATCATAGAGGTTGAATCATCCCCAAGATCGCGTACGGGCCGGAATCTCCAAGCTTTTTCTCCTCTCTCTTTTTCTTTCTTCTTCTTCTTCTTCTTCTTCTTCTTCTTCTTCTTCTTCTTCTTCTTCTTCTTCTTCTTCTTCTCTCTCTCTCTCTCTCTCTCTCTCAAATGAGAGTCCCACTCACGTATTTGATTATACATTTAAGAGAGAGTAAGTGTGACTCTTTTGGGAATGCCTGATATCGTGCACAGACTCCAACATAAAAGGCTATGTCAGGATGAATAGCAGTTAAATAAAGAAGACTACCTATCATACTTCGATATAAGGTTTTCTCTACATCCTTGCCTGAAGTGTCCTTTCTAAGCTTTGTTGAGGTACTCATCGGGGTACGTGCGTTCTTAGTGGAGTCTAGACCAAATTCCTTCACAAGGTCTCTAGCATACTTGGATCGAGAGATGAACATCCCGTCCTCTAGATGATGAACCTAGAGACCTAGAAATAAAGTGAGCTCACCTACCATGCTCATCTCAAACTCAGTCTTCATCTCCTCCTCAAAGTGGTGAGCACGCTGGGAGCACGTGGATCCAAAGGCTATGTCATCCACCCACATAGACATGGGCAACCAAAATAGCACTGCCATATTAACTCCCCCACTCTTAAAGCCACGAGCTAAGAGATAGGAAGTAAGACTCTCGTATCAAGCATGGGGTGCTTACTTCAAATCATACAAGGTTTTCCTCAGATAGTAGACGTGATCAAGGTGTTTAGAGTCTTCAAACCCTTTTGGTGTTTCCACATAAACCTCCTCCTATAGAATGCATTCAGAAAGGCATTCTTGACATCCATCTGATATAACTTGAAGCGTAGATGACATACGATGGTGAGTAGTAAGCGAACGGACTCAAGCCTTGCAACAGGAGCAAATATCTCATTAAAGTCTACACCCTCTATCTGTATATAGCCTTGAGCGACCAAACTAGCCTTATTTCAGATAATGGTACCAGACTCATCCATCTTTTTCTTGAAGATCCTCTTGGTACCTATCACATTTGTCTCACTAGGTCAGGGGACCAGTTACCAGATAACATTCTTTTTAAATCGAAGCAACTCATCGTAGAGTGCTTCTTTATAATACTTGGGCTCTACTTCTGACATGTAGCAAACATGGCTAACAACGTTCTCTAGCTGAGTACGAGTCTTGAACCCTAGGGTGAAATCTCGTATAATAGAACTAAGATCATGACTCTTTCAAACCTAGGCATGAGTGTCCCCTAAATCAGGAATAGGGTCCACCCTTGGCGTGGGAGGCATAATGGGGTCATCAGTAGAAAGTGCGTCATTCTCAAAAAGAGGTTAGAATCAACAAATGCTGACGGTTTGTCATCTTGCACGGAGAAATTTATTGACTCCATAACTTTGGAGCTACTCAGGTTAAAAAATCGATATGCTCTACTAGTCGATGAATATCCTAACAATATTCTCTCGTCGCTTCAGGAGTCAAACTTTCCTAATTGCTCTTTATCTCGTAGGATGTAGCATTTACTCCCAAAGACACAAAAATCTGAAAGGTGGGCTTCTTTCCAGTCCATAATTTGTATGGCGTCTTAAGTGTGTGTGGATGAAGGTAAACCCTATTCACCGTGTGGCATGCGGTAGACACCACGTCTGCCCAAAATCTCCTAGTAACTCTATAGCTAGAAGCATCGATCTAGCCATCTCCTGAATCGTCTGATTCTTCCTCTCAACAATCCCATTTTGCTGAGGAGTCTTCATGGAAAAAAATTCACTTTTGATCCCCGAGGCTATCACAGTAAATATCTACTTTGGCTTCCTTAAACTCAGTGATTTTGTCATTACGTATTCTATTGATAGTGACTCCGTATTGATTTTACCGTACACGACACTTGGTCATAAGAAATTACACAACCTCGAATTTCTCTATCAGAAAACCTACAATCGAGTAACGAGAGAAATCATCTACCATCATGAGGATATACCTCTTACCACCCAAACTCTCAGTACAAGTGGGACCCATAAGATCCATATGTATCAACTCAAGCACTCGTGAAGTGGTAATTGAATTTAACTTCTCGTGGGGGCTTCAGACTTATTTTCCCAGCTGATAGGATACCGCAGAAGTTGACTTTCAAAGTGAAGGAAAGCCACGTATTAGGTCCTTTTTATCTATCTTCTCTAAATCTCTAAAATTCACATGACCTAGATGTTGATGCCATAGATCCATATGAGTGATCGTAACGCTGTTACAGACAAATGAGGACTTGGGCATAATCCTATAGAAATTATCTTTAGTCCTTACCCCTTGCAATAGAAGTTTACCGGCTTAATCATAAACATTGCACTCATTCTGATCAAACTTCACTGCAAAGTCAGCGTCGCACGACTGGATAATGCTGAGAATATTTGCTTTAAAACCTTTGACATACAAAACATTCTCTAGCTTAGGAAATCCTGGTATCTCTACTATACCTCATCTACTATGCTAGATTTGTTCCCATCTCCAAAGGTGACTTTACCTTCCTTGCAATCCTATAAGTAGGTAAAAAATGAGACATCACCTGTCCTGTGCCTGGAGCACGCACTATCGAAGTACCACTGAGAAGTGTTTTGTGCTTTAAGAGCAACATGAACAACAAGGGATTTTGCGTCGATTTTAGGCACCCAAAAAGAGGTAACCTTCTGTTTTCCCTTGCCGATCTAGTCAGTATATTAGAAGTGTCCACTGATGGCATAGAAATCTGTTAAAACTCTCCCATTAAACTCTAAAATGTGGTGACTAGAAACTCAACCTGCTCCCTAAGACTTGAAAAATCACTAGTGGCATGTGGTGAGGCAAATGTACATCGTGTCCGACCCAAACTATAACAAAACTTCCTAAGGTGGCCCTTTATTTTGCAATAGGTACAGAAGTACACAGTCTTTAGCCGACCTTGGTTTACTTTTCTTGGTCGAGATCTTCTTCGGGGTTTTTGGTGATGGCCATATGGATTCATAGTAAACTCAGTAATTGGTTCCGGTGTCACATGGGATGTGGAGGCACCATCAAAACCTATTCCATGCCTTTCACCAAAACCTAAAGCGGGGGCGGGGAGCATCTTTCCCATCTTTCCATATCTGTCCTCAATCTTTACCTTGACCTCACTGGCTATCTCAAGGTCATGAGTAAGCTAGGCTATAAGGGCTTCAAGTTTCTTTCGAGTGCCCATAGAGGACTGGAGCTCACTCGTAAGACTATCCAGTTGCTTGGTCAAGTTCTCTCTCTTTCTCTAAACACCTATCTCTCTCTCATCAAACTGACGCTCTCTACACAAACTCTCTCTCTCTCAATAAAACAATCTCTTTTTATCTCAAGGCAGTGGTAATGGAGGACTCTCTCTCTCACTCGTCTCTCCTAAATCTTTCTCTAAGGCAACTATCCTAAGTGATAACGCTTTGTTACGCTTTTTAATTTTAAAAGAATCAACATACAAATCAGCGTACGCGCGTTGCAAATCACTCTCGTTCTCACTTGCAACATCCTCCCCCTCACTCACATCGCTTCCACTATCGAGGTGTCCCTATGTAGTAACATCTTCATCGTCGTGAGGCGCACTGTCGGTGCTCACATGACTAGCCATGAATGTAGTGAAGTTACGGTCATGCGGTGACTCGTCTCCAGAATCCACTGACTCGACCTCACTGTCGTCTCTAAAGGAGGCATTAGGAGAAACTTTGCCTTTGCCTACGTCGCAACCTAGTAGGACACTCAAATGCTTTATGACCTCTATCGTCACACTCATAATATCTCTCCTCGTCTTTCTTAGGCGTGTCCTCTTTTCATTTTTCTTTTCAAACTTATTTTTCTCAAAATTCTTTTTATAAGCATTCCAGATTTGTTTTATAAGCGTTCTCTTTTTTATAAATTGGCACTGTTTTGGCATGGTTTAAAACCGTGCCAGATTTTTCAGTTAATAAAAAAAATAATAATAGGAAATAAATCTGGAAAATCTGCAAATTCCAAATCTAATAGGATAAATATTTATTATTTGTAAAAAAAAATCAGGAAAATTCACAAATTATGAATATCGCAGGTTGTTGATAAACTAATGTGCATACAAACTTCAAAAAATTACAAGAGTTAATACCAATTTAAAGCTCACATGGCCATAAAAGTCGACAATAACTTCAAAAAATTACAAGAGCTAATAGTTCCCAGATCACAAAAAAATTGGGCAAAGTTTCCTCTATTTTTTGAGCATTCCAAAACCTGTTAACATAAAATCTGCCGATATAGAGCCCGCACGACCATAAAAATCGACAATAAAACTACTATAGCCAGCACGACCATAAAAGTAAACAATAAAACTACTAAAGCCTGCTCGGACATAACACAAAAAATAGAATCCTGAATATTAACGACACTAAATAAATAAATAATCCCCCTGTTGTAAAGCATTGACTTCTTCGTGCGTTCCAAGTGGATAAAAGCTAGCGATTGAATGTCATCCTACAAAAAAAATAAGACACAAAAAGGATACGATATTAGTAACCAAGTCATTTAAAAAAAATCGTATTCAAGGAGAAAAATTGCATATACAAGCAGAAAAATTACATATACGACTACGCGGTTAGTTCGTACAAGTTACATTGGTCCCGGGCGAGGTGTTCGTGCCTCTTACGGGTCCGTTTGGGGGCTGGTTTGGATTTTCACCCTCAAACGGCCTGTTTTTAAGTGTTATTTTTGCAAATTATCATCATATTATCAAAGCGGGAGATTCGTAACTACGCGATCAGTTCCTACGAGCTACATTGGTCCCGCGCGAGGTGTTCGTGCCTCTTACGGGTCCGTTTGGGGGCTGGTTTAGGTTTTCACCCTTTAACGGCTTGTTTTTAAGTCTAAGTGTGATTTTTGTAAATTATCATCGTATTCTCAAACCAGGAGACCCAGGACTATGCGGTTAGTTCGAACAAGTTACATTGGTCCCGTGCGAGGTGTTCGTGCCTCTTACGGGTCCATTTTGAGGCTGGTTTAGGTTTTCACTCTTTAACGGCTTGTTTTTAAGTCTAAGTGTTGATTTTTGCAAATTATCGTCGTATTCTCAAACCAAGAGACTCGAGACTATGCGGTCAGTTCCTACAAGTTACATTGGTCCCGTGCGAGATATTCGCGCCTCTTACAGGGGCATTTGGTGGCGGGTTTAGGTTTTCACCATTTAACGGCCTATTTTTAAGTTTAGTGTTGATTTTTGCAAATTATCGTCATATTCTCAAACCGGGAGACCCAGAACTATGTGATCAGTTCGTACAAGTTAAATTGTTCCCGTGCGAGGTGTTCATGCCTCTTACGAGTCCGTTTGGGGACTGGTTTAGGTTTTCACTCTTTAACGACTTGTTTTTAAGTCTAAGTGTTATTTTTGAAAATTATCATCGTATTCTCAAACAAGGAGACCTACGATAATGCGGTCAGTTCGTACAAGCTACATTGGTCCCGTGCGAGTTGTTCGTGCCTTTTACGGGTTCGTTTGGGGGCTGGTTTGGGTTTTCACCCTTTAACGGCCTGTTTTTAAGTAGTGTTAATTTTTGTAAATTGTCATCATACTCTCAAACTGGGAGACCCGAGACTACGTGATCAGTTCGTACAAGTTACATTGGTCTCGTGCGAGGTGTTTGTGCCTCTTACGGGTCCGTTTGGGGGCTGGTTTATGTTTTCACCCTTTAACGGCTTATTTTTAAGGTGTTATTTTTGCAAATTATCATCGTATTCTCAAATAGGGAGACTTACGACTACACGGTCAGTTCCTAAAAGTTACATTGGTCCCGTGCGAGGTGTTCCTGCCTCTTACGGGTCCGTTTGGGAGCTGGTTTGGGTTTTCACCCTTTAACGACCTATTTTTAAGTCGAAGTGTTGATTTTTGCAAATTATCGTCATATTCTTAAACCGGGAGACCCGGGACTACGCGGTTAGTTCGTACAAGTTACATTGGTCTCGTGCGAGGTGTTCGTGCCTCTTACGGGTCCGTTTGGGGGCTGGCTTAGGTTTTCACCCTTTAATGGCTTATTTTTAAGTCTAAGTGTTATTTTTGCAAATTATCGTTATATTCTCAAATTGGGAGAATCGCGACTACGCGGTTAGTTCCTATAAGTTACATTGGTCCCGTGCGAGGTGTTTGTGCCTCTTACGGGTCCATTTGGGTGCTGGTTTAGGTGTTCACCCTTTAACGGCTTGTTTTTCAGTCGAAGTGTTGATTTTTGTAAATTATCATCGTATTCTCAAACCAGGAGACCCGGGACTACGCGGTCAGTTCCTACAAGTTACATTGGTCCCGTGCGAGGTGTTCGTGCCTCCTACAGGGGCATTTGCTGGCTGGTTTAGGTTTTCACCATTTTACGGCCTGTTTTTAAGTTAAGTGTCGATTTTTATAAATTATCATCATATTCTCAAACCGAGAGACTCGGGACTATGCGGTCAGTTCGTACAAGTTACATTGGTTCCGTGCGAGGTGCTCGTGCCTCTTATGGGTTCGTTTGGGGGCTTGTTTAGGTTTTCACCCTTTAACGACTTGTTTTTAACTCTAAGTGTTATTTTTGCAAATTATCGTCGTATTCTCAAATCGAGAGACCCACGACTATGCGGTCAGTTCGTACAAGCTAAATTGGTCCCGTGCGAGGTGTTCGTGCCTCTTACGGGTCCGTTTGGGAGCTGGTTTGGGTTTTCACCCTTTAACGACCTGTTTTTAAGTTTAAGTGTTGATTTTTGCAAATTATCGTCATATTTTCCAACCGGAAGACCTGGGACTACGCGGTCAGTTTGTACAAGTTACATTGGTTCCGTGCGAGGTGTTCGTGCCTCTTACGGGTCCGCTTGGGGGCTGGTTTAGGTTTTCATCCTTAACGACTTATTTTTAAGTCTAAGTGTTGATTTTTACAAATTATCATTCTATTTTCAAACCGGGAGACCCGCGACTACGCGGTCAGTTCGTACAAGCTACATTGGTCCCGTGCGAGGTGTTCGTGCCTCTTACGGGTCCGTTTAGGAGCTGGTTTGGATTTTCACCCTTTAACGACCTGTTTTTAAGTTTAAGTGTTGATTTTTGCAAATTATCGTCATATTCTCCAACCGGGAGACTCGGGACTACGCGGTCAGTTCGTACAAGTTACATTGGTCCCGAGCGAGGTGTTCGTGCCTCTTACTGGTCCGTTTGGGTGCTGGCTTAGGTTTTCACCCTTTAACGGCTTGTTTTTAAGTCTAAGTGTTATTTTTGCAAATTATCATCGTATTCTCAAACAGGGAGACCTGCGACTACGCGGTCAGTTCCTACAAGTTACATTGGTCCCGTGCGAGGTGTTCGTGCCTCTTACGGGTCAATTTGAGGGCTGGTTTAGGTTTTCACCCTTTAACGGCCTGTTTTTAAGTCTAGTGTTGATTTTTTCAAATTATTGTCCTATTCTCAAACTTTGAGACCCGAGACTCCACGGTCAGTTCGTACAAGTTACATTGGTCCTGTACGAGGTGTTCATGCCTCTTACGGGTCCGTTTGAGGCTTATTTAGGTTTTCACCCTTTAACGGCTTGTTTTTAAGTCTAAGTGTTATTTTTGCAAATTATCATTTTATTCTCAAATCGGGAGACCCGCGACTATGCGGTCAGTTCCTACAAGCTACATTAGTCCCGTGCGAGGTGTTCGTGCCTCTTACATGGTTGTTTGGGGGCTGGTTTGGGTTTTCACCCTTTAATGGCCTGTTTTAAGTGTTATTTTTGCAAATTATCATCATATTCTCAAACCGGGAGACCTGTGACTACGCGATCAGTTCTTATAAGCTACATTGGTCCCGTGCGAGGTGTTCGTGCCTCTTGAGTGTCCGTTTGGGGTCTGTTTAGGTTTTCACCCTTTAACGGCTTGTTTTTAAGTCTAAGTGTTGATTTTTACAAATTATCGTCGTATTCTCAAACTGGGAGACCTGGTACTACGCAATTAGTTCATACAAGTTACATTGGTCCTATGCGAGGTGTTCGTGCCTCTTACTGGGCCTACTATGATAACTAGGTCCCCAAGTGCCAAACCACTGTTTAACTAAGTAAAAATTACTGTTCATATGCATAGGACATGGAAATTAATATTTCATAATTATGTTATACGTTACCTTGATGAATTCCTGATTAAATATAACCTCTGCCTCAAAATCTGGGACTGAATTTCCAACTAGTTGAAGTTCCCCCTCTGCAAAATGATTAGAAAATTCAACATGAGCACCAAAATAGCATACCAATAGTATCTACTAAATCAATCAAATGTAACTATACTATCCAATGAGAAAAGCACAACCTGAATGACCACATGAATGCACCCTTGCAAAACACTATCTTCCCTTTGACCACTCCACCCGTCTCCGGGCATAACACCACTTTTTCTGCATGTTGTTCATCCTTTTCACCATATTTGGATCCACCTAGAGCAGCAAAATCACAATTAGAGAGACAATACATTAGAACAATATATATGTAAGATATATATAGTTTTTTTCATTAGGAGTTTACGTTTGTAGTTTTCTCATGATACTCATAAATTGAACAAAATTGACATCTCATCCAATTAGAATAAAGAAACAAATCTAGTTCACACACACACACATGTCTCTTTCCCCAATTCCCAGCACACACACCAAGGTAGAGCTCCTTGAATTTCATATAACGCAAGGGGTGATACAAAGAGAGAGAGATTCTGACACGGTTTTAAACCGTGCCAGATTCTCCTTGCCTAAGCGTGCCAGATTAGAACTTGATTAAAGAGAAAATGTCCTTGATAACACTATATAGAATAAAAAGGCACTGCACCTAAAACATGACCATGGCAACAAGGCATTTTAAAATCCCTCGCAATTTATGGGACCTCAAATCCTCTACTACCCAGTGGACCCAACTTGGTGTCTCTTCTAACAAATTACTGAATTTATCAACTAATTCAATACAATCTAATCCTGATACTTTAATGAATTTATTCCATGGCCACTCCACTACCAACATCATTACATTACATAGGCAACTAACACTCTTGTTTTATTTAAAATCAATACTATTTCAATAAAGATCAAAATAGTTGGAAAATAATACCACATAAAAAACAGTTGAAATAAACAAAAAACGTAATACATGGTCAACAAAGATATAATGGGGAAAGGGTCGTCTTATAGGTTATGTAAAATATAAAACACCAAATACATTCAATAACCATAAAAGGGCTCTCTGAGCAACAAAGGCCATGGATTAATCTAATTGTGAGGGTGGTGGTTGCACCTGACTAACTGACATTTTATCAAACATGTGAAGGCCACTCACTATTTGACATTTTTTCGTCTAAGACAAAAAAAAATTCCAAATATGAGCTTAAAAATATAGCCAAGCATTAATTAAACATACGAAGTCTTAGAAACTAAAAAAAATGTAGGCCAAACTTTGAAAATAATAACCAGAATAACAATTTAACTCATAATGTATTTTATACCTTCATTTCAAGCTTCAAGCTCGAATACCTACAATCTGCAAAACAATATACAGAGATAATAAATCATAAAGTTTTCAAATATGAAAACTCATTAAACCTTAAGTTCACAATGAATCACATACCTACAATTTTCATATTACAATACCCATGAATCAAACCGCAATAACATCCCTTTGTAAAACTCCTAAATACAACAACACTCATCAGCATCATCACCTACAATAACTGATTCACGCTCCCACCACCATCCTTGATGCTAGACCACCCTCTCACCACCTCCTGCTCTTCACAGGTACCTCATCATACCCAATCCCCAAATTTCCAGCTACCTCGGTCTAATTTATTTGCCAAAACCTTCACCAAAATCAATTCCATCCTTGCAAGACCCAAACCCTAGGCCCCCAACCACCCACAAACATTGTAAAATAGTTGGTAAGAGACTCGGGTCCCAACAATATTGGGAAAGACATAGAAAGAGAGAGAAGTGGTGCCCTGTGACAGCATCTAGTGATGCCCCCACCCCTTGCGGCACCGACAATCCGGGATACCTCTCCGGATCAGAATAAGTTTGTTACGAGCATTTGGTTCCCTTAAAGCAACTGAAACCCTAGGGGTCTTTTGTGGTCAGCAAGCAAACATTGGGTCAGGGGTGAAGAAGAGAGATGTCAAGGATGAAGAAAAGAGAGAATCAGGCTTGACAGGGTGAGTAGGCGGGAGAGTGAGCGGGGGAGGAAACAAGATGGCTCCAAATGAAAAGTTAATTGATTTTATTTTTTTGTTTTTTATTTAATCTTTCCAAATTTGATACGGTTTTGGCACGGTTTAAATTCGTGCCAGATTTTGACGCGGTTTTAAACCGTTCCAGATTAGTAATAAACCGTGCCAAAAACTGGCATGGATTTAAACCGTGCCAGATTCTCCTTGTCCAACCGTGCCAGATTAGCATTTTTGGTGTAGTGACTTAAATTGAAACTAGTGTTTACAATATCAGATAAGCGTGCATAGAATTCATCAAATCACTTAGATTCAGGCCTCGTGATTGTCTCAAATTGTGTAGTTAAATTTTGCAATTTTGATTCTTTAATAGCATTAGTGCCTTCATGGGTAAGTTGAAGAACATACCATGATTCTTTAGATGTGGTACACGTCATGATGCGTCGGAACTCATCGGGGGTGACGTTTTCAAAAATTTCACTAAGCCCACGTGAGTTATATGCTCTCCATTTAAAATTCATCCTTAGTCCATGCAATCACAAATTTTAAAGTAGTTACGTTATCAACAATGATAGTGGGAGGCTTCCATCCTCTTTCACACACAACCCAAACACGTTCGTCAATGGACTTTAAGTGAGATTTCATACGGGCCTTCCAATATGCGTAATTTGACCCGTAAAAAATTGGCACTCGATTATACAAATTTTTCATTGAAATTGCATTTTTTCCAAAAATCAAATTTTAAACTAAAACTGATATCTAGAAAAATTTTGCGAAAAGAATTACATGGTATAATTGTGTAATTGACTCTGATACCAATTTGAGAGTGCGCCAAAAATTAACGATTAACTTGTTTAATTAAATTCCAATTTTTAATCCAAAAAATCCTAACTCTTGCAAACAAATTGCGACAGACTAATTAAATCAAATGAAGCATGCAAAGTCAATCACAATATGAGGAAAAATCCCCCAAAGGGGCAAAACCATTTTTATTTCACTATAATTCCTAACAACTTATAATTACAGATAAATACTGTGACGCACGGATACCCGCAGGCGTCGGTTCGTTGTCGCCGCTGTTGTCAACAAGGGATCCTGCAAGATCTCTAATTCAGAAATAGAGAACAACCTCCTTCTCCAAAATATTACTCCATATGAGTAGAAAAATTATATCTAGGGTTTATAAGACTCACATATATGTTTGGAAATGATTTGTGAATTGAAAAGGTTGAAAAACCAATAAAAAGGAAGTCTGGAAATACGTAGTAGTTCTGTAGAAACGTGAGTGCCAAAGACTTGAAAATAGTGTAGAATGGGGACTGCTTTAAATATAAAAATCGAGGAGACGCATCGCTCAAACGAAGTACAAGTATCGCTCGAACGGAATTCCACGTCGCTCGAACGACTTCGCGCGAGATGCCAATGTCGCTCGAACGACAGGCAGATTTCACTCGAACGACGTCAAAGAGATTTTTTCCCTTCGCCTCTACACTTAGAAAATTTTCTTCTTTCGAAGTAAAAATGTTCCAGACCCTTGAAAATAATTTATAAATGTTTCCCAAATATTTATGCAAATAATCAACTCTTTAAATATATTATTTTACCATAATCGTGAGTGGAGTAGTGGGAACGATTGAAGTGCACGTTGCATGTTACATGATGCACGTATGCAGATGATGGATGCAATGATTCAGATCAAGGCCGTCATGAATGATCATGTTGATGTGCCGAATGTAGAGGTATCAAACATACTAACTATGATATAGTACATACTGAAAATTTCCTAGATTCTAACTCGGATATATATAAAATAGTGTCCTTACAATACTTGCCATAGTATCAAGCATTGCGGCATGATTTTAATCCTCAAACATGTTTTTAAGGATTAAAATCATAGCTTAAGCGCTTGGCATGTTCTAATTCTAGTGTTACAACACAGCGGTCAGAAAGTCCAATGTATAGTGATGAGCCATCTATTCAGCCTTTGGCCACCTTTGATAAGTCCGGACGTCCCGTTCGGATGCTCCCTTGTCAGGCTTGGCTGGGCAGGTTTTAATTAAAATAGATTTTTAGTCCTTAGAAGTTAGTGCAATGTTGATGTTTCTTTTCCAATCTATATAGTTCGTGCAAGTTAACTTTTTTTTCCTTTAATATTGAAGCAATTGGGTTGAATGATGAACCCATTTTGAAATCTGAGAATCATATATTTTTAAAACGGAATTAATTTTAAAATAAAAAGGTGAGAATTAACTTCGATTTGATTTTAATTTTGCATCCTTCTATTTCTAATAAAAATAAAATCCCATTGAGCATCCTAGTTCCCTCATGAAGTGATATTTCTTATTGGGAGCTTAATTCATCTCTACTTGAACCAGATAGACCTTTGTCTTTTAATTATGTTCTCCAAACACTTTAGGAAACTTTTGTCCTATATAAATGAATAGTCCGCGTCTTTCGATCCCACAATTAATGACAGTGACTCCTTTAGGGAGGATATCATTAATTATATTAAAGTGTATACTATTGGTTCATTCCTTGAATTGGAACCCACTCCTGAAGAACTTTCGCATTGGGAAATCGAACTCAGTCATATTCTAATTTAAAAAATTATCACTTAAGAGTTTTAAGAATACTGGATGCCATGATTTAATTGCGTCCATTAGGAGGCCAAACAAGCTAACACGAAGAATTAATCACATCACATTCTTAAAAGGTCAATGGACACCGCTAAGTTTATGTTGAAACCCCTCTTCCACTTAGTATTGTAAAACTTGAGGGTATTTCCCAAAAAAAATTATTCAATTATAAATTTTCGAATTAAATCCTTGGTAATTTTCAATTTTCTTATACAAATTAAATTTCTTGATCTCGCTATTTTAATTTTTTTAAAAATTATAACATTACTAAATTAAAACAAAACTCGGATATCAAACTTTAATTTATTACTTTAAATTAATTACCCTATTGAACTCAATTTAGAAAAGAATAAATATAAAGGATTTTTTGGGAACAATAAGATCTAGGGAACTCACAATAAAAATGCATGTTGTTCGTAATAACGTGGTATCCTAATTACTTAATTCGAATGCAAAATTATCAACATGCAAGATCGTACAATCATAATCAAACAATCATGTTCAAATAGGAAACGAATTCCCTTTCCATTATGGTCTAAAGTTCCGTTGAAGTAGAATTCTTCAAGATAAAAAATCCTTGATGAAGTTAACTTAATTTTGAACTAGAGTCCTCCTCGAAGTTGACTTCATAAAAAATTGGATTTCTTCTCATGTTTGACCTTTGGAAAAATTCCTCTCTTTTTCGGGAAACATAGGGACAAAGAATTGTTGCCAAATCGATGAAAAATAGCAATAAAATAGAAAAATCGCATTTTTTTGCTAGGTCCGGATCGATACGGTTTGGGTGATCAATATGAAATAAGGTTATATAAATTCAAGTCTATAGGTTCTGCAATTTCGTCTTAGGTTCGCCACTTGCATGCAAAAACCTTTATAACTTTGTCAAATATTTAAGAAACTTCACAAAACATTGTTAAGCTCCATAACCCATGTAATCACACATTTCTAAATGCAAAAAATTATTACACCCCCTTCTAACTCCTTCATATACATCGATAAAGAATAATTATAAAATCCTAAATATTATAATAATTTTGAATCAAGGAGAGAAAAATAACTGTGGATAAACTACCATAGGATCCAATGACACAAAAATAAACATATGTGACCATAATGGAAGGTATTTAAATATTGAATCTCTATAAAACCATGTTATTATGAAAAAATATGTACATGTATTTTCTTACAACATGCAAACTAGGGTTTCTTATGGTAGACAACATGGATCTATTCGAAGCATGATCAATCTAAACAGAGGGCTCTGATACCAGTTATTGGGGATCGATATATGCAAAAAATATCCAGCATAAAAATATTTGATTAATCATGTAAAAGAAAGTACAAAATGAAAACTATGTTTAAGAGCTTAAATCTAGGGTAATTATGAACAAAATACCTTTGCGAATCCGATTGCAATCCAAATATGAAGAGAATGTATTTGGAGTAGATGAATTGGAGTAGATGAATGGGATGCCTTCTTTTGATCTTCTAAGAGCTTGCTTGTGTTCACCCAAAGTCTTAGATCTTCTAGTTGTGTTCCTACCAAATAAAGGTGGGTGGGTGGGAATTTTTGGATATGAAAACCTTTGATTTTTAATGAGATATGGACCTCCCTCTCTAACCCACTTCACAAAAATATGAATAGTATTTTCTCTCCCTACTTTTTAACCTTAAATAATGATTATGCACCTTAAAACCCTAGCTTACAGTGATATATATATATATATATATATATATAAGCTTAGGCTAAATTGAGCTTACAGAGAGTTTGGACCTGCTACTTGGGCATATGGACTATACTAGTGGCTCAAGACTAAATAATTATATTATCTTCTAAATAAGTACTCAAAAATCCTAAATTAAATCATCATAATTTTTTTTTCTTTATTCAATAATAATTTATTCCACTAAATAATTATGGCTGCACTCCAATTTGATTATTTCAAAATCACTGGGAATAATGAGGTCTTATTTGAAAAGTTAATTAGACATACCGGTAGTAAACAAACGAATATGAAGTAGATACCATGCCATCCATCATCCGTATATGTTTATGACTTCATTATTCGTATCCATATATGTATCCACCGAAAGAGTATAAATAACTATCCATATCTGTATCATCTTGGATTCCCCAGATTCGGATAACATCCGTATTCGTTTACATTGTTTATCCATTGCAATCAATACTAATGTTGATATTGACTCAAATTCATATTGAACAAAATTAGACAATCAAAGTTTAAGAGAATATTTTTATAACTAATAAAAAATTGACAATATAAACTCTTAAGAGAATGTTTGAAATCAAGTACTAACCTTTAATGATCATATTCACGAGTTATCTTTTCATCCGATGGAATAATCCATAGTTCCTCAACATGCATTTACCTTATATTATAAAAGGAAGATACACATTAAAATTCTTAACTTTATGCACCAACACTGCTTTAGTGAATGAAATTAATTAAGTAAGTAAACAACGCTCATCTCTCTTCATTGAGTGTGGTCACAACTTTTTTCGTTACTCAAACCATCAATGCAATGTGTAAGAGCATGATTTATATCATTTGCTCATAGCTTAGGCTATCAAATTTTTTGTCATATCCCGCTACCATTTGATTCGAGATGATACGAAATCTTAATATCCGACATATCCAACTTTTAAGCATCTCCGCATCATGAACGTATAATTATATTAAGTTTAAATTTATTCCTTATATTTATTTTGGGATCTTTGTATTTTTATTAAATTTGGAAATATGATTTTTTAGTTAAAACTCGAGGAATTTTTTTGGATTTTTTTTTTCAAAATACGCGCATCTCGTTCAAACGAGATGGTAATATCATTCAAATGAGTATGCATTCTCGCTTGAAGTGGTCATCTGAAGTTTAATTTGATCGAACATCAAATGAGGCCGTACTATTTTGTGTCATTTGAAGCTCGTTCAAATGAGATTAGGTTGCTATTCAAATGACCTTAATGTTGTTCAAATGAGAGTCTATTCTTTTTCAAACGAAGTTCAGTTTTCTTTCGAACGACCTTAACCGCCTCGAATTTTGTGTTGCCTTATAAATACTTATTTCTTCCAGAAAATTGAAGACTTTTACGATTTTGAATTTTGCAAATCTACTACAAAAGTACTAGTCTTTTTAGGTCAAAAACCTATTTTGATTCACCTTTATCACTCCCATATATTTTTGTGAATCATTTTAAAATCCTAGATTTCTATATATGAGTTATTCTTGTGGGTAGATTCTCTTCACTGCTGACCCATTGAGGTTCTCAAAAGGTTCACTGCTGAAAGGAAGACCAAGGCTGATCGGTGGATACCGAGTGTGGATGGCCACCTATGGACGACTCTGGACTGAGTTGTATTCTGTAGAAGTTTTGTAAGTTGCATATTGTAAATTTCTATAGTGCTGAAAAAGGTTTTACCCTAAAGGGGTTTTTCCTCATTTGTCTTTTTTATGTTGCATGCATAATTTTATCACCTAGTTACTTGTATAGGTTAACAAGATAAAATTTGGATAGTTGTGTGACAAACACTTAATTATAGAAATTATCCATTAAGATCTCAGGTGCACTCTCAAATTGGAATTAGAGCTTGTTGCATAGATTTTTTGTGTGATCTTTTTCGAAAATTATTTTTCTCTTGATATCATTTTTTTTTAAATTGTTGATCTTTGTAAATTTTTATTTTAATGGAAAATTTGTATAATCGAGTGCTCATCTTCAATGGTACTAATTATGCACACTGAAAGGCTAGGATGAGGTCTGTTTTAAAGGCCATAGATAAATGCATCTAGATTGTATGTGAAAGAGGGTGGACACCTCCCACTGTCACATTTGATAATGTCATCGTCCCTAAACCTGTCTCACTATGGATAGAGGATGATTTTAAATGGAGTAAATTCAATTCTTGTGGTTTGAGTGCTATCTCGGGAGTCATCACCCCTCACGAGTTCAGTCACATTATGACATGCACCACGTCTAAAGAAGCTTGGGATATCCTTCAGCTCACTCACGAGGGTATCAATACTGTGAAAGATTCTAAGCTGTAGAACCTCACCACACAATTTGAAACAATAACAATGCTTGAATTTGAATATTTTGACAAGTTTTAAGCAGGACTTTTCGACATAATTAACTCGAGTTTCAATTTAGGTGAGAGGATACCTAAGACGCGTGTAGTTAAGAAAATCTTTAGGTCACTTCCCGACTACTTTATTCCTAAGGTTATGATCCTTAATTCGCTAAGGATCTTAGATACTCATATGTTAGAAGAACTTGTAGGAGATCTTCGAACGTACGAGATAAATATATTCCCGAAAATAGTTAAGCCTAAGGATAAGTGGGTAGCACTTAAAGCCCAATCTAAGAAGAGAGAGGAAGTGTATAAAGAGACAAAGGAAGCATTATCCAATTTGAATTTAATAATGATGTAGATTAATTGGCCCTTTTTGCAAAAAAAATCAAGAAATTTCTCAAACTTTTTTTAACCGCAATGTCTGACAGCACTTTTAATTGGCAAAAAGGTCAAAAACTAGAAAAATCAAAAACTAAAAATTATATGAAAAACTTGAATTGGGTGGTGGTCCTCCAAAACCTCCAGCTCCATGCCCAAATCCACTCCTTCCACCAGTGCTCCTGAAATCAAGCTGATAATCAATGGGAGCTCCACCCTTTTTACCACCAAATTCACCAGGAGGCCCCCTGGGACCACCATAGTATCCATACCTATCACCAAACCTTTGTATTTCACCTTTAAATCTTGGTGGCCCTCGAGGATGGTCGCCTAAAGGTACTCCCATTTGACATCCAATTGGCTTAGCAGACTTCTTCAAGGTAGAAGGAATAATATTAGATGGACAATTGAGATAAGTTCTGAGAAAATCAATCCCATCATTAGTAAGGTACTAATAGTAGTGAATCCATGTGAAGGTCTGGTGAATGTACTTCTTCGACTTGAATCTCTGCATTAGCACATTGATCTCGGGATGATTCATAAGATCATAGTCCTTCTTCACAAAGTAAACACCCTCTTGGAAGAGATACTTAGAGATCTTTCTATTGTTATTCATGAAAATAATCATAGCTGGTATGAGATGGGGGGGAAAGGGAAGGATAACAATGGACTGCTGTTGTGGTATATAGCAGGTAGTAGCTGAGAAATTTCTTAAACTTAAAAAGCAAAATACTTCCAAAGATAAAGAAGAGTTGTAGATAAAATATGTAAAAGGGGTAAGAAAAATTTTGAAAAAGAAAAGAAAGATTTCCCAAAGAAAGACGAGGATAAATGTTACAAGTGTGTGGTAAAATGGTCACAAAGATGACGAGTGTTTGACTAGGTTGAAATGTCAAGGGAAAGGAAAAGCTTCCTTAAACATCACATTTAGCGATAGTGAGCTCGAGTCGATTGATTAAGGGGGAGAATCACCACATGAAAAGTGTGTTGCTCTCATGGATAGTCACGTGAGCACTTTTAGTTTGTCCTAGGCCAATGAGGACTTATCTAAACGTGAGATCCTCAATGATGTTTCGATTTATTAGAGAGATAGTGAGAGTGAGGAAGGTGTTTTAAGTGAGGAAAAAGGTGATCTCGAAAAAGGTTTTAGTGATTTATACACCGAGACGTTGAAAACCAAAAAGTTAAATAAAGATTTGTCTATTAGTGTGTTAGATTTAGAGAGAGAGGTGAAAATTTTGAGGATGTGTGAGGCATCGGTGAGTCAACTCGAGAATATGAAGGTTTCTTTATGTGAGTAGTTGATCGTTTTAGGACGAAAAAATAGTGAATTGACCAACACCGCGGATTGTCTTACAAAAGATCTTCAATATTTATTGGAGACTCGTGAGAAACTTGAAGTCCAAGTATCCCAACTCGAGAGAGATCTCTAATGTGTCTCGGAGGTCAAAGTCACTTTAGAGGACACATCTAAAAAGGTTGGAAAGATGCTTCGCGGTCCCGCTTTGGGTAATGTTGAGGCTAGGAATAAGTTATGACAGTGTGTTCACTTCCCAAGTCGCACCGTAGCCGGTTCCCGAGTTTGTTTTGAATTCATATGGCCCTCAACCTAACCCATCTAGGCGTTCGATTCCACGCAGGAGAGTAAGTCCTAGATGTTTTGAGAGAGGTGTACCTAAGCCCATTTATTTTTGTTCCCATTGTAAACAAAGAGGTCACCTTAGGGATTTTTGTAAGTTGGGTAGTATGTCTCATAAGCATGCACTCCCACACATGTTACTTTGCATGCTCCCGCCCATCCCATGAGATATTTGAAGAGTTTTCGAGAGCAAGTAGAGTATTTAGTCAAGACTTCACAAGATTTTATGGATATTTTTCATAGGATTTTATCTCCTTTTGAAAACTCCTTCGGGCCTAATGACTGAGGTTAAGACTTGTTTTCAATCATAGGAAGCTTTCCATGTTTATATATTACATGCTTATTGCAAGATTGTACTATCGTTGTACTTATATTTTTATTTTGATATATTTTTTGAAAAATTCAAAAAGTTTTTTATTTTTCTTGAAAATTTTTGCAAAATACAAAAAGATTTTTTGTTTATTTTTGAGAAAAAGTGAAAAAGAAAAAGGTTTTTTTGATAAAAGATTGAAAAAATCCTAAGAGTTTTGTATTTTTTTCACACCATATGTGGATGAACACTAAAGATGTCTGAGTCCCATATGTGGATGAACATTAAAGATATCTTGGTCACCACCCATTCATTCCAAATCTACATTTTGAGATGTGACATCATTTCATTTTGTGCTTTATATGTGTGGAGTCATTAAGATGTGATATGGTGACTACTTGTTACATGTTTGACTCTTTGTTACCTTTAATGCACATGAGCACGAAATTATTTGAGTATTACACTTACCTTTCACGTATCGGTTGTAGTGTTTTAATCTCAATCTTGCTATTAAAACGAACCAAATGCGATAAAACGAGATGATAAAAGTAGTGCTTGTAAGAGCTATTGCCCTGATTGAAAAAATTAAAAATCATATATCTGGTAAATGTGTTATGTTTAAAGCAATGGAATCAGGCTACGAAAGACAGGTTGTCTTTGCATGAATAGCCACCATTTGTAAAAGAAAAGAACCTAAAAGATTAATGGCACGTAAAAAGAAAACATATATAGTGCCAGACCAATTTCAAAGAACATTGATGTTTCGTTACATATGAGCATTGATTTCTTTAAAATAAACGAGTTGAGAGAAAAAATCAATATGTGAGTTTTAAGGGAGTTTAGTTCAAGATCAATGGGTTTGCACATCCTGAAAAATTCTCGTAAAAGAATTACATAGTTTTGGGCGTTATTTGTGTGAAAATCACTCACGATCTAGATTAGTTGAATAGGTTGAGTCTCTTTCACTTGAGTTCACCATTTTTACACCTAAGGTAGAGTTTAAGATCTTTCTCTAGTGGTGTCTCAGTCCTTCGTGCACATATATTATATTTGTCTACGCTGATTTTCCTATAGCATGTTTTCACACCCCTACATTCTATTTCCATGATTCCGTTATTATTGTGTTTCTCCATAGTGTGTTATTTTTGTAAAATTATTTTTTCTTGAAAAATTCAAAAAATAAAAAATAGTTTGTGGTGTCTTCTGAGATTATGATTTCATGATTATTAAATTATATCTTATGATGATATCATATTCTTTTCGGTTATGTTCCCTATTTTCCATGTTTACTCTTTACTCCTGGTCTATTTTGGACAAAATAAAAGAGGGAGAACAAATTACAGGGGAGAGTTTGATTTATGGGGGATATTCTATCTTTATGTATTTTATTTGATATGTCAAACTCGATTCATCACGAGGTATTTGCTTTGTTTCATGTGTGTAGGTACTTTTGGAAGATCATATATGGATTACACTCAATGAAGACAAAGTGCCCAAGAGACGTTAAAGAAGAAGTGGAGATTTGAAGACATTATTTTGAAGACATCGTTATCTTTTATCTATCCATTTTAGGGTTTGGGGAGGTATTAAGATATTGTCTATTGTCTTAGGGGATTTATTTATAATTTGGATTTCGATTTTATATTTGTACCGGAATAGATAAAAAAGGGGAGATTTGTATGATCATGATTTCTTTAATTTGCTTATAGCTTAGGCTATCATAGTTTTTGGCATATCCCGCTACCGTTTGATTCGAAATGACACGAAGTCCAAAAATCCAACATCTCTAACTTTTTAGCATCTTTGCATCATGAAGGTATAATGCTATTAAGTTTAAATTTATTCCTTAATTTTATTTTGGGATGTTTGTATTTTTATTAAATCTGGAAATAAGATTTTTTTATTTAAAACTCGAGGCATTTTTTTGGATTTAATTTTTTTTCAAAATATCTGCATCTTGTTCAAACGATATGGTAATATCATTCAAACGATTATGCACTCTCATTTGAAGTGGTCATTTGAAGTTTACTTCGATCGAACATTAAACGAGGGCATATTATTTTGCATCGTTTGAAGCTTGTTCAATTGAGATCAGGTTGCCGTTCAAATGACCTCAGTGTTGTTCAAACGAGAGTCTATTCTCTTTCAAACGAAGTTAAATTTTCATTCGAACGACCTTAACAGCCTCGAATTTTGGGATGCCTTATAAATACTTATTTTCTACAGAAATTTGAAGAGTCTTTTGCGATTTTGAATTTTACAAATGTACTAAAAAAGTACTGGTCGTTTTAGCTCAAAGACCTATTTTGATTCACCTTTATCACTTCTATATATTTATGTGAATTAGTTTAAAACCCTAGATTTATATATCTGAGTTATTCTTATGGGGAGATTTTCTTCACTGCTGACCCGTTGTGGTTTTTGAGGGGATCACGGCTGAAAGGAATACCAAGGCTGATCGATGGATATCGATGGTGGACTGCCACTTGTGAATTGGACTGAGTTGTATTCTGTAGAAGTTTTGTAAATTGCGTCTTATAAAACTTTCTATAGTGCTTAAAAAGGGCTTACCCTAAAGGGATTTTTCCTCATTTGTCTTGTTTATGTTTGCATGCGTAATTTTATCACATAATTGCTTGTTTAAGTTAACAAGATAAAATCTGGACAATTGTGTGTCGGACACTTAATTATAGAAATTATCCATTAAGATCGTTGGTGCATTCTCACAATGTAATCTCTAAATAAAACTATTGGACATTTACATACCAAGCGGAGATATTTTTTATAGTAAAATAGTAAATCACAATATCAAGTAATTCTTCTCGAAAAGAAACACATAGAACGTACGAATAAGATATTAAGTTCTCGTAGCTAACAAAATGAAGGTACCGCAATAAAGAAGCCAAGTGACCAAACTGAAATAAGTCATTGAATTACAAAGAACAACTAAGAATGAAAATAATAATAATAATAATAATAATAATAATAATAATAATAATAATAATAATAATAATAATAATAATAATAATAATAATAATAACAACAACAACAACAATAATAACAATAATAACAATAATAATAATAATAGTAATAATAATAAATGTCCCCTTCGAACTTCCCATATCAAACTTTCTCTTACAATATATACAAGTGGATGAAATAGTATTATTTGGATATACCTCACTATTAAAATAATTCCATAACACAGACGTGCTTTTCTTTCTCGTTTGTTTTGTCATGTGAGAATCATTACTAACAACTTGATTCTCACTACTAAGTGGAGCGAGGGAAGACGTATTTGTGGAGATTTTAGTCTGACTTGACTCTTCAGACATATTATCCTGTAATTGTAATGAATTATTATAAGTAAAACAACAAGATGAAATATAAAACACTACAACAATTACAAACATAAAATAATAGTGTCAGGTAATACAAAATAACATTGTAACTAAACAGATTAAAATAACAATATAATAGAATAAAACACTAATATATTACAAACACTATAATAGATTAAAATAACTAAAAAAATAACTAGTAATAAAAAATCAAACTCAAGTCCTTACAAGTAATACAAACACCATGTATTTAAGTAAACATATTGAAAAATCCCTAAATTAACACTAATTTCATAACCAAATTAGTATGTGTGTATGTATGACAGTGACAATGTGTGCATGTGTCTATTTTAAAGTGTGCATGAGTGTGTGTTACAGTGCGCATATATGTGTGTGTGTGTGTGTGTGTGTGTGTGAGGGAGTTAAAGATAGAGAGATAGATAGATGGAGAGAGAGAGAGAGAGAGAGAGAGAGAGAGATGAGAATACCTAGGAGGGAAGGATGGATCGCTGAAAGGGATAGGAATGGATAAGAAGAGGTTTGGGAAGATAAACAAGAGAAAGGGTTTTCACTTTTTAGGGTTGGGTTGTTTATTTGTTGCCGAGTGGGTGATTTTTTTTTGTTCTTTGTTTTAAACCATATTCTATTATTTATTCTCGTTGGATTTTTTAAAAAGTATTATTTCTTCACCTTTTTCTTTATATGAGTGATTAGTATTTTCTTATTATTTATGTTACATATAATAAATATTATATATAATAACTAAATATAACTAATACTAATAAAAAATAATATTAAATATAATACGGATACGGATTCTCCGTGTTGAATACATATAATATTTGTATCCATATCCATTTTCCCGAGTATTTTAACACACAATCCATATCCTCTCTTTTGGATATTTTCTCAAATAAATATCTGCAAAATTTGGGCTCGAATACAGAACGAATACAGATTTTTGAATATCCTTTTACACCCCTAGGTACATAATGTGAATCCTCACGTTAAGTTTACCATACCCGCTTGCTAAAATCAATTTTTTTGCTAATTTGTTTTAATTAACATCTAATAAATTCCTTGATTCTTATACTTAACTTATTTTGCTGCTCTACCGGATTGTAAAATAATCCAATGATCAAGTTTACTGGTGAAAATAAATATTATAAATCTATCAATGGGGTATTATAATCTAAGATTTTTCTTGGACGCGGATTTCTTAGAATTATGATCTCAGACCTACTCACACAACCACTACCCATTTTGCGGGGATATATTGTGTGACACACTGTAAGATATATATATATATATATATATATTAGTAAATTCTAATATAAAAAATATGGGTGTAAAAAATAATTACTAACATTCTCAACATATTGAGATGAATAAAAATGGTACAAGTAAAAAGAATACGAGATAATAGAATGAAGAATAAATTACAACATCTATGATACCAAAAACTCTGGAATACAATATATCTCAATATCTCACCGTTCAACTCTGAATAATGAATACATCTCATACAAATCTTTGACTTGAGAAATTTGAAATAATAATACTGACTGGTGACTGAAATATACACGAATACAATAATGTAGAGTGCGCTTTATCTTCTCATGGAGTATTTAATTAGATGTCAATCCCACAAATAAATTCCAATTTTTATTAAACACTAATCATGCAACTATGTGATTCAAATCAAACATGTAAAGAAATATAAATTAAAAAAAATCCCCTTAGGGAAAAACCTTATATTTCACTAAAGTTTGCAAATCGCAACTTACAACACTATATAGAAATACAACAATGAATTTGTACTGCCCTGACCTGGAACCATGAGTCAACCTGGTCCGGATTGGACGTTAGGTGTGAAATGCAATGAAACAACCTAGATAATGTTTTTAGTCCAGTTTTATTTTAAATTAATGTTTCACTTGCTTAGTCCAATTTCAAGATAAACTACGTGTAGGCCCCATGTGAAGCACACCGTGTCCAAGTAAATAGAGCCACTTACCGTAAAATATATAAGTACACTTACCTGTATAACGCCCTTAAAATACAAAACCGCATCCAAAATGTCGTAACAAACGAGGGTATGAGCCTATGCCCATTGGGAAGATAGAAGCAGTATGGAAACGAACGACAACAAAGAATACTCACATGCTACAATCACATGCATGCAAAAATATATGCGTTTACATATATGGATATACCTTTGAAATACATATTCACTGCATTAACTGATTACTTCTAAAAGTTTACTCATCTAGATTAATTTACCTTAATATTGGAAAGAATTACTTTGATCATACTTATCGTTTCTCACTTTGTTCAACACGTTCGGTTCAACACATACAATCATTATACTTGATTTACACCAACCTGTTCCTTTATCGGGATCACCCTTTTTATTCATTTAAATATACTTTAGTATTTTCATTGAAAAGTACCATTTCAACACACGCATTCACTGTGTTAGAAAATACTTATTTGTCATTTGAAAACCTTTCAATGCATACTTATGTCAATTACGGGTTTAACAACATAGGTTAGTTAACCACCCATTTGCCCACTTTACTACACCCATTGCCTTAATTTATGGACATTAATAAATTTACACCTTTACTTGTCCATTTCATCTTTTACCGGAACATGTATTACATTCATTCAAGTTAGGTTGTATTATCACATTTACCACACAACCCATTTCTTGACATGTTCCTTTTTGCTTTATCTTTTCTCAAAATCTTCCTTTTACCGCATAATTACACAAGCTCCACACCGACTGCTAGGCGCACCATATGCTCTATCCAGTGATTTAGGACTTTTCATCCTAGGGCTCCGAGCTCTTCTTGCTTGTTCCCAGTTGCATCCGATTCTTTATTAATGTGTTTCACATTTTACACATGCCCACATTATTCCACATCGTTACTTTTAATTGACCGAAGCCATAATCCGGACTTAACTGCCCGTTTTTCCATTAACACTTGGAAAATTGTTTGTTTCCTTCCTTAAGTCCCCTATCCACACACACATGATTTATACTAAAATCATTCACGCTTAGAACTTAATTCATTCCACACATACTAGTGTAAAGGGATTTTTTAATATTTTTATTCCAAAAGAGTGTTCCACTTTAAGTAAATTACCAATTTACCCTTTATTTGCCAAACTTGCAAATTAGTCCTTTAACAAGTGTTATTTCTCAAATATGGTCATTAAGTTTCCATTTTAACCCTTTGAACACATAAAATAGCACTCCTTACGTTTTAAGTTTCCAAAATTCCATTTTTCTTATTTCATTTATATCTAAAAGGCCCATTTATTCATAAAGTCTCCATTTGTAAAAAACTTCAAATATTTATTTCATAAATATTTAGACAACATTAATATTAGTCCACATTTTTATTTCATAAAAACATCCATCACTTCCTTTTTTTTTACTAGGAATGTACACAAATACTATTCCTTACACTTTATTCAATAAAACGTTTATTATTTCTTTTTACTAGAAATACACCAAAATAATGACATTTCTTACATTTTTATTCCATAAAAATGTTTATTATATCTTTTTACTAGAAATACACCAACTAAAGTATTATCCCCATATAAGGAAACCATATCTTTAAAATCCTTCCCATATCAGATATGAATTGTTCCTAGATTGACAACACATTTAATCATATGGTTGACATGTGGATAACAACTTTGCTTGTATTATTTGGTTTTAGTTCACGTTTTTCTATCTGATATCACATTCATAACCCAAGACCTTATCCACATGATATAAGTTTTGTTATGTTAATATCTGACATTCGATCAGATGGCCAGGCCCATGAGCTGGCCAAAGTGTGATAACTGGTTAGGAGACAAACAACACATCTGGCAGATGGTTAGAGACAAGCGTTGCTCGAACGAGTCCCTTCCTCATTCGAGCGATAGTCCATCTCGCTCGAACGATAATCCTCTCGCTTGAACCATCATTCCAATTTCGTTGCACTGCTTTGACCCAGAGTTCCCTTTCTTCCTTATATCGTAAGGGATGAACTCATTGTAATTTATTAGGAGGGGTACAAGTCTTTGGTCACCGTTCTTATGGATTTTAATTAGTTAACAAATAACTGCATGATCCATAGAAAATTCAATAACTCTATTTAATTATAATTTATATATAATCCATGCATATATATGATTCACATCCACATATAATCTAAATCTAATAATTCTCTTTCATTCAATCCAATTTGTTAACCACAACTTCTAATAAATACTAATTTGTTCCTCCTCAATTAAAATATATATAATTTTAATTAATTTCACAGGGTGGGGTATTACATAATTCCCACTAGAACTCATAAAGACCATAGCCTTAAATCAATAATGATTCCCTCGAGAATCCCAAGGACCTCACTCCTCCTCCTTCAGCAGTGAATACCCTGAAGTATCACAAGATCAGAAGTGGAGAAATCTCTTCACAAGATGTATGCAAAGATATAAAACTTTCTAGGGTTTTAAACGAATTCACAAGAACAATATTCAAGGATGTTTTGTTGTGAATTAAACGATATTTTTTCAACACAAAAGGTGAAGAACTTTCACAAAAGTTATGTAGAAATAGTTCTGGCAAAAGTATTAAACGTTCTGAACACGAAACATGTATTTATACAAAATTCAAGGTGGCGCATCATTCGAATGATATGAAGCAGTCGTTCTTACGAGATATAGATCCCGTTCGAACGAGAGTTCATCTCGCTTCTAACGACGTAACAAGAATCAAATCAGTAGGATTCATTTGATGTAAGTTTGATCACATACTTCGAATGACCTTACAAAGTCATTATAACGACATGGAGAAGTCGTTTGAATGAGCAAAACGAAAATTAAAAACTCCGCCTATAGTAAACTCAGAAAACATATTTTCGAAAATAAAAGGCCCTATTCATTTTTGATAAAAAATAAAAATCCTAAAATATAATTTCGTAAATTAATTCAAACTTTAAATTATTTTATACCTTATTGGGATGTCGAAAAGTCTTCAAACTTAGAGATACTTGAGTTTGGTTCGTCTTGACGATGGGTGACGATTTGTAACGAGATATGCCAAACTAGCCTAAATCTATGTTATGAACAATATTGAAAAAGTTATTCTTACAAATCTCCCCCTTTGGCTATTACGGTACAAAACAAACAAACTTAATCGAACAC
Source organism: Sambucus nigra (assembly GCA_949130495.1). Lineage (NCBI taxonomy): Eukaryota > Viridiplantae > Streptophyta > Magnoliopsida > Dipsacales > Adoxaceae > Sambucus > Sambucus nigra. Next base: position 238,973,131 of record OX422211.1, read on the forward strand.
TAAATTAAAATAAAAAAATCTCCTATGAAAAAAATACTAACACCCTTCCTAAACCTAGAACGGAATGGCATGTCTCTTTATCTTCAAACTTCTTCTTCTTCCCAAACTTTGTCTTTATTCATGTGTATTGAATTTCGCTTTAAGTACCTTCACACATTAGACAAAAACATATACGCATCGAGTTTGAAACATATTAAAGCTCATAAATAAATTCCCCCTATAAATCAAACTCTCAAACTCAATTTAATTTTCTCTCCCCCTTTGTTTTTTTTTGAAATAGACAAAAAAGTAGAAACATAAGCATGAAATATGAAGCATCACGTAGAAGATATGTTATCATCACAAAAAGATATAAATAAAGCGTGTGTAATGATCATCTCAAAGGCAAATACAACTGTGACAACCTGAAATCCGAAATAAGGGGTGGCCAGCCCGATACTCCAACATAACGGAATCATGGATGGAAGTCATTCTCAACATCACAACAATAAAATAAGTATACGGGAAAACCACCCAATAATTCAGAAAACAGGTTGCCAATTTTTTTAATTTAGTTTGATTACAAGTAAAAGAAAACAATTTAAACAACCCAAATCTGAAGAGAAAATGGAATTCCCAAAAGGGCTCATATTACATCAATAACAAATATATAATAAAGGACCGAATATGCTGACAGTCGACAGGTACATATAAAGTGTTACAACAGTTTAATAAATTACATAATACATTCATTAAACAGTTACAAAAGTTTGGGCCACACGCCCGAGTGAAAGACCCGATCATATCTAGAATACAAAAATGAAGGCGTCTAACAAAACATCCTGTAATACCCGTAAATTCTTACAGCTCCACAAAAGTATAGGAGTGGGAATATCAACATGGGCGCCCTTGCGGCGGAGCACCTAGGCGGATACAATTTCATACACAACAAAGAAAATGAACGGGTCAGGGCCCAATTTTATATGATTACCAGATGAATAAGAAGCATGACAGTCATGAAATATTAATCGTGAATGATAAGGATAAGAGTCTAACAATAAAAACCCAAAGCATAATATAGCAGTTTAAATGATTATGTCTTTTATTAAATTATACAAGACAATATAATTAGACATCATAAATTTAAAAGCCTCCATCATTATTTACCATTTCATTCCAATTTCCATTCCTTAACAGTAATATATTACCATCATATGTTCTTATGGCATTTCACATATCTCAAGTCCCACTTGATTTAGAATGGTTGTATTCTTATACATATAACAATTCTAAGACCGCCCCTCCGAGTTTCCCCACTGGGCGCGCCCCTAAATGACTATCATCTTCCAGGGCCTATCAAATAAGACAACCTGGGCACCTAACGCATGTCGGGAAGTCGACATATGCCTGCGAGTGAGTCATAACCACACCCGAAATTACCTCACTAGCGCAGAATAAACATATAACAACCCCGCATACAGTCGAGGACTATAGTCTCCCTGCATTCACTAGCCAGTGGCATCACCTCATGCGCGAGCTTCCCTTATGATAGTATTTAGAGAGGTGTGTTTAAATAAATTAGCATTTACCATCTAAATCTTATTTTCATTTCCATTATTCATATGTATGTTTCATTTTATTTGAAACCATCATCATTGAATATTCTCATTAATATTCATCATATATTAAATCCTGAATTAATCTCCAAGTAATCACACTATTGCTACAACTTCCAAGGTCTTGTATAACTCATTAGGGCCCCTAGAGTCTCCAAGTATGGGCCTACCATTCCAAGATATTTATCGGATCTCTAAAGAAAAGAAAAACCCAAGCCTTAATTTTTACACATCCGGAATAAGTCCCATTTAACCCAATCCTAATATAGGGTAATGACTCAACTCAACTAAAACTCTAGGACTTTAAGTTTACTTCATTTAAGAAGGTTCCTAAGTCCCTATAAGAAGAAGAGATCTAGAAAGCAAACACGGTTTAAGGGTGAAAAAATAGGGGACCGGTCGACCGGTCCTGAGACTACGATCGACCTCGTCTCAAAATTTTACCTAAGAATAAAAGCAGAAAGCTCAGTTCGGAAGGGCCGATCGACCAGTCATAGTACCGCGGTCGATCGCACACCAAAAATTATGCCTTTGTGGGAAAGCAGTGTGCCCAACCCCGAAGGCCCGGTCGACCGGTCAGAGGACCGCGGTCGACCGGTCATAGCAGACCTAGACCATTCTCATCCTCCACCAAGCTAAATCCAAGGTCAAATTTCAACCTTTTGCCCTTTTTCCCCATAACCTCCAAGTACATTATTACCAACAACATCTCCAAACCTCAACAAACACACTAAAATTCTTAGAAATCCTACCAAACTTAGATCTAATAATATAAATACCCAAAATAGGTATCCAAACCTAGTATTTACCCAAATCTCTCAGGCACACAACTATCACACAAATTATCCATCATAAATCATATATTAGCAAGTAGAAAACTTGCCTTAAGCTTGCAAATTCAGATTTGAGGAAGATGAATGAGAGATCAATCTCCAAATCTTCAATCTCTCTCTTTCTCCAAAAGTTCTCTTCTTCTCTCTCTCACTCTAGGTTAACAAATTTCACTTAAGAGAAATAAAAGAAAAGCAAGACATAAATCGTGCCTTTAGACTAAATTCCCAACTTAAGTGGTTAATACCACATTAAATGATTCGTAACTACACATTTATGCTAAAACCAGTCAAAAGTTCCCAAAACCTCAAAATACAATATGGCACTCAATTTGACTATTTCGCACCATTTGGGACTGACTACACCCTTAAAATTGTCATTTGGAATTTTTATAACTCATTTCAAGTTCCGATTTCCATCTTAAGCCATAAATGTCATTTTAATTTTTTTTTATGACATTATAAACTGCAACATGGTGATATTTACACACATATAAGGTAAACATACAACATTTTAGTAAATATTAACTTATCTCATTAAATTAATACTTACTCCACATTCCAACATTTTATATATAATTATTTCACATAGTAAATAAATATAAAATAAGTTCTCAAAAGCGAGGGTTGTTATATACTCCCCCTCTTGTGAGGGAATTTTTCCCCCAAAATTTAAGCGTACCTTGAATAAAGAGATGTGGATACTTTTCCCGCATATCATCCTCGTGTTCCCAAGTCGAATCCTTGGCGTTATGATGACTCCATTGGACTCGCACCAAGGGCACCAATCGAGACCTCAACCTACGCTCCCCATGCTCTAGAATAGCAACCGGTTGTTCTTCATATGAAACTTCGGGTTGCAAGTCAATATCCTCAAAAGGGATATGCCAAAGGGCACCTTCTCACCTTTTATACTTCTTCAAAGAGGAAACATGGAATACATCATGAATTTGTTGTAAAGGTTCCGGTAACGCAAGTTGATACGCCACTGGACCCACCTTAGCAATAACTGGAAAAGGCCCAACAAAACGCGGTGCAAGCTTCCCTTTTCTTTCTGAAATGCTTGATACCTTCCATTGGTGACACTCGTACCAAGACTTGGTCCCCAATCTCCAACTCCACGTGTCTCCTATTTGCATCGGCATAACTCTTTTGGCGGTCTTGAGCTATTCGAATGCGATTCCGAATGAGTTTGATTTTAGAAAAAGTATCCTGGATCATTTCAGGCCCAAGGAATTTATTATCCCCCACTTCCATCCAATATGTGGGTGATCTGCAAGGTCTACCATACAAAGCTTCATAGGGCGCCATCCCAATAGTAAATTGGTATGAATTATTATAAGCAAATTCTATCGAAGGGAGATATTGTTCCCAACCGCCTTTGAAATCAAGCATACACATACGAAGCATATCCTCCAACATTTGGTTGACTCTTTTCCTCTGGCCATCTATTTGAGGATGATAAGAAGTTCTTAACTTCAATTCGGTTCCCATAGCCTCTTGGAAACTTCGCCAAAAGTGGGAAACAAAAATCTTATCTCGGTCGAAAATGATATTTAAAGGCACCCCATAGAGTCTGACAATCTTCGCGATGAATAATCGGGCATAGCGAGCAGTGTCATAGTCGATACGCACGGGTAGGAAGTGTGCCGACTTAGTCAAGCGGTCGACAATCACCCAAATTGAATCACAACCGCTCTAAGACCTTGGCAAGCCTGTAATAAAGTCCATCGATATGCTCTCCCATTTCCACACCGAAATTTCCAACAGTTGCAACAAACCTGTCGGTCACTGATGATCGATTTTGACCAATTGACAAGTAGTGCATTGGGACACAAACTCAGAAATATCCTGCTTCATGCCTGGCCACCAATACAGACGGCGTATATCTTGATACATCTTGTCCCCACCAGTATGTACCGTGAATTTAGACCCGCGAGATTCTTCCATCACCGCCCGTCTCAAATCCCCCTCCTCCGGGACAATGAGTCTTCCATGGAAGCATAATCCACCCTCTGAACTTATCGAGTGAGATTCCGCTCCCTCGGACAGTAATCGACGTATATGGTCCTGACAACCCTTATCCCTTCATTGGGCTTCTACGACTCTTGCCACAATTATAGGAGTAACGGTCATCACCGACGTGAACGTTCTCGCCACAGCATCTTCCTGACTGAGCTCTTTCATTTAGCTTTCCATACATAAGCTAACTCTCCTTTGGGATTTCTACTCAAAGCATCCGCTACTACGTTCGCCTTGCCCGGATGATAATGGATATCAAACTGATAATCTTTCACGAACTCCAACACTCGGTACTGTCGCATATTCAAATATTTCTATGAAAATAAATATTGCAGCGAATTATGGTCTGTGAAAAGACTAAATTTCTCCCCTAGGAGATAATGCCTCCAAATCTTCAGGGCAAAGATAACTGCGGCAAGCTCTAAGACATGCACCGGATAATTTCTTTCATGGGACTTGAGCTTGCGGGAAGCATAAGCAATATCCCGTCGCTCTTGCTAAAGCACACCTCCTAATCCTTGTAGAGATGCATCGGTGAAGACTAGATATTCCAACCCCGATTTTGGCAATGCAAGGACTGGAGCCGAAGTCAATCTATCTTTGAGCTCATCAAAAGCAGCCTGACAAGAGTTATCCCAAACAAATCTCACCCCTTTTCGGGTCAAAGTTATCAAAGGGCTAGCGATTTTAAAGAAACCCTTGATAAATCGACGGTAATAACCCGCCAAACCCAGAAAATTACGAATCTCGGTCGGTGTCGTGGGTTGACCCCACTCCCTCACCGTAACTACTTTACTCGGATCCACCGATATACCCTGGGATGTCACAATATGACACATAAATTGTACCTCCTGCAACTAAAATCCATACTTCTCTAACTTAGCATACAATTGGTGATCCCTCAACCTTTGTAGGACCAACCTCAAATGAATAGCATGGTCAGATTCTGTTCGAGAATAAACTAGGATATCATCGATGAATACAATAACAAATTGGTCCATGAATTCCCGAAATACCCTATTCATGAGATCCATAAAGACGGCGGGGGCATTGGTTAGTCCGAAAGGTATAACCAAAAATTCATAAAACCAATATCTTATCAGAAAAAACGGTCTTGGATACATCCTGCTCCCGTATCCTCAACTGATGATACCCCGTCCTCAAATCGATTTTAGAGAAGTACGACGCTACCCTAAGTTGATCAAATAAGTCATCGATACGAGGAAAAGGGTATTTATTCCGAATGGTGACCTTATTCAATTCTCTATAGTCAACACATAACCGGAAAGAACCATCCCTTTTCTTTACAAACAACACAGGAGCACCCCATGGCGACGTACTATGCCTAATGAATCCCTTCTCCAACAACTGCTGAATTTCATCTCTCAACTCCCTCATTTCAATAGGATCCATACGATAAGGAGCTCTCGCGATCAGTCGAGTTCCCGGCGCTAAATCAATCACAAACTCAATCTCTCGACTCGAAGGCAAACCCAGTATCTCCCGAAAGACATCATCGAATTCTCTAACAACTGGAATAGATTCTAAGGGAACAACTACATCCCGAGAAGTCTCTTCCGTAATACAATACAAATAAGTACTAGTACCTCCTTCTAAACGAGGCATGACTACCAAGAACATTTCTTATCCCAGAACGGCAAAGACTATACTCTTCCCGTAACAATTTACTATTGCATTATACTTGACAAGCCAATACATGCCCAAAATCACATCATACCCGACCATGTCTAGGACGAGTAAATCGGCCTCAAAGCACAAATTACCAAGAGTAATTCCTATATGTTTACAAACAAGGAAAATGAGCGAACCATCACCCATAGAGGACTCAATGTTAGTGAAAGTGCTCTTTGCAGATTTTATCAACTCTGTAGACTGAGAAAAACTTCTAGAAATGAATGAATGAGTCACACCCGTATCAAACAAAACGCGACCCATATGTCCTAGAATAAGGAACTTACCCTCAATCGCTGGCGGTGCTGGTGGAGCAGGAGGATGCATAGCATCCTGGATATGATAAACTCTCCCATACTGTAGCTAAACCTGCTGCGGAGGAACAACTGGATTTGGTGCCTGTGGCAGAAACTGAACATATGGCTGCTGAGGGACTCTAGGAGGTTGACCCCCAACCAACTGAGGACACTCCTTCTTGTAATGACCCGCCTCCCCACATTGGAAGCACTTCCCCAACATATTCTCCGAAACACGTCTTCGGTTATTTCTAAACTGGTTAACACCTTAGCTCGAATGGCCCCTACCCCCTTGACCACCCCGACCAGTTTGTTGCTGTTGCGAGGCACCCTGACCGTGCCTATTGTTATTACCACCCACATTAAACCCACCAGAACGTTGCCTTTTTGACACATCCCCCTGCTGGGGATCCCTTTCTCTTTTCTTATTACCGGAAGATTGGGACGAGGAAAAAGCTCCTCCTCCATTCCCACTGCCTCCGGGCTTTCCCGCTTGCCCCACTACGGTAACTTTCTTACCACACTGCAAGTACAATCGATGTTCTTGGCAATGGAGCAATGTTGCATTCATTACCTCACCAAAAGTTTGCAAGGTTGGATTACCCAGCAAATGTTGTCGGATTCTCCAGTTCCAACCTCCCATAAATTTTGAAACCTTCCTCTCTTCCGGAGTCACCGCATCCGGTACAAACGGGTGAACTCCTCTTCATATTCGGCAACGGACCGCTCTCCCTGTACCACATCCTGAAGTCTCCTTCTCATCTCCCCTTGAACTGCAGGAGGAAAATACTTTTGGTCAAACATGACCTAGAAATCAGTGATCGTCATGGTATCCCTCTGTTCTGGTGTAGTCATCGACTCCCACCAGTGTAACGCGGCCCCAACAAGTTTAAATGTAGCAAGGACTTGTTTCTTCTGCTCACTACATTCCACCATTCGTAAATGGCGTTGCATATCTTGCTTCCATTGATTTGCTCTAATAACATCGAAACCTCCATCAAATTCTGGGGGATGGCCTTTTAAAAAGGACTCTCTAACTCTCTCTCCCATAGAGAAGGTCCCGTAAGAGCTTGTGCCTCCTGCGCTCGTTGTTGGGCTTGTGGCATTTGTTAAGCCACTGCAGTCATCGCTGCATTAACCGCTTGAGCCACGATGTTTGCTACATCAGCATCATTGATTGTTCCTTGTGGCGGACGTGGAGGACCATCATCCCCTTCTACAACTCTATTACGTTTCGTTGGGCGACCTCTCTTAGGCGACATCTGAGATGGAGAAACAATAGAGTTAGAATACTATAAAAAAACAATCTATCTTGCAGAAGATCGTAAACATAAGTAACAAACCTGTCCTAACAATAGGCTCTATATAAAAGAATGCTACGACAGAACGTGATAAGTCCACATAGATCCTAAGGACTCTAGAACCTGATGCTTTGATACTATTTGTGATAACCCAAAATCTGAAATAAGGGGTGGCCAGCCCGATACTCCAACATAACAGAATCATGGATGGAAGTCATTCTCAACATCACAACAATAAAATAAGTATACGGGAAAACCACCCAATAATTCAGAAAATAGGTTGCCAAAATTTTTAATTTAGTTTGATTACAAGTAAAAGAAAATAATTTAAACAACCCAAATCTGAAGAGAAATTGGAATTCCCAAAAGGGCTTATATTACATCAATAACAAATATACAATAAAGGACCGAATATGCTGACGGTCGACAGGTACATATAACGTGTTACAACAGTTTAATAAATTACATAATACATTCATTAAATAGTTACAAAAGTTTGGGCCACACGCCCGAGTGAAAGACCCGATCATATCTAGAATACAAAAATGAAGGCGTCTAACAAAACATCCTATAATATCCGCAAAGTCTTACAGCTCCACAAAAGTATAGGAGTGGGAATATCAACACGGGCGCCCTTGCGGCGGAGCACCTGGGCGGATACAATTTTATACACAACAAGGAAAATGAACGGGTCAGGGACCGGTTTTATATGATTACCAGATGAATAAGAAGCATGATAGTCATGAAATATTAATCGTGAATGATAAGGATAAGAGTCTAACAATAAAAACCCAAAGCATAATATAGCAGTTTAAATGATTATGTCTTTTATTAAATATACAAGAGAATATAATTAGACATCATAAATTTAAAAGCCTCCATCATTAATTACCATTTCATTCCAATTTCCATTCCTTAACAGGAATATAATACCATCATATGTTCTTATGACATTTCACATATCTCAAGTCCCACTTGATTTAGAATGGTTATATTCTTATACATATAACGATTCTAAGATCGCGCCTCCGAGTTTCCCCACAGGGAGAGCCCCTAAATGATTATCATCTTCCAGGGCCTATCAAACAAGACAACCTGGGAACCTAACGCACGTCGGGAAGTGGCCATATGTCTGCGAGTGAGTCATAACCACACTCGAAATTACCTCACTAGCGCATAATAAACATATAACAACCCCGCATACGGCCGAGGACTATAGTCTCCCTGCATTCACTAGCCAGGGGCATCACCTCATGCGCGAGCTTCCCTTATGATAGTATTTAGAGAGGTGTTTTTAAATAAATTAGCATTTACCATTTAAATCTTATTTTCATTTCCATTATTTTTATGTATGTTTCATTTTATTCGAAACCATCATCATTGAATATTCTCATTAATATTCATCATATATTAAATCCCGAATTAATCTCCAAGTAATCACACTATTGCTACAAGTTCCAAGGTCTTGTATACCTCAATAGGGACCCTAGAGTCTCCAAGTATGGGCCTACCATTCCAAGATATTTATCGAATTTCTAAAGAAAAGAAAAACCCAAGCCTCAATTTGTACACATCCGGAATAAGTCCCATTTAACCCAATCCTAATATAGGGTAATGACTCAACTCAACTAAAACTCTAGGACTCTAAGTTTACTTCATTTAAGAAGGTTCCTAAGTCCTTATAAGAAGAAGAGATCTAGAAAGCAAACAAGGTTTGAGGGTGAAAAAATAGGGGACCGGTCGACCGGTCCTGAGACTGCGGTCGACCGCGTCTCAACATTTTACCTAAGAAAATAAAGCAGAAATCTCAGTTCGGAAGGGTCGGTGGACCGGTCATAGTACCGCGGTCGATCGCACATAAAAAATTATGCCTTTGTGGGAAAGGAGTGTGCCCACCCCCGAAGGCCCGGTCGACCGGTCAGAGGACCGCGGTCGACCGGTCATAGCAGACCTAGACCATTCTCATCCTCCACCAAGCTAAATCCAAGGTCAAATTTCAACCTTTTGCCCTTTTTCCCCATAACCCCCAAGTACAATATTACCAACAACATCTCCAAACCTCAACAAACACACTAAAATTCTTAGAAATCCTACCAAACTTAGATCTAATAATTTAAATACCCAAAATAGGTATCCAAACCTAGTATTTACCCAAATCTCCCAAGCACACAACTATCACACAAATTATCCATCATAAATCATATATTAGCAAGTAGAAAACTTGCCTTAAGCTTGCAAATTCATATTTGAGGAAGATTAATGCAAGATCAATCTCCAAATCTTCAATCTCTCTCTTTCTCCACAAGTTCTCTTCTTCTCTCTCTCACTCTAGGTTAACAAATTTAACTTAAGAGAAATAAAAGAAAAGCAAGACATAAATCGTGCCTTTAGACTAAATTCCCAACTTAAGTGGTTAATACCACATTAAATGATTCGCAACTACACATTTATGCTAAAACAAGTCAAAAGTGCCCAAAACCTCAAAATACAATATGGCACTCAATTTGACTATTTCGCACCATTTGGGACTGACTACACCCTTAAAATTGCCATTTGGAATTTTTATAACTCATTTCAAGTTCCGGTTTCCATCTTAAGCCATTAATGTCATTTTAATTTTTTTTATGACACAATAAACTACAACATGGTGATATTTACTCACAATAAGGTGAGCATACAACATTTTAGTAAATATTAAGTTATCTCATTAAATTAATACTTACTCCACAATCCAACATTTTATATATAATTACTTCACATAGTAAATAAATATAAAATAGGTTCTCAAAAGCGAGGGTTGTTACAACAACCAACTATTTTTGAAAATTTTCAATTTTTCCAAAAACAAAATTCATAAATACAACTTACAATACCATATATAATATATGCGAAATATATCAAAGCAAATATGGAAAACAAATATAGGTATAAACGACCACAAAATATGACACAAAATACATAAGTTTTACACACTAGCATAGTTACGATGTGTCCAAATATGTGGGATGGAGTGAATGGGTGTGAACTAGTAACAAATGAATTATAACCTAAACACTCAAATAAATTCAAGAAGTTCTAATCGATCGTAAAACTTTATCAAACAAAGCTTTAGCCTCAAGTGACAAATAATATTGAACTTAATGAACAAAACAAGCACAATGCACACAAGCTTAGATTATTGATGATTCTACAAATCAGTAGCATCATGATAAAATAAGCATAACTAGGTATCATTGTGCAAACCCATTGATTTTTAACTAAACACCCTCAAAAGATAAACATGATCATATTTTATATTCTTTTCTTTTAAAGTGACTTCTTTTTAATGATCAATAAAACTAAATATTTGGCCCCCTTTTGGCATATTTTGCTCTTTTTATTTCCTTATTTTTTTCTTACTCTCTTTTCAAATGACGACTTTCGCGACAAGTTCACATGACTTTCGCAGCCTTTTCCTGTGCCCACTCATATTTTTTTAATACTAAATAAAATCTCACAGACAACGGTTCTTACATGCACAAATCCTCCATAGTCACATAAATATGGAGATGACAAAATTGATGGGAGAACATCTCACCAAGCTCAAATTTTCATAGCAAAGTCATAATCCAATAAGCTCGTGCATGTGTGTGTGGAGGCATATACAAAGTCGAATCCGTAAAGAAAATTAAGTTCCAAAAAACTCCATAAACATGGATAAAATCAATCTGATTATCTAAAGTCATAACCAAATGTCATAGCCACATGAAAATTGCGTAGTGAATTGGATTCAATCACACCAATATGCCACACTAAATGTGTAAAACTAAAATACACAAAAATTAATAATCTTTTTGTATTTTTCATATCAAAATAAAATCTTTTTGTATTTTTCAAGTATGAATAAATAAAGAAAAATATAATATAAAAGATATACATGCCATAGCACTAGAAAACATATATCATGAATCACAACAAGAGTATGCCAAACAAATCATGCAAGAAATCATCTATAAGATATAACAAGAGAAAAATCATGTGCAAGCATGTGAAAATCAATTCGTCTACCATCTAGTTCCTTCTAAAATAGATTTCCTAACCTAAATAGGTATGAAGTGATGAATAGGGGTTTTGGGAACCAATGGGACACTAGACTTCAACTTCCTATGACCTCTTTAAAGATCAAAAGAAAAAAGCCTAAGGTGACCTTTCCTACCACAATGCGAACATGTATAAACGGGAGGAATGTTACATGTGGGTCGACCCTTTCTAACACCCTTGGATTTGGTTGACCCTCTAAAACAGACAATGGTCTTGGCTTTAACACTCAAAGTATTAGAATCAGGTGAGCCATTACCATCACTACCAACAATACTAGAGTTTTTTAAATTATCTTTTAACTTAAAAATGTTAGACTCAATCAAATAATCAAACTCTTCCAATTTTAGGGACTCCTTCTTCATATTTTCAACAATTCTTAGAAGGTTATATCGCCCCCCTCAATGAAAGCAAACTTATCCCTAAGAGTCTTCTCACGTGCCTTAAAATTATTAATCAAAACACTATCCTATACGGTACAAACATTAATCCTATAATTTTTTTAGTCCTCTAATTCTTTCTCTAAAAATCGGACTCTATCATCACTCTCCTTTTTGAAAAAATTTAAAATCTTAAAGTCATGGTACAAGGAAACAAACTTCTCACGAGTTATATCTATTTTTATTTTGAACAGTTTGCAAAAGTTCCAAAATATTTTTAAAATGAGAATATTCTTTTTCAATAATTTCAATTCTTTCAGCAAACTTCAAATTCAAATGAGAATCCATCGAGAGAAAAACAACAAACATAAGAGAGATGAATAAACAACAACCCAAAAAGCACTAAACAGGATCAAATATAATAACTTAGTGCGGCCGACTCTGATATACCAATTTATAGAGTGCGTGTTATCTTCTAACTGAGTAAACTTATTTAATTAGATGTCAATCCCACAAATAAATTCCAATTTTTATTAAACCCTAAGAAGCAACTATGTGATTAAAATCAATCATGTAAAGAAATATCAATTTTAGGAAAAACTCCCATAGGGAAAAACCTTTTATTTCACTAAAGTTTGCAATCGCAACTTACAAAACTATAGAGAAATACAATAATGAATTCCCATGAGAACTCACAAAGACCGCAACCTTCAATCAACAATGATTACCTCAAGAACCACAAGAACCTAAGTCCTCCTCCTTTAGTAATGAATACCCTTAAGTATCACAAGATCAGCTATGAAGAAAGCTCTCCACAGGATGTATGCAAAGATATGAAACTTTTTAGGCTTTTAGAGGAATTCGCAAGAATAGTATTCAAGGATGTTTTGTTGTGAATTAAACGGTATTTTTCAACACAAAAGGTGAAGAACTTTTGTAAAAGTTATGCAGAAATAGTTCTGGCAAAGTTCTTAAACGTTCTAAACACGAAACATGTATTTGTACAAAATTTAAGGCGTCACGTCGTTCAAACGATATGAAGAAATCATTCTAACGGTATATACTGGTTCAAATGAGAGTTCATCTCGCTTCTAACAACGTAACAAAACAATAAGCTACGTTTGATGTATGTTTGATCACATACTTCAAACGACCTTACAAAGTCTTTCTAACGAAGTTGAGAAGTCGTTTGAACGTAAAACTAAAATTAAAAACTCTGCCTACAGTAAACTCAGAAAATATATTTTCGAAAATAAAAGGCCCTATTCACTTTTAATAAAAAATAAACATCCCAAAATATAATTCCGTAAATTAATTCAAACTCTGAATTATTTTATAGCTTATCGGGATGTTCGAAAGTCTTCAAACTTGGAGATACTTGAGTTCGATTTGTCTTGACGGTGCGTGATGATTTGTAACGGGATACGCCAAACTAGCCTAAAGGTATTCTATGAACAATGTTGGAAAAATTATTCTTACAAGTAATGTAAAGGAGTTACAATGTTCGACACCTACATCCTATGAATGATAAATAACATTGGTGCTGGAGAAACTCCTTTAATAAGGAGCTCAAGTTTGTGGAAATAATTGCGGCCTAAGACCTATAAAAATAGTTCAACGATGAGAATTAAACTTAACACGTCTATAGTGCTTAAAAATATAAATCTATTTGGGACATAATAATAATAACACATATTCATCCAATATCAAGTTGATTTGAATTTATTTAAGTTGCCCCAACCCAAACAACCTAAATAAGCATGTGGTTCTACTCTCAAACCAAAATGAGGCATGTGATAAAATTTTATCTTTTAATCAAGTATTCTTTACTTTAACAATATTATGTTCATCTATAGTATTAAAAATCTCTTACGCTAAGATAATCTCTTATATTAACAGTATCTCACTTACTAAACATTATTTTCCTACATTAACCATCTCATGTTATAATTCTAAATATGTATCTCTTGTGTAATAGTCTTTAACATTCTCGAGTCACAGTTCAACATATATATGTCTCTAACATATTTCATAATATTATTCCTGAATCATAATCTAATGGTTATACATCGCTAGTATAAATAATAATCTAGTACAATCAGCTCAAGATACAAGTTAATGGAAATCACACAATCCATAATATTTGTGAGTATACTCAACTCACATTATATCATATGGGCTATGATAAAGCTTACAAATAAAAGTATGAAGGACTATCCATAAACATATAACCTCATAGTATCATGAAAGATCAATCATTACGCCATCACACTAAATGTATGACCCCGTACCCAAGACAATACTAAAGGATCCCCCTATTGTTCGACTAGGAGACGGGTACTTCAGTATATAGGACAGGGGTAAATAAGACCTATGTAGACGCCTTCTTTGTTATAGGGAATACCATATGCGGTCAACATCATATGCTCCCCATAAAATTCCTCCTAGTATGTCACCCACCAGCACACACACCCATGGTATGATTGCACAAAAGTCAAGTAAATTAGGATAAACCTTATTCAATCGGTTATATAGATAAATTCTTACATTACAACTTATTGTGCACATTTATTTAATCATTTATATATAATACTATCCCGAATTCCGAAGGATCCAAGGTCTAGGTATTATCTCACACCTAATGTTTATAAGGATCATTCTAAATTAACTACCCTACTCAATGGGATAAAATGTTTTCACGACTATCACAGTTTCTACACAGTCATTAAGCACCAATAGACATCATAAATTTTGTCTCGAAATCGAGGACCCCAAACTAGGTATCATCTATAACTTATTTTTCACATAATCATTTTAAATCGGGTACTACCCTACTCTATGGGTTACAAATGCATTCTCATATTTTATTTAATTAATTATATCGCTATGCGCTACAATAATAAATCCCATACTGTGGATTTCTAAAGCAATCTCCTCAATCTTTGATTACATCATACATAAAATGTTAAAAGTTCTTAACTTCGCTGATTTAAAGTCATTCCAAGGAGTTGCCCTCTCTTGTTCAAAAGAGACTCCAATTTAGTTCGAATGAGATGAACGCGTTACCCTTTAATATCCTAAATCTATGATTACATCATACATTAAGATATAAAAGTTCTTAACTACACTGACCTTAGTCGTTCGAATAAAATTCCATCATTTGTTTGAACGAGACTCCCATGTCGTTAGAACGTGATGGACACAGTTCCCTTTTCCTTACTTTGAACAGTGACGACCAGCCAAATCTTAACCTAAACAAAGCCTCTAACCATCAAATTATCCCTTCTCCTTCACATATAATCATCATATGATTACTAGAAACTGATTTCTACAAGTTTTAAAGGATTAAAAACTCACATAAAGATCAAATATAAAAAATTATGAAAGAAGCCCTAAGTTTATGTTGTTCACTAGAGTGATCTAATTAGCCTACGAATTATTACCAATTAACATGATTACTTTAGGAGTTTTACAAATTTAAGCAATTATGATTCACATCTAACATTATCTAAGTCCGATTTCAACAATTCAAGGCTTAATTGATTGATTCTTTAACAAAGTTACAAGAATTCTTCAATACAAAACTAGGTTTCTTCATTAGCTTAATCTTAATTATGAATTTAAGGTTTGACTATGCTCAAAATAATATTTATAAATATACATTGATAGATTCCAATACATTACTATTATTTTAAAACAATGTCCCCTAATTCGCTAAGCCAAATCCTCCATTCATCAAGATAGGGTTTCCTCCACCTCTTCCTTAGCAACTATGGCTCTCCCAAAGCGTGTTATAATAATTAAGTTGAGCTAAAATGTAATATTAAATCACTAATCATGATATTAGGCTAGCGCCTTAAAATAACATCAACTAAAAGGCCCAAAATATGCTCCAAATGGCCTAAAACTTGGACCAATCCATGTATTAACCCAACGTAGTAAAATTCGACTATAATTAGCTTAAATTGGACTTTCTAAACATCTCACAAACCTACTATATGGTTAATATATTTTAAAAGTCAATCATCTTATTAAGTTAATTAATTATCTTCATAAATTAAATAAATAGCTACATAGGCATACCTTATGATTAAATCTTAATTATTAGTGAGTTAGAGAGTGACTCGATATTATAAGAAACTACTTCACAATTGGTGGGACCAGATACCAAGGTAATAATCCGAATAAGGAAATCCCCAACACCTAGCCCCTGGCCATTCCATAACCGCCCATAATTCGAAGTCACTTATTTATTTATCTTAATGAATTATTATAAGTTCGCTAACATCTATAGCAATATAGGACAATCAACATGTAACTCAATCACGTAATACAAAAATATATATATCATCTCATGGTCACATTTAAATGTACTAAATAATATATTAAAAGCACAACATCTTAAATCATAAAATGACATACCTTGTGTCATATAACAACTCATCGATAATAGATAATAGATTTAACAATTAATTAAATACTATAAAAATATGGGGTATTACATATTGATCAAATCTAAAGTTGAATCGCAAGTATATTAATCAGATAAATAATCAAGCAAGCATTCCAATCCTCATAACCCCCGAGATTACGAATATATGCACGATTTGAAAATGGTATGAGATTACCTACGTCTAATCGAGACAACCCCCAAACTTAAATCTCACAAATGGTCCTGTTTAATACATTCCTAAATGTACCATCCACAATCCTATTTTGAATCATCATACAAGTTCTATAACCATCATATAGGTTTTTATAGTTTGAGATAAAACTACTAGGATTTCACGTACAACCATACTGATAGGATGTCAACTCCCTATCTAGGTTGTAAAATATTTAATTATTCTAGAATCAAAATTTTAATCTCCTATGATTAAAACGAACCCTACTCACCAAAATTCCTACTAAGTACAATTTATCGATATTATAAGAGAGTGGTTCTATTTGTTAGGGCTTTTAGAGATAAACAGAGGCGTAACCCGTATTAATGGTGATGACACAATAGTAACATTACTATTGATGGTAATGAAGAACTCAGGTTTAATGAACAAACTCATATATATAAATGACAATGTTTGATAATAAATGAACCTCAGAGAAAGCGGAATAGAGGGAGAGGAAGAAACGCTATAGATACAACTCAGATGGGTAGATAAACACTAAGGTATAAAGAAATAAAGGTCAAATCTAAATAAATTCTTGTGTTCTTAGTAAAATCTTGGACAAAATCATTAACGGTGAAGGATAAAAGACCTGGTTTGTAATAACCCTATAAAAATAGTTTTTGGTTTAAAGATCGTGTAGTTTTTTTCCAAATGGATAAAAAGGGTATATATGGGATAAATTCACACGTGTAGAACCTCAAGTGAATTCAATGCTAGTCAGTCCACCATACCCAATAAGTTAAACGCAATAAATGTTGAGTGAAATTTTGAGTCACAAGTCACTATGTCAAACGGTGCCACAATGTGTCAGCGCCAAACCAACCACCTATTAAGTAAACTATCACTGTTTGAGCTAAGCCTGATTTGACATATGTTAGGTATGGCACTATGCTACTCAGATCTCTTATGTAAAGATACTATTTTTTGGGTTAAAACTCTATGGCCAAGTAAGCTAGTGGTAGCTAGATCAAGGTTGCTAAAAAATGCTCGATCGGGCAAGCTGGTTATTTTACCTAGTGTATCTAACTGGTTAAGTTATTCCTTAATGCTGCCTTGATCTCAATACCTCAAACTAGTTCCCTCAAATATTGTAAAGTGAGGTTGCTCGATAATGCATGAAAGCTCTCCCAGGTCCTATCAAACCTAGTCCATCGTTGGTACCGAGTGACGTCATCAATAATTATAATATAAATCACAATTTATATAATAAAATAGACAAAATACATGGTGGATCAACTAACTTATTATGGAAGGCTTCCTCAACCATAGAGGGCATTTTTTCCTTAATCTTAAAATAGCTTGATTGACTCCTCACACTCTTTGTGATGTCTCTAATCTTTGATGAATCCTTCTCTAGTTTCTTATTGAGGAGGTTTATTTGTAAGTAATGGGGTTTATCTATAATCCCCCTACTACATTTTTCCCCTTGTACAGAAATTTATTGTGTAAGAAAGAAGTTTCTATACGAAACACCTTGCTTCGACAAATCACAGTTCAAAACTCCAAAAATTGACAAACCACAGTTCAAAATTTCAAGAACCGACAAACCAGAGTTTGAAGCATCTTCAATTAAGGCAACTTGCACATGTGCGTGTCAGCTAAATATTTATATATCTCCAACATTTAATATAGGAATCCAATCACCTAGAAACTCTTCCTCCTTTTAACAAATGGCATCACGTGATGAACTCCCTCATTTTAATTAACCAACATTTATCCTTAATTATCAAAATGATGATGGGATAATGAACTATTAATTGCCAAAATGGATATTTCCCTAACTCTTTAAATAATTTTTGTCTTCTTCGTCTCTAACTTTTTAGTCTTTATGCCATTAAAACTCAGATCTTCCTAAACTCCTAGAAAGAGAAAGTCATCGTTATCACCCAAAACTATTTGTATTTTTTTAAAACCCATTTTCACCGATTATTTTCAAACGACACCTTTTCCATTGCATTTTTATCTTATTTTTACCATAAAGCCCATAAAATCCTACTGATTTCTTCAACTAAAACCAGTCATATTTTTTGCCAAAGTTCTAACCAAGATGTCCCTACTAATTGGATTGAGCGCAAAGAGTTTTACAACTGTTAGCGACGTGCACCATTATTCGGGAAAGATGATAAGTTTTCTCAGGAGGCTAAATTTTTTAAAGAAACTATTGAGGTTACTGATAATATTGATTCGGTGGAAGAGGATGCAAAAGAAATCACTCAAGGGAATTATGTCACTTCTTTCTCTGTTCTCCATTTGAGGCTTGATCGGGGGGATTTTCCCTATTATCATATTAACTTCGAAGAACAAGGTGGTTCTCCTGATGGGTTTTCATCCTGGTCCCTTTGTATCTACAACAGGTATAAGAAGTCACCAAAATATTTTTGTATTTCTCGTGAAACTAGATTCTTTAGAAACTCCATCTTGTCCAAAAATAATCCTTCTCTATATCTCATCATCTCTCGTTGGAGTGTTATCATGCACACGTTCGTGGAAGCTTAGGAAGAGTTCACTATCACACTAGAAGATGTGTGTGATTGTTATAACTTAAATCCATGTGTCCATGTCCCTTATGATCCCACACCAATTGATACCAAATAGGAGGAGGAATATATTGTGCTAGACTAGCTTGCTTGGGAGTGCATTGGTGATTCCACAAAGGCCACTTTTGGCGAATACATCAAATACTTCTACAAGGCTCGGTTCAAGATCACGCATGAACAAAAGGGTAATGTTTTTAACATGATGTGGACTTTATTAATGTTTATGGAAGTGAATCAGAACTAGCTTCTTACATCATTTGTCTGCTTTCATAAATCTTTATTACTAGCAAGCCCAATAATCAACCACAAAGGAACTTAGTGAATATTTTTGATAGGTTGGCTCATGCAGTCAACATTCCTTTGGCATCCATAATTCTTGGCCATTTGTACACATGTCTAAATAGGTGCTACCTCAACATGGTATGCTCAGTTGTCCATTTCGACGTGTTAAATTTTGCCAACACAATTTTGCTGGTGGAGTTCCTTTATTTAAGGTTCCTCGATCTTGACCCAAATGCTTTGGAGATTCATGTTCTTCTTCTAAACCATCCACGCATAACTCAGTGGAGAAGAAAGAAAAAATACATTCTTTCCTTTGATTGATGATCTCAAATGTTTTGAATTTCTTCTTATGCTAGATAGACCAATGCTAAAACTTT
Organism: Sambucus nigra; assembly: GCA_949130495.1. Lineage (NCBI taxonomy): Eukaryota > Viridiplantae > Streptophyta > Magnoliopsida > Dipsacales > Adoxaceae > Sambucus > Sambucus nigra. Next base: position 238,993,187 of record OX422211.1, read on the forward strand.
ATCATTCTTCAAATTAGAAACTTCATTGGTACATCTTCTTTTAGAAGGTGAGAAGGCTGTTGAAAATGATCTCTCTCTTATCGCGGTCCTTTTAATTACTCCCATACACATTCTCTCTCAAACTGAGTGGCACTTAAAAGTGAATCCTATGATCTCATTTATATGCTCGACAGTTTGGTTATGATTAAGGAATAACCAAATTGATCTAAGTCTTTGAGGTTAGATTGCTCATTTTATACTGCCAACTTAGATTTCACTGGGAGAAATGTGGTTGCTCTAAATTCTATACGACAAAACTTAGTCCTTTAGGAGGAACATAACATTAGAGATGCTTTGTTGGGATGGTCCTACCATCATTGGCCAACCCAACTTAATTATTTTGAATACTTTGTAACACTTGAGCCCAGTTACCCTTCCATAGACAAATTTATATCGAATGAACTTGGGTTTAATAATCTATCCATTAAGAATGTGGACTTTCCCCTTTGCCTTACAAAGAGACCACACCCTAAGGAGTTTCCTCCCTTAGTTCCAACGGATGAGATTCCTCATGTACCACCAAAGAATAAAGGTTCCAGGACCACTAGCGAAATAAAAGGAAGGCTGCTTCAACTGCAGGTTCATTCGAAGGGGAAACTGCCCAAAAATCTCCAAAAAAGTCCAAGTCCACCAGAGATGCCTCTAGACTTAGTGGTATTACCCCCAAGTTCATTACTCCATTCAATCTAGTTATTGTAGAAAAAGGTGAAATTTAAGGTATATGATCTTCAAACTAATATGGAATCCACTCATGTTAGTGCAATAGATGCTTTAGCAGGTTTAGATGGGGAATCCATGTATCATGATTTTGTTATTTCTCAGGTTCCATGCAAAAAGGTTGCTCCTGTTGTGCAAGTGAAATAAGTTTCTTCCTTTGTAGCCCCTTCTAAACGCAAAAAAACTTCGATGAAGAAATATAGTGGGACGCGTGTGTTCACAATTCCAATAACTCCCACACCCTCAGGTTCTTCGGAGGAAACCTTGGATGATATGGTGGATGCTTCCACTCATATTAATCATTCTGAGACTCCTCGCAAGCTTAACATGTAATCCCCTTTTTTCATTGACAAATTTTCTCTGGGTGTTGAGTTGATTCCTCTTAAATAAAAAAATCTTTTTAACACTTTTGTTCTTTTTATAGGAAGTTCCTCCACCACACAAGGAAGTTGTGTCCATTATTGATGACAATCCTCCCACGAAAGGTTCCTTAGGTCCACTTGTTGAAGATATTATTCCAACTCCTCGTTTGTCGCCCTCTTCAATAATTGTACAAGCTTACACGAAGCGTACTTCCTCTAAAAGTGCATCATTTAAAAGTAATTATAAATTGGCATGACAGTTGCCAATGCACGAGAAAATAGTTGGTGACTCTATTGGAACTGCTAAAGTATCAAATTCAACTACTCCCCAAGTTTCAACTGAGACACCACTTGGTGTGATACCTCTAGGTCCTTCCACTGAGCTATATTGTACTATGTCTTGATTAATTATTTTTCCTCAATGTTCATGATTGACAATAGTTAGTTGAATATTGTAAATGCATATGGCTGAAATCCTTCAGCACTATGGTCCCTCTATGGATGTAGTTGCCCTCATGAGGTCTATAAATGAGGAAATCCTTTTTCCTATCCTTCCGAGGCTAACATTTGTCGTTAGCATTCCATTTAGGATACCTTCCTCTATGTTACCTCTAGAATGATTTGCTCATGTTTGTGCAACCATTATTAAGGTATATGCCTTTTAAAAAAAATTTTAACTTTTACTTTATTTTCTCATTTGTGAACTCATGATAATTTTCCTCAATTTGTGGTGTTTCAACTTGCAAGCAAAGAAGTAGTGGAGTAGATAACTTCTCCTACTGTGATTACTCTAATCTAAGTAGATGTTGCTCCTTCATTGATTGATATTGTTCCTGTTTTAACTGAGCATATTATTTTGGATCTTAAGGATTCTTCGACAGCTCAAACTCATTATTTTGGATCTTAAGGATTCTTCGACAGCTCAAACTCAATCTCAAGTTGGGTATGGGGATCTGAATATCCCCCCAACTTCAACTATTATTGCCCCTGTTGATGAGGTAAATGTTTTCGCACGCTCGTGTATGTAACTTGAATGTCTCCTAAGTCTATTGGTATGAACGGTTTTCTTGGCACTCTATCTTGCTTAAGTATAACTTAGGAAAAAAACCTCACTTGCATGGTGATTTACTCTCTCGATTGAGTAAAGTTCACACAAATTCTAAGTTTTGTCATCGTTTGGTGATGTACCCTACTTGGGTATGGTTACTCTAAAAGCTACACATGTTTGGTGACTTAGCTCAACACTTGCTAAGATTTTCTCATTTTACCTGCTTGGTAAAAAAATAAATTCACCAAATTTTGGCTAAGACTTTTTTGTTAACTCTTTTGTAACCCGTGGTAGAAAATATCCCTCCTGGGGTACTTCTGGCATCACTTGGTCAAGTTAATGTGCATGTTCAACCGATGTAGGCATTACACCAAAAAAGGAATCCGGCAGAGTTTAAAACTGTGCCTGATCAAATCTGGCACGGTTTTGAAGTGTGCCAGAATTAGGTGTTACAAAATTTTCATTTTTTTCTGGCATGGTTTAAAAGTGTGCTAGATTTGACCAAACAGGAACACTTCTGGCACACTTTTAAATCGTGCCAGAATTTAATATTTTTGGCATAGTTTTGGCACAGTTTTGAACTGTGCCAGATTGAGCACATTTTGATAAACTTTTGGCACAATTCAAAACCGTGCCAAAATTTGATACACTTTTGGCACGGTTTTGAACTATGCCAAATTTTTGGATAAAAGAAAAAAAATTAATTATTTGAAAATAAAAAAATTATAAATTGCAAATCTTTCACGTTGTTGATAAACTAATGTATATACAAACTTCAAAATATTACAGTCTTTAGTAGTTCACAGACCAAAAAGAAATTGGACAGAGTTTCCTCTATTTTCTGGACATTCTAAAACCTGCTAATATAAAACCTGCGTAATATAAATCCCGCACGGCCACAAAATATAACATTAAACTTACAAAAGCCTGTATGGCCATAAAAGTTAACAATAAAACTACAAAAGCCCGCACGACCATAACAAAAAAAAATAGAATCATGAATATTAACGACATTAAATAAATAAACCCCTTATTGTAAACCATTGACTTCTCCGTGTGTTCCACGTGAATAAATGCTAACGATAAAATGTTATCCTGCAAAAAAAATAGGACACAAAAAAGAGACGACATTAGTAACTAAGTAATTTAAAACAAAGGCTTACTCGAGCTAAAAAAATACATATAGGAGTTGTAATTATTATTATATTCTAAAATTGAAAATCTTACGCAAGTTATGGCTACCTAATTAGTTCCTACGAGTTACATTGGTCTCGTGTGAGGTGTTACTGCTTCTTACGGTATCGTTTGGGGGTTGGTTTGGGTTTTCACCCTTCAATGGCTTGTTGTTAAGCCTAATCTAAATATTTTTAAATTATCATCATATTCTCAAACTGGGAGACCTGTGACTACGTGGTAAGTTCCTACAAGTTACATTGGTCCCGTGCGAGGTGTTTGTACCTCTTACGGGGCTGTTTGTCGGCTGGTTGGGATTTTCATCCTCAAACGACTTATTTTTAAGCCTAATCTAGATATTTCAAAATTATCATCATATTCTCAAACCGGGAGACCCGTAATTACGCGACCAGTTCCTACAAGTTACATTGGTCCCGTGTGAGGTGTTCGTGCCTCTTGCGGGGCCGTTTGGTGACTGGTTTGGGTTTTCATCCTCAAACGACTTGTTTTTAAGCCTAATCTAAATATTTTCAAATTATCATCATATTCTCAAACCAGGAGACCCGCAATTACACGGTCAGTTACTACAAGTTACATTGGTCCCGTGCGAGGTGTTCATGCCTCTTACGAGGCCGTTTGGCGGCTGGTTTGGGTTTTTACCCTCAAACGGCTTATTTTTAAGCCTAATCTAGATATTTCTAAATTATTGTCATATTCTCAAATCGAGACTACGCAGTCAATTCCTACAAGTTATATTGGTCTCGTACGAGGTGTACGTGCCTCTTACGGGGCCGTTTGGCGGCTGGTTTGGATTTTCACCCTCAAATAGCTTGTTTTTAAGCCTAATCTAGATTTTTCCAAATTATCGTCATATTCTCAAATCGGGAAACAGGCGACTACATGGTCAGTTCCTAAAGCCTTCAGTTGAGTATTAAACTAATGATACCCAAGTCAAATGATAATCAAAAAAGGAAAAGTGGGGATTTTTTGAGATGCGGATGAAATAGATACGTATAAGAAGCACAAGTAATAAACATCAGTCTTCTCATACATCAATTGAAACTAGTAACCAGTCCTCTTTTCCTATAAGTCTCACATCAAATTAAAGTCGGGCCATCCCTTTTTCCTTGCCCTGGCAACTACCTCCCGAGTCACCTCCTTCACCTTCAACACATCCATACCATCTACATGCACACCGGGCATACAAAATGCAACCCCTTCTTACAAATCTCAGGGTCCGAAGTCGCCCTCAAATGCGACATCCCAATAAAGACAGCCAACATGGATTGCAACTCTGCATGAATGAACCACCTAGCACGTGTTTATTGTTTAGCTATGCAATATGCATATAGTATGGTTGGGTCACATCTATGCCTGAATATCTTTGTAATAAGGCAACAAATCATACTTTAGAATATTGCGTTATGTTTTTTGTTCACAGTTTTTTTTCACACATCTAAAAAAACTAGAATATCATATATATATATATATATATATATATATATATATATATATATATATATATATATATATATATATATATATATATATATATATATATACTGCTGCTATTATAACAACAGTTGTTATATATTGACCTAAAGCAAACATGTACATATAAACTCAGCATACTCTATCTCTGACATTTTCAACTGCAAACATTTTCATTTAATATTTGTTTCTTAGATATACCTAAAGAAAAATTTAGCCCTTACTCGATACGCTAGCTCCAGAAGTAACCAAAACACTCCCATAAGGTTTTGAAAGTTGCCTTGGATATTGACCAATTTGAGAACCATACATATTGTTTAATACTTATAAAAAAAGAAGGCATCACCTATTGTTCCCACAACTTTATTCCATACTTTTTGTATACAAACCTAGAAGCATACGGCTAATAAACTATATATATTAGAATGCCACATCTACATAAGAAAAACAACAATCTAAAGAACAAAAACTACCAAAAAAAAAGGAAGAACCCCCACTCGATCAATAGGGTCAACTTGTGGATCTCTGTTCCAATGAATAACAATTACATTGTCACATTTGTTTATAAAGTGTGCGCTTCCACTGATGTCATACAAATTCGAAGGGCTAACATCCCATTAATGTAACGATTAGACAGGTCTGAATATCAAACAAAGGATGTTACTATGTGGCAAGATTGAAGTTTTATTTTCTTTTTATAAAGAGGAATTTAAGGACAATACCTCTCTTGGATGTGCTACAAACCAAACATGACATGAATGGTGTTGAGAAAATCGCTTGACTTTTGTTCGCATCCGACTCACATACTCTGTTTCAGTCCTGTTACAGAAAAGCACTTAGGTTCTGTTCCATTAAATATTAAATATTCTTCACCTAAATGAAAAGAAAGTTAATGAAATCTATTTTCCATCTAGAATGAGCTTCAAATTTCATATTATTAAATGAGTTCTCAACTTGAACCAACCCTATTCACCAAAACATTAATTATATAAGACGTACGAAAGGTGACTCACTAGTTTACATGACACTGATGAACAAGCTCATTATATGGATCAATGACAAGTCCATTAGACCCATGTCTTAGAATTGATTCTTTTGCTAGCCCAAGAACCCAGTCTATATTTGGAAGGCTATTATTTTCACCAATGTTCCATGACCCACTGAACAACACCCATGCTCCCTTAATTAATACCCAAATTCACTTGTAAAAATTGCACAAAAATAGACATACTAGATACCTCCATCTCGAATACAATCATCAGAATAACATTATCTTTCTCAACCCTAAAAGAAATTACTATTGAAGATATTCTAGATTGGCATGACTCAACATTTAGACAACCCAGTGATAAAAAAAATTAGAATATATACCAATATAAGCCAGGGGACTCGAGAATTTTCTCATTACTGAAAGTGATGTATACAACATAGGGTTGGTATAATTACTTTATCGATGTATGGGGGAAAAGGAACCTCAAAAAAGAACTTATAACTTGCATAAAAACGCTATAGTTCCAAAACTTTGCTCCTTACATGATACTCGCAAAAGTTGGATTCTATTAGCCACTAATGAGAAAGAAAGGAACAAAAATGGAGGGAAATTGCAAGACATGCCAAGAAGTACCACAACAATAATTTGTAAACCACTTAGGAGTCTTAGAGGATTGGCGGTATTCATTTAGTAAGTACTTCACATATGTAACAATCCCAAATTATCAAAAGGAGGCCAGCACACTAGAAAAGAAGAGACCATCATATCCAACACACTTAGGAGTCTTAGAGGATAGCATTTGGATCGGTTTGGTGGTACACATACGCTGGGATCTCATGCTTCTTAGTTATGTTTTCCGTCATCATGTCTGGTTTATCATTAGGTTTCATGTCTCTGGGTCTTATTGAGCTCGAGATTTTCAAGTTATTCATCTTTCCAGTTATTCATAAGCAACAACAGCTTCTAGTCACTTTGCTGCTATGTAATGATGTCACCATGGAGGCCCTGCCACTATACTTGGATAAGATTTTGAACCAGTATGTTGTAATCTATCATTTATAGAACTCTTATGTCCTTTTTTTTTATGTGCGTAGGTTCTTCAGTTCGTTTGGATTTTCCTCAAAATTCAAGTCTTTACTTAGAATATGCAAGAATTGTGTAGTAGATTCAAAATCAACCATGTTAATTTAAATAGTGATCTAAGAGCATACGCATCAGGAGGTACCGAAAGTAAATGATAGATAAGGAATAAGAAAATAAAGATAAATGGAGCGTGGTGTCATGAAAATGCCTACTTCAACGGTACTTCCTTCTCATCCTTAGGAAATTAAACGATGACAGCCTCCGTTGTAGTCAACAAAGACGGGACACTACATATCCAGCAAGATGACTACATCAACTCATGAACGGAAAAGAACCATGACCCTACAATGAAAAATATCTTTAAAAGGCATTACCTAGCAGCATCGACCAAAGTTGTCCTAGTGACCAAACTAAACTAAACAATTTTCACAACCAAACAGTGCGGGGCCCTACATGATTGATTCACGGCTACTAACAAAAAGAATATCCAGAAGTGGACGCTCTGTATATTTTCCACCTCTTACTTATTAACATGCAAGTCCTCTAACTTGGTCTAATTGGGCAACTTTTAATTTTATCAAGTTTTATTCAACATTCACATTATGATAAGTTATCTTGATAGAAAAAAACTATTGAATTCACTTTATTTATGAATAAAGTTATGTAATGAAAGACCTGTCTGGCTGTTTGTGTTGACATTTTAATTAGTGGGCCTACAATTTCAACCCCAAACCACATAATAGGAAGAGAAAGCATGTAGGAATACCTTTCCCTCATCTCTTTCTTCTCGAAGCCCCGCAATTTCATTCACTTGAGCACCAAAGAGGAAAAAGTTACCTTCTTCAACCTCTTCCCTTAGCAATTCAGCAACACTGACATTGTAATCATGAACTAATATAACCTAAAATATAAATAAAAATAAAAATAGTAATATGAATGAGCTCATAGCAAACATCCAATACATAATGTATGTTAAGCAACCTCGTATAACAACATTGGTCGTATGATTGTGGTTGTGGTGAATGCGCATTTAGTGTGCATACTTTTTGTGGAACCACGACAATGGCACCCGTGTTATATCAGATGGATGATCCGGCTGATGATGCTGACATAGCAGAGGGTGGTGGCATACTAGCTTGGTGGAGTTCTCAAATTGAGGAGGGTATAACTCCAGAGGAGGCACTAATGAATGTTTCAGTAATGAATGATGGTCGCACCACAGAAGAAAATAGCAGAAAAAATTGGTTGATCAAAAAGGGAAATGATAATATCTATGCAAAACACGCTTTCCCAAAAATTAAAATGGAGAATGAAAAATTTATGGACCTGAGTACCTACACACAAACCAACACCTGTTATTGCTCTTCGTCACACACCCAGAGTCAAACTAGATATATCACCTCAAAATAGAACGCGGGGCTCCTAACACAGTACAAGGTAGGGCTAGCAAAATTGCCTCAAGTTTGTCATTTTATTATCAAAGCTTTATTTCTATTAACAAAATCATATAGTGGTATTATTTACAAACATGAATAGATGAATTAATATGAGGATACCTACCTCTTAAGGTGCTTCTTTACAACCATATTATAAACATAGGGTGAATTATTTAGAGCAGCGGCTGTGGGAGGTGAGGTAGCATTAGAACCCTCTTATCAAACTACTAGAGTCATGATCTCTATTAGACTAAAAATATTTCAAATCTTTATCATCCACACTGCTCGACTCACTGATATAGCACCCTCTTATCAAACTACGTGTATAAACCCTTTAAAATAAATTAGTTATTTATGAACAAGAAACATATAAAAAAAATGGATTTGTGTAATGACACCGCCTTATAGAGAGTCGGCATACAAAACAGAGGAGAGTCATTACCTGGTGACTCAGTGATTTTAAAATATTTCTCCATTTCCTGCAAAAATGAACAATTCTTGAGTTAGATTTTAGGGGCATTACAAGATAATTATGTCTATACGTATGCATTGTAGTGATTAATAAAGTATACATGCTACCTATGATACGTCAGAGAAGAGAACGTGGAAATATCGATTCATCTTCCATCATCGAGTTCTAACATAATTTAATCAAAAAAATCAATAAAGGAACACAACAATTAAGTATTGGGTGATCATAAATAATAGGAGGAGAGATCTAATAATAGGACGAGAGAGTTGATTCAAAGATGGTGATTGAAATATCAAAACGGCAAGAAGTTTACTAGATTAACATAACCCAAGTCCAAAAATATGTACAAGAACTTATTCCTGCCTTCAGAAAGTCAAACCACTCATCTCATCAAACACACAATAGAAGCCAAACTGAAAAAGGTCATATGATCATAATTCAGTCAAATTTCATTACTTTAATACCAAAATTCAAATTCTTCTAAAATAAACTACATGATCATTCAAACACCTGTCACACCCACCTTTCAAATTTTGTAAAATACCATATAAACAAACCATAAATTATGTGGAATAACTCAATACAACACAAATGTAATCAAATAAACACACTGGAATAACTAAATAGAAACTAATGGTTCCATAACTCTCTTTCATATATACTCATAGTAACAAATTTCAAAGCATGGGTAATCGATCAATGATAAAAACAGCAAACAAAATGATGTTTCATATAGACTTGCGAATAAACAAAATGCAATAGAAAACTAAAAACATATAAAATAGATACAACCCTATAAAATTATGGCTAATAAATTAATATTATTCAATAATTAATCACAATCTCAATCCCATTACTTGTACATGTTAAATCAAATTGAACTACTTAATCTTCCATTTTCCCAAATAGAATGAAGAACTTACTTACAAAGTAAAGGACTAGGTGTATTAAACATATAATACCTTCAATTTTGGAGAAAGTGTTGTGAACAGAAAATAAGCCCTAGGTCAACAATCGCATGCACAGAAAAACTCCATAATCTATACGAATCAGAACAAATATGCCTTTTAAATAAAAGGGTAAGAACATAAAAACACATATTACCACTAAAAGATCCCAAGTTTTGACCAGAAACCAATGATTTGTCTTTTTATTATCAATATTCAATTTGTACAAAAAAAATCATAAATTGATAAAAAAATAATAAATATTTAAAATTGTACGTATTAAACCCTAAAAATGCAAAAATGACGAATCCCTTAAGTAAACATTTGAAGAATACCTAGGCGCATACCTATTTTAGTAGTGATAGGCCCTCAATAGCAAAGCTGTGACCGGATAATGATATGATAAAGAGTGAGAGAGAGAGCCAACCAGAGTCACACCATCAGCTACACCACCAGAGCCGACTAGAGAATGAGAGATGAACAACTACACCACCAGAGCTATGACTAAAATGTGAGAGAGAGATACGAGAGGGAGACTCCAAAGTGATAGGGAAGAGTGAGCGGGAAGAGGAAGTGTAATTTTTTAAGGCATTTTATATTCTAGTAAAGTGTACTCAACTTTGGCACACTTAAAAACAGTGGCAAATTTTGGCACTATTTTAAAGTGTGCCAAATTATCATTAAACCGTGCGAGAATTTGGCACAGTTTAAAACTGTGCCAAATTTTTAATATCAGGGTGTGATAAATTACTGTTTTTGGTGTAGTGAGGTTGATCCTATTATAATTGCTCTTTCGCAAGTTGATTCTTCCAATTAAAGTGACCATGGCTCCATGACCAATGTCAATAGGGAGGAAAGTGAATATGGTTGTGGTGTACCAATGCCTAATATTGCACCAGATGAGTTGTCGACAGGTTCTTCAAAACTTCCATCTCATTCAAGGTTCACTACACACTGTGTTTGATATAATAATTGACTCTTATCCAGAGACTTTCACTACTGATTGTGTGAGGCCAAATAATATGGTTATGGGCTATAAACTCCAAAGCATGAGAGTTGTTATGTCTGAAATTATGAACACATTAGTTTTTACTTTAGACAGATTAACACTTGAGCAACCTCAAAGACCGTTGGAAGGATGACTTCAAGTTCACATGTCTCATCAATAATCAGAAACACCTTAAGGATCCTCAAATGGAAACCCATCGTTCCAACTACCTTAAGAATGTGGAGGATAATAAGGTTAAAGAAGTAAATTTGAGGGAATTTTCCCCCCAATTTGAAGAGTGTGACCACGAAGTAGTAGCCACTAAAGAAGCTTTGGATAAAGCTAAAAGCAAACGTGAAGGCAAGTTAAAGTTGAAAGCTGAAGTTGAATAGCGTATTTATGCTATGACTGATTATTAATGTGATGTTGTTAGAGATGTAGCTTCATAAATTGGGGAGGGTTTCTTCACTTCTCCCGACTTATGGTTTTCTTAGGGTAGATATTCTCTTTGTTGTATTTTTGGGTAATTGCCCCAATTTTGCACTGTAATTATTTTATAAGTGAAATACAAAGAAAATTTTCTTCTTAACATACGTGTACATTATTTATTTTACTTGATTCAACACTTATCTATTTATAATAAAAAGCAACCAAATTTTACATGTGTTTTTTCACAGTCTATAAGTATAAAAGTACAAAAGTAAGAACAAACTATAAAATACAAGTGTTATCTACACATGATAAACCTTTAACCAATTGTTGTTTACTTTGAAAGTTCTATCGTCCTCAATTTTTTAGATCAGAAAATAACCTGAATCATGTATCTCCTTAACAATATATGGTCCCTCCTAATTTGCTACAAACTTTGGTAAAGAGAGTCATTTAATATAACTGATAGCATCTTTAAAGACTCAGTACCCTTTTATGAATTTTTTTGGTTTTACCAATTTCTCATAATCTTTATAAAGTTGCTTTATGTAAATCTAGAAGTGCATTCTCGCATTGTCTCTATGTTCATCTAGTTCTTCTAATTTAACGTGCTTGCTTTGGGGAAACAACCTGCATTGTAGGGAATATCTAGCAAAAAATACTTCTAAGTCTAATGGAAGAATTCTTCAACTCCATAGAGTATGGAAAAAGGTGTATAGCCTGTTGGTTTCCTCTTGGTAGTTCGATAGGCCCGAATCATCATAGGTAACTTGTCATCCCACACACCATGAAAATCTTACATCATCTTAGGTAAAATTTTAACCAAGGTCTTCTTTGTGGCCTCAACTTGACCATTGTCTTTGGGATAAGCCACTATTGAGGTGTGGTGGATGATAATAAATATTTTTCAGTTAACATTGCCATCTCTTTATATAAATGGAGTTCCACTATCTAACAAAAAAAACTTGAGAATGCCAAACCGATAAATAATGTACTCCTTCATAAACTATGTTACCTTGCCTATTGTTGCTCTTTTCAAGTGTATTGTCATTACCCCCTTGGTAAATCACTCAATTGCCACAAGAATTGATATCATGCCTTTAGAAGGGGTTTGATTGCCCCCACCCAGTCAGACACCCAAGTATGGAAGGGATAGGGAGTTAATAGTGAATGGAGTTCCACAAATGGAGCATGAAAGAGGTTACCATGAAGTTGGAAAACTTCACACTTTCGAAAAAACTTAGATGAATTTTTTATCCATTATTGGCCAATAATAATCAAGTGTCATGAGTTGATTGTACAGTTTGTCTCCTTCAATGTGAACTGGATCATGGGCTCGCTGGAGTACTTTCGTTGCTTACTCTTTTATAATGCATAGTAATGGGATGTTGAAGTATCTTATGTGATAGTGATTCTCATCCAACACGTAGAAACTTGGAGCTCTTCTCCTAAATCTTATGGCATCTTTTTTTTTCCCATTGGAAGAACTCCATTTTTGATAAAATTTGTATAAGGCTGACTTCAGTCCGTTTGAGCTTCCAAGAATTTACACTCAGCTAGTTGAAAGAAAGCTTTACGCTTAGTACATTCTCTTTATATTATTAAGGCATCTTTCTTCATCTTTGGCCAAAAGTACCCCTCTCTTTGAATTAATTTATAAAGGGGGTCTCAGTGGTTTAATTATGTTCATTGTGAGTTTTCTTCAACCTTCTTTGTGCTTCCTCTGAACTAGTGCACCTGGAAAATATAACCCCTTGATTTTTATAGTATAAACTTTATTGAAGAAGGAAATATTAGGCTAACTCAGTAAGCTTCAGTGTGCCATCTCTATTCTTCAACTCCCTCCCCATATCTCCTATCCAATCTGAAGTATTATCACTAGTAAATAGTTAAAGTACATATGACAGATATGTTCTTCGATGGATCACAATAGTGGTAGACCCACCATCCAAATTCGCCTTTTGTGCAATCGTGTGACGGTTCATCGTTTTAAGTTGACTTTCCACTTTAAATTTGTAAAATTGATCTAACAACCTTTGAATGATCGTTCTATAAGGTTTAGATCGAGATGATTCAACGTGTATTCATCATTCTTTTGATTAATCACCAAGTTAGAATCTCCTTTAATGTAAAGTGAACGGATGCCTCTTTGCATAGCTTTAAGCAAGAAAGTCCAATTTGAATGATAGAGAAATCCCTTCCTTTACTCTAGACAAGATAACACCTTTTACTCCCTTGCCATTAACAGATGAACCATCAAAAATCGTAAACCATTCTTCCAAATCTTCCTCATAAATATTGGCTAATAAATTATCACCTGAAATATCTTCGTGACGTGGCTCGAACAATTTTGACTAAGGTGGCTCAAACAATTTTGACGAAAAAATTATCAATTGATCTATGTAGGCTTCGATCTTGATTACACGAGGGACCACACACTTCACGTCATACTCATAAAGTACGAGGAACGATCTTGTTTCTCTTATAATCAAAATTATTCTTGCAAGGAAAAACTTAATTGGATCACATCTTGTCACTATATGAATAGTAAAATATAACCTATAGCGTATAAGTTTTTGTACAACAAATACTAAAGACAAACAATGCATCTTTATGATAGTATCTATTATCTGAAGACCATGGATAATTCTACTCAAATAGTAGACAAGTCTCTTTTGTCCATCAAGCTCATGTGCCAATAGCGCACCGATGAATCTCGTAGTAGAGGTAAGATACAATAACAAAGGTACTCCAGCCTTATCTGGAATCATCCTTTGGGGATAAGTGAGTAACATCTTAAGATTCTCAAAATCTCCCGAGTGTGTTTTCTCCCATTTAAACTTCACAGTCTTTCATAACAGCTCCATCAAAGGATGAGTAATCTCAGATAGACATGTGACAAATCTTCTCAGGTAGGAAATATTTTCTAGGAAACTCTTCATCTCCCTTTGTGTTTTTGGCTATTGTATATGAAGGATGTATTTCTTCTTATCATGGTCCATCTGAAACCTTTGTTGATCCACCACAAAACCCAAGAATTTCCCATTCGATATATCAAAATCACACTCGAGTGGGATCATCTTCAGTTTATATTTCCTACACCTGTTGAAAACTATTTTTTGTCCAAGTGTGAGTCCTCTTTCTTCGATTTAATAACCAAATCATCCATATAAAACTCCAAAATGACATGAAGGAGGTCATAAAAATGGCCATTCTTGTTCTTTAATAGGTTTCCACGCATTTTTCAGACCAAAAGGCATGGCATTATACATGAAGTTGCCCAGTGGGGGAACTCATATTTCATCAATCTCTATTATGATCTATAAAGTCAATATAAATGTGAATTGGAATTTTATCCTTCTTCCCCACTGGCATAATGCTAGAAAGCTAAATTGGATGTTGAATTAGCTTAATAAATCCAGATTTTAATAACCGTCCCACCTCAGCCTTTATTCTGAGATCCAACTCATCTCTGTATGTTCTAGTGGCCTACTTGACTAGAATTATTAAGGTCATAACATTGAGCTTGTGGGAGCTTACATCTTGGTTCAACCTAGGCATCTCAGTTTACTTCCATGCGAAGACATCTTTGTACTCGTAAATGATCTTGATCATCTTCATCTTCTCTGTAACCTCTAGGTCTCTTGATATGAAGATTGGCATTGGTTCCTCCTTACCCTTAGCCATATCAATCTTCTTTAAATATTGTACTTTGGGCTTTAGGTGATCTTTATTCACTCGGTCTCATCTTCAATATCTTTCACTAACTCTTGAATATTAGAATTACCAATGACAATACATTGTCCTTGATTATCCACTAGAAAACATTCATATTCTGGGTCAGCTTCCTCATTTTCATCGGCTGCTCGCTCACAGCTTCAAAGGAGATAAAACATCCTCCCATCTTTATGCAACACTTTTTAACACCATTGCTTTGGAGGTGTTGTTGCCTTCTTCTTTTTGGCATCTGTAACTTCCTCCAGTCTAGATCCACAAATCCTACTCAACTTACTTTGGCGTTTCACTTTGTGCTTCATCGGGTCAATGCGTTTTCTCACTCTATCTATGAATTATTTATAGATACTTTGAGGTTTAGGAATAACCTTGTTCACTTCCTCAACTTTCCAACTTCGTCAATCTTATCATCACGACCCATCACATGTCCAAATCTTTCCTTGATCATGGTAACTAGTACATCTTTGATACGCCTTGTCAATATGCTCGTGTCCTCATTCATCTCTGTATAGAAAGTATCATTGACCAAGTGTGGTTCCTTTTTAGTAAAAGTATTCTTGGTTTCATGAATAATGATCTCAATTCCTTCACGTTAGCCCTGGAACATTGATGGCAGGTTGAAGGGATCAAACTGTAGTTGTATATCCAAACTCTTTTAATCAATAAATGGTTGGAAGTGGCAGATTCAATCACATGTAATTTGATGTGTGAAGTGAGGTTTCCCATTGTTATACCAACATTTACATAACCAACGAAATTAGAAGTTTGATTATCATAACTTAGAAAGAGGTATGGAAATCAACATGGTCCCAAAAATATTGGTCGTATAGAAAAAACTCATTGGCATTATGTTGACAAAACAACCTCCGTCCATTAATGCTCTATCAAAACTTTTTCCATTTATACTTAATGTTATGTATAAAGGTCTGTTATGGAAAAATATGATTGATCTATCAGCATTTGAGAAATTTATCTCAAAAATAAACTTTCGAATCAACCTGGCCATAGACTCGTTCCATATAAGCGTGGGGATAATATTTTTCTTTGTTATCTCAAAAATTGCCTAAGTTATCTCTAGCCTTCTCTCCTGAGGCATGCCCACCTAGTCGAAGAACCATGAGAATTTTGGTGACTTCGGCACTGCTTGATAAGCCAGATTTAGGTCAGCCTCATAATCTTTTGTTTGATAAACCTCCTTAATATCTCTGATGCTAGGTTCATCATTGCAATGATCATGTTGGCCATTCTTATTAAACAAATTTTAGAAAACCTCTCGTACCACTCTTCTTCTCTTCACTCTCTTCTCGTTATAGCTTTCTGCTTCCTCATCAAAATTCACCTTCATGTGCGCCCCATGAGCTGGGAAAGGATTATTGTTGATGTTGCCTTGAGGAATTGCAAGGTCCCTGCCAACATTTGTTTACTAATTATCATTCTCAAGGTAAATTATAAAATCGTGGGTTGACAATCATGCCAATAAATATGTCAATATTTAGGGTCAGCCTATACGTCTGCGCCAGGAGGATAAGGTGGATATATTTAGGGAAAAAAATAAAATGTCCGTCACCACTGTGTTGTAGAATCTTATTGCCTCTTCAACAGTGTAAGGCAACGCGGGTGGATCCTGTCGATCAAACTTCCTCTTGTTATTTTTTTTCTTTGCCTCACCGCCACCTTAAGATTCTTCTTCATCGTCTATATAGTTTACTTTTGGCGCCTATCCTCCTCTAACTGCTTGGCTCGTCTGTTTCTTATATATGATGTTGGTCACAATAGGGTAGGGATGAACAACTAAGGAAATGTTTTTGGCAGCTCTCGTAAAGGCTTTGAATGTGCCTTAACGAGTCTCATCTATCAACTAACAAATGTACTCCGATAATAACCCCTTAGCATAAATTTGTAGAAGTTTGCCCTCCTTGGCATCTTCTCTTACATCTATAAATCTTTCCTTAAATCTCCTGATGTAACTGATCACTTCCTCCCTTGGACTTTGCCTTTTTTAAGCAAGTTGGGCCTGTGTAAATTCGTCTTCTACTAGACAGAATTCTGGAGAAATTGGACTTCCATATCCTCCCATGTAGCCACACTTCTTGGGCTAAGTAAGAGTGTCATATGTAAGCTTTGTTTGTAAGGGATTTTGAAAACTCCCTTAGATGCTGCTTTTTGTTGTTGTAGTTGGCACCAAGATTCTCAACAAATCCATTTATATGTGCTCCTTCATGTTCAACCCTTTTCATTAAACTTCTTAAAGATTGGGGGAATACACTTCTCTAGTTAAGTAGTAAAAAATTCATCATAGATAGACGCTAACTGCTTAGGAGTTTATGAGGTTGACGCTAGTACTTTTATCATCTATTTTTTTTACATTTTCTATAGTCAAGGAAGGAGAGGCAGTTTCCTTTATTATCTTAGTTTTTGGCAGAGTAAGCACATGTAAGACGTTGACAATAATAGGTGCATCAACGATTGGTATAACAATAATATTGATCCCAGAGGGACCAACAAATCAATGGAACAGTAGGTGGTTCCACGGGTGTGACAAAAGAGCTCGGGTCTCTTGTTACCCTAAACATATCCATCCCAGATTAAGTTTTCAAGAACTCCCTAAACTTGGCCATGAGGTTTGTCATTTGGATCGGCCCCATAGCAAAGTTCGTCGAAGCTTGTTCCAGTGGAACATTTCCTGTAACGACAACAGCAACTGGAGGAATCTCATCCTTATGTTACTCTTGATGTTGAAGATCATCAAAGTTAAGAGTGTGGTTAATGTTATTTTTATCCATTTCTAAGAGAATAACTCCCCAATAGAGTCTCCAAATGTAAGAGAGTAGTCCACTTTGCAAGGTTATTCATATATAAACGGAGGCGTAATCGATATTAATGGTGATAACATAACAGTAAAGGTACTCTTAATGATAATGAAGAGCTCGGGTATAATTAATAAACTTAAGTGTGTAACTTAATAATTGATAATAAATGTCAATGTTTGATAATAAATGAACCTAAGAGAAATCTACTTAGAGGAAAAAAGAAGCAAGAACTCTAGATACACCCCGGGTAGGCAACTAAACACCAAGGTATAAATTAATAAAGGTTAAAGATTAGTAATTGCTTATATTATTGGTAAAATCTTGGACAAAAGCATTAATGGTGAAGGCTAAAAAGTTTGGTTTATAATAACTCTATCAAAGTTGTCTTTTAGATTATAGATCGTGTGGTATCTCAAATGGATAAAGGGGGTACATATAAGCTTAACTCATATTTATGAAACCTTAAGTGAATTAAATGGTGGTTAGTCCACCATACCCAACATGTCAAACACATTATAAACTGAGTAAAATCTCCACTGACTAGTCGTTATGTCAGGTGGTTCCACAGTGTATTGGTGCAAACCAACCATCTACTCACCAAACCAACACTATTTAAGATAAGTCTGATTTCACATATGTTGGGTTGGCATGAAGTCATTCAGATCTTTTATGCGAAGATACCATTTTTGGTGCCAAAATTCAGTAGACGATTAAGATCATGATGGGTAGCTCAAGGTTGCGCAAAAGTTCTCGATCGTGTAAGTTGGGTGTTTTACGTAGTGTATCTAAAATGGTTAAGTCACGCCTTAACATTGACTTGCTTTCAATCCTCCAAACTATTTCTCTTAAAGGTTCACAGGTGAGGTTGTTCGATTAATCTTGAAAGCTCTACCATGTCCTACCAGACCTGGTCCATCGCTGGTATTGAGTGATCTCATCAAAAATTATAACATAACTCATAATTTACATAATAACAAAATATATGGTGGATCAACTAATTTCTTCTAGAAGCATTCCTCAGTCTTCGATTAAGTTCCATTTGGTCTTGATCTTGAAATAGCTTGGTTGACTCTTCATACTCCTTTGTGATGTCACTAATCTTTGATGAATCCTTCTTTAGTTTCTTAGAGATTTATCTATAAGTAAGGGGATTTATCTATAAGCTCCCACTATGAATATAGTAAATAATATATTTAAAACATAAATATGAAGCATTATCACAAATACAATTCTCATTTCAAATGAATTATACAATCTTTTTACTGAAAAATAAAATGTCATTACATGGTTTTTAAGAATAAAACCCGACACAAAGTTTTGCATCCTCTGACTAGGCACTTCTAGTTCTATCGATGCCATTATTTTTATATTGTCCGACAACGTAAAGGGGGTTTCTCCTATGGGTCCCCGAGTGGTTGTTCGGTATGCCAATAGGATTGAAAATATTTAGTCGACCTAAAGTCCCTTAGAGTTTTCAATTTTCGTCTTTAGACCATGCATGATTGTTTGGTTATTCACATCCACATGGTTATGGCATTGCAGGTTCCTTGGTGTCGAGAAGAAATGTTTGACTTTAAATTGAACGTAAATGTTGTCCACTTTAACTCTTTCAAATTATTTTATGTTGTCGGTAATTGTTGCATACGTCACCCCATATTTTTCGAAAATGAGTTTCCAAATAACTCGTGTACCTTTTAGTCAATGATTTTGGCAAGAGGTTCAACGTCCACCCACTTAGTGTAATAATATATGTCCACTGGTAGGAACTTGTACCGTCCCCTTCTAATCGAAAATGGTCCCTGGATATCAAGGTGAAATTCTGTGGTGTTGGGATATGTGAGAGATATTCAGATGGACGGTTGATGAAGTTGGTCGCTCATTGGCATTTATCGCATAGGCAAATGTAGTCATCAACATCTTTTCCCATAGTTTTCCAGTAATACCCTTGATTCAGAAATCGTTGGGCCAAAGTGCATCTTCTAGGATGACCACCACATATTGCCTCATGTAACCCCCTCAAAATGCTCCTTACTTCTGATGCGTGTACACATCTCAGTATTGGTTGGTTATATCCTCTTTGTACAGTGTTCTGTTATATAGGGCATACTTTATTGCTATGGCCTTTACCTTAATTGCTTCTGAATAATCCTTTGAGGGGATCTCGTCCCTGATATACCAAATGAATTTATCCATCCATTTTTTATCCGAGTTCACCAAGTGTACTTCCTAGACTTATCCTAGATGGATGGTGGATTGATGGAGGAATCCAACAAGGGGATTCCCTTCGTCTGATGATGTCATTTTAGTCTTTGATGTTTTTGTCCTAGGGAATGTGGTTAGTTATGAATTCTTTTAGGTCTTGTTCTAACTCCCAGAATCTCTTAAGATGGGCAATTATTCCCTTGCGTTTGTATTAATATTCTCTCAACACTTATCTTAGGTGATGGGGATTGACATACATGAAAAAAAAATTTCACCCAAAAACTTCAATTGATTATGCATTAGAAAGTAAAAACAAAAACTAGTTTTAAAACACAAACCCAAGATTTCAAATCACGATACCTTTACGGATCTAGTTAGTGATCCAAATGAGGAGAAAAAAATGACGAAAATGATAATCTTCTGCCCTTCCAAGTTCTCCAAAAACCTTGTTAGAGTCCACTGAAAGCCTTGGATCTTCTAGTATATAATGCCCCCAAAGTAAGTTTATGTGTGGGCACTCCTCGAGATGAAAACTTGATGAAATATGAGAGAAATCACTCTCTTTATCTTCACCTCTACACAAAGACGTGAATGTTGTACTTCCTTTTCCTCCATAACCTTAAAGAATGTCTCTTACAGCTTAAACCCCTTCCCTTGACCTATATAAATAGGTACATGAAGTGAGCTTGGTCCATTTAGGGTTTATAGAGAATTTGGGCCTATTACTTGGGGAATGGACTGTACTAGGGACCCAAGAGTAAATAATTAAATTGGCTTCCAAATATGTACTCGAAAATCCCAAATTCCATCCCCATAATTTATTTATTTCTTCGTTTAATTGTAATTAATTCCATTTAATAATCACGACTACACACCAATTTAATTATCTCAAAATCACTCGGAATAATGAGGCCTTGTTTGCAAATTCGCTTAGGTACATAATATGATGATTCTCCACATTAAGTATACGGTACCCAGTCGGTCAAATCAATTTTCCGTTAATCGATTTTAACCAACTACTTATATTTTCCTTAATTCTTATACTTAACTTATTTGATACTCTATCGGATATAAATCCACTAGCCATGGTTACTGGTAGATACAAAATTTATAAGTTTATAAATGTGGTATCACAATCCAAGATAATTTTTGGATGCGAATTCCTCAAAATTATGATCTCTCACCTACATACACAATGATTGCCCAACTACAGAGATTTAAATCCAATTATAATTGAATCGCACCCATAACAGTCAAGCTCTCCAATATAGTTCATTAAACATACCTTTAATATACATTAATTTTTAATAGACTAAAAAATTAAACTTTTAAACCAAACTTGGTATAGATGATATATATAGTGAGAGTATCATCTAAAAAATACATTCCAAAAGTGGATAAAATGATGATCAAAATTTTGAACAGTTGAAAAAACACATGTACACTCAATTTTCATTTCACATACTTTGAGAATGAATTTTTTGTAGATGTTCTCCTCACTATGAAGATCATTTATACCAATTTTATTTTCAAAATTCAAATTTGTAGTGTTTTAAAAAATTAGTATGTTGAAGAGTCTGACACTCTCTCTCTCTCTCTCTCTCTCTCTATATATATATATATATATATATATATATATATATATATATATATATATATACACACACACACACACATACACACACACACACACACATGATTAACATAAAGAGAAAAAATGAGAGAGGGGCGGGGAGAGAGAGTGTGCCAAATTTGTAACGATGTACTCAAGAGAGGCATAATGATATTGCAAAAAAAAAAAAAAAGGGCAAACATGAATTTTGAGTTTAATCCATTTTTTGTTTAGGTATCTGACTATAATGATTGGATCAATAACTAAACAAATGACTCAGATTTACATGAATCGGATTGGATTTGAACTTCTAAAATCAGGCATATTTATTAAAAGGAATATTGGGTTATCTAATCTGTCGGATTCAAATTTGAATCTCTCTTCATTAATAAGCTTACATCTTTGTTACGTATCAAAGTAGGAATTAAGTGAAATTCACATCCTCCAAATGATGGTTTAAAATTTTCTTTGCTATCTATATTTTTTTGTTGTCGTTTACATTAATCAGGACATGGTAATGAATGTGATATAAATTTTTTTTTTTTTTGCTGGATTGTTTTAAAATTAACATTTAAGATAATGTGTTAGCAATGTATTTCCTTCATAATAGAGGTTTGATTGGATCTCACATATTAGCTACAAACACACTAGTGTGACCATATGGTCCATATGTCAACAAAGTGCGTTAAAAAAGGATGGGCTCCAAATATTTTGTATAAAAATATTACCTTATAGTTCCAAACCTGGCTACGCAATTTTCCCACGACTCATCCCCACAGAAAAATCTTCTTGCCTTACATACAAAAGAAATCCCAGCCGCCAACTCAACACCTCTACTTGCATCCCAACCGCCCACTCAGCCCCACCTGACTTTTCAACCATTTTATTTACAAACCGTCAAAAAGAGCCATTTACGAAACCCTCAACGAACCTCACAGGAACCCTCATCGCAACATACCCCCCGTGCCAGCTATTTATAGTATTCTATGTATACACACATACACCCTCATAAACAACGATCAAAACAATGGAAAATAGAGGGCCAAAGAGTAAGCATCAAATGGCGAGGTGCAAGAAACACCCAAAACACCAACAATCACCGGGTGTGTGTTCAATATGTCTACAAGAAAGACTCTTTCAATTAACATCAACTACTTCACGTAGAAAAATCTCAGCAATGGGTTCTTCTTCTTGTTCTTTATCTTCTTCGCTGTCTTCACTTGAATCTTCTAATGCTTCTTCCTACTCGTCCCCTATTCGTGATCGTAGTCACCTGGAAACAAAAAGATACGTTTCTTTTTTCAAAAACAGTAAGAGTTTGCTTACTAAGAGTAGATCAATTGCAATTTTTAATCGCCCAGTTCGAGATCCAGAGGTTAAAAATAACGTGACGAAGAAGAAAGGAGGATTTTGGTTCAACTTGGTTGGTCCAAGAAGCAAGAGAAAGGATCAGGGTTTGATGCACTCGGTAACTATGAGAGAAAGAGTTACAAGAAGCTAGGATTCCATGAACGATTTTCTTTTATTTATTTATCTATTTTTTTGTTACACACAGGAAAAAAGATTGAATGGATATGCATACTGAACAACAGATGAAGATATCATACGTTCTCTTTGCTATTGATATGTGTGTAGTTTGGCTCTTAAATACTTACTAATGTATCATGCGTTCTCTTTAATTGTCTACCTCATATACAAATTAATGTATTGGAAACACATTATAATACCAGTCAAATTGTATAAATAAAGTGTAGCCTCTTTAAAACTTTTTGTATATTAATACCTCATGGGTGTTGATCATCATCTCGCCTCCATGCAAAGTGTTTGTGTACAAGGGAGCTGGGTGTAATTTCACATAGAATTTATTTGATATACTAGCTGTGCTTGTACGATATAATTTTATTCTGGATGTACTTGTGCCTAAGGCACATTAATGTGTGTGTCGACAGCACTATCTAAGTCATTTGATGATTTTAAAGATTTAGGGCCCAAAATATTATATTTTAAACATGAATAATGGTAAAATCAAAACTATACAACAATTTTTCTGGTCCCTCACCATTATTTTTTTTAAAATTAATGGTCGATTTTCTGGATCAATGCTTCAGTTTTGTTAGAATACATCGCGAAATGCTACTTTATCTACCATTATATAAAGCAAACCCTCACTTTAGTGATCCCAAAATTTGAAACCCTATCAAATATATAAAATACAAAAAACTTGTTTATCAGTTACAATTTAAATTAAAACTGTTTCTAAAATCTGACTCGCACAGTCCTAATTTTGTGGGGGAATTTAAGATATTGACCGATTAATTGCACATGCCTAGGCTGTGCACTGTGACTAGTTTCTAAAAAAAAGAGCTGGAGCAGTATTTTTATGCCGTAGTCATCATCATAAATTGAACCGTTCTCGTGAGAATGAAGTGATTTGAACCATCCATTTTTGCCATGTGAGAAAGACGTTTGAAAATGTGTTTTAGAACGTCACATTGCAATACTTGAACGATAAAGGGTCTAAAGAAGGTTTTGTTATTTCTCACTTGAATGGTTTTACCGTGTTGAACCTATACATAATATTAATAATTATACGTGGGAGCTCTCTTTTTATTATTTTTAGATTCATAATATGTATTTTAGGACACATGTGATTCTACAGTGACTCAAAATCGCGATTCGCTAACATGGCATTTCGCGATAGATTCGTGTCGCTGACGCGAACTCACATTCATAAATAATTAACCAATGACAACACGCTATGTCAGCGTGAGTCCCAATCAAGAGTCGCTTTAATATTTTTCCCGAAAGGGGAGTTACCGATTCCATACCCAATGATCCTCACCCTTAATTTCATTACATGCCAAACAAATCTTAACCCTTAATTAAATAATGCATTATGTCTCAACATTTGTAATTTATTTTAAGCTAAAACTAAAAGATATTATTTTAAGTTTTTTTAAATTTAACAAAAAATTAATAAATAACTAGAGTTATGATTTATTTAAAGTTAAATAAATTTTACAGTAAACTAATATTTAATGGATTAATTATCAAAAAGTCTCTCAAATATCTTTTTAATACACATTTAGTCAAATCATTTTTATTTTGTTCAAAAAACTTCTCAAACACTAATTTAACCAATATTTTCTTATTTTTAAAGGTCCACGAGCGGCATACTTTGAATGTTTTTATTTTGTTCCTAAAAGTCCTCAAATACTAATTTAACCAATATTCTCTTATTTTTAAAGGTCCGCGTCAGGGGCACACATTGAGTGTTTTTATGTGGTGAGTGACTATTCGGAACATAGTTTTTTTATTTATTTATGTGGTGAGGGGTTTTTTAATAGTAAACATAGTTTTTTTATTTATAAAAAATATTTGTTTCAATTTTAATAAAAAAAACTGTTTAATTTGATATCTTAGATTCGCGATTGATTAGTGCCGCTGGCGCAAACCTACATTCCCGAACTAACAACATTTGTTGAATGTGGGTCCGCGCTAGCGGCACTAATCAATCGTCAATCTAAGACATCAAATTAAACTGGTTATTTTTTTTTTATTAAAACAGATTTTATCAAAAAAAATCGAAAAAGTGTGTTAAAATTGATTTTAATAAAAAAAATTATGTTTGTGTTATTTTAATTTAGTCATGTTCCTGTTCCTTTTTTTATATATGTAAAATACATATTTTTTATAAAACAAAACTGACTTTTAATTAAAATAAACTGCCTAAAAAAAGATATAAAATTGATTATAACAAAAAATAAATGGAGAGGCATTGGGTATGAAATCGGTAGCTTTGATTCGATAAGTCTAACATGACTCATAAATAAAACCTTCATGGCAAATACTTTCAAGGTTTGTTTGGAAATCCTAATTTCATGCTTTAGAAATTAAAATTAAAAAAATTTAGTGAAAATTTGAATTGAAAATTTTTAAATTTCAATTTCAAGCCGTGGAATTGAGATTCTCAAACACAACCTCAAAATTTTTCATCTTCGATAAATCTAATTATCAAAATTTATATGAAGTTGTCATTTCCATTATTACCGCATATTAATGCTTACTCCCTTTCTACTTGTGCCAACAACAATAGTATTTAATTTGTAGAGAGATAAGAAAAACATTGATTTTAGTATATATAGGAGTTGATTTTATTATATATTACTTTGATTTATTACTCAAATTGGAAAAACAAAACAAAAGTAAAGGAAAATAGCATAAAAAGTTGGGTCAATTATTAAATAGTCCCTACTATAAATATATATTTTTTAAAAAGGACACATATTTTTAGTTTAACCCATTTAGTCCCTCAAGCACTCAATATCCTCTTATTTTTAGAGGTCCGCGCCAGCGGCACTCCCTCTCCAAAATATGTGGCAAAGGATTTTTTGAGACAAAATAAAAAAGTTTGGACTAAATGGGTATTAAAAAATATTCGAGGGACTATTTGATATATGTCCCTAAAAAGTTTAGTCCCAAACAATTGTTAGGATGGACAACTTTAACTATTACGCATTCAACTTATTACTTTGGCATTTGGATTAACGTAATCATCAATAAATAATATTTTTGTATTTCTTGTTAGCTTAAACCAGTTTCATAACATTCGGCATAGCCCAGCGGTTAACCTGTTGAACCTGAATTTGATTGGGGTGATACGTTGTTCATTTTCACAATGAACCAGGGTGAAAAAACTGCATTTCCCGATTTTTTTGAAGGTGGTTTACATTAGGCACAGATGCAGAAGGTCTAACAAAATTCCTTCAAAAAGGCACTAACTTACTTTTTAAAAATCGGGCTGACCTAGTAAATAATAAAAGGCTTGATCCTTGAGGATTTTTTTATTTTTTTTATATATATGGACAGTGTTCATCCAGGATCAGCTTGTGCGTAGCTCATATTACAATACTTTCGAAACAGATATTACTTTCTGCAATCCGTGACTCCAAATTATAATTGTCGAGCATAATCGAACTCATTACTTGGGGATCTGCTCATTTGTCACGGTTGATCAACCATTCAAACACTCCTTTTGTTTCTTTTGAGAATCTTGTTTATTAGAATGAAATCATATAAAAAGCAAACACATTTTGTTATATGATCTCTGCCTCGATGTTGTTGTTCTCTTTGAAATTACAATATATATATATATATATAATATATATTGGCTGATATATCTGTAATTTTATATTTAATTATGTTTATTTTAATTTAATATAAAATATGTCTGGTTCAACCAGTTGGTTCATTGCTGGAACCAGAAACCCATTAACCCGGTCCCTTGTTAAATTGATGTTTGGCCCGAATTTGATGACAATATTTCCGCGACCATGTACTTTTTGACAGGGCCGGCTCTAGGCATAGGCGGGTTAGGCCGCCGCCTAGGGCCCCCGATTAATTAGGGCCCCTTTTGGAGAAAAAAAATAAAATTTAGGTATAAAAAAAGTAAGTTATAAAAAAAACATAGGTTTTAAAAAAATTAGTTGTAAAAAAAAAAAAGGCCCCCCCAAAAAAATTAGTTATGAAAAAATTAGAGTTATCACTTAAAAAAGGGCCTCCAAAAATAAATTTGTTCTATTTAAAATAAACTCATACACTAAACCCAACAACAACATAATAACTCACCCACACACACTAAAAAATAAACCCACACAATAAACCCATCACCATAGCCCAACCCAACCCATTACTTATTATATTCTAACCCTAACTCTTCTATTTCTCCCACCCACTTTCTTCTCTCACTCTTCTTCTCTTCCTCTCTTTTTCTCTCTCTCACACTACTCTCTTTCTCTACTAACCAAAGCAAGAATAAATCCTCTCTTACCCACCTCACCCCCCAAAAACCCTTATCCACCCCTGCCCTACCCCACCACCACCACCACCACCACCACCACCACCCCACCCCCCAAAAAAAGCAATTTTCACCCCCCCCCCTTTTAATTGAACTAACCCCATCAAAATAAGGGTTAAAAATTTAGGGTTTCAATTTCTTTAATTTCAGAAAGTTATGGCTTGATTGGAAATTGTTTGAAGCTTGTTTGTGTAAGTATATATTATTCATTGCTTTGTTACATTCCTACTATATGAATTTGTTTGTTTTACTACTAATATATGTGTTGTATTTTTTTTTTTTGTAGATTCCAACTTGTTATTTGGGGATTTACAAATTAAAACTTGAGATTGATCTCAAATTGGTTACAAATCAGGTTCTAATTTTTTTTGTAAATTCCATTTTTTTTTTGTTGAGAATCTTGTGATTAATTTTTATTTTTACAAATTACACTTCTTGTTGTGTGAATATGTCTACTATAAAATATCCCACCGGTCACGAAAAAAGAAGAAGACAAAAACAAATTGAAGAAGAAACAGCAAAACTAGCGGGTCACTAAATAAATATTTTAATAAACAAAAAAAAATAGATTTTGAACATCAAAATATAGAAGATTTCCAAAATTAAAATTAATAAAATCTTACCTTCGTTCTACCATGTCACAAGAAAGATTAAATGGATTAGCCATGTTATCAATTGAAAAAGATTTGTTAACAATAATAAATTTTGATGATTTAATTGATAGTTTTGCATCGAAAAATGCGAGAAGAACACATTTTCTTTAAAAAAAAATTAATATAAAGGGTCCTAAATTAATTGTTCGCCTAGGGCCCCTAAAATTTCAGAGACGGCCCTGCTTTTTGATATGTGACTTTATCATTAGATTATAAAGAAAATAAATAATTTAAGCAATTGAATATGGAATATAACTTTTATCATAAACCGTTACATTTGAGAAAGAAACAAAACTTCCTCGTTTGATAAGTCGTATAAAGGGTCTGGATATGATAGGAAATGAGTCGGATTGGATAGGATAATGATGGACCGTATAAGGCTTATTCCAATACTGCGTTTAGAACAGTTCCGAATAAGAAGACGTGAAGGGATATAATAATACAGTCATGTGTTTGAAATGCTCCGGATATGATTAATTTATCTCCAGTTTTTCAAAAATATCCTTCTTTTGTATTTAATAATCAAAAAATATAAAAATATATTGTTATCACATATTTTAACTCAATAACATAATATTTAATTCCACGTGGGATGTTAAAAAAATAATATTATGAGATGAAAATATGTATTCGTATTTGTATTTAAAATTTATACGCACTCAACCACTAGTAATCACTTACACGCATACAAAAACCATGTGTGCACAAACTAGACGCCATAAATAATGAGATAGTAAAACTGGTTACTTACTATCTTCTCTTTCGATTCAAAACAAATCAGTTGCAGAAAATTGCTTGAAGTCACAATTGAATAACATCGATTTTACCGAAAATAGTTGCCGAAAACATACAGAAACAAATAAATTGAATTGTACACAACTTTTAACTTGTCGAGCATATAGGTTAATAATACATTAAAAAAAATATGTGTAACAAAATATTAGCGGTGAATTAACAGCACGTAACTTTCAACTTGTCTAGTAGGATCGATTTAAACCAAAATAGTAGTTCATGATAAAGCAACAAATAGAAAAAAAATAAAAAAATGAGGGGGTTACCTACCGTGATGAAAAATATGAATGGAGAGTTATGTGAATCAAAGGGATCGCCGACGGCTATCTAATACTTGAGATAGTGTAAATTGCGTGAGTTTTTTTTATAACTTAATAAGAGCAGAGTAGTAATTTTTAATCAAATTTTGATACCGTATAATTTTATACGACATTGGAGGTGGAATTTTTTTATCTCACTCCTTGTGAGATAAGGAGCGCACTTTGAATAACTTATTCCATCTCATATCTCATCCTAAATTATACCAAACATTGAATAGAATAATTTTATTCAGTACGAACCTCTTATACGGCGCATCAAACGAACCTTAATGTATTATATAAAAATATACGGTTCTCTTACATATATTTTCTTTCTAATCGTGAAAGCTACTTACTTTGAGATTTTATGCCTTCTGTTGTTATCCTGTTCTAAAGAATGCGAATAAACATTTGTCTCGTTTTAACTAGTAAGACAAACATTTACATTAACAGCGAAGAAACCAACTGGTGCAAGGCTGTTGTGCGTATGTTTGTGTTGGTGCGATATGGCCTAGGAACCCTACCAGGAAACTTCCATAGGATTATAAATTAGAATATAGTTGAATGGTTGATCCATGGCAACTTTTCAGCTTTTATAATTCCTTTCCTTATAAAGTTGTATTCTCGAGGCGAGCATGTCATATAAAGACTACTTTTAACAGGTCGGAAATTAAAATTTTTTTGTTCAAATTCTTGGCAATTTCCCAAGAATTTCCAAGTCGAAACAGCATGAGAAAAAAAAAAGAAACACGTAGTAAAATTGTTAACCATTTCATCTGATCATGTTGACGAGACTCTAGAGAGTTGTATGCTTGTATGTATACTCAACATTTTTTGGGTAACGAATTTGGGGCTTGAGTGGAAGACAGGGGGCTCCATGTACGTTAGAAGACGATCTCTAATTCAATTATGTATACTTTAAAAATAGGGTGTTACTACGAGCACAAAGCAAGTTTTTCAAAACTTTCTTAAAAGTAATAAATTTGGGTGTCGTGGTGAAATCCATCTCACATGATAATACTTAATAGATAGGTAAATACATAACGTGAAATTCACGTCAAATTTGAGAGAAGTTTTGAAATACGTTTTTGTACTCATCAATATTCTAAAAAATAAGGTGTCATGAAAGATGTCCACACTATGCCAAAAGAATATGATGATTTAGTACATATATATATTCTTTTAGACAATCCACTTTTCTCCACCCAATCAAGAAAAAGTTAATTTACATGACATGAAAATAATTTTATTTTGAGTAAATTACTTATATGGTCCATAGAGTATCACCATTGTTTCAAAAAGACTCATTAACTATAAAAAGTGATAATTAAACCCTTAAACAATGAGAAAAGATTTAGTAAAGCTCTTTCGTTAATTTTGACACTTAAATGTGACGAAAACAGTCATGTGTGATGCACATGACTTTTTTAAGAGTAAATTATAAATTGACTTTACACTACCTCCCAAACATCCCCTTAACATCCCAAATATCCACTTAACATCTCAAACATCCACTTAACAACCCAAACATGATTTTAAAAAAGAAAAAAAAAGATTGAAATAAAATCAAGAAAGAAGGAGAGAGAAACACTCACATTTAACTATTAAAATTAACGAAATATCCTTCAGAAATTTGTTCTCATTGTTTGAGAACTTAATTGACACTTTTGGTAATCCAGAGCCATTTTGAAATAGATGTGATAGTTTAGAGACCAAATGAATCATTTACGTTTTTAAATTATAATATAACTATGAATAAGAGAGTATCAAGTAAGATCAAGTTCGGCCCTCGGACTTTAAATGATTTGGGGGGGCCTAGGTGGATCTTTGGCTCAAGGCTCCTTAGCGTGCGTGCGCACATAATTAGCGTGCGTGCGCACATAATTAGCGTGCGTGTGCACACAAGTAAATTTGATTGGAAAAATAACCCAGTTGCCTAAACAAAAATATTTTATGTCAAAAAATTTAAATTTAATCAAAACATTATGTATTTTAAAAATTCACAGATTTCGCTAACTTTTTGAGCTAAATCATAAATATTTTTTGTGTACAAAAAAATAATTAAACTACATCGGAACAAAAAAAAATTACATATTACAAACTTCAGGTTTGATACAAGTTAAATTTATATAAAACTTCAGATTTCACAAACTTCTTTTCATTTTTCAAAAGTTAAACCAACTTATAAATTTATTAAAATTGAATTATTAAGCTTGAATTTGAAGATAGACAACGATATACATATATAAACCACTAAAATGAATTCAACACAATCAAGTCACGCAGAAATAAAAATCA
This sequence comes from Sambucus nigra, assembly GCA_949130495.1. Lineage (NCBI taxonomy): Eukaryota > Viridiplantae > Streptophyta > Magnoliopsida > Dipsacales > Adoxaceae > Sambucus > Sambucus nigra. The sequence continues at coordinate 239,024,621 of OX422211.1, forward strand.
CAATCACACAGTAACATAGTATGTACATGGTTTGGTAATGTGCCTACGTCTATGGGGTGTTAATCTTATCTTTATTGATCGATTATTGATAATAAAGATTACATATACTTTTTCCTAGGGGTATGGGTTACATTTATAGAGAACAATAGGAGACTGAGTCATATGGGACTCCATGACCATGGATTGCTTCTACAATTTGATCGGGTGAATCCAATTTCAATATTTTCGTTGATCGACCTCACTTTGCTCTCATCTTAAAGGTGTGATCGCTTATCAAGTCTTTTGGACACGTGTCAGTTGTTCATGGCTCGTCGGATTATTCCCCCATGATTGCCCCCAAATCTTTGCAGCTTGATCGAAGTGCAGAGGTTTGAGTGCTTGTTGAATGCAGTTCTGATTGTGGTCGGCAGTGAAATTTGATCACCTATAAAAGCAATGATTAGAAGATGCCAACATTTGTTTTTAGTTGAAAACTGACTTATTTTGCTCGTTAGTCCTAAAAGGCAAACTTATAATTTGTCCCAGTATTTCAGGGGTACGCATGGTAATCCTGTGTAGCGTGTATGTCATCATTTTGGGACATGCATACTAATGAAGACTTTTGTCTTGGAAGTGGAACCAAGGCATTTAATTACTTATCCATCATCACTTCGTATTCACTTATTTAATCTTTCAAAATGAACTCAGAGGCATTTTTCCTCTATATCCACTCTAATTTCCTTCTTTTTTTACTCCTTATTTCTCTATAATTTTGTTCAAGAAAACATCTTCCTTTTCTCTGTAGTTCTTATTTATTAACTGGTGAAAATGATTTACCCAAACAATGAGGGTTCCATTGAGAAGTTTAGGAAGTATTTTTCTATTTTTGAGTGGGTAGTCATTGAGTTTGGGGAAAACCCCATGGAATACTATAATATTATGGGAGGACATTGGATGTTAACCTAATTTATTACTAAATTCGGCATAACTATCCTTCAAACCAATGTTTTTGGAAATTTTGTAAGTATTTATGCGCGGTTATAGCCCAATGGTCCCTAGACACTTGGAATATGGTGAACGGGGTGAATAAGATAAACGAGTTATATGATTCTCAGTTTCAAGATATCCACTATTATTATATATGGGTGAGGACAAATGACGATACCCTCTACCTGAAGGTGAAGAGAGTAGAGAGGAGGCTAATGGTGAATTTGCCTTTTTCAATAATGATTATTAGTTTCACGGGTTTATTTTAAAAAAAAGTGGGAGCACTTGCTTATTCTTAAGGGTGATGAACCCTATAAGGGCTATAGGTGTCCCAATAGGGATATGAAATTGTATGATTCTTATTGGAGATGATCATCTTTGTTTTGTGCAGAAAAATCTAAAAAAAGCCCCCGACCAAGCACACATGAACTTTGACGAGTTGAGTAAGGCCTTGAAAGTTAAGAGGCCTATGTGTGCTAATACTTAACATCTAAGCTCGACTTCATTATCGTTGAATTACACCCGCACAACCACTTCCTTCATCGCCCAACTAGTTGAAAAGGAACCAAAAATCCCTGTCATGTCTGACGGGGAGGAGTCTTCAACTATGAGTACTTCAGTCTCTTTTGAGTTTGCATATGTCACTTCAATCCTAGCCATTTTTCCTTCTAAATCTGGGGAAGAAATGTCGTCGCATAAGAGAGTTGCAAAATTACTGAAGGGATTTATTACCCCTTGTTCTCCAAAAGCCCAGCCTTCCAAAGCGAATGAGGTCATGGGTCCATCCGACCATGTTCACTTAATGGATTCCCCCAAAAAGTCACAAGTCCATCCCGCCAAGAAGAGCAAGACTGGTACAAGTCCTGCAGCTACTTTGCCCACTAAACAGGTGGATGCCTCTATCAAGGGGAAAGGCTCTATCAATATTTCAGTGGATAAAAATATTTTACCTATCTCCTGCACTGCTGAGGGGGCATGCTTGCTGTGACACCCCGCCTATTCTAGTCATGGGTGATCAGTCCATTATTAAATTGAATAGGAATCATTAATGGTGTCATTCTTAGCATCACTGTCGAATTTCAAATTAATTACTAATACCCTAATAGCCCGGTGTTAAAATTTTAACCTTATTCATTAACATGCAATAAATAAATCGTAATAAAGATCATTTACCATTTCCACACATATAACAATGAATAATAAGATAATGACATAAGTAAATAACTGAGTCTGGAATAACACTAGAGAGAAAATCTAAATACAGTCATCCATGAGTAAAGTCTACATCACTACTGGAAATAAACGGGAATACAAGGTCTCTGAAAAGAGTATCCAACTAAGATTGGGCGACATGCCCGACTGATATAAATAAGGATGCATCAGAACTAAAATAGATATGGAAGCGTCTAATAGCTAGGTCATGCAACCTTCACAGTAGCTGCATCACGTCAAATGTGGGAACTCCTATACCTGACGTCACTGTGGCTGGGCACCTAAAATGGTTTTTAAAAAAAGGATTTGAAACGGGTCTGAGCCCAAGTAAAACAGTTTTCAAAAAAATAACAAGTGTTTAAAATGCGACAAGATAAGATATTAAATACATGTTAGTACCGCGTGCCCTCACTTGAGATCATCACCCTTCAACTAATGTGCATACCTAACGTACTACTCTAACCGACCTAGTTATGCTACTAGCCTAACTAGTCTGGATTACATCTCTTCACATCTAATCCATTATAGTGCCCTCTGTATTGCCCATACAACACCCCTAGGTAGAGACATGCAGTGTGCTCATACTCCGTTATCAAGTTCCGGTACATCACGTACTATATAAGGAAACTGGCTCGGACAGTCTCCCTCGAATCATAAATCAAATCACATAATATTGGAGGTGAACATAGCTCTAGGCCTTTAGAATATGCTCATACCTAACGCACCCAAATGACTAGTCACACCCTCATTCACATAAGTGGTGCTCAACCCCTAAGATCTTTGTCCTGAGGTATAAGTCAATATCCCCTCAAATGGGCTCATCAAAAGAAGACTGTCCATGATGCAAAACCTCCCGTGATAGCATGTAGCCTAGGTATGATTACACATACAAATCAAACAATAGTGTACACACCACCCATATATATATATATATATATATATATATATATATATATAATGTCATCATTGGAATACACATAACATATATCATATGCCCCATACGTAGTATAGTATCACTCGAATATTCTACGTAACGTAATACTTCTCATAGTGAGTGCCCGAGTGTTTGTCAATCCCAAATAGTTGCCAAGTGTCCTTTAAGTAAATTCAGTAAGCAATCCCACTCAAGGATTACTAGTCTTGGTACTACATTCCCTTAATTTTTCCATAATAGGAAGTCAATATCCGAATAAGCTTTTATTAGCCGTTATGCGCAACCAATTTTAGTCTTAAACTCTCTTCGTACGATAAATCTCAAACCCAACTTTATGATAGTGGTAATTGGAATATCCCTTAATAGGTTCTTACAATTAATTCGAGATCAACCCAAACATTTCCCATGTGTTCTAAATGAAAAGGGGGAAACTAAGCAATTCTGGCAAACCGAATCGATTTGGCCTTGGTTCGAATCGATTCGGTTTTTAAATCGATTTGGTCAAGGAGACGAATCGATTCGCCTGCTACAGGTCTCGTCTTCCCCACTTATAGCAATTACGTGATTCACCATTTTTAACCTTACAACTTCTATGATTCATTCCCAATATCTAAACCAATCATACTAAACATTATACCATCACATATACATGATTTCTAACATATTGGAATCATTAAATCATCAAAGAACACTCTTAAACTCAATTAATTCAAATTAAACATTCAAAACCCTAGTTTATCATTCATGTTCAAGAACTTCAATGTATTTCCATATTTGCTCCCAAATTTTGTGACGTTTCTCATCAATTCCAGTCTACATGTGTAAGAGATCAAATATAACACCAATCCTACCCAAGAACCTGATTTATATCTCAAATTATACAGCCGAATTTAATTAATTTCACAAGATTATCACCTTATTCTAACATGGATGATAAACTAAATCATAGTTTATCAAGATTAAACTCTTGCCTCTATTTAAAAGTCTAATTATTTGTAGAAGAATGGCATGGTTGTGATCCTCTCCTCTCGATCTACGCGATGGTGGTATTTGTGGTGCAAGAATGGTGCAATTTGGCCTTGGGACCTCCTCTCTTCTTCCTCCTATGGCCTCTCTATGGTTTTGCAGATACTAACCCTAATTTTCTCTATGTTTCATCAGATATAATCCTCTAATTTTCGTGGGTTTATTATCTCCAAAATTTCAAAAGACAAAATACCCCTTCGGGGTGCCGATTTGGCCTAAGAGTGCCACGGGACCCAAACTAAACCCCCGGGTAGACTTTTCTAACTATCTCGACCCTTCTGGACACACTAGCACACTCAAAATGACCATATGGAAAATAAAAAAGTAAAATTATATTTTATTTTTCAAATTAAGTCCCGACACAACTGACACACGCATCCCGCCTAAATTTACAGTAGTTGCCGTATTTTTTACTCACGCCAATTATAATCTGTAATACCCCATATTTTTATGGCTTTTAAATTTGAGGATTTATTGAATTTAATTTGAGATATTAATTTAATATTAATTCGGAAATTTATTTTTAATATTTACTAGCGTGACGAGAGTTAGTAATTATTGGAAAATTGTTGAATATTACTAGATGAGTAAAGTAATATATAAGATTGATTTTCTTAACATTTTCACGAGTAAATAAAATGACAATTATGAAAATTTAAGTCGGGACGCGCTTGTGTCGTGTCAGGACTAAATTATTATTATGCAAGTGAATAAATTATAAGTCGCCTGTATGGTCGTTTCGAGTGCTTCAAAGTATCCGAAAGGGTCGAGATAGTCAGAAAAGTGTACCTGGGTTTTAGTTTGGGTCTCGAGATATTTTTAGGCCTAATTGACATCCCAGGAGGGTATTATAGACATTTTTTATTTTGGGGTAATTAAACCCACGAATCTCCCTAAGATATATCAGCCATTAGGAGTTTTCTTCTAGGGTTATCAATCACAGAACATAAGAACGACCATTATAGAGGAAGGTAGGAAGCTTTCCAAGCAATCCAAGGCCAAGAACTCACTCGATTTCACCGCCGCCACCACTACCAAATCATAGATCGCACGACGAGGAACGCAACCATGTTTTTTTCATCAACAAATTAGACCCTTGAATTCCAGGCAAGTATCTATCTTGCTTTGTTTTTAGTTAATGATTCACCCATGTTAGATTAGGGTTGATAAAAGCATGTTTCATGGAGGCATTTGATAACTTAGAGAATTAAAATCACATGTTTTAGAGGAAATAGATATAATCTAGACATCTCAATCATATTTAGAGGATTACCCACGAAATTGTATGGATTTAGAAGTAAGAAATCTGGAAAAGAATTAAAATAATGGAAGTTTCATGAAAAATTAGGGTTCTTGATATTTATGTTGATTTACCCCATTAATTCAATACTTTTGATGAATTTGGACATATTTCACGTAGGAAATCATGTATATAAGTATATATATGTGACACCCCGACTAATTAAATACCGGGTAGCTACTCCTTTATTAAATTAATTCAAAATGCCAAGTTGGCTCAGCTAATAGCATCACTGTCGAAAACATTTTTATTATTACTAACCACCTAGTATTTAAAAAGTAAGTTGCCAAATTTTAATTAAAGTCTGATTAACATGCAACAAGGAAATGAAGAATAATAACACCATTCACCATACTGAAGTAAATAGAATAACCATCACATAATGTAAATAAAGTCTGGAGGAAAACTCCTCACTACAAATCCACAAACTGAAATAATTAAACTGAATACTGAATCAATACATGCCAAATTCTGAAAAACTGAAATGGAAATGTAACTCTAATGGAACTGGGCAACATGCCCTAAAACTGCGGAATACTGAACATGGAATCCAAATGATAGAAGCGTCTAAAAGTAAATCCCTGTAACTTCCACAAATAGCTTCAGCTCGTCATCTGAATGAGTATCCTATGCATGGTGTCCTTGTGGCTGGGCACCTAAAATGGTTTTACAAAAAAAATATTTGAAAGCAAACGGGTCAGAGCCCGAATGTGGAGATATTTTAAAAACCTGCAAGTGCTTTAAAAACATTTAAAACATTAAATGCAAAGTACATGTTAGGACGTGCACTCACATGAAATTCTCACCTCTCGTCTAACTGTGCACTCCTAACGTAAGTACCCGTCTAAAATGACACAACCCACTAGCTAAGTAACATCCTATCTAGCTAGACTGTCATAGGTTCTACCCTTAATACTCGATTCCCATTAACATTATAATGCTCGCAATTAAATAGGGCTTAACGTAGATTCAGGTTCTCAAATAAAAGTAATACGACCCATTATAGATCATCCCTTTTGTTATTCCATAGTTATACACACAATGCCATATGAAAGTTCCCAGTTTATTAAGTGTATATTTTTCCACAACATAAATATACAATATAAGCACCCCGAGACTAAGCTGCGGTGCACACATACTCTGCTATCCATCTCGGTACATCACGTACATAAGGAATCACGTATTCCAAATCTCTCAGGAATCGTTCAGATAACACAAATCATAAATAGTGGAGGCGAACACAGTCACATCACATGGGTCACGCACATACCTGCGCTCCCACGATCAGCAGACTTATTAACATCCCAATAAGTCCTTCTCTGACCTATGTTCATCGAGGTAACCAGTCTAAATCCGGGCAACACAAGGATTAGAGGGCCCTAAGCGAACGCAAACCTCCCGTGATAGCAAGTATGGTAGGTATGTCATACACACAAATCATATACCAATACTAAGTAAGCACACATCTTAGTAATCCCGTAGTTTAATTGTAGTACTTATCGCATTCTCGTACGAACTTAATATATATACAAGTTATATAATCCCGATCCATATTTATACGCGCCATAATTTATTCTCACGTCGTAGTAGGCACTCACGTCTCAACTCAAATGTCTATTTGATTTGATCCACACTTATATAATTTACTCCTCATTATATCCCAAATGTCCCAAGTATACTAATACACCATCAAAGGAATGTTATCTCTCTCCTCGAACAAGTTTACGGGACTCCCAAAATCAAAACAGGCCAAAAGGCCTAAACTGACAGCTCGTTAGAAGTCTCGTTCGAACGAGGTTGTTCGAACGAGAGTTCGTTCGAACGAACTGGGCTATCTAACGAGATCTCGTTCGAACGAGATTATCGAACGAACATCCCTCTCATTAGAACCCCAAACTGTCAACTCGTTAGAAGCTCGTTCGAACGACCTGGGTAGGTCTTCTAACGAGGGACCAGATTCAAGCGCAGAAATTCTATATTCGTTTTTCACCAATTTCAACACTCCTAATCTCAACCAAAATTCGTCCCAACAATGTTTTATGGTCTCTAATCATCCTAAAACGTACTAGGATCATATACTAACATCTTTAAAGGAATTTACACATCCTAAACATCATTAATTCATCAAATCTCTACCCTTTTCCCCAAATTTTCAAGAACATAAACCCTAGAATTTATAATCATGAATTTACCCAATTAAATCCGTTTTAATTTCATCCAATATCTAATATCATCAGAATAATCATCTACCTACCATTCTACATGCAATTTCTCTTCAAGATTTCAAGTTCTAAGTTCCAAAATACATGGGTTTTCATAATACTCCAAGAACAATTCAATCTTTATCAAATTCCTACGCATGGAAAAGCATTCTCTGAAATTAAACGAAATTTAAATCACTTGCCTTGAGTTTATCTCTGATTTTGATGTTGATTTGCTGAAGTTATCTCTCTCTCTCTGCAGAATTCCCTCTCTACAAGTTTTCCTCTCCAAAGGTGGCTATGGTGGCTAGGGTTTTTCTTTGGGAAAGTTTTGGAAACCTAATCTAATAACCCCCGTAGCTTACTGGGTCATTAAGGGTTGGTTAGTGGGTTTAGTGGGTCTATTCCCAATTAGATAAAGACTCCTAATTTTTGTCATTATTAATTCCCAAAAATACAAAATTACCAAAATGCCCTTTATATTGCCGGTATGGCCTAAAAATACCCCGGGACCCAAACTAAACCCCCGGCTAGTGTTTTCTGACTATCTCGACCCTTCCGGACGCGTTGGCGCACTCAAAACGACCATACGGTTAATAGAATTTAAATTCACTTTTATAAATAAAATAATTATATCCTGACGCGACTGTCACACGCGTCCCAATAAAATGACCAAATTGCCGTATATCAATCTCACGACAAATTTCATAATTCAATATTCATATAACATCATATATACTCAGTATAGTCAAATACCAATTCACATCTCGCTAGTATTTTATCCGGATTAATTCCCAATTAATTCTCATTTAATTAATTAATCCCAAAAATAAATATAGCCAAAAAATACGGGGTATTACATACTTCCCCCCTAATAACTGAATTTCGTCCCGAAATTCGGAACTAGAAAGTACCTGCTAAAAACAACTCTGGATAACGTTCGCGCATCTCATCCTCGCGCTCCCATGTGGACTCCTCGACATTGTGATGTCGCCACTGAACACGCACTAACGGAACTATCTTTGACCGCAGCTTCCTCTCACTTCGGTCCAAAATAGCAATCGGCCCCTCCTCGTAGGAGCTATCCGGCTGGAGATCGATGTCCTCCACAACAATGTGAGAATGAGTCAAATTATCTCTAAGGTATTTCCTTAACGAGGAAATATGTAACACATCGTGAATCCGATACAAATGTTCCGGTAACCCAAGTCTATACGCAACCGGTCCGATCCGCTCAATAATAGGAAATGACCCCACATACCTTGGTGCCAACTTCCCCTTCTTCCCGAAACGCATAATCCCCTTCATAGGAGATACTCTGAGCAAAACCTGGTCCCCCACTTGGAACTCCCTGAAAAACCTCTTCGCATCATCATAACTCTTCTGCCGGTCTTGAGCTACCTGAATGCGACTCCGAATCAACTCAATCCTTGTCGAAGTATCCTGAATCACTTTCGGCCCAAGTAGTTTGTTGTCCCCCACCTCTAACCAACATGCTGGGGAACGACAAGGCCTACCGTACAATGCCTCAAACGGAGCCATGCCAATAGTGAACTGATAGGAGTTGTTGTAAGCAAACTCCACCAGTGGAAGGTACTGCTCCCATCCACCCCCAAAGTCAATAATGCACATGCGTAGCATGTCCTCCAACATCTGATTTGTGCGCTCTGTCTGCCCATCGGTCTGCGGATGATAAGCCGTACTCAACCGCAATTCCGTGCCCATGGCCTCCTGGAAACTCTCCCAAAACCGCGAAACAAATATATTGTCTCTGTCAGACACGATATTTAGGGGCACACCGTGAAGTCTCACAACCTCTGAAATGAAGAGCTGGGCATACTGTCCCGTAGTGTAGTCAGTCCTTACGGGTAAAAAGTGAGCGACTTTGGACAATCTGTCCACAATTACCCAAACGGAGTCGTGACCCCTCTGCGACGTAGGCAACCCCGTGATAAAATCCATGGATATGCTCTCCCACATCCACACCGGGACCTCCAACGGCTGTAGAAGTCCTGTCGGTCTCTGATGATCCACTTTTACTAGCTGGCAAGTGGCGCATTTCGAAACAAACTCAGCAATTTCTCTCTTCATACCGCTCCACCAATACTGCCGTCTCATGTCTTGGTACATTTTGTCCCCTCCGGGATGTACCGCGAACCGTGAGCCGTACGACTCTGCCATCACGTCGTGTCGCAATTTCTCCCCTACTGGAACTACCAATATCCCATTGAAGCGTAATCCCCCGTCTGAACTGACGGTATAGGACTCGGCTCCCTCAGCTAGTAATCGAACTATCTACTCCTGACAGAACGAGTCATTAGCCTGTGCCCGTACTACCTTTGTGACAATCTGCGGTGTAACGGTCATCACAGACATGAAAGATCGGGCCACTGCATCCTGGTGTCCCAACTCCTTCCACTTTGCCTTCCACACCTCTGCCACCTCATCTGCTGGCCTACGGCTCAACGCGTCTGCTACCACGTTAGCCTTACCTGGGTGATACTGGATATTGAACTGGTAGTCTTTCACAAACTCAAGCCACCTACGCTGCCGCATATTCAATTCCTTCTGCGTGAACAGGTATTGTAGGGACTTGTGGTCCGTGAACAGTTGGAACTTCTCCCCCAAAAGATAGTGCCTCCAAATCCGTAGGGCAAATACCACTGCCGCCAACTCCAAATCATGGGTGGGGTAATTCTTCTCGTGAGGCTTAAGCTTACGGGAAGCATAAGCTATGGCCTGTCTCTCCTGCTGTAATACACCTCCAAGCCCTTGCAAAGACGCATCGGTGTAAACCAAATACTCAACTCCCGGTCTCGGCAATGCTAACACAGGTGCTGAGGTCAATTTGTCCTTTAACTCATCAAATGCCAACTGACAGGCATCACTCCAGATGAATGGCATACCCTTACGAGTCAGATGTGTCAAAGGACCCTCTATCTTCGAAAATCCCCGAATGAACCTCCTGTAGTATCCTGCTAGGCCCAAGAAACTACGAATTTCAGTTGGTGTCGTGGGCTGTCCCCATTCCCTCACCACAGATACCTTCCCCGGATCAACAGATATCCCCCGGTCAGAAATAATGTGTCCCAAAAACTGGACCTCTTTCAGCCAAAACCCGCATTTCTCATATTTTGCATACAGCTCGTTCTGACGCAGCGTCTGCAAAACCTGCCTCAAATGCTCGGCGTGCTCCTCCTCTGTCTGGGAGTAAACCAGAATATCATCAATGAAGACAATGACAAATTGATCTAGGAAATCCCTGAACACTTTGTTCATCAAGTCCATAAACACTGTTGGAGCGTTGGTCAAACCAAAAGGCATAACCCGAAACTCGTAAGAACCATATCTCGACAAGAACGCAGTCTTCGAGACATCCTCCTCCCTGATACGCAACTGATGGTATCCCGATCTCAAATCAATCTTTGAGAAGAAAGAAGCTCCTCTCAACTGGTCGAATAAGTCATCGATTCGAGGCAAAGAATACTTATTCCGTATCGTGACCTTATTCAACTCCCGGTAGTCCACACATAATCTCAGTGAACCGTCCCTCTTCTTCACAAACAAAACTGGAGCGCCCCAAGGTGAGGTACTCCTGCGAATAAAGCCCTGACCTAACAGCTGCTCTATCTGATCCCGTAACTCCCTCATCTCAGCTGGAGCCATACGGTACGGTGCACGTGCTATAGGCCTCGTATCTGGCAATAGGTCTATAACAAAGTTTATTTCTTGACTGGGGGGTAGGCCTGGTATCTCCTGAAACACATCCGAATACTCCCTGATGACTGGGATTGAATCTAAAGGAATCACAACCTCCTTAGAGGTATCCTCCTCTAAGTAGTACAAATGAGCGGTCGAGCCTCCCTCTGGGCGAGGCATCGCCACTACAAACATCTCTTGCCCCGGAATGGCAAAAACAATGCTCCCACCGAAGCAATCAATCATGGCTCTATAATCAGCGAGCCAATCCATACCGATAATCACATCGTGAACATGCATATCTAATACCAACATATCTGCAGGTAATACCAGACTACCAATCTCTACCCCCACTCCCCGGCATATAAAGAATATAAGTGACCCACTCCCCAATGGTGAGTTGACACACGTCACTGTGCTCTCTGCCGTAGCTAACAATCCTAAGGCTTTCGCGAAATGTGTAGCTATAAAACAATGTGTAGACCCGTATCAAATAATACCCGACCCATAGTGCCATGGATAGGAAACGTACCCTCAATCGTGGGCGGTGCCTGTGGAACTCCTGCCTGGTGGACGTTGCAGACACGTTCATACTGTAGCTGCCCCTGCTGAACTGGGACTGCTGGAATGGGTGGCAATGCTGCCATCTGTGGCGGTGCGGGGAGAGCGGCGGGAAACATAGGCCTCTGCGGCTCCTGGCGAGCACCCTGCTGCTGCTGCTGTGGGGCCTTGCCCCTATCAGGACAATCCTGTCGTTTATGGCCAGTCTTGCCACAAACAAAACACTTCCCTGGGAAGTTCCCTCCTCTCTGCCCCTGCGGTCCCCGGCCTTGGTGGCCGTTACCGTTCCTCCCTTGGCCCTGCTGGCCCTGCTGAAACTGCTGCCCATTCTGCCCCTGTTGGCCCTGATGGCCGTTTGGACCCTGATGGCCCTGACGGAAACCTCCCTGTCCGTGCTTGTAATTCCCTGATCTGAACCTCTTCTGATCCCCCTACTGAGAACCCTGCTCACCCTGTCTCTGCCCCTGAACATATTGTGCCCCACCGGCACCATGTCCTCCTGTCCTGCCCTGATAGCTAGACTCTCCCGACCTCTTGCCCTTAGCCATATGAAAGCGGTGATCCTGGCAGTGTAACAAAGCAGCGTTAACCACATCAGAATATGTGGCCAACAAAAGGTTCCCTAACAGATGCTGACGGATCCTCCATGTCAACCCGTCGGTGAATTTCTCAATCTTCTTCTTCTCTGTTGGTATCTCATCCGGAACGATATTCAACAGATTCGTGAACTCGGCCTCATACTCGGACACGATCTTACCCTCTTGCCTCAGATTCATCAGTTTCCTCCTCATTTCCGTATGAACAGCGGACGAAAAGTACTTGCGGTCAAACTGCACCCAGAAGTCCTGAATAGTGAGAGTATCCCTCTCCTCCACGGTGGTAATAGACTCCCACCACTGTAGTGCAGATCCTACTAGCTTGAAAGTAGCTAGCACCTGCTTCTGAACGTCCGTGCACTCATACATCCTTAAGTGCCTCTGCATATCCTTCCTCCACTGGCTCGAGACTACCACATCTGAGCTACCTGCAAACTCTGGCGGATGCGCTTTCTGAAAAGCGTCACGTACACGCTCCCAAGCAGACGGGAATGCATTTGCCTGTACTGGCGCGGCAACCGGCACCTGAGGTGGTGCCTGCTGGACTACGACAATTGCGGCATTTACCGCTTGGGCTACAATAGCTGCAACCTCAGCGGCGTTCATCATGCCCTGAACTGGAGCGGGCTGGGGTTCGGGCGTTTTATCCCTGGGAACTCGTCGTGCACGTCGTGGAGGCATCTGAAATAAGAATAAAGTTTATAAGTTCACTGTTTATAAACTTAAAATAGCTGAAGAACGAAGCATACACAAAAAGAGTACAACAGTCCTAAAATATAGGGCTCTATATCAAAGAAACTTAGCGGAAACATAATAGCCGTACAGATCCTAAAGGACACTAGAACCTGATGCTCTGATACCACCTGTGACACCCCGACTAATTAAATACCGGGTAGTTACTCCTTTATTAAATTAATTCAAAATGCCAAGTTGGCTCAGCTAATAGCATCACTGTCGAAAACATTTTTATTATTACTAACCACCTAGTATTTAAAAAGTAAGTTGCCAAATTTTAATTAAAGTCTGATTAACATGCAACAAGTGAAATGAAGAATAATAACACCATTCACCATACCGAAGTAAATAGAATAACCATCACATAATGTAAATAAAGTCTGGAGGAAAACTCCTCACTACAAATCCACAAACTGAAATAATTAAACTGAATACTGAATCAATACATGCCAAAGTCTGAAAAACTGAAATGGAAATGTAACTCTAATGGAACTGGGCAACATGCCCTAAAACTGCGGAATACTGAACATGGAATCCAAATGATAGAAGCGTCTAAAAGCAAATCCCTGTAACTTCCACAAACAGCTTCAGCTCGTCATCTGAATGAGTATCCTATGCATGGTGTCCTTGTGGCTGGGCACCTAAAATGGTTTTACAAAAAAAATATTTGAAAGCAAACGGGTCAGAGCCCGAATGTGGAGATATTTTAAAAACCTGTAAGTGCTTTAAAAACATTTAAAACATTAAATGCAAAGTACATGTTAGGACGTGCACTCACATGAAATTCTCACCTCTCGTCTAACTGTGCACTCCTAACGTAAGTACCCGTCTAAAATGACACAACCCACTAGCTAAGTAACATCCTATCTAGCTAGACTGTCATAGGTTCTACCCTTAATACTCGATTCACATTAACATTATAATGCTGGCAATTAAATAGGGCTTAACATAGATTCAGGTTCTCAAATAAAAGTAATACGACCCATTATAGATCGTCCCTTTTGTTATTCCATAGTTATACACACAATGCCATATGAAAGTTCCCAGTTCATTAAGTGTATATTTTTCCACAACATAAATATACAATATAAGCACCCCGAGACTAAGCTGCGGTGCACACATACTCTGCTATCCATCCCGGTACATCATGTACATAAGGAATCACGTATTCCGAATCTCTCAGGAATCGTTCAGATAACACAAATCACAAATAGTGGAGGCGAACACAGTCACATCACATGGGTCACGCACATACCTGCGCTCCCACGATCAGCAGACTTATTAACATCCCAATAAGTCCTTCTCTGACCTATGTTCATCGAGGTAACCAGTCTAAATCCGGGCAACACAAGGATTAGAGGGCCCTAAGCGAACACAAACCTCCCGTGATAGCAAGTATGGTAGGTATGTCATACACACAAATCATATACCAATACTAAGTAAGCACACATCTTAGTAATCCCGTAGTTTAATTGTAGTACTTATCACATTCTCGTACCAACTTAATATATATACAAGTTATATAATCCCGGTCCATATTTATACGCGCCATAATTTATTCTCACGTCGTAGTAGGCACTCACGTCTCAACTCAAATGTCTATTTGATTTGATCCACACTTATATAATTTACTCCTCATTATATCCCAAATGTCCCAAGTATACTAATAAACCATCAAAGGAATGTTATCTCTCTCCTCGAACAAGTTTACGGGACTCCCAAAATCAAAATAGGCCAAAAGGCCTAAACTGCCAGCTCGTTAGAAGTCTCGTTCGAACGAGGCTGTTCGAACGAGAGTTCGTTCGAACGAACTGGGCTATCTAACGAGATCTCGTTCGAACGAGATTATCGAACGAACATCCCTCTCGTTAGAACCCCAAACTGTCAACTCGTTAGAAGCTCGTTCGAACGAGCTCGTTCGAACGACCTGGGTAGGTCTTCTAACGAGGGACCAGATTCAAGCCCAGAAATTCTATATTCGTTTTTCACCAATTTCAACACTCCTAATCTCAACCAAAATTCATCCCAACAATGTTTTATGGTCTCTAATCATCCTAAAATGTACTAGGATCATATACTAACATCTTTTAAGGAATTTACTCATCCTAAACATCATTAATTCATCAAATCTCTACCCTTTTCCCCAAATTTTCAAGAACATAAACCCTAGAATTTATAATCATGAATTTACCCAATTAAATCCGTTTTAATTTCATCCAATATCTAATATCATCATAATAATCATCTACCTACCATTCTACATGCAATTTCTCTTCAAGATTTCAAGTTCTAAGTTCCAAAATACATGGGTTTTCATAATACTCGAAGAACAATTCAATCTTTATCAAATTCCTACGCATGGAAAAGCATTCTCTGAAATTAAACGAAATTTAAATCACTTGCCTTGAGTTTATCTTTGATTTTGATGTTGATTTGCTGAAGTTATCTCTCTCTCTCTGCAGAATTCCCTCTCTGCAAGCTTTCCTCTCCAAAGGTGGCTATGGTGGCTAGGGTTTTTCTTTAGGAAAGTTTTGGAAACCTAATCTGATAACCCCCGTAGCTTACTGGGTCATTAAGGGTTGGTTAGTGGGTTTAGTGGGTCTATTCCCAATCAGATAAAGACTCCTAATTTTCGTCATTATTAATTCCCAAAAATACAAAATTACCAAAATGCCCTTTATATTGCCGGTATGGCCTAAAAATACCCCGGGACCCAAACTAAACCCCCGGCTAGTGTTTTCTGACTATCTCGACCCTTTCGGACGCGTTGGCGCACTCAAAACGACCATATGGTTAATAGAATTTAAATTTACTTTTATAAATAAAATAATTATATCCTGACGCGACTGTCACACGCGTCCCAATAAAATGACCAAATTGCCGTATATCAATCTCACGACAAATTTCATAATTCAATATTCATATAACATCATATATACTTAGTATAGTCAAATACCAACTCACATCTCGCTAGTATTTTATCCGGATTAATTCCCAATTAATTCTCATTTAATTAATTAATCCCAAAAATAAATATAGCCAAAAAATACGGGGTATTACAATATAACCAGTAGTAATCTTGTTTGGGTGTTTAGGGATCATTAATGGCATTTTGGAGAAAATTTTTGGATGAAACTCGTCGGTCGAATTTGCAGATTCTGGGTAAGAACTGCTTGATCAATCGATCGACCCCTTTCCTCGATCGATCGATCCATCCTGGAAAACTGCATATTTTTCCCCTTTTGTTTAATCCGATTAAAATACGTTGGAACCCATGATTATTATTTATAGAGTATAATGGGTTATGAAGAGGGCCAGTAGCGTCTAAGTAGACTCCGTTGAGTGAAATTCAATATGGGATGAAATTGTGGGTTAATAGAGAGTTATTCATACATTAGAAATTGTGCGTACATTCACTAAAGAATTGAGACTCGTGAAAGATTTAGACAAGAAGGTAAGTGAGGGTATACCTGCTGAAATTATACTTAGTGAGAGAGAATACTTCGAGATATGAGAAGTAAGTATGAAATAAATTATAAATGAGAATAAAAGAGACGAATTCGTTATGCGAAATAATTGAGTAAAATTTGGGCTAAGAACGGATAATAATAATAATTATGGGTCTTGGGCGAACCTAATTTGGAAAATGTGAATATCTATATATATGACTGTGTGATTGTACATATATTAAGTATTATGTATCTGTGTATAATCATACCCGAGCTACTTGCTATCACGGAAGTTTTTGCGTCGATACAGTCTTATCTCGATTGGACCTTTATGGGGGATATTGACTTATACCCTAGAAGATAGTTTCCTAGATACAAGCTATCTAAAAATGATAGTCTGATGGTCCTAAGAGACGTGAGGGTATATGCTGACCTCTTAGTGACTTGGAACTATGCTTCGCCTCCATTTGTATGTGTATTGTGTTAATACAGTTCGAGAGTGATTTCGAACTAGTATTTCCCTTAGTACGAGAGATACGGGGACTTGATAGCAGAGTATGCCAGCACCATAGATTTTATATGGGGTGCCGATAGTATATATATATTATATGAGAGACTAATATATATATATATATACAGAGAGAGAGAGAGACAGAGAGAGAGAGAACCTTTCCACTGTGTGTGTAAGTAGTTAATTAATGAATATATGCTCCAACTTTATAACAAGTGTTCGTGAATTTTGTAACAGTACTGAGTTGTTCTAAGTAATGTAAGAAAATGGAAGAGATTAATTTTCTAAAACTAAATATCCTGACCTTAGTATTTCTCGAGATAAAACTTCATGGGAATAAGTTAGATAGACTTATGAGATCAGTATTACGGTAGGCGTGCACACTTGATGAGACGTGAGAATTCTCAAGAGAGTGTCGCATACTAACATGGTTGTCACTTTAGCCAGAAAGCATTTTAAATACTTGATAAACTATTCTAAAACTTGTTTACACTCGGGCTCTGACCCGTTTTCTTTCATTTCTCTCTCTCTTGTATATATGTATGTATTACAGGTGCCCAACTATAGGGGTGCCATGCATAGGTTCCTTGGATTTGACGTGTTGCATCTTATGTGGGAGTTGCAGGCCTTTACTTTAGATGACCTCGTCATTGATTATGTTCTTGCTTTAGTTCTGCTTATTTAGGGCATGTGTCGCCCGATTTCCTATTCCGTTTGGATTTGTCAGAGATTTTTGCTTATTTATATTTCCAGTATTCAGTACTCTTTGAGAGTTAACTATTATCAGGATGATTTCATTTATGGTTCTTAAACTTGGTTTGGTTTATCTAGATGGTTTAAATTCGTGTGTGTTATTTGACATCCTTAGCATTTATGTGATTCTTAAACTGTTGGTTAAAAAAAAGGGTTTTTGTAAGGACACAAATTTCCAATTGAGTCCTTTGTAGTTTTGGATCAATTTTGGATAAAAATATTTTAGTCATAGGATAGAGTTATTGATCATCCTTCAAGCCTATGACATACTATAGTTGAAGACGTAGCGGCCAAGATATTAAAGCTTCATCAAATGCCGAGTTTATTGTGCCTCGTTTCTACGTCATCAACAATGTTCCTTTTACTCCTAAGGTATGATTGCATTTTAATATATATATAGGAGCTTGGAACATTTTATATTGGGTATAGTTTATTTAAAACTGTTGTTTATTTTCAGAAAGATTTTATTAAAAATTAAAAATAAAATATATAAAGTTTCTGGGCTAAAAATAGTATTTTCAATTTTCTGGAAGTTCGTTCGAATTGTCGTTCAAATGAGTTTGTCGTTCGAACAATAATGTCGTTCGAACAATAATGTCGTTCGAACGAGTTTGCCAAGGAGTTCCCACATTGGCAACTAGAATGTCGTTCGAAGTGTCGTTCGAATGAACAAGATGTTCGAACGAGATTTGCAATGAGATTTCTAACGAGTTCACACTGGAACTTCGTTAAAAGCCTCGTTCGAATGACACTTCGTTCGAATGAAAATGTCGTTCGAACGAGTTTTGGCGGGAACAGTTAAATGGCAGTTTTAAGCAGTTTTTTCCCACTTTTCCACTTCTTTTCCCACTAACTTTTTGGGCAGTCTTAATAAGTGCGGGAAATAACTTTTTCCACTTAACTTTTTCATATCCTACAACCTCCAAGAGACAGTTTGAGAGAATATTTCCAAAAAAAAAAGTTCATTGTTTAAGTGTTGTTGTTTTTCAAGAAAAATCTTTTAAACACTTGTTTCATACCCAAAGTTTGGTTATCCAAGTTTCTTTATATATATACATTGCTTGGAGTATTTGGCACTGGTTTACTCTACATATTGAAGAGTTCGTTTGGGCTTGCTTCTACATCCCACAAAGAAGAAGAAGTTTGCGTTGTTTTACCCACTTGGAGAAAGGCTCCTTGTTCGGGTGGCGGTGACCATAAAAAGTTCGATCGGTGGATTTCGAGATCGTGGTGGAGCTCCATGATTATTCACTAGGCGGAGGTGTATATAAGAAGGAGCGTCGGGGCTTGATAGGGATCGAGTCGAGTGTTGTAAGTCTTCTGTCTTGTAATTGTAAAACCATACTTAGTGGATTTGAAGCTAGGGTCGTCCGAGGTTTTTTTCCGTTGTGGGTTTTTCCTCGTACACCGCGGCGTAGTGATTCATTGTTTATTTTATCTTTCGTAATACTCATCTAGAACGCATGCTTAGGTAAAAAGATAAAATTTGGTTTAATCACTACTCGTTTAATTTGGTGCTAAATAAATATTGGGTAATGTGAAGTTAATTCAAGTCAATAATTTAATTTGGTAAAATTGGTTTGGCCTAATTTGGTAAAAATAGAAAATATGACTTAAGAAAATTTTCTAGGACTTTGATTAATTTGGTTTAAGTGAAATTAACATATGTGTGCGTTCAATTTAATTTCACGTGGTTTAATTTTAATTTGGAAAGAAATTAAAATTTATTATTTAATTTGAACCATCATCTTACGCTTTCGAATATTTATAAAAGGAAATTACTTTTTGTGAAGTAAAGATTTTGAATTTAAAAAATTGGGGGCCTCCCCATCCTTTTCAAAAAGTGGTATCAAAGCCGGAGCACTAGTTTATCGCGTCAAAGATCCATTTTTCGGCTTTTACAATTTTTGTGATCTTTGTATATTTAAGTGGTTCAATTTTTACTCACTCTCAATTTTTTTTGTATCTCTCGATGGGACACCTTAATGATAATTTATCCATTTCTAATGATAATGAAGTTTTTGCTATTCGTGAGGAATTTAATGAGCTTAATAAGTGTAATAAAAAATTAAGAGAATTAAATTTGAGATTTGCAAAAAGAATTAAATTTCTTGAAAATGAAAATTCTTGTTTTAAAACTTAAGTTGAGTTTTTGCAAATCTCCCTAACTCAAAAAAGATATTTTTCGTGAAAAGCTCATGGACTTAAATCACAATTTTAATATTTTAGAAAAGTCCAAGAAAAAGAGTGATAGTCGAGAAAAGACTCTTAGGGACAAGTTTGCTCACATTGAGGGAGAGCGTGATAACCATCTAGGAGTTATAGAAAATTTAAAGAAGGAGTCCTGTAAATTTGAGGAGTCTAATTTATTACTTGAGTTCCGAAATTTTAAAAATAAAAAATGATTTACAAGACTCGAGTAGTTGTAGTAATGGTTCTAGCACATCTTGTTCAAATACTTTCGTTGCTAAAGCTAAAACCATTGTTTATTTTAGAGGGTCAACTTTATCCAAGGACTTTAGAAAAGGTTACACCGTAGGTATCATTCCTCGTATTTTCACATGCTTGCATTGTGGTGGGAAAGGTCACCTTTTTTTTATTTTTTTTATTTTATGTACGCAAATATTAAATGGTTACCTTAATATTTTTTGAATAAAGTTTAGGAAAGGTCACCTTAGGTCATTTTGTTTTGATCTTAAAAGAAGTTCTAGGAAGTCTATGTCTAGCATTTCATTTGTTTTCAAATCCCATCATTTTAAATATACATCTATATGGGTTCGAAAATCATTTTTAGACGCGCTAGATATTAGATTTGTTGATTCTCATTTGCTTTCACATAAAACCTCTCTTGCTAAATTCAAAGGTTGAATGTGTTAGTTTTGTTTGCATACACTAGCTTTTTGTGCTTCATATTATATATCATTGATAGGTGTATGCATGTTTAGTCATTTTTTAGTCATTGCTCTATTTCATATCTCATGCTAGAAATCATGACTTGTTTATCTTTTGTATTATATTTATTTTGTTTGCATTAAATGAAAAATATAAAAAGATTTTTGTTTATCATTTGGGTTTTTATCTCTTGGTAATTTAAGCTTAATGAAAAATTCAAATGATTTTTTGTGTGTCTTTTGAGTATATATTTTTATTTTTGGTTAAAAATTTCAAAAACTCAAAAAGATTTTCTTTTGTGTGTATTTTAGTTTGACACCCTTTATGTGGCATATACTTGTGTTTGAATCCCATCTTTTACGCTCCCATGTGTCTATAACTTTTAGTTTAGATTGTCAATCCTTGTTATGTTCTTTACCACGCTTACATGGAGTAGTTGGATTTTGTGTTTATATAATGGATTCTATTTTTATATGCCTCTATTCACACATGCACGAGCTCTTTTGAAATTTAATCGTCACATGTTATATTTGAGCTTTGTGAGGTGTTATCCTACCAATCTTGTCATCTACATATTTGTGACCTAGGATGACTAGTGCATGTCAAAATCCGTTGCATGTGTGATTTGTGTGAGAAATATAAAATGATAAATATAAATGTGCACGGGGAAGGGCTCCGAAAGGATTTATTATCCTTTGTGAATAGTAATCCACCGTTTGTTTGGACCTAAAAGAAATACGTGGTCCAAAGGCCTAAAAATAGAATTATGGCATTAAAAAGAAAAATAATTGCCAAGGCCTATGTTTGATTGATATATTCATTCAAAATTAATATATGCTTATTGAGGGAGATTGGATGGTATGTCAACGGTTTGCACAATGTCCGTTTATCCTAGTTGCGTTTTCAATGTCATGACTCTATTGGTTTGTAGAATCATCAACATTCTAGGCTTGTATGCATTGTGTATGTTTGTTCATTGAGCTCAATCTATATTGTCACATGAGGTTATATTCAAATGTGATGAAGTTTGCAATCAATTGAAACCTACATGAACATGTTTTAAGTGATTGGGTCTAAATTTAATTGTTACTAGTTCACACCCCAACACTTTCGTTTCCATATGACACATTTTTTCCATACGAGTGTGAAAATCTTATCTTTGTTTTGTGTCATTTTGGTGTTTATATCTATATGTGTGTACTTATGCTTAGCTTGTATCTATTGTGTATACATATATATGATATTTTGTTTAAGTCTTTGACATATTTAGTTAGTCCATTTATGCTTCAATTCATAATTGGTTCCTTGTTTGTTGCGTAATTTGTTTGATATCACATACTTAGAATCTTATTTGTCAATTTGGTATCATTTGTTTTCGCATCATAGTTGGTATTCATTTGTATGGATTAGTTATATTTTTGTTGCCTATGTGCTTTAATGTTCTCATCACTTTATGCACTAATGCATGTTTAGTTTGTTATCCCATTCTATTTATCCCTTGTTTAGTTTAAGGGGTGTATTTTCTTTAATTGGGGAAGATAAGTTAATGTTTTTAATTCTTTAGCCTTTGTCTATTCCTGAACAAAGAGGGGGAGAATGATAGGGGAGAAATGGTATATATTCCTATTATTATCGTATCTTAGTTTGGGGGAGATTTATCTTATGGGGATACGTCTTTCTAAGTAGGTCATTTGTTTGATAAAGGGGAGAATTAATTAAAGGGAGTAATTATTTTAATTGCATTTAATATTTTGATATTCCCTATGCGTTTAATAGTTTGCTTAAGTGTGCTGGAATTCTTCTTAATAGCAACGTTCGTCATCGGGCAAAGATATTGATCCTTGGGTTGTTTGAGTCAAGCATTGTAATTTTATTTTAGGTGGGACATTTTTGTCAGTCTAGTAGAGCTTAACGGCCCTTTAGGACTTTTGTTTAGTTTTTGTCCCGGAATAGCCAAGGGGGGAGATTTGTAAGGACACAAATTTTCAATTGAGTCCTTTGTAGTTTTGGCTCAATTCCGAAAAAAACGTTTGAGTCATTGGATAGAGTTATTGATCATCCTTCAAGCCTATGACATACTAAAGTTGAAGACGTAGCGGTTAAGATATTAAAGCTTCATCAAATGCCGAGTTTATTGTGCCTCGTTTCTACGTCATCAACAATGTTTCGTTTACTCCTAAGGTATGAATGCATTTTAATATATATATAGGAGCTTGGAACATTTTATATTAGGTGTAGTTTGTTTAAAACTGTTGTTTATTTTCAAAAAGATTTTACTAAAACTTTAAAATAAAATATATAAAGTTTCTGGGCTAAAAATATAAATTTTAACTTTCTGGAAATTCGTTCGAACGAGTTTGTCGTTCGAACAATAATGTTGTTCGAACGAGTTTGCCAACGAGTTCCCACATTGGCCACTGGAATGTCATTCGAAGTGTCGTTCAAACGAACATGATGTTCGAACGAGACTTCTAACGAGTTCACACTGGAACTTCGTAGAAGCCTCGTTCGAACGAGACTTCGTTCCAACGAAAATGCCGTTCGAACGAATATTGGCGAGAACAGTTAAATGGTAGTTTTAAGCAATTTTTTCCCACTTTCCCACTTCTTTTCCCACTAACGTTTTGGGCAGTCTTAATATGTGCAGGAACTAACTTTTTCCACTTAACTTTTTCATATCCTACAACCTCCAAGAGAGAGTTTGAGATCATATTTCCAAAAAGAAAAAGTTCATTGTTTAAGTGTTGTTTTTCAAGAAAAATCTTTTAAAGACTTGTTTCACACCCAAAGTTTGTTTATCCAAGTTTCTTTATATATATACATTGCTTGGAGTATTTGGAACTGGTTTACTCTACATATTGAAGAGTTCGTTTGGGTTTGCTTCTACATCTCACAAAGAAGAAGAAGTTTGCATTGCTTTACCCACTTGGATAAAGGTTCCTTGTTCGGGTGGCGATGACCATAAAAAGTTCGATCGGTGGATTCTGAGACCGCGATGGAGCTCTGTGGTTATTCGCTAGGCGGAGGTGTATACAAGAAGGAGCGTCGGGGATTGAGAGGGATCGAGTCGAGTGTTGTAAGTCTTCTGTCTTGTATTTGTAAAACCATACTTAGTAGATTTGAGGCTAGGGTCGTCCGAGATTTTTTTCTATTGTGGGTTTTTCCTCGTTCATCGCGGCGTAGTGATTCATTGTTTATTTTATCTTTCGCAATACTCATCTAGAACGCATGCTTAGGTAAAAAGATAAAATTTGATTTAATCACTACTCGTTTAATTTGGTGCTAAATAAATATTGGGTAATGTGAAGTTAATTCAAATCATTAATTTAATTTGGTAAAATTGGTTTGGCCTAATTTGGTAAAATTGGAAAATATGACTTAGGCCAATTTTCTAGGACTTGGATTAATTTGGTTTAAGTGAAATTAACATATGTGTATATTTAATTTAATTTCACGTGGTTTAATTTTAATTTGGAAAGAAATTAAAATATGTTTTTTTTTAATTTGAACTATCATCTTGCGCTTCCGCATATCTATAAAATGAAATTTCTTTTTGTGAAGTAAAGATTTTGAATTTAAAAAATTGGGGGCCTCCCCATCCTTTTCAACAGTTTTCATATTGAAAATTAATAAAATTAAAATAAGACTTTAAATTATTTTGACACTTAGCTTAATTATTTAGGGTGTTTAAATTGGAAATATTTATTTTGCGACAGTGATGCTGAGAATGAACCAACCGTTCACCTTGATTTTAATTAATAAAGGACTGATTACCCAGTATTTAATTAGGCGGGGTGTCACATAATCTTTCCTTAGCATTATTATTACTCATTCACTAAGTAATATTTAATATGAATAAATATTAACCCTTATCTCATTAATTAATATTTATTTTACCTGATTACTTTTCAAATATAATTTAATTAATCCCAATTAATTCTCAATATAAAAATCAATAAAATTATGGGGTGTTACATACACACCGATCGAGAAGTGGTAGGTAAAGTCTCAACCGATCAGCTGGTCTCCCTTGATGCTCAAACCCTTTCCTTGGTAAGTTATTGTATTATGTTTGGATTTTTACTTCTTTAGAAATGTATGTTGTGCTAACTTTCTTGGTCAGCTTTTATCTTACAGTTCCTAGTGGACTTTGTTGACATTATGAACAAAAAGGCTAACCAGGACAAGGTCAATACCGACTTGGACCGCGCTCTGAACGAGTCCCATAAAACTATGAAGGATGCTGAAAAGACCCACAGTGTTGTAATAAGGGATAAGGACTTGGAGTTGACTAAACAAGAGTCTAATATCGAGTAGCTAGAGAAGGTTGTTGAAGATTCTGTGTAATCCTTATCTACTGCCTTAGAGGCTAAGGACAATGCCTATAATTAAAGGTAGGATGATGTCTTTTGTTAAGACAAGAAGTAACTAGACTTTATCGTCTTGTCTTCTTTTGAGAAGGGTTAGGATAAAGCCTTGGTTGAAACCAGGGTCGCCCTGACGACGAGAAAAATCTAGGTTCTCCCCCAAACTTAGAGGAGGAAGAATGTG
The DNA here is from genome assembly GCA_949130495.1 of Sambucus nigra. Lineage (NCBI taxonomy): Eukaryota > Viridiplantae > Streptophyta > Magnoliopsida > Dipsacales > Adoxaceae > Sambucus > Sambucus nigra. The sequence goes on from OX422211.1 coordinate 239,050,007, forward strand.
TAGCAGCATGTGCCAACTAGGGGAAGAAGGGTTCCGATTAAGAAAAAGAGTCCACGGACTGTAAAAATGGGGTCCCTTTGAGTGTGTGTACTTTGGGTGAAAATAATTTTTCAGAAACTTTTTCTCAATTTTTATTATGCACCAATTTTGTGAACCAATTTTAACTAAGCCAATTTTATCTTATCAATCCGTAAACATGAATTTAGTGATATAAGAAAGATAAAGTAAATAAATCTCACAAAACATGCTGATGTACGAGGAAACCACTAAGGGAAAATACCTCGGACGGCCTAGGCCAGATAATCACTATGATAAGAAAATTACAAATGAAGAATTACAATCTTACTCAACGACTCTGTATTGCCCCGTCTCGGATTTTGGGTCATCGTTCGATCAACCCACATTGATTCAGGGAGCTAAAGGGGGAAGGGGAAAGTTTAATAAATTTTTAAATAAGATAATCCTTAGTATGCCTTTAGTTTAACGAAATGTAAAGTCTCACTTTTATAGTTTTTAAAAAAATGATCACTTTATATGTATATTTAAATTGCAACATTGTTTATGAAATCAAGTTAACTCATCATACCATTTAGACTGGAAATAAATAACCATCCTGAATTATTACATATAATGGCCAAAGGTCCGAATAAAAGTTTAAATGTAAATTGTGCATGGTACTAGGAGAATGTTGTTTGAAAAGCAAGTACAGAGCATTCTACTAACGACGGTTGCCCTCTGGGGCTTTACTCGAGTCTTAACCAGCATTCCTATTGGATAAACCTGGGTGGGGGTGGGTATTTTGACATAGCAAGTAGGGGTAAGCGACACTTAATAGAGTGGGAAGTATTAATCTATATGTTTTCATAATAATTCTACACATATATCTTATGAATCATTTAGGGATAAATAAATAATGAAAGTTTAACTAGTACTAATGCAACTACATGTAATGAACTTGAGAGGTGAGATCACATCCACACTTAGTTAGTATTACTACCCATTTAAGAACCAGGTATTTCATTTATTTTTACATTATACCCTTTTAATCTCACTAGTCACAATTACATTAGGTTGTACTACCTAAATTACAGGTACAATTGCCCCTTTACACCTTTGTCATATTTATTGGAATTACTATTAACCACGTGCTTTAACAAGCTCTACACCGCCGACAACGCCACCATATGCTCTGGCCAGTATTTTAGGGCTTTTCACCTAAGGGATTCGAGACCTTCTTACTTTATCCCAGTGCCATTCGAGTCTGATTCAATGTGTTTTAACATTTTATCTAATGTACACGTCATACCACCCTTTTACCATTTTATTTCCTCATTATATGGTTTAATTCATTTGCTCAACTGCTAGGGTTTCTTATTCATTTAAAAATCGCTACTTTTCCCTTTAGACGTGATTTTTGTAAAGAAATATACTCGATGTCATTATGGCACTAGAACTTAACTTTTCTCTCCCAAACATCATTTCTATGATTTGTTATCAAAAATCATGTTATCATTTTATGTTATGCTTCATAAAATATAGTCATTCATTCAAGACCATCTCTGACCAAATGTTCATGACTTTACCGTATTATGTTAAGTGACCCATATATTATTTTCATTTATTCTGTCAATATTCATCTTATTTTAGCCCTGTTTTTCTTTACATTGATTCCTTTCATCATAAAACCCATTTTATCATCATGCTTAGACAAGTCTAACTTATCCACATTTACCTTAATACAAGATTCTACATGTGTGGAAGAGAATATTTCAACCTAGAAGTATCTCATGCATGCATTTATTCTACACAACAATAGCTATATAGTGATGATGCTGGAAATAACACCACCATATTAAGGTGTTGGAAAGCTCAAACAGGTATAAAAATGGCAGCACATAAGCAATATAAATGTAGAATGAGATGAGGAGAAGAGGAGAAAGACATCAATATAAGTGGTTCAACCAATTTAGGCCTATGTCCACTGTGCAGGTGAGTGATCTTCACTATAAAAGAATGGCACTAATGGCCTTGTGATACAATACTCACACTCTCTCTCTACAATATATTTTGACAGAGATTCCGCTAGGGTTTGTAATAAGACATCCCCTTCAAGGAAGAGGATAAATGGTATATATAGTGCTTAGGGGGTGTAGTGTTCCCCCCAAGCATGCAATGAGCGTGTGTTGGATGATCTAACCCATCTCACGTGGACACCTGGATGTGCCACATTCAGATCATAATGACCAAATATTCCCTCACGTGAGGGAATAATCCAGTTATAACAGTTTTGTCCATATGTTCCTGGCTTCTTTCTATTTGTATATGCTCGGACTGGTGACATCATCTGCTGGAACCTCGGCCTATCCGGGGATGAGGTTGATGACTCCGACAGGACCATTGGGCCTTCAACTACAAGTAGAACCTCGGCCAAGCAGACCAATCGACATTAGTAACCGACCTCATTTGTACTATCGACTGAAGTAGAGTCTGTGATTAGTCCCAGTTGAACCCGTAAAGATGTTGCTATCCTCGGCTATTGCCCAGCTGAGGTTGATGTATGTGACTCTGACCTTACTAAGTATGACCTTCCTGTTGACTAGTGGGGCTCTTCTGACGACTCGTCCATGAGTAGGACGACGTTATTGCTAAGAGAATGAGGGTGCACTTTGGTCATATCAATCACCCCTATCCCTTATCCTTCTATGTGAATAGGTGGCTGAGGGGTACTATGCTCGGCTGATGAATGGACACTTCCAAGTATTTGGTGACATGGGAATTGTAATTGGGACACATGTCGTTAATTGAACTAGTTGGCGTCTACCCCAAGGTAATGCATGATGTGGCTGCATATTTAGGGTTCCAAGGAGAAATGATGAGGTGCCTTGGACTTCGTGCGTAATCATTGCATTAGTATTTAAACCCTTTTCTTTTTCTTTTTCACTTTCTTCCCCAATTTGTTTACCGCTTTTGTGTTTTGTGCAAAAACTTCAACCCTCCATAGCTTACCTTCCATTTCACCTACACACGCACGCTTTTCAGCCTTACGCCTTCTTCTTCCAATGTCTATTTCCACTCAGGTATTGCCCTCTACCTTTGATTTCCATTGTTGGTTTTTGGTTTTCTTTATGTAGCTTTTTCGGTGAGTTTTCTACTCTTTCCAGTGATCCTTTCCTTCACTGTTTAGGGGTTTTAGGGCTAGGAGATTGGTTTCGGGGTAGTTCTTAGGCTTTACCTGGTCGTTCTGAGGGTAAGTTAGGCCTTGTTGGTTGATTTTTTGGTTTTTCGATGAGTCTCCGGTCACCATCTCTAGTGAGCTTCCCACCATTGTTATTGGTGTTCATATAAAACCCTTTCAAATTCCAAGTGTTTGATCTTTAACATAACTGTCAACAATTATTTGTTATTAGTTCAACTTGTCAAGTGTGGTCTCATATCTCAAATGTAGGGGTGCAACCGGTACGGGTTTTAATGTACCTTACCGTTTTGGACCGAGGAAAAATGGTTTTGGTTTCATATTATGAAATACCGGAAATCGATTTTACCGAAATCGAAAATACCGTAAAAAAATTGGTTGGTTTTGGTTTTTAGATATAAAAAACTGATTTACCGAATTTATCGTATCGACTTATCGTACCGAATTTACCGTACCAAAATTACCAAGTTTATCGTACCAAAATACTGTACCAAACTTACTGCATATTACCATATCAATTGCCAAATAAAATTTATATTTAAAAAAATATAAATTCCTAATTATCAAGTCCCTTTATTTTTTTAAACCAATCTCATCCATTCATTTCCCTTACTATAAATTCCACTAAACCCTAAACTTAAACATAAAAATCAGTCGCTCCCGCTCACACACAACAAATTAGAAATCTCTCTCTCGTTTAAGAACATATAACTTCTTCTCCAAAGCACACACACATGTTGGTAACTTCTTCTCTAAAACTTAAAAACAAACCTATACTTTTTTTTTCTTATTCAGAAGAACTTGTACCAGTTGCCGCAACAGGTAGTTGCGTTTGTGGATGGAATAATACATGTTATTTTGCATTTGTGGCTGGAATAATTTGTACTTGCTATTTTGCATTTTTAGCCGAAAAAATACTAGATGGATGAAAAATTGATAAGCGTGTATTGTAATTTTTAATTTTGAGCTTAACGTGTATTGATATGGATTGGACGCAATTAACTATGAAATTTAGTTTGTTTCTTCACGATCTTTATTTTATTTTTGGTACAATTTGTATTATATTTTAGTTTTAAGTAATGCATTAAATCGATTAAATGAGTTTAAGATTTTACCAAAATCATATTATCAAAATACTAGATTTACCGAGTGCATAAACCGATATGAAATTTTGGTATTTATCGAGAAAAAATGAATTGAAATCGAAATTATCGAAACCAAAAATAATCGAAAAAAACCAAAAAAAAATGAAAAATCGATCGGTTTGGTTTTGGTTATTATTTTGATGTACCGATCGGTAAATTGGTACGGTACAATTTTACCATTTATATTGTGGTTCTGGTATTGGTAAAGGGTCGTTACTGACCATACCGTACCGGTTGCACCCCTACTCAAATGCTTCGACCTTTGTATAAACTTGCAGAGGAGTTTCTGAATATAAAAGAGAAGTGTTTTCAAAAAATCCGATAAGTAAAGTTAGCACAAGCCGAGGCTCGTAAGGTCGAAGCTTTCCCTCTTCAACCTATCTTTCCACCTCCTTTGGATGTCTTACACCCTGAGCCTACTGAGGTTTGTGACCCTATGTCAGAGTCGTCTTCTCCAGACCCCATGTCCACCTTTGGGTCTGCCGAGAGTGTGGACTCTTTTCAAGAGGCTATGGACTATTCCCCCAAACAAAATGGAGGGTATTAAGAAGAGAAAGTTTGTTCTCGTGCCTCATCTCCTAAGGACGCTGGTCCTTCGCAACACTTTGCCTCTATAGAAATTTTAGGTCCTAGCGTCGCCTTTCCTCCTCTAATTGATGCCATTCCTCTATCAGCTGCCATAGGGGCTGAAGTCGTAGAGAGGTTTCCTGGTGGTATACCCCCTGATGCTCAGGCCGAGGTTATTATAGAAGACGATGGTGAGGATAGTTAAGTCAATACCTTTATAGTTGCCGAGCATGAAAGCTCAATTTCTGAGTACGACCTTTTAGTCTTCAGACATTTGTATGGCATTCCCTTTTCATTCTCCTTGAGGAAGCCTCTGAAATATGAGAGGGCTTTTGATGGCCGGGAGGGAGAGATCTGCGTCTATGAGCAGATGTTCAAGTTGGGTTTTCGCCTACCCATTCATCCCACCATCCGAGCCATACTTTCATATATAAAACTTGCCCCTTCCCAACTATCTCCTAACGCATGGAGGGTCATGATAGGAGCTATCGTCCTCTGGAAGGTTGTTCATCATACCGACCTTCCAATTAGAGTCTTCATAGGTTGTTATACTCTTTCGTCTGTTAAGAACCATCCAGGCTACTACCACTTTATAGCCCAAAAATCTGAAAATAAGATGCTCCTAGTCACTCAGACTTCAAACCACAACTGGAAACCCTGATACTTCTTTGTGTCGGGTGTCTGGGAATTTGGTCAAAACCAGGCATGTGGAGCCTCTAAAAGGAGGACACCTCTGAGGTGGGCCAAAGCCTCTTTGTTGGCTAAGGCCGACCCTGGGTTAAGTCCTGATAACACCAAAGAAATAAAAAAACCTTCGTACCCAAGTCAAGAATGGTCGTCTCTTCAAGTATGAGCATCTGATGACCCCCTATTATCTTTATCAGACAGGTTTAGGGGGTGGTCCTTTGGAAGAGCTTCGTAAATTTCAAAATTTTATTACCAAGTTATATCTCATAGTTTTATTTATCTGAGCTGCTAACTCCGAGACTTCTCCTTTTACAGAACGACAAGGTGGTATCTCAGACGACCTTTGGGAGATGTCAGTCCCCAATCTTTCCAAGCTCATCGATAGATGAGGTGGTAAGACTGTCCCTCGGCCAGTTCAAACGAAAAAGGGTGTCGACACATCCAAGGTCGATGCTGCTACCAAGAAGAGGAGCTAACAGCTGATTCAGAAATTGCCAAATACAAATACAGCTTTTCTCCCAACACTGGTCGGGAGAGTAGTGGGGGTGATCCCATGTACTTTTTCAATTCCCCCGCTTCAACTAGGCCACCGAAAGCTCAAAATAAAAACTGTGGCATCTCCATCTCCACCGTTAATGCTTTAGCTGCTTGTCTGTCTTAGTTAAAGATCAGTGATAGTGTGATCGGCCATAGTCTGCAGGCCGCTGATGCTATCGATGGGATCATGATTGAGGAAGACAAATGTTTTCTTCAATCTTTAGATGTTCCCTTGCTGGCAGAGTTTGCCCTTTACAGGACAGTTCAGGTACTTTAGTGACTAAACTTTTTTCTTGAAGTGTTGTCTCTGCATTCTTTGAATCATCACTACTCATATGTCTGATTCTTTCCTGCAGGGAGTGTTGTCTCTTCACCGCTTGGTTGACTGGACCTTAAAAAGGATTCCCTTGATCCAAAAGGTTAAGGATGTTGAGAAATTGGACGCTGGGTTGAGAACCGACCTTAAGAAGGTCGAGAAGAACTTGAAGGAGAAAGACGACCAGATTATCCATCTGAAGGAGGATCATACCAAGGCTCTGAAGGCCAAAGATGAGAGCATTCAGACCAAGATTGATGAGGCCATTAAAACTGCATTGGCCGAGGCTGGGGAGAAGATCATTGCCAACTAAAAACCTTCTTATGAGTTTGTAGATTTCAGCTTCAAATATCTCAAGAGGGGCATCAAAGCTTCTAGTAGATGGGCTGCCTTCAAGCACGGAGAGTCAGGGATCTAGTGTCCAGATGACTTTATTGGTCGTGTCTTTACTGACCCTCATCTTGCGAAAGCTCTGAAGGAGGTGGACAATGATGGCGCTGCTCCCGCAGGCACGAGCCCTTTGGATGTCACTGAGACTGAAGACATTTCTAACCCTGAGGACGGGTTCGAAGTCACAGACACTGGAGTTGACAAGACAGTCCTAACTTGTGATGGGTCGGCTCTAGTCGAAGGGCAAATTCATCCATGAGGGTCTCTCTCTGCTTTGTTTTTGTTTTGTGAAGCTTTACTGTAATCCCATCTTTTGTTATGAACTACCATGAGACTCTTTGTAACTCACTTATTACTAATGCGAGTTTAGTTCCATTATGCCTTGTGTCTACTACTGTCTTCTATCAAGATATTTTATCTCGTCATATTAATGATGTTTCATGATGTTTAAGATCTTAGATCAATAAATAAATGGTGTTTCATCTCATAACTCACCAAATTAATGATGTTTAGGGTCTAAGATCACCAAATAAATGATGTTTAGTTTAATAATTCATCGTATTAATGATGTTTAGGGTCTGAGGTTACCAAATAAATGGTATTTAATCTCATAATTCACCAAGATAATGATGTTTATGGTTTGAGATCACCAAATAAATGATGTTTCATCTCATAACTCATCAAATTAATGATGTTTAGGGTCTGAGATCACCAAATAAATGGTGTTTAGTTTAATAATTCACCATATTAATGATGTTTAGGGTCTGAGGTCACCAAATAAATGGTGTTTTATCTCATAAATCACCAAATTAATGATGTTTAGGGTCTGAGATCACCAAATAAATGGTGTTTAGTTTAATAATTCACCATATTAATGATGTTTAGGGTCTGAGATCACCAAATAAATGATGTTTAGTCTCATAATTCACCAAGTTAATAATGTTTAGGGTCTGAGGTCACCAAATAAATGGTGTTTAATCTCATAATTCACCAAGTTAATGATGTTTAGGGTTTGAGATCACCAAATTAATGATGTTTCATCTCGTAACTTACCAAATCAATGATGTTTAGAGTTTGATATCATCAATAATTTGATGTTCAGTCTCATAATTCACCAACTTAATGATGTTTAGGGTCTGAGGTCACCAAATAAATGGTGTTTCATCTCATAAATCACTAAATTAATGATGTTTAGGGTCTGAGATCACCAAATAAATGGTGTTTAATTTAATAATTCACCATATTAATGATGTTTAGGGTCTGAGATCACCAAATAAATGGTGTTTAGTCTCATAATTCACTAAGTTAATGATGTTTAGGGTCTGAGGTCACCAAATAAATGGTGTTTAATCTCATAATTCACCAAGTTAATGATGTTTAGGGTGTGAGATCACCAAATTAATGATGTTTCATCTCATAACCTACCAAATCAATGATGTTTAGGGCCTGATATCACCAACTAATTTGATGTTTAGTCTAATAATTCACCAACTTAATGATGTTCAATTAAATTGTGTTTAGTCTCACAATTCACCACTTAATGATGTTTAGGGTCAGAAATCACCAAATTAATGATGTTTCATCTCATAATTCACCAAATTAATGATGTTTAGAGACTGAGATCACCAATTTCATGATGTTTCATCTAATAACTCACCAAATTAATGATGTTTAGGGTCTGAGATCACCAACTAAAAGGTATTTAGTCCTATACCTCACAAAATTAATGATGTTTAGTAGCTTAGGATAAACTAAAAAAATAAATATCCGAATAAACAAACAACAATATGAGGGAACAACTGATATTCTTATTGATATTCACTCTCTTGGGTCTGATACATGTATTACAATAGGGTGGAGGCAAAAATTTCTAAGCTCATTGGTAATACTTCTTCAGATGATCAGCATTCCAGGGGTTTGAGAAAGGCTCTCCTTCAAGGTTCTCCAGCCGATAGGTTCCTGGTACGACTTCATCGATAACCCTATAAGGGCCATGCCAATTTGGATGGAAATTGTTGGGTTTTTTCCATGTCTTCTTGAGAATCAGGTCTCCCACAACTACCGGCCTCTCTTTCACCCTCTGATTATAAAATTTGGCAGCCCTCTACTGGTAGGCTTCTTGCCTCACCTCAGCATCTTCTCTTCTTTCCTCGATCAGATCAAGATCGAGTCACCTTTCTATCGCATTTCCCTGAGGGTCATACATCCGAATTCTATGAGTAGGGAGACCAATCTCGGTAAGGATGACAACCTTTGAACCATAAGCCAACATAAATGGGTTTCCCTTGTACGAGTTTTTACTGTCATCTTATAAGACCACAGTACAACGTACACTTCTTTAGTCCATCTTCCCTTTGCCTCTTCTATCTTCTTTTTTATCCCATTAAGAATCGTTCAATTTGTAGCCTCGGTTTTCCTATTTTCCTAGGGTCGGCCAGGGGTGGAGAAGTATTATTTGATCCCAATCCTTTCACAATATTTCTCCAAAGATACATTCTTAAATTGAGTCCCATTGTTCGAGATTAAGGTATTTGGGAGTCTATACCTGCAGATGATGTTTTTTCAGATGAACTGGAAGGTCTTATGTTCTGTAATAGTGATCATTGGTTCAGCCTCTACCCACTTAGAAAAATAGTCTATCGCTATAATCAGGTGCCGATAGTTCTTCACTGCCCTAGGTAAAGGTCCTACTAGGTTGATCCCCTATACCGCAAACGGCCAAGGGGAGGTAATGGAGGTCAGAGGTTGATGAGGTTGGTAAGGGATGGTAGAAGACCTTTGACACTTGTCGTATCTTTTAACATACACTCACTACACCTAAAACAACAATTTGGCACACCTCGATATTAAAAATCTGGCACAGCTTAAAACTGTGCCAAAATCTGGCACGGTTTAATAACAATCTCGCACACTTTATAACCGTGCCAAAATTTGGCACTGTTTAAAACCCAAACCAGCCCCCAAACGACCCCGTAAGAGGCACGAACACCTCGCACGGGACCAATGTAACTTGTAGGAACTAATTGCGTAGTCCCGGATATATCGGTTTGTGAATATGACGATAATTTACAAAAATCAACACTTAGACTTAAAAATAAGCCGTTAAAGGGTGAAAACCCAAACCAGCCCCCAAACGACCCCGTAGGAGGCACGAACACCTCACACGGGACCAATGTAACTTGTAGGAACTGACCGCGTAGTCCTGGGTCTCCCGATTTGAGAATATGACGATAATTTGCAAAAATAACACTTAGACTTAAAAGCAAGCCGTTAAAGGGTGAAAATCCAAACTAGCCCCCAAACGATCCCGTAAGAGGCACGAACACCTCGCACGGGACCAATGTAACTTGTAGGAACTGACCGCGTAGTCCCGAGTCTCTCGATTTGAGAATATGACGATAATTTATAAAAATCAACACTTAAACTTAAAAATAAGCCGTTAAAGGGTGAAACCCCAAATCAACCCCCCAAACGACCCCGTAAGAGGTACGAACACCTCGCACGAGATCAATGTAACTTGTAGGAACTGACCACGTAGTCTCGGGTCTCCCGGTTTGTGAATATGACGATAATTTATAAAAATCAACACCTAGACTTAAAAACAAGCCGTTAAAGGGTGAAAACCCAAACCAGCCCCCAAACGACCCCGTAAGAGGCACGAACACCTCGCACGGGACCAATGTAACTTGTAGAAACTGACCGCGTAGTCTCGAGTCTCCCGGTTTGTGAATATGATGATAATTTGTAAAAACCAACACTTAGACTTAAAAATAAGCCGTTAAAGGGTGAAAACCCAAACCAGCCCCCAAATGATCCCGTAAGAGGCACGAACACCTCGCACGGGACCAATGTAACTTGTAGGAATTGATCGCGTAGTCTCGGGTCTCCCGATTTGAGAATATGATGATAATTTTCACTCCTATATGTAATTTTTTAGTTTGAGTAAATTTTTTTTTGTAAATTATTGGTTTACTAATATCGTATCTTTTTTGTATCCTATTTTTTTTTGCGGGATAACAGTTTATCATTGGTATTTATTCACGTGGAACACACAGAGAACTCAACGGTTTACAACAAGGGGTTTATTCATGATTCCGTTTTTTGTGTTATGGCCGTGCGGGCTTTTGTAGTTTTATTGTTAACTTTTATGGCCGTGCGGGTTTTTGTAAGTTAATTGTTATATTTTGTGGCCGTGCGGGCTTTATTTTAGGCAGGTTTTGTATTAGCAAATTTTGGAATGTCCTGAAAATAGAGGAAACTCTGCCCAATTTTTTTTTGGCCTGTGAACTATTAAATACTTGTAATATTTTGAAGTTTGTATCCATTAGTTTATCAGCAACGTGCAATATTTTTAATTTGTGAATTTTTGTGCTTTCAAATAATTAATTTTTTTTTTCTTTTTATAAAAAAATTTGGCACAGTTCAAAACCGTGGCAAAAGTGTATCATATTTTGGCACGGTTTTGAGCTGTGCCAAATTTTTTTAAACTATGTTGAATCTGGCACAGTTAAAAACTGTGCCAAAAGTGTGCCAGAAATATCAAATTCTGGCACGGTTTAAAAGTGTGTCAAAAGTATTCCTGTTTGGTCAAATCTGGCACACTTTTGAGCCGTGCTAGAAAAAAATGGCCATTTTGGAACACCTGATTCTGGCACAGTTCAAAACCGTGCCAGATTTGATCTGGCACAGTTTTAAACCGAGCCAGATTCCTGTTTTTGGTGCAGTACTGCAGTATAGTTGGCCAAAGTCGGCTGCCAATACCCCTGAGTAACAATCCTCTTAGCCAATGACCTTACCCCAATATGACTAGAGCAAGAGCCTTCGTGCACATCTTGAAGGATATATGGTACCTCAGATGGATGGACACATCTGAGTAAAGGAAGCAAAAACCCTTTTTTGTACAAAATGTCCCCTATTAAAGAGAACTTTGCAGCTTTCTACCTTATTTTCTTCTCTCAACTTTTGATGTTAGCAACTCCCCCTCTCGAATGTATCTGATGAGAGGGTCCATCCATGAGGCTCACCTATTTACATTCAAACAAGATTCAGATGCACTAGCTTCTTCTTCAATGGTCGACCTAAATAAGATTTCCACTAGCAATGTTCTTCTGATGTCAGTTCTTAATTCTGAGGCTAGCCTCACAAGTGCATTGGCTTGGCTATTATCTAGTCGAGGTATCCTCTTCAGCTTTACCTCTTTAAAACTTTTCAACATCAATCTTACTTTTTCCAGATATTTAGCCATTCTCTCATCTTTGGCCTCATATACTCCTAAGATCTGATTTACCACCAGTCTTGAATCACTATGTACTAGGAGTTATCCGAAACTAAGAGCTCGGGCCAAGGAGAGACCTGCTATCAGAACTTCATATTCAAATTCATTATTGGAGGCCTTAAAGTTAAACCTCAGAGCATACTCAATGGTTGTGCTGTCTGGTGCCGACATTATCAATCCAGCACCATTTCCATTCTCACAAGAGGATCCATCAACAAAGAGGTTCCATACAACATCAGCCTCCGAGAAGTTTCCCTCTGACAGGGATCCTAGTTTGAAGAGATATCTCCCCTCTTCATTTTTAGACACCTTCCCTCTTGATGTGCATGTCTCGGCCTCGTCCAAGGCTGGGCAGAGAGGTCTTCCTTACAGACTATCTGCCTTCTTAAATTTCTCATTTTTAGCCTTGGACTCATCCCAAGCGAACTCGGCCACGAAGTCTACCAATGCATGTCCTTTTATTGCCACCATCAGCTGGTAGACATTGTCAAACTCTCCTAGCTCAATTTCCCTCTCCCTGATTTCTTAGGTTCTTGGATGACTTGTCTCAGTGGTGAGTCAGTGAAGATGACCATTGAGTGAGCTTAAAAGTACGGTTTCATATTTCTAGAAGCGTCAATAAGAGAATAAGTTAACTTCTCCATCCTAGGATACCTCTGCTTTGATCCTTGGAGTGCTTTGTTGTTGAAATATACTGGATTTTGTACCCCATCCTCTTCTCTCACAATAGCAGCGCAAATAGCCAACTCTGAGATGGATAAGTACACATATAATTTTTCACCCTGGATTGGTCGTGACAAAAGCAAGGGAGAGCCGAGGTAGGACTTTATCTCTCTAAATGCCTTATCATACTCCTCATTCCATTTGAAAGATTTTCTAAGAATTTTGAAAAATGGAAAACACTTATCTATGGCTCTGGAGACAAACCTATTTAAGGCAGCCACTCGTCCAATAAGACTCTAAATATCTTTGATGGTCTTGGGGGTCTTCATCTTTAGCAAAGATTTTATCTTCTCTGGATTAGCCTCTATACCTCTTTGATTGACAATAAAACCCAAGAACTTTCCATCTTTGACACAAAAAATTCATTTAGTCGGGTTAATCTTCATTCTGTACTCATCCATCGTATTAAAGGTTCTTTCAAGGCCATCCAAATGAGTGTCGACCTTCAGACTCTTGGTCAATATGTCATCAACATAAACCTCTATGGACTTTCCAATCTGATCTTTGAACATCTTATTTACTAGATGTTGATACGTGGCCCCAGCGTTCTTCAGGCTGAATGGCATGACCTTATAACAATATGTTCCCTTGTCTGTGATGAAGGCTATTTTCTTTGAGTCGATCGAGTCCATGAATATTTGGTTGGAACCAGAGTAAGAATCCATGAATCTCATCAACTCATGACCCATCGCATCTACCATCTGATCAATCCAAGGGAGAGGGAAGCTGTCCTTGAGGCAAGATTTGTTCAGGTCGGTGAAGTCTACACACATCCTCCACTTTCCATTGGCCTTGGGCACAATCACTGTATTGCATAGCCATTCAGGATATATGACCTCTCTAATGAACTCAGCCTTTTCAAGCTTTTTAACCTCGTCCCTTATAACATTATATTTCTCCCGGGAATAAATCCTCCTTCTTTGTTTAACTGGATTTGCATCTCTTACCACGTTGAGCTTATGACACATTATCTGAGGATCAATGCCTGGCATGTCTGCATGTCTCTAATCAAAGATGCTATGTCTTCTCCTCAGTAACTTGATCATCTCGTCTTTGATCTCTAGATTTAAGGCTTTACTGACCTGGATGGTTTTTTTTACTCATCCTCATTGAGGACGATGGATTCTACCTCTTTCGTGGCTTACCCTTTATTGAGCTTCATCTCATCTCTAGGATCAAGGGTGTCAATGTTATAAGTGGTGGTTTCCTTCTTGTGTTCTTCTCTCTCCTCAACCGAATTAAAGTAGCATTCTCGTACCGATGTTTGGTCACCCTGAACTTCTTCTACTCTATAAGAAGTCTGGAATTTTATCATTTGGTTAATCGTTAAAGGCACGGCCTCAAATTCCTTGAGGGCTACTCATCCCAATATGAGATTATAAGCTGAAAAGACATTCTCATCCATAAAAAAAGTTAATTTTTCTGGTTAGTCACTGGGGCCACTTGTCCCCCATTCTTACATCCATCTCGTACATTCCCAAGGGATGAAATTTCTCCCCACTGAATCCTATTAGGTGATGATGGTACGGTATGAGCATGACTCGGCTAAGTCCCAATCCCTTGAAACATGGCTAGAAGATGATATCTACCGAGCTTCCCTCGTCAACTAAGATTCTCGACTACAAGGGTCGTCATGTGGAACTAAGATACCCTTAAAGTCTAGTCTTTAAAAGTAGACTACAAGGGTGTTCATGTCCACTTTCTTCCTCTTATCTGATTTAACATCAATGGATCCCGAGTGCATAACCTCGACCTTTGTTATTGCCTTTGCCTCAGCCACATGGGCTTTACGGTTGACCATTTTCGAGACTCCTCCATCTAGGCCACCACAGATCATTCCTACCCCAAATGAGATCATGTTAAGCCTCTTCACTAAGACATTGTCATCCTTTAGTGGAAGATCTGGATCATCACTGTCATCATTTGAAGGATCATCTCGTCTGGTCGGGCCATCTTTTCAACATTTATCATCATTTTTCCTCTTTTTAGGGTCAACTCGGCTACCCTTTGAAGCGCCTTTTTCCACATACTTTCTCAATTTTCCAGCCTTTATCATTTTCTCAATCTCGTCCTTCAATGCAAAGCATTTGTCAGTTAATTGGCCGAGGTCTTGGTGGAATTCACACCATAAGTTCTTGTTCCTCTTATGGGGAAGAACTCTTAATTTTTTAAGCCACTTTAAAGACGATCACTCTTTATCTCATTTAAGATGTGCTCATAACTTACAGTTAACGGAGTGCAGTCTGCAAACTTATTATCTATCGACCTTTTATTCCCATCTTTATTCTTTTTCTGAAGCTTATTCCACTGCCACTGCCTTTGTCATCCTCATACTTAGAAGCCATTGCCTCTTTAGCATTCATAACTTTACCAGCTATTTCAAGCAACTCGGCCATTGACTTAGGAGGGTCTTCAGTAATATTCCACAATAACATTCCCTTCTGGAGGCCTCCTATGAGGTCTGCCATAGCTATGCTTTCCTCGTAGTCTTCCACTTCCAACTTCTCTTTGTTGAACCTCGTGATGTAATCTCTTAGGCTCTTATTCTTCCCCTGTTTGACATAAATAATATGAGTATTATTTTTCTAAGGTCTGACCCCAAAGAAAAAATTATCGATAAATCGCTCAACCAACTATTTGAAGCTCTCGATAGAATTCTTAGGAGGTAAAGTAAACGAAACGTGTGCAGCCCCGATCAAAGTGCTTGAAAAAGCACGGCATCTCATCTCATCTGAGATGGAGTAGATATCGGCTGTCGATTGGTACATTTCAATATGATGGATAGGATTAGTTCTTCCATCATATCTGGGAGTCACTACAAGCGGCTTGAAATTACCTGGGGTTGGGACAATCTTTACAACGAAGGCTGAACCCGTTGAGTACCCCTTCTGTAGAGGGTCTCGGCTCTTCAAAATGTCTCCAATATTGTCTTCAAACCTTTGAATTGAATCATTCCATGGTTTCGCAATGTCAACCTAGATAATTTTATCCCCTGCCACTTCCAATGGATGTACCAAGGGTTCTCCTTCATCTGACCTTCGTCAGCCATTAACTTCCTCATGACCCCCGTTTCGGCCATGATGTGGTCAACCATGCTGAGGCCGATAGTCAGCCCCTTATTTTCTATACCCTTCAAGGCTTCTTTACCTCGTCAATCTCTCCCTTAGGTCATTGACGAGGCCGAGCCTTTTAAATGCTGACCCTCTGCTCAAACGATCAAATGCTGAGCTTCTAGGGCAATCCTCGGGGTTATATCTCTTACATCATCCCCGGATCTCTTGGAGGGGTCGTATAATATTATTAGAAATCTTATATGGCTCCCAATATTCTATCGGAGCATCATCAGCCTCCACATCGTCATACTGGTCCTCAGGGCAAGGGTGTCCTTGCCGCCAAGGCATAAACGCCTAGGGTCAGCAACATCCCTCTGTCGCTGGGGAGGAGGCAGATCTTTGCGTGGTGACTAGGGTGGTCCCCTGGCCTCCTGGTGCTATTCTTATGTAGCTGCCGGATTGATCATCTCCGGTGAGATTCCTGGTGGCCTCCTCATCACATTTTGGCTGAGTGCAGCGAACTACTCCTATATCGCTTGTTGGTTGGCCACCAGGGATTTTAAGGCTACGGCCACCTCATCCATCTCGGATAGAGGTGGTGCATGACTGGAACTAGGTCCTCTACCACCTTCTAGTGGAGGAGGTGGTGGCAATTCAGGTGCCATTTGTTTCCTAGAAAACTGAGCTTTGATTTAGAAGACTTGAGAGCTTTTGGACCTTGCAAGACCTCTTTCAATGGCGAAACAATTCCACATAAGGGGGAGGACTCGTTCACCACCATAGATTTTAGCGAGTCCAAGCTATAAAAAGGAAGAGATGATGCTTCTCGTTCCCACGGACAGTGCCAAACTGATGATGCTGGAAATAGCACCACCAGATTAAGGTATTGGAAAGCTCAAATAGGTATAACAATGGCAGTACATGAGCAATATAAATGTAGAATGAGGTGAGGAGAAGAGGATAAAGACATCAATATAGGTGGTTCAGCCAATCTAGGCCTACGTCCACTGTGCATGTGAGTGATCTTCACTATAAAAGAAGGGCATTAATGGCCTTGTGATACAATACTCACACTCTCTCTCTACTGTATATTTTGACAGAGCTTCCGTTGGGGTTTGTAATAAGCCATCACCTTCAAGGAAGAGTATACATGGTATATATAGTGCTTAAAGGGTGTAGTGTTCCCCCTAAGCATGCAATGAACGTGTGTTGGATGATCTAACCAATCTCATGTGGACACCTGGTTGTGCCACATACATATCAAAATGACCAAATATTCCCTTACGTGAGGGACTAATCTAGTTATAACGGTTTTGTCCACGTGTTCCATGTTTTTTTGTACTTGCATATTCTCGGACTGGCGACATCATCCCCTGGAACCTAGGCCTAGCCGGGGATAAGGTTGAAGACTCCGACAGGACCATTGGGCCTTCAACTATAACTAGAACCTCGGCCAAGTAAACCTGCCAAGGTTAGGTAACCGGGCTCATTTGTACTATCGACCGAAGCAGAGTCTGTGATTAGTCCAAGTTGAACCCGTAAAACTATTATTGTCCTCAACTATTGCCCAGCCGAGGTTGATGTATGTGAGGCGGACCTTTCTAAGGAAGACCTTCCTGTTAACTAGTGGGGCTCTTTTGACTACTCGGCCATGAGATAAGACGACATTTTTGTTCAGAGTACGAGGGTGCACTTTGGTCATATCATATAGTTTCATATGTTTCATTCTATTTATCAAGGTATATAGTTATTTTTTATATACATGTATGGTTCATTAGGGTTTGATATAGATTTTCTTATTTATTTTGTAAGATAATCAATTTATAAATAACAACACATAAAAATATTATCAAGCATATTCCACTTATTTCATAGCTAGAAACCTTAAAGGTTTGGAAGGAGACCCTACCTATGATTTTTTTAAGAAGATAACAAGGAGAGATGAGAGATTGAAAGCTGCCAAATCCCTAGACCTCAAAACTCCAAGCTGCACAGAATCCAGCTTCCTCAAGCTCCACCGTTCCTCACTATTATCTTCTCAAAGAAGATAATATTTTTGGGTGATATACTGAATATTTAGGAAGCTGGTTTCATGTTGTTGGATACTGCTGTATACTGGGGTTCAAGGTAATGTGGGATGTATCCTAATGGAGGGAGAGAAGGGCATTGAGTATTTTTAGAGAGAGAGGTGGAGAAGTTAATGTTTTTCTATGATTTTCACTTCCCCGTACTTGTTTCTTATACCACAAACAACGCCCCTTTAAAACACATGTAAAATGCTTGTGTGAGTCATCCCTAACTATCATACCCTAAAGGTTGACACGTTAACCTTAATCGATGATCTTGGGCATGACAACTAAAATGGTAGACCTGATATCCTAACAGTTCACACTTCCTTAAGGTTGGATGTTGAACGCTCGAGTAGCATTCTGATTCGATGGTTACTCACGTCGTTCTAACGACCCTGCTCGTCATTTGAGCGATGGCAGACGTCGTTAGAGCGACGCAGGAGAAAGGCCGAGTTGACAGACATCCTTTCCCTTCCTCTCAACGGTTCCCTTCAGCACACACAGATAACACTTATGTCCTCCCCATAAATTCTTTTCTCTTTCTTCTTTTATACCCGAGGCAGTAGGTTATAAGTGAAAGGGGTAGTAATTAAATTAATAGCTTAATAGCTTAAAGTAAAATGAGAAAGGAGCATTAATTTAATAGGAGGCTAATAGTTCTTACATCATAATACTTTGTCTTTATTACCAATTTTCATGACATGAAAAACAAAATAGGAAGGTGAATACAATATTGAATCAGGTTATTACAAACTTCCCTCCTTATGAGATTTCATCCTCGAAATCAGGATAAGTGGGTAAAGGAAGAGTTTCGGGTGGTTCGCTTGCATCTCCGACTATCGTTTCCAAGTCACATCCTCGATGCCTTGAAATTCCCAGAAAATCTCCACCAATGAAATGAACTTGTTACGAAGTACTCTCTCTTTGCGGTCCAAAATGGATATCGGCCTGGTGGGAAACGTGATGTCCTCGACTAATTCGATAGGATTCTAATCGATCACATAGCAGGGGTCGTGGAGGTACTTTTTCAAGAGGTACACATGGAACACGTCATGTGCCTAGGAGAGTTGTGGGGGAAGAACTAGGCGATACGACACATCCCCAATCCGCTCGAGGATCTCAAAAGGGTCGATGTAATGTAGGGCCAGTTTCTCCTTTTTTTCTAACCCTTTGCATCCCATTTTGGCCCTCACCTTTAACATCACATGATCTCTGACCCAAAATTCTAAGTGCGTTCGACGATTGTCTGCGTAATTCTTTTATTAGCTCAGAGTCGTCACTAGCCTCTGACGAATTATTCGTACCTTGTTCGTCATCTCTTGGATTAAATATGTACTGGTAAGGTGTTTCTCTCCCACTTCTTACCAATAAACTGGCGAATGATAAGGCCTCCCGTAGAGGGCCTCAAAGTGAGCCATATCAATTATTGCCTTATAGCTGTTGTTGTAGGTAAACTCAGCCAGGTACAAGTGTTCTGCACAACTACCCTGTCAAGTGCACAAGATCTCAACATGTCCTCTAGGATTTGTATTGTCCATTTTGATTGGTAAGAATTCGATCGACTTTGTGAGTCGATTTACTACAACCCATACTACATCGTGGCCTCGCTCTGATCGTGGTAATGCTATAACAAACTCCATAATTATGTGCTTCCACTTCCACTCGGCCACGGGTAATGGCTACAGTAGCCCTGCTAATTTCTTGTGCTTAGCTTTTACTTGTTGATAGGTGTAGCACTTGGCCACATATGTCGTTACATCTCTCTTCATCCCGAACCACCAAAAATCCCTGTATAGGTCCTTGTACATTTTGGTTGCGCCTGGGTGTATGCTGAATCGTGAGTGATGGGATTCTGCCATCACCTTGTCCTGTAGCTCCTCAATTATTAGTACGATCAACCTCCCTTTGTGTCTCACTCCACCTTCTTTATCCACGGTGAGGATGTCAAACACTTCTCCTTTCCAAATGCGGTTATAGTATTGGGCGAATTTTGGATCATATGACTATGCTTCCAATACTCTCTACTGGATGAGGGGTCGAGCCACCACACCCCAATGATATGCTCTATCATTTCCCCTTTTCACGTGTAAGTCAAACTTCTATAGATCCCTAAACATTTTTACCCAGTGGCATTCATTGCAGCGATCATGCGACTAGATTTATGACTGAGAGCATTGACCACCACATTGGCCTTCCCTAGGTGGTACTCTAGTGAGAAGTCGTAGTCTTCAATTAACTCCATCCACATTCTTTGTCGTAGGTTCAAATCATGTTGAGTAAATATATAATGAAGGATCTTGTGATCAAAAAATACTTCGAATCGTTACCCATACAAGTAGTACCTCCAACTCTTTAGTGCAAACACAACGGTGGCCAGTTCCAAATCGTGGGTGGGGTAGTTACTCTCATGAATTTTCAACTGGTGAGATGTGTAAGCTACCACCCGACCCTCCTACATCAACACTGCCCTAAGTCCCAAGACTGAAACATCGCAGTATACTGTGTAGCCCTTGTCCCTTTCTGGAAGGATGAGAACAGGTGCAGAGGTTAGTCTAACCTTTAATTCTTAAAAGGCTAACTCGCAATCATCATACCATTTTAAAAGTACATCCTTCCTAGTCAGTGTGTTAAGGGGCATCACCACCCTTGAAAAGTCTTGTACGAACCTACGGTAATACTCGTCCAGGCCCAAGAAGCTACGCACCTCAGCAATGGTATTGGATCGATTCCAATTAAATACTGCCTATGTCTTGGATGGATCAATGGAGATGCCCTCATCGAAAACCACATAATAGAGGAACTTGACCTCGTCCATCCAGAATTTGCACTTACTAAATTTGGCATACAACTGGTTCTATAGAAGCACTTGTAGGGTTGCTCAAAGATGATCTTCGTGATCTATGTTTGTTATTGAATACACCAAGATGTCATCCATAAAGACCATAATGAACAAATCTAGGTAGGGGTGATAAATTCAATTCATCAGGTCCATGAATGTCATCGGGGAATTAGTCAACCCAAAACACATTACTAGAACCTCATAGTGTCCACATTGTGTACGGAATGTGGTCTTAGGAACATGCTCCTCTCTGACTTGTAGTTAATGATATCCAGACTGAAGGTCGATCTTAGAGAACTGACCCGCTCCACGTAACTGATCGAATAGGTCATTGATATGGGCATATGGTACTTATTTTTCACGGTCACCCTATTTAGTTATCGATAATCGATGCAGAGTCGCAGCGAGTTATCCTTTTTCTTTGCGAATAAGATCGGGGGCCTCCATGGGAAACACTGGGATGTATGAATCCCTTTTGGGTTAGTTCCTCCAATTGGGTTCGCAATACTTACAATTTGGATGGTTCCATTCTATGTGGTGGGATTAAGATTAGTGACACGCCCTAATTCACTTCTATCATAAAGTCCACCTCTCGCTGGGGCGACAGCCTAAGAAGATCGTCTAGGAATACGTCAAGAAATTCCCAAACCATGAGATAGTCAAAGATCATGCCCTCTGACCCCTCTTGGGCCACCATACTGCTCATCCAACCAAGATATTTATTCTGCTCATCAACTGTGGTGAATTTGCAGAGGTAATCGATGTTGCCCTCACTATTGAAATGATGACGAGATCCATCAGGAAGTGACACTATGACATTGTGCTGATGGCACTCGATAGTGGATTTAAAACATGCAAGCCAGTCCATACCCAGGATTTCCTCGAACCCATCTATTTCCATAAGGATTAAGTCATATTCCAAGACAAAATCACCAGCCATGATTACACACTGTCACCATACCCTATCGAGGATAACACCACCCCTTATCGAAAGCCCAATGAAGATAAAAGTTTTAAATTGGTCTACCCCTAAGACCAAATTAAATGCCAAGGAACTAGATATAAAGGAGTGTGATGCTCCAGAGTTAAATAATTCCCTTACCCAAGTATTATACAAGAGAATCATACATTCTATTACTGAGGGAGCACCAGAAGGTGCAGGCTGCTGGGAGTTAGCATAGGCTCTCCTTGGATTTAACCTGTCGGATTAACCACCAGGTACTTGGCCCTTTACGCTTCCACCCTTCCCTTATCTAGGACACGAACCATCCACGCTATGCCTTGCTAGATGTTGGTGCCCTGAAGAGAACTATTGCTGTTGGGTGGAACCCATATAACTGGAATTTTAGCCTAGCATGAAATTAACTGTCTGTTGAGTGTCCTGATGATTACCTGAAGATCTTTGGGGGCACTCCATCTTTATATGACTTGGGATCCCACATCCTAAACACACCCTCTCCATGGGGGATATGGTATTCTGATCACTGGTGCACCGGGTTTGGGAATAGCCATCACCCATTGCGACCTTGAGCTTTGCAAAGAAACCTCGGGCCCCGCCTTGAAATTTCTTCTGTTCGCCTAGCTAATTTCTTCTCTCAAATAGAATTACTGTCTTCTATGTCCAGTTCGAATCCGATGTCCTAGTTAACTACAAACCTGAATCTTGGCAGATCGAGCCCTTCTATAATTCATCGAATACCCAGATTGAGGCCCTTGACAAACTGCCTTGTCTTTTCTGTCTCATCATTTCGAACAGTCTTCACAAACTTGCACAGACTCTCAAACTTCACCAGATATTCATTAAAGGATGTCTTTCCCTGAATTAGGTTATTTAATCCATCCTTCTTGGCATCCTTAAATTCTTGCGCAAAGTAGCGATCTATGAAGGCGGTGTTGAAACCATCCCAGCTAATAACCTCGGTTATACTGGTGGAGTGGGTGCCCCACCAATTCTGGGCTTATTCCATTAGTTGGAATGTAGCAATCTTGACTTTATTCCCAGTCGGCACGTCAAGAACTTCCAGAATCTATGAAATCTCATCTAGCCATGCCTCGATCGAGTCATGCCCTGTTGCTCTTTTAAAGGTGGGTGGGTGCAACCTCCGAAATTCCTTGAGAATAGAGGCGGTTGTGATGCTCTCAACTGTGCCACTGCGATTCACCCTCTGTTGTTGTGTGAGTGAATCGGCCAATCATCACACAGCTTTCTCCATGCATCGGAGCTCACTTGTGTCGGACCCACTTGTAATATCACGACGTGGATACATCTCCACAATAGTGAACAGTTCAACAGAAAATAATACGCATGAGGAGTGGTATGGGAAGAAATTTATAAATCGAAGTTAATGTCCTACAATGAAAACATAAAAGGTGAAAAAACGTGCTAAGGACGTGTTAACACTCTATCACAGCCGTGGATCCTATTGCTCCGATACCATTTGTAACGCCTCGACACGGATTTTGAGTCATCGTTGGATCAACCCACATCGAGTCAAGGAGTTAAAGGGGGAGGGGGAAAGTTTAATAAATTTTTGAATAAGATAATCCTTAATATGCCTTTAATTTAACGGAACGTAAAGTTTCACTTTTATAGTTTTTTAAAAAAATGATCACTTTATATGTATATTTAAATTGCAACATTGTTTATGAAATCATGTTAACTCATCATACCATTTAGACTGAAAATAAATCACCATCCTGAATTATTACACATTACGGCCAAAGCCCCGAATAAAAGTTTAAATGTAAATTGTGCAAAATACTAGGAGACTATTGTTTGAAAAGCAAGTACAGAGCATTCTACTAATGACGGTTGCCCTCTGAGGCCTTACTCGAGTCCTAGCCATCATTCCGATTGGATGAACCTAGGTGGGGGTGGGGGGTTTAACGTAGAAAGTAGGGGTAAGCGAAACTTAATAGAGTGGGTAATATTATGTTATATGTTTCATAATAATTCTACACACATATCTTATGAGTCCTTTACGGATAAATAAATAATGACGGTTTAACTAGTACCAATGCAACTACATGCAATGCACTTGAGAGGTGAGATCACATCCACACTTAGTTGGTATTACCATCCATTTAAGAACCAGTTATTTCATTTACTTTTGTACGATGCCCCTTTAATCTCACTAGTCACAATTCCATTAGGTTGTACTACCTAAATTATGGGTACAATTGCCCCTTTACCCCTTTGTCATATTCATCGGAATTACTATTAACCACATGCTTTAACGGGCTCTACACCGCTGGCGATGACACCATATGCTGTGGCCAGTGTTTTAGGAATTTTCACCCAAGGGCTCTAGGACCTTCTTTCTTTATCCCGGTGTCATTCAAGTCTGATTCAATGTGTTTTAACATTTTATCTGATGTCCACATCATCCCACCCTTTTATCTTTTTATTTCCTCATTATACGGTTTAATTCATTTGCTCAACTACAAGGGTTTCTTATTCACTTAAAAATCGCCATTCTTCCCTTTAGACATGATTTTTGTGAAAAAATATACTTAATGTCATTATGGCACTAGAACTTAACCTTTCTCTCCAAAACATACTTTCTTTGATTTCTTGTCAAAAATCATGTTATCATTTTATGTTATTCTTTATAAAATATAGTCATTCATTCAAGACCATCTCTAACCAAATGTTCATGACTTTACCCTATTATCTCAAGTGACCCAGATATTATTTTCATTCATTATGTCAATATTCATCTCAATTTAGGGTTGTTTCTCTTTACATTTATTCCTTTTATCATATTTATCATGCTTAGACAAGTCTAACTTATCCTCATTTACCTTACTACATGATTCTACAAGGGTGAAAGAGAAGATTTCAACCTAGAAGTATCTCAAGCATGCATTTAATCTACACAACAAGAGCTATATAGTTTCATATGCTTCCTTCTATTTATCAAGGTATAGAGTGTTGTTTTGTATATATGCAAGGTCCATTAGTGTTTGAAGAAGATTTTCCTTTTTATTTTGCAAGATAATCAATTTATAAATAACTACACATTTTTCCCTTACATAAAAATATTATCTAGCATTTTCTACTTATTTCGTAGCTAGAAACCTTGAAGGTTTGGAAGGAGACCCTACCTCTGATTTTTTAAAGAGGAGAACAAGGAGCGATGAGCGATTGAAAGCTTCCAAATCCCTAGACCTCAAGACTCCAAGCAGCATAAAACCTAGCTTCCTCAAGCTCCGTCGTTGCTCACTATTATCTTCTAGAAGAAGATAATGTTTTTGGGTAATATACTGAATATTTTGGGGGTTGGTTTTGTGTTGTTGGATACCTCTGTTTACTGGGATTCAAGGTAATGTATCCTAATGGAGGGAGAGAAGGGCATAGAGTATTTCTAGAGAGAGAGGTGTGGAGAAGTTAACGTTTTTTTTGTGATTTCCACTTCCCAAACTCATTTCTTATACCACAAATAAGGCCCCTTTAAAACACATGTAAAATGCATGTGTGTTTCATCCCTAGCTATCATACCCCAAAGGTTGACACGTTAACCTCAATCGACGGTCTTGGGGGTGACAACAAAAATGGTAGACCTACTATCCTAACACTTCACACTTTCTTTTTCTGGTAAGCCCATACAATTCGAACTAATAAATCCAAGGTCTTTATTACTTGTCAGGCTCCAAGAGCTGACAAAGTTTAAGGTTGGACGCTGAATGCTCGAGTAGCATTCTGATTGGTTTGTTACTCACATCGTTCTAAAGACCATGCTTGTTGTTTGAGCAACGGCAGCTGTTGTTAGAGCGACTTTCCCTTCATTTGAGTGACGTAGGAGAAAGGCTGAGTTAGCAGATGTCCTTTCCTATCCTCTCAACAGTTCCCTTCAGCACATACACATAACACTTACGTCCTCTCCATAAATTCTTTTCTATTTCTTCTTTTATACCTGATGAATTAGGTTATAAGTGGAAGGGGTAGTAATTAAATTGATAGTTTAATAGATTAAATTAAAATGAGAAAGGAGCATTAATTTAATAGAAGGTTAATATTTCTTACATCATAATCCTTTGTCTTTATTACTAATTTTCATGACAGGAAATACAAAATAGAAGGTGAATACAATATTGATTCGGGGTATTACAGACTCGATCCCCACAAGTCTTGACGCCACTTCTTCTCTTCAACCGCTCCTCAACCGTGCAACATAAGAGTCCACCCATGCAAGCTCCACTGCACATGAGTCCATGTGTACCTCGGTATCCACCGATACATCCATAACCATTAATCATCAAGAACGGAGTCCACCGCACGAAACTAGTTCTTTGCATTAAGGAAGAATCAAACAGTGGTTCGAACACAAGATCTCTATGACATGTGGTTATATAAACTCAGATCTTGTTAACAAATAAGGATGTTTATGCTTTGAAAAACTTTGGTAAATAATTACAGAAACGTATAGATTCTGTTATATTTTGTACGTTCTGCACACTCATTTTTCTAAGCAAAAGATGCCTTAAATATTAATTTTGAATCAATGCGTCTCTCTAACGAAACAGTGATGTCGTTTGAAGAAAATGACCATCCCGTTAGAACGATAAGACTACAATATTTTAACAACTCCACAATGTCATTCGAACTACTGTTAAAGTCATTTGAACCAGGTAAAATCATGGAAAGTTCCATACAACTCTAAACATAAAATACTCAAACAAATCGTTTTAAAATTAGATTTAAATAAAATAACATCCTGAGAAAAATTTACCGAGAGTGCATAAACCATTATGCATTCATACCTAAAATAATCGTAAAAATCCATTGTGAATACGTGAAACGTGTAATAAAACTCGGCATGATCTATCTTTGAAGCTTGGACGCTACGTCTTAAATACAATGTCATAGGCTTAAAGGGAATCACGATAAGTAAAATATATCCTATGACTCAAAGTGGTTTTTGTTTGAAATAATGCCAATCCATACAAATTAACATTATTTCGAAATTTGTCCTTACAAACTCCCCCTTTGGCTATTCCGGGACAAAACCAAAACAGTGAAATGACTAAGCTTGTTCGTCAAGTCGAATGACCTAAATCCCATCCCATAAACCTTAAAGAAAATACAGGACACGAACCAGTAAACGTCGAACCGACAAACATGAACTGTCTGAATGTGATGTAGTCGTAAACTCTCGAATCTCTGAATAATCACTATACACATGAAACAAGCAAATACCATGTGAAGTATGGAGGAGCAAATGATACGCAAAATAAAATCTAAATAATAATGATATATAAGAAATATGAATCAAATCAAATCAAATCACATAAATATAAAACATCTCAAGTCTCCCCTACATCACATATATATCTCTCCCCCTGTTTATCTCGAATAGACAACTAGTGGGACAAATAAACATAGAAACGCATATCTAGCATGAGTATAACATGAAAATCATACTAAATAAACATGAGAAACTAGCTAAAAAGATCAATATATGCCAAGGCATAGCTAGTAAACAGTCACATGAAACATTCGTCAATATAATTAATGATGTGACTAAACAACTCTCATCTATCAATGCAATATACTAATAAAGCATGAATAATCTAAGTAAGTTGCATATAAACTGTCCAAAATAGTCCAAAATTACCAAAGTAGTGTAACAAAATAATATGTACTAAGCAAGTACTGACACAGTTCAAAAATCTCAAAAAGTCAAACCAAGTTCTTCGAACCATAATAGTATGTCGTTCAAATGATATGTGTATGTCGTTCAAACCATGAAAAGTCTCGCTACTAACGATGTAATATAGTATCCCCTTGTTAGAATCTCTGTCAAAGCAACCCATCTAAATACCTATCATTGTACGTCAAAAACATGTAGCTTAAAAGCTCGTTAAATCCAGAGATCAAATGACGTGGGTATGTCATTCAAACGATAGGCAGA
The DNA here is from genome assembly GCA_949130495.1 of Sambucus nigra. Classification (NCBI taxonomy): domain Eukaryota; kingdom Viridiplantae; phylum Streptophyta; class Magnoliopsida; order Dipsacales; family Adoxaceae; genus Sambucus; species Sambucus nigra. The sequence continues at coordinate 239,077,715 of OX422211.1, forward strand.
AGTTATTCTAACGACTGTAAATTTTCTCAATTCCATCTCAAAAATAGTGTAAGACCTACCCAGAAATATGAATATTTGATATGAACAACTGACAGTATGAAAAGAGTAATAAAAATAAATATGAGTTACACGTTAACATAGTTTCAATGTGCTCAAACATGGAATGGAATGAATGGGTGTAACTGAGACAAATGAATCATAATTAAAACACAAAGATACGTTCAAGAATCTCTAATCAACCGTGAAATGTCATCAAACTACGTTTTAGACATATGTGATAATTAAACTTTGAACTTAATGAACTAAACAAACAATGTACACACAAGTCTAGAATTTAAACGATTCTACCAAACAATAGCGTCATGACATGACTTTTTCAACCTAGGACTTGGTTGTGCAAACCTGTTGATCTTCAACTAAACACCCTCATAAAAAAATAGATAATTCTTTTCTATGCATTTTTTTCTTTTGAGGTTCTAAATTCTCTTTTAGAGATTTCCTATTGGCCCATTTTTGGCATAATCCTTTTATTGCCTTAATTTTTTCTTGGGCTCTTTTAAATGGTGGCTTTTACGATGAGTTCACATGCCTCTTGCATCCCTTTATCGTGCACACTCATAATTTTTTCAATATGCAATATCTATCCTCACGGACAATGGTTCATACATGCACAACTCTCCTTAAGTCAAATATGCGCGTGGATGAAAATTTTGAGAGGAGAACGTCTCACCAAACTCAAATATGCATGAGAAGTCAAACATTCATATAAGCTCGTGCACGTGTGAAATGGTGTAAGGACATTATTTTATAAGTCCGTTATCAATTTAATTATGTCGTACACCGCTACACCGTCGAAGAGCATTCAAGAACATTCAAGCATCAAAGACGGATCTGAATATCAAGGTTCTTCATCAAAAAGGCTCCGCAAATTTTACTTTGGTAAGGTTATGTTTTAAACACCTTAACTTTACACTTAGAGCTTTTGGGATATTTTTTTCAAAATATTTTCTAAGGGTCGGAGCGGACTTTTTCGTCAAAATTTGAGAATAAGTATTTTTTTAAGTATTGGAGCGGACATTAAAAATAAAATTTTTTGACGTAGCAGTCGTTCAAACGAATTTTCTCTGTCGTTCGAACGACATTGCATTGTCGCGCGATGTCGCTTGAACGACATGCGTATCTCATTCGCGCGAGACCTCTTTCTCGTTCGAACGAGCTCGAATACCGAGGCGGCGCAATTTTGTATAAATACTCACTAAATGGTTTCGTTTTCATTCAGAATTCCCAGCATTTGAAAGACAGAAAACTGCGAAACTGCAGAATCTTTTTGACTTCTTCTTTTAGGGTTTAATCCCTTTTTGTTTTCAATTCACAAAAATTTCATATGCTTTGGTGAATTGTTTTGGTGTTTAAGAACACACTTTTGATTTTGTTTGCCTTTGTAGGGAGAACCTTACAATCGGAGAGCTGTGTGCTATTGTAGAGGGAGTCTCTATGAAGTTACTCTTGTGGGGAGGATAACCTACATCATGAAGACTGCGTGTCCTTGTGGTATAGCTGCGTGTGTACCACTGCTGATTTCTAGCCGTTGCTTTGGAGGTTTGACGAAGACACCGTATTTTACACTTGTGGGTGATTATCAGGTTGTACGTAAGTCAATGGTCTTGTTAATTCTTCAAAGTTCTAGAAATAAAAGGTTTTGCCCTGTGGGGATTTTTCTAGAATTTTGTGTCACATGCTTTATTTATTTATGGGTTGACACACGCATACACGTAGTTGCATGTTTTAGGAGCTGAATTGATTTGGTTTAAATAGACTCTAATTAAATAAGTGTGCCAAATAGAAATTTGCGAATTTAATCAATTATCACATAATCATACGTTTTACAAATTGGTATCAGAGCAGGTTGCGCTAATTTATTGCATATTCCTATTTTCCGAAAAATTTGTGTGATATTGATTTTTTTGAAAGATCAATTTTGTAAAAAATCGCAATTTTTTTAATGGAGCACTTATGTAATCGGATGCCCCCCTTTGATGACACGAGTCAGAGTTTTAATGATTTAAATAGTTTGAATTTGACATTTGCGAAAAGAATTGATTTTTTGGAAAAAGAAAATTATCGTTTTAAATTCGCGATGGATCTTTTGCAAACAGTTCAAAATCAAAGAGATTGTCATCATGAGAAACTTGTTTCTTTGGATCGAGACATTAATGATTTAAAATTGTCCAAAAGGGAGAGTGATGATAGGGTCTTATTTTTAGAAAAATAATTAGAGGACCTTAAAAATTTGATGGTTTGTGTTTGTGCCAAAGATGACAAAAATACTTTAATCAATGAGTTTGTGGCACGTGAAGAGATTCTTAGGGAAAAGTTTGCTTTAATTGAGGGGGAGCGAGATAATATTCTATTTTTGATTGATAATTTTAAGAAGGATTCCATCAGATTGGAAGAGTCTAATTCTTTGCTTGAGTCAAAAATTTTGAAGTTAAAAAATGATTTGACATAATCGAGTTGGTTTGATAGTGATGGTAACGACTCATCTTGTTCTCATACTTCTAGGGCTAAAGCCAAAACCATTATTTATTTTAGAGGTTCAATTAATCCCAAGGACGTTAGAAAATATCATACTTTAGGTAACATTCCTCCCGTTTACACATGTTCGCATTGTGATAGGAAAGGTCACCTTAGGAGATTTTGTTTTGATCTTGGAAGATTTCCTAGGAAGTTTATGTCTAGTGCTCCCTTGGTTCCTAAATCCCCCACACATCATTTCACATCTTTGGGTTAGGAAATCACTTTTTGAGGCACTACATTTTAGAAAAGTTGATTCTCGTTTGCTTGCATATGATTCTTCTCTTGCCATATCATATAGATTATTGTGTTCGCATGTTTGTCATACGCTAGTTTTTTGGTTTCATGATGTTTATGTTTACTAGCGTTGTGACATGTACTTTTTGTATAAAATTTTTTGAAAATTTTTGAAAAATACAAAAAGATTTTATTTTGATAAAATTTTTGAAAAATCAAAAAAGATTTTTGTATTTTGTTTACACTGTTTATGGATGGACGCTTAGGATGACCAAGTCATAACATCATTCCATTTTGATGTGACTATTTGATAGTGTTTTGAGACAATAGGTCAATTCATCAATGTGCTTTATAATATTTGGAGTCATTGATATGTAATAAAGTGTTACTTCCTACATGTTTGACTCATGATTTCCTTTATTGCACACATGCACGGATTTGTTTGATTATTGTGCTTGTCTTATCACATGTTGGTTGGTTGTTTTCACTTCAATCATGTCCTTAAAATGAACCAAGAGCGATAAAACTTGATAAGAAAGTTGTGCATATAAGAGCCATTTGTGAGTTTGTGTGCTTTATTTTATCAACGGTGAAGGGCTACGAAAGGTACTCATTTATCCTTTACGATTACGCCAGCATTTAAATTGGACCTAGAAAATTGAGAAATTTTATTATCCGAGGTCCAAAGAGGTTTAAAAGAGCCCAAAAAAATTTAAAGGCAATAAAAAGAAATGCATGCCAAATATAGGCCATTAGGTTTTTGCACCAATTCTCCAAAGTTTAAGAATTTAGTTTATACACCTCTAAAAGAAAAAAAAATATATATATATATATATATATATATATGAGGGTGTTTGGATGGATAATTAAAACGTGTTTGCACGTCCTTGAAAATATTAAAAAAGTGTTATATAGTTTTGGACGTTATTGGTGTGGAAATCACTTTGACTTTGATTTGTTGATTTGCATAAGACGATGTCATCTAAATTCAACAATTTTTACACCTAAGGATATTTTTTATGTTCATTCTTTAGGGGTACACATATTCATCATGCACATATGATTGATTGAGTTGATTTACCTATCGAATGTGTTCACACCCATACATTCCATTTCCATGACTTGGTTGGTTTAGTATAAATCCATGGTGTGTAATTTATTTTATCTTATTTTTTCTTTGAAAAATGAAAAATTCAAAAACAGTTTGTGGATGTTTTGGGGATATACCTTTGCATGCGCGTAGTTTGATTTATGTTTTCTATGCATTTTTATCGTGACACTCCATGTTTTGATTGTTTCTTTTTATTTGTCTATTTGGGGACTTCTTAAAAAGGGGGAGAAAGAATTATCATGTTACGGGGGGGCTTTGCATTATGGGGGAGATTTGATTATTATTGATTTATTCTTATATCATTTCAAACTCGATGCGTCATGAAGGTTTTTTCTTTATCTCATGTGTGTAGGCACAAAGATTGAAGATCATTATGTTGCACACCCTGATGAGAAAAGCTTTGAGATTTGATGAAGATTTTTTAAGAACAGTTTGAGATCTTACAAATTTATTCATGGAAGGGTAGATTTGTATAGGAATTTTGGTATTTGATAATTCAGATATTTATATGTACCGGCATAGACATAAGGGAGATTTGTAAGGACAATAATTTATAAGTCCGTTATCAATTTAATTATGTCGTATACTGCTACACCGTCGAAGAGAATTCAATAACATTCAAGCATCAAAGACGGATCCGAATATCAAGGTTCTTCATCAAAAAGGCTCCGCAAAGTTTACTTTGGTAAGGTTATGTTTTAAACACCTTAAATTTACACTTAGAGCTTTTGGGATATTTTTTCAAATTATTTTCTAAGTGTTGGAGCGGACTTTTTCGTCAAAATTTGAGAATGAGTATTTTTCCTAAGTATTGAAGCGGACATTAAAAATAATATTTTTTGACGTACTTTGCTCTGTCGTTCGAACGATATTGCATTGTTGTGCGATGTCGCTTGAACGACATGCGTATCTCGTTCGTGCGAGACCTCTTTCTCGTTCGAACGAGCTCGAATACCTAGGCGGCACGATTTTGTATAAATACTCATTAAATGGTTTCGTTTTCATTAAGAAGTCCCAGCATTTTGAAAGACAAAAAACTACGAAACTGCAGAATCCTTTTGACTTCTTCTTTTAGGGTTTAATCCCTTTTTGTTTTCAATTCACAAAAATCCCATATGCTTTGGTGAATTGTTTTGGTGTTCAAGAACACACTTTTGCTTTTGTTTACCTTTGTGGAGAGAACTCTACAACCGGAGAGCTGCGTGCTGTTGTGGAGGGAGTCTCTATGAAGTTACTCTTGTGGGGAGGATAACTTACACCGTGAAGATTGCGTGTCCTTGTGGTATAGCTGTGTGTAGGGGTGGACAAAAAAAAGACTGACCTGATTGGCCCGATTGGACCGAACCGGACCGGACCCACATTTATAGGTTTTTTTTATAAATCGGTCCTAATTCGGTCCTAAATTAAGAGACCCAAATATATTCGGTCCGGTCTAAAATAGTCATTTTAAATTCGTTCCTAGGACCAGACCGTTTATTTTTATACTACATAATATATATTAATTTTATATAAATATATGATATATGTTTATTAGTAAATAACTAGTCCCTAAGATAAAAGTCTCTCACATCACATTTACACGGTTGACCAACACAATTAGGTTTCTCTCTCTCGTCTCTTTCGTCTTTCCTTTCTCAACAACATGGCAGCTACCGGGTTTCGGTTGGTTGGGCAGGTCTATGAGATTTCGGCCTCGGGTTGATGTGGCTGGTTGGAAGGGGTTTCGATGGGTACATGGTTCAGGGTTTTGTCGACGCGGGTTGGAGGGGGTTAACGGGTAGCGTAGCTGGGTCGCAGGAGGTAGTCATCAGTTTCCCATTTTTAAGATGGTCGCCGGTGGTCGGCCCGAGACATCAGATCTGGCCCATCCTCAACTCTCCAGCAACTCTGTCGGCGCCGACGACGACAGTTCAGCATGCTACGGTATATTACTTAAACTATTTGTTCTGATTTATTATTTTTTGTTGTGATTTGTTGGTATAAAACCCACAATGGGTCTCTGATATATGTTTAATTTGGTTTACTTTGGTTTACTTTACTGGTAGCTTTCGATTTTGGACCCATTTTTTTGACAAAAAACCCATTTGTGAATCTGTGGTATATGTTTATTCTAGTATAAAACCCAATTGTTGATTGTTTTATGGTTTCGACCCATTTTTTTGGTAACTTTGTCGGTAACTTTGAACCCAACTTTACTGATATATGTTTCTGGTTTACTTTACTGGTAACTTTGGACCCATTTTTCTGACAGAAAACCCATTTAATTTGGTTTACTTTACTGGTAGCTTTCAATTTTTTTTGGGTTACTTTTCTGGTTTACTTTGAAATAACTGTGATATGTGTTAATTCGTTGTGACTCTGTTACTTTTCTAGTTTACTTTGAAAACCCATAATGGGTCTGTTTGTGAATTTGTGATATATGTTTATTCTTCTATAAAACCCAATTGTTGATTGTTTTGTGGTTTGAAAAAAAAGTAAATGTAAATAAAAGTGGATCGATTATTAACCGAACCGGACCGAAATAGCCTAGACCGAATAAACAGGATAAACCGATTAAATCGGTCCAAATTCGATCTTCTCAAATATAGGACCGAATGATTCGATCCGGCACTTAAAAATGCCAAAAACCGGACTGGACCGCGCCCACCCCTAGCTGCGTGTGAACCACTGCTGATTTCTATCCGTAGCTTTAGAGGTTTGACGAAGACACCGTGCGTTACACTTGTGGGTGATTATCAGGTTGTATGTAAGTCAATGGTCTTGTGAATTCTTCAAACTTCTAGAAATAAAAGGTTTTTCCCTGCGGGGATTTTTCCTGAATTTTGTGTCACATGTTTTATTTATTTATGGGTTGACACATGCATACACGTAGTTACATGTTTTTGGGGCTGAATTGATTTGGTTTAAATAGACTCTAATTAAATAAGTGTGCTAAATATTTTTGACTTAAAAAACAAAATCATTATTTATTTTCAAAAAATATATCAAAACAAAAATCTCTTTGTATTTTCCAATAAAACTCAAATAAAAGAAAAATATAATGCAAAAGAGATGAACATGTCATAACACTAGCAAAGATATATCATGATGCAAAACTAGCGTGTGACAAGCATGTAAACACAATCATCCGTAAGAAATATCATGAGAAGTATCACGTGAAAGTAAATGAGAGTCATGAAATTTAATTCACAAATCCTCTAAGTCCAATTTCCTAACCCGAGTAGGTGTGTAACGACGTATGGGGGTTTTGGGAACCGAAACGACTTTATTCTTAAACTTCCTGGGAGTATTTTTAAGGTCATAACAAATTCATCTAAAGTTATACTTCCTACCACAATGAGTGCAAGTGTAAAAATGGTGAAGAATGTTACTTAAATGTCGACCTCTCCTAATATTCCTAGTTGGATCTCTCACACGATTGGTGTTGGCTTTAGGAATGGGTGAAATACGATCATCGAAGCCTATACCACACCTATCATCCTTGATTTGTACGGGGCCTAACATCCTATCCAACTTTTTTGACCTAGCCTTTAAATTAAACTTAACCTTACTTGAATCTCTCAATTTATCCTCAAGATCACTAATCCGGGACTCGAGAAAATGCCTACACTCTTCAAACTCTAGAATCTCCTTATTCATAGCCTCTATCAAACCATGAAGACTATCTCTCTCACCTTCAACGCATTCTAGTTTATCTTAAAGAGTCGTCTCCCGTGCCCTAAGATCCTCAATCAATACATCACTATTTTCTATGGCTCGTTCTTTGAACCTAGATTACAACTTCAAGTTTGCCTTCTTTACCATCATCGTTTCCTCATAAAATTCACGAAAGGAAACTTGCAACTCACGTATCTCCACATCCTCATTATCATACTCTTCACCCTCACTCACTGGGGATTCTCAAACTATGGCCTCGAAAGTGTCATTCACATGAGTATCTTTATGAGAAGATTTATCGTCGTCGCTCACATGACAAGACATGAACACGGTGTAGTTGCGCTCAATGGGGGAATTCTCTCCCTCTTTCGGTTGACTATCACTAAGGGTGGCGTTATATGCAATCAGTTTCTTGCCCTCCTTCTTAAGTCTAGTGGGGCACTTTGCTACCCTATGTACATAGCCCTCACAACCATACCTATACAACTCATCCCTCTTATCATTCTCACTCCGATTCTTAGGGACGTGATCGGCCTTTTGTTCTTGAATTTCTCAAGTCTTTTGGCATCTTTCAATTGCTTTTATAACTTAAGAAACTTTTTGAACTTCTTTGTCAGTAAGGCCACATCTTCGAAAGTGGTGTCGGATTCATCCTCTGAAACTTTAGTTTCCTCCTTTCGGGCTTTCAAAGTAATGCCCTTTTCTTTCTTTGGAACTTCCTTTGAGGTAAACATATCAATCTGATAGGTTTGTAGGTCGCCTACAAGCTCTTCTAGTTTCGTTAAGTCAAGTAAACCCAAAGAGTTTAAAACGTTCACCTTTGTATCAAATCTAGTGGGCAACCACCTTAAGATTTTCTTTATGACTTGATTGTTGGGTATTTTCTCTCCTAAGTTAAACAACGAGTTGACAATATGGGACAATCTAAAACTCATCAAACGTCTCACTCTCTAACATCTCAATAGTCTCAAATTGGGTGGTGAGGTTTTGGAATTTGGAAACCCTAATCGTTCTAGTTCCCTCGTGAGTAAGTGCAAGAACATCCCAAGCCTCTTTTGACATCTCTTACATTATAACACGATTATACTCTTTCGGGGTCACAGATGAGGAGATATCATTTAAACCCTTGGAAATGTATTGTGCAAGTCTGTGTTTTGAATCGTTCCATGACTCAACAGGTTTTAAACGTGTGTCATCACCCTCTTTCCTGATTCGTAGTGTCCAGCCTTTTTCTACTGCTAACCAAACACGCTCATCTATGGCCTTAACTTCACACTTCATACGCATCTTCCAATAAGCATAATTCAACCCATCAAACATAGGTATTATAAAGCCATCATACATACCGAAATTCATACCTAAAGACATATAGGATCACTCTGACAATAAAATAGTGCTTCTATCTCTGATACCAATTTATAAAAACGGGGTCCCTCTAAGTGTGTGTATTTTAGGTGAAAATAATTTTTCGATTTTTTTCTCAATTTTTATTGTGAACCAATATTAACTAAGCCAATCTTATCTTCTTAATCCTTAAACATGCATCTAGTGATATAAGAAAGATAAAGTAAAGAAATCTCACAAAACATGCCGATGTATAAGGAAACTACTAAGGGAAAAAATATTGGACGACCCAGGCCAGACAATCACTATGATATGAAAATTACAAAGGAAGAATTACATTATTACTCAATGACTCGATCCCCACAAGTCTTGACGCCTCTTCTTCTCTTCAACCTCTCCTCCACGATGCAATGTAGGAGTCCACCCATGCAAGGTCCACATCACATGAGTCCATATGTACCTTGGTATCCCCCGATACATCCAGAGTAATCATCAATCAGTAGGCACGGAGTTCACTCGCACGAAATTAGTACTTCATATAACGGAAGAATCAAACAGTGGTGCAAACACTAGATCTCTATGACATGTGGTTATGTAAACTCGGATCTTATAAACAATTAAGGAAATTTATGCTTTAAAAAGCTTTGGAAAACAACTGCAGAAAATGTATAGGTTCTATTCTATTCTCTATGTTTTACACACTTGTTTTTCTGAATAAAAGATGCCTTAAATAATAATTTTGAGTCAGCACGTCGTTCTAACGAAACCATGATGTCATTTGAACAAAATGACCATCTCGTTAAAATGAGAAGACTAGATCATTTGAATGACTCCACAATGTCATTTGAATTATTGTTAAAGTCGTTTGAACCTAGTAAAATTACGGAAAGTTCCATACGACTCTAAACACGAAATAACTCAAAAAAATCATTGTAAAATCATTTTTTAAATAAAATAGCATCCTTAGAAAATTTATTGAGAGTCCATAAATCATTACACATTCATACCTAAGAGGATGTAAGAAATGCAATGTGAAGACGTGAAATGTGCACCAAAAGTAGGCATGATCTATCTTTGAAGCTTGGTCACTACATCTTCAACGTAACGTCATAGGCTTAGTGGGAATCGTGACAAATAAAATCTATCCTATGCCTCTAAGTGGTTTTTGTCCGAAATAATTCCAATACATACAAATTGACATTATTTTGAAATTTATCCTTACACGGACAAAAATAAAGTCATGGCCGAACAAGAGCAGGTGATAACACAGAAGAAGGTCAAGCTAGTTAAATTAGCCTATGGCTTCTTGTACTTAGTATTTCCTAGATTTTTGTTATCTGCTTTGTAAGGACTTGCCCAACTTTCTAATTTTAATGAAATATTTTGTCATTTTGTCTTATTATATCTTGTTTGATCACTTTTGATTGCTTATTTGTGGATGTTTTCTTTGTTTCTAGTTTCTAAATGACTTTTTTTATCTTTATAGTCTGATAACAATTTGGCCTTAGTGCCAATAGTTTGAGAGAATGAGGGCCTGGACTTCATTCTTAGTCAAGATGCTTCTGGCTAAGATTGAGAATCTTTTGCATATGTTCGACAAGCACTCCAAAAGATGGCAAGTGCTTATGGTGAGTAGACCAGTGTGACCACTTCTCTTAGGGACGAGATCAAAGATATTAGGGACATTGATGGTATGCTAGAGAATGAGAAAAACTCTATAAATGAGAAGTTTGACAAATTCGGTTAAGATTTTAAAGAAGACCAAGTGATCAAGAGGATCCTTCAACAAAAGGTGATGAGACTGATATATCAGTTTCATCACAGACCTCCTGTAGTCTGGTTGTAGGGTCACGATAAGGGATGGATGGACAATTTACCCCACTTGGATAAATATAGGCAGGTCACTTCTAAACATGGGTGGTTGAATGCTTTAGTAGTTATGAAAACTTCGAGTGATTCCTAATTGTGCCAATAGTATGGAGTTGATTGACCTTTTGTTCGGCTCCCTCCACTTGGGAGTGAGGAATCATGTAATCTTACGGACGTCATTCCTATTCAATTGATAAGGGACTATCTCCTTGATCATGACATTGACGAAGAATTTCATCCCAATCTAAATAATGGTAGTCGTGCTACAATGACTGTCGAGCTTAATCATAGAAAATGAAACATTTATGATCATATTTTGGTATTCATGTTTCGTAATGTGTCAATATACATATAATAAAGTAAATATGAATGAAATTATTACTTAATTCCATATTTTTCACTTTCCCATCTTCTATATCGATTATGTTTTTTTTTCACTTGTCTTACCTTTTAGGATGGTGTCATCACACCCCCTTAGACCCAGAACAAATTATAAAGAAAATTCACTTGGTCGCAGGGTCATCCACCTATTCAGGATTTTAACTGACTAAAGCAAGAACACTAAGTGACTAGGTATTCCCCATAGGTCTTCTTCTTGCCTGGTAAATTCTTGATGTTTTCCTGTTTGCTAGTGACTAAAACATGTAACCTTTAGATGTGATTAGGTGTAATCTCACCAAGACATTAAAAGGGCGATTAGATATTGATCGGACAAAGTCAAATAAATTTATAATCCTAATGGCATTACTACAATGACAACTCGTAATTAAAAAATTTAGCCTTCTACTTAAAACAATAATAAAGCTAATTGCATTGATATAACTTAAATCATCGAAGAAGTTGAAATAATAAAGTAATTTAAACTTACAAAGATGATTCAAATATAAAATTTCCTAAGATTGGTGGCATTTCGAGCCCTAGGTATTTTCCTTCCCCCATTATTTTTAGATGGTAGGATCCTTGGAGTTCTTCCTTAATGACTTTGAAAGGTCCCTCCCAGTTAGGTCACAGTTTTGTATCTGATGGCATCCTTGCATTTTGTCGATCATTTTCTTTAGCACATAATCTTTGACCTAGAACTTCCTTGTATTGAGGCCTTTATTGTACTACTTTGTCAACAATTATTGATAGGATGCTTGTTTGATTATGACTTATTCTATTCTATCCTCATCCGATTGAGCTTAGTCCTTATGATTTCTTGATTCAAGCTTTAATCGGCAATGGTTGTATTCATGGTCAGCAAGCCATCTTCTAGTGGAATTATAGTTTCCATTCTGTAAGCTAAAATGAGATCAAATAACAACATTATTATTCATATGAACAGTAACCAATAGGTACTGTTCATATAAATAGTAATAGTAGCATTCTGCCTTTGATTGAATAAACATAAATCAAGTGCATCTTGCACTATAAATAAGTGGTAAACCTAAATATGCGTTATGTGAAGTGATAAACCATAAAGACCACTTCTATAAATTTTTAAAGATTTCTTTAAATGGGTGGTTTAGGTGTTAGTTCATCCCCTCCATTACCTTCTCTAGTGGGTTAAGTGTGTATTATTTGTTTGTTTTGTTTCTGAAAGTGCTACAGCAGAATAAAAGCGACTTCTCAAATAAATCTAATTTTAATTGTGAGTCAACCAAACCGGTTTTAATGAAACCGAAGTTTTAATTCAGTCCTAACACATGCATCTATGTGATATGAAGTCATAAAGTGATAAGAATGCAAAGGAAACCAATATCAGGAAAAATCCTCGAAGGATAAAACCTTTTATTTCCACTATAATTTGTAAAAGAACAGTTTACACGGATTATAATGAAAATACAAGTGACATATGAAATACCCGCAGGTGTCGGTTCGTAGTCGTCAGAAATGGATCCACACGCATAAAATCTATAAGAATCTCAGTCCAATCTTCAGCCCAGGAACACCTCAGCACTCCTTATGAACCTTAGTCTAAACCAGCAAAGAATCTTCACGCAGCAAGATCCTCAATGACACGCAGCCATATGATGTTACCCTATCTAAAAGAGAAAGATTAGTAATATCGTATTTTGGGTTCTAAAACAATTCACTAAAGGATTGGGATGTTTTCTAAATTAAAAAATAAGGTTTTAAACCCTAAAATTGAACAAGACGAAGTGTTCTGCTGTTAGCAGATTACTGGTATCGAAAATCGTCAGGTCTCCTTTATGAAAACGGAATGATTTAACGCGCTTTATGTAAAAAAATTGAGTCGGCCCGTCGTTCGAACGAGTTCCATGTCGTTCGAACCAGAAAATTCGCTAAAAAGATTAATTTTTTATTTCAAAAATTCTTCTTTTAATCTTGGAAAATTCATTTTGACGAAAAACAACGCCTCAACACTTCGAAAATATTCAAACCTATTTTTAAAAATTATCCCAACACTTTTCAGTGAACCGTAAAGGGACTTAAATACTTTCTCATCGAAATTAACCTTGCAGAGGCTTGAATGTTGAAGAAGCTTGATATTAGGATCCGTCTCGATGTATGTATGATCTTGAATAATCTTTGACGGTTGTAGTGGTATACGACATATTTAATTGATAACGGACATTTATAAAATCATGTCCTTACCATTTCATTTTTACTTTCTTACATATAGGCAAGAGGTGTAAGCTTTTAAACACAACATTCTTACTATCAATACAATTTAGAGTATATTAACCCTTTTGAGGTCTTATGAGGTTTTTGCCTTATATATTCGAGGGTTTACGGTTTGATCCTTTAGTTCGTCGCTTTTTTCCATGTCAGTTGGTATCAGAGCCTTAATTTTTCCTGTCTCGATGGCCAATAACAAAACCAAAAGCAACCACTCTGACGACACAAATTGAGGAGTGTAGGCCCTTTGGGCAGCCTTGCAGGTTTAAGAACGACGACTAGAAAAAATGCATCAGACTGTCCAATGGATGAATCAGATGGTGCAAGAGATACAACGAACACTCACTACACTTTCTCTTAGCGAAAACGCACATCAATACCTAGGTAGGGGTCAGTCCCATTAGGTTTCTCATAGACGCTGAATCATGGGCAGAGGTGTTGTAGATTCAGACTCAGACAAGTTTAAAGAATATATTTTGAATGGTCGCGGTAGGAGGGATCGTCGCGACTATTAGAATGCTAATTTTCTGAATATGAGATGAAAATTGATATTCCACATTTCAATGGACATCTTCATCTTGATGATTTTCTTTATTGGATCAGAATGGTGGAAAGTTTCTTTGATATCATGATTATCTCTGAAGATATGCAAGTAAATTAGTGACCTACAAACTATAAGGAGGCACATCATCTTGGTGGGAACAAATGATGTACAACAGGAGGTGCCAAGAGAAATAACCTGTTAGTATATGGTTGAAGATGAAAAGACTTATGCAGCCAATATTCCTACCTCCAGACTATGAATAAATGTTTTACTAATACTATCTAAACTATCGCAGGGCACGTGATCACTCATTAATTATACGAAGGAGTTTTACAGATTAAATGCACAGAATAATTTGATTGAGATAAAGAGACAACAGATCATCAGATTCATAGAAGGACTGCAATGGAATATTTATGATTCAATTAGCCTCCGTACTATATGGAGTTTATTATAAACAACGAATATTGCAGCCAAGTTGGAGGTTTAGTTGAAGAGATCTATAAAGCAGACGCCCACCAGTTCTTAAACTTCATATGCAGGATCAGCAATAGACAAAGGAAAGCTTATAGTAGCAATCCAATTTCAATCTCGAGCCAACGTTCATGATCTAGGAGTAGGTATCATCCATATCCAGGGAGGTCAATAGAATTCCCATCAGCAACAAAACTAACCTAACTTACCCAGTACGTGTAGACACCCCATTCTGTTACCCCCTAAGTCTCCTTAGGTCCCTAATACCTCCCTTCATCACCGTAAACCCAAGTCATCTCCCGAGTACTGACCTGGAGGCCATAGGGCACTCACCGGCTCAATTTGACCCAAAAGTCAAACTTTTCATCTTGATCGAGACTGAATGAATCATCGAAGGGCACCGAATACCATTTCTAATGGACCACCCCGTGCGCGATTCCGACTTACCATGAGGACGAACGATCCGTTTGCGTCCGAAACTTGGCCCAGAGGCCATCGGGCACTCCCGGGCTCATTTGACCTATGTCAGCTCTTCAGCTTGATCGAGTCTGAATGAATCTTCGAAAGGCACTGAATACCCTTTCCAACAGTCCATCTCGTACGCGATTCAGACTTTCCATACGGACGAACGATCCGTTTGACTCCGGGAGGTCACCGAACGCTTCTCGGGCCCGGTTGACCAAAGTCAACTCCCCAAACCGGGTCAAACTCTTTGAAATGTCTAAGTAAATCTCCTAACCTTTCCAACGGTCCACCCCGTGCGCGATTCGGACTTACCATGTGGACGAACGATCCATTTGCGTCCGAGCAATTCCCCGTCCAATGGACCGACAAATGCTTCCGAGCCATATTTGACCCAAAGTCAACTCTCGAACCCGAGAGCGGTCCAAAGGACTTTAAAATGTCTCTGAATTACCTTTCCAACGGTATGCCCCGTGCGCAATTCTGATTAAAGGTTTGTCCTTGGCGACCGATTTTCTAAAAAAGCCTGAAGCGCACTACCAAATGGCAGGTTCCAGACCCTGCCTATCGGCACCTGCCGATAGGCATGGACAGGTCTATGCTGATCGGCACTCACCTGGGCCTATAAAAGGAGTCCTTCACCTCATTTGCAAAAGATCCCGGATCTGATAAAAATCCCTCTGAACGAATCCCAGAAACCTCTCTTGAAGGCAGCGTGATTTCAACTTCCAAATCCCTTTTTTACTTCCACTTTTCATTATCCTTTTCATCAAACTTGGTGAATTAGCCTCTCCATCATCATCCAATTGCAAGGGCTGCTCTCCAACATTCAAGATCAAGCTCAAAGTCTTCAAGAAGGTCCAACTTTCTCAAACTCTCTCTTAAATTCTTTTAAATTCCCAATAACTTATTTTCTTATTTAGCACTTTTATTATCTCATCTCACACATCCTAATATACTTTTTATTTAGTATTATTGTAGATCTTTTATTTTCATAAAACCCAAAAAATAATAAAAAGAGGGTTTGCTCATAAATTCCAAGTACGGATTCTCACACTTTTTCCACACTTGTATCACAACTAAAACACTTTTTCAACACTCACACTTACAAATAAGAGATTCCCCATTTGGATTTATGGGATAAACCCCACCCCTCATTTTGTATGCAAACTACGTGGACTTTGATGCCTTTATAGGCTACGTAGGCATCTCGGGGTAAAACCCGAGACTCGAGTCCTTTTTCTCACTTTTTCTCTCATTTTCTATCTTCTCTAAATCCATTTTCCTTATATTCTATATACTTGCCCTTAATAACGTATTGCTCCATATGCGTTATCGTTCCATTATAACGGTCAATGTAGGGGTAATCGCGTAAATCTTATTTTTCTAATACTATTCTTATATCTTCCTAATGACGACTCGCTTTATCTTTCCTATGATACAAGTCGAGGATTCCTACCTCTATTCTATATATATGCACATGCACACATATCACGGGGGGAAACAAAAGGAAAATAGCAAATATTCATGAGAGATCGAAAGGGCGGAATGGGTGCCTAACACCTTCCCATTTCGTAACTAGGCCTCTGAACCCTTCTCGAATCATCTTGGTTTCGCACGCACCAGTATGTCTTTGGATTCCATCCTTCGGGGTGGCTTCCCCTTTTTCTTTTGTCTGTTTTTAGTAAAATAGACTGGCGACTCTGAATCTCTCTACATTTTTACACCACAAACGACGCCGGCCGAAGCGCTCCCGAGAGGGACGCGCGGGACTCGAAGGATCCTTTCCTCCACGCGCCCGCCCGCATGGCGAGGATCGGGGATGGCCACAGTGGTGACTCTGCTAGGGAATATGTGTTTTTTTTGTGGGCTTGACTCTATTTACATGAATGCTATATTTGCTTATGTTTCCCCCATATTTGCATGTTCCCCTTTCTCATATATATCCCATGCTTATGCTTATATTTACACCCTTGTAGAAATTTCTCCATGTACACTTCACACCACGTGCACCTAGGATCACATGTATATCCCCATGTTGCACGCATCACCTATCCATACTTGGTGTACCTTTTGGGGTACTTGTACTTTACTCCCTGTTTGGCATAATCAAGAAAGGCATTCTCATCATCAGATACTAATAAGAGAATCTTGCATGATTCACACGACATCACCAAAGAGCATTGATATTGACCAAATTTTACCCAGTAACTGGAGGGTCACTTCGTGATAAGCGCTGGTCCGGCAGGTCGCAGTTAGCCTAAGCGATATGACTTTCACCTTCCAGTGGCCAAGTACCTTCGATGTATATCGAACGGTTCCCTCGCATCATACCACTTGACCGAAGTTATGACTGGAGGTATATCGCAGGGAATTCGTTCATGTACGTCGAGTATATCGAATTCACTCTCATACGTACCGTCCCCACGAGGTATATGGTGAGGCAATTCACGTACACTCAGGTATATCAAATGGCTTGTCCACACGTATCGATTGCCCGCAAGAGCAAGACGTATATCATGGAAGTCACGCCAAAGGGTGGAACCCATGCCGATTCACCCAACCAACTGCATACCCGCATATAAGTGTCAAACCTAGGACACGCACTTTAGATTGTCGATTTCAACCCGAAACTCTGTCGAAATTTGGGGTCGGCCTGCCGCCCAATTTTTGCGCATTTTTAAAACGGGACCCTGTCCGTGAGCTCGATTACAAGTCCAAACCGTAGCTTTGCATATATTAAGACCTCCACTTCTCCAGGCTCGGGTCCTGTCCGGCATTGCATTTAGGAGAATTAAATACAAGTGAAAACATAATAATCATGCTGAGTTCCGTTTCCAAAAACATTTATTCCTTCTTTATCAAAAATCCAAAAACATTTCTTCCTTCTTTATCAAAAAACCAAAAACATTTCTCCCTTCTTTATCGAAAATTAAAAAATAGTTCTTCCTTTTTTCTCAAAAATAAATCTCATCCTACGCCTTCTCAGATCGATCGCAAGCCCTTGGCCTGGCTCCCTATTGGCTTCGGTCTTCAGTCAAATCACCCCGGAGTTTCATCCGTTCCTCTACTACTTCTTCCGAGTCCGAAATCCATCCATCTTCCATGGAGAATATAGATCAAGCACCAGTCATACAGCCAAATCTGACGACAGTCCTGTCTCAGCTCGTGTCCAAGATTGACAACCTTCAAACCGAGGTCCGAGAGATGCAACGAAACCAAGTTCCTATTCCTCAAGAGACCGAGGCCTTATTCCCTCGTGTTATGGGTCCACCTGAGTCTATCTGGGTTCCGAAAGAATATCAGCACGCTCCACGTGCCCCTCCTGCCAATGGGCCACCGCCTGCCCAGCTTCCAATGCCAAACGTTGCCCAGCCTATGGCTAACCTGCCTATGGTCGCTGATCCTAAGGAGGAGGAATTGAATAAAGACAAAGAGGATATCAAGATGCTCACCAAGAATTTTGACCAAGTCAGAATCTCTGGGAATTATATGGACTACACCTACATGTCTTCATAACCCGGTGGAGGGAGCAGGCAGCTACCATGACCAATCGGCCATTCGAGGAAGAACAGGTCAACATAGTGAAGAAGAACTTCTTGCCCCATGTTCGAGCGACGATGGGAGGACAATACTATCCCCACTTCTGAGCTCTCAGAGAGGCTGGAGTAGAAATCGAGGAAAGCCTCGTTAAAACAGAGGTTGAACCAAAGAAGGTGTCCGGACAGTTCACCCTTAGAAAGTATGACAAGCCTGCCAATGCTACAGTCTCAACCATCAATAATATCTCTCAATCAACCATATCATGGGAACCATAAAGTCGCCTTTCCCCCGTTCGAAGGGAATACACTGAGCTCCATGCTCCCCTCTCCAAAGTTTACCAAGCCCTGTTAGGCTGAAACCTCATCAAACCTTTGGATCCGCGTCCATTGCCAAATCCACTCCCAAGAAACTTCAAGACTGATGTTCATTGCGCCTTCCACCAAACTTCCGGCCATACCACCGACCAATGCTTTCACCTCCGGAACGTAATCCAATATTTCATTGACCGGGGTACCATTGCCCCACCAGCCAATCCTAAGCCAAACACTACTCATAATTCACTTCCGAATCATGCCAATGCCATCTTCTTGGAAAAAAAACCAGATTTCGATCCCTCAACTCAAATCACACTCATATACTCTCCTAAACCTCTTCAAACTTGCCCATATTTCCTCCTACACCCTACTAGCCTCGCTGATCAGGCACTGTCACTCCTTACCAGAGCATGCATCGTTGTCCGTACCCATTCTAAAAATAGAGGTATGGAATTATCAGAAGTGTTGAACCAACTCCTAGAGTTCGTGTTGAAATTTCCCTCATAGATGGTCATCGATTGCTAGAGGTTCAGCACACTATTCTTGGAAGCACAGAAATGGGCCCGAGATTCAGACAAGCGGGTGGTACCAACCGACAGAGTCAGCCTAGATGATGTTATCCAGATTATGGCAGAATTATTCGGGCAAATACACAGCATTTGTAGTATCACCGGGTAACTTGACACTTTGAAGCTACAAGGTCGCTTGGTCCCTTCAATCACACATATCCCCACAGAATAGGAGAACCTATATGAAGAAGCTGTTAAAATTGTGGAATGCATCGACTTTACATGGAAAGACAGAATTGTTGCCACCGGATAGGGGGAACTATTCGAAGATTCGAGTGAAGAACCAGCTTCAGGAAGAGCTGGCCCAGTAGTCGACATATAAGGGATGATATCATTTGAAGAACTCATCGGAGAAATAAATAGGGTGGCAGCACAACCTGAGATTTACGAGGAAATAGGATTCATGTTCTTTCCTTCTTCAGTAAATCACATGACCAGATCATGGATACATTACCAGGTTCCAAGCTCACTACCAGCAAATGACAAAGGGAAGGGAGTTGAAAACCTTCCTATGCCAGAGATGACCATCGAGGAGAGCAAGATCCTCGATCAACTGAAGAAAACTCAAGCTAACATCACTCTATGGGGGATTTTCATATCTTCCCAGCTGCACAAAAATGCTTTAATCAAATTACTCACTGGACCCATAGTTCCCCCCTCTACCACACCAGAAGAAGCGGTAAATCTGGTCGGATCCTTGACCTCTACCTGAATGCTATCATTTTCTAAAGAAGAAATCCCAAGAATTGGGTCGAATCACAATCATGCACTTAATATCTCCGTCGAAGTTATGGGAAAGGTCGTGCCACTCTCCCTTGTCGATAATGGATCCGCCTTGAACGTTTTCCCTCTGAGAACCTTCAAGTGTTTAGGCCTGAAAGAAAGCGAACTCTCTCCAACCTTCGTCGCTATGCGTGCCCACGATAATACCCGTCGTGAGGTGATTGGGTCCATAAAACTTGCAATAGGGGTTGGCCTTATAAACCCTATCGTTGAATTCCAAGTCATAGACATCCCAGCTTGTTTCAACTTGTTTCTTGGACAACCCTGGCTCCACAATATCAAGGGTGTGTCTTCCTCACTCCATCAAAAATTGAAGTTCTTCGCCGACGGGCGAGTCATCACCATTTTGGGCGACGACAAAAATGTTGGGGGTGCAAGCACCAGCAGTCCAATTCTTGAGATACATCACGGGTCTAATGATATGCTCCTATCATGATTCCGAGTCGAGCCACTCCTACTCCCTGCAGGGGACGATTTCAAAGAAAGGGTTTGTCCAGAATATGACCCTCACGGCAATGTCAATGTGATTCAGATGTTCAGAAATATGCACTTCATGCTCGGACTGGGGCTAGGGCAAAGGCAGCAGGGGATACTTTAGCCCATCAAACTGAAGAAATATTTCCCTCCTTGTGGCTTGGGGTATCAACCATCAGAACAAGAGCTCAGAATGATCCACCAGTCTCGACCAAAGAGAAGATCAGACTGCATCCGAACTATCTCAGGAGACTCCTTAAATGGATGATTCATCAAAGAAGGCGGGGACTTCCCCTTTTGCGGTTTTCCAGAACCATGGTATGACCACACAAATAAGAAAATGAGGTCGGGAATGGAGATCTTTTTCCAAGACAGCTACCTATGGGCCGAAACTTTCCCACACCAAGTACAACCGCTCATCAAAGATACCGAAGAGACTGAGGAAAGTGATTTCGAAGATTCCTTCAACTTATAGATACTGGGGATGACACTCTGCATGGTTCATTTAGGCACTACATCAATGGACCCATCCTGTCTGATTAAAGCTGTTAATACTCCTCTCCTCAACTGGCATGTTGTGCCAGTTCTACCTCGTGAAATCTCCCCTAACCCCAATGTTTACCCTATTTCTTCTTCTATTGTCTATCCTTGCTCAAATGTAATCGAGACCTCTTTTGATGAGGTTCTCAATGCTGTTTTTCCTATCAATGAAATAAATGAAGATTTTGAGTATCTTGTTGTGCCTTACATTAACTGCTTGAATTCTAATCAAACTTTTGATGATGATGATTTTGCAAATGAACAATTCTTAAGTGATCTAAATAAGGTTAATAATAAACAACATGACCACGTTCAAGTTAATGAAGAAGAGACTGTTGTTATTAATCTCAGTTCTAGTAGCCAACTGCGCGAGATTAGGATAGGGGCCACCCTTGACGAGCATGAGCATGCATAACTCGAAGAATTGCTGAAGGAGTTTGTAGATGTCTTCGCATGGTCCTATGATGATATGCCCGGCATTAATCCTAAAATAGTTCAACACGAGATACCCACTCTCCCAGATTACAAGCCGGTTAAACAAAAATTGAGAAAGCTCTGCACCGAATGGTCGCTCAAGGTCAAAGAAGAGGTGGTCAAACAGTTAAACGTGGGTTTCTTTCGGGTGATCGAATATCCCATATGGTTAGCCAACATTGTACATGTGCTGAAATCAGGAGGGAAGGTTCGAATGTGTGTAGACTACCGAGATTTAAACAAAGCTTCTTCAAAGGATGATTATTCTCTACCCAATATCGACATGATCATGACAACACAGTCAGTCATGCTCTCAAGTCATTCGTCGATGGGTTTGTCAGATACAACCAAATCAAGATGCACCCCGACCACCAAGAAAAAACTGCATTCATCACCCCATGGGGAATCTTTTGCTACACCGTCATGCCATTTGGTCTCAAGAACGCTGGGGCTACCTACCAAAGGGCTGCCATAATCATCCTGCACGATCTGATACACAAGGAGGTCGAGGTTTATGTGGATGATATGATTATCAAGTTCAAAACTAGAGAAGGTCATGTTCCCGCTCTCCGGAAGCTCTTTGAACGACTGCGACGGTATCAAATGCGGCTTAATCCACAAAAGTGTGTTTTCGGCGTTACAAAGGGAAAACTATTGGGATTCATGGTCAGTAAAAAGGGGATAGAGGAAGATCCTGCAAAGCTGAAGGCCATACTTGAGATGCCACCGCCCCGAACAGAGAAAGAAATCTAAGGTTTTCTAGGGAAATTACAATATATCAGTCGGTTCATCAGCCAGCTAACCTCCATCTGTGAACCGATCTTCAAGATCCTCCGAAAGGATTCAACCAAGGTTTAGAATGAGGCCAGCCAAGAAGATTTTAACCGAATCAAATAATACCTAACCTAACCTCCAGTGCTCATGCCACCACAGTCTGGTCTCCCTTTGCTCCTATACCTAACCATAATCGACACTGCATCCGGGGCTTTGCTAGCCCAAAACCTCGAGGACTCCCGTAAATAAAGATCCATCTATTATGCCAGTCGTAAATTGGTCGGGTACGACGTCAACTACATTGCTTTAGAAAAGGCATGTGTCACACTTGTCTGGGTCACCCAAAAGTTGCGACACTACATGCTCGCCTTCCCCATCAAAATTATATCCCGAATGGATCCCATCAAATACCTGCTTGAGAAACTCGCCTTATCCAGCCGAATGGCCCGATGGTTGATGCTCCTAACCGAGTTAAATATCGTCTACGTCACATAGAAAGCTATTAAAGGAAGAGCCATCTCTGACTACCTCACCAATTATCCCATAGACGAAGCAGATGTTCGGATTTCTGAATTCCCAGATGAAAATATCCAATGCACCACTCAAGACCGCCTTTGATGGAAAATGTTCTTTGATAGCGCTGCCAACAAAAAGGGATATGGCATGGGATACTTCTGATCGCCCCAGATGACTCCCACGCTCCCATCGCCATTAAATTGGATTTCCCTTGCACCAATAACATGACGGAATACGAGGCATGCACAGTGGGCCTCAAAGTTGCTCTCAAGAATGGTATTCAATACCTTGATGTCTAC
Source organism: Sambucus nigra (assembly GCA_949130495.1). Taxonomy (NCBI): domain Eukaryota; kingdom Viridiplantae; phylum Streptophyta; class Magnoliopsida; order Dipsacales; family Adoxaceae; genus Sambucus; species Sambucus nigra. The sequence continues at coordinate 239,100,895 of OX422211.1, forward strand.
GGGGATTCTTCCCTTATCATTGGTCAAGTGCTCAGAAAGTGAAAAGTCAAGGATGAAAAACTCCAACCTTTTCATGCCCAACTAGAAGATCTAGCCTCCCGATTCTGAGATATCACCTTCCATTACCTACCCCGAGCAAAGAATAACCTAATCGATGCTCTTGCCACCTTGGCCTCCATGGTTGATATGCACGAAGGAATAACAATGACCCCCTTCCTAGTTCAAAATCAAGACAAACCGACCCATTGCTACCATATTGAGCTTGTCTCCACCAAAGATCCCGAACTAGCCGATTGTTGGTACTATGATATCTTGTGCCTCCTCAAACATGGTAGGTATCCTGAGGGTTCCAACAAGAAAGATTGAATGACCCTCCGAAGACTGACCGCCCAGTACATCATCTGTCATAAAGCTCTACTCAAGAGGAACTTCGATGGAACTTATCTACACTGCATCGCAGGGGCTGAGATTGAGAAAATAATGCAGAAAATCCATAGCGGGGAATGCGGACCACACATGAATGGTCACATGCTTGCCAAGAAGATCATCCGACAGGGCTACTACTGGACCACCATGATCCAGGATTGCACCGCCTATGTCCGGAGGTGCCTCAAATGCCAAAATTTCTCCAATCTTCAACACTTGCCTCCGCGAGAATTATACAACATGACCTCTCCCTGGCCGTTCTCCACCTAGGGTGTCGACATCATAGGGAAGGTTACACCAAAGGATTCAAACGGACATGAGTTCATCCTGGTTGCCATCGATTACTTCACCAAATGGGTGGAGGTTGAGTCATACGCAGTATTGAATGCCAAGAAAGTGGCCAAATTCCTCAAGAAAAATATCATATGTCAATATGGGGTCCCGCACGAGCTGGTGTCAGATAACGGGTTGCATTTCAAAGCAGAAGTCACAGAAGTAGCCAACGAGTATGGGATTCAGAGACACAAATCCTCTCCCTACCGACCTCAGACCAATGGTGCAGTTGAAGTCGCCAACAAGAACCTCAAAGCCATCATCAGCAAGATGATCGAAAGTTGTAGGGATTGGGCCAACCGGATCCCATACGCCCTCTGAGGCTATCAAACATCAATCCGAACCTCTACTGGGGCTACCCTCTCACTCCCTGGTCTACGACATGGAAGGAGTCCTACCTGTGGAGCTGGAAATACCCTTGCTACGCGTCATGCTCGAAAGTAAGGTTAGTGAAGAACACTGGTGCCAAAGCCATCTTGATGAGCTAGCCCTCCTAGATGAAAGAAGATTAAAGGCTCTTTACCACATACAGGGGTACCATCGCCGAATAGCGCAATCATTCAAGAAGAAAGTCAAGGACTGCGGTGTCCAGGAGGGGGATTTAGCCCTCAAAGAGATAATAGAACCCATCTGGGACCCCAGAGGAAAATTCAAGCCCAATTGGAGCGGCCCCTACATTGTGAAGAAAATCTTGTCCGACGGTGCTGCCATGTTCACTGACCTAAATGGGGAAGAGATGTCTTGTCCAGTCAATCTGGACCGTCTCAAGAAATTGTACCCCTAGTCCGAAATCTCGGCGCGCTATGACTCTTCTCATCCCCCTTCTATTCTAAAAAAATAAAAAAAATAAAAAATAAATAACTCTTCATTTCCCTCTACCCGGAACTACGTGGGCCTGATCCTCTACAAAAACTATTTTAAAACATTTTTAAAAAAAACCCAGAGGTTCGTAGGCAACTCATGCACCTCACATGAGTGCGGCCCCTTTCTTTTTCACAAAATACTATTCTTTTCTTACCTCCGAGAACGGCGGTTCATTCTAAAAATACTTGGAAAAAAGGATTATGTATGCCTTAGTGATCAGTATAGATAATTCAAAATACAAAACTCATCAAAAGACACAGTTGGGTGATCAGAAACTTATTTATTTCATTAATAAGAAATTACAGTACGGACTACATAAGAAAAAGGAATGGATAACTCCCTTCCCCACTACCATAAAAATCCAAATAAAATCTCCAGATACATCACCTATCACACAAATAAACTCCCCAGAAGTCCTACCCACAGCTACCAGAGGAGACTGCACCCTCATCATCTACATCCTGAGGACCCCAAGTTTCCCCTGCCTGAATAGAGTGCCGTAAAAATTCCATGGATCGATGAGCCTTAACCATCTTCAAAAAAACCACAACATCCCCTTCTATGGAGTCAGATAAAACAAACCATCTTTGTCTAGTCTCCACTGCCAACATCTTGCTGACTACTTTCCTCCACAACCACTTCATATAATCTTTGGGGACATAGCAAACCTTATCGAGAGACTAAGAGGGACGAGTCGACGAACATCGATTTTCCCACAGAGACACAAGCAACAAACGCAGGCGCTCAGTCAAATCTTCTACCGGAAAGAAGTTTGAGGTCCGAGGGGGCATGACCTGCGCCCAGCCGAATTGACGCAAAAGTCAACAAGGGAAATAAAAAGAGGTTTGTCTGAGACCAACAAGCCGCACATATGAATACTCTCATACCTCCAGAACAGGCTGCAACTGTCCCCACCAAGGAACTGACCAATACATACCACAAGCCCCATGCTCCACAAGCCAATTCTCCCAGTTCTCAACATACAGGCCAACGCGGATGAAGTAGAGCGAAAAGAAGTTGGGTACTGCCGACAAGGGATACTCTGGAGGAGTCGCCAAACGGAATATTTCAGACAACCACATGAAAAGAATCACGGGGCTACCCCTCAAAAAGTCAGAACGACCTTCTCTCTAGGCATCCAACCCATTCAGGGTCTCCGCCAATATCACCGCTGCGGGATTGCGATGGTATGATATCCATGAAGTAATGGCTGCAAGTTATGGGTCCACCACCAATTCCCTAGTCACCAGCAACAATTTTGAAACTAGACCCAGAACAACAGCTCCAGTATAGCCAGCATCACCTACTTCCCACAAATGCACGGACTGCAGCTCCGCTGGGAGGGAGATCATTCCTGAAGCAACCAATAATCTAGCCGCCGAAGGCTAAATGTGAAGAAGCCCGACTAACAAATCCCTAGGAGAACGAGAAAATTCGGGCAAAGCAGCAGTAACACTGGGATTTACACGCAGTATGGCAGAAAATTCCTCGTAGGTAGGATAAACTTCTTCCAACCCAAAGCAGAATACATGGTCTTCGGGGTACCAGAATTGTACCGCCGCCATCATCATATTCCACTCAATAGGCCGATTGCGTCACAAGGAGACTCGACGCATGTCGAAAGCATCGTAGTCGACATTATAAGAGCACATATCTTCCAAGGCTTCAAGGTAGTTGTAAAACTCAATGCTACCAGGGAGAGCCATCTTGCAAGGCTAAGAGATGGTGGGCAAGTAGGTAAGAATGCAAAGGTGTGATGAAAACACTCCACCCTTACCCCTTTTTATACTTGAAAATCCTCACAAGGGACATAATCCCTGCAGAAATCGGAGGGAATCCTACCCCACAAGGTACTAAAGGCTGAAGAGGGTACCATTCAAAGCTTTGAATTAATGGAACTGGATTGAACTGCCGATAGGCAGGTCAAGGTGCTTGCCGATCGACAACCCCCCCGCCATTTTTAGAAATTTCCCTTTTTTCCTCTTTTGTCAAATCAGAAAACTCAATAAAAATAAATATAATTTCAAATCCCTTTAAATTTCCCTTTTTAATCAAAAACTTCCCTTCAAAAAAAATTTCAAAAAATATTCTTTTTTACGGTCTCAACAGCAAAGCAAAAAGCGCATGTGCATGCATTCATTCATCATTAATAAAAGATAACAAAAAAACTCCATTGCATTGCATATATCTGTTTTTTGTGTTACATTATCTTTGCAGGAAATAAAATGAAAAAGCAAAAACAACGGGACTCATCCCGAACCCACATTCTTTCTCTCTCTCTCTCTCTCTCTCTCAAGAGCTTCCACCCCTGTGGTGTGCTATCTTCCCCTACGGCGAGACGATGCGCCACCACTACCCGAACCAGAGTCCTCTTCGGACGAGGCAGACGGCACTAAGCAAGAAGGAGCGGGAATATCTAGTCTCTAATGTCCCTGATCCAAGTGGTCGACACCCAAACTTGCTGCAAGGAAAGGCGAAATCAGTATCAAAGCGGAAATGACCAAAACAGAAAAGAAAGAAAGAGAAGAACAGAATGGTATATAGAAGGTCGAAGGACCTCCTCTATCAAACCCAACTCCTTCGGATCCATCGCATGAGGACGGTGCAGCATAGGCATCATCCCTCCATCAACCCGCCGAATGTTGTATGAAGGGGTATGCAGTCGTACAAAAGGGACCTCCGAGGTCGCCGCCGCTGCAGATGTCGACGGATCACCACCGTTGTGGGAAGATCCCACCGCCCGACTCGAATCCACCGGAGGGAAGGGCAGTGCATCATATATGTTGGGCGCCATCAACCAGCTCGTCACAAAATCCATATAGTCATACGGCATAGCCGTATCGGTGTATAGCAAGTAGGACTCGCCAATCATCGTCGTGATCCTTTCATCCTCCGACAGCAGTCGCTCCCACCTCATAGACGTAGGAGGCTGCGTGGGTGGCACCACTACCTCATCCTCAGCAATCTGACGAACCACCCTCTCCCCGAGGTACCAGGAATGGCCGAACTCATGCGCCAGCAAATGCCTCATCCGCGCGTTCACCCCGGTCGCCCCCGCATCCGAATGGTTGTTCCCCACGGGTAAAAGGTCACCTGAAAATCTCCGAGCGAGCATAAATCAATACAAGATCAGAAGGAGCAAAAACCAAGATTGAAATGGAAAGAGTCTTACCCTATCACTGGTCAGGTCATTCAAGACCTGACGCACCGCCTCCAGGGAAAGAGATCCCTTCGACTGTCGATTGGCCTTACGCCATTGATACAATCGACAGAAGTCCCTAACAGTGTCGTCCTTCAAAGAAATCAGCGGGGTATTACACCCAATCACCTCGTAGAACCACGTCTGAATTCACAAGCAAAAAGAGACGCATAAGGAAAATGCGAGTGCATGAAAGGGAAATGCGAATGCATGAAAAGAAATGCACAAAGTGAAGAATACCCTAAGAAGGTACGTGGCCCCAGTAAAGGTCTGCCGACAACACCAGCTGAATGCATCCAGAGAAAAGTAAAGGGCTGCCAAGGTCATACTCCCCCAATCATAGAAAGGGATGTTCGAAAACATCCTCAAGTAGGGCAGAAACCATAAATGGACGACGTCGCCGCTCGACGCCACCATGAAACCTCCCAACACCAGCAGAATGAATAACCGGGCCATCTACCTCACTTGCAACCCGTCCTCCACATCGATCTCCCTACCCAACAGAACATCCTTCAACAGGGACAGTCGAATAGTTATCCTAGAGACTATCCTCCCTACATCACCAAGTGCCGCAAGCACTGCCTCCGATCTCACCCGTAAAGAGCGATCCACCTCTATCTTCTCTCCATCATAATCCACCCCCAGCAGCTTTCTGCACGTCTATGGGAGTCACAGTCATCTCCCCGAAGCCGAAATGAAAGGTGTGGGTAGTGTCCCACCACCTCTCTCCCGAAGCGCATAAGACCGCTGTCGAACGAGGCGTCTCATCCAGCGCCGATGCCAACCGCCCAAAACCAGCTGATGAGACCACCCAGCGCACCACAGGTGGGAGATGCTCCCAGACATCCTTGAGCCCCGTTGTCCCACGGGCAGGCATGTTCTTCAAAGAAATATCAGACTGGCAAAAAGAAAAGTCTCATCAAAAGTTAAGAAAGAAAAATCACCAGAAAGAGAAGAATGCCAAAGGTCGGGTTATTTACATAACCACCGGGGATCACTCTCGAAGAGCGATGACACGATGGCTCCCGCAACAAGGTCCACTCATCCGCAACTGGCTCAAACGCATCAAACGAGTTCTCACTCCCCAAATCAAGAGGCACCCTAGCCTTCCACTCCACATTCGCCCAGTCATCAACGATCAACCACTCTCGATGGACTGCAGTGCTCACGAAAGCGGCCATTTCTTGAAGATCGGAATGATAGAACGATTTGCAGAAGAATCACAGAGAGAGAGAAGGCAAAAGAAGCTGTGAAAAAATGAGGGGATTCGCCCCCTTTATATAGGATGCTAAGCACCATGCCGATCGACATCTCCCCCTACCATACCGATCGGCACAGACCCCTTACCTTCTCGAGGTAACCCAAAGGTCTGTGCCACTGCTGAATGGCACCCTTCATACTATGCCGATCGGCACCCCCCTTAAATTTCGTACAGAAATTCCCAAAAAAATACCAGAAAGCCTCGAAAATTCCTCGAAAAATTCCCAAAAATCCCAAGAAGGATTTAAAGCCTTTTTACCAAGAAAACTTCGCGTTCCCTCGAGCGGAACCCCTCTTCCCCAGCGGAATCCTCAAAAACCAAGTGAAAACTCCTCCCGGTAAAGCTCCGGAGGATCCCTAAGGATCACCTGATCACTTCCCCAGCGGAATTCTCTTACAGCACCCAAAATAGGTTATTCCCCCCTGTGAGGTATCCTAAAAGCTTCCCCAGCTATCAGCTCCCCAGCTCAGATCAAAATCACAAAGCTCTTTCTACAGAAAAATCAAAATCCAATCTGTATCCACTCTTGGGTCAGAATTGGCCCCGGTCTTGGATCGTCACCTGAGTTAGGTCAGAATTGACCTCGGTCCTCGGTCGTCACCACTCTTGGGTCATAATTGGCCCCGATCTTGGATCGTCACCTGAGTTAGGTCAGATTTGACCTCGGTCCTCGGTCGTCACCATTCTTGGGTCAGAATTGGCCCCGATATTAGATCGTCACCTGAGTTAGGTCAGAATTGACCTCGGTCCTCGTCGTCACCACTCTTGGATCAGAATTGGCCCCGATCTTGGATCGTTACCTTAGTTAGGTCAGAATTGACCTCGATCCTCGGTCATCACCACTCTTGGGTCAGAATTGGCCTCGGTTTTGGATCGTCACCTGAGTTAGGTCATAATTGACCTCGGTCCTCGATCGTCACCACTCTTGGGTCAGAATTGGCCCCGATCTTGGATCTTCACCTGAGTTAGGTCAGATTTGACCTCGGTCCTCGGTCGTCACCATTCTTGGGTCAAAATTGGCCCCGATATTAGATCGTCACTTGAGTTAGGTCAGAATTGACCTCGGTCCTCGGTCGTCACCACTTTCAGGTCAGACTTGACCCCGATCTTGGATCGTCACCTAATTTAGGTCAGAATTGACCTCGATCCTCGATCATCACCACACTTGGGTCAGAATTGGCCCCAGTCTTGGATCGTCACCTGAGTTAGGTCAGAATTGACCTCGATCCTTCTTGGGTCAGAATTGGCCCCGGTCTTGGATCGTCACCTGAGTGCGGTTAGAATTGACCTCGATCCTCGGTCGTCACCACTCTTAGGTCAGAATTGGCCCCAGTCTTGGATCGTCACCTGAGTTAGGTTAAAATTGACATCGGTCCTCGGTCGTCACCACTCTTGGGTCAGAATTGGCCCCGGTCTTGGATCGTCACCTTAGTTAGGTTATAATTCACCTCGGTCCTCGATTGTCACCACTCTTGGGTCAGAATTGGCCCCGGTCTTGGATCGTCACCTTAGTTAGGTCAGAATTGACCTCGATCCTTGGTCGTCACCATTCTTAGGTCAGAATTGACCTCGATTATTATATCTTCACCCTAAGCTCGCAGAATTGGCTTTGACCCGCATAGTAGGTCACCCTCATCACTTAAGCTCGTAGATTTGGCTTTGACTCGCATAATTGGTCACCCTCCCCAACACTACTTTAGGTCCTCAGAATCGACCTAAACCTCCGATCTTCATTCATACCCAGCACACTCCTTAGGTCCACAGAATCGGCCTCGACCCTCCGAATCGATCATACTCCCTCAACAGCATCATGTAGTGTCTATTCGACGGTCATCATTTGTTCCAAACTCACCCGTCAAGGGGCTCCGTAGACACCCCATTCTGTTACCCCCTAAGTCTCCTTAGGTCCCTAATACCTCCCTTCATCACCATAAACCCAAGTCATGTCCCGAATACTGACCTGGAGGCCATCGAGCACTCTCCGGCTCAATTTGACCCAAAAGTCAAACTCTTCGTCTCGACTGAGACTGAATGAATCATCAAAGGGCACTAAATACCCTTTCCAACGGACCACCCCATGCGCGATTTTGACTTACCATGCGTACGAACGATCCGTTTGACTCCGGGAGGTCACCGGACGCTTCTCGACCCCGGTTGACCAAAGTCAACTCCCCAAACTGGGTCAAACTCTTTGAAATGTCGAAGTACATCTCCTAACCTTTCCAATGGTCCACCTTGTGAACGATTCAAACTTACCAAGCGGACGAACGATACATATGCGTCCGAGCAATTCCCCGTCCAATTGACCGACAAATGCTTCCGAGCCATATTTGACCCAAAATCAACTCTCGAACCCGAGAGTGGTCCAAAGTACTTTCAAAGGTCTCTGAACTACCTTTTCAACGGTATTCCCCGTGCACGATTCTGACCAAAGGTTTGCCCTCGGCGGCCGATTTTCCAAAAAAGCCTGAAGCGCACTGCCAAATGGCAGGTTCCAGACCCTGCCTATCGGCACCTGTCGATAGGCAGGAATAGGTCTATGCTGATTGGCACTCACCTGGGCCTATAAAAGGAGGCCTTCACCTCATTTTCAAAGAGAGCCCAGATCTGATAAAAATCTCTCTGAACGAATCCCAGAAACCTCTCTCGAAGGCAGCGTGATTTCAACTTCCAAATCCCTTTTTTACTTCCACTTTTCATCAAACTTGGTGAATTAGCCACTCTCCATCATCATCCAAGTTCAAGGGATGCTCTCCAACATTCAAGATCAAGCTCAAGATCTTCAAGAAGGTCCAACTTTCTCAAACTCTCTCTTAAATTCTCTTAAATTCCCAATAACTTGTTTTCTTTTTCAGCACTTTTATTATCTCATCTCACACATCCTAATATACTTTTTATTTAGTATTATTGTACATCTTTTATTTTCATAAAACCCAAAAAATAAGAAAAAGAGGGTTCGCTCATAAATTCTAAGTAGGGATTCTCACACTTTTTCCACACTTTTCTCACAACTAAAACACTTTTTCAACACACACACTCACACTTACAAATAAGAGATTCCCCATTTGGATTTATGGGATAAACCCCACCCCTCGTTTTGTATGCAAACTAAGTGAACTTTGATGCCTTTATAGGCTACGTAGGCGTCTCGGGGTAAAACCCGAGACTCGAGTCCTTTTTCTCTCATTTTTTATCTTCTCTAAATCCATTTTCCTTATATTCTATATACTTGTCCTTAATAACATATTGCTCCATATGCGTTATCGTTCCATTATAACAGTCAACGTAGGGGTAATCGCGTAAATCTTATTTTTCTAATACTATTCTTATATCTTCCTACGGACGACTCGCTTTATATTTCCCATGATACAAGTCGAGGATTCCTACCTCCATTCTATAGATATACACATGCACACATATCACGGGGGGGAACAAAAGGAAAATAGCAAATATTCATGAGAGATCGAAAGGGCGGAATGGGTGCCTAACACCTTCCCATTTAGTAACTAGGCCTCCGAACCCTTCTCGAATCATCTTGGTTTCGCACGCACCAGTATATCTTTGGATGCCATCCTTCGGGGTGGCTTCCCCTTTTTCTTTTATCTGTTTTGAGTAAAATAGACTGGCGACTCTGAATCTCTCTACATTTTTACACCACAAACGACGCCGATCGAAGCGCTCCCGAGAGGGACTCGCGGGACCCGAAGGATCATTTCCTCCATGTGCCCGCCCGCATGTCGAGGATCGGGGATGGCCACAGTACGCTTATCATGAATGTTTAAATGTTATCGGTGTCAATAAACAGGGCACAAGTCTAATAATTATCCTATGAGATTGCGAATAAATATGGTTGAAAATGAGGAAAGGGAAAATATGAACCAGTAGAAAAAGAGTATGATGAGGTAAAAATTTAAGAGCCTGATAATGGTGAACGTGAGGCCCGTGTGGTGCAGAGATTATTATTGGCCCCAAGAAGGAAGTTGATTATCAGCAACACAACATATTCTAAACTCGTTACACGATTAATAAGAAAGTGTGAAATATAATAGTAGATAGTGGAAGAAGCAAGAATATTGTGTCCAAAGCACTAGTTAAGGCCCTACAGTTATAGATTTAGAAACACCCATCATCGTATAAAATCAATTAGATCGAGAAAGGATTAGAAGTGCCTATAATAGAGGTATGCCGAGTCCCTTTTTCAATTGGAAAGAACTATAAAGATGAGATCATATGCGATGTCATAGACATAGATGCTTGTCATGTATTACTTGGGAGGCCATGGTAATATGATGTAGATGCCACCTACAAGGTCAAAGATAATACATACCAATTTGTGTGGTAGGAGAAGAACGTTGTCCTTATCCCAACCATTGAAAGAAAAATTGGACCCAGTTGTTTTAAAGTGGAGGGGAAGACTTCCTAACATTCAAGGAGAAATATTTTTGGGACTTGATAGAGGAATAGAAAGAGGGAATAACACTAGTTATGAAGGGAGAGATTAGAGAAGCTACATCAATCCCTGAGATTTTGCAACTAGTTATGACATGATCTGATTCTCGTAGAGTTACTAGATCACTTGCCACCAATATGTGACATAAAACACCATATTGATTTGGTTCCCGAGGCTAGTCTATAGAACGTACTGCATTACAGGATGAATCCTAAGGAGCATAAGATTTTATAGTAGCAAGCTAAAGAGTTGTTAGAAAAAGGACTACTCAAAGAAAGTATAAGTCATTGTGATGTCCTTACTTTGTTGATGCCAAAGAAAGACAAAAGTTGGAGGATGTGTGTGGGTATCTGTGCCATCAACAAGATCATAGTGAAATATAAATTTTTGATCCTAAGGCTCGATGGCATGTTAGATATGCTAAAAGGATCTAAGGTATTAACCAAAATAAACCTACGTAGTGGTTATAACTAGATTCGGATATGACCTGCAGATGAATGGAAGGAAGCCTTCAAGACCAAAGAAGGATTGTACGAGTGGATGATTATGTTGTCCGTACCTTTATACGACTTATAAATTGGGTGTTCAAATCATTTTGTAAATTCGTTACTGTTTATTTCGACGACATTTTAGTATATAGTCATAATGAGGCGGATTATATGGCGCACTTGAAAGAAGTTTTTTTGACTTTCCATGCCCACAAGTTGTATATGAACTTAAAAAGTGCATCTTTATGGCAACCCAATTAATGTTTTTGGACTTTTTTGTGGGGTCAGATGGCATTCAGGTTGACAAAGAAAAGGTGCGAGCCATAAGAGATTAGCCCATGCCTAAGACAGTGACTGACATACGTAGTTTCTATAGAATTAGAACATTTTTTTAAGGTTTATTCAAAAATTTCAGCACCATAGTTGTACCGGTGACATCCTCAATGAAGAAGGGATAGTTTTAGTGGAGAACGGAGCAGGAGGATAGCTTTGTGTTATGGAAGGAAAAGCTTTGTTATGTACCAATATTGACTTTACCAAATTTTGATAAACTTTTTAAGGTTGACTCAGTTATAAGGATTATGGTCGTTCTGTCTCAAGAAAGAAGGCCAATAGAGTCTTTTAATGAGAAAATGGATGAAGTGAGGAAGCAATGGACTGCTTATGAGTTGGAATTCTTTATTGTGTTTCATGCCTCGTGGTATTGGGAACATTATCTTATCGCATGCGAGATGAAAAAGGTGGTTGATTCCCTAAGAAAGAGAGCATCTTTACTTGCTATTCTTAGTACCAAGGTCATGGGATTTTATTTCTTAAAGGAGCAGTATATGGAAGATGGATACTTCCAAGACATTTGGTAAAAGTGTTGGTCGGAGCTGGATGCTGTAAATTTTCACATCCACGATGGTTTACTCTTCGGGGCAAACCATCTGTGCGTTCTGAGGACATCCCTTTGGAAGTTGATCATTAGAAAACTGCATAGCAGATGATTGGGAGGTCACCTAGGTAAGGAAAAGACCATTGCCTTAGTAGAAGAACAGTATTTTGGCCAAATTTGAAGCGATACATGGGCAGATACGTAATGAAATGTTCTATATGCCAGACTAGAAAAGGACAGGTATAGAGTATCGAACTTTATATGACACTGTCGGTGCCAGAGCATATTTGGGAGGATCTATCCATGGACTTTTTTTGGAATGCCATGAACCCAATGCAAGACGGATTCTTTATTTGTTGTGGTTGACAGGTTTTCAAAAATAGCACACTTCATTCCACACAAGAAGACCGATGATGCTTCAAATATTGCCAATATATTCTTCTGGGAGATAGTTTATTTGCAAGGGGTGCCTAAATACATTGTGTCTGACCGTGATATGAAATTCATTAGTCACTTCTAGATTACTTTATGGGGGGAAGTTTGATAGTATTTTAAATTATAGAAGCATAGCACATCCCCAGACTGATGGTCAGACAAAAGTTACGAATCGTACTTTGGACAACTTGATCCGTTGTATATGTGGAGATAAACCCAAATAATGGGATGTAGTTCTTCCTTAGATGGAGTTAGCATACAAAAGTATGGTGAACTAATCGACCAATAAAAATCCTTTTGAGATCATGTACAGTAAACCCCCATGACATGCATTGGATTCGGTCCCATTACTAAGATTTTTGGGGTTTAGCATTGCAGCAAAGAATATCACTATAGTAAAAAAGGGTTTTATCACATTTCACCTGCAAAGGGTTGTCACAATCAAAAACCTTGACAAAAAAAGATGAATTCATTGTCAAGGTCTTTGACTGTGACACGACCAAGATAATAACTTGTCACAATCGTGTTACGGTCAAAGACATTAATAAGGGTGTTGTTATGATCGTATCAAGATCAAAGACCGTGACAACATATATTTTTTAATCATGGTATTTGACTTTGATACGACTGTGACAATAGGAGAAAAATTAAAACCCTACGTCTTATTATATTCAGCCACTTCACCATATTCTCTCCCTTTCTCAAATAATTCAATCGTTCTCTCTCCCAAACCCTAAATTTAGGCAGTCGTTGTTTATGTCTTTGTTCAACGGTTGTTCATGATTTTAATTGATTTCAAAGATTACAACTATTTGTTGTAATTGATTTCAAAGATTTCAAATATTTCAATTGTTTGGTGTTCAGCCATTGTTCATCGATTGCTTTTGCTCAATTCGTGATTTTAAATATTTCAATCGCCCTATGGTATTCTCGCTCTCTCTATCTATCTATCTATCTATCTATCTATAGATAGATAGATAGATAGATAGATAGATAGATAGATAGATAGATAGATAGATAGATAGATAGATAGATAGATATAACTAAATTTCGTGTGTATATATGTGTGTAATATTCAGTTTATTAATTTGTCTTAAATTTCATATTTACAGTACTGTTTTATGTAATTTAGTATCCCATATATATATATATACAAGGACAAGGAATTTTATTGATTTTTTTTGTTGGTAAAGAGGTCAGCTTTATTACTTTGTCTTTATGTTTGAATTATTACTTGTTTCAGTTTCTGGACTAGCAAACCCTAGTTTCGAGTTAATTAGACAAATTCTCTCTCACACTCAAACGATTCAAGGAAATAATTGTTTTAATGTAGCAAACGATTCCAGGCAGCCACCGTCCTCTCTCTCAACGAAGGTATAATTTTGAAAATGTTTTTGTTTTGTGTTTAAAATCATGTGTGTGTGTGTGTGTGTGTGTATATATATCACATTTTTGCTAGTTTAATTAGATCGATAACGAAATAGTAGCATTTCAAAATAAATTATGAATGTTGGTTTGTTTAGTGATAATCTCTTTCAATGTTTACTTAAAGAATAAATTACTGTTAGACTATAAAATAACAATCATTGTGTGTATATGACTATTAAGATTCTTGTCCTTACTTCAAACCAAGTACTGTATTACATATTGGACCCAATTTGGATACTATATTTTCCCCTTAGATCTGGTTATATCTATGAATGCAAACCTAAAGTCGAAAAAAATTGTAAAAATTACCAATGCTTTAAATTTTTAATAGGTCAGTGTATTTCTGCATTATTTTCTACAATTTCCTTGCTTTTTGGTTGTAATTCTGTCGAATAGAGATCATATTGTTGTTTAGGGTTCTTGAATTGTTGTTGACTGCTGAATTTGAATATTTAGGTGGCCATTGAGTTGGTTGGTCCTAGGCATTTGTAGCATTTAGGGTATGGATTAATGTTTCACAATTTAATGACCCAATTTTATGATAAGTGATTATTATCTGATCCTCTTTGTCTAAATATGAATTTAATTTATTTGATTTGATAGGAATTTGATAATTTCATTTTGATAACTGATAATTGGATTAGTAAATTGGTTAGAGTTAGCAATTCATGTTTTGGAGGTAGAAATTCATTTACTGAAAAATAAATTTTATGAAATAAATTGTGCGTATACCTCAACCCAAATACATGAAATACATAAACCATTGGTCTACAATTACTGAAAGATGAAATGTGTTTGTCACGATCGTGTCACGGTCAAAGATTGTGACAACAAAAACAAAATATAACCCTATCGATTCAGGCAATTAGATCAATTTGTTCTCTCTCTCTAACATATAGCCCTATTGATTCAGGTGACCTGATCGATTTGTCCCCGCTCTAAAATATAACCCTCTCAATTCAGGCGACCAGATCGATTTGTTCTCTCTCTAAAATATAACCCTATCGATTCAGGTGACTAGATCAATTTGTTCACTCTCTCTAAAATATAACCCTATCAATTCAGGCAGCTAGAACGATTTGTTCTCTCTCTAAAATATAAATATGCTATATTTATTACCCATAATAGGGTTCTTGAATTTTTCACACTTTTGCTTATACTAATCCATGAACCATTGGTCCAGAATTACTGAAAGATGAAATTTGTTTCTCATGGTTATGTCACGGTCAAAGACCGTGATAATGATTGTTTGTTGTCATGGTCTTTGACCCTGACACGACCATGACAACGAAAACAAAATATAACTCGATCGATTCAGGCGACTAGATCAATTTGTTCTCTCTCTTTAAAATATAACCCTATCAATTCAGACGACCAGATTGATTTCTTCTCTCTCTAAAATATAAATATGTTATATTTGTCACTCATAATAGGGTTCTGAATTTTTCACACATACTAATCCAAGAATATATGCTTTTTAACCATAATAGGTGACTGTTTGTATTAGTTGTGATGGGATATCCTCTATACAAAGTGGATGGATGAGACAAATAGAGTAGGGGAATGAGTTTTGCAGAGGTGCTAATGAATTTTTGAAATTCGTAAAGAGATGTCGTAATGATGAACAGTTCCAATGTCCGTGTGTTAGGCGTAGGAATGGTAAGGTGTTTGAGTTGAAAACAGTTGAACTACATCGGTTAAGATGGGGTATGCAAGATAGTTATCGGTTGTGAATTTTTTATGGGGAATTGCATGTTCCCTTTATCCCTGAGAAACCTTCACAACTGTAAGAGGGTACTTTAGATAAGATGGAGGCGTAACCCCTATTTGAGTATGGTAATGATAAACTAATCCTGGCCAAAGCTTTGGATTAATGATAAGACGCACGAACACAGACCCGATCAAGATAAACTCGATTTAAACTCACAAAACTCTCATGTATAACTTAGGAAATAGTAATGAACCTTAGAAGTAACTTAGCTAGAGGGAGAGAGAAGTAAGCACCCTAGATACACCTTGGTAGGCAGGTAAAAACACACCATATACCCTCAGGAATCTCTGTCAAGTATTAAAAGATTTACAATAAATGACAATGGTGAGGGGATAAACCCTCTGGCTTGTAATAATCTCTCTTTCTGATGTGTATCTCTAGTAATAACTCCAGGGTTCTCAAAAAGATCATGTCTCTCCCCAGGAGTGGTTGGGGTCCTTAAATAGCCCCCCACACCATCCCCGAGGCAACTCAGTCATTAAAACTATGAAAGACATCCCTAATACTTTATGTCACAACATTAAATGTCTGATGAACTAGTCGCCTCCACGTCATAAACATTAAATGCCAAGACATGCCTTTTGTCTATCCACTGTGTGTCAGGGGGCCGTTGTCGCAGAGGTGGCTCACCAACTGCCTGACAGGCCCAAATACCATGGTGGTTTACTCAAGTGCATGTTTGACATTGTTTGGCTGGCTAGTGACATCACCTACAGTAGATGTGACATTAAGTAGAGGGCTATTCGGTTCATAACTCAACGCCCGATGGAACTCCAAGCTGGTCCGCTTTAGGTTCCACGGTCAGGGTCCTTCGGTGTTTTACCGGGTGTATCTAAGACGGTCAGGACAAGCCCCAACGGTGCCTTACTTCTCAATCCTCCAAACCAAGTCCCTCTAAAGTTACCACAATGAGGTCATTAGATAGAGCATGAAAGCTCTCCCAGGCCCTGCCAAGCCTGGTCTTTCGCAAGTACCGTTTGACCTCACACAAACTCTTTTGTTATTATCGTTACGTCATTACAACCGTTATAGCTTACAGTCATCAATAATGGAAATACAATATGACTAATACAAAAAGCTAAAATATGAGCTGCTGCGCCAAGTTGCCTCACTGAGTTGCCACGCTCGAGCTGCCTCGGTTGCTTAATCTCCAACACTGTTGCTAATTGGGGATTTGTCCCTAATCTCAAGATTACCTTCAAGCCCCCTCTACATTTTCCCCCTCGTGGAGAGATTTGTTGGAACAAGAAATGTCTGCACGAAATGTCTCAAACCGATGGACCTTTCTTTGTGTGAAAAGATTCAGGCCTCCTCTCCTTTATTCAGAACCAGAGCGTTAGAGTCTTCAGGGAAAAAGTAAAATTCTTCCCGATGTACCTTAGTCAGTGGAATCGTTGGGACACTTCTTCGTTGGGAGTCTATTGGATATGTCTAACAAAAATTTCTTTGGCGTCAAAACCCAATCTTGCCTAAGAAGGCAACGGTTTGTGTTCCCCAAGTGTCACTTCGTAAATGATATGGCGCTGTCTTCTTAACTGTCAAATCACTTCCCAAGATGCCACGTGTTTATTGGAAATGATTGCAGGCGGCTTTGCACGTGTGATGGTGGGAGACTGAAACGACAACTCCGAAAATTTCAAACGGCTATATCCAAAACATTTCAACCCTTTCTTTCTTTTTTTCCTTACTCTGTTACTATCTTCTTCAAACTTCCATTTTTAGAGAGAGAAAAACCTGCAAGAACTCCATTGTTGCTAAGCTCCTATTTTCCTTCTTCCATTCTCATCTTCTGAACCGCTACCTGTGGTCGTGGTCTTCTACTCTCGTTCTTCAAACCGCTCTTGCTTAAAGCTTTTATGTTGTCTTCATCATCGTTTCCCATGGCAACCTCAAACAACCCTGCTATCTCTGCTACTGGTGCTCCGTCTTCCACCACCACTGCTGCCTCCGCCCTGGATGCTGCCCGCCAGGAACAGCTGCGGTTTTATCGTCGCTCTCCTATTTTTGGGGAGGGTGATGACTTTACTGTTGCCTGCAAGGCTGTGCATTTTTCTTCCAAGTTTGATGCCTTACTGTTGGTTGATGAAGATGAGGATTCTTCTGAGTGGAGCTTTCTTCCTCCAGAGGGGACTCTATGATTTCGCTTGGAGCGAGGGGACTTCCCATGGTCCCATATTGACTTCGAAGCGCCAGGGGGTTCTCCTGCCCACTTTAATGCCTGGAACTCTCATATGCAAAGTTCTTATGTCGATATTCTCACCAATCTTGGGTTGCAACGGGCTAAGTGGTTTGGTGAGTTCACTCTTTCGAAGAACAATGCTTCTCTTCCTATCCTAGTCTCTTGATGGAACGTTACTACTCATACGTTCATTACTGTGTGGGGTGAGTTCACCATAACTCTGAAAGACGTGTTCGAGCTTTTGGGCCTCGATGCAACAGGTCATGAGCCCTATACCGATGAGGCTCTTGATGCCCAAGAGACTGCCGATATTTTGGAGTTGGATCGCATATCCCGAAGCTGCATTAGTTCGTCCAACAAAGCTACTTTCTCTCCCTTAATTAATTATTTCTTCAAGGGTTCTGATGAAGGCAGTTCTTCAACAGATGCTCCTGGTCAAGGTACACCGTTAGAACTTCCCACCTATATTCTTGTGATTCTCTCCCATTTCCTTTTGACGGGCAAACCCAACGATCAGTCCCGAAGGGACCTTATCAACCCGTCCCTTCGTTTGGCCCGAGGCATAAAACTTCCACTGGCTGTAATTGCCTTAGGATCCCCCTACACCTGGATGGATAGAACTTTGTTCGATATGGAATGCTCTCTCGGCCGTTATAACTTGGTTAATTTTGCCAACAGCGTTCTTCTAACCAGCTTCCTTTACTTTCGCTTTCCTGCCGTAGCGGCCAAAGCCAACAGTCCTCGTTCGAGGAAAACAATTCTGCCTCCACAGTCTTTTATTTATCACAGGAGACAAAGCTAAAAGGAGTTAATATCTGTGATTCACCATTTTGAGAACTTCGTCATGAGGCCATATCAGGAGGAAGTCTTCTTTCACACTTGTGAATTTTTTCGACATGAAGCCAGAGTGGTACAGGCCCCTACCCCAGATATTGAGGATCCCTCGCTCGCCATGGTCCTTTTGTTCTCCCCTGGATATCTGCCTTCTTACACTGACTGGGGATATACTAGTGAGCACTATAATTCCAACCGATGCAGCCGCCAGTTTGGGTTTGACCAGGGGGATCCACGTCCAGTGTTTCAATCGTCAAACCCCAAGGTATCCTTTAGCGAGGTGTGTTCTCTGTTTTCTTCAACCGCTGCGTGGGGGATATGTTCAACCATGGCTGGGCGAGTCACCATTCCCAGTATTACTAGGCATGGGGATGTGACCCCTCTGTTTGCTACAAAATACTGGCCAAAACAACTGGCTGCAATTGCCGAGTTTGTTGAGGGAGATCCCGTGTATCCTCCCGTTTCTTCATTTTCTGCCCTAGAGTTGGGGCTAAAAGGCAACTCTATACTTGGGATGGAGTTCCCTCTAAGTTTAACCCTCAAAGCACCTCCCACCGAGCTTCCCCCATTTTTCCCCATGGTCCCAGTTGCAACGCCAAAACCCATAACTCCTGCAGCTCCGAAGAAGGCTGCCCCCTCAACCGAAGCTACTATCGGCGAGGGGCCTTCTCAACCACCTAACAAGAAGGAAAAAATGGCCAAGATTGGGACATCACAGTCAAAGTCTAGGTCCTAGAAGCCCCAAACTCCCATGGCAGCCTTTCCCATAGCCTCCGTTCCACCTCCCATGTCTGCTGAAACGGCTGAGCACTTAAGGAGGGAAGCCCAAGCAGAAATAGATCGAATAAATGCTGAGTATCAATGGCACGTTGTCATTGCTCCTCCTTCTGTTGCTTTTCCCACAGTGGTGGTTGATCCTACAGAGCCAACAGCTAGAAGGAGAAAGAGCTCAAGGGTTCCTCGAGAGGTCGGTACTGGTACAGTGGGATCGAGGAAGAAAACTCTTGGTACCAAGTCCCATAAGACGCGAACTCTTGAGGTACATCCCACTCCTACCCCTTCTGCCGTTGTTCCTTTTTCGCCTGTGGTCCTGTCTTCTCGTTCCCTTTCTGAATCCGAGGTATGTATGCTTGGTTTATTCATTCTCTTTTTTGCTTAAGGCAGGCTATATTTGCTTATTATTATTATTTTTTTACAACTGTAGTGCAGGGGATTTAAGAGGAAAGGCCAAACCCCCCCAGTCCTCCCGTGAGCCCTTTTATGGGGGGACGCTTCGGTGTATCTCACACCGATGTGACTCCTCCCCGTTCTCCCATGACGGGGCTCACTTATTCTCGTCGGTCAGGCTCCCAACGTGCTAGGGAAGTTGTTGTGGGAGGTGATGCCACTGAGCCTGCAAGTGATTCCTCGCCCCCAGAGGTAACGCAACCCGATATAACACTATCAGTCCCCTCTAATTTACGTACTTCACCTGAGGTTCCTCTGCCCATCGTTCTTGTGGAGGAAAGTGAGCCCGAGGTATGATTTTCTTTATAATTTATTTGTTATAGCGTCTTTTCGGTTCCACCCTTTTTACTTATTTGTGTTGCTGAACCTTGAGATGTTTTTGGGTGCCCCAGGTTGAAATATCCTCGTTGTTAGCAAACGTTATCCTTCCAATGATGCTGATGAGGCCTCTGACCACCATTCCCCTTTTCAGCACCATAACCGAGGTGAGTAGTACGTAGAGATACTTCTTCATATTTTATGTACTTATTCCTCTTTTCTAACACTTGCCCTCATGTCACAGTTTTCTCCTGATCTTGTACCACCCACTCATCTTGGTGATCCTCATGCAATCAAGGCCAGGGTTGGTGCTTCTGCGCCTCTCCGTGTTGGGTCTTTGTTTGGGAGCCCCTCATCTTCTCCCGATGAACCACGCATGCTGGCCTTGGTGCCTTATGTTGGTGAGGGCATCCTGTCGAGCATTGAGGCTTCGGTAACTAGGGAACCCATTATGACTTCTGAGGCAATGATTCCATCCCCAACGGTTCCTATCCCTGCAGCTGCCACAACGGCCCCCATTCTTACCCCTGTAGTGAGTGGGGTATGTATATTTTTTTTTCTTTGTTATTTCTCGTGAGTTTTCACCTTATAAAGGTGACTTAACAATGAGAATGTTTGTTAAGATTTTTTCTCAAACCCCACCTTATAACGGTGACTTAACAACGAAAACGCTTGTTAAGATTTTTCCATAAACTCCACCTTATAACGGTGACTTAACAACGAAAACGCGTGTTAAGATTTTTCCATAAACTCCACCTTATAACGGTGACTTAACAACGAAAAACGCTTGTTAAGATTTTTTCATAAACTCCACCTTATAATGGTTACTTAACAACGAAAACGCTTGTTAAGATTTTTCATAAACTCCACCTTATAACGGTGACTTAACAACGAAAATGCTTGTTAATATTTTTCATAAACTCCACCTTATAATGGTGACTTAACAACAAAAACGCTTGTTAAGATTTTTTCATAAACTCCACCTTATAACGGTGACTTAACAACGAAAACGCTTGTTAAGATTTTTCATAAACTCCTGCCTTATAACGGTGACTTAATAACGAAAACGCTTGTTAAGATTTTTTTCATAAACTTGTTATGGCTTCCATCCCTTCTCAGGTTGCTCGGGAAGATTCTCCCCCAGTTCTTTCGCATGTGGGCTCACCTCACCCGGAACCTGATGTTTTGGAAAACTCTGGTCATGATGATCAAGGTTCTACGACTGGTGCTGCAGCAGAGAGCGAATATGGGTGCGAACTCCCTCTTCCTAACCTGGCTCCTCACGCTTTCTGCCTAATGGTGCTTCGGCAGTCTTCTCAAATGCCTGTCAACCACCGCTTGGTGATCGAACGACTGGTGAATCGTCACCTTGAGACCTTCACACCGGATTGCCTGCGCTCCAATATTCACGTGATGAGTCACAGACTTCAAGGCATGGCGATCGTTGTTGCTGAAATTGCCAGTACCCCTACTGCAAGTGTTACCAGATCCCTTCTTAACCAATTTTTGGGTTTTCTGAGGGAGCTGGGGCGTGATGGTTTCCGTTTTGACTGGCTCATATCATATTTGAATACTCTAAAGAACCAGCAACTGATTGGCCAGAGGGAAGTGTTACGAAAGCACCAGGAGGACCAGCAAGCTGAGGAAGCTAGGTTGGTCGCATTGGCGCCCCTTTTGGAAGCAGTGGATCAAGAGGTAAAGGATGACGAATAAGCCTTGTGTCTGGTCAAACTAAAATGCGAGATACTCCTCATCGAATGTACACAAGTGCAAACGAGACTGGAGGTTTCTATTAATGCCCAGCGGTCTTTTACAGCAGCTTCTTCGGGTCTTCCTGGAGATTTTTTCTCTTCCTCAGATTTATCGTTTCTTTTAGACTAATTGCCTCTTGTATACAGATCCTCCATCTGCTCTTATCTATGTAATTCTTGGGCGATAGCTCCCAAAAATTTTTGTAATGCTCTATTGTTTATGAATGAAGAATATATACTTTTCAATCCATCCATGTGTTATGACTGTTCTTATATGCTATAGATTTTTATATTTCTGCAATTCTTTCATTATGTTTAACATAACCAAAACTTGTATATATTTATAACAACAGCCAGTTATAACATTGGTTAAAACTTGATTATTTACACATGATAAACCTTCAGCCATTTATTGTTAATCTTAAATGGCTTGTCTTCCTCTAACTTCGAAATTAAATAATAACCTGAATCATGGGCTTCCTTCACAACGAAAGGTCCCTCCTAGTTGGCTGCAAACTTTGGTAGAGGAAGCCCCTTGATGTGTTTTACTGCTGCTTTTAATACGAGGTCTCCCTTCACGAACTTACTTGGTCTCACCAAGTTATCGTATGCCCTAGAGAGTTGTTTCGTATACATCTGGAAGTGCTGCATCGAGTTATCTCTGTGTTCATCCAACACTTCCAACTGTACATGTCTGTTTTGAGGGAGCATACTACTTCGTAAGGCATATCGAGCGGAAGGAACTTCCAACTCTACTGGAAGGATTGCCTCAGCCCCATAAAAAAGGGAGAACGGCGTGTATCCTGTGGGTTTCTATTTTGTTGTTCGATAGGCCCACAAAATAGCTGGTATCTTGTCATCCCACACCCCCGGAAAGTCTTCCATCATCTTGGCCAAAATATTAACCAAGGTTTTGTTAGTCTCTTCGGCTTGACCGTTTCCCTTTGGGTATGCCACCGTTGAGGTGTGATGAACAAGGGAGTACTTATTTATGAGCATTGTTACTTCGAAATTGACGAAGGGAGTCCCGTTATCTGAAAGAATAACCTTTGGGATCCCGAAACGGCAAATGATGTATTCTCTGATGAAGTTGCTCACCACCCCAGCCGTTGCTCTTCTGAGTGGTATCGCTTCGGCCCATTTTGTAAAACACTCTGTTGCCACCAGTATCCATATCTTGCCTCTTGAAGAAGGGTGTATTGCCCCCACTAGGTCAAACACCCAAGTATGAAATGGATAGGGTGTTGACAGAGAGTGTAAGTCCACCGATGGGGCATGGATCATATTTCCATGAAGTTGGCAAGCTTTGCATTTTCGAAATGAACTCAGCAGAGCCTTTCTCCATCGTTGGCCAATAATACCCCAACGTCATCAACTGATCATACAACTTGTCACCTCTTATGTGGGTTGGATCGTGCACTTATTTGAGGACCTCCGCTGCTTCTTCCTTCGTGATGCAACGCAATGGCCTGTTGAAGTACCCCCTTCGATAAAGCTGCCCCTCCTGAACATAGAACCTTGGAGCCCTTCGCCTCAGACCCATTGCATCTATTTTCTCCATTGGGGCAACCCCATCCTGAATGAAGTCGATGTAGGGTTGCCTCCAGTCCTTTTGAGCTTCAATGAAATGGCACTCAGCTGCTTCGAAGAATAGCTAACACTTATCGCACTTCCGTTGCAGCTCTGCCGCATCTTGCTTCATTCTAGGCCAAAAATACCCCTTTCTTTGAATTCTCCTATATAGAGTTATCTCAGTCGTTTCGCAGTACTCCTCATGCATTTTCCTCAATCTTTGCCCGGCTTCCTCTGGGCTGACGCATCTTGACAACCATCCCCCAGCATTTCTATAGTAAAGATTCCCCTGGCTCGTAAAGTATTATGCCAACTCTCTTAATCCCATAGCTCCTTCTCCAGACTCCAGTTGCTTCCTAATCTCCCCCCTCCAGTTCGCGTCCCCCTCCATCGGTAGTATTGACTGTACCACCGAAGGAGCTGTTCTTCGCTGGATCACCACGATAGTCTCATCGATCTTCATGACTATTTTCTAGGCAATAGTGTCATAGGCGTCTGGATGGAGGTTCATCGTTCTAGGATGTCTTCTGATCTTGGTCCGATGGAACTGGTTGAGAAGCCTTTGAATGATTGTTCTATAGGGCGCCAGGCTCATGTGTTTCAACGCATATTTTCCGTTTACTTGCTGAATTACTAAGTTCGAGTCACCCTTAATGCAGAGTGAATGAATTCCTCTTTGAAGAGCCTCTAGCAGCCCCAGTACCAACACCTCATATTCTGCTTCGTTATTGGAACAAGGGAAATCTAGCTTGTAGGAAAGGCAAATCTCCTCCATCCCTTTTAAAAGAATAACCCCTTCTCCCCCTTTCTTTTCCGCCGAAGATCCATCGAACTGCATCGTCCATTCCTCATCGGTTGTATCCAGGTAATTAGCCTGTAAATCATCTCCTAGAATGTCTTCCTTGGGGGGCTCGAAGGTTCCTGAAGGGAAGATAGCGAATAGATCAGCATACGCCTGGAATTTAATTGTGCGAGGGGTCACACACTTCAAGTCATATTCGGAGAGGATAAGGAACCATCTAGCTGCCCTACCAATCAATATAGTTCTTGCAAGAAAATACCTAATTGGGTCACATCTAGTTACAATATGAATTGTGAAAGACAGCATATAATGCCTAAGTTTTTGTGCTACAAAGACTAAGGCTAAACAATGCCTTTCTAAGCTACTATATCTAATCTCTGGCCCATGTATAATTCTGCTGAGGTAGTAAATCGGTCGTTCTTGCTCGTCCACTTCTTGTGTCAGTGGCGCTCCAACAGACCTCGTGGTAGACATGAGGTATAGCTGCAACGGTACTCCTGCCTGGGGAGGAACCATGATTTGTGGTGAAATGAGCAGTTTCTTCAGCCTGACAAGAGACTCCTGGTGAACCTCCTCCCACCTGAATTTCGTGTTTTTTCGCAACAGCTGCATCAGTGGGTGTGTTATTTCGGCCAATCCAGGCATAAATCTCCTAAGGTAGGAGACTTTGCCAAGAAAACTCTTCAGCTCCTTCGTCGTCCTAGGACATGGCATCTCTAATATCGCCCGCTGTTTATCATGGCCCATCTTCACCCCTTGTCGATCAACCACGAAGCCTAGAAACTTCCCGCTTGTTACTCCGAAGACACACTTTAACGGGTTCATCCTCAATTTATACCTCCTGCACCGAGCAAACACCTTCCTTAAATCATTCAGATGGGACTCCTCCTTCTTCGATTTGATGACCAGGTCGTTCACGTATAACTCTACAAATTTGGGGGAAAATTCATGAAAAATGGCCATCATTGTCCTTTGGTACGTAGCTCCAGCGTTCTTGAGTCCAAACGGCATCACCTTGTACATGAAGTTGCTAAACGGAGTTCTGAATGCCGTTTTCTCTGCATCAGAGGGGTCCATCTTGATCTGGTTGTATCCCACATACCCATCCATGAATCTATACATCTCATGACCAACCGTGGCATCTATCAAACTGTCAATGGAGGGTAGGGGAAACTCATCCTTGGGGCAAGTCCTATTCAAGTCTCTGAAGTCCACACAGATCCTTATTTGGTTATTGTCTTTCTTCCCCACTGGCACAATGCTGGATAGCCATAGCAGATGTTGTATTGGCTTGATAAATCCTGCTGCCAACAAGCGTTGGACCTCTTCTTTAATTTTTAAGTCTAGTTCAGGCTTATAAGTCCTCGTTGCCTGCTTCATCGGAATGGCTGAAGGCATCACGTTCAGTTTATGGCAACTCACCTCTTCATCCAGCCCTTCCATTTTAGTGTACTTCCATGCGAAAACGTCTATGAATTCCCGAATCAGTTTGACCAAGGCTTCTCATTTCCCCTCACCGAGATCTTTTGAGATAAAGATAGGCCTTGGATCTTCCCCTTCTCTTACTAAGTTCAACTGGTCTAACTCTTGTGCCTGGGGCCTCGATCGATCTCCCATATAGTCTGTTTCTTCGGCGACATCTTCAATGAATTCTTGTAAGTTAGAGTTGTCTATCACCATACACTGCCCCCGTCAATCCACCAAAAAACACTCATACACCGGGTCAACCTCATCCTTAGTCTCTTCGGTCGACCGTTCACACCGTTATAAGCGGTACAATACTTTTCCCTCTTCAGTGATAATTTTCTTGCATTACCTGCTGGTAGCTATTGCCACGGCCTTCCTCTTCTTCTCTCTGGAAGCCTCAGCGATTCTTTTTCCCGAAAAGTGACTTAACACGCTTTGTCGTTGGACCTCGTGCTCCATCGGGTCTGTTCTAGGCCTCATCCTGTCTTTGAGTTGCCTCGAGATCTTTTGGAGCCGATTGATCACCTGATGGGATTCTTCGATCCTCACCCCTTCGCTACTTCCGCCCTCTTTATCCTGCTCATTCAAGGGCCCCATTATCTCTCTAATTGAGGGAACCCATTCCCCCTCCATTGTCTTCGTCAGGACCCGTACATCCTCCTCCAGTTCTGTATAGAATGCCGCATCCACTAAGTGTGCTTCTTCGATAGCGAAAGGCCTCTTCGTAGCCCTAATGGTAACCTCCATTCCCTTGATATTTGCCTTGGCGCATTGATGATATGTCGAAGGAACTAAACCTTGGTTGTGCATCCACACCCTCCCTATTAGTAAGTGATAGGAAGTTGCGCTTTCTATCACATGGAACTTGATGTGGGACTTCAGGTTTCCCATCGCAATCCCAACATTCACATACCCGATTGACTTGGAAGATTGATTATCATATCCTGAAATTATCAAAGGCATGGGGACCAGCCTTTCTTTTGGAATACCAGCCGCGTGGAAGGAGTTGATTGGCATAATATTGATGGAAGCACCCCCACCATAAGGGTCCTTGCAAAGCTAACCCCGTTGATGCTAGCAGTTACATATAGAAACCTGTTATGAGGGAACCTCACAGCTCTATCTACATCGCTGAAGGTTACCTCTGATAGGAATTTCTTCACCAGCCTGGACATGGGTCCCCTCCATCTTAGCGAGGGGACTGCGTTCCTTTTCGCAATGTCCAAAATCGCATGAGTTATCTCCATCCTACTCTCCTTCGGGATCCCCACTTGATCGAAGAACCAAGTGAATTTTGAGGATTTTGAAACTGCACTACATTCTATGACTGGGTCCATTTCCCCATCTTCAATGCTATACACGTCTTCCACGTCCTTAGCACTTGCTTCATCATAGGCTAAAACTACATTAGCCATTCCCGTGGTTTAATGTTCCAGAGCTTCCTCGAGCTCCTTCTGCTTCATCGTCAACCCTCCTCCTTCTCTTTCTGCCTCCTCATCATAGGTCATCACCAAATTGGCCCCATGTGTCGAAAGTGGGTTGTTGTTAATGTTCTATGCGGAGATTTGTAATGTCCCCGCCTTCATGTACTTGTCGATGATTCTTCGCAGCGTAAAGCAGCTTTCTGTTGGATGCTGGATCTTTCGATGAACCTGGCAATACTTAGGATCCGCCTTCGTTGCAGCATCAGGTTCTTCCATCGGGATGCCTTTTGGTTCATAAACCGTTCCCCCTTGGACCATCGCGTTATAATAACTCACAGCCTCTTCTATCGTGCAGGGAAACGGTGG
This sequence comes from Sambucus nigra, assembly GCA_949130495.1. Classification (NCBI taxonomy): domain Eukaryota; kingdom Viridiplantae; phylum Streptophyta; class Magnoliopsida; order Dipsacales; family Adoxaceae; genus Sambucus; species Sambucus nigra. The sequence goes on from OX422211.1 coordinate 239,128,367, forward strand.
AGGGTCTTCTCTATCTTTCCCAAATTTCCTCTTGTTGTCCCTTCTCGGTGTCTTGCCCCTATCTTCTCCTTCGGCTTACCCTACCCGTGGGGGCTAAGACCTCCCCCCCCCCCCCCCCCGCGCGGGTTGCATTGGTTGCCTGAACATCATGGGCACTACCACCGGATTGGGTCGTACCACCAAAGAGATGTTCCTTGCGGCTTTCAAGAACGCCACAAAAGTCCCCTCGCGCGTCTCGTTAATGAGATGGCAGATGTATTCAGGAAGCAGTCCCTCAGCGCAAATTTGTAATAACTTGGACTCTTTGGCCTCCTCCCTCACATCGAGGGACCTTTCCCTGAACCTTCGAACATAGACCACCACTTCTTCCCCTGGCCTTTGCTTCTCCCTTCCCAGTTAGGTCAAGGTGAACTCGTCTTCCGCCAAAAAGAATTTTTGGACAAACAATAGGTGCATCTCCTCCCACGTAGAAATGTTGTTAGGAGCTAAGTGGGAGTACCAGGTGTATGCCTTCTCGGTTAGGGATTTGGAAAACTCCCTCAATCTAAGCTTCTTATGATTTCAATGTGCTCCCAAGTGTTCAACAAACCGCTTAATGTGCTCCGTCGGGTTCCCACCTTTCCCTGTATATTTTTCAAAGATAGGGGGAACATAGTCCTTTGGGTAAGGCTTATCGTTGTACACTTGAGGGTAGGGTGTTCGGAAGTCGTCATAAACCGAAGCCACCTCGCCGGCTGATTGCGAGGAAGCCCGTATGAACTTCAACATCTCCTTCTGTATCTCTTTTCTCATTTCTTCCATGGGCGAGGCCGCAGGGGCCACCAGCAACGGGTCCATGGGCTGAGCGCCCATTGCAACTGAAACAAACGTCACCAGCGATACCGTTGAGACTCCTGAGGTTCCCACTGCGGGACTCGCAATAAGGGGTACGCTTACCGGGAGCTCTCTTGGAATGCCTATACCTGGTGGGGCCGTTGGAGCTACCCCTGGTGTTACGAAAGCATTAGCCTCCAATCCTCCCAGCATAGTTGAAGCTACTGGGGTTTGCAAAAACTCATAAAATTTGCTCGTGAGGAGCGCCATCTAGGCGGGTCCCAACCCCGCACTCATGGCAGGTTGTGCCGCCCCAGGAACGTCTGACATCGTCGGAACAGGCAGTACCTCTACTCGAGGAGCCCCATCCCTTAGGGCCACCTGCTCCCTCGCAGCCTGTTCTTCATCACGCTGGATATCATCAAAGTTGAGTCTTCGAGTAGCATTATCTTGCGCCATACTCCCTAGCTAAGAGAATGCCTCCCCAACAGAGTCGCAACATGTAAGAGGATACTTTAGATAAGATGGAGGCGTAACCCCTATTTGAGTATGGTAATGATAAGATAATCCTGGCCAAGGCTTTGGATTAATGATAGGACGCACGAACACAGACCTGATGAAGATAAACTCGGTTTAAACTCACAAAACTCTCGTGTATAACTCAGAAAATAGTAATGAACCTTAGAAGTAACTTAGCTAGAGGGAGAGAGAAGTAAGCACCCTAGATACACTTTGGTAGGCAAGTAAAAACACACCATATACCCTCAGGAATCTCTGTCAAGTATTAAAAGCTTTACAATAAATGACAATGGTGAGGGGATAAACCCTCTGGCTTGCAATAATCTCTCTTTCTGATGTGTATCTCTAGTAATAACTCCAGGGTTCTCAAAAAGATCATGTCTCTCCCCAAGGGTGGTTGGGGCCCTTAAATAGCCCCCCACACCATCCCCGAGGCAACTCAGTCATTAAAACTATGAAAGACATCCCTCATTCTTTATGTCACAACATTAAATGTCTGATGTACTAGTCGCCTCCACGTCATAAACATTAAATGCCAAGACATGCCTTTTGTCTATCTACTGTGTGTCAGGGGGCCGTTGTCGCAGAGGTGGCTCACCAACTACCTGACAGGCCCAAATACCACGGTGGTTTACTCAAGTGCATGTCTGACATTGTTTGGCTGGCTAGTGACATCACCTACCGTAGATGTGACATTAAGTAGAGGACTATTTGGTTCATAACTCAACGCCCGATGGAACTCCAAGCTGCTCCGCTTCAGGTTCCACGGTCAGGGTCCTTCGGTGTTTTACCAGTTGTATCTAAGACGGTCAGGACAAGCCCCAACGGTGCCTTACTTCTCAATCCTCCAAACCAAGTCCCTCTAAAGTTCCCACGGTGAGGTCATTCGATAGAGCATGAAATCTCTCCCAGGCCCTGCCAAGCCTGGTCTCTCGCAAGTACCGTTTGACCTCACACAAACTCTTCTGTTATTATCGTTACGTCATTACAACCGTAATATCTTACAGTCATCAATAATGGAAATACAATATGACTAATACAACAAGCTAAAATATGAGCTGCCGCGCCAAGCTGCCTCGCTGAGTTGCCACGCTCGAGCTGCCTCGGTTGCTTAATCTCCAACACTGTTGCTAATTGGGGATTTGTCCCTAATCTCAAGATTACCTTCAAGCCCCTCTACAACAACAATCATCAAGTAGGATAGATATACAAGTCCAGGAGGATAATGTAGATCATAATATACTAGAGGATTTAGTTGATGATGCGTATAGAGTACATAAAGTGGAACAAAATGAGGTCACTGAAGATGTACAAGGTCCAAGTGCTCATGAACATATTGGAATAAACCTTGATGATGGCTATCCAAGTTTGAAATTTAAGGCGACCCAACTGTTGTACCGTGACTTTGACAAAGATTAAATAACTCTGCATGCCATGGTTGGTTTGCATAGTTTGAAGACCCAATATAGTTTGTCTGGCAATAACGTGACAGTAATTATGAATTGGGTGAAGGGCTTATTGCCTAAGAAGAATACACTTCCAAATAGCTACCCTAATATGAAGAACAGTTTGAAATATTTTGGAATGAAGTATAAATCAAATAATTCTTGGATGTTTCACTACATACTATACCAAAAGGAGTATGAAAATCTCGATCAGTGTCCAGTATGCGAGGAACCCAAATATGTGCAATTTATTGGCAAGGAAGGCACAAGCTCAAAAGTGCCTAAAAAGTATTAAAATATTTTTCCCATTGGGACTAGATTGAAGTGATTTTCCACAGTACCATGTATAGTGAAGGAAATGACTTGGCATGCTAGGGCATAAATAGGGGAAAATCTCATGCGTCATCAGCTTGGAAGAGGTTAAATTATGATTATCCCAATTTTTCTTGAGAACAGCGTAACATTTGTTTGGCAATATCAACATATGATTTCAATCCATTTGGAAATATAATCACTAATCAGAGTCTACAGTAATATCAACTTAACTCGGGCATTTCATATAAGGCTCTTACTTATTTTTAAGCGAGCGCGAAAGATGAAAACCTCGTTGAAGCTGAAATGACTTATTATGATGTCATTCAGAATATATTTGAATTAGACTATATAAGCTTCAAAGAGGTTGTTTTTTACTATGATTGGGTAAGAGTTGAGGATAAAAATACTTGTAAATTTGATCATGGTACCAGTTTGATCATGGTTGTCTTGTCCAAGTTGAAGAGCAATGAGCATGTGAGTGACGAGCTATTTATTAATGCTTTTCAAAAGGTCAAGCAAATATTTTACTTGGATTATATCACCAATGAGTCGTAGTCAGTCATCCTACACATGCCAAAGAATGTAACCAGTAGCGTGGATGACTTGGCTGCTCTTACCGAATATCAATCCGTTTTAGATGATAACTTGAATTTGAAACAATTAACAATTCTTAGTTTATTTTATGATATGGATTTGTTTTCTTCTAATGTCGTTAATTTATATTCTTATAGTGTTTTTTATCATCAGATGACAATTTAACGCTTTATTCATTGGGATTTGATTAGTTTTGGGGGATTTGAATCAACCTTGGTTGGTTGGTTAAAGAATATGTTAATTTGAATTTAATCAGTTTAAGCATTATTTCAAAGTCCGTGACATAACCCGAATATGAAATAATTCTTAGATTATAACTATTACAATTATATAAAACAATTCTTAGTTTGGTTTATGATATGGATTTGTATTCTTTTAATGTCGCTAATTGGTATTCTTTTTGTGCTTTGTTATTATCGAATGACAATTTAATACTTTATTCATTTGGATTTGATCAGTTTTTGGGGATTTGAATCAATCTTGGTTGTTTGGTTACTGAATATGTTATTTTGAATTTTAATCAATTTAAGCATTATTTCAAAGCCCGTGACATAATCCAAATATGAAATAATTCTTAAAATATAAATATTCTAATTATTTGAAGCAATTCTTTGTTTGGTTTATGATATGGATTTGTATTCTTCTAATATCATTAATTTGTATTCTTCTATTGCTTTGTTATTATCGGATGATAGTTTGATGCTTTATTCATTTGGATTTGATCAGTTTTGGGGGATTTGAATCAATCTTGGTTAGTTGGTTATTGAATATGTTAATTGGATTTTAATCAGTATAAGCATTATTTCAAAGTCCGTGACATAACCCTTATATGAAATACTTCTTAGATTATAACTATTTTAATTATTTGAAACAATTCTTTGTTTGGTTTATGATATGGATTTGTATTCTTCTAATGTCATTAATTTGTATTCTTCTAATTCTTTGTTATTATCAGATATGCTTTATTCATTTGGATTTGATCAATTTTGGGGGATTCGAATCAATGTTGGTTGGTTGGTTAGTGAATATATTAATTTGGATTTTAATCAGTTTAAGTATTATTTTAAAGTCCGTGACATAACCCGAATATGAAATAATTTTTAGATTATAACTATTCTAATTATTTGAAACAACTCTTAGATTAGTTTATGCTATGGATTTGTATTCTTCTAATGTTGTTAATTTTATTTAGTAAATATGTCAAACTAATTCATTATTTATATTTATAAATCTTTTTCTCATATATGTGTTTCTACTAATAATTATTTTTTCGAAAATGTCTTCATCAGGGCATCAGCGACGTGGGGGCGAGGAAGGCTCGTCTAGCACTAGGCTCCCAAAGTGGGGCAAGTTGGGGATCTTAGTTGAGAATAAGACGGACTTACAATCTAGGGCCTTGGAATTTCTCAAGATGATTATTGGCCCCGGGTACATTGATTGGAGGAAAGTGCCCTATGAGCTTAAGATGGAAATTTATGGGCATTACAGGTACTTTCTTGATGAATAATATTTATATTTTATTTTATAATTTAAATACTACTAACTTACTTTCTTTTTGTTTTGTATTTGTTTGACAAGAACCATTCGACTTGCCCCTATAAGCACGCGGCTCCACATTAGAACAACTAAGAGATCAATGGAAAATAAGGAAGAAAAATATTTGTGCACAATATTATGTTCGGGATCGGGAGTCCATCTTACGACGTAGAGACATGGTACTCGATAAGAAGCCGATCTCATTGGCAAGCTGGTAACAGTTTGTCGATAATGAGATATCGAATAGGCAATTGTACTCTTGGGAATCGAAAAGGGCAAACCAGGCCAAGAAGGTCGACGTGAACAACTCCGGGCGTACGTCTTACGCTGAGGTGGAGCATAGGATGGTAAGTTTTGAATGTTGTTTAATTTTAGTTTTCTTTTATTCTATTTAGTGATAATTATATACTAATTCACCCATTTTGAAATATTTTATTTCAGGAGACAGGAGTGGTCCTGGGGGTAAGCCACATAGGCTCGATGCCTATGTGGTAATTCGAATGAAGAATGGGAAAGATAAGGAGGTGAATCCGATCGTGGCCACCACTATTGTAAGTTATAATTTTAATTACGTTATTAAAATAATAATTTATGGTCACATCCTTTTTTTTATTAATTCATCTCATCGTGTACTTTTTATTTTTCAGGAAAAACTCAAAGAAGTTCATAGCTCGCAGAGTGATGCTGACAAGGCATCTCTGAGTACATATGCACTTAGCCAAGTGCTCGAGTGGGATCACAAGGGTCGTACTCATGGAATGATCTCTCGAATGGAAAAGTCAAGGCTCATCGTGATTGCATCGAGTAACACTGGTTGGCATGCAAGGTGGATGATTTGCTGACCAATAATGCCGAGAAGTTTGAGAACCTGGAGAAAACATTGAATAAAATATTTTCGTTTGTTAAGCATGCTCTTCAAGGCCGAGATGGGTCCAGCTCAGAGGAGGTCAAGGAGAAATTTGCGGATGAGGGGACCACTACTCCTTCTTTCTTACCCTCACCCTCACCGATACATCCTCGTCTTCATATGACATATTCTCCACCCCTACCCATACCCCCCTCTTCCCAATAAGGCCATTTATAATTGGTCGAAATAAAATGTAGTTAGTAGACTTATTGGGTGGCAATAGAATAGACAGGGTGTTAAGGAACCCCAATATACACCAATATTCCTTAGTTTATAACCATTGGTTATAACCACACGAGGCTCGGATTCACGACATAGAAGTGTTGGTGAGAAAAAATAATGAAGTCGTGTGGTAGAATGAACAGTCCGGCGTATGGGCTATTGAAGGTTGTGTCAATTCTGATGTAGTACGGCCTATATTTCTCCTTCAAGTTGATCATGAATGCATAATATGTAATAATTTGATTATTATTTGCCTGGTGCTTGATTATCTTACTGTTTAGTGTCTGATAATGAATGAATATTGCATGGCTTAGTTTCTTATTTATATTTGTTTAGTGTTTGATTATTAAGGTTTTTAAATGTTGGTTTCTACTATTTATTGAGAAAATATGTCATATATTTGTTGTTACATGTGATAATATACTGTTGGGCAGTGGCAGTGGCCATACTGCCCAGCAATGTTTTTTATATTGCTGCCCAAATTTGTCATGTACTTTAATCGTGAAAAGACCGTGATAAGGTCAAACTTTTAAAGGACTTAGACCGTGATATGTTCGTGATTAGTATATTTGTTAAGGACATGTCATGGGAAAGTCTGTGACAAGTTCGACCTTATCACAGCCTTATCAAGGTTGTTTACCGTGACACATCTGTGATAAGGTCAAACTTGTCACGAACGTTACCTATGACATATCCGTCACAATTATGTTTTCACCCCATGCCATGTCACGGACTTGTCAAGATTTTTTAATCAATACACGTCCATGACAAGATTAAACTTGTCACAAACTTTGATCGCGACATTTTCGTGATAAATTAATGGTCACACCGGTCCATGTTATGGTCTTTGATCATGACAAGGTTGACTTGTCGAGGTTTTTTACCATGACAAGTTGTCGGTTTGGGTGTAGTGTATAGCGGAGAGTGTCCAGAAAAGATAAACCGAAGTGAAACAACATTTAAAATAGACTAATGCAAAGTACAAGGAATCCCTAGACAAGCATCGAAGGATAAAAGTTTTTGAGGTTGGAGATTTAGTCATGGATTATTTTTACAGGAACAGATTTCCAATAAGTAATAAGAAGTATGGGCCATTTCGTATCTCTAGGAAGATTAATGGCAATGCATATGTGGTGGAACTACCAAATGACATGAATATTTCATCCACCTTTAACGTTGGTGACTTATTTGAGTGTCACCCTCCAGACGAGCCACTTTACCCTAACTCGAGGACGAGTTTTGTGCAAGTTGAGGCGAATGATGTGGAACAGAAATACTGCTATTCATATAAACAGTAATCGAGAGGTACCTTTCATATGAGCAGTGACAGTAGCAGTCTTCCTTGGATTGAATATGAGAACACACTATATGGTTGACTTACTTGAGTCTGTGCCATATAGGAGTTCTAACTAGTTTGAATATCGAGATAAAATTGGATTAGATTTTTTCGAGTTACTCTATCTCAAAAAGGCTCCAAGGAATCCTAGTCCAAGTACTCCAATGCGACACAAAGAGGTAAGTACAACTCTTGAACCACAATTAGGACATATACACTGCATATACATATTTTTTGAACCACTTTCAGATTTGTGTACCCATAAAACCCTATATCTCTTAGGGACCTTTTTAGTACACTAATTGTTAGGATTGTTGTGTATTTATTTTCTTGAATCTATATTATATTTATTGTTGATATTTTTTTTTATCCAGGAATATAGTTTCAAATAAATTTGAAACACAAGACTTATTGTTATGGCTTATATTCAGGTTTGAGAAGGACATTTTTGGTTTCAAAAATTAATTTCACAAATTGGTGAAATAAATTTTGGACATAAATAATTTTGAAACAAAACTTGATTTAAAATTTTTCATTCCGAATCTGAAATTTTTGAAGTCTTGTATTCAAAGCATATTTGAGATGATTTGCATTGCATATAGAAGTTGCTTGTAATTCATAGGTTATTGCTTGTATTATTGATTGAGAGGGTGAGATACATTTGTTGCATGTGGTTTAAAACACAAACACTATCACTCTCACACGAACACTTAGGAGTTGTGGTTCTTGGTGAGATATTTTGTTTGTGGGGCTGCTAGAATCCGAGATTCAAGGATAAAACAAGAAGTTGTGTGGAGAAGAACAAATCAAGATAGAATGCCTTTAAGAGTGGAGTAACTCGGGTAGGTACGTTTTCTGATCTTGTATTTTGGTTCTTAGTTGCATGCTTTAGTGTTGTAACTTGGTTGTGATTCTAGTGGTTTTTTGTTTTACTCCGTAGAGGGGGTCGTGGATGTTTCCCTTATTTTAGGGTTTTACCACGTTAAAAATCATGTGTCTTATTTTCTTGAATTTTCTTAATTACTTTGGTGAATAATATCGTACTTCAGACTTAAATTGAACGTTTTTATTTTAAAAACTTAAGGTAATCGAACTACCGGATCTAGAGATCATATTCAGAAAAACGTTTTGACACATCTAGTGTTCATTTTGAAAAGAGTTTTGCTCAACAAGTTAATTAGGAGTTTACTCAACTTATAACTTTTTGTTATTAACTTTGTAAACAAGTTTTTTCATGTGGTATTAGAGCGGGTTTTTCAAATTGTCTTGATCCTGTAACTTCATAAATTGTTTTCAAAATCTTTGCCGAAATGGATGAAAATTTTGAGAAGTTTGGTTTTGAACATCCTACTGAGCCTTTGTCTGATACTGATCTTTCAAGAGTTAAAAAAATTCTTAACGAATTCACAAAAGAAGATGAGATCGAGTCAACCCAACATAATGAGTATTGCATGTCACTCTATGCTAGAATTATATATAATGATGATGTAGGCATGCATGCCTACTCATGAATATACTATGCCTTCTAATGTTGTTGTTATACCTACTATTGAGAATGTTGGATCTTCCATTAATTATCTAAGTGTGAGTGAAAGCTTGAATACTTTCGATGAATTGAACGTGTGCGCGAGTCACCCTGATTTAAGTAACGCTTTAGGTGACACTACACACGACAAACTTAGCGAGTTCGATGATGATCTTCCAGATTTGCATAAGCTATATACACGAAAAATGCTTAATAAAAGTACCCGTCATGATAAAACGGTTAAGCTTCTGAATGAGCGTATTAATTTACTTAATCAGACTATTAGGAAAAATGCTGAAGGATTTACAGCGCAATGTGTTGCCCATAAGACTGAAATTGAAGAATTTTCCGCAAAAATAGAAGATCTTTCTAAGAAAAATAATATTTTGGAACAAAAATACAAGTCTACCTTGGTAAAACTTGAAGAATCTAAGCAAAAAGTTTCAAACGTGTTTGAAAAATGCCTACACTTTGAAACTCAAGATAAGTCCTACGAAGAAATTATTGTAGGAAGCAAGTTTGATTATGACGATAAATCTGGTTTTGGATTTGGAGAAAAAGTTTATACTAGCAAAAAGTTTCTCCTGAAAATGTTGGTTTTGTAAAACAAGGCCAGAATCCTCAAAACATTCAGAAAAAAAATTGTTTTAAAGATGTCTCTAAAGGACAACAAAGTGATTATTCTCAACACCCCAAATCTAATGGTCTAGCTAAGTATGTTTGTCCACCTGTTAGAAATCATTATCAGAAACCCAAAGCCAATGACACTTGGACGACCATTCCAATTAGAGATAAACCAATCTTCAAAGACTTTAGTAATAAACTCAAGTCCTCCACACATCAGTATTGTTCATACTGTGATGTCTACGGCCACTCCACTACCGAATGTTTTCAAAAAAGAGTGTATACACCTACCTATTCAAACTTTAACTATTCTGGAAAGAGTAGGAATACTTATGTTCTCCCAAGATAGACCACTCATAACTATAACTATAAAAATAAGGGATGACCTAAAACTAAGAAGAAATCATTTAGAAAGACCCAACAAAACTTTTCTAAATCAAAGGCCAATAAAACTGTTAAAACTAGGCCTATTTGGATTAGAAAAGATGGCTTGGTACCCCAGCACAAGTGCAACATTGTCATATTTGCTATTAAGGCACCTAGCACTTCGTCTGAATGGTATCTTAACTCCGGATGTTCTAAACATATGCCTGGATATGAAACTAAATTAATAAACAAAACAAACTTCCTTGGAGTTGTGTTGTGTTTGGTGATGGAGTTTCATCTAAGATCATAGGTAAGGGAACATTGTGTGAGGAAGGTCTCCCCAAGATAAATGATGTCCTCCTAGTTAAAGGTCTCTAGGCTAACTTGCTTAGTATATATCAATTTTGTGATTCCAATCATAATGTTGTCGTTTCTAAAATTGATTGCAACAAAATTTATGAAAAGGGAAATTGTATTTTAACAGGAAACAGAAATAAGGATAACTGCTACACAGTCCTTCATAAATCTAAATCTTGTAATAGATTGGAACATACAAATTTTGATAATCTTCGTAAGAAAAGTTCCCAAGAAATTGTTAGAGGATTGCCTAAAATCAAAAATTCTTTTTATCCTGTTTTTAGTCCTTGTCAGAAAGGAAAAATAAGTAAACCCTTTCATAAGAAAGTTAAATTTGTTTTAACTAAAAAACCTTTTGAATTAATCCACATGGACTTTATGGGTTCCTTTCGAACTGTCTTGGGTTTCATTCATGAAAATAAATCCCATACCTTCGATGAGTTCTTAAAAATACTGTTAAAAATAGATAACGAGAAGGATACCAAAGTATGTCGCATCAGAAGTCACAGAGGTGGAGAATTCAAAGATTCAGGTGTTGCAAAATATTATATAGGCAATGGTTATAAATATGAATTTACTGCGCCTAGGATAACTCAGTAGAACGACATTAGTGAAAGGAAAGATAGAACTTTACAAGAGATGGCTAGGGTTAGGCTACATGCTAAAATTCTACGTAAGTATTTTTGGGACAAAGCTGTTCAAACAGCTTGTCGTATCATTGATCGAGCATACCTTAGGAAGAATTTCAAATATGTTGATAATATTCAATATGAGTATATTCGTAATGCCATTGGTATAATAGTTTTTACTTATTTCAACACTTCATTCATATCCTCGGTAGTTGCATGCTAATAATTGGTTTCTGAGCATTTAGGGCATGGTCATTTCTCAAATGACAAAAGAAGCCTCATAATATATGTTTAATATAGGAGACCCTTGTATCTGCCCTTGCATATGTTATTGCTTGTGTTGTCATCGTATATCATATTCTCCTGATTTATACTTTTTACCCCGTTGTATATTTGAGCAAAATTGGGGGAGAAGAACTTAAGGACCTGTGCTACGATTTATAATTTTTGGTACTAACTCAACTAATATGCCATTGAGTGTGTAATCTTTTTTAGGCATTTTTTTAGACTCGGTCATATAGCGTGTCCTATTTATTAGGGTATTTGTCTGTATTGTAGTTGAGTAATGTATTTTCTTATCTTATTTTTGGTTCTAGGATGGGAATGGGTAGATAGAGATTTTTGTATAGGAAATCTAGAATTTTTCATTTTCACCCACGAGTTCAGGATACTCAAGGGAATTTTGTCTCCAATATCCAAAGGGGGAGATTGAGAACACACTATATGGTTGACTTACTTGAGTCTGTGCCATATAGGAGTTCTAACTAGTTTGGATATCGAGATAAAATAGGATTAGATTTTTTTGAGTTACTCTATCTCAAAAAGGCTCCAAGGGATCCTAGTCCAAGTACTCCAATGCGACACAAAGAGGTAAGTACAACTCTTGAACCACAATTAGGACATATACATGTTTATTATGTGTGCATATTTTTATGGTGGTGTTGTTGCTTCAAATATTTCTTTGGGAGAAAGAAATTCATTTGAATATTTTTTTAATCATTTAAAATGATTTTTCATTTAATTGAAATAAGATTTTAAAAATATATTTGAGGTTAACATAAGAATAATTTTTTATGATAAAAATTTGACTGGTTCAATTTTTAATTGGTTAATATTTTTTTGAGTCGAAAAATTTAATTTTTCCAAGACTTTAAAAACACGTGTGTTATTTTTTAATAAGGCTTTTTGTGTTTGTTTAGTGTCTTGGTTATTAGACTCATTTGTGATTCTAGATTGTGTAGTTATCAATGAACCCTCCATTTCTTTCTACATCCTTAGATCTTGGAGATTTGATCTAAACGCTCCATTTGCAACAAACCCTCTTAAGGCACATATATAATATCTTTTAGTTTTTTTATCAGATCATGTGAAGAGAAAAAATGGGGTTAGAAAAAAAAATAAGGGTCGGCATTTTTTTCCCATAGAGATAAATCGAGAGGGAGATTGAGTTCGAAACAAGATAGAGAGGAGAATTCACCGTCGGATTCAACACGAAAAAGAGATAGGAAGAGTTCCGTCATCGCCGGAAAGAACGAGAGCTACCTTCGTCGCCGGATTCAGAACGAAAATCGAAAGGGATCCGCTGTCGGTCGAGAAAAATAGAAGAAGGTTTCATCGAAACTCGGATAAATCGAGAGATGCCATTGGATCGTCTACTGGATTCAGAACGGGAGAGAGAGTGGCATCTGCAGGATTCAAAAGAACGAGAGAGAGAGAGAGACTGTCGAAAGGAAAACGCAGAACAGACCACGTCGCAGGAAAACTCGTCGAAAATTTTTGAACCACTTTCAGATTTGTGTACCCCTAAAACCCTATATGTCATAGGGACCTTTTTAGTACACTAATTGTTAGGATTGTTGTGTATTTGTTTTCTTGAATCTATATTATATTTATTGTTGATATTTTTTTTTATCCAGGAATATAGTTTCAAATAAATTTGAAACACAAGACTTATTGTTGTGGCTTATATTCAGGTTTGAGAAGGACATTTTTGGTTTCAAAAAGTAATTTCACAAATTGGTGAAATAAATTTTGGACATAAATAATTTTGAAACAAAACTTGATTTGAAATTTTTCATTCCGAATCTGAAATTTTTAAAGTCTTGTATTCAAAGCATATTTGAGATGATTTGCATTGCATATAGAAGTTGCTTGTAATTCATAGGATATTGCTTGTATTAGTGATTAAGAGGGTGAGATACATTTGTTGCATCTAGTTTAAAACAAAAACACTATCACTCTCACACGAACACTTAGGAGTTGTGGTTCTTGGTGAGATATTTTTTTTGTGGGGCTACTGGAATCCGAAATTCAAGGATAAAACAAGAAGCTGCGTGGAGAAGAACAAATCAAGATAGAATGCCTTTAAGAGTGGAGTAACTCGGGTAGGTACATTTTCTGATCTTATATTTTGGTTCTTAGTTGCATGCTTTAGTGTTGTAACTTGATTGTGATTCTAGTGGATTTTTTGTTTTGCTCCGTAGAAGGGGCCGTGGATGTTTCCCTTATTTTAGGGTTTTACCACATTAAAAATCACGTGTTTTATTTGCTTGAATATTCTTAATTACTTTTGTGAATAATATCGTACTTCAGACTTAAATTGAATGTTTTTATTTTAAAAACTTAAGGTAATCGAACTACCGGATCTAGAGATCATATTCAGAAAAACGTTTTAACACATCTAGTGTTCATTTTGAAAAGAGTTTTGCTCAACAAGTTAATTCGGAGTTTACTAAACTTATAACTTTTTGTTATTAACCTTGTAAATAAGCTTTTTCAGAATAAACATAAATCAAGTGTCTCTTGCTCTATGAATAAATGGCAAATCTCAATATGCACTATGTGAAGTGATAAACCTTGAAGACCACTTCTTTATTTTTTTAAAGATTTCTTTAAATGGGTGGTTTAGGTGTTTATTCATCTACTCCATTACTTTATCTAGTGGGTTAAGTGTGTACTATTTTATTATTTTCTTTCGTTTTTACTTGCCTATATATAGGAAAGAAGTGAAAGCTTGTAAACACACCATTCTTACTATCAATATAATTTGGGGATTATTCACTCTTTTGAGGTCTTGTGAGGCTTATGCCTTATGGATTCAAGGGTTTAAGGTTTGATACCTTTATTTCATCGCTTTCCACTACGTCATAAGGAAAAGGTTGTTTACCTGATCGATCTCCTGGGCATTATTCAATATGTTCAGAGGACATGGGGAAGCTCATCCACCTACTCACCTTTTGATTTCTCCAACCATTTCTTTATTCAATATAGCAATGTTTTATTGGAAGCCTTATCATGTCGATTGCTTTAGGAGTATTCCATCGAGTTGTAGTAGTTCTTGATATTGTGGTTGTTACAAAAGCCTTAGAATGGTCCTCTTTCAAATTATATATCATTATCGATAATGATCATCCTCAGCATGCCAAAACGGGTCATGATGCTTCTCCACATAAATTTGATTATATCGATCTCCCTTATGTTTTCCAAAGGCTCAGCTTCTATCCATTTTTTGAAGTAGTATGTGTTGACTAGGAGATACTTTCAATTTTCTAGTGTTATGGGTAGGGGACCCATAATATCTAATCCCTATTATGAAAAAGGAAACGGATTGGTTACAAATTTGAGGTCATGGTTGGCAAATGAAGCATGGGTGAAAATTCTTGACATTTATCTCACTTGTTCAATAAGATACTACATTCATTTGCATGCAGGGTCACTATTAACCCTCTTTTATGGATCCTAATGCTAAAGATCTTTCGCCAACATGACTTTCACATCCCTTATGTAGATTTATAAAGAATTTGGCCAATATCATTCGGATGTACGCACTGAAGGTGAGGTTCAATAAATGATCGCTTATATAGCTTCCCTTCATGAGAGGTAGAAACGGGAAGCTTTGACTCTGATATAATAAGCCTGCTTCTTATCGACAGGTAGTAGATATTCTCTCATGTACGACATGATCAGATCCATCCATCTTAGGGATCTTTAGGTAGTGAGGACTTGTTCGGACACGTTAGGATCTATAATACTTGCTGGAGAATGGTATTTCACCTCAACAACCCTCCTAAAATTATAATCAACAGTCGAGGCTGAAATTGTCAAGGCGTCTACACGATTATTGTTTCCTCGGGGAAACTATTGGATTTAAACTTTCTTGAATCTAGTGATTTGGTCTTGAGCGACTTGTAAGTATGTTAACATGCATTCATCTCTAGCATTATAGTCTCCTAATATCTTATTGGATACCAATATTGAATCATAAAAAACTTCAAGGTGAATTACTTCAAGGGATAAAGCCTTTTTTAATTCGACGATGAGGGCTTTGTATTCTGCCTCGTTGTTAGATTCTTCAAAGCTAAGACTGATCCCTTGCTTGAACACAATTTGATCTGCAGTTACAAGGATAATTCTCATATCTTTCCCTTTGAGTTGGAATCTCAATTATCGTACAGCGTCCACTTATTGAGATGTTCAATCTCTTCGGTGCAAACTTAATCGGGGCATTCCTTCTCATTGGTAGGTTGAACATCCATGGTGTTACCTAACTGATGTTTGAACATATTGGTAACCAACCGTTGGTAGGTTGGTCCTACATTCTTGAGCCCAAATAGCATGACTATGTAACACTATAAGACAAGGGTAGTAATGAATAAAGTCTTCTACTGGTCGGGTCCAAATAAATAGATCTGATGATGCCCTGAGTAAGCATCCAAAAAGCTCATACATTCATGGTTGGTTGTGGATCAATCAAATTATCGATCTTTTGCAAAGGAAAGTTATTTGGGGGACAGGTTTTATTTAGGTACATGATCTCTGAGGATCTTCCCTGATTGATTAGTAGCCTATTTACATCGTAATTAGCAATGTTAAGAGTGATTACTAGCTCATTGTAATATGAATTTCTGATCCCGGTTAGGTCTTCCTCGATGAAGACTATATGCTTGTTATGATTAATGTCTTCGGGTTGGAAACGCTTACTCACTAGGGTTTTAGCAGGGTCGATCGGGAAGGTTTTCATGACCAGAGTAACCTTCTATAATTTCATTCGAACGAAATTCCTTTAAATCTAATTTTGACTTAAATCACCGTGCATGATCACTAATTAATTTCCTATATCTCCATCCTCCAGGACCTTATCTGATTTTTAGTCACGCTCTACAATGATCTTTGGGCCCTTCTTCTCCAAATAGTTGTAGAGGTGGACTTCTTCGATTAACTTTTCTAAGTGGGACTTGAGTGCCTTACGGTTCTCTAATTCTCTCCTATTCTCCTTGCGATAGGAACATCTCAGGGAAGTGTTTCTGTTAGACGGATCTCCTCTCGTCTTCCTCGGCCACTTAAAATATTATCCATCTTTAACCTTATTAAAGAATTTGTATATCAGATCTTTTAAAGAATATTTTAAATGCCTGATGGGACTTGATGGTATCCATCTTCTATATTCGCATAATTATTAATTCTTGACATGAGGTCATCGATGGTTTTGGCTTCCTTCTTCGTGAGTGACTGGTGATATATAAAGTTTCTTGACAGGACGATCTTAAATGAAACCATATCTACGCAATCCTCCACTTCATTAAAGGTTTTCTAATACCATCGATCTTATTCCCATCCTGAGGATTCTTACTCATGGAAAGGAATGAGTTTATCCTCTTTGGATGGAAACTATTGTTGATAAGTCTTGTCGAGAAAGGATCCGCGGGTTTCTTGAAGCTGGTGACCAATCGGTGTGGTAACTTTTCAAACCACTTTTGTCAATATCCCCTAAACTAGAAAGGAATAAGCTACACATGAGGGCTTCGTTATTGCTCCATAGCGTCATGCCTTGTCGGTACTGGAAAACATGGTCGATGGGATTAGTTTTCCCATTGTAGATTTTGAATTTAGGGGTGGAAAACTTCTTTGGAGGTTCTAGTTCTTCATTGATCTTTAGAAATGGGATTTCATTTAGATGATGAGGGCCCTCCTTGACAGTTCCTTTGTCGTTCTGGACCCTCGATAAGTAGGGTGCTCATCCTTCTCATGTCGAATGAGATCATGGAGATCTCTATTGCAATGACCTCCTTCTTATTTTTTTCTTTCTATCGATATCCTATGCTTTGAATGCTCATGATCATGTAGTGAACTCCTTTATCGGTTATGAGTTTTTCTCTCCGAGGGCTAGGGGTTCGGGCATGTCTCTCATGTTTTTCCAAGTGGATCTCTTGCTCCATTTTCTCTAGACGACAATGAAATCGGATGTTTTCTTTTTGTTATGGCATATGGCATCTTCCTATTAATAGAGTCACCATTTATAGGTATCCGCAAGTTGTGTAATCTATTTAGATCATAGAGGTTCATTAATTTCCATAGTCGATTCCTCTTGGGGGCAGTAACATGATTTAGGAGTGTTACGACTCCTATCCGGGTGAAACTCAAACCTAAATTTAGGTGTTGGAGGTCC
Organism: Sambucus nigra; assembly: GCA_949130495.1. NCBI lineage: Eukaryota > Viridiplantae > Streptophyta > Magnoliopsida > Dipsacales > Adoxaceae > Sambucus > Sambucus nigra. The sequence goes on from OX422211.1 coordinate 239,146,000, forward strand.
ATTTTGATCGTTATGACGGTCGTCGTTAGATTGTAGATGTGGGTTGTGTGAGTGAGACATAACTGCTTGTTCACTTTTCTTAGCTGAGAAGGAAATCAATTCCCATAGATGGAGCCAATTTTAGGTGAAAAAAAACTACTATTATGAATTCAACACAATCAAGACGAGCATAAATAAAAATCACAATCACAGAGTGACTGTATGTATGCGGTTTAAAAATGTGCTTAGGTCTACGAGGTGTTTCTCTTCTCTTTATTGATCAATTCTTGATACTAAAGATTACATGCTCCTTTTCTTAGGGGTTTGGGTTACATTTATAGAGAATAGAAAGAGATGAGTCATATGGGAATCCATAACCTTAGATTTTTTTTACAATTTTATTGGTTGAATCTAATTCCAAAATTTTTGCTTACCGGCCTCTCTTTCTTCTTACCTCCGAGCTTCACTTATCAAATGTATTAGATACGTATCAATTATTCTTGTTTGGTTAGATAACTCGCCCATGCTCCTAGTTAACAACAACTACTTATCCTATAAATAGATATGATCTACCCACAATGAGGAACATGGACTTGGCATGTACCTAACCTTTGTGTCTTTATAATCTCTTCAATATTATTAAGAACTATAACACTTATATGGACGTAGGCATGTTATCAAACCATGAATATTAATTATTCAGTGTGACTGAGCATAGACACTTTATTAAACAACGTATATTATTATCTAGTATGAGTGTTCATTTTATCTTTATACTTATTGATAATACCATATATTACTCATGGTCCTAAGATATCTTTTAAGACCTTGAACTAAGTTCCCAATTAAGGAATACTCCAGAGATCTCAACCGTATACTTTTCCTAACTATCATCCCCACTAAGACTCAAAAATAGGACACAATATCTCATGAAGATCCTCCACGATTTGACAAAGATATGAACAACATTATAAACGTGTATGGCCTAATTGAGATAGCATAGCCTACCTATTAGGGCATATCTAAAGTAAGGCAAGTTTTCAAAAGGATCAACGAAGTGTCTAGACTCTACAAAGGGCCAATATACTCCAAGGCTTGGTTTCAAAAACAAAATATAGGTTACGGAGGACACTTAGGGAGATTGACCATACCCCAAGATGACCTTACTATAAATACAAAAGATGATAAATGAATTACTAATTGATTAAGATGATAAAAAATCAATTTAGGACATAGACTTAGTAATTATCTTTATCAAAGTGTGAAAGAGCTTTTAGAAATTCAAATAAGGTTCAAGATTATCTAAATAAGGCCAAAATACTCACACATATTAACATACAAAGAAACATGAGTTTTGAGAGAGTTAGGATTTAATGTGAGATATAAAACCTCTCGAATGATATAACTTGCCTCTAAAAATGAAACTCCTAAACACAACTTTTTGGAACTTTTTTAGAAATATATAGAACATATCATTTAAGAAAAACTCAACAATTAAACCTAATATAATAAACTAAAACTCGTGTAAGCAAGTCTATCAGTTAAAGTCAAACTGACTCATATTGAAACAATAAATCTGAGAATTTTAATCGACTATACCAAAATTATCGACTAAAACTACTTTTAATTTACTCTCTTAGGTATTCTCATCTTGTAAAAACTAGTTTTTATAAATACCATATTATAACTTTACTTGATCGCCCAAAAATGGTTATTTTCTTGAAGACGCTATATACACCTTAAAACTTCAAAGGGCTTAATTATAGGATTCAAACACACACTAAACATATACAACACCTCACTTTAAACTTTATAAATAAAAGATCAAAATTAAATCAAATAAAGAGTGAAAGTATAATGGATTGAAAATATATATTCCTTGACATGAAGACTTGAGTTCATCACATCACTTTTAAGTTCTTAAAAAGTAAAAAGGAATCTACAAAGAGACAAAGAAAGATTGACCTTCATCATCAACAATAATGGATATCATCAATGAAAAAGAGGATTAAATAAAATGCCTCGAGCTCAACATCAAAGTTGTTTTAAAATAAGAGTTCATATTCAATAACAAAAAAAGATTTTGTAATGACAAAAAGAGATTTATCCTAGAATAATTTAACAAAGGATTCCACAACGAGAACATGGCCTTAAGAAAATGGTTCAATAATAACAACATCATCAACAACAAGAAAGGAAAAATAATGGTTACAATAATCACTCCACAAACCTCAGTTGCAACAGCTCCATGAAGGGTATTCATTTATCATATCCACTCATCAATGAGGGTTTCAAAAGCCTTCAAGTATTTATCAAATCGATAAAGATATATTGATTTTCAATGTTTTATTAAGCACAAGTTTAATTTAAACATACTTTTGAAACTCCATTATATCTTCAAGGGTGTTAGTGCCTTGGTTGTAAAGTTTTAAAAAGGTATCAATGTCTTTAGAGTGATAGTTGTTCACTTAGGTGAGGGCGTTATTGTTCCATTGTCGGTTGAGATTAAAAAGATGTAGTGATTCCTTTGTAAGGTTTATGGTTCTAATCACGAAAAAACTAGAAGATATGGGAGTTTTCTCAAGTATTATCTCGAGCGTGGACATAGGTGAAAGGTTATCATCGACCACGATCACATATCATTCATATTCCCTTAATCTCTTTACATTCATCCTTTACTTTACATATATGATGGTGATTTATATTATGTGGGGGGGATGATATACAACTAAAAACTAATCGTTTTAGCAATTAACAAAGAGAATATTTTTACTCCACTAAACAAGTTGTACAATAACACAAAATTATGTGTAAAAAGAGGTAAAAAGTTTTAAGGGTAAATTATACCTACCCCTCCCCCTCCCCCTCCCCCTCCTCACCCCCCCCCCCCCCCCCCCCCCCGGCAAAAAAAACTATAGCAATTTTGCAGATAGCCATCCTAATCTAAAAAACTTGACAAATAGCCCCGAAAACTATTGAATTTTTACACCTAGAACATTTTTATTGAAAAGGTGTTGATAAAAACATGATTTTATGCATAAAAAATCATATTTATGGGTGTAAAAATTCAATAGTTTAGGGGGATCTTTACCGAGTTTTTTAGATTAGGGTGGCTATCTAGAGAAATGTTATAGTTTAGGGGGTTGGGGCAATTTACCCCTTTTTTATTTGTAAAAATATAAATGAAATTTAAAAAATCCCAATTACCCCCTTTTCCTGGCCCACAATTGGTACCAAAGCCTAAAACCTTGGCATTCAAATCACCTCCCAAAGTTATCATCTTACTTAGAGTCTCGTCTACTAGAAGACTTAACTACCTTATTGAATTTATTGCTCTATCCTCATTTCTTATTAATTTTTAGGATTGGGTTTGAGAAATTTCTTGAATTGTCTGGTCAACAAGGCAATCTCAACCTTGTTTTAATCGGAATCATCATCCAAGATAGAGGGAGAATTCTCTTGTGCCTTTATCGTGATGCCCTTTTCTTTCTTGGGCAATGAACAACTTTTTAACTCAAAGGTTTAAATCAATCCTATGATCTACTCTAAATTCATGTTATATTTACCTCTTGCACTATTCAAGGTTGATACATGGGGAATAAACCTAGGTGGTAGAGACCTAAGGATTTTTCTAACCACCCTAGAGTCCTGGATATTCTCTCCTAAATAAAAATGAGAGTTCACGACGTTGGAGAGTTTTGCATAAAACTCATCGAAAGTCTCATACTATTACATCTTCAACAACTTAAATCGATTGGTGAAATATTAGAGCTTTGAGACTCGAATGCCTTCATGGGTGAGTTGTAGAGCATCACATGCCTCCTTGGACATAGTACATGTATAGATCTGGTTTGGATTACTCCACAAAAAATGGCATCAATCCCCCTAAAGTTGTAGTTAGCTACCCTATGTTCATCATCAAACCATACCTACTTAAGTTTAGGGACAATGGTTTCTCCTAGCAAGTTTGTTGGATGTATCCACCCATTAACTATGGCTAACTATACCCTTTCATCTTGGAACTTAAGAAAAAAATCCATACGCACCTTCCAGTATGCGTAATTGATACAATCAAACACAAGTGGTCTTGTGACACGACTGATCCTCAATAGATAAACCCCTACATGCATGATAAACTTGGCTCTGATAATAATTTAAAATATGTATGTGCCTTAAGGGTCCAAATTTAATTAATTAATTAATTAATCAACAAGTAAAACAAATTAAAAATCATTTTTAATTTACACCAAATTTAAATTTACTAAATAAATTAACTTAGTCCAAATTGTATGTAGATGGTGATGAACAGTGGAAGAAAATTAAAACAATCACAAATTGTACACTAGGATTTTAGAGTAGAAACCTTCGCGGGGAAAATTAGTAGGGCATCCAACCCACACAAAATTCACTAGTACTGAATGAATGATTATAAGACTTAGGCACGACTTATATGTATAACAATGATACATTCCATAATGTTTCTCCCTTACGTTCTGCTCCTCTGCATTTCCCATACTAGTGATAGTTGCTCTAGTTTAGGAAAATAGTTTCACAGCGTCCAAGGCCGATATCCACCAATCTCGGTTGGTGACGATCAACCCACATGTAATCCTATGTGCTATCCTCTTCAATGTAGAAGATCGTATGGGATTCATAAACCTAGAGTCTACTTTAGTAACATAGAGTGACGGGCACTTATAAATGGAAGGCTTTAGCAAAACAGGATTAGAGTTTTGAAAAAATTGGGCTTCATCAATTGGAATACGAATCTAAATGTGTTTAAATAGTTTTCCAATGAAAGAGATCCAAATAAATATATTTTACAAGACGAAGGTTCTTTTTCAAACTTGGTAACCCTCACTCGAATGAGAATTTTCGATCAATAAAATCTTTGATCGATGGTTATTTTTTATAGTCAGTGGGCCCTCGTTCGAAATAGTTTTGATCGAGGGTTCCTCATTTTAAAACTACTTTCGAATGAGGTCCACTGCATTAAACACTACACTAAGAATAAGAAATGGTCACAGTAAATGGGTTACGGTCCAAAACCGTGGTCAGGGGTTTATGGTTATTTATCGTGACTAAATAAGGGACTAAGGTTTAAAGTGATCTCATTAAGGGGCTGGTCACCATCAGAAACAGTGACCAAAGGGGTCACAATCCAAAATCGTGACTCACTCGAAACCCATTACGGCGCCAAATTTCTCGCTCTTTTGTTGATGCAAGTGGTCACGGCCCAAAATTGTGACCCGCCCGTGGCAATATACAACAACCTTGATTACGATTTGGAACCGTGACCCCTAGACCCACTTCAAAATTGCCACAGTCTAGAATCATGATCATTTTTAAAGCTTTTAATTGGTCACCAATGGGGTCACGGTAGAGTATCGTGACCATTTTTAACTCATTAAAGGGTCACAGATTTGGACTGTGACCCTATTTTAGGTATAAATTAAATCAGAACCCTCTACATTCGATTTCACCCTTGCCTAAAAAGTATAACTCTCCCTCTCTCTCTCTTGCAAAATAGACGAAACCCAAACTCTCTCTCCTTTCATTTTTCGATGGCCTTTCTCTCTCCACACATGGTACATTTGTTTCATTTGTCTATGTGTGTGTGTGTTCAGTGTGTGTGTGTGTGAGAGAGAGAGATAGAGATTCATTATGTGTGTGTGCACGCACGATCTAGTGTATATATGTATGTGTGCGCGCGATTCAGTGTATGTGTGTGTCTCAGCTTGTGTGTGCATGTGTGTATGTTTCATTATGTCGGTGTGTGTGGTTGTCGTTAATATTTTTTGTTGTTGTTAATGTTGTTATGAAATTCAAGGTATGAAATTACTATTGGATTAATGAGTTATGAAATTCAAGGTATGAAATTACTATTGAGTTAATGATTTATATATATTGTTGTTGTTATGAAATTTAAGGTATAAAATTATATATATTGGTTGTTGTTCAAATTTTTTTATGATTTTTGGGAAATTTCTCCATTTTATTGGGTATTGTTATGAAATTACTGTTGAATTTATGATTAATAACATTTAATGTACTTTTCTTTCACATGACTAATTTTTTAACAACATTAGGCATTCAAAGAAATACTTTAGCTTAGTCAAAGAAAGTATATTTTTAGCAATATTAGGCCTTCAACTAATTTTTTAACATGATGAATAGTTTTTAATTATATATTTTAATCCTTATAATGGGGGTCCATTGTCATTAAAGATCGTAGTTTTTAATATTTTAGTTCAATAATACACCAAAACAAGGAAATCATGATCGATTTCTTTTCAATTTGTGACGGATTTAGTTTGTTAAAAATTGGGTAAAAGACAAAATTGTTACAAATAAAAAAAAATGTTGTAATATATTAGTACCATTGCAAAAGTTAGTAAAAAAAGAAAGAAAAGAAAAAAAAGACGAGGGAAGCTCAGGGTGTATTTCCCTCAAATTAGAATCCCACTTTCCACATAACATACCCACCTCATTCACCCACTCATCTTTTCCTCACAAATATCTACCTCCCCGCGCCACCCTCTGCTCCTCTCCCCATCGGCAACCCATTGTTTGAGATCAGGTGACAGTTGTGAACCCTTTTTGACTATTTTGTTTTGGTTTCTTTTGTTTGTGAAATTTTCTTGATTCCTTCATGATATTTCATAAACGTTAGCTTTTCAATGATGTTTATGGAGCTTTATGATATTGCACAACTCAAGTGACAATAGGTATTCCAAATATATCCTTACTACTTTTGAAGAAACTATAAATGACGAATGATATATAATTTGAAATACACGAGTATCCAAATTTTTGATAAACCAAAACTTCTCATAACTTTAAGAACAAAAGGGCTCAATTATTTAACGAAAATATGTATAAATGGGTTTGGAGATTGAATATGAAAGAAATTATGTTTTTCAGTGGGGGTTAATATTTTAATGTCGTGACTTTGTTTTGTTGGTTCTTTTTGGTGAGTCTGGTAGGAGTCAAATTAGGGCTTTGTATTTTTTGATCTTTCATTGTGCTCGATTACCATATTCCTATATGTCAATCTATTTATGTCCATATATTTATACAAATTTGTTTAATTGATCAAAGTAAACTTTATTTCTGGATTAGGAGTTTTACTTTTTAATTCTAAATCATATAACCATTGTTTAATGTGTTGATTTTATGTTATGATAATAATAATATTGATTAGTTTGATGGAAGTTTTTTTACCAAAAATGTCTTTCTCTAATAGCAATGTGTTATATGCAGTCCAAAATTTGCTGCTTAGGAATTATATGATGTAACTTTTGGTAGCTAATATTAGTGACAAATTAAAATTTTAAGGTTAATATTTTATACATGCAAAGAGTTATATTATGTATGTATTTATTAACTTAAGTTGCTAATACATATTTGGTTCAAAAAGTATGGGCTTTAGGATAAGTATATATTTTAGGTTGAGACATTAAAAGGAGGGTCAAATTCTTATCTTTACATCTTAAGTGGATTAATATTTATTTTGCCCATGCACTTATTGCGATACACGTCTTAAGTTTTACGATAAATTAAAAGAAACCCCATGAATGATCACGTTAGTTGCAAATAGAAATCGTGATGAATTATGTGTTTTAGTCACTTAATATGAAGAATATGCTCAAATTTTCTTTTTATTCATCAAAAGTGTGCTTAAAATTCAGAAATCATGAATTTAGCACAAGTCGTGGTATAATTAGTTGTCATAAATAGACACCAACCAATACCAAAGATTACATATGCAACTTGTTATTAATGTATGTTTTATCTTTTTATTTATATTGTATTATAGAATGTCACAACTGATTAACAAAGACTAGATGACCGAAGAGAACAAAGGCAACTTGTTGTATTTAAAAGGCATTGAAGATTTTATTAAATTTGCGAAAAGAAAACAATGATCGGGGGTTGACAACGATAACTTATCCATGTTCAAAGTGGCGTAATAAGTTGCATCTGAAATTAATAAAAGTAGAAAGACATCTATGGAGGAACAATATGCATCAATTGTATATTGTATCATTCTTTCACGATAAAAATACATATGTGAACACTATTTATTCCCCACCGGTAGAAGAAGTTAAGGAAAATATAGTAGAAAAAAATCAATAAATAAGGTGTTGGGTGAAAAATCTTGTTGATGTTTGTTACGGAGTGCATGGAAAACCTTATGTAGATTTTTAATGCAGTCAGCCGGGAGTTTCCAAAGAATATCATGTCAAAAATGATAAGTACAATGAAGATAAGAGCTTATCGGTTGAGAAATTATATCCTTCATGCGAGGGTCCAGAAATAACTATTTCTTCAATTATATAACTTCACAAATTAAAAAAATAATTTGGTTGGTTAGGAAATAGTGTCATGACGTTCTTGTCTATCTGAAAGAAGTGGGTCCCAAAAGGTAAGACACTACCAAAAAAATACCCAAAGATGAAGATTATAATGAAAGACTTGGGTATGAAGGCTAACTATATTCATGCATGCGTCAATAACTGTGTCTTATATTGGAAGGAGAATAACTATATGGATGAATGTCCCCAATGTGGATAATAAAGGTATACAACTACTATGAGGAAAAGGGGAAGGATTTCCAAAGAACCTAAAAAGGTGTTGAGATATTTCCTTCTGATTCCAAGGTTGGTGAGATTTTATACTATCCTATGGATAGCACGAGAAATTATATGGCACCATAGGGCAACCACTTCATGGGATTACCTGCGACATCCATTTGATTCGTCCTAATGGAGAAGTTTCAAATCAAAATGTCCTGAATTTGCTAAAAAAAAAAGACTCAATGTTTGGCTCTCAATAGCAACCGATGAGTTTAGTCCACGTGGAATTCAGTCTTTAGTTATAGTTGTTGACCTGTTATCACGGTAGCTAATAATATTTCACCTTCATTGTGCATGAAGAGAGAGTTTCAAATATTTTCTTTGTTAACCTAGTGTGAAGGTCCCGGGTCAAGACATCGACATATTTCTTTAGCCATTAGTTATAGAGTTGAAGGAATTGTGGAAAGTGGGAGTTCCGGCTTATGACATGTATGAGATGAAACCTTTTACATTAAAAATTATGACAATTGGGGGGGATTTACGATTTCCCTGTATATGGGAATTTATTTGGGTGTGTTACGCATGGTTATAAAGTTTGTCCTATTTGTGGGGATGATACTCCATCCATCCAATCGACTCACAGTTGTAAGATAGTTTATACAGACTATCATATTTTACTTGACATGGATCCCCTTTTAGGAAAGGTGGGAGTTTGGAGCTTAGGTTAACAGAGTATACACATCCTCCACGTCAGTTGAATAGGAAAGCACTTTTAAAGCAGTTATATTGCATTGAGTATATACCGGTAAAGTCTTTAAAAGTTTCCAATCAAAAGCAAAAAATGAGTGAGGCAAATGAGAATTGTAATGTTGAAGTTAAGGAACCATGGTATAAAAGGTCAATTTTATTTGACTCGAAATATTGGAGTACTCATAAAATTTGACATGTTCTTGATGTAATTCCCCCGAGTATAATGTTGTAGAGCATTTTATATGTACAATCCTCGATGATAAAATTAAAACTAAAGATACAATAAATGCGCTGAAGGATAGGAAAGAATTAGGCATACATAGTGCTCAATGGATGCGAGAAGATGACCAAATTGGGAAAGGGATGAAACTGAAAGCATCATTTATATTAGATAAAGAAGAGAAGTGACAATTTGGTCAAATTTTAAAAAACGTAAAGCTATCTTCTAGATTTTCGTCCAACCTGAGAAATATTTTCGACCTTAACCCACCTCGTTTGCACTTAATGAAGTCACATGACTATCACGTTATTATGGAGTATTTGTTGTCTATATTGCTTCAGCATGTATTTCCGAAATGCAAAGATTCGAGAAGAGATATTCCGTAGTGGAGCTTATTTTTCAAAATATTGTGATCAAAAGTTTTAATTTCACGAGGATATGCAAAGGGCCAAGTTTATGGTTGCAAAGGCATTATGTGTGTTGGAGAAACACTTTTCGCTGGCATTTTTTTAGATAAGTATCCACCTTACTGTTCATTTAGCCGATGAAGCATTGACTTGTGGTCCTACAGGAATAAATTAGTTTTTTTTTCTTTTCTTTCTTTTTTTAGCAACTTTTGCAATGGTACTAATATATTGCAATGACTTTTTTTTATTTGTAATGAATTTTTACCGTTATTCATGTTTAACAGACTAAATTCGTTACAATTTCCTTACTTTAGTGTAGTGTGCCTTAACGACTACCCTATCTTAATGACTAAATGTTTAGAATAAATTCATTTGGTTAACTTGTTGTGGTTGTGTTCACCGATTCCTTAAATCATTGCTATTTGGGTGAACACAAATTGGTGAAAATGATTGCGCAATTGGTGGACAAATAGTAATCTTAGGTTTAATTAAATTAAGATGAACTCAAATTGAACTTATTGTGTTTGATTAATCGGATGGAAAACCATAATTTGTTTATGATTAATTAGAGCCATTACCCCTACGACTCGTATTCACCCTTCTATATATTTTGCTCACGATAAATGAGTCACAGTAGTAATTACTGAGAATAAGAGTACGAGAGGGTACAATTTGACCGCACTAAAATATCTTTCATTAGTATGCACCATATAGAGGGATATCCTATTTACACGTATGGTAATAGGAAAATTGAGAAATTTAATTACCTATAAATCGTGGAGTTTGATCTTATTATGTTTTCCTTGCTAGAAAGATGGGATGAGGTAATAGAGAATATATTTCACCTGCATAATCCCGACAGGGCACTGACATTGGTGACACTATTAGAAAAGGCTAAACAAATATTCATCCTTTGTGTATACAATTTCATAAAGAGAGCATTCACCAAGATTGCGACATCTCACGACACATGCATATTAAAAGTGAGCTTGCAAATAAGCTGAAGAAGAAAGGATTCCAAGTTCATATCACGAACTTTTATACGTCATCATAGACATGCTTTCACCATGTCGGCTGTGTGCAAAATTTCATATAATTTTAAAAGGTAATACTGATTGGATGGAAATCAAGCACATCGAGCATATTTTAAAAGTTGTCAAAAAGGTATATACATATATGTAGTCGTAAATCGTACTTTCTTACATGCATCACTAATTTTTTAATTGTAGGAAATGTCAAAAAGAAAAGATATGAATCAATAAAATAGTGAAACACTGCGAACTGGTCACTCTCTTACACCCCAAGCTCAATTATCATCTCCTCCGGAATATGAATACTCTACTGCGTCGGAGATTGATTCTGCTCCATCTCTGGGTCATCAAACTTAAGAAACCCCTAATAATCTGACACCCCCAACTACTGATATCAAGGGATCCCATGTTATCCCTAAGAAGCGCATTGGGTTCTACGTTGGCGAGGATAATTCAACCGGTTATAATGGCGATGTTCATCTTTTTAAAGTCGTTGTTTGTCTTTTGGAAAAATGATTGTGGGTGTCAAGGATGCAGACAATTGGAAGAAGGTTGATCTTGCCTAAAAGGATGACGTTTGGGAACAACTTAATAAGACATTTTCATTCCCAATCGGTTGAAATCCAAAGGTTCTCTCCAAAGTAGCTAATGCTTTGAAAACTTATTGGAGGAACCTTCGAAATAATTTTTTCCCGAAGGAGGCAAGAAGTTTTGATATTTTAGGGCTGAAAGACGAAATTCTCCAAAATATTAAAATGCCCATTGAGTAATGGAATTACTTCTTGGAGAATAAGGCCAGGGAGGGAAAATTGTATGAGAGGGTATGAAATAAACTGAAATGATCAAAAAAGGTTTATGTCCACAAACTCGGTGCAAAATTTTATGATGATATTAAGGTAGAATGGATGGAACGGACTAAGGGGACTCTGAAAGAAGGTAAATATGTTAATCAGGTCAACTTGTACTTGCATGCCCGATGGGAAAAAAGAACCAATAAATTTCCAAACAAATTGGCTTCGACTTTAGTGACTTTAACTTTAGCTATCATATATATACACATTATAATATTGTTATTGTTAAAATCGTAGTACAAAATATAATATTATGTTACAAGAAATGATATAGGGAATGTCTAGCAGTTAGCCTGAATGCAACCCCTATGACATTCAATTATATGCCCAAACCAAAGTGCTTGGAAGAGACCATAATGGGAGGACAAGAGGTGTGGGCTCACGTATTCCAAGTATCAAATTAAAGCACAATGCACCTTTATTAAATTAGATCTCTACAGTGAGGGATGAGGTGGGAAGGGGGTTGGAAGATGATGCCAAGATGAAAGGAGAGGTGTTAGAGCTTTGGAAGGACATGGCACTCCTGACGAATGAAATCCAAGGGTTAGTCTAAATCTTTAATTAACAACAGAGTTACCCCCATCAGATGTCTCAGACATTCCCTTATCTTCCCCTTAGAACATTCCTCTCCCAAATGCCTCATGCTGGAATATTTCCCTCCCAAATGTATCCTCCCGGAACATTCCCCTTGCAAATGCCTACACCTAGAATATTATATGCATCATTATCATCCGCAAACATTGACTTTAGCGAGGCATATTATATAAGGAACTTGACTAATAACAGGGTTATTTCACGTGCACTCTCATTTCCGTAACTATCGGAACACTTTTACACACTCGGCCTTTGGTGATGTGTGAAGCTCAAATATTAGTCTATAAAATATATTCTGGTTGTGGAGATGAGCCTGTGTACGTTGACCATGGGGAAGGGCTTTTTTTCAAAAATTATGAAAATTATTTTACTACTTTGCTAGTTAAATTGTTGGTCAAGTCTACGCATTAAACAATATTTTCTTTTTAAACAAATTTGTAATATTTTAATTAGCTGAGAAATCTATTTGGTTTGAATGAATTTGTTTTGAAATAATTTGCTTGTAATATTTCTTTTTGATTGAGTTGAATGAATTTGATTTGAATTTGTTAGGGTTAAATGAATTTGCTTGAATTATAAACTAAGAGTTTTTGTATCCAACCTATTTATATAGGTGACTAGAATTTTAAAGAGTAATTAATGGCTTTCCCATAATAGAAATAGTGGATGGGAGAGAGTCACAGAGTATTTGATAATCATGTAAAGGGCATTCGATAATTTATTAAATATGCAGATAAAAATCTCAATAGTGATAAGATTCTGTGTCCGTGCAACCATTGTATAAATGGAAAATTTAAGTCTTTGGAAGACGTTGAATTGCATTTACTAATGTGGTGTATGATGCAAGACTATAGGATATGGATATTCTATGGGAAAAATAATGTACCATATGTTCCAAAAGAATTACTGGTATATGATCGTGTGACGAAACCCCACCAGGTGGAACTGGTGAACGATTCGCCAACACATCATCCTTTGACCGACCTAATTGATGATGCTTATGGAGTCCACCACGATCAAATCCACCAACCTATGGATGTGGATAATGTGCATTATGACCAAATTAATGAGCAAGTAAATGTTGAATTACACGAAGAACATGAATACATATAGTGGAAAGCCGATGTGTCTAAATCTTTGTATAAAAATTACGAAGAAGTTCACTCGGTATTGTATGCAAGGATCAATTTTCATAATTTGAAGAGTCAATTTGGTTTATCAGGCAACAGCGTAACCAAAATTCTTGAGCGAGTTAAAGACATTCTCCACAAAGAGAACACGTTACCAGACAACTATTCTAGCATGAAGAAAGGATTAAAGGGTTTGGATTTGATGTAAAAATCTATTCATGTATGCATGTATGATTGCATATTGTATAAAAATGAGCACGAAGTGAAGGACGAGTGTCCTGTATACAGTGAGCCTAGATATGTCCTTATGAGAATCAAAAAGTCAAGACTGGAAAATATCGCAAGTGCCCGCAAGTTTCACAAAAGGTTTTGAAGTATTTTCCCCTCGGGCCGCGGTTAAAATGATTTTCCATTGTACTGTGGATAACAGAGACCGTGACATGTCACTCGGTGCGAGGTGGGTGGGAATACCATGCATCATCCGATTGACTCACTCATCTGGAACATTTCAAACGCATGACACCATGAATTTGCAAAGGAGCCGCGCAATGTTCATTTTTCAATATCAACCGATGGGTTTAACACTTTCGATAATTTAAGTACTAATCAGAGTTATTGGCCATTTATCATGGTGCCTTTAAGTCTTCCTCCAAAACGGTGCATGATAAAGGAGCTCACATTGTTATCTTTATTGATACCCCGGCCGAAGGCTCCTGACAATGATATTGATATATTCTTAGCCCCGTTAATCGAAGAACTTAAAGATTTGTGGGATAAGGCATGATGATGTTTGACTTTCATAAGGGGGAAAAGTTCACACTTAAAGTAATGGTGTTGTGGTCGATCCACGACCTTCCTGCTTATGGGACCTTATTCGATTGCAATGTTCATGGATATTATGGATGTCCCATATGTGAGAAGGAAACTGAAGTAACTTGGCTAACTCATAGTGGTAAGATGATTTATACGGGTCATCGTAGATTTTTGTCGACCAGCTACACTTTTAGGAACGACAAGTCTAACTTCTTAACTGTCGATCACGAGCATAGGACATCACCTGTTTGGATTTCTGGTCAGCAAATTGAGGAGAAGGAGAAGTCTGTGACTGCGGGGAATACGTATGTTTGAAAACACCTTCAGTTTATAAACCTGAAGCATAAAGCTAGGGGGAACCAAATGACCCTGGTTAAATGAAGGCATGGTCTAGACGATCAATATTTTTTTACTTGCCATATTGAAAAGATCATCGTGTAAGGTATGTAATTGATGTGATGCACAAAGAGAATAATGTTGCAAAACATCTTATAAGAACATGTTTGGGTGGATTTTATTCAAAAGATGGAGAGCCAGTGCACCGCGATTTACAGGATATAAAAATAAAGAAGAAATTGTGGTTAAAAATGATCCTACAACAGGAAGAATTTATACCCCCCGACCCCACCCGCCGACTACTTTCACTTTGACTACTAGTGAAAAAAAGATTCTCTTAGACACATTGTTTAACTTGAAAACTCCAACTTGTTATTTCAATAATTTGTTCAAGGTGGTAAGCTACCAAACAAATGACCTGAAACAGTGCAACACTACTGGCACGTCATCATTCAATTAATCCCTCTACTATTTAGGCCTTGATTATCTAAACACAAAGATAGCCATTGGGAAATTAAGCAAATCAGTTTGTGTTTTACCCTACTTTGTTCAAAAGTGGTAAGCAGAAAGGACAATAAAGCTGTGAAATCAACTTTAGCCAAGGCAATTTATGTATTAGAGAAATATTTTCCTTCGTCATTCTTTGATATCAGCATCCACCTACTTGTGCATTTATGCGGTGAAGCTTTATTGTATGGTCTCGTTAGGTATCTCCGGATGTATCCGTTCGAGTGCTTGATGAGAACCCTTGAAGATTACATAAAGAATACACCAAATATATTGGAGGGTCAATTACTAAAGAATACGTAACTGTGGAATCATCACTATACTCTGGGAACATATGCCAGAACAAGAGCTAAAAAGGTTCAATCCTCATTGAGAATGAGTGATCGAGGAACCAGACGAGTTTGAGGATGAATTTCCTTTAGGAAACCCTAAAGAGGGGAGACTCACTAATCTATAATATGAGGAAGTAGCTCGTAATGTCTTTAAATCACAAGATGAAGTTAAAAATTGGAAAGAGTAAGTAGCTACATATTTAACTGAATTGTTATTTTTTGAGTTAATGTATTCTATATATTATGCTCTAAACTCTACAATTTATCTTTAGAAAGTACAAGAACGAAGTTGCCCAAAATCAAAGGAGAAGTTACACGATGAATGAGTTTAGGGCATCAATATCAAAAGAGGAAATTTTCACCTCTTATGTGTGTGATTATTTAATCATGTGTGGTAAAAACATATCCTAATATAAATTTATCAATAAATACATCTTTTAAAAAGAGGTGATGTCACGTCAATGCTTTCATGCCTAGCAAAAGGTCCCAAATTTTATGCCAAAAAACTTAAAAAATTCTGCACCAATGGTTTTAAATTTGTTCCATATCCATATGAGGAAAAGATTTTGACGCAAAACAGCAAAATTTCAATTTCTACCTTGACTACCTGTGTCGCTAGCAAAAGCGATAAAATTTTAAAAGATATAGTGCTAACATATTATGGGATTGTCCAACAAATCCTGAAACTCGATTATTTAGATTTCATAGAAATCGTATTCTATTGTAATTGGGTGAAGGTTGAGGACATTACGAATGCTTGTAAAGTTGATCATGACTCCAAACTTATCATGGTAGATATTCAAAGATTAAGAGTAAAGATTGCATAGTCGACGAGCCTTTTATTTGTGCCTTTCAAAACGTAAAGAATGTATTCTACTTGAAGTGTTAAACGATGGCAATCGGTCTATTATTGTGCATGCACTAAAGGGTATGACTACTAAAGAAAATGCATTAAAGGCTTCTAAAGAGTTCCGATCTACTCTCGATGACAACCCTAATTTGAAGAATCTTTTAGTTGATTGAGAGGAAGATTGAGTATCAAAACTATTTTACCCTTGGCAATCCTATTTGTATCCTATTATTATATTGGCCCTTGACAATCTGATTTGTATTCATATTATATCCTATTATGATATTGACGTTATATTATCTCCTTAGATTTATTTATGAATGTTTAGTTTGACTTACAGATGTTTAGTTTGATTTATGAATGTTTAGTTTTAATTATGAATTTTTAGTTTGAATTATGAATGTTTAAAGGCACGAGTTCAGTTTGATTTAAAAATTTATTTATCATGTTCCTATTTTCTCGTACGAGGTACAACTAGTTGCCCATGTTAACGCGGGTGAGTTGATCTCTCAGGTGCTCAACCTCTAACTTGCACCTTTTCAAATCAACTTTCATATTGAGCTTTTCTAGCACAATTTTCTCATGTTTCTTTTTCATGGCGTTGTATTTAGTTTCATGATTGATTCTCGATTCATCAGAATTTTTTTGACATTGTCGAACTCGAACATGCGAAAGGATGATCAGATAGACACCTTAATGAGAACTATCTCAAAACTCATTTCTCTGGTCCGATTAGCCTTTCGTATTCTGATGAATCGAGAATCAATCATACAAAATAAATACGACGCCATAGAAAAGGAACATGGGAAAATTTTGGTGGAAAATCTAGAAATAAAAATTTATTTGAAAATTTGCAAGTTAGAGTTCTGATACTTGAGAGAGAAACTCGTATTAATGAGGACTTTCAACCATACCTCGTTTGAAACAATAGGGCTCAAAAGCAATACAATAGGCTACTAGATAAAGACAATGTTGTACTGTTGAAGCGTGCCAAAACTATCGCAGGAACCAGATATTTTTACTTTAACTCACATTTTAATATAGTTGATATGCATAATTTTTTAAATATTTTATTCCTATATAATGGTTAATTAAGTGCTCAATTGAGGGTAAAACAAAACCGGTGAGACTTAGGCTTAATCGCGTAGTCATAGGATTCTCGGCTTGACAATATGACCAAAACCTACAAATAGTTAGACGTAGTCTTGACAATATGTCGTTAAAGGGTGAAAATGCAAAATAGCCTCTAAATGGCCCTATAAGAGGCACGAACACCTCGCATGGGACCAAATAATATGTAGCAATTGTGACCAAGTATTCACGGGACTCCCAGTTTGAGAATATGACTAAAACTTGTAAATAGTTAGACTTAGGCTTGAAAACATGCTATTAAAGGACGAAATTGCAAAATAGTCCCCAAATGGCCCAGTAAGAGGCACGAACGCATTGCACGGGACCAACTAACACCTAGCAACTGACTGCATAGCCACGGGACTCCTTATTTGATAATATGACCAAAACTTGCAAATAGTTAGACATAGGGTTAAAAACATGCCGTTAAAAGTAGAAAACGCAAAACAGCCTCCAAACGGCCCCGCAAGAGGCACAAACACCTCGTACGGGACTAGTGTAATATATAACAACTGACCACGTAGTCAAGTTACTCCCAATTTTGAGGATATAACCAAAACTTATAAAAAGTTAAACTTAGGTTTGAAAACATGTCATTAAAGGGCGAAAATGCAAAACTATCCCGCAAGATATGAACACCTCGCACAGGACCAACATAACACGTAGCAACTGACTGTATAGTCACAGGACTCCCGACTTAATAATATGACCAAAACTTGCAAATAGTTAGACTTGGACTTAAAAACATTCCGTTAAAGGGAGAAAAATATAAAATATCCACCAAATGGCCCCGCAAGATGCACGAATACCTCGCACGGGATCAACGTAATAAATAACAACTAGCGACATAGTCATGGGACTACCGATTTGACAATATGACCAAAACTTGCAAATAGTTAGACTTGGGCTTAAAAACATTCCATTAAAAGGAAAAAATGCAAAACAGTGGCCAGAAAGCCCCGCAAGAGGCACGAAAACGTCGCACGAGACCAACGTAACATGTAGTAATTAACTGCGTAGTCACGGGACTCTCGGTTTAAGAATATGACCAAAAATTACAAATAGTTAGACTTAGGCTTAAAAACATATCATTAAAGGGCAAAGACGCAAAAAAATCCCTTAAATGGACCCGAAAGAGGCACGAGCACCTTGCACAGAACTAACGTAACACGTAGGAATTAACCGCGTAGTCATGGGACTCCCGATTTGAGAATATGACCAGTACTTGCAAATAGTTAGACTTAGCTTGATAACGTACCCTTAAAGGGCGAAAATACAAAACAGCCCCCAAGTGGCCCATCAAGAGGCAAGAACACCTCGTACGGGACCAATGTAACATGTAGCAACAGACTGGGTCATTACAGGACTCCCGATTTGAGAATATGATCAAAACTTGCAAATAGTTTGACTTAGACTTACAAACATGTCGTTAAAGGGAGAAAATGCAAAACGGCCCCCATAAGATGCACAAACACCTCGCACGGGACCAACATAACACGTAGCAATTGATCGCGTAGTCACAAAACTCCCGATTTAACAATTTGACCAAAACTTGCAAATAGTTATAGTTGGGATTAAAAACATTTCGTTAAAGGGCGAAAATGCAAAACAACCCGCAAGATGCATGAACACCTCGCATGGACCAACGTAACACGTAGCAACTGACTGCAAGTCATGGGGCTTTCGATTTGATAATATGATTAAAACTTACAAATAGTTGGGCTTGGGCTTGATAACTTCCGTTAAAGGGCGAAAAGGCAAAACAACCCCCAAACGGCCCCGTAAGAGGCACGAACACCTCGCACGAGATCAACGTAACACGTAGCAACTAACTGCGTAGTCAAGGAACTCCCGGTTTGAGAATATGACCAAAATTATAAATAATTAGAGTTGGGCTTGAAAACATGCCATTAAAGGCGAAATCAAAAAACATCCCCCAAACGGCCCCGGAAGAGGTATGAACACCTCACACAGGACCAACGTAACACGTAGAAACTTGTGCGTATCACTAACCCATGATTTTTATTATCATATATTCATTCACGTATATTTTCTTGAATAAAAAAACCCAAAAAATGGGACATATACCACAATTACCAATTTATAGTGTTCTCTCAATATTCTACGCTTTCAACACATTTGATATATATTTTCATAAATCAAAAGAGACGCCCTAGATTCAAATTATGTGTTAGACCCCAACCTTGTTCATCATACAAAGTACATGGACTTTGGTGCTATTTTTGGCTACGTAGGCGTTTCAAAGTTATTTTTGAAATTCAAGTCCTTTGTTACTTACCATTTGGGACATTTTGAGGTTTTGTTTGGAGGCCTAGTTGGAAAAGGAACATTTAGACTATTTGGAACATATTTACGTAAGGATGCGTTGTATTTTATATATTTTGTACATATTCACGCAAGTATGCGTCGTATTTATTTTATGTTGTACATATTTATGCAAACATGTGTTGTATTTTATTACATATTCATGCAAGCATGTGTTAGTTAACTTTTATTACATATTAGTTAAATATTTATTTCAGTAAATGTAAACAGGTTTGAAAAATATACAAGATCTTTTGAAATGCAGAAAAAGAATTATTTTTTATATTTTTTATTTGTTCACAGTCCAAAATCGTGATCGAATATATATTTTTTAATTAAAATAAACTGTTGGTCACAATCCAAAACCATGACCAATAGGGTGACCATCAAAACTAAAATATATTTGGTCACGGTCCAAAGCCATGACCATGGGTGTGACTAATTAAAAATATCACGTTGTGAGTCACGGCTATGGACCGTGGTCAACGGTATGATAATTTTAATTGGTCACGCTCATTGTCACGATTCTGACGGTGACCCCCAGTGGTATGGTGGTCCCGACTTTGGGCCGTGACCCATGTCCTCCCCTATGGGTCACGATTTTGAACCATGAACCCCAGTTTTATCACGCTTAATATTGTCACGGTTTTGGGTCGTGATCCATAGAGGTGGTCATGGGTCAAAATCATGTCAATTGGTACCAGATCTCGATCGAGGGTGACCTCATTCGAACGAGGTATCTCAGTGATGACCCTTGATAAACTTTTGTAAAATAATATTTCAAAGCTTTTTCCAAATTTTTTTTTCATTAAAGTCTTGCCTTGTCCTTTCCAATAAATTAATATAAACTATTGGGAATTATAAAATTTATGAAAACCGTGACCTTTACCAAATCTCTTATTTGTAATTAAGTTGTCTGATTTGGTCTGGTAATCTCAGTCATGATTTTTATCTCTTTGCCTTTTTATATTGTAGCATTATGACGCAAAGGTTTGTTCCAGAATTAAGCCAACACAAAAATAATACTTAAAGGGAGAGTAAAACATGTCCTTACACTTTTAATTTGGGGTTTCTTAAACCTGACATTTAATTGATTTTCCTCAACCCAAAAATTTTGAATGTAAATAACGGATGAATGAGAAAGTCTTATTCCCATGCTCTTAATATAACGACATTAAGAAATGTGTAGGGACTTGTTAAGGGTCTCCTAAAAGGCCCCGGGTTTTAAATAATCACAAATTTAAAACATAATTTCCTTTTAAATAAATGATGCGGAAGCGTTGAGATGGTTTTAACTTCAAAAGAATAGCAACCAGTTTTAATTTCTCAAAACAAATTAAAACATAATTCAAGTCCTAGAATTTGCCTAAGTCATAATTTTCAATTATCCAAAGTTAGGCGAAACCAATTTTAGCAAATGTCTTGAATAAACCAAATTTACCCAATATTTAATTTAGTCCCAAATTAAATATAGTGTGATAATTAAACCGAGTTTTATCTTGAATTAAATCTAAGCATGCGTTCTAAATTATGAGCAAGATAAAATAAACAATATCACACTACGCCGAGATGTACGAGGAAAAACCCAAGACGGGAAACAACTTCGGACGGCCCTAGCCACAAGTCCACTAGATATGGAATTACAATTACAAGACAGGTAGACTTACAACGACTGACTCGATCCCTCTCAAGCCTCGACGCTCCTTCTCGTGGAAACCTCTTCCTAGCGGACAACCTCGGAACACCACCGCGGTCTCGGAATCCACCGATGGGACTTTATATGGTAACCGTCACCCAAGCATGGAGCCTTTCTCCGTGTGGGTAGAATCTCAACAAAGATCTTCTTTGTGATGGGGTGTAGAAGCAAACCCGAAACGTCTCTTGAAATTGGTAGAGAAAACCGGTGCCAAAAACTCCAAGCAATAGATATAAATATAGAAACTTGGATAAACAATTATTGGGTGTAAACTAGAGTGTGTATGAATTTTTCATTAAAATTGAACACTCAAAACTTGAACATTTTCCTAAACTAATTTTGCTCTCAAACTCTCTCTTGGAGATAAACAATGTTGGAAAAGTTGTCTTGGAAAATGTGTTTCCCGCACATAATAATGTATGGAAAAAGTTGGTTGAAAACCAAGTGGATGAGTGGGGAAAAACTGCAAAAAAACTGCCAAATAACTGTTCCCGCTGGAAGTTCGTTCGAACGAACGTGATTCTCGTTCGAACGAGACTTCTAACGAGTGACCAGCCTGGGCTCGTTAGAAGTTCGTTAGATACCTCGTTAGAACGAGCATTCGTTCGAACGATATATCGAACGACTGTCCAGTTAGGGTCGTTGGCAAAACTCGTTCGAACGAACCTGGTTCGAACGACAAAACTCGTTCGAACGAAACAGGTTCGAACGACAAAACTCGTTCGAACGACATTTCTAACGAACGACCAGAAAGATTGAAAAATTCGATTTTGGCCCAGAAACTTTTATAAACTTTTATATACTTATTTTAAAGTTTCTAATTGATTCTTTCTGAAAATAAAGTGCAGTTTTTATTACACCTAACACCCAATACATATTGTTCCAAGCTCCTATATAAATATAATTACATTCATACCTTGGGAGCATGGAACCTTAGTTGATGACGTAGAAACGAGGCACGCAAACCGGCATTTTGATGAAGCTTTAAATTCTTTGCCGCTACGTCTTCAACATACACTTCATAGGCTTGAGAATATTACAATAAATACTATCCTATGAATAAATGTTTTTGTCCGGAATTGAGCCAAAACTATATATGGACTCAATTGGAAATTTGTGTCCTTACAAATCTCCCCCTTTGGCTATTCCAGGACAAAAACCAAACGAAAATCCTAAAGGGCCGTCAAGCTCTACTAGACTCAAAACATAACCCGCCCAATCTTGACTCAACCCAAGGATCAAACGCTTTGCCATAGAAAGATGCCGCTTTAGGATAATTCCTGCACACTTAAGCAAACTCATCAAATGGATAGGGAATATCAGAATATTAAATGCAATTAATTAATTACTCCCCCTAAATTAATTCTCCCTTTTAAAACACAAGACATACTTAGAAAGACGTCTCCCCCTAAGATAAATCTCCCCCAAACTAAGATACGATAATAATAGGATTAGATACCATATCTCCCCCTATCATCATTCTCCCCCTTTTTGTTCGGGAATAGGCAAAGGATAAAGAACTAATAAACAGCATGTGGAAGCTTAAATAAAAGACATGATAGCATATGGGCAATAAAAGCAAGGCAAAGACAAAACAAATATCATATATATATATATATATATATATATATATATATATATATATCACTGTTCTAAAAAACCCGCCTAGGCTCCGCCTAGGCACGCCTAGGCTTGAGGCTTGGGAGAAACGCCCCGCCTTAAGATTTTGACGCCTTATGCTTGATAAAACCCTTAAGGTGTACTTTTTCTCTAAAAACAACAATGCTTTAGTGAAACGATATCGCCTTTTAAAGATTTTTTTACAAACCGGACCATTATCTCTTCCAAAATAATCAAATAGTATTTTTATTTCCAAATATTCAGACATATTTTTATGATATGTACAATTTTAGTATTTTAATAGCCTTGTTATGGTTAAAAAATATTAAAATATATTAAAAAGACCTAAACGCCTTTTCACGCCTTTTTACGCCAAGGCCCGCCTAGGCTTCTAAGGCTTAAGGCTTGGCCTCCACGCCTCGATCACGCCCCGCGTTTTTTAGAACCTTGATATATATATATATATATATATATATATATATATATATATATATATATATATACTATAAATATACCAATAAGTACGTGCATATATATATATGATATAAACACACACATGACACAACATACAATAAGTTTGCACACTCGTATGGCAAAAATGTGTCATATGGAAACGGAAGTGTAGGGGTGTGAACTAGCAACTATTAAATTTAGGCCCAAACACTAAAGAAACGTTCACGGAGTTCTCATTTGATTGCAAACTTCATCACAGTTAAATATAACCTCATGTGACAATATAAAGATTGAACTCAATGAACAAACATACACAATGCATACAAGCCTAGCATGATGATGATTCTACAAACCAAATAGAGTCATGACATTAAAGACAACTAGGATAAACGGACATTGTGCAAACCGTTGATATACCATCCAATTCTCCCTCAATGAGCATATACAGTCTTTTTGAATGAATATATCAAACAAACATAGGCCTTGGCAATTGCTTTATGTTAAATGCCAAATATTCTGTTTTTAGACCTTTGGATCACGTATTTCTTTTAGATCCAATCAACGGTGGCTTACTATCGCAAAGGATTTAATTCATCCTTTCGGAGCCCTTCCCCGTGCATATATTAATATATCATGTTATCATTTTTCGCACAAATCTCACATGCAACGGATTTTGACATGCACTAGTCCTCCTAGGTCATGGATATGTAGATGACTAGATTGATAGGAGAACACCTCAAAAAGCTCAAATATAACATGTGACATTAAGATTTCAAAAGAGCTCGTGCATGTGTGAATAGAGGCATATAGAAATAGAATCCATTTAAACAATACAAAATCCAACTACTCCATATAAAACATGGTAAAGAACATTTTAAGGATTGAAAATCTACACCAAAAGTTCTAGCCACATGGGAGCGTAAACGATAGGATTCAAACACAAATATATGCCACATAAAGTGTGTCAAACAAAAATTACACACAAAACAAAATCTTTTTGAGTTTTTAACATTTTTAATCAAAAATAAGTATTTACTCAAAAGGACAAACAAAAATCATTTGTATTTTTCATGAAGCTTAGATGAAATAAATAAAACACAAATGATAAACAAAAATCTTTTTATATTATGCAGTCGATTCAAACACAAAATAATAATACAAAAAGATAAACAAGTCATAATTTCTAGCATGTGATATGAAATAAAGCAATGACTAGAAAATGACTAAACAAGCATACATTTAGCATATGAATATGGCATGAAGTACAAACGCTAAAGTATGCAAACACTAACACATTTATCCTTTAGATTTAGCAAGGGAGGAGGCATGTGTAAGTAAATGAGAATCAAAATCCCTATTTTGTAAGGCAACCAAGTCGGATTTCCTAACCCAAATTAATGAAGAATTATTATCTTGGAGTGTAGGAACGTTAGCTATCGTGGTTACTTTACTATGGGATTTTCTAGGAATTCGTTTAAGATCTAAACAAAATTTCCTAAGATGACCTTGTATACCACAATGTGTACAAGTGAGAACATGTCGAAAAGATTTACTTAAGGAGTGATCTTTAAAGGTATTCCTAGTTGATTCTCCTAAAACATTGGTTTGGGCATTATAGGTAAATACATTACAAGGATTGAAGCCTAAACCACAAGTGTCATTTTTAATTTGGACCGTTCCTAACATTTTATCTAGTTTTTCTGAACGACATTCCAAATCAAATTTGACAATACTAGAATCTTTTAATTTATTTTCCAATTCAACAATGTTAGATTCTACTAAAATATTTCGCTCTTCAAAAACAAGAAGCTCCTTTTTCAAGGATTCCATTAAACCCCTAAGGCTATCTCTCTCGCCTTCTACGTATTCTAGCTTCTCTCGAAGAGTCCTCTCACGTGTCCTAAGGTCTTCTATTAAGGCACTATCATCAACGACCTTGACACTCTTTCTTAAACAAGCTTCTAACTTCAAATTAGTTCTTTTCAAATTAATAGATTCTTTATATAATTCATGAAAAGCATTTTGAAGATCACTCACATCAACCTCTTCTTCATTTTCACTCTCACTTTCTTCTTCACTCTCACTATCATTAAAAACAAGGGAATCATGAACAATGACCTTGGAAGTGGCATGTGCAATCGTGTCATCAATCGATGAGTTCTCATTATCTCTCACATGACTAGTCATAAAAGCCACAAAATTTTTCTTAGTTGGGGAATCGGGCTTTTCTTCCTTATCACTATCACTAAGGGTTGCATTATATGAAATAGGTCGCTTACCATCTTTCCTTAGTTTAGTGGGGCATTCATAAGCCCTATGGCCATAACCTTCACAACCAAAACATTTATTAGACTCATCCCTATCAATATTTTCATTACTAGGTTTAGGGATCTTATCGGCTTTAGAAATCTTCTCGTTTTTATCATGTTTAGAAGATTCATGTTTAGAAGATTCAAATTTCTTAAAATCATTTTTATATTTATCTTTGTTGAATTTAAGAAATTTTCTAAATTTACGAGCAAATAAAGCCATATCTTCCGAGTCACTATCACTATCGCTCTCTACTACTTGTTTAACCTCTTTTCGGGCTTTTAAAGCAACAGCCTTTTCGATTTTCTTTTCATTTTTAGAGGGAAACATATCCAGTTCATAGGTTTGTAAATCACCTACAAGCTCTTCTAATTTCGTAGAGGCTAAAGTGGGTAAAGAATTTAAAACGGTCACTTTAGGAATAAATCTATCGGGTAGGGACCTCAAATTTTCTTTACAACACGGTCGTCAGGTATTTTCTCTCCCAAGTTAAAGGATGAATTAACAATGTCAGAAAGTCTAGCATAAAATTTATCAAAAGTTTCTTTTTCATCCATTTTGATAGTTTCAAATTGAGTGGTGAGGTTTTGGAGTTTTGAAGCTTTAACGACACTCGTTCCTTCATGAGTTAATTGTAAAATATCACAAGCTTCTTTAGCGGTTTCACACGTCATAATACGTCGGAATTCATCCGGTGCGACAGCGCTAAATAAGGCATTTAAACCACGGGAATTAAAATTTGCAAGCTTAAACTCATTTTCGGTCCATCTATCGATGGGTTTGGGAACACGTTCATTTTCAATTAGATGAGTTAGTGGAGAGTACCCGGTAACAACAGACATCCAAACACGTTCATCGATAGATTTAAGTGCCGATTTCATTCGCGCTTTCCAATACGCGTAGTTAGAACCATCAAAAATAGGAAATTTTGAAAATGGGGAAAAATCCATTTTAGCCAAAAATTAAAGAATCTTAACGAAATAATTTATTGTTTTTGGCTCTGATACCAATTTGAAAGGCCCCGGGTTTTAAATAATCACAAATTTAAAACATAATTTCCTTTTAAATAAATGATGCGTAAGCGTTGAGATGGTTTTAACTTCAAAAGAATAGCAACCAGTTTTAATTTCTCAAAACAAATTAAAACATAATTCAAGTCCTAGAATTTGCCTAAGTCATAATTTTCAATTATCCAAAGTTAGGCGAAACCAATTTTAGCAAATGTCTTGAATAAACCAAATTTACCCAATATTTAATTTAGTCCCAAATTAAATATAGTGTGATAATTAAACCGAGTTTTATCTTGAATTAAATCTAAGCATGCGTTCTAAATTATGAGCAAGATAAAATAAACAATATCACACTACGCCGAGATGTACGAGGAAAAACCCAAGACGGGAAACAACCTCGGACGGCCCTAGCCACAAGTCCACTAGATATGGAATTACAATTACAAGACAGGTAGACTTACAACGACTGACTCGATCCCTCTCAAGCCTCGACGCTCCTTCTCGTAGAAACCTCTTCCTAGCGGACAACCTCGGAACACCACCGCGGTCTCGGAATCCACCGATGGGACTTTATATGGTAACCGTCACCCAAGCATGGAGCCTTTCTCCGTGTGGGTAGAATCTCAACAAATGTCTTCTTTGTGATGGGGTGTAGAAGCAAACCCGAAACGTCTCTTGAAATCGGTAGAGAAAACCGGTGCCAAAAACTCCAAGCAATAGATATAAATATAGAAACTTGGATAAACAATTATTGGGTGTAAACTAGAGTGTGTATGAATTTTTTATTAAAATTGAACACTCAAAACTTGAACATTTTCCTAAACTAATTTTGCTCTCAAACTCTCTCTTGGAGATAAACAATGTTGGAAAAGTTGTCTTGGAAAATGTGTTTCCCGCACATAATAATGTATGGAAAAAGTTGGTTGAAAACCAAGTGGATGAGTGGGGAAAAACTGCAAAAAAACTGCCAAATAACTGTTCCCGCTGGAAGTTCGTTCGAACGAACGTGATTCTCGTTCGAACGAGACTTCTAACGAGTGACCAGCCTGGGCTCGTTAGAAGTTCGTTAGATACCTCGTTAGAACGAGCATTCGTTCGAACGATATATCGAACGACATATCGAACGACTGTCCAGTTAGGGTCGTTGGCAAAACTCGTTCGAACGAACCTGGTTCGAACGACAAAACTCGTTCGAACGACATTTCTAACGAACGACCAGAAAGATTGAAAAATTCGATTTTGGCCCAGAAACTTTTATAAACTTTTATATACTTATTTTAAAGTTTCTAATTGATTCTTTCTGAAAATAAAGTGCAGTTTTTATTACACCTAACACCCAATACATATTGTTCCAAGCTCCTATATAAATATAATTACATTCATACCTTGGGAGCATGGAACCTTAGTTGATGACGTAGAAACGAGGCACGCAAACCGGCATTTTGATGAAGCTTTAAATTCTTTGCCGCTACGTCTTCAACATACACTTCATAGGCTTGAGAATATTACAATAAATACTATCCTATGAATAAATGTTTTTGTCCGGAATTGAGCCAAAACTATATATGGACTCAATTGGAAATTTGTGTCCTTACATCTCCAAATAAATCAATGAACATATTTGTAAGTTTCCTGGGTTTCTTACATGGGCCAATCCATATGTCTATATATACATATACACACACATGCGCGCACGCGCGCGCGCGCCCACACACACACACACACACAGAGAGAGAGAGAGAGAGAGAGAGAGAGACTTAGCTCCGTAAAAAGTAACCTCGGTGATTCCCATAATGAATGACAAGACTTCCCAATAAACAGTAGAACTAGCCCCTTATTTGTCGAAAATGATACTAAACCTATAAAAGAGTAATAAAATATGTCATTATGATTCCGACTTGCAATCTCAATCTCTTTCTTTCGATTGTAATGGCGTTTTGTGGTTCGGCTAAGATCGGCATACGTCCACAGTGGTGGGGTGTGTGTTTTCATTATAATGTGAAAAAAATTACATTAGATTGTTCTCTATCCTCTATCCCCCACCTCCCCCCAAATGAGGGGTCTCCTACCCATATATAGAGTTAGGGATTAAAATTGGTTAAAGGCTATCCTATTATTGTTTACATCATAATAAAACAATGGTGTTTTGACATAGTGAGTTTCTACCATTACTTACTCTTGTCGTTTTTATCTTGCTATTTTAGTGATGTAGTACATTCTAGACTGTAATCAGCTAAGACTGCTTTGGTCTGTCATGTGTCGGTGACTAGACAAATAGTCCACCAACCTCCCTGAAGAACAATCTTGGAACCTTTTTGCCACATATCGCACTATCATTGGAAGCATATTTTTACCCCACCCCCTCTCTCAGGAACATTGCATTTTATAAATAATCGACCATATAGTTCTGTTTTAGTAACAAAATTGATAGTGAATATTATCAATATATAGTGCACATTACCAAGTCACTTTCCATGGACAAATCAAACACTATTTTTATTGACAGCAGGAATCCAATGACTTACCATACCGGCGATAGGATTCGAATTCTTATTAAAAGGTTTTTTACAATCATTTTCATAATAATCGCAATTAGGGCTTTAAAAGGTTTCTTACAATCATTTTCATAATAATCGCAATTAGGACTGTGTTTCGACCGGATCGGATCGGAAAAGTATGTTTCGAAAAAAAATTCGAAAAAATTAGCAAAAAATCGACGTGCCGAATCCGGGTTTTTTTGAAGAAAAAAAAAATCCTGAATTCGAAATTTTCGACAAAATTCGAAATTTCGGCAAATTTCAGAAATTCAGCAATTTTCCATAAACATAAATTGGAAAATACTTCAAAAAATAGTTCGGAAAATATTTTGGAAAATAATTCGGAAATTCGGATCAGAACAAATTTCGAAAATTCGGATCGGCAAAAATGGGAAATTCGGAATATAAAAAAAATTCCGATTTCCGATCCGATTTTTATCGGAAAAATCGAAAATCGAAAAATCGGAAATCGGCAATAAAAAAATCTTCACAGAATCAGAAAAAAATCGGATCGGAATTCGAAAAAATCAAAAAATCGGAAAATAAAAAACACAACCCTAATCACAATCCATCCAAAATATTACCGTGTACCACATGGAGCTTTGTTATATTATAACAATTTGATAAAAGTGTATTTGAGTTTTTACCGTGTAATCCAAAAATAAATGGCTAATTTAATATTGGGTACGATTAAATGCACTCCAACGAAGTACTTTGCCACTCCAAAATGACATGTAAAAACATTTCAATGATCTTTTGTGACACTTTTGAACCTTTGATGACACTTTTAGGATCGCATTAATACCTAGGTGGTGTGCATTTAACTATACCCTAAATATTTTGTATTGCTTTGTTGGAGATGATTAAAATCATTCTTCACTTCTCATGCAACTTGCTACTTGTGGTATGTGACTTGTGGCAAAACAACCAACAATATTTACCATAGTATTTTCCCATAGAATCCCGTAGTTAAAACTGCTCTAATTGAACTGAGATCAGATAAAGGTACCGATATCAACAAACTTCAATGCCACAATAAATCAGATACATGCTACTCTGTATTGGCTATCGTGACGTTCGGTCTGTTGATATTTAACAAAAAAATAAAGAGAACTTCTAATACGGGATATTCCAAAATAAAATAGGCTCTTAATTCAGAACCCGGTACAAGAACTGTTTCTATGACTGAAGAACAAATAATATTTATTATGAATTGTATACAAATCTTAGGTTATCGATCAATTGTCTTCCTTGGTTCCATTCCTAGAGGCGTTACTTAAACAAAACAGTGAAAGCAAAAGGACAGAATGGCAAGAGGCTAAGTTCCATAGCCAAAACTTGGTTGTTTGCATCAATTTGTGTTCCAACATGGCAAATACAGGCCACGAATTTATTAACTAAATCATTTAAAAATAAGGCTTTCTTCAATTCTCATTTCAATAGATTCATCTGGAAACTTGAGAAAACAACTTAATTATGGCAGGAGCCAACTTTTTGGAGCAGCAGAAACCACCATCTACAAAGGACCTGGAAATGTCCCATTCTCCCTTTGCTCATTCCATCTGTCAACCTACATGCAACAACAGTCAAACAAAAAATTTCATTATTTTAATAACAACTACAAACAGGGACGAAACTAGGATTTAATATTTGGGGGGGCCAAAAATTAATTAAAAGAATCTCAACAATATATATATATATATATCCAAATCTATTAAAACAAATATCAAAACTTTTTTTTTTAATTAAAACAGATTTTTAAAACAATTTTTTTATTATAACTTTTTAGCACATTTTATACCTGAAATAAAAAAAATAGAAATAAAAAAATGTTATTGAACACGTTTTATTAAAAAAATGTTATTTAAAACTATCAGTTTTTCTTTTCTTAAAAAGTTTTTTAATCAAAATAGTTTTTCTATGTAAAATTGTTAATTAAATTTAAAACTGGTTTTTATTAAAATAGTTTTACTATTTTCTAATTAATACTGTTTTTTTTTTGTTTTAAATAAAAAACATAATTAAAAAAGCAGTTCCCCTAAAAAACAGTAATTAAAAAACAGTTATTTCAAAAAATACTTGATGAAAAAATATTTAAGCGAGCTATTATTAAAAAAAAACAGTTATTCAGAATAAATGATTATTTAAAAAAAATGATTACTTAAATGGCACTTAATTTATTATTTGAATTTCTAAGCAGATCACACGGGAAACTAAGCATTTAAAGAGAGAGAGAATGAGTATTGATAAGACTCACAAGATGATTGGACCCTAGAGATGATGAGGGATGATATCACAGTAGTAGACAAATGGGTTTTGAAACCCAGTTGACGTGATTTATTTAAAACGGTTTAAGTCGTATTAATATTATGGCTACTTTCTGGGCTAGAATTGTGGAAATATAAGTCTTGATTAGTTAGAGGTAAATGAGTTAGGGGACCGCATATTTAATATTTTGTTTCCAATATACACGGTAGTCGTTTTGAAACTTGGGGGGTGGCCGTGGCCCCCCTTAGCCCCTTGGTAGTTTCGTCTCTGACTACAAACATCAGTGGTTTGATTGGTCAGGCAGTGGGGCAGTCAAACTTGCACGTAGTTAATTTAACCTCATTATATGATCAATCAAAATTATCAAATGAAAAATATATTTTTTAACTTTGGGTGTAGTATTCTGTCTCTAGCATCATTGAATAACAAGGGGGTGTCATCTATAAGAGGGAATAAGATACAATACAAATGATTAACACGGCCTTAAATTTCATTTGCATAGTATCTGGACATGTAAGCTAAGAAGAACAGATACGGATACAACATGATAAGGATGGCAATGCGCCACTTCAAAAACAAGTGCGATACTTAAAATTATGTATGTACTTTTGATGTAACATAAAATATTATCATTGTTTCGATACTGAGAGTTTTTCCCTCAATTCATGCCATTTTCACATGCTCTCTTTTTGCCTCTTCAAATTTTATCGTCAAATCCTCAATAAATGCCTATTTTATATCTAAATCTCTCTTTTGCCATCTCAAATTTTATTGTTTAATTCTCAATAAATGTCTATTTTATATCTAAATAAACCATTTACTGTTTTAGTGTATATGATTCCTCTCCTCCAAGGTTACTTAAGAATATATATCCCCTCGTTTCCTTTCTCTTACATATTCAAGACTCTTTCTACCCTCTTTATTTATGCCCCTTGCACTTCTTGCTATCCATTTTCTCTTCTCACATATCTCAACTTCTCTCTTACGTACCTCTTCTTTCATAGAAAAGTAGTTTTTTTTAGGGGCATATACCAAATAGTCCCTCGAACATTTTTTAATACACGTTTAGTCCAAGCGTCCAAAAAGTCCTTTACCATGCCGCTGGCGCAAACCTTTACAAGAGAATAAGGGACTTTTTGGTACAAAATAAAAGGCTTGGACTAAATGTGTAATAAAAAATGTTTGAGGAACTTTTTGGTATTTGACCCTTTTTTTAAAACGGATGCATATATTATCATAATGGAACAGATTAAAACGTTACAATGATGTAATAAAATCGAATGAACATTTTCCGAGTTTACCACTTGAAATGTGTAATGCATAATTACTAAGTTGACACCTAAAAACATTTAGGTCGCGTTTGGTTCGAGGTTTGGAGAGGGAATTTAGGATTCTTAGAATTTAGAATTTCCCTCGTCAAGAATTACAATGTTTAGTTGGAAATTTGGAGGAACTTATAATTCCTGGAATTGAATTCCCACAAAATTGGAATTCTGCTTTCCCCTCTAAAATGGGGGAAATCTTATATTCCCCGGCATTCTAGCGTACTTTTGTGGTGAGATAAAAATACAATCTCACATAAACTCTCACACACACTCTCTCACTCACACACACACTCTATCTCTCGCGCACACACACACACTCTTTCTCTCTCTCTCTCTCTCTCTCTCTCTCTCTCTCTCACACACTCTCTCTAACACATACCAACACACACACATTCTCTCTCACACTTGTACACTTATACACACTCAAAACACACAACCACACACACACAAACTCACACGCACACTCTCAAATCAAGTAGAATTGTATTTTAGTTATAAATGATATTTATTCCTAATATGGGAAAGTAATTTAGATGCCGGGGAAAAAGATTTTTTGTTGGAACCAAACAATGGAAAGGAATTCAAGATTCCAGGAACTCCGAATTCGTGGAATCAAGGATTCCCATTCCTTTTCCAAACCTCGAACCAAACGAGCCCTTGGGTTAACTTTTATAACACCTAAAAACCTAGGTATAATTTACCTCATTCTACTCCTCTCTTCTATTTTCTTTATTTTTCTTGCCCCTCATATATGTTGATTATTAATACACACGTAAATATTCTGAAAGGTGTTAAAACTTTTATTGCACATTAAACGTAATGTGTTGTGCAATATTATGACATATAGTGTTCATATGAATTAGATCATTAATACACCATCGTCATTTCATGCGTAGTTTGTTTACACGTTGATTGTTTATATTTGACATTCTGAGATTTTTTGACGAAAAAGAAAACAACAATAAAATCCCTCTGGCAATTCTAAAAAAGAACTCTTTTAGTTAGCACTATATTTGTTAGTATATAAATACATATAACAGTGAAGGTAATTTTTTTTATGAGTTACAATTTATGGTATTATTGTAGTATATCTCCCCCCTCCCCCCCCAAATACCCCGACCCCCCTTCTTTGATGTGGTTTCGAAACCACATTATATATTACAAGATGGATATGTACAATTTTATTGAAAAGAAAATACACTCACCGAGTATTATATAGTGTTCATCCACTATTATGTAGCGTTTGTACACATAATTTTATTAAAATTGCTCGCGCATCGTGCGGGGTTGAACACTAGTATACATTTAGAATTATATGTACATCATTACGATGACTCAACTTTTTAGTACGACTTTATTTAGCCTACTTTTGTTGTGATATGATCTTTAATTTGAATTCTACTTAATAGTTATACTTCCTTGGCATGCTAGCCTACTTTTGTTGTGATATAATCTTTAATTTAGTTTCTATAATAGTTATATTTCCTTGGAATGCGATAAAAACTAATCACAATTTTCAACGTTTCTCGTTCGCATGTTAGAGAGTATTCAAGAAATATCAGCCAAGTATCCGAAATTAAGAATTTATTCATTAAATTCTGGATACGTAAAAAATATATCTGAAATGTATCCAAGAATACCCATGAAGTATTGGTTTGCCATACATATTTCATAGAAGAATCTACGCTTCATAGCATGTAAGAGAAGCTCAGACAAGTTCGAGTCTAATATAGTTTGTCTAAACCTAGACAAAATTAGCTTCAGGACATCAAAAACTATAGAACACATACCCATTCGCCTGGGCAAAGAGAGCGATAATATTTTGCAAATTTATCACACTCCGGAGCACCTTCTCCCTTTGCAGCTACGCACCTATTAAGATCAAACCAATCAAGATAGCTTGTCAGATAAAAGCCCAGGTTCGAAAATGTTTCGCAAAGGGAAAGAGTTAAATAAGCATATAAAACAGTAGCAATACAAGTAGGCTGACTCACCGATGATACTCAATGTATCGTGTAAAACAATGCCTGCTTTGATTTGTAGTAGGGAAACGGAAATCTGCTGGTGCTGTCTCAAGCTGATATCAAATTCAACAAAAAGAAAAGGAAAATTTAAACACATCAGAAAATGAAGTAACATGCTAATGATACTAATATGAAACGCAACGGAATTTACGCACGCATAAACATACAATAATAATCAAATAAATCTCTCTCTCAAATCCATTCATTTCAATAATAATCTTGATTACAAGAGAGGGCCAAACGCCTTATTTATAGAAAATTCTAAACTTGTCTCCTAATTAAAAAGGAAACTAAAAGAAAAAAGGTAACCTAATTAAAATAGGTAACTAACAACTAATAAATGTCTAATTAATAATACTAATAATAATCTAGATAATAATTAATTAATACTAAAAATAAAATAAACATGCTGAGATTAAATGGGCCCACGTGGGGACTATCCCACACGCACGTCACTCTCCCCTTCTTCGAAAAGCTCGACCCGAGCACTAAAGCCTTGAACGTTGAAGATGCCAGACTAGTAGTGCCTGTGACACCCCGCCTAATTAAATACCGGGTGATCAGTCCTTTATTAAATTATAACCAAGGTGAACGGTTGGTTCATTCTTAGCATCACTGGCGCAAAATAGCTTTTCAAATTAAACGCCCTAAATAATTAAGCTAAGAGTCAAAACCATTTATAAACTTTATTTCCATATTTAATTTAAGCCCAATAATAAAAACCTTTCATAAATCATTATTTAAGCGTCACACAATAACTAGACTGGAAAAGATCATTCAAGCAATTAAAACATTCCAATAACTAATTCCAACTTTAAAACTTCAAAGGAAAACATCCTGACAGCAACAAATCCCAAAGTAAAAATACTGAAAGTAAATGAGTCACAACCTCTGACAAAACCAACTGAATAAGTAAAAGGGCGACACATGCCCAACTGGATAAAACAGAACTAGGCGTGGAATCAATAATAAGGTCGTCTAAGCAAAAATGCCTGCAACTCCCACCTAAGCTGCAGCACGTTCCTTCCAAAGAATTCTAAGCATGACGCCCCTGTGGCTGGGCACTTGTAATATATACATATATATACAAGAGAGAAGAGATAACAGGAAACGGGTCAGCGCCCGATTGTAAAACAGTTTAAAATTTAGTTTAACAAGTATTTAAAATGCTTACCGTCTAATGCAACAATCATATTAGTATGCGGCACTCTCTTGAGAAATGTCTCACCTCTCTTCTAATGTGCACACCTACCGCACTATAAATCCCCACAAGTTAAGCTTATCTTACATTCCTTATAAGGTTTCATGCCGAACATTATTAGGGCTAAGATAATTAATTTCTGAGAGTAAAGTTTTCATAAGAATTTAATTTCATTATAAAATTCTTCAATAATTACTCAAACTTTTCAAACACTTATATCAAAGTTGAAATATTTATTCATTACTTAACTACTTTTAGTCACAGTAGAAAGTCCCAAATTTCAAGTCTATATATATATTAATCACTCATATAATATATATATACTATTAGCACCCCACATAAAATTTATGATGCTGGCATACTCTGCTATCAAGTCCCCGTATCACTCGTACTAAGGAAATACTAGTTCGGAATCACTCTCGAACTGTATTAATACAAACACATACAAATTGAGGTGAAACATAGTTCCAAGTCACTAAGAGGTCAGCACATACCCTCACGTCTCTTAGGACCGCCTGACTATCGATCCGATAGCCTGTACCAAAGATTTCTATGTTCTAGGGTACAAGTCAATATCCCCCATAAAGGTCCCATCGAGATAAGACTGTCCCGACGTGGTAACCTCAGTGACAGCAAGTAGCGCGGGCATGATTTTTACACGTATATCATAGATGCACAAACACAGTCATATTTATGTATATTACCATTCCCATTTCTAAATTAGGTACACCCACGACCCATACTTTATGATATTCATTCTTAGTACACATTACTAGATTATCCCATATAACGGTTCGTCTCTTTTATTCTTATTTATGGGATTATTCCAAACTTTCTTCGTATCACTCGTAGTATCCTATTTCCCTAAGTATAAATTCAGTAGGTACTCTTTTATTTTAAGACTTAACTTCCTTACGAGTCTCATTCCTTTAGTCACACGTTCCTATTATTCCTCAAGTGTAAATCACTCCCGTTAACCCCAATTTTGTCTCATATTAAATGCACCATTTTTACAAATTCTACTAGTCCTTTTTATGTCCCAAAATATTCTAACAATAATGTTCAAGGGTTACTACTCATTTAAATCGAAATAAAGTATTTAAAAGAGGAAAATGAGTTTTCCAGTAGGGGTCGAACGATCGATGGTAGGGCTCGATCGATCGATACTTCGATCGATCGATGTGCTTTGGTCGATCGATCGATCAAGTAGTTATGGCGAAACTGCAGAAATACCAGTTACGAAAATTCTATTTCAAACTCATCCAAATCATCATATTTGATTCCCAAACTCCCAACAAATGATACTACAAGTGTTATATACCCAAATGATCAATATCCTACGTAAGACATGTGAGTTTTCATCAAATATAACGACTTAAAAGGGGAAAAATCTATATAAATCTCAAGAACCCTAATATTTTCTTTAACTTCGTTCTTCCCATTCTTTTTTTAGATTATCTACTCCTAACCCAATACAAATTCGTGGTTCACCCTCTACATATGAAATAGATTTCCAGAATACGATTTTTACCTCTACATGTAAATTCTAGTCTCCAATATATGCTTTCTTTCACAAAAACTAGTCCTAATCAACCCTAGACTAATATCATTGAAGCATTAACTAAAATAAAGCAAGATAGATACTTCCCTGGAAATCTTTGTTTCTGATTTGTGGAAGGAATTGGTGTGATTGTGATCCTCGTTGCGTGATCTACAATTTGGCGGTGACAGCGGTGGAGTTCTTGGCCTAGAATTCCTTGGAAAGCTTCTCCTCTTCCTCTCCAATGGCCGTCCTTGGTTTTTGGTTATTCTAACCCTAGAAGACAACTCCTACCATCTGATATAACCTTAGAAAATTCGTGGGTTTCCATGCCCAAAAATACAAAATGTCTAAAAAAAACCTCCCGAGATGTTAATTAGGCCTAAAAACGCCCCGAGACCCAAACTAAACCCCCGGGTACATTATTTTGACTATCTCGACCCTTTCGAACACATTGACGCATTTAAAATGACCATACGGGTGACTTGTAATTTATTCACTTCTAATAATTCGAATTTAATCCTGACACGGCACAGGCACGTCCCGATAAAATTTTCAAAATTATCAAATTAGATTCTCGTGATAATTTTACTAAATTTAATTACGCATCTTACTCTACCCATAAAGTAATTTACAACAAAATTCCAATAATTACTAACTCTCATCACGCTAGTAAATATTTAATGATTTCCGGATTAATATTAAATTAATATCTCTAATTAAATTTAATAAATCCCCAAAATCTTAAAAGTCATAAAAATACGGGGTATTACATACTTCCCCCCTAATAACGGAATTTCGTCTCGAAATTCGAAAAAAAATACCTGGTAAGAATAACTCTGGGTATTTCTCCCGCATGTCTGCCTCACGGTCCCAAATGGATTCCTCCACATTATGATGTTCCCACTGGACCCATACAAGTGGAACTATTTTCGACCTCAACCTCCTTTCGCTATGGTCTAGGATAGCCACTGGTCTCTCCTCGTAAGAGCTATCGCGCTGTAAGTCAATCTCCTCAATCGCGATGTGGGTGTGGGCCATGTCATCCCGAAGGTATCGTCTCAATGATGAGATGTGGAATACATCATGAATGTGGTGTAAATGCTCTGGCAGTCCCAATCTGTATGCTACCGGCCCAATCCTCTCGATAATGGGAAATGGTCCCACGTACCTTGGGCAAGTTTCCCTTTCTTCCCAAACCTCATCACTCCTTTCATAGGAGATACACGTAGTAATACTTGGTCCCCCACATTAAATTCTCGGAAAAACCGTTTTGCATCGGCGTAGCTTTTCTGCCTATCCTGGGCTACCCGAATGCGACTCCTGATAATCTCAATCCTAGCTGAGGTTTCCTAAATCATTTCTGGTCCTAGCAACTTGTTGTCCCCCACCTCTAGCCAACAAGTTGGAGAACGACAAGGTCTGCCATACAATGCTTCAAATGGAGCCATGCCAATCGTGAACTGATAGGAGTTATTATAAGCAAACTCCACCAGTGGAAGGTGTGGCTTCCATCCTCCTCCAAAATCAAGGATACACATGCGTAGCATATCTTCCAACATCTGATTGGTACGCTCTGTTTGTCCGTCTGTCTGCTGGTGATAAGCTGAACTCAACCTCAACTCTGTACCCATGGCCTCCTGAAAGCTCTCCCAGAAACGCGACACAAAAATCTTGCCTCTATCTGACACAATATCCAAGGGTACCCCATGTAGTCTAACAATCTCAGCAATGAACAACTGAGCATACTGGCCCGTGGTATAGTCTGTCCATACTGGCAGAAAGTGAGCCACCTTGGTCAAAAGGGTCCACAATCACCCAGATGGAGTCGTGGCCCCGCTGTGATGTAGGCAACCCAGTAATAAAATCCATGAAAATACTCTCCCACTTCCATGTGGGTATTTCCAACGGCTGAAGCAACCCCGACGGTTTCTAGTGGTCTACCTTTACCATCTGGCAAGTAGAACACTTGGACACGAACTCAGCAATGTCCTTCATACCACTCCACCAGTATTGTCGCCCCATATCTTGGTACATCTTATCTCCCCCGGGATGCACTGCAAATCTGGACCCGTGTGACTGTCATCACTGCATGACGTAAGTCTGCTCCTTCTGGGACCACTAATCTCCCATTAAACCTCAAACCTCCATCGGAATCAACTGAATAGAATTCAATACCCTCAGCTAAAAGTCGTACAATCTGCTCCTGGCAAAATGAGTCTGCTGTCTATGCCTGTATTAACCTTGTAACAATCTCAGGTGTCACTGTCATGACAGATATGAAGGAACGGGCTACCGCGTCCTGGTGACCCAACTCTTTCCACTTTGCTTTCCAGACGTCCGCTACGTCGTCTACGGCTCAACGCATCAGCAACCACGTTAGCCTTCCCCGGATGGTACTGTATGTCGAACTGGTAGTCTTTCACAAACTCTAACCACATGCGCTGACGCATATTCAGCTCTCGCTGAGTGAACAGGTACTGCAGTGATTTGTAGTCTGTGAACAAGCGGAACTTCTCCCCCAATAAATAATGTCTCCATATCCTCAATGCAAAGACGACCGCGGCTAACTCTAGGTCATGAGTGGGGTAATTTCTTTCGTGCGGCTTAAGCTTGTGAGAGGCAAAAGCTATAGCCTTCTCCTGCTGAAGTACCCCCGAGTCCCCGTAAGGAGGCGTCGGTGTAAACCAGGTACTCCACTCCCGGCTTGGGCAAAGAAAGAACTGGTGCCGAAGTCGGCTTATCTTTCAGCTCATCGAAAGCCAATTGACAAGCATCGTCCCAAACATATGGTACCCCTTTGCCAGTCAGATTCGTCAATGGACCCGCTATCTTGGAGAATCCTCGGATGAATCTCCTGTAGTACCCGGCTACCCCAAGAAACTACGCACTTCCGTCGGTGTCGTGGGCTGTCCCCACTCCCTCACTACTGACACTTTACTCGGGTCAACCGCTATTCCCAATTCAGATACAACATGTCCCAAAAACTGCACCTCCCTTAACCAGAATCCGCACTTCTCGTACTTAGCATACAGCTGATGCTCTCGTAGAGTCTGAAGGACCTGCCTCAAGTGCTCAGCATGCTCTTCCTCAGTGTGTGAATATATCAGGATGTCATCTATGAAGACGATGACAAACTGATCCAAGAACTCTCTGAACACTCATTTCATCAAGTCCATGAATACGGCTGGAGCATTTGTGAGCCCAAATGGCATCACTCTGAACTCATAGGACCCATATCTCGTCAAGAAAGCAGTCTTCGAAACATCATACTCCCTAATCCGTAGCTGATGGTATCCTGATCTCAAATCTATCTTCGCAAAGAAAGTTTCTCCCCTCAGCTGGTCGAACAGATCATTGATTCAAGGCAACGGATATTTGTTCCGTATCGTGACCTTGTTCAGCTCCCGGTAGTTCACGCATAACCTCAGTGAACCATCTCTTTTCTTCACAAATAAAACTGGAGCGCCCCAAGGTGAGGTACTCCTACGAATGAAGCCCTGACCTAACAGTTGCTCTATCTGATCTCGTAACTCCCTCATTTCCGCTAGAGCCATACGGTACGGAGCGCGTGCTATCGGTCGAGTATCCGGTAATAAATCTATGACGAAATCTATCTCTCGACTGGGGGGTAGGCCTGGTATTTCCTGAAATACATCAGAATACTCACGAACAACTGGGATCAAGTCTAAGGGAATCACGACCTCCTTAGAGGTATCCTCCTCTATGTAATACAAATGAGCGGAAGAGCCTCCCTCTGGGCGAGGCATCGCCACTAAAAACATCTCCTACCCCGGAATGGCAAAGATAATACTCCCACCAAAACAATCTATCATGGCTTTGTATGCTACGAGCCAATCCATGCCAATAATAACATCGTGCTCATGCATATCTAAGACTAACATGTCTGCTGGTAAGACTAAGCTACCAATCTCTACTCCCATGCCCCGGCATATAAAGAAAATCAGCGACCCATTCCCCAATGGTGAGTCTACGCATGTCACAGTGCTCTCTGTTGTGGCTAATAATCCTAAAGCCTTCGCAAAATGAGTAGCTATAAAACAGTGTATCGCCCCAGTATCAAATAAAACCTGACCCATAGTGCCATGGATAGGAAACGTACGCTCTATCGCGGGTGGTGCTTGAGGAGCTGCTGCCTGGTGGACATTTAAACACGTCCGTACTGCAACTGCCCCTGTTGTACTGGAGCTGCTGGGATAGCTGGTAGGGCTGGTACCTGAGCTGGTGCTGGAAGGGCGGCTGGAAAAAGTGGCCTATGTGGCTCATTACGGGCACCCTGCTGCTGTGGGGCCCTATCTCCCTCTGGACAATCCTGGCGCCTATGGCCATTTTTACCACACCCAAAGCATCGGCCTCTGAAATTTCCTCCCCTCTGTCCCTGCTGGCCATTACCACCCCGCCATTGGCCCTGCTGGCCCTGCGGCTGACGGTGTTGGCCAAGCTGGCCCTGCTGATTAGACTGGCCCTGCCTAAATCCCCCAAATCTCTGCCTGGAGTCACCTGATCGGAACCGCTTGGCAGGGTCTCCCTGATGGGAACTCTGCTCATTATGACGAGTCTGCCCCTTAGATGTCGGTGCTCCACCAGTACTACTACCCCCTGTCCTGCCCTGCTAGCTGGACTCTCCTGCCCGTTTGCTTCCCTACAAATGGAAGCGGTGATCCTGACAGTGCAAAAAAGCAGCATTGAGTACATCCGTGTAAGTACTCAGTGACAGATTGCCTATGAGGTGCTGACGGATCCTCCAGGCCAACTCGTCCACAAACAACAGTATCTTATTTCCTTCAGTGGGTGCCTCATCTGGCACTATAGTGAGAAGTCTAGTGAACTCCTCGTACTCAGCAACAGTCGTATTCTCCTGTTTCAGATTCAGTAACTTCCGCCTCATTTCAGTCTGCACGGCGGATGGAAAGTATTTGCGATCAAACCGCGCCCAAAATGACTG
This sequence comes from Sambucus nigra, assembly GCA_949130495.1. NCBI lineage: Eukaryota > Viridiplantae > Streptophyta > Magnoliopsida > Dipsacales > Adoxaceae > Sambucus > Sambucus nigra. Next base: position 239,188,785 of record OX422211.1, read on the forward strand.
AATCGTGATAACGTCTCTCTCCTCCAAGGTGATGGTGGATTCCCACCATTGCAAAGCGGCCCCCACTAGCTTAAAGGAAGTCAACAACTGTTTCTGCACGTCCGTGCACTCGTACATGCGCAGATGCCTCTGGATATCTTTCTTCCATTAGCTGGCAACAATGATATCCGAACTACCCACGAACTCTGGGGGATGCGCCTTTTGGAAGGCATCCCTAACCCGCTCCCATGCAGATGGAAGCTGTACTGATACTGGAGCCACTGCCTGAACCTGGGGTGGAGCCTGCTGCACTACTGCTAATGCGGCATTCACCGCCTGAGCAACGATGCGGCTACCTCAGTTGCGTTCATAGTTCCCTGAGCCGGAGCTACTGGTTGCTGGCTGCTCGGCTTGGGCACGTCTATCCTTGGGTGCGCGTCTCGGAGGCATCTGAAACGAGAAGGAAGTTTATTAGTCTACAGTTAGGAACAAATCTCGAATAGCAGAAGACGTAAGCGTAAAATGGAAGAATACAACAATCCTAAAAATAGGGCTCCATATAAAAGACGCTAAGCTAAAAGCGAAATAAGTCGTACAGATCCTAAAGGACACTAGAACCTGATGCTCTAATACCACCTGTGACACCCCGCCTAATTAAATACCAAGTGATTAGTCCTTTATTAAATTATAACCAAGGTGAACGGTTGGTTCATTCTTTCTTAGCATCAATGGCGCAAAATAGTTTTTCAAATTAAACACCCTAAATAATTAAGCGAAGTGTCAAAACTATTTAAAAACTTTATTTCCATATTTAATTTAAGCCCAGTAATAAAAACCTTTCATAAATCATTATTTAAGCATCACACAATAACTAGACTGGAAAAGATCATCCAAGCAATTAAAACGATCAAATAACTAATTCCAACTTTAAAACTTAAAAGGAAAACATCCTGACAGCAACAAATCCCAAAGTAAAAATACTGAAAGTAAATGAGTCACAATCTCTGACAAAACCAACTGAATAAGTAAAAGGGCGACACATGCCCAACTGGATAAAACAGAACTAGGAGTGGAATCAATAATGAGGTCGTCTAAGCAAAAAGGCCTGCAACTCTCACCTAAGTTGCAGCACGTTCCTTCCAAAGAATTCTAAGCATGACGCCCCTATGGCTGGGCACCTGTAATATATACATATATATACAAGAGAGAAGAGATAACAGGAAACGGGTCAGAGCTCGATTGTAAAACAGTTTAAAATTTAGTTTAGCAAGTATTTAAACTGCTTATCGGCTAATGCAACAATCATATTAGTATGCAGCACTCTCTTGAGAAATTTCTCACCTCTCTTCTAATGTGCACACCTACCGCACTATAAATCCCCACAAGTTAAGCTTATCTTACATTCCTTATAAGGTTTCATGTCGAACATTATTAGGGCGAAGATAATTAATTTCTGAAAGTAAAGTTTTCATAAGAATTTAATTTCATTATAAAGTTCTTCAGTAATTACTCAAACTTTTCAAACACTTATATTAAAGTTGAAATATTTATTCATTACTTAACTACTTTTAGTCACAGTAGAAAGTCCCAAATTTCAAGTCTATATATATATTAATCACTCATATAATATATATATACTATCAGCACCCCACATAAAATTTATGGTGCTGGCATACTCTGCTATCAAGTCCCCGTATCACTCGTATTAAGGAAATACTAGTTCGGAATCACTCTCGAACTGTATTAACACAAACACATACAAATTGAGGCGAAGCATAATTCCAAGTCACTAAGAGGTCAGCACATACCCTCACGTCTCTTAGGACCGTCTGACTATCGATCCGATAGCCTGTACCAAAGATTTCTATGTTCTAGGGTACAAGTCAATATCCCCTATAAAGGTCCCATCGAGATAAGACTGTCCCGGCGCAGTAACCTCAGTGACAGCAAGTAGCGCGAGCATGATTTTTACACGTATATCATAGATGCACAAACACAGTCATATTTATGTATATTACCATTCCCATTTCTAAATTAGGTACACCCACAACCCATACTTTATGATATTCATTCTTAGTACACATTACTAGATTATCCCATATAACGGTTCGTCTCTTTTATTCTTATTTATGGGATTATTCCAAACTTTCTTCGTATCACTCGTAGTATCCTATTTCCCTAAGTATAAATTCAGTAGGTACTCTTTTATTTTAAGACTTAACTTCCTTACGAGTCTCATTCTTTTAGTCACACGTTCCTATTATTCCTCAAGTGTAAATCACTCCCGTTAACCCCAATTTTGTCTCATATTAAATGCACCATTTTTACAAAGTTCTACTGGTCCTCTTTATGTCCCAAAATATTCTAACAATAATGTTCAAGGGTTACTACTCATTTAAATCGAAATAAACTATTTAAAAGAGGAAAATGAGTTTTCCAGTAGGGGTCGATCGATCGATGGTAGGGCTCGATCAATCGATACGCTTTGATCGATCGATCGATCAAGCAGTTATGGCGAAACTGCAGAAATACCAGTTACGAAAACTCTATTCCAAACTCATCCAAATCATCATATTTGATTCCCAAACTCCCAACAAATGATACTACAAGTGTTATATACCCAAATGATCAATATCCTACGTAAGACATGTGAGTTTTCATCAAATATAACGACTTAAAAGGGGAAAAATCTATATAAATCTCAAGAACCCTAATATTTTCTTTAACTTGGTTCTTCCCATTCTTTTTCCAGATTATGTACTCCTAACCCAATACAAATTCGTGGTTCACCCTCTACATATGAAATAGATTTCCAGAATACGATTTTTACCTCTACAACATGTAAATTCTAGTCTCCAGTATATGCTTTCTTTCACAAAAACTAGTCCTAATCAACCCTAGACTAATATCATTGAAGCATTAACTAAAATAAAGTAAGATAGATACTTGCCTGAAAATCTTTGTTTCTGATTTGTGGAAGGAATTGGTGTGATTGTGATCCTCGTTGCGCGATCTACAATTTGGCGGTGACAGCGGTGCAAACGATGGAGTTCTTGGCCTAGAATTCCTTGGAAAGCTTCTCCTCTTCCTCTCCAATGGCCGTCCTTGGTTTTTGGTTATTCTAACCCTAGAAGACAACTCCTACCATCTGATATAACCTTAGAAAATTCGTGGGTTTCCATGCCCAAAAATACAAAATGTCTAAAAAAAACCTCCCGAGATGTTAATTAGGCCTAAAAACGCCCCGAGACCCAAACTAAACCCCCGGGTACATTATTTTGACTATCTCGACCCTTCCGGACACATTGACGCACTCAAAATGACCATACGGGTGACTTATAATTTATTCACTTATAATAATTCGAATTTAATCCCGACACGACCCAGGCGCGTCCCGATAAAATTTTCAAAATTATCAAATTAGATTCTCGTGATAATTTTACTAAATTTAATTACACATCTTACTTTACCCATAAAGTAATTTGCAACAAAATTCCAAAAATTACTAACTCTCATCACGCTAGTAAATATTTAATGATTTCCGGATTAATATTAAATTAATATCTCTAATTAAATTTAATAAATCCCCAAAATTTTAAAAGTCATAAAAATACGGGGTATTACAGTGCCCTCCCCTTCTTCGAAAAGCTGAACCACAAACTGTAGGTGAGACTTGTAAAAACACGTGCCACACCCATAAATACTTCACATATTTTGGACTTTTTTATCTTTTATTTGGGGTGAAAAAGAATTTTTCTGTAATATTTGGGGCCCAAAAATTTTCTCCACATTGCCTTGGACCAAATAATAAATTCTGTAATTTTTGAAAATTTGGGATGTCTTCAATTTGTCTAGCACAATAAAATCAGTTTTTGGACCATTAACCTCCAACCCAAGTGGCTTGTATCTTAAAAATGGGCCAAAGTCAAACACAGTCCACTTGGACAACCCATACTCTTCAATAGCCTTATACCCCAGCCTTTCAATTAAAAGGCCCAACACAACAAATGAAACCCTCGCTCCCTCTTTCTCATTACAAATCCTAGCATCCACTTCTTCTACACAAACCCCAAATGACTCTCCACCCAACCCAACCACCAATTGGGTTGCCGAGGGTCGGACGACCACCGTTGGTGGCCGAAAATCATTGTCGGAGTTCGGAAAGGCAAAACGGTTGTCGGCCCATTGCGGCGCATCCAAGAGTTTTCTTTATGGTTGGACGCTACTGTGGGGGCAGATGGCTGTCGATTTGGACCAGAGAGGTTGCGACAGGGGCGCAATGCTCAGGCGAGGATCGCCTTGGATCGTCGACTTCAACGTTGTGCCGAAAAGTTAATCGGAGGGGCTCGTTTTTGTTGGACAAGGGGTTTCGAAGGTTGGGGGTTTCATGATTATTGTTTGGGACCCAAATCCAAACCGGATTTGGTCAGAAACACCTTTTGACGGCACCGGTTGGGGGTTTTAGTAGCGAAAATGGCCGGGGGCCGTCGGAACTTCTTCGACAAGGGCGAAAAAGGATTTTTTTTTAGTGGTTGGTGGATGATGTTGCGGTTGCACAGATTGTTCAGCTTTGGGTTCGTGGAGAGCCAAAATCCTACCTCCTTGAACCGAATTCTCGCCGCAAATCTGCCTTCAAAACCTCTCTATTCTTTCAATTCGTTGAACTGTGTTGCGAAATCAATTTCTTCATCAATCTCGCCCTCGTCACCATCTTCACACAACTCCTATACTGAGTCATCCTCAGAATCATACTCGAAGGGCTCAACGTGTCCCATGGCGGTAGTGGTCAGTCGGAACCTCTCCAAACACTACTGAAACTCGCCTACCACAGCCTCTCTTTTGACCTTTAGGTCTTCGACAGTGGCGAGACCTCTTGTGGCCTATTGGAGGAGGTCCTCGTGGCGACGGAACAAGATGAAGTCACAGGCATACCCCTTCCCCTCGTCAAACCAATCATCAATTGCGTCACTCCACCGCTGAATTCCGTTATCTATGGCAGCGAACTTTAGTCGAAACACCTCAGCGAACTCATCCTCCGACGTAAACTCCATACGACAGATTTATACGAAAAACATTCACACAACCAAGAGCGTTCTTGACTCTGATACCACTTTGATATGAAACGCAACGAAATTTACATACAAATGAACACACAATAATAATCAAATCTCTCAAATCTCATTCATTTCAATAATAATCTTAATAATCTGATTACAAGAGAGGGCCAAAGGCCTTATTTATAGATAATCCTAAAATTGGGGAGCAAGTCTCCTAATTAAAATAGGTAACTAAAGCCTAATAAATATCTAATTAATAATAGTAATTATAATCTAAATAATAACTAATTAATACTAAAATACTAAAAATAAAATAAACATGCTGAAATTAAATGGGCCCACTGGAGGCTAACCCACGCGCATGTCAGATACACTAAGTCGCATAGATATGGATACGCCATATGATATGCTAAAGCTGTACAAAAAATCTGATTAAGGTAGAGTTCCGATATTGCAAAGATACAAATTAAAATTATATGTAATATATTATTTGTGTGAGTGTGCGTGTGCGTGTTTCTAAAGATTACCTACAATGTGGGCATACACAGCCTGCCGAAAGAGAAAGTAATGGGTGATATATTATGGCTTTTAATATAGAGATCAGAGAGATCACGAGAACGAGCGGCCTTGTGTGTTTCAATAGCTCAGGTTTGTATAATTTCCCTAAATTTTTTAAACTTAGATTTATAGCATTTTAGAATTTCTCTTAGATTCCCCATTTATAGGAAAAGAATATGAAAAAACTTTCCAAACTATCCCACAGCTCCTACATGGAGTATCGGGTATGTATCATGCCGTATCCGAATCATATCCGTATCTGATACTTCATTTCTGCAACTTTCGAAGTATCCGCAGATGGTATGTACAGAAACCAATAACGGGTGAAGGATTAATGATTCAGTCAAACTAACCTTAATCTCTGGTGTCTGTTCAACGACATCTTGATCAACCGAGTTCTCCTGTTCAGCATTATTACTGCTTTCTTCACCAGTAATTGTGGCTTCACTGGCACCTCCACCATCATTAGTCGTAGCTTCATTGCTTTCTCCAGCAACAGCATCAGAGGCTCCACTGCTTTCCTCATTAGTCTCACTACTTTCAATGGCAAATGGGGTTTCCTCAGTTTTCGGAGTGACAACTTCCTCAGAGGCAGCATTAACAGGGCGTTCAACCACGCTCTCTTCTATGGGTTTCGTACCCATGTCCAACTTCTCTTCTTTCTCCTTCACAAGATATTGCTGCAAGTAAAAGTATCAGGCAAGAAGGCTTAACCATAAGTAGCCAAAGGTGTAAGTAGTCAAAAATCAGCATACATTTGCCATGCATGGTTTTAAATATCGGTATAGGTATAAATAACTGATGCAGTAATAGTGTAACAATGTCAGAGAATCAAACATGCGTCATTTTGATACTTGAACAAACTGGGAATGGCAAAATTTTGTTAAGTAACAGACAGTAACAGCAATGTTCGACTTTTTAAACCATAATGACAAGGCAAGCTAAAGAGAGGGTACTGAGTACCATAGCTTATGGTGCAAGCCTTTTACATAAACCATTGAATATTGGTCTAATGGCTTATGATAGAAACAAATCAGAACTTATAGCAATGCTTACATCATTATCGTAGTTCACTAATGAGGAAATTTATAATAAATTGTTTTTTGTTAAGGAAATTAAATATACAGAAACAATAGTTTCTTACTTACAATCAAACTCTGACAATCATTTGCCAGACCACGACCAGAATATAGAATTTGCGCCATATCACTTTTTCCACCTCAACGTTTAAACTTTCTACTTCGAAAGTCTAATAAGCAGAGCACGTGTGACGGCATTGGCAATTAAAAACCTTTTTACGCAATTTTTTACACTGAAGATTGTTCTTCTATTATTTCAAAAATAGTTGCTCAGAAAAATCCACACGAGGGAGTGAATTAGGTTTTTGACAAACTTTTACAATCAAAAATTAAACTAACAGAAGTAATAATGAGCTCCAGTAGATTAATGAATATAAAAATAAGAACGTGGTACATGACATGGAGACATCAAACCCAATGATTTTATGCCCACGCGCCTCAAAGCAGCACTTGCAAAATTTCACTATATTGGTCCTTCCATGTGGGACTAACACTGCTTACAATTGTGGAACTAGAATAAAGCAGCTCCAACACCTTAAAACTACAACCAAGCTTCAAAAATATTCCAAATTAACAACGTCAGTTGCCAAGAATTTACACGCCAAACCCTCGTCACAAACCTTTGAAATGAGAGAATGAATTTTGAGTCGAGTACAATAGCTTTAAATCTTCTTTCATGATAGATAATACAATGAGAAAGCTCATTGTAACGTTTACCTCATCGTAATGATTGCCCCAAAATAAGTATAAGATTAACTCAAGCAATATTTGACTTCTATAGAGATTTGGAGCTCAAAGATCTTTGTAATCTCAATTGATGTTTAAGATTAACCAATAGCTTAGATGGTGATCAAAATGTGTTTCGCATAATTTATTTAGTCCCTCAACAAAAAAAATTGATATAGGATCATTAATAGTGATAGGTGATAGTTGGAGTGCAATTAAAAATCTGCAGAATTCAACCTTGCAGGCGCTTGGAAGTCATTGCATGTAAGTGGTTGAGACTCAAATGGGAAAATATAGAATCCATGTGCCTGTATGAACACTTTTCATCGTCTGTATTAATACAAATAGCAACCCCTTATGGTCTGGACCCTCCAGGCACCTGTATAGACACTTAGGCGCCTATACCACTGGGCTTTGTGTTTTTATTAATAGAAATGTTTTTATTAATCTTTTGGATCGCTAAACATTTGATTAAGGATTAAAACTCTTGAGCATAAATTTAGACATTGTTTCAAGGGCAAATCTCAGTTGTTTGTATTCTAGAAATGATTTAGACTTGACGCTTTGAAGACTTGACTTCTGTGTTAAGATGATATTCCAATGCTTTGCTTTGAAGGTGAATATAATATGCATACATTTCCATAAAATCATACCTCAAGTAAAACCATTGTGACTTTACCCTATGTTGAAACATTATAACAAATACCCCTAAATTATTTTTTACTGCGTGCTTCATTAACTTGACTATTGATCCGAAAGCTAATTCAATCACATTTATTTCGTTTCAATTCACCAATTATAATACATTGAACATGATTCTCTGTTGTATATAAAATAAAAATCCTATTCAACAAGCACTACAAGTTTGTTAGAATAAGAAGAATAAATAAACTACATGCCCATTACTTTATATCGAGTTTTCGGTTCACCTTAATTTTTGAGTTTCACATACCGCACTCAAAAACTAACCATTTAAAGGGGAAAACATCAATACAATACTATAGATGATATCACCAAATAAAAATATAATTTTATATCCGAGTCAAATATGATGTGAATCATAGTTTGGCATTTTTAGTATTTTCTTATTTTTAATATTGTAATTTTCCGTTAATTATTTTACATTATTTGTTAGTTGGAATGTTCTAGTCCATGTGATGTCATCAGTGAAGTCATTCCATGACATCACATTTGACCTAAGCATTTCTTAATAGGCAGATAATATCCCATTTCTAGATCCTTTTCTTATCCCTATAAATAGTGTCATACATCATTGGGCAAATCATTTTAGTTAATTTTGAGTATTACTACTCTTTATCTGAGTGTAATTTCTCTGTGTCATTGACATCGTTTACGTCAATCAGTATCATAGCGAGGATCGCTCCACCCGTCGTTGTTGTGCAGAAAAAAATCGTAAACAATGCAATAATGGCGTCGAAGAAGAACACCCAAGCCGAGCGTCGTAGAACTCGACTGGAGGAGATGGGTGCCATCCTTGTTGGGAAAATTGAGTGCCTTCTCAGCCTATACCCACCACCATGCCCCCATTTCCCCACCATTTATGTTGAGTCAACCACTCAATTAGGGGATATAGTTGATCTCCTCAAAGTAAAGTTCGACTACATTCTCAGCCTAGAACTATCACCATCCTACGGGTTCGCTACCATCACACCACCACCACAACGAAACCCTAACTCCACCAAAAAACCCTCTCTCAAGAAAAACATCAGAAAAGGGGGTTGAAGTCTACCCCTAGGGTCGGATTGAGAAGAGTGAAGAAAGAAGAGAGTAAAACGAGCAAAAATGACCAGAATCGACAAACCCCGACACCAGTTTAAAACCATCTGAGAGCCCCGACGACTTCTAACGGTAGCCCAACTGGTCGACAACGGCACAAGAGGATTGGACCTAGGGTTTCGTTATTCAAGGTTGTTGTTTGACCCCGAGGAAGGCCATTTGTTGCTGAGCCGCGAGGGAACAGAGAGATTGACGAGGAGAGATGAGGAAGAGGTCGCGAAAAGAGAGAGAGGGTCTCACCGGAGGAAAGTGGTCGGCGATGGGGACTTGGTGGTTTATGCCGGAGGAATTTGAACAGTAGTTGAGGTTCCTTAGAAACCCTAATAGTGTGAATAAAAAAAGGTTGGGCCTATTTTAGCCATTAGGTTATTTAGAGCAGTTGGTTATTTTATCTAAGGCTTAATGAAGAGTTGGATAGGGCTTAATCAAGTTAAGACCAACTGCCCATCAAACATCGGCACATCCACCCTATTGTCTCCTTGGAGGCTCTTGGAGAGAAGGCGGAGTACTAGAGCCAGGTGGTCATCCCCGATTCACCAGGTCCTCATCCTCATCCTCAAATAAAATCCTCCCGAACAGGTTGAGCGCGGGGCGGGGGCACATGGATCGGGGGTGGCTCCACTGGGTCAGGGGCATCATCATAAATCGGGTACTCAAGCTCCTCTGGGGGGTAGTAAGAACAATCATCTAGTAAGTGGCCACCCTCGTAACAGAGAAAGCAGTGGCAATCCTCAACCAATACGAAGGGTGTGGCCTTGGGACTGAGGGAGTCGAAAGGAAAGATATCGGTGCGCCACTCATGCATCGGAACTCCCCCGTAGCCATAAAGGGAGGCATACTTGGGCTGTGGTGCTTGGCCTTCAAAATGCCCAAATTGTATATGCGGGCGGTTGAAGAGCAAGGGCTGGCACTACAAGAAAAAGGACATTTAGCGACTAATTATTTTTGCGACGTATTTTATTTCTCATTATAAATGTGTTTTTACGAGGAATTATTAACTTCGTCGCAATAGTTATGACAAAGAATTTAATCGAGGAATTATTAACTTCGTCGCAATAGTTATGACAAAGAATTTAATCATTTATGATGAATTAAATAAATCGCAAAAATAGTACCTATTGCGAGGAAATTGTAAATTCATCACAAAAATTGGCGCCTACTTTCCCATATTTTATTTAACTTATTACGATGAATTGGATTTTTTCTCGTAAAAAAAAACACCAAAATTAATTATTTCATCGCAAAAGACCCATATGAGTTTTAAAAAATTAATTAATTAATTAACCCACTCTGCCTCACATCTCTCCCCTGTTCCCCTCACGTCTCTTCCCGTTCCAATCTCCTCATGGCTCTCTTCCCCTCTTCCAATCCTCACCCGCCTCTCTCCATCTTTGTTGTCCCTCTCACCCGCCTCTCTCCATCTCTCTCAAACGGATTTCCTCATCAGGTATTCATCTTTTTCATTTATATAACATGTATATACGACAGTAATATATATATATATATATATATATATATATATATATATATATAGTTACACATATATATTACCGCCCCTGCCTGTATATATCTATCCCCTGTTATACACACACATATATATTACCGCCCCTGCCTGTATATATCTATCCCCTGTTATACACACACACACACACACACACATATATATATATATATATAACCTTTACTATTAAGAAAAATGACTAACAAAAATTGTCGTATGCATGTCTGGACTTCAAATTTGACAAACTAATTAAAAAATCAAAAAACTATAATTAACATGAATAATAAAAAAAATGCAGTTCATATTGAATAAAAAATATCTAAATAAACAATAAAATATTGGCATTTATTAGAGCATTAAAAAAATTCCCAAGAATCTCAATGAATGATGGGATTCATGTAAAGGCATTAAAAAATTGTTCATCTTTGCCAACAATCACATATCTCTTCATGAAGAGTCAAGAATAGACAATAAAAATGATTATTTGTAGCTGATTTCATATACAATGCCTGCGTTGTATGTATATTATTTTATTATTATCATGGTTTCATACATCTTGTATGTATCATACTAACATGTCTTTTGCTTAGGTGAATCGAAGGTTTTAATAGGAAGAAAAAAAATACGTTTCTCATCGGTACGTTTTTTAATTCCACGATGTAGTGATTCTATTTAAAGTTTATGAATAACATGTCATGATACTTGCTTATTTAGTGAATGAAAATTTGTGTTTCATATAAACAAGAAGTTGAATATGAGTAATAGTTGGGTGTTCTTGTCCGATAGGATATCAAAAGAGTACAAGGACGGTGTTAAGTAGTTTATTGAGGTTAAAAAAAAATAGCTTAGATGGAAATAATACTTCCAGATGTCCATGTCGAGATTGTCAAGAAATATATATTCATGATTTACTTACCGTTGAAAAACATTTGTTGGTACGTGGCATCTCCTACAGTTTTGCAGTTCGTCATAATTTGAATGCACAAGTATCAAAAGTTTGGAAAATGAAGAGGAAGATGATGATTTGTTTGGAATGTTAAATGATGCATTTGACCCATACATCTTCCCAGAGCAAGCTGAAAATGAGCATGGGCCGAGCAATGTAGAAAGGGATCCTTCTCGATTTAACGACTTACTTGGTGACCTTGAAGAAGAGCTCTATCCAGGTCGTAAGAATTTCCCTTCATTTCAATTCCTTGTAAAGTTGATGCATATGAAAGTTCTTAATGGTTGGAGTAATAAATCATTTGATATGTTGGTCCAATGGTTAAAAGATGCATTTCCCGAGGCAAGTATTCCGACCTCTCATTATAATGCGAAGAAAAGGTTGCGGGATTTGGGATTAGGTTACGAAAAAATTAATGCATGCAAATACGATTGTGCATTATTCTGGAAGGGCAATCAAAATGCTGATAAATGTCCAGTATGCGATGAACCGAGATTCAACTATAATGATAAGAAGGGGAAAAATGTCCCTCATAAGATATTGCGTTATTTTCCACTAAAACCGAGGCTACAAAGGTTGTTTATGTCAAGACATACCGCAGTTGACATGAGGTGGCACAAGGAGAAACACATCGATAGTGAGGGTGTCTTGAGGCATCCCGCTGACGCCTTGGCATGGAAAGATTTTGATCAGCAATACCCTTGGTTTGCATAAGACCCTCGTAATGTTAGGTTGGGTTTTGCCTCAGACGGTTTTAATCCGTTTGGAAACATGAGCAACTCATATAGCATGTGGCCTATAATACTTGTCGTATACAATATGCAATTGTGGAAGTGTATGAAGAAACCTTTTTTTATGATGACATTGCTGATTCCTGGCCCTCACTCACCCGACAAAGACATGGATGTCTACTTAAGACCTCTTATTGATGAGTTGATGTTGGTGTGGAAATTTAGGATGCGTACAGTAAAACATATTTTCGTTTGCATGCATCTGTATTGTGGACTATAAATGATTTCCTCACGTACGGTACATTATCTAGTTGGAGCACAAAAGGATATAAAGCATGCCCAGTATGTAACGAGGATACGTCGTCACAACGTATAAGAAATAAGATATGTTATATGGGTCATCTACGATATTTGCCTCAAAATCATCCGTGGCGAAAAAGCAGACTATATAATGGGAAGCAAGAAGTGGGAGTTGCGCCGAAGAAGTTTTCTGGGGATGACATCTTAGAGCAATTGAGTCGGGTGAAAATATTAAAACCTGGTAAAAATCCAAACAATTAGGATAGGAAGAGAAAGCGTACCCCTGAGAAATTAAATTGGACAAAGAAAAGTATTTTCTTTTGAGTTGGAGTACTGGGCAAAGTTGAAGTTACGACATAATCTCGATGTCATGCATATTGAAAAGAATATATGTGATAGCGTGCTTGGAACATTGTTAAGTATTGAAGGTAAAATTAAAGATACAGATAAAGCTCGATTAGATATAGCTGACATGAACATAAGAAGGGAGTTGCACATGAAAGAGAACGGTAACAAATGGTTGAAGCCGCGTGCATCGTATACATTGTCGCCGGATGAATAAAAGGAGTTTTGCACATTTTTGAAATCTATTAAATTTCCCGATGGATATGCAGCCAACATATCAAGAAATGTGAGTATAAAGGACGGTAAGATATCGGGATTGAAAAGTCATGATTGTCATGTTATGTTGCAACGACTTCTTCCTGTTAGAATACGTCGGTACTTGCCCAAAGATATTTGTGCGACTTTGCTTAAGTTATCCAACTTCTTTCAACAATTATGTGCCAAGATGTTGCCTGTAAAGGACCTAGAGAAATTAGAAGAAAAAAATGTTCTTATACTGTGTAAACTCGAAAGGATCTTTCCTCCAGCTTTCTTTGATGTTATGATCCATTTGGCCGTAAATTTACCACGTGAGGCTATTCTTGGTGGGCCAGTGAATTCCCGATGGATGTTTCCATTTGAGAGGTACTTTGTAATTATATTAGTTTATATTTTCAATTTGAGTGAGACTTTCTTTCATTTTATCCATTTCACATTCTTTTATTTTAATAGAAATCTAGGGACGTTAAAGGGTAATGTCTAGGGGTGTTCAAAAAAACCGCCCGACCCGAAAACCGAACCGAACCGGCCCGAACCGAACCGAAACCGCCGGTTTTTTTTAGCCCGGTTCGGCCTACGGGTTACGGATATAAAAAACCGACCATGTCGGTTCGGTTGTCGGTTTATCCGTGTGAAAAACCGACTCAAACCGAACCGACCCCAAACCAATATATGTATTAAAAAAAAACTAAATAACTTATATTTTATATCCAAAAACCATTACCCACCCTTAAAAACCGACCCAAACCGAAAACCGCCCTTAAAAAACCCGGCCCAATCATGAAACCGTTGAAAACCGACCCGAAACCGAACCGAACCGAAACCGCCTCGAACCGAAACCGACGGGTTTTTTCATAGTCGGTTCGGTTTCGGTCTGACCTTTTCCAAAACCGAACCGATCGGTTCGGTTTAAATTTGGGTCCAAAACCGACCCGAACCGACCCGTGAACACCCCTAGTAATGTCAACAATAAGGCTCGACCCGAAGGCTCCATCGCAGAGTCATACATTGTTAAAGAATCATTAACATTTTGTTCAATGTACCTTCACGGGATCAAAACCAAATTTAATCGTGAAGATCGTAACAATGATGCATTGTCAGAGCAACACAAAGGCTCACTATCTATTTTCTCTCAGATTGTTCGACCCTTTGGTGGAAGACAGCTCATAATGTTACCACATGGAAATATAGACAAGATTTTTTGGTACATCCTAAACAACTGCACTGAGATAAAATCATATAGAGAGTAAGTATCATGTTATTATATCATAAGCTAATTATATTTTCATTATTGTTTTCAAAAATAAAAATGCTCGACTTTGAATATGTAGCGAACATATGGCAATATAAGAGATGGAATCTCCGGAAAACTTATATCAAAGGCATACACAACAATTTTCAAAGTGGTTTAAAAATCGCGCAAGTACATATAGTTTGACAGTTTATTATGATGATGTAATTGATAATTAACCATTATAGAATTTGATGATTGATAATAACTAACTTTTTATCTATAATAGATAAAGAATTTGCGTCATAAAGGATCTCTTGAGGCTACGGATGAAATTTATTCATTGGCATGTGGTCCTGATGTTCTTATGATTACATATACTGGGTGCATTGTTAATGGGGTACGATTCCATACAAAAGACCGTGATGATCGCCGTACAACTCAAAACAGTGGGATAGTTGTACCAGGGGAGCATGAAGACGAAGTTATCGATTTTTATGGACGGTTATGTAATGTTATTGAATTAAACTACATAATGGGGTATCACACTGTTATATTTCAATGTGAGTGGTATGATACTAATCCAAAGAAGAAGAGACTACAAGTGGATAATCACCTTACTTCTATTAATGTAAGTAATACACGGTACAAGAATGATCATTTTGTGCTAGCAACACAAGTGTCTCAAGTATTTTACTTGGATGATTACAAGTTCGGACCCAATTGGAAAGTAATACAGAAAGTGCAACACAGACATATTTGGGATGTCCCAAAAGAAGATAATGTACACGATAATGTTGATAGTACAATTGACGACGCATACCAAGAGGACGATTCTTCTGATATTCAGTGTCTAAAAAAACATACAACGCATTTTTCAATTAGGTTTATAGTTTCCATTTTTGTAGTTTTGGATCAACGTGCTAAAAGTCTACTAAACTTGTAATATTGTGAGATTTTTATCCATCTTTATTAAAATATGTTAAACATTTTAACTTTCAAATGCAAGTGTATATCGTTTTACCAAATGTAAATTTATTAGTCTACTATTACTTTATTCTTTCATTATAATAAGTTTTTCCTTTTGTAGAATACAATGGTCGAATTGCACCATAGCAATCCAGAAATGACAGAGGCACAAGTCTGTGAGCAAGTCCTTGAAAAGACGCTGGGGTATGTAATAGGATTTGGTTTTGGCCCCCGACCCAATACATTTGGATCACGGTACAAGGAAAATAATAATGCGGAGAATGAGGCTCTAAAATCTGAAGTATCTCGTTTGAATGACATTGTGGAGAGTTAGGGTGCAATGATTCAGAAGTTTATGGCTTTTAAGGCATGGGCGGAGGCTCATATTGGCCCAATGGATGGATCTTCTTAAATTAGGAATTTTTTCCCTTAAAGAACCTCTTTTAGTTTTTGTTAGTCTACTTTTGTGTTATCAAGTAGACCAAGATTTTACTTTAATTAGAGTTGAATATTTTCTTTCTCTTTTAATATGCCCTCATTTACTAACATGATTTGGGATAGAGATGAATTGATTGTTATTGTTATTTTATGATAAATCCATTAACTACGTTTATGTATTAAATTAATTTTAACATATACATAATCTTCCACGGTGAAGTAATCATAGTTTTAATTTAATTTTCTTTTCGTTTACGGCGACGTAATTTGAATACAATTTATGAATAAAATGTACTTTTAGCGACTGATAAATTCGTCCTAATGAGTGATAATTAATTGGGCCAATTCCTTATGATGCGCTGATATCAGCAATTTGCGACGAATGAATTCGTCGTAACAAACCAGTATTGTGCGATGAATCCTCTTCATCGCAAAAAATATTGTGCGATTTATCATATTCATCGCTATCTCATCAAAAGAACCAGCTTTAGCGATGAATAAATTACAAATAGCGATGAATATATTTGTCGAAAAATGTCAAATTAAGTGATTGAAATGATTTAGCGACGATTTTCATATATTTATAACGATGAATTGACACGTCGCAAAATATCATTTGCGACGAATGAATTCGTCGTAATAACCCAGTATTGTGCGATGAATCATATTCATCGCTATCTCATCAAAAGAACCAGCTTTAGCGATGAATAAATTACAAATAGCAACGAATATATTAGTCGAAAAAGGTCAAATTAAGTGCTTGAAATGATTTAGCGACGATTTTCGTATATTTATAACGATGAATTGACACGTCGCAAAATATCATTTGCGACGCAGCTACACTTCATCGTAACAGAACTGTAGCGACCAGCTTTTTGCGACGAAAATTACAACGAATGTAGTGCGTCGCGAAAAGACATTTGCGATGAACTAAAAACAAAGGCGACGCATTTAATACGTCGCAAAACACTAACTTCCTTGTAGTGTGGTGCAACCATTCTTTAACTCGTCGGCGACTCGGCGGTAGTCACGTGAGGAATCCTGGGTATTGTTCGGGACAAAGATGACAGAGCAGGTGTCCCACAAGGAATCGGGGGTACCAAAGTATGGTGAGGAAGGGGTCGGTTACGGGTGTTGTTAAGGGTTGGTCCAGGCAATCTAAGGGGGGAGGTGGAAAGACCAATGGCAGTCGGGGCCTTCGGGGCTATAGAAGGTTGGGTGAGGTCAGTCCTGAAGGTAGGCGGCGGGTAGGTAGGGACTTACCACTGGCGGGTAGACTAGGGGACGAATTGGGTGAGGGCTCCGAATGGTCGAGAAGGTGGGTTATGCCGGTTCGGTAGGTTGGCGGGTGGACCAGGGGTTAGGAAGGGGCGGAGGGTTCAGTAGGGCTACGGATCTGGGTTTTTCGAGTCAAGGCAGAGGGGGGAAGGCCCGGGGCATCTCGACGGTGGTGCTCGACTGGGAAAAAAGTCGTGGAGGTTGGCTAGTGGATGGTTCGGGTTGGGCTAAGGACGGTGAGGCCAAGGGAGGAAGGGGGGACATTCGGAGGTTGGCCATGGCGGGGCGTCTGGGATGGAAGGGGTCGAGTAGGCTTGGGAAGCAAACTGTCAGGGTGGTTCTGGGAAGCAGACTGTCAAAGTGGTTTTGGGCCGCGGAGGGTCAGGGCATTAGGGGGTTTCAAGAGGTGGGTTGAGGCAGCAGTCCTGGTTAGGGGCTGCTGAGCGGAACTTGGTTGCTGGTGGGTTGTTTGGTGGCGGGCACAGGTGGCTGGGGGGAAGGGTGTTTCATGCTAATGGTGCTCGTGATGGAGAGATCAACCTTTTGAGCAAGCATGGCTACGGCTTCTTCTAATCGGGTGTTTCTTCTCTCGCTTCGGTAGTTTTCTTGGCGCCATTATTTGCTTGTGTTTATGATTTTGATTTTACAACAACAACAAAGGGTGGAGCGTTGTCGCTCTGATACCAATTGACGTAAATTAAGTCGTCAATGGAAATTCAAAAAGACACTCAAGTGAGATTAACACTCAATTTGAAAAAACATAGAATGATTTACTATTTGGGGATAAAGAGATATTATAAGGAGAAGGGGAAAGGATCTAAAAGGGTAACATCAATACCCTAATGGGGAAATGCGCCTAGGCCCATGTGATATCACATGAACTAAAAGCACCCCTTTGACATCATTTTTCCTATAATGCCCCCTCTAGAAAGCTTCCCATTATCCCTATAATACAAGCAACAAAAATGCGAAAAAAATAAAGGGAAAGCTAATAAAATAAAAGGACTAAAAATTACTAAAATATCCCTAAAGCTCTATGAAGCACGGACACTTCTCCGAAGGCCGCGTACGAGTGTCGGACACGCAAGGGACACGGTTGGGACACGTGTCCGACACGCCACGTGGCGTGTCGGGCTTAAAAGGCATTTAAAAATAGTTGGACACGCAAGGGACACGGCTGGGACACGTAAGGGACACGGCTGACATAAATATATAATAACTTCAAAAAAAAAGGGGCAGGAAACATATTTTTTTTTCTCCTTTTTCTCACCTATTTATTCTTCTTTTTTTTTAATCTCTTGTTCAATAAATTGCATTAGCCATATGCATTTTGATTGTTATTATTGGTATGGGATTTAGTATCATTGTGATGTTTGATGTGTAGAATGGATTTAATACTCTTAATGCTTATATGTTTAATGTTGTTCTTAGTATGAAATTAGTATTAATGTGATATTTCATATTTTTTACATATAAAAATAATTATAAAAAATATTTATTTAATACCGTGTCCCCGCCGTGTCGTGTCCTAATTTTTTTAGATTTGTCGTGTAGGCGTGTCCGTGTCGTGTCGGACACGATACCCGTGTCCGTGTCCGTGCTACATAGCTAAAGCTTCACCAATTTCCATCATTTCCAATGACCTTTCAATGGAGGAGAAGCAAATAATAATTAATTATGACACAATCCAAACAACAACGAATTGCATGGGCCAGTTTTTTTGTTTAGTGAAAACCAAATCACATAACCACAAAAAGTGCACTCAAAGAAGATATGAATCTTAGGCATAGCAAACCCAGGGGCCCTCGGTTGAATAACAACTGATAGAGAAGTCAACTAACATTCATAAGCTCGGGAACTGTATGACCTAAGCAAATATTAGGGGAAGCATATCTATAGGATTGACTTCTAGTTTCACAAGAATTCTCAAAAACATATTAGCTCAAGATATTACGAGCATGGGTTAAGCAGCTGAATTTCTCTGTTCCAACATTTAGAAAATAGGTATACATCTCTTATTCAAGAGTTGTTAAATCACAAGCCGATGTCATCCACAAGGCGTCAAAAACCTGAAATCACATGCCTTCATAACTTTCTCTAATGTTCAGTTGTCATACTAATGTCGGAGTTCGTGCGGGTATGAGATGTTTAAATACATTCATGGGTATATATACAACAGTCATGATGCACAACAATGGACATGCAATGTAACAAATTCTATAAAACTACGTATCAAATGGGAGAGAGGAGGCAAAACTAAATATATAATCTTCACATATATAATAAAAATTTTAAAGATAAAACATGTATACATCACATAAAAAATTTACAACTGCTAAATACTCGAGGTATGTAACTGAAAATCTTTGAATTCATGTGAGAAAGCTGGAGATCATGTTACACGATTTTAGGCTAAATTTAACACGTTTACCCTTATTGTATCTCACTTTTGTTTCAATCATAAAGTGTTCCTTTCTTCATTATTTGAGCTACCTGTATCTCTCTTTTCATCAGTGGAGAAAGTATGAAACACCACTAGTGATCATTTAGTAACAACCTTGACATAATTGTATGATAAGTAAGAGGTAGTGACATTCGCCAAGTGTCTTAACCAAGGAATATGAAGAAAGTAAAATAAAACAAACAACTATCAATAACACAAGTAGTTATGTAGTGCAGCTTACCACTTGTTTCAACATAAAAACCATTAGAGAGAACCTATCATCAACTTCAAAAATCCTTGATGAACTTGTGTAACACCAAGAATGTCTGTATCACAACTCTCCAATGAATTCATATTTACGTCACTAGATCACATCACAATGTTTAATGATATTCACCTTAACTTCCACAGTTGCATCCCCGATAATTATATTATGGCATCATTCTTAAACAATGAGCCTCAGGCAATGTTTAAAAAGGCGCGAGATGGGGCGAGGTGTTTTGGCTCCAGCGATGCGAGGCGTATTGAGGCGTAAGCCTCACCAAAAAAAAAAAGAGCAAAATAATTTTTAAAAAATACTAATAAAACCATAAAAAATAAAGTAGAAAAGAAATATAAAATAAAACTGCAAAAAAAACATCTTTGAGGACTTTCTCACATAGTTAAACATTTTTTTGTTCCTCCGAGATGACTTTTTTTCCTAAATAATTTGATAAAATCAATTTTAACATATTGGTTATTTTACAACATGACCATAAATCAATCAATGCAAAATCAATTTTTTTTCATTTATATATTGTTAATTTTATAATATGACAATAAATTAATCAATGCAAAATCAAATTGACAAAATCATTATTCACATGTTGGCTATCTTATAATATGACAATAAATTAATCAATGCAAAATCAAATTGACAAAATCATTTTTTTATGTTTCATTCACATATTGGTTATTTTATAATATGACATATTGGTTTTTTTTTTAAGTTAAAATAGTAAATAGTATAAGTTAAGTGCAATTTTAAAACAAAAAGAATGGGAAAAAAAAACAAGAGTTAGTAGATTAAAACAACAATTTTTTTAAGTTAAGTGAACTTTTAGAAAAATGAAGAGCTCTTTAACCTTTAAAAAATAGTGAATTTGAAATAAAAAATACAGATCATTAGTATGTATATATAATCAGAATATATATGTGTGTGTGTGTTTGTGTGTGTGTGTGTGAATAATAAAATAAATATAATTAATTATTGCATCTTCAAAGTATGTACATATATATATATATATATATATATACCAATTGTCGACATATATTAAAATAACAAAAAAAAACAGAGTTCGTGATGGAAGAACATTTTTTTTCGCGCCTCGGCAAAAAGGCGTGAGGCGAGGCGCATTGAGGCGTACGCCTCAAATTCAACCCTGAGGCTTAAACCTCGAGGCAATTTTTTAGTGATTTGCCTCAAGGCTTTAAAAGATATGCCTCGGGTTCTTCAAGAGGAAGAGAGTTGCCTAGAGAGAGAATCCCAATGCACAAGTTCTAATTTATGCTCTCATGATCACTCTCTTTTTACAGATACTTAGCTAGCTGAAGGCCACATTCTAAACCGTAAATACTTTTCAAAATAAGCATCACAAATAAAGCAGCATCCTCATTTTAGGAATGAATGATGGGCTTTCTTAAACCTATCATAAATATTGTGCAGTAGCATCCTCGAGAGGCTACCACCCAAGGTGATTGATTTCCGCCCCATAAATTCGTTAGTTCATGATATTAAATGGGGTAACTCAAAAAATATAAGCCTATGATTTAGTGGATATTATGGATCCGTAAATAAAACTAGGTTGACCAACTCGTTTTGTGACGAAAAATAATACGAAATTGTGATGTTAGTGCACTTCATAGTACCTTAGCAAAAACATCAATAATTATGTTTAAAGACACGAATTTTGTATGCATAAAAAATCATGGTTCCATGTGTGTTTTAAAGAAAATGATATAAACACGAATGCATAGTACCTGCAATTCCATGAGACCGATACATTTATGACAAGTATTGAGTGAAATTAAGAAAACAAAAACAAAATTTCACCCTTGTGTGTTTCTCTTTCTCTCTGCGATTACAAGATTGTGCAACTTATTGTATACTCCTTCCATACCAAATTAAGAGTCCAAGTCTTTATTTTGTATAGATTAAGAATACACACAATCAACGGCCAAAATCAACTCTAGTTCACCATCGTGGAACATTGATTTGTTGATTATGTCCAAAAATGAAAAGTGGACTCTTAATTTGGAATAACCCAAAAAAGAATAGTGGACTCTTAATTTGGGACGGAGGGAGTATACTGTTAATTCAGTCATGCACTTACTTATTAAAGAGTTTTTCAAGTATTTATTTAAGAATCAGGTTTTTACTCTCAATTTGACCTTTAAAGACCATCGCTAAGCGTGTGGGGAAATTGAGCTTCCGGAAGACAACCGGACAAAATAGGTAACAACCCATTTTCAAACTCAAATATGGAACCATTGTGCTAAAAAAAATGGATCTTGCGAGTTGGTCATTAGTCAAACTAGATTTTAGCCCCGCGCGATGTGCGGGCGCTTACGCTTCTAGTATTATAATAGTAAGAAGAAAATGTATTTGTGTGAATTAATATAAAGCCATCTATGGGATATTGAGATTACAAAATATAATTGAATTATTTGACAGGTGAATCTTTGTTTAAAACAAAAAATTAATTTAAAAATTTTGAGTTTGAAAACAATAAACCTCATACAAACTATGAAACAATATGAAACTTCAATAGTCCAGCATATAGCTAAAATAACAAAGATTAAAAAAAAGATATACAAAGTTCTATAACTCTTTTAATATTACATGCCATTATTACATACTTAACTCGTTATTTTGTACAAAATATATGTAAGGAAAAAGTACTCAAGTCATATTACAAATTTTATTAGTATGTAATTTCAGTCTAAAAAATAAGTCATTGATCAATACATGTAGACTTAGGTTAGCGACTTGGAACATAGGGACTATGACAGGAAAAGGGATGGAGTTAGTAGATACCAAGCCCGGAAAAAGGAGGAGGGTTGCGTTAGGTAGCTGACAGCCAGCGTAAAACTTTGTCAGATCCTTATGAACATGAATCCTATGAATATACGTGCTAATGCTAGGGCATTCCCCTTAAGCGATGCGTTGCGCCTGCCACCGGGTGTCTCGAAAAATAGGCAAGGGGCGTTGCGCCTGCCACCGGGTGTCTCGAAAAATAGGCAAGGGGCGTCGCATCGGCGCCCGGATGCGACGATAAATACGCAAGGGTTCCTGCAACAAGCTGGACGTGTGCGGGTAAAGAAGCTAGTCCAGGATACTAGACTTAGGTTAGCGACTTGGAACATAGGGACTATGACAGGAAAAGGGATGGAGTTAGTAGATACCATGATAAGAAGAAAAGTTAACATAGCTTGTTTACAAGAAACTAAATGGGTCGGTGAGAAAGCTAGAGAAATAGAAAATACAGGATTTAAATTATATTATACAGGAAAACATAGAAATAAGAACGGAGTTGGAATAATAGTAGATAAAAACTTTAAGGACGATATCGTAACCGTTATTAGGAAAGGTGATAGACTTATACTTGTAAAATTGGTATTAGGTGAAAACATAATTAATATTGTTAGTGCTTATGCACCTCAAGTAGGATTAGATGAGCACACTAAAGTACAATTTTGGGAACAAATGGATGAACTAATTCAAGAAATACCCCTAGGTGAGAAAATCTATATAGGTGGAGATTTTAATGGCCATGTAGGAGAAGATCGTGTAGGATATGAGATAGTGCATGGAGGACATGGTTTTGGAGATAGGAACGACGGGCGAGAGTCTATCTTAGATTTTGCGATGGCTTATTATTTTGTACTAGTAAATACATGTTTTAAAAAAAGGCTTGAACACTTAATAACTTATAAAAGTGGAACAAATAAGAGCCAAATAGATTTTTTCATTACTAGGAAAGGAGACCGATTAATGTGTAAAGATTGTAAGGTTATCCCGAGAGAGAGCTTAACCTCACAACATAGGATAATGGTGTTGGATATAAATATTAAAAATCAATCACGAGTGCGAAAAGTGAAGATTGACCCATGAACTAGGTGGTGAAATTTAAAAGGAGAGAAATTAGAACTATTTAAAGATAAAGTATTAAATGAAGTAACATGGAATTGTGAAGAAGAAACTAACATAATGTGGAATAAGATGGCCACATGCATTAGGAGAATATCAAAAGAAATTCTTGGAGAATCAAAAGGCAAAGGGCCACAGTCTAAAGAAACTTGGTGGTGGAATGAAGAAGTACAGAATATAGTAAAAATTAAAAGGGAGTGCTTTAAAACATGGCAAACAAATAGAAATGAAGAGAATTTTGAGAAATATAAATGCGCTAAAAAGGAAGTTAAGAAAGTGGCAAGAGATGCTAAGTTAAAAGCGTATGATGATCTTTATACAAAATTAGGAATACAAGAAGGGGAAAAAAGTATTTATAAGCTTGCTAAACTTAGGGATAGGAAAACAAAAGATTTTAATAACGTTAAGTGCATCAAAAGTGATGATTCGAGAGTCCTAGTCAAAGATAATGAAATTATGGAAAGATGGAAAAACTACTTTGAGAGGTTATTAAATGCAGATAATGGGAGTAGATTAGATATAGAGGAAGTTAGGGAGACTCGAGAAGATATATTTTTTCGTAGAATTAGGACAACAGAGGTCAGGATTGCTCTAAAAAAGATGAAAACAGGGAAGGCTTTAGGACCAGATGGTATCCCTATTGAGGTTTGGAAGTGCTTAGGGGAGGATGGAGTATCATGGCTTATAAAATTATTTAATAGAATTTTAATGACTAATAGGATGCCCGATGAATGGAGAAAAAGTATTTTAGTACCTATTTATAAAAATAAAGGGGACATACAAAGTTGTTCAAATTATCGTGGTATTAAGTTAATGAGTCATACAATGAAACTTTGGGAGAGAGTGATTGAATATAGATTGAGATTGAAGACAACAGTATCTGAGAATCAATTTGGGTTTATGCCTGGGAGGTCAATAATGGAAGCAATCTATTTATTGAGGAGATTAATGGAGAGGTATAGAGAGAAAAAGAAGGATCTTCATATGATTTTTATAGATTTGGAGAAGGCGTATGATAGGATACCCAGAAATATAATATGGTGGGTTCTACATAAAAGAGGAGTGACTCGCAGATATATTGACGTGATCAAGGATATGTATGATGGTGCGATGACTACAGTAAGAACATCAGCCGGAGAAAGTAGTGAATTTTCAATTACGGTAGGGCTACACCAAGGTTCAGTATTAAGTCCTTATCTCTTTGCTCTTGTTATGGATGAGTTGACTGGACAAATACAAGATGAGGTGCCATGGTGTATGCTATTTACAGATGATATTGTTTTAGTCGATGAGACTAAGATGGGGATAAATGCTAGGTTGAAATTGTGGAGAGAAACTTTAGAAACAAGAGGATTTAAAATAAGCATAACTAAAACAGAATATGTGGAGTGTAATTTTAGTAGTAATAGGAGGACAAATGGAGATGTGGTGAAATTGGAGGGTCAAGAAATACCTAGAAATGATCATTTTCGTTATTTAGGATCGATTATACAAAAAGATAGAGATATTAGTGATGATGTTACGCATAGGATTAGAGCAGGTTGGGTTAAGTGGAGAAGTGCGACCGGCGTTCTGTGTGATAGGCGTATACCTTTGAAGTTAAAAGGAAAATTTTATAGGACGGCCATTAGACCCGCCATGTTATATGGGACAGAAACAAAATGTGCAGAAAATGAGTGTGGTGGAGATGCGAATGCTAAGATGGATTTGTGGTAAAACTCAAAAAGGATAAAATTAAAAATGAACAAATTCGTGAAACGGTAAAAGTAGCTCCTATAGAAGATAAATTGAGAGAAAATCGACTTAGATGGTTTAGACACGTCAAGCGTAGACCAATGGATGCTCCTATAAGGAAGAGTGATTTAGTTAGTATTGATGGTAACCCAAGAGTTAGAGGTAGGCCTAAATTAACTTGGTGGGATATTATAAAAAAGGACATGATATCATGTGGTTTAACCGAAGATATTGCACTGGACAGAATGGAATGGAAAAATAGTATTCATGTAGCCGACCCCAAATAATTGGGAAAAGGCTTTGTTGAGTTGAGTTGAGTTGATCAATACATGTAGAAAAAGGAAAGGAGTTTAGAAAAATATGCATGAAGAATATGTAATTACTATATAATACGAAAAATATGCATAAAGAATTTTCAATGCATGTAATGTAATGTTACTCAAGTCATATTACATAAAAACAAAAGATATATATAATATATTTTTTAAGAATATAATAATAAAAAAGTTTTCAAAAAAACAAGTTTCAAAATTCTACTCTAATTACATATATCCAAATTCATAGAATATTTACAACCGAATTATATACCTAACCAACTGCAACAATAGTTCATGTCAATAGTTATTTTTCAACACCCAATCACTAAAATCACAAATTTTGTGTTGAACAATTCTTAATTCTCACATACTGTACACCAACAGCCACACAACGGCCCTCGTTCTATCCAATATACCTGCTACACCATCCTTGCGAAAGCCATTGTTGTACCCATGTAATAACCTCTCTCACACCTCACTCATGCTCAATCCCCCTATATACACCACTGATGTTATTTTCCTCTGCTGAAATATTTAAGGGCTAGCCAAGATTGATTGTAACCATGGCTTCCACCTCCCTCTCGCATAGCCGTGACCAGGCAATCGCACACCTATGCAGTCATGATATACACCTACAATGGTGGGAGGGAAGGAGGGAGAAAGACCTGATTCGTGTGGAGGGAAAAATGGGGGAGATTAATATACATAACCAATTTGGGAGAGAGATGAAAAGTTGGAAGAAAAAGAGGTCGGAAGAGATACGGGTAGAAAAATTGAATGCAGGGAAATGAATAGTTGTGTAGAGAGGTAGCTGGAGTTCTTTTCTTCTTAACTTTAGATATTAGATTAGATGGAGTAGATTTATTAAGCTGACATTCATGAGGGGAGGTGAATAGCATATTAGTTGTTTGTTTTTACCTCTTAAGTCTCAATATCTCAATCTGAACCATTTCGACTTAAGAGATTTTTTTAAATGATTAAGAGATCAAGTGTTATATTTGCGTTAGAGGTTAATTCAAGCATAAAAACAAACAAATTTTTCACACAAATGGAAAAACAAACGCAGCCCAATTGTTGGGAAAAGGAGAGGCGGGTGAGATAAACAAACGGATTGCAGCCACCATTTTCTAAGTTATATATTACATTGGGGCAGCAATTCGCTTGCCACCCCCAACATTTTCTTTTCCTTTAAATATTAATTTTTTTAATTATATTCTTTGGCCTTACTTTACCCCTTCCAACTAAAACAGAGAATTAAAATCCATCATATGTATCATTTCAATCAAGAATATGTTAGCAGCACTAGAATTTAATGATGAATTTCTGTCGATCAAAACCGATCCGTCCAAATCAAAGCTGGTCAAATATAAACTAATATCGAGGCTCAATTAAATTCTAGTTTCATGAAACACACGAAAGAAAAATAGAGGTTCCTAATTTCACACATCAGTGTAGAATAGAATGTAGATGATCTTAATATTAATATTAGTATTATTGACTTGGAATGAATCTAAGAGTTTCAGAAGAGAAGAATGAGCATATAGAGTTGTAAGGTAACAAGTAAATACCTCGGATAGGGATAAAACTATTCCGTTATCAGCTTCCCCCATCCACTGATTCAGTTTAAGGCCAAGCTTCAGCTGTGATAGTTGGTCACCGACAAGATTTAAGGAAAGGAAATGGCCTTAGGTTTTTTGGGATGTGTTGGAAAATGCAAATTTTTTAGTGAGATTATTTTAAGAATGTATTTTATTATAGTTGTGTAAAAAGATTGAAAATAAAGATTTTATTTAGATCTAAAGAATGATAATTTGGCATTCTTATATGTAAAAATTATTTTTCTATATGGACCAATGAAAAATAGATACTTATCCTTCTGTATGGTCATTCAGCTATCTTGATCGACTTCGAAACACTTAGGGGTCATTTGGCAATCCAATTTCAATGCTTGGAATTTGAATTGAAAGGGCAATTTCAATTCCGTAGAATTGAAATTGACCTTCCAATTCCAATTCTATGGCTTGGAATTGGATTGCCAAACAGACCATTAGTCAACATTCAGAAAGGAATAGCAAAGGTTGCTTAGATGGAATGGTGACCAGCACTGAATATCAAGAGTTTCATTTATTATATACAAATGTAAATGCTTGAAAATATAAAGGCATTCCATATCTTGGTTTCCTAATCAGTATAAATGCATGTTTTCCTTTAGCTCAAAGGGACGATTCAACCAAGCACAATCACTCCCCATACTGAGCTATTGTAATCATCTAAAATAATACCAACAGTGGACGTACGATTTTCTTATAGTTAAACCACTTTAAAAATCTTGTCTTTTGTGTATTTGTTTGGCTTGTTTATGTTTATTTTTCTGTGATTATAAATTTGGACCCCATCTATTTTTAGACATCAACAGATTGGCGACGCATATGGGAAGGACTGCTTGTTATCGTTCTCAACCTCTATTAATTCTATTGTTCATTTTCGACGTTCTCTGAAGAATGATGATTGTTCTTGAGAGCAGCCTTGCATTTGCAGGTAACAATCCAGATCCATCTGTTCCCCCTGGTGTGGCAGATCTTCAGGGAATTTTGCTCAACCTAGTTAAGGAACAGGAAGCCATACGGGAGTAAGTTAAGCAATTGGCTCGTGCGTTAAAAGACAAGCCCACTAATGAACCTTCCAGGAGGGACACGCCACCTTCGCCAGTCAGGAATGAGAGAAGTCATCGCTCCAGGTCTTCTCATGACAGATCATATCATCTTAGAGCAACGATATCATTCTGATCAACAGATTATTACGATGGTAGATCTTTCTCCAACAAGCAGCTGGGCGTATTGGAGTGGCTGAGTAGGGAATCCGCCTTCTATCGTTTAAGTCCCTGAGCAACCATAGGCCATCATAGCGAACACGAGAAACCTCGTGAGCACAATAAGGGATACGTGAGGTTTAGGGTTAGCATGAGAGGCTTTGTGCGTGCCGAGCTCAGCACATGTGCATAGGCCACCAAAGTTTCTTCAACCAAGTCTAAACCGGAGGAACATTCCCGAAAAGGATCCATGCAACGATATGAAGATCGGTTGAGAGAAATGGCCAAAACTAATAATCATTTGAAAAGAAGTTTTTTGAAGGTATCACCTTTTATTCAGGTTATTGTGGACTACCCCACGCCTTCTAAATTTAAGCCAGCACTTGTTATCCAAAGTATGATAGGAAGATTGTTCAAGTCCTCCATATTGAGCAATATCAAGCTGCTGTTGATATCTATTTTGTCCCTGACGAGATGCGCTGCAAGATTTTTCTAGTTCCATCACAAGCCTAGCCCAAATATGGTATAATAACCTTTCCAGAGGTAAAATTTCTAGCTTCCATCAACGGGTCGAGGTATTTGTTGATAATTTATATTTTAGGGTTAAGTCAATCAAAAGTGTCACTCATCTTTTGGCCGCGCATAAAAAACTTAGAGAAAGTACTTGGGAGTACATCACACGCTTCAATAATGAGAAAACTGGAGGTGGTTGATTACAAGGAGAAGACTACCATTGCAGTACTAATGAGTGGATTACTCAACAAAGATCTCTACTATGCTCTAACCAAGAATCCTCCCAAAACTATGAAAAAGTTTATAATTACAGCTAGGAAGATTGTAAATGTCGAAGAAGCTATGGCTGTTAAAGAATCTCCAGAGGTGAAAACCGAAATCCATAAAACTTAGATCAAGAAAGATTAAAAGACAAGAAGATTGACAAAATTAATACATATGACGAGTAGAATCCGCTCACCAAAGGTGTCCGCCACATATTAGAAGAAATCAGGGGCAACAAATACTTAAATTGGCCTAGAAAGTTAAAGCCACCTCCTGACAAGATAGATGAATCCAAATATTGTGATTTTCACATAGATCATGAGCACACAACTAACAATTGCATCGCCCTGAAGAATAAAGTGGAGAATCTCATTCGGAAAGGAAACTTAACTAAACTTGTTGATCTAAATGGTGACCGAGACACCAGAAGAAGATCTGAGTCACCTGGCCGAGGAAAGGATGACACGAAAAGAGCATATAACAACATTTACTAGGATGATCCTGACTTGTCGAAGAAACTTGGGGAACCTAAAGTGGAGGTAGGAATGATTTATTTTGGCTACCATTTCATTGAAAGAGGATATGCTGGTGGAGGAGATGCTCTTACCGAGAGAAAGGCTTATAGGAATGAAGCCAAATCTTGTCCTACTATAAGACAGATTGTGTAACACCCCGCCCAATTAAATATAGGGTGATCACTCCTCTACCAGTTTAAAACAGGATATTCAGTTGGTTCATTCTCAGCATCACTGTCGAAAAACTTTTTAACATATTAATCTCATAATATAAAATTAAGCTAAGTGTCAAAACATTTCCAATTTTAATAAAACCAAGTAAATCCATTTCTTTCCATCTTAAAATATAAACCATTCACCACACATAGGAATGTAAATAAATACTGAGCATGAATTAAGTACTGCAATAAAAAAGACCGAGTAAACCTCTCAGTTCAAAACTCTAAACCATCAACTAAACTGAATACAATAACTCTGATGAAAGAACTAGAAGTGGGCGACATATGCCCTAAACAAGAAGTCTAGATAAAACTGAATGGAAAGGATAGACGCGTCTACTGCAAGGACCTACAGCTTCCACAACAGCTGCAGCACGTCAAGTAATCCAAATCTCTAAATCTGATACTCCTGTGGCTGAGCACCTGATATAATACATATATATATATATATATATATATATATATATATATATATAGCAAAAGAGAGAAAAGATACAAGAAACGGGTCAGAGCCCGATGTGTAAAAATATTTTAGCAAGTATTTAAAACTGGTTCTTAAAACAAGTCTTATACGCATGTTAGTTATCG
Source organism: Sambucus nigra (assembly GCA_949130495.1). Lineage (NCBI taxonomy): Eukaryota > Viridiplantae > Streptophyta > Magnoliopsida > Dipsacales > Adoxaceae > Sambucus > Sambucus nigra. Next base: position 239,219,568 of record OX422211.1, read on the forward strand.
AACTCTCACATGAGTTTCTCACCTCTCGTCTATTGTGCACGCCTAACGTACATCTAATCTCCTCCTAGTTATACCTCCAAGTCTAACTAGTCAGAAACCATACTAATACTAATTATGCTCACCAGTAGTATTCCCGTATCGCCCATATAATACGCTATTCAGATAGTTTATCTCACATACTGAATTACATTATTCACCGTTTAAATGGTTAATCTTTTATTCACTAAGATTATCTTACTTCTCATTTTCATTTTATCTACTAGTCTCACAAAGTAGAAAGTTACCCAAGTACACTCATACATATATATAGTCTCATCATCCCTATATATATACACTAATCCTGCACACTTACGTTAAGACCGCTTGGTGCAATGTAATGATTATTATTATTACCAATTCTACTAATTTCACACAGTAGCAATATTCACAAGTCCATATATATTTATATAGTCACATCATCCCTATATATATATATATATATATATACTAATCTTGCACCCCCGGTTAAGACCCATTAGTGCACATATACAGAAAATCATGCATCCCCGGGTTAGCACCCATTGATGCACCTACCAATAATAATTCAACACCCCCGGGTTATCACCCATTAGTGCGCCTAACAATAAAATGTTGCATCCCCGGGTTAGCACCCATTAATGCACTTATCAATAATAATCCAGCACCCCCGAGTTATCACCCATTAGTGCGCCTAACAATAATCATCCTTGTACCCTCGGGTTATCACCCATTAGTACACTTAACAATAGAGTTTTCGCACCCCCGAGTTATCACTCATTAGTGCGCTTAACTATAAGGTTCTTGCACCCCCGGGTTATCACCCATTAGTGCTCTTATAATAATATCACATAATAGGCATACACACATCCTATTATAAATTATAAGTATTTCACCAACCTACATATACACTTTTCATACGTATTTTAATCTCATCTCTACGTATAGTATAAATATTTAGATTACTATCTCTCTCGTAATCTCCAAGGTATACTCTCTCTCTATACCGAAATAATTAAAGTATTTATTCTCACATACTTTCCCGAAATTCCATCTTATTTAAATTTACCATCTGGCAGTTTCTCTCACTCCAATAAACCGACAAACTCAAAACTAAACTTTGAGAAAATTTACTCTGTCGCTCGAACCAGAAGGGTTGTCGTTTGAACGACTTCCACGTGTCGCTCGAGCGACTTCACGCGAGATGCCATCTCGCTCGAACGACTTTTGCGCGAGATCCCCATCTCGTTTGAACCACTTCGCGCGAGATCGCGCGAGATTGCACTGTTCGTCTTCTTCACCAAACTTCAACATTTTCCACCATTTTTGAACCTAAAAAACTCTAAGATTCAATTCCCAACAACTCATCATCAATACCCATCAACCCCTAACAGGTTATAGATCATTTCTATCATCCTAGGATCCTTAATTCGTCATTAATCATCATAATTTCATAAAACCCCCAAATTAATTCACATGAACCCTAGTTTTCCGAATTCCAATTCCAGAATCTAATCAACCCAGATTCGTTCATCAATATATAATCCAATTCCATGATTAATCCTCTACATACATGAAGGAATTCCAACCACTAATTAAATCAATCCTTAATCATAATTTAAATCTCCAATTTTCACCCAATTAACATATAAATCATGATTAATTCCACCTATACTAACATGAGCATGATTATTGCTAAAAGAAAGCAAGTAATAAACACTTGCCTCGAATATGACGGTCTGATCCGTTGGTGATGTTGGTATATACGCGTTCCTCTCTTCGCGATCTACGCGTTGATGGTCACGGTTATGCAAGGTGGTGCTAATCGGGCCTTCTCTCTTGGAAATTGGTTTTTCCTCACACCCTCCATGGTCGTTCTTGAGTTGTGTAACCTATTAACCCTAATGGACTTTCCTAGGCTGATATAATTACTCTTAATTTTCGTCCATTAGTTTAGCCCAAAAATCCAAATTACAAAACTACCCCTACGGGGTGCCGGTTAGGCCTAAAATCGCCCCGGGACCCAAACTAAACATCCGGGTATACTATTTTGACTATCTCGACCCTTTCCGACTCAATGGCGCACTCAAAATAACCATACGAGTTAATAAAAATAAATTCTCTTTTTATTCCATTCAATTAGTCCCGACACGACTCACACGCGTGTCAGACTTAAATTACCAAACTGTCGTATTTCTCACTTCCGACAATTTATCAAATATCATAATTACATATTACATATCACACGGTAATATTCAATAATTCTCCACAATAAGTATTAACCCTTGGCACACTAGTTAATAATTATTTTAATCCGAATTAATAACAAATTAATTTCTCACATTTTAATTTAATTAATTCAACAACAATAATTAATCGCATACTTATTCCCATAATAATAATTAATCACATGATTATTTAAATCGTCAAAAATACGGGGTGTTACATACTCCCCCCCTTACAACGAAATTTCGTCCCGAAATTCGGAAAAAGTATACCATGTACAGGCAATGCTGTAAAAATATTGCGCATCGCATCCCGACGCTCACAAGTAAGCTACTCCGTACTACCCATTTAGTACGCTATCGAATACCCTTAATAATGAACACTACACAAGTGTTTGCTTTAAACTCCAGGTTACCCTGTCATATAGGCTCTTGCTCAAGCCTTTCTGCTTAAGTTTCACTACCTCAACAATGTTTTAGATATTCACTATCTAGCCTTCTACTATTTACACATTGGTAGATATATCCTCTTTTCATATACATACGACTCTTTCTCGTGTCGTGCCGACATGTAAATTAGTTGTGCAATATATATTTCACACACAATATATAGGATAATATCGATTCTTCTCCAACATTTGTAATCATAACTGGTCCCTCACCTTTAACTATCAATTAGGACAACAACAAAGTTTATCGTGCCATACTTCCACTGGCACTCTGCCCGAACGTGATCTTATAGGAATTATTTGAACACAAACTCCACTAGTGGAAGGAACTAATCTCGTCCTCCCCTAAGATCTCAGGGTTCACATAAAATTTTCTCTCCCGCATCCGGTTAAACCGCTTGTCCTTACCCATCCCTATGTGGGTATTAGGCTGTACTCAATCGCATCTTAGTACCTATAATCTCACCATCTCAGCTACATGAGAAGATCCTTGGGGTGGCCTTCCATTCTCTAGTGGAAGAAGCCCCTACTGGTTTCGAATTGTTCACCATTTTTCAATCCGTCAGGTGACCCACTGCAAGACCATTCTTGCAATGTTAACCTACATCGTAGGCCATCACCACTGTTGTTTGTATTCTGATACATTTTATCTTTCTTGAATAAGTTTCAATTCATCTTGAAACGTAAGTTTCTGATAAATCTCACGGAGTAATCTTCAGATTACCCGATTACATGTTATCGAATTCTCAAGATAATCATAATCCACCATTTGATTCAATCCCATAGGGCGCCCATACACCCTATGCCTCACGCATCATTATACTAAAGACATAAAATATTCTTACCTCAATTCTTGCACACTCGGTATGCTGATGTGGTAGGGTTGCACTCAACCACCCCACTAGTCATGACTTAAACCATCCTTCAATGGCATCATTCATCTATTTCGAAAAATACTAAGTCCAGGCTACTCTATTGGCCTTAAGTTATAAAAGAATTATCAAATCTCAAATATACTCTCCTATAGGTAAAATAACCAACATAAAAAACTTATGTACTATCGACCAAACTTCCCTCCAACTCCCAATGTTTGCTAGTTTCAGGCGTGGGATGTCTCGCAAAGCGAAATCCAAACAAGGAACCCCCCCGATACACTACTATCTAACCTAGTCGGTTGTTGAGGTCCGTAAGGCCTTCAGTACCTACTATGTACTTTCCCATAATCTACGTATTGTGATATAAAATTTTACTCGTCCACTCTCATGTCTCTAAAAATGTAACATGAAACATGGCGCCCTCACTATCCCAAGTACTTGGCGCTATAAATATATAACGAGCTTGTAGAAGGGTGTCTACTTATAAAAAAGTAAAAATATTATTTTATTAGAAATACTGAGAAGAAACTCAGGGTTCCGACAGAAACTCATATTGAGCAGGAACCCCCCCGGGGTCCCGGCAGAAACTCATATTGGGCAGGAACTCCCCAGGGTCCCGACAGAAACTCTTATTGAGGAGCAGCCACCCCAGGGTCCCGACAAAAACTCATATGGAGCAGGAACCCCCCAGGGTCCCGACAGAAACTCGTATTAAGAAGGAACCCACCCAGGGTCCCGGCAGAAACGCATAATTGAGATGGAACCACCCCAGGGTCCCGACAGAAACTCATATTCAGCAGGAACCCCCAGCGCCACTGCAAGGATCAGCTCCACTGCAAGGGTCAGCGCCCCTGCAAGTGTCAGCGCCCCTGCAAGTGTCAGCGCCCCTGCAAAGGTCAGCGCCGCTGCAAGTGTCAGCGCCGCTGAAAGGATCAGCGCCGCTGCAAGTGCCAGCGCCGCTGCAAGTGTCAGCGTCGCTGCAAGGGTCAGCGCCCCTGTAAGTATCAGCGCCGCTGTAAGTTTCAGCGCCGCTGCAAGGGTCAGCGCCGCTGCAAGTGTCAGCGCCGCTGAAAGGGTCAGCGCCATAGCAAGGGTCTGCGCCACTGCAAGGGTCAGCGCCGCTTCAAGTACCAGCGCCGCTGCAAGTGTTTACGCCACTGCAAGTATCAGCGCCGCTGCAAGTGTCAGTGTCGCTGCAAGGGTCAGCGCCACTGCAAGTGTCAACCCCACTGCAAGTATCAGCGTCGCTGCAAGTGTCAGCGCCACTACAAGTGTCAGCGCCGCTGCAAGGGTCAGCGCCCCTGCAAGTATCAGCGCCACTACAAGTGTCAGCGCCGCTGCAAGGGTCAGCGCCACTGCAAGTGTTAGCGCTGCTGTAAGGGTCAGCGCCGCTGCAAGTGCCAGCGCCTCTTTAAGTGCCAGCGCCGCTGCAGCAATAACATTCGAGAGGTGCCCGCGAGGGTCACCGCAGAAGTCCAAGATTGAGAAGTGCCATTGCAAGAGTCAGCGCCGCTGCAAGGGTCAGTGCCACTGCAAGGGTCACTGCAACAATGACATTCGAGAGGGTCAGCGCCACTGCAAGGCTCAGCGCCATTGCAGGGATCACTGCAGTAATGACATTCGAGAGGTGCCTCGTAAGGCTTACCACAGAAATACAAGATTGAGAAGTGCTAATGCAAGGGTCAGCGCCTGCGGGGGTCAGCGACACTGCAAGGGTCAGCGCCACTGCAAGGGTCAGCGCCGCTGCAAGGTCACCGCAGTAATGACATTCGAGAGGGTCAGCGCCACTGCAAGGCTCATCGCCACTGCAAGGGTCACTGCATAAATTTTATTTGAGAAGTGCCATTACAAGGGTTTCGGCAGAAACTCATATTGAGAAGGAACCCACCCAAAGTGGCCAGGATGAGAGAGTAGCTACCAGAGCAACTCCTCATCATGAGACGTCAGTCTTTAAATAAAAAACAATATTAACACTTTACTTGCTTATACAGGTTGCCTAGTTGAGCAAGCAGGGCTCAAGCAGGCTAGCTGGGACCTCCTGGGAGTTTTGGCTTGGCGGTTGAGGGACGAGGTATGTTGAGCAAGCTCATCCACTTAGCACTATAGGATTGAGAGAATACTAGTAGGAGACCCTAGGGTCACCTAGTCCTCACACACCTCACACTTAGTCACAAGTGAAGTGAGCAGCCAAAGGGCTGGCTGCTCACAAGAAAAGAACTGTTTATAAAATAATTTTAGAGGAGAGGGTCCTCTAAACCCCTCTCAAGAAAAATGATTTTAGAAGGGGGTCCTCGAGACCCCCTTCAAGCCTGCAAATATTTTAGAGGAGGTGGTCCTCGAGACCCCCCTTAAAGTTTACAAAGTTTGTATCAAAGTTACCATTTCAAAAGATATTTAGCAAATCAGATATTTTGTCTCCATTAGAAGACATATTTGCTTTTGAACTTTGGTCGGCGCCAGGGGGCATCTGCCAGAGGGGACAGGCAGACCTGCCTGCAGGTAGGGATAAATAGTACACTGCAAACTTTATCCCTCACCAAGACTCTAAGTTTTGGCGCCAAAAGTGCCAACCCAGCCTTAGTGCCCAAGTATAAATAGGACCCCTGGGCAAGGTCATAGAGACAATAGAAATTGCACTATTACTCTGCTAAAATATCACCAGACCTACCTAGTATTCTCTCCCTGCTCATTCTCATAGTGCTGAGTGCCTTGTTCCTTCACTCCCCACTAACAACCATCACTCTCAGGTGTTTCCCTTGAGAAAATTGCTATTTTTGCTGTGAAAGTTCATTTTCTTGCAGGGAGTGAGTTGAAGCTTGAGTTCCATTGTTACCAGAAGGAGAAGTTTTCTTCAGAAGTTGCACCAGGAGACCTTGAAGGCCTTGCAGGCAGCGTCCATTGGAGTGGGTCACGCCTCACCCTTTCCAGTTATTCATAGACCCCAGTCTCACTACCCTCCTACATTTGACGACTCTGCTGGGGAGGTATCCTCACTTCAATGGACATAGAAGGTTTTCATGTTTCTAAGAAGCTAGTGTTTGGAGACATTCCATCTGGGAATGGAGCTCAAAGAGACCAGGCCACTCAGGTGGATGTGGTGGTGACCGGAGCAAAGATACCTGCTCCTCCGGGAGGGCAGATCAGCTCACTGGCAACAGCTCCGGTGGCAGAGGCTTATGAGTATGTTTTTTTAGACTTGGAAAGTTTGGGTCAAGTTTGTGTAACACCAGCAGTAACCCCCTGTGGAGGGGAGACCGTTCCGGCGATGATTCCGGTAGAAATAGCTCAGTCGCGGAGGACGGCGCTGGACCAAGTTGTGACAACCGTCAAGTTCACTGACAGGAACCCCAGGAACCCTAAGTGTTTGGCGAGGAATTCGATATGGTTGAGGAACTCCTCTCGCTCAATGATAGCGATGAGGAACCCTCAAGAAAAGAACCCATCGTGGTAGAAATTCCAAGTGAGGAACTCTCAGCTGCAACATCCCCTCTAAAAACACATACTCGCGAAGAACCCATGGATGAGAAACCCTTGGTGTCCCTTGTCGTATAAAAAAGGAAGTAGCAGCAGCAACCCTTATAGAAATGTCAACTCGCGAGGAACCCTGGGTGGCCCTTGTCACTTACAAAGAAGTTGTGGCAGCAGTATCGACGAAGCATGAGGTCGAGACACCCCCGGATGGGAAGTCAAGGAGCGAGGAACTCATGGGCGAGGAACCCTGGGTGTTCCTTACCGCCAATAAAAAAGTCATGGCAGCAGTCTCGATGAAGCGTGAGGTCGAGACACCCTTGGAGGTGAAGTCAACGCGTGAGGGACCCTCGATGTGACACAAGGTCGAGGAACCCTTGACGAAATTCAATGTCGAGATACCCTCGGATATTGGGTCCGAAGAGGAACCCTTGACGAATCGAGAGGTCGAGACACCCCTCATCCACTACAGCGGTCGAGGAACCCATGGGCTGTAATGCCGTTGAGGAACCCATGGGCAGTAATGGAACACGAGAAATCCACAGATATAAAATTACCACGCGAGAGACCCTCGCTAGTAGCAAGTCCTATAACTTCATTCTGTGACGACGACACTGTGGACGAGGAATCCATAGTATGAAATGGGTCTCGCGAGGAGCCCTTGGCTACACCACCGTCGGATGGCAAATCAAATAAAGAACTACTTGGAATAGTCGAGGAAGCCTATGGTAGAAACCTAACTCGCAAGGAACCCCAAGTAAAATCCCTTGTCAGCGAAAAACTTGTGGCAGCAGAACATCCAGCCACGGACATAGATCCAGCGCACGAGGAACCCATGACAGAAGCATATATTGGTGAGGGACCCTTGGAAGTGGGTCCCATAGTTGAAATTCTATGGGGCGAGCAATGCCTAAGTCTCAAAGCATCTGCGCACGAGGAAACCTCAAAGTTGTTGACGGTAGAACTGGTAAGGAATCCAGCAATAGGGTGGGTCGCGAGGAACCCAAAGGCTGCAAACCCACTCCCCACTAACTTAGTGGGTCGCGAGATACCCTCCCTCGGTAGCATGCTGCCCATGGCAGCCATGGTTGGCGAGGAACCCACAGAAATACCAGCCCTCGTCGAGGAACCCTCATCAATCAACGCATGATTTGTGGAAGTAACCCTTGACGAAACAAGAGGTCGAGACACCCCTCACTCACGACAGCGGTTGAGGAACCCATGGGCGGTAATGTCATCGAGGAACCCATGGACAGCAATGCCGTCGAGGAACCCACCTTGATTGATTGTGATTACGAGGAACCCACAGGTACAATCTCCAAGAGAATAACCCCCATGGGCAACACCTCGCATGAGGAACCACTAGTAGCTATATGTTCCAACGACGAACCCAGTGAAGAAGGGGCTTGGGGACTCCAAGCGAGGAACCCTCATCAGCAAAGAACCCCCACTGCCACATATGTTTTTTTTTCAAGGAATCCCCACCAGTAGCGCTATGGGTGAGGAACCCAAATTCTGTGATGCCTTTGACAAGGAACCCCCAGGGGTACAGATCCTAAGCGAGGAACCCGAGATGGCCAGAATCCCAGATAGAGAACTTCCCATGACTGATAACTAGCACGAGAAACCGCCGGAAGCATTTAAACTCTAAAAGTAGAAGCAGTCGGAATATAGGCGGAAAGGCCTAGAGTCGCTCAACAAAAGGTACACGGACTAATGTTTTCTCTTTCTTAATAGAATAGTAAAACATCTACTAGATTAGAAGAGGGTCCATGACATGAAGGGCTTTCCTCATTATACTTGGAAGAATATCCATCCCAAGGGAAAAGTATACTGAATAAAGCCCTTACAGACATAACAATTATTTTTTTTGTCACCTGACCAGTAGGGGGTTATCCTCCTAGTAATAATAATAATAATAAAAATCTACATTTTTATTATTATTCCATACAGATTTATAGCCTAGAGAACAAGTCCTAACCTCTGTTCTCAAGAAAAATGTAATTGATCAGTTTTCAGAAAATAGGGAGAAGCGGGTCTAACCCCTCTCTAAACTTGTTATTCTTATAAAGACAAAAAAATGTTCCCAAGAAAAGTTTGGAACAAGGACCTTGCAGACCAAGGGAAATTTTTTTGTATAAAGAAATAATTATATCTTTATTTATGATATATGTGAAATTTTATTCAAAGTTTGTGGAAGGACAAGGGCTAACCCATCTCTTAGTTACTTCCCAAGAAATGAATATGCATAACAAAATGGGGTTGCACTAAAAGTACCGCACAGTCACACGGGGCTGCGCTAAAAAAATTTATAAACTGCTCAGCTATATGCAAGAAGTACCCAGCAGCTAGAGGGGTCGCTTCCAAATTTCAACTTGCTCAATTATATGCAAGTACCCCGCAGTTAAAAGGGAAACTTTTAAAATTTATAAACTGCTCAGCTATATGCAAGAAGTACCCCGCAGCTAGAGGGGCCGCTTCCAAATTTCAACTTGCTCAGTTATATGCAAGTACCCCCAATTAAAGGGGAAACTGTTAAAATTTTAAACTTGCTCAGCTATATGCAAGTACCCCGCAGTTAGAGGCGCAACGTCCAATTTTTTTACTTGCTCAGTTATATGCAAGTGCCCCGCAGTTAGAGGGGCAACTTCAAAATTTTAACTTGCTCATCTCATATGCAAATACCCCACAATTAGAAGCGGGAAGTTCAATCTTGAGGTTCTCATATAAAAAAGAGTAACACAAAGTATTGAGCAACTCCAAGTATAAATATAAGGTACGAAAGTTTAGTACCTAAGGCTCTAAGGGCACCGGAGCGCTCACAGTCTTGAGCAAGTGCCTATAAACATAAGGTGCTCTAGATGAGCACCTAAGGCTCCAAGGGCATCGGAGCGCTCACAGTATTGAGCAAGTGCCAAGTATAAACATAAGGTGCTCCAGATGAGCACCTAAGGTTCCAAGGGCATCGGAGCGCTCATAGTATTGAGCAAGTGCCAAGTATAAACATAAGGTGCTCCAGATGAGCACCTAAGGCTCCAAGGGCATCGAAGCGCTCACAGTATTGAGCAAATGCCAAGTATAAACGTAAGGCTCCAAGGGCACCGGAGCGCTCACAGTCTTGAGCAAGTGCCAAGTATAAATATAAGGTGCGCCAGTTGAGAACCTAAGGCTCCAAGGGCATCAGAGTGCTCACAGTCTTGAGCAAATGCCACGTACAAACGTAAGGTGCTCCAGATGAGCAGTTAAGGCTCCAAGGGCGTCAAGTATAAATATAAAGTACTACAGTTTAGCACCTAAGGCTCCAAGGGCACCAGAGTGCTCACAGTCTTGAGCAACTGCCAAGTATAAATAAAAGGTACGACAGTTTCATGCACATGTCTCTTGACATTACAAGACACTTCTGCACGAGGGGGCTAATATTGAGAAATCCTCAAGCAAGTGAACAAATAGTAAAATAACTTAGAGTGTGGGGTCCCATTTATAGTGGCTCCACCTTCCCAAGATTGCAAGTTTGACAGAAAATAGCCTAGGGCGAGGGGATCCACCTTGAGTGCCCTCTCTTCCCAAACTTGATGTTGCAGAAAAGCACTCAAGGCAAGGGGCTCACCATGAGTAACCCCTCCGCCCAAGATAGAAGGCCACAAAAGAAGGCTAAGGGCGAGGGGCTCACCGCGAGTAACCCCTCCGCCCAAAATAAAAGGCCATAGAAGAAGGCCAAGGGCGAGGGGCTCACCGCGAGTAACCCCTCCGCCCAAGATATAATGCCACAGAAGAAGGCCAAGGGCGAGGGGCTCACCGTAAGTAACCTCACCGCCCAAGATGAAAGGCCGTAGAAGAAGGCCAAGGGCGAGGGGCCCACCGCGAGTAACCCCTCCGCCCAAGATAGAAGGCCACAGAAGAAGGCCAAGGGCGAGGGGCTCACCGCGAGTAACCCCTCCGCCCAAGATAGAAGGCCACAGAAGAAGGCCAAGGGCGAGGGGCTCAGCACGGGTAACCCCTCCGCCCAAGATAGAAGGCTACAAAAGAAGGTCAAGGGCGAGGGGCTCACCGCAAGTAACCCATCCGCCTCAGATAGAAGGCCACAGAAGAAGTCCAAGGGCGAGGGGCTCACCGCGAGTAACCCCTCCGCCCAAGATAGAAGACCACAGAAGAAGGCCAAGGGCGATGGGCTCACCGCGAGTAACCCCGCCGCCCAAGATGAAAGGTCACAGAGGAATGCCAAGGGCGAGGGGCCCATCGCGAGTAACCCCTCCACCCAAGATGAAAGGCCACAGAAGAAGGCCAAGGGCGAGGGGCTCATCGCGAGTAACCCCTCCGCCCAAGACAGAAGGCCATAGCGAGGGACTAACCGCGAGTAACCCCTCCACCCAAGACAGAAGGCCACAGAGGAAGGCCAAGGGCGAGGGGCCCATCGCGAGTAACCCCTCCACCCAAGATGAAAGGCCACGAAAGAAGGCCAAGGGCGAGGGCCTCATCGCGAGTAACCCATCCGCCCAAGACAGAAGGCCGCAAAAGAAGGCCGAGGGCGAGGGACTCACCTCGAGTAACCCCTTCACCTAAGAGGAAAGGCCAGCAGAAGAAGGCCAAGGTTGAGGGGCTCACCGTGATTAACCCCTTCGCCGAAGAAGGAGGCCAAGGGCGAGGGGCTCACCGCGAGTAACCCCCTGCCTAAGATTGAAGGCCATAGAAGAAGGCCAAGGGAGAGGGGATCACTTTAAAAAATCCCTCTACCCAAGATAGAAGGCCATAGAAAAAAGGCCAAGGGCGAGGGGTTCACCATGAGCAACACCTTTAAACAAAGTAAAAGGCCATAGAAGAAGGATAAAAATGAGGAGCTTACCGTGAGTAACCCCTCCGACCAAGTTTATACCCTGATAAGGAGGTCCACTATAAGCGGCCTCATTTACAAAACTTGAGATGAAGTGACATAACATTTAATGACCCTAAGAGGAATGATGAAGAAACCCTAGGGTCCCTGAAAAAAAAAATTGAATTTATGGCGTACAAAGATTTTTGGTCTACCCAACACAAAAGACTTTGCACGAGGGGCTAATGTAGAAGAGTGTATACCTATAAAAAAGTAAAAATATTATTTTATTAGAAATACTGAGAAGAAACTCAGGGTCCCGGCAGAAACTCATATTGAGCAGGAACCCCCCGGGGTCCCGACAGAAACTCATATTGGACAGGAACCCCCAGGGTCCCGACAGAAACTCTTATTGAGGAGGAGCCACCCCAGGGTCCCGACAGAAACTCATATTGAGCAGGAACCCCCAGGGTCCCGACAGAAACTCGTATTAAGAAGGAACCCACCCAGGGTCCCGGCAGAAACGCATAATTGATATGGAACCACCCCAGGGTCCCGACAAAAACTCATATTCAGCAGGAACCCCCAGTGCCACTGCAAGGATCAACGCCACTGCAAGTATCAGCGCCGTTGTAAGTGTCAGCGCCGTTGCAAGTGTCAACGCCGCTGCAAGAGTCAGCGCCCCTACAAGTATTAGCGCCACTGCAAGTGTCAGTGCCTCTGCAAGTGTCAGCGCCGCTGCAAGGGTCAGCGCCGCTGTAAGGGTCAGCGCCGCTGCAAGTGTCTACGCCGCTGCAAGTGTCAGCGTTGCTGCAAGTGTCAGCGCCGCTGCAAGTGTCAGCACCGCTGCAAGGGTCAGCGCCGCTGCAAGGGTCAGCGCCGCTGCAAGTGTCAGCGCCGCTGAAAGGGTCAGCGCCGCTGCAAGGGTCTGCACCGCTGCAAGTGCCAGCGCCGCTTCAAGTGCCAGCGTCGCTTCAAGTGCCAGCGCCGCTGCAAGTGCCAGCGCCGCTTCAAGTGTCAGCGCCACTGCAAGTGTCAGCGTCGCTGAAAGGGTCAGCGCCGCTGCAAGGGACAACGCCGCTTCAAGTGCCAGCGCCGCTGTAAGTGTCAGCGTCGCTGCAAGTATCAGCGTCGCTGCAAGCGTCAGCGCCGCTACAGCAATAACATTCAAGAGGTGCCCGCGAGGGTCACTGCAGAAGCCCAAGATTGAGAAGTGCCATTGCAAGAGTCAGCGCCGCTGCAAGGGTCAGCGCTGCTGCAAGGGTCAGCGCCGCTGTAGGGGTTAGCTCCACTGCAAGGGTCACTGCAACAATGACATTAGAGAGGGTCAGCGCCACTGCAAGGCTCAGCGTCATTGCAGGGATCACTGCAGTAATGACATTCGAGAGGTGCCTCGTAAGGCTTACCACAGAAATACAAGATTGAGAAGTGCCAATGCAAGGGTCAGCGCCTGCGGGGGTCAGCGCCACTGCAAGGTCACCGCAGTAATGACATTCGAGAGGGTCAACGCCACTGCAAGGCTCATCGCCACTGCAAGGGTCACTGCAGAAATTTTATTTGAGAAGTGTCATTACAAGGGTTTAGAAAGAAACTCATATTGAGAAGGAACCCACCCAGAGTGGCCAGGATGAGGGAGTAGCTACCACGAGCAACTCCTCATCATGATACGTCAGTCTTTAAATGAACAACAATATTAACACTTTACTTTCTTGTACAGGTATCCTAGTTGAGCAAGCAGGGCTCAAGCAGGATAGTTGGGATCTCCTGGGAGTTTTAGCTTGGCGGCTAAGGGACAAGGTATATTGAGCAAGCTTAACCACTTAGCACTATAGGATTGAGAGAATACTAGTAGGAGACCCTAGGGTCACCCAGTCCTCACACACCTCACACTTAGTCACAAGTGAAGTGAGCAGCCAAAGGGCTGGCTGCTCACAAGAAAAGAACTGTTTATAAAATGATTTTAGAGGAGAGGGTCCTCTAAACCCCTCTCAAGAAAAATGATTTTAGAAGGGGGTCCTCGAGACCCCCCTCAAGCTTGCAAATATTTTAGAGGAGGTGGTCCTCGAGACCCCCCCTCAAGTTTACAAAGTTTGTATCAAAGTTACCGTTTTAAAAGATATTTAGCAAATCGGATATTTTGTCTCCATTAGAAGACATATTTTCTTTTGAACTTTGGTCGGCGCCAGGGGGCATCTGACAGAGGGGACAGGTAGACCTGCCTGCAGGTAGGGACAAATAGTACACTGCAGACTTTGTCCCTCACCAACCCTCTAAGTTTTGGCGCCAAAAGTGACAACCCAGCCTTAGTGCCCAAGTATAAATAGGACCCCTGGGCAAGGTCATAGAGACAATAAAAATTGCACTATTACTCTGCTAAAATATCACCAGACCTACCTAGTATTCTCTCCCTGCTCATTCTCATAGTGCTGAGTGCCTTGTTCCTTCACTCCCCACTGACAGCCATCACTCTCAGGTGTTTCCCTTAAGAAAATTGCTATTTTTGCTGTGAAAGTTCATCTTCTTGCAGGGAGTGAGTTGAAGCTTGAGTTCCATTATTACCAGAAGGAGAAGTTTTCTTTAGAAGTTGCACCAGGAGACCTTGAAGGCCTTGCAGGCAGCGTCCATTGGAGTGGGTCACGCCTCACCCTTTCCAGTTATTCATAGACCCCAGTCTCACTACCCTCCTACAGAGCTATATTTCGCCGTTCGATAAGAACACAAAATATTCTAAGTCTTAACAGACAAATAAATTCCTATGCTCGGGAATCACATATAATTAGACATTATACTCGCTGAGGTCTATAATACCATGAAAGTTTCATATATATACTCATATCTGGGCCCAACCCTATTTCAGGTGGCACCGCACAAAACTAAGATCACTCCTCCCGGAGTATCCGACACGATAGTCATATCACTACATTTTTACTATCGTTTAACCATACGGTAATTAATCACTACACATTACCATAATAAACTTTACTAAAGCTGACTCAATGCAGTAGTAAATTATAACAACAAAACATATTCTTCCACCCGATTTATTCACGGGCAATCATCAAAATGCCCTTCTAACAACGAGAAATACGTTTGTAACAAGACTATTAAAACTAACGTTCCCACAAAACTCGACCCGCACGCAAAGTTTAAGGTTTCCAATTTACATAAAAGTTGTGGCACACTCATGTCACTAGAATCTATCCTTTAATCATAAGGAAGAAGCAAAACCTCACCAGTCTCGCCAAATCATAGGGTCTCAGCACGTGGCTGCCATCACGACCCATGAACATCTGCAATCGTCATATATCCTAAGATTTCATCCTATGGTTGTCCCCTCTCACCATGGAAAGTTTATTCCATCTTATGGATTTCATGCCCATTATTAAAACGTTGGCCCAAACTCTCCAGGCCTCAATTATAGCTTTATAAAACTCCCGTTTACATCCCGAGCCCCGTAGACCCTGACATACTGTATGCTACTATTAACGAGGACTCTACTGGTCCAGCCTGAACCCATTATTCTCGAGTTATAAATTTCCTAGGCCTAATTCCCTTGACCCCAAATTCTTTCGCTGGAAGTCTCGCTCCTCCAGTCGTTATGCCTAACTGGCACGGTTTACCATTTCTAATCTCTTCGGTCTCACTTCTTAATTGTGGACACCTTCAACACTTGTAGTCCTACTTCCTTCACATAAGGAAAACTTCACGCACCATTTCCCGTCACTAGTCCCACTGACCATTTTGTGAATGTCCTTCTCTCGGACCGACAGTCTCAACTCACAATTATTCTTCCACTGTCCCTTTGGCTACGCTAGCTATCCGGAACTATGGTTGGCCTCTACAGCCTGCTTGACTTCATCGTCCTCTTGAAGTTAATCACTTAACATCATCTAACTGAGCTCCCTATTGGGTATACTCTCATGTGGGGTTTCACTAACACCGTTAAATTCAGTTTCTGCTCTTCAGTAGGTTCGTTAACCCTCTTTACTCCCTTCTCTTGGAAGGACTGCAATCACTAGCAACCGTATAACTTTGATGACATCAACATTAGTCATCCTAGATGGATTTCTCATCCATACTGGTATTCTACTCACGGGTCCTTTATCAACCACAAACAATTTGGATAATTTATACCCCTCTGCCAGGTACGAAGTTCATTATGCAATTCAACCTCTCTCTCATGATCGGTTTCTACCTTACCCATCGTTTTAAACATCAAAATTTCACTCGCATTTTGTTACCACACCGAATGGAAGACCTCACGATCAACCCGTACCCAAATTTCTCTCTAAATTTCAAACACACTTCTTCATGTAAGGTGATTGCCTCTAATCACTACATGATGCTCCTAAGAGCTGTAGTTTTTAACTACAAATTAAATTCTGAGTGTCATCACGCCCCACTCTACACAATTGCCTTTGGATTTTCTACTTTCGTTGGTCTGTTACACTTTCTCATTTTCTTTTCCGCATCTTCATCGATAGGTTTTCAAAGGTTTCCCTCTGATTTCCCCTTTATCGACTATGCTAGGTGGCCCTAAATTCACTCCACCGTTATCTATGACTATGTCCTGGGAACCCACAGTTCCCGAGTGACGATTTTATATTCTCTTACTTAAGTAATTCTCGTGGTCATTTTTGTCTGATCACTCTTCCCCGATTACTCTATGTCTTCTGTTGAGCCTCTCCTCCCGCAGTTCTTCTTACGGCCCTCGCTGGTCGTGCTAAAATGTTCGGTGTTCGAATCACACTGAATTTCGTATAATGAGTCACATCCATTATAATTCATAGCAGGAGAACGTAAGTCGCATACGTAAGGGAACATATCAATCCTAACATAAGGCTCTACATCAAACAACGATACGCTGAAAGATAATGAGCCGCACAGATCCTAAGGACACTAGAACCTGATGCTCTGATACCACCTGTAACACCCCACCCAATTAAATATAGGGTGATCAGTCCTCTACCAGTTCAAAACAGGATATTTAGTTGGTTCATTGTCAACATCACTGTCGAAAAACTTTTTAACATATTAATCTCCTAATATAAAATTAAGCTAGGTGTCAAAACATTTCCAATTTTAATAAAACCAAGTAAATCCATTTCTTTCCATCTTAAAATATAAACCATTCACCACATATAGGAATGTAAATACTACTGAGCATGAATTAAGTACTGCGATAAATAAGACTGAGTAAAACTCTCAGTTCAAAACTCCAAACCATCAACTAAACTGAATACAATAACTCTGATGAGAGAACTAGAAGTGGGCGACATATGCCCTAAATAAGAAGTCTAGATAAAACTGAATGGAAAGGATAGACGCGTCTACTGCAAGGACCTACAGCTTCCACAACAGCTGCAGCACGTCAAGCAATCCAAATCTCTAAATCTGATACTCCTGTGGCTGAGCACCTGATATAATACATATATATAGCAAAAGAGAGAAAAGATACAGGAAACGGGTCAGAGCCCGATGTGTAAAAATATTTTAGCAAGTATTTAAAACTGGTTCTTAAAACAAGCCTTATACGCATGTTAGTTATCGAACTCTCACATGAGTTTCTCACCTCTCGTCTATTGTGCACGCCTAACGTACATCTAATCTCCCCCTAGTTATACCTTCAAGTCTAACTAGTCAGAAACCATACTAATACTAACTATGCTCACCAGTAGTATTCCCATATCGCCCATATAATACGCTATTCAGATAGTTTATCTCACATACTGAATTACATTATTCACCATTTAAATGGTTAATCTTTTATTCACTAAGATTATCTTACTTCTCATTTTCATTTTATCTACTAATCTCACAAAGTAGAAAGTTACCCAAGTACACTCATACATATATATAGTCTCATCATCCCTATATATATACACTAATCCTGCACACTTAGGTTAAGACCGCTTGGTGCAATGTAATGATTATTATTATTACCAATTCTACTAATTTCACACAGTAGCAATATTCACAAGTCCATATATATTTATATAGTCACATCATCCCTATACATATATATATATACTAATCCTTCACCCCCGGCTAAGACCCATTAGTGCACATATACAGAAAATCATGCATCCCCGGGTTAGCACCCATTAATGCACCTATCAATAATAATTCAGCACCCCCGGGTTATCACCCATTAGTGCGCCTAACAATAAAATATTGCATCCCCGGGTTAGCACCCATTAATGCACTTATCAATAATAATCCAGCACCCCCGGGTTATAACCCATTAGTGCGCCTAACAATAATCATCCTTGTACCCTCGGGTTATCACCCATTAGTACACTTAACAATAGAGTTTTCGCACCCTCGAGTTATCACTCATTAGTGCGCTTAACTATAAGGTTCTTGCACCCCCGGGTCATCACCCATTAGTGCTCTTACAATAATATCACATAATAGGCATACACACATCCTATTATAAATTATAGGTATTTCACCAACCTACAAACACACTTTTCATACGTATTTTAATCTCATCTCTACGTATAGTATAAATATTTAGATTACTATCTCTCTCGTAATATCCAAGGTATAATCTTTCTCTATACCGAAATAATTAAAGTATTTATTCTCACATACTTTCTCGAAATTCCATCTTATTTAAATTTACCATCTGGCAGTTTCTCTCACTCCAATAAACCGACAAACTGAAAACTAAACTTTGAGAAAATTCCCAAAAATTTCCTCTGTCGCTCGAACCAGAAGGGTTGTCGTTTGAACGACTTCCACGTGTCGCTCGAGCGACTTCACGCGAGATGCCATCTCTCTCGAACGACTTTTGCGCGAGATCCCCATCTTATTTGAACCACTTCGCGCGAGATCGCGCGAGATTGCACTGTTCGTCTTCTTCACCAAACTTCAACGTTTTCCACCATTTTTGAACCTAAAAACCTCTAAGATTCAATTCCCAACAACTCATCATCAATACCCATCAACCCCTAACAGGTTATAGATCATTTCTATCATCCTAGGATCCTTAACTCGTCATTAATCATCATAATTTCATAAAACCCCCAAATTAATTCACATGAACCCTAGTTTTCCAAATTCCAATTCAAGAACCTAATCAACCCAGATTCGTTCATCAATATATAATACAATTCCATGGTTAATCCTCTACATACATGAAGGAATTCCAACCACTAATTAAATCAATCCTTAATCATAATTTAAATCTCCAATTTTCACCCAATTAACATATAAATCATGATTAATTCCACCTATACTAACATGAGCATGATTATTGCTAAAAGAAAGCAAGTAATAAACACTTGCCTCGAATATGATGGCCTGATTTGTTGGTGATGTTGGTATATACGCGTTCCTCTCTTTGCGATCTGCGCGTTGGTGGTCACGGTTATGCAAGGTGGTGCTAATCGAGCTTTCTCTCTTGGAAATTGGTTTTTCCTCACACCCTCCATGGCCGTTCTTGATTTGTGTAACCTATTAACCCTAATGGACTTTCCTAGGCTGATATAATTACTCTTAATTTTCGTCCATTAGTTTAGCCCAAAAATCCAAATTACAAAACTACTCCTACGGGTTGCCGGTTAGGCCTAAAATCGCCCCGGGACCCAAACTAAACACCCGGGTATACTATTTTGACTATCTCGACCCTTCCGAACTCAATGGCGCACTCGAAATGACCAAACGAGTTAATAAAAATAAATTCACTTTTTATTCCATTCAATTAGTCCCGACACGACTCACACGCGTGTCAGACTTAAATTACCAAACTGCCGTATTTCTCACTTCCGACAATTTATCAAATATCATAATTCCATATTACATATCACAGAGTAATATTCAATAATTCTCAACAATAAGTATTAAACCTTGGCACGCTAGTTAATAATTATTTTAATCCGGATTAATAACAAATTAATTTCTCACATTTTAATTTAATTAATCCAACAACAATAATTAATCGCATACTTATTCCCATAATAATAATTAATCACATGATTATTTAAATCGTAAAAAATACGGGGTGTTACAGATTAACATGTCTGAATGCTCCAATGATCAGCCTAAGAAAGTCAACAAGGACAAATTACTGATGGTTTTCTCTAAGAATGATTTAAGAGGAGTGCTTTTTCCTCATGATGATCCACTAGTCATCACTTGTAGGGTTCATCATAGTATACTAGCAAGAGTCCTGGTAGATATTATAAGTTCTGTATATGTCATGTTCCACAACTGTTTCCACAGCCTAGGGCTATGAGACTCAGGAGAAATAGTATATCCCTTAGGAACAATTAAGTTGGATGTGTTGGTCGGCACTTGTCCGGCGAGCAAAAAGGAAATGATTCGTTTCTTTGTGCTTGATAAAAATGTCCCTTTAGCTTATAACATAACTCTCGACAGAGTAAAAATGAAGTAGTTAGAGGCAATACCGTCTACTGTGCATCAGTGCATAAAGGTTCTTACCAATTATGGAGTCGACGTAATGAAATGGCAACCAAATAGAAGCTACATAATGCTATTATACCTCAATCGACCAGTAAGAACTCTGAAAAAGCACCACCACCTATCATATCGACACTCTGGATCCTCAGGAGAAAGAAGATCTAGTGAAGGGATGTGTTATGGAAGCAATGGAGACTATTGTGCTTGATGACGAGCGGTTAAAACGGACTAATAAAACATGAATTGATTGCATTCCTTAGATAAAGGAAGAATTTGTTCCCTGGAGCCACGAGGATATTCCAGGGATTAATCTCAATATCATATGTCACGAGCTCAACATCTACAAGGACTCCAAGCCAATCAAGTAGAAATGCAGAGTTTTCACTCTCGAGAAGAATATAGCAATCCAGGAGGAAGTGGAAAAATTATAAACAACCTTACTTATAGAAGATGTCAAATATCCCGGTTGGTTGGCCAATGTGGTGATGGTAATAAAAAAGAATGACAAGTGGCGCATGTGTGTAAACTTCACCACCCTCAACAAAGTATGCCCAAAGGATCATTTTTCTTCACCAAGGATTGATCAGTTGGTAGATGCAACTGCAAGTCATGAGTTGCGTAGCTTCGTGGATGCCTACTCTAGTATACCCAGATCAAAATGAAATCAGAAAACAAGGAAACTCTACACCAAAACTGACAACTTGTCATGATTAAAAACTATGACCAGGAAGACTTGTCACGGTCAAAGACCGTAATAAGTTTTGGGGTGATAATTCCTTTGTCATGAACTTGCCACAATCAAAGT
Source organism: Sambucus nigra (assembly GCA_949130495.1). Lineage (NCBI taxonomy): Eukaryota > Viridiplantae > Streptophyta > Magnoliopsida > Dipsacales > Adoxaceae > Sambucus > Sambucus nigra. The sequence continues at coordinate 239,240,639 of OX422211.1, forward strand.
TCGTGAAAATAATTGAACTTGACACAGATTTTGACTAAGACAAGTCTGTGACAAAGGAAAAATTATCACGGACTTGTCACGGTCAAAGGCTATGACAATTCTGGGAAGATTTAAAAAAAACTGCTAGGCAGTATGGCCATTGCCACTGCCCAATAGTATATTTTAACCTGTTACATCATATTTAAATCTTTTAAAATAGTATATATCTCAAGCAACATTCAACAATTCATAAAAACTACATATGAATTAACCAACATATATTCATAACCAACCAACGTTCAATATTCAAATGAAAATAATACAAATAATATCCAACATTCAATATTCAATATTCAATATTCATAACCACAAAATTAATACAAATAATGTTAAGGGCTTGAGTTTTGAACAAGTCTAAGGAGGAAGGTAGGCCACATTACATATGAATTGAGATAACCCGCAATTTGTCGAATGCCGCATTGTTCATCCAACCACAAGGGTTTATTCTCTTTTCCAGGCATAATATGAGTGACGCGAACCCTTGCCTCAATATCTTGCAACACATGTCCATAAACCACACTACCCGGCTATGTGTCCGAGTACCTCAACTCCCTTGCTATAGGATTGCCACCCCATATGTCTATTATATATACACTTGGCTAACCCATTGTTGACATAGGTCGTTTGACAGGGGTAAAGGTGGCAAGTGGATCATATGCAAGCGTTAAGGGGGTGTGTATCGGTGGTGAGGGTGAGAGAGATGGAGTAGTGATGTCCTCGTCTATCACTTTCCCCTTGTCATTACATGAGGTGAAGCCCAAATAAAGCTTCATGCACTCGAACATATTATGGACCATCGCATCCAACATTTCTAACTCATCACCATGGGTGTCCACCTTACGAGTCAGTCGATGTTACTTGTCTCAATCCCGATGTGCCATAGCTTCCCCACCCGAGAGCTCACCCTCTTGGCTGCCCCTTGTGATCCACCCCAAGCCCTTGGCTTAGTGCGTCCGTAGCCAAATACGTCTTGTCGGCATCAGACTGGGAGTTGTGCACTTCCTTAAGCTTTGCCTGAAATGACAAAAAGTACATGATTAATTAAGTTAATAAAAAAATTATAACTTAATTAAAAGAATTAAACAATTGTAAGTTATTTTTATAACTTACAATTATGGTTGCCACGCTCGTGGACACCTCTTTATCCTTGCCCATCTGCGTCTGAATTGCCACATAGGCATCAAGCCTAAATGGGCTACCCCCAAGGCCATTACCCGTCTCCTGAAAAGTAATGCTAAATTGTAATAGCATAAAAATAAAATGAAAGAAAATTAAAAGCTTACAATATTGTGCTCCACCTCGGCATAAGACGTATGTCCGAAGTAGTGCATGTCGATCTTTTTGGCCCGATTTTCCCTCCTCGATTGACAAGAGATTAACTGTCGATCCTGGATCTCATTGTCGACACACTGCTGCCAGCTTGCCAATGAGATCACCTCTTTCGATGGTACCGTGTCATGGACCCTCAATATGGACTCCCGGTCCTGGCCAAAGTACCCCGCTCGCACGTTTTTCTTCTATGTTTTGTATTGATCTCTCAATTGTTCGAACGTGGAGTTGCAAACATATGGGGGCAGGCCGAATTGTTCCTGTCAAACAAATACAAACCAAAAAGAAAGTAAATGATAGTTGTATTTAAATTATAAAATATAAATATAAATACAAAATAAAAATAAAAATAAGTAACTAACTGTAGTCCCCCCCGCCCCCCAGATGGCCATCATGAGATCGACGGGTACCTTCCTCCAATCCGTGTATCCCGAGCTGGCGATCGTCTTGAGCAACTCCATGGACCAACCTGTAAGGTCATCTTGTTCTCGACGAGGGACCCCAATTTAGCCCATTTGGGGGGCCTAGTGGCAGATGAGCCTTCCTCACCTCCGCTACCCTGTCGCCCTAATGAAGACATTTCCTACAAAAAATATTATAATTAGTGCAAACTTGTATATAAGAAAATGATCAAATCCAAATGAATAAAATTATTGTACAAGTTAACGACATTATAAATCTAAATATTGTTTCAATTTTGGGTCATGTCACGGACTTTGAATTAATGCTTAAATTTATTAAAATCCAAATTAACATATTTATTAACAAAAAAAAAACAATTTTGATATAAATCTGATAACAACAAAGCATTAGAAGAATACAAGTTAACGAAGCACTAAAAGAATACAACTTAATGACATTATAAATCTAAATATTGTTTCAATTTTGGGACGTGTCACTGACTTTGAATTGATGCTCAAATTGATTAAAATCCAAATTAACATATTCACTAACCAAAAAACCAATTTTGATTCAAATCCACAGAAACTGATCAAGTCATAATCAATTAATAGCGTTAAACTATTGTCCGATAATAATAATGCACTAGAAGAATGCACACTACTAGTTATTACAAATAATTGGAATACCCACTACAGATCTAATAATTATTTCAAATTCGGGTTATCATTTAAAATGGATTGATATTCGGTAGAAGCAACCAAGTCATCCACAGTACTGATTAGATGTTTTGGTGCGTGTAGGATGATTGACCACAACTCGTTGTTGATATACTCCGAGTAAAACACTTGCTCGGCCTTTTAAAAAACACAAATAAATGGCTCATCGCTCACATGCTCGTTGCTCTTTAACTTGGGCAAGTCAACCATGATCAAATTGGTGCCAGGATCAACTTTACAAGCATTTTATCCTAAACTCTTACCCTATCACAGTAAAACACAACCTCTTTGAAGCTTATATAGTCCAATTCAAATATATTTCGAATGACACCGTAGTAAATCATTTCAGCTTCAATGAAGTTTTTATATTTCGCGCTCGTTCGAAAATAAGTAAGAGCCTTGTATGAAATGCCTGAGTTATGCACATTTGTATTTTTCTCGTACACCCTTGCATTGAATACGTAGCCATTCAATCGATACTTTTTGTGTGCCATGAACAAGGGTCTAATGTCTAGACGAGAAAGCCTTGATGTCGCATCACTCTTCTTTAAGAGCTAAGATTATAAATTAATTAATCAGGTTAATTTTAAAGATTTCTTGTAATGTGACATTTAATAAGAGACATTTTCTCGAAGGTAGCTTATGTTCAACCCCGTTCGATAAAAAATTGGAACCTTTCTCAAATCTAAAACTACGAGCGGGTGGTAAAAACCTCCTATAGCAATGGTATGTATTTTTTTCACTAGCGGTGAGACACAAAGATTTAGTCTCCTCTCCACAAATATGACACCCCAAATAACTATGTACTACACAATCAGATGGTGTCCCATAAGCTGAAAAATCTTAAATTGCCCACATCAATATAGCTTTCAGCGCAAACTCTTCTTTTTTAAAAGAGTCAAATGCTTGCACACCTTCTTCCCACAACTCTTTTATTTCTTTTACTAAAGGATACAAGTAAACATCGATGTCTTCACTTGGTGCCTTTGGCCCAGGTATTAACAAAGACAACATCAAAAATTCAGGTCTCATAAACTATGAAAGATGGAGGTTGAGTGGTGCTAGGATCACTGGTCATACACTTTGATTGGTGCTTACATTTCCAAACCACCTGTTGACATTGCTAAACGATTAAAATGATGTTCTCGAGCAAAATCAGGATACTCATAACTCATCCTTTTTCAAGCTATAAAATCAATAGGATAACCCATGAGATTATCCACTAAATCTTTCCTAACATGCTAAGTCATTGCCTCTGTTATCCATGGTATTGTGAAAAAAATGCTTCAATCTAGGCCTAACAGGATAATATATTCAACACTTTTTGAGGCACTTTTGAGCTTGTGCCTTCCTTACCAGTAGATTGCACATATCTAGGTTCATCGCATACCAGACATCGATCGAGATTTTCATACTCCTTTTAGTATAATATGCAGTCATACACATAAGCATGAATTGATTTATATTTCATTCCCAAACCTTTTAAATTATTCTTTATAATAGGATAACTATTTTGAAGCGTAATCTACTTGGGTAACAAGCCCTTCACCCAATTCAAAATTCATGTCATGCTATTATTAGACAAACCATATTGGGTCTTCAAACTATGCAAACCAACCATTGGTATGTGAAGTTATTTGATCTTTGTCACTGCTAGAGTACAACGGGTCGTCACCTTAAATTTTAAACTTTGGTAGTCATCGTTAAGGGTTATTTCGATATCTTCATGAGCACTTGAACCTTGTACATTATCAGCGACTTTATTTTTTTACACTTCATGAACTCCATACGCGTCATCAACTAAATCCTCTAGCATATTATGATCTACATTGTCCACCTTCCCTTGTACATCTATCATACTTGTTTAAGGTTATTGTGAAGGTTGCTCTGGGACAAAAGGAATATCCAATTCGCCGTGAAAGATCCAAAATTGATAACTATCTTGCGTACCCCATCTTAGCAAATGTAGTTCATTATGTTCCACTCAAACACCTTACCATTCCTACACTTAACACATGGACACATGAACTCTTCATAATTATGACATCTCTCTGCGTATTTCATAAATTCATTAGCATCTCCACAAAACATGTCCCCTGGTCTATTTGTCTCACCCATCCACCCTTTGTATAGAACATATCTCATCATATCTACTATAAACAATCACATATTATGGGTAAGAAGCGTATATTCAAGGATTAGTATAAACAAAAGTGTGAAAATTTAGTTTTCAATAAATTATTGTAAGGACACAAATTTCCAATTGAGTCCTTTGTAGTTTTGGCTCAATTCCGGACAAAAATGTTTGTGTCATAGGATAGAGTTATTGACCATCCTTCAAGCCTATGATATTATAAAGTTGAAGACGTAGCCGCCAAGTTTAAAGCTTCATCAAAATGCCGAGTTTATTGTGCCTCGTTTCTATATCATCAACAATGTTTCGTTTACCCCTAAGGTATGAATGCATTATAAATATATATAGGAGCTTGGAACATTTTATATTGGGTGTACTTTGTTTTTAAAAACTGTTGTTTATTTTCAGAAAGATTTTATTAAAACTTTAAAATAAAGTATATAAAGTTTCTGGGCTAATACTAAAATTTTCAACTTTCTGGAAGTTCATTCGAATTGTCGTTCGAACGAGTTTGTCGTTCGAACGAGTTTGCCAACGAGTTCCCATATTGGACACTGGAATGTCGTTCGAAGTGTCGTTCGAACGAGAATCATGTTCCAACGAGTTCACACTGGAACTTCGTTAGAAAGCTCGTTCGAACGAGACTTCGTTCGAACGAAAATCTCGTTCAAATGAGATTTGGCCGGAACAGTTATTAGGCAGTTTTGAGTAGTTTTTCACATGTTCCCACTTCTTTTCCCACTAACTTTTTACCTGAATATGTAAGTGCGAAAACCAAGTTTTTTAACTTAACTTTTTCACTATTATCCATCTCCTAGAGAGAGAGTTTTGAGAGTTCAATCTTCCAAGAAAAAGTTCATGTTTATGAGTGCCTATTTTTCACGAAAAAATAATTAAACACTCTTGTTTACACCCAAAGTTTGTTTATCAAAATTCCTCTCTCTATATACTTTGCTTGGAGTTTGGCACCGGTTTGATCTCTACCATTTGAAGAGAAGTTTGGGTTTGCTTCTAAATCCCACAAAGAAGAAGAAGAAGGTGTTTTTGCTGCGGCATTCTCATATGGTGAAAGGCACCATATGTGGTTGACGGTTGCTTTTTAGTTCCTCATTGGTGAATTCCAAGGTTCCAGTGGAGTCCTGGATTGTCAACGAAGCGGAGGTCGGTACAAGAAGGAACATCGGGGGGCTTGAAAGGAGTCGAGTCGTTTGTTGTAAGTCTTTCGTGTCTTGTACTTGTAAAATACCATACTTAGTGGACTTATGGCTAGGGCCGTCCGAGGTTGTTTCCCGTTTATGAGTTTTTCCTCGTACATCGCGGCGTATTGATTTATTATTTATTTTACCTTTTATAAAATTACCTAGAACGCATGCTTAGGTTATTCAAGATAAAATTTGGTTTTAAGCACTACTTAATTAAATTGGTGCAAATTTAATTTGGGTAATGTTTATGTTAATTTAATCCTAGTCGTTGCTTCATATGTTAAAATTGGTTTGGCCTAATTTGACAATATTGAAAATATGACTTAGGCAAATTTCTAGGACTTGGGTTGAATTTAGTTGGTTTAAGTGAAATTAACATAAATGTGGATTTAATTTTATTTCACTTGGTTTAATTTTAAGTTGGAAAGAAATTAAAATTTGGTGTGTTTGTTGTTCAATTGAACCATCATCTGTCGCTTCCGCCTTTTCAAATTGGTATCAGAGCCAAAACGATAAATTATTTCGTTAAAGATCCTTTAAATACTTTTGGCTAAAATGGAATTTTCCCCATTCTCAAAATTGCCTATTTTTGATGGTTCTAATTACGCGTACTGGAAAGCGCGGATGAAATCGACACTTAAATCTATCGACGAGAGGGTTTGGTTGTCTGTAGTTAATGGGTGGTCCCCACTAACTCATTTAGTAGATAATAAACGTGTTCTCAAATCGGCCGATAGATGGAGTGAGAATGAATTTAAACTTTCAAATTTTTAATTCCCGTGATTTAAATGCCTTGTTTAGCCTTGTCACACCGAATGAATTCCGATGCATTATGACGTGTGAGACCGCTAAAGAAGATTGGGATATTTTACAACTCACTCATGAATGTACAAGTGTCGTTAAAGCTTCGAAACTCCAAAACCTCACCAATGAATTTGAAACCATCAATATGAACGAAAAAGAAACTTTTGATGAATTTTATGCTAGACTTTTCGATATAGTTAATTCAACTTTTAATTTGGGAGAGAAAATACCCGACAATCGAGTAGTAAAGAAAATTTTAAGGTCCCTACCTGATAGATTTATTTCAAAAGTGATCGTTTTAAATTCTTTACCAACCTTAGCCTCTACGGAATTAGAAGAGCTCGTAGGTGATTTACAAACCTATGAACTGGACATGTTTTCCTCTAAAACTGAAAAGAAAATAGAAAAGGGCGTTGCTTTAAAAGCCCAAAAAGAGGAAAAATAAGTAGTAGAGTGTGATAGTGATAGTGACTCGGATGACATGGCTATGTTTGCTAGAAAATTTCAAAAATTTCTTTAATTGAACAAAGATAAATTTAAAAATAATTTTAAGAAATTTGAAAATTCTACGCATGATAAAGCCGAGAAGATCCCTAAAACTATTAATGAAAATTTAAATAGGGACGAGTTAAATAGGTGTTTTGGTTGTGAAGGGCATGGCCATAAGGCTTTTGAGTGCCTCACTAAACTAATGAGAGAGGGTAAGCAACCAAAGTCTTTTAATGCAACCCGTAGTGATAGTGATAATGAAGAGGGACCCGATTCCTACTCTAAGCCCAACATCGTGGCTTTATGGCTAGTCATGTGAGTGATAGTGAGAATTCTTCTATTGATGAAATTTTATCACATGACACTTCCAAGGTCAAAGTTTATGATTCCCTTATTTTTTATTGTTGTGAGAGTGAAGAAGAGAGAGAGAGAGAGTGAAAATGAAGAATAGGTTAATGTGAGTGAACTTCAAAATGCTTTTCAAGAATTATATGAAGAATCTATTAAATCAAAAAGAGCAAATTTGAAGTTAGAAGCTTGTTTAAAAGAGTGTGTCAAGGTCGTTAATGAGAGTGCGTTAGTGGAAGACCTTAGGACTCGTGAGAGGACTATTCGAGAGAAGCTTGAATATATAGAAGGCGAGAGAGATAGCCTTAGAGGTTTAATGGAATCCTTGAAAAAAGTGCTTCTCGAGTTTGAAGAGAGAAATGTTTTATTGGAGTCTAACATCCTAGAATTAGAACATAAATTAAAAGACTCTAGTAAAGTCAAATTTGATTTGGAGTGTCGTTAGGAAAAATTAGATAAAATATTAGGAACGGTCGAAATAAAAAATGACACTTGTGGTTTAGGCTTCGATACTTGTAATGAATCTACTTATAAAGCCAAAACCAATGTTTTAAGAGAATCACCTAGGAAATCCTTTAGAGATCAATCCTTAGGTCCCAATCTTCGACGTGTTTTTACTTGTGCACATTGGTCGAAAAGGTCATCTTAGAAAATTTTATTTTGATCTTAAACGAGGTCCTAGAAAATTCCACCGTAAGGAAACCAAAGCAATCAAGATTCCTACACTTCGAGATAGTCATTCGTCATTAGTCATTAGTTTGGGTTAGGAGATCCGACTTGATAGCTTTACAAGATAAGGTTTTTGATTCTCATTTACCATCACATGCTTCCTTACTTGCTAAATCTAAAGGTTGAATGTGTTAGTTTTCTTTACATACTCTAGTTTTTTGTGCTTCATATTCTATATATCATTGCTAGGTGTATGCATGTTTAGTCATTTTCTACTCTATACTTCATGATCAATCACATGATAAAATAATGATTTTTATTTATCTTTTGTATTATATTTCTTTCATTTTTGTTTGCATTAAATGAAAAATACAAAAAAAAAAATTGTTTATCATTTGTGTTTTACCTTTTAGTAATTTAGGCTTAATGAAAAATACAAATGATTTTTGTGTGTCTTTTGAGTAAATATTTTTGTTGTTTGGTTTAAAAATTTCAAAAACTCAAAAAGATTTTATTTTGTGTGTATTTTGGTTTTACACACATTTTGGGGCATATGTTCGTGTTTGAATCCCCATTTCGCTTCCATGTGACTATAACTTTTGGTTAGAATTTTAATCCTTAAAATATTCTTTATCATGTTTACATGGAGTAGCTAAAGTTTGACTTGCTTAATGGATTCACTTTTATATGCCTTTACACACATACACGAGCTTTTTGAACCTTAACGTCACATGTTATATTTGAGCTTTGTGAGGTGTTCTCCTACCAATCTTGTCATCTACATATTTGTGACCTAGGATGACTAGTGCATGTCAAAATCCGTTGCACGTGAGATTTTTGAGATATAAAAATAATATATCTGAATGTGAACGGGGAAGGGATCCGAAAGGATTTATTATCCTTTGCCAATAGTAAGCCACCGTTTGCTTGGACCTAAAAGAAATACGTGGTCCAAAGGCCTAAAAGAAAATATGGCATTACAAGAAAAAAATATTTTGCCAAGGCCTAATTTGTTTAATTGATTTATTCATTCAAAAGAATAATGTATATGCTTATTGAGGGAGTTTGGATGATATATCAACGGTTTGCACAATGCCCATTTATCCTAGTTGCGTTTTCAATGTCATGACTCTATTGGTTTGTAGAATTATCAACATGCTAGGCTTGTATGCATTGTATTTGTTTGTTCACTAGTTCACTTTATCCTGTCACATGATGGCTAAATTCTAGTTGATAAAGTTTTGCAATCAAATGCGAACTACGTGAACACGTTTAAGTGATTGGGTTTTAATTCATTGGTATCTTGTTCACACCCCAATACTTCCGTTTTCATATGACACATTTATGCTATAAGAGTGTGAAAAATCTTATGTTATTTGGTTTTGTGTCATTTCGGTGTTTATATCTATATGTGTGTACTTATGCTTATCTTGTATCTATTGTGTATACATATATATATGATATTTTATTTAAGTCTTTGCCATGTTTAGTTAGTCCATTTATGCTTCAATTCATAATTGGTACCTTTTTTGTTGTGTAGTTTGTTTGATATCACATGCTTAGAATCTTATTTGTCTATTTGGTATTATTTATTTTTGCATCATAGTTGGTATTCATTTGTATGGGTTAGTTATGATTTTATTGCCTATGTGCTTTAATGTTCTCATCACTTTATACACTAATGCATGTTTAGCTTAAATTGGGGTGTATATGCTTCAATTGGGGAAGATAAGTTAATGTTTTAATTCTTTAGCCTTTGTCTATTCCTGAACAAAAAGGGGGAGAATGATAGGGGGAGAAATGGTATCTATTCCTATTATAATCGTATCTTAGTTTGGGGGAGATTAATCTTAGGGGGAGACGTCTTTCTAAGTAGGTCATTTATTTTGATAAAGGGGAGAATTAATTTAAGTGGGAGTCTTTATTTCATTGCATTTCATATTTTAATATTCCCAATGTGTTTGATAGTTTGCTTAAGTGTGCAGGAATTATTCTAAGCAGCAATTTTCACCGACAAAGATATTAATCTTTGGGTTGTTTGAGTCAAGCATTTTATTTTTATTTTGGGTGGGACATTTTTGTCAGTCTAGTAGAGCTTGACGGCCCTTTAGGATTTTTGTTGGTTTCTGTCCCTAAATAGACAAAGGGGGAGATTTGTAAGGACACAATTTCCAATTGAGTCCTTTGTAGTTTTGGCTCAATTCCGGACAAAAACGTTTGTGTCATAGGATAGAGTTATTGACCATCGTTTAAGCCTATGAAATTCTAAAGTTTAAGACGTAGCGGCCAAGTTTAAAGCATCATCAAAATGCCGAGTTTGTTGTGCCTCGTTTCTACATCATCAATAATGTTTCGTTTACTCCTAAGGTATGAATGCATTGTAAATATATATAGGAGCTTGGAACATTTTATATTGGGTGTACTTTGTTTTTAAAAACTGTTGTTTATTTTCAGAAAATTTTTCATTAAAACTTTAAAATAAAGTATATAAAGTTTCTGGGCTAAAACTAAAATTTTCTACTTTCTAGAAGTTCGTTCGAATTGTCGTTCGAACGAGTTTGTCGTTCAAACAATAATGTCGTTCGAATGAGTTTGCCAACGAGTTCCCATATTGGCCACTGGAATGTCGTTCGAAGTGTCGTTCGAACGAGAATCATGTTCCAACGAGATTTATAACGAGTTCACACTGGACTTCGTTAGAAAGCTCATTCGAACGAGACTTCATTCGAACGAAAATCTCGTTCGAACGAGATTTGGCGGGAACAGTTATTTGGCAGTTTTGAGCAGTTTTTCCCATGTTTCCCACTTCTTTTCCCACTAACTTTTTACCTGAATATATAAGTGCGGGAACCAAGTTTTTCAACTTAACTTTTTCACTATCCTCCATCTCCTAGAGAGAGTTTTGAGAGTTCAATCTTCCAAGAAAAAGTTCATGTTAATGAGTGCCTATTTTTCAAGAAAAAATAATTAAACACTCTTGTTTACACCCAAAGTTTATTTATCCAAGTTCCTATATATATATATATATATATATATATATATATATATATATATACTTTGCTTGGAGTTTGGCACCGGCTTGATCTCTACCATTTGAAGAGAAGTATGGGTTTACTTCTAAATCCCACAAAAAAGAAGAAGGTGTTTTTGCTGCAGCATTCTCATATGGTGAAAGGCATCATATGTCGTTCACGGTTGCTTTCTAGTTCCTCATTGGTGAATTCTAAGGTTCCGGTGGAGTCCGGGATTGTTAACTAAGCAAAGGTCGGTATAAGAAGGAGCATCGGGGCTTGAAAGGAGTCGAGTCGTGTGTCGTAATTCTTTCGTGTCTTGTACTTGTAAAATACCATACTTAATGGACTTATGGCTAGGGCCGTCTGAGGTTATTTCCCGTTTATTGGTTTTTCCTTGTACATCGCGGCGTAGTGATTTATTGTTTATTTTATCTTTTGCAAAATCACCTAGAACGCATGCTTAGGTAATTCAAGATAAAATTTGGTTTTAATCACTACTTAATTAAATGGGTGCAAATTTAATTTGGGTAATGTTTATGTTAATTTAATCCTAGTCGTTGCTTCATATATTAAAATTGGTTTGGCCTAATTTGGCAATATTAAAAATATGACTTAGGCAAATTTCTAGGACTTGGGTTAAATTTAGTTGGTTTAAGTGAAATTAACATAAGTGTGGATTTAATCTTATTTCACTTGGTTTAATTTTAAGTTATAAAGAAATTGAAATTTGGTGTGTTTGTTGTTCAATTAAACCATCATCTGTCTCTTCCGCCTTTTCAATTATTTACTACAAGATTGACATTTCGTCTTTCGGTGTTATATTATAAAAATAATATGAATCATATTTCCTCCATCTCGTCTAAAGGGTGAGTGGTTCTATCCCATTCAAGATCGCATATTTCTATAATATACTTAGCAACTCATGCACATTGTTCAAATTTGAGGAAAATTCGACGGCATATCCCCATAGTTCTCCAAGTACACGACATAGATTCGTAAGTGTAAGTATTATTTTAATTTTTCAATTGAAATAACACTAACACTGCATCATCTAGTATGTACCCCAAGAACATTAAGAGACGGCAACGGAAGTTCCCCAAAAAGTAACAAGTTTAAGCATCTAAGAATATTATTATACAAAAACTTTGATGTCCCAATCTGTCAAAACGGAACAATTCGCAAGATCTCACTACAGGGGTAATGCCTTTCGAACGGGTCTAAGGTCTATTGAATGCGTACACATAAGAACTATAAGGATAGTATCTATGGTCACTATATGTAATTTAAATCAATTATAAATTATCATGGTAAGTATGTTTCATTGATTAAGTTGTAATGTTGATAGTGATGATTCATATATAGTTATGTTTCATTTCACATTATTAATTATTTATCAATAATCTTTTAAAATTTATAGTATGTTTCATTTTTGTCTCATTCGGTAGAATCAGAACCCTAAATATTAAAAATGCCTAGGGCCAACCAACTCAATGGCTATCTAATTGTTCAAATCCACCAGTTAACAACAATTCAAGAATTCCAAACAATAATGAGAAATATTAAAAGTGCCTAAGGCCAACCAACTCAATGGTCATCCAAATGTTCAAATCCACTAATCAATGACAATTCTAGAATCCTAAACAACAATCCAAATAATAATGCGAAATATTAGAAATGCCTAGGGCCAACCAACTCAATGGACATCTAAATGTACAAATCCACCAATCAACAACAATTCAAGAATCTCAATAAATAATAAGGCAACATCACTTTTGAATTAGCATAATAAATAATAAGGTGACATCATTTTTAAGCTAGCACAACAAATGAATAATAAATTAACATAATAAATTACAAAAATTAAATAAGTGTATGTGTTTTTATGTGTGTTTGAAATTATTTTTAAGGTTTCAAATTAATTAGGGCTTTCATTTGAAATCATTTTAGGTTTTTCATTTTAGGGTGTATATGTGTGTGTGATGTGTGGTTTGTGATTTTTTTAGGATTTTTAAATTAATTAGGGTTTTCATTTGAAATCATTTAGGGTTTTCATTCTAGAGTGTATGTGTGGTGTGGTATGTGTTTTTATGTGTTTGTGTATTTTTCTGTGGTGCGTGTAATACCCTGTACCAAAAATTTGATTAAATTTTATATATAAAGTGTGATGGAGTGATGGAGAAGATAGCCATAGAAGGATTGCGAGAACACAAAATCACACGTGCTAATAGGCAAGGATGATCCGAACAAACAAACATTCCATTTTTTATCTTTCTCAAATGTTTAAAGATTGAAACTATAAACAAGTTAAACCAATTAATCTTTGCACCATTTTAAAACCTTTTGTTGAGAAAACCTGATTTATCCAATTTTATCTTTTCAACCTAAAACATACATTTAGGGGATAAGAAAATAAAATATATAAATCATACATAACATGCCGATATACGAGGGAAACCACAAATGGAAAAACTGCGAACGACCCCGCCAAACAGATCATTATGATATAAAATTACAAAAGTTGACAGTAGACTTACTCAACGACTCGATCCCCACAAGGGTTGATTCCCTTCAATCTTCGACCGCTCCTCCACAGTGCAACACACGATTCTACCCATGCAAGCTTCCATAACGCACTAGTTCACACACGTCTTGGTATACACCGATGAGGCTCAAAAACCATCTACGAATTAGGATACGGAATCCACCAGTTTCTTCACCGCAACAACACAAACATCGAGTCCACCGCATGTAAACAACAAGTACAGAATCCACCGCATAAAACAAGTTATCTTTAGATGTAAGAATCAGACCTTGGAGCCCAAACTAACGATATCAAAATATATGAATACGAAGAACTTAAATGTTTAAATTCAAAGGCTGAAACAAGGGTTTTGGAACTTTGGTAAATAGATAGGAAAAAAAAAATTACCAAAAGTTTTTAAAAAATCTGAATCTAGCACATCTTAAATAGTAAAAACATGAATTTGTAGGCGAAGATCTCGTTCAAACGAAAACACAAGGTCGTTCAAACAATATCAGCTTTTCGTTCTTACGAAACTACATGTCGTTCAAATGAAACAACTTTCTCGTTCGATCATCCTTTTAGCGAGCTTCTGACGAGTTATGCAATCCTTGATAGAGCATTCTCATTCGATGGTCGTTATATGGTCATTCTAACGAGATTATAATTTCGTCTAACGAGATCAAAAGTCTTTCAAATGAAAACTCAATTACGTTCAAATGAGTTCAACTATCGTTCTAACGAGATTAAAACCAAAAAATATTTTCCTTAAGACAACATTTAAAAATAGTTGCAAACGATTTTGAGTTAAAAAACAAACACCCTTAAAAATATACAAGGACCCATATACAATATGGATTCATAACTGTGAGGTCCTCGATAAACGTGAAGATAAACTTAGCACGATAATCTCAACAAGATGTATCCATATTTTGAAACTTACATCTTCGTCAAACATGTCATTTGCTTATGGGATCAATGACACAAAGCCTAACCAATGACTTAAATGTTTTTTCTAGAATTAAACCAATTATATACAAATTGACTCGATTGGAAATTTGTCCTTACACCCACTCGCTATAGGTGTGCACAACATCTTCAGTGAAATTCGGGGAAGTGGAGAACTAAAATGGCCAAGTAATTGAAGGCCTTACCTAATCGAAGAGATAAGGACAAACACTGCGAGTTCCCTAAAGATCATAACCACAAAACTGATAATTACCTTGCTCTAAAGAACAAGATTTAAAATCTCATCAACGGGTCAAACTGATGAAGTTTAATGATATAGGTGCCATATTAGATAGGCATTGTAATACCCCGTACTTTTGACTATAATTATTTTTGGGATTAATTAATTAAATAGCGTATTAATTGGAAATTAATCCGGGTTATAAATACTAATGAGATGCGTATTAGTATTTGATTATGTGCATATATGATTATATATGTACTTGGTATTATAAAATTTGTCGTGGGATTTATATACGGCATTTTAGAAATTTTGTTGAGACGTGTGGGACCGCCGCGTCACGGTATATTATTTTGTTAATAAAAGTGAATTTAAAATCTATAATCCGTATGGTCGTTTTGAGTGCGCCAACGCGTCCGGAAGGGTCGAGATAGTCAGAAAACACTAGCCGGGGGTATAGTTTGGGTCCCGGGGTATTTTTAGGCCATACCGGTAACTTAAAGGGTATTTTAGTAATTTGGTATTTTTGGGTAATTAAAAGTGACGAAAATGAAGAGTTGTAATCTGATAAGGAATTGACCCAACCAACCCTTTATTAACCCCATAAGCTACGTAGGTTATCATTTAGTCTTCCAACTCTCCCAAAGGAAACCCTAGCCACCATAGCCACCTTTGGAAGAAGAAAGCTTGGAGAAGGAAAGAGAGAGAGGAATTCTGCAGAGATTCTTCACCAAATCAACACCAAATCCGAAATCAAACCAAGGCAAGTGATTTATTCCATTTAAATTTCAGAGAATGCTTCTTCCATGTTAGATTATTCAAAAATTTTGTATGTTCTTTGAAGATAATGAAAAACCCATAAGATTGGAGTTATTAGTTTAAATTTTGGGATATAGGTTGCATGTAGAATGTTACTGGACGATTATATTAAGAGAAAACACTGCTTTTTGTGATATCAAATACGGATTTAAGATGAAGTTATGAATGTTCTTGAGATAAAATCTGGAAACTAGGTTTTTGATGAAGATTGATCCATATGTAGCCTATAGTTGTTGAAATATTGGTTTGTGGACGTTAGTAATATTGTAGGATTGTTATATGACATTAATATAACGTTATATCTGAGAATCATACGTTAGAAATAAGTTTTGGGACGTTTACAAATCTGCAGAACGAAGCAGTCCGTAGCCATACCTGTTCGATCGATCGATCGACATTCATAAGTCGATCGATCGACTAGATCGATCGATCGATATTCATAGGTCGATCGATCGACTTCTCCAGAATGAGTAAAATTTTCCTTAATTTGATTCTAAATGGTGGAAACTCTCGGAGAATATGTTTGGAGAACTTATGAATACCCTCAACCTTAAGGAGACCAGTAGGAGTGATTATTATAGTGGACTTTAATTAGAATACAATTCGAGGAATTATTCTAGATTATTGAAATTCGTGAAGCGAGATAACATTTAGGTTAATAGTGTAAAATTGTGTAATTCGATGAAATAAGGTTTAGAGCAGAAGTAAAGACCTTAGGAATAAAGATGTTATATTTGGGAATAATCGGAACCTAATAGTCTATTTAAGATAGGTTTTAAGGATAAGGGACTACGGCGTGAGACGTGTCGGCAATTTAACCTTATATTAACGGGAGACTTGAAATATATAAGTTTGGAATAATGGTATAATGATGTAGAAAATACCTTATTAATATGGTAATATCTAAGATGTGTGAATGCTTAGTATATAGTTTATGTGTATGACATACCTACCATACTTGCTATCACGGGAGGTTTGCGTTCGCTTAGGACCCTCTAATCCTTGTGTGCCTACGGGGGGGATTTAGACTGGTACCTTGATGAACATAGATCATAGAAGGACTTATTGTGATATTAATAAGTCTGCATGATCATGGGAGCGTAGGTATGTGCGTGACCCATGTGATGGTGACTATGTTCGCCTCCACAATTTGTGATTTGTGTTATCTGAACTATTCCTGAGAGATTCGGAATATGTGATCCTTATGTACGTGATGTACCGGGATGGATAGCAGAGTATGTGTGCACCATAGCTTAGATTGCGGGGTGCTTGTATCGTATATTTATGATGTGAATAATATACATTAAATTAATGGAAATCCTCATGTTAATGTTATAAAAATATTACGGTATTGTTTCGAGTTATATAATGAGTTAGCTGATAGTTATATCTATGGCATAGTTAGTAACTGAATTTACGTTAAACCTCTATTAAATTACGAGCGTTGTTATGTTAAATTAACCGAGTAAAATGGGTAGAACTTTTGGTAGTCTAGCTAGTTACGTTGTCACTTAGCTAGTGGAAAAGGGTAGTTATAGATGGGTACTTACGTTAGGAGTGCACAGTTAGTCGAGAGGTGAGAATTTAATGTGAGTGCACGTCCTAACATGTACTTTGCATTTAATGTTTTAAATGTTTTTAAAGCACTTGCAGGTTTTTAAAATGATTTCCACTTTCGGGCTCTGACCCATTTGCTTTCAAATATATTTTCTTGTAAAACCATTTTAGGTGCCCAGCCACAAGGACACCAAGCATAGGATTCTCATTCAGGTGACGAGCTGTAGCTGTTTGTGGAAGCTACAGGGATTTGCTTTTAGACGCCTCTCTCATTTGGATTCCAGTCTCAGCATCTATCAGTTGTAGGGCATGTTGCCCAATTCTATTAGACATTTTTACATTTCAGTTTTCAGACTCTAGCATGTATTGCTCAGTATTCAGTTTTAGTTATTTATTTCAGTTTACTTATCAGTTGTGGGATTTGTATTGAGGAGTTTTTCCTCCAGAGTTTATTTACATTTTGTGATGGTTATTCCTTTTACTTCAGTATGGTGAATGGTGTTATTTAGTTATTCATTACTCTTGTTGCATGTTAATCAGATTTAATAAAATTTGGCACTTACTTTTTAAATACTAGGTGGTTAGTAATAATAAAACGTTTTCGACAGTGATGCTATTAACTGAGCCAACTTGGCATTTTGAATTAATTTTATAAAGGAGTAGATACCCGGTGTTTAATTAGTCGGGGTGTCACAGGTGGTATCAGATCATCAGGTTCTAGTGTCCTTTAGGATCTGTACGGCTATTATGTTTCCGCTGAGCTTTCTTTGATATAGAGCCCTAAATATTATGAATGTTGTATTCATCTCTGTACTTTGGGAATTCGTACTTCTGCGATTTGTTTATTTGAATGATGAACTCATCCAAATTTACTTAAATTTTCAGATGGGTCGTCATGGAGAATTGGCTAAAACGGTTAGGGGAACCAGCGAGCAAGATCGAGTCACACCTCCGGTATCACCAGAGAGAATGTCAACCTCCGAGTTAGCAGGTATCGTGGCACAAGCAGTCACCACTGCAGTTTTACAATACCAAGAACGCAACATACGACTTAGAGGAGGCAAAAGACCTAGAGAGGTTAGCCATATACAAGTGACTAAAGCTGAAAAATGTGCGAAGACCCCGAAATTGCGACAACAAACTACCCAAGACCGAGTCAGTTCTGGCCAACAACGTGGTGAAAAGAAGCAGTTTCGAAAGAGGAATAAAGTCTCGAGTAACTTCAAGGGCCTATGTTTTGTGTGTGGCAAGTATGGCCATAAACGCCAAGATTTTCCGGATAAGGGCAAGGCCCCACAGCAGCAGCAGCTGGGTACCCGTAATGATCCACCGGGGCCACTGTTTACAATCGCTCTCCCAGCACCAGCTCAGGTACTAGCCCTACCAACCTTTCCAGTAGCTCCAGTACAACAGGGGCAGAATGGTCAACAACGGTTTCAACAAAGTCAGCAATGCCAGGGCAGAAATGATAACGCTCACCGAGGCCGTGGTCATCATGGGCAGCGAGGAGGAAACTTCCAAGGGAAGTGTTTCAAATGTGATAAGATTGGCCACAAACGTCAGGATTGTCCTGATAAGAGCAGAATACCCCCGCAGCAGCAGCAGGGTGCCCGACATGAGCCGCAGAAGCTGCCTTTCCCACCTGCTCTTCCAACTTCAGCCCAGGTGACAGAATTACCAGCTATTCCATCTTTTCCAGTGCAGCAAGGACAATTACAGTATGGACGTGTCTATGACGTCCACCAGGCAGCAGTTCCACAGGCACCGCCCGCGATCGAGGGTACGTTTCCTATCCATGGTACTATGGGTCGGGTATTGTTTGATACGGGTGCTACACATTGTTTTATTGCTACACACTTCGCGAAAGCTTTAGGATTATTAGCTACGGCAGAGAGCACAGTGACGTGTGTCGACTCACCATTAGGGAGTGGGTCACTTATTTTCTTTATATGCCGGGGAGTGGGGGTAGAGGTTGGTGGTTTGGTATTGCCTGCGGACATGTTAGTGTTAGACATGCATGTTCACGATGTGATCATCGGTATGGACTGGCTCGTATCATATAGGGCCATGATTGATTGTTTCAGCGGGAGCATTGTTTTTGCCATTCCGGGGCAAGAGATGTTTATAGTGGCGATGCCTCGCCCAGAGGGAGGATCGACCACTCATCTGTATTACATAGAGGAGGATACCTCTAAGGAGGTTATGATTCCTTTGGATTCGATCCCGGTTGTCAGGGAGTATTCAGATGTGTTTCAGGAGATACCAGGCTTACCACCCAGTCGAGAGATAGACTTCGTTATTGATTTGCTACCGGGTACGAGACCTATAGCACGTGCACCGTACCGTATGGCTCCAGCTGAGATGCGAGAGCTACGGGATCAGATAGAGCAGCTGTTAGGGCAAGGCTTTATTCGTAGGAGTACCTCACCTTGGGGCGCTCCAGTTTTGTTTGTTAAGAAGAGGGACGGTTCACTGAGATTGTGTGTGGACTACCGAGAGTTGAATAAGGTCACGATACGGAATAAGTATCCGTTGCCTCGAATCGATGACTTATTCGACCAGCTGAGAGGAGCTTCTTTCTTCTCAAAGATTGATTTGAGGTCGGGATACCATCAGTTGCGTATCAGGGAGGAGGATGTCTCGAAGACTGCGTTCTTGTCGAGATATGGTTCTTATGAGTTTCGGGTTATGCCTTTCGGCTTGACCAACGCTCCAGCTGTGTTTATGGACTTGATGAACAGGGTGTTCAGAGATTTCCTAGATCAGTTTGTCATTGTCTTCATTTATGACATTCTGGTTTACTCTCAGACAGAGGAGGAGCACGCCGAGCATTTGAGGCAAGTTTTGGAGACACTTCGTCAGAACGAGCTGTATGCAAAATATGAGAAGTGCGGGTTTTGGCTGAAGGAGGTCCAGTTCTTGGGTCACATTATTTCCGACCAGGGAATATCAGTTGATCCAGGGAAGGTGTCAGCGGTGAGGGAGTGGGGACAGCCCACGACACCAACAGAGATTCGTAGTTTCTTGGGCTTAGCAGGATACTACAGGAGGTTTATTCGGGGTTTCTCGGAGATAGCAGGTCCTTTGACCCATCTTACTCGTAAGGGTGTGCCATATATCTGGAGTGATGCCTGTCAGTTGGCATTCGATGAATTGAAGGACAAATTGACCTCAGCACCTGTGTTAGCATTGCCGAGACCGGGAGTTGAGTATTTGGTTTACACCGATGCGTCTTTGCAAGGGCTTGGAGGTGTTTTGCAGCAGGAGAGACAGGCCATAGCTTATGCTTCCCGTAAGCTTAAGCCTCATGAGAAAAATTACCCCACACATGATTTGGAGTTGGCGGCAGTGGTATTTGCCTTACGGATTTGGAGGCACTATCTTTTGGGGGAGAAGTTTCAGCTGTTCACGGACCACAAGTCCCTACAGTATCTGTTCACGCAGAAGGAGTTGAACATGCGGCAGCGTAGGTGGCTTGAGTTTGTGAAGGACTACCAGTTCGACATCCAGTACCACCCGGGTAAGGCTAACGTGGTAGCAGACGCGTTGAGCCGCAGGCCAGCAGATGAGGTGGCAGAGGTGTGGAAGGCTAAGTGGAAGGAATTGGGACACCAGGATGCAGTGGCCCGATCTTTCATGTCTGTGATGACCGTTACACCGCAGATTGTCACGAAGGTAGTACGGGCACAGGCCGATGACTCGTTCTGTCAGGAGCAGATAGTTCGATTACTTGAAGAGGGAGCCGAGTCCTATACCGTTAGCTCAGACGGGGGATTGCGCTTCAATGGGAGGTTGGTAGTTCCGGAAGGGGAAGAATTGCGGCACGATGTTATGGCTGAGTCGCACGGCTCACGGTTCGCGGTACATCCCCGGAGGGGACAAAATGTACCAAGACATGAGACGGCAATATTGGTGGAGCGGTATGAAGGGAGATATCGCTGAGTTTGTCTCGAAATGCGCCACTTGTCAGCTTGTAAAAGTGGATCATCAGAGACCAGCAGGATTGCTACAGCCGTTGGAGGTTCCGGTGTGGATGTGGGAGAGCATATCCATGGATTTTGTCACGGGGTTGCCTACGTCGCAGAGGGGTCACGACCCCGTTTGGGTAATTGTGGACAGGTTGTCCAAGGTCGCTCACTTCTTACCCGTAAGGACTGACTACACTACGGGACAGTATGCTCAGCTCTTCATTTCAGAGATTGTGAGACTTCACGGTGTGCCCCTGAATATCGTGTCTGACAGAGACAAGATATTTGTTTCGAGGTTTTGGGAGAGTTTCCAGGAGGCCATGGGCACGGAATTGCGGTTGAGTACGGCTTATCACCCGCAGACCGATGGGCAGACAGAGCACACCAACCAGATGTTGGAGGACATGCTATGCATGTGCATTATTGACTTCGGGGGTGGATGGGAGCAGTACCTTCCACTGGTGGAGTTTGCTTACAACAACTCCTATCAATTCACGATTAGCATGGCTCCGTTCGAGGCATTGTACGGTAGGCCTTGTCGTTCCCCAGCATGTTGGTTGGAGGTGGGGGACAACAAACTACTTGGGCCGGAAGTGATTCAGGATACTTCGGCAAGGATTGAGTTGATTCGGAGTCGCATTCGGGTAGCTCAAGACAGGCAGAAGAGTTATGCTGATGCGAAGAGATTTTACAGGGAGTTCCAAGTGGGGGACCAGGATTTGCTCAGGGTATCTCCGATGAAGGGGATTATGCGATTCGGGAAGACGGGGAAGTTGGCACCGAGGTATGTGGGGCCGTTTCCTATTATTGAGCGGATAGGACCGGTTGCATATAGACTTGGACTACCGGAGCACTTGCATCGGATTCACAACGTGTTTCATATTTCCTCGCTGAGGAAATACCTTAGGGACAACTTGGCTCATTCTCACATTGCTGTGGAGGACATCGATCTTCAGCCGGATAGCTCTTACGAGGAGGGGCCAATTGCTATTTTGGACCGAAGCGAGAGGAAACTGCGGTCAAAGATAGTCCCGTTAGTGCGTGTTCAGTGGCGACATCACAATGTCGAGGAGTCCACATGGGAGCGCGAGGATGAGATGCGCGAACGTTATCCAGAGCTGTTTTTAGCAGGTACTTTCTAGTTTCGAATTTCGGGACGAAATTCAGTTATTAGGGGGGAAGTATGTAATACCCCGTACTTTTGACTATAATTATTTTTGGGATTAATTAATTAAATAGCGTATTAATTGGAAATTAATCCGGGTTATAAATACTAATGAGATGCGTATTAGTATTTGATTATGTGCATATATGATTATATATGTACTTGGTATTATAAAATTTGTCGTGGGATTTATATACGGCATTTTAGAAATTTTGTTGAGACGTGTGGGACCGCCGCGTCACGGTATATTATTTTGTTAATAAAAGTGAATTTAAAATCTATAATCCGTATGGTCGTTTTGAGTGCGCCAACGCGTCCGGAAGGGTCGAGATAGTCAGAAAACACTAGCCGGGGGTATAGTTTGGGTCCCGGGGTATTTTTAGGCCATACCGGTAACTTAAAGGGTATTTTAGTAATTTGGTATTTTTGGGTAATTAAAAGTGACGAAAATGAAGAGTTGTAATCTGATAAGGAATTGACCCAACCAACCCTTTATTAACCCCATAAGCTACGTAGGTTATCATTTAGTCTTCCAACTCTCCCAAAGGAAACCCTAGCCACCATAGCCACCTTTGGAAGAAGAAAGCTTGGAGAAGGAAAGAGAGAGAGGAATTCTGCAGAGATTCTTCACCAAATCAACACCAAATCCGAAATCAAACCAAGGCAAGTGATTTATTCCATTTAAATTTCAGAGAATGCTTCTTCCATGTTAGATTATTCAAAAATTTTGTATGTTCTTTGAAGATAATGAAAAACCCATAAGATTGGAGTTATTAGTTTAAATTTTGGGATATAGGTTGCATGTAGAATGTTACTGGACGATTATATTAAGAGAAAACACTGCTTTTTGTGATATCAAATACGGATTTAAGATGAAGTTATGAATGTTCTTGAGATAAAATCTGGAAACTAGGTTTTTGATGAAGATTGATCCATATGTAGCCTATAGTTGTTGAAATATTGGTTTGTGGACGTTAGTAATATTGTAGGATTGTTATATGACATTAATATAACGTTATATCTGAGAATCATACGTTAGAAATAAGTTTTGGGACGTTTACAAATCTGCAGAACGAAGCAGTCCGTAGCCATACCTGTTCGATCGATCGATCGACATTCATAAGTCGATCGATCGACTAGATCGATCGATCGATATTCATAGGTCGATCGATCGACTTCTCCAGAATGAGTAAAATTTTCCTTAATTTGATTCTAAATGGTGGAAACTCTCGGAGAATATGTTTGGAGAACTTATGAATACCCTCAACCTTAAGGAGACCAGTAGGAGTGATTATTATAGTGGACTTTAATTAGAATACAATTCGAGGAATTATTCTAGATTATTGAAATTCGTGAAGCGAGATAACATTTAGGTTAATAGTGTAAAATTGTGTAATTCGATGAAATAAGGTTTAGAGCAGAAGTAAAGACCTTAGGAATAAAGATGTTATATTTGGGAATAATCGGAACCTAATAGTCTATTTAAGATAGGTTTTAAGGATAAGGGACTACGGCGTGAGACGTGTCGGCAATTTAACCTTATATTAACGGGAGACTTGAAATATATAAGTTTGGAATAATGGTATAATGATGTAGAAAATACCTTATTAATATGGTAATATCTAAGATGTGTGAATGCTTAGTATATAGTTTATGTGTATGACATACCTACCATACTTGCTATCACGGGAGGTTTGCGTTCGCTTAGGACCCTCTAATCCTTGTGTGCCTACGGGGGGGATTTAGACTGGTACCTTGATGAACATAGATCATAGAAGGACTTATTGTGATATTAATAAGTCTGCATGATCATGGGAGCGTAGGTATGTGCGTGACCCATGTGATGGTGACTATGTTCGCCTCCACAATTTGTGATTTGTGTTATCTGAACTATTCCTGAGAGATTCGGAATATGTGATCCTTATGTACGTGATGTACCGGGATGGATAGCAGAGTATGTGTGCACCATAGCTTAGATTGCGGGGTGCTTGTATCGTATATTTATGATGTGAATAATATACATTAAATTAATGGAAATCCTCATGTTAATGTTATAAAAATATTACGGTATTGTTTCGAGTTATATAATGAGTTAGCTGATAGTTATATCTATGGCATAGTTAGTAACTGAATTTACGTTAAACCTCTATTAAATTACGAGCGTTGTTATGTTAAATTAACCGAGTAAAATGGGTAGAACTTTTGGTAGTCTAGCTAGTTACGTTGTCACTTAGCTAGTGGAAAAGGGTAGTTATAGATGGGTACTTACGTTAGGAGTGCACAGTTAGTCGAGAGGTGAGAATTTAATGTGAGTGCACGTCCTAACATGTACTTTGCATTTAATGTTTTAAATGTTTTTAAAGCACTTGCAGGTTTTTAAAATGATTTCCACTTTCGGGCTCTGACCCATTTGCTTTCAAATATATTTTCTTGTAAAACCATTTTAGGTGCCCAGCCACAAGGACACCAAGCATAGGATTCTCATTCAGGTGACGAGCTGTAGCTGTTTGTGGAAGCTACAGGGACTTGCTTTTAGACGCCTCTCTCATTTGGATTCCAGTCTCAGCATCTATCAGTTGTAGGGCATGTTGCCCAATTCTATTAGACATTTTTACATTTCAGTTTTCAGACTCTAGCATGTATTGCTCAGTATTCAGTTTTAGTTATTTATTTCAGTTTACTTATCAGTTGTGGGATTTGTATTGAGGAGTTTTTCCTCCAGAGTTTATTTACATTTTGTGATGGTTATTCCTTTTACTTCAGTATGGTGAATGGTGTTATTTAGTTATTCATTACTCTTGTTGCATGTTAATCAGATTTAATAAAATTTGGCACTTACTTTTTAAATACTAGGTGGTTAGTAATAATAAAACGTTTTCGACAGTGATGCTATTAACTGAGCCAACTTGGCATTTTGAATTAATTTTATAAAGGAGTAGCTACCCGGTGTTTAATTAGTCGGGGTGTCACAGGCATGATGAGAAAAAACCCAAACACCGAACATAGTCCCCTTTCAAGAATGTGGACGACAAGAAAAGGGGTAGAGATGGCAATTCAAAGGACGATCCAAATCTGCCCCAAAAGCCTAAGGATCTAGTTCATAAGGTTAATATAATCTCCTTTAGGTGTAACTTCATCACAGGAGGCAAACGCCAACGACAGAGATGCTCGACAGAAAGGAAAGCTTACCTCAATGAGGCGAAGGCTTGTGCTCATGCTAAAAAAATAAACTTGGTTGATGTTGTTAAAACTCGCCCCAGAAAGGTAAACAAAGATCGTCTTATCGTTAGATTTTTTAATGATGACTTTTCAAGAGTATTTTACCTGCATGATCATAATGATGATGCATGAGAGTCGGATAACAAGGATCCTGATCAAGAATCGTAGTTCAATCGATGTTCTATATTACAATTGCTTCAAGAATTTGAGTTTACTAGATTGGAAATTAGAGTTATATCATAGGCCTCTTATCAGTTTTTCGAAGGAAAAGGTGTTCTCCTTTGGAACGATTGTGCTTGAGGTTGTGGTAGGCATATGGCCAACTTGCCGAACTAAGATGTTACGTTTCTTCATCTTAAACGATAATGTCTATTCGACATAAAACATCATATTTGGAAAGGAAGGATTGAAGAAGTTTGAAGTTATTTTGTCCACTATTCACCAGTGTCTAAAATTCCTTGCAAGCTATAGGGTTGGCATCGAGAAAGGAAGTCAAGTGGAGACTCGCAAATGATACTATATATCGGTTGAGCAGGAAGAGAAGAAAAAAATAACCACTACTTAATAGATCAAGACATTTGATCCTCGAGATGAAGATAAGTTGGTCAAGGACGAAATTATTGAGGATATTGAGCTTATGATGTTGGTCAACCAGAAAAGATAGCCCAGATCGGCTCATCACTAAACCTAGCTCTTAAGAAAGAGTAAGTAGAATTCTTAAAGACGAGGAATAACATGTTTTCCTGGAGCCACGAGTACATTCCTGGGATAGATCTAAATTCCATTGTCACGATCTCAACATAATGAAGGACGCCAAGCTTACAAAGCAAAAACACAAAGTGTTCAGCTTGGGGAAGAACATGGCTATCTAAGAGGAGGTTAAAAAAAATTATAAAAGGAAGAATTCATTGAAGACATCAAGTACCCGGAATGGCTTTCAAATGTGGTTATAATCAGAAAGAAGAATGAAAACTAGCATATGTGCATCGATTTCATGGACCTCAACCAGGCTTGTCTAAAAGACCACTATCATTTGCCTAGGATTTACCATCTGGTCAATGCTATTGTCGGGCATGAGCTACTCAGCTTTATGGATGCTTATTCAGGGTATAACCAGATCAAGATGAAGCCAGAAGACATAGAGGAAAGTTCATTCATCACCGATCGGGGAACATACTGCTATAACGTAATGTTGTTTGGATTGAAGAATGTAGGGGTCGCCTTTCAGAGGCTGGCGAACAAAGTCATTCATGAATAGATCGGCAAAACTATGGAGGTATACATAGACGACATGCTGATAAATAGTAAAAAAATAATTAATCACATCAATGATCTCAACAGGAAATTTGATCAACTAAAAAAGTACTAAATAAAACTAAATCCGACCAAATACATTTTTGGAGTAAAGGAAGGTAAGCTCTTTGCCTTCATAGTCGATAAGAGGGGCATAAAGGTCAACCCAGCTAAGATCCAAACTTTAAATAACATGCAACCACCTATAATCAAGAAAGACATCCAAAGATTAATAGCACGAGTAGCCTCACTAAATCGATTCGTATCAAGAGTTATAGATAAATGCCTCTTGTTCTTCAAAATACTTAGAAAACATTTGATTGGATCGAGGAATGCGATAAAGCTTTTTGGGAGTTAAAAAGTACCTAGGGTCAGCACCACCACTATCGATGTAATACCTCGCGCCCCATTAAATTAATTAAATTATATATGCGGATTATATATTATGAGGAATAAAATTATAGTTAAAAAAAATTAGTGGATCGTGTATGAATTATAGAAATTTGGATTTTTAACTACATAGGCCTTCTTAAGGTTCAGGATATTTTATTGGGGTAAATGCACAATAAATCAAGAAAGAACATTTATGGACCGAACTCCCATTTTCATTACCACCTTCCAAATCAATAAAGAGGGATGTAGAAATATATATATATATATCAAGAAAGAACATTTATGGACTGAACTCCCATTCTCATTACCACCTTCCAAATCAATAAAGAAATATATATATATTTCTACATCCCTCTTTATTGATTTGGAAGGTGGTAATGAGAATGGGAGTTCAGTCCATAAATGTTCTTTCTTGATATATATATATATATATATATATATATATATATATATATATATATATATATATATATATAAGGTGGAAGACGAACTTGAATCATATCCTCTAATTAAGCTATTTACCCACGTATCAATCCAAAGGAATATTTGTATGTATATTTAAGGAACAAGCTGTAAAGAAAGGAATGAAACTTTGTCCCTGATGTTGTTCAAGCGACAACCACGTCACTCAAACGTCGACCACACTCGTTCGAGCGACGGCCCAAGGTAAGTTAAGTAGTGGTGAGCCAACGTCCCCTTGTTCATGGCTCTATTTTCTTAGTCAGTTGGGGCATGACAAATGTAGAACAATTGTATTAACTTGTGGGTCATGGGTTTTATGTTTGTCATTAGAGAGAGAGAGAGAGAGAGAGAAAGAGGCATGATTTAAACCTCAACCTCACAACTTTACGTTGTCTCAGTAAGGGATGTAGGATTACATGCGTTATTGACTGGAGATCCAATCTTACCTGATATGGGGGGATTTTTATGGAGTTATGAGGTTTCTAGTTTTGGGTGGTATCTCACCTTTTCGAAATATAAGAGGAGGGTTTGTGAGTAGCGAAACCCAGACAATATTATCTTAATCTCTCAAACACCCACTGCCTTCCCTTCCCTTTCCTTACTCTGTCGACCACCATAAAATACTCAATTCCTCCATTTGTTAGAACTACGAAATATGTAGGTAGTTACTGGAGTGTTTACGATATGTATATGTTGTTGTTTGGAGTTTTAATGAGTGTTTGAAGAGATATTATTAGAAGGAGAAGAACACATTATTGGGGATATTTTGAAGAGGGCTTTAATGGAGGTTTCTTCGAGACAAATTTGGTGGTGCTAAACAACCCCTGTAAGGCCACCTCAGGAGGTGGGGGGTTGTCATCTTCATTGATTCTTCCATGCCTTACACTAATTTGGACTTCATTGATGTGGGATAATCTACTCTCTATATCTAAGACTTCATTTGATGTATTTTGTAGTTTTATTCTTATTAAATATTAAGAGCAGGGTTATTATCATGAAATGATGATATGTTTCCTAGTAAGGCTGTTAATGGACATTTTTATGGAGTAAAAATGTAAGAAAATATTGTTTGTGTATATTTTCCAATAAATCTAAAAATGGACATTTTTATGGAGTAAAAATGTAAGAAAATGTTGTTTATGCATATTTCCTAATAAATCTAAAAATTGACATTTTTGTGGAATAAAAATGTGTAAGAATTGTTTGTGTATATTTTCTATTAAATTTGAAAATGGACATTTTTATGGAGTAAAAATGTAAGAAAATATTGTTTGTGTATACTTTCCGATAAATATGAATATGGACATTTTTATGGAGTAAAAATGTAAGAAAATGTTGTTTATGCATAATTCCTAATAAATCTAAAAATGGACATTTTGGGGGAATAAAAATGTGTATGAAATTATTTGTGTATATTTTCTATGAAATTTGAAAATGGACATTTTTATGGAGTAAAAATGTAAGAAAATATTGTTTGTGTATATTTTCTAATAAATTTGAAAATGGACATTTTTTATTGAATAGAAATGTAAGAAATATCATGTTGGTGTGCTCCTAGTGAAAAAGAAATAACAAACATTTCTATGAAATAAAAATGTAAGAACGCGTTATTTGTGTGTATTTTAAAAAAGGAAATAATGGACATTTTTATAAAATAAAAATGTGGAATGATGTTAATGTTGTCAAAATATTTATAAAATAAATATTTTTAAGTTCCTTGCAAAACGAAAATTTGGGAGCTTAAATGTAACGGGTGTTATTTTGTGTGTTAAAGTAACACGTGTGAAAGTTGAGAAAAAGTGTGATATTAAATAAGTGTTAAAATGGATAAAGTGTTTTAAATATTAAGTTGGAAATTAAGTAACCATTTTGAGAAAAATACACTTGTTAAAGGATTAAATTGCAAGTTTGGCAAATAAAGGGTAAATTGGTAATTTACTTAAAGTGAAACATTTGTATGGAATAAAAATGTTAAATAATGTCTTTACACTAATGTGTATGTGAAAATGAATTAATTCCAAAGCATGAATGAATTTAGTAGAGATCACGTGTATGAATAAGGGACTTTAAGAAGAAAAGAAACAATTTTCCAAGTGTTAATGGAAAAATGGACGGTTAAGTTCGAGTTTTGACTTCGGCCGAGTAAAAGTAAAGAAATGGAATAACGTGGACATCTGTAAAATGTTAAACACATGAAAGGGACTCAGATGACACGGGGATAAAGAAATAAGGGCCCGGAGCCCTTAGGTGAAAAGTCCTAAATCACTGGCCAGAGCATATGGTGCGCATAGCCGTCGGTGTGGAGCTCGTGTAAGTATGCGATAAAAAGAAAGATTTCGATAAAAGATAAAAGAAAAAGGAACATGTCGGGAAAATGGGTTGTATGGTAAATGTGTTGAAACGACCTAACTTGAATGAATGTAATAATGTTCCGACATTTATTAATGTCCATAAGTTACAATTAAGGGTAAACTGAAATGGGTAAATGGTGGTCAAGTAACCTAAGTTGTTAAGCCCACAATTGTCATAAGTATATATGAAAGGTTTTCAAATGATAAACAAGTATTTTCTAACACGGTGTATGCGTGGGTTGAAATGGTACTTTTCAATAAAAATACTAAAGTATATTCAAACGGACAAAAAAATGGGTGATTTAGGTAAACAAATTATTTGGGTAAATCAAGTGTAGTCGCGTTAAGTGTGGAACCAGGTGTGTTAAACAAACTGAGAAATACTAAGTTTGAATAACGGAAGTCTTTTCAAGATTAAGGCAAATTAATTAGATGAGTAAAGTTTTGAAGTAAAACGGTTAATGCATTTGGACATGTATTTCAAAGGTATATCTATATACATGTAGGTACATATGTATTTTTGCATGCATGTGATTGTAGCGTGTGAGTATTCTTTGTTGTCGTTCATTACTATGCTGCTTGTATATCCCACTGGGCATAGGTTCACACCCTCGCTTTGTTACGACAAGTTGGTGCAATTGCATATTTTGAGGGCGTTATCCAGGTAAGTGTACTTTATTTAATTACATTAATATCTCTGCTTACTTGGACTTTTCGGTGCTCCCCATGGGTCCCACACGTAATTTATCTTGAAACTGGAATCGTATGCTAAATAAATAAAATGTTGATTAAAATAAAACTAGACTAACTCCATTATATAGGTTGTTTCATTGCACTTCACACCTAAAATCCGATTCGGATCAGGTTGACTCGCTGTGAATCCATAAATCCGGGTCGGGTCGTTACAAACGAGGACAATCCTAGGTGAAGACATTTATTTATACTTAGCGGTGTCAGAATCTGCAGTCAACTCGGCATTAGCCCGACAAAAAGATTGAATATAAAATCCCATCGAACTTTGGAGCTGAAATCTAGTACTCTAGACTAGAGAATTAGCGTTGGCTCTGATTGAAGCTTCTCAAAGAATGAAACCTTACTTTTAAGCTCGTGCACCTGGTATACATAGGCCTTCCTCTGTGTCAATCCGTTTATAAATCAGAGAAATCAGGGAGATTAATGGCTTGGGTTATGGAACTTGGAGAATACGGTATCACGTATGAGTCTCGAACAATAATCAAGGTCACGTTATAGCAGATTTCGTAGAAAAATTTACATACGAAGAGAAATGGCCGAGCAGACTTCTTCGAAAGAGAGCTTAATAAAAAAAAGGGTCGAGCAGACTTCTTCAAAAGAGAGCTTAATAATAAGAACAACTGAGCATACTTCTTCGGAAGATATATCAACAATAAAAATAGTCGAGCAAACTTTTATGGAAGATAACTCAATAATAAGAACATCCGAGTAGACTTCTTTGAAAGAGAACTTAATAGCAAAATCAGCTAATCAGAGCGGGGACAGAGTGAAGATGTCGATTCGACAAGGTGTAAGAGCCTGCGAGGTGGGGCAAATGAAAAAAATATTTAAGAACGGAGTTTTAATCAAGAAGATTTTGAAGAAGAACCCCCTGTGTGGCAGTTATTTGTAGACGATTCATCATGTGCTAATGGCAGCGGAACTGGTTTGATCATCAATATACCCGATGGTATAGATGTTGAGTATGCCCTCACACTCAATTTTAAGGACTCCAATAGTGAGGAAGAATATGAAGCACTCATAGTTTGCTTGAGATTGGCATTATAATTAAGTGTCAAGAAATTAACTGCACACAACGACTCTCAACTGGTTGTAAATGAAATCCTCAAAATTTTTAAGGCCAGAGAATAATCGATGGTAAAACACTTGGCAATGGTAAATAGATTACTACTAAGCTTCTCTCTTATACACATAATTATAATACTAAGGGCTAAAAGTTCTTGAGAAGATACACTCGCTCGTCTAGCATCAGTAATAAGAGCCGAACAAAGGAAAATAGTGGGACCATTATGGATGGATCCCATCTGCGTGTACTTGGAGACCGGTACCATACTTGTAGACCCAAAGGAAGCAAGGAGGGTACATTACAAAGCAGTAAGGTATGTGGATGAAGGAGGAATCCTATTTAAGAGAGGATTCATTACGTCAGTAATCAGATGCATCCATCCCACTAAGGTTAGTGACCTTAATAAAATAAATACATGAACAGTCGTGTGGATCCCATTCAGCAGGACGATCATTTGTGAAGCGGGTCGTCACTCAAGGATATTATTAGCCCATTATGAAATAGGATTGTAAAAGCTATGCAAGGAAGTGTGACAAGTATCATAAGTACGTCGTGATTCATAAGTGTCCAGGAGCCTTATTGGCACCGATCAAATCTTTATGGCCATTGTCCACATGGGGGATTGATCTGGCCGACCCTCTTCCTAAGTCAAAGGGCAGGTTCATATATTTGGTTATAACACTGGATTACTTCACTAAGTGGGTGGAGTCCGAGCCCCTAGTCGAGATGCCGTATGAAAAAGTCTTATACTTTATATGAACATTATTTTACATTATGTAATGTCGTATGCCTTCACCACGAATCATGGTACTCAGTTTAACGATAAAAAAATTAAAGATTATTGTATACATTCGAATATCCAAAAACTAAACTCAACACGTGGTCACCCACAGTGCAATGAACAGACATGGGTGACAAATAATACTCTGTTAAACGATATGAAGAAAAGGCTAGATGAAGCCAAGGAAAATTGGATCAATAAGTTGTAAAGCGCGCTTTGGACATATAGGATAACACCAAGAATAACAACGGGTGAGACCATTCATGTCGACGTTTGATACTAAAGTAGTGGTACCCACTGAGATCAGCTTGCTCAGCCATCGATTACTCAACTTTAATTCACCAAGGAGTGATTTGATGAGAAAACTCGATCTGGATCTTATAGAAGAAGTCATGGAAATCGCGACACTATGAGTGGCAGCCTACAAGCAAAGGACTGCTTGATTTTTCAATAAAATGGTCAAATGAGCACTTTAAAGGTAGGAGATTATGTGCTCTAGAAGGTTATCTAGAAATGGAATAAGCTGGAACCAAATTATCATGGCCTGTATAGAGTGTTTGCTGTCATACGATCCGAAACTTATAAAATCAAAACTTTGGAAGGCGTGCAGTTTAAGAACCCGTGGAACGCTGATAACTTGAGGAAGTATTACTAGTAAGAAGTATATTACAGATCGAAAGTCCAAAAAAAGGCAAAAAACCTTTTATCTCTTTGTAATACTTTTTCAAGAATGAATGAGAATCAGAGTTTCATCTTCTATATATGTTGTCTATTAAAACTCTTTAACACTATTTAATTTGTTTCCATTGCTGTGAGAGATGTGCATGAAGCCTAGGCCAAAGATATCTTAACCAAGAACATCATAATGAACAATTAAGAACCATACTTTATGTATGACCTCATCTTTAGATAGGTCATGATCAAGAGGTTTTAACTAAATTTGGTCCAGAGTATGGACGATAAGATCCAACCATAACTAACTAATGGAAAGATAGATCCATATACATTTGCTTGACTCTGGTAACCAATGCTGACACATCGTCAAGAAGATAATCCATCCATACGACTAGTAAACTAGCACAAGTATTGGTAGATCATACATACGACTGGTAAGTCAAGACAACTCAGGTTCGTCCAAAACTGGTAGCTAGTAAGGAAGTTCAGGTTGACAAGATCCAACCATGCGATCGTAAAAGTAAACTACTGGCATGCCTATCTCAACAACTACAAAGTTGACATGACAGGTATATAAGATCCCACTATGAGTCCATAAGACTAAAACTACATTTTATCGAGTCTGGTAACCAGTGCTGACATATGGTCAGGTGACAAGATCAGACCATGTGGTCATAACTCTAGACTACAGACATGCTTAAATAAACAACTAGTTATTTAGAAGGGCAATTGGACAAGATCCCATTATGACTCCATAAGACTAGAGCTAACTGTAAGGACGACAAAATTCGAGAAAAATAAAATACATATGAAGATTAAAAATTGAATTATATTTGATCTCAACGACTAAAAGTAGTCATAGTTGCAAATGTTCATTACAAATCATTGAAATTAGAGACAAAAAAGCTTCACAATGCCATAAACTCATAAGTAATAAGCTAGGAAACAATCCCAGCTTCTGGGATGATTTAAGAAGTTAATTCATTATCTTGGTTGACCTGTGAAACAACTTCAGCAGACACATCACCCATGAAAGTATCTTGAGCAACATTTGAAACAATAGGAAGGGTAGTCTC
Source organism: Sambucus nigra (assembly GCA_949130495.1). Taxonomy (NCBI): domain Eukaryota; kingdom Viridiplantae; phylum Streptophyta; class Magnoliopsida; order Dipsacales; family Adoxaceae; genus Sambucus; species Sambucus nigra. The sequence continues at coordinate 239,275,073 of OX422211.1, forward strand.
TGTAGCAGTAGTTTGGTCAGCTTCCCCAACCTCATTTCCTTTAGCAGTAGGCTCATCCACCTTAACCAGTTATTCATCTAACAAATCTTTTGCCTCATTATAATCCCCTTCCCAAGCCTAGATGACTTCTACGATCTCATGATAATGCTTGGTGACCCTCTTCTTCATCTCATCACAACCTTCTACGAATACGGTTACTAAGTCAACATTGTGATCGACAAAAGCCTTGTACTTATCCATGGATGTTTTCTTATCATGGTAAAGTTCCTCAGTGGCCTTCCTCAAATATTCCTCCAGACTAGTGATCTTGGCGGCATTAGTGGCAACTTGGTCCTTCAGCTTCCTATTCAGGATCTCAGTGTTGCTCAAAGCTTTGATATTTGATATAAGTTATTTATCTTTCTCGTGAAGCTCATGGAATACCTTGTCATAATTGGTCTTACACGTCCTCATTTTTTCATTCAAATCCTCACTTTAAATTAAGAGCTCATTGTTGGTCTGCCTCTCAGACTAAAAGGCCTCCTGAATACTTATTGCCTTCTCCCACAAAATTGTGGATGCCATCGCTCCCTAAAAGGTGATGAGTTAAGTTAGAAATAAAAAATTAACTAGGCATAAGGAAAAATACTAGCATCAAAGTAAACTTACCACATACATTATATACTTAATGAAGTTACACAGATGTCGGGCTAGAAAGCCCTAAGGTATTTGAAAATCAAGGTCATACCCATGGTAGGCTGGTAGCCAAACACCTTAGCAACATCATTTGTGTGGAATAAGATTAAATTAGGATCCTTTTTAAGATGCTTCAGAGGAATAGGACGGTCAGGGTTATAGACATAAGACTCCACATCATCGTATGGGGAGGAAGACCTCCCACCTTGCACCAAACGCCGAGCAGGTTGGCCTCCAATTTGTACCCTTTTCTTGGGTAGATTAGACCATGGGTGCTTAGGATCATGTTAAGTAGGGGAATCTTCAAACGACCTCTTTTTACCTCCCAAAGGGGCATCATCTAAGATAACAACTTTGCCCGTGCCTTTAGCTTTGACAGTTGCTTCAACCTCAGCCTACCTATGAGCTGTGTTCTCGACGTTCTTTCTAGCCTTGGCCACAGTCCTTTTTTCATCTCCAACCTTCTTTTTCGCTCGGGCATTGGCATCGACTTTCTTTTTGTTCGTGGCCTCAAATTTCTTCCGTCGAAAAAGATAAATGGCGGCCCTATCAAGAGTTTTGGGAGCCATACCAACCGGCGACTCTACTCTAAAAAACTGATAAGGAAGAGGTAGACGCTGAACAGAGGCACAACAATTAATAATGGATTTAACAAGGGATGGAAGACGAGATAGTAAAAAAAAGTTAACCTTCTTTAACTTCCTTCTCGATAACCTCCTGGCCAACAGCTAGCACTTGACGCAACTGAACACCTCATGGTGGGGTATAATACCCAAGTCTGATGAACTTGCCCAATGAGAAGAGCTTCTTGAATTCATTAGGGTTGGGAGTATATGTATTTAACATCAGTTCTTTCAAAATAGAAGGCATCTTGATAGCTTTCTTCTCTATAAAAAGAACAGACAAGAGATAGTATTAGCACAAGATAAAAAATAGAGGAAATCATAAAATAATGGGAAAGGTAAAGTATCAATATGATCTAGCCTACAATAGTCACGAGTAGCGTTATGCAACCTCTTATTCTCGAAAGCGTTGAACTCCTAATCACTAGATATATACACGAACGGGTTTTTCCACTGATGGTTTCTCATTTGGACTCCTTGCACCATCTTCAGGTCGGACTTTTGGGGGAAAAGTAACAATATCCATTGTCTTTGGAATTATATTTTATACCATATACAAATGTAAAAATGTCCCCATTAAGGTCAAACCCAATGTGGGTTTGCTAGATGACCATGGACCCTAAAATGGATCGATAAACTTTAGGAGGGAGTTGGGTCAGAGCTGCCCCATAGCCACTCAAGAAGGACCTGATAATAAGATGATGGGACATATGAAATCAAACTAGGAGGGATCGAACTAAAAATCATATCTCATCGACATTAGGTCGATCATAAACTCTCTCATCGCAATAAGGCAATCTCAAAGAAATACTAATAGTATTGTCATACCTATCCCCAACTCTTCCAACTCATCTTCAGTTATATTGCAACCATGATTTATACATTAGTTTAGATTGCTTCTTAAGACTCAGAACTACCTAAAGTACTCTCCTCCAAAGAGGGCATAATTATGAGGGATATGGAGGCCCTAGGTTTATTAGGCATTGCCTTCTCGGGCGAGGCATACAGGTAAAAAATGGACATATCTGACACCATGTTCACTAATTTCTCACCACTCAAAAGTTGATTCATGGCAGTAACGTCCAGGTGATCTACTGTCTCAGAAGAAACATGATCCACAACAAAGGGTTGTGGCGAAGAACCATTAGAAGAAACAACCTGAGTAGTATACCTTAGACGACCAGGTTTGTCCTCAGGACAAACGACTTGGAGTGGATCAGGGAACCTTTTGGTGATAATACCAGGACAAGACTGTTCCAATTTGATCAGTTGCTCCAACCACCTTTGAACCTAAGGTTCATAGCTCATCAAAGATAAAAAGACTAAATTTAAAAACTAATGCGTTCGAGTGATAAGTGGATTAGGTGAAAAATACTCAAAAAAACTTAAAAAAGATAAAATCCTACGCCAACTAGGTCAATGTCCACCTAAGATTCTTAGAACTCCAATCAAAATTCTTACCAATAACAAATGCGAATCACAATTTAAAAGGGAAGCAATTTCAGAAAAACTCAAAACAAAACCTTAAAATGGTACAAAAGTGGAAATGCATACCTGAAACTCTCAAAAGCCTTAAGAAAGGAAGGAAGTCGAAGAAACTCACCGAAAAAGGACTTCCAGACAAGAATTCAGTAAGTAGTGGCAGGGAACGAGAAGCTTTCGACCGGAGAAGAAAGCGTACCTTTTTCTCTCTCTAAGATAATTGCTTGACGGAAAGATGTTTGCGAAGTTGGAAAACATTATGAAATTTGGGTGTTATACTTTTTAGGCAATAATCATTACCCCTATTAAAGTAATAATGATGGCACGATTGGAAAAAGAGAACCGACGCTCGAAAACATAGCACACATAGCCCCAAACGCATTTGTAATTATGAAACTTATGTTACCATAGATGATCGACATGTGGTCGTCCCTAACCAAAGATGAAAAAAATATCTCAAGTTAATATGCTCGACGCGCTTCGAGGAGATTCGAAGACGACCATAATTTCCAAGGCCAAAAAAATTTCACTGATTAACACTTGCTCGCTCAATTTGCTCAGCGTATACCCACGATACATAATACTTTGGAGAACCTGATACGCACCTTAATTGTAAGCAAAGTCTTGGTGGCTTGTTATACCATGGATATGGTGTGACCTATGAACCAGCTAAAAGGGTAAAACTAAAATCATTATTGATCAGGATGAGGTTGGTCCAAGCACAAATGAGATCGGCTTGGATATGAGCATGATTGACCTTGGTCATTCTGGTTGGCCTTGCCATCCAGGATAGCATATGTACAATTATGCATCCATTACCAATTAATCAGATAGTGGGATGATGGCACAAATGCACTCATGCAGTAGAAATAATCAATTATTCTTCCACCCATCTTTGCCCATGTTGGCTTTACAATTATTCTCCCATAATCTTGTAAAGTGGGTATTTGTTTATGATATAAATATAAGGCCCCTGACATAATCTTGTGGGTCACCTGTAATAGTCTATAAACAAATATTTTTATGCCAGACCATATTTAAGGAGGGCCAAAGTAATCTAGAAAGGAAAATAGAATGATATTACACTCTCATTCAAGGAAATTAATAATATTTACTCTTGCATATGTGGACATAGACACCACCTTGGGATGAACTATGCAAATCTGAATTCACTATTTTTTTATCTCTCTCTATAGCGATTCCTAGATCAGTATTGCATCGATTTTCATCTCATTATCTATTATTATTTAAGCTTGTGTGCTTTAGCTAAGATCAAATCAATATATCAGTTTTAGATAATAATAATATCCACGCGCCATTGATCAAAAGGATATAGACTGGTGAGGGGATTCATATCTCCCATAGGCTGCTTGATAATCGATGAAAATTATTGACACTTAGCATAATTTCGGATGAACATCATAGCATCATTTTGCATGAAGGTCCACTAATATCCTTGAGAGATCTCTCTGTAAGAGAGTGATCTTCCACTTGTGTGCGCTCCGCAGTTGCCTTCATGCATCTCGCTTAACAGTCCTTTTACTTTATCTCGGTGAACACATTTTTATAAAGCTACCCTCGATCTTAAGGCAAAACCTAGCCGACTTGATCCTCAAATCATGTGCCACTTTACCATTTGGGGGAAAATCGGCAGTCCTTAAGCAGGATAAGATGGGATCCATCCAAGACCGAGCTAAATCCACTTGGAGAACGCAAAGTCATTAATCTAGCTCTTCGATGCTTGGTTGGTCTATGTATTCCACTTTGATCGTCCTTTTCTAATCAGTATCAATAGCTGAAGCTAAAGTAGTAAGAATGTTCGCATGGCTATTTTCGTTCCTTAGGAGTTGTTCCACCGAGGAAGACTTGAACTATTGAAGAAGACATATTGCCTTATTCTTGTAACCAAACATTTTGGAGTCCCTGGCCTCGTATTCTCCATTAATATAGTTTGCGATCAATCAGGAGTCACATTATACAACAATGCGGGGAGAACCTAAATTTATTGACCTACAGAGACCATGTACCATGGACTCATATTCTGCCTTATTGTTTGAGTCCTTGAACCCCAATCTAATGTATTGCTCTACGAGATGCCTTGTGGTACCACAAAAACTATTTCAACTCATGTGCCCCTCTCAGTTTATGATCCATCCATGAAAAGTTTCCAAGTTTGTTCATCCTCGCTGACTTCCAATGACTCTAAAATAGGATTTGACTACTCGTCCTCACCTCTTGGTGATGTTGAAAATTTTGCAACGAAGTCTGCCACGACTTGACCCTTGATCATTGTCTAAGGTTCATACCTGATGTCAAACTGCACCAGCTCCAGGGACCACTTGGTCATTCTATTTTACGGTCAACTTTTTGAGTGAATCTTTCAAAGGATAGGTTATGGGGATAATAATGGTATAAGAATCAAAGTAGTGCCTCAGATTTTTGGCTGAGGTTACCAATGCTAGAATCAATGTCTTAATAGGTATATATTTGATTTCTGCCTCAAGGAGAGTATGGCTAATGTAGTAGATCAAACTTTGCTCTCCATCATGTAGGCGAACCAGTGCAATTCTGGTCGCATGTTATGAGACGGCTAAGTGCATGCATTAATCTTCCCCATCTTTGGGGGTTGACAATAAGGGGGATATTTAAAATACTATTGAATTCCTTACAAATCTTGATCACACTTCGCTATCCAGATGGTGGGTCTTGTATGACTAGTCACGAATATTGCATATTCGTGCCCGTTATCTTTACGCATTCTAGCACTTTTTGTGTTCTTTATGCCTATATTTATGCTCGTTAACCAGAAAATCTCTATTATGTATGTTTATATGATTTGTAGGGGTTAATTGAGCCTTTGTAGGTATTGGAACGCTTAAAGTGAGGATTGACTGCATTTCGGAGAAGTTCCGTCATCGAAATCAACTTCAAGGGCATTTTAGACATTTCACACTTAATATACGACTCAGTGGGATTCTACGAAAGTGTAGTTTGTCGAGTTAACTTCGCGTGACCATGAATGACACGTCGTTTTGAGTTCGGACGATGAAGATAAGGCCATTTCGTTGATGGATTTTCCCCCTCTTATGCACACATGACACCAAGGAACAACGAACCCGTCGATTGGCACCGAGCCTCTGGTCGAACGGTGTTTTAAATTTTTCCTACGAAGGAAATAGTGGGTTTTAAACCAAGGACCCAGTCAACTGCCCCCCAGCCGCGGTCGACCTGTAGTACCAGATGTCCGACACTTTATTCCTTTAAATTTCTTTTTCCATTTTTTCTTTTCTTCTTTTCTCACTTACTATAAATAGAACCTTTGGTTTGTTTTGTAAAATATATATTATTTTATTTAGTTTTAGGTCGTAGTTCTCTTAGGGAGGTCAGGGTTTGGAGGAGCTTTTGGGTGTGACATTTCTCCCTCCTAGGGTTTGCCCATATAGGTTGTGTAAGAACATTACTCATCTTCTTCTCCATCAATTCAGGCTTACATTTCTTTATTTTTTGTTTTGTTATTTATTTGCTTTCTAATTTAGGTTTACTTGCTTTATTTATTGCTTTCTTTTAATACTTGGTTTTTATCATGCTTTGTAGCTAATTTAGTTTAGGTTGTGGTTGATTGAACTCACCTTGGTTTCAATGGGTTGCTTTGCTTTGGTGATGGGTTTTATGAGTTTAATTCGATTGGGTTGTTCTTGATTTTACGCCTAGGAGATTTAACGGGGTAAATCATGTATGCTCCGTATTTACAACCTTGCGTGGTTATTTCTGGGGTATTTATTGACGCCAAAATTACATTAGGCTTTTATGCGAATTTAGGGGGTGACAACTCTAGATTTAATAAATTGTTGAAATGAGATTCAATCTTACTAAATTCATAGTCCCATGTAACCAATCATATTCATTAAACGGAGGTGAGGGATATTAGTCGCAACCTATAGTTTTTATTCCCTTTCGTAATCGTAGTTTAAATACACATGCCTAGATTATCTTTTCTTTTTGTTAACATTTATCATTTACACTTTTATTGAGAAGTAATAAACCAATTAAAGTCTAACAACTAGTCTCTGTGAATTCGAAACCTGAACTGGCTGATGTACTCCCTTAAAAGAGTGTAGTAAATAGTCTAAGTTTTTGCATAGTGGTGGGTGCTTAGCATAACGACCGACGTATATCTTTATACACTTGCGTTGCGGTCATCCCGCCTGCGTGTCAAAATGGTGTCGTTGTCGGGTACTTGTTTGTTTTTTAATTTAATTGATTTAGTAGTTCGCAGTATTTTTCTTTCTATTTATATTTTTTTGTTAATTGTTTTCCTAGGACTTCTACATTTGAGCGCCAAGAAATGCTTGGATGTCGGGCGCACATACTTTGTGGATTTTTCCATTTCGAGCCTTTTTGTGTGGTAAGCATATCTTATTCTAATGTTTTCGGTAATCGTAGTTATAATTATCAAAAAACCCCTAAACTTATAACTTTTGGTCAATACTTACAAGCCTAAACAATTGAAACATCTAACATGTATTTGGATGAGTATTACCAGGGTCAAGTTATTGACTACAGTAATTTTGAGAATGATTATTCCGATTTTGGGCCTCAAAATCCTTATGATAAGAATTTTAAAACAAATTGCAATAGTTTTAAAAATTCTTATGATAATGATTTTGATTGTTGTTTCGAGGACAGTTTCCAAACTATTCATTATCAAGAATCGGCGCCTCCACCTATGACCTTGCGTGAGGGTTTGCGCCTTATTGAAAATGAAAAAAAAATTGAAAACCGTTATCGAGAAGAAAATTATTGTTGGGAGAGTGAGTTGGATTTATTATTTGAATCCGTCGACGATTTTTCTTTCGAGACTTTTGAAGTCGAGGAATGTTTTGAACCAAGTGAGCATTTTTTGCCTACTTTGGAACAAGCCATTGTTGACTTGGCCCATAGTATAATATAGAATGAAAATGAGGAAGAAATGGGTGTAGTATCAGTTTACAATGAAATGATTTCTTATTTGGTTCCCAAAGAAGAATGTTTCACGGCAAAGGATCTTATTTCCTTTGAAACTCAATCTTCAAGTGAAGATGACTCATCTCTTGAGCTTGAATTTTTTTCTTCCCCATCTTTATTCTATATTGTCGAACTGATATAAGTATCCAATGAATCGGTTCGAAACTTTAAAACGTGTTGCCCTTTCACCGATGAGGATTACTTTCTAGAGTTGCTTTCCATGAAGGCAATTTTGCCTCTATACGCGCCACCTCCTATTCCAATTGCAAAACCTTTGAGAGGAAATTCTATTTTTTTGGATCCCACGTGTATTCGTCACCCGTTCAATACAAATCCCCCATCACCCCCCCTCCCTAATATTTTTTTAATTGACGATGGTTCATTTCTTCCGCCTTACACATACCTTTCGTTGTTTGAACGGAATTTCTTTTTTTCAGAAGGTATGCATGAAAGGTAGGTTCCCCCGTTGATCCTCCAAAGTCAAATCATATTTTAGGTGGACCCTCAAAATTTTCAACTTCTAGTGTATAATTAGTCAGAAGTTAAAATTATAGGTTGTAAATAGTTAGTTTTATTTATTTCTTTTTTATTTTTCTTTATTCTTAGTTATTGTCTGTGTAAATAGTTAAGTTTTTATTATTTATTTTTGTTATGCTTGGTACTAACATGTTTTGTAGAATCCTTGGACTTGTACTTGCACGATATCTCTCCATTTTGGGTAATATCGCTATTTTTCTTTCTTTAGCTCGGTTCTTAATTCACATTGGGGACAATGTCAGGTTTTAGTTAGGGGTGTGGGATAGTCTATCTATTTTTTTTTCTTAGTCCATGATTTGATTATATGTTTTGTCCCAAGCATGCTTTTCTTGTAAAAAAATAAAAAATTCAAAAAGATTTTCTTTTTTTTCTCCTTTGTTGGGTATTTTGTCTTTGTTTTCGATGATAAATTTTAATAAATGCTCGATCCAATAGACAATTCAAAGATGTTTGTTCTTGATTTTAGAAGTTATTAGACTTAAGTCCTCATATCATTGATATTGTAAATAACTTCTTGAATTAAACTTTAACCCCATGAGCACTTGCGCTTTTCTTGTTTTATTGATTTAGTTTAAGATTTTTATAACTCGATAATCTTTTATTGCATTGTATATACTTACACCTAGTTAGCTTTGTACTTTTCTTCATTTGTGAGTGTTATACACTTCTCTTTCCTCTTTGAAACTGTTAGAGTCGTTGGTAATCTCACTATTATTTCATTGATCATTCATTAATTGAGTTCATATATGAAATGTGTTACTTGAGCATGATTTTCAAAGTTTGTTTTGACTTGAGAATTGGGTAAATTTTAGGAAATGATCATAGGCCATCTTCGTTATATCACCCATATTGACCTTGACCTAACCTTATATGTTTTTGCTTGTAAACCCCTTTGAGCCGCAATATAGCCTTTCGTTTAAAATCCCATAACCAACTCCACATTAGAGTTATAAACCATACATATTTAACCTTCCATACCTTTGTTTGGAATGATACTTGGGATTGAATGATGTTTGTGTTACGTGGTTTCAATTAAGCATCATGCTTGCTATGGAAGTTATTTTTCCACTTTTGTATTTTTCCACATTTTCCATTATCCCGAGTTTGCATCCTCGAACACTTTGAATCCATACATATTCCCTTCTTTTCCTACCCTTAACCCCAACTCTACATTACAACCCTATTAAAGTCCTGTGTGATCCTAGGGTGAATTCAATTCAAAAGTCATAATAGTTTTGATAATTTGTGAAAATGCATTTCACCTCTTTTAACGAGTGGTATCTTTCATTGTGATTACAGATTTTCATTTTATATATAGCGTTCTTCTTTAGTGACATGTGCACGATCTAGTTTTCATTTATATTTACTCTTTATGCTCGCATGTCCCATGTAGTACCTCTCGTTCTGAGTGATTTCATTTGTTGAACATAATATCGGAGAGGATTTATTTATGCACGCTTTAACGCTTATCCGATTTATTTAAATTTTTGCCAAATCACACTTTGCATGTGCGCACTACCCTCCAACATTTTAAGGTTTCAATTCTAAGAAGTTCGTTCTATAATGTTAATAATACAGACTTTTGTGTGAATTCATTCACTTTTATAATAACGTTTTTGTAATCTTTTTCGTTATTGTTGGGCTTGTCTCATGTTGGTTGGACATATATTTTTAGGACACTTTGATGTTTGTGGGTTTCATCCCTGAAAACCCTCGCGAGACAACACACGTCCACTAGGATAACTTAGGGGTTTATCGGCTTATTGCATATATTAAATGCAATTGTGTTCCCTAAGAAAGTGGCATATATAGTTTCTATACATATATACCTTTTTGTGCCGCCTTCTGTGGACTGGTTTTGTTTGTTTCATCACCAGGTACTAGCAATGTCTAAGTTAGGGGGTGTGATTAGTAACGAATATTGCATATTCACGCCCGTCATCTTTATGCATTCCTTCACCTTTTGTGTTCTTTGTGCCTATATTTATGCTCGTTAACTAGAAAACCTCTATTATGTATGATTATATGCTTTATAGGGATTAATTGAGCTTTTATAGGTATTGGAATGCTTAAAGTGAGGATTGTTTGCATTTCAGAGAAGTTCCGTCGTCAGACTCAACTTCAAGGGCATTTTAGACATTTCACACTTCATCTCCAACTCAGTGGGATTAAACGTAAGCATAGCTCATCGAGTTAGTTTCGCGTGGTCATGAACAACACGCCGTTTTAAGTTCGTACGATGATGATATGGCCATTTCCATTTATGGATTTTCCTCCTTTTATGCATCAAAGACACAGGAAAGAGGGGACCGATCGACCAACCTTGAGCCCCCGGTCGACCGATGTTTCAGATTTTGGCATACGAAGGAAACAATGGGTTTCAAACCAAGGGACTGGTCGACCGGACCCCGACCGTGGTCGACCGGTAGCAGTAGATGTCCGACAGTTTTTTCCTTTTAATTTCTTTTTCCATTTTTTCTTTTCTTCTTTTCTGACTTACTATAAATTGAACCTTTGGTTTGTTTTGTAAAACATCTATTCTTTTATTTAGTTTTAGGTCTTGGTTCTCTTAGGGAGGTTAGGGTTTGGAGGAGCTTTTGGGTGTGTCATTTCTCCCTCCTAGGGTTTGTCCATATAGGTTGTGTAAGAACATTACTCATCTTCTTCTCCATCAATCCAAGCTTCCATTTTTTTTATTTCTTGCTTTGTCATTTATTTACTTGCTTTCTAATTTAGGTTTACTGTCTTTATTTATTGCTTTTATTTATTTCTTTCTTTTAATAATTGCTTTTTATCATGCTTTGTAGCTAATTTAGTTTAGGTTGTGGTTGATTGAACTCACCTTGGTTTCAATGGGTTGATTTGCTTTAGTGATGGGTTTTCTGAGTTTAATTTGATTCGGTTGTTCTTGATTTTATGCCTAGGCGACTTAACGGGGTATATCATGTATGCTCCATATTTACTACCTTGCGTGGCAATTTCTGGGGTATTTGTTGACACCAAAATCATATTAGGTTTTTATGCGAATTTAGCTGGTGACAACTCTAGATTTGATAAATTATTGAAATGAGATTCAATTTTACTAAATTCGTAGTCCCATGTAACCATTCATATGCATTAAACCGAGGTGAGGGATATTACTCGCAACCTATAGTTTTTATTCCCTTTCGTAATCGTTGTTTAAATACATATGCCTAGATTATTTTTTCTTTTTGTTAACATTTATCATTTACACTTTTATTGAGAAGTAATAAACCAATTTTAGTCTAACAACTAGTCTCTGCGGATTTGAAACCCGGACTGGCCGATGTACTCCCTTAAAAGAGTGTAGTCAATAGTGTAGTTTTTGCATAGTGGTGGGTGCTTAGCATAATGACCGGTGTATATCTTTATACACTTGCGCCGCGATCATCCCGCATGCGTGTCATTGCATTCTTCAATGCTTGCAAGAATAACCGAAACTTGTTTGAGGATCTTGCAATGAAGCTATTCAGAGCGAATAGCCTTCTAGTGAAGATTTGGATGTATCTAATGGTAGTTGGGCTCCTGATATCTTGCAAAGCCTTGATTTGATCCGGATTCGCCTCTATATCTCTCCGGGTTTCCAAAAATCCAAGAAACTTACCAGAGCTAACTCTGAAAATGTATTTGAGGCATTGAGCTACATCCTGTATTTTTTTATGATCTTGAAGGTCTTCGTGAGGTCATCGGCTACTTGCTTGCTTTTGACAAGTATACCGTCGATGTACATTTTCACGGTAGAGCCGATCTGCTTCTTGAACATTTTGTTTACAAGGAGCAGATAGGTTGATCCTACATTCTTCAAATCGAAAGGCATTACCTTGTAGCAGTATAATATTAAGGTTGTGATGAATGGGGTCTTTTCATGATCTGGGTCGAATAGAGGTATTTGGTGGTAATCGGATTACGCATTCATGAAGCTCATGCGTTGGAGTCCGGCTAAGGAATATACGAGTTGTTCTATTCCATGGTAATGGAAACTCGTCTTTTGGGCAATGCTTATTGAGGTCGATAAAGTCTACACATACTCTCCACTTACCGTCATTCTTTCTGACAACAGTGTTAGAAACCAAGTTTTGGAATTGAATTTATCTAATGGAGCTAGCTCAGAGTAGGCTATCAACTTCTATCTCTACATCTTTTCCCTTCTCTAGGATTAACTTCCTAAGATTCTTCTTGGTCGGCTTGATAGTTGGATCTACATGTAGTTGATGACAAGTGATCTTTGAGTCTATCCTCGGAAGGTCATTTGGTTTCCATGCAAAGACATCTGCACTAGTTCTAAGAAAATGAATGAGTTTCTTTGCTTAATCCTTAGGTAACTTTAATTCTATGAGGAACGGCATCTCCGATTGTGATGAATCCAAAGGAACAAAAACAAGTTCCTCCATCACACTTTTAGCGTGAGTCAAAAGAGTTTTTTCTACCCCCGATCGAACACCTTTTGGTTTCTACTTAGGTTCATCGTCCTCCGAATTGTCATCATCCTGAATTTTCTTGAACTAATTTTGTTTTGATTTGATGGTTGATATGAAGCAACTATGAGTTGCTACTTGATCTCCCCTAATCTCCACCACCCATTGGTCCCTCAAGAACTGGAGTTTTTGGTGAAGGGAAGCGAGGACAACTTTCATCTCGTGAATCCATCCTGTGCCCATTATGGCATTGTAGGGTAACTCCGATTGGGTGACATGGAACTCGACCTCTTTATTGGAAGGACCAATCTTGACTGGTAGCTTGATCTTCCCCAGGGTGTTCTCAATGTCTCCATTAAAACCAATCAGTGGCCCTATATTAGTATTAAGGTCCTTAATGCTGAAGTCAATCTTCTAGAGCACTGTTAGATATATGATCTCCGATGAACTTCCTTGATCCACCAACATTCTTCTCACATCAAAATTCGCAATTCGTAGTGTGAGGACTAAGGCATCCTTGTGTGGTAGGTTCATGCCGATTAGATCATCATCGATGAACATAATGGCTCGATCAATGTCAAAGTCTCTTCTCTCCCTCTTGGAAAGGATTGGTTTGGACAAGTCTAACTGGAAATCTTGTTGAACGTTGACGGTAATCCTCACCTTTTCCCTGAGCTTCTTGACCTTGCACTGAGCTAAATCAGTATATCCGTGAATGTCTGGGACCAGTCTTGCTCGGAGAAGATCCTCGTTTGCCTTCTGAACTGCATTGATTTTTGTCAAAAAATTTGGCTTCTTTGTGTTAGTGTACTCCTTGAGATCCCCGACTTGAACAAGCTCCTCCAAATGTTTCTTGAAAATTTTGTAGTTTTTCATGAAGTTCCCATGATCTTGGTGATAAGTGCATCTGAGATTGGCGTCCCTATCATTAGAGTTATTGGCAATATTAGGATGCATCTTAATGTAGGCCTTGTCTTTGATCTACAGGACATGCTTATAGATGGGCTCTTTAAAGACCATCTCTTGTAGCTATTCACATTAGCCTGGGGCCTGGGGTGACCTTTTGGGGATTCATTCTAGAATCCTCTCTGGGTCGAGGAGAATTAATTTCCCCCTTTAGAGGACTTCTTAGGTTCGCTCTTCTTTTGGTTGGTTTGAGCCTCTATGTTGACGAGTTCATCCTCCACCTTGGCATACTTCTCAATACGGGACATATGATCGTCCATCGTAGAGTCTGGTTTCTTAGTTAGGGACTGATAGAGATCATCCGATCGCTTCAGACCGAACTTAAATGAAGAGATTGTTAACTTATCATTGCAATTGTCAATATCACTATATAGCTCCTAGTATCTCTGTGCGTACTTCTTGAGGGACTCTCCCTTATTTTTCTTAAGGGATATTTGTGAATCAACCTCCTTACTTCCTTTGATTCTAGTGATAAACTTGGCCACGAACTTCTGTGCCAGATCTCTGAAGGAATATATTGACTTGGGGGTAATTTTTTAAACCACAAGACTTATCTCCACTAGAGTGGACGGGAACACCCGACACATTAGAGAGTCGTGATAATTCCAAAGAGATATGGTATGTTGGTAGTGTCTAATATGATGGGCGGGATCTAACTTTTCTCCATATGTCATGATATTTAGCATAAAGAACTTCTTGTGTGGTTCGAAGGACTCTATCTTCACAATAAAGGGGGGTGAGGAACCATGCCCCAATTCCCTTCTATCTAGCTCCTTGGGAGTCCGAGCTAGATTTGGGTTCAATCTTCCTTCTAATTCGATATGGATGAGCCCCTAAGCTTATCACTCCTCATTTTGTACGATAGTGCCACTGGACGGGCAGGATTGCTACTTTGCAGTGATTCAATAGGCTGAAACTGATGGTGATTGCGATTGATGGGATTTCTCCTAGGAGAATGGTTATCACGCCGTCAGTTATGTTGTATAGTGTGAGGGCTCCTTTAACAAGAGGCCCTCCTAAGTTAATAAGATTCGTTGTTCTTGTGATAGAGATATATTTTCCTGCCACGCTCCTGGGTCCGAAAATCAGAATTGTGATCTTCTGACTGCTGGGTAAATTGTCTCCTCAAATGGGCGATTTCTTGATTACGATCTCCAGTATTTCTTCATATATACTGGCCAGATAGGAAACATCTCTTCCTTCTAGTCTCTCAATCAGCGGTGTGCGGTATCTATCTCTTAGTCCCGATCTCCAATGCCCACTGGACCTAAAGTGTCGTGGCAATAAAGGGAGCATAATAGGAGTGTGGTTCCTCTCGACGACACGTATCTCAGACTGGACGTGGTGAGACTGATTTTCACTCATGATGATTGTTGGGTTAAATGACTTTGATAATTCTGAGAAGTTGAGTTTCCTAGAGATGACGCCAAATTGTAGGGGATATTGACCCACATTAAAAACAGTATTTAAAGATTAGCCCCGAAACAATTATGAATGCAAAAAAGAAAAAAAATACTAGATGTACGTGGTTCAGCAAATACGTCTCCCTATGTCTATAGGTAAGGGATATTGGTGTATTATTCAAGAAGAACAATGGAGATTGAAGTGTTTGGGTTGTTAGATGAGAGTCAAAGTCACCACATACATCTTACAATCAATGGCCTCGAATTGGGTGAGGTCTCCCTTATGATAAGCTTAAGGATCCTACTAATTTATGTCTCTCCATGTTAATCTTCATTATAAGTCATAAAGTCCTATAAGGACCAGTCTCCCAACTTGCCAATGTGATCTTTTAAGATTTTCACTTGTCTCCATACATATTCGTGATCTTTCAAGATAAGTCATGTAGTATCTACATGAAACGAATTTGTCCAGTCTCCCTTCAACACCCACGGACAAATGCTTTCATAGTCAAAATTTTGGGACGAAGCACAAACCTTACCACTTTAAAAGATAGATTAAATGTTCTGTGGAAAACAAAGGGATAAGTACTCCTTATGGAGCTCGGGAATAATTTTTATTTATACAAGAATAGAGATGAGCAAGTTTTGGATAGAGACCTCAAGGAAGGTTCATAGACAATAAGAGGTCATTACTTTACAGTTCAATGTTAGAAATGGATTTTTTCCCCTGCCAAAGCAACCATCTCGTCTACAAAAGTTTGGGTTTGAGTACCAGGCCTCCTTACGGAATTTTACAATGAGGAAATTCTTTATTCGATGGCCAAATGAATTGGCAACTCTTTGAAGATTGATGTCAACACCTATTGGTCAGCTAAAGGCAATTATGCTCGAGTTTGTGTTGAAGTCAACCTATAAAAACCCTTGACCAGCCATGTCATGATAGAAGATAAGGTGATTTTAGTAGGATATGAAAAAAAATCTACCATCTGCTTCCATTATGGCATAGTGGGTCATCGCAAGGACCTCTGTCGTAGTAACATCCATGCTACAACATCTCAAACATAGTAACAAACTACAATGATCCACCCACTATACCCGATAGAACCAAGTCTGATGAACCAAGCTTTGGCCCATGGATGTAAGTCATAAAGAGAGGAAATTTTAATGGGCAATGTGGCAATAGATTTGTACAAACAATAAAGGAAAAATAATCTAGAGTAAACTCAAACCCAATAAACATTTTTTCAGCTTGAGCTAATGTAGACACAGTAACAAATCTTCGTGGACAACAGGAGATCACTTTAAAAAACATGCAAAAAACTGTTGATGGAGAGAATGACAATATGATGGGGAAAGTGGCTGATGAAAATTGGAAGCTCAATGGACTAAAAGAAATGACCAAAAATGGGGGATGGAAATAATAAATAAAAACATATATATTGGGTTTAAATGTTGATGTTTTGAGCAAACCCCCCTTTTGATAAGTGTCTTTTTATCTTAGGAGAGCAAATTTGTCAAGAGTCGTTGAAAATTAAAGATGTTAAAGAAATCTATAAATCAATGTCCTTTTTCTGAGCTTAGTGTCATGCTTGTCGGCAACAAGTTGAGCACAATGGCTGATCATCAATCTTATATGATTCACCAACTGCAAACCTCCAACTATGAAAAGCTAAACAACACCCAAAGTCCATATAAAAACCAAACTTCGTCCAAAAATACCTTAACGACAAACTTCCACACCCTATCCACAACACAAGTTGATAGCAAGCCTAAAACCAACCCAATCCAGTCGTTTGCAACCAAGTCCTTATACATCGACTCATAAATGCGACACATTTGGTGCGACACACTGATGTGTTGCACCCGTATTGGTTCGTGTTTGAGTCCAACGGTAGTGGAGCCCATACACGGGCCAATACAGGCGCGAGACGTTAGTTTGCCGCAATTTTCTATCTTGCATTTTTGAATTGTTGTTTCCATCACTACACCAAAATGGGCAAATTGTCACCTTTCAGCCGGTCAGCCTTATCAAGGTCATTGACCGTGACAAAAAATACGCGTTTTATGTCACGGTCATTGACCTTGACACGACCGTGACAACTAATTGTCACGGTCATTGACCGTGACAATTCTTTAAATAATTGTCACGGTCAATGACACAACCGTGACAACTTTTCCAGCAAAAACCATTTCCCCCTTCTTTTTTCCCTCCCACCGTTCCCTCTCTCTCTCTCTCTCTCTCTCTTCCATTTATATATATATTTGTGTGTATATTTATGTGTGTATGTGTATATATATATGTGTGTATGTGTGTGCGTGAGTGGGGGGTGGGGCAGGGTGGGGTGGAGGGGGGCAGGGGGTGGGGTGGGGGAGGGGGGCAGGGGGTGGGGTGGTGTGTGTGTGTGGTGGTGGAGGGGGTGGTGGAGGGGGGCAGGGGGTGGTGTGGTGTGTGTGTGTGTATGTGTGGTGGGGTGGTGGAGGGGGGCAGGGGGTGGGGTGGGGTGTGTGTGGTGGGGGAGGGGGTGGTGGAGGGGGGCAGGTGGTGGGGTGGGGTGTGTGGGCCTATGCATAAAGAAGTACCACAATATCTTAATGTTAGGGTTTGACACTGAGAAACTTATGGTATAAAGGTATTGAAAAGAAATCATCATATACTAAGAAAATTGACAAATTAAAGTTAGATAAATCAAGGACTAATGGTGGTCCATATTTCAGTTTGGAAATGTAAGATCTACCGCATCTGAATCTAGGAAGAAATGACACTGAGAAACTTATGGTATAAACAATTAAAAAAATGGGCGTATGCCGCCTATTTGTGAGCATATGATATTCTTTAGTAAAAGGCGAAATGGTAGTTCATTGTGTGCTCATTGTGTGGCTGCATCAATCTACAATACACTACATAACTAAAAGTTCAATAAAAAAGCCGAGGACTTGCTTTATCTACACATAAGCATGACATATACTCCAAACAACTGATCTCTTTATTTATCTACACATAAGCATTGAACAATGGTTAACCTTAAAACTAAAATAAACAGAGTATAACTTGATAAACCCAGTACCAAATAATTATATTTAAAATTTCACATCTGATCATAAAAACTAAAGTAAGAGTGAGACAAATACAAACAAAAGATACAATCATGTCTCCCTTTAGATTCCAACATCTATTTCCATGCACACAAATACACACATTTCAAACTCGTGAAAAAACTACAAAAAGTGCAACATAATGCATATGCTAAGTGAAAAATATAGTCATAACTTGTGCTTATGGAACTATTTTAGTTGGTGCACAAACTAACGGTCAAAGTAATAGTATATAATTCCAACATTTCAAACTACTTGAACATCACAAATGGATACGAACTTAAAATATAAATTGAGATAACCTTAGAATCTAATTAGGCTAAAAATATAATGGCATCAACTAACATATATACACAACACTAAAAGTAGACATCAATTTTATAAATAATTGATAATAGTTGGATAATAATTGGATAATAAACATCGGGAGGGGGTGGGGGTGGGTGGGGTTTTGAATATTATTTACATTCAAAATAAATAATTGATAATAGTTGGATAATAATTGGATAATAATTGATATTTTCATTCAAAATAAATATTTCATTCAAAAATATTGGATAATAATTGATATTTTCATTTAAATTGATAGTAATTTTATTCATGAAATTAATTCAATTAGGTAAAACCCATGATAATGAAATTATGCTACAATTATAATTATCTCATGTCATAATTTTATTGATAAATAATATATGTAGTTGTCACGGTCGTGGTGGGGGTGGGGGTGGGGGTGGGTAGGGGTGGTGTGTGTGTGTGTGTATGTGTGTGTGCGTAGGTGCGTAGGTGTGCGTGTGTGTGTGGCGGTGGGCGGGGGTGGGTGTGGGGCACCAATTTTATCTGTACTATGAATTCAATTAATTCAATTAGGTAAAACGAAATGCGTACTATTAACATTTTTTTTATCTGTACTAATAACATTTTTTTTATAGCAAAAATGTCTCCTTCAGATGTTAAGGCGAAGATGATGATGATGTCGTCTGGGTTCGGTGGTAGCGGAGGCGACGAGGGCTCCTCCGCCCATAGGCTCCCCAAATATGGAAAATTTGGGATTACCGTCGAAAACAAGTCGGAGCTTTTAGCGAGATCCCTCGAGCTGCTAAAGCCGGTCATCGGCCCGGGGGTTATGAGTTGGAAGGAGGTACCGTATGAGCTCAAGTTAGTTGTTTGAGCGGCACTACAGGTAATATTTATATGAATATTTCAATTTATATTTATATTTATATTTATTCGCAACTAACATTGTATTTGTTGGACAGGAACAATTCAACTTGGATCCAAAGCTATGCGATTCCGTCTTGGAGCAGTTGAGGGAGCAACACAAGACGTGGAAGAAAAATATGCGGACACGGTACTTTGGAAAAACACGAGAGTCCATTTTACAATGGCGCGGATCCGTCCCGCCCAAGGAGCCGATCTCATTGGCACAATGGCAAAAGTTCATTGACAATGAGATCGAGGATCGACAATTGGCATCTCGCCAATCGGGGAGGGAAAATCGGGCTAAAAAGACGGACATGCACTACTCCGGCCGGACCTCTTACGCTGAGGTGGAGCATAGGATGCAGGTAAGATTTAATTTATCTATAACTACAGAAATATATTATTGGATATTATTTTACTTTGCGGGGCCGATACTAATTTTACTTTACTTTATTTTATTTCAGGGGGTAGGGAGTGGGCCAGGGGGTAAGCCACATAGGCTCGATACTTATGTGGCTCTTCGGACGAAGAAGGGGAAGGACAAGGAGGTGTCCCCGAGCGTCGCGACCACGATTGTAAGTAATCCGACAGTTTAATTATTGTTAATTACGTTATAATTTTTTAGTTTACTTATTTTACTAATCATGTGCTTTTTGTCGTTTCAGGCAAAGCTTAAGGAAGTGCATGAGTCGCAGTCTGATGCCGACAAGGCATCTTTGTCCACAGACGCACTCAGCCAAGTGCTTGGCTCTGATCGCAAAGGGAGGACAAGGGGAGTGAGCTCGCGGGTGGCCAAATCTAGGATCATCGAATTGGAGACGAGCGACACCGGGTTGGCTCGAACGATGGATTCACACGACGCGAAGCTATCCCGTTTGGAGGCGACGGTCCAAGATATGTACGCATTCATGAAGCGTACGTTGGGTGGAGACCGTAAAGGGAAAGGGAAAAGGGAAAGGGAAAGGGAAGGGGAAGGAGAAGGCGGTGGAGGAGGAGGTGCGGGAGGAGGAGGCGCAGGATGACGAGGATGTGGACCTCGCTGCTTCATCACCGACACGTTCGTACTTCGACGATCCACTTCCCTATTTGACGCCTTCCAACAGACCATTGTCGACAATTGGTTGGCCGAGCGTGTTCATATTGGACGTATTTGATGGCCAGCGGATAGGGCGGGGGTTGAGGGACCCGAATATCGTCGAGGGTGGAATAGTCTATGGACGTGTGCTTCAAGAGATGGAGTCCAGGGTGCTCGTCACGCATGTCATACCCGGGAAGGAGAACTCCCTATTGTGGTTGCGCGAACAATGCGGCACGACGTATATTAGTGGGTGCGTCAATTCGTATGTCGTGTGGCCTACTCACCTCCTCAGTTTTATCCAAGACATGTAGTAACATTATTTTTAAGTTTGTCCATTTTAATTATATTTGGATTATATAGTCATGTATATTGTTTTTACTTTGAATATTTGGATTATATCGTCATGAATATATATTTGCATTATCTTTAGTTTGTGTTGGATATATGATGTTTGGAACAGGTACAACGTTGCTATAACAGGTACAAATATACTGCGGGGCAGTGGCGATGGCCATACTGCCCAGCAGATTTTTTTAAAATTCTGCCCAGAATTGTCACGGTCATTGACCGTGACAAGTCTGCGACAAAAGTTGTCACGGACGTGTCACGGTCATTGACCGTGACAATTCTGGGCAAGAGGGGTCACGGTTATGTCACGGTTATAAACCGTGACAAACGTGTCACGGTCATTGACTTTGACACGACCGTGACAAAAAAAGTTATCTCGCCTCGAAATGTCACGGTCATTGACCTTGACAAGTTGGATTTGTCAAGGTCAATGACCTTGACAAATGGGCAGATTTGGTGTAGTGCATCCAAGCCTCCTATTAAAATAAAACTCCAACAAACCTAATATATTTACGCTTGCCTCTCCTGTCTCAAAGACTCAACACCAACCACCACCAATTGTCCCCACTCCTAACCTTATATCTTACTACCTTAATGGAATATCAAGATCTCGAAGTCCAAGTGGGAAGAATGAATCTAGAATACACAATGGATCGAATGGACTGGGAAATACCAATGGCAAGCATAATCGTAGTCGATCCTCAATATCGATGAGTCGCTGCATCAATCACTACACCAAATCCTGCGAACGGTCATGCCCGAAGTCCAGCGACCAGTTGGTCGCGGACTTGGAACGTGACCAACTCAATATTTGGCGTGACCGTATTTATTATCAAACTAAATTATCGATGCTCTGGAAGTTGTCACAGACCAAATCCCTGACCACTGTGGGTCACGGACTTAGACCGTAACCATGGCGTGACCATCTTGGTGCCAAATTTCGCGTCAAAATTCCCTCCAAACTGGTCGCGGATGGGTCACGGACTTGGGTCATAACCAAAGGCATGATGAAGCAGAAAACACACACATTGAGGGTCACGGCTGGGGGCTGTGACCATTTCTTGGTGTGGGTTATGGCTATGGGTCGTGACCAAACCTCATTTAAGCAGTAGGGTTGATGGGAAAAGGGTCGCACATGGTGGGTCACGTTCTAGGTCATGACCAGGTGCAAGCCAGGAACACCTCATCTTCCATTTATTGGTCCCATGCTTGGGGGTCACGACTCTAGGCCGTGACCAGATTCTGGTCTTAAAAAAAATCGCTGCTTGTCATTTCTGCGATTTGTAAGGGCTGTCTAAGGGCTAAGAGATTTCGTGTGTATTTCAGTTGGATTTGTAAGGGCTAAGTGATTTCAGTTGATTTTCATTTGGATTAACCCCTGGTAATTATTGATTCATTTGGATTTCATTTGGATTTCGCGATTTCTATCTAAAGCCCTAATTTCTGTGTATGTATGTGTAGATTTATGTTTGTATGTTTGTATGTGTGTGTATGTATAGATTTATGTTTATATGTGTGTGTATGTATGTTTATGTGTGTAACTATGAACAAATAAATTATTATTTTTTGTCAATAAACCCTATATTGTATGTGTGTGTATGTATAGATTGTATGCGTGTGTATTTATAGATTTATGTCAAAAAAAATATTAGGGTTTAGTAACCCTAAATAGTTATGTCAATAAACCCTAGATTATATGTGTGTGTATATATAGATTATGCCAATAAACCCTAGATTGTATGTGTGTGTATTTTTTTTGACAAAATATAATTAAATGGATTTTTAATGAGTAAAAAAATTTACATCCACCTTGTCGTGACTTTATTCGGGGTTATATGCGTGTCATCATATTATATTGGGGGTTATATGCGTGTCGTGATTTTTTTCACTACAATGTGTGTAAGTACTACAATATGTGATTGTTTACATTTACCTTCTACAGTAGTGTTTATGCATTGGTTGTTTGTTTGCACTACAATGTGTGTAAGTACAGTATGTTTCTATTGATTCTGCAGTTTGTATGTTTATTGAATAGATAATACACATATACTTTTAAACTCTCTCATAATAAACCCTAACAAAACATGTTATAAAGAATTACGGCGAGTTGTTGTTGGGATTTCACATATACTTTTAAACTCTCATAACTTTCAAACCCAAACCTTAATAGTAGGACTTGTATTCACGCCCTCGTATACTTTTCTCAGGAAAAATGAGGCACGGTGATAATTACTGTCAACAAGAGTGAGAGAGGTTGTAATTATACCGCACACATAACTCTTTTATTAGTGTGCGTCATATAGAGGGTACTCCTATTTATAGGTATGGAAATAAAAAGATCGAACAATTTAACTATCTTGTAAATCGTGGAGTTGATCTCCAGCAAGATTACTCGTTCGGTCGTATTCTATTTTCTCTACCAGAAAACTGGGATGACGTTATACAAAATATATTTCACACACATAATCCCGACATAGCCCTGACCTTGGTTACGTTGTTGGAGAAGGCTAAAAAAAATTCACCTGTTATCCCGACATATCTCGGGTTGTTGAAGGATTGAGGACATACAGGAGAAACCTTCGGAAGAAACATTTTCCAAAAGAAGCAGCGAGCTCAGATATTTTGGTTTTGAAAGAGAGAGTGCCTCCCAATGTTGAAATGTCGTTGGAGCAGTGAAATAATTTTTTGGAGAATGAGGCGAAGGAGAAAAAGTTGGTCCATAGGGATAAAAAAAAATGGGGTACAAAAAACTGATATCCATAGGCTTGGATCCAAATCATATGAGGATTTGAAGAATGAATGGGAGAGTAGGACAAAGGATGGTCCAGATGCCGGTAAAAATCCAAATCTGTCCAACTTATTCCTTTATGCTCGACGGGACAAAGATAATAAATTCCCACCGCACTTGGCTAAGACATTGGAATCAATAGAGGCCATCAACAGTCAATCCGATTTGAGCCCTACTGATGACTTTGACCTTGAAAATGACCTTTGGAAATGATAAAAAGGGGGAGGACGAGAGGTGTTGGCTCACATATGCCAAAAACAAAACTTCAACACACTGCACCTCTTGTAGACGAGCTTTCTTTGGTCGAGAATTCTATCTCATCCCAAAAGGAGCACCAGTTGAAGACTGATGGGGATGTCCATGAGATTAAAAATACCCTAGGATTATTGACGAATCAAATTAGGAAACTTGTGAACTTTTTTGAAAGTTATAGGCCCCCAATGCCTCCTCAAGGTTACCCTTACCCTACTCCTACTCAAGGTTCCACACATCCTTCCCCTCCAACATTCCCCTCCCAAATTCCTCCTCCTCCAACATTCCCCTCTCAAATGCCTCATCCTCCAACATTCCCCTCCCCTGCACCTCCGCCAGTCACGGGACTTGGATCATCTTCAATAACTCACGGTGACTATGGAAAAGAGTACTATATCAAGGACATGAGAAAGTCGAGGTTTTTTGGTGTGTGCATACTCATCTCCATAGTTCCTGGAACTCTAGTACATGGCCGACCTTTGGAGAAGGGTGAGGCTAAAATAATGGTCGATGAAATATACAACGGTTGCGGAGGTGTACCTGTGTACGTTAACAGCAAGGAAGGGATGTAATTGAGGAATTATGCAAAATCTTTTATTACTTGGCCAGTTTATCTGTTGGACAAGATGTAATAATATTTTCTTTCGTTTTAGTTGTAATAATTTTTTTTTGTTTTAGTTGTAAGAATATTGGTTTTGCTTCAGTTGGAATGATATTTTTTTCGTTTCAGTTGTAAGAATATTAGTTTTGTTTCTTTTGTAATGATATTTTTTTGTTTCAGTCGTAAGAATATTCTTTTTGTTTTAGTTGTAATAATATTTTTTAACCTATTACCACAGGACTAGAATTTGAAGATTATTACATGGATTTCCACAATAGAAAGAGTGGATGGGAAAGACTAACCGGATATCAAATAATCATGTAAAGGGCGTTTATAAATTTGTTAAATACGCTTCCAAAAATCTTAAAAATGAGAAGATTCCGTGTCCGTGCACTCATTGTATTAACGGAAAATTTAAGTCATTGGAAGATGTTGAGTTGCATTTACTAAAGTGGGGAATCTGCCAAGACTATATAATATGGACATACCATGGTAAAAAGTTATACCTTATGTTCCAGAAGGATTACCGGCACCCGACCGTGTAACGAAACCCCAAGGAGTAGAAGTGGTATATGATTCACCAACACATCGTCCATTAATCGACTTAATTGACGATGCTTACGGACTCCACAACCATCAAAACCACCAACCTATGGATACAAATAATGCGCATTATGACCAAGTAAATGAACAAATTGATGCTGAACTACTAGGAGATCGGGAATACATACGGTTGAAAGCCGATGCGACTAGACCGTTGTATAAAGATTGCAATGAAGAACACTCGGAATTATATGCAATGATTGGTTTGCATAATTTGAAGAGTCAATTTGATTTATCTGGGAATAACGTAACTGGAATTCTTAAGTGGGTTAAAGAAATTCTCCCAAAAGAGAACACGTTACCAGACTATTATCCTACCATGAAGAAGAGTTTGAAGGGTTTAGGTTTGAAATACAAATCTATTCATGCTTGCAAGTATGATTGCATATTGTACCGGAACGATCACAAAGAGAAGGATGAATGTCCTGTATGCAGTGAGCCTGGATATGTGGTTTGTGAGAATGGAAAGGACAAACATGCAAAAAATCGAAAGTGCTTGCAAGTCCCACAAAAGGTTTTGAAGTATTTTTCACTTGGACCACAGTTAAAACGGTTTTTTACTGTTCCGTGGATAGCGGAGGCCATGGCATGCTCGATGCGAGGTGGGAGGGAATTTGATGCGTCATTCGGTTGATTCACTCATCTGGAAAATTTCAAATGCTCAACACCATGAATTTGCTAAAGAACCGTGCAACGTTCGTCTTGCAATCTCAACCGATGGGTTTAACCCTTTCGGTAATTTAAGTACTAGTCAGAGTTATTGGCTAGTTCTCATGGCGCCTTTAAGTCTTCCTCTGACATTATGCATGAGAAAGGAGTTCACATTATTATCTTTCTTGATACCCGGGTCGAAGGCTCCCAGTGATGACATTGATATATTCTTAGCACCATTAATCGAAGAACTTAAAGAGTCGTGGGATAAAGGCGTGATAACGTTCGATTCTCATAAGGGTGAAGAGTTCACACTAAAAGTAATGGTGATGTGGGCGATCCACGATCTTCCTGCTTATGGGACCTTGTCCGGTTGTAATGTTCATGGTTATTATGGATGTCCCATATGTGGGGAGGAAACTGAAGCCTGTTGGTTAAAAAATAGTGGTAAGATGAGTTACACGGGTCATCGTAAATTTCTGCCGACCAGTCACCCTTTTAGGAACGATAAGTCTAACTTTTTGTTTGTCGATCACGAGCGCAGAACGGCACCTGTTCGGCTTTCTGGTTAGCAAATTGAGGAGAAGGCGGCAGTTGCGACTGCGGGGAATAGGTACGTAGACAAACATCCCCAGTTTGTAAACCTGAAGCGTAAAGCTAGGGGGGATCCGAACGACCCTAGTAAAGCGAAGCCATGGTCCAGGCGATCAATATTTTTTTATTTGCCATATTGGAAAGATCATCGTGTGAGGCATATAATTGATGTGATGCACACAGAGAAGAATGTTGCAGAACATTTGATAGGAACATATCTGGGTGGATCTCATTCCAAAGACAGAGAGCAGGCCTGCCGAGATCTACATGATATGAAAATAAAGAAGAGACTGTGGTTAAAAAATAATCCTACGTGTGGCCATTCCCGATTCCTCGCGGCGGGCGGGAGAGTGAGGATCCTAGGTCCCGCGCGTCCCTCTCAGGAGCGCTTCGACCGACGTTGTTGATGAGGTGAAAAATATAAAGGGATGGAGTCTCCAGTCTATTTTACTCAAAACAGACAAAAGAAAGGGAGCCGTCCCGAAGGACAGCATCCAAGGACATACTGATACATACGAAACCAAAATGATTCGAAAAGGGTCCGGAGGCTAAGTTACGAAATGGAAAAGTGTTAGGCACCCATTCCGCCCTTACGGTCTCTCATGGGTTTTTGCTATTTTTCTTTATTTTCCTCGTGATATGTGTGCATGTGTATACATAGTGGAGATAGGAATCCTCGACTTGTATCATGGAAGAGATAAAGCGAGTCATCTGTAGGAAGGTTCATAAAAATAATATTAAAAAACGGGATTGACGCGATTATCCTTGCGTTGATCGTTATAATGGAACGATAACGTATGTGGAATAATATGCCACTAAGAACAAATATATGCATATATAAATATATGTAATCTAAGAGAGTTGGGTTTAGAGAAAATAGAAAATGAGAGAAAAAGTGAGAATAAGACTCGAGTCTTGGGTTTTACCTCGAGACGCCTACGTAGCCTATAGAGGCATCAAAGTCCACGTAGTTCGCATGCAAAACGAGGGGTGGGGTTTATCCCATAAATCCAATCGGGGACTTCTCTTATTTGTGTGTTGTGTGTGTAAAAAAATATTTTAGTTGTGAAAAAAGTGTAAGAAAAGTGTGAGAATTCCCATTTGGAATTTATGAGCAAACCCTCTTTTTCTTGTTTTTTTGGATTTTTTATTTGTATGAAAATAAGAGATGTGCAATAATACTAAGTAAAAGGTATATTAGGATATCTGAGATGACAGAATAAAAGCGCTAAATAATAAAATAAATTAATGCGAATTTAAGGAGAGAATTGAGAAAATTGGACCTTCTTGAAAATCTTGAGCTTGATCTTGAGTGTTGGAGAGCAGCCCTTGCACTTAAATGATGATGGAGGGTAATGAATTCACCAAGTTTGATGAAAAGGATGATGAAAAGTGAAGGTTGGAAAGGAATTTGGATGTGGAAATCACGCTAACTTCGAGAGAGGTTTTCTGGGTTTGCTGGGAGTGATGTCTATCTGATTTGGGCTCCCCTTGCAGTGAGGTCAAGGCCTCCTTTTTATAGGCCCAGGGCATTGTCGATTGGCATAGCCCTGGTCTTGCCAATCGGCAGGTGCGTTTAGGCACACTACCGATAGGCAGGGTCTGGACCTACCGTTAGGCAGTGTCTTTCAAGCCTTTTTGGAAAATCGATCGCTGAGCGCAAACCGTTGATCCGAATCGCGCACGGACGGACCGTTGGAAAGATAATTTAGAGACCTTCGAAAGTCCTTTGGATTGCTCCTGGGTTCAGGAGTTGACTTTGGGTCAAATGTGGCTCGGATGCGTTCGTCGGTCCTTTGGACGGGAAAACTTCGGACGCAAACGGATCGTTCGTCCGCATGGTAAGTCAGAATCGCGCACGGGGCGGCCCGTTGGAAAGGTTAGGAGATGTACTTCGACATTCCCAAGAGTTTGATCTGGTTCGAGGAGTTGACTTTGATCAATCGGTCCCTGGAAGCATTTTGTGACCTCTCGGAGTAAAACAGATCGTTCATCCGTACCGTAAGTCGGAATCGCACACAGAGCGGACCATTAGAAAGGGGTTTCAGTGTCCTTTGAAGATTCATTCAGTATCTGTCGAGTTGAAGAGTTGACTTAGGTCAAACGAAGCCCGATGGCCTTTAGATCAAGTTTCGGGGGAAAACGGGTCGTTCGTCTGCATGGTAAGTCAGAATCGTGCACGGGACGGACCGTTGGAAGGGGGTTTCAGTGCCCTTTGAAGATTCATTCAATTTTGATCGAGATGAAGAGTTTGACTTTTGGTCAAACGGAGCTTGGGAGCGTCCGATGGCCTCTAGGTCGGTACTCGGGGTATGACTTGGGTTTGCAGTGATGAAGGGAGGTGCTAGGGACCTAAGAAAATTTTAGGGGGTAATAGAATGGGCTGTCTACAGAGCCCCTCGACAGGTGAGTTTGGAACACATGATAGCCGTCGAATAGACACCGCATTATGCCTTTGAGAGAGTATGACCAGAGGGTTGAGGTCGATTTTGAGGACCTAAGGATGAGGATGACCGATTCTGTGGGTCGAAGCCAATTATGAGGGCTTGGAGATGATGGTGACCGATTCTGCGGGTCGAAGCTAATTCTGGGGGCTTGGAGATGAGGGTGACCGATTCTGCGGGTCGAAGCCAATTCTGAGGGCTTAAAGGGCCATGTTGGGGTGGTCTTAAAGGAAGGATTTAGGTCAATTTCGAGGACCTAAGGATGAGGATGGTCGATTCTGCAGGTCGAAGCCAATTCTAAGGGCTTGAAGATGAGGGTGACCGATTCTGCGGGTCGAAACCAACTCTGTGGGCTTGAAGGAACATGCTGGGGATGGTCTTAAAGGAAATGATGACCAAAGCAATGATGGGGGTGACCAATTCTGCGGGTCGAAGCCAATTCTGAGGGCTTGAAGATGAGGGTGACCGATTCTACGGGTCGAAGTCAATTCTGTGGGCTTTGGAGAGATGACCAATTCTGCGGGTCGAAGACAATTTTGCGGGCTTGAAGATGAGATGACCAATTCTGCGGGTCAAAGCCAATTCTGCGGGCTTGAAGATGCGATGACCAATTCTGCGGGTCGAAGCCAATTCTGCGGGCTTAAGTTTGGGTGACCAATTCTGCGG
Organism: Sambucus nigra; assembly: GCA_949130495.1. Taxonomy (NCBI): domain Eukaryota; kingdom Viridiplantae; phylum Streptophyta; class Magnoliopsida; order Dipsacales; family Adoxaceae; genus Sambucus; species Sambucus nigra. The sequence goes on from OX422211.1 coordinate 239,304,517, forward strand.
GTCGAAGCCAATTCTGCGGGCTTAAGGTTGAGATGACCGATTCTGCGGGTTGAAGCCAATTCTGCGGGCTTAAGTTGGGGTGACCAATTCTGCGGGCTTGAGGTGACGATCCAAGACCGAGGTCAATTTAGACTTAAGGGAGGTGACGATCGAGGATCGAGGTCAATTCTGACCTAACTAAGGTGACAATCCAAGATCGAGGTCAATTCTGACCTAAGAGAGGTGACGACCGATGACCATTGTCAATTCTGACCTAACTAAGGTGACGATCCAAGACCGAGGTCAATTCAGACCTAAGAGAGATGTACATTTCCTTCGGGAAAATCAGGGATTCTACTGGGGATAAAGATTGGATTTTGGGTTCCACTGGGGAATAGTGAATGAGCTGGGGAGCCGATTGCTGGGGAAATACTTGTGTCTTTTGGAGACTTTACCTGGGGAGAATGATTCTTTGGAATTCTGTCGGAAAAAATTACCTTGTGATCTTGATTTGAGCTGGGGAGCCGATGGCTGGGGAAATCCTTATGATTTTGGAGATTCTGTGGAGGAAAGGCAAATTTGATGCTAAAAACTCCGCTGGGGGAGTGATTAGGTGGTCCAGGTATTGGATGTATTGCTCGGGGAGGTTTGAAACCTTTGGGGTATAGGAGGTGATCCTTAGAGATTCTCCGGGGACGTTGCCCGGAGGGAATTCACTTGGCTTTTTAGAGCTCCGCTGGGGAAATAGGGGTTACGCTTGAGGGAGTGTGGAATTCTCTTGGTGAAAATGTTTTAGATCCTTCCTGGGATTTTTATGAATTTTTCGAGGATTTTTCAGGATTTTCTGGTATTTTCTAGGAGTTTTTGTACGAAATTCTAAGGGGGGTGCCGGTCGTCATGGTATAGGGGGTGTCATTCGGCAGTGGCACAGACTTTTAGACTGCCTTGGGAAGGTAAAAAGGCAGGGTCGATTGGTGGTTGGGGGTCAGTGTCGATCGACATGACCCTTGGCATCCTATATAAAGGGGGCGAATTCCCTTCATTTTTCACAACTTCTTACTTTTTCTCTTTCTGTGATTTTCCTTTGCGAATCGTTCTAGCATTCTGATCTCTAAAAAAATGGTCGCTTTCGTGAGCTCTGCGGCACATAGGGAATGGTTGACCGTTGATGACTGGGCGAACGTGGAGTGGAAGGACAGGGAGCCTCTTGCTTTGGGGAGCGAGAACTCCTTTGACGCATTCGAGCCGGTTGCGGATGAGCGGACCTTGTTGCGGGAGTCGTCGCGTCATCGCTCTTCGAGGGTGGTGAACCCTGGCGGTTATGTAAGTAACCTGACTTTTGGCATTCTTCTCTTTTTGGTGACTTTTCCTTTTCTTCTTGAATTTTGACAAGGTTTTTTCTTTTGACAGTCTGACATCTCTTTGAAGAACATGCGTGCCCGTGGGACGACGGGGCTTAAGAATATTTGGGAGCATCTTCCACCTGTGGTGCGTTGGGTGGCGTCTGCGCTGGATGAGACACCTCGTTCGACAGCGGTCTTGGGCGCTCTAGGGGAGAGATGGTGGGATACTACCCACACCTTCCATTTCGGTTTCGGAGAGATGACCGTGACTCCCATAGATGTGCAGCAGATAGAGGTGGATCATTCTCTGCGGGTGAGGCCGGAGGCGGTGCGTGCGGCACTTGGTGACGTAGGGAGGATGGTGTCTGGGGATTCTATTCGGTTGTCCCTGCTGAAGGATGCTTTGTTAAGTAGGGTGGTTGATGTGGAGGACGGGCTGCAGGTGAGGCAAATGGCCCGGTTGTTTATTTTGTTGGTGTTGGGAGGCTTCATGGTGGCGTCGAGCGGCGACGTCGTTCATTTATGGTTTTTGCCGTACTTGAGGGTGTTTTCGAACATTCCCTTCTATGATTGGGGGAGCCTGACTTTGGCGACCCTTTATTTTTCTCTGGATGCATTCATTCGGTGCTGCCGGCAGACTTTTACTGGAGCCATGTATCTCCTTGAGGTATTCTTTAATTTGCGCATTTTCTTTCCATGCATTCGCACTTTCTTTATGCGTCTCTTTTTTTTGTGGGTTCTTGTCTTTGGCAGATGTGGCTTTATGAGGTGATTGGGTGTAATACCCAGTTGATCGCTCTGAAGGATGAGAATGTTGGGGACTTCAGTCGGTTGTATCGATGGTGCAAGGCCAATCGACAGTCGAGGGGATCTCTTTCTCTGGAGGCAGTGCGTCAGGTCTTGATGGCCTGACCAGTGGTAGCGTAAGACTTTTTCCTTTTCAGTTTTGGTCTTTTCCATGTTCTGATTATGTATTGACTTATGTCTGGTGGGGATTTTCAGGTGACCTTTTACCCTTGGGGGACGGCCATTCAGGACACGGGGGTGACTGGGGTGAACGCGCAGATGAGGCGTTTGCTGGCGCATGAGTTTGGCCACTCTTGGTATCTCGAGGAGAGGGTGGTCCGACAGATTGCTGAGGAAGTGGTGGTGCCACCTGCGAGGCCTCCTATGTCTATGAGGCGAGAGCGACTGCTGTCAGAGGACGCGAGGATTGCGACGATGATCGGCGAGTCCTACCTGTTGTACACTGAAACGGCTGCGTCGTATGACTATATGGACTTTGTGACGAGCTGGCTGATGGCGCCCAACATATATGATGCCTTGCCCTTCCCTCCTGCGGGTCCGAGTCGGCCGATGGGATCCTCCCATAGCGGTGGCAGTCTGCGACGGCGGCGACTTCGGAGGTTCCATTTGTGCAGTTGCATACCCCTTCGTACAACATTCGGCGGGCTGATGGAGGGATGGTGCCTATGTTGCACCGTCCTCATGCGATGGATCCGGAGTAGCTAGGTTTGACAGAGGAGGTTCTTCAACCTGAAGTATATTTTTCCTGTTCCTCTCTTTCTTTCTTTTTGATTTCTTTTCTGTTTTGATACTGCTTCTGGCTTTTACTTGCAGTAAGTCTGGGTGTCGACCACTTGGATGAGGAACATCAAAGACTGGATATCTTCAGCGACTGCCTATATTGGGGACGCGGTTCCCGTTCCTTCTTGTTTGGTGCCATCTGCTTCGTCCGGGGAGGAGTCTGGCTCGAGTAGTGGTGGTGCGTCGTCTCGCCACAGGGGAAAGAGAGCGCGTCGCAGGAGTGGAAACTCTTAGAAAGAGGGGTGAAGGGTAGGTGAGAGAGAGAGAGAGAGAGAGAGAGAATGTGGGTTCGAGCTGAGTCCCGTTATTCCTTTGCTTTTCGTTTGTTTCCTGCAAAATTGATGTAACACAGAAAAAATATATATGCAATGTAATAGAGTTTTTTATTATTTTCTATTAATGGTGAATGAGTGCATGCACATGCGCTTTTTACTTTGCTCCTGAGACCGTAAAAAGAGATATTTTTGGGATTTTGAAGGAAAGTTTTAAAAATGAGAAATTATACAAGGGTGTAAGGGGATTTTTGAAATTTTGTTGAGAATATCAATTTATTTTTTATTGATTTTCTGATTTTGACAAAAGAGGAAAAAGGAAAATTTCCAAAAATAGGGGGTTGCTGATCGGCAAGACCCTTGTCCTGCCTATCGGCAGGTCAGTCCAGTACTATCTATTCAAAGTTTTGATTTAGTACCCTCTTCAGCCTTTTGTACTTTGTGGGGTAGGATTCCCTCCGATTCCTGTAGGGATTATGTCTTTTGTGAGGGTTTTCAAGTATAAAAAGGCGTAAGGGTGGAGTGTTTTCATCACACCTTCACATTCTTACTTACTTGCCTACTATCTTTTAGTCTTGCAAGATGGCTCTCCCTGGTAGCATTGAGTTTGCTAACTACCTCGAAGCCCTGGAAGCAATGTGCTCTTATAATGTTGACTACGATGCTTTCAACATGCGTCGAGTCTCTTTGTGGCGCAACCCGCCCATTGAGTGGAACATATTAATGGCGGCGGTACAATTTTGATATCCCGAAGACCATGTATTCCGCTTTGGGTTGGATGAGGTTTGTCCTACCTATGAGGAATTTTCTGCCATGCTGGGGATAAATCCCAGTGTTGCCGCGGCTCTGCCTGAGTTTTTCCGTTCTCCTAGGGATTTGTTGGCCAGGCTTCTCCGTATTTCGCCTTCGGCGGCTAGACCACTGGTTGTTGGAGGAATGATCTCTCTTTCGGCGATGTTACAAGTCGTGCATTTGCAGGAGGTTGGCGATGCTGGATACGCCGAAGCCGTTGTTCTGGGCTTGGTTTCAAAATTGCTGCTAGTGACTGGGGAACTGCTGGCGGACCCACAACTTGCAGCCATTACTTCATGGATGTCATACCATCGCAATCCTGCGACGGTGATACTGACGGAGACTTTAAATGGCCTGGATGCTTGGCGAGAAGGTCGTTCTGACTTTCTGAGGGGTAGCCCCGTGATGCTGTTCATGTGGTTGTCTGAAAGACTTCGCCTGGTGACTCCTCCAGATTATCCTTTGTCGGTTGTACCCAACTTCTTTTCACGCTTTTTCATCAGCGTTGGCTTGGATATTGAGAGCTGGGAGAACTGGTTTGTGGAGTATGGGGCTCTGAATTTGTATTGGTTAGTGCCTTGGTGGGGAAAGTTACTGCCTATGCTGGAACTGGGAGAATACCCGTATGTTCGGCTAGTTGGCCTCAGATAGAACTCTTTCTATTTCCCTTGGCGGCTTCTGCGTCAATTTGGCTGGGAGCAGGTCGTGCCACCTCGGACACTAGATTTCTTTCCAGTAGAAGATTTGACTGAGCATCTGCGCATGCGGCTTGGCTCTTTGTGGGAGAGTAGGCGTCCGTCGATCCATCCCTCTCAGTCTGTTGGGAGAGTTTGGCACGTCCCCGGGGATTATATGAAGTGGTTGTGGAGGAGAGTAGTCAACAAGATGTTGGTAGTGGAGATTGGACAAAGGTGGCTTGTTTTATTTAATACCATGGAAGGAGGCGTTGTGATTTTTTCGAGGTTGGTTCGAGCCTATCGGTCCATGGAGCGTCTGCGGCATTCGGTTCAGGCAGGGGAAGCTTGGGGATCCCAGGATGTAGATGATGATGATGGAGCGGGCTCCTCTGGTAGTTGTGGGTAGGACTCTTGGAGAGTTTGTTGTGTAATGGGGAATAAATGTGGGGATTTTATTCGGCTTTTTAGGAAGGTGGGGGGAAGGGAGTTATCCGTTCATTTTCTCATATAATCTGTATCGTAATTTCTTATTAGTGAAATAAATAAGTTTTTGATCATCCAGCTGTGCCTTTTGATAAGTTTCGTATTTTTGAATTATCTATACCGATCACTAAGGCATACATAATCCTTTTGATCGATTATATGTTAGAATGAACTGTCGTTCTCGGAGATAAGAAAAGAATAGTTTTTTGTGAAAAAGAAAGGGACGTGCTCATGTAAGATGTATGAGATGCCTACGTACCTCTGGGGTTTTGAAAATTTTAAATTTGTTTGAAAATGATTTTTTTTTTTGCAGAGGATCACACCCACGTAGTTCTGGATAGAGGAGAATGAAAAGATTTTTTTTTTAAAAGAAGGGAGATGAGAAGAGTCGTAGTGCGTTACGATTTCGAACTAGGGGTAAAATTTCTTGAGACGGTCCGGGTTGACTGGACGAGCCATCTCCTCCCCATCTAAGTCAGCGAGCATGGCGGCACCACCGGACAGGATCTTCTTTACAATGTATGGGCCACTCCAATTGGGCTTGAATTTCCCTTTGGGATCCCAGATGGGTTCTATTATCTCTTTGAGGGCTAGATCCCCTTTTTGGACATCGCGGTCCTTAACTCTCTTATTGAATGAACGTGCTATTCGACGATGGTACCCTTGTATGTGATACAACGCCTTCAGTCTCCTTTCGTCCAAGAGTGACAGCTCGTCGAGGCGGCTTTGATGTCAGTCCTCCTCACTGACCTTGCTTTCAAGCATGACGCGTAAGCGAGGGTATTTCTAGCTCCACGGGTAGGACTGCTTCCATGCCATAGACTATAGAGTAAGGGGTAGCCCTAGTAGAGGTTCGAATTGAGGTTCGGTAGCCCCAGAGGGTGTATGGGATCCGATCGACCCAATCTCGACAGCTTTCGGTCATCTTTCTGATGATGGCTTTGAGGTTCTTGTTGGCGGCTTCGACTGCACCATTGGTCTGAGGTCGGTAGGGAGAAGATTTGTGTCTCTGAATTCCATACTCGTTGACCACTTATGTGACTTCTCCCTCAAAATGCAACCCGTTATCTGACACTAGCTCGTGTGGGACCCCATATCGGCAGATGATGTCTTTCTTGATGAATTTGGCCACTTTCTTGGTGTTCAAGACTACATATGACTCAGATTCAACCCATTTGGTGAAGTACTCAATGGAAACTAGAATGAATTCATGTCCGTTGGAAGCCTTTGGTGTAACCTTCCCTATGATGTCGATACCCCAGGTGGAGAGCGGCCAGGGAGAAGTCATGTTATATAATTCTCGCGGAGGCAGATGCTGAAGATTGGAGAACTGTTGGCATTTGAGACATCTCCGAACATGGGCAGTGCAATCCTGGGTCATGGTGGTCTTGTAGTAGCCTTGTCGAATGATCTTTTTGGCAAGCATGTGACCGTTCATGTGGGGCCCGCATTCCCCGCTGTGGATTTTCTGCATTATCTTTTCAATGTCAGCCCCTGCAATACAGTGTAGATGAGTTCCATCGAAGTTTCTTTTGAGCAGTGCTTTGTGACAGATGATGTACTGGGCGGCCAGTCTTCGAAGGGTTGCTCGATCTTTCTTATTGGAACCCTCGGGATACCTACCATGCTTGAGGAGGTGCCATATATCATAGTACCAGTAATTGGCTAGCTCGGGATCTTTTGTGGTGACGAGCTCAATGTAGTAGCAGTGGGTTGGTTTGTCCTGTTTTTGAACTAGGAAGGGGGTCATTGTTATTCCTTCGGGCATGTCGACCATGGAGGACAAGGTAGCAAGGGCATCGACTAGGTTATTCTTTGCACGAGGTCGGTAATGGAAGGTGATATCTTGGAATTGGGAGGCTAGTTCTTCTAAATGGGCATGGAAGGGTTGGAGTTTCTCGTCCTTGACTCTCCACTTTCTGAGCACTTGACCGATGATGAGGGCGAAATCCCTGTAGACATCTAGGTATTGAATACGTTTCTTGAAAGCAACTTTGAGGCCTACCGCGCATGCCTCGTATTCAGTCATGTTGGTGCAAGGGAAATCCAATTTGATGGCGATGGGAGTGTGGGAGCCATCTGGGGCAATTAGAAGTATCCCAATGTCATATCCCTTTTTGTTGGCAGCGCCGTCAAAGAACATTTGCCACCGGAGATTGTCCTGGGCGGTGCAGAGGATGTTTTCATCTGGGAATTCGGAGATCCAGACATCAGCTTCATCCATGGGGTAATGAGCGAGGTAGTCAGATGTGGCTCTTCCTTTCATGGCTTTCTGCGTGACGTACACGATATCGAACTCGGCTAGGAGCATCGTACTTTACCCTATTTTCTATCGTCAAAAACAAAAAAAAAGCCATACAAAATAAATTAGAAAATGGATAGTGTAAAGAAGAAAGGAAAGATTAATGGAAGAGAAATAGAAGGCGAAGATAGAGGTAGGTGAGGATGAGGGTTGAGGATTTCAACTCAGGGTTCTATATTTACTAGGGTTTATTTCGGGAGACGCTAGGGTTAGGTTTATGGTTTGTGAGGAAGATGAAGTTAGTAAGACGAAGTTAACTGATATTTTTGCCTATAAAAATATAGAGAAAAATTGAAATTATCAACTATAAATCCTCATCAACATAGACATTTGTAAGTCATGATTAACATAGTGTATGTTTGTTAGATGTCAGGGGGTTAAAGTCTAATTTTCAAACTTCAAGGGTGTTATGCAATTGGTCTTACTTTTGACAAGATGGAAAATTTTCTAGATTGCCGCCATGGTTTGCAACAAAGACGTCATTTACCCTTTCTCAAAATCCATGTCTACCACCCCTAGTGTAGCCTATAACTCCCATCTACCCTAAGCCTCCATCCTCCATGAAGGTTAGCCTGCTATTTCTTTATCTGCGGTTGAATTCACAAAACTTGCATCTTGTTTCTCTAGTACCCTCGTTGAAAAGGTCTCAAAGCATAGGTCCTCCATTCCTACTATTCGTGATCACATAAACTCAACTTGGGGCCTCTCTATTCTACCCATGGCAGGGCTTTTGGACCACCAACATTTGATGATTAAAGTATCCTTAGTTTGTGAATGCTTGGGCCAAAGCATGTTGTAACGTCACTTTCTCGTCTTTTGTTACGATATGGGTCAAACTCCCAAACCTCCCTTTGACAACATCGTGAAATTGTGAGATTTTTTAGGAGATTTCTCATGGCAGACAACCTTGGATCCTACTCATGCATGCTAAGTGGATCTAGGGGAAATGTAAAAAAAGAGAAGAAAAAAATAGTCGAGGCTTGGATTTTCATTGGTCTTGATCTTGGATTTTGGCAAAAAGTTATATTCCGAGGGAGTATTGCCTGTCTTTCAATTTGCATGGTAGGCGCTTTCAGCATATAGAAAAACTAATCAAAGAACTACGGTTGGAAAAGACTGAGAGCATATTATCATCGTGGAACCTACAATACAATATGTCATGATGTTGGGCCTACAAGGGAAAAGAAACATGATGAGGGCAAGTATAAGAACTTATTGGGAAATAATGACATACGTCATAAGGAATGTTTGGGTCCTTGACAAAGGCCTTAATGATAAAGTAGAGTCCACTATTAACAAAGGTATCGGTTCTGCTGTTGATTGTTGCAACTCTTTCGCAGCTTTGTATGACACAGCTGAGGGGTTATGGGGGAATGTCGTCATAAAGTGGATTGGCAACCAACTAAAACAAATAGTTATTAAGAGATGCACTTATCTAATTGCAACAATGGTATGGAGGATGCTGAAATTTTTCACTTGATCAAGGTAGTGATGAAACAAATTACGGAAAAAGGCCAATCAACGTCTTGTAGTCGAAATTGCTAGCCTCTAATGCTGTCCTGCCTCAAAAAAAGAGCAGGATAATTTTGAGGTGCTATCCAAGTTAAAACAATAATGGGTGTGCATAAAGAATTTTTCACTTTTTTCTTTTTCTTTTAGTTGGGGTCCGTTTTTGTTCCATGATTCTTTTATTTTTGTTATTTTTCTTAATAGAATAACTCTAGAGATTACCTTAAAAATAAAGTCTATACATGCAATTATCTTGGCTTCAAATCCAACTCACATACAGAAACCATCAAACCATAACTCTAAAAATAAAGTGTTGAGAACCACGTAAATTGGAAAACCAAAGGGCATAGCATAAATATTCAGCATGCCTCAGTAATACAAACCATAAGAACTAATATGAGAAACTGAAAACACATGAAATCAAAGTCGACCACCTTCTCCTAATAAAAACAATAGGAGGAAGAGCGTAACCCAAAATCAAGGATAACCATCCTTACTACTGTTCATCATCGGGCTTGGAAGGAGCTTCCTTTATCTCATCGGCCCCATCGTCCTGTAACAAACAATCAACCAACCATTGCTAAATTCTCTTTTCGAGAGACCAAGGGTAGTAAAAATTGTAAACGGAAAAACTTGTTCCAAATATTGATTTCATTTTCAAGTTACCAAAAAGCAGAGCAATGTAATAGAATAGAAGAACATGAGTACCTGCATGTCTGAAGTCCAGAGAGTAAGGTTATCACGAAGAAGTTGCATAATCAAAGTGCTATCCTTGTAAGACTCCTCGCCTAAGGTATCCAACTCAGCAATTGCTTCATCAAAAGCCTATACATGGAGAGAGAAGGCATCAACACCAAGATTAGGCAAAATTTAATGAAATAAAGTAAAAAAGGTAAGATTTCAGATTCCCTAACCTGTTTTGCAAGATTACAAGCGCGGTCGGGAGAGTTCAAAATCTCATAGTAGAAGACAGAAAAGTTGAGAGCCAGTCCAAGTCGAATAGGGTGTGTTGGGGCAAGTTCCGAATTTGCAATATCCTGTGGCTCGTTAAAAAAATGAAAGATAAATAAATGCATAAAAAATGAGAATGAAAGGAGGTACAAAATTATAATAAAAGAAAACCTGAGCGGCTTTGTAGGCAGTGAGGGTACCCTCAGCGGCCTGTTTCCGATCCGAACCGGTTTTGAACTCGGCTAAATACCTATGATAATCGCCCTTCATTTTCAAAAAAAAGACCTTGGAGTCCCCGGTGGCAGCAGAAGGGACGAGACGAGTTTCGAGTAATTTAAGAATGCCATCACAAATAGTGGAAAGCTCAGACTCAATCTTGGATCTATAGTCTTTAATGAGGGAGACGTGGTCGTCGTTGCCACGGCTCTCTTCCTTCTGCTCGATGGATGAGATTATGCGCCACGAGGCTCTGCGAGCACCAATCACGTTCTTGTAGGCCACGGACAAGAGGTTGCGTTCTTCTACGGAGAGTTCTTCTGATTCGCCTAAGGAGGAAGACACTTTTTCCATAAACTCCACCATTTCTTCGTAGCGTTCGGCTTGTTCTGAGAGTTTTGCCATGTACACGTTTTCCTCGCGGGCTGATGCTGAAACAGCCATGCTTGTTGATGGAGGGAGAAACAGAGACAGATCTAAGTTGGGTTGTGTTTTGTTTGGGTGGAGAGCTTTTGGGGAGGGAGGCGGAGAAAGAGAGTCGTTTTCGGGGTTGTGGACCCTATGATCGCGTTGGTAGTGATGGATTTGGGACAATCAATAACAGCCGTTGGATTTAGTGTACGGCAGATGGAATTCCTCACTTCCATTTTGGCCTATCTATCTGTCTGCTCGCCCCAATTTTCTACTTCATTATTTCACTAGTATGTATGTAAACTGTATTATTTTTATTATTGTAATATTTTTCATACAATATATTCTACGAATGAAAAAAGATTAATATTTAAATATGTATAAACAATTCATTAGAACCCAATTATTTGGCTTCTGAAGTTAACATTAGTTTATAATCAAACTCTAAATTTCAAATTACAAACCAAAAAAAAAAATGCAAACAATTGTTGCTATATACAAAGGAAATGCATTTTAACACCAAAGCTCCTTACTCTTTTGATATTTATCATAATCTTCTTCTCTTATCTGTCCAAAAATTGAAGCCTCAAGTTGAATCAGCTTTCACTTATTTCCTTTTAAGTTCAGGACCTGATTGTACATAATTAACTCAATCAAAATAAACAAAATAAAATAATAGCAATAGCAAAAATATTATTTAACTTCACCAAATCTATAGGTAATAATGGTTTTCTACATTAATTTCATTTGCAGGAATAATGTAAAACCAAAACATATATGTTTTTTGTTCAACTATTCTTAAAAGACAATTCAATCAGGCAAAATAATACTTAAAAGAAATGGAAATATTACCTTAGCTATTCATTCACCCAGAGGCCTGTCCTTTAAATTATTGGGTCTTAGTCACAAATGATTAAGACCAATTACGTGCTCAAGCAACTGACATCTTTCCATACTAATTATTGTGTCTTAATCATTTTGGTTGTATAGAAAGATGACCTTGAATAATTGGAATGGAACCATTAGCATGGAACGATCCCCTGCTCTTTAAGGGAAAGACCATAAAGTGTTCCAAATTATAAATGAAAATAAAAGGAGGAAGGGAGGAAAAAAATGTAATAGTACCTTGCATCCTTAATGAATATGGAGAGGGGAATTTTCCTCCTATTCTCATATGGATAAGAATCATCTTTATCAGCCATCATAGCTCGCAAGCCAAATCACCTTTATGCCAGAAAGAATGAGTTTCAGAAATGAAGGTCCACACACAGTCACCATTTTCCCAATGATGTTCTTATCATATATACGGAAATAGCAGGGTAAAAATCAAGACTCAAGTAAAAATACCCCCTTTCACTTAGGGAGAGGTACTTACGACAAAATTTAAGTTCAGGATTTGTTTATCATTTTTTTTGCATTGAAAATAGTTCGTCGGATTTTTTTGAAGATACAAAAAGTAACAATATTTTTTTTCAAACCTCACCAATGGACTCAACAACAGACGATCCAAAGCAAAACCCATATCAAGTCATCGACTCTATTAAAAAAAGCAGTTGGAACTCTCCACCAACTCTATCTCACCGTCTCTTCCTTAAACACCGTCTCTCAAACTCCCCCTCCTCCAACGCCGCCTCTCATCGATTCATATACATTTAACTTTTATCATGTCTTTATTATGAAGGGTTTTGAATTTACTTGCCGAGAAGAATTCAAATATAGTTGACGAATTTGTCGAAGAGTTCAGAAGATGATAAATGTGGTGTCTTTTGGGAACCCCAAAGTTACTTGGAACCCCAAAGTTGCTTTGGAAAGCAAAACACCGAAGTGGGGCTATAATTAAGTTAAAACTCTTTATTGCTATATAGATGCTTAATTAAAGAATAATGACATGTGGCAGCTTCTCCTCATGTTAGACTCCTATCTTGCATTTATGTCAATGCCACGTGTCATCCTCAGAAGATTTCGGTCTATAATTTTTATATAGTTATAGAGATTTTAATGGTTAAAGCTAGCATTTTGCCGTTAAAACCATCCAAAAATGTTTCACAATATCTTACCCTCGTTATAAATTAACTAGATACTTATTTCAAATATCAAGGTAGGAGGCACCTCAAAAAATCAAAATGAAGTTTCACGCGATGACTTCCCATTGTGAAAAAATTCAACCCGATCCGTATGGTTCCCGACTCGATCCGACTCTAATGGAACGGGTTAAAAACTCATTTAAAATAATAGGGGTTGATTTAGGTTTTAAAAAAAATATTTATTAAATGGGGCAGATTCGGGTTTTATCAGAATATGCTCAACACACCCCGCCCCGGCCCACCCCACTCCATTTAGCATATTTACTATTATATCCTTATTAAATTATGTTAATATCACCCCCACCTAATATATAAGTAAACTTGAAAGGAAAAGAACCCCGAAAGTGAAAGTTGAAACCTCCGTCGTCTGCCCTATCTCTCTCTCGTCTCAACCTCTCTGTATTATCTTTCTCCCGTCGTTTGCCCTCTCTCTCTCTCATCGTTTCCGGCGACACAGTAGTGACAGCACCGACGATACAACGGGTTTGAGGTTTGTTTTTTAATCGCATTATTTGTTGTCGTTTTAAGGTTGAGATTCTCAAAACCCGGTCATGTAACCCCTGTTCTTTGATTTGATAAAAGATGATCCCCTGTTCGTTTAACCCCTGTGAAAGTTAAAGCATGAGAAACCATCTCATTCTTTAGCCCCTGTTCATTTTTTTCTTAAAAGTTAAAGCATGAGAAACCATTTCCTATTTGCTTATGTATTGAAAAAAGTAGATAAAAGATGATCCCTTAATTTCTCAACCAATATGTAAGGATAAATTATGTTAGTTGGATCAAAAGAGAATAAAATTTATTTTACAGTTAATTTGTTTTATAGTTAATTTGTTTTAAATTTGTTTTACAGTTAATTTGTTATTAATTGAATTTATTTTATATATTGTTCTGAAATTTGTTTTATTTTTCTTTGTTTTCCCCAGTACTTTAATAAAAATTTATGTTGAGGATTTATATAATTAAATCTGTTTTTTTATATAAATTAAATTTCGGGTTTTAACTCGCAGGGCGGGGCGGGGCAAGGCCGGGCGGGTTCTGACCCGTTTAATTCATGCGGGCAGGGCGGGGCGGGAACGGGTTTGAAGAGGTTATTATTAAACGGGTTTGGGGTTTAAAATCATAATAACCTTTTAAACCCCTAGTTGCCATCCCTAGTGAGAAGTCACAATGAAAATGGCTTTCTACGATGGGATGTCACTATAGAAAAAAATTCCCTCTTAAACCCCAAAGAAAATAATTTCAACTACATTTGCACAAGATAATTCGCTATAGTTAGCAAAATGTCTCAGCCTTTTATTTGCATTAATCCTGGATATATATCATCTCCTTCTTCTCCTGGCTAAGAAGATAATTGTATGTGGGTACTCTCAACTACTTTTGCTCTATTGAGAGGACACGCTTTTATTTGCGGGTTTGTGCATAGTCGATCTATTTGTATGTAAGTGGAGCATACTCACTTTGATATTAGACCCATGTGATCGTCTTCCCTCTTACGGAGATTATACTTGAAAGGTATATGCAAGATATTGATTATGAAACCGTATAATTATAAACAATTAAGAAGATTTATAATTATGTATCATTGTGTTCATTTGGGCCCGAAATTAGACTTTTATGTTATACTTAGGTTGTTTGGGTTGGATATAATTTAAAAGCAACTAAAATCTGACCAACAAGTGCGTTATTATTACTATGGCCCAAATTTAGTTAAATTTTTACTCATTGTAAACTTGCTAGGTTTAATCCTATTTGTGGAATTTGTTTTTAGGTCATAGACAACAACAACCGCCACAATCCTGACTTCTTGCATTCCTTCTTAGTTCTTACTTCTAGATATAGGATGTAGTTGTCGAGCCTGCATGCTTGTATCCATCTATAGCATTTTCATTTGTTGTCAAGTCAGATTAATATTGAGATTTATTTATGCTGGGTCCTTCGTTTATACTTATAGTTGGATTATGTTATTGAGACAGTCATTATTTTCTTGTGATTTTATTCATTATGTTTGAGATTGGTATCCGAGTATTATCAGCTCTTTATTATTATATTTTATTTTTATTTCAGTCATGCTTAGAATGATACGAATTGTTTAGACTCTTATATTATTTTTATTTGGACCTCATCAATCTAGTTATAGCTTGAGGACTTCCTCTAACTCCTTTCTTGTAATGCATCACAATGGCTTATTGAAATATCCTCTTTGATAGAGCTTCTCTTACAATAGGTAAAATCTTGGGTGCCTTCTCCTTCTCCTTATGGCATCCGTTTTCTCACTTGGACAAATCCATCTTTGATGAAATCAATGTATGGTTGCCTCCAACCTATTTGAGCTTGCATAAAGTTACACTCAGCTGGTCGGAAAAAAGCTTGACACTTAGCACATTCTCGTTATATTATTGTTATGTTTTGCTTCATCCTTGGCCAAAAATACCCATCCCTTTAAATTCTTCTATAGAGGGAAATATTAGTAATTTCATAACGCTCATCGTGAGTTTTCTTCAACCACTCTTATGTTTTTTATGGATCCTGTGCATTTAGACGACGTGGCCTTAGGATTTATATAGTACATATTTCCTTGAAGAAGGAAGTATTGTGCTAACTTAATAATTTTCATCTTGCCATCTGTGGTCTCTAACTACTTCTGTATCTCTCAAGTCTATGGAAGAGCTATTGGCAACTGCAGGAAAGGTCATGAATGTTGAAGACGCTATGGCCGTGAAGTATAAGGATGAGAATGGAAGTGGCAGTGGGAAATTTCACAGAAAGAAAGATGGAAAGAAGAGATCAACCGACGATAAGTTTGCACGCTATACCCCACTAACTGTGAGCTGCGAACACATCCTCAATGAGATCAAGAATGACCGATCTCTGAGATGGCCGGAGGAGCTGAAGGCTCCTCCGCATAAGAGAAATAAGAACCTGTGGTGTGAGTTCCACCAAGACCACGACCATGTGACAGACAAGTGGTTCGCTTTAAAGGATGAGATCGAGAAGATGTTGAAATCCAGAAAGTTGAGGAAGTATGTCGATGGTAAGGCCCCTAAGAGGGGAAGAGATGACATTAAAAGGAAGAGAAATGACATATGCCGAGACGACACCCCAGAAAGAAGAGATGATGACTCAGATGGGGATGATGAAGACGATCCAGACCTCCCACCAAAAGACGACAACGCCCTGGTGAAGAGGGTTGGAATGATATCCTTTGGAGTTAACACTATCTGTGGAGGGCTTGCTGGAGGTGGATCTGAAGTAGCTGAACGAAAAGCTTATGTGGCAGAGGCCAAGTCAGTTTCCAAAGTAGAAGTTGTGAATCTAACGTCTTCAGATGCAAAGCAGAAGAGGAAGAAGGTAGATATGGATACTCTTATAGTTGGATTCTCCCGACTTGACTTCAAAGGTATCCTAGCCCCACATGATGACCCTTTGGTAATAACAACAAAAGTGCGCGGGTGCGAGGTACAGAGAATCCTCGTAGATGGAAGAAGTTCAGCGGACGTAATGTTCTGGCCCTATTTTATAAGTCTAGGCCTCAGCAGAGCTAGGCTGGTACCCTATCATCATCCGTTGTTGGGCTTCAGCAGGGAGAAGGTCCATCCGTTCGGCATGTATGAGATGGATGTGCGAATGGGGGACGACTGGCCTAAGAGGTTGACCCGAAAGATCAATTTTTTCATTATGGATGAAAACGTCTTCTCGGCATACAACCTCATCATAGGACGAGTTGCCCTTAAGGAGTTTGAAGTTGTGCCATCAATGGTCCACCAAATGCTAAAATTCCCACCCCCTATAGGGTAGGGGAAGTGAAGGGGGACCAAACCTCGACGCGAGAATGCTACTTCAACTCGACGAAAAAGAGGGAGGCCTATAAGAGGGAAACAACCACATATAGCATTGATACAGTTGATCCTAGAGATGAAACAAAGTTGAAGAAAGAAGAGGCCGCAGAAGAGGTAGAATCCATCGTCCTCAATGAGGACGAATAAAAAAACCCGTCCAAATCTGCAAAGCCTTAAAACCGGAGATCAAGGATGAGCTGATAAGATTCTTGAAGAAGAGGCAGAGTGTCTTTGCTTGGAGCCATGCAGACATACCTGGCATCGACCCGGAGGTTATGTGCCACAAACTCAATGTCGCAGAAGATACTAAGCCAATCAAACAAAGATGAAGAGTTTACTCTAGGGAAAATTATGACGTCATCAGAGAAGAGGTCAGAAAGTTGGAAGAGGAAGAATTCATTAGGGAGGTCATATACCCAGAGTGGTTATCAAACGCCGTTATTATGTCCAAAGCCAATGGAAAATGGAGGATGTGCGTAGATTTCACCGACCTGAACAACTCTTACCCAAAAGACAGTTATCCCTTGCCTCGGATTGATCAGATAGTAGATGCCACGACAGGGCATGAGCTCATGAGCTTCATGAACGCATATTCAGGCTATAATCAGATCTTCATAAATGATGAAGACTCGGAGAAGACAACTTTCATCACAAACAAGGGAACCTATTGCTATAAGGTCATGTCCTTCGGCTTGAAGAATGCAGGGGCAACATATCAACGTTTTGTAAATAAGATGTTTGAAGATCAATTTAGCAAAACCATGGAGGTATATGTAGATGATATGTTGACAAAGATCTTGAAGGCGTGCACTCACATGGAGGACCTAGGGAGAACTTTTGACACCATGGACTTATACAGGATGAAACTCAATCCCGCAAAGTGTGTCTTCGAAGTAGGAGCTGGAAAATTTCTTGGATTCATTGTCAATCAGAGGGGAATAGAGTCCAATCATGAGAAGATCAAGGCTTTGCTTGATATGAAGACAACAAGAAGTATAAAAGATGTTCAGAGACTCATTGAAAGAGTAGCCGCACTCAACATATTTGTTTCCAGAGCTACGGACAAGTGTCTTCCATTTTCAAGGTGCTTAGAAAGGCCTTTGAATGGGATGAAGAGTGTGACAAGGCCTTTAAACAGCTCAAGTCCTACCTCGGATCCCCACTGCTCTTATCTCGAGCGATTCTGGGAGAGAAGTTGTATGTCTATCTAGCAATTTCAGAGTCAGTTATAAGCGCAACCATAGTATGGGAAGACGTTGGGGTGCAAAGGCCCGTGTACTTCAATAGTAAGTCCCTTCAAGGGTTCGAAAAAAACTATCCTTAGATGGAGAAATTAGCCTAAGCTTTGATACACGCTTCCAGGAAGATAAAACCCTATTTCCAAGCCCACTCTATGGTCATCCTCACTGACTCCCCACTAAGGCAAGTCCTCCACAAGCCTGAGACGTCAGACAAATTGATAACCTGGGCCATCGAGTTGGGAGAGTATCAACCTAGGGTGGCCATCAAAGGGCAAACACTCGCAGACTTTGTTGCTGAGTTCACATGGGAAGAGCCCGAGGTTGAGAATAAACCAAAGGAATAAAATCGTAACGTCTTCCGAGACCCAAAAGAGGTTGTGTCCAGCAAAGCCATAATATGAGTAGCTGAAAATGAGGAAGATATGTACCTCTTCAAGCAAGGAACCCTGTTAGAAGGGAGCTTCTCTTCAAATGAAGATGTTTGGAACCTCTTTGTTGACGGATCTTCCTGTGAAAGTGGAAGCGGTGCAGGGCTGATACTGTCAGCTCCGGATGGTACCAACGTTGATATGCACTAAGGTTCAATTTCAAAGCATCAAACAACGAGTCAGAATATAAGGCCATGATAGCATGGCTTTCCTTAGTAAAGACCCTTAGGATTGGTCGACTCCTACTTCACAGCGACTCGAGGTTAGTTGTCAACCAAGTGTTTGGAGTTTACGAGGCCAAGGATGAAAGGATGGCCAAATACCTAAAGATGGTAAGAATGATGCTCGAAGGCTTCAAAGAGGTAAAGATGAAGAGGGTACCTCGACAAAATAACAACCATGAAGATGCACTAGCAAGGTTGGCTTCAGCAATAAGGATATGCATCAGAAGGACAGTACCAATCGAGATCCTGCTCAAACCGACGATTGAGGAAGAAGAGGTTGCCAGATCTTGCCTCAACTTGAACATAGGAGACTCATGGATGGACCCCTTCATCAGATATATCAGAGAGGGAGAGCTATCGGAATCAAAGCTAGAAAGGAGTAAACTGAGGTACAGATCTGCAAAGTTCTCAGTAATAGGAGATGTCCTATATAAGAAACGATTTATATTACCTCTCCTCAGATGTGTTCATACCACAGAGGTCTCTCTCATCCTACAGGAGGTACACGAGGGTTCTTGCTCCATTCACATAAGAGGAAGACCTTTGGAGGATAATCA
This sequence comes from Sambucus nigra, assembly GCA_949130495.1. Taxonomy (NCBI): domain Eukaryota; kingdom Viridiplantae; phylum Streptophyta; class Magnoliopsida; order Dipsacales; family Adoxaceae; genus Sambucus; species Sambucus nigra. Next base: position 239,323,409 of record OX422211.1, read on the forward strand.
CGCAGGGATACTAGTGGCCAACCTTGAACAAGGATGTTGCAGCCTACGTGAAGAGGTGTGACAAATGCCAAAGATTATCCACTATCCCCCATGAACCTCATCAACCTATGACGTCAATCAGTTCCCCTTGGCCATTCGCAGTATGGGGGATTGACTTGGTAGGCCCCTTGCCAAGGGCTGCGAATAATTATCAATTTCTGATAGTAGCGATTGACTACTTCTCCAAGTGGGTGGAGGTTGAACCGATGACTACGAATACAGAGCAGAAGACCTTCCAATTTATCTGGAAGAGCATCATATGAAGACATGGCCTCCCGAACACCCTCATCTCAGACAACGAAACCCAGTTCAAGAATTCTTCCTTGGAGAAGTACTGCGAGAGAGTTGGGATCAAGAAATTTTTCTCTTCTCCTGGCCGACCTCAGGCAAACAGTCAGACCGAAGTCACGAATAGAATAATCCTCGACGGGATTAAGAAGAGGTTAGAAGAAGCTAAGGGAAGATGGACTGAAGAGGTTTATGCTGTGTTATGGGCCTACAGAACAACGACTAGGACACCAATGGGGGAGACCCCATTTATGTTGGCACATGGCTCAGAGGTCGTCATACCAACAGAGGTAGGACTCCCCACTCATAGAGTTCAGACCTATGACCCTAAGAAGAATGGGGAAAAGAGAAGACTTGACCTAGATTTTATTGACGAAATAAGGGAAGACGCTGAGATCAGACAGGCTGCCTACCAACAGAGAACATCAAAATTCTACAATCAAAGGGTGAAATCAAGACCCATAGTTGTAGGAGACATAGTGATGAAGAAGACGTTACAGAAGGCAAATAAGCTTCAACCAAATTGGCATGCCCCTTACAAAGTAATCAAAAAGGTTGTACCCGGTACCTACCGGATAGAAAATCTCTAAGGGGAACCTTTATCCAATCAATAGAATGCTGATCATCTGAAGAAGTATTACATATGATGTAGCAATTATTTCTATGTAAATATATCATCTTATGAAGAGATTATTAATGAGAATATCAGTTACTGTGTCAATTATTTTTTCATTATGCTTTAGTGGTGAAGTCCATGGGGGTAACATCATAGTTTGATGACCTCAGACCTTAAACATCATAAGTTTGGTGACAGGGTCTGAGGTGAAACATCATATTTGGATGACCTCAGACCTTAAACATCATTAATTTGGTGAAAATTTATGGGGGTAACATCTTAGTTTGATGACCTCAGACCTTAAACATCATTAATTTGGTGACAGGGTCTGAGGTAAAACATCATATCTGAATGAACATATACCTTAAACATCATAAGTTTTGTGACAGGGTCTGAGGTGAAACATCATATTTGGATGATCTTAGACCTTAAACATCACTAATTTCGTGAAAATTTATGGGGGTAACATCTTAGTTTGATGACCTCAGACCTTAAACATCATAAGTTTGGTGACAGGGTCTGAGGTGAAACATCATATTTGGATGACCTCCGACCTTAAACATCATTAATTGGTGAAAATTTATGGGTGTAACATCTTAGTTTGATGACCTCAGACCTTAAACATCATTAATTTGGTAAAAATTTATGGGGGTAACATCTTAGTTTGATGACCTCAGACCTTAAACATCATTAATTTGATGACAGGGTCTGAGGTGAAACATCATATTTGGATGACCTCAGACCTTAAACATTATTAATTTGTGAAAATTTATGGGGGTAACATCTTAGTTTGATGACCTCAGGCCTTAAACATCATTAATTTGGTGATAGGGTCTGAGGTGAAACATTATATTTGGATGACCTCAGACCTTAAACATCATTAATTTGGTGACAGGGTCTGAGGTGAAACATCATATTTGGATGACCTGAAACCTTAAACATCATTAGTTTGGTGAAAATTTATGGGGGTAACATCTTAGTTTGATGACCTCAGACTTTAATCATCATAATTTGGTGACAGCGTCTGAGGTGAAACATCATATTTGGACGACCTCAGACCTTAAACATCATTAATTTGGTGAAAATTTATGGGAGTAACATCATATTTGGATGACCTCAGACTTTTAACATCATAATTTGGTGATAGGGTCTGAGATGAAACATCATAATTTGATGACCTCAGACCTTGAACATCATTAATTTGGTGAAAATTTATGGGGGTAACATCTTAGTTTGATGACCTCAGACCTGAAACATCATAGTTTAGTGATGAAGGCACCATTATATTGAGGCTTCAGGCCTTAAATACAAACATCATTGCATGGCATATAAAACCATTTAAGGAACATCCATCAAAAGAAGCAAAACCCTCTTCAGAGGACGATATAGTATGAAGAAGTTAAAAACTACAAGTCAAAATACGCGAGATGATATTATCAGGAATTATGATGTTACAGATGAAAAACAAAAATATCAAGTGAAGCTTCACAAATTAAGATCTAAATGTCTGCAGCTAGAGGGTTGGTAACCTCGGCCTGATCATTTTGGCCGACATTGGTCACCTCGGCTCCATCATCTCGAGGGTTAACGTCCTCAGTCTCTGTGGCTTTCAGCTGGGCAGTCTCTGCAGGGGTAGCACCTCCTTCCTCCTCCACCTCTTGTAGGGCTTGAGCAAATTGAGGGTCAGCATATCCCAGACCAACGAAGTCCGAGGCTACCAGGCTCCCTGACTCCTTCTCTTTCATCGCAGCCCATTTAACGATGGCCTTAACACCTCTTTCAAGGTATTCAAAGCCGAAGCTTATGAATTGGTCAGAGACCTGACAGTCATCTAACCACTTCTCAGAGGCATACTCAAGGGCAGCTTTCAGTGCAACATCAGCCTTTTATTGAAGGACGTCGCCCTTGGCCTTCAGGGCAGAGGACTGGTCTTTCTAAAGCTTAGCTATATCCTTTTCCCCCCTGCTTCACCTTGTTCTCAGACTCCTGCAAGGCAGTCTTCAGACGCTCCACTTCAGCATTTAGAGCGGCCTCCACCTTCTAGGCCTCTCTTCCCTTTTCAATCAGAGGTAGCTTCCCCAAGGTCTAGTCAATAAATCGGTGCATGGCGAGGAAACCTTACAACACAAAATCAAATGCATGAGATCAAGATAATGCAAAGCAAAGACGAGGTTACACTTAGACTAAGTCTTTACCTGGATAGGCATGTAAAGGCAAAACTCGACCAGCAGAGGAGTATCAATAGAGCGTAGGAAGCGCTTGTCAGAATCGATCATCACAGAGCCGATGGCATCCATTACTTTCGGACTATGACCTATGAGGCTGTCACTAATCTTTAGTTGCTCTAGATTAGAAGCCAGTGCATCATCGGATGAGATGGGGATGGCGCGATCACTCTTTTGGGCTTTGTTGTACCTCTGATCATCTGGGGCAGTGGTGGAAGATTTCCTCTTTTTTATAGCGTCGGCCTTAGAAGTGTCGACGTTCTGCTTAGACGGGGGAGAAGGAGGAGCATTGAGCCCAACTTTCTTCACCAGCTTAATAAGACTTGGTGCAGACATCTCCCAAAAGTCATCTGAGACCCCTTTAGGGCGTTCTGCAAAAAATATGTCTGAATTAGTAAATCAGAGACATCAAAATATCAGAGGTACAACTTGGCAAAACAAACACTTACGAAGTTCGGCTAAAGGACTTCCCTCCAGGCTAGTCTCAGAGAGGTAGTAAGGGGTCATCAGGTGTTCGTACTTGACCAGCCGACCAAGCTCCCCCTGATCTTGAAGGTTATCATGTCTTAGCCAAGGGTCGGCTTTGGCAGCGAGTGATAGTTTTCCCCACCTCAGAGGGGTCCTCGGCTTTAGAGATGAAGAGGGGGCACATTGCCAAATTCCCATGCCCTAGAAACGAAGAAGTATCGTGGTTTACAATTATGGTTTGAGGTTTGGGTAACCAACAACATCTTCTTATCAGACTTCCTAGCTAGGAAGTGGTAGTATCTCGGAGGGTTTCTGGCAGAGGAGGGTACGTAGCACCCTGTGAAGACCCTGACAAGAAGGTCTGACTGATGAATTTCCCTCCATAGGACGATGGCTCCAATCATCACCCTCCAGGCATTGGGAGACAACTGGGAAGGGGCTAGGTTGATATGGGATAATATGGCCTTAATTGTTGAATGGATGGGGAGATGAAATCCTAACTTAAACATCTTCTCATATACGTAGATCTCCTCATCTCGGCCAGTAAAGTCCCTCTCATCCCTTAGAGGTCTCCTAAGTTTAATAGAAGGGCCTATGTAATAAAGGTGCCTAAATGCTAAGAGGTCGAACTCATTAACAGTGCTCTCTATCTCGATTGACTCCGAGATGTCAACGTCACTTTTGTGACCATCCTCCTCATCCCTGGAGATGTCGGCCTATGCAGGCGTATGGGCACCATCAGGGAACCTTTAAGCAAACTCATCCCCTGTAGCAATCGACAGGGGAATAGCATATATAGGGGGTGGAACAGCCACACTCGGCCCCACAACTTCAACATCAGAAGAAGTCCGTGAAGAGCTGGAACCGTTGAAGGATGAGTCACGATTTTGGACCTCGGCCTAGTCCGGGACCTGATCTTGCCTCGTAGAGAAGTCCATCGCCTCCTGCAATGAGTCAACAGACATAGGGTCTGAGGTGGATGACTCAGACTCAGACATTGGAGTGGGTTCCAAAGGAGTCTCCGCTGGCTCAAGGTATATCACCCTCAGAGGGGGTAGAAAGATTGGTCTGAGAGGGAAAGCCTCAGACCTACGAGATTCCTCTTGAGCTCGTTCTATCTGCCTAATCTTGTCTAAAGTCTTCTCCATAAGAGAAGGGAATTCTTCGAAGAGCTGATAAAGAGGTCTGAGCATATGAGTCAGACCTTACACTTGGGACCCTAAATAAAAAATAAACAAGTTGGCAATTTAACTAAGGATCAAACTGGGATTTTAAAGCAAGAACAGTGAAGAACATGCAAGAATAGTCACCGAATACTCAAGAATCTCACCAAAAAATTCAAATAGTCACCGAAAAACTCAAAAATCCCGTCGAAAATTGAAGAGGCAAGAATAAAAGGGGATGAAAAATGGCAGAGTGCGGTGGAGATGATACTTATAGACTTACAAAATGAAGGAGATGTGAAGAAACGAAGAGACCCCTGAGAGCGCAAAAGCCAAGCCCTTGAAAAAGAAGAGAGAATTGAGAGATAGCCAAGGCGGGAAAGAGAGAAATGAATAAGAAAGAGAAGAAAACGAGGTTTTAACCCTTAAGTGGGTTGGCACTACTCCCAAGGCCCATCATTGCCTTGGGAGCCCAAAAGACAATCAAAATCATTGCGCTTGTCGAGCACGCTACCCACTCCAATAGGTGACACTTGTCAAAGAGATGGTGGCACACAAGGAAAATATAGCCTCAGACATGTATACCCCTTAATCACCTACTCACATATGTAACCAAGGGCTAGGGGTGATTGATATGCCCAAAGTGTACCTACCAGTCCGGGGACCTCAACCTCGGCCTCATAACAGCCGAGGTAATAGAAGTTTGAGAATACCCATCAGCAACACCGTCCTACAGAGGTTGGCCACAACTGACTCCCCCCCTCAACTACGGACCTCAGCTCGGCTTAGAATAAGCCAAGATTATTTAGAACCTTGGAGCACAGTCCTTATCAAGTCGTCCATAGTCGACGTCGCACTAATCTCATACATCAACCTCGACTGGTAATCAGTCGGGGTCAGCAAGGACTCATGGGTTAAACCACCCTTCAACATCATCATCGTCCCTAGACAACGTTGCAAGCGCCACATGAGAATCAGCAGCCCTGTAGGCTCAGCGTCATTTGTCAGCACAACATCAGCCCCTGTCGACGTTCCATATATCTTACCTCGACTGGCATCCCAGCCAAGGTCATCACATAATTCCCAGCCAAGGAAGGGGTCGTACCTCACCAACCTCGTACTCGCCCAGGACGATGTTGGTACCAAGCAAAGACAACCAAGCTTCTACACATATATGTATAACTTGAAGCACGTGGACAAATATGTTATAACTGAATCATTCCCACCACGTGAGGGAATATTGAGGTCATCATTACTTAGTTGAAGATTGACCAGGTGTCATCCTTACACTGGCTGGATATCCATGCACATGCTCATTGTATTCTTGGGGGTACGTTACACCCCTCACACACTATATATAGAGGTCATCCTTTACCTTGCAAAGGGATCGAGAATTATAACCCTAATTGAAACTCTGTCAAATTATACAGTAGAGAGAGAAAGCTTGAGAGAGTGTATCCATGGCCATTAGCGCCCTATTTTAGTGACCTTATTCACTCACTTGCACAGTGGACGTAGGCTTAATTGGCTGAACCACTTATATATTGGTGTTCATCCTCTTCTCCTCATCTCAATCTCTTATATTTAGTATACACTTGAGCTGCCATTGTTATCACTGAATTGAGCTTACAAACACCTTGAAGGGTGGTGCTATTTCTAGCATCATCACTCTCCATTCTAAGTCATCATTACTAGGAAAGAGTTGGAGTAGAGACGATGGGGTTATTCTTCGATAAATCACCACCGTTGTAGACTCACAATCCATGATCACTTTTTGTGCAATTCTAGCACAGGCATCAGCGTGGCAATTCATTATCCTTGGGTGTCTCTCCACCTTGACCTCATGAAATTTCCCTATCAACCTATGGATGATCATTCTGTAAGGCGCCAAGTTGAGATGCTTCAACGCTTATTCACCATGGATAATGGAGTTTAAGGTTTTGGTGGTGGATTTGTTTTTATAATGGGAGAAATTTAACAGAGAGGTTTTATGAAGATGGTCAGTGCAAATATTATTAGCTAAGAATCAAAATGATTATGGGTATGGTCGATGATTGAAAAACCTTCAGATCACTGCTTTTTTTTATTTGAAAGTAAATATTTACTATCTATGACAACCTCCAATAAATTGTTTTTGCTCAGACAGTAAATATTTACTGTTAGTGAAAACCTCCAAATCATTATATTTTTTTATGATAATATATATCTATTGCATTAACTAATATGGCAGTAATCGGGGTTAATCTTCTTCTTGTTGTTTTCTACTTTCATAGAATATGTTTACTATAAAGTAAAAGTTATTTTTGTTTGTGCATTGTTTTAATAATTATTTTTTTGTAACACATTAAATATTTACTATCAAATAAAAATCATAGTAAATTCTCTATGTGTAACATTTTGTTGACAAGGTAAATAATTATTGTTTGAATAATTTTTTTGTTTAGAATTTTACAGTGTTCGTAGATCTTGTTTGATAGATCTCGGTAAGTAAATTTCAAAAATGGTAATTTTGCAAAAACTGGATTTGTAAATTAAAAGTTATAGAGACTTGGAGATTAAAAAATAGGGAAAAATAGTTCAACCGCTTGAGGTAACTTTCCCAAATAGGTACAGATGGTTGGTTAAAAAGTGGTATATTTTTCAAATAACCTCCCCCCCCCCTAATTTTTTATTTATAATTATGAACTATTTAATGGCCGACTAGTCAATGTGTCTTATTTATAAAAAAAAATCTGTTCAAGTAGGACTTATATGTAAATGCCCCTAAATATTATTGCAAAATGTTATCCTTGTATGCGTAATAAGCGAAAGTTTTTTAAAATTGGTCATCATTTTTCAATCGTAATGATTATTTATAGTGAAAAGTTAGGGTCCATTTGATAATTTTTTTGGCTTGGCAACTTAGTTTTTGTCACGTATTAGCCTTCTTTTGTTTTGTTGATAGGAGAAGTTAGTCTTGGGAAAATTTTCTCACATAAGGTTATGTTCTTGTTTTTTCAGCTTTATATGAAAAAAATCCCCTCCTGAACCCCAAAGATAAATTTTCCAGCTCTATTTGAATTCTTCCTTAGATAATGCACTATAATTGATAAAATGTCTGAGCCTTTCATTTCCATTCATTAAAAGATAATTATATGCTGGAATTCTCAACTAATTTTGCTCCACTCAGATGACATGCTTTTATTTGCGAAAAATACTTTAAGCCAAACATTATTTAAATAACTAACATGTCATCTCTCTTTGCTCTCTTCCCCATGATGATAAGAATGGAGATTTCAGTTCCTGGGTTATTCCTTCATTTTCTCATTTTTTCATTTTTTTTTCTACTCTCTTCTTTTCATTTCTTTTTATTTTGGTGTTTGAGGTGTTGATAGAGAATTGCGTAATGGTGTATTTTTTTCCGAATGATGGTGAAGCTTAAAGTTTTTGTGTTGGATTTATTATTGTGATGGTCGAAGTTTAACTACAAGCTTTTATGGGAGAATCGATGCAAATATTTTTAGGTAAGAATTGAAATGGGTATAGGTGTGGTCGATGGTTGGAAACTGTGGGTACCTTGATTTATCACTTGGGCCCAGAAGAGAAGCCCAATTAAACACGACCCAGAGTCCAAAGGCCCTGCGCCTCAACCAATTTAGTTTTGACCCTATCATTTCCTAAAATCTCTCTTCAGAGATATTCTAGGGATTGTGGGCTAACGTGGGGGAGCCCCACTCCTCCACTCTCCAAAATAACATGTATATAACAAACCCTCCGCCCGGGGCAAAGGGCATGAATTAATTTTTTTGTAAAACACTCCCCGGAGTAAAGATAAATAATATTGAGAGCACCACTGTGGACATAGGCATTCTTGCTGAATCACGTAAATTTTATGTTATGTGATTGGAATTCCTTACGTTCTTTATTTGTTCTGGTGATTGCCTTTTCTTGTTATTTTGTGCTGAAATTATTTGTCACCACAATTGGCGCCGTCTGTGGGAAACATTTGTCTTCCTCTAAGAAAGCCCTCACCAACAAAGAATTCAGAATGGTTGGTCACAGTAGCAATGCCCCCCAAGCTGGGGATATTCAAGAGCAGCCCGCCCCTCGCAGGATCAGATTTGAAGTTCGACGGGCTCGCCCAGAACGATAAGCCTCGAAGGAAAGCCAAGGGACAACCAGGTCTACACAGGTCTCCAGGCTAATCGACGCTTATGAGGCTAGGCTCCGTGAGCAAGAGGAGGCCACTCTCAAGCAGGAGGGCGAGAATGCTCGTCTCAAAAGAATATTAGAAAGAATAAAGAGAGAACTCCATCGTAATACCAAGCAATATCAATACCGCACTCCTAGGCCTCAGGCGAGCAAGTCTCGCAGCCGAGGAAGGAGCCCTAGACATAAATCTCAAATACTTGAGGAACACAGATCAGACGAAGACTTACCCGAGCAACAGCAGCCAACTCGCCGTTATAGGAGTCATGCTCGAGGAAATAATGACATATGGAATTTAGTCCGAAGATAAATGGAACAGAACTCGACACATCTGGGTGCCAGGTCGACCAGAGAGCTAGTGAGGCGAGCTCTTAGGCCCGAGATGAAATCCCCCTTTTCAAGGGAGATCGAAGAAGAAGCCCCCAAGAAGTTTGCGATTCTTAGGTTCAAAATCTATGACGAAAAAACTGATCCTATCGACCATGTTGGGCAGTACAGGCAGGCCATGGCCCTTTGGAACCACAAAGATGCCCTAATGTGACGGATCTTCCCATCGAGCTTGCACGATGTGGCCCAAAAGTGGTTCGAGAGACTCCCTCACAGATCCATTAGGAGCTTTGAGTTCCTGACAGAGCTCTTCACAGTTCACTTCATTACTAGCAACTCCCATCCGAAGAGGATAGATGCCTTGTTAACGATAAAGAAAGAGGCCCAGAAAAACCTCTGGGGCTATGCAAAAAGGTATTGGGAGTTGTTCAACGAGGTCGAAGACTATTCAGAGCAGGTTATTGTGGCATCGTTTAAGATTGGCTTACCCAGCTCTTTCCTCTTGTACCAATCCCTCACTAAGAAGGAGGACACAACCATTGATGACCTAATGGATCATTTTGAGAAAGACGCCAAGGTTGAGGATGTGACCCGCCTAAGTGCAGGGGAGAATGGCCGTGCCAAGTTTGCTGGTAAGAGTAGTGACAAAGCTGAGAACTAGATGAAAGGAAGTAAGAATGGGGGCAAAGGTGGTCCCAAGAACGGGAGCAAAAGCGATGCTTCGAAAGCATTTCAAGCAGTGAACACTTTCTTTAAAGAACCAATCTATAAGACCTTAGCAAAAATCAAGGATGAACCATTCGTCAAATGGCCCAGAAAGATGGGAGGAGATCCCTTGAAAAGGAACCACGCGCTACGCTGTGATTTTTACAAAGAAGGTGGGCACAAAATAGAGCACTGCAAGGCTCTCAAATCTCACCTCGAAGAGTTTGGCCTAACTGGGCATTTAAACGAGTTTATGGAGAAAAAGGCAGAGAAGGTCGCTTCCAATGGGGACCCAAGGCCCGACAACATGCTCGAAGAAGATATTGGCTATGAGTTCACAGTAATTCATGGGGCATCGGATCTAAAGTAGATTCAAGGACATTTAGCCCGGATGAAAGTAGAAAAGATTACGGTAGTAATGTAAGCTTTTCAAATCGATCCAGTTAAAACACAGGCAGAAAATCATCAATGAGCAGATGACGTCGATTACAGCAAACACATCGTGTTCACCGATGAGGACTTAGTGGGAGTAAGAACCCCCCATCATGACGCCCTGATAATTACACTCAGAATAGCAAACTATGATGTCGATAAGTTGTTCATCGACCAAGGAAGCTCATCTGAAGTAATGTATCTCGACATGTTCAGGAAATTAAAGTTAAGCGTTGTCGACTTGAAGGAAGCCATTGTCCCTCTAGTTGGCTTCATTGGGAAAGTAACTATCCCTTTGGGAAAGATCGTACTGCCAGTGAGGGCAAGAAGTGTCTCCAAGATGATCGAGTTTCTGGTAGTCGACATTAACTCGCCCTACAAGGCTATCCTTGGCAAAGGATGGATACATGCGATGAAGGCCATTCCCTCGACCTACCATCAAAAACTTAAGTACGTGATTGAGCGAGGAGTGATGGAGATCCACGGAGATCAAGTGATGGCAAGAAGGTGCTTCATAGCAGCCATCTACCCAAAACCAGAGAAGAAGGTCGAGAAGGCCAAAGAGAAGGTTGAGGAACAAGAAGGTATGATGCCTTTAAAATAGCAGCTAAAGTATGGAAGATCCGGAGTAGAGGATACCAGGATCCTCCCCTCTGAGCGGGTCATTGAAAACCTGGAAGAAGTCGCAGTCGGTGGTAGCAAAAAAGACCAGATGTTCTTGATTGGGTCCTCTCTCACAGATCGAGAGAAGAAAGAATTGACTGTACTATTGAGGAACAATCTGGATATTTTTACGTGGGAACCTTACGAGCTGCTTGGAATTGACCCTAGTGTGGTTTGTCATCGGTTGCACATCGACTCAAATTTCAGGCCTATCACACAGAAGGTACGATGAACTGCGCCCGAGAAGGCCAAGGCAGTGGAGAAAAAAAGTAAAGAAGTTGTTGGATGTAGGATCCATACGGGAAGTTTAATTCCCTTAATGACTATCCAACCTAGTAGTGGTTTCGAAGAGCAATGGAAAATGGAAAGTTTGTATTGACTTCACTAACCTTAATAGGGCGTGCCCTAAGGATAGTTTCCCTCTCCCGAAGATCGACCAGTTGGTGGGCGCCATAGCAGTTCATGAAAGAATGAGTTTCCTGAACGCATACTCGGGGTACCACCAGATTCCTCTATATGCACCAGACCAAGACAAGACAACGTTCATCACCACCATCAAATTATATTGTTACAAAGTTATGCCCTTTGGGCTAAAAAATACAGGAGCAACCTACCAGCGACTGGTCACCAAGATGTTTAAAGACCAAATGGGAGATACCATGGAAGTCTACATCGACGATATGCTCATCAAGAGCATGCACAAAGAAGACCACCTCTCACACCTATCAAGGACCTTCGAAATCCTCAGGAAATACCGAATGAAACTCAACGCAAGCAAGTGTTCCTTCAGTGTCCAGTCAAGAAAATTTCTCGGGTACTTGGTTAGCGAGAGAGGCATTGATGCCAACCCAGACCAGATTGATGCAATCAATAAAGTATAGCCTCCGCACGATAAGAGACGTACAGAAGCTCAGAGGTATTCTCGCCACCTTGAATAGGTTCATCTCGAAGTCATCCGAAAAGTGCCAGCTATTGAAGAAAAGAAAAACAGTGGAGTGGAATCAAGATTGCTCGAGAGCATTAGAGGAGCTCAAATCTTATCTCAGCACACCCCCTTGCTCGTAATACCTCAAGAGAATGATTCCTTGTACATATACCTTGCAGTTTCCGGTAACGCTGTCAGTTTTGCACTAGTATGCGAAAGAACGGGAATCCAGCACCCAGTCTACTACACGAGAAATACCCTCTTGGACGCCGAGAAGCGATACCTACCACTGGAAAAGCTCGCCCTTTCACTAGTGGTAGCCACGAGGAAATTGAATCACTACTTCGAAGCTCACTCTATCATCATCCTTACATCTTACCCCCTGAAAGCATTCTTGCGGAAAGCGGACCTATCAGGTAGATTATCAAAATGGTCGGTCGAGCTTGGGCGATTTGACATCTAATTTCAACCAAGGAATGCTATCAAGGGGTATGTCCTCGTCGACTTCATCGTAGAATTTACAGGAGATCATCCTTGCGACTAATTTCAATCTGTGGGTCAAAGGAAAGATCACTCGGCATAAGTTATTTGGCGATTGTTTATTGATGGATCCTCCAACTCCAAGGGGGTAGAAGTAGGCATTGTGCTCATTACCCTAGAAGATACAATCCTCAAGCAAGGAATCAGGCTTGGATTTGAAGCCTCTAACAACGAAGCAGAATATTAAGCATTAATAGCAGGCCTGTAGAAGGCACATGTGTTAGGATCAAAGCAACTCCAAGTGTTCGGCGACTCACAACTGGTCTCCAATCAGATAAGTAGAGACTTCAACGCGAGGGACGAGAGAATGGCATCTTACCTCGCCTTAGCAAAGAAATTAATGTCTAACTTTGAGCAATTCAGTGTCCAGTAATTTCCCAGAGGAAAAAACAGTCATGTTAACGCCCTAGTGGCATTGAGCTCAGCAATCAACTCTGACTTAAAAATAACAATTCTTATCAACTTCCTCGCCCAACCGAGCATCAACCAGAGCGACGAGCTGCTAGACAGGGGTCGTGTTCTCCAGATTGAACCAGCACCCAGTTGGATGGACCCCCTAAGGGACTATTTGAAAGATGGTTCCCTACCAGGCGATAAGAAGGTCGCACATCAGATAAGAGTCAAAGTTTCCCGCTTCACTTATCTCCTGAGGGCAAGCTATATAAAAGATCTTTCACCGGCCCTTACCTCTAATGTGTCCACCTGAAGGACGTTGAGTAAGTTCTGCATGAGCTTCATAAGGGAATTTGTGGGAGCCATATTGGGGGTAGATCGCTAGCTTTTCGAGCAATGAAGGAAGGCTACTGGTGGACATACATGGAGAAAGATTCTGGGGTATATGCTCACAAGTGCGAGAAATGTTAACTACATGCTCCTATGGTCCGCCAACCTGTAAGTGACCTAAAATCACTTACTAGACCCTGTCCTTTCGTCTAATGGGGAATGGACATCGTGGACCCTCTTCCTACCACTATCGGTAATCACAAGTATCTCTTGGTCGCAACATAATACTTCACTAAATGGATTGAGTCAGAGCCTCTGGCAAACATCAGAGACGCAGATATGATGAGATTCATATGGAAGAACATAATTACTCGCTTTGGGATCCTCAAGACCATTATTAATGATAATATAACGCAGTTCGAAAGTGGTCCCTTCCAGATTTTCTACAACGACCACGGGATCGGACACCATTTCAGCTCGGTGGCATATCCCCAGAGTAACGGACAAACTGAAGCTTCCAACAAAACAGTGATTGATGGATTGAAGAAGCGTTTAGAGCGAGCCAAGGGAGCATGGGTGAGTGAGCTACCACATGTCCTATGGGATTATTGCACTACCCCGCGATGAGCAACCGAGGAAACCGCATTCGCACTAACATATGGTATAGAGGAAATCATCCTCTTAGAAGCTGGCCTCCCCACCATGAGGTCCGCCCTGGTCGACCAAGGCTTGAATGATGCAACATTACTCGCTGAACTTGGCCTAGTTGACGAGCGCAGAGAACTAGCTCTAATGAAACTCGCAAGCTATCAGCAACAGCTGGCGAAGCACTATAATAAGAACGTCAATCCACGGGCGTTCCAAGTTGGGGACTACGTCATAAGGAAAGTTCTTGGCGGTGCAGTGAAACCATCGGATGGTAAACTAGGATCAAACTGGGAATGACAATTTAAGGTGATACGGGACAACCTGCAAGGAGCCTATCATTTAGAAACGCTGGAGGGCAGGGAGATACCCCGAGCTTGGAACGCAGCTAATTTAAAGAAATTCTACTTTTAGTTTTTCTTTTTGAATCTTTTATTATGATTACAATTCCTTAGTGATTAATAAAAGATCACTTGGTAGTAGTATTTTTACAAGTGTTGATTTCTTTTCAGAAACTTTATAACTTATGCACCTTTTCCAAGTGACAGTCTCTCCTCTTGACACATATAAGCAAGGTACTGACCTCCTCAGGTTCTCGTCATTTAAGACTAGCGACCTCTTAGCATTGCCCTTGGCAATATATGAATCCCTACAGGGGACCCTTAGGCAGCTCGACCAAATTGAGATTGGTCGCCAAACGATGTTTGTCTTGAAAAAACCCTGCTCAGATAAAACATCCAACACCAGGTGTATCCTTGCCATTGCTACACTTAGGCCTAATGAAGTGTGATAGCACGATCTAAAAGGTAAAGTAGGACCGAAGGGTATCTTAAAATCAAACTGGACCGAGAGGATACTCACACAATAAAATAACTCTAGTCGGCTAAGAAAAGCCCAAGATAACCAAATAAGAAATCAATGAAGTGGACAATATACAACACATGTTTAGTCGGCAGATCGTCCAAAGCATAATTATTTTATTACTTCATTGCATTTACAAAGAGTTACAACTGGATGGATTAAATAGATCCTAATGAGGATTAAGCCTCCGAGCAAGATAATCAACTACTTGCGCTCTTTGGCCGTCATCTGGGTGAGGAGCTAACTCCAACTCTACTTCATTTTCATCTAGCTCCAGTAGATACCTGGGGATAACATCTATGGGAACCTACTGTTCATCCCTCCTAAAAGGGTTAGTCATCAGAGTCGAAGGGGAAATCTCATGGCGATACAAGAGGACTGAGTTTCTGGGGACTTTTAGCTCCTTGAGAGCATTTAACCATCCCATAATAAAGGATAACTCTTCAAACTCTGCCAACCTCGTCGGAGCATCTACTCAACCCTGATCATAACCGTCAGCCCACACTTGCCGAGGATCTTTATTGAACAGGTGCCTTAGCAGCGTGACATCTCTTTGGAGCCCGCCAACTATCACATATGCTCGACGAATATCTCCTCGAAGCTCGTCCATCTCCCTAGCTAGACCCCTGACATCTGTATCAGCTCGCAGACCAGCCGATGAAGAGGAACCTCACAAAACTTGAGGGGTGGCACTTGGCGCTGTACTAGCTCGTGGACCAGCCAATGAAGAGGAATCTCAAAAAATTTAAGGAGCGATGCTTGGCATATGCTCTCTAAGTCGCAGTACCTCCCTCCTCAGAACTTCATTCTCTTGTTGAAGAACTTCTCTGACTTGATTGATCTCAGAGGCATCTAGGAGCTTAGATCTCAAAGCATTCACTTCCTCTTGAACGAAAGCACCAACCTCTTCCATCTCTTTAAGCTTATCTTTCAGTCTGGCAACAACCTCCGTCTGGTATTTAAAGCTCTGGTTCCTCGACCTAAGGGACTTGTAAATCCTTACAAAGGCTTGGCGAACTTGGTAACTGGCATTAGGACTAATAATCCTTCCTAGTTAAGAAGTAGCAGGTATATACTTATCAATATCAACCAGCTACAGACCATATAAGCATTAAAGGATAAAATCAATACGAAGAAGGGGATAAAACTTCATGTCATTAATAAAGAACTCATAGTACATCAGCAAAGGGAAAATAAAGCAAACAACATAAGAAATTCCCTAAGAAAAGCTAGCTGGCAACCTCAGTCTGCTTTGCGGTCGCTAGTTGCTTTCCCATTTCTACAGCAGCCCCAGGCGCACCTCCCTTAGATGGAGCAATTGCCATTCCCTGGTTGAGGGGCACTTCGACATCGATAGTCTGGGCAATGGAAACACCTACACTAACAGCAGGAGTAGGTCCCTCATCCATAATGAGCTTAGGGCCAGGATCTTGCCCGTCAAAAAGTGGGGAGTAGATACCCACCTCGGTAGCCAGGAGAGCCTTGTTCCAACCCTTCTTAAAGTTCAGACGGCTGATATAGCCAATCTAAACATCAGTATCCTCATACGCAGTGATCCATATGGCATTGTACGAGCTCTCCTTAAGGGTGGTAGCCTCGGATTCCACCTTCTTCACTTTTTCCATGAGCACTCTGTTCTCCTCCACCATGGCCAACTTGATCGAACAGACCAAGTCATAAGACTGCCTCAACTCCTCGAGCTACTTGGTCTCCACCTCCTTTTCTCTATTGGCCTTAATAAGGGAAAGATCGGAAGACTTTTTGGCAACATCAGCAGTCTTCAAGTTAGCCTCTAGCTCGGCATTCTTCCTCGCCAGCTCATCGCCTCTGTAGTAGAGGACGGCGAAATCGGTCACAAACTGCAGAGAAGAGAAACATTAGTAAGAGAAGTATTGAACAGAGTATTGCGAAAGAAAGTAAGAAAAAGCATACTTACCAAGGCTAGCCTCTGACTCGCCTTCAGAACTAACTGGTCAGTCCCCATCGCCTATTGACAATCAGTCGGCAAAATTGCTCTTTCGAGCAGCGTAGGGGCCAACTGAGGAGACAGGGCAATAGAAGCCCCCTTAGGCAAAGCAGATACAGGCACAATAGCTTGCCCCACCTTTGTCCTTACCTCCTCTCTCCTCTTCTCCTCTTCCTCCTCTTTCCTCTCCTTCTCAGCTCTCTTTCTCTCCTCCACCTTCCTCTTCTCCTCCTCATTCTTTCTCTCCCTGTCTCTCAATAGATCCTCCTTTTTATTCTTCTTCTCCTGCTCATGAGCAGCAGACTGAGAACCAGTGGTAGCATCCCCATTGCCAGACTTCTGCTTCTTCGACCGGTGAGACAGAAGCACATCATCATCATCATCATCATCATCATCATCATCATCATCTCGGATAAAATTCTTCCTAAGATGAGCCTTGTCTTCCTCGCTAGAACTACTTGATTCACCCAAAGACTCTTGAACTCCTAAACACTCATCCGAACTGGAAGATTCTTCACTATCAGAACTCTCCTCACTAGAAGTACCTTCAACACCGCCCCTATTGGCACCCTCACTAGCCTCACCAGAGCTGCTCTCCTCCTCGTCCAAATGGATTGGGTCGGCAACAACCTCTTCTGAGGTGTCTAGCTCAGGGATGCTATCCACAGTTTGCGCAATAAAACTGGACCCAACGTTTTTGTATTCCAGAAGCAATGCCGCTGATCGAGGGTGTTCACCATCAGACAAGAGCTCCCTGAGTTTCTAGGCTTTAACCAACTTAGCAGCTCGGATTTCGCTGAGAGCAGGCTCCGAGTTCTTTATCCTCGCTAAAAAAAGAAAAAGAGAGAGATATGAGAAAAACATGCATAAACAAAGGATCAATGGGCAAAACAAAAGCTATGCCGACCTATAAATTCCTCTCCATAAAAGGGAATCACAAATCTATCAGACCTCGACCCTTCATCATGGGGGGAAAACTGCCAATTTTTGGCAATAAACCCCTCATGCCAGTACTCCTTATGGGAATCAGGTAAATTCACTACCAATACCCTACCAAGACTCCTGGTCTTGAGGTAAAGAAGACCAGAGCTTGTTCGAGAAAAAGAATAACAAAAGAAGATTTCAGCAAGCCCTAAATTGGTGCCATAGAGCTGATTTACTCTATATACACCATTGATAATCTTTCAGACATTGGGCGAACATTATGCAGGGACTATATTGAAATAACCAAAAAAGTGCAAAAAATTGTTTGGGGGAAAAGTAAGACCCCCCTGGGACAATAAGAGGACGTCAATCCAGTGACCATCCTCAACCTCTCTGATATTACGTGGGATAGGGGCGCATTCAATGATCACACAATCCGAAATGTTATAGTATTTCCTAAATTCAGCTATCGACCTATTGCCTATTTTAGCCATTGAAAAAGAAAAACCCTAGTAACTGATATGAGAAAATTCCAGTAGAGAAAAGAGGTGAGAAAGACTTACGAAGTTAGAGTCAGCTTGGGACGAGGTAAAGTCACAAGCAGGGACGATGAGAAGATGCGAAAAAAGCTTGAAGATGGAAGACGAGATCTGGGAGCAAGAAGAGCTACAATAAAAGCTTAGAGAAATTGAGAGAAAACGAAGAAGTTTGAAGCAACGTTAAGGGAACGACCGTTTCGAAGTAATTTAAACCTTCATAATAATGATGCACTGGTAACGAGGCGATCTGCCGCCTAAATCAATTCTAGAAAGGCGCTTCACCCCCAAGAATGTTGCACAATTCACAAAAGTGCCATTAAGACTAATCATTTAAAATTATTGAGCCGAAATTATGACCCAAAAACTTTAGGAACAATTGTGGGTACCTCGATTTATCACTTGGGCCCAGACGAGAAGCCCAATCAAACGCGACCCAAAGTCCAAAGGCCCCGCGCCTCAACCAATTTAGTTTTGACCCTGTCATTTCCTAAAATCTCTCTTCAGAGATATTCTTGGGATTGTGGGCTAACGTGGGGGAGCCCTACTCCTCCACTCTCCAAAATAACATGTTTATAACAAACCCTCCGCCCGGGGTAAAGGGCATGCATTAATTTTTTGTAAAACACTCCCCGGAGTAAAGAGAAATAATATTGAGAGCACCACCGTGGACGTAGATCTTGCTGAACCACGTAAATTTTGTGTTGTGTGATTGGCATTCCTTACATTCTTTATTTGTTCTGGTGATTGCCCTTTCTTGTTATTTTGTGCTGAAATTATTTGTCACCACTAAAACCTTCAGACCATTTTATTTTTTCTTGGCAATAAATATTTACTATATGTCACAACATCCAGTAATTGCAATTTTACTCAAACAATAAATATTAACTGTTAGTGAAAACCTCCAGATCACTGTATTTTGCTATAATAATATATATTTATTGTATTCACCAGTTTGATAATAAATCATGCTTAATGTTCTTCTTTTTGTTTTATATTTTGATATTGTATGTTTACTATAAAGTAAATGTTATTTTTGTTTGTGCATTATTATAATAATAATAATTTTTGATACAATAAATATTAACTATCTAAGAAAAATCACAATAAATTCTCTATGCTTAATATTTTGTTAACACAATAAATATTTACTGTATGCATAATTTTCATCCTTTAGAACTTTAGTGTGTTCATGGATCTTGTTCGATAGATCTCGTCATGCAGATTTAAAAAATAGTAATTTTACAAAAAATATATTGGTATATGAAAAATTATAGCCGTTTGAAGATTAAAAAATAGGAAGAAAAAAAGTTGAACCGCTTGAGGTAATTTCCCCCACAGGTACTAATGGTTAGTTTAAATTGGGTAAATTTATCAAAGAAAAACTCAAAAAATTATGAATATAATTTATTTGATGATTGACTAGTCAATGGGACTAATTTACAAAAAAAATCTCTTCAAATTGGACCTATACGTAAACGCCCCTAAATATTATTACAATACGTTGTCCTTATTTATGTAATTGTAGGTGGTAAATTCCTACATGTTGTTATATTCAATGCGTACAAGCCCAAGAACAATAATTGTTGCAAAAAGAATGATATCATTCATACACAACACAAGATGTTCATGGTTTGCAATTTTCCAATGTCCACGTGGTGATAGGGCTTGTTCTTTATTGATTGAGAACACAAGTCAAAAAAGTTACGGTGCTCCTCGGTGTTACATGCCACACCCATATAGGCTGAGTTTACATTTATAAAGTAACTTAGGAGAGTCCTAAGCCCCGTCAACAACCATGCCTAAGAGTTCGAGCATATCCCTTAATCGCAGTTAGCCATTGTTATGTAATTGAGTTGAACAGTTATTTTTTAATTGAAAAACTTAATTAACTATGGGCGCACATGGCTGAGCACGTGACAGTAAAATGGTTAATCCCACAATTATCCTTAGTTATAGGGGCTCAGTGAGGTCACTAGGCTTTTGCCCCCTAATCGTTCGCGATGTTGGATTATCCATTTTGCTCATCTGGAATGATAGGATTCTTCCCTTAGTCTGAAGTCGACAACTATCTCAGATTTTTGTACGTTGATCGGAGGGAAACATTGTAAATGCCCTAGGAACTGAAAGGTCTTTGCCTGTTGGGTTTCCTAGGGCTCGCTCGTAATCTGGCATCATCAGTTGACCTTAGGGGCATAACCGTTGATTCGGTAGCAGCAAACTGTTATTTCGATTATCATGTACGCGATGATTATTTTGGGAATCATGGGGTTATTTTTCACCACAAAAAGGTCGTTCCCTCTCTTTCCTCTTCATTTTAAAATGGAGCATTTGAAGAAGAATTCTTAATCCCTTTATTTCTTTGTATGCATTATCTTCACCTTTCTCATTTTTCTGTTACTGCTCCTCTTATTATATTTCTTTAGTTCTTTCTTTGTGTTTTCCTCCACTTCTTAACAATAGTGTGCATAATTAACGAAAACACCATAGAAAAATTCAAACTTGATTACATCCCCAATTGGGTTACTGTAGAGTTAGTTAATGGTCTTTGTGACCTTTGTAAGCTTAACGAGAGCCATTAGTTACCTTCAATTTTTATTATTGAATGTGGGGTGACTTTTCCCCCGAATAAACTTTTTCTTTATTTATGTCGACATTTTGATGTGGTCCTAACTCTAAATAAACTTCTTCTTAAGGAATTGTATGGGACTAACCTTGGCATCACTAATGTCATGTACAATTACCATTGGGTGATGACCAATGAGAATTTTTACTATCTAAAAACAAGGGTGGCTAATCGAGCATTGATAGTAAATTTGCCTAATTCCAACGAAGAGTATTGGAAACACGGTGTGATTGTGAATAATTGACAATATACCCCTTTCCTTAAAGATAAAAAATATAAGCGGCCAAAGTGCCCTCACGAAAGAAGAAGAATACATTAGATTATCTTTTGGGTTTCTGGATATTTTACTTTCTGATATATTTGTCCACTTGTAATTATTTCTTCTTTGTCTTTGATAGCCAAAGAAAAAAGAAAAACCACTCGCGATAAGGACATCAACTTCTTCGATCTCCAAAAGGTCTGGTCGGTAAAGCAAAGGCTTCGAGACAGTAATTATCCAAGGTTGTCTTGTTTTCTCCTCGGCTACACAGTCTCAGCAGCTTTATTTGTCATGGGGCCAATTGACCAAACTCCAACAATCTCAGTCGACCTGAACGATTCAGAGGCCTCCACTTCTGATAGTTGGAGCCAAGAAATAACATCCTCCTCGTTCGAGTTATTGGATCTATTATCTATCCCTACTACTGACATATCTCCTGGTGAAATAGCCTCAATAAAAAAATAGTGGATCTGATTTTTGCTAATCTGGGTCCCAGGACTCCCATTACTCGCTCAAAGAGTAAGAAAGAAGAGCCTTCTTGACACGTGCGTAAAAAATATGAAGTTGGGGGTCATAATAATTCTTTGGCTATTGGGGAATCCCAAATTAAGGAAGTGTATCGCTCGTCAAGAAAGTCAAGAAGGATAGATATCCTCCCCTCCTATTACTGCAGAGAAGATTATAATGGACAAGGGCAAAGAAGTTGTTGATTCCATCATTTGCTGCCATACGACTTAATTAAGTTGGCTTGTCTTCCTACTGATATAGCAGCGACCGCAAGCCTGATTCCAAATCATGTTCTTATTCACATCATAATTACAAGCTATTGACTTTTGATTACTCCGTGCCTTGTAGTTTCTGGTTAACTATAATCTATTGGTGGAGAGTGATGCTGCCTTGAGTAAGTCCTTCTGTGACCTGGGGTAGATGGTTGTGATGAAGATATAATACCTTAAGAAGGTATTCTTTAAAAATGGTTATGATGAAGCCTTTGTCAAGGCTGACATCTGGGAGGGCTCTGAGCTGTTCGAGGAGATTAACACAGGCTTCTACCTTTCAATTGATAACGATGAGGATAAATCCTTTAGCGATTATCCTCTTGGTGTTGAGGTGGCCAGCATTAAATTTGACCAGCATAAGCAGGTTGGATCTTACCAATACACTGAGAAAGAGAAAGATAGATCTAACGCTATCAAGGTTCTTAAACATGTGGGTGCCTATAAAGACATTGAGAAGGCTAAGAATGGGGCCGACCAACTGGATCACGTTGGTGTTGCTCAAGATGTTGAGAAGGCAAAGGTGGGAGAGAAAACCACTGCGAGCTCCACTTAAATCATTTTAGGAGACCTTGTATATGTTTTGATTTCCTTCAATCTATAATGTAGGGGTTTTCCCCATTAACTTGTATCGATGAAATGCAAAGTTTTAAATAACTTCATTTTTCATTTGTCTTGCTGTATTCTCTATAATTTTTCTTTTGCTAAGTTGAATGATCGACCACTTATCCTTGCCCTTTTTTTTTCCAGTTTGAGATAAGACATGATGCTCTCATCACTACACATTATGACTTTGGGGAGAGCCATGTAAGACTCCTTGCGGTCAGTTGTGATGATATTGATGAAGATGATGACCTTGATTAGATAGTTGGTTTTGATGCGCTTTCACGAGTAGAAGAAGCCTATTTAAATCTATGCAAAGTTTTCCCTCAAGCTATGGTGGCCAATTTTGTTGATCATAATATGATTCATGCCAACTAGTTCAGTCATAGCGAAGTGTTAGCCAATTTTAAGACTATGTTTGATAAGGATGTTGCCGACCTGACTAAAGATGGAGGATTTAATCAAAAGTCGGACGATGTAAAGTCCATAAATGCAAAAAAAGACTTATATCTTGCAAGCCGACCTCCTGGGAGTGAGGGAGTTTATTTCTCTCCTTGAGAAGGAAAATAGTTACTTTAGGTTCGACCTTGAGAGAACCCAAAAGTATTTATCAAACAAAGCATTTAGGGCGAGTGCTTCCTTTTTTTGAGAATGAGAACAGTCAGTTAAGGGGATATCTTGAAAAGCCAAAAAGTCTCTGCACGATAAGGAGATGATCATGAGAGGTCTATCTAAGAAACTTAATCGCCTCAAATTTCAATTCCACAGGTAACCTCAATAAGTGTGGAATGATGGTTGTGATGAAGTTCTTCTCAATTCTGTTGTTGCCTTAGCTAATCCTCGGAATGTTGCCAAAGGATTCCAAGATGTGGTATTGGTATGATCCAGGTTTACCTTCTTATCAGTCACCCCCTAAGTATTTACGCTTCATGGATCCTAGTGGATGCCATTTTGATCAGATTGATAAGGCAATATTTGTACGACTATGCACTTTATGGAGATCATGAAATCTACTAACCTCCCCACTTAGTCAATAAAGTGACTTCAAGAGGTACATCAAGACTTAGATACTTAGAAGATACCATCAGGCTCCCTAGGTGGAATGATTTGACTCAAAAATCTTAACCTTCTAAGGATAGGTCATTCAAGTCGCACACGTGACCCGTTTGTAAATACTTTTTATTGTGAATCGTTTATAGTCCCAATTTCCCTATAATAACTTTGAGTATTAATGGAAATTTTAACATTTTGATTTCTCTTATATCATATGGTCCCCGGTCTTACCTTTTATGTGATGTCGTCATATTAAACCTTGCCCCTAAAGATCGAAAAGAAAGAATGCACTTGTTTGTGGGGTCATCTCCCAACTAGGATTTTTTCAACCTTATCGGTACTAAGTGCCTTAGGTTTTGCTATAGTCCTTTTATTTTCTATGAGAAATCTTGTATATTTTGTTAAAGAACAAAACTTTTCTAAGTTACTGGTTGAAAGGAAAATGCTTTCAGAGATTGGTATTTTCCTTCTGCTCGCGAAGAGTGCTTAGTCAATTAGTGCTGATAAGAGGCAAGCTTTACAAGGTATGATTCTCTCCTTTCATCTGCCAAGTTAAGTTTGAATCTAATCGCTTGACTATTAAGACTTTGTTCGACCAATGAGGAATTCATGGTCAATAGTCCCGTCTCTAATGAAATAATGACTTTCATCCCATTAGCTAAGGCAAAGGGTGTTGCCCCCATCGATCCCCTAAGTATAGTTTTGTATGCTCAGAGAATGTATAGAAGATGGTCAACCCATGCACCCTTTGATTTCTCTAACCTATTCCTTATCCCATCGAGGATTGTTTTGTTGGAAGCTTTAGATTTCCCATTGCTCTGGGAGTAGGCCATTGAACTACAGTAATGCTTAATTTTATGCTCGTCACAGAAAATTTAAAAGGTGTTTCTTTCAAACTATGTTCCGTTATCTATTGTGATGATTCGAGGAATGGCAAAGCACATTATGACGTTACTCCAAATAAATTTGGCCACGTCAATATATTGGATTTTTTCAATCGTTCCCCTTAAACACATTTTGAAAAGTAATCAGTGCTGACCAAGAGGAACTTCCTACTACCAGACACAAGGGGTAGTGAATCAACAATGTCCAATCCCTATTGTGCAAAAATTCGAGGACTTATAAGGGATTATATATCGCTGGCAGGCTCGTATACTAAAGGAGAGAAAAGATAGCAGTTCTTGATATATGTGATCGCGTTTTATTGAATACATAGCCATTAATATCTTTTCATAGCTTTGGATGCCAGTGATCTGCCCCTGCATGGCTTCCACATATCCCCTCATGCAACTTACAAAGGGTTTAGTCGACATTATTTGGGTGAACACCTTATAGACATGGTCCTAAAAAGGAGAGGCGATAAAGATCTTCATCTGACGACAAATGGAAGCGAGTAGCCTTTACCCCGATCTTGTGTGCTTTCTTTTTATCGTTGGGCAAAACATCATCTTTCAAATAACGCAATATTGAATCCATACATCTTGGGGCCCTGCGAATGGCCATAACCCGCTCGACCAAATTCTCATTATTTATGCTGGGTTAATCAAGATAGTCAACCTGTATTGTTCTCTTAAGATATCCCTTCACGGCTAAAGTAAGTGTTTCTAAGGCATCTGCATGACTATTGTTCCCTCTTGGGAACTGCTGCACTTGTACGTGTTGGAACTGAGAAACCCGGCATTGGGCCTCTTCAAAGTATGTCGACATGCATTGGTCTCTGGTGTTGTAGTCTCCTGATATCTGATTTGATATCATCCTTGAGTCACAAAAGATGTCAAGGTGATGTACGCTCAAGGAGAGTGACTTCTTTAAACCACCAATCAATACATCATTCTTCGCTTTATTATTAGAGGATTTAAATCTTAAGAAAAATGTCTGCTCAAGGATGGCATTTTCTGGTGGTGCTATCACTATCCCTACTCCCCCTAGGAATTGGAGGCTCCATCCATATAAAAGGGTCCATATTTCCCCTTATTTCACCTCTTGTTGAACTTTTCCTTCATTTTTATTTCTAACTTCTTTTGGTTCCTAATAATTGGAGAATATTCCATCGATGAATTGGGTTAATACTGGATATCAAACCTTCCCAGTTCCATCGATGACTTATAAATTTGTCCAAATATGTCATCCTTTTGAAGAAATACGTTCAAGGGGAAGAGGCCAGGACAATGATTATGTATGACACAAAGTAATGTCTTAACTTACGAGAGGCAACCACGAGTGCGTATGAAAGTTTCTTTAAGGGGATGTATTTTTTCTTGACGTCGAGCAAAGTTTTGCTCGCATAATTGATGGGGGATGACTCCCCCTCCTCTCACAAATCAAAGTCGAGCTGACCGCATGACTGGGTACTGATAGGTACAAGTATACGGATCCTTCTTCACAAGGATTGTTAACAGTGGTAGTTAGCTCAAAAACTTATTCACTTCCACTAATGCCTGGGTCCAATGGTCATTGTATATCTATCTCCTTTCCTTCCTCAATATATGAAAAAAAGGTCGGCATCTTTTTAAAGATATTGATATCAACTTTTTAAAAGTAGCGAGCATGTAACATAGCTTTTGCACCTCACGCACGATGCTTGGAGGTTGCACATCCCTTATCATTTAAATTTGATCGAGATTTGCCTCAATCCCCCTTTAGCCAACCAAGTATATGAGGAACTTTCCAAAATTACCTCCAAAAGAGCACTTGGACCCATTTTAATATCATTATGTAATAACGAAGGACTTCGAATGTCCTGGCTAGGTTGGCAAGGTTATCCTTTTTTTTGTACTCTTCACAAGCATTTCATCTATTAGCACATCCATTGTGTCTCCTAATTACTACTTAAACATCTTCTTTATGAGCCCCTGATATGTTTCCTCGGCATTCTTTAGTTCGAACAACATCACTTTGTAGCAGTATAGTTCCAATGTGGTGATGAAAGAGGATTTTTCTTTGTCAGGGCCAAATAATGGGATTTGGTGGTACGCTGAGTAGGCGTCAAGAAAATTCACTCGCTGGGGGTTTACAGTTTCATCGACCAGTTGGTTGATCTTTGGCAAAGAAAAATTATCCTTGGGGCAAGCTTTATTTAGGTTAGTGAAGTTTATATAGATTCTGTACTTTCGTTGTTTTTAACCACCATATAATTTCATAGAGACTTTGGGAATTGAACTTCCTTAATGGACCGTGCCTCCAAAAGTTTCTCCACTTCCTCTTCTACTTCCCTTGCCTTATTGGGGGACATCCTATGCACCTTTTGAGTCATAGGTGAATGTAAAGGGTCCGCATAAAGCTTGTGACACATAACCTCTGGGTCAATGCCTGGCATATCATTGGTTGTTAAGAAAACACATCCTAATTTCTTTTGAGGAAAGAAACCAACTCTTCCTTTTCCTATCTATTAAGGGTGATGTTGATCAAAAACTTATTCTCAAGATGATCAATATCAAAGATCTCCTCATGGAGTGGTTCCATGACTCTATCAACAGGGGCAACCCTGGTTTCCTTACTAGTAGGTAACTCATACTTTAATTATTACTTAGAGGTCACATAGCCCTTTTGTAGGTTCCTCAACCTTCTCCTTCTTATTTTTCCTACTTTAGTTGGATGATATCTATGAAGCACTATTGAGATAAAGCCTGATTCCCCCTAATCTCCATTATCCTTTTTTCAGTGTTGCACTTCAATTTCTAGTGGTAGGTAGAATTCATTACCCTCATGGCATGCAACCATCCTCTACCAAGAATGGCATTGTAAGGGGAGTATATTTCCACTACGAGGAACTCAATGATTTTTGATATTCCTCATGTTCTATGGCCATCCCGAGGTGGATCCTTCATTTCTTCCCCTTTCCGTTGTGTATGCGGGATTGCATCCTTTCTCGGGATGCTCAGTCGTCGTCGATGTGGGGTGATATGTAGAGATAAAGTTTCCAGCCCATTTTGCAAAAACCATGCAAAAGAAATATTGTCGCCTCAAGAGAACGACATCAAGGACAATACTCATTGCTTGCAAAAACAAGTTGTTCAAAGGTCAGAGACTAAGTTACCGAATGGGAAGGTTTTAGGCACCCATCCCGCCCTTTCGATCTCTCATTGTCTTGTATTAATATTCTCCTATTAAACTCCGTGAAACGTGTGCTTATGTGCATAATATAAATAGAGAATGGAATCGCTCAACTTGCGTCATGGACAAAGACGGAGTGAGGTCATCCTTAGGAGTGTTCCCAAAATAGTAATTCAAAGTATAATGCAAGTGTTTGTCGATTCACAAGTCATTATAGAATAATGAATGCATATATATGATAAGACACAACCATATAAAATATATATATTAAGAATATATGATAAGAACAAGGTAACATATGTATACGGGAGGACTCGAGTCTATGGATTTATTCAAGACACCTACGTAGCCCGAGAGGGCATCAAAGTCCATGTAATTTGAGGACAATATGAGGTGGAGTTTAACCCACAAATCTAACTGGGGACTTTGGTTATATGTGTATGTGTAGAAAAATGGGTTTTAGTGTGAGAAAATGTGATGAGAATTTTCCGTTTGGAGTTTACAAGTAAACCCTTTTTTGGGGGGGGGGACTTTCTTATGAAAATAAAGTATGTGAAAATACTAATAATAAAAGGTTTGAAGTTAAGGTTTGTGATGTAATGAAGTAAATTACTAAAGTGGAAATGAAGTAACTAATGTAAAAATAAAAGAATTTAAAGACAAAAGGGGGGAATTGGACCTCCTTATGAAGACTTGGAACGGATCTTGATTGTAGATGTGATAATCTCACTATGAGATGATGGTGGTATGGGGAGAGGTGTGAGAATTTACTTAAAGGGGTATGGAAATGATAGAAGGGAATGTTAGAAATGGTCTTTTAAGGGGGGGGGGGGGACTTTAAATTCAAGAGAATGTTCTCCGAATCGCTGAGAGGGATCTTCAGGGGTGCTTTTCAAAGTGAGGTCTTGGCCTCTATTTATAAGGCCAGGGAGGTGATGATCAACATGGTCCTAAACTTTTTTATCTGCATAGAACCCCAGACACACAACCGATAGGCAGGGTGCTCGGGGTGTCATTCAGCAATCCGAGGCAGGTTTTTCAAAACATGGTCGTAAGACACGAATCATAAGTCGGAATCGTGCCTGAGGCAGACCATTGGAAAGTATATTCAAAGGACTTTTAGAATCCATTGAGCCACATTCGGGTTCGAGAGTTTACCAAAGTTATATGGGGCATGGAAGCACCCGTTGGTCACTAGATAGGAAATTCTCGGAGGAAATCGGATCATTCATCTTAATAGTTGGCCGATTCATCCACGGGATGGACCGCTAGAAAGGGTATTCAAATCACTTTAAGATTTTATTCATCTTTATTGAGTTTAGAGAGCTGACCAAGGTCAAATGGAGCCTGAAAGTATTCAATGACCTTTCGTTGTAAAATGGGTCAATCGTTCATGTTGTAAGGTTGATTTGCACACGGGTCAAACCGTTGTAAAGAATATTCAGAACCCTTTAAAGATTAATTTAACTTCATTTTAGCTGAAGAGTTGACCGGAGTCAAATGGGGCTCGAGAGTGTCTAGTGACATCCATATCAGTTTTTGGGGTAAAACGGATCATTCGTTTAAACCGTAAGGAAGATTCGCCCATAGGGAAAACCGTTGCAAAGGGGATGTAAAGAATTTTGAAGGTTCATTGAGATTTTGCTTAGGTGAGGAAGTCGGCTAGAGTAAAATAGGGCCCGGGAGCACTCAGGGGCCTCCAGATCAGTTTTTGATATTGTAAATAGACCATTCGTCCAAACCTTAAGGACGATTTGCACACATAGTAGATAATTGGAAAGGAGATTCAGATCCCTTTGACGATTCATTGTATTTTTTTCTCAGGTAAGGAAGTTAATCAGAGTCAAATGAGGCCCGAGAGCGCTCGGTGGCCTCTAGATCGGTACTCGTAACATGACCTAGATTTTGTGTTGAATGAGTGAGTGATAGGTACCTAAGGAGGTGCTTAGGGGGGTCCTAGGATGGGGTTTTTATAGGGAAACTTGGAAAAAGTGAAGACCGTCGAATGATAGACACCACATCGACGTTGGGAAAGATTTATTTTTTGGCAATTCTGAGGACCTGAAGGATGAGGTTTGATTAATTCGAAGGATTGGTGTTAGTTCTGAGGACCTAAGGACATGAAGGCGACCAATTCAGCGGGTTGATATCTATTATGAGGATTTAGGGGGACAAGGATGATCAGTTTTATGAGTTGAGGTCGATTCTGAGGATAAATGGAGACAAGGATGACTGGTTCTATGGGTCAAGATTAATTTTGAGGACCTAGAGAGGCAAGGATGATCGATTCTGTGGGTCAAAGATGTGTTAAGAATTATTTTAAGGGGTTAGGGAGACCGGTTCAGCTGGTCGAGGCCAATTCTGAGGACCTAAAATGATGTTGGGGATGACCAATTCAGCGGGTCAAGATTGATTCCGAGGACCGTAAGTTATAGCGACCAATTGTGAGGGTCGAGGTCATTTCTAAGGACCTTAATTTTTGACGACCAATTCTGATGATCGAGGTAAATTCTGAGGACTCAAAGTTGGGATGACCAATTCTGAGGGTCGAGAACAACTCCGAGGACATGAAGTTATAGTGACCAATTCTTAGGGTAGAGGACAATTATGAGGACCCAAAGTTGTGATGACCGATTCTGAGGGCTGAGGTCAATTTTGAAGACTTAAAGTTATAACGACCAATTCTTAGGGTCGAGTTTAATTCCGAGGACCTAAAGTGGTAGTGTGGGGGAAAAGTTCTCCCGGGGAATTTAAGTTTCATGTGGTTCCGCTGAGGATTGTGTTGTTTTGAGACTCCACTGGGGGATGTTTAGTTTTATGGTTCCGACTGGGGAATTATTGAGAATAGGGGTGTAAGATTAATCCTATTAGGGATTATGGTGGGGACAAGGATGTAGAATTAATCCAGTTGGGGATTCTGAGTGTTTTTAAGGGACTTAGTGCTCCAAAAAAATGATTTTCTTAAGGAAAATGAGGTTTCATATTTTTTAGGGATTTTTAGGAATTTTTGTGACAATTTCTTGATTTTTCAAGCATATTTTGTACAAAATTTGAAAGGGGTGCCATTAGGTAGCCTTGGGTGGGGGGTGGCAATCGACAATCGCATGGACCTCCTAGGCTTCCTTAGGAAGAGGAAAAGGCATCTATCGATCGGTATGCGATGGGGGCTTCAAAACTTTACTTCTTGGTTATTGCTGGATCTTTATTGGGAATGTTGGTGACCTTCTACCCCTGGAGTCATCCTTCGGGGGCCGCATCGGTTATGAGTTTGAAAGTGTGGATAAGGAGGTTGCTGGCGCATGCGGTGGTGTCTGGGTTGATGGGCTTACGGATTAGGTGACATCAATTTGTGGTTCTTTCCTTTTGATTTTTTCTTGCAGACTATTATTGCGATAGGAGGAGGTTGGCATTGGCCATGTTGTATTTTTGATGTAATGGCTTTGCACTTGAAAAGGGAGACTCAAGAGGTCAAATTTGATGCACTTTTTTATTTGATTATCTTGATTTAGTGGCTTTCTCTATATGCACTTTAATTTGCTGTTGAGGTTTTATTTTGTGAAAGAGTAAGAAAAGTTTATTTTTTGGACTTTTTGAATAAAGGAAGGAATTGGAGGCCTAGTTGCAAAGAGTTTTCCCTTTGAAGGGGTTTATTTTGGGAAAATGTGCTTTTGGAAATAATTGGATAACGAAAGGCCTTGGAGGCTTGGTTGGTATAAGGATGAGGAGATAGAAATCTTGATGTAAATTGGAGCTTGTTGCCATTATTAGGTTGTGTTGATTTTGGTATGCTAGAGAGACTGTACTGGTGATGGCTTTACTGAAGCTGTTGACTGAAATCTACTAGCAACAGTGGTATAATTGTGGTACCCCAAAGATCGTGTCTTCCAATTTTGCCTAGATGAGGCATGTCCCACCTACGAGGAATTATCGACAATGTTGGGGGTTGGCCCTAGTGTAGCGATGACTATACCCGATTTGTCTTGTTCTCCCCGACCATTTCTTACAGAGTTTCCTCATATTTCCCATTCGACGGCTTGACCGTTGGTTACTGAAGGGGTTATTTCTCTTCAGACAGTTATGTATTAAGTGCGCTTGAGAGGTTTTCAGGATGCTGGATTTGTCGAAGCTATTACATTGGGCCATACTGCGAGGCTTTTGTTGGTGACTGGGGACTTGATGATGAATCCTTAGGTGGATGCGATAACGGCGTGGATGTATTACCGCCATAATTCTGTGACGGTAGTGACTAAGACCCTGAACGGTCTGGATGCTTGGAAGGAGGGCCTCTCCAAATTTTTGAAGGAGAGCCAAGTAATGATGTTTATGTGGCTTATAGAAAGGTTTTATCTGGCAGCCCCTCCCGAGTATCTCTTAGCGGTTGTGCCCAATTTTTTTGTCCGATCTTTCTTCAACTTCGACCCATCTATAGAGAGTTGGGTTAACTAGTTTATAGAGCATGGAACCCCATGTCTTCGTTGGTGTGTGCCATGGTGGGGGACTTACTTCCTGTCTTGCATTTTGGAGAGTATCGGTATGTGCGGTTGGTGAGCCTTTAGCAGACTTCCTTCTATTTCCCCTGGTGGCCCCTGCGCAAGTTAGGTGGGAATAAATTGTGCCCCCTTACATAACAAACTTCTTCCCAGTGGGGGATTTGACTAAATCATTAAGGATAATGCTGGGATCTTTGTGTCAACACCATCGGCCGCCTATTCGCCCTTCACAATTTGTGAAAGGGGTCTGACATGTGTCTTGGGACTACCTAAAGTGGCTATGGATGTGGGTAATAGGGAAAATTATGGCGGAAGAGACTGATTAAAGGTGGTTCGTTTCCTTCGACACCATGGAAGACAGTGTTGTGGTTCTGTCCAGGCGTACCTCTCCATGGAGTGCATATAAAATGTCAACCAGGAGTGGGAAACTTGGGGATGTTTAGGGACTGGGAACGATGATGAAGCATGTAAGGACATATTTTATAAATGTCTGGGGCAGAATCTAGGAATTTTCCAAGCGTCCTACATCACAATTAAGTATGTCTGATACCGCTACATTTAACACGTCTTCATGATCATCCACGATGGCCTTGATTCGAATTCATGCATCCATCATCTTCGTACTCGCATCATGTGTCAAGCAACATACACTTCAACAGTTCCCACTACTTCACGTACTTATGGTAAAAATAATTTTAATCGGAGTGTTTAAATTATTTGCATAAATAGTTGGGAATATTTTTTAAATAAAATTTTGAAGTCTGGAAGATGATAAACACGCAAAATATTTTTAAGGAGGTTTTCTGAAACACGTCACTGATGTCGTTCGAACGTCATCATATCTCGTTCGAATAAGATGCCATCTCGCTCAGACGACACCGTATGTCGTTCGAACAACGCACCACCTCAACTTGGCTATTTAAACAGTGTTCATGCTACACGTTTTCCCAAGTCTGCATACCTCTATTTCTGCAAAACAGTACCTATTTCCAGACTTCATATTTTAAGGTTTTCAATACCTTTTTGATTCACAAATAATTCCCAATCCTTTATGTGAATCCTCTAAACCTCAAGGAAGATTATACTACTCATCTGGAGTACACTTGTGGAGAAGATAAAGCTTTTCCATTGCTGACCTTCTGGAGCTCTTGCGGGAACTCTAGCCGATGACATACAAATCGACACCTGAGGGTATTTCGTATGTCACTGCTTGTATTTTTATTGTAATCCGTGTAAATCGTTCTTTACAAATTATAGTGAAAATAAGATGGTTTTCCCCCTGTGGGGGATTTTTCCTCAATTGTGATTGTCTTGCATGCTTATATTATTTCTTTATTTAATCACGTTTGTTTGCAAGAGTTAAGGCTTGTTGGGATTAAAATTGGAATTTAATTAAATAAGTTTGACATTGATTGCTGGCGCACTATCAAATTGGTATCATAGTCATTTACACAAATTTAATGTGTAATTTTTTCGCAAAATTTTTCTGGATATCAATTTTGTTCGGAAAAATTGATTTTTGAAAAAACGCAATTTAATGGATAACTTATATAATAGAGTCCCAATTTTTGACGGGTCAAATTATGCCTATTGGAAAGCACGCATGAAATCTCACCTAAAGGCTATTGATGAACGTGTTTGGGTTGTATGTTAAAAAGGGTGGATGCCTCCCACTGTCACTGTAGATAACGTAACTACTCTATAAACTGTGACTGCTTAGACTGAGGATGAATTTAAATGGAGTACATATAACTCACGTGGGCTTAGTGCCATTTTCAAAAACGTCACTCCTGATGAGTTCTAACGCATCATGACGTGCACTACGTCTAAAGAGGCATGTGATGTTTTGCAACTTACCATGAAGGCGCAAATGCAGTGAAAGAATCTAAATTGCAAAACTTAACTACACAGTTTGAAACTATCTCCATGCATGAAAATGAGTGTTTCGATGAATTTTATGCACGCTTATATGATATTGTGAACACTAGTTTTAACTTAGGAGAACACAATCCTGATGTTAGGGTAGTTAAGAAAATTTTGAGATCACTGCCTAAGAGATTTATCCCTAAAGCCACTGTGTTAAATTCATTAGGTAATTTGAGTACGCTGAAATTATAGGAGTTAGTTGGAGATATACAGACCTATGAAATTGACATGTTTCCAAACAGGATAAAATCAAAAGATAAAGGGGTAGAACTCAAAGCCCAGGCTAGAAAGAGTGAGGGGTCAAAGAGAGGTGAGTCGTCTAAGAAAAGATAGGAAGAGATGTCTGATTCTGATTCTAATTTGGACTTAGATAGTTTGGTCCTATTTGCAAAAAAATTTAAGAAATTTCTCAAATTAAAGAAAAATGGAAATTTTAAAGATAAAAAGAATTTTGAGAAAAATAAATCTGAAAAGAAATTTGAGAAAGATAAAAAGTAAAATTCTAAGAAAGAAAGTGAAAGATGCTTTGAGTGCAATGGTAGAGGTCATAGGGGGTTTGAATGTGCAACTAGGTTGAAACGTCAAGAACAATCCAAATCTACGTTAAACACCACCCTTAATAACGATAGCGAGGTCAAGTCGGTGGACTATGGAGATGAGTCATCGCACGAATGTAACTTCATCGCATTCATGGCTAGTCATGTGAGTTATGACAATGCTCCTCACGACGATGAGGATGCAAGCTCACAGGGACACATCAACAGTGATAGCAGTGTGAGCGAGGGGGAGGAAGAAGCAAGTGAAAGAGAGAGAGATCTCTGACGCGTGTACGCTAATTTATATGCTGATACTTTCAAGACCAAAAAGCATAACAATGCGTTAGCTCTTAGGATAACATCTCTAGATAAGGAATTAGGAGATATGAGAGAGAGAGATACCTTCCTGTCCACTGCGTTGAGAGATAAAGAGATCGCCTGTGTTGAGAGTGAGAAAATTTTTGGAGAGAGAGAAAGTGTTTTTGTGAAAGAAAAATGAGACTTGACTAAGCAAGTAGCTGATCTGACGAGTGAGCTCTATTCCTCCCTGGACACTCGAAAGAAACTGGAAGCCCTTGTAGCCCAACTCACCCAGGACCTTGAGTGAGCCCGAGAAGTCAAGGTAAGAATTGAGGATCGATCTGGTAAGATGGGAAAGATGCTCCTCGCCCCTGCTTTGGGTTTAGGTGAGAGGCCGATAATAGGTTTTGATGGTGCTTCCATGTCCCATACGACATTGGAACCAATTCCCGAGTTTATTACAAATCCTTATGGCCACCCACCTAAAAATCAGAAGAGAGTTCGGTCAAGAAAAGCAAACCTAAGTCGCCCTAAATCTACATATTTTTATACTTACTGCAAAAGAAAAGTCCATCTTCGTGAGTATTGCTATAGTTTGGGTCGGACATGACGTACTTTTTCTCCGCCACATGCCACCACTGGTTTTGAGTCTTAGAGAGCGAGTTGAGTTTCTAGTCGCCACATCTCAGAGTATAGTGGAAGAGTTCCAATGGATTTTATGCCTTCAGTGGACACTTCTAAAATCCCGACTAGATTCAAGAATGACAAGGCAAAACAGAAGGTTACCACATATTGGGTGCCTAAACACAATGCAAAAGCCCTTATTGTTCATATTTATCTTAAAGCACATAATTCTCTACAGTGATACTTCGATAGTGGGTGTCCAGGCACATGACTGGTGACGTCTCCCTGTTTACCTCCCTCGAGGATCATAAGGAAGGTAAAGTCACTTTTGGAGACGGGATCAAGTCTATCATAGTAGGACGAGGTACAATAGATTTACCAGGATTTCCTAAGCTAGAGAATGTGTTATACATCAAGGGATTGAAAGCAAATTTACTCAGCATTAGCCAGCTGTACGACACTGACTTTGCAGTAAAGTTTTATCGGAATAAATGCCACGTCTATGATCAAACCGGTAAACTTCTATTGGAAGGGGTGAGGACTAAAGAGCATTATTATGGGATCATGCCTGAGTCCTCATTTGTCTGCAACAGCGCCACGATCACTACTATGGATTTGTGGCACCAATGTCTAGGTCATGTGAACTTTTGAGATTTGGAAAGGTTAGTCAAAAAGGGCCTAGTACGTGGCTTACCATCACTTGGAAATCCAACTTTCGCAGTTCGTAGAACCTGCCAGTTGCGAAAGCAAATTCGTAGCCCCCATCGGAAGTTAAATTCCATTACCACCTCTCGCATCCTTGAGTTGATACATATGGATCTTATGGGTCCTAATCGTACTGAGAGTTTAGGTGGTAAGAGGTACATTCTTATGATGGTAGATGATTTCTCACGCTACTCGATTGTAGGTTTTCTACGAGAGAAATCTGATGCTATGGATTTTCTTACGACCAAGTGTCGTGTCTTACAAAATCAACACGGTGTCACTATCAATAGAATACGTAGTGACAATGGCTCTGAGTTTAAAGACACAAAAGTATATCTTTTCTATGATAGCCTCGGAATCTAACATGAAGTTTTGGCCATTAGGAATCCTCAACAAAATGTTATTGGTGAGAGGAAGAATCGGACGATTCAGGAGATGGCTAGATCTATGCTTTTGGGTCATAAAATTGCAAGAAGATTTTGGGCAGAGGCGGTGTCTACTGCATGCCATATGGTGAATAAGGT
This sequence comes from Sambucus nigra, assembly GCA_949130495.1. Taxonomy (NCBI): domain Eukaryota; kingdom Viridiplantae; phylum Streptophyta; class Magnoliopsida; order Dipsacales; family Adoxaceae; genus Sambucus; species Sambucus nigra. Next base: position 239,360,118 of record OX422211.1, read on the forward strand.
ATATCTTTGTCCACACACAATTATGATGCCCTACGAATTGTGGACTGGAAAGAATCCCAACCTTTCATATTTTCGTGTCTTTGGGAGCAAATGCTACATCCTATGGGATAAAGTGAAATTAGGAAAGTTTGACTCCCGGAGTGACGAGGGAATATTTTTGAGGTTATTCATCGTCTAGTAGAGCTTATCGGGTGTATAACCTGAATAGCTCTAAGGTTATGGAGTCAATAAACGTCACTGTGCAAGATGACGAACCCCCGGAATTTATTGATTCTAACCTTTTGGGTGAGGGTGACACACTTACTGATGATCCCGTTATGCCTCCCATATCGAGAGTGGATCCCATTCCTGATTTAGGGGACAATCATACTTGGGTTCACAAGAGTCATGATTATTCTACTATATTAGGAGATCCCACCCTAGGGGTCAAGACTCTTGCTCATATAGAGAACGTTGTTAGCCATATTTTCTACACGTCCAAAGTTGAGCTGAAGAATTGTAAGGAAGCACTCAAAGATGAACACTGAATATGTGCTATGCAGGATGAGTTGCTTCAGTTTAGAAAGAATGATGTATGGGAACTGGTCCCCTATCCTAGTGCGACAAATGTGATAGGTACCAAGTGGATCTTTAAGAATAAGGTGGATGAGGCTGGTACCATTATCCAAAATAAAGCTAGGTTGGTTGCTCAACGCTACACACAGATTGAGGGTATAGACTTTGACAAGACATTCGCTCTTATTGCAAGGATTGAGTCCGTTCACTTCCTACTCGCCATCTCATGTCATCTGCGCTTCAAGTTATATCAGATGGATGCTAAGAGTGCGTTTCTAAATGGCATTCTACAGGAGGAGGTTTGTGTTTAGGGGTAAATTCTTTCGAATTTACCCCCTTAATTTAGGGTTTTTTACCACCTCGGATAATGTAATTCATATTTATTTATCTCATTTATATGATACTGACCTTTCTACATAGTATCTTGAGTTTTGTGCCCTTTTTATGATATTTATAGATATTTATTGTTAAGTAAAGAGAGGAAAAAGCCAGAGCAGAAGAATAAATCAAGGAAGAAAAGTAAAAAGGGAAAAAGCGTAATTTTTATAAGGAATCTGGACAAGAACCCAAAATGAGTTGAATACCTCAAATCCGCAAGCGTGAAGGAAGAAACGCCATCCAAATCCAAGTTCCGGAGCAGAAGTTACGAGGTTCTAAAGATGGGAGATAATGAAGAGAAAATCAAGAGAAATTGAAGAGAAATTGATTTTAAAGATAGGATCGATCCTATTTAGAACAAAAAGGGACCAATCCAAACCCTTGAAACTCACTAGCCAAAATCACATAGCAGACCGATCCTATTTCTAGAAAAAAAGGATTGATCCGGATTTCTATCACTAACTGGAAAAATTTGCGTAACGGACCGATCCTATTTCCAGAAAAAAGGACCGGTCCGAATTTGGATCGATTCTCTCCTAGACAAAAGGACTGGTCCGAATTTGGACCTGGACCGATCCGCTCCTGGACGCAAGGATCGATCGACCGAAGATAAATCCTAATTTTCTGCTCCGATTTTAGAGTTTGGTTCAACAACTTCGGATTTTTCATGATGTATTTAACTTCTAGTTATTGTTAGACTAGGGGGTGCCAACTTTTAATTTTTTTAGTTTAGTTTTTAGAGACAGAAATCTCTCTCACCTGTGTTGCAAACCCTAGTTTTGAATATTGATTTGAGGATTTTTGATTCAGCGAATGCAAGTAATTTCATTTTATTTAATTTATTCTCTCTTTTACTTAGTTGATTAATCCTCAGTTCTTAGTTGCTTTCTTAAATAAATAAGAATGTGTTCTTGCCAATCATGATTTCTTTTCATTTTAGAATTAATGTTTTTCTTCACCTAGTTATGTCTGGCTAAATTCTTTAGGGCTGGGGTGCATGTACCCCACCCGATGTGACTCATCATAATAGAAATAGATTTTTGAATTGAATTTTAAAGGAATCATTTCGCGTAATTATCGCAATCGTCATAAGACTTTTGATCACGTTTGCCCTAGGTAACTGGGATGCTTAAGAGTGCGACACGGGTGTAGTTAATGCGACACTTCTTTGTTCTTACCTTTGATGGCGTATGATGCGGGCTACGATCCTTCATATACGAAATGCTTAGGACTAATAAAGATCGGGTTCCATGTAAATTCTAATTCCGAAATTTATTATCCTTCGGAGTGAATTACTAGGGTGTGGGGGATTGTAACCCAACCTCTCGTTGTCACTTACAATTAATTTTACTAATAACTTGACATCCCTCTTAGGTTAATTAGCTCTTTTGCATTTCATTTATGCATAGCTTAGTCAGTCTTTAATATATATACACATTTAGTTTTAGTAAATCTCCCATTCGAATCACCTTTTTAGTTTCATTTAGGGTCAAGTTAGGATTCCCGTTCTTTCCAGCGTCATCACGATTTCATCGTCCTATTTCCATGAGGACTCGACCCCGAGTTACTGGGATTATTACTTGAGTGACAGACTTGCACTTAAGCCTAGATAGCACGCGCACTAGAACACATTTGTGGTCGCATCAAGTTTTTGGCGCCATTACCGGGGAATTAGGTAGACTTAGGTTAGAATGAGTCAATCCAAAGCTTATACCAAAAATTCAAAAAAAAAAAAAAAACTTCAGCTCTCAAAAGTCTTTAATGAAAAATCCTGAACATACTCAAACCCCTCAAAATACTCCAACCATAATTCATGAACATCCAATTGTCGAGTATAATTCTGATAGTCCCCACACGCCTCGTGTTCCATAGTTTTGGGATCCACTTCCTACTCCTGAGCACTATATTGGGAGTTACACATTGAGTCAATCCTTGAGTCACACATTTAAGACACCGAGTGAGTATTTCGAGTCATCTGAAGAGAGAGTGATGTTAGACGCTGCTAGTTTCGGCACTGGAGAGGGAAATCCACCCTATCATCCCATGAAAGACTTAATCTTTCCTGAACAAACTATCACCCATGGTTTCATTTTACTCTCGTATAATGCCAGTCAGTTCCACTTCCATAATGGGATGATACAGATTCTCCCTGCTTTCCATGGCATGGATTCGAAGAATCCATACCTTCACATAAGAGAGTTCGAAGACGCATGCGACACATTTAGTGACCAAGCTTGCATGCAGAATGTCATTCTCCTAAAGCTTTTCCCTTTTTCTTTAAAGGATAAAGCTAAAACCTGGCTATGGTCTCTACCCCCGACTTCATTATTTCCTGGAGGGATATGCAATCCAAATTTATCTCAAAATTCTACCCATCGCACAAGACCAACTCTGTCAAGACTCAAATACAAGGTTTATGACAACAAGATAATGAGCCTTTTAACAAGTGTTGGGAGCGTTTCCAAGAGTTGGTAAGCGCATGCCCCCATCATGATTTTGAAAACCAAAACTTGATCTCTTTCTTCCATAATGGGTTGCAAGTGACTTCTAAACAACTTGTGCAAACTATGTGTGAACGACCATTTTGGAAATTAGACTCTAGTGATGCTGAGGCCCATCTTAAATATGTTGCAGAGACTACTCAAGTAGGGGACACATCTGATTCGAATACCCAAGTCCGATTTAGACAAGCATCTATCGCTCCGACTGGATCCACTCTATACCATTTGGATAATATTACATTAATAGACCGTCGATTCGATCAGTTTCAGAGAGATATGAAAGATTTACTTGATAGCCGGTTGAGAGATATCTCCGAATCCAGCCGTGTAGCGAAGGAAAATGTGTGCTCTATCTGTGAGGCGGGTCATTCCACAAAGGCATGCCTGACGATTTCCGCCTACAAAGACATACACACCGAGCAGGTGGATGTTATAGGAGGGTTCAAGGGAAATTTTAACGCCCCGCATGGGAACTCGTACAACCCTTCGTGGAGAAACCACCCTGGTTTTAACTACGGACAACCACAAGCTCTGATGAACCCACATTCATAGGTTGTTCCACCTCCACCCCTCCTCAATTTCAGTAAGCATCACCTCCTCCAACTCCATATATTACTCCACTGCGGAGGAACCTCGAGGATACAATAAACCAGTTTATCAACTCTCAGAGTGCAACCAATGCTAGGTATGATCGCATGTTTGCCGAAATGAATGCGAACATTTCAAAGTTGCAATTTTCATTGAGTGTCCAAGAGAAGGGTCAGTTTTCGGCTCAAGGCCAAAGACCTCCCCAAGGTCAAACTAGTGTAAGCTCTATTTCTAATGAAAATCAAGAGCAATGTTGCGCGATAACCGCTCTACGTAGTGGTAAAGTTATTGATTTATCACCTTTCCCACACGACGCCCTAAAGGCAAGGAGATTTTTCCCGACAAAAAAGAGGTCGAAGATGCCTCCTTGAACGAGAACACTAGTGAGCCCGAAGTCGTAGATAAACCCCCCACAGCCTCTCTGTTTCACCAACGGCTAGTATCTCATGCCAAAGATTCCTCTCGTGAAGATGTGTTAGACGTTCTTAAGCAAGTAAATATTAATTTAACTTTTCTAGACATCATAAAGCAAATTCCCGCGTATGCTAAGTTTCTTAAGGACTTATTTATGGTGAAATGAAAGCTAAAGGTAAAGAAAAATTTGTTCCTAGGATAGAATGTCTGCTCAATACTATCAAGTGACCTCCCAGCCAAATTCAAAGATCCGAGTGCACCCACTATTTCATGCATCATGGGGGGAATTCGAATTGAGAGAGCTTTAACAGATTTAGGGGCGAGTGTCAACATTATCCCCTACTCCATCTATAAGCAATTAGGTTTGGGGGACCTTAAGCCCACAAACATGACTCTACGACTCGCAGATAGTTCCATAAAGATACCTTGGGGAATCGTTGAGGACGTGATCGTCTAAATTGACACATTCTACTTCCCAGTGGATTTTGTCGTTTGGGAAGAGGAGCCCTCCGTTGTGCCAAGTAATCATGCCCCCATCATTTTAGGCCACCCATTATTAGCTACGGCTAATGCCTTGATCAACACTCGAAATGGGCGCATGCAAATTACGTTCGGGAATATGACCCTCAAAAAAAATATCTTCAACATCGCCAATCTTGAGAGTGAGGAGTACGAATCACAACAAATGGATCTTATGGAAGAGACAGTACACGATCATGAGAGGTCTCACAAGCGAGAGCCGTTAGGGGTGTTCTTTGTTTCATCAAGTGAGAGCGGTAGTTTTGACGATGAGAGAAAAGTGGGGGAGGTGTGTGTAGTAATCGATATTGAGAGCGAGAGAGAGTGGTTAGAGGAGAGAAAAATAGTGGAGTTAGAGATCGGGGGAGTAAGCGAGGACGTAGTCATTACTCGAGAGAAAAAGTTCTGGGACGAGAGCATGGAAGATTTTGAAAAAGAATTTGGGCATGTGGATGAGATCCTGAATGTAAAAATCCAGCCCTTATTGGATTCGTTTAGTTACTTGGATGAGAGCGAATGGAAATATACAATAGATGAAGTCCTTCGTAATGACCATCCCTCCACATCACAGAAGTCTTCAGAAGAGAGATAAAGATAATGTTTAAAACACTCTGGAGAGAGCGAATTAGGAGATATAAGTCTTGAAGACTTTGAAAAAGAATTCGGGTCGATGGATGAGAGCCTTACTATTGAAGTCCAATCCCTATTGGGATCTTTTACTCACTTAGAAGAAAGCGAATGGAAAGATAAAATCGATGAATTCCTTCTTTGTGACCATCCACCCATACCACTTGATGTCCCAGAGGCGATTGAGGTGAAAATTTATGTTTCGTCCGACTTAGATCTTGACCCATGCGTTCCAGAAATTAAAAGAAACTTAGGTTTTCCCTCCAAGTCGATCCACACAGGCCATGCTTTTTTGTAAGCATCAAGAGAATCCCTTTTCGATTAGTCACGATGAGTCTCCCGGTCTTTCCCTTATTAATGGGCGAGGTCCCAATTTGTTCCGATTATTGGTTTGCGATATGAAGACGGGAGAGACGAGAAGAGCATTGGACCCCATTCATGGGGTCGGGTGTGCTTGTGGAGATATGAGACGACGTCGCACCCCCGACGCGTATGGGGTGATTTTTGTTGTATTATTGAGTCATGTATTAGTGTCATTTTGCATTTTAAATATTTGCTTGTTTTATTTGTCACACTTGTTATTTGCCCTTCTTTAGGTTTTTAGTCCTTTTGATTGAGGAAAATGCAAAAGTCTAAGTTAGGGGGGGGGGGGGGGTGACAAGTTCGTATTTCTAAAATTTCACAAATTTTCAAAATGCCCAAAAATTTCAAAAAAATTGAAACAAGTTTAGAAAAGAAAAAAATAGTTTGTTTTCTTTTTTTCTTTCTTCAAAGAAAATAAAAATTAGAATTTAATTTTTTCGAAAATATCACCGAAATTTTATTTAAAGTCTCAAATTCGCAACAATCCAAATACACAAAGCCAAAATTGACTAAAGATGGAAATTGAGCGTGAATTGATGACTTAACGAATAAGTGTGGAGATTAATTAACCCGGTGAGATGTCGAGCCTATCCCCTTTTATGAGTTTTTAAACTCAATCTGAGTTAATGACTAAATCCAAGTTCATTTTAGCAGTTAAAATAAGTCGTGGGGGATCTCAATTCTTTAGCATTGATCGGTTATGGGAAATTGAATGTTGTCTTGAAAAATGCGCTAAAATATCTCTAAACTTAATTAATCTCGAGACGTATATGGTAATGTAATTAGTAATTTGGACAATGAAGTAGGCCCTCGTTTGTCACCCAAAAATATTGGACAGAAAAAGTCGTGAAAAATTATCCTTTTTGCAACCCAATTTGAATCGAATAAATCTTTCCCTTTTCGTTTGTAGCCCGGAAAAACACAAAAGTTAGCCCGGAATTGTGAAAATGAAAAATTCAGAAATTTAGTCCAAATGGTGCGATAAAAAGGGGCAAGAAAACAATAGAAGAATGCTAAACAAAAAAAATTAGTAAGAAAAGAAAAGTGTGAAAAATACAAAAAAATTTATAGAAAAAGATGAGAAAAAAGCTCGAAAAAGCACTAATGGACATCACAAGAAAAATTTCCAATTCCAAAATTCCCAACCATTTCAAATCTTACCCAATGCACCTTATAACCCGAAAAAGTCCTAACTTAGTCCGAATTACGAAATTGGTTATCGCGTGGAGAGTTAAAGCACAAGAGATGATAAAAGAGATTAAATGAGTGAATTAGAGATAATGTTTCCAGTTTCCCTATAATCGTACTCTAATGACGAGATCCTTCCACCCCAAATAGTCCGTCTTTCATAATGGTGTGCGTGAACTTGCGTTCTATTACATTTACTCTTATAAATTGCGCACACCGAGAGAGAACAACCACATTCTGAGTGATTCGTTTGCGAGAGTATCCAGTGAGCATTTGAATGAAAACAAATTTTCAAAAAGTAATAGAATGACCATTTGGTGGATATCTGCAGTTTGATTTTTGACTTCGTACACACGCACGAAAAATTGAGGTTACGAATACAAATATAGGGTGATTATTTTTTCGAGAAATTTTGATCGAAGATCGAATAATTTTTAAGTATTTTGAATTTCGTTGAGTCCAGGAAAATGAATTTTGTGGGTATATTCACTATAAACCCTCACGAGACACTACTTGTCCTACTAGGGTAACCTAGGGGTTTAAAGGCTTATTGGATACGCTAAATGCAATCGCTTCCCCACGAAAGTGGTATTCTATCCGAATAAATTGAATCTAGGGAGATGAGACTTAGTTGAATTTGTTTACACTGCTCGGGACGCGCAAAGTTATAAGTTAGGGGGTTTGATTAGGTGTAAATTATTCCGAATTTACCCCCTTAATTTAGGGATTTTTATCGCCTCGGATAATGTAATTCACCTTGATTTATCTCATTTATATATTACTGACCTTTCAACATAGTATCTCGAGTTTTGTGCCTTTTTATGATATTTACAGGTATTTATTGCTAAGTAAAGAGAGAAAAAGCCAAAGCAGAAGAATAAATCAAGAAAAATTAAAAGGGCAAAAGCATAATTTCTATAAGGAATATGGACGAGAACCCAAAATGAGTTGAAGACCTCAAGTCCGCAAGCGCGTAGGAAGAAACGACATCCAAATTCGAGTTCAAGAGCAGAAGTTACGAGTTTCTAAAGATGAGAGATAATGAAGAGAAAATCAGGAGAAATTAAAGAGAAATTGATTTTAAAGACCGAACCGATCCTATTTAGAACAAAAAGGGAACGATCTGAACCCTTGAAACTCACTAGCCAAAATCACATAGCGGACAAATCCTATTTCTAGAAAAAAAGGATCGATCCGGATTTATATCACTAACTGGAAAAATTTGCATAGGGGACCAATCCTATTTCCAGAAAAAAGGACTGGTTCAGATTTAGATTCAGACCGATCCACTCTTAGACGAAAGGACTGGTTCGAATATGGACTTGGACCGATCCGCTCCTGGATGCAAGGTTGGATCGGTTGAAGATAAATCCTAATTTTCTGCTCCGATTTTAGAGTTTGGTTAAGTTACAAATCCAGATTTTTCGTGATGTATTTAACTTCTAGTTATTGTTAGACTAGGGGGTGCGAATTTTTACTTTTTTTAGCTTAGTTTTTAGAGAGAGAAAGCTCTCTAACCTGTGTTGCAAACCCTAGTTTTGAAGATTGATTCGAGGATTTTAGATTCAGCGAATGCAAGTAATTTCGTTTTATTTAATTTATTCTCTCTTTTACTTAGTTGATTAATCCTCAGTTCTTAATTGCTTTCTCAAATAAATTAAAAAATATTCTTGCCAATCATGATTTCTTTTAATTTTAGAATTAATGTTTTTCTTCACTTAGTTATGTCTGGCTAAATTCTTTAGGGTTGGGGTGCATGAACCTTACCCGATGTGACTCATCATAATGGAAATAGATTTTTGAATTGAATTTTAAAGGAATCGCGTCACGTAATTATCGCAACTGTCGTAGGAATTTTGATCTCGTTTGCCCTAGGTCATCGGGATGCTTAAGAGTGCGACGCATGTGTAGTTAATGCGACACTGATTTGTTCTTACCTTTGATTTCTTATGATGCGGGCTACGATCCTTTATATACGGAATGCTTAGGATTAATAAAGACCGGGTTCCTTATAAATTCTAGTTCCGAAATCTAGTATCCTACGGGGTGAATTACTTGGGTGTGGGGGATTGTAATCCAATCTCTCGTTCGCATTTGCAGTTAATTTTGCTAATAACTTGCCATCCTTCTTAGGTTAATTAGATCTTTTGCATTTCATTTATGCATAGCTTAGTTAGTCTTTAATTTAGATACACATTTAGTTGTAGGAAATCTCCCATTCAAATCACCTTTTTGGTGTCTTTTAGGGTTAAGTTAGGATTCCCGTTCTTTCCAACTTTGTCACGATTTCATCATCCTATTTCCCTGAGGACTCGACCCCGACTTACCGGGATTATTACTTGAGCGAAAGGCTTGCACTTGAACCTAGATAGCACGGGCACTAGAACACATTTGTGGTCGCTTCAGTTTGCGTGGAACAACCAAAAGGGTTTGAACACCCTAAGCACCCTGATCACGTCTACTATCTAACGAAAGACTTGTATGGTTTGAAGAAAGCACCCCGTGCTTGGTACGAGAGGCTTACTTCCTATCTCTTAGCCTGTAGCTTTAAGAGAGGGGGAGTTGATATGATGTTGTTCATCAGGAGAGATGACGGTACTATTTTGGTTGCCCAGGTATATGTGGACGACATATTATGTGGATCCACGTGCTCCCATCATGCTCAGCACTTTGAGGAGGAGATGAAGATTAAGTTTAAGATGAGAATGGTTGGTAAACTTAATTTATTCCTAGGTCTCTAGGTTCGTCAGCTAGAGGACGCTATGTTCATGTTCCAATCCAAGTATGCTAGAGACCTTATGAAGAAATTTGGTCTAGTCTTCGCTAAGAACGCACGTACACCAATGAGTACCTCAACTAAGCTTAGAAAGGACACTTCAGGCAAGGACGTAGAGCAAACCTTGTATCAGAGTGTGATAGGTAGTCTTCTCTACTTGACTGCCAGTTGTCCTAATATAGCCTTTAGTGTTGGAGTCTGTGCGCGATATCAGGCATCCTCAAAAGAGTCACACTTACTCGCTCTTAAACGTATTATCAAATATGTGAGTAGGAATCTCTATCACTTAGCATTTGGTATTCCTTTGATTCTAGTGACCGTTTATCCGCCTATTTGGATGCCGAATGGGCTGGGGATGCAAATGGATATAGGAGAACTTCTGGTGGGTGTTTTTTCTTTGGTTCTGCTCTTTCCTCTTAGTTGGGTTGAAACCAAAGATCCATCTCTTTGTCCACTGCGGAGGATGAGTACATAGATGCCGGGAGTTGTTGCACGCAACTTCTGAGGATGAAGCAGATGTTGGAGGATTATGGGATATCACAGGACACCATGACTATTTCATGTGATAACACGAGCGCGATACACATATCCCATAATCCAGTCCAGCATTCGAGTACAAAACACATTAGTATACGCGAGCACTTTATCCGTGAGCTTGTAGAGGAAAAGGTCGTATCCTTGTGTTTTATTTCTACCGACCTCTAGTTAGCCGATATCTTCACGAAACCTTTAGATGCCCTTAGATTTGAGAATCTTAGTAAGTCTTTATGAATTTTCACAGTTGACTGAAGGGTGGTCACCAGGTCTAGAGTGGGATACATTTTTCTTGATCATATAATTTATTCCTATCTCTAGATTGTATCATTTATATATTTATTTATTTTTATTGAAAAATCCAAAAAGATTTTCTGTTGATAATTTTTTTTGAAAAACACAAAAAGAGTTTTGTATTTTGTTTACATCGCTTCTGGATGAACATTTAAGATAACCACAGTCACAACTTCATTCCATATTTCAAATGACTGTTTGACAATGATTTGAGATGCTACATCATTTCATCCATGTGATTTACATTGTTCGGAGCATTTGAGATGTGATTAGTGATATTTTCTACACGCTTGGCTCCTTATTTACTTTATTGCACACATTCACGGTATTATTTGAGTATTTTACTAGCCTATCTCATATTGGTTTGAGTGTTTCCATGTCAATTCTGTCTATACAATGACCAAAATGCGATAAAACTTGACAAGATAGTAGTGCATGTAAAAACTGTTTACCGTGGGGAATTAATTGCAATAAAATATGATGAGTGAATCATGGGAAAGGGCTACAAGAGTTTAAAAATTAACCCGTCGAGAAATCCACCGTTTGAAAAAGAGCCTGAAAAATTTAAATGGCAATAAAAAGAAAAATATGCCAAATCAAATGGGATAATAGGTTTTAGTTTCATCACCTCAAAAAGAAAAATATAATGTATAATTTTTTTATGAGGGAGTTTGGAAGTAAAGAAATGAAAAATGAGTTTGCACATCTTTGAAAGTCATGAAAAAGCATTTCACACGTTTTGGATGTTATTGGTGTGGAAATCACTTTGAGCTTTGATTTCCTAATTTGATTGAGTCAATTTCTTTTAATTCCACAATTTTGCCACCTAAGGAAGATGTTGAGTTCATTCGATAAAAATATCCAACATTCATCGTGCACATATGTTATGGTTGTATGTATTGATTTTCCTTTTGAATTTGTTTACATCCCTACTGTTCCGCTATCATTGACTTGGTTGTTTTGGTTTTCTTTCATGGTGTGATTTTGTTTGCTTTAAAATTTTTGAAAAATTCAAAAACAGAAAGTTTTTTTCCATGTGACATTCTCCATTTGCATTGTGTATGTTCTTCTTATCTGTCTATTTGGGGACATCATAAAAAGGGGGGGAACGAATTATGGGGGATAATTGCGTGTTTGTTTTTATAATAATTTGCTTGCTCATTATTGATATTTATTTTTCTGCTTATCATTATATTTCAAACTGTTGCGTATCACGGGTATTTATTTCTTGTCTCATATGTGTAGGTATCAAAATGAAGAATCATTTTTACACACCGTGATGATGACAAAGAAAGTTTGAAGAATTGAAGATTTGAAGACGATCGAATTTGTGAAGACACACATTTAGTATTTCTAGTTTTCAAGTTCAATGGAGATATTAAATTATATGTCAGTTTTTTTTTGGGCAGCATAATTCGGATATTTTTATGTATGTATCGGCATAGACATAGGTGGATATTTGTATGGACGTATTTTATAAATATCCGGGGTAGAATCTAGGAATTTTCCAAGTGTCCTAGATCATAATTAAGTATGTCTGATACATCTACATTCGGCACGTCTTCATGATCATCCACGATGTCCTTGATCCGAATTCATGCATCCATCATCTTCATATGTGCATCATGTGTCAATCCCACTACTCCACGTACTTATGATAAAACTAATTTTAATTGGAGTGTTTAAATTATTTGCATAAATAGTTGGGAGTATTTTTTAAATAAATTTTCGAAGTCTTGAAAATGATAAACACGCAAAATCTTTTTAAGGAGGTTTTCTGAGACACGTCACTAATGTCATTCGAACGACATCATATCTCGTTCGAACGAGATGCCATCTCGCTCAAACGACACCGTATGTCGCTCGAACGATGCACCGCCTCAACTTGGATATTTAAACAGTGTTCGTGATACACGTTTTCCCAAGTCTGCATACCTCCGTTTCTGTAAAATAGTACCTGTTTCTAGACTTTATATTTTAAGGTTTTCAATACCTTTTTTTATTTATTCCTAATCCTTTATGTGAATCCTCTAAACCCCAAGGAAGATTATATTACTCATCTGGAGTACACTTGTGGAGAAGATGAAGCTTTTTCACTGCTGACCTTCTGGAGCTCTTGCAAAAACTCTAGAAGACGACATCGAAACCGACGCCTGAGGGTATTTTGTATGTCATTGCTTGTATTTTCATTGTAATCCGTGTAAATCGTTCTTTACTAATTATAGTGAAAATAAGATGGTTTTGCCCCTGTGGGGGATTTTTCCTCAACTGTGATTGTCTTGCATGTTTAGATTATTTATTTATTTAATCAAATTTGTTTGCAAGAGTTAAGACTTGTTGGGATTAAAATTGGAATTTAATTGAACAAGTTTGACATTGATTGTTGGCACAATATCAAAGCAGGGTCGTCCAGCAGTTGAAGACAATGCTTTGTGAAGCTTGGGTAATTTTTGGGAAGCTATGGTAATTTTGGTGTTTTGTATTTTTTGGAATAATTTAAGTTTTAACATGGTTTAGGGTTATGTTTTTTTAAGAATGGTTTAGCCAATGGAAAGGATGGTGGTTTGTTTAACTCTGTTTGCTGATACTTCATGTAATGACACTATATTTCTTATTAGAAATAAAAATTGATTTTAATTTATATTTTGTTGTGCCTCTTGATGAATTTTGCATTTGAATTATCTATACCAATCACATAGGCATACATAATACTTTTGTTCGTGTATATGATAAAATGGACCGCCGTCCTCGGAGGTTAGAAAAGAATAGCATTTTATGAAAAAGAAGGAAATTGGACCCATGTATTGCGTATGGAATGCCTACGTACCTCTGGGGTTTTTGAAAATGCTCATGAGTTTCATTTTGAAAAGAAAAGATTTTTGAGAGGATTAGGTCCCACATAGTTCTGGGTTGGGGGAAATGAACATTTTTTTAGAATAGAAAAGGAATGAGAAAAAGTTGTAGTGCAGTGAGATTTCGGACTAAGGGTAAAATTACTTGAGATGGTCCAGGTTGATTAGACGTGTCATCTCTTCTCCATCGAGGTCTGTGAGCAATATGGCGCCTCATGAGAGAATTCTTTTCACGATATAGGGGCCGCTCCAATTCGATTTGAATTTCCCTCTGGGGTTCCAGATGGTTCCATGATCTCTTTGAGGGTGAGGTCTCCTTCCTGGACACCACAGTCGTTGCATTTTCGATTGAATGATTGCGTTATCCAACGATGGTACCCCTGTATATCATATAGAGCCTACAATTTCTTTTCATTCAGAGGGAAGGTATTTTAAACTCAACGGGTATGACTGCTTTTATGTCGTATCTAGAGAATAAAGGGTACCCCTAGTAGGCATTCTTATTGAAGTGTGGTAGCCCAACTGGGTGTAAGAGATCCAATCGGCCCAATCTATGGAACTCTCAGTCATCTTGCTGATTATGGTTTTGAGGCTTTTATTAGTGTCTTCGACGACACCATTGGTTTGGGATCGATAGGGAGAAGATTTGTGTCTCTAATCCCCGTACTCGTTGACTAGTTTCGTGACCTCAGCTTCTAAATGGAGCCCATTATCTGACACTAACTCGTGGGGAACTCCGTATCGACAGATGTCATTATTTTTTATAAACTTGGACAGTATATTGGCATTCATCACTGCATATGACTTGTCTTTGACCCATTTGGTGAAGTAATCAATGGTGAGTAGGATGAATTCGTGACCTTTTGAAGATTTGGGAGTAAACTTCTTATACAACCACAAATGTGTATCTAGTGTTCGTGATGATATTGGCTCAAGTACAAGCCTGTCGAGTTAGTAATAAACTCGATAAGTCGGGATCGTCTCCATAGGGAATTAGGACGAATAAACGTAACGACATTGAACAAAATGAGAATCCTAACTCGACTCTAAAAAGAACGAAAGGTGATTATGGGAGATGGACTAACTATAAGAAAATTTAATAAGAAAATTACCTACAGAACTTAGAAAAAATGAAAACCTTTTTTTTGACCTACTTAAGAAAATTAAAACTGTAGTGAAAAGTGCAGGTGAGAAAAATGAGTCAGGATACACTCCTCCAACCGTAGTTCATTTATCAATGTTAAAACTTAATTCAGAATTGAAATATCTGAGTAAACCCAGTCTTTAGTACTCCCAAGCATTACATATATGAGGGATCGTAGCCCAATTTAGTACTCCCATTTGTCTCTTGGGGATGATTTATTCAAATCCCAGTAGTCGACGAATTTGCGGACGTTTCCTCCCAATTTTGGTACGAGAAAGATATTGGCGAGCCATGTAGGATATTCAACTACGCAAATGAAACCTATGTTTAATTGCGTGACCACTTATTCTTTGACTTTGAGCGACCATTCGGTGCAGAACTTCCTTAGCTTCTGTTTGACTAGTTTTCATTCTGGCAATGTTGGGATTTTGTGCTGAGCTATTTCTGGGTGAATATCGGGCATGTCATCACAAGTCTAGGCAAAGACGTCCACAAATTCCTTCAGTAGTTCTTCAAATTAGGCACGCTCATACTCGTTAAGGGTGGAACCTATCCTAATCATGTGCTGATGGCTACAAGAATCGAGATTAATAATAACAGTCTCATAATCATCAATTTGAACGCAGTTATGTAGTTTGGTATTCTTCTTATTAAGATTAGTAAATAATTGTTCAATTATCAAATCATCATCATTGAGAATCTAAAAATCCTTGTTTATTTCATTTTTGGGAAAACAACATTGAGAATCTCATAAAAAGATGTCTCAGTTACATTGATATCAGAGAAAGGAACAACAATATCAGGTGAAGAGAATTGGATAGGGTAGACATCAGGGTCAGGTTGAATCTGAGCAGGTTGGACAAGCACATCATTCCAGTTGAGGAGAGGCATATCAACAACTTTAATTTGAGTAGACTGGTCCAACGACAAGATATTTGAGCGAATCATATAGAGACTCAACCCCAATGTCTACAGGTTGAATAAGTCATTGAAATCACTTTCCTCAAAATCCCGATAATTGCCAAAACTTTCTCGATAGGTGGTTGCACTTCATATCAGCAGTCTTCGACCCAAGATTTACTGTCTTGAAAGAAGATTTCCACCCCTAGTTTTATCTTTTTATTGACATGGTCACACCATGGTTTAGGGAAGCCGCAAAAGGAAAGTCTTCACACTCCTTGATAAACCTAATGTTCAAAGAGTCTCTCAAAATAATCCTTTCTTTTTCTAAGATTCTTTTCAATCATGGTCACCTGAGTGCTTTAAGTTTTTGGTGAGAGCTGGTAATCGAGGACACATAGGGGAAAGGCTTCCTTCAGGACTATGGGATCAAAGATATCGTGCTGGCGTTGCCCTAGTCCTATTCTAAGCATGAAGTGCATGTTCTTAAATATCTGAATCACATTAACATTGGCATGAGGTTTATGTTCAAGAAAAACTCGTTCTTTGAAATTTTCTCCTGATGGAAGGGAAAGTGGATCAACTCTGAAGCCAAAGAAGAGCATGTCATTCATCCCATGTGGAATTTCCAATATTGGGTTGCTAGTGCTAGCATTATTTGTACTGTTATCATCTCCCAAGATGGTGATAACCCGACCTTTGGTGAAGAACTTCTGATTTTGATAAAGATAAGAAATACCCCTTGATGTTATGGATCCATAGACGACTAAGGATTAGATTAAAACATGCATGTATATCAATGACTTGGAATTTAATGAGAGGATTCATAAGGCCAGCCTCTATTACGAGTTTTATGGATCCCATTACTTCTCCGCGTGTATTTTCATAAGCATGCATGGTGGAAAAAGTGGGAGTGAGATCACTGACTTTCAATCACAAGCAATTGAAGGTTCTGAGAGGTAAATAATGAGATCATATATGCTGTTAACAAGTGAAAGTGGGACTGTCTTTCCCAGGACTTCAACGAAGATTTTGATGGTATAATTGTGACTAGGGTCTATATTTAGTATCTTTGCTTTAAAAAAGGAGAGTATTCTGGAAGAGGTCAAGGACCCAAACATGTTTATGGATTATTCAGGAGTGGTATAATGAGGGACTATACGCCTTATGAGAAGCTTTATCAGAGCATTCCAATGCAACTAGGAAGATATGGAAAGCCACCATAGGGTGAAATTGGCTTAGGTTTTCTTGAGCTCATCAAGAACTTTGCTCTCTTCGATGGTCATTCTGGAATGGGAAGTTCTTTGACAACTTCCTTTACTTTATCTATTTCAATCACAGGAGGAATCGGACCTTTGTAGTGTCTCCCTGACCTGCTTATGAAATTTACTAAGGCAGGGAAAAATAAGAACCCTATGTCTTCATTTACCTTTGGTTCAATGGACACCTTATTGATTTCCCCCAATAGATCATCAAAGGATATATTTTCACACAGACTGGTTACTAGATTGCTTTCTTCTCGACTGGGTTCATGATCTGAGTTGTCAAAGTTATCCCCCATCCGATGGCGACTATGTACTCTTGCCAAGAAAAATTAATACATTTAATAACCTCATCGGCCTTATCGTATAAATATTCCCACTAAGTGGGGGAGGTGCAGGAGTGAAGGGACCAACCATCCCTGAAGCTTCAAAGTAGTGAATAACTCACCAATGCTATAATTTTCACCTATTTGTATCATATCATCTAGATTGACGTCTTCAAAGGGTACCACCAATTCATCTGATTCTTAAGCCCATTTTTGGGCCTCTATGAAGAAGCCATTGAATTTGCGACAATCAACGGTCATTTCGACGGGAAATTTTAGCCCAAACTCCAAGATTTGGTTCAATATAGCTGGTAATTCCATGTCTTTCCCTTCAAATCGGGTATGGATGACATTACAGGCCCCTGTAAAGAGTGACAAAGCTTGATCGATAAAGCAAGTAGGGTGTAAAAGGAAATATGGGTAAACCTTGAGTGGTTTAGGTGAGAGTATGGGTATGATGGGTGCTTTACTACACAAGATTTGAGCAGATGGGTCAAATTCTGGGTCACTCTCTAGAAATATGGCATTTTTATGGGTTAGAAGTAGGTTATGAGTGGTATTGGGTTTAGGATTGACTGGTGGGGTGATGATACCCCATTTAGTTAGGCTTTGAATCACATTCCTAAGATGGAAACACTGGTCGGTAGTATTGTCAATAGACTGGTGGAAGTCACAACGAGCATCGACTTTGAAGTTTTTAGGGAGTGGATTTGATAATGGATAGGGGTTCAAGGGTTTGATGAGGTTTCGGCTCAGCAGGGCCTGGTAGAGTTTGGACATGGGATCATGGAGTTAGTGTACTTTTTCTTGGTAGGATTAGGATGGATTTTCGTTTCCCAAGAGGTAACAAGTTATGAAATAATGTTGATGGTTGGGACTATAACACTAACGGGCTTCTCATACTTCCAGGGAGTGTATTGTCCAGTATCTTTCTTTGGCTAAAATTTTACTTTGGTAATGCCTTCCTCAGTTTCTACACTGGCTTCTCAAAGGGCACGAAAGTGTGGATAATACTGTTCTCTCATGAATGCTGGAATATGAGGCAATAAGTTCTTCTTAAGAGTTCTGACTTGTTCCTCCTCAGAAGGTCTGTTGGTCGTGGTAGTAGTTTTCTTTCTCCACCTTCCTATGAAGCTACTGAATGTTTCCTCAGGATTCTACTTAAGAAGCTCTATATTTTGACACATAACCTCTAGCTCCTCATTGTACTTGTATCGAGACATGAATTCCCATGCGATATCCTCCCAACCAAAGATTTTGGATTCTTCGAGGGATAAAAACCAATGGAGGTCTCTTTCTTTCAAGGTCTGCTGGAATATCTGGGCCATTTTCTATTCAGAGGTACCAAGGATGATCATGTCTCGGTGATAGCTTTAAAGGTGAACAACTGGATCTCCGTTTCCCCCAAACTTCTCAATATCTGGCCTCTTGAACTTCTCCAGCAGTCTAGCCTTAGGATATGGAGATATATGGGTATATTCCACGTAGTTCCTGGATACCTTAACTTGGTCATCAAACTTCTTCGACAATAGCTTCAGGTCTTCCTTGACCTAAATCAGTTCCTCCTCTTTGGAATTCCATGGAAACTAGTGGGTTAGCCCGTGGTTGGGAGAGGTTCGGAATAGGGAGTTGAGATAAAGATAGTCCATTAGCAGGTGGGGCATGCAAAACATGTTGATACTCTTCTGGGATCCAAGCAGGCTCAGGAACGGGTGGACCCATGGCACGAGGAAAGAGAACCCTGGGTTCTTCAGGAATTTAGGCCCAGTAACGCTACATCTCATGGATCTCGATTTGAAGTTTGTCAATATTGGCACTTAGTTGGGCTAAAATAGTCATCAGATCGGGATACACATTCGGTGCTTGGTCAATGTTCTTCATGAAGAGCTCGTGAAGGTAAATCCCAAACTTGGATAAAGTATCAGAAGAACCGATAGAGCTTTGGGGAGGTTTAACGGTAGATCGAAGTCAATAGGGAGCTAGGACAAAATCTAGTATGCGATCGATCTAAGAGGAAAAAAGGTTAGAATTTATTTTTAAACGAAGGAGGGAGAAAAATTTTAGTATTTTGGAAGGAGAAGAAAAATGTTTTTGGTGTTTTTAAAAAAATGAGGGAAAAATGAGAGGAATATGAACATGATTATTATTAATTTTATTATTAGATTTTCACTTATATTAGGTTTCCCAAATGAAAAAAAATGCCAGAAAGGACCCAAGCCTAAGAAAATAGGGTTTGAAAATATGCAAGACACGATTTACTTGTTTCCAGGATCACGTACGGGGCCCTATCTTGGAAAAGGCAAAATAATGTTAAAATTCGGGCGGTACACCGACCCTGAATTTCGGCAGAGTTTTGCATGGTAATTGGCAAACTAAATATGAGTGTCCTAGGTTTGACGCGTGTATGAGGATTATACAATTGTGGGGTAGTGGAAAGATTTCCTCCTTTGGCATGACTTCCACGATATACCTCTTGCCTATAAGGGCAATCATTCATCGGTGTGTGTGGATAAGCCATTTGATATACCTGAGTGTACATGAATTGCCTCACTATATACCTCATGGGGATATTACGTGTGAGATTTAATTCGATATACTTGATGTGCATGAACTAGTTCCCTACTATATACCTCCCTTCTTGAGTTCGGTCAAGCAGTACGATACGGGAGAAATCGTTTCTATATACATCGAAGGTACGATGCCAATGAAAGGTGAGAGTCATATTTCTTAGGCTAACTATGACCCACAGGACCAACGCCCATCATAAAGTGACCCCCTAGTATGAAACAAAATTTTGGTAAATATTTCCATGCTCTTGGTGATATAGTGTGCAAAAATGCACGAGTCTAACATATTATGAAAAGTGAGTATTTTTTTTATTAATTTTCATTAGCATGATGAGTAAAAGGAAGTATTATGAAAAGTAAATCTAGCAAGGAGACTATTACACGCATGGATATATGTTAGTGAGTAGGTTACATGGAAATATAAAAGTGAGTCTATATGGCAGTGAGCCTATACATGGATCAGCTACAAGTGATGTGTGATGTGTGATATGTGTAAGTGAGCATATATACAAGTGGGGGAATTCTGGGTGTGTACTAGTGAAGCCTAATAATGGATATTCTAAGTGGTGTGTGAAGCAAGTGAGTATAAAGTGAAGTTAAGTGTAATGTGTGAAGTGTACATGGAGAGTACATACAAATGTGTGAGGTCTATAAGTGAGTGGAAAGTAATATATACATGAGAGATATATATTCAAAAAGGTAAATAGAGGAGAAAAAGGTATAGGTAGGTGCATAAGCACACATGAAGAAAAGAATAACACCCATGCAGAAATAGAGTCTAGTCCTTTTAAAACGTCCCCAATGGAGTCGCCACCGTGTCCATCCTAAGGTCAGGGTAGGGGGTTCTCCCTAGGTGGATCCTTCCTTCCTTCCCCTTTCTGGTGTGCGTGCGGGATTACTTCTTTTATTCGAGCACTTGCTTGTCGTCAATGTGGGGTGATATGTAGAGATAGAGTCCCCAGCCTATTTTGCACAAAACAAGCAAAAGGAAGGTTCCCTCCTCGAGAGAACGACATCAAGGACAATATTAATGCTTGCGAAACCAAGTAGTTCAAGGTATCAGGGACTAAGTTATGGAATGAAAAGGTGTTAGGCACCTATCCCGTCCTTTCGGTCTCTCAAGAGCATGTGTTAATCTTCTCCTGTTAAACTTCGCGATGTCTGTGCTTATGCACATAATGTAAATGGATAATGGAATTGCTCAACCCACGTCATGGACAAAGGCAGAGTGAGGTTATCCTTAGGAGTATTCCCAAAATAATAATTCAAAGTATGATGTAAGTGTTTACGGATTCACAAGTCATTATAAAAGAAGAAATGCATATATCGGACAAGACACAAGCAAGCAAGCATATATATATATATATATATATATATATATATATATATATATATATATATATATATATATATTAATAATATGTGATAAGAACTAGGTAATAAAAGTATATGGGTGGACTCGAGTAAAGGGATTTACCCAAGATGCTAACATAGCCTATAAGGGCATCAAATTCTACGTAGTTCGAAGACAATACGAGGTGGGGTTTAACCCATAAATCCAACCGGTGACTTTTCCTATGTGTGCAGAAAAAAGTGTTTTAGTGTGAGAAAATTTGAAGAGAATTACCCATTTCAAATTTACAAGTAAACCCTATTTTTTATTATTTTTGGGCTTTATTATTAAAATAAAGTACATACAAATACTAATAATAAAATTTTGAAGTTAAGGCATGTGATGTAATGAAGTAAAGTACTATAGTGGAAATGAACTAACTAATGCAAAAATAAGAGAATTTAAAGACAAAAGGGGAGAATTGGACGTCTTTATAAAGACTTGAAATGGATCTTGATTGTAGATGCGGTGATCTCACGATGAGATGACGGTGGTATGAGGAGAGGGGTAAGAATTTACTAAAAGGAGTATGGAAAGGATGGAGGGAATGTAGGAAATGGGCTTCAAGGGGGAACAACTCTGAATTTGAGAAAATGTTCTCTGAATTGCTGAGAGGGATATTCAGGGGTGCTTTTCAAAGTGAGGTCATGTCATCAATTTATAGGGGCAAGAGGGTGCCTATAGGCATGGTTCTAGATCTGCCTATCTGCATAAAACCCCAGATACATGCCTATAGGCAGGGTCTTAGGGGTGCCATTCCACAGTCTATGTTAGGTTTTTCAAAAAATGATAGTAAGATGGGAATCGTAAGTTGGAATTGCTCATGGGGTGGGTCGTTGGAAAGGCTAATCAAATAAATTTAAGAATCCATGAGCAACTCCCGGATTTGGGACTTAACCAAAGTCAAACGAGTCCCAAAAGCACCTATTGGTTACTGGACAGGAAATTCCCGAGGGAAAACAAATCATTCGTCCGAACCATAAAGCCGATTTGCGCATGGAATGGACTATTGAAAAGGGTGTTCAGAGCCATTTGAGATTTCATTTAGCTTCATTCGATTCAGAGAGTTTACCAAGGTCAAATGGGGCCTGGAAGCATCCGCGACCCTTCAGAGTAAAATGGGTTATTCGTTTGTGTCGTTAGAATGATTCGTGCATCGGGAGGACCTTTGGAGAAGAAAACTATAGCTTTTGAGTGAGATACAATCCTCTCAATTTTGGTTGCTTGACAAAAATATAAATATTATTTTCTCTCACCTTTCTCAAACCCTAATAATTAATTACGCGGCTTAAATACCCAACGTAAACCAATATATACTAGTTTAAAAGGTGGGATTAAGCCAAACTAGGTTTCTTGGGAGTCGGACCTAACTTTTGAGGTTTTATTTTTAAAACCATGCATGAAATTTAATATTCAATAAAGGTATTTCATTTCATTTTTAAGTAAGAATAATGGTTA
This sequence comes from Sambucus nigra, assembly GCA_949130495.1. Classification (NCBI taxonomy): domain Eukaryota; kingdom Viridiplantae; phylum Streptophyta; class Magnoliopsida; order Dipsacales; family Adoxaceae; genus Sambucus; species Sambucus nigra. The sequence continues at coordinate 239,382,757 of OX422211.1, forward strand.
TGAGAATGCCTTATATTTGGTTTAAATATATTGTAGACATGTTGGTCAATAGATCTTAGTAGGAATTTCGAGGAGTCAGTTTTAGGTTGATCCCAAGGAGATCAGGATTTTGGTTCCAGCACTATTGTAATGTTTACCATTTACATAGGGAGTTGAAATCCTCTAAAAAAAGTTACGATGCCATCCAAGTTGTTTATATCGAACTACGAGAACTTGTTTGATGGTTCGAGAAATAGTCTGATAGTTTGACAAAGGATTGCAATCGGTAGTTCCCAGGAATATATTGAACAAGGCCACCCATGAGATTTGAGTCTATGGGCTATCTTGATTAAACACAAGCAATATCACACCATTTTAAAAGGGTGAATATGTTCTTAATCCTGAAAATTATGAGGATTGAAATGATTGCACAAATATTACTTTGATTGCTATGGGTGTTATCTGATTTTATTGGGTCAAATGATCCCCGCATAATGGGTGACAGTTGTGTGAGTAGGTATGAGATCATAATTCAGAGGAATCCATATTCAAGGGATACCATGGATTATGATAACTCCTTGACAGAAATATATTTTTTGTTTCTGCCATAATAAAACTCGACCGGTGGATTATTTCATAATTCTGATGGAGTAGAAAATAAGTTAAGACTGAGAATCAAGGAATTCATTAAATGTTGGTTAAAATCAATTAATATTAAATTGATTTGACCAAGAGGGTATCAGGCACTTAAATGTGGGAAATCATATTATGTACCATAATCAACTTTGCAAATAAGACCTCATTATATCTGAATAATTTCTGAGATAATTAAATTGGATTGTAGTCATAATTATTTAGTAGAATTAATTATGAATGAATAAAGAAAGAAAATAAATTATATGGGATTTATAATTATTTAATTGGAAGCTAATTTAATTATTTATCTTTGGTGTCTAGTGTTGTCTACATACTTAAGTAGTTTGGCCAATACTCTCAAGAAACCTAGTTTGCCCCAAACCCACATTTTGTACTTATATATATAGGCGTGGAACGGGGTTTTAAAGTAAATGATTCATCATTACGGTTTGAGAAGGGTGAGAGAAAACACTATTCATGTTTTTGTAAAGAGGCCTCGAGAGAGACCACCATATTACAATCAAAAGTAAGGGTTTTTATCTCAAAAGGTTCCCACACACCTAAGGATCATACACTAGAATATTTGAGATTTAAAAAAGGTTAAAAAAGGTTTTTGGAGACCTTAGAGGCAGCAAGAATTTCATCATCTTCTACCTTTGTTTCCTCATACTAATTACATCACGATTTGCTATGGTATTGTATTTTTACACCCTAGGTTTTATCTTTAAACCTAATTCTTGGTTTATTTTCGATCCATGAATAATCGAACATCTTTAGGGATGAAATTTTTTCACATTTTTAATGTTAATATCGAGTTTTTCACCCCAATAATTGGTATCAGAGCCTCGATTTGAGATTAATCGTGTATTAAAAAGGTCCATGTTGTCCACCATGAAACCCTAGTTTTTGGCATGTTGTATAATCGTACAATCTTGTTTATGGTATCATAATAACATGTTTTTTTTATAGATTCTTTATTTATATCCCTTCCATCATGGTCATATATATTTATTTTGTGTGATTAGATTTTACGATGGTTTATCTGTAAGGACACAAATTTCCAATTGAGTCCTTCGTTGTTTTGACTCAATTTCGAAAAAAAATGTTTGAGTCATAGGATAGAATACTTGAACATCCTTCAAGCCTATGACATGCAAGAGTTGAAGACGTAACGACCAAGATTTATAAGGTTTCATCAATTGTCGAGTTTCAAGTGTCATGTTTCTACGTCATCAACTTCATATTCTATAGTCTCCAAAAGGTATGAATGCATCTCTCTCTATATATAGGGATACTTGGAATAAACTTTATATTGGGTGTACTTTTATCTTAAACTAAGGTTTATTTTTAGAAAGTTTCTTTAAAACTTTAAAATAAAGTTTCTGGGCTAAAATGGAATTTTTAAGCTTTCTGTCTCTTCATTCGAAATTGTCGTTCGCACGAGAATTTTGTTCGAGTGAGGTTTTTTAATGACTAGCCACGGGAACCTCATTAGATAGCTCATTCGAACGAAAATTTCGTTCGAACGAGATTTCGATGGGAACAGTTTTAGGCAGTTTTTTGGCACTTTCCCACTACTTTGTCCCATTATTCTTTCACATAATTTAATGACTTTGGGAACAAAATTTTTCTAAGAACTTTTTTCATCTCCTAAAGAGTGTTTGAGAGATTAATTCGTTCATAAAAAGTTCCCTTGGTGTTTGTTATCCAAATTGATACATGCAAAGAACAAAACCAAGTTTACACCCAATTGTTTGTGTTAATCTTCTATCTATATATGTATACATCTTGCTTGGATAGTTTGTTTTGGCACTGGATTTTGGGTTTGCATCTACATCCCATAAAAGAAGAAGATTGTTTGCTGCGACATACCCACTTGGAGAAAGTCTCCTTGCTTCGGGGGACGGTGACGAGAAAAAATTCGATAGGTGGATTACGAGACCGCGGTAGAGTTCCATGGTTATTCGCTAGGCAAAGGTATTTATAAGAAGACGCGTCGGGGCTTGGACAGAGTCAAGTCAAGTGTTGTAAGTCATCTTGCTTGTAATTATAAATTCCGTACTTAGTGGATTTGAGGGTAGGGACGTTCGAGGTTTTTTCTCGTTGTGGGTTTTTCCTCGTACATCACGGCGTAGTGGTTCATTATTTATTTTATCTTTTGCAAAACTCACCTAGAATGCATGCTTAGGCAAAAAGATAAAATTTGGTTTAAATCACTACTAGTTTAATTGGGTGCTAAATTAATTAGGGTATTATTTATGTTAATTTAATTCAAGTCATCACTTAATTTGATAAAATTGGTTTGGCCTAATTTGGTAATATTGAAAATATGACTTAGGCAAATTTCTAGGACTTGAGTTGAGTTAATATGTTAAAATGAAAAATTCATTTGTTAATTAATTTAAGTTCACTTTAAGTTGTGTTTAATTTTAATTTGAAAAGAAATTAAAATTTTTTAATTTGTTTAATTGAACCATCTCACTTCCGCATCTCATCTAAAAGGAAATTATTTTTTTAGTAAAGATTTAAAAATTGGGGGCCTCATGTTCCAACATTATCCGTAGTTATTTTTTGCTCCTAGATTCGATATGATTGTTATAATTAGTTTTTTGTAATCATTTAATTATATTGGTATTTGGAGGTGATTTTGAGGGTATGTAATATTTCTTTATAGTTAAATTCATTCATTTATGTGGGTTTGAGTGTTGGGAAAAGTTTCATGAAGATTTGGAAGAATTATGGCCATTTTTCACGAATTTATGAAGTGGAGAAAAGATGTCAACACAGGTTATTCGGATTGATCCAAACTATAGGACGGATCGATCAAAGAATTGAATCAATCCACTTTCCAAGACGGATCGATCCGATTGGGTACAGGTAGTTTAGTTGCTTGTTTTTTTGGGTCTTTTTCAGCAACTTCTCTTGGTGGTTTTTCCTCATCTCCTATCCAAGCCAAGTTGGATCAGGCTCTAGAGGGAAAGATCTTCAAGAACTCATGTTTGTGATGAAGTCTACTTCAAGTTAGACTCTATGTCAAAGGGAAGTTAACTACAACAAGGATCTACATTAAGAAGAAGTTTAAATCATGATGGAAAGGAATTTTTTTTCCTTTTATTTCTTTTGGATTCATTTTATATTTTCATTTATGTTTCTTTATTATTACGTTGCATAATTTTCCGTGCTAATTGGATTAATTTTGAACACCCGTTTTATTGATAGCATGAATGTAATTTTGAGATCGTCCTAGATCACTATTTTTTTTTAGAAAATTCATTTTCTTCCTCTCTTATAATTTGAATTAAATCAGGGTAATTAATTTAAAGGTATAAATTAAATTTGGATCTCTATTTTAATTTAAAAATGATTTTATTTTTGTAAAATGAAAAAGAGTGAAATTAGGTAATTTAATTTGCACAAGTAAACTGAAAATTACTAAGGATTTCAATTTGGTCTTTTAAAATTGAATGATTAGTATTTCAAAACCCTTAAGTGTTTTAAAATACGAAGTAGGAGAGGGGTTTCAACATAAACCCCACGGTCTCTATTGTTGTTTTTTGAATCAGATGTGATTAATTCCCCGCATTAGTTATGTTGGCTCCCCCACAGATGGAATTAATTAGGGCATCAAGGAATCATTAAAACTCTTAAGTAATAATTCTGAGAATTAGAACGTCAGTGAGTTCAATACCCCTCATGGTGAGTTTGATACAACCTGGTATCGATAATACACTACCTTATCGTAGTTGGAGCATTACCAATGATTAGGGTAAATGTGTCACTTATACTGGACAACAAGTAGGGCAACATCGTATTTGGAGCATTACGAGTCATCCTGAATGGCTAGTGTTTTGGTAATTCATTTCGATATGATCCCAAAAACATATGAACTGGGTCCCGGGAACTATAAGACACGGCTTATATAAGGGTTTGCTCATAAAGATAGGGATTGACTATGATGAAACCTTCTGGCGGAAGACATGCTAAAGTCTGTTAGGATTCCTTTAACGTCAAGATTTCATTCTTTAATGATCACCTTGACACGTACATAGTAATAATTCTAGAAATCAAAGTGATGTGAGATTATGACATCCATTTATGGACTGAAGCTAACATCAAGGTCTTGGGTCATTTAGCTTGATTAGGTAATAGTATTTTGATTTTCATAAAAGCTCAAAAAGTACTTATTTGTATAAGAAGCATGGTGAAAATATGGTGGTATTTCTAGGTACAATTGTGGATAATATTTTCTTAAACGTGAATGAGGTGGGATTAGTGTCTTACGTAGGATTGTGGTTGTCCGGATATTTGATATAAAGTACTTAGGGCAATCTAGGCACATCTTTATGATCAAGATTTTGTTATATCGCTTGCAATGGATGTTGGGCTTATTCCAAGTCAATTATATCGATATCTTGTTCAGGAGATTAACATCACGATTCCATAAAACGAGTTTCCTTTCAAGTGTGGAATCATTATGTATGGGAATCAATTTAATAGGATACTTGATAATATGGGAATCATTATGAGGAGTATATATAATGCTTCAGTGATGGCTTGCCTCATAAATGATATATATTGTTTGCGAAGACCAAAATCTATTATGCCTTCGGTATGGTTAATAAATTTCAGTCTAATAGTATTATACCTTTTAGGAACAAAGGTTGGGTTTTAGTCAGATAGGGATTCCCAGTTTTCTATCTCATAATATGTGTATCCCTAAAGAGGTTGAGATATAAGTTGGAGAAGTGTGAAGAAATCTTAGATTGCAAACTAAACTAGGGAGGGTTAAGTTTTTATCACTTCAGAGAAAAATAAAGAGGCTATATGGCTCGGTTATTTCCTAAGTAGCTTGGGTGATGTTCCTTCAAGTATAATTAACTATTACATTTTTAATGTTTGAAGTGGTATGATTACAAGTTCGAGAGAACTCATAACCCATAAAAGGGTTAAGCTCAATGATACTAGGTGTCTCCCAATTTGAGAGATCGAAAAGAATGGGTGATAATCTTATGACCAAGGTTATAATAGGTAACACTCGATTAGTCCTTCTACCAATATGCATCAAACTACTGTATAGATGGGTAAGGGGGTGGATACATGACTTTAATACTAAGTGGGGGATTGTTGAGGTTTTATTCTTGAAACCATGTATTAACTTTAAGTAAGAATCTTGGTTACGAGAATGCCTGATATTTGGTTTAAATTTATTACATATGTATTAGTCAAAAGAGATCGATAGGAATTCTGATGAGTTGGATTCAGGTTGATCACTAGGAGATCAAGATTTCGATTCTAGTACTATTAAAACATTAAAAACCTAGATAGGGATTTGATATCCTATAAGAATGGTTTCAATACAATCCTAGTAGTTTATCTCAAACTAGTGGAACCTGTTTGATTGTTTGAGAACTTGTTTGATAGTTCGATAGAGGTTTATGATCGCTACATCCCAGGAATGTATTGAATAGGGCCACCCATGAGATTTTGGTCTAAGTGAAATCTTTATTAGGCTTAGGAAATCTCACACCATTTTCAAATGCTGTATAGATTCTTAATCTAAAAAATTATCAGGATTGAAAGGCTTGCACAAATGTCACTTGCTATGGGCGCGATTTGATTTTATCCGATAAAATGATCCCTGATAGTACAAGTATAGCACCCTGCCGTGGCAATACTTCTACAATCGCATAGGCCACACAGGCTGCGACAGGTATCTTACTCAAGGCGCGGCCAGAACAACTGAAGGGTGCAACCCTCTCCATAAGAGGCCGCGACACCCCAATGACCTCAGCTCAGGTTCCGCGGATCCCCTTCAGTAGCGCAACGCTGCTGCTCTGGGCGCACGCCCTCATCCACATTTACTGTAGACTTGGTGCACGCCACGTGCTCAGGGCACATGATTCAACACACAGACCTCCTATAAATAATGGTCCACACCTCGAGATAATGGATTCTTTTTGGATCGGTTCCAAACACACCTGAGGCACTACAACATAGATTCCCTCTACATCACCCTAACATAAGCTTTGGAGGCCTAGAATCTACGTCACAGCCACCTCACGGGGTCACCAGAATCTCTAATACTATCATGTACTCTCCTTTATTCTCATACTTGTACACCTCTATAGGCATGATAATATTGTACAATGTAATGCACATAATGAGAAGGAAGCAAAACAGTGGACGTAGGCCCATTTTAGGGGCTGAACCACTCTATATCTTGTCTACTCTCTGTTTGCTTGCTTTATCTATTTATTCTACACTTCATACTTGATTTGTTGGCACGAGATCTACCTGTGTACGATTTCTCGTATCATCAATTTGGCACCGTCTGTGGGAACGAGACATTTCAATCTTGTTTCTCTGCATATATGAGTCCTTCAAACACCTTATTCGATCCCGAGGGGTCCTTTGGATCATCTCCTCGCAGGCCGGTTACTGGTTATTGGACTCCACATCATATTCATACCCATAGGTGGGTATTTCTTTTATCCAGATATACTCCATCTTATGGCTTTAGATCCATCTTGCATACCCCTGTGATATCATTCTATCTAGCTAGTATCGAAAGGCATGACGGGCTTTTGCCTAAAAAAGATGAATGATTAGGGTGGGATTGTATCTACTCCTTCTTTGCTGTTCTTGGCCTATGATCTAGGGTTATCATTGAAACTGCGCCTTGTGTGCATCGAGAGGTTATTTACTCATGAACAAACCCTAGTAGGAGCGTAATCAGTCGGGCTATAATTTTACCATGGTATCATACGGGGCCGCGACAGTGCATCTTGCTACGCGCCTTATAGCCACGGCCTCAGTGTCACGTAGCAGTGGCTGCGGCCTCCATTTCCTACTTGGTTCAGTATCTTTGGGATTGCTCACTTCTTTTAGTTTGTTCTTAGATTATATATATACACTGTAAAGACTAACAAAAGCAGAGATGGAGGGAGAATCCAGCCGGAGTGCAGAAGTCAAGGATGAGATTGTGCAACTATACAATCACCTTAATCACCTCTATGACAGCCACGCCTCGCTTCAGACCCAGGTCAATTTTCTCACTCAGAGAGTGCTAATGCTGAAGGCCGCGACATCTAAAAACATAGGCACGGAAGTGGAGGGATTAGCAAAACCAGCCATGCCTGCCTATACTAAGTTGAGCCTCCCAATTGAAGAGATCTTGGAAGTCATCAAAGGGGACAAGATTTTGAGGTGGCCAGAAAATTGAGAGCTCCACCCCACAAGAGGAACAAAGCTACCTGGTGCAAATTCCATCAGGACCATGGCCACGACACAGAGCAATGCTATGCTCTGAAGGATGAAATTGAAAGGCTAATCGGGCAAGGGATGCTGCAGCGATTCTTGAAGAATGCATAGGGGATTCAGCCAGACCCAGCCGAGGCTGCCTACAGCATCTCATACTTAGTCTTTCTAATTTCAACTATTTATGTTTATGTTTTATGAAGCTCACTGTAGCCCTAAATACTCAAGACTTTATGTTTTGTTAACAAAGTTATTGGCAGCATACATATATAAGTATATGAACTAGCAAGTTTAGCTATATCTGATATTTCTCTTGGTTTCATAACCTGCTACCTCACAAAAAGACTTGTTGTCTCAAACAGATTTTAGAGGAAATATAACAAAATTATCTCGAAGGATTATTCTACTTCAGAATGCGCTCATGGATGGGATACGACCTTCGTTAGCTCTAAAGTTTCCCTCGCAATGTGCAACTACATCTTATCACATGATGGCTATCCTCGCGGAGGCATCTGAGGATTCAAGGAGCTTTTATCAACCACCAGGGCCTACAACGCCAATTCTCTGCTCTCGAAGTGCGACGTCAGCCACGAAATGGATTTATATGTATTATTAGCTGTGGGTGGCTTAATAACATAACCTAGCCTGGAGAGGCTTGATAGTATCTCGCATATTAGCTGTGGGTGTCTTAATAACATAACCCATCCTGGAGAGGCTTGATAGTATCTCGCATATTAGCTGTGGGTGGTTTAACAACATAACCCAGCCTGGAGAGGCTTGATAGTATCTCGCATATTAGCTGTGGGTGGCTTAACAACATAACCCAGCCTGGAGAGGCTTGATAGTATCTCGCATATTAGCTGTGGGTGGCTTAACAACATAACCCAGCCTAGAGAGGCTTGATAGTATCTCGCATATTAGCTGTGGGTGGCTTAACAACATAACCCAGCCTGGAGAGGCTTAATAGTGTCTCGCATATTAGGTGTGGGTGGCTTAATAATTTAACCCAGCCTGGGGAGGCTTCATAGTGTCCCAAGATCGACTAAAGGAAAGCCATGAAAGACAATCGAATCGACTATTGGAGGCTCGGTCATCATGATCATGAGGCATGTCAAACCCACAGAAGGGTGGCTTCGGTTTCCCAGGGGCAAGGTTCTGCAGCCCCATTATCTTGTCAGCAGTCAAATAGATGCCACGGCATCCTCATACACCACTACCCTAGTGCTGGATGGCAACCTGCCACAGCTAGATGGAAAAAAGTGACTGAGTCGCTGAGGTGGGCTTGGATTCAGAGTAGTTGCCCTCGTTCAAATCACCGCGGCTTCTACAGAAAATTGAAGAAATCAAGCCGCGGCCCCAAAACCAGACTTCATTGGCACCGCGGTCTGGGGATCACAGCCCTACGGTAATGCTAAGGCAGAGTAAAACATGCAATGCAGAAAAGAAAGGAATATTAAGCAGTGATAAAAATATGGCCGCAACCCTTGTATTAATAAACTTGGATTACAGAAATGAGGGCCGCAGCCACAACAAAGTTCAAAATTACAAAGATGCAACAGAAATTAAAAATCTAAGAGGCTGCGTCATCATCATCATCAGCCTCATCACCGCCCGCGGCAGTCTCTGTCTCCCCGTCCTCAGCCGCTGCCTCTGCTTGGGCTATCAGCCTTGCTCTCTCTTCAGCCGCGGCCCCCAGCTCAGCAATGCACTCCTGATGTTCTGCATCACTTAATTTCCAAGCGAGGACCGTCTCCTTGGCATCAGGGAAATTTTTAATGATTCTCTGCCGCAACTCCTGATAGCCGCGGAGGTATGCCCTGTTATTGGTAAGGAAGAAATCCTTGGAGCCTTTGAAGGACTCCACGGCATGATCTATGGCTAGCTGGAGGGCGTCGCCATGATCAACTTCCATATTTTTTATGGCCGCGGCATGGGCTTCGTCCTTCTGAGCAGACTTGGCTTCAAGCTCTTGGTATTTTTCCTGGAGGATGGCAAGCTTGGAACTTGCAATCTCTGCAACACGGGAGGCTTCGGCTGTTTGGGCCTGCGATGATTTTAGAGATTCCTCGGCCTGATTGAAATTCTCTTCCGCTTCCTCTCTGGCCTTGTTGGCCCTCTCCAGGTCCATATGGGCTGCCTGGAGGGCCGCGTCAGAAGACGCTTTCCCGTCCTCAAAAGAAGAGGTCCGGGCAGACTGTAGGTCCGTGGTATGAGCACTCTTCTCGGCCTCTTTCAGCCTGTACAAAGCCTCGTACTTCCTTTTTTAGACCACAATCACATCCGTGGCCTGTATATGAAATAAGAGACGTTAGAAAAAGTACAGAAAAATATGAGATACGAAGATTAAATGACTAGTACGTACCCTGAGAAGGCTATGGAGGCCACAATCCTCCAGATCTTCGTGATCCTCCCCAACAAGTCTGTCGAGGTCCGCGGCATCCAAGGCTTGCTTCATTCTCCGTGCAGCCTTTGCAGTAGTGTCTCAGGAGGAATTTGGGTCAGGCTGCCTTAGTTGAGGCCTTGGCCTATCGTCTGGCCCGGACTCTCCGCGGAATTGGGGAGGCGACAAATTTGCATTGACGGCCACTACATTTGGTGGGGGAGGAGAGGACGGTTGGAGGGGAATTTCCGCTGACATCAGTTCGGCCGCGGCCAAATTTTCCCCTATGTCGTCATCAAAATGTTCATGATGCACATGGGTTTCATCATGAACCACCTGATCCGCGGCAGGATCTGTGGTCTTATCTCCAGCGGAGGCCGCGGCCTGTACCTTGGCTCTGGACCGCTTCCTTTTTCTGCTTCGTGCGGTGTTATTCAGGACGACCGCGTCCTCATCCATCTCTTCCAGCTGCGCAGCCAACAGCTCCCTATCAACCTCTTCACCTGAAAAAGACTGGCATGAGTTCAACAAGTTACAAGAGAATAAAATGACCGCGGAATGAAAACAATGGCACAGTTAATTACCTTCTGCGCCCATCTGTTGAGGAATTGATTTGTTTGGGAAGAATCCCGCCTCAAATATAGTGGCCGACGTTACAAGTATGCTGAACCTCTTATGCTCAGCAGGAAATTCCGCGGCCTCAGCAACTCTTTTTTCCTGACGCGGGTTCAAGTGCAGATTGTCAAGGGCTGCAGAAAGAAAATACAATTCAAGTTAGTAGAAGTCAAGTGAAATTAAAGGATGCGACTATAATCTTATACCTAGTTTTGAGGGTGAACCCCACTGCCACGGCATTTTATATGATCTCTCTCTTTCATTCTCCTCGGGGTGCATCTCCCAGCCTTCACCGGAGATGTAAAAATATTTCCCCTTCCAGTTTTTCACACTGGTCGGTCTCCCAGTGTAAAGGGTCTCGTCCCTGCCGCGGCTAGAAAAATAGTAGTAGCCCGCGAACTTTACTGAGTTCTCCTTTGGGCGGTAGAAGTGAAATAACTCCATGGGAGTAATGTCCTTTTTGAACAACTTCTCCCAAAGGACAACTGCAGCAAGAACAGCTCTCCAACCGTTGGGGTCTAACTGAGATGGAGCCAGTTTCATTGTCTGGAAAATGCGACGGATGGGAACAGGAACAGGCAGCCGCAGCCCATAGATGAACGCGTGCAAAGGGAAGCAAATCCCATCGTCAGAAAGAACCGTGCACGGTCTTTGGTTCGCGGCAGGGGCTGAACACGCCAAGTTTTCTGGAAACTCGAAAGCCTCAACAACCTGCTCAACCCAATCTTGGGTCATCGAGCCGCGGATGTCAAGCGCGACCAATGGTTTTGCAGCCCTCCCTGATGTACCTCCAGGCTTATTTCTGGAAGTCACGGCAATATCTCCTTCTCCCATGGGATGGGTACTTGAGTTGGCTTCCTCTTTCATCGACTGAGATGGGGAATCCTTCCCAGATGCAGAATCCGCGGAGGTTGAGTCAATTATCACGCAGTTCGGGCAACCTTTCAGTTTGTAGGGCCCAACTGATCTCAGAGGGGGCACGGAAGTAAGTTCTGGGGGAGAAGTCCCAAAATGCTTTGCCCAAAAGCCTCTAAGGAACTCGTCTGGGTCAAATCTCATATGGCTGCAGCAGTACCTGAAAAGCAGAATTCGCAGTTAGGCACCGCAGCCAGTATGACTTGTAAGACTTCAAGAAGCCGCAAAAGGTTGTTTTTTAAGTCTTACAATCTGGAACTACGTCCCTAATACGGTTATTAATGGACGAACTCTATTGCTTATGGGACCAAACGGTACAAACTGTCCGCGGCCACATCCATATTTATGGAACATGTGCTGCCACGGAAATAAGGCAGAATTGCTTTAAGGCATTCCTGACCACGACCATTCCTAATTCTTCAGACAACTCGATATGCTCTAGTAGCAACAACAGTTATTTTACATGGATGTCTTGGGATCATGAAAGTTTTAAGGCTCATGAAAGTTTTAAGGCAGTTCCGAGGTGACCAGGGGGGATTAAGTTGATTTGTTGCCGCGAATGACGGCTTGGGGGGCCGCAGCCGTTTAGCACGGTTTGAGGCAGAATTACATGTTCAGACGATTATTATAATCCTATGTTGCTGCGGCCTCTATCCTAAACAGTTGATTAACCAATTTTTAACTATTCTAAGATCAAATTCACAGAATGTGGAGGGTTCGGCTATGAACATCAAGAACAGTGATATGTATTTCATATGCAGCATATGTGACAAAAAGAAAAACGAACAAGTAAAAGCCTAGATTTCTAGCAAATGAATCAGGGAAGGCGTAAAAACGGAAGAAAATTGTAAACAGTGGTTGAAAAATCACATGGGAATGAAAAGGATCGAGAAGATCAGCTACAAACCACCTTGAACTGCCACACACCGCCTCGAAGGGTCGCCGGAATATGCCGGAAGAAATGTGCAGAGTTTCGCTCTCGATTTGCTCTCAAAAGATTTGGAAACGTAATGAAGTCCACGGCTAGAAACAATTTATATAAGGGAGCACGGAAGATGAATCGTCACTTTGGAAGCACCGCGGCACCTAGGCTACTTAGTCGCAGTCCCAATATATCTCCCTTGGCACTACGACTTGGGGGATTATTGATAGTACAAGTATAGCACCTTGCCGTGGCAGTACTTCTACAATCGCATAGGCCACACAGGTCGTGGCAGGTATCTTACTCAAGGCGCGGCCAGAACAACTGAAGGGTGAAGCCCTCTCCATAAGAGGCCGCGGCACCCCAATGACCTCAGCTCAGGTTCCACAGATCCCCTTCAGTAGCGCAGCGCTGCTGCTCTGGGCGCACGCCCTCATCCACATCTACTGCAGACTTGGTGTACGCCACATGCTCAGGGCACGTGATTCAACACACATACCTCCTATAAATAAGGGTCCACACCTCGAGATAATGGATTCTTTTTGGATCGGTTCCAAACACACCCGAGGCACTACAACATAGATTCCCTCTACATCACCCTAACATAAGCTTTGGAGGCCTAGAATCTACGTCACAACCACCTCACGGGGTCACCGGAATCTCTAATACTATCATGTACTCTCCTTTATTCTCATACTTGTACACCTCTATAGGCATGATAATATTGTACAATGCAATGCACATAATGAGAAGGAAGCAACACAGTGGACGTAGGCCCATTTTAGGGGCTGAACCACTCTATATCTTGTCTACTCGCTGTTTGCTTGCTTTATCTATTTATTCTACACTTCATACTTGATTTGTAGGCACGAGATCTACCTGTGTACGATTTCTCGTATCATCAATCCCCTCATATTGGGTGACAATTGTGCGAGTAGGCCTGAGATAATAATTTGGAAGAATTCACATCCAGGGGATATCGTGGATTGTAATACCCCCTAATTGAGATAGACTTATATGTTTTGTTTCCACCAAGTAAAACTCGGCGATGGATTATTTCATAATCCCAGTGGAGTAACAAATAAGTGAAGTCTAAGAATCAAAGAATTTATTGGATGTTGGTTAAAATCAATTAAGAGTAAATTGATTTGACCAAGCTCATATCAGACAATTAACATTGAGAATCATATTATATATCGTAATCAACTTTGCAAATAAGACCTTATTATATTCGAGTGATTTATGAAATAATTAAATTGGAGTGCAGTCATAATATTTAGTGGAATTTATTATGATGAAATAAATTATGGTAATTATAATTTGGTATTTGCGAGTATTTATTTGAAAGATAATTTAATTATTTGTCTTGGGTCCCTAATGTAGTCCACATACCAAGTAGTTAGGCCCAAACTCTTAAGAAACCCAGTTTGGCCCAAGCCTACCTCTTGTACTTATATACAAAGGTGTGGGAAAGGGTTTTAAAGTAAATTATTAATCATTAGGGTTTAAGAGGTGTGAGAGAAAACACTACTCACGTTTTTTGTGTAGAGGCATATAGAGAGACCACCATATTTCAATCAAAAGCAAGTGTTTTCATATTAAAAGGTGCCTACGCACCTACTTAGATTTAAGGATGATCATACACTAGAAGATTCGAGATTTACAGAGGGTTAAATAAGGTTTTTAGAAACCTTAGAGGGCATCAATGATTTGATCATCTTCTACCTTTGTATCCTCATATGAATCACAACATGATTCGCTATGGTATTATATTATTGAGCCCTTGGTTTAATCTTTAAAATTAGTTCTTGATTCTTTTTAATGCATTATTAATCAAAGATCTTTAAAGATGAAATTTTTCCACATTTTAAATGTCAATCCCAAGTTATTTTTCCCAACAAGCCACTTGGTTATATGGACTATACTAGAGACCCAAGATAAATAATTAAATTGACTTCCAAATAAGTACTCAAAATTCCAAATTAAAAATATCGTAATTTATTTCATATATTTATTTAATCATAATTAATCACACTAAATAATTACAACAGAAGTCTAATTTCATTATCTCAGAAATCACTCAGATATAATGAGGTCTTATTTACAAAGTTAATAATAGTGCATAATGTGATTCCTCGTGTTAATCTTCCGCTATCCGCTTGGTCAAATTAATCTGCCACTAATTGCTTTAACCAAGATCTAATAAATTCCTTGATTCTCAGACTTAACTTATTTTTATACTTCACGAGATTACGAAATAAACTACTGATCAACTTTAACTCGTGGAAATAAATCTTATAAGTTTATCAAGGTGGTATCACAACCCAAGGAATTATTGGATGCAGATTTCTTCAAATTATGATCTCATACTTAATCATATAGCTTACCCCCAATATGGGGGGATCATTTGATTTATTCTAAGATCGAATCTCACCCATAGCAATCAAAGAAACAATCATGAAATGAAACGCGGGATATATGGATTCAGTTACATATTGGGTCACACACACAAAGATTCACTTTTTAACCAAAATTTATCTTGTTTAGACTTGGCTGAACATGCAAGATAAATTCCAAAGCTAAAGATGCCAAACCAAAATAATCAAACCAAGAAGAAGAAGAAGAAGAAGAAGAAGAAGAAGATTGAGGAAAATATCCCTTGCGAGCAAAACCTTTTTCAACACTGTTTAAGATTGGACAAACTAGGACTGATACACCACAAGAAAAATAATCATTTATGCCAGTTTGAAAATTAATGTTATGTTAGTTAAAGTTTAAATGATATAAATGTTTATATTTATGTAATTTTTAATATAATAATAAATTTTTATATTACTTATAATAAACTTGCTATAAAAATATAATTATTTATGCCATTCTCAAATTTAAAACTGTGATAAATGAAAAACGATAGGCACGCTCGTTCCCACCGCGTTGAAAAATTGAGTAAAGAATTGGCAATTCTCATTGTACTACGATTGTATTACGATTTATGATAATGAATTGAATGTGGTATACATCTCTATAACCTTTTGAAATCATAAAAAACTGATGTGGTTTACTTTATAGGGTTGATGGTGATAAAAAAATCTAAGAAAGTTTAATATTTGAATGTTATGTCTTGTGAGTGATTTAGATTTGGAATTTTGTGATTTATTTTCTTGTTCCAAGTTTAATGTGTTGTCACTCTTTTTAAGAACATTGATAATGTTATTGGAAATTGGGAGTGAGTTCATTCATTAGAAAATAAATTGTTACATTTGTACATAAATAACTGATCTTACTTATGGGTTTAATGAGGAGCATCGTTATTTTGACAATGGGACTTTTATTTGTAAACATATGTTATTAATGAAATAGTGCTTTTAGTTTATATCATTTATAAATTTAATCACTAATGTTATCTTTCGTATAAATGCTTGAGTGGTTTCCAAAGACAAATAGTCATTTTGATGACTCAAAGTCACAGTGGACTTATTCATATAAATAACCTAATCTGAGATCATCCCATTGTTAACATATCCTCACCTCATCAAAGATAATTCATAAACGAGTCTCTACTGATATAAATGGTTGTTAGAGTTTGCAAGATCATATTTTTTTTCTCCATATTTAAGGTTATTTTGTGGAAAAGATTTGTTCTTGGGGATATTAAATAACATGTTTGCTCTGTTTTGATGATATGGTTTGTCATAGGCGATCATTGTGACAATGTTTGCCATATCAGAATATAGTTTTCTTCATGATCGGACCCCTAGCTAGTTGATAAGTTTATATGAGATATGGAAGGAAGCTTTGGTTTTGTTGCCTATGATATTAGAGATTAAAATATGTTTGCATCACTGGTATGCTTGTATTAAGGTTGAGTTAATTGTAGAATCACATAGTATGCATAAATAAAACCTTGGTACTGATGTTTTTGTCTGTTTTGGTGGTGGTGGAGTATCATGGTAGCATTTGACAATATATTTTTATGTCTTTCTTATTTCATATCTTTGATGGTTCATGTTCATGTTCAATTTCTTTGAAATTCAGTCTTTTTTTTTCCAGTTGTGGTTGAGCCCAATTTTTTTTTTAATTTTATATCTCACGAATTGTGTTTATACTTTTTTAATTGTATATTAGTTTTGAAATCATTACCCATTCAAATCTCTTATTCGTGTTTTTTTTAATTGCGTCTTTTTGTAGGAAACGGTAAGTTGATTTGTTTATTTATCATCCTCTACCAAAGTTTTTTGTACTAATATATATATTTGTATTAGGTTTTACATTAATTTCTATACTCATTTTTTTTGCAAAGAAATAATGCACATATTTGGTCTGGAATCGTCTCCATGACTCGGTACATCGTATTACCTCTACTTTATTTCTTTACAATTAGATATAGATATATTCTACTATGTTCTTTAGTTGTTTAAATCAACATGTGTATGGATTTTTGAACTATGCTTATTTTCAATTTGTATTACTTTTTTTCATAGTTTGTAGTTTTATGTTGTTGGGTGGTTGTAGGGCTTAATTTTGAGGTTTAGTTGTGATTTATTTTGATTTAAAGTGTGGTGATCATCTATTTACTTTGTAGGTCAATATTTGGGTTCTTCATATATACTTTTATCTTACACGGTATAATTTTGTGTTATGCTTAAAGGGACACGTTATTAACGAGTTGTGAACTCATGTCGGCTAAGAAAAAGTAGGTTAGTATAATTTGAGATATACTTTTATCTTACACAGTACAATTTATCTTTCTCGCTCAGAACTGTGAGGCCTAAGTTTGCCAGCAAAGTTTTGTTTTTCACCACTGTGGGTAATGATATATGTTCAACATGTGGTTGGCTTGTGATTTATTATTTTGAGTATTTAAGTTGGGGCATGAGAATGGACCTATATCTCTGTTCAAAGAAAAAATGGTGTTCAAATTGAAGTCTTACAAACTTGAGTTCAGTAGGAGTTCGGCAAAATCTTTATCTATTTATGCACTTAATCCAGTTATGAGGGTTTTATTTATTTATGAACTTAATCATGGATGCTTAATACCGAGATCTACTTCATGAAACTAATTTTTTGTTTAGATTTTTTCTGCTTAATCGAATAATTTATGCTCTTGATTTCATTTGTTAAGGATGTAGTTGCTTTATGCTCTTGATTTCTTCGTAAAATTAATATGGTTTTTATCAAAGTTTTACTGGAGTGGGTATTTGTTCGTGCCCGAATATTTTTAGTTTGGTTTCTTTTTTTTTGTCGTTGAAATTACTTTTTTCTTATTTTAGTTATTTTGGGCCTGAACAAACTTTTTCAAATGTCTTATCCATCTATGTTTTTTGTTTATATTTTAGGGAGTAATAATCTATGATCTTCACGGATGATAACATGAGATGGATCTTTATATCTTATTCTAAATGAATTTTTGGGCTTCACAAGTGATCTAATGTCTTTGTTTCATATGGAACTCTCAGGGGGAATAAATTGTTGCAAAAGGTCTCGTTGTTGCTGAGGGTTGCCCCATCCGATTCCTTTTTGGGATTATTGAGAGCATCATCTGCTCTCTTAGCCTCTTGATGGGACTAAATTTTTGTGATGTTGAAATGGCTAACTATAGTGTAAACACAATTCCCAGGATCACTTCCTGAAGTCCCGACACCTTGATTCACCTGCTTGCTGTAAGCATAAATGCCCAACAAGTCAGCAGGTCTCAAACTGTAGCCCGCTCTCCACACCATGCAATCCAGTCCACCTTCCTCTTCTTCCATGTCTTATAGAACTTCAAGGATTAGTCAAGC
Organism: Sambucus nigra; assembly: GCA_949130495.1. Lineage (NCBI taxonomy): Eukaryota > Viridiplantae > Streptophyta > Magnoliopsida > Dipsacales > Adoxaceae > Sambucus > Sambucus nigra. Next base: position 239,401,241 of record OX422211.1, read on the forward strand.
AACAATAATTCTCTCACCACCATCTGAAGACAATTATTCTCACATACCAAGCCCTTGTCGACGTAAAATTCCAGATGAGATATATATCTTTGTATCCCAGGGCTCTCTTTATTTTCTTAGCAGTTGAATAATAAGTAAAATATCTATTTTTTCTCTTTTCTTATATTACGTGTTCCATCATTATGGACCGCGACTAAGGGAATAGAGTGTAAGGATTTTTTAATGATTAATTCAGTTATGTGTTGAGCGTACATAACTTTTTTATTTAGAAATTTATATATTTATTAAATTCAAGGGGAGAGATTATATCAACAATTAAGTTCACACACAATTTCTCCACTAGAACATGACCAAAATGCGACTAATCACCTCAATCGCAACAAATAGTTATATATATGGAGACTCAATGTGCAATTTGGGGAAATACACATGCAGTCATAATCTATGGGGTGTATTCAAACAGGGGGTTCCAAGAAAAGTTGTAAAACTTGTGATATCTTTTTTTTTCCAGGTAACTCATTTGTCCATTTTTGCTTGATGTTGGATACTCCAAAGGTTTTATATTTAATGGGAATGGATATATTAGACTCCTGATATTCTGAGCAACTAAATAACATGGGCCCTAAACAGCATGATTAGGCATGGATATATTAGATAGAAATTTATGATAGTTGCGGTGGAACTGCCTTTCATCTAATGCAACTATTATATCTTTGAGCAACTAAACAACATGCTTAGGCGTGGATATATTAGACAACAACTTATGATAGTTTCATTGGCACTGCCATTGTCCAACTTATAGTTGCATTGTTATTATTCTGATAAGCTATTGACAATTGTTATTATTATGATCGGATGCAGACTCAAATCTATATAGTTGGACCATATTGAAACCGAACACATAACATTAAAATGTAAACAACCGTAAAGAGTTGGTCCATATTAAAAGCTTAGCTACACTTGAGCAGTAAGTAGGCATTTCAACCACGACCAATTTTATATTGGTTTTGCTGTCTTTAAAGTTAATCGAGAAGTGAAAATGAACCTTATAGAGGTATACTTTTTATTCACTCACTTAATGTGCGCTTGATATTTTAAAACACTCAGTTAATGTGGATTAAATGTTGAGTTATTTCTTATGATCTCATTTATCCATTTCACATATCCCCTAATGTAGCTTGATTTGTAATTTCTTTTTTAATCCATTATACATTTCCATGTTCTCATAAATACTATACTATATCACAAATGAGTTAGGTTATCACCATATATAGTTTGGTTTTCATTGTTTATGATTTTCAATAAGATTTTCCAACCTCATAAATGACCTTTAAAGTTGTTGGTAATTAATTGAATATTGGTTATTATTTTTTATAATTTTAATTCACTACTGGCATGATTTCATTTGTTAATGGCTTGAATTATTTATTTAATAGCCTGCAGTATCGAAATTTGTGGATGCTTTATAATTATAGTGTACACCCAAATCAGAATGCCTTAAGGTATCCTACTATATTGTATTTTGTTTCAAACATTAGAGGTATTTGTTGTTGGTTTGAAGAGATATGGTAAGTGTTACACTCTGCCTAATTAAATACCACGTGATAAGGCCTTTATTAAATAGAAAAAGGTTCCTATTTGGTTCATTCTCAGCATCACTGTCAAAAAAAATTTAAACTTTACTAACCACCTAATATTCAAAAAGCCGATGCAAAAGATTATCTTTTTATTAAATAGATATTAACTTGCGGAAAAACTAAAATAAATCATACAGCACTATAGAGTTTAATCCATCACCATATATAAATATATAAAGTTTTACTGAATAAATCATCGGCTAAAACAGACCAAATAAAACAAACATAAAGATAACTGAATCCAACATAAGTCTGAACTGGACAAATCTAAATGGGGCAACACGCCCAAATAAAATGCTAAAGTACTCCCAATAGATCGTACTCTAGGAAATGAAGTGTCTAAACAAAAACTCCTGCATGCAATCCACCTGTACTGCAGCTGCGTGTCCCTGGAGTAGAACATCAAGTTTGGCGTCCCTGTGGCTAAACACCTAAAAGGTTTTGAAAATATTTTATCGCAAGAGTTAGTACTCAAAACATTTTGAAAATATTTGGCAAATATTTATTACAATAAAAATTGGTTATTGATTACACATGTTAGGTTCACGTACACTCTCTTAAGTTTCCTCACCTCTCGTCTATAGTGCACGCCTAACATTCTATACTTAGCCCACTTAACTATATATTTCCCAAACTAACTAGACTAAGATATTCAACTGAACTTACCTACACGTCTAAGTTCCTGTACCGCGGATATAGTACATTAATTTATTAACATCTCTCATATGTTAATTGTTTCTCAAGTAACAGTTCATATATTTTATACTTCCATCTTAATAATTAAATCTCACTAATTAGTTTTTTTTCCAGATGTATATCTATATATAACATCTTCCTGTTAAGTATCACCCATAAATAGAAAATTCATAGGGTATATATATTACACACAATATATACTATAAGTGTATATTTTATCATCACATCCCCGTATCACACATTAGGGATTATTAGCTTGGTACCTCAATCACCAATAGTGATTTATTTTCCTTGGCTCGAAATCATACTTCGATCACTAGTAGTTATTGATTCAAATGGCTCAAAATGACACCTTGATCACCAATATTAATCACATCCAGATTGGCTCGGAATCATACCTCGATCACCAATACTAGTCATTGATATTGACTCGGAATCCTACCTCAATAACCAATATTTATTTAGTATACTATAGGTATTTACACAACCTATGTATTACTACCAATCAATAGGTATTCACACAGCCCGATCATTCACATTAGTACGTAGTATGTTTCTCTCTAATACTTACCATACATTTTATTTTATAATGTATCTCACTATCGTATTATTTCAAGTATTCACACAACTCTGAAGGTCCTAGTTACCCCTTTATAAATTTCAGTAGTTAAACTATCTCTAACCTACTGGTGGAATTGACGTTTACTCTTACCGTAACTCAAATCCCAAATATCTCAATACATGACTCCATCGGTTTATCCTCATTGGTCCATACTCCAAGTCTTTCCATGACCTTAACGGACCTTGACTATACACATACTAACCTTTATTAAGTCACTACATAGGCATAATATCATCACTAAGGTTCCCATTCATCACTGGCAATCGAAGAAAAACTCAACCAATAAAAGAACCTAAATTCAGCTTTGATCGATCGATTGACATTCATACATCGATCGACTAGACATAGCTTTGCCCAACTTCGTCTTTCTCCATGTTAACCCATCAATCCCTCATTAAACATTCTGTAAATCTCTACAAACATAACCAAATATCCACCGTATGTATAGAGACTAATCCTAACGTAAATATATCATCAAATCTTTACAAAATTCATTCAAGAACCATCAAAATCTAAATATTATAAAAAAACCTAGATATTTGTGTTCTTCATGTTTAATCCTCATAAACCCAGATCTAAATTGTAGAAACAATCATAAATCCTCTGATTTTTAATCCTCTAAAGAAGTAAATACAAACTTCATGCAAACCTACCCAAACATGTATTCAATTCATCCTTTTCTTCCAAAACTTTTCAATAAAATTAAACTATTCATGAAACCCTATGCATGGGTATTATAACTTCAATTAGATTTGCAATACACACTTGCCTTGATTATGGTAGGGTTTGATTTTGTTTTGATGAAGATGGTTTGGTTGTCTCCGCCCCAAATCCCCACTCCAAGATTGTTGTTTTGTATGCCCAATGGAAAATTCTTCAAGAACCCTCTTTAATTCTCACTAAAGCTCTCTCTCTTGTTCTGTCAATGCCGAACTTGTGTTTTTGAAGACTTCAACCCTAGCCTCTACTCTTTACCATCTGATAAAACACTTCAAAATTCGTAGGTCTTTCTACCTAATTTTTCCAAGTGGCCAAAATCCCCCAACAGGTGCCGATTTGGCCTAAAATTGACCCGAGACTCAAACTATACCCCCTGGTATACTATTCCGACTATTTAGACCTATCTGGAGTTGATCATGGGCTCTAATTACCATTAGAGTCACTTAAAATATATTTCCTACCTCGACCTCAATTTAATATGTACACGACTCCCGATTGAGATAAAGTAAAATACTCGCATATCACTCGCTATGCCGTATAATCAATAATCATCAATTATTTATTATTCACACTTTTGTATGTGACTCCTGGTTGGGATAAAATAAAATACGCACATACCACTCGCTATGTATAAACAATGATCATCAATTGTTTACTATTCACACTCAGTAAATTTTATATCATAATATTAACTAGTTTCTATCTCTCGATTAATATTAAATAATCACATTTATCATTAAATCACATTAAATTACCTCACTCGTGTAATTTAAATAAAACGTATTTTCTCAATTAATTATCTAATTAATTAAATTATAAATATGCAAAAACACGGGGTATTACAGTAAGTTTATAAGTAGGCTCTTAGGAGTTTAGTTCAGGGACACTCAGTTCCTTAGGTTATTCCTAGGGTAAACTAATTGATGGGTTCTCTAAAGTTTATCAAGTATTTTTATATGAATATGGCTTATGAATGAAGGTTTATCTACACTGATATGATTGTACTAAACGTTTACTCTGTTTTTACTTCACATCATCTGTTCGTTCAGATGTGTGGCCAAATGAATCTTGGGTAGGGCTTATTTGGCTAACAGTAGTTGAGCATTTGACAACATATTTTGCTTTACCCAAGTACATCTCCTTGTGGTCTCTTTGATGTTTCTTTTTTCATATGAGAAAAAAATAATTCAATACTATTAACTTTTTAATTGCAAATATGTACCAAACATAGTTCAGGTCGAATTCAACAACATTATTTATCAAAATGCAGAATCAATAGGTGTGAGAAAAAAAGAAACACATAATTAACTTCTCGCAACAAGGCTCTCCATTTTGGGCACCAGATCAACGTCACTAGAGCAACCTAGCTTAAAATCCATATATGTTAATGAACTCCTTAAACCAATGCGCGCTTTATCGAAATCTTCTGAAGAACCTTTAAGATTCTCTAACTTTGTCTGAATCTCATCAATGTTACTACATATTTTTGCCAAATTAAATTTTATAGCAAAGACTTCTTGTGGTGGGTAAAGACAAGATCCAACCTCATTTCTATGTGCCCTAAATCCTTGATAGGTCTTCAACCTCCTCTCCAAACAACTCACAAACTCACTATCTTTTTTTGCATATTCCTGATTCGTCAATCACGTAACGGATTGAATAAGTTCCTTTATGACTTCAAGAGTAATATCGTAATCAGTCCCTCATGGTATATAGGAAATTTGGTGAGTAGATAAGTAATTAGGTATGTTGAGAAAGCGATTATGGACACATTACTAGTTGAGTAACTATTTCAAGTGTGGATTAAGTCTCAAACATGAGCTAATAAATATAATATGATCAAGTCGCTAATACATCGGTTATTAAAAGTCATGTGCATTTGTATGTTGAGATATAAGAAATTGAGAGCATATATGGCGATGAATAGTTAATTCTTTGTATATATGGCTCTTCTAGAAATGACCAAACACTATACTAGAATTTGGGACTAAAAGTTGCATCTTTGAAAACATGTTATGGGAATTATGAATTAGCGTATCTTCTAAAATTTCACCTTTATTTCACATGGATTGATTCGTTACCTCTAACTTTCTCATCTGCAGAATTCAGTGTGAAAATTAGTGGAAACATTAGCATCAATCCATGACTCTAATATAACTTCAATATATAGGTAGTCCTAAAGAAAATTCCTTGCATCTCTATTACACTTAGTATACACAAGGGTAAATTTGATAGACTTAGGTAACATAGGGTGATTAATGTGCATAGAAATGGATTGAGACATTCGAGACTGATAAGCACCAAAAACTGTACATTTTATACCCCGAATATATGTACTTTTGTTGTTAATTCTCGGCAATTTGTGTCTTATGCTCTTAAATGTTTATTTTGTAGGTCAAATTGTGCATTGCAGAGTTCAAACGCTTAAATTAAGACAATTATGCAAAAATGGCGCTAAATTCCCTCCCCCGTAACCTTACCTGAGCCTAAACCTAGCCTAAACCTACCCCAAACCCTATGTGTATTTAGTTTGTCCCTTTTTAATTTTTTTTTAGATTTTTTGTTTGAGTCTTTTTATTTTTAGGTTTCATTTTACATTTGTTTTCTATTTTTATAATTTTATTTTATTTTGATTTTTATTAGTTTTTAATTTTATTATGATTAGTTTTTAGGAGTTTATTTTTAGTTTATTAGATTTTATATTTTTTAGGACTTTAATTTACATTTAGATTTTAAGTTTTTATTTCTTTTGTTTTACTTTAGTTTTTATATAAGCTTAGGATTTTATTTTTTAGTTTTAATATTGTTATTTTTATTGCTTTTAGTTTGTTTTATTTTTAATTAGATTTTATTTTTTTATTATTTTATTTTTAATTTTATTAATTTTAGTTGAGTCTTTTTATTATTTTAGTTGGGTACAAATTAAACACACACACGCAAACATCCTACACCACACACACTTAAACTAAGCTCCACTCACACCATAACCACCACACACCTTACCTACACCATATCTCCTCATTCACCCACACCCTAAAAATTCTAAACCTCATATACACCCAAAACCCTCACCTTCATCTTCAACCTCCAACACCCACCTTCTTTCTCTCTCCTCCATCAAAAATCCAAAACCCAAAACCCAAAACCACCATTACCATCTCTCTCACCAACTAACCCGCCTGCCGACGAAGATTCCCTGTCCGAACCCGACAGTCATAACCACCAACTCCTGAACCCATCGCCGTCAGGAGCTAATCCCGACCCCTGTCCAACACCTAGCAAACCCACTTCTATCCCGCTCCAGCCCGACCTCTATTCGAACTAACCCTCACCCTCAACCCAAGCCACAACTCTTACTCGAGAACCCGCCACTGCTAAACCCGGCGCCGGTTTATTTTGACCCAAAACTGGCCAGAACTCGAACCCAACTCGACCCATACCAAGGTTCTAAAAAACGTGGGGCGTGATCGAGGCGTGGAGGTCAAGCCTTAAGCCTTAGAAACCTAGGCGGGTTTAAGTGTAAAAAGGCGTTTAGGCCTTCTTAATATATTTTAATATTTTTACACCATAACAAGGCTATTAAAATACTAAAATTGTACATATCATAAAAGTATGTCTGAATATAAGAAAATTAAAATACTATTTGATTATTTTGGATGAGATAATGGTTCGGTTAGTTAAAAAATTCTTTAAAAGGCGATATCGTCTCACTAAAACATTGTTGTTTTTAGAAAAAAGTGCGCCTTAAGGGTTTTACTAAGCATAAGGCGTGAAAAACTTAAGGCGAGGCATTTCGCCCAAGCCTTAAGCCTAGGCGGGTTTTTTTAGAACAGTGACCCATACCATTGACCCATCTCCTGTTCGCGAATCCGATCCAACCCCATCCTTTACCCGAAACCAAACCCTATACCCATCCATCTTCCAAAACCCATTTCCCATTTTTCTACAAGCCACGACTTCTACCTGCATAAAAACTCCCCAAGTCAAACAAATACCAAGACAATAAATAAAATCCCATGTGCCATATATCCCAATTAAAACCCACTTAAACCTTTACCCAAAATGCCCTCCAACTACCTATTTAACCCAACTTTCCATTATACCCTCTAAACCAAATCAGATTTTGTCATCCCATTTAACCCACATGACCTCACACCTCTCTTACCTCATGTGTTTACACCCTATTTCCATGGACACTCAGGCCAATCCCCAAAATACCCCTTAGCCTCATGTGTGCCATGCATCTACTATAAAATAAGACTTAAGACCCCATTTGGAGATCATATCAAATAGAGAGAGAAAATTCTAAAGAAAAGTAGAGAGTTAGGTTAGAACAAATTAGGTAGAAATATTTGTAAATAGTTTTATTATTTTTATTTTTGTTAGATATTTGTGAGGTTAAATTTTGTAAGAGAGTTAATTGAGTGGATATTTAATTTCAAATCACTTGGATGCTCAATTAGAGGTATTGTATGCTTCAAATTGGAAGATTAGAGTTCAACTTTCTCAAAGAGATTTGGTTTGCTTCTTCTATTCCCTTCTATTTTATTTTAGTAACCTTGTTTATTTGTTCATCATGTTTAATATCGTGTTAGGCTAAATCCCTTTTCAAGGGGTGGGGGGAAACCCTTATTTCATGCTATTTTAGTTTAATTAGTTTGATTACTTGAAAATTCCATTTGAATGTTAATTTTGATCCCTCACCCTTAAATTTACGCCTCGAGAGAGGGTAAATGATTTTCGAGAGAAAATTAAAATTCTAGTTATAATACTCATTTTAGATTCGAACTAGAGATAGGAGTTTCTTAAGTGGGGTTTTATTACTTGAATTTCAACTCTATTTGTATTTTCTAAGATTTACATAAATTTGAATTGATCGATCCTAGCGGGTGATTCATTAAAAGGAGTGTAGATCTATTTTTCTAGAGTTGTGGGGTGTTAAACTTAATTTTCTAAAAGGTTACTATTAAAATTACATTTGCAACGAGAGTTGATTTGTAAGTTTGATTTTAATTTGGGAGAATTCCGTTAATTAAATTAATTAATTAGATTAGCCAAAATTTGTGGTGTAATCCCGTTCCTTGATTGTTCTCACAATTATTTACCTCACTTTATCCTTTATTTTAGTGTTAGACTTTATTTTTCACTTTTAGTCACTTTCTAATTAGTTGTTTTCATCTCACATTTTAGTTTAGTTTTATTTCACCTCACCTCACCCAATTGTTTTAATATTTAAAAAAGCTAAAAAAAATAGAAAAAGCAAAAGACCAAAAAGAAAATAAAATTGAAATACATTTGAGTTTATCTCTAGCTTACCCCCTTGATGTGGATTCATGCCCTTACTTACCTCTACACTTGAGTTTATTTTATTTTTGTAGGTATCTGAGGTTTTGATTAGAGGAGCTTTTCAAGTAACGACGAAAAAAATATACCGAAAAGTACTAGTTATCAGCGACTGAATAGAGAGATCAATACCACGAGTGTAGAAAAGAAAAATCGTATTGGATTCATTGACAAGGCATGGTTCAAAACCAAGTTTCATGGCGTATTCCTTAATTTTGGACTGATCAACTTTAGGATCAGTGAAAGCCACCGTGGACAAGTTTTGTTTTTTTTTTAAAGTTTTTTAAGTCTTCTGATCTCGCTTTTGTTTCCAATCCCCTGAATATTCCAAACAAAAAAATTGATCATTAAAAATAATTGGGAGAATAATGTTTGGATCTTGATCTTAAAGACATGATACTAAGTCTCGATGTCATATTAATTTTTATTTTATTTTTATTCTTGATAGTTACTTCAGTCCAATTATTGGTTTTATTTGGAGGAGGTCTTATAGGGAGGTTAAGGTTCTCCAACACTTAATTACCTTCTTCTTCAACTGCTGAAACTCCCTATTGGTTAATGCAGATTTGGTGTCCCTAATGTATACCTCTTGAAGAAGATGGTTGTTAGTTTCTTCAATTATGAAAGTAACAGATCGGACTTTGTTTAAAGAAACATTGATTGATTACTGAATTTAATGGACTTCTTTATCTGTAGTTTTTTTTGGATACCGTGCTCACTAGCTGTTATATAGCTATATAACGACTATATATTGATGTCATATAGTTTATATATATATATATATATATATATATATATAATATAATATAATAATTAATGGCTTCTTTTACATCAAGATTATATATATTATTTAACAGTCCATATAGTCATACTCATTATATATTATATATTAGGTTATATGTTAGAATAACAAGTCTACATTGACTTTATACATTCTTTTAATACAAACCTTGCTTTTCAGATCAAATTTAATGTTGATCCGAACACCAAGAGGATGATGTTGTCCTTTATGGGTTGCAGTTGGAGATCATTCAAAACACAACTCACAAGACATTGGATTTAACCATTGAGACACCAATGCAAGCTTCTCAAACATCTTCTACCAAAATACGAGAAAATCATTAGTTCAGATGTATGGACTGAATTGAATGTAGCAGCATAATAAAAGGATTTGAGGTATAATTGAAAAAAACAATTGCATATTTGATTATACTCGGCATAAATGGATCTATTACAGCTAGTGGTACTTTTTTTGTTCTTTTCAAATTTGTTGTGTTAAGTCAGACTAATCTTTTCTATGATGTGTGTTGATGTAAAAAATTAGATTGCTTCTAATTATTTAATCACAGATAAAATATAAATGAGACAAAGAATTTTAAAGTGGTTCAGCCTTATAAGAATGGCCTATGTCCACTGTTTCTGTTATTGCCCAGTGTTTTTGGAGTTCTCGATATGTAATTCTATCAAGAAAATTCGGTCCCTTTGAATGAGGGTGATACAATGTATTTATAGCCCTTAGGCTGTACATGTGAAAGGGTAAACAATTAATGCCCTTTAAGTGTATACGTATGTATGATTAGCATTCAATGAATAGTCAAACTGTTGATTATCTGGCAATCAATGCTGTGGTCGAGATGCAGCTTTGGCAATCAATGCTGTGGTCGAGATGCAGCTTTGGCAATCAATGCTGTGGTCGAGATGCAGCTCGGACTGCCTTAGTTGCTCGTCTTTCAGGAGTTCCTCGGAGTGTTGGAGTTCCTCGGAGTGAGTATGACTTGGTCGGGGAAATAGACTTCCTCGTTGTTATTGTGCCATGTAGATCGACACGTGTCTTCTAATGATTCGTCTATATTAGCATATTAATTTTGGTATCAACAATGTGCACTTTTGAAAAATCTAAAAGAAGATGATGAATTGGGTTTAGTGAAATGACAGTTAATCAATTTAAGATTATGATAGTACTATTTTTGTTGGATTAATTTTTAACAGGGTGGATAGTCTTATAAATAAAGTAAATTCTGCCAAAGTTTTTAAAAAATATTTACACTTTTTTGTTGTAAATAATTTTTTTATTGTTGTGATGTTACATAATGGTACAATTGTCATCATTATGATGTCACATAATGGTATAGTTGTTAACAAACTTATTTAACAGTCCATTACTTCTACTATTTACCCGATAATAATGTTTTGTGTTAACCAGTGCTAATGCAAGGAAAGGGTGTCTTCATTATGGATATTTTGAGTTGAAGTTCATAAAGTACTTCATGGAGGATCCTTCCATACCTTTTGAAACAAAGGTATGTTACCAATTTTTTCTCTTTTTATCCTATTATATAAAATATTATTTAGTTATTAACTATTATATACCATAATAGTAAATTTAATTCTATCTTCAATTTTTTAGATGAGAAGATTGTTCAATAAAGCGACGTACACGTTGAATGACAGAACATCTGGCTAAGGTTGAGAGAATAATGAACGTGGAAGAGACCATGAAGGCCAAGAGAGGAGACCAAAAAGAGTCAGGTTGCAACATATCTGTATAAACCCGCGACAAAGATAAGTAAAAAGAGGGGAAAAATAAGTAAAATGATGAAAAGTTTGCAAAATACACCCCATTTAATGTTAGTCCCAATCTCATTCTGAACGAGATCAAAGACGATAAAGAACTTAGCTGGACTAAGAAACTAAGGGCCCCTTCTCACTAAAAAGACAAGAGTAAGTGGTGTGAGTTCCATTAAGATCACAACCACAAAATAAATAAATGCTATGCCTAAAAAGACAAGATTGAGAAGTTGATGATGTAGAGTAAGCTGTGAAAGTATATCGATAAAGGTGGAAGAAGAGAAAACAATTGTAAGAGATACTCCTTATCAAAAGACGACATGCCAAAGAAGAACGAAGTTCAAGTAAATCGAGATAATAAAGAGTAAGACGATGATCAAGAGAGCAACCCTGATCTCCCAGCTAAACCCAGAGTAAATAAATGTAATCTCCACATGATTTCATTTGATTTTAAAATGATATTTGAAGGTATAAAAGGTGGAGGAGTTGAACTAGCCGAAGGTAAGGCCCATGTCGTCTAAGCTAAAGCCAGAGTTTGAAGGAAACTTGGCAAGATAAAGAAGGTGGACATTAAGAGTATCGTGGTTGCATTATCTAGGATGGATTTTAAAGGAATCCTAGCCCCTTACAATGACCCACTCATTGTCAACACACTAGCTCACGGCTACAATGTGTCTCATATCCTAGTAGATGGGGAAGCTCAGTCTATGTTATGTTATGGGAAAATATTAAAGACCCGAATCTCAGTAAAAAGTGACTAGTCTCATACCACCATCCGTTGATTAGATTTAGCGACCAAAAGTTATATTAGGAATGTTTGAAATTGATGTCTTCATGGGTACTTGGCTGAGATGTTTAACAAGAAGAATAAACTTTTTCATGATGGATGAGAATGTATTTTCGTCCTAAAGTATCATCTTGGGGAGGGTAGCTCTAAACGAGATTGAAGTCGTGCCTTCCACTTTATATTAGATTATGAAATTCTTGGCTCCTTATGGGGTAGGGGAAGTCAATGGTGATCAAGTGGAAGCACGTGAGTGCTATTTAACCTCAGTTGAGGATATGGAAGCCCATAAGAGGAAAACCACCTCTTAAAATTTTGACAATCTTGATCCACGAGATGAGCATAAGTTAAAAAATAGAGAGCCTATGGAAGTAGTATAATCCATCGTCCTTAATGAGGATGAACCAAAAAAATCATCCAAATTGGCTCGTCCCTTGAACCTTTGTTAAAGAAAGACATGGTTGAACTGTTGTGAAAGAGGCATAACATCTTTACATGGAGTTATAGTGACATGTCGGGGATTGACCCCATTGTCATCTGTCACAAGCTTGATCTCTATGAGCAGGTAAAACTAGTGAAACAATAGAAACAAAAATTGTTATGGGATAAATATGAAGTTATGCAAGAACACGTAAATAAGTTGCAGACAAAAGACTTCATTAAAGAAGTTCAATATCCAGACTAGATGTCCAACGTCGTCATGGTACCAAAGAAGAATGTAAAGTGGATAATGTGCATAGATTTCATAGATCTCCATAAGGCTTGCCTAAAAGATAATTTCCTTTTGCCCAAACTTGACCAAATGGTGGATGCCATGGCCGCACATGAAATTATGAGCTTCATGGGTGCCTATTCAAGCTATAACTAGATCTCAATGTATGGAGGTGACACTAAAAAGATGTCCTTTATCACAGATAAAGGGATTTCTCATTATAAGATGATGCCTTTTGGCCTGAAGATTGCAGGTGCCACTTATCAAAGGTCTGTTAATAAAATATTCAAGGATTAGATCGACAAGACAATGGAGGTGTATGTTGATGACATGTTGACAAAAAGTCTGAAGGCTGATGATCATGTGGAATATTTGAAGAGAATGTTTAACACTATGGAACACTACAATATGAAGCTTAATCTAACCAAGTGTATCATTGGTATTAGCGCATAGAATTGTTTAGGGCTCATAGTATATCAATGGGGAATTGAGGCTAACCTTGCTAAGATAAAGGCATTAATCGGCCTGAAACCCAAAGAAACACTAAGGACATTCAAAGGATGATCGAAAGAGTTACTGCATTCAACAGGTTCATCTTACGAGAAACTGACATGTGACTATCGTTTTTCAACATTTTGCGGAAAATGTGTGTGTCGGATGGAGAGTGAAAAAGAATTAAAGGAACTAAAATCATATTTGGGATCACTAAGGATCATGTCTCGTCCTATTCAAGGGGATAAACTGTATTTTTACCTGGTTATCTCAGAATCGACAATCAAAGCGAAGATCATACGGGATGATGATATGACCAGAAGCCGGTAAACTATAATAGCAAAGCATTACAAGGGGTCGATACAAGATACCTAAAAATAAAGATATTGTTATATGCCGTAATACATGCATTGAGAAAAATGAAACCCTATTTTTAAGCTTATACGATGGAAGTATTCACTAATACACCTTTACAACAAGTCATTTATAAACTCGAGAAATCGAGTAGGCTAATGGCTTGGTCAATTGAGTTAGGTGATTTTGATATCATCTATCAGCCAAAAAATGCTATCAAGGTATAGGTTTTGTCAGATTTCATAGAAAAATTCACATGGGAATCAGTAAAAAAAACTAAAATTGAAATGCGGGATGAGACTCCAGAACAAGCTAAAAGCTCAGAACGAACCGCCAAAATCGTTGAAGTCGAGACTATAGTTGGTGTTCTAGAACAATATTTGTTGACAAAAAATGGTGTCCTGGATGAAGGATTATTCTTAATAGATATTCCTCTATGGAGTTTATTTGTATATGGCTTGTTTTATGCAACTAGTAGTGGGGATGATTTAATCTTGTCTTCCCTAGAAGAGATCAATCTTGAGTATGCTCTAAGATTTAATTTTAAAGTATCTAAAAACAAGGTCGAGTATAAAGCCTTGTTAGTAGAACTTGCACTCGCGAAGTCTCTAGTTGTCAATTAATTTCTTGCCCATAGCGATTCGCAACTAGTGGTGAACCAAGTTTTGGGAATCTAAGAGGCGAAAGATGAAAAAATGGCCAATTACATGCAAATGGTAAATAAGACACTAGCGAGTTTCCAGGGAGTAAAGGTGAAAAGAATTCCGTTAAGTGAGAATAGAAAAGTATATGCCCTTACAAGGCTTGCTTCGCCTACAAGGTCAGAGATTTGAAGAATTATTCCGGTCAAAATTCTCAAAGAGCCGAGCTTTTATCGAGAAAAAGATGAAAGTACAGAGTGATTTAACTTGAAATTGGGTCCATCCTGGATGAAACCAATCATTGAGTACTTGAGGTATGAAAAGATACCAAAGGGTAAAGAAGAAAGAAGAAAGTACACTATCGAGCCGATAATTTCTCCATTATAGGGAATGTTCTGTTCAAAAGGGGTTATCTGCTCCCACCTTTGAGATGTGTGCACCCTACAGAGGTAAGTTATGTGCTTAGAGATATTCACGAGGGCAGATGAGCGAGACTATTGGAGGAAGATCGTTAGAAAAAAAATTGTAATGAAAGACTATTATTGGGCACAAATGGTTAAAGATACAACTAGGCATGTTCTCAAATTCAATATGTGTTAGTGCTTTTCCAACATACCTCATCAGCCTTACTAACTATTGTCTCCTATCTCAGCCCCATGGCTAGTTAGAATGTGGCAAATCGATTTGGTTAGCCCACTTTTAAGATAAAGTTAACATGCATTTCCTTATCATCATAAGCGAAGTGGGGAAAGGAAGAGGCCATAGTGATTATCCCAGAAGAGAAATGCTTCAAGTTTATTTAGAAGGAGAGCATTATCAGTATATGGGCTCTCAAACACTCTGATGAGACAACTGAAAGCAGTTTAAGAATAAGTCCATGACTGCAAACTGTAATAGGGTCGGCATAAATAAATTCTTCTCGCCCCCAGACCGACCTCATGAAAATGGGCAAACTGAAGTGACACACTAGATGTTACTAGGCGGGATAAAGAAAAAGTTGGAAGATTCTAAAGAAAAGTGGGTTGATGAACCGCACAGTGTACTACGGACATATCAGATGACTGAAAGAACATTGACATGGGAGCCACCTTTTATGCTGGGGTATGGGTCGGAGGTAGTCATCCTAATTAAAATTGGGTTTTTGAGTCATAGAGTCCAGACGTACGATACTAAGTTAAAATTTAAAGATAGAAGGCTTGATTTTGGCCTCATTGAAGAACGCCAAGAATGTGCGGTTATATGGCAGTCGACCTATTAGTAGAGGGCCATAAAGTTCTACCACAAGAGGGTCAAACCTTGTCTAATTAAATTTTGTTCTCTCATACTTAACAAGGTCATATAAACAGCTAACAAACTCCAACTGAATTGGCGTAGACCATATACAATCATAAAAGAAGTAGTCTCAGACACCTATCATCTGGAAAATTTAAAAGGAGATCCATTCACCAACCCATGGAATGTGGACCATCTGACGATATATTATCATTAAAGATTATATGTAATGGATTGAGAGCATTTCCATCAAATGTAACTAAATATTTTTTGCAAGAAATCTGAACGAAATGAAGTATTGTCTCATATTGTGCAATTTTATTTTTGGTCATTGTATAACTCAAGAAATCTCTCTCTTAGTGGTGTGAGAAACCTTGAAATCTTATCTCCTAGGCATCTCTCAATATAAATCCTGAGAGGTGGGAGACTTAACACCATTATTTTATGGTGAAGGTAAAATGAAATCTCTCTTTTGGCGATATGATAAACCTTGGAGTCTAGTATCCTAGGCATGCCTCAATATAAACCCTGAGAGGTGGGAGACTTAACATCATTATTTTATGGTGAAAGTAAAATGAAATATCTCTTTTCGCATTGTGAGAAACCTTGGAGCCTCGTCTCCTAAGACAATCTCAATATAAACTCTGAGAGGTCGGAAAATTAACATAATTATTTTACGGTGAGACTTAACATCATTGTTTTTTGGTGAAACTAAAATGAAATCTCTCTCTTGGCGGTGCGAGAACCATTGGACTTTCGTCTCCTAGGCATGCCTCAATATATACCCTAAGAGGTGGGAAAATTAACATCATTATTTTATGGTGAGACTTAACATCATTATTTTATGGTGAAAGTTATATGAAATCTCTCTATCGGCGGTGTTAGAACCCTTGGAGTCTCGTCTCCTAGGCATGTCTCAACATAAACCTTGAGAGGTGGGAAAATTAACATCATTATTTTATTGTGAGACTTAACATCATTGTTTTATGGTGAAAGTAAAATAAAATCTCTCTCTCGGTGGTGTGAGAACCCTTGGTATATCGTCTCCTTGGCATGTCTCAATATAAACCCTGAGAGGTTGGAAAATAACATAATTATTTTATAGTGACACGTAACATCATTGTTTTATGGTGAAAGTAAAATAGAATCTCTCTCTTGGCGGTGCGAGAACCCTTGGAGTCTCATCTCCTAGGCATGCCTTAATATAAACGTGAGAGGTGGAAATGTTAACATTATTATTGTTATAAGGAGACTTAACATCATTATTTTATGATGAAAGTAATATCAAATCTGCGGTATAAGAATCCTTCGAGTCTCGTCTCCTGGGCATGACCCAATATAAACTCTAAGAGAGGGGAAACTCAATATCATTATTGTTATGGTAAGACTAAACATCATTGTTTTATGGTGAATAAAAAAGGAAAAAGTACACAAATATGCAAGCATAATGAAAAAGATCAAGCAAAGTATTTCATAGATACCATTAAGCAAAACACCCCAACAAAGGAGTATTGAAAATTAGAGGAACATTGTTAAAATCCGAAACATGGGACGAGAATATTGTTTAGAAAAATTAGACGGGCATCAGAGACCACAAGCAGTCGCCTAAGAAGAGGAATCATGATAAGTTAAGTTTTGACCGACAAGCCACCTGTAATTGTGACTTCAGCGATGGTCGAATCTTCTTAAATAGTAGTGGTGGCATCTTGGTTGCTAGCCTGATTCTCATCTTCATTAATATGGGTCGTCTTGTCCCCATCATCCTCGACCTCCACGGTCTCTTCATTGGCACCCTCAACCTAAATCTCCTCCAAAACAACAATGGTTTATGGATTAGCAAAACTTATGGAGTTGAAAGACTCGACCACCTCAAGGTACTTTAAGATAATGTCCAGAAATTGATTGCCCACTAGTCTGCAAGTGGCCTTGGACCCCTTCTCCAATTACTGGATAGCATAGCTCGAGAAATCCTCACATTCCTTAAAGTCTGATACGACCACCTCACAGCTTGACTTCAGACACTATTTCATGGTTTGCTTACAACTTTCGTTCAAGGCAGAAAGGCGATCCTTATATTGTTCTCAGTGTCTTTTTTATGAGAGGCCTTCTGATCCTCCGGTTGTTTATGCATAATGAATAGTTTCTTCTTGACCTGGTCAACTAATTTGATCTTAGGCTTAGATTCCACCACCCACTAATGAAGGTGATGGGAGAAATGATAGACTATAAAAAAGAAGTAATGAGAAATAAAAGCCAATACGGGATGATATAACCTTGTAGACCTTAGTTTGGTTCCTATGCAGAGACTCTGGATTCAAAGCCAGCTGAGCAAGATGCGCAGCAACCGATATCATCTGAAATTAACACACTAATTGAAAGGGGTCCTCTCGAAAGTTTTATTTTCTTTTGCTATAAAGAAATGACCCCCGACCTAATGGCCTCTTTCCATATTCGCGAGCCTTATACTGTATTAGGGACACCAGTCATAGTTTTCAGCTTATAGGGGCCTTTCGATTGAGCAGTCTCTCCCTTCAGCTTAGCCAATATATTACCGGTGAATGGAGATTCCATCTCCTAAACGTGGTCAGGAGTAATATAAGGACAATCTGTAAAATAAAAAATATCAGTAACTCTTAGTATTGGATAAAATTAAACGAGACGACAATAAAAGTTAAAAAAACTTTAAATAAAAAAGAAATCTTACGAAGAGACTCCAATGGGGCCAACCTCATTCGAGAAAATTCAAATATCATAGGCTTGATCAATTATTTAAAAAGAATAACACCGTCGGGTCCTCTCAGTTGGTCAATTCTTCCCCCATTGCTCGTACCTAGCCCAAGCTCAACTTTTGTTGAGATAATAATCATATCTCACTTTCAAGGCACCTTAATTTTCATGTGCACCAGCGAATCATTGTTGCTAAAATCCCACAAGACCAAAATGAAAAAATACCAAGACTTCCAATCATGATTGTAAGTCTGGTTCACATGTAAGAGATTCTGATATGGTTTTTGGGCGACTAAGTAATGAAAAAACTTATTTACTAAGTTAATAACAAAATGTTATAGATTAAGTGAACTCCGATAATAAACTCTTTGAAAAAAACTCTTTTTGATATATAACACAAGGTGTGTTTTGAACAGGTTCTGAATATGTGTTCTAGATTTGTTAGTTTGATTACCTTAGGTTTTTAAAATTAAAACTTATCACTGTCTTAAGTGAGAAACCATTCACATAAGAAATTAAGAACATTCAAGCAAAAGAACACAAGATTTTTAATGTGGTAAAGTCCTAAACTAAGGGAAACAACCACGGCCCCCTCTACGGAGCAAAATAAAAAAATTCACTAAAAACAATCACAATAAAAGTTACAGAACAAAACATGCAAATTTAGATCCTAAATCTAAGTCAAGAAAATATACCTACACGAGTTACTCCACTCTTAAAGGCTTCTGACTTGATTTTGATCTCCCACGGCAGCTTTCTTGCTTTGTCCTTGTCCACTGATTATAGTTGCTCATATAACACCCAGTTTCTCAAAAAGAACCACTATACTAAGTGTTTGCGTGAGAGTGTAAGTGGTCGTGATGTGAACTAAATGAAAAAATGCAACTCACACCTCTTAGAATAGTTATACAGACAAAATCCTACGAATCATAAAACTTCTATATGACATGCAAGAACTATTTTTGAAACTTAGAATTCTTTTTCAAATCGGATCAGAAAAACAATCTTGCTATTAAAAGAAGCCAAGATACTATGTGTCTAAACTTTTATTTATGTACAACTTTATTTCACAAAATGTGAAATACAATCTGAGAGACATAAACGTCTTTAAAATCACTTTGAAAAATCAGAAGTCTATTTTTTAAAAACAGTTGAAAATAGAGAAGGATGTTTTAGAAAATAACAACAAATTTAAAGATCTAAGAGAGATAAAAACCTAGAAAAAGTTATGTGATATTATCTTTAGAAAATCTCAAGATTTCTACGGAGAAACTCGAGTTTTTCTTGGAGACGGGTTCTAAGAGAGATAACTGGTTTGAAAAGGTGTTTAAACGTCAAAATAACACAACGCCCTTACTCACATAAACCCTATATCAAACACTCAAGCTAGATTTTTCTAGTATATGAAACTGGAAGTTTTGGATGTATGGTGTTTAGGAGAAAACACTTTGGGATTTGATTTTTGGACAAACAAGGGTTTCCTCTCTTTTCACTTTTCTCTCTCTTCTCTGGGTTTTCTCTCAATTTAAACGAATGAAGAAAGGTTCCCAAATAAAGACAAAATGCCTTCTCTTATACTAGTCTTGGAAGGATCGAGAACACCGACTCAAATCAAGGGCTGAGATTAAGGCTGACCAATTGACTTTTAATCTAACGGTTGAATAGGAGCGGTGATTAAATGAATGGTGATTGGTTGAAAGTGGGATAACATGGATTAACTTAGAACGCATGCAGAACGTTGATTAAATTGATCCAAATTCCACGATCTCTTCTTATAACTGAGTCTTAAGAGAAACAAAAATCCAACTGTTGAATGATCAACACGTGTACGACTAAAATGAAACACGAAACGCGTGTTTTTAGTTTTTGAAAAATAAGAATTAAACCCCCAGAATTCTCTAGCTCTTTTATTTTCTACACTGAGAAAGTTTTTAGGAAAAACAATATTTGAATTTAAACCCCAAACATTTAAAATCACAAATTAATTAATTTTGGAAAATCATTTTTAATTTGTAAAAAATGTTTTAAGTGATTTAAAAATGTTTGAAAAAATTCTTAAAAAATAATATGACTATTGAGCATACATAACATCAATAATATGCCGTGTAAGTGTCCTAAAGTGGTCATGAGGTAGATATAACTTCCCTTTTAGGTGGATGATGAGGTTCTTGGACTGGTTTTCGTCTTTGATTCTTGGATACTTTAAGAGAGAGAAACTCTTTGAAAATCTAACCTACTTTGTCTCAATGTCCAAACTACTTGGAACTCCTATATGATATAGACTCAAGTAAGTCAATCATATAATGTGTTCTCAATCTCCCCCTTTGGATATTAGAGACACAATTTCCTTGAGTAACCCGTACTCGTGGGTAAAAAGAAAAAAAATCCTAGATTTCCTATACAAAGTATCTAACTACCCTTTCCCATCCTAGAACTGAAAATAAAAGAAAGAAAATACACCAGTCAACCACAATACAGACCAATACCCTAATAAATAGGACAAGCTGTACAAACGGGTCTGGAAAATGCCTGAAACAAATAAACACTCAATGACATATTAGTTGAGTTAGTACAAAATAAGATATGAAGTCTAAACCAGGTACATGAAATATAAGCCAGGTACTCAAGTTCCTCTCCCCCAATTTTGCTCAATTATACAATGGGAGAACAAGATAGAAAGCACGAGAATAAGTACTATAAAAGCACCACAAACAATAACATAATGAAAGGAAGATGAAAGGCTTTCATTTATTAAGTAGATGTTAGGAGGCATATTTTGTCATTTGAGAGACGTCCATACCCTAAATCCTCATAAGACAATTATTAGTGTGTAACTACCGAGGTTATGATTGACGTGTGAATTAAGTAAGAACTATCATACCTATGTCATTACGAAGATACTCAAATCCAGATCAACTAACTGTTTTTCTGTAATAAGATACTCAATGTTGATTTCTTTAGACTCTACAAGATCACGAATGAAATGATATCTAATTTTTATGTGCTTAGTTAGAGAGTGCTGGACTGAATTTTTAGATATGTTAATGGAACTCTGGTTATCGCAATACATTATTAATTTTTCTTCAACGATACCGTAGTCACTAATCATCTGCTTGATCTATAATAGTTGGAAACAATAACTATCGACTGCAATGTATTCAGATTCATCCGATGAGAGTGAGATACAATTTTATTACTTACTACTCCATCCTACTAAATAATTTCCTACCTAATAGCAGGCGCCGAAAGTACTTTTACTATCATCTAAATACCCTTCCCAATCGGCAGTTATATATCCTACAATACCACTAGTGGTGTCTTCAGTGTACCAAAAGCCATAATTTTGTGTACCCCTAACGTACTTGATGATATGTCTGACACTTAACATGTATGATTCTTTGGGTGCACATTGGTATCTTTCACATACATAGACGGTGTAGGCAATATCATGTCAGGAAGCAGTAAGGTATAAGAGGCTCCCTATCATACTTCTATAAAGAGTTAGGTCAACAGTTTTCCTAGTTTCTTCTTTGGATAATTTGGTAGTTGTGCTCATGGGAGTATGTGCAGGTTTAGAGTGTTCTAACCCAAACTTCTTAATGAGACCAGAGGCATATTTTAATTGATATATAAAAAGACCATAATTTAATTGTTTGACTTGTAGACTTAAGAAATATTGTAATTCACCAATTAACGACATGTGAAATTCAAAATGCATTATCTCAGAAAAATCTTTGACTTGATTAGGACAGGTTGAGCCAAAAATGATATTTTCTACATAAACTTCGGCAATCAGGGCATATTTGTTCAATTTCCTAACGAATAAGGTTGGATCATTTTCTCCTTGAATAAATCTGTGAGAGCCTAAAAATGTAGACAGACATTCATATTAAGATCTAGGAGCTTGTTCAAATCGTATAAGTCTTTTTTAAGTCTAAACACGTGATCTGGATAAGAGGGATAGATAAAACCTTAGGTTGTTCTACGTATACTTTCTCAGTTAAAATTCCATTTAAAAATTCAGACTTAACATCCAAATGAAAAATTGAATTGCAAATGTCACGATATGGCTAAAAGAAGGCGAACTGAATCAAGAAGAGTGACAGGGGTAAAAGTTTAGTCAAAGTTAATTCCTTCTATCTCAGAGTAACCTTGTGCTACCAACCTCGCCTTATTTCGAATGACCTCCCCATTTTCATTAGTTTTGTTTTTAAAAATCCATCGAGTGCCGATAACCTTCTTATTTTTCTGGCCTAGGAACGAGATACCAAACATCATGACTCTGAAATTGGACAAGTTCCTCTTGCATAGCATTAATCCCAAATGAGTCACAAAGGCCATCATTTACATGTTTCGGTTATAAAGGAGAAACTAAATAAGTAAAATGTGCTACCTTTTGAAGTTGGGATCTAGTTCTAACTGGCTGAGAAGGATTACCAATAATTTTATCAATGGGATGGTCTTTAGAAACCCAAGTTGGCACAGAAGGATTTTCAGGTGGCAATGAATCAATTTTCTCTAGAGAGTCAAATATGAAATTGGTATCTTCCACATCTAGGAAGACTAGTTGGCTGATACTACTCTCAGTACTGATATCATTTACAATTACATTAAATGATTCCATAATGACATTGGTTCGATAATTAAAAATACGAAAAGCCCTACTGGTTTGAGAATATCCAAGAAAAATTCCTTTTTCTCCTCGGGTGTCAAATTTTGAAAGATGCTCCATGTCCTTAGAAATATAACAGACACTACTAAAGGTTATAAATATTTTAAGCTCGGCTTTTTGTGGAACCAAAGTTCATATGAAGTTTGTTTGGAATTTTTCCTAAGGTATACACGATTAATGATATGGAAAGCAGTTTGAACGGCTTCAACCCAAAAATACTTAGGGATATTTTTTGCATGTAACATCGGTCGAGCCATTTCTTCTAGGGTTCTATTCTTACGTTCAGCAATTCCATTCTGTTGTGGTGTCTTAGGCGTACTAAGTTCATGTTTATAACCATTACCTATACAGTATTCTGAAACACCAGAATCTTTGAATTCTCCACCTCTATCACTTTTGATGCGATATACTTGGATGTCCTTCTCATTCTCAATTTTTAAAAGAATTTTTAAGAACTCACTGAAGGTATCAGATTTATTTTTCATAAAAGCCACCCATATATATCGTGTGTAATCACCCAAAATAACAAGTATATAACTGTTACCACATAAACTGATAGTTCTAAAAGGACCCATAGGGTCTATGTGGATTAATTCCACAGGTTTTGTAGTCAAAACATCTTTAACTTTCTTGTGAGGAGGTTTAATTATTTTCCCTTCTTGACATGGACCACAGACAAAATTAAAAGAATTTTTTATTTTTGGTAATCCTTTAACTATTTCTTGGGAACTTAACCTACGAAGATTATCAAAATTTGTGTGTCCCAATCTATTGTGCCATAGATCAGCATCTTATAGTATGGCAAAGTTACATGATTCAGATTTAGGAATGACTGTGTAACAGTTATCCTTATTTCTGTTTCCTATGAAAATACAGTTTCCCTTTTCATCAAGAATTCTGCAATTTTTTTTTTGAAAAGGTAACAGTATGATTGGAATCACAAAATTGAGATATACTTAGTAAATTAGCCTTGAGACCTTTAACTAAAAGGACATCATTTAGTTTAGGAAGACCTTCCTCATGCAATGTTCCCTTACCTATGATCTTAGATGAAACCCTATCACTACCTACAGAGAAGTCGATTTTGTTTGTTAATTTGGTTTCATCCCGGTTATATGTTTAGAACACCCAGAGTCTAGGTACCAACCAGGTGAAGTTTTTTGTGCCTTAAAAGATATTACGACAACATTGCACTTGAGCTGGCGTAACAAGTCATCTTTTCTAATCCAAATGGGCATGATTTTTAAAAATTTATTGCCCTTTGATTTAGAAAAGTTTTGTTTGGTCTTTCTAAATAGTTTCTTTTTAGTTTTAGATCCTCCCTTCCTTTTGTAGTTAGAGTTCTGTGTGATCTTCCTTGGGAGAACATAAGTATTGCTACTCTTCCTAGAATAGTTAAAATTTGAATAAGTAGGTGTATACAGTCTCTTCTGAAAATATTTGGTAATAATGTGGCCATAGACATCACAGTATGAATAGTACCGAAGGGTGGAGGACTTGATTTTACTATTAAAGTCTTTAAAAATTAGTTTATCCCTAATCGGAATGTTTGTCGAGGTGTCATTGGTTTTGGGTTTCTAACATTGATTTCTAACAGGAGGACATACATACTTAGATTAATAATTAGATTTGGGCTGTTGAGTACAGTCACTTTGTTTACCCTTAGAGACATTTTTGAAAATATGTTCTTTTTGAGAATCTTGAACCTTTTGTCCTTCTTTTACAAAAATTACATTTTCAGGAGAAACATTTTTACTAGTAATGACATTTTCTGCAAAACCTAAGCCATATTTATCTTCAGAATCAAACTTACTTCCTTCAACAATTTCTTTATGAGTTTACAGTTGGGTTTCAAAATGTAAACATTTTTTAAAAAACATTTGAAGTTTTTTGTTTTGATTCTTCAAGTTCAAGAAGAGAAGATTTATATTTTTTGTCTAAAACATAATTTTTCTCAAACAAGTTTTTGATTTTTAAAGAAAATTCTTTTGTTTCAGTCTCATGGGCAACACGTTGTGCTATAATTTCTTCAGCGTTCTTCCTAATAATCTGGTTAAGTAAATCTACATGTTCATTTAACAGCTTCACCATTTTATCAAGATGGACATTTTTCTTAAGTGTTTTTGTGTATAGCTCTTGAGGGTCTGGAAGATCATCATCGGACTCACTATGTGTATCGTGTGTAATGTCACCTATAATGCTCATTTCTTGTGTGAAACTCACATACACTTTAGATTTGTCTACAATGTTCTCATTCAGACACACCCGTATACTACCATTTTCAGTACTATTTTTTATCACCGGCAGACACTATGTTATCATTTGCAAATACAATAAAAGCATTATCAGGCACAATAGGATCATGAGTAGTCAAACATTCATTATCATCATGGTATACAATTTTAGCAAATAATTACATACAAGACTCATCATTATGGGTTGACTCAATTTTCTCTATATCAGAATCACTGGAGTCACCCCATATCTTACATAAATTTTCCCTATTATTCTTCTTCAAATTAGTTTTGCATCTATTGGCATAGTGTCCCATTCTACCACATCTATGATATTTCACATCTTTTAAGTCAATCATGGTTTTATTTTGGCCATAGGACTATTTGTCATCGTGTCTTTTATGAGGTGTGCGATTTTGATTACCTTGATAATTTTATCTTCCATTTTTTTAGGATACTGCATTTCTGAATTTGATAATATTTTTTAAATGCTTGCTTATAAGAGCTATTTAATGGTCAAGGTGATCTAAATCACAATCATCACTTAAGTCAAGGTTATAGTCTAAGGGACTAACTTTAGGTGAGGTCAATTATGATGAAAACACAACATTAAAAGCAGTGGGTCTCTTATTTTGGGTAGTCAATTATTTTTTAAACTCTAACTCCATCTAAACAGTTCTTAGTTTGCTACTTAGCAACTCAGGAGTTAGGTTTGGGTCGTCCGTTTCTTCTATGGCATATCTCTTATTGTCAAACTTAGAGGGTAATGACCTGAGAATCTTTTGAACAATTTCTTTTTTAGTATAGGTTATACCATTTGCATGTAATTTTGTAAAAATATCAGTCAACCTTATATAGAAATCAACAAAAGATTCATTGTCATCCATTATCAATGTATTATACCGCTGGATTAATTTCCAACTTTAACACATTCATCACCTTCGTGGGCGGTGACTAAGGTGTCCCAGGCTCCTTAGAAGTAGAACATATAGATATTAGTTTAAATTCATATTCATAAATGGACATAAAGATAGTGTTCTTACCTTTATTATTATTATTATTATTATTATTATTATTATTATTATTATTATTATTATTATTATTATTATTATTATTATTATTATTATTATTATTATTATTATCATTATTATCATTATTATTATTATTATTATTATTATTATTATTATTATTATTATTATTATTATTATCTATAGACATCTTTTTCTCTCCCTTAGTAAATTCGGTAAGAAGTTTCTTAACCCTTGTGGGATCAGTTTCAGATAAAGACTTAGTTGGATTCTTATACCCTTTTTCAATCATATCCAAGACATCATCACCAAGAGTTCTTGAATGAAAGAAACCATTCCTACTTTCCAGTAAGAAAAGTTGTTTCCATCAAAGAGAGGTGGTCGGGAAAGGTTACCTAACTTCTCAAATCTTTCATCCATATTCAGAACTTTAAGATGTCAAAAACTGTTTCTAGAGTTTTAGGATAAAAAATATTTGATAAACCTGCTCTGATACCACTTTAAAAAACTTGTTTACTAAGTTAATAACAAAATATTTAAAATACCACAACGCCCTTATTCACAGAAACCCGATCAAACACGCAAGTTAGGGTTTTTTGGTATATGAAACTGAAAGTTTTGGATATATGGTGTTTAGGAGAAAAGTCTTTGGGATTTGATCTTTGGGCGAACAAGGGTTTCCTCCCTTCTCTCTTTTCTCTATCTTCTTTGTTTTTTCTCTCAATTTAAATGAATGAACAAAATTTCCCAAATAAAGACCAAATGCCTTCTTTTATACTAGTCGTGGAAGGATCGAGAACACTGAATCAAATCAAGGGTAGAGATTAAGGCTGACCAATTGACTTTTAATCTAACGGTTGAACATGAGCGATGATTAAACGAATGATGATTGGTTAAAAGTGGGATCACATGGATTAAGTTAGAACGCATGCAAAACGTTGATTAAATTGATCCAAAGTCCACGTCCTCTTCTTATAACTAAGTCTTAAGAGAAACAACAATCCAACTGTTGAATGACCAACACGTGTACGACTAAAATGAAACACGAAACGCATGTTTTTGGTTTTAAAAAAATATGAATTGAACCCCTAGAATTCTCTAGCTCTTTTGTTTTGTACCCTGATCAAGTTTTTAGGAAAAATAGTATTTTCATTTAAACCCCAAACATTTAAAATCACAAATTAATTAATTTTGGAAAATCAATTTTAATTTGTAAAAAATATTTTAAGTGATTTAAAAATGTTTGAAAAAATTCTTAAAAAATAATATGACCCTTGTGCACACATAACATCAATAATATGCAGTGTAAATGTCCTAAAGTGGTCATGAGGTAGATATAACTTCCCTTTTAGGTGGATCATGAGGTTCTTGGACTGGTTTCCTTCTTTGATGCTTGGATACATTGAGAGAGAGAAGCTCTTTGAAAATCTAACCTACTTTGTCTCAATGTCCAAACTACCTGGAACTCCTATATGATATAGACTCAAGTAAGTCAATCATATAATGTGTTCTCAAGTAATAATTCCATGGGTTGAATTTTATGGTAAAAGTTGAGTAGAAAGATCGAAAGACGTCTTAGGGTAAATCCTCCTTGTAAGCAAGCCTCTAGATAATGATTGACCCCATAACAATCCTCCAAGTACTGAGGGTTAGTTGGATTGGAGCTATACCGATAGCATAATGACTATTTCTAAGTGCCGACTAATGGGAAGCCGAAAGAGTACTTTAAACATTTTCTTATAAGCGATAATCTTATCATCGTTCCTAAGGTCATAAGACCTCTTATGCTCTACCGACACTCTCATATGTACTGATGGGTCAACCGTATATGTGTCACCAGATAGTAAGATCAGTCTCTTGGACATCATTTTTATAAGACAAGGTAACATTCCTGTCAACCTCGAAAACTTCTGCCTCTTCATCCTTAATAATAGGAGATTTTCTTCGATGATCTCGGCCTAAGTATTCTTCGTCAGTCATGAAAGTTAAGAGTTAGGGCATCTTAGGAGGATGAGGGTTTTTATCTCCAGTTTTATCCTTGGAAATATTGTATATTGGAGGATCAGTATACCCATGTTTATAAGATGAGGTACTATAATGAATTATATTACTTGATTCATCAAATGTTATTGTCTTGGCCATGTCTCGACGAGAAACAGTCACTTTCATGACCTCATCAAAGGAGTCAAAGTTTGCAGTGTCTACAAGAGCGTTGGATAAATTTTCTTAAAAAAATATATTCGGAATGTTTTTTGTTACTTTAATTTTGTAGTTTCATTTTATTTTTTATTTTTTATTTTCGAATTTAATAATTTTTTTTCTTGGGTTAGTTTTGTGCTCATGGTTTTGGGTGTTGTTGGTTTTGTTTCAAAACCATTTATGGTTTTAATATTGTATGTGCAAGTGGGTCTTGTGTGGCTCAATGTCTGAGTTGGTGTTTTTTTATTAGAGCCGTTGATTTGTTTTGTCTTTGGATTAAAAGCTTTGCTCTCTTTCTCTCTCTCTCTCCATAAGAACTTGCTGCCAAACATTTCTTCAGAACCCATTTTTTTGACATTTGCTTTCTCTCTCTCCATTTCTCCATCATAAACCATTTTGTCAACATTTTTCTCACCCAACAACCTTCATTTTTTATGCGATCTTGGAGCTAATTTTTTCGGCGAGTTTTTATTTTTTGGAAGTTCGTTTTTCGATTTGGGTATTTTCGGCGAGGTGGGATCCGACCTGTTTAGTTTGGCTCCGACGTTTTTTTTTCGAAAGTTTGGTTTGTTCTAGCGGTGGGTCTATTTTTCCGGCCAAGTTTTGGGACGGTTTTTTTTCGACGACATTTTTACTTTTCCGGTTGCGGTTCAGGGTCTCATTTTCGGGGTAATCTCTTTCCTGCTTATATATATATATATATATATATAATCTGCTATATATATATTTATATCCTGATATATACATACTCATATACATATACATATATTGTTTGTTTGGAATTTTTTTTGGTAGATATTATTTGTTTTAACTGAAAAAAAATTTACTTTATTGGTTTGGACATTTTTAAGGGTTGTCATTTTAGTCCCAAATAATTGTGTACCATTTTATTAACTGCTTGTGTTGAGGTATTTTTATTTGGACTAAAAATTGTCTTTGAATAAAAAAATTTGGACTAAATAGCTTTGAAGATATTTCCTTTGGATAAAAATATTTGGACAAATCCCTTTTGGACTAAACGCTTTGGAGAGACTTTATTTGGACAAATTTTATTTGGATAAATTTTTCTTTGGACTAAAATTTGTTTGGACTGATTTAGTTGGCCTTTTAGATCTTGGATCTATTTGTTGGGTGTTTGTTGTTGTGATTTTTTTTACACCAAATTTAGCGGTTGTGCCCTTGTCTAGTTGGACTTAACACTTTGTTATCTAGATTTTTTTGTGCCACAAATTTTTTATTTATTAAAATACGATTTGATTTATTTTGGGGATAAAGACAATCGGACTTTTGACTATAACTAGTTACACCCTCTAAGTTGAACTTTTGTGTGTTCACTTTATTTAGTTAGGTTTAATTAGTTTGTAGACTTTAATCATAATAATCTTTATTTGTTTAAATTTTATTTTAGTGAAACCCATCCTATTTTATTGAGTCGAGTGCTACACTCTTTATCTCGTACTCATTTAATTTGGATTAAATCAATTGACTCATACACTTTTTATTGTCTAAGTTGAATACTTTTTGTTATATTCTTTTATACTTAGGTGGTGTCGGTGTGTGTATGAGTTTTTGATCCAAACCTTGTTATAGTTTTGGTTTAAACTAAAATTGGAATTTAACCTTTGTGCTTATTTTTGTGTTACTAAAATCTGCTTTGGACGTATCTCACTTTTAGTAACTATTTTGTGTTGACTTTTATTAAGTAATAATTTGTATGAGGTAAGTGCTACACATATTTATTTTTTTCTCATTTTACTTGGACTTAATAATATAACATAATATCAATTTAAATTGATTCATATTCTATTTGGTGTTAAGTTATTTTTTTTATTTTAGTTGCGCGATACAATTGTTAAAATTTTATTTCCTATTTTATTTGTGGTCATTTATGCCAACTAAATTATTTTAAATTAATCTTTACTTGAATATTAATTATTAAGGAAGACCTGGTTTGTGTCTTGTCACTTAATATTTAATCATTCTTTTAGTACTAATTAATTCAATATCATTTTATTATATTTCTTGAGTGTTTTTGCACAACTTCACGGGGTCTCGGGTTTGAGTATGTGGTTGTGTGTGTGTCTCATGCTTTCACTACCTTGGTTGTTTAGTAAGATTCAGTATTGTGCGGTTGTTTAGTTTGTGCCTGGGTGTACTGGTTTGTATTGGCCTAACTATTTCATTTACACCAAATTGTTGAATTCTTTATCTAAACATTGGTATTAGTGTTGCGTGTGTAGTGAGTGAGTGATAGTCACTATTACTTGGATTTATTGGGTTAATTGATTTTCAGTCAAGTTGGATTATTTTAGACTAGGCTGGTTGTACGGGTGTGTATTTTCTTAGTTTAATTCATTGTAGACTTGGGAACTGTAATCTGTAACTTGTAATTAGTAGTAGTGGACTTGGGTGTGTGAGTTGTCCTGGGACTAGGGACACGGGGTTTACCACCACGGTAGGTTCCTCGAGAACAAATTTTGTGTCACCTTCTACTTTTACTCACCTCATTCTTAAAGGGAATTATTTTTATATCTAGCATCACCACTTTTACTTACTAGTGTGCGTGAGTGTTTTCTAACTTATAACTTATAGTAAATTTTATATCAAAGAGTTTAAAAGAGTTTTTATAATAACCTAATTTGCATTAGCAAGTACCCTTTGGTCATTTCTAGTGACCGTTAGGTCGTTTCAAGTGGTATCAGAGCTTCAGAATTCACTTTATTAAAGTTTTTATTCCACAAAAGATCCTGAACTCATTTTAAAATCTATTTTTTAAATATGGAAAACTTTTATGGTGATGCTGATTTTTCTTCTAGAAATCTCTTTATGAATATTTTAAAGAGGAAAATCTTTATTCACAAGATGACATTAAAAGAGATAATGCCTTTTGCCAAGCAATGGGTGAAATTGTAGTTAAAGATATTTCATCTTGCACCACATCTTTAAAGGCTTGGGACATTTCACTTTCTCCTACAAATTTATCTAGTGTATGCGATGATATTTCTATTTGCGATAGCGATACTATTTGTGATAATTTAGTTGCTTTTACTTCTCGTTGTGTATTTATGTCCGAGAATATTTTAGACAACTTATCTACTAGTTTGGATGATTCTGATTTAGATGTAGATAAGTGTGGGTTAGATATTTTTTAATTAACTCATACCTCTCATGCTCAATGTCACTCTACATTCACAGCTTCCATATATAATGTTGATATGAATCTAAAATTGTAGATGATTCTACCATTCTAGAAGGGTGCGCGAGTACGAATTTAGAAGTTTGTGTAGATAATATTTCCATCGATAATACTTTTGAGGACTGCAGTGATTTAGTTCAAATTAATTCTAGGTTGATGGCTAAAAATGACGTTTTAAATAATCAAATCAAGTTAATGTCCAAAGAAACTGAATTTCATATCGATGAACTTGAAAATGATGTTTCTTTTTTAGAGAAAAGAATTATTATGTTAACAGAACTTAATCATTCTCTTGAAACTAAAAATAAGGAATTTTTGTTTAAATTTGATGAATCTCAAATGAACATAAGGTTGTTTTTGATAAGTATGATGAATGCCAAAGAGAACTTAAGATTGCATCTAAAAAGGTTGATGTTTTTTGTAATTCTCGTTTAATTGTCGAATCCCATAATAAGTATGCTGATAAATTTGTTCCTTTAAAAGGGATTGGTTTTAAAGGCAAAACATTTGATGAAACTAATTTTGTTAGTTGTAGCGAACCATGTCCTGATTTGACTGAAATTAAACTAAGCTAATGTTCTAAAAAACCTGTCTAGGCTCCGCCTAGGCACGCCTAGGCTTAAGGCTTGGGAGAAACTCCTCGCCTTACGCTTTTCACGCCTTATTCTTAGTAAAACCCTTAAGGCGCACTTTTTTCTAAAAACAACAATGCTTTAGTGAAACGATGTCGCCTTTTAAAGAATCTCTTTACAGACCGGACCATTATCTTATCCAAAATAATCAAATAGTATTTTAATTTGGATATATTCAGACATATTTTTATGATATGTGCAATTTTTGTATTTTAATAGCCTTGTTCTGGTTAAAAAATATTAAAATATATTAAGAAGGCCTAAACGCCTTTTCACGCCTTTTTACGCCTAGACCCGCCAAGGCTTCTAAGGCTTAAGGCTTGGCCTCCACGCCTCAATCACGTCCCGCATTTTTTAGAACCTTGAACTAAGCTATAAACATGTTGAATTTAAGGACTGTGGTACCGCATTTGTTAAACCGGTATTTTTATGTAGTTTTTGCCATAAATCTGGATATTTAGAAAAAAATTGTTTTAAGAAGTTAGGGTAAAATAATTATGATTTTGTCAAATGTAGGCAACCTAAAACTCTTGGGAATGTTCAAAATGTTAAAACTGCTTTTCAGTGTACTTTTTGCTCTAAGAATGGTCACTTAGAAAAATTATGCTTTAAGAAATCAGGGCAGAATAAACCCAATTTAGGCAAATTTAGGCAAACTCAAAATGTTGGGAATTTTCTAGCTGCTAGGCATGTCCTAAAATGTAATTTTTGTTCTAAAACTGGACATATAGAGAAATTCTGTTTTAAGAAATTAGAGCCGAATCAAGCTGTTTTTGGCAAAAATAGGCATTTTGATAGAAATAAACATGCTGAAAAGCTTATTTTTATGTGTAATTTTTGTTTTAAAATGGGTCATTTAGAGCAGTTTTGTCGTAAAAAGTTGAATTTTGATCCTGAAAAACTACCACTAAGTGTTGTAATGCTAAATGTGTTAAGAAAAAGACTTTTAGTTGTAACTTTTGTTCCAAATCTGACAATTTAGAACAATTTTGTTTTGAGCGTTTGAATTTAACTAGAAAATATGAATATGTTAAACAAGTTAGCTGTCATGATAATGCTAAATCCCTTGATAGGCATATGTTTAAATGAAGTTTTTGTCTTAAAACGGGTAATTTGGAAAAATGCTGTTATAAGCATTTAAGTAGATAACAAAATGGTTTTAAGAATATGCCCAGGATCCATTTAAAGTCTAAATTTAAATATGTTGAGAAATGTTCCCAATCTCATGTTAATTTTTCCACGTTTAAGACCGTTACTTTTAAAGTAAAAACTAAGTGGATTAAGAAAGATGACTTAGGGTGCACCAATATTTCAAACTAGTTTGGGTTAGTTGGTTTTAGTTTGTTTTGTTAGTATAATTTATTGGTATATTATGTTGTACTAACTTTATTAGTAGGATTCTTCCCTACCCTTTGTCCCTTTAAGATAAACATGGGGAGAATTTGAGACTCTTTTAGTATTGTATTTTACAATTTCTTTTAGTCGTTTAAAATTTCTTGTTGTTAGTTGAATTATGTACACTCTATTTTTAGGAATCAATTGTGTTTAGTTGAGTTATGTACTCTTATATTTCTTTTAGGAATCCTTATTGTTAGTTGAGTTATGTACTCTTCTATTTTCTTTAGGATTTATGTGTATAGTTGAATTATGTAATTTGTGTCGTTTCTTATTTTTGAGTCTCGATTTTGTTTGTTTCAAAATTGGCCAAAGGGGGAGATTGAAAATCTCATTTCATTGTGTTGGTTGAATTTTGAGACAGATATTTTTTATATGCTACCGCATTTTCTATTTATTAAAATCTATTTTTTATACCTTAAATCATATTTCCATATATTGATTTAATATATAAATTAATTTTTTGATAAAAATAATTTTTGTGGAGTGTATAATTTATTTTTGTCAAAATACAATTTCTTTTGTATTTTTTGTCAAGCATTTTTATATTCTCATATCCGAGTCTAATATTTTTTTTGGTATCATTTTTTATCATATTTGACTCGTTGGATAAATTTTCTTAAAAAAATATATTCGGAATGTTTTTTGTTACATTAATTTTGTAGTTTCATTTTGTTTTTTTTTAAAATTTTTGGATTTTATAATATATATTTTTTTAGGTTTGTTTTGTGCTCATAGTTTTTGGTGTTGTTGATTTTGCTTCAAAAACATTTATGGTTTCAAGATTGTGTGTGGAAGTGGATCTTTGTGTGGTTTAATGTCAGAGTTGGTGTTTTTTTTATTAGAGCTATTGGTTTCTTTTATCTTTGGATTAAAAGCTTTGCTCTCTTTCTCTCTCTCTTTATAAGAACTTGTTGTCAAACATTTCTTTAGAACCCATTTTTTTACATTTGCTTTCCCTCTCTCCATTTCTCCATCATAACCCATTTTTCCACCGTTTTTCTCACCCAGCCTCTTTCATTTTTGTGCGATCTTGGAGCTAATTTTTCGGTGATTTTTTTTTGGAAGTG
Source organism: Sambucus nigra (assembly GCA_949130495.1). Taxonomy (NCBI): domain Eukaryota; kingdom Viridiplantae; phylum Streptophyta; class Magnoliopsida; order Dipsacales; family Adoxaceae; genus Sambucus; species Sambucus nigra. The sequence continues at coordinate 239,436,235 of OX422211.1, forward strand.
GGTTTTTCGGTTGGGTTTTTTTCGTTTTGAGCATTTCCGGTGTGGTTGGATCCGGCCTGTTTAGTTTGGCTAAGGCGAGGTTCGATCCGACGCTTTTTTTTTTGGAATTTTGGTTTGTTCTAGCGGTGGGTCTATTTTTTCGGCCAAGTTTTGGGACGTTTTTTTACTTTTTCGGTTGCGGTTCAGGGTCTCGTTTTTAGGGTAGTATCTTTCCCGCTTATATATATATATATATATATATATATATATATATATATATATATATTGTTTGTTTGAAGTTTTTTTTTTGTAGATCAAGTTTGTTTTAAGTGAAAAAAAAACTTACTTGGTTGGTTTGGACATTTTTAAGGGTTGTCATTTTTGTCCTAAATAATTGTGAACCATTTTATTAACTCCTTGTGTTGAGATATTTTCATTTGGACTAAAAATTGTATTTGAATCGAAAAATTTGGACTAAATAGCTTTGGAGATATTTCCTTTGGATAAAAATATTTGGACAAATACTTTTTGGACTAAAAGCTTTGGAGAGACTTTATTTGGAAAAATTTAATTTGGATAAATTTTTCTTTGGACTAAAATTTGTTTGGACGGATTTAGTAGGCCTTCTAGATCTTGGATCTATTTGTTGGGTGTTTGTTGTTGTGATTTTTTTTACACCAAATTTAGCATGTGTGCTCTTGTCTAGTTGGACTAAACACTTTGTTATCTAGATTTTTTGTGCCACACAATTTTTATTTATTAAAATCTGATTTGATTTGTTTTGGGGATAAAGACAATCTGACTTTTAACTATAACTAGTTACACCATCTAAGTTGCACTTTTGCGTGTTCACTTTATTTAGTTGGGTTTAATTAGTGTGTAGACTTTAATCATAATAATCTTTATTTATTTAAATTTTCTTTTAGTGAATCCCATCCTATTTTATTGAGTCGAGTGCTACACTCTTTATCTCGTACTCATTTGATTTGGATTAAATCAATTGACTCATACACTTTTTATTGTGTAAGTTGAATACTTTTTGTTATATTCTTTTATACTTAGGTGGTGTCGGTGTGTGTATGAGTTTTTTATCCAAACCTTGTTATAGTTTTAGTTTAAACTAAAATTGAAATTTAATCTTTGTGCTTATTTTTGTGTTACTAAAATCTGCTTTGGACGTATCTCACTTTTAGTAACTATTTTGTGTTGACTTTTATTAAGTAATAATTTGTATGAGGTAAGTGCTACACATATTTATTTTTTTCTCATTTTACTTGGACTTAATAATATAACATAATACCAATTTAAGTTAATTCATATTCTATTTGGTGTTAAGTTATTATTTTTATTTTAGTTGCGCGATACAATTGTTGAAATTTTATTTCCTATTTTATTTGTGGTCATTTGTGCCAACTAAATTATTTTAGGATTAATCTTTACTTGAATATTAATTATTAAGGAAGACCTGGTTTGTGTCTTGTCACTTAATATTTAATCATTCTTTTAGTACTAATTAATTCAATATCGTTTTATTATATTTCTTGAGTGTTTTTGCACAACTTCACGGGGTCTCGGGTTTGAGTATGTGGTTGTGTGTGTGTCTCGTGCTTTCACTAACTTGGTTGTTTAGTAAGATTCAGTATTGTGCGGTTGTTTAGTTTGTGCCTGGGTGTACTGGTTTTGTATTGGCCTAACTATTTCATTTACATTGGGTAACTGAATTCTTTATCTAAACATTGGTGCTAGTGTTGCGTGTGTAGTGAGTGAGTGATAGTCATTATTACCTGTATTTATTGGGTTGACTAATTTTCAGTCAAGTTGGGTTGTTTTAGACTAGGCTGGTTGTACGGGTGTGTATTTGCTTAGTTGAATTCATTGTGGACTTGGGAACTGTAATCTGTAACTTGTAATTGGTAATAGTCGACTTGGGTGTGTGAGTTGTCCTGGGACTAGGGACACGGGGTTTACCACCACGGTGGGTTCCTCGAGAATAATTTTTGTGTCACCATACACTTTTTCTCATCTCATTCTTAAAGGGAATTATTTTTATATCAAGTATCACCACTTTTACTCACTACTGTGCGTGAGTGTTTTTTAACTTATAACTTATATTAGATTTTATATCAAAGAGTTTAAAAGAGTTTTTATAATAACCTAATTCGCATTAGCAAGTACCCTTTGGTCCTTTCTAGTGACCGTTAGGGCATTTCAGAATGATGGGACACGCTGTGGCCATCCCCGATCCCCGCCGCGGAGGGAGGAAGGGATCCTTCAGGTCCCGCGCGTCCCCTCTTGGGAGAGCACTTCGGCCGGCGTCGATTTTGTGATGTGTGAGAATGTTGAGATATTTAGAGTCGCTAGTCTATTTTACTGAAAACAGACAAAAGAAAAGGGGGAGCCACCCCGAAGGATGGCATCCAAAGACATACTGGTGCGTGCGAAACCAAATGATTCGATAAGGGTTCAGAGGCTTAGTTACGAAATGGGAAGGTGTTAGGAACCCATTTCGCCCTTTCGGTTTCTCATGGATATTTTCTATTTTCCTTTATATTCCCACCGTGATATGTGTGCATGTGTATATATAGAAAGGAGGTAGGAATCCTCGACTTGTTTCATGGGAAAGACAAAGTGAGTCATCCGTAGGAATGTGAGATTAGTGTAGAAAATAAGATTTACGTGATTACCCCTACGTTGATCGTTATAAGGGAACGACAACGCATATTGAGTAATACGTTACTAAAAAAAAGTATATAGAATATAATGGAAAATGAGATAAAGAGAAGATAAAAAATAAGAGGAAAAGTGAGAAAAGGACTCGAGTCTCGGGTTTTATCCCGAGATGCCTACGTAGCCTATAAAGGCATCAAAGTCCACGTAGTTCGCATGAAAAACGAGGGGTGGGGTTTAACCCATAAATTCAAATGGAGAAATCTCTTATTTGTAAGTATGTGTGTGTGTGTAGAAAAAAGTGTTTTAGTTGTGAGAAAAGTTTGAAAAAAGTGTGAGAATCCCTACTTGGAATTTATGAGCAAACCCTTTTTTTCTTATTTTTTGGATTTTTATTTATATGAAAATAGGAGATGTGCAATAATACTAGATAAAAATTATATTTATGATGTGTGAGATGAGATAATAAAAGTCCTAAGTAAGAAAACAAGTTATTGCAAATTTAAGAGAATTTAGGAGAGAGTTTGAGAAACTTGGACCTTCTTGGAGACCTTGAGCTTGATCTTAAATGTTAAAAAGTAGCCCTTGCACTTGGATGATGATGGAGAGTGGTTAATTCATCAAGTTTGATGAAAGGGATGGTGGAAAGTGGAAGTGAAAAAGGGATTTGGAAGTTGAAATCACGCTGCCTTTGAGAGAGGTTTCTAGGGGTTTGCTGAGAGTGATTTGCTTCTGATCTGAGCTCCCTTTGAAAATGAGGCCAAGGCCTCCTTTTATAGCCCCAGGGGACTGCCGATCGGGTTAGATCCCGTCCAGCCTGCCGGCAGGAAGGTGATGATAGGCCGGTTCTGGGACCTGCCGTTTGGAAGTGTGTTTCAGGTTTTTTCAGAAAATTGGACGCCGAGGGCAAACCGTTAGTCAGAATTGTGCATGGCACATACCGTTGGAAAGGTATTTTAGAGACCTTTGAAAGTCCTTTGGATCGCTCCCGAGTTTGGGAGTTGACTTTGGGTCAAATGTGGCTCGGAAGCGTTTGTCGGTCCGCTGGACAGGGAATCGTTCGGACGCAAATGGATCGTTCGTCTGCATGGTAAGTCCGAATCGCGCATGGGACGGGCCGTTAGAAATTTTAGGAGATGTACTTCTACATTCCAAAGAGTTTGACCCGGTTCGGGGAGTTGACTTTGGTCAATCGGGCCTAGGAAGCGCTCGGTGGCTTCTCGGAGTCAAATGGATCGTTCGTCCGCATGGAAAGTCAGAATTGTGCATGGGATGGACCGTTGGAAAGGGGTTTCAGTGCCCTTCGAAGATTAATTCAGCCTCGGTTGATCTGAAGAGTTAACTTAGGACAAAGAGAGCCCGGGAGCACCCGGTGGCCTCTAGGTCAGGTTTAGGACGCAAATGGCGCGTTCGTCCTCATGGTAACTCTGAATCGTTCACGGGGTGGACCGTTGGAAAGGGTATTCAGTGACCTTCGAAGATTCATTAAGTATCGATCGAGACGAAGAGTTTGAATTTTGGGTCAAACTGAGTCGGGGAGTGCCCGATGGCTTTCAGGTAAGTACTCGGGACGTGAACAGGGTTTACAATGATGAGTGGAGGTACTAGGGACCTAAGGAGAGTTGGGGGGGTAACAGAATGAGGTGTCTATAGAGCCCCTCGACGAGTGAATTTGGAAAAAATGATAGCCGTCGATTAGACACTGCCTGATGCTTCTAAGAGAGTGTGATCGATTCAGAGGGTCGAGGTCGATTCTGAGGACCTAAGGAAGTGAGGATGACCAATTCAGAGGGTCGAGGTCAGTTCTCAGGACCTAAGGAAGAGAGGATGACCAATTCAGAGGGTCTAGGTCGGTTTTGAGGACCTAAGGAAGAGAGGATGACCAATTCAGAGGCTCGAGGTCGGTTCTGAGAACCTAAGAGAGGATGATCAATTCAGAGGGCCTAAGGAGTGTGTTGGGGATGATCAATTATGCGGATTAAAGCCAAATTTGCGGGCTTAGGGAAAAGATTTGATAACCGAGGTCAATTCTAACCTAATGATTGGTGACGATCGAGGACCAATGTCAATTCTGACCTAACTCAAGTAACGATCCAAGACCGGGGTCAATTCTGACCTAAGAGTGGTGACAACCGAGGACCAAGGTCAATTCTGACCTAACTCAGGTGACGATCCAAGGCCAGGGCCAATTCTGACCCAAGAGTGGTGACGACCGAGGACCGAGGTCAATTCTGACCTAACTCAGGGGACGATCCAAGACTGGGGCCAATTCTGACCCAAGAGTGGTGACGACCTAGGACCGAGGTCAATTCTGACCTAACTCAGGTGACGATCCAAGATCGGGGTCAATTCTGACTCAAAAGTGGTGACGACCGAGGGCCGAGGCCAATTCTGACCTAACTCAGGTGACGATCTAAGACCGGGGTCAATTCTGACCCAAGAGTGGTGACGACCGAGGACCGAGGTCAATTCTGACCTAACTCAGGCGATGATCCAAGACCGGGGTCAATTCTGACCCAAGAGTGGTGATGACCGAGGACCGAGGTCAATTTTGATCTAACTCAGGTGATGATCTAAGAACGGGGCCAATTCTGACCCAAGAGTGGTGACGATCGAGGACCGAGGTCAATTCTGACCTAACTCAGGTGATGATCCAAGACCGGGATCAATTTTGACCCAAGAGTGGTGACGACCGAGGACCGAGGTCAATTCTGACCTAACTCAGGTGACGATCCAAGACCGGGGTCAATTCTGACCCAAGAGTGGTGATGATCGAGGACCGAGGTCAATTCTGACCTAACTCAGGTGATGATCCAAGACTAGGGCCAATTTTGACCCAAGAGTGGTGACGACCAAGGAACGAGGTCAATTCTGACATAACTTAGGTGACGATCCAAGACCGAGGTCAATTCTGACCCAAGAGTGGTGACGACCGAGGATTGAGGTCAATTCTGACCTAACTCAGGTGACGATCCAAGTTCGGAGCCAATTCTGACCCAAGAGTGGTGACGACCGAGGGCCGAGGCCAATTTTGACCTAACTCAGGTGACGATCCAAGAATGAGGTCAATTTTGACCCAAGAGTGGTGACGACCGAGGACCGAGGTCAATTCTGACCTAAATCAGGTGACGATCCAAGACCGGGGTCAATTTTGACCCAAGAGTGATGACGACCGAGGGCCGAGGTCAATTCTGACCTAACTCAGGTGACGATCCAAGACCGGGGTCAATTCTGACCCTTTGAAAAGAAAAGAGTTCCACTTGGGGTAAGGATTGGATTTGAGCTTCCGCTGGGGAATAAGAATTGGATTTGAGGTTCCGCTGGGGATAAGAATTGGATTTGAGGTTCCGTTAGGGAGTAAGAATTGGATTTGAGCTTTCGTTGGGGAACGATGAATGAGTTGGGGAAGATTTGGATTGTCCTTTGGGAGAGATCGCCTGGGGCGAGTGATTCTTCTGATTTTTGCTGGGAAAAATACCATGTGATATTATATCGCACTGGGTAGCCGATGGCTGGGGAGGCCTTGTGCCTTTGATTTGAGTGGAGGAGCTGATTGCTGGGAAGATAACCGGTTTGAGGTTGTAAACTCTGCGGAGGAGGTGATTAGCTGGTTCAGGCGCAATGCTCGAGAGATCGTTTGCTTGGATTTTGAGGGTTCAGCTAAGGAAAAAGAGGTTTCACCTGAAGAAATGTGAAAATTTTCTTGATGAAAATGTTCAAAATCGATCCTGGGATTTTTAGGAATTTTCCGGGAATTTTTCGAGGCTTTCTGGCATTTTTTGGGGAATTTTTGTACGAAATTTTAAGGGAAGTGCCGACCGGCATAAACTGAGGGGTGCCATTCGGCAGTGGCACAGACTTTTGGGTTGCCTCGGAAAGGTGAAGAGACAGTGCCGATCGGTGTGGCAGGGGTCAATGTCGATCATCATGGCGTTTGGCCTCCTATATAAAGGGGGAGAATCCCCTTCATTTTTCACAGCGTCTTGCCTTCTCTCTTTCTGTGATTTCTCTCTGCGAATTGTTCTAACGTTCTGTTCTTCAAGAAATGGCCTCCTTTGTGAGCATCGCTATCCACCGGGAGTGGTTGACCGTTGATGGCTGGGCGCCACTGTGGCCATCCCCAATCCCCGCCGCAGAGGGAGGAAGGGATCCTTTGGGTCCCGCGCATCCCCTCTCGGGAGAGCGCTTCGGCTGGTGTCAATTTTGTGAGGTGTGAGAATGTAGAGAGATTTAGAGTCGTCAATCTATTTTACTCAAAACAGACAAAAGAAAAGGGGGAGCCACCCCGAAGGATGGCATCCAAAGACATACTGGTGCGTGCGGAACCAAATGATTCGAGAAGGGTTCGGAGGCTTAGTTACGAAATGGGAAGGTGTTAGGCACCCATTCCACCCTTTCGGTTTCTCATGGATATTTGCTATTTTCCTTTATCTTCCCACCGTGATATGTGTGCATGTGTATATATAGAAAGGAGGTAGGAATCCTCGACTTGTTTCATGGGAAAGACAAAGCGAGTCATCCGTAGGAATGTGATATTAGTGTAGAAAATAAGATTTACGTGATTACCCCTACGTTGATCGTTATAAGGGAATGATAACGCATATGGAGTAATACGTTACTAAAACAAGTATATAGAATATAATTGAAAATGAGATAAAGAGAAGATAGAAAATAAGAGGAAAAGTGAGAGAAGGACTCGAGTCTCGGGTTTTATCCTGAGATGCCTACGTAGCCTATAAAGGCATCAAAGTCCACGTAGTTCGCATGCAAAATGAGAGGTGGGGTTTAACCCATAAATCCAAATGGATAAATCTCTTATTTGTAAGTATGTGTGTGTGTGTAGAAAAAAGTGTTTTAGTTGTGAGAAAAGTGTGAAAAAAAGTGTGAGAATCCCTACTTGGAATTTATGAGCAAACCCTATTTTTTTTATTTTTTTGTTTTTTATTTATATAAAAATAGGAGATTTGCAATAATACTAGATAAAAAGTATATTTATGATGTGTGAGATGAGATAATAAAAGTGCTAAGTAAGAAAACAAGTTATTGCAAATTTAAGAGAATTTAGGAGAGAGTTTGAGAAAGTTGGACCTTCTTGGAGACCTTGAGCTTGATCTTGAATGTTGAAAAGCAGCCCTTGCACTTGGATGATGATGGAGAGTGGTTAATTCATCAAGTTTGATGAAAGGGATGATGACAAGTGGAAGTGAAAAAGGGATTTGGAAGTTGAAATCACGCTGCCTTCAAGAGAGGTTTCTGGGGGTTTGCTGAGAGTGATTTGCTTCTGATCTGAGCTCCCTTTGCAAATGAGGCCAAGGCCTCCTTTTATAGCCCCAGTGGACTGCCGATCATCTTAGATCCCTTCCTGCATGCCGGCAGGAAGGTGCCGATAGGCAGGTTCTGGGACCTGCCGTTTGGCAGTGTGTTTTAGTTTTTTTTGAAAAATTAGCCGCCGAGGGAAAACCATTGGTCAGAATTGCGCACGGGGTATACCGTTGGAAAGGTATTTCAGAGACCTTTAAAAGTCCTTTGGACCACTCCCGAGTTCAAGAGTTGACTTTGGGTCAAATGTGGCTCGGAAGCCTTTGTCGGTCCGCTGGACGGGGAATCGTTTGGACGCAAATGGATTGTTCGCCCGCATGTAAGTCTGAATCGCACACGAGACGGACCATTAGAAAGGTTAGGATATGTACTTTGAAATTCCAAAGAGTTTGACCCGATTTGGGGAGTTAACTTTGGTCAACCGGGCTCGGGAAGCGCTCGGTGGCTTCCCGAAGTCAAACGGATCGTTCGTCCGCATGGAAAGTCAGAATTGTACACGGGATGGACCATTGGAAAGGGTTTTTAGTGACCTTCGAAGATTCATTCAGCCTCGGTCGAGCTAAAGAGTTGACTTAGGACAAACAGAGCCCGGGAGCGCCCTGTGGCCTCTGGGTCAGGTTTCGGACGCAAATGACGCGTTCGTCCTCTTGGTAAGTCAGAATTGCGCACGAGGTGGACCGTTAGAAAGGGTATTCAGTGCCCTTCGAAGATTCATTGAGTCTCGGTCGAGACGAAAAGTTTGACTTTTGTGTCAAACTGAGCCGGGGAGTCCCCGATGGCTTTTAGGTCAGTACTCGGGACGTGACCAGGGTTTATAGTGATGAGTGGAGGTACTAGGGACCTAAGTAGAGTTTGGGGGTAACAGAATGAGGTGTCTACACACGCTGTAGAAGACGATTAGAGAAGGATAAATGGGAAAAATGCTAGAGAGAAAGAAGCTTTATTTCGGCTCAAGTTTTGAAGTTTAGATAAACGGAAGAAGTGAGAGAAGATGCCAATCCAAACCAAACTTCAATATCAAATTTGGTAATGATTTGACACAATTTACAAAGTATGGAATGATGTTAAGTCTGCATGCGTGGTGAAAATTTTCCTTGGAAATCGCACTAAATCTGTTCAAATCACACTGCCTCTGACAGAACTAAGAGATGATTGACATCTGATTGATATCTCATATTATGATATGGACTTAGATAAAATGAGGGCAACTTAATCATTGTACGTGATGAACCGACCATTTTATCCCCCCAGGTACGACTAACAACCAATAGATAACTAGACCACCAAAGTCGTGATCTGCAAGATGTGCATCAAGAAAGGATAAGACGCCAGGAATAATCATCTTGAAGTTAATTGGGACTAAGTTTAAACCTCATCCTCCTACTGATGCCGAAGGCTAAGGTCTTGGGGTAATTAATATACATAAGTATAGTTTCATCTAGATGGCACCCACGTAGCTAACTAAACCATAATATCGTTCTATAGGCGATACCAGTCTACTCATCCATACGTGATATGTACAAGCATGGTCTCATCTAGATAACACCTTGGAATGAACTATAATATTCTCTCAGAGATTAGACAAACTTCACTTACATCAATATGGGTGTCAACCTTAGATGACACTCATGTTAGAGAATAATAATCTCACGCCTAAGATGGGCGTGTCAGTCATAAATGACCACCTTGACTCGTCTTGGCCTCTAGTATGGAATCGAACACCGCATGGTCTCGACTGGGCAAATACATCTAGCATGGAACTAGACACCATATGTCCTTGGTTGGGTCGATACTTCCATTGTAGATGAAAATAATACCTTTTGCACATATGCTCATCCTGGCATGTAAAGCATGACAGGGCCAATGAAGTTATGTATACACAAAATCTTTGTTTGAGATCAACACTTGAGGAAATAGTATTCATGATGATCTTACTTTATATACAAAGAATTGGTAATTTCTCATAGGCCACAACCTCAACTGGGTGTGGGACACATGATGGGGGTAGCACTGCTCACCCTTCAGCCTATAAAAACACCCAAATTTTACTCTACAAAACTGAGTCTAGAGAGAGAAAGATTTAGTGTGTATCTTCCATGGCCATTAGAGATCTATTATAGTGAAATACCCTCATATTTAGTGTGTTTCTTCACGTCCGTCTCTCTCATATCTTCTATTAGATAGCTTGTCAATTACTATCCTATTAAATATGTGCAATATCTACATCCAGGGTGAATCCATTGTGTGATTCTCATCATCATCAGTGGCATAAGTCCTTGAGGATTAGTGGTTAAACTACTTCAAAGCTCATCTGAAGCCTTTATGTATTACCATAGAGCTTTAGAATCCCTCTTCTTTCTGGTTAGGATTTTATCACTTCTTATACTCTTGTGTTTGTTTATTATTGAATTTTCTTAGTTCTTTTTTTTTTTCCATAGAAGTTCCACTTCCTGCTGCTTATGCTTCTTCCCGCAAAAAGAAGATGACTCTTGAGGAACTAAAGGCTTTGAGGAAGGAGGCAGTGAGAGAGGAAGCAACAGAAGAAGAAAAATCTCCTCTTGTTCGACCAATTATGTCAAATATTATTATGACACCCTACTTAGTACTTCTTCAGGTACTCCTGGACCCATTGAATGCCCCATATCTGCCATTTTTAACATTTCCAAAAGGAAGCGGGTTAAAACACTGTCCAAGAAGCCTGTGTACAAAGTCCAGTTGGCAGGTGTAGTAATATTTTTTCTTTTCGAAGAAAATATTTATCCTTTGTTATCATTACACTAAAAAATCTTAATTCTGAACGAACTTTCTGTTATTGTAGACTTAGTTGATACCTCAACTAAAGTGGAGGAATCCATAGTAGGCAAAGTTCCTATAGCACCTCCTCCAACATCCCTAATAAATTAGTCAAATGGTCCTCCCATCTAGACCTCTACTCCAATTTCAAATCCAATTTCTGTAGTGGAATCAACTCCAATAACTATTGATCGTTGGCCACCCCCATTTTAAAACATGAAGCTACTAGAAATCTAGTTCTCATGTAAAAAGAGCCTAATAAAGATACCACTCATTCTGATAATACTCCAAAGTCACCTTTAATTCTTCCCATTCCTAAAGATATTTTAAGGACAAACACTTCACCTTTTAGGGAGGCTTCCCTTAGTTAGAGATTAATCCCCTAGTTTAGGAACTTCCTAACTTGATAACACCAATTGAAGTCACAACTTTTCAAGTGGAACTTTAAAAAATTATGTCACAAACTCCTCTTCGAACCACAAAGATCTCAACTAGCAATGTGGAGCAATATCTATATCACCTTATTCAAGATCCACTAACTCATTCCCATTTGAAAGTGGAGGCCTCTTAAGCTTTTTAACTACATCAAAACTTTTCAGGGTGCCATTTGAGGCTCTAACTAATTTTTCCTTTCTCAGTGGGATGATAATAACTTGCTCCTACATTTGTAACCTTGAAGGAATTTGTAACCTTGAAGGCATATGAAAGTCTGCATTTTGTTCTTGTTGTTTTACTTCCCAAATGGTTGGATAATATGGATTTTGAAATTTGGCATTTGTTTTTCTCATGCGAATGTGACCATTGATGTCTCTTAAATGATATGATCCACCTTTGAATGACCTATAAACTTGAAATGGATCTTCCCACTTTGGTTACCACTTCACGTAGGATGGATTTTTTTATCATAAAGGTAAAATGCGTTGCCAAACCAAGTCTCTCTCATTAAAGTTCCTCTTTTTACTTTTTTCTTATAGCTGTAAACTATTTTCTTATTTTGGACCAATATATTTTTCAAGGCTTTAACCCTATCTTCATCTACATTTTCTAATTCCATGAACATAGCTTGATAATAGCCTTCCACTATCAATTCATTTTTAGCTACCACCCTCAATGAGTTTAGAGTTATTTTTACTGGAAAGACAACATCATGCCCATAGGTTAAGGCATAAGGAGTTACCCTATACTTGACATTTTAAAGGTCTTATAAGCCCATAATACCTATGGAAACAAACTATGACAATCCCTTGCATTTTTTCAATTAATTTTCTCAGTTTATTCTTGATTACTTTATTTATATCTTCTGCATGCCCATTTGATTATGCATAGTGTGGTGCTTCTTTTATCAAAGTATTGACTAACTTTGAGGTGGTTTCTAACGCCATTTCTGAACTAAAAATACTTGTATTGTCTTAGGTTATGGTTTATAGGATCCCAAACCTATACACAATATCTTGTTAGAAATCAGCCAACTCATTATGTGTAACTGTTTTTAAATATTTTGGATCCATCCTCTTAGTATTATAATCAATTGGAACAAGACAAAGTTGTATGGCTTAGAATATTTAGGGTAGATTTTACGAATGACATCAATTTTCCATCCTCTGAATGGCCAAGGGTTCACTATATATTGTAGGTCAATAGTAGGCATATGTTTTAAAGGATCATGTTATTGGCATTATCGACATGCTTTTTGCAAAATCAATGCAATCTTTTAACATAGAAGGATAATAGAACCCATTCCTCCCCAACAACTATCTCATCTTGGGACCAACTAGATGAACCCCACAGATGCCTTAATGACGAGTACAATAAACGTTAAACCTTAATCTTTGTTCAGGCATTCTAGGATCAATCCATCAGCACCTTTCTTGAATAATTTCCTAGCATACATAATATATCTGGTAGCTCTTAATATGATAACCCTATTACTCTTGATGTTTGTGTCAGTTAGATATTTAATTAATGGTTTCTTTTAGACTTCTTAAATATCAATATTTTCGGACTCTTAATATGGGAACAATTTCCTCAATGGCATTGAAGTTTAATTTTCCTTCGAAATTATCATTAATTTTAAAACCTGAAGCTTTTTGAGCCATCACTACACTATTTGAGTCATCTTGTTGATTAGTTACCTTAATTACTATATTTATGCTCATTAACTAAAATACCTCTATTTTATATGTTTATGTGCTTTGCGAGGTATAATTGAGCTTTTGTAGGTGTTATTGGTGCTTAGAGTGACGTTTGATTGCATTCTGGGAATGTTCTGTCATTAAGCTCACATTCAGGGGAATTTAATCGTTTAAGAATTTGGTTTTTAGAACCAAAGTCTTTACGTAAGTGTATACCTCCTAGTTATCTTCGTGTAGCCTCCGACTCTCATCATTCTTATCTATAATAAATAAGTTACGTCATTTTTTTGGGAAGAATCATGTTTGAGAAGAATCAAAATTGGCTCAGAAAATAGGGCATAAATCGATCGATCCAATTCATTGATCGATCGATGAAATAGAATTTTCCTCGATCGATCGATGATTTAATTGGTAGATGAATCATATTAGATTTTTGGCACTTTAAGCTATTTTGATTTCTTCTGTTTTGGATTTAATCCACTTACTATAAATAGTAAGTGGATATCATTAATTGACGATGCAGCTTTCATTTTAGTTTTAGGTTTAGATATGTAACTGGGAACTTTCCTTCTTTCTTTCTCCTAGGGTTTGGGTGTATGTTTACTATTCATTGCCTCTTTCATTGTTTTATAGTTTTTAAGTTGATTTCTTTCTTTTTAACCAAGATATGTTCTAATATAACTTCTTTTTGTTGGTTGATTTATTAATTTCTTTCATTAATTAGTTATATTAATTGTTTTAATCACAAGTTGTAAGTAGTTTAAATTTTGGGATCATATTTCTACCCTTGATGGGTATTGATCTTTAAAATCTAGGTTTTGGGTTAAAACGCGTTTAATTAAAACCTTGTTTATTAAAGTCGGAATATTAAGCATTTAACTACCTTTGTCATGCTACGGTAGTGTTTATAATGATATTGCGACTTTAATTTACTCGTGGCCATATTCAAGTGAAAGTTTAATCTTTCAATATTGAATCAGATTTCTTCATGTTTGATGTTTATAATCAATTGAATATGCTTTGTTAAGTACGTTTCTATTCATACATATTGATTAGCCCATGGGTGGGAAATGATGCTAATCTCGTTTGTATTTGTTGTTTAGTTTCAATTTGCATATGTAACTTCTCTTTTTCCTATTTGTTCAACCATCACCATCTTTCACAATTTCCCCTTTTCTAAGTGTTAAGTCAATTTCCTCCTAGACTTCGTTCCGTGTGGATTTGACCCCTACTTACCACTACACTCCCATATATAATGTGCCAAGTTGTGGTATATGTTTTGTATAGTGCATAAACATCCAAGGACATATTTTACATACTAAGTTTACGCCTCATCACTTGTTACATCAAGGACCATGACAATTTTGGGCATGATAACTCCTTGTGTCACAGTGAAGGACTGTGACAACATATCTTCATCATGGTATTTTCCACACTGAGAATATGAGGCACTAAGTGGGGTGACCGAGATTTGTCAAAGTTAGGGACCATGACAACACTAGACTTGTCATGGTCCTTGACTGTGAGAAGATTTGAGTTGTCACAGTCTTATCACTGTCAAGGACCGTGACAATACCAAAATTGTCATGCTTTCGTCACGATCCTTAACTATGATAAGACCTAATGGTTTTCACGATTTTGTCTTGCAATACCTCGTATTTTTCTACTTTTATTTAGTATTTATTAATTGACAAATAAATTAATAATTATAACTAATTATTACTTGTGGGATTTGGTGATAATAAAAATTCACAATTTAGATGGTAATTAAATTTGCACGTGATGTGATTTTTGTAATGTATGTTTGAAATAATTATTTGGTGACATTAATAATATGATATTGGACATGTGTTACACAAAAGATAATATTATAGTTACATTTTGTTTACGTTGTGAAGTATTACCATGAGTGGTGGGGTTTTGTCGTTTGAATTAAACTCTGGAATGTCATGGAGACCCGAATATGTGGTTTTAGTAGTTTGGATTAGGCCTATGTGATAGGTGGCTAATTTTTGGACTAATTTGGGTTGTATTTTAGGATCATTTAGAGGCCCAAAATTAAGCGTATTAGTGAACTGCGGTTTTAAGAAATTCTAAAGGGTTTTAACCCTCATTAATTCAATACTTTACACACAAAATATCAACCCTAGTTTTTATAAAGATTTGGGAGAATTTGGGCAAATCTTTGAGGAGGAAGAATAAGTCATCAAGAAGAGAAATCACTAGTTCGTATCATTCAGGCAAGAAATATCTTGCTTTATCACTGTGTAATCTGTAACTTATTTATGCTTTCATTGTCATGTATTTTTTTAGGATTTAGAAGTATGTTTAGATATTTATTTTTCTATCTTAGTCACATTTTATTAGGTTTAATTGTGTTGTTTAATTAAAATATTATTGGGATTATAATCTGACTTAGAATTGGGAATTTTGTTGGGAACCTTAAATGGACTCATTATGAGATATGAATATATGATTAGAACTCATGTTTAGGATCTAATTTTGTTTATAAGTTGAATTCATATGTTATTCGGTTGATTGGATCTGAAATCATATGTATAATTGATCTCGTATTATGTAAATGATGAACTAGGGTTTCATTTGGGGATTGGAAGAATTAAGCCTTTGATTTAGTTTTTGATGTTAAATCATTATCGAAATAAATTGGAATTATAAACTTGTATTTATATTTGAATATAAAGTAGTTTGAGTACATGGGTGGGAGCTTAAAAATGGAGGTTTAACTTTGGGTTTTGCATTTCTGGAATGAAAAAGACAATTTTTGTCAATCTCGTTCAAACGAGATTTATAACTCGTTGGAACGACATGGGTGGTTCCGTTTCAATGGGGTGTGAGTTTGTTTGAATGAGTTATGTAGTTTTATTCGAATGAGATGCATAATTTGTTTAAACGACTTGTGGTGCCAATGGCATTTTGGGGTAATAAAGTTGGATTTTGACTTTAATGGAATAATTATTTTATTCTTATGCACTTAAGTTGTTGTTGAAAATGATTGACAATACGAATATAACACCTTGTTGCGGATGGTACTCTGCATTGCACATGCTTATATGCCGCGGCCCTTTTCAGCATAGGGTGCGGCCCTATCAAATATAGGGCTCAGCACATACCACTTGCCAATATAAAAAAGACGCGGCCCTACCCAGTACAGGGTGTGACACCTTTTGGCTCTAGCCTTTTGCAGGATGCAACACTCACATTGCTTGCCTTACAGGCCGCATCCCTCTCCATTACAGCAACTACAGATTTTATGTAGGTCACGTTCTCGGAGCACGTGAGCGTATCTCCTATAAATAGAGGACCACACCTCGAAATAAGGGACGAATTACACATGCCCAGGGCAGATTCTACATTACAGAT
This sequence comes from Sambucus nigra, assembly GCA_949130495.1. Taxonomy (NCBI): domain Eukaryota; kingdom Viridiplantae; phylum Streptophyta; class Magnoliopsida; order Dipsacales; family Adoxaceae; genus Sambucus; species Sambucus nigra. The sequence goes on from OX422211.1 coordinate 239,452,506, forward strand.
TCTCATTTATATTGCAGCCGCCTCTCCGGCACACCGGAATCCTTAATATTGCCATGCACTTTCCTTTATTCTCATACTTGTACGCCTCTTTAGGCACGATTATATTGTACAATGCAATGCATATAATGAGAACGGAGCAACACAGTGGACGTAGGCCTATTTTAGAGGCTGAACCACTCTATATCTTGTTTTCTCTCTATTTACTTGCTTTGTTTACTTATTATACACTTTACTCTTGATTTATTGGTATGAGAACGACAAGTGGATGATTTCTTGTATCATCAATCTGGCACTGTCTGTGGGAAACGAGATACTTCAATCTTATTTTTTTGTGTTTCGAGTTCTTAAACACCTTATTCTATTCCTAGGGATCCTTTGGATCATCATCCCATGAGTAAATTTTGGTTATTAAGCTCTATTTAATACTTACACCCTTAAATGGGTATTTCGCACCTTCAGATCAGCTCTCGGGTCTTCATTCTATGACCTTAGATCTATTTTACATATACCCCTGTGATATCGCCCCACTTAGGTAAAGCTGGGAATCTGGATGGGCATTGTCCCCGTAAAGGTGGGTGATTAGGGAAGAGTTATATTTATTCCTTTTTTGTTGTTCTTTGCCTATGATCTATGGTTTATCATTAGAATTGTGCCACTTTGTGCACCAAGAGGTTATTCTCTCAAGGATAAACCCTAGTAGGTATGCTCTCCACGAGTTTTTGGAGAAAAACTTACTTTTTGGGTTTCAATTTTGGGATTATTCCCTTCACTGCCCAGTGCAGGATGTGGCGTGGTAGTTCAATTGCCTGTTATGCCATGGCCTCTATTGGTGCAGTTGCATTACAGAAGCTTCAAAGCATCAAGGAACGAACTCACATGGTCTCTTGCTCAACCTTGGTGAATATCATACAAAGGCCACAACAGTACACTTGTGAGCTTTACTGGCCACGGCCTCAACAGAATGCCATGCAGTAATTCAAACACTGCATCCCCATTTCCTACTTGGTTACTCCAATATTTTTGAGATTTCTCACTTTTGCTAGTTTTGTATCAAATTATATATTTTGTAAAGACTAACAAAGCAGAAAATGGAAGGAAAATCCAGCCAGACCACAGAAGTCAAAGATGAGATTGTGCAGCTGTACAATCACCTCAACCATCTCTATGAAAGTCAAGCTTCACTACAAACCCAGGTCAACTATTTGACTCAGAGGGTCCTCATGCTTGAGGCCACGACCTCATCCAATGAGGGCGCGGCACCGAAAATCATTGTTGCAACTCATGTCACTACTGCGGTAGTTACATCAGAAACCAAGGAAGTGTCCTAGCTAAAAGCACTCGAAGCAGAAGGCAAGGCCGCGACCAGGGCCCTAAAGAGGAGAATAGTGAAGGCATAGAGGATATCTGAGTCCTACACTCTGTTGGCCTTCCCAATTGAAGACATATTCGAGTTCATCAAAGAGGACAAGCTGTTGAGGTGGCCCGAAAAGCTGAGAGCTCCACCCCACAAGAGGAACAAAGCTACTTGGTGTAGATTTCATCAGGACCATGGCCATGAAATTGAGCAATGTTATGCACTGAAGGATGAAATTAAAAGGCTGATTGGGCAAGGGATGCTACAGATGTTCCTCAGAGATGTTTAGGGGATACAGCCTAGCCTCACATACCACAAGCCCATCTTTCATGCTTGTTCCTTATATTTCATCTATTTCTATTTACAGCAAAACTCTTCTTATGTTATTTCAAACTAAACTTTGTATTAAAATAGCAAAGTATTATATATATGAATAGATATATGAAATCAAGTTCACACCTATGATACCTTATTTTGATTTTCACTTCCATGAAATGTTATCTTATAAAAGATCGTTTTGTCTTAAACAGATTTCGATTTGAGACAATATGTTATATCGAGAATGATAATATTCGAATGGGACCGCAATGTCCATCTAGACGCTTGATTATCGAAAAGCAAGTGATAATTAAAATGGCGAAAGAAACTACTGAGAGCAGCTGTCTAAATTGATCCGCAACATCACTCATATAGGTTATATCCTTGAAAGCGTTTATCAAAAAGAATTATTAGTAGAGATGGCTTATAATTCCTATTCTTATATTTCTGGATGTGTCAATATCCACGAGGGATAATAGTGCCCGGTCTTATTTTTCGAGATGCGTCATAAGAAGCAGTGGCCTCAAGTGCCCGTTCTTAGCTTTCGGGATGCATCATTAGCCTGTGAAGGTTACTCCCCCGGCAAACATCATTAACTTGGTGGATATGAGACTAGACATCATGCATTTGGTGATCTCATCCCTATAACATCATTAACTTGGTGGATATGAGACTAGACATCATTTATTTGGTGATATCAGCCCTAAAACATCATTAACTTGGTGAATATGAGACTAAGCATCATTTAGTTGGTGATCTCAGCCCAAAAACATCACTGACTTGGTGGATAGAGGCAAAACATCAATAATTTTGTGATATCGCCTTAGCTTAGGGAAGCTTCATAATACCTAGCCCGTGGGGTGTCTAAAAATAACCCAATCGACTAAAGGAAAGCTACGAAATGCGATCAAAGAGACTGAAACTTGTTGTGACATCACAAAGCATGCCAAAGCTACAGAAGGATGGCCTCACCCGACATGCTGTCATCAATTTCCTAAAGGGTTAGAAAGATGCCGCAACCTTTTAAATATGGTTGAAGCCATTAAGTGAATTCATTCCGAAGGCACGACAGATAAATTTAGGCAGGATTGTTAACCTGTCACAGATTTGTTCAATAAAAGTGACATTCGGAGTGGGACCCAATTGTAAAGCTACGACCATAAAGCTACAGCGTACTAGATCCAACACTTGAAGGTACAGCGTTATTCTCAATGAGGGTGCCGTGGCTCTATCCAAAAAGAGACTGCGATATATCCATGTATCAACAATCGATAAGAATTCAGGTGGGAAGTCTAAGGCGAAGGGAACAGGTTGCAGCCTCTATAAAGAAACCATTTGTAATATGGTGCCTCGGCCTTTATCAACCTCATTCATTCAAAAAAGCAGTTTTAAATGTATAGCCATCAGTCTAAGCATTAAGGCATTAAAGGAATAAAGCATGGAAATGATATATAGAGACCATTGATTTTTAAACATGGCCGCAACCTTGATAGTAAAATTGAAAGATAAGAATCTTGGAAAAGATCAGTTAAGATTACAGGCTGCAGCCTTACCCATTCTTGATATCCCGTTTTAGTTACCGGATGATCATAAAGTATGTTATTACAGCCTTATTCAATACTTTCATTTAAATATGTTACCGCATCCTATGACCCATACGTTATTATTGAAGTGCATTTTTCAAAAGGCAACTGTATGTTCCAAGCAATCAATGATCTATAGAGAGAATTCATTCAAGTATTGAAGCAAGCAAAGTAGAAGAAATTCAAAAGATACTAGAAAAGGAGGCAAATATAATAAACATTGAAATTGGCCGTAGCCTTGATAATATCAGTGCTATTACAGACAATGGAGCCGCAACCACTATAAAGAGTTACAAAAGGTTACAAAGGGGCGCAACCCATATATATAAAAGTTCAAAAATTGAAGGGCAACATCCCTGTACGGATGAGCTGTTCAAATAATTTTGAACATTATAGGCTCACGAAGCCGCATTATTGTTGACATCACCTTCCTCACCATCCGTAGCTGTTTTAGTTTCTTCCTCCGTGACCACTGCCTCAGCCTCTGCTCTCAGCCTGGTTTTCTCTTCAGTCGCGGCCTTGAGCTCAACTATGCATTTCTGATGCTCGACATCACCAAGGCCCCAGGTAAGATCCTTCTCTTTAGTCTTAGGGAAGTTCTTCATGATTTTATGCCGAAGATCTTAGTAATCGCGGAGGTAGGCCCTATTATTTATGAGATAAAAATCTTTGGAGCCCTTAAATGACTCCACCGTGCTGTCGATGGCCAGTTGAAGGGCTTTGCCATGATCTGCCTCCATTTTCTTCATTATCGCGGCATGGGCTTCAGCATCACGAGCAACCTTGGCTACAACTCCTCATACCTCTTTTGAAGGAGTCTGAGCTTATTATTGGAGGACTCAACGACTTAGGTAGTTTCCACGGCTTGTGCCTGACAGACCTTAAGAGATTCTGCGGCTTGATTGAAATTTGTCTCCTCTTCTACTCTTACTATGATTGCAGCTTCTAAGCCGCCCGCAGTGCCGCGACAGAAGACTTATTGCCAGATTCGAAAGAGGAATTCCGTGCATACTCCAAGTCATCGACGTGTACCCTCTTCGCAACCTCTTTTAGTTTATAGAGGGCTTCATATTTCCTCTTTTAAGCTACCATGACGTCCGCGACCTGAAAAATAAAAAGCTAGGAGCAAGGTATGGAATGCAAAATTAAAACTGAGAGAGCACTTTCACTTACCCTCAAAAGACTATGGAGGCCACAATCCTCCAGATCATCATAATATTCGTCCACCAACCTGTTAAGGTCTGCGGTGTCAAGAGCCCTCTTCATCCTTCGGGCAACCCTCGTAGTAGTGTCCCATGAGGATTCAGGGTCGGGCTATCTTAGCTGTAGCCATGGCCGTCTATCAGGACCAACCCTGACGCAGCACTGGGGGGCGTCAAGTTGGCATTAATCGCAACTATAGGTGGCAGAGAAGCTGAATGGATAGGGGCATCAGACGTGGACATTAAACCCACCGCGACCAAATTGGCTCCAATGTCATCGTCAAATTCAGCTTGGAGTTGGGGGGAAGCAATGCCAGCTTTCTCCATGGCCTGATTTTTGGTGGCGGTAGAACGATTTTGGTTGCTGGAAGGGACCGTGGCTAGAGCTCTGGTCCTGGGCCTCTTCCTTTTTTGGTGCCTTGCATCATTTTTAAGGATAACTGCATCCCCGTCCATCTCTTCCAGTTAGGAGTCCAAGAGCTCCCTATCAAGCTCTTCACCTGAAAGAGGAAAAATAACAGTAAATATTTAAAGTTTTAAATATAAGTTATCGTGGAGTAAGAATGTTGATTGAGTTTTTACCTTCCGCGACCATATCTTTGGATATAGATTTATTTAGGAAGTAGCCTGCTTCAAACACAGAGGCAGAAGTAACAAGTGTACTAAATTTCTTATGCTCAACAGGAACGATTGCGGCGTCAGCAACTCTCTTTTCTTGCCGCTTGCTCAATTACAATTTGTCGAGAACTGGAGAAAACATTTCAAGGGTTAGTACAAAGAATAATGAGCAATTATAAAGAAGGGATGCGGATATAATCCAATTACCTAGTTTTGAGGGACACCCCCATTACCGCGGCATTCTAAACGACTTCTCCCTCTCGTTCTCCTGAGGGTGAATCTCCCACCCTTCTCCGGAGATGTAGAAATACTTCCCCTTCCAGTTCTTAACACTGGTCGACCTCTCACTGTAAAGGGTCTCGTCCCTGACGCGGACGGAGAAGTAGTAATAGCTAGCAAACTTTATAGAGTTTTCCTTCGGGAGGTAGAAGTGGAAAAACTCCGCGGGAGTAATATCTTTTTTAAATTGATTCACCCAAAGTACGACCGCGATAAGGATGGCCCTCCAGACATTGCTAGTTTCATGGTTTGAAAAATTTATCTGATGGGAACTGGAATTGGCAGCCGCAGCCCATAAATGAAAGCATGCAGGGGAAAACATACCCCATCGTCAGAAAGTGCCGTGCACGATCTTTGGTTTGCGGCAAGTTCTGAGCACATAAAGTTTTTTAAAAATTCGAAGGCTTCAGGTACCTGGTCAACCCAGTCTTGGGTTATAATGCTGTGGATATCAAGCACAGTTGGAGGCCTCTCGTCCCTCCCGGAGGGGCGACTGGTTCATCCCTAAAAATAGTTTCACCCCCAGCCGCGGTGTTATACTCCACATCCATTGGTCGGCTACTAGAGTTGGCTTACTCTTCCATCGGCGTGATCTCAGAATCCTTCCTAGAAGCAGAGTCCACGGAGTCCGAGTCTAATATTATGTAGTTGGGGCAATTCTTCAGTTGACAAGGCCCTATTGACTTCAAAGGGGGCACAAAAGGAAGTTTAAGAGGCAAGTATCCAAAATGCTTTGCCCAAAAGCCTATCAAAAACTTGTCTGGGTCAAAGCTCATATGGCTGTAGCTATACCTGAAAAGCACAAGCCGCAGTTAGGCGCCGCAGCTAGTATGACATAGAGGCCTCTTAGAGGCCACGGCAGGTTCAATGAAATATAAAAATGAACCCGAAATATTGAGGCCAAATGGACAAGTGTGGGGTTTCAGAGCCCTGAAAGACAATTATCGCCGTGACATATTGATTGGATTTGTTTTACAGTGCCACATCTACTCACTCAACGACGTCAAACTATGGGCTAAAGCACTGCGGGGTCTAAATCTAGGAACCTTAGGGGACGCAGTCACGCTCGCCACAAGCCGCGGCTAGGGCTCAAATCAAGGAATTTTTGATGGATTAAAGGCAACCCTAGATTACTAAGTGATACTCTATTATGCCGCGGCCTCTCACTCAAAAAATTGAGTATCTAATGTCTATTCGTTTAAAGATCGAAGACCCAGAATATGAAGAGTTTATTCAAGAACAACAAGAACAGTTATATGATTCAATGGGATTCAAGACAAATACATGCCATGTTATCCAAGCAATTGAAGATTAGGGGTTCATTTCAGCATATGAAGATTGATTCAAAGAGCAATGTGGCAATAATTACTACAATTATTTATCATTTATGTGTTTGATTCGTGGTAAATGACAGTCTATTCAATCAAAACCCTAAACATTTATCAATCAGTTGGGGTTTTTTCTCATATATAAGCCCAGAAAACCCTAAATTCAGAAAGTAATTATGAATACATAATTCAGGAAGGGGTGATACAAAAATCCAACATGAAGTTCATAAATGCAGAAATTCATGTGTTAGTCTATTTGAAGAAGAATTACAAACTATAAAATCTATTACAGAGGATGTTGGTTCGAAAATTACTTGGAAAGGAGGAAACCGGTGATGCTCAGCCTCGAATAACCTCGAAATACCTTGGAACCACCACACTCAGCCTTGGAAGATCATCGAAAAACACAAGAAGACGGACGCGTAGGAACTCACTCTCGATATGCTCTTAAAGGTTTAGAAAACATAATAAAGTCCACGGTTGGAACACTTTATATAAGAAGGCACGGGAAGATGAAGCGTCGCCTTGAAAATACCGCGACACCAAAAGAGACTAATCTAAGTCGTAGCCCCAATCAAAATCTCTTGGCACTATGACTTGGGGGCTTATTGATAATACAAATATAGCACCCTACCGCGGATGGGACTTTGCACCGCACATGATTATATGCCATGGCCCTTCTCAGTATAGGGTGAGGCCCTATCAAATACAGGGCGCGGTACATACCACTTGCCAATATGAAAAGGCTACGACCCTACCCAGTACAAGGTGAAGCACCTTCTGTCTCTAGCCTTTTGCAGGATGTAACACTCACATTGCTTGCCTTACAGGCCACATCCCTCTCCATTACAGCAACTCCATATTTTATGTACGTCAAGTGCTCGGAGCACGTGAGCGTATCTCCTATAAATAGAGAACCACCTCAAAAGAAGGGACGGATTCCACACGCCTGGGGCATATTCTATAATACAGATTCTTTCTACACAACCTCAACATACAGCTTGGGGGTTACTCATCTACATCGCAGCCGCCTCTCCGGCACACCAGAATCCTCAATATTGCCATGTACTCTCCTTTATTCTCATACTTGTACGTATCTTTAGGATTGATTATATTGTATAATGCAATGCATATAATGAGAACGAAGCAACATAGTGGACGTAGGCCTATTTTAGAGGCTGAACCACTCTATATCTTATTTTCTCTCTATTTACTTACTTTGTTTACTTATTATACACTTTACTCTTAATTTACTGGTACGAGAACGACAAGTGGTCGATTTCTCGTATCATCAATGATATTTATGATAAAGAATGACGAGATGTGATAGGGGTATGGGTTTCGAGTAGTATAAACCTTATGATTCTTAGTACAATTCAATAATGGGGTTACGATAGTTTGGGAACTCCTGAGAGTACGCATTATCGTATTTTATGGTATATGTATGACATGTTGTACAATTAGGTGTAATTAATGTTTTTAGATATGGAAAACTTATAATTAAATGGAATGATTTGGGTATGCTTTAGAGTATGCACTATCCTGTATTTATATATTTTGTGTGTATATATACCTTTTGATTTTGTGTACATACCCGTGGCTCCAGCTGAATCTATCAGTCGGGTTGTGGATTCAAGTGGTTGTGACCGTGTACCACATGCCTGACTATTGACACAAGACTTTATGGAGGTCAATGTGTTTTGATCACACGCTCTTGATGGACAATATCTCATGATGCGGGCAGCAGATGGCTCGATCCTTTGGGTGAATTAATCGATTGTGTTACCATGTTTTAATACATTTATATCATATGTTAAGTCGATATATGTTTCATGATGAGAGAGGCAGGTGATCCAATCCATCAGATGAGTTTTGGTATAGGACTACTTAATGGTATGATTGCATAGTGATCCCCCATTCTCATTTATATGTATATGTTTTCAAATTCGCTAGGTAAGGGACTCCTACGGACTTATCGATAGAAGAACGAGAATGGACCCTTAAGGTAGATGCCTTTCCTTGGTTATTATAAAACTCATATATGGGTATATGATTTTAGTCCGGTGATGGACATTTTGATTGAATGCCCTATGCCACATTTATGTGTTTTGTTATGAGATTGTGTATATCTTATTGTATGAGTGACATGCGTAGGACTGGTTCGGTATCGTATTATGCGCATATGTTATAGTTTAGTGATGGACATGTTTAATTAAAAGATGTTAAGATAAATGAAGAGTAACATTATGAGATGGCGAGTATCTTAACGAGTATATATGGGTATTGGGTTATATTTTGTACATGACTAGTTAGTTAAATTCCATGTTAATATTTCGTTACAAGATAGTTTAATAATATAGACTTCTCAGTATTGATTATACCTTGGGTTGGAACACTCTTGCAGTATTTCACTTATGATCAGGGGTGAGGTATCTCTTACATGTGAGTGTTGAGAGAATGGCATGTTTATTATATATAAGTTACACGATTATTACTAATTTGATACTGTAAGTTATTTCTCGCAACTTTTTGGCACTGACCCAAATCTAAAAACCTTCCCCCCTACATGCATTATTATTGTTACATATATGATTAACAGGGATGTGCAGCAGACTTGATGTGGCTGAAGATTAATTTTTCATCCTTAGAGTGGGAGTGTTGTTTCATTTCAGTAATCAATTGTATTCAGGAGTTTAGGCCATAGGTGGTTATAATTGTATCTTTTATTTTAGTTGAGACATTTGTAATAAATAATTTTTTATTAGTGGATTTAGTTATACTAGAGTTTCAGTTTTGTTTTAGTTATGTTATTATTATTGTCATCCTTTATTGAGTTATACTTTGTGGATGGTTTTTATTTATTGTCATTTTTATATTTATGTTGATGCTGGGATGGTATAAACTGTTTAGTGCTCCTTGTATTTTGAATCCGACCTGATCAACTAGGTGAGGAAAATAAGGTGGGTTACACTTGATATCAGAGCATACAGGTTCTAGTGTCTTTAGGATCTGTTTTGCGTCCGTTTCTTTTTCTATTGATTATTCTTTAAAGTTTTTAGAGCCTAAAATAGGTATTTATACTATGGAGTCGCGAAGATGTGTGGAGGCATAGTTGCCATTTTGATAGTCGGCGAAAAGTAGTGCGTGTCAAACGCTGATCGTTATTTTTTGTTCACCACCTCAATACAAAAACCTAAACTTATGACTACACTCAACGGGTGAGTATAGAGGTAAGTCGGGTATCGAAAAATATCCATTGAGACGAGTTGCTAGAATTTATATGATTTAATACTTCTAAATAAAAGGGAAAAAAGGTGATTACAAACTAAAACGAAAAGATGCAAAAAAGGGAAATGATTAATCTAGGCGAGTGTATTGAAACTAGATTAACAAAGCGAGTAAAACTATAGGTTGCGTCGAATATCCCTCACCCGAGTTAATTTGTATAAAATGGATACATGGGTCGACGAGTTATTACGAGTGCATCTCATTTCGACAGTTAATTGAATCAAGGGTTGTCACACCCCTAAATCCGCATAAAAGCCTAATAAGATTTTGGCGTCAACAAATACCCCGAAAATTGCGCACGCAAGGTCGTAAGCACGGGACATTAATGATATGCCCCGTCAAATATTCTAGGCGTAATAACTAGGACAACGCACCCGAAATAGACATGTAAACACCATCACCAAAGCAAAGCAACGCGTCAACTCGAGTGAGTTCCATTCAAACACAACCTAATTTAAATTATCTAGAAAGCATGATAAAAAGGCGGGAAATAAACGCGGTAAAGTTACACTACAAAGCAAGTAAATAAATCATGTGAATCTAATTATCAAAGCATGTAAATTAACTACAAAGAAAGAAATAAGTAAATTCACACTATATTAATGGAGATGGAAGATGGTAGCACAAATTATAAGCCCAAATGGGTGTCAATCCAAGAAGAAATGAAGAAATGATCTCTCACACCTCCAAAACCCTAACCTAAACTACCTAAAACGAATAATATACCTTAATATCTGATATTTACAAAAAAAATTCTTTATATAGTAAGTGGAATTAAAATAGAAAAGAAAAGGGAAAAGAAAAGAAAAGCCCAAAATATCTGCAGAAAACAGGGGATCGATCGATCGATCCCCTGTGATCGATCGATCGATGCTCAGAAATCAAGCCCACTGTCTCCCATAATTTGGTAAAATAAGAAGGATCGATCGATCGATCCTTTTGATCGATCGATCGATCAAGCAGGTATGCAGCTCCTGCCTTGCTGCTTTGGCATGTTTGCATTTCTCTTCCGCTGAAATCGTCGTAACTTCATCGTTCTGAATCGAAATCGCGCATCGTTCATGGCCACGTGAAGATTGCGAGGAGGGTTACAACTTACGTGTAAGAATTGGGCCACATGATGTGAAAAGACTAAAATGCCCTTGAATGTGCGATCGTGTACAGAAATCGAGCGGAATGCATCTAAAGTTCACACTTAGCATCCATATACCTATAAAAACTCAATTAACCCCTGCAAAACATGTTAACGTAGAAATACGAGGTTGTCATGGTTAATGAGCATAAATATAGGGAATAAGAGACCCGAGGGGGCTAAAATGCGTAGGTTCGAGGGATGAAATACGCAATATTTGCGTCGTATCACACCCCCTAACTTACACATTGCTCTTCCTTATCAATGAAATAGGATGCAATAAGAACTACAAGCAAACCAAATGTAGGATGAGTACAAAAGTATGCTATAAAAGCATAAGGACACTTTCGCGGGAGATTAGATTGCATTTAGCGTATGCAATAAACCGTTAAACCCCTAGGTCACCCTAGTGGACGAGTGTCGGTTCGTGAGGGTTTTTAGGGATGATACCCATAAACATCACATGGTTTCCTCAAAATAAGCCCAAACCAACATGCGACAAGCCCAAAAATAGAGAACAAGATTTTATATGCATTATTATCAAAGTAAATGAATTCAAACAAAACTCATAATCATTGACATTATAGAATGCACCTCATATAATTGAAACTTTAAAATGTGGGAGGGGAACGGGCACATGCGAAGTGTAATTTGGCAAAAACTTATATAAACCATATACTAAATAAAGCAAGCATATATTCAATCCTCACGGTCATTACACTCATTAAGTGAATTCACTCGAAGCAGGGTGCTAACACACGGAACATGCGGGCATAAAGAGTAAATGTAAATGGAAACTAGGCTTCACAAATGCCACAAATGAAGAACGCTATATATGAAATTAAAAATTGTAATCTCCATGAAAGGATACCGCACATTAAAGGAGGCGAAATGTATTTTCACATATTATCAAAACTATTATGACTTTTAAATTACTTTTACCTAAGATCACATAGGACTTTAATAGTGTTGTAATGTAGGATAGGCTAGGGTAAGAAATGAAGGAATGTATGTACGGATTCAAAGTGTTCGAAAATAAAAACTTGGAATAATGGTAAAATGCTGGCAATATCAAAATTGGAAAACAAGTTCCAAACAAGCATTACATATATCATCGGGGAGAGTAATCAAAGCTTATTGAACACTATACACAACATTTACAACTTTCTCTTTCTTTTCATTTCTTATTTTTCTCATGTTTTCTTTGCTTTCTCTTTTTCATCTCTTTTTCACTTATCTTTTCTTTACTTTTCAAACTCTCACATGCCTAAATTGCAACCGCAACACAACAACATTCAATCCCAAGTAACATTCCAAACAAAGGTATGGAAAGTGTATGCATGGTTTAAAACTCCAATTTAGAGTTGGTTATAGGATTAAGGTTATGAAATGAAAGGCTAATACTTAAGCTCAAAGGTGTTAACAAGGGTAAAAATATAAGGGTGAGGTCAAGGCTAATATGGGTGATTTAACATAGAGGGCCTATGATAATTTCCAAAAGTTTACGCAATTCTCGAGTCAAAATAATTTATGAAAATCATGATCAAGTAACACATTTCAAGTATGAACTCAATTAATGAACGGTCAAATGAAAGAATAGAGAGATTCCCAACGAATTCAACGTTTTCAAAGAGGAAAGAATAGTGTATACACTCACAAATGACGAAAGGTACAAAGCTTACTCGGTGTAAGTATATACAATGCAACAAAAGATTACCGAGTTATAAAAATTTTAAACCAAATCAATAGAACAATAAAAGTGCATGTGTTCATGGGATTAAAGTGTAATTCATGAAGTTATTCATAATATCCATAATCGAGGACTAAAGTCTAATAACTTCTAAAATCGAGAACATGCATCATTGGGTTGTCTATTGGATCGGGCAATTATTGAAATTTATCATCAGAAACAAAGGCAAAAAGCCCAAAAAAGGAGAAAAAAGAAAGAAAATATTTTTGAATTTTTTTTGAATTTAAAAAAAAAAGAATACTAAGTAACTAACATGTGAGAAAAAACATGGACTAAATAAAGGAATGGATAGAATGTGCCACACCCCCTAACTTAAAACTTGAATTGTCCTCAATGTAAATTAAGAACCAAGTTAAAGAGAGGAAAATAGCGATATTATTAAAAATTGGAGCGATCCCCATAAGAACAAGTCCAAAGAATCTACAAAATAAGTTAGTACCGAGCATAGCAAAAACAAATAACAAAAAGTTAACTAATTACACTAGACTAAATTAAAAGAAAGAAAACAATAAAAAGAAAGAAAGAATAAAAAGCTAACTATATACAACCAACTATTTAGGCTTCACACTAACTATACTCTAGAAGTCTAAATAGTTGAGGGTCCACCGTAAAAACAATTTGACTTTGGAGGATAACCGGTGTACCCTCACATACAAGCATGCCCTCCAAAAAATATGGATTCCGTTTGAACAACGGAAGGCATGTGTAAGGCGAAAGAAATGAACCATCGCCAATTAAATTTTTTGGAGGGACGATGGGGGATTTGGATTGAACGGGTGACAAAAACATGTGGGGATCGAGAAAAGCTGAATATTCTCCCAAGGATTTTGAAATTGTAATGGGAGGTGGCACACACAAAGGCAAAGATGCGATCATGGAGGGCGACTCGAGCAAGTACTACTCATCAGCGAAAAGGTTTAAAACATTAAAGTTTAAAACCGAATCATCGGGTACTTGTGACGGTGTGATAACAGAGAATGAAAATGGGGATGAAAGAAATTCAAACTCATGAGATGAATCATCATCGCATGAAGATTGAGTTTCGAAGGAAATAATATCATTTTCAATGAAATGTTCTTATTTGGGGGCCAAAGAAGAAATCATTTCATTGCAAATAGATCTTACGCCATTTTCATCCTCACTTTCAATATATATTATGTAATGGGCAAAGTCTAGAATGGTTTGTTCCAAAGTAGGCACAAGTACCTCGTTTGGTTCAAAACATTCTTCGACTTCAAAAGTCTCGAAAGTAAAATCATCGTCGGACTCAAATAATAAATACAATTCATGTTCCCAACAATGATTTTCTTCCCGATAATGATTTCAAGTTTCTCATTCTCATACATACGCAAGCCCTCACCGAATGTCATGGGTCGAGGTGAGGATGCATGAAAATTGGAACTTTAAAAATTACCATCGAGCTTAAACGAAAACTCATTATTATAGGAATTTTGAAAACTATTTGATTTCGTTTCAAAATTCCTATTATAAGGAGGTAAAGGCCCAAAATATTGTCATCATCATCAAATTCTAATAACCCAAGTATTGACTTTCGTTATACTCGCCCAAAGTCATATTTGAATTCAAAATTCTTTGGGATTCTAAGTATTCACCGAAAGTCATAGAATTACGGGCATTTTGAGAATTATAACAATGATTACCGAAAGAATTGGAATAAGACATGCTTACTCCAAAAATGGAGAAGTCCACAAAGTAAGTGCGCGCGGGAAAAATTCAAGCGTTTCTAAGTGCTCAAATGTGGAAGCCCTACAAAAAGGTTAGAAAATAATACAAATAAAAAGAAAATATTACGAAATACTAAATCAAATAAAGTCTAAAATAAACAAGCCCCCGACAATGGCGCCATTTTAACAGAGGGTGAAAAGTAGCGCGTGTCAAACGCTGATCGTTGTTTTCTGTTCACCACCTCAATACAAAAACCTAAACTTATGACTACACTCAACGGGTAAGTATAGCGGTAAGTCGGGAATCGAAAATATCCACTGAGACGAGTTGCTAGAATTTATATGATTTAATACTTTTAAATAAAAGGGAAAAAGGTGATTACAAACTAAAATGAAAAGATGCAAAAAAGGGAAACGATTAATCTAGGCGAGTGTATTGAAACTGGATTAACAAAGCGAGTAAAACTATAGGTTGCGTCGAATATCCCTCACCCGAGTTAATTTGTATAAAATGGATACATGTGTCGATGAGTTATTACGAGTGCATCTCGTTTCGATAGTTAATTGAATCAAGGGTTGTCATGCCCCTAAATCCGCATAAAAGCCTAATAAGATTTTGGCGTCAATACCCCGAAAATTGCACACGCAAGGTCGTAAGCACGGGACATACATGATATGTCCCGTCAAATCTCCTTGGCGCAATAACTAGGACAACACACCTGAAATAGATCCGTAAATACCATCACCAAAGCAAAGCAACGCGTCAACTCGAGTGAGTTCCATTTAAACACAACCTAATTTAAATTAGCTAGAAAGCATGCTAAAAACGTGGTAAATAAACGCGGTAAAGTTACACTACAAAGAAAGTAAATAAAGCATATGAATCTAATTGTCAAAGCATGTAAATTAACTACAAGGCAAGAAATAAGTAAATTCACACTATATTAATGGAGATGGAAGATGGTAGCACAAATTATAAGCCCAAATGGGTGTCAATCCAAGAAGAAATGAAGAAATGATCTCTCAAACCTCCAAAACCCTAACCTAAACTACCTAAAACGAATAATATACCTTAATATCTGATATTTACAAAAAAATGCTTTATATAGTAAGTGGAATTAAAATAGAAAAGAAAAGGGAAAAGAAAAGAAAAGCCCAAAATATCTGCAGAAAACAGGGGATCGATCGATCGATCCCCTGTGATCGATCGATCGATGCTCAGAAATCAAGCCCACTGTCTCCCACAATTTGGTAAAATAAGAAGGATCAATCGATCGATCCCTTTGATCGATCGATCGATCAAGCAGGTATGCAGCTCCTGCCTTGCTGCTTTGGCATGTTTGCATTTCCCTTCCGCTGAAATCGCCATAACTTCTTCGTTCTGAATTGGAATAGCGCACCGTTCGCAGCACGCGAAGCTTACGAGGAGGGATTCCGTGTTGGGCCAGTTGCCCAAGCTCTGAAAAGACTAAAATGCCCTTGAATGCGTGATCATGTACAGAAATCGAGCGAAATGCGTCTGAACTTCACACTTAGCATCAAAATACCTATAAAAGCTCAATTAACCCCTACAAAACATGTTAATGTAGAAATACGAGATTGTCTGGTTAATGAGCATAAATATAAGGAATAAGATACCCGAGAGGGCTAAAACGCGTAGGTTCGAGGGATGAAATACACAATATTTACGTCGTATTACTAACCATATGAGCATCGACAAGACTTGAGGAGTAATCGAGCATTAAATATCACTGAGAATGACAACCATTATTAGTCATCTAAATACAATCCCAAACTACAGTAAACCAACTAAATACAACTTGAATATAATGAGGAGTTTTGAAAACTCCTCCCCAAAACTCGAGGGACAGTACGAGGATAAACTATGCAATATAATCCTACTCATTATAGGGCCACATATGCATAACATAATGAAGGCTATGACTGAGATCACCCATTAATTACTGCGGGGTACCATTGATTGTGATATGCCTTGCAAATAAAAAAAAATTCTCCCTCACTTGATCTATATGCCAACCACACAAACTAGTGTCAATTCATTTTGAGAAAGACACGATGCTCAAATATCATTGGAATTTGATAGAATATTCTTTAAGCATGAATGCTTGCACGAAATGAGCGAAGAGTAAAATTAACCTTTGTTGTTGAAGTTGTATTGATATGTATGGAACCACAACTGAAGTTATGATAACAAATGGTGCATGTTAATTCTATTCTTGAGCCTTACTTGTAATGAGTAAAGGTAATGATACTATTACTATTATTTGTTGATAAATCGAGAGTTTCATTGCTTTTGAAAGTGATTTCCCTTTTGTCGATCATTTTACTAAATTGAGATACGAGGACTATACTACCTTACGTGCATAATGTGAACTCATATACACGAATTATTGATACGATGAAAGGAGTTTACTCAACCTATAAGTTTGTCAGTGATCCATGAATGCCACTACAGACTTAAAATGATAAAGTCGATTGCGACAGGCTATGGTCACCACAAACCCTTTCTTAAAGATGCGGTACAAAGTTTTTGTCCAGTTGTCAATACAGTTGATCCAAATGTTATTGCGATTGTTTTCATTCAAAGGTGATGAAGACCTTATTTTAAATGCGATACTCCTTACTACGCAGTGTATTCCAATGTATGGTATAAGATAGTGTTTGACTTAATTTTATGGAAACTTTATTTCATTGACAGTGTCGTTATTAAGAAAGATAAAATTCCAAGGATCTTTTGGTCTTGGTTGACACTCAGGAGAATGACGAACCTATCGCTGACTAATTTTCATGTTGAAATCATTTCTAACTGATTAGCTTACCTTGCATCTCCTTCGAGACTTAACTGCCCCATGAACAACATACTATTTAACTAATGTTATTCTAACACTTGTTACAATGTAAGAATGCATTGACACGATTTGATACCCCTTGCGTGTATCTAGGATGCTGAGAGTTTGAGATGACTTCCATTACCGTTCATGCACTACGTATTCGAACCCTTTCAGGGCATTGGCCAATGATATCTGTGGTTACTAAAAGTAACCTTTAATGTGAATGTCCACTTGTCTTTGCTATGTTGTTAAAAATGAATTTGCATCCGTGTTGTAGCTTTGCTAGGGTAGGGATTTGGGCATATATTTTTTGTGTCTCGAGACCTTGATGTAACATGAATTTGTGTTAAAGCATAACACCGATGTCGATCCTTCGTTGAGTTTCACGAGGCCTTTATGCAACCAGTATGTGTCTAGCTAGAATGCCTAGCAATTTTTGACTATGGGTTTGCCATTTATTGCACCTTCTTAATGAACACATTTTGATTACAAAGATGGAAAGCTAAATGTTTATCACCGATGGCTTGCTACTAATTACCACAAAAGTCGAACTATTTTAAAGAACCCAATTAATCGATTTCATAGTGATACAAATATTTCAATGTTAACATATTCCTAGGTTAGTTATTGTCCCATATAAGGATACTAATAGGAGATAACATAATGACCTGAAGTTCCAGTCCATTTTTTTATATGAAATAAATCCTCCAAGGATATCATAATTCTTAATCCCAACGTCACAATCACATGTGGGTATAATTTATGTATCAAATTTTCCTTACAACACTGAATCCTAAAGCCAAACGTTATAGGTCAAAAGACTAAATCCCAATCGAATAACTAAATATACTCTTAAAAGGAACCTGAACCAAAATCTCTAATACCATGTTGTAACACCCCGATCTGATTTTTAGGTTTACCTATAGGTCAACCCAGTCCAATATGGTCGTGTTAAATGTGAAGTGATGTGAACAACATAAATAAGGTTTCTAGTCCATTTTAGTTGATTAGAATTACCAACTAAACATGAAATTCCATTTTCAAGATACTCAAACATAGTAAAAACAAGTGTGGAAACTGTCACGCAATATATTAAGATTCAAATAATCAGAGCTACTAGGCTAGGAGTAAGTAAAAACATACATTTAAAATTCTTTAAAAACATTGAATATAAGATAACCATTCATAATAAAGGGAACATGGTGAAATAATGTTTAGTAGGGGTTCCTAACTAACTGCGATATAGAAATGAAAATCATATTACCCCATGTCTTTTGGAAGTTATCATATTATTCCAAAAGTAGTCACTGAATCCATTAATACACAGAGTTAATTCATGATGAATCACGTTCTTGGACTGTTTTTAATTCATCTGATTCCTTTCAAGAAAATTGATTTATACCTTATATTAGCATACTCTTGGTGTTTCTTCACTATAGAATTTCAACACACACACACACACACACACACACACACACACACACACACACACACACACACACACGTTAAGATTAGGGTTATGCCCCGCCATAGGTCACTCACATACCCAGTTGTTATCTTTTTTTTTTCTTTTCGGTAGAGACATACCAAATTATCCACACACACCCATGTCAAGTATGGGATTATGCCCCTCCATGGGGTCACACGCACCTAATTATTACTTTTTTATCCCTACAATTTATGAGTATTAAGCTCGTCATTTTAATTATATATCCTATTTTACCTATACCATTTATTTTCATAATTATCTATAATTCGGGACCATGTTATTTAAATGAGAAATACCAAGTCCTTAATTATTTATTAATCAATTATTCTTTTTCTTGGAGTTCACCAAATTCAATCTATGTTCATGGGCTTACACCGATCGCCATAAATTCAGTGACCAATTATTTAACTAGCGAGTTATTTTTGGTCTAATCCAAATCTGCACCCTAGGGATGCGTACCCTTCTTAAATTTATTCCAGTTAACTCCTTTATGAAAACTCATTCACTTTGATTAAGTCCATTTGTTTGCAGTCCAATAGTCTTTTTTAACAAAAATATGTGGCTTAACGCTCTATTTATTATTTGTATAATTACCCATTTATTTTACTTGTAGCATGTATACTTGGCCCAAAGGGCCAAACTACACAAAATACTTCACACGTAATTTTCACTTTACACCTTCGTTATGTACTTAAACATGAACTTTATGTTTTGAGCCTATTTGGGGTCAAAATCATTTAAAACATTACTTGGGTCTATTTCATAATTTTTAAAGCATTTGGGTTGCTTTATAATTTTTCACAAAAGTCAAATTCTAGTGACATTTAAATATTATGGGTTATTTTCCAAAAATCACAAGCTTAGGGAAATTTTTTAATATTTGCAAATATAAAAGTTGTTTGTGATATTCAAAATTACAAGGGATGTTTTATAATATTAAAAAATCTAAGGGATATTTTGCAATATTTATAAGTTTAGGGGCGGTTTTACAGTATTTTCAAGTTCAGGGGTTATTTTCTAATATATTCTTAAAAATTTTCTTAGGTCAAAAGAACACATTTTGACAAGTTCAAGGTCTCAACTATAATTTCATAAAACTGTATGGTCAAAACCCTCCTTTTTTTTACCAATATTCATTGGTGAAACACAATTTATACCAATCATGATTTCTAAATAGTGATTTTCCAAAAAGTCTAGGGTTTATATTGTTTTCAGAATATTATCATTAGTCACTACCCTTAACTTATATTATTATTTTTCAGTAAGTAATACGAAAATGGTAATATGTGCCATATTTTCTCAAAATGTCCAACATCCATAAATATATATATCCAACTCATACACGCATAATATAATATAATTGTACACTTAATCATGCTTAAATCTGAAAATAACTCAACACCCCTACCTATCGGCGATGAGGAAGGCAACCTCCACCTTCAAAGGTGACCTCAAAGGAATAACAAGCTCCATAACCAAAAAATGCGCTCAAATTATTATTTTCATTGCTTTCCCTCTTCAAGCTCCATAAAAAGACATTCATAAACACCCTCTAAATCACTCATTTTGGAGGAGAATTATTTCACCACAGAGGAATTGGGAGAAAAAAAAATGGGTTTTCTCCAAGCATTTGGCTGGATGAACCTATTTATAGATGACTAAGGACTTATATATATATATATATATATATATATATATATATATATATATATATATATATATATATATATATATATATATATATATATATATATATAAGCACATAGGGTATGTATCTTGAGGACATGTTTCAAAATTTGTGGTTCAATCCGATTTAAAACTGATATTTGATCTTCGGTCATGCCTAAAGACGCAATGTTGACCAAATCCTCTCGCTACAGTGGGCCTCAAGCCACTATAGCGATTTCTAGAACCCCGCTATAACGGTTCTGATCTGCATAATTATTTTCTAATGAGAGGATACCACATTTGACCCTTGGTATTACAAGGATCTTTAAGTCAGTCGACTCCACTAATGAAAGAACATAGGTCATAAAGTCAACCATAGACCTCTACCAGTCCACTACTAGCTCCAAAGACTACAACTCCCATGGTAAAAAGACCACAGTACTGTAGCATACATCAACAACTTCCTAAGTCTTCCAAAAGGCCTAGTAGTTATAATATGTCTCTTCAATCCAGCTTAGAGACCAGAAGACTAATGTTATACCATATCTAACCTACACAACAAACCTTAGTCTGAAGGGAAATGTCCTTCTAAGGTCAAATAGTCCTCAACCCAAAAAAATTATTATCACAACATATCTCAAGATTACCTAATGGCATTTCCAGATCTTCATAAGTCTAGTTGAGAACCTGTAGCATGCCTGGCAAAGTAGGTGTAAAGAAGAACTCTATTCCACCTACCTCTACCACTCAAGATGACTTGTATTTATGTTTCCCATTCGCATTTAATACAACTAATAAATACCTTATACCATTTGCAAAATCTTTTGCCAACATTCCACCGCCTTACTGACGCCCTTAGACCTCAGAAACATCACAACCAAGATGTGACGGTCCGCTCATTCTCTCTCCAAGAGTTCACATATAAATAAGAGGTTTTGGAAAGGTTGAAGATAGGTTAAATTAATCCCACTTCTAGAGAACAAAGAGTAATAGCTTCTTGAATTGTTATTTCCAGTTCCTCAAGCTCTGAAGCCATTATTATGAGTGTAAAACCATAGTTCGGATTGTTCAAGCTATTATAAGTATTGTATTCTTCACTGATCCCTAAGTTAATACGTAGGGACAATTATAGAAGTCTATTAGTTACTTATTAAGGTCCTTTGCATTAGTGATAAAGGGCGCAAGGACCTCATACTCTCTTAACCAAAGCCTAGGTGGTCTCATAGATTATAATAGCACTTTTATGATCTAATAAACAATGAAACACCTTTGTCAGTGGACGTAGGACCCTTAATCGAGGTCCAAACCAATTTACATCATTGTCTCATACTTTAAAACTTCTAACCTCTTACCTTTCCGAGGTCTAAAAAGGAGCACCTTATTGGTTCTGAGGTCATTTACGATTTTAACACCCACCGGTTTGGCATCGTATGTGGGAAAGAACAATTATATGTCTTTTAAATACATATCCTTCTCTTTTCAATATGTAAACTAATGTCGCCTTGACCCGTTCTTTCAAATAAATGAAAGCTTGACAGAAAGAGCTCAAAGAGCAGCTAACTACCATTCTTATTAGGCTCCCTTTACCCTTAGATGTAGATGAGCCAACTATACCGGAATATAACGGTACTATGTAGAGCCACGAGGCCCAATTATAGGTGAAAAATGATCTAGAGGGTGTTCCTAGGCCCCCCAATGATTAATGACCCGCATTCCTGTCAAGGACATAATATATCTTCCCGGGGATCAATTCCAAAGATGTTATAGAGTGTCTAGTCCCTAGGATAATAAGATAAATAAGATGCAAGACCGATTGAAGAATTTACTAAACAAATATCACTTAATCTTGTTAGGTATATGTTCTTTTCTTCTAGTATTAAAAGATCATTATTTTGGGGGCGTATATGATACCCGGGCGTCGGGGGGGGGGGGGGGGGGGAGGGAGACATATGAAAAATTACTAACTTGACCCTTAGCCCAAGTATTATTTTCGATTATTTACTAAAATCGGCCACATGCAACTCCTAAGACCATTGAGCTCCAAACGATATTGTTTCCCTTCTCCAATGACTTTTAAAATTATGCTTTTCCCTAAAAATAAAAGATACCCGCTATTGAACCATTCAATGGGTCTAAGGTTTCCATTGATTATTTGGAGACCTACAAGTTGATCATTCTCCTTAAAGATAACTAGACAAGGTCCTATCAAAAGCTTTTCTCGCTAGGTTAAAGGGAACCTACATACGCTAGTTTGCCAAGCTCAAACCAGGGACCATTACAAGCTTCACTAAGTTGCAAGATCCTTTGTTAGCCATTTTATTAGGGAATAGAGGATGAGGAAGACTATCACCTTCCTTTTTTACTTTTGATAGAAGACCAACGAGTCTCTCAGGGAATATTATAAGAGATTAAACTAGGGAGCCCTCTAAGTCGATGATTTGAATGAAACCATTTGCATGGCAAGTTTCACCTCATGCCTCACTTGTGAAGACTTGTGAAGGTATTTAAACAAGAAACCTAAAAATTCTATCTTTAAGCTAATAGAAAGGTATCAGAAGTATATGAATGATGAGGATGCAATCTCAGCAAGGCAAGCCATAACCTCTAATGCCCATACCGGATTTATAGGTCGCTCATAGTCAACTCGGTCCAAATCGAGCATTAGGTGTGAAGTGCAATGAAACAAACTATATAATGTTTCTAGTCTAATTTTATTTTAATTAACGTTTCACTTGTTTAACATGTTATTTCAATTTCATTTTAAACTATTGAGGGACCCACGGGGAGCACCCCGTAGTCCAAGCATATAGAGCTACTAACATAATATGAAAGAGTGTACTTACATGTGTAACACTTTCAAAATATGAAATCGTACCCAACCTGTCGTAACAAAACGAAGGAGTGAGACAAATGCTCAGTGGGAAATATACAAATTCAGCATAGAATCATACGGTAGAAAGAAGACTAACACGTTATACCCGCGGGCACATGTAACTACCTTGTATACATATATAAACATATATGTACATATACTTAATGCATGAAACAGTTTGATTACGGAAACCTTATTTATCCAGATTAATTCACCTTGATCTTGTAAAAGACTTCCTTTTTCCGATTTTGACATTTATCCCTTTATTTAACACACACGATTAAATATTTGAAACAACTCCACTTGAATTAGCCGAAAACCATTTCTTTATAGAAATTACCCTTTTCATTTTAACTAATCCACATTAGTATTTTCATTGAAAATCACTTTTTCACCACACGCAATCACCGTGTTAGAAAACACTTATTTAATCTTTGAAAACCTTTGTATAACACAATCTTGTATTAGTTATGGGTTTACCAACTTAGATTGTTTAACCACCCATTCACCCACTTACTTTACCTTTCCTTTAGCTTGTAGACATTAATCAATTTAGACATTTACTTGTCCATTTTGACCTTTATCAGAACATTCATTAACTCGTTCAAGTTAAATTATCTTAACAACTTTCCCCACACAACCCATTTCTTAACATGTTTCTTATTCCTTTATCTTTTTTTTGGAATCTTCTAATAACCGCATACTTCAACGGGCTCCATACCACCGACTATGCCCATCATATGCTCTGGAAAGATATTTTGGGTCTTTTACCTCAGGGCTTCGAGCCCTACTTAATTATTCCGGTGTCATCCGAGTTTCTTTTAACGTGTTTTAACATTTTACAAATGTCCACATTATTCCACTTTTCCTTTTACTCGGCCGAAGCCAAAACCCGGGGTTTCATCCCAATTCGTGTTACACTTTGAAGTTATCATTTCATGTCCTTTACCCTTTAACTTTGATTTTGTTCCAAAATCATATTCATTTAGGACCAATTTATGTAACACCTTTTCCAACATTTTTTATTTCATAAAATTGTTCCACTTTAAGTAAAATTACCATTTTATCCATTTATTTCCAAACTCAACTTTTATTCCATTTTCACAAGTGTTAATTTTCCCAAAACACTATTTAGTTACCCATGCTAACTTCTTAAGTGTTTTTAACACCTATAAACCTTTTTAACCGTGGAGTAATATTCTTCTTAATTGGAAACATCTTTATTTCATTATTTTCTTTCCAATTTCGTAAGTGTTAATCTTTGACAACACTATTAAGTTATACACGCCAAATTTCTAGTGTATAACCATTAGCACTTATTTAACACATTTACTGACCATCTTTCCAAATTAGACATTTCTTTAGTTTCTTTATTCAAGAATTCTAATTACACCTAAAAACTATTTTTGTAAGAAAATACCATTTCCTTTTTTATCAATTCAAGTAGTCTTACACTTTTTACTTATTACACTTTTAACCCCCTTTTCACACACTTTGAAGACAAGGATTTCTACTTTTCTTATTCCATGTTTGAATAACAAAATCTTCTTTAAACTTGTTTATACATTTATTGCCAAAATACTACAAGTTTATATGCATGAGAAAATGGATTTTAAATTTCTAAAATCCCATTAATTGGTTAACCATACATTTCCTTATAGAATTCATCATATTTCCAAAAAAAAAAATATTTTCAAGGTATAAAAGACATTTTATTTCTTCAAACTCAATAAATGTCCATTTTCACAAGCTTTACATTTTTGCAAGAAAATTTGAAACATTATTTCATCAATGTTTAGCAAAATAAATCATCATTTTCAAACATTTTATCTCATAAAATGTTTAATATCAATCTTTCTAGAAAATGCACAATTTTCATAAAATACCAACTTTAATATTTCAATACTTTGAAATATTTATTCATTCTTTATTTCCAACAAAATAA
Source organism: Sambucus nigra (assembly GCA_949130495.1). Lineage (NCBI taxonomy): Eukaryota > Viridiplantae > Streptophyta > Magnoliopsida > Dipsacales > Adoxaceae > Sambucus > Sambucus nigra. The sequence goes on from OX422211.1 coordinate 239,477,869, forward strand.
CATTTTACCAACATTTTTATTCCATAAAAATGTCTAATATTACCCTACTAGAAACCACAATTTATTGATGTGCATTATACTCTAGTAATCTAATAACAAGACTACTAATAATGCAAATAGAGTCTTAAACACTAAAGATAGATTTTCCCACCTCTAATGGAGCTACAACATTAGTCGGCATGAAAGGTCGAAGAAGATAACAATGTCCCATCTCCTAAAGTGGCCTCAAGGAGGTTGCCCCACTCCCAAAAGCAAGCTCCATCAAGTTTCTAAGCAAGAACTCCCTTTGAACTCCATAAATCTTGCATTTTCATCTTCGAAACCCCCAACAATAACTCTAAAAATTTGTAGCTTCCCTCATCCATGATGGAAATTGGTATATACATAGTTCAAGTATAGTGGAATATATAACAAATGTTGGGTCATAATGTGGAGGGGTTGTGGTATCATGGTGGTTTGTGGTGGTGGAGAGAGTAAGGATGCTAAAATGGTGGAGGAATACCACCCCTCCCATTATCTCTCTTCTTCCAACTCTAATCACCCCAAATGAGCCAAAATCGTCCATTTTCAGTTTTGCACAATCTGGGCTAATCTGAGCTCAAAAACTCTCCAAATCATGGGCCAAAAACATAATAGAACAGAAGGTCAATCAGATATATACATTTTTTAGGCACGTCTTTCGAACAACATAGGCCTCGTTCAAACTATATGTCAATCTTGTTCGATGTTTGTGTTCATGCGACCTTTGCGTGACCTAGGACTATAATGCAGTGAAATCTTGTTCGAAGCTCGTTCGAACCCTGCTTCATTAGTTCTCGCTTCTAACGATCCACATATGTCATTTGAACAACCCCCTTTTCCTATTATTTTATTTTCTTCAATTTTGACCCACAATTCTCAATAATTCATTAGATATTACTCCATTACATTTTATAAAAAATTTAAATGAAATACTAGGGTAGGGTATTACATAACCACCCCTTATCAAGGAAAGAGGAAAGTCGCATTCTCTTATCTTGGGTCATACTATGGGACTGCGGAGGGCAAGAAGAAAAAGGCAGAGGTCATAATAACGGCCCTCCAAAGACCAAACTTTTCACCCTGCTCACAGTCACCATAGATGAGGTCTTCGAAATAGGGAAACTCAGGATCTTTTTCCTCCACCAAAGCTCATGAGGACTACAGATGATAAAAGAAATAAGTCAAAGTATTGTCCATTTCACAAAGACCGTGGCCATAACACTGGAGATTACTTCATACTAAAAGAATCCATCTAAGGGGTAATCAAGATGGGTTACCTCAAGGAATTTATGGTCAAATACGTGGGCAATTGTTAGTGCAACAACAACAACAACAATACAAATAATAATGATGTTCCTTTGATTGATGTCAATAATATCTCTGGAGGTTTCTTCGATGGTGGGCTCTCTCCTACAGCAAAAAAATCCCATCTTATGAACATCCAACACGAAGGAATGCAAGTCAACTATGTCTCTCTTTCCCATCAAAATCCTAAGGGGGTTCTAATAATGGTTTTCCCCGAGATATAACTTAGGGGATTCGTCTGATTCATGACGATCACTTCGTAATCATAGTGATTATGGTAAATGCTAATATAAAGATAGTACTCATTGACAGTGGGAGCTCCACAAACATCATGTTACTAAATGTTTTAGAGGCTATGGGCCTTGCCGTAAAGCACATGAAACCTGTTACCACTCCGCTCATTAGATTCAGCTAAGAGCGGACCGATTCCTTAGGATATGTCACTCGCCCCTCACTCTTATTCCCATAGATTGCTTCACATACATCTGGAACCAGTTCATAGTGATAGACTTCCCCTCAAATTACAATGTGATCCTAGGAAAACCATTATTAAATGACTTATATGTTGTTATCTCAACACAAAGGCTGGTGATGAGGTTCCAACACCCATGGGAAAGGGAGAAGTGTCTGGGGACCAAAAGAAATCTAGGGAGTGATACATCACTTCCATGTGAGAAAGTAAGGGATCACTTGAGACTCTCTAGAGTGATCCTAAAGTCTTAGAAAGTTTGCATAAAATCCTCAAGGTCTTGTCTGATATCCTACCTCCTCCCCCACTAATGCTTGAGCCCTTTAGTGAGCCTATGCATATAGATGGTGAAAGTGGATACTCTAGATCCACGGGATGAAGAAAAGGAGAAAATAAGACAGCTAACAGAGGCCCTGATCACTGTGTGCATTAAAGAACCAACTAAGGAAATGTAGATTAGGGCTGGTCTAAGCACCACCCTCTAGGAGAAACTCATCCAGTTCCTAAGAGAAAAAAATATGTCTTTGTTTGGAGCCATTCAAAAATAATTGGAGTGGATACTCAGGTCATAGTCCATCACCTTAGTGTGGAACCAAACCACAAGCATGTCCGTCAAAAGTAAAAGGTTCTCTGATCCAGAGAGGAACAGTACTACATAAGATGAGGTTGAAAAACTCTTAGTAGCCAATTTTATCAGAGAGGTCAAGTACCTAAAATATCTCTATAAGTTAGTAATTGTATCCAAAGCCAATAAGAATTGGAGAATGTGCATTGACTTCACTAACATCAACAAAGCCTAGTTGAAGGTCTTCTACCCTCTACCTCAGATTGACTATTTGGTGGACTTAAATGCAGGCTAAGATCTCATCACATTCATATATGCCTATTCTGAGTACAACCAGTTTAGAATGACCCTAAGCAATGAAAAAAAATACCTCATTCATTACATATATGAATGAGAGAAGCTCATAGCCTAAAGAATGCTGGTACAACCTATCAAAGGGTGGTGAACTCCATCTTCAAGGATCTTAGGGTTCGTTTGGTTGGCTCTTTTTGTCTAGGCAAATGCCAAAAAATTGGCAAATACGAAAATTTACCAATATTTTGGCTGTTTGGTTGCATAATTTGCCTAGGCATTATTTGCCAATGTACAACACCTCCTATGCACAATCTGTGGGCAAATTTTGCTTATCTATTTGAGTGGGAAATGTTTGCCAACTTCTTAAACGGTTTTAATGTTTAAAAAATTATTTAAAAACTATTTTAAATAATTAAAAAACAGTTATGAATATTAAAAACTGTTTTTAATATTATAAAAAAAATGTTAAGAAAATGTTTTACAAATTAAAAAAAACGTACTAACAAAATATTGTAAAAACTTTTTTTAACATTTTTTAAAACTGTTGTGAATATATTATAAAAAGAATTTTAAAGTTTTAAAAAATAATTTTAAAAACTGTTTTAAATAGTTAAAAAAAATTGTTATAAATATTTAAAAACTGTTTTGTAATGTTTTGAAAACTGTTTTTAATATTATAAAAAATTGTTAAGAGAATGTTTTCCAATTTTTTTGAAAAATCGTAATATAAAAATATTATAAAAATAGTTTTTAACATTTTTAAAACTGTTTTGAATATAAATATAAAAACAGTTTTAAAGTTTAAAAACAAAATTAAAAGATATTTTAAATAGTTAAAAAAAACTTTCGTGAATATTTAAAAATTGTTTTGTAATATTTTAAAAACTATTTTTAATATTATAAAAAATTGTTAAGAAAATGTTTTACAGTTTTTTTAAAAAATCGTAATATAAAAATATTGTAAAAACTGTTTTTAACATTTTTTAATATAATATAAAAACTATTTTTAAATAAATTAATTGGATTGACTTTAATTTTGCCTAATGGTTGTTTGATAGCTTCATGTGAAAGAAACTAGGTAAAATTTGGCTAGCAAATTTTGCCATGCCCACTCTTTTGCCCATTGTCAACCAAACGGACCCTTATTGGCAAAACCATGGATGTCAATATTGATAAAACGCTAGTTAAAATCTTGGAAGCTCAAAACCATGTGCAAAATCTTTGAGAGACCCTTAACCCAAAGAAATGTGCTTTGGGGGTCGCTGGAGGCAAGTTCATTGTCTTTATGGTTACTAAATGGGGAATCTAGGCCAATCTAAAGAACATCCAAGCTCTACTGGACATAAAGTCTCTAAGAACACTCAAAGAGTTCTAAAGCCTAGCTAAGAGTGTTGAAACCCTCAATCATTTTGTCTCCCTCATTACCCTCGAAGACTTTCTCAGACTCAGAGGGAACCCTCATACTTATGTTGGGGGGGCACACCAAATGTATGCCTCCACAGTAAGAGGTCGCGATCCCTAACGATGGAAACATAAGCTGAGGCGTGGGAGGTGTCAACTGGGTTAGCGTCCGAATCCTCACCATCATCCTCAGTCCCCTCTCCCTCGGCCTTATCACTTGTCAGAGGTCCACCAGGAAAGGCCATCTAGAAGGCATGAGGGGATAAAGTGGTCACAGGAACAGCCTCGGAAGGGACCACTCCCTCGGCCTGTCGGCCTGGTCTAAGATTAAATGTTTCTCTCCTCCCAGAAGGCCCAGCGCTTGTTGGTGATGATGCTCTCTCATCCATCTCTCCTTCGTATGAATAACTCTCGGCTGGACGACCAGACACACGCATGACTCAGGGGGTACGATAGTGGCTAATGGAATGGGAAAAATAGGTCGTACCCAATTAGGGTCGGCCTCTCGTCTTCTCTCCTACTCTTCCTCTATTCGTCTGATCTCCAAAAAGAACTTCTCTCTTAGGGACGGGAAATCCTCGGCTAAATCATAAAGCCTCCTAAGCATTAAGGGGAAGACCCTACACTTAAAAGAATGAGGCTTCACTTGGTAATCCCAAAAATAGTTACTATCTTTTTTTCTCTCCGATTCAAGTTTAAAGCCTCTAATAATGAGGCGGAGTAAGAAGCCTTGGTGGAAGGCTTACGCCTAGCCATCGATGTAAGAGAAGAACATATAGAGGCTAGTAGCAACTCTCAGATAGTGGTAAACTAATTCACTGAGTTCTATGAAGCCAAAGGTTACATGAAGGCATAGTACTTAGCAATTCTGAAGTACTTAATTAGAAGAATACCCAAATTTTACAACGAAAAGGTCCTCTGGGTAGAAAATTCATAGCTTAAACATCTTGCACGAGTGGCCTCATTATATTGATATATATCTAAAGGTCCTAATTATCACATCAAAGTCAGCTCATAGCCAAGAGTCACTCAACTCTAGATTAACACTATAGAGGTCGATTGGAGCTTAAATTAGACCACTTCCATCATGGCCTAACTCATGGAAGTTCTCCTACCCAAAGACAAGCTTCAACCTAGAAGAATGAAGTCTTTAGCTTCCAGATACAATATAAAAAATGTGGTATTATTCAAGAATGGGTACTGATCATCACCTCAGTGATGCCTTATCCTGTCAGAGGGCAGTTATGTCCTTAGAGAGCTCTATGAAGGTGTTTGTGGTGACCATATACGCCCAAAGACTTTAGTCTACAAGTTCCTGAGACAAGGGTACTTCTGGCCAAAATTAAGGAAAAATCTAAGGATCTCGTCCAATATCGTGACAAGTGTCAGAGGTTCACTTTTGTTCCAAAATATACAACCAAGAAGATGGATCTTATACTAAGTCTATATCCTTTTGATCAACGGGGATTGGATTTGATAGGGCCTTTGCCCCTCAGCAAAATTCCAAATAAGTTATGTACTGTGGTCATTGATTACTTCACTAAGTGGGTTAAGCTTGAGCTTTTAACCACCATCACGTAGAATAAAACTACTAACTTCTTTTGGAAAAACATCATCTGACTGTTTATCTTACTTTGAACCTTCATCTCCAATAATAGTAAGCAGTTTAATAATTAAGATTTCATGGAGTTGCTCAAACTATGGCATAAGTAACCATTATTCCTCTCCAGGGAATCCTCAGGCCAATGGCCATGCTAAAGTAACATACAAAACCATCTTCCAGAGCTTCAAGAAGAGGTTAAAGAAGTCCAAGGATATATGGATTGAGGATATACTAAGCATCTTATGATCTTACGAAACTACAGTCAGATGTCCAGTAGGAGGAACTCCATTCTCTCTAACCCTTAGCACAGAGGTAATGATCCTAATGGAGTTTGAGGTGACTACATGGAGGGTAGCTCAGTTCAAACCAGGGAATAATGATGAATGTCTCAAGTGGTCTTTGAATGAGTTAGGAAAAAGGATGGAAGTTGCATTAATTTGAATGGATACATGCAAGTAGAGGACAACCTCCTATTTCAACAAAAAAGTCTTCCACAAAAAAATCAAAGTGAGAGAATTATTTCTACGAGAGGTCACCCTCGCGACTAGAAATTTGAATAAAGGGAAGGTGGGTCCCAAATGGGAAGGCCCAAATGTGGTAACCAAAATTTCAAGGCCAGAGTGGTATTATCTTAAAGACATCAAATGATGCAGACTTGCTAAACCCTGGAGTGTAGAGAACCTCAAAAAATACTTCCAATAATGTACAATGAAATGAAATGAAAAAAATTTATTTTTTGATACCCATATTGTTTTATTATAAGTATTGATATACCTATATATACCCTCGTCCAGGTCGAGGACACCCTGTACCTAGACGGGGCCAGGATGACCTCTCAACCAATATCAGACGACCCTCCAAGGGGCCGATCCCTCATCAGGCCCAGACGTCCCTTCAAGGGTTGACCCCTCATAAGGCCCTGACAACCCTTCAAGGGGCCGACCCTACATCAGGCCCAGATGACCCTTTAAGGGGCCGACCCCTCATCAGGCCCAGACGACCCTCCGAGGGTACGAAAGTACGAGGCCTAAATTAGTCCAGACTCACTGCCAGAAGGAACTTTGCCCTCGGCCTCATACCATAGGCCGAGGATGACATTATCACAGAGCGTGGTTTGGGAGATGCGTGGAACAGTGCGCGTGAGGCTCACGTGGCACATGGAAGACCGCTATAACAATATCAACCCCTCACGTGAGGGAATATTATGTCATCATTAATCTTAGGTGGCATCTACAGGTGTCAGCAGGGGATTAACTAGATCATGATTCACATGCACCATGCATGCTTGGGGGGTACATTACACCCGCAAGACCTATATATACTTGTCACCTACAACCCTACAAAGGGATCAATAATTTTTAACCCTAGAAAAAACTTTGCTTGTACACACAGTAGAGAGAGAGGGAGCTTATGTGCATTGTATCCAAGGCCATTAGTGCCCATACTTAGTGGATCACACACTCACAGTGGATGTAGGCCTAATTGGCTGAACCACTATACATCATTGTCTTAATCCTCTTATACTCATCCCCATTTATACACTTGCACACTTATACATATATATCTCTATGGCTGCCATTATTGTTACTGTTTGAGCTCATCATCACTTATCTGGTGGTGCTGAATCTTAGCATCATTAGTTTGGAGCCATCTGTGGGAACGAGAAGACATTTCTTCCTTTGTACAGCTTGACCTTTCTGGGCACTCTGGTGGTGAGCCAGTTCTCCCCCTGTGTGGAGATGTTTCACCATTGAAAGAGACCCATTAAGGTTCTCAAGCTCATCAGTCTTTTCTTTAGTTCATCTCTTCATATCTCAAACACATGGCATTGGAGATGCCACCACCACCACTTCCTCCACCGGATAGTGGAGTAGGACCCAGTTCTAGTCGGCCACTACCTCAGTTTGAGATGGTTGATGTGGAGGTAGCCTTAAAGTCTCTAGAAGCAAGCCAGCAGATCATGCAGGAGCAGTTCACAACTCTAAGCGAGAACATACTAAGACCACTAGGGGTCTCACCTGAGATTGTTACTCCGGCAGTGGCTCCAGGGAAGCATAAGGCCAGGGGCCCACCCTAGGCACCACGTAAAGACTTGCCACCCCCACAGCGGCGGAGGGATGTTATCAACCCCTGATGTCTATGCCTGGGGAGGCAAGGAAACCCTTGCCTTGAGGACATGTATGATGATCTGGAGGGAGAGGAGGCCCCCATAGAGTGCTGTGAGCCGTATGAGGTCTCCAATAATACTGTATGACCTCTCCAGGAGAGCAGAGGGAAGTGTGGAAGGCAAAATCCTGACAATCGCCCGAGAGGCTCTGCTTTTGATCGCTTGAGCAAGAGGCCAGCCTTTGAGAGGCTGGGCCCAGTAAATGACCTGCGAGAAAAATTGTCCAGATCAAGGAGTGCTGCAAGGTCCAGAAGGGAGACAGGAGATGGCCGACCCCACCGGGGCCGACACCTAGGACGGGACGACGGTCAGGGGGAAGTAAACAACCGATATTAGCCTACCGTAGTAGAACCCTCCGTCCACCTCAAAGAGGCAGCAGGGGATAACATCGACCAAGCCGACCCTACGAGGCCCTGGAATGACTTGATCCAGCGTCTAGAGGATAAGATCGGTGATATTCTGAAGAGTCGGGACCCTATTTAGAGAGGATACTCCATAGGCTCACCCTTTGTGGCGAAGATAGTCAACTTCCCGACGCCATCAAAGTTTAAGCCACCTGTGGTAACCCTAAGGTACGACGGGAGTACAAACCGTGTCCATCATATTGAGATGTATCATTCGGTGGCAAATATATACTCTATCTCAGATGAGATGAGGTGTCATGACTTTTATGGCACTCTGACTGGGGCTGTACATGTCTGGTATGTGTCTCTTCTAAAAAACTCCATTGAAAGCTTTAAACAGTTGGCAGACCGGTTCATCCACAACTTTTGCTTTGGGGTGAGGCCACAGAAGAAGACCACACACCTGCTCTATGTTAATTAGGGTAAGAATGAGAGTCTAAGAGACTACATAGCCAGATTCAACAAAGAAAAGTTAAAGGTTGAAGACTATGAGGAGAGCATAGCCATGACCGCTCGCATTGGAGGACTCCTGAAGGGGAAGCTGCTATGGAAGCTTGCTGAAGACCCTCTGAGGACGATGGCTGAATTGCTGTCGACAGCAGGAAAGGTGATGAACGCCAAAGAGGCGATGGCCGTAAAATAAGAAGATGAAACATGAGTTACTAGTGGGGGTAAGTACCCTAAGAAGAACAAAGAGGGGAAGAAGAGGTCTACGGACGATAAGTTCGCTGATTACACCCCTCTAACGGTCGGCTGTGAACATATTCTCAACGAGATAAAGAGTGATCGGTCCCTGAAGTGGCGTAAGAAGTTGAGGGCAGCCCCTAACAAGAGGAATAAGAATCTGTGGTGTGAATTTCACCAAGACCATGGACATATCACCGACAAGTGTTTTGCTCTCAAAGATGAAATCGAGAATATGTTAAAAGAAGGGAAGCTAAGGAAGTACGTTGATAAGAGTGCCTTCAAGAGGGGCCTAGGGGATGGCCCCAAAAAGAAGAGAGGTGATGCATGTAGAGAAGGTCCTCCAAAAAGAGGGTACTACCCTTATGATGATGAGAACGACCCTGACCTCCCTCCTAGAGACGACCACGACCCTATCAAGAGACTTAATATTATCTCTCTCGGTGTGGGGATGATCTCTAGGAGACTAGAAGGAGGAGGGTCAGAGGTCACAGATAGGAAGGCCCACGTAGCTGAAGCCCAGGCAATGATGAAAACTGTACTCTCAACCTCTCTGGAGGCAAAGTCATAAAAGAGGAAGAAGGTCGATATGGATACTCTGATAGTGGGGTTCTCTAGAATGGACTTCAAAGGCCTCTTAGCCCCATATGATGACCCTCTCATCATCACTACCAGGGTGCACGGATGCGAGTTGACAAGGATCTTGGTAGATGGCGGTAGCTCTGGAGATGTGATGTTTTGGTTGTGCTTCAAAGCCTTAGGTCTCAGCCGTTCTAGACTCGTCCCATACCATCACCCATTGATTGGGTTCAGTGGGGAAAAGGTTCATCCCCTTGGAGTGTATGAGGCCGATGTCAGGATGGGGGACGAGTGGCCGAGATGGCTCACCAAGAAGGTCAGCTTCTTTGTGATGGATGACCATGTCTTTTAGGCCTACAACATTATACTAGGGCGAGTAGCCCTCAAGGGGTTTGAAGCTGTGTCGTCTACGATTCATCAGATGATTAAATTTTTAACCCCTTGCGGGGTAGGGGAGTTTCAGGGAGACCAGACAACGGCACGGAAATGTTACTTCAACTCCGCTGAAGAAAGAGAGGTGCACAAGAAGGCAACAACCACTTACAATATTGACACCCTTGACCCCAGAGATGAGAAAAAACTCAAGAAGGGAGAAGCCGCGGAAGAGGTAGAATCCATCATCCTCAATGAGGATGAGCGAGAAAAAACCGTCCAAGTCGGTAAATCCCTGAATATAGACATAAAAGAAGACCTCATCAAGCTGTTAAGAAGAAGACATAGTGTCTTTGCATGGAGTCCCACAGATATGCCGGGGATCGACCCCGAAATTATGAGCCACAAGCTCAACGTGGTAGAGGGTGCAAAGCCAGTGAAGCAGAAGAGGAGAATTTATTCTCGAGATAAGTATGAGTTCATTAAGGATGAAGTCAAGAAGCTGGAAGATGTAGAGTTTATTAGAGAGGTCATCTACCCCGAATGGTTGTCCAACGCAGTCATTGTCCCAAAAGCCAACGGGAAGTGGAGGATATGTGTAGACTTCACAGACCTCAATAAACATTATCCTAATTACAGCTTCCCTCTTCCCCGCATTGATCAGATGGTAGACGCTACCGTAGGCCATGAGCTTCATGGATGCCTATACAGGGTACAACCAGATCTTCATGGACCCTAAAGACTCAGAAAAAATGGCTTTTATTACCGATAAGGGGACATACTATTATAGGGTTATGCCCTTTGGCCTGAAGAATGCAGGGGCAACATATCAGTGCCTTGTAAATAAAATGTTTGAAGACCAAATTGGGAAGTATATGGAGGTCAATGTAGATCACATGTTGACTAAGAGTTTGAAGGAAGAGGATCATGTGGCTAACCTTGAGAGGACCTTTAACACGATGGACAAGTACCAAATAAAGCTCAGCCCAACCAAGTGTGTCTTCGGGGTTGGAGCAGGGAAATTCTTGGGGTTCATCCTGAATCAAAGAGGTATTGAGGCCAATCCTGAGAAAATAAAGGCCCTCCTAGAAATGAAGACCCCCAAGACCATTAAAGACGTTCAGAGGCTCACGGGGCGAGTGGCTGCTTTGAATAGGTTCGTGTCTAGAGCCACAGACAAGTGTTTACCGTTCTTTAAAATTCTCAGAAAGGCCTTCGAATGGAGTGAAGAGTGTGATGATGCTTTTAAGGAGTTAAATTCATACCTAGGGTCTCCCTTGATGTTGTCACGACCAGTACAGGGTGAACAGCTACATGTGTACCTAGCTGTCTCAGAGTCAACTATTAGTGCAACAATCGTCAGAGACGAATATGGGGTACAAAAGCTTGTGTATTTTAATAGTAAATCACTCCATGGGGCAGAGCAAAGATACCCAAGGATGGAGAAGTTAGCTTATTCCTTGATCCATGCATCAAGAAAGATGAAGCCATACTTCTACTCCCATACAATAGTCATCCTCACTGACTCTCCTCTTAGGCAGGTCTTACACAAGCCAGAAAAATCAGGTAGGTTAATGGCCTGGGGAGTTCAACATTATGTATCAACCTAGGACGGCCATTAAGGGGCAAGCATTGGAAGATTTCGTGGCTGAATTTACTTGGGAAGATGATGAAGTTAAAGATGAGAGCCTCGGGAAGACAGATACCCTATAAGGCAGACTTGCCGACACACCCGCAGATAAGGCTGAGACAAGCAACGCTAGAGGAAAAGTGGCCAAAAACAAAGAGGGAAGATATATTTTTAGACAGGGGTCCCTCACCAAGGGAAATTTCTCAGAAGAACAGACTATGTGGAGCCTCTTCGTTGATGGGACCTCCTGCGACAGTGGAGTGGAGATGGACTGATATTATCAGCACCTGATGGCACAGACATTGAGTACGCCCTGAGGTTCAACTTCAAAGCCTCCAACAGCAATTTTGAATATGAGGCCTTGATAGCAGGACTCTCCTTGGACAAGTCTCTTAGTGTCGGCCAGATTGTGGTCCATAGTGATTCAAGGCTAGTAGTGAATCAGATACTAGGAGTCTACGAGGCCAAGGAGGATCGGATGGCCAAGTACCTTGAAAAAGTGAGGTCACTATTGAGGAGCTTTAGATAAGTAAAATTGAAGAGGATACTTAGGCTCGATAATGGTCGAGCGGATGCACTTGCTAGGTTGGCCTCGGTAACTAGGACATATATCAGAAGGACAGTCCCAGTGGAAATTTTTCATCGACCAACTATTGAAGATGTTGAGGGAACACTTGTCACTTGCTTAAATGTTTCTAAGGAAGCTTCATGGATGGACCCTCTGATCAGATACATTAAAGAGGGGGAGATGCTAGAAGAAAGGTAAGAAAGGAAGAAGTTGAGATACAGAGCTGCGAAATTCACTGTCATCGGAGACACCTTGTACAAAAAGGGGTTTTTTCTCCCCTTACTTAGGTGTGTGCAACCATATGAAGTCCCACACATTTTTCAAGATGTGCACGAGGGGTCATGTTCAAGCCACATTGTAGGCAAGTCTTTAGCGAAGAGGGTGGTTACCCAGGGGTACTGGTGGTCGACCTTGGGGAAAGATGCCACATCATATGTAAAAAAGTGTGATAAATGTCAAAGATTTGCCACCATCCCTCACCAACCCCATCAACCTCTTACCTCCATCACATCCCCATGGCCATTTGCAGTATGGGGGATCTACCTAGTAGGCCCCTTGCCTTGGGCCATCAATAACTATCGGTTCCTCATCGTAGCAATTGACTATTTTTCAAAATGGGTGGAGGCGGAGCCGATGGTCACGATTACAGAGTAGAAGACCTTCCAGTTCATCTGAAAAAATATTATATGCAGATATGGTCTCCCCAGCACCCTCATCTCGGATAACGGGACTCAATTCAAGAATACATCTCTAAAGAAGTACTGCGAAAGGGTGAGTATCAAACAATTCTTCTCTACCCCAGGTTGACCTCAGGCTAATGGGCAAACTGAGGTCACAAATAGAACAATCCTGGATGGGATCAAGAAGAAACTTGAGGAGGTAAAAGGAAGATGGGTTGAGGAGTTATATACTGTGGGCCTACAAGATGATTGCAAAGACCTCTACCGGAGAAACCCCATTCATTCTAGCTTATGGCTCAGAAGTCATCATCACCATCGAGATTGGTTTTCCTACTCACAGGATCCCAATGTATGACCCCCATAGAAATATGGAAGAGAGGAGACTTGAGTTAGACCTGATTGAGGAAAGGAGGGAAGATGCCAAGATAAGGAAAGCTGCCTACCAGTAGAGGACTGCAAGGTTTTACAACCAGAGGGTAAAGCGGAGGCCAATTGTAGTGGGGGATTTAGTCCTCAAAAAGACTTGGCAGAAGCCCAACAAGCTCCATCCGAATTGGCATGGACCATATAAGGTCATCGATGAAGTTGTCCCTGGGACCTATAGACTAGAAAACCTAGAAGGGGAACCCTTTTCCAACCCCTGTAATGCAGATCATTTGAAGAAATACTATCAATAATTTCGTAAAGTCCTATCAGACCACAATTGTAATGAATGTGTTTCTCTAACATAACACTTGGAATATTAATAATAATGTCACATTGATCCCTCATTTTGTGTTTGATTAATCCTAGTGTGATTGGGGTGATACTCGTTAGGACCACCCTCGGTTATAATGAGGGTAAATGGTGGGGACGACCCCTCATTCACCCTTAAGAAAGACGGGGGGGGGGGGGACTTGAAAAACCATTAGGTTGGTGGAAACCACCCTCGGCTATAATGAGGGAAAATGGTGGGGACGACCCCTCATTCACCCTCAAGAATGACGAGAGGGACTTGAAATTTAAAACACCATTAAGTTGGTGAAAAACCACCCTCGGCTATGATGAGGGACAATGGTGGGGACGACCCCTCATTCACCCTCAAGAAAGATAAGGGGGGACTTGAAAAACCATTAGGTTGGTGGAAACCACCCTCGGCTATAATGAGCGCAAATGGTGGGGATGACCCCTCATTTACCCTCAAGAAAGACGAGGGGGGACTTGAAATTTAGAACACCATTAAGTTAGTGAAAAACCACCATCGGCTATGATAAGGGACAATGGTGGGGACGACCCCTCATTCACCCTCAAGAAACACGAGGGGGGACTGAAAAAACCATTAGGTTGGTGGAAACCACCCTGGGCTATAATGAGGGCAAATGGTGGGGACGACCCCTCATTTACCCTCAAGTAAGACGAGGGGGGACTTGAAATTTAAAACACCATTTAGTTGGTGAAAAACCACCCTCGGCTATGATGAGGGACAATGGTGGGGATAACCCCTCATTCACCCTCAAGAAAGACGAGGGGGGACTTGAAAAACCATTAGGTTGGTGGAAACCACTCTCGGCTATAATGAGGGAAAATGCTGGGGACGACCCCTCATTTACCCTCAAGAAAGACGAGGGGGGACTTTAAATTTAAAACACCATTAAGTTGGTGAAAAACCACCCTCGGCTATGATGAGGGAAAATGGTGGGGACGACCCCTCATTCAACCTCAAGAAAGACGAAGGGGGACTTGAAAAACCATTAGGTTGGTGGAAACCACCCTCGGCTATGATGAGGGTCAATGGTGGGTACGACCCCTCATTTACCCTCAAGAAATACGAGGGGACTTCAAAATTTAAGACATCATTCAGTTGGTGGGAAACTACCCTTGGCTATAATGATGGCAAATGGTGAGGACGACCCTTCATTTACCCTCAAGAAAGACGAGGGGGACTTCAAAATTTAAAACACCATTAAGTTGGTGGGAAACCACCCTCGGCTATGATGAGGGTCAATGGTGGGGACAACCCCTCATTCACCCTCAAGAAAGATGAGGGAGGGGTTTGTGAGTGTTAATTTAAAAACATCACAAGGCAAATCATACAAGAGGCAAGCACAGAAGACAAAAAGAGGCATTAAATTACAAAGTATTATAGATGTTTATCCTGCAAGAGTAAAGTACAAAAATGTGTTACATAAAGAGGGTATGGGCTACAAATAACCACCCTGTTGAGCGGCATCATAGGGCAAGGCCTCAACATCTATGGGAGTTTCCTCTATGACCAAGACAGGCCGAGCCTCAGACCAGTACCTTCTACATGCACTTGAGATTCCATTTGAGTTAAGGCTTCAACAATATGAGGTCATCCAATTGAACTGCCTCAAGGGAGGGGCGGATAGACGATACTACGTCAGCAAAATTAAGGACGACCCACCGATAGGCCGTCCTAATCCCCCTCTCCAAGTATTCGAGACCGAAGCCTTGAAACTCGTCTGAGAGTTTGTAGGCCTCCACAACGTCGGCCCCAACCTTCTTCACCTCCTCGGCCAACTCGTTCTTGAACTGGGCGTTTAAGGCTTCTTCCTTCGCCTTGAAGAGGTTATACCTCATCTTCAGATCATTATCATGTTCCTTCGTCATCTCGTCTAGTACCCTTGCATGTTCGGCCCTCGCACTCTCCAACTCAGACCTTGCAGTCTCGAGCTCGGTCTGTAGTTCAGCCTCATGCTGAATGGCCCTCTTGGCTTCATGAAATTTTTGTTGGTTCTCAGCCATCCACTTGGTAGCTGATGTGAAGGCACAAATAGACTACACAGAAAAATACACTTGTTAAGGGGCCAAGGAAACAATTAGTGAAAAATTCAACTAAATGAAGTAAAAACAAATACCTGGGCCAGAGTGTGTAGACCATAGTCATACACCTTAGCCGGGGGCATCTTTGAAAGGAAGTCATAGTCAGCGGCCGAGGGGGCAGAGAACATAGAAGCCTTGGCTACCCTCAGATTGGCTATCAGGGAAGATGGCTCAGCCTTTAAGAATGATAAGTTTTGGGACCAAAAGGCTCCCCCTCAGATGCCTCTACCCTCGCCCTCGTCCTTGAATCCGACCGAGGGTCAGTAGGAACTTCGAGGCCCTTTTTTTATAGCTATCGGAAGATGGTTCAACAGGTGTCGGCCCCACGAACTTTGACTTCCTCGGAGCCTGCTGAGGCTCCTTGCCTTTATTCTTGCCCAAACAACCAGTAAGCTCGGAGAAGTCATTTCCCAAAGATGGTCAGAGATACCTGCAGGACGACCTAAAAAGGAGACGACACATCAGAAATATGCAGAGACAGAGATAAAACACTTAGAAAAAAAATCAAAGATTGAGAAAAAATAATAACTCACATAGCTCTGTCAAGGGTCCGACCCTCAGACCATCTTCTTTGAGGAACCTAGGGGTCATCAAATCTTCAAACTTTGTAAGTTCACCCTCTTTCCCTCGTTCTCTAAGATACTCGACTATGTCCTTTTCATCCAGACTAAGTCTAGGTTCTGACCTAACCTTCATAGAGGGGTTAGACCATCTCCTTGGAACCCTCGGATCGTCGTCCAAAGGCTGAGCCCCGGCAAAAAATTCCCATTCCCCAGATATGAGGAAAAATCTCTTCTTCCAGTTGTGGTTAGAGGTTTATGCCATGTGGAGAAGTTTTTTATTAGACTTCCTCACCCCCAGATGATAGTACTAAGGCTGTTTGGACGAGGAAGTGATATTATAGCAAGCCAAGAACACATCGCCTGAAGGCTCATCAGTGAAGGTATTATTCCACAAGGAGACAAAACCGAGGATAGTCCTCTAAGATTTAGGAGGAAGTTGAGAGGGGGCCACCAAGGGCTGATAATATATTAATTATGGTAGGGTGTAAAGGGAACCTAACGCTGACCTTTAACATCTGTTCATATACAGCGATCTCTCCCTCATTACCCTCGAAGACTTTCTCAAACTCAGAGGGAACCCACATACTTATGTTGGGGGGCACACCAAATGTATGCCTCCCTAGCAAGAGGTCACGATCCCTAACGGTGGAAACATAAGCTGAGGTGTGGGAGGTGTCAACTGGGTCAGCATCTGAATCCTCAATCCCCTCTCCCTCGGCCTCATCACCTGTTAGAGGTCCACCAGGAAAGCCCATCTGGAAGGCATGAGGTGATAAAGTGGTCACAGGAACAACCTCGGAAGGGACCACTCCCTCGGCCTGGGCTGAGATCAGACATTTCTCTCCCCCCAAAAGGCCCAGCGTTTGTTAGTGATGATGCTCTCTCAACCATCGCTCCTTCATATGAATAACTCTCGGCTGGACGACCAGACACACGCAGGACTCAGGGGGTACGATAGTGGCTAATGAAATGGTAAAAATGGGTCGTACCCAATTAGGGTCGGCCCCTCGTCTTCTCTCATCCTCTTCCTCTATTCGTCTGATCTCCAAAAAGAACTTCTCTCTTAGGGATGGGAACTCCTCGGCTAAATCATAAAGACTCCTAAGCATTAAGGGGAAGACCCTACACTTAAAAGAATGAGGCTTCACTTGGTAATCTAAAAAATAGTTACTATCTCTTTTGCTCTCCGATTCAAGTTTAAAGCCTCTAATAATGAGGCGGAGTAAGAAGCCTTGGTGGAAGGCTTAGGCCTAGCCATCGATGTAAGAGAAGAACATATAGAGGCTAGTAGCAACTCTCAGATAGTGGTCAACTAATTCACTGAGTTCTATGAAGCCAAAGGTTACATGAAGGCATAATACTTAGCAATTATGAAGTACTTAATTAGAAGAATACCCAAATTTTACAACGAAATAGTCCTCTGGGTAGAAAATTCATAGCTTAAACATCTTGCACGAGTGGCCTCATTATATGATGTAGATCTAAAGGTCCTAATTGTCACATCAAACTAGCCAAGCGTCACTCAACTCTAGATTAACACTACAAAGGTCGATCATAGCTTAAATTAGACCACTCCATCATGGCCTAACTCATGGAAGTTCTCCTACCCAAGGATAAGCTTCAACCTAGAAGAATGAAGTCCTTAGCTTCCAGATACAATCTAAAAAATGTGGTATTATTCAAGAATGGGTACTGATCATCACCTCAGTGATGCCTTATCCTGTCAGAGGGAAGTTATGTCCTTAGAGAGCTCTATGAAGGTCTTTGTGCTGCCCATATAGGCCCAAAAACTTTAGTCTACAAGTTCCTGAGACAAGGGTACTTCTGGCCAAAATTGAGGAAAAATCTAAGGATCTCGTCCAACATCATGACAAGTGTCAGAGGTTCACTTTTGTTCCAAAATATACAACCAATAAGATGGATCTGATACCAAGTCTATTGCCTTTTGATCAATGGGGATTGGATTTGGTAGGGCCTTTGCCCCTCAGCAAAATTCCAAATAAGTTATGTACTGTGGTCATTAATTACTTCACTAAGTGGGTTGAGGTTGAGCTTTTAACCACCATCACATAGAATAAAACTACTAACTTCTTTTGGAAGAACATCATCTGACTGTTTATCTTACTTTGAACCTTCATCCCCAATAATAGTAAGCAGTTTAATAATTCAAATTTTATGGAGTTGCTCAAACTATGTCATAAGCAACCATTATTCCTCTCCAGGGAATCCTCAGGCTAATGGCCAAGCTGAAGTAACATACATAACCATCTTCCAGAGCTTCAAGAAGAGGTTAAAGAAGTCCAACGATCTATAGATTGAGGATATACTAGGCATCTTATGATCTTATAAAACTGCAGTCAGATGTCAAGTAGGAGGAACTCCATTATCTCTAACCCTTGGCACCGAGGTAATGATCCTAATGGAGTTTGAGGTGACTACATAGAGGGTAGCTCAGTTCAAACCAGGGAAAAATGATGAATGTCTCAAGAGGTCTTTAAATGAGTTAGGAGAAAGGATGGAAGTTGCATTAATTTGAATGGATACATGCAAGTATAGGACAACCTCCTATTTCAACAAAAAAGTCTTCCACAAAAAATTCAAAGTGAGAATTATTTCTAAGAGAGGTCACCCTCTCGACTAGTAATTTGAAAGAAGGAAAGGTGGGTCCCAAATGGGAAGGCTCATATGTGGTAACCGAAATTTTAAGGCCAGAGTGGTATTATCTTAAAGACATCAAAGGATGCAGTCTTGCTCAACCCTGGAGTGTAGAGCACCTCAAAAAATACTTCCAATAATGTACATTGAAATGAAATGAAAAAAAATCTATTTTTTGATACCTGTGTTGTTTTATTATAAGTATTAATATACCCATATATACCCTCGTCCAGGCCGAGGACGCCATGCACCTGGACGGGGCCAGGATGACCTCTCAACCAATATCAGACGACCCTCCAAGGGGCCGACCCCTCATCAGGCTCAGACGACCCTTCAAGGGGCTGACCCTACATCAGGACCAGACGACCCTTCAAGGGGTCGACTCCTCATCAGGCCCAGACGACCCTCCGAGGGTACGAGAGTACGAGGCCTAAATTAGGCCAGACTCACTTTCAGAAGGAACTTTTCCCGTGGCCTCATATCATAGGTCGAGGGTGACATCATCACAGCGCGTGGTTTGGGAGACGCGTGGAATAGTGCGCGTGGGGCTCACATGGCACGTGGAAGACTGTTATGATAATATTACCCCCTCACTTGAGGGAATATTATGGCATCACTAATCGTAGGTGGAATCTATAAGTGTCAGCAGGGGATTGGCTAGATCATAATTCACATGCTCTATGCATGTCTGGGGGGTACATTACACCCCCCAAAACCTATATATACTTGTCACCTATAACCCTACAAAGGGATCGATAATTTTTAACCCTAGCAAAAACTCTGCTTGTACACACAGTAGAGAGAGAGGGAGCTTATGTGCATTGTATCCAAGGCCATTAGTGCCCACACTTAGTGGATCACACACTCATAGTGGATTTAGTACTAATTGGCTGGACCACTATACATAATTGTCTTAATCCTCTTATACTCATCCCCATCTATACACTTGCACACTTATACATATATATCTCTATGGCCGCCATTGTTGTTACTATTTGAGCTCATCATCACTTATCTGGTGGTGCTGAATCTCAGCATCATCAAGTATCCTTTAATACAGGATCTTAGCCTTGGATCTAAATCCTAAGGTCTAAGGACCCACATACCGAGTTGCAAGGATTTTAGCCTTAGCTTTAAACTTAAACCAAGGTCTAAGGACCCAAAACATAGAGTTGCAAGGACTTTTGTTTTGGCTCTAGGTTTAAAATAATGTTTAAGGAACCAAAACACAGAGTCGTAAGGACTTCAACCTTGGCTTTAGGTTTAAGCAAGGTTCTAAAAAACGCGGGTCGTGATCTAAGCGTGGAGGCCAAGCCTTAAGCCTTAGAAGCCTAGGCGGGCCTTGGCGTAAAAAGGCGTTTAGGTCTTTTTAATATTTTTTAACCATAACAACGCTATTAAAATACTAAAATTGTACATATCATAAAAATATGTCTGAATATTTGCAAATAAAAATACTATTTGATTATTTTGGATGAGATAATGATCCGGTTTGTAAAAAAATCTATAAAAGGCGATATCGTTTCACTAAAGCATTATTGTTTTTAGAGAAAAAGTACGCCTTAAGGGTTTTACCAAGCATAAGGCGTCAAAATCTTAAGGCGGGACGTTTCTCCCAAGCCTCAAGCCTAGGCGGAGCCTTGGCGGGTTTTTTAAAACAGTGGGTTTAAGATAAGTTTTAAGTACCTAAACACAGAGTTGGAAGGACTTAAACTTTGGCTCTAGCCTTAAACCAAGGTATAAGGACCCAAACCTCAAGGTTTAAGGGTTTTAGACTTAGCTTAGGCGGGTAGTCAAAGGTCTAAGTACATAAAAAATAATAAAGGAATTACCGAGTCTTTCATCCTTGATTTTTTTCTAATAGACTTAGGTTGAAAGACCCATAAAAGTCAGTTTAGAGGACTTTACGAACCAAAAAAAATGCAAGAAAGAAAAGAACTTAAGGAAAACATTTTGTAACCCATGTATAAAAAATATCTGAGACTTTAATCAAACCTCCATTTTAAAAATATTTGGGGGCTAAGTGCTCAAATACAAAAAATGGCCAAAATTCTCATTTTATAAGAAAAGGCGAAAGACCCATGGTTCAGAGGTTTTAGGACCAATTGTGGAACTTCAGGCTTTAAAATTTCTAAGTCTAGAGGTTTTATGACCCTTTGTGGGACTTTAGATTTTTAAATTTCCTAAGTTTAGAGGTGTTAGGACCCTTTGTGGGGCTTTAGGTTTCTAATTTTCTATGCCCAGAGGTCTTATGACCTTTTGTGGAACTTCATGTTTTTAAATTTCCTAAGTTCAGAGCTCTTATAACCCTTTGTGGGACTCCATGGTTCAATTTTTATAAGTCCAAAGGTTTTATGAACCTTTGTGGGACTTCAAGTTTTCAAATTTCCTTAGTTAAGAGGTTTTGGGACCCTTTGTGAGACTTCAAGTTTCAAAATTTCTAAGTCTAGAGGTCTTATGACCCTTTGTAGGACTTCATATTTTCAAATTTCTTAAGTTTTGAGGTCTTATGATCCTTTTTGGGACTTTAAGTTTCAAGTTTTCTATATTAAGAGGTTTTATGACTCATTGTGGGAATTTGGATTATAAATATAAGGTCTTAGGACCCTCAACAGATTTACTAATTGTTTGTAAAAACAAATTGGCCGCTAGTCTTGAAAAGTGCAAGCACCAAGGTTTCTATGGTTATGAGGTCTAATGACCCATCTCTGAGCCTTAATATTATCTTTGAAAACTTCATAAGTATATGGAAGATGTCTTAGTACCCTCATATCCACTTCAACATTTTTTTCACTCAAGTTGTTTTTCTTTATCAAGAAATGTTAGGGGGTAAGTAGTAATACCACCTACTAGTAAACCTCAGATGGATTACTGCAATGTAAACTCCCTAGCAAATGCAAAGCACAGAAAAGTAGTAAATGAGTTAAAAATTTAAAATCCAAACTAGTGTCATTGCGATTGTTGTTGATAGATTACAACAAAAGGCCCACGACCCAGAATTGTTTAAAAAAAAAGAAAACGTTATATAAAAGCCTTCTCAAGGCTTCAGAGTTATAGGGGTTTCCTTTGCAAGGGCTTCACTTTTCTTTTTCTAAGGCCTTGACTAGGGTTGAGAGGTGGAAACCTTATTCAGAGCTTCTTCTTCTAGGGCAAGGGGGTCAAAGACCTCACCACTATCATCACCACTACTTCTCTAATTATTTGAGCTCTTATCACTCTATCGAAGAATTCAAAAAATAAACCAGAGGCATCTACATCAGGAAATAGATTTTGGACCTTAGCCTTACAACCTTTAAACCAAGAGTTGTACTTCTAGAAAAGAAACTTCTTAAAGGGATCAGACCCAGGATAAGCGTTTAATTTTCCTTTTAATATAGAGTGGATCGTCCCCTAAAGCTATGTGTGCCTCACCAGGACGTCAACATAATCCTATAATACCCCGTATTTTCATGGCCTTTAATTATGGGATTAATTAAATTTAATTGAGATAAATTAATTTAATATTAATCTGAATTTTCAATTGAGTAATTACTAGCATGAAGAGAGTTTGTATTTATTAGTGATGATTATGTTGAATATTACTTGATGAGTAAATTAATATATGATTATAAAATATAAAGGTTGTGATGAGTGAAAAATACAACAATTATGGAAACTAAGTCGGGAAGCGCATGTCAGTCGTGTCGGGACTAATTTAATGAAATAAAAAGTGAATTCATTCTAAGTCACCCATCTGGAAGGGTCAAGATAGTAAAAAAAAGTTTGCTCGGGAGTTTAATTTGGATCTCAGGACGATTTTAGGCCTAACCGACATTCCGAGAGGGCATTTTGTGAATTTCTAGTTTTGGGATTTAATTACCTACGAAAATTAGAAGAGTATATCAGGTGTTAGATGTTGTCTTCTAGGGTTAGAACCTGCATATTTCATAAAGTTCATTAGAGGAGGAAAGTGAGGAGCTCCCCAAGGCTAGAGCCACCATAGTTGCACCGTTTTCACCACAAACACCGCCTGAGTGTAGATCAGAGGAAGGAGAACACAACCACATCATCAAATATCAGAGATTCAGAATTATATTCTTGAGGCAAGTATCTATCTTGCTGTTATTGAGTTGATAATACATCCATGTTAGAGTAGGAAAAATAATCGCATGCTTTCATAAAGATTTCTATGTTTTTGGAAGATTAAATTCGCATGTTAAGGAAGAATCTACGTAGGCTAAATTCCTTGTCATGTGTAGAGTATAATCCATAAATTTTTATATGATATTAGAGGAAGAAATCTGGAAAATATTGAAGTTCTTGAAAAAATATGAAAATATAGGGTTTGAGTTAAAATCTTCAATTTCCCCTTATAATGATGATTCCTTAAGAATTTATTGAATTTTTTACGCTAGAAATCGTTCATATCTATTACTATAATGTTTGTGATGTTTGGTTGGGAGATTGGGTTGATTTAATAGAGGTTTTGAGGATAATTTTTTTTGAAACCCGTAGGCTTAAATTTGCAGAATGTGGGCAACATCTGATCGATCGATCGATCGACCCTTCCCTTCGATTGATCGGCCCCTTATGGAATTTGAAACTTGTTCCCTTTTAATGATTAACCCAACGCTGCTCTTGGGGAACCGCTATGAATAATTTATTTACCCTAATGGGACTTGGGAAGGACCAGTAGGTTTGTGGTTAAGGTACGAGTAGTGCGACTTTATGTGACAATTAACGGTAGGGTTACGACGGTAAAAAATGGGTTATGATCGTGTGTGTGATAGATTGGACATTGTTCAAGTTAATGACAACTTAGGACAATGTGTTATAGAGAATACACATACTGATATTATGTTAGGAGACACTTCGAGGGTAGAAAAGGATTTGGGGACTTGTGTTAATTCATAATATTAAAGGGTTAATTGATCATAAGCATGACTCAAGCACTACGTGCCATGTATGGTTAGAATATGTTATGGGTCGTGGGTGTACCTATCTGAATAATGTAAATATATAGATGAGTTCATGTATATATATATATATATATATATAGTATGTGAATATCTGTGTGTTATCATACCCACGCTACTTTCTATTATGGATGTTTCCGCATCGGGACAGTCTTATCTCGATGTGACCTTTATGGGGGATATTGACTTGTGCCCTAGAACATAGCTTCCTTGGTACAGGCTATCTAGGAATGATAGTCAAACAATCCTAATAGACGTGAGGGTATGTGCTGACCTCTTAGTGACTTGGAACTATACTTCTCCTCCAGTATGTGTGTTTTGTGTTAATACAATTTGAGAGTGATTTTGAACTAGTATTTCCCCATTCTGAGCACTAGTAAGCATTTTATATAGTTGCTGTAGACACCCCATTTTAGTATTCTCTATCCTCTCCTTAGGTTCCTAGCATCTCCCTTCATCACTACGAACCTAAGTCATACCCCGGGTACTGACCTAGACACCATCAGGCACTCCCAGGCTCCATTTCACCAAAAGTAAAATTCTTCAACTTGACCGAGATTGAGTGAATCCTTGAAGGTCACTAAAACCCCATTCCAACGGTCCACCCCGTGCGTGATTATGACTTACGGTGCGGACGAACGACCCGTTTTCCCTCAAAACTTGATCAGGAGGTCACCGAACGCTCCTGGAGCTCCGTCTGACCAAAGTCATCTCTTCAGCTCGACTGAGACTAAATGAATCTTCAAAGGGAACTGAAACCTCTTTCCAACGGTCCACCCTGTGTGCGATTCTGACTTACGATAAGGATAAACGATCTGTTTTACTCTGAAAGGTCACCGTACGCTTCCTGGCTCCAGTTGACCAAAGTCAACTTCCCAAACTGAGTCAATATCTTTCGAATGTCAGAATACATCTCCTAACCTTTCCAATGGTCCACCTCGTGCGCGATTCTGACTTACCATGAGGACAAATGATCCGTTTGTGTCCGATAATTCTCCGTCCAAAGGAATGACGAACACTTCCGAGCCATATTTGACCCAAAGTTAACTCCTGGACTCGGGAGTAGTAAAAAATACTAAGTCTCTGAAGTACCTTTCCAACGGTTCTCCCCGTGCGCGATTCGGATCAACGATTTTCACTCTATAGTCGATTTTCCGAAGGAACCTGAAAGAGACTGCCAAATGGCAGGTTCCAAATGCTGCCTATCTGCAGTGTGCCTAAAAACACCTACCGATTGGTAGGACTAGGACTATGTCGATTGGCAATGCCATAGGCCTATAAAAAGGAGGGTCTGACCTCATTGCAAAGGGACACAAGATCTAAAATCCATCACTCCCTCGAACTCATTAAAACTCTCTCGAAGTCAGCGTGATTTCCACATCCAAATCCCTTTCCAACCCTCAATTTTCATCAAAATTGGTGAATCAACTACCCTTAATCATTACCCAAGTGCAAGGGCTTCTCCTCAACATTTAAGATCTTCAAGAAGGTCCAACTTTCTCAAATTCTCCTAAATTCGCATTAGTTTATTTTATTACTTAGCACTGTTATACTCTCCATCTCACACATCCTAATATACTTTTTATTTAGTATTATCGCACATCTCTCATTTTCATATAAATAAAACCCAAAAAAATAAGAAAAAGGGGGTTTTCTCATAAATTCCAAACAAGAATTCTCACACTTTTCTCACAACTAAAACACTTTTTTACACACACACACATATAAGAGAAGTCTCCAGTTGGATTTATGGGATAAATCCCACCACTCATTTTGCATACGACCTACGTGGACTTTGATGCCTCTATAGGCTACGTAGGCATCTCGGGGTAAAACCCGAGACTCGAGTCCTACTTTTTTCTCATTTTCTATTTTTTTATATTCTTTAACTTAATATATATATATATATATATATATATATATATATATATATATATATATATATATATATATATATATATATATATATATATATATATATATATATATATATATATATATATATATATATATATATATATATATTTGTTCTTAGTGGCGTATTATTCCGTATGCGTTATCGTTTCATTATAATGATCAACTCTAGGACAATCACATAAATTCTATTTTCTAATATTATTTTTAGGAACATTCCTATGTATGACTCGCTTTATCTCTTCCATGATACAAGTCGATAATTCCTATCTCCGCTACATATACACATGCATACATATCACGGGGAAACAATCCATGAGAGACCGTAAGGGAGGAATGGGTGCCTAACACCTTCCCATTTCGTAATTTATCCTCCGAACCCTTTTCGAATCATTTTGGTTTCATATGTATCAGTGTATCTTTGGATGTTGTCCTTCGAGATGGTTCCCCCTTTTCTTTTTGTCTGTTTTGAGTAAAATAGACTGGCAACTCCATCTCTCTGCATTTTTTACCTCACACATCGTCGACGCCTTTTGAAGTGGTCCCGAGAGGGATGCGCGGGATCGAGATCCTCTCACCACGGAGATGACACCCCCTCCTATGTATCTACTGCCGCGAGGATCGGGGATGGCCACAGTGGCGACTCCGCTGTGGATTTTTCTAAGGGCTAGACACTATTTACATGGGTGTTTTATTTTCCTATTTATTCCCCTATTTTTCATGTTCCCCTTTGCATGTGTACCTCATGCTTATCACGCACTTGTTGGAGATTATCCATGTACACTATACACCACGTGCACCTAGGATCACATATATCCACATGTTACACGCATCACCCATCCATACTTGGTATACCATTGGTACTTGTACTTTTGCTCCCAATTTGGCATGATCAAGAAAGATACTCTCATCATAAGATACTAATAAGAGAATCATGCATGATTCACGTGACATCACCAAAGAGCATTGTGATTTACCAAATGTTTCCTGGTAACTGGAGGGTCACTTCATGATGGGCATTGGTCTGACAGGGCGCAGTTAGCCTAAGCGATATGACTCTCAACTTCCATTGGCCAAGTACCTTCGAAGTATATTGAATGGTTCCCCCACATCGTACCGCTTGATCGAAGTTATGACGGGAGGTATATCACAGGGAACTCATTCATGTACACCGAGTATATCGAATTCGCTCTCACACGTACCGTCCCTATGAGGTATATAGTGAGGAGATTCAAGTACACTCAAGTATAGCAAATGGCTTGTCCACACGTACCGATTGTCCTCAAAAGCAAAGACGTATATTGTGGAAGTCACGCCAAAGGGGGTACCCTTTCTGATTCACCCAACCAACTGCATACCCACATATAGGTGTCAAGCCTAGGACACACATATTAGATTATCGGTTTCAACCTGAAACTCTACCGATATTCCGGGTCGGCCTGCCTCCCAAAATTTTGTGCATTTTTAAAACGGAATCCTGCCCATGAGCCTGGTTACAAATCCAACCATAGCTTTGCATATGTTACAAACCCAACTTTTCCAGGCTCGGGTCCCGTCTGGCATTTCATTTTGCATTAGGAGAATTGAATACTAGTGAGATAATAATAATAATAATAATAATAATAATAATAATAATAATAATAATAATAATCATGCTGAGACCCGTCTCCCAAAACATTTCTCCCTTCTTTATCAAAAATTCAAAAACATTTCTCCTTTCTTTATAAAAAATCAAAAAAACATTTCTCCTTTCTTTATCAAAAATCCAAAAACATTTCTCCTTTATTTATCAAAAATCCAAAATATTTCTCCCTTCTTTATCAAAAAGCCAAAAATATTTTGTCTTTAGATCTAAAAGAAAGAACATCAAAAATATTTTCATTTTTTCTTTAAAAATAAATCGTATTTTACTCCTTCTCAGGTCGATCGCACGCCCTTGGCCTTGCTCCTTATTGGCTTCGGTCTTCAGTCAAATAACCCCGAAGTTCAGTCTGTTCCCGTACTATTTGTTTTGAGTCCGTAATCCATCCCCTTTCCATGGAGAACAGATGTCAAGTACAAGTTATGCAGCCAGATCTGACCGTAGTTTTAGCTCAGCTCGTGTCCAAGATTGACAACCTCTAGACTGAGGTTTGAGAGATGCAACAAAACCAGGTTCCTGTTCCTCAAGATCACACGACCCTATTCCCTCATGATATGGGTCCACCCGAGCCTATTTGGGTTCCCTAAGAGTATCAGCACGCTCCACGTGCTCCTCCTGCTAATGGGCCACCGCCTGCCCAACTTCATGTGACAAACCTTGCCCAGCCTAGGACTAACTTGCCTATGATCATTGATTCAAAAAAGGAAGAGTTGAACAAGGTCAAAGATGATATCAAGATGCTAACTAAGAAGTTCGACCAAGTAAAAATATTTGGAAATTACATGGACTACACCCACATGTCTCCTTATCCTAAGGCGAGGTTACCCTAGAAGTTCAAGATGCCAAATATCAAGAAATTAGGAGGAAGTGGACCCCCTATTGTTCATCTTTGGAGTTATCACCGTTTTATGACTCTCCTAGGGGATTCTGAAGAAGTGATGGCCCAATTACTTCAGTAAACTTTGAAGGATATATAGCTCCCTCCGATGGTTGTTGTCTCTCAAAGAGTCCATAATCCGTAGCTGGGAGGATGTAGTCTGAGAATAAATATCGTAGTACAAATATAACGAAGATCTTGAGGTCACTCGACGTGATTTAAAACTTCTCAAACAGAACTCTAGGGAATCAGTCAGTAACTTTATAGCCCGATGGCGGGAAAAAGCAGCCACCATGACCAATCGGCCATCCGAGGAAGAACAAGTCAATATAGTAAAGAAGAACATCTTACCCCATGTTCGAGAAACAGTGGGAGGATAATACTATCCCCACTTTTGGGCTCTCAGAGAATCTGGAGTAGAAATCGAGGAGGGTCTGGCAAAAATAGAAGTTGAACCAAAGAAAATGTCTGGACAGTTCACCCCCAGAAAATACGATAATCCCACCAGTTCTGTAGTTTCAACCATCAATAATATTTCTCAACCAACCACCTTATGGGCACCAAAAATTCGCCTTGTCCCAGTCCGAAAGGAATATACTGAGATCCATTCTCCCCTCTCCAAAGTTTACCAATCCTTATTAAGCCGAAACCTTATCAAACCCTTGAACCCCCATCCATTGCCAAATCCACTTCTAAGAAACTTTAAGGCAGATGCCCATTGCGCCTTTCATCAAACTGCTGGCCATACCATCGACCAATGCTTTCACCTCTGAACATAATCCAAGGTCTAATTGATCAAGGTACCATTGCCCATCGGAGTATCCATTAATTTTTAAGGTCAGCAACTTCTCCCCTACATCAGTGCCTGAGACGTCAATAACGCCCTTCAGACCCCCTCTTTCTAGTGTACCCGATCACTTCCTTCCATTTGGAACGGGTATCATGTAAAGGCTCATTAATTTTTAAGACTAGGGGCTATAAGTTCCTTGAAATATCAGAACTACTCTGTGTTTCCCTAGAGGTTCCACCTGCCCCCAAAGAATCTTGTAGCAAGGGCAGGGTTTTGATTATGGATTATAATAATTAGCCATCAACGGAGCGAGACCTCAATTATTCCTCCTTTATCATCTTTATACTAGTACTTAGAAGATCCACCAACATATAAAACTTCAAATGCTTAGTCGTATTGGCTCTCTTTTTCTTGATAACCAAAGCCTCAGCGGTGGTTTCTTTCCAAACTTCGTGTCCATCCTCCGCTCTTCCCATTTATCTACTGGATCAATAATGCGATTATAATTTGTTATCAAAGAATCAACAATGAGATTAATAGCAGAAAAGGAAATAAAGTAAGTTACATACAAGGAGAAAAGTTAGAGTCCAGCAAGATACTGAAAACGTTGCTAATGCCGTTTAATACAAGATTAAAATGTATAAGCAACTCCGAGATGTTTGTTGAAGAAACCCTTTTCTTTTGAAAAAAAAACTTATAAACAATAAGATGTGTTTACAAAAACTTATTTACGAGAGCAATCAAGACTTTGTAATCAGTTTTAAAACTAAGACAGTTTCAAAAATTCAGCGCACTATAGAATGAGATGAGGAGATGAAGATAATCAGAACACACAGTTTTTAACGTGGTAAAACCTCTCCCAATAGAGGAAACATCCACGGTGACTTCTAATTCAAAGAAGTAAAAATCCACTAACAACAAATAACAGTTACAAACAATACAACATACATGCACACAAATCAACCTATTCTAAGTTTAGGAATATACCCCACTTGGTGTCCTTCTAACTTCTCATAGATCTGATTGTTGATGATGTTCTTCCAGTTTGATAACTTCCTTTTGCTTTAGCTTCCTTGCGTCGACTCAATAATCTTTGATCTTATTCACAACACTTCCAGCGTAGTAGTGTGTTAAGTGTTTGTGATGTGATTCCTATCAATATGCATGAACTCACACACACTTAGTTTTTACAGACAGTCCTAGAAAATTACATATAAAGACTATATGCTGTGATTTTCTTTTCTTTCTTTCTTGCAAAACTTGAAACCTTTTTGACCTTTAAATATATCCCAGATTCCACGGATATCTTGATTCTAAATCGGTCAAGATCTTAATCAATCTCTGTTTTAAAAATGCTTTTGAGATTGAAAATCTCCAAGTGTGAATCCAACTAGGTCAAGGTTAAGTTTCATAAGAATAGAAACCATAAAACATTTTCAAAACTAAATCAGTAAGGATTTTCTTAAATCGAGAAAGAAACATGCAGATCTAGTGAAATATAACATGCAGAGTGTAGATCTAAAATTTCTATGAAAAAGAAAAGCAGATCTTCACACGAATGTTTAAGTTGGTAATAAGATCACTGATTAAGAGGTTACAGCTTCAATATGAACAAACCAGTAACACCATTTTCTCTCAAACACTCAAGGTTGTGTTTGGGGTTTTGTATATACAAAGGTTTGAATCAGATATAAAGTGTTTAGGGTTAGGGTTATGGTTTGGCTAACACAGTTTTCCCTTTCTCTCTCTTCTCTCTTTTCTTTTCTCTCTTCTCTCTCACTTCTCTCTTCTCTCTATTTTTTTTTCTCAGAAATGACGACTGCCAAAAGTCTTGAAAGGTTGAGAATTAGAGGGCTTTTATAGGAGTGGAGGAAGGTTCTGGATAGTCGAAGACAATCAAGGGCTGAGATTAAGTCTTCCTAATATTGACTTGATCCAAGGGTTATAAGAAGGCGGTGGTTAAGTCGAATGTGATTGGTTCACAGGATAGCACAAGGATAGGTTTAAAACACATGCAGGCCATCGATAAGGATAGATCTAACGATCAGCAAACCACGAGGCAACCCTCTCACATAACAAACACAAATTGATACATCAAGAACGTGACAAGTGTTGGCCTAAGAGTGGCTTGCAAACGCGCGTCAAAGTTAATTACAGGCAACAACCTGAAGCCTTTAGCGCATTTACATTCTACCCAATCAAACATTCCAATGAAAAATGATATTTTCAAAATACCATATTAACCCCACAAATTTTATAATCACACTTTTATTTATGAAAACATTATTTTAAAAATGTTTAAAAATTCCCAAAAAATTATTAAAACAACATTTTAAGGGGAATTTAACACACAATCAATTTTAAGCAATATATACACATGTATGCACTTCTAATGTGTGTAGTGTGATTCAATTTATACCTTCTTGGATTATTGAAGAGGATTAGAGAGATTAATTCTGAGGCTCTTTGGATTCTAGGTTAGACAACCAATTTTGTCACTATTTTTCCAAATTAGTTGAGCACTTATACAATATAGACTTAAGGAAGTCAAATGTATAAGGTGCTTCAATCTCCCCCTTTGGAAATATGAGACAAAATCTCCTTTGAGTTTGCTTAAACTCTTAGGGAACCAAAAAAATAAGACCTAGTCCTATACAAAAGATACTATCTACCCATTTCCTAGAAAGTCAAAAATTACATAACTCAACTATTTACAAAATTTGTACACTAGAAATGGTAGACAATCAGTAGAAGAGATTCCTGCAAATATGCACACTAAGATCAAGCATTTTAGATGAAATGTGAACAAAACATTGAACCCGTCAGACTCAAATTTCTCCCCCATTTTGTCTCAAATGGACAAAGGGTAAAAATTAAGGTCTTCAGAGTTTAATCAGCACATATATAGAATTACGCAAATACAGAAATCTATTATAGTCTAAAGGTTTAGTGAACATGTCTGCAAGTTGCAGATCAGTAGGCAGGTAATGGATTTCTAACTCCTTAGTTTCAACAAGTTCGCGTATAAAATGATGTCTTATCTTAATATGCTGAGTTCGCGAGTGTTGAACCGGGTTTTTAGATATGTTAATAGCGCTTTGATTATCACAATACAATTGTAACTGATCTTATTGAATCCCATAGTCGCTTAACATTTGTTTTATCCATAACAATTGAGCACAATAACTTCCTGCTGCTATATATTCGAACTCAGCCGTAGATAACGATGTGCAATTTTGTTTTTTGCTACTCCAACCAACTAAATTATTGCCGACATAATAACATGCACCTGATGTACTTTTACTGTCATCAGTACATTCGGCCCAATCAGCATCAGTATACCCTATGATGGTGCTGCAGGTATCATTAGTGTATCTAAGTCCAAGATTAAGAGTGCCCTTTATGTACTTGATTATACGTTTTACACACGATAAATGGCTCTCTTTAGGGTTATTCTGGTAACGAGCACACAGATATAAAACATACATTATATCTGGTCATGAGGCGGTTAGATAGAGTAGGCTACCAATCATACTACGATAAAGTGTGGAATCAACTGACTTTCCATTTTCATCTTTACATAATTTAACAGTAGTACTCATTGGCGTTTTGGAAACTTTAGCATTATCTAAACCAAATTTCTTAACAAGATCTAAGGTATACTTAGTTTGAGAGACAAAAAGTCCATTAGAATTCTGTTTCACTTGAAATCCTAAGAAAAGTTGTAGCTCCCCCATAAGGGACATGTGAAACTCCTTATGCATAATAGCAGAAAAGGATTTAACTTCAGATGTTGAAGTAGACCCAAAGATGATGTCGTCTACATAGACTTGGGCTATAATAATGTTTTTGTCAAAATGTTTGACAAAGAGGGTCTGGTCATTTCCTCCTCTCTGAAAACCCTTATCCAACAAAAAGTTAGAAAGGCGTTCATACCAAGCTCGAGGAGCTTGTTTTAAGCCATACAAAGCCTTTTTTAGACGAAAGACATGGTCAGGGTATTTAGGGTCAATGAACCCTTTGGGTTGTTCTACATACGTTTCTTCGAACAGAATTCCATTGAGGAAGGCAGACTTGACATCCATTTGATAAAGTGTAAATTTTAAGTGACACGCTATGGCAAAAAGAAGTCGAACAGATTCAAGATGAGTGATAGGGGCAAATGTCTCGCTAAAATCTATTCCTTCTATTTTTGATTAACCTTGAGCAACTAGTCTAGCTTTGTTTCTAAGGATTACCCCATTTTCATTAGATTTGTTCTTAAAGATCCAATGTGTGCCAATAACATTTTTGTTTTGAGGCCGGGGTACAAGATACCAGGCATCGTGAATGACAAATTGTAAAAGTTCTTTCTGCATCGCAGAAATCCTGTGTGTGTCATTCAATGCTTCATTAACATTTTTCGGTTCCATAAGGGAGACGAAACATGCATAATTAGCATAATTTCTTAACTGGGATCTAGTACGAACTGGCTCATTAGGATTACCGACCACGTTGTCAATGGGATGATCTTTAGAGACCCAGCCAGGTACTTCTGGACTCTCAATAGGTAATGAGTCATCTATTTCTGGTGAATCAGTTTTGAAATCATTTTCAGATTCAACCACAATATGTGATTCAGATATCTTATTTTCGACAATAGTGTCGCTTACAATTACATTTATTGATTCCATAAGGGTCTTAGTACGCTGATTGTATATACGATAAGCGCGACTGTTTGGGGAGTATCCTAAAAAGATAGCTTTATCACCACGCGTCTCGAATTTAGACAGATGTTCTCTGTCTTTACAGACATAACACTGACTTCCGAAAGTTCTTAGATATTTCAGATTAGGCTTCTTACTGTACCACAACTCATAAGGGGTTTGTTTAGTGTTTTTCCTAAGGTAAACCCTACGTTGCTAATAGATTCTACCCAGAAGTATTTAGATAGAAATTTTGCATGCAACATAACACATGCAATCTCTTGAAGAGTTCGGTTTTTCCTTTCAGCAATACCATTCTGCTGAGGAGTCTTAGGGGCACTGAATTCGTGTTTGTAACTGTTGTAGTCACAATATTCAACTATTCCTGTGTCTATGAACTCTCCCCCTCTATCGCTACGAATGAGATTGACTTGTGTGTCCTTCTCATTTTCAATTCTTAGTAAAATTTTCAAAAAATTCTGAAACGTGTCAGATTTTTGTTTCAAGAAGGCAACCCAAGTGAATCGTGTGAAATCATCAACCATGACAAGGATATAACTGTGTCCACAAAGACTAACAGTTCTAGAGGGACCAATAAGGTCCATATGGATGAGATCTAGAGGTCTAGAGGTGAGAATGTCTTTAACTTTTTATGGGAAGTCTTAACTATTTTTCCTTCCTGGCAATGACCACAGACAACACTGGAAATAGGTTTAATTTTAGGAATTCCTCTAACAATCTCTTGACTAGACAATCTACCAAGGATATCATAACTTAGGTGACCCATACGATTATGAAAGATTTCATTGTCATCCAATCTGACAATGTTACAGGTTTCAGAACCAGTCTTGACAGTATAACAATTGTCAGGTGTTCTAAATCCGGTAATAATTCATTTACCTTTATCATTTAGAATTTTACAATTGTTCTTTGAAAAGGTAACTGTATGGTCAGAGTCACAAAATTGTGATATACTTAGGAGGTTGGCTTTAAGGCCTTTAACTAATAGTACACTTTCGAGAGTAGGCATTCCCTCTTCTTTTAAGGTTCCTTTACCTATGACCTGGGATGAAACTCCATCACCAAAGACTACTTTGCCTCCAGCAAATCTGGTTTGGTTTAAGAGTTTGGTTTCATCTCCTGTCATATGTTTTGAGCATCCTGAATCTAAGTACCAACCGGATGAAGTGTGTTCAGCTTTTAAGGCAGTGATAACAATGTTACACTTCATTTGGGGTAAAAGATCATCTTTTCTAACCCAAATATCTCTAGTTTTAATTTTGCGCAAGTTTGCCCTCATTTGATAAAATTTTCGAGAAATAACTTTTTATCGAAAAACATTTGGAGCAACAAACTGATTATTGTGGAAAATTTGAGCTTTTGGTTTAAGAAAGTTTCTGGGAGCCTTTCTCTTAAATGAATTCTTAGTTTTGTTCTTTCTATTCCTGTAGTTAGAGTTCTTGTAAGGTTGTCTTGGAAGGACATAATGGTTACGATTTTTCCTAGAATAGTTAAAGTTCTTGTAGACAGAAGTGTTGTACACAGGGGTGTTTAGACGCCTAGCATAACAACCTTCAAAAGAATGACCATAAATGTCACAGTAGGAGCAATATTGATTTCTTGAGGGATGAACTTCCTTAGGAAAACTTCTAAATATGGGTTTAACAATATTCAGTTCAGAAGTACTATTCCTAGGAGGGATGGTTTTAAAGGTAGATTTAGCCTTTCTGATCAAAGGACATACGTATTTAGTCTTAAGTGTAGTCTCAGCCTTAGAATTACTAGACTCTCCAATGTCTTTCTGTTGTTGCTTTTGATCAAATTATTTTTTAATAAAATGAAAGTCTGGACATGTTTCAATTGGTCTTTTTCCCCTAGACACAAACTTAATAGGTTCAATATTTGTAGTTTGTGGTTTGTTCTTAGGGCAAAATCCAATACCGGTTCTATCATCAGAATTGGTCTTGGAGTCAACAACAAAGTCAGTAAAACAATTTGAATTGTTTTCAAACTTAGATTTTTTTTTTTTAAAACAGTAGCTGTCTTTGTTTTTGCTTCCTCCAGTTCTAATAATGTTCCCTTGTATTTCATTTCCAGGGTTTCATTAGTTTTAGTCAACTCTTTTAATTTTTGATCAAAAGTTTCAATTTTGGATTGATGAGAAGGACACTGGTTAGTGTACTCTTCGGCATTCAGCTTTACAATAAGACTTAGATCATCTAATTTCTTAGTCAGGTCTCTAACAGTCTTCTCCAGTCTAGTGCCTTTTTTGAGAGTTTTAGCATACAAAGTATGAATATCTGGGAGGTCATCTGTGTCTGAGTCGCTAAGTGAAGTGTGTGTAGTGACCCCTAACGATTCAGTTTTAGTACTCACGCACCCATTTACATCGTCGTTATCGAGATCACTTTGACTCACACACACGGAACTAGAGCTAGCAACATTTTCAGATAATAAAGCATCTAGGCCAGTCAAAGCAGTATTCACACAAGCAGGAGTAGGAGCATCATTATCACACACATGCATATCATCATTGTAAATGATCTTAGCATAAAAGGACATGCAAGGGTCAAGTACATTTGATGACTCAAGTTCCTCTTCATCAGAGTCACTTGAATCATCCCAAGTTTTACAGACATTGGTTCTATTGTGTGTGTTGGTTTTATTCAGATTAACTCTGCAATCGTGAGCAATGTGACCTAGTTTCCCACATCTAA
This sequence comes from Sambucus nigra, assembly GCA_949130495.1. Taxonomy (NCBI): domain Eukaryota; kingdom Viridiplantae; phylum Streptophyta; class Magnoliopsida; order Dipsacales; family Adoxaceae; genus Sambucus; species Sambucus nigra. Next base: position 239,514,232 of record OX422211.1, read on the forward strand.
AACATTCAATCATTTTAAGGTCTCTGTTAGATTTGAAGTTGTTGTCCTTAGAATGTTTGTCAAGGCCTCTCTCATGAGGTTTGGGATTAGACACAGTAGGATAATTAGGCTTTCCTTGTTTAGATGCCTGTTTGTTTCTAAATTTAACAATTTTCTTAAATTGTTTAGACATTAAGGCAATCTGATTATCTAGTTTGTCTATATCACATTCCTCATCAAAGTCATAGTTGGTCAGATTAGTCTCATACTTAAATATTTTAGAGGAAAAACTCAAGTTAGAGTTGGGCTGTTTTCTTTGAGACTGATTTAATTGTTTCTTAAAATCTAATTCCATTTCCACAGTCCTAACTTTGCTACTGAGTAACTCAGGGGTAAGGTTTTGATCACTCATTTCCTCAATAGCATACCTCTTGCTGTCAAACTTTTTTGGTAATGATCTTAGAATTTTAGAAACAATCTCATTCCTATCATATGTTATACCATTAGCATGAAACTTAGTAACTATATCAGTTAAGTTCATGTAAAAGTCATCAAAAGACTCAGAGTCAGACATAATTAAAGAGTTGTACTGCTGGGTAAGAATTTGAGTTTTAGCAGCTTTAACTCTCGAGTCTCCTTCATGGGCAGTGATTAATGTGTCCCAAGCTTCCTTAGAAGTGGCACAAGATGAGATTCTCTTGAACTCATACTCATTAATAGACATAAAAATGGCATTCTTGCCTTTATTGTTATTTCGAGAAATAGTTTTCTCTTCTTAGGTAAACTCACTTAAGATTTTCTTTACCCTCTCATCACTTCCTTCAGTGGATGGTTTAGTAGGATAAGTATATCCATTTTCAATAATGTCCCAGACATCATCTCCTAAAGTCCCTTGGATGAAGGCAACTATTCTTACTTTCCAGTAAGCAAAGTTGTTTCCATCAAAGAGTGGAGGTCTGGACAGATTACCAAACCTTTCATTCTTCTCGTCCATAGTTAGGTTTTTCAGAAAAAGATTTCAGAAACACAAGATCTTTTTGAAATAAAAGTTTACAGGGCTCTGATACCAATTGAAAAACGTTGCTAATGCCGTTTAATACAAGATTAAACTGTATAAGCAACTCCGAGATGTTTGTTGAAGAAACCCTTTTCTTTTGAAAAAAAAACTTATAAACAACAAGATGTGTTTACAAAAACTTATGTATGAGAGTAATCAAGACTTTGTAATCAGTTTTAAAACTAAGATAGTTTCAAAAATTCAGCGCACTATAGAATGAGATGAGGAGATGAAGATAATCAGAACACACAGTTTTTAATGTGGTAAAACCTCTCCCAATAGAGGAAACATCCACGGTGACTTCTAAGTCACAAAAGTAAAAATCTACTAACAATAAATAACAGTTACAAACAATACAACATGCATGCACAAAAATCAACCTATTCTAAGTTTAGGAATATACCCCACTTGGTGTCCTTCTAACTTCTCATAGATCTGATTGTTGATGATGTTCTTCCAGTTTGATAACTTCCTTTTGCTTTAGCTTCCTTGCGTCGACTCAATAATCTTTGATCTTATTCACAACACTTCCAGTGTAGTAGTGTGTTAAGTGTTTGTGATGTGATTCCTATCAACATGCATGAACTCACACACACTTAGTTTTTACAGACAGTCCTAAAAAATTACATATAAAGACTATATGCTGTGATTTTCTTTTCTTTCTTTCTTGCAGAACTTGAAACCTTTTTGACCTTTAAATATATCCCAGATTCCACGGATATCTTGCTTCTAAATCGGTCAAGATCTTAATCAATCTCTGTTTTAAAAATGCTTTTGAGATTGAAAATCTCCAAGTGTGAATCCAACTAGGTCAAGGTTAAGTTTCATAAGAATAGAAACCATAAAACATTTTCAAAACTAAATCAGTAAGGATTTTCTTAAATCGAGAAAGAAACATGCAGATCTAGTGAAATATAACATGCAGAGTGTAGATCTAAAATTTCTATGAAAAAGAAAAGCAGATCTTCACATGAATGTTTAAGTTGGTAATAAGATCACTGATTAAGAGGTTACAGCTTCAATATGAACAAACCAGTAACACCATTTTCTCTCAAACACTCAAGGTTGTGTTTGGGGTTTTGTATATACGAAGGTTTGAATCAGATATGAAGTGTTTAGGGTTAGGGTTATGGTTTGGCTAACACAGTTTTCCCTTTCTCTCTCTTCTCTCTTTTCTTTTCTCTCTTCTCTCTCACTTCTCTCTTCTCTCTATTTTTTTTTTCTCAGAAATGACGACTGCCAAAAGTCTTGAAAGGTTGAGAATTAGAGGGCTTTTATAGGAGTGGAGGAAGGTTCTGGATAGTCGAAGGCAATCAAGGGCTGAGATTAAGTCTTCCTAATATTGACTTGATCCAAGGGTTATAAGAAGGCGTTGGTTAAGTCGAATGTGATTGGTTCATAGGATAGCACAAGGATAGGTTTAAAACACATGCAGACCATCGATAAGGATAGATCTAACGATCAGCAAACCACCAGGCAACCCTCTCACATAACAAACAAAAATTGATACATCAGGAACGTGACAAGTGTTGGCCTAAGAGTGGCTTGCAAACGCGCATCAAAGTTAATTACAGGCAGCACCCTGAAGTCTCTAGCGCATTTACATTCTACCCAATCAAACATTCCAATGAAAAATGATATTTTCAAAATACCATATTAACCCCACAAATTTTATAATCACACTTTTATTTATGAAAACATTATTTTAAAAATGTTTAAAAATTCCCAAAAAATTATTAAAATAACATTTTAAGGGGAATTTAACACACAATCAATTTTAAGCAATATATACACATGTATGCACTTCTAATGTGTGTAGTGTGATTCAATTTATACCTTCTTGGATTATTGAAGAGGATTAGAGAGATTAATTCTGAGGCTCTTTGGATTCTAGGTTAGACAACCAATTTTGTCACTATTTCCAAATTAGTTGAGCACTTATATAATATAGACTTAAGTAAGTCAAATGTATAAGGTGCTTCAGATACCCTCCTTGCCCGTGGGGCGGACATCTTCAATCCTTGAAGGGATATTAACCTTACTCTTAGGTTTTCCACCCTTGACCTCAAAGGCCTTAAAAACATATAGAGAGACCTAAGCAATGGCCTTCATTTTACTAAGCACCACAATAAGGACGTAATTTCAACAGACACCCCAATCACTATAATGGGGGCCTCAATAACACTCCTAGATGTATGAGTTAGGGGCTCAGGCCCAAGCCCCCACTTGAAGATGTGCTTGGTAATGATAAATGCCTCGAAAGGGAAGGAAGAAAATTTATGGGCCTCAATAATACTATCCCCTTCCTCATTGGAGGGCGCATCAATCACTATAAGAAAAGAGCAATAAAGATAGAGGTAAAAACCAACTCAACCACAACCGATGGAGAACACCATAATGTTAGACAACATATGGGTTCAGTACGATCTAGAGTAGCTTAAGATCCCCCCCAAAAGAATAATTTATCTTCTTAAAATCATTATGGTTATCAATTTCAAAGAGTATAGTTGCCTTAGAGGAAATATATTTCAGCCCTTTGTCCTTGGGATTTCTATGTCTTGGATTCTATACAACTTAAAAATGGGTTCAGGGTGACATCATGATTTCCTCCACTTGACTCTCTAAAAACTAAGACTGTGGAATCAATAACGTGTATGATTTAGCTACCAGTTAAGAAAAGTATATTTCGATGGCCTTCAAGATCCCCATCATGGGTAAAGGAAGAGGAAACCTCGATCCATATTGAAGAAAACATTCATTAAAGAACACGTGTTGAGAAACCAAAGAGCAATCCCTATCTCTAAGCTTGAAAACCCTCAAATTAATGAACTCTTGAATCTAGTATGTCTTACGGATCTCCACCAAGTCTTTCTCATTGATCTTATAAGTGGAGTGAGGCCCAGAAGTAAAATTAGGGTCTTTGACCCCTGGTAATTAATTACCGTGGAAGTATAGGGAATGGTACAGGTAGGGATATGCTCAAAGGCCTCAACCCCTTGCTCAATAATTTAGGGAAGAGAAGCGTGAGACCCGACCTCCAAAAGGGGTACTTAGTCCAAAACTTTTAAAGAGTAGAGATTGTCAGCTAAAATTTTTATATGTAAGAGAAAAGGAAAGAGGATGGTTTCTCAAGAAGTTCTAGAGAAATAAAATATAGCTAGAGTGAGATGTGAAGATTTTGAACTAACTAAGGGGCACCTTTATAGTGTTTAAGGCCCGATGCTTCCGTCTTTTTAGTCTCCAAGGCACATCCCATTAAGTACTTTTATCTTCTTTCAAACTCCTTCTCAATGCATTCTTATTATGATGAATCTTGACTAGTTACCCTCGTACCCCCAACTTGTATAAAGAGTATTTGTTACCCCTTGCACTATTTACATGACAGAACAAGGGGCTACTGATGGTACCACATTTGACCCTTGGCCTTATAAAGCTCTTTAAGTATATTGACTCCACTAATGAAAGGACAGAGGTCCGGGAGTCAACCACAGACCTCTTCCAAACCACTTCCTAGCTCTAAAGACCAATGCTGCAATGGAAAAAATACCACCATCCTGTAGCACACATCAATAACTTCCTAAGTCTTCCAGAAGGTCCAGCTGTTCCAACATGTCTCTTGAACCAAGCTTAAATACCACAATACCAATCTTCCTCCATTTTTGACAAACACAACATACCTTAGTCTGAAGGGAAATGACCTTCTGTGGTCATATAGTCCTCATCCCATCAAGGTATTATCACAACATATCTCAAGATCAACTAATGAAATTTTTAGACCTCAGTAGGTCTGGTTGAGCACCTACAGTGTGTTTGGTGCAATAGGTGGAAAGTAGAGCACAATTCCACCTACTGTCAGCACTCAATTCAAATTGCATTAATGGATCTCATCCAAATTAAATGCAACTAGTAACTACCTTACACCACATGCAAAATCTTAGGCTATACCCACCACAATGCAAATGCCATTAAACCTGAGAAACATCACAACCATGTGGTGATAGTCCACTCATTCTTTCTCTAAGATTTTTCATATAAATAAGAGGCCCGGGAATGGTTAAAGACATGATAAAGTGATCATACTTCCCGAGGACAAAATGTAATAGCTTCTTCAAGTGTTATATCCGATTCCTCAAGCTCTTAACCCACTATTTTGGGTGTAAAACCACAGTTCGAATTGTTTCTAGATATTATAAGTATTGTATTCTTTGTAGAGCCCTAAATTAATACTCAGTAACCCTTAGATTATTCCATTAGTTACTCCGTAAGGTTCTTTGCATTCATGACAAAGAAATCAAAGACCTTAAATTCTCTTGTCCAAAGCCCAAGAGGTCTCATTGATTGTAATAACACTTCTATGATCTAATATATAGTGAAACACCTTTTTAGTGGACGTAGAAGCCTTAGCTGAGGTCCGAACCAATTTTTATCTTTGTCTCACACTTTGAGAATTCTCTCATCTCACCCCTTTGGGGTCCAGAGTGGAGAACCTTATTGGGTCTGAGGTCATGTAAGATTTCAACAACCACCTTAAATTTTTCTCATCCTAAATAAATCTAGCCCAATTTAAGTCACAACAAATGATACGTTTAAACAATTAAGTTACCAACTAATTTAACAATTGCTTAATTACTCCAATTAAGTTCACCAATGCATAATAAAAATCATAAATGTTCTTGACTTTGTAAAATCCGATAACCATAAAACTTATAAAAAGTCTTGTCATTACATCTTGCACGACAATGGACTTTCCGCCGAGTAAGTTTGTATAAAACCCCATTTTTAAAAATTTTCTCCTCATTCCAACTCCCGCATTAACTAAAAATCAAACAAATTTCTATTTGACCCACACTAGCATGATGAGGAGACCACCGATTCGCACGAGAATAGTTTTTCAAGTGCGACTTAGTGTGACATCAATGATCGTGTTTTTCAGAGGGGATGAATATTATGGGTTCCCCCCATTCATACGACGCATGTGACACATATTTCATAGTGGGTGATAAATAACGAGGTATGATTTTCTTTTTTAACTACTAATATTATTTGAATTATTGTGTTGAATATTAATGGATTATTTGTGTTAATATGATTAATTAATAAATATTGAATTACGCTATAAATTAATTTTATTACGTTGGTGAATTAATTTTAAATTGTAAGTACACTAACAAGTTATCACTGCGTTCATGTTGTGCACTACTATTTATTATGTGTATAGTTGGTGGCAGGCTATGGAGTTGCGGGGTCAACTACGGACAAATATTAATGCCTTTCTTCGAGCATCCATTTTTGTACATATTATCACAATTACCTACAATAAAACCGATCATGGGATAATTATGACACTGATTAAGAAATGAACCAACACCTTTCATTTCCCCTTTGAGGAAAAAGGGTTTACACCCCAATATGTTACTATGCTAATCGGGCTACTGGTTAAGAGGAGATAAATTGTACAGTTTGTTGTCGTTGATGATTACGTCCATCCTTGTCCTTTCTCAGGGAGGGAAAAAAGAGAGTCTCTCCCCCTTCTCGCTCATAGGGCGCAGGTTCCGAAGGAAATAAATCAGTCATCGTTGGTGATATGAGGTATGTCAATGTGTAAAGATTAGATTCTCCAGTCCATTTTACTCAAAATAGAAAAAGAAAATAGTCATTTTAGAAGGAAAGACATAAAATACTACTACTGCGTGTGAAACAAAAATGATATGGGCTCGAAGACTATTTTACGAAATGAGAAGGTGTTCGAAACCCATTCCGCACTTTTGATCTCTCATGGGCAACGAAAATTTATCCTTATCATAATGTAGTGTATGTGCAAGAAGTGATACAGTGTGTGCCATGTGTATATAAAAATGTATAGGTGATGAGAAAAATCATCACATCCATGTCATGGGAAGATGGGAACAAATCATTCTAAGGCATAATACTAAGAGGAAAATGTGTGAAGGTGACTATAATATGATCGATACGCCATATTATGACTCACTATGAAAAAGTGATACACCTACCAATGGGACTGTTAAATAATGATAATATAAATAAGATAAGAAAATAGCAAAATTATATATAAACATAAAGACGAGCACGTAAATGGGACTCAAATACCAAAAGTGATCCCAGAACGCCAATGTTGACAAGATGGCATCAATGTCCATATATTTCATATAAGAAATGAAGTGGGGTCTAATCCATAATTTGAAATTAGAGATTCTCCTTTTAATTGTAAAAAATAAGTGAGAAAAGAGTGGTGAAAGTCTGGAAAAAAAATGAGGAAACATTAATTTGGGACTTAGGGAATAAACCTTCTTTTGGTTTTTTAATTTATGAAAATAAGTTTGAAATTAGTATACAAAAAAGTGAGTTAAAGATGGGAGAAAACAATAATTAACTATGAAATGTGATAAAGTAAAAAAAAATATGAAACAACAAAAAATTGGTAAAGTAAAGTGAAGAGGATTTAAACATTTTAAGTTATTTGGATTCTGATTTTTGGATGTAAAAGAGGGTGGTGGAGTGGTGGAAAGTGTGAAGATGATAGGTGATGTAAGAGAACGTAAGGAAATATATTTGGGGAGTGATGTAATAGAGTTTCTATACGAATTACGAGGCCAAATGATCTGTAATAGTGAGGTCATGTTTTTCTTTAACAGGAAACCCAAAGGAAGAAAAATGACAAAAATTTACCTGAGGGTGTGTTGTCTGGTATATGAGTTGCCCTGCCAGCAGGCAGGGTGGAAAAACTTACTGCTCAAGTAATGTCCTACCTTCTAGCTGATGGGGGGTGCTAATGGAAGGCCGAAATTGTTTTTTTGGCCAAATGGATGTAAAATTAAAATCATAAGTCTGATTCATGCATGATTGAGATCGTTAGAAAGAGGATTCAGAGCTATATGAATGTATGCAAAGACAATCTCGGGTCTAAGAGTTTACCAAAGTTAAATGGGGATTAAAGGACATCTAACTGTTCTTCGATTAGGGTTTCAAGAGGGTCCAGGGGTCCAAAATAATCCCGTTTTAAAGTATGTGATCAATTCGGGGCCACGACTAATTCTAAGAGCCAAGGTCAATTATGAAAACCTAAAGGGTGTATGCAACTGATTTAAGGGGTCGCGACCGATTCTGAGGGCATATGAAATTATGCTGACTTAAATGCTGTATGCGACTGATTCTGGGAGTTGCAGTTGATTTAGAGTGTCAAGGTCAATTCTAAGGACCTAAAGGGTGTATGCTATCGATTCAGGGGGTCACGATTGATTTTGATGGCCAAAGTCAATTTTGAGGGCCCAAAGGATGTATACGACTAATTAAGGGGTCATGGTCGATTCTGAGGATCGAGGTCAATTCCAAGGACTTAAATAGAGTATGCACCAATTCAAGGGGTCGTGATCGATTTTGAGGTTTGAGGTTAATTTTGAGGACTTAAGGAGTGTATGCGATAGATTCAGGGGATCACGACTAATTTTGAAAATAGAGCTCAATTATGAGGGTCTAAAGAGTGTATGCAATCGATTTAGGTGGTCACGATCGATTATGAGGACCTAAAGGGTGTATGTGATCAATTTGGGGCGTCACGATCGATTTTGAATGCCAAGGTCAATTCTAAGGATCTAAAGGGTGTATGGAAGCAATTTAGGTGATCATAGCCGATTGTGAGGGCATAAGGAGGGGGTGAAGAAAATTTAGGGGATCCCGACTGATTCTGAGAGCCACGGTTCATTATGAGGACATAAGGTGTTTATGTGATCAATTCAGTGGATCACTATCGATTTAGAGGGCCAAGATTAATTATGAGTACCTATGGAGTGTATGCAGTTCATTTTGATGATCGTGACCGATTCCAAGGGTTTAAGGAGTGGGTGGGATCAATTTAAGGGATCGCAACCGATTCTGGGGCAAAGGTCAATTCTGAGGACCTAAAGAGTGTATTTTGAAAGGGTATGCGATGATGTGAGAATATTTGGATTTAGGGGGATTTTTTTATGGTTTCTTAATGCCTCTGTATTTTTAATTTTTGATGATATTTATGGAAAATGTGCAATTTTATTCAAAATTTGAGTTTTTATGATTCCATGAATGTTTAAGACTTTTCTGTGTATTTTTAGGAATATTTTAGATCTTTTTGGAAATTTTTGATATCTTTGATGTATTTTTTGAATGCTTGTGTAATTTTGAATTTTGATGGTTTTTAATAAAAAGTTGTATTTTTTGCAAAATTTGAGATTTTGGGACTTTTATGATTTTTTGTGAATGAATAGGATTTTTTAAAGATTTTTTCGACATTTTTGGGAATTTTTGTAGTGAAATTTTGAGGAGGATGGTAGTCGGCAGTGGGTAATCTATTCTAGCAAAAAAGGGTACAAAGTAAGATGTTTCGCACGAGTTCCTAAGGAGGGGACTGCCGCTTAGGAGGCACAAGGGTGTGCAGGTCGACATACCCTTCACCCCTATATAATGTGGGTAAGGGCAACCCTTATTATCCACCCAAAATTATTTCTCACTCCCTCTCTTTAGAAAAAAAGTTTTTTCGAGTGTTTTTGTGAGTTTTTTTAAAGAAATGGAAAATATTATGAATGTCGTCGAGTGGGAAAATATTATCTCTCGGGGATCGACGGGGGCGAAGGCGGTCTGAGACATCCTTCTCGAGGAGGTGAAGGTTTTGGTGGATATTACGGGTTCGGTTCCTTAGCAAGGGCACTTGATGAGGCATCTCGATTGACAATAGTATTATGTGCTCTCGGGGAGAGATGGAGGGACACTACCCACACTTTCCGTTTTTGTGTAGGCGAGATGATTTTCATGCTGATAAGAGTGCATCAGATTTTAGAGTTGCTATGTTTGGGGATGCGGATTGTAGTGAATCAATCCCTTTGTTTGACTAACACTACGATTAGGGCGACATTGGGGCATATAGCACGAGTAGGCTGAGGAGAGTCTGTGAAGGTGTCCTTGCTGAAGGACCCCTTACTAAAGACGGTGATTTACATGACAGATGTTCAGGATGTGAGACACGTAACCCAAATCTTCATTCTTGCTTTTGTTAAAGAGTTGTGATGATGTCACGTCTGGTTCCTTCCTTATATCCGAGACATTCACGGTTCAGCAGGTCTGATTGGGGGAGCTTGACATTGGCTTCTTTGTATGTCTCTCTGGAAGATTTTAGATGATGCTTCCAATAAATCTTCACGGGATCCATGTATCTATTGAAGGTATGTTATGCTTTTGATTTTTTGTTTTGCCATCCTTTTGTTATTTTCGATACATATTTTTTTTTGAAGTTTATCTTATTACCTTTTTTAGGTGTGGTTAAATGAGATGATCGACATAGTACCCCATTGATGCCATTGGTGTTGGAGGAGGCCGATTTATGGTCCAGGATGATGAGGTGGAGGAAGGGAAATATGTCCTCAAAGGACCTCTCGACCCATTGGAACATGAGAGTTGTGTTGAACTCTTTGACGAGTGTCCAGGTTAAAATTTATTTTTGCTATATTTTTTTTTTATTTTTTATTTTTTTAATTACATGTTAATGACTGAATTTATTTGGACAGGTGACATTCTCTCCCTGGGGTTGATCCTCGACAAAGATGGGGTCACTGGTTTCCATGCTCACACGCGACGGTTATTATTGCATGAGTTCAAATACATTTGGTATCTGGGCCACATGGTGGATGACATGTTATGGAGAGTGAGGTGGTGGTTCATCCATAGAATCCCCCATTCTTTATGCGGGATCGAAAAAATATTCCAGAGGGGGAGCTGATGGGTGAGCACTATTCCATGTATATGGACATAGCAGTGTCGCATGACTATCTAGAATTTATGACCAACTTGTTTATGTTAGCGTAGATCTATGACATGAGTGGAAATCCTCCTCTACCGATGGAGGTGGGAGGTATTGGCTTGCTATGGTCTTGAATCTAGGCATTCAGGAGTGGTACGGGGGCTATGAATATTCATACACTTGGAGAGTATAAAGTCACCTCATATTATATACAATTAGGAGGGGGTCATGTAATCGAGGTTCCTTACTGACCCCATGCAGCACTAGAGGGTCTTCTTCCATGCTTGAAACAGATTTGAAGTTAGGAGCAAGTCTTTATTCTTTCTTAATTGATTTATACACTTGATTTATGTACTCATATTTATTACTAATTTGATTTCTTCTCTTAGCTCTTTCTTTACACACTGTGGTTGTGCAAACATCTAGGTTGTGAAAAGTCCGAGACTGGATGGATTCTGTGGCCGAGCAAGTCCTGACGATGGCATGGTCTTTTATTACTCTTTTGGCGACAAATGATGATCATGTACCATCTTCAATATCCGGGAGTGGGGTTTCCACTTCTCGCCTTTATGGGAAATGCCTTCGCTGAGACCACAGATGTTTCTTGGTATTGGAGGTTTAGGTTTTTTGAAAGTTTGGGTTGTGCCCCGATAATTTTTCTCTTTTTGATCATTCTCGATTTTCTTTTCTACTGTAACTAAAAAATGTAGAAAAAAAACCAAATATTGAAAATAATGCATTTTTTTTAGTTTCATCTTGATTTTTTGATCTATTCCACACGCACTTTACTTTTTCCACTGAGGTTTTTTATGTGGGAAAATCAAGAAAATATATTTTTGAATGTTTAAGTAAAGAAATTCTCAAGAAACTCTGTTGTGAAAAGACAATTTTGAAAGGGTCTTATTTGGAAATAAGGATTGACATAAAAGGAAAAAGGATATTTTTCAAAAATAGGGGTGTCGACTGACATACCCCCTTAGGCTGCTAGCCGACATGCTTGTTTAGGTACTTTTCCTTTCATTCTTCCTTGCACTCTTGTTGAATTCCTAGTACTTTGATTCCTTCATAATTGTTGTCGGTTTAATAGTTTTATCATTTCGTGGATAAATTTTTGTATAAAAGGGGGCTTGAGGTGGGTATTTTGAATCACTCTAACATTTATTCTCTTCTCCCTTGCATACAACTACAATTTATCTAATGGCCATTCCCATGGCAGAAATGTTCATTGCTTATCTCAAAGTCTTAGAAGCCATGAGCTTGTATATTGCTAATTACACAACTTTCAACCAGCGCCTAGTCATTTTGTGGAATAATCGTCAAATAAATTGGAGTTTATTAGAGGCATGCCTTCAATTTTGGTACCCCAAAGAGCATAGGTTTCGTTTTGGATTGGGCGAGGTGTGTCAACTTATGAGGAATTTTCTTTCATGCTGGGTATTTAGTCTCAAATGTTATCTACCATGACTGAGTTTCTCCATTTTCTTTGGGATATTTTGGTCGAGTTGCTGCACATATCTCCATATGTGGCTCGTTTACTAGTGAGCGAAGGAACCATTTGTCTTACCACGGTGCTTGAAACCATAAGTCAGAGGAATTTAGGGATAGTGGGTTTGCTGGTGTAGTAGCCTCGGACCTAACCGTAAAAATGCTTTTAGTTACGAGCAATATGACTGCGAATACTCGAGTAACTACCATTATATTGTAGATGCGCTATTATTATAACCCCGTGGCTACTATCCTGGTAGAAACACTGAACAGTCTAAATGAATGGAAATATAATCCCTCCACCTTTTTTTGAGGTAGTTAAGTCATGTTTCTCATGTGGTTAGTGGAGAGACTTCGGTTGATTGCGCATCCTGAGTACCCTCTCATCGATATCCCTAACTTTTATCTTCATTCGTGCATGAATCTTGGATTGTTCGTGGATGAGTGGACTAAATGGCTGTTAGCAAGTGGAGTTATTCGTCTCCATTGGTCTGTACCATGGTAGGGTGAATTGGAACCCGTTCTGCAATGATATGATTGTCATAATGTTCAGCTTTTAGACCTCTGCCAAATCTCTTTTTAGCTCTCTTGGAAAATATTATGGCAAGTGGGTTGGGAGCAGATTATCCCTCCCCATAAATGAAAATTTTTTCCTATGGAAGACTTGAGTGAATCCCTGAGGATGTCTATGGTGAGCTTGTGGTAGTGACGCATGCCTTCTCCTTGTCTGACCTGAGTAGAGATGGGTTCAGGTTATAGAGGCTATTAAAGAGGGTATCATGGTCCCATTAAATCTTTTTAAGGTGTACCATGACATTGGCGTCTGCGAGTAAGAATTCAAAATGGGGATTATTGGGGATGCTAGAAGATGATGCTGGTTACTCTAGTTGTAATGACCGAATCATTTGGTAGTTAGGGGGTTCTTTTATGAAGTTTTCTTTGGCAAGGATGATTGGTTTTGGTAGGTTGATTTATCTTTGGGACAGGTTTATGTATTTTGTGTATGTTTGGGTAAGGTTATGGGCAGGTTTGGGTGTTTTGTACGTGTGAGTATTTGCAACTATTTGGTATTTCCATTGTTGTTACTTCATGTAAAAGTTGTGTTTGAAATCAAAGTTCCAAAATAAATGTTGATTCTATCATATCTTATTGTGCCTGCGAATAATGGTTTATGGTTGAATTGTCTATACCAATTGCTAAGGCATACATAATCCTTTTGTCCAATTAAATGACGAGAAAAACTTATGTCTCTTGATGGGAGAAAATAAAAGAATATTGTGAAAGTGAAAGGACCGCACCCAAATTTATTTATGGATTGCCTACGTACCTCTATGGGGGTAAAATAAATGCTAGTAATGTTTGAAAATACTTTTTAAAGGATTAAATTATATGTAGTTCATGTAAAAGGGAAAAGGAAGAGATTTTTTTAAGAATAGAATGAAGATAAGAATTATGTAGAGCGATAAGAGTCGCATTAAGGGTAGAATTTCCTGAGTCAATCTAAGTAAACTATGTGTTCCATCTCTTCTTCGTTGAGGTCTATGAGCATATCAGCGCCACCTGATAGATTTTCTTGATAAGTTATGGCACACTCCAACTGGTCTTGAATTTACCTCTTGGGTTCCAAATCGGTTCTATAATTTCTTTGAGAGTGAGGTCCCGTTTTTTAACACCATAGTCTTTGACTTTGTTATTAAATGATAAGGCGATGTGCTAATGAAAACCTTGCATCTGGTATAAATATTTTTATCTCTTTTCATCCAAAAGTGTGAGCTCGGCGTAACAAATTTTCTGCCAATTAACTTCTTCAACTTGACTTTATAACATAACCCCCATGAAAGGTGTTTCAAGTTTGACAGGCAAGAGTTCTTCCATGACATAAACACAGGAGTGTGGGTAGCCCCAGTGGGCATTCTAACAGGCGTGTAGTAGCCCAGAGATCATAAGGGATCTGAAGCACCCTTTCATAGAGGCTCTCATAGAGTTTTTTAAGTCTAGACTATCAAGGTGTTCAACTAGTTTGGATAGTTTGTGCAAAACATTTTAGTAGAGATCCCTTCTCAATATTCATTTAAGATTGAAGATCAAAGGGCATCCTACCTGCAAAACATGATTCTAGTTGGTAAAATAAAGGCACAACATGAGTATAGTGTAACATACACTACATCACTCACTCTTCATACACATGCATTCACTTTTTAGGCATTTAATTGGATTAATTGGATTTATCTTACGAATTAATCAAATAAATTAATCACTTGTTTAATAATACTAAAATTATGGAAATATGATATTTCGGTATAATAATATTGGAAAATAATTCTCATGATTTTTCCTGAATTATAAATAATTTTCTGGTATTTTTAAATTTTTAATAACATTGTTTGTGATTTAAAAATCATTTAGAAAATACTTTTAAATCATAAGTGTGTGTTTGGTGTATATATTGTGTTTGTTATGAGCCTTCACTGGCTACATGTGTTACAACCGTTGGATTATATTGACTGAAGGCTGAGATTTAGCATTAAGGTTTTCACTTGGATCAGAAACCTCCATCTTTACCTGTTACCTTATTAACCGGTTTAGATTACTTAATACACTTTGTTTTTGACGCTTGGATTAATACTCGATTAATAGAAGAAATACTTACCTTACATTCCAACCGATAGCAACCTCTTTCTCAGCGCGCGTATTTAAATCCTTGCTCCGGTATCATCTGAGCCTATTGGTCATTAGGGTTTGAATTTTTAGAGAGAGTGAGAGAAGAATAAAGAGAGAGAATAGATTAGGTTTTAAAACTCTATTCAAATTCAATGAACCTGAATTTATAACCTAGATCAAAGTTCAAAATTTGCACATTTTTATCTAGGTTTTTATTTTGATTTGAGTTTTAAGCCACATCTGTTATAAAACCAATCTTGTTGAAAGTATTTTACAAAACTCTTGAAACATCTTTCTATTTTTTACTCCTTTAAATCAGACTAACGATTTTTGTAAAGATTTGAGATCTAAATTTGTGTACAGTCTTTTATAATTGTTCATGAAAAATTTTGTTTTTCAAAAAGGTTTTGAAAATTAAGTTTATTTTGATAGATTCAGTTTACTGAAAACGTTGATCTGAAATCTGATATTGAAAATCCTTATATCTGATTTAAAACGTTTGTAACAGTTAGTTGCATGGTAGAAATGTTGTGTGGTTTATTCTCAGGGCTATTTGTAACATTTTAAGTGTGTGTGTTTCATAAGTTCATTTAGCATAATACTGTTCACTACACAACACATAAATTCCACTATTATTTGTTGATATTTGGAGGCCTGGTGTTTTTATTTAACTATAACTGTTTGCATCAATGCTCAGAGGCTTTGTACATGCGTTTGAGAGGGGATTCTCAGTTACGTAACTTCTTTAGCTATTTCTAATATTTGTTGTATTTGTAAACACATTTTATGATATTAGTGAAATTATTTTTTGTTTTGGGGCGTAGAGGCCCTCATGGATGTTTCCTCTGGAGAGATTTTACCACCTTTTATATTATGTTGTGGATGCTTCTTGTTTTACTTATTTTCTTAATTCTTAATCATGCTATTTGCATTTAAAATATTTTATTAAAACTTGAATAAATATTTTTCAAATAAACTATGTTGGACTGTAGGATATACATCTTGTGTTATCTTTAAATCTGTTTTCGTGAATAAAGTTTCTTTAGCAAACTTGCGGTTTACAAAAAATAGGTAACTTTGTTTTAAAAACATTCAAGATCCTAAGGTTTCTAAAATATTTTTATAATATGGATGATAAAAATATTTTGGAAAAACATGGAAATCTTTCAAGACCCCCTTGTGTTTGATGGATGCAATGTTCCATACTGGAAAGTTCGAATGATTGCTTTCATTCAAGGATAGTTGGGTGACGGTGTTTGGGATGTTATTTAAACTAGTTTGCAAACACCATTTAGACTAGGAGTTGAGCAAATTATTGTGTGAGTAAGCAAAATAGTGATTGAATATACTACAGAAGAAAATTTTCCATCACAGTACAACAACAAAGGACGTATTTTCATGGATGCTAATGAACATGAATTGAAACACATTTCACATTATGCTACCTCTAAGGATTCCTGGGACACTATGAACACTTCTTATGAAGGTGATCAGTGTGTAAAAGCTTCCAAGACACAATCCTACAATATAATTCCATAATAATGAATAACACAAAAACCTTTGATGAATTTTATTTTGTGACATAATCATTAAACTGCACAATAATGGTATAGATTATCACAGTAAGGACATTGTGATGAAATTATCGAGATATCTCCCTCCTAAATTTGACCATAAAAGGTATTCCATTGAAGAAATGGATGGCCCTAATTTAACCCCTAATCTTCTTAGTAGTAAATTGAGGACTATGGAAATGGAAGTTCCTTACAAAAAGATGATGTTCTTAAATACTAAAAAAGCACAGTGAGTCAAACTCGGTCTGCGCTTCTATGATGATCAATACTAAGTTATTCATGCCTAAGTTAGATAGTGACTTAGACCAAGGGCCATATCTTAAAACCCTTAATATACAAGTTTCCTTAATGAGAAAATAGTACAAAAATATTTTAAAATATAGAAACACTGTTGTTAATCATAAAGGACAATTTGTTCATCAAGGACATCAATCTTTTAGACCATATGATAGAAATTTTCATAGTCCCACGTAGTCAAATCATAATAGACCCACAGACTCACATAACAACAGACCTAGGTAGGAACAGTCTCAAGTATAGTGTCATGAATATGGTAGAATGGAACATTATGCTAATAGGTTCTATTCTAAACCACAAACCCCACATAAGGCCCACATTCACAAAACCTAGGATGATTCAAGTGATCCTGATGAGATCCATCAAACATGGATGAATCTATCATGTCGTGTTTGCCAAAATTATTGAATATGATGGTGATGCTTACTTTTCTAATGATGATTCCATGCCTGCTTGAGATGTTATTGATACTCCTGCTAGTACCACTCATATTAATAATGTTTCTATATCTGACACTCATGTGTGTGTGAGTCAAACTGATGCTAAGACTGATAAATTGAATGCGTGTGTGAGTTTCGTAAATATAACTGAATCGTTAGAGGACACAATGCACATTTCACTTAGTGATATCGATGATGATGATGATGATGTTTTACCAAATATTCAATACCCATATACTAAAACATTAATGAAATTTTTTAAGTCTGAAAAATTATGAAAAAGTTGTCTAAACAAGTTAAGAGTCTGATTAGGACCGTTAGGAAAAATGATGAAAACTATAAGAGTCAATGTCTAACTCATGAGACTGAGATTAAAGTATTCAAATCCAAATTAACTAAACTTTATGGGAACAATTTTGTTTTAGAACAAAAATATAAGGCTACTATAGTTGAATTGGAAGAATCGAATGCCAAATGTTAAAAAGTTTTTAAAAGGTTTCAAGATTTTGAATCCTTAACTAAACAACAAGAACTTATGTTGAGTGAAATCAGAAAATATCATAATAAAAATGGAATTAGTTTTGTTGAAAACAAAAATTATTTAAAGATTCAAGAAACTCCTTTTGTCAAAGAAAGTTCTAGTTAAACTACATCAGTCTCACAAATGATGAAATCCTCGCGTAATCTCAAACAAAAGGCTAAATGGAAGTTTAAGTTTGTTTGTTCTCCTATAAGAAGTCAGGAAAACACTGGTTTTGTCCCATTCAAACCCATAAATTAAACTAATTCTAAACCCATCTTTCAAGGTTTATATAATAGAGTAAAACCAGTATTAGCAAAATATTGTTCCTACTATGATGTATATGGACACAATTTAGATAATTGTTTCTAAAAAAGAATTTAAGCCCTTGTCTATCAAAACTTTAACGACTCTCCTGTGAAGTGCCCTAGTTAGGTACTCCTTAGAAAAAATCAAAATAATTTTCCTGGAAAAAATAAAAACAAGTCTCGTACAATGGAAAAACCCTCGCAGAACCCCTTAGCCTTCTAACCACTCAAAAGGAAAAATAAATTTAAAATTAGGTCTATTTAGGGTGAGAAAATATGATTTATTACCCCAATTGAGGTGAATTTAAAGCCGAAAGCACCTCAACTGGCCGGTATTTAGATTCGAGGTGTTCTAGGCACGACAAGTGACATAATAAACTTAAAAAACCTAACTAACTACCTTAGTATCAAACTCATTTTTGGAGATAGAGTTTCATTCAAAATCATACGTAAGATAACACTCTATGAGGAATGTTTACCTCAACTTGAAAATGTTCTATTATTTAAAGGGTTAAAGGGCAATCTGATGAGTATAAGTCAATTATGTGATACAAATTACTCTGTTAACGTTTCTAGAATTAGTGCAAAGTCATTGACAAAATTGATAATTGAATCATATACTAAAATTGAAATAATGATAATTTTTACATTATTCCTCCAATTTTTGTTTCTTACCATTTGACTAGGCTTGATGAAGATGACCTTTGGCATAATAGGCTCGGTCACACTAATTTTGAAAAATTGACCAGATTGAGCACCAAAGAGATTATTAAGGGATTGCCCAAAATTAAGAAGACTCCAAATATAGTTTATGGACCTTGTCAAGTGGGAAAGATAACTAAGTCCCCTTCACAAGAAAGTTCATAATGTTTTAACTTTAAAACCCCTTGATCTCATCCACATGGACTTAATGGGTCCTTCTCGTACTATTAGCCTTTGTGGTAATAGTTACATTCTAGTTATTCACATGCTTTGTTTGGGTATATTTTATCAAAAACAAATTAGATACTTTTAAAGAGTTTTTGAAACTCCTTTTGAAAATTGAAAGTGTGAAGGATACCCAAGTATTATGTATAAGAAGTGATAGGGGAGGTGAATTTAAAGACACTGGCATTGTTGAATAATACTCTGAAAATGGTTACTTTCATGAGGTTATTGCTCCTAAGAACCCCAAAAAGAATGGAATGGATGAACGTAAAAATAGAATCCTATAAGAGATAGCCAGAGTTTTAATTCATGCTAAGGACCTTTCCAAATATTTTTGGGTTGAAGTTGTCCAAACGACTTGCCACACTATTAATAGAATTTACCTCCATAAAAATATCAAAACGACTTAATATGAACTTTAGTATAATAAAATACCATTGTTAAATACTTTGAAACCTTTGGGAGTATTTGCTATGTATGTCTTGATAGAGAAAATCTTTTAAAATTTGAATCCTGAGGTAATAGAGGAATTTTTCTTAGATATTATTAAAATGGTCGTGACTGTAGGGTTTACAACATAAGTATTAAATCCATTATAGGGTCAATCAACGTGGTTGTAGATGGAAATGAGGCCACTTCTGTTAGGAAAATACCAGTTTCTGAGAATGAGTCTAGAACTTTTGAAAATATTGGCTCACTTATAGAAATTGATACTTTACCAGCTGAAACCCCTATTATTCCTACCTGGATTTTTAAAGATCATCCCACCACAAATGTTATTGGTGAAGTATCAGAGACATTTAGAATAAGATCAAAACTTTGAAATGTTACAAAATTTGGCTGTTTTGTTTCCCTCATGGAACCCGAAAATTTTAATAAAGATTTGAATGGATCTTTTAGGATAAATGCTATACAAGAAGAGCTATCAGTAGTTAAAAGTCACGATGTTTGGTATCTCGTTCCTAGGCCTACTAATACTAAATTAATCACTACTAAATGGATTTTCAAAAACAAAATCAATGGAATAGGAATGATAATTAGAAATAAATCTAGGCTAGTAGCTCAGGGTTATAATCAGATATAAGGGATAGATACGGATAAGACATTTGCCTCGCTTACTCAGTTAGAATCCATCCATCTTCTCTTGGTTATTTATTGCCATTTACAATTTAAAAAATTCAAAAGGATGTTAAATCCGCTTTTTAAAATGGTATTTTAACTGAGGAACTTTATATAGAGTAACCAAAAGGTTTTGTTGACCCTAACTGTAGTGAACATGTTTTTAGACTAAAAAAAGGCATTTTATGGTTTAAAACAAGCCCCGGGGTGGTACGATCACCTTTCAACCTTATTACTTAAATAAGGTTTGAACATGATGGGAGTGATCATACATTATTCGTGAGAAAGATCACAATGAAGTCCTAATAGCACGAGTTTACATAAATGACATTACATTTGGTTAAAAATCTCCTCTATAAGTTAAATTTGTTTTCAATTTTATGATTGGGAGTTCCAATATCGCTTATAGGGGAGGTGCAATATTTCCCCGGACTTCAAGTGAAACAATCCGACGATGGATTATTTATATGTCAGTTGAAATATAGTAAAGACTTAAAGTAGTTTGAATTAAATGATGCCAAAATAGAATGTACACCCATGAGCATAACCAAAAAATTAACTAAAGATGATAGTGGTAAATGCATTTATCCTACGTTTATAAAAGCATGGCAAGTAGTTTATTATATTTAACTGCTTCTCGACTTGATATCATGTTTAATGTTTGTCTGTGTTCCCGTTATCATTTCGCTCCTAAAGAATGTCGCCTTAAAGGTGCTAAGCGTATTTTCAAGTATGTTAACGATACTTTAGACTTATGATTATGATTTACAAAAGACACAACTGGTACTATAATAGGTTATTGCGATGTGGATTGCCCAAGTTTCTCTGATGATAGTAAGAGTACCTTCGCTGCTTGTTATTATGTTCGAAATAACTTGGTTGGTTGGGGACGCAAGAAATAAAATTGTATTTCTTTATTTACCGCTGAGGCAGAATATATAGAAGTTGGGAGTTGTTGTGCTAAATTAATGTGGGTCACACAAATTCTAAGTGACTATGGCATTATAAAAACTTAAGCCACTTTATTGTGTGATAATGAGATGTGATAAATACAACTAAGAATCATGTTCAATACTCTCGGACAAAACACATAAAGACACGTTATCATTTTGTTAGATATTTAGTTAAGTCTAAAGAACTCTTAATCGAACATGTAAACATTAAGAAAAACTTGTTGATTTTCTAACTAAACCTCTAGATAATATTCGTTTCGAATATTTTAGAAGACCAATAGGGCTGGTTATGCTTGATGGATATATTTTTTTTACATGAACCTACATTCCTATATTTGTCATGTTTATAATATGTTATCTGTGGTTATGGGGAATGGATGTTTGATAACAATAAAAGGCACCTCCCATATCTTGTTAATGTAGGAATAGTACTTGTCAAAACCATTTTGTTAGTGCATTATTTTCACCCTTATCTATATGAGCTAAAACGGGGGAGAAGAGTACATCCATATATTTCATATATCTTATGTACGCTTTAATTGATATTAATCCCTTAATCACAAGGTACATACTTTGTGCAGATTTTTATTCTTTGAGTCTAGGACTAAATGTTGTTAGTTGAGTTGTATTTTATACACTTCTTCTTATTTTCGATTCTAGGTGTGGCAGTTATCTCTTTGATAGGGTTAGGATTTTTTTTTCCTAAGAGTTAAAAAGTACAGGATATGTATGTTCTCAACGAAGTTTTGCTACAAGTATTCAAAGGAGGAGATTGAAGCACCCTTTGATAGGGACTCTCCTATATTTTTTTGCATATAGACTATGAAGGTGTTCAACTAGTTTAGATAGTTTGTGCAAACAATTTTATTAGAGATACCTTCTCAAGATTCATTCAAGATTGAAGACTTAAGTGAACACTATCTGCATAATAGGGTTCTAGTTGGTAAGATGAAGACAATAGGAATATGGTGAAAAACACACAACACCACTCACTTTTCACACACATCCATTCATATATATTTTTTAAAATCATTTAATAATTTTTAGGCATTTAATTGATTTAATTAGGTTTATCTTAGGAATTAATCAAATAAAATAATTATATGTTTAATAAAGCTAAAATTGTGATTTTTTTTAATTTTAATATTAATGTGTGAAAATAATTCTCATGATTTTTCCCGAATTAGAAATATTTCTCTCGTATTTCTAATTGGTTCAATAAACATTTTTTGTGATTAAAAAATAATTTAGAAAATACTTTTAAATCATAAGGGTGTGTTTGGTGAGTATATTGTGTGTTTGTTAAGAGTTTGCGCTGGTTAACGTGTGTTAGAACCATTAGATTATATTGATCGAAGGATGAGATTTTCCATTAGTGTTTCCAATTGGATCAGAAACTTATGTCTTTTTTGTTGCCTTGTTAACTGGTTTATCTTGGTTGATTTTGACCCTTGGATTGATACTCGATTGATAGAAGCAATCCCCGCCTTACATTCCAACCGATGGTAACCTCTATCTTATCTCATATATTTAAACCCCTACCTCAATTTCATCTGAGCCTTTTGATCATTAGGGTTTCAATTTTTAGAGAGAGGGGCAGAGAGTAGAATAAAGAGAAAATCTAGGTTTTAAAACTATGTTGAAATTCAATGAACCTAAGTTTATAACCTAGATAAAAGTTCACGATTTTCACATTTATGTTTAGTTTTTTATTTTGTTTTTTCGTTTGAAGTTATATATATTATATGACCAAGCTTCTTAAAAATGTTTACAAAACTCTTGATACAGACCAATGATTTTTGTCAAGATTTGAGATCTAAATTTGTATAGTCTTTTAAAGACGTGCGTGAAAAACATTTTTTTTTCAAAAAGGTTTTGAAAACTGAGTTCATTTTTTATAGATCCAGTTTATCAAAAATTTATATCTAAAATATGACATTGAAAATCCTTAGATTCAATTAAAAACCTTTATAACTGTTAGTTGCATGTAGAAATACCGTCTAATTTTATCTCTGGACTAGTTGAAACATTTTAATTTAGTGTGTGTTTTATAAGTGCATTTAGCAAAATACACTTCACTACGCAACACATAAATTCCAATTTTATCTATTGATACTTTGAGGCTTGGTCTTTTTATTCAACTCGAGTTTTTCGCATAAACATTCAGAGGCTTTGTACCTGCATTTAAGAGAGGATTCTCAGTTAGGTAACAACTTAATCTATTTTTATATTTATTTTATTTGTAAACACATTTTTCTTATTTTAGTGGAGTTATTTTTTGATTTGGGGCCTAGGATCCCTCATGGGTGTTTCCTCTGGGGATGTTTTACCACATTATATCTTATGTTATGGATGCTTCTTGTTTTACTTACCTGCTTAGTTCATACTCGTGATAGTTGGATTTAAAAGATTTTATTAAAACTTGAATAAAGATTTTTCAATTAAAATATGTTAGACTTTAGGATACCATCTTGTATTATCTTTAAATCGTTTTTTTGTGAATAAGGTTTCTGCAACAAACTTGCAATTTACAAAAACACAGTTGGTTAACGTTTTTAATCATTTTTCTCCGAAGTGTTTTTTCAGGATACCATTACACCACTCTCTGTAACTCTCAGTCATGTTATTAATTATGGACTTAAGGCTCTTATTCGCAGCTTCAACAACCCCACTGGAATGCGGTCTGTAGGGTGATTATTTGTGTCTTTAAAATACATACTCTTTAACTACTTTTGTAGCCTAAACTTTGAAATGGCGTCCATTATTTGATACTAGCTCATGAGGGACCTCGAGAGACATATGATATTGTTGTTGATGAAATTAACTACTTTATTTTCATTTAGCATTGAGTATGACTTAACTTAAACAAATTTAGTAAAATATTCGATGGTGACCAAGATAAATTAATGCCCATTTGATGCTTTGGAAGTGACTTTCCTAATAATGTCGATGCCCCAAGTTAAGAAAGTACAAGGAGATGTCATGTTGTACAACTCTCGAGGAGATAAGTGTTGGAGGTTGGAAAATTGTTGGAATTTAAGGCAGCTCTTAACTTATATCGCACAGTCTTGAACCATGGTAGTAAAATAATTCCCCTATCGAATGATATTTTTGGAAAGAAAATGGACATTCATGTGGGGTCCGCACTCCCTGCCATGGATTTTATGCATGATCTCTTCGGTATCAACCCCTTCTAGGCATTGCAGATAGTTTCCATTGAATTTCCTCTTGAATAGGGAATTATCGTAAATGATGTATTGGGCTACGAGTTTTTGAAGGTTCATATGGTCTTTCTAATCATCCCCTTAAGGGTATTGACCATTAGTTAGGAGACACGTGATACAACAATACCACAATCAGACCTTTGTTTGAATCTTCTTCGGTAGTGAGTTCAATATTGTAGTAGTCAGTTCGCATGGATTATTCTTGAACTTGTAAGGAAACAATCATTATTCCCTCGAGCATGTCGATCATGGAGGCCAAAGTCGTCAATGCATCAATGAAGTTGTTTCTTTTGAGGAGAGAGATAGTAAAAGGTGACATTTTTTAATTCGGAATAAAACTTTTCAAGGTAAACATGGAAGGGTATGAGTTTCTCGTCTTTCACTTTCTATTATAGTAGGAATTTTTCAATCATGAGGTTCAAATCTGCGTGAACATCAAGATATCGGATTCACTTTTCCGGGGCAAGCTTGAGACCCACAATGCATGCCTCATATTCTGTCACGTTTTTGGTGCAACAAAAGTCTAGTTCAATGGCGATGGGAATGTGGGAATCTTTGGGTGAGATCATGAGTACCCCCATGCCATATCCTTTATTATTAGCAGCTTTGTCAAAGAGCATTTTCCACCAGAACTCTTCACGAGTGGCATAGAGAATTTCTTGATCATGGAATTCAGAGATCCATATGTCTACTTTCTCCACGGGATAATCTTCTTGGATAATCATAGATGGCGTGTGACATAGGTTATGTCAAACTCGGCAAGAAAAAGTAGACATTGGGGAATGAGACTTGACAAGTTAGGTTTCTCTAACATGTATTTCATAGGATCCATATGAGACACTAACTTGACGGGGAACACGAGCATGCAATGTTAGAGTTTCTAAGTAACCCAAATTAAGGCGACACGTGCCTTTTCCCATGGTGTATAATTTTTCTCATATCTAGTCAGTTTTCGACTGACTTAATAAATGACACTCTTTTTACGTGACTCATCGATGTATTGGGATAATATATCTACAATTGCAATGATGAATAGGTGTAGGAGAAGGGGTAGACCAGGCTCTAGTTTCATGGGCATTAGTAGTTGGGTAAGGTATTACTTGATTTTCTCAAAGGATTCTTAATATGCCTCCTTCCAGACCTTAGTTAAAACTTTTTGAAGGACTTTGAAGATAGGTTCATAGATTGGTGTGAGATGGCAAATGAATCTGATGATGTACTAGAGTTTGCCCAAGTAATTGTTCACTTCCTTCTCAGTCTGAGGCAGTGACATTTCAAGGAAAGCCTTAATCTTGGTTGGGTCTGACACAATCCCTTATCGTTGACTATAAATCCTAGGAGTTTACCCTTGTAACATCAAAAATGAACTTTTTTAGATTTTCATACATTTTATATTGTCCTAGTCATTCGAAGAACTTCCTCAAGGTAGAGATGTGACCTTCCTCAGTTTTGGACTTAATGATCATATCGCCAATATAAAAATCGACCTCTTTGTGGATAAGATCATGTAAGATGGTTTCCTTTGATATGTAGCGCCGGTATTTTTAAGACCATAAGGCATAACAGTGTAGCCAAAATTCCCCCAAGGGGTGGTAAAAGAAGTCTTCTCTTGGTGATTAGGATACATCTTGATTGGATTATACCCTACAAAACTATTGATTAATGACTTATGTTCATCATTGGAAGTATTTTAAATGATCATGTCAATATTAGGTAGAGGGCAATCATCTTTGGGAGAAATTTTATTCAACTCTTGATAGTCGACGCACATGAAGACCTTTTCTCCCAATTATAGTATTGGGATTATGTTAGCAAACCAAGTTGGGTACTCGACCATGCAGATGAAACCCAAATTCAATTGCTTTATTAATTCATCTTTTATCTTGAGGGACCATTATAGACGGAGCTTTCTCAATTTATGCTTGACAAGTTTACATTTTGGATATGTTGCACGATTTCTATATCGATGTCGGACATGTCACTATAAGACAATACGAAGACGTCCACGAACTCATTCAAAAGTTCCTAGAAGTATGATCACTAATTCTCATTAAGGGTTGATCATATCCTAATCTCACGTGGAGTGCTACTAGAACTTAGGTTAATGACAATAGTCTTCCCATAATTAGTTTGAATATGGTTATGTTATTTTATTTTGTAATACCCCGTATTTTTATGCTATATTAATTTGGGGATTTATTAAATTTAATGTGAATTAATTATTTAATATAAATCCGAAAATTAATTATGTTATAATTATTAACATGATGAGAGTTAGTAATTATGGGAAATTTGTTGAATATTACTAATGAGCAAAGTAATATATAATATTAGTTATATTAAATGTCACGAGTGAATAAAATGATAATTTTGGAAATTTGAGTCGAAACGCGCCCGTATTGTGTCGGGACTAAATATTGATGAATAAAAGTGAATATATTACAAGTTGCTCGTATGGTCATTTTGAGTTCACCAAAGTGTCCGGAAGGGTCGAGATAGTCAGAAAAGTGTACTCGGGGGTTTAGTTTGGGTCTCGGGGCGTTTTTAAGCCTATTTAACACCCCGGGAGGGCATTTTGGACATTTCGCATTTTTGGATAATTAAACCCACGAAATTTCAAGGGTTATATCAGATGTCTAAGGTTACCTTATAGGGTTAAAACAACTCAAAACTTTAGAACGGCCATAGGAGAGGGATGGAGAAAGCTCTCCAAGCAAACCAAGTCCAAAAAGTCACCCGATTGCACCGCCACCACCACCAACGCGTAGATCGCGCGACGGGGAACACAACCACACCAAAATCGTTCGCAAATCAGAATTCTAAAAATCCCAGGCAAGTGTTTATCTTGCTTATTTTCGTTAATGCATCACTCATGTTAGTCTAGGGATGATTAGGATGAGTTTCATGGAAGAAACCCCAAGTTGGAGATAGGAAATCGCATGTAGTAATAATTTGAATGCCAATCTGGAAACCCCTTCACATGTAGAGGATTAAACCAAAAATTTATGATGTTTTAGAAGAAGAAAATTCTGGAAAAGATTGATTAGAACCATGTTAAAGAAATTCTAGGGTTCTTCAGATTTTTATGAAGTTTTTGCCTATAAATCCATGGTTATTGACGTATAATTACATGCTTTACGTAGAAGATGAATAATATGGGTGTATACTGATTATAGTACGAATTTTAGGAAGTTTGTGTGTGAAAAATCTGGATTTGGATGAGGTTGTGTGATAGAACCCGTAACTGGTTTCTTGCAGAAATTTGCCATACCTGCTTGATCGATCGATCGAGCCAAGAGCTTCAATCGATCGAAGGTTCAATCGATCGAGCCCCAGACCTCGATCGATTGACCCCTCCTGGCAGACTTAAATTTCCCTTTTAAAATTGTTGAATTGATTCTAAATGAATAATACCCCTTATACATCCTTATTAAAATGTTTTGGGAGATAAAGAAGACCAGTAGGACTTGTAAATAATTATGGGGCCTTTAATGTAAGACGAGAGTTATATTTTTTTGGGATATTTATATATAAAGGACGATGGAATTTTGTATTAAAGGGAGAGATACGTAAAATGGTTACGATGGAAAATAGATGGATATCTACTGAATTTTATACTTGGGAGGATAGAGTACATGAGTGTTACGTAGTAAGTTGGAATAATCCATCGAATTAAAGTTTGAGACGAACCGTTATACGTGATAACAAATAATGGGAAAATAAGGATAAATGTCGTGATTATGGGTTATGGGATGAACCTAAATTGATATGATAAAATTAGTATATTTATATGACTGTGTGTATGCATATATTATATACATGTGAAAATCATGCCCGCGCTACTTGCTATCCCCGAGGTTATCGCGTTGGGACAGTCTTATCTCGATGGGACCTTTATGGGGGATATTGTCTCGTACCCTAGAAGATAGATATCATTGGTACAGGCTATCTGATCGATGGTCAGATGGTCCTAAGAGACGTGAGGGTATGTGCTGACCTCTTAGAGACTTGGAATCTATGCTTCGCCTCAATATTATTTGTGTATGTGTTAATACAGTTCGAGAGTGATTACGAACTTGTATTTCCCTTAGTACGAGTGATACGGGGATTGGATAGCAGAGTATGCCCGCACCATAATATTTATGTGGGGTGCTGTTAGAATATATATATTATACGAGTATTTAATATATATATTAAATTCTGAAATTTGGAATTTCATACTGTGCTTATGGAAAGTAAGAAATGAATCATGACTTCAATTTGGGAATACTTGTTTTGAAAAGTATAATATGACACTGGAAACTTTAATAATAAATAAAGTTAAAAATGAGAGCTTTGGTACTGAATGATATTTTCCTCTTAAACAATTATATTGCCAGTTTTAAATCTTACGAGTAACCTAAGATAAGTTAAACCATTGGGAAGATTAATGCGAGATAAGACAAGATAAGATAACCCGTTGGGAAGATTAGTGCGATAGGCGTGCACATTATAAGAGAGGTGAGGATTTCTCAAGAGAGTGTTGCACTAATATGTTGTTGCATTGGCCTGTAAACATTTTAAATACTTGCTAAACAAATTTTAAATCATATACACTATCCAGATCTGACCCGTTTCTATTTTCCTTTCTCTTTTGTATATGTATGTATATATTACAGGTGCCCAGCCACAGGAGCGTCTTGCGTAGGATCCCTTGGAAGGAACGCGTTGCAACTTAGGTGGGAGTTGCAGGCATCTTGCTTAGACGACTTCATTTATTTGATTCCACTCCTAGCATATTCATTTAGTGGGGTATGTGTCGCCCTTTCCATTATTCAGTTGTTTGATTGGACATTGTGATTTATTTATTTCTAGTATTGTCACCTTGGGATTTATTATTGTCTGGATGTTTTACTTTAAGTTTTTAAATATTGGGATTTAGTTGTTGAATGTTTAAATTATTTGGATTATATGTTCTAGGATAATTGTGGTGTGATTCTTTAATATTGAATTGTTATATACATTTAAATCTTGGTTTATAAAATAAACTTTGGGAAGTAATGTCTAAAAAATGGTTTTCACACTTAGCTTAATTAATTAGAGTGTTTAAATTGGAAAAGTTATTTTTACGACAGTGATGCTAAGAATGAACCAACTGTTCACCTTGATTTTAATTTAATAAAGGAGTGATCGCCCGGTATTTAATTAGGCGGGGTGTCACATATTTTTTCCTTATTAAGACTAGTTAAGAATTATTCATTTATTAGTAATCTTCATAAACTTTTTAGATTATTAAAATCAATGATGTTAGCATGAGGCACGACAAGATACTCAAAATCTTTAATTGTTTCATTAATAACATCTTTGGAAAAAATAACATTGAGGACCTCATCAAAGGAGGCCTCGTTTACATTTGAATCAGAAATAGCATGAGTAAGTACATGTTCATATTCAAGGTGATAAAAAAAAATACGATTTTGGTTTGACAAGGTTGGTTTGGTTAGAACGCTCAACCAATTGAGGACTGTTTTGACATAAGGTAAAATCTTTTAGGAAAACTCGAATGACTTAGACTCGTTATGGATCATGCATAGGTCTATCCTTATCTCAGAAAGATCAATTGACTCATCATTTTCAATGCTTTCTATATGATAAAATATTGAATCAGTTTACTTTATGGTTAGTGACTTCATCTCATGATTGGATTCTTTAGTCCACGCGAATTTATCTTCGAAGAAGATGTCAAATCTTTTCTTTAGTTTCTTTTCAACCACATCATACCATGGCTGTAAAAATCTGCAATAGGGGTAATCTTCACCTTCTTTGATAAAATGCCCATTCAGAGAATCTCTAGAAATGACTTATTTCTTCTTTAGTACCCATTTTTTACATGATTAGCGGAGAGCCATAAATTCAGCTAGGGATGGTTGATACCCCATACCGCAAGGCGAACAAACTATCTTCAGGATGATAGTTCAAAGATTCCTTGTTGTTTTCTTCCCAGCCTCATTAAAAGCATAAAGTACGTGTTCTTGAATGTATGAATCATATTGAAATTCTCATGGGGGTTATGTTTAAGAGTTACTATGTCTTTGATGTTATCCCTAACTAGGAGAGGGAACGGATCGATCTTGAAGCCTGAAAGAAGAATTTATTTACACCATGCTGGATTTCTAGAATCGAATGGTTAGTACCGATGCCATCTATGTTATCGTCATTCCCGATGATGGTTATGACCTAATTATCTCTGAAGAGTTTCAATTTTTGGTGAAGGGAGAAATCATCCCCTCTGATATCGTGAAGCCACAGGCGATCGAGAAGCAATTTAAAACACTTTGAAATGTTAATGACTTGGAATTTTATTTGTGGGCATATCAGACCAGCCCCTAAAATTATTTTTATTTACCCATGACTTCCTATCAGGTATTATCGTAAGCATCAATAACATATATTGGATTAAGGTCATTAATTTATAGGCCTTGAAACCGGAGCCTTCTAAGCGAGCATACTATCAGAGAAAAACTATTTTCAACAAGCACCAATGGAATCATTTTCAACAAGAGTTTGACAACGATGTTGAGAGAATAGTTATGGTCAGGTCTAAAAATGGGAATCTATTTGTCGGTAAGAGAGATAAGACTGATGGTAGTTATAGTTTTGACTATATGAATTGCCTTATCAAGGGAGGGAGAGGGAGGAATCATAGCTTAAGTGAGTAGTTTGATAAGAGAATTCCTATAGAGATGAGAAGACATGAAGATTCCCCTCAAGGTTATATTATATTGAGTCTCTTTAACTATTCAAGGATATTTCTATCCTTGGTTATCATTTCAGGCATTGGGATTTCTTCAGTGATCCCTTTCCCTTTATTCAAGGGTTCACTTTCTAATGGGAGGATTGGATCTATATAATACCGACATGATTGGGTCATGTGGTTCACTGATGGGGGGAAAAAGAGGAAAAAAATTTCTTTATCAATTTCGGGGGTAGAAAAAGTGTCATTGATTTTAGATAGGGGCTCTTTAAAAGAGATCATCCCATAAATGGAGGCAATTTCACTAGGAGTTTTAACGTTGGATTCACTGTTTTAATATTTTGCAGGATCGAAATCATCTCCCCATCATGTGGAGACTATCTGACTATTCTAAGATAAATCAAAGAACTTAACAACCTTGAGAGCTTAAAATTATAGATCATCCTAAGTTGGATAGAAATCAATGAACTTAAGAGAAATCAATGCACTCAACCACCTCGACCAAATATCCTTTCAACTTCAATGTGGTTACTACTTCCAGATCTTCCTAAATATTTCTTCTCTTAAAGATTTCATCTATCATGGTCTGAACAAAGTCATCCAAGATGAATTCTTTTGATAGTACAAACCAATCACAGGATTGGCGGGACCATTTTTGGGCTTTCATGAAAAGGTCATTGTGTTTTATACAGTTTCCCTCTTTAAAGGTCAGTTATGATGGGAGTTTTATTACAAAGCTTCTTATTTTTTTTACGACAGTCGAAAGATCCATATCTTCTTTTGTAATATGGTTCAGACTATGATACATGCTCTCGTTATCAAGGAGAAGGCTTGACCGTGAGCATTTTCAGGATGCGTTATGATGGGTGGACATAATTGAAGAGAAACCGAGTATTTTTCTAGATTGATAGACGATGTAGTATTATTTATGGGTTTAGTTCTAGTTAAAAGATCAAAATCAAGATCTTGATTTGTAAGGATGGCATTCACACCAGTTTGATGCATGGGTAAAGAGTTCTGAGTGTATTTGGTTTCGGGCTTGTAGGAGGAACAATGATGCCCTTATCGATGAGGCTTTACACAACATTCTTTAGATGGTGATATTGGTTAGTGTTATGATCAACTTTTTGGTGGAAGTTATAAATATCATCATATTTGAAGTACTATGGAAGAGGGTCTAAGGGTTTAATGAGATTGCAAGATAAGAGGGCTCAATATACCTTGGAGATAGGAGCATGGAGTTTAGTATTATTTTTTTTGGTGAAAGCATGGAGGGATTATGATTCCCATAAATTCGCAAGCTGAGAGGAGATTTTATTAATGAAAGCAATAACAGGTTTATCATAATTCTAGGGGGTGAACTATCAAACTCATTTTTTCTCTTATGATTCTGTTTTTGATTGGCAACACTTTCTTCAATTTTAACTCTCCCACAAAAGGGCTCTGAAGTAGGCGTAATACTAAAGTATGGGTAATACTGACTACCCATAGTATTCTGGATATGTAGCAAAAATATTTCTTTATATGCTGACTTGTTCTTCCTCAAATAGTCGGTTGGTCATGGAGGCATATTTTTCCCTCTAACTTGTTATAAAATTGCTAATTGACTCCATAGGGCATTGCTTCAGTAGCTCGAGGTCTCAGAGAATTACCTCCAACTCCTCACTGTATTTGTACGTAACCATGAATTCTCTGGAAACATGTGGGATTTTTTCATCGACAGTGTCACACCATACCTTATTTGGGCCAAAATCATCCTCATAATGCATATAATCACTTCTATAGTAATTAAAGTTTAATACTCTTGAAAAATAAGATGTTATTTTTTTTTATTTCCAAAGACATGTTTATATGAAAACATAAGTACATTTAAGTTTAATATACTAATAACGCCACTATTTAGTTAAACAACTTTATTTGTTTAACATATAGAAAATGTTTGCTGATATTCAACCCATGAAACATTTCCTTCACGCTCCTATTTATATAACACGTATAACATTTTTTGCAATCTCTATTCCAATGTCCTAGATTTAGCAGTGAACTCCAAAGGATATGAATATCTAAAATATATAAAAAAAAACTATAGGGGCATAAGCTACATAAGCTTAGTGAATGACCTTACCCCCCCCCCCCCCCCCCCCCCAACAGCTCTTATATTGAAAAAGGATAAATAATTTTAATTATAATAACACAAATAGGATTTGTGGACTCTCGCAAGCCTGGACCCACTACAATCCAATTAACCCACCACATCCTTTTGTTGCCCGAGTACACAAAACCTTAAGTTTGCTTCTTTTAGTAACACAAGACCACCACATCTCTTAGGGACCTCTGCAATCTATATAATCAAAGAATATCAATTTAACATTTGGAAACAATATGCATACGTACCATAAACACAACATCATAACACTTGAATTCCAACACAATGGTCTTAACTACACATTTCTATGTAAAATTAGTACCATAAGGTGGGTCACTCACTTGCAGTCAACTTTATTACCATAAGGTGGGTCACTCACCTGCAGTCAACTTTATTACCGAAGTCTAACAATGTTTCTCTTATGTTGATGAATATCCCACTTCCATTACTAACACCTTAACAATGTTAGTATTGATCTCAACTGACTAACAAGAGGATATTAATATGAAATATATATAACCATTTCGATAATATACAGCTTTTGAATGCATAAATATTATAGGAATCTAACACTCTTTTTATATTCCATACTCTCTACATTTACTTATACTAAAAAGTACCAAATAACACATATAATTATCATCCCTATATATTAATTTATAACTTATATCATTCTTATCATAATCATAAGATTCAACATCGAGATATGATGGAAACCGAGTTGCTTAAACGTTCTCTTAAGTAATTTTGTTATTAGTCATCTTCACAAATTAAACTGTAACAATTGGTAACTAAATAAATTCTATACCATGTTTTTTTTAAATACCTATAAATACAATTTCCAATACATTTTACAGTGCATTATTTTGACTTTTGTAGAGAGAGTTATGCCCACTTTACTACAACATGTTCAAGTCGAATCTGCTAAAAAAAATAACAAAGTTCCAAATTTAAAGCATCACAAAGACAAAACTAGAAGGTAGTTTCTTCTCATCTTTTGGTATGTTATACTCATATATGTTATCTATGACATCCCACTAGAATCAATCGATTTTAGTAAGTATCAAAACAGATATGCTACTATGAACACAACTAGGTCGAAAACAACATATTTGAACATAACATAACATAAATAAGAGTACTTAATCTCTCCTTTAGGTTTTAATTCATGGAAAAAAATACCTAGCACATGTAAACATATATACCCATCACATACACAAATCTCATAAAATAAAACTTTCACATGATGATGATTCAAGTCTATGGTTTTCAAGCTTCAGTTTTACCTTACTAGCATAATTTCTCAACCATGGTGTTAAACCTTCTCTTTATCTCTCTCGCTCTCTAGGCATGTCAGATTTAATTTAAATCTTTTTCAAATAAAAAATAAAAATTGTAAAATGCATCCATGTACCAAATTTAACCAAATTATAATCATCTTATAGGAATTCCTTAATTTGTGATAATTTTTCCAAGAAATCCCTCCTTAGCTCCTATTTTCTCTCTCCTTAAGCTTATTTCAACAAAATATTATGCTATGTATAAAGAAGTGTAATGATCCAACCCGAGCATTAGGTGTGAAGTGCAATGAAACAATCTAAATAATGTTGTTAGGATAGTTTTATTTTAATTAACATTTCACTTGTTAGCTTGAGATTTCAATTTCAAGATGAACTACGTGATGGACCCATGGGTAAACCCCGAAATCCAAGTGAACAAAGAAACGAATGTAAAACATAAATAAAATATACTTACCTATAAAACACCCTCAAAATATGGAACCGCTTCCAACTTGTCATAACAAAGTGGGGATGTGAGATTATGCACAGTGGAATATATACAAATAGTATAGAAACGAACGAAAGAAAGGAATACTCACATTCTACAACCATATGCATGCTAAAATATGTATATATCTACATACTTATGCCTTTGAAAAATACATGATCTAATGCATTAATCAATTTATTTCCGAAAACCATATCTTCCCCGATTAATTGACCTCAATCTTATAAAGGTTCCCTTTACCCATATATAGAATTTTCCAATATTTTAAATCATTTGGTTCAATAATTGAAACCGTTACACTTTATTTGATTCAAACCCATTCCATTACTTGAATTTAACCATTTTATTCATTTCCACGTACTTTAGAATTTTCGCAGAAAATCACCATTTCAACACACGCATTCGTTGTGCTAGAAAATACTTACTCACCCTTCAAACATCCTTTTTACAACACATTCTTGTGTTAAATATGGGGTTGACCATTTAGGTTTCTTAATCACGCATTTATCCACCTTCTTTAACATTTTTCCTTATCTTATGGACATTAGTAGATTTACGCATTAACTTGTCCATTTCACCTTTACCGGAACATTTAGTACATTCATTCAAGTTAGGTTATTTAACACATTTACCATACAACCCATTTCTTGATTTGTTACATGCTTCATTTAACATTCTCAAAATCTTTCTATACCGCATACTTACACGGGTTCCACACCGATGGCTATGCGCACCATATGCTTTGGCCAATGGTTTAGGGCATTTCACACAAGGGCTCTAGGCCCTTATTGATTTATCTAGGTGTCATCCCAGTACCTTTAATGTGTTTTAAAATTTTACAAATTTCGACATTATCTCCCTTCCCTTTTATCCGGCCGAAGCCAACACCCGCGATTTTATCACCCCAATTTGTGTTACACTTGCAAATTTATCACTTTGTGCCCTTTATACTTTAATTTTGTTTTTTTATTCCAAATAATCATATTCATTTAGTGACACCTCGTGTAACACCATTTCCAACATTTTTATTTCATAAAATGTTATACTTTAAGTAAAATTACCATTTTACCCATTTATTTCCAAATCACACTTTTACTCCATTTTCTCAGGTGTTATTTTCTCCAAAACACTATTAAGTTACTTATACCAACTTGTTAAGTGTTTTAACTCTTTAACATCTTTTTACACTTGTAGTAATCTTTTACTTGATTGGATACACTTTTACACCTTTACTTCCTTTTTATTCCATAAGTGTTAATATTTCACAATATTAGTAAGTCATACTCACTAACCAATCCACGTTTGACCATTAATAATTAATTAGTGCTTTCTACCAACATTCATATTCTTTACTTCTTCATTCAAGAAATACACTTATACTTAAGACTACTTCTAAAAGAAAATTCTCATTTTCTTAATATAACGCTTAGTATCTTAAGTTCATATCCACTATGTCTTTTAGTTCCAATTACACATACTTTGAAGACTAAAATTCCAACGTTAATATCTCATGTTTAACCCAATAAAATCTTCTTTAAACCTCTTCACATATTTATTATCAAAATACCACAAGTTTATACGCATAGAAAGTGGACTTTAAATACTAAAATCCTACCAAATGAGTTAAATATGCATTTAACGAAATAGAGACATTGCATCAATTTCTTGCAAGAAATTTAAAAATATTTATTTCATAAATTTTTTGATAACATTAACATCATTCCACATTTTATTTCATAAAAATACCCATTATTTCTTTGTCACTAGAAATACATCGAAAATGATAATTATTACATTTTTAATCCATCAAAATGTTTATTATTTCTTTTTCACCAGCAATACACCCAAAATGACATTTCTTACATTTTTATTCCATAAAAATATTTAGTTTTTCGTTTTCACCAAAAATACACCCAAAATGACATTTCTTACATTTTTATTCCATAAAAATATCCATTTTTAGTTTTCCTTAGAAATTACACAACAATAATATTTTTTGGCATTTTTATTCCATAGAAAAATGCCTTTTTTCAGATTTAATAAGAATACACCATTTTTCTCTCATACTCCTACTTTTAATCATACATTACAACAAGACTATAATATTTATCAAATAGAGTCTAAAATATAATAAGAGTATATTACCCACCTAAATGGTCTCAAGCAGGGGCGGAGGCACATGGCAGTGAGGGTGGGCAAGTGCCCCACCCCAATTTTTATTCTCTGCAGAGATGGTTCCTTTTTTTATTATATGTATATAAGGTGCCCCACCTATTTAAACAATGGCCCAATGCCCCACCTATTAAAACAATTCTTATTCTCTACATTTGACTTACTAAGCCCAATGGCCCACCACCAACAATAAAGAAACACAAGAAAAGAAGACACGTCTCTTTTTCTAAAAAAACAAAGGGGCCCTCTTTGTCTCCTCTTTAGAAACAAACAATTTAGGGTATAATTGTTTTGTTGGCTATTGGAATTGGGGGACTCTCTCTGTGCCGAAACAGCCGAAACAGACAAAAACAACAAACTATTGTTTTCTCCAATTTTGAAGGTAACTCCATTTACAGTTCTGTTTCTTCTCAGGCTCTCTCTATAATTGTTGTACGCAGGGTATTTTGACGATAATGTTTTTTTTTTTAATTAATTTAGGATTTCATTTAGGGCTAATTTTCTTTTTAATTTTTATCAAGAATGTTATCATGATTCGTTGAATTTATGACTATTTTTTTTAAACTTTAACTGTCTTGGTTTTTGTTTCTAATTTAGTACTATTTTAATGTTATGCTTCTAACTTATTTTTAATTTCATATCTTTAAAAAAAGATTATAACATTTACATAATTTTTTTTTCAGTTATGGAAAGATTTTATAAAAGAACTCTAAAAGAAGTTTCTGATTCGGTGCCTCCTATTCGAAACACTAATGTTGAAGTGGAAGAACCTATATGCAAAAAGGTAAATCTAAGTCGTATTGAGGTTGATTTATCAAATCTTCCTTCGGATCCTTTTTTACGACCTCGAATTTCTGATTATGATCCCAACAATCAAGATGATGTTCGAAGAGCTTATTTGCAAAGGGGCCCTTGTCAACCTCTTAATCACACATTTCCCAAAAAAAAAATAGGTGATAAATTTCGTCGATTTAATCCAATGTGGTTCACTAAGTATGGGAGTTGGTTGGAGTATAGCATAAAAGAAGATGCTGTTTTTTGTTTGTATTGTTATCTATTTCGTCCCGAGTTGGGTAAAAATGACACTTTTGTGAGTGGTGGATTTAAGAATTGGAAAAATAGCAAACGGCTTCAAGATCATGTTGGGAACCCCACAAGTAATCACAATGAAGCGTATAGAAGAGGCCAAGATTTAATGAATCAAAATCGACACATTGAGACACTAGTTGCAAAACATTCGAATCAAGATAAGATTGACTACCGAATTCGTTTAAATGCAACTATTGATGTCATTCGATTTCTTGTGCGTCAAGGTTTATCTTTTCGTGGTCACGACGAATCAAAAAATTCATTCAACAAGGGGAACTTTCTTGAACTTTTACAGTGGTTAGCGGATCACAACGAATTAATCGATCGTGTAGTTCTTAAAAATGCTCCCGGCAATCATAAACTAATAGCACCTGAGATTCAGAAGGATATTGTAAATGCAATTGGTGTTGAGACAGTTAATGCTATCATAAAAGATCTCGACGGAGAATTATTTGCAATTTTAATTGATGAAGCTCGTGATTCATCTGTTAAAGAGCAAATGGCCATTGTTTTGTGATATGTGGACAAGAAAGGTTGTGTAATGGAAAGATTTGTAGCCATGATACATGTTCGTGAGACTACGGCACTTTCACTCAAAACAGCACTCGAAGAATTTTTAAGCAATCAT
Organism: Sambucus nigra; assembly: GCA_949130495.1. Taxonomy (NCBI): domain Eukaryota; kingdom Viridiplantae; phylum Streptophyta; class Magnoliopsida; order Dipsacales; family Adoxaceae; genus Sambucus; species Sambucus nigra. The sequence goes on from OX422211.1 coordinate 239,553,116, forward strand.
AAGTTAAGTATCACGAGTTTACGTGGTCAAGGCTATGATGGGGCTAGTAATATGCAAGGCGAGCTCAATGGCCTTAAATCACTCATATTGAAAGAGAACAAGTCTGCATTTTATGTACATTGTTTTGCACATCAACTTCAATTAGCACTTGTTCATGTCGCAAAAGATCTTCCAGATATTTCTGCATTCTTTTACTCTGTCACTAATTTAGTGAATATTGCCGGGGCATCATGTAAGCGTCGAGACATTCTTCGAACTAAAGAAGCCGAGAGGGTGTTTGAGCTACTTGAAAGTGGTGAATTATCATCTGGCCGTGGGTTAAATCAAGAGACTAATCTCAAACGACCAGGTGAAACACGTTGGGGATCACATTATGGTACATTGATAAATTTGATTACTATGTTTCCGTCTGTGTCGGAAGTTGTCGAGGATGTGATGTTTGATGGCTCTAGCGACCAAAAGGGGCAAGCTTGCACTTTATTAAAATTGATGCGGTCTTTTGATTTTATCTTCACGTTGCATTTGATGAAGAATGTGCTTGGAATCACTAATGATCTTTCAAAAGCATTGCAACGAAAAGATCAAGATATAGTGAATGTTATAACATTGATTAGATTCTCTAAAGAGCGTATGCAAAAAATGAGAGATAGTGGTTGGGATTCTCTTTTTATCGATGTTTCTTCATTTTGCACGAGACATGATATAGCCATTCCTCAAATGGAAGATAATTTTATGCTTTTAGGAAAGCCTAAACGTAGAGCTGAAGTAATTACAAATTTACATCATTATCAAGTTGATTTATTCTATCTTTGTGTTGATAAACAACTTGTTGAGCTCAACAATCGTTTCGATGAGGTTAATTCAGAATTGCTTCTTTGTATGTCATCCTTAAACCCAAGTGGCTCATTCATTGCTTTCAATTGCCAGAAGTTGGTTCGTTTCTCTGAATTCTATCCTAATGATTTCTCCGAGGGTGAGCGCATTGAACTTCAAAACCAACTTGTGCTTTATGAAATGGAAATGAAATCTAATAATGACTTCTCAGAATTGGAAGGGATTCTCGCTCTTTCTAAGAAGATGGTAGAGTTGCAAAAGCATATTGTGTACAACTTGGTTTATAGGCTTATAAAATTGTCACTGATCTTACCCGTTGCTACTGCTACAGTTGAAAGAGCATTTTCAGCTATGAACATTGTGAAAATGGATCTCCGGAATCGAATGGGGGATGAGTGGATGAATGACTGTGTGGTCGCGTATGTTGAAAAAGATATTTTCGACAGTGTTAGCAATGATGTCATTATGGGTCGTTTCCAAAATATGAGATCTCGTAGGGGGCAATTATAAATTGAAATTTAGGAATTTGTTTATTTTTGTGGAATGAAATCATTAGTTAAATATCTTTTTTTTTTGTAATGAAATGACATGTGTTAAATATTTATATATTTTAATAGTTAATATTGCTGGAAAAAAAAAGTGCCCCACCCCCACAAAAATCCTGGCTCCGCCTCTGGTCTCAAGGATAATGGGGGTGATGAAGACGGGTGACTCTCCCACCTTCGAAGATGGCCCTAAAGGGAGCCACAAAAGCTCTACTAAGTAGTCCTCCATGGGAGCTCCAACACACTCCAAGAAAAGCTCTATGAAAAACCTCCTTTAAATATCTCAAATAACACAGTCACCTTCTTCTAATAACACCTCCTCAAACACCTATCAAACCCCCCCCAACAACTTCTTTATTTATTGTAGCTCTAACTCACAGTGATGGACTGTGTATTTTCTAAGGCTTAAAGGTGGTTATTATGACTAAGAGGGAAAATAGACAATTATTTTATGTATTTTGAGATAGAGAGAGGAAACGATAGTGCCTACAGTATTCTTCCCCAAGTCCTTATCGTATACCCACTAACACAACCCTTATGGTTTTAAAAGGGAGGATTTCCATACCAAATGTTACCATATTTGGTGTTATAACCTTCACCAATCGACAACACATATAAATCGATGGTCACAGCTCTCATCTCTCTCTCTCTCGAATGTTAAGTTTTTAAGTGTTTTAACCCTTTAACACATTTTTACACTTGGAGTAGTCTTTTACTTAATTGGAAACACTTTTACACCTTTACTTCCTTTTTATTCCATAAGTGTTAATATTTTACAATATTAGTAAGGTATGGTCACTAACCATTCCGCATTTGACCATTAACAATAAATTAGTGCTTTCTACTAACATTCATATTCTTTGCTTCTTCATTTAAGAAATATACTTATTATTAAGACTACTTCTAAAAGAAAATTCTCATTTCCTTTATTTAACACCTAGTATTTTAAATTCATACCAACTATGTCTTTTAGTCCCAATTACACATACTTTGAAGACTAAAATTCTAACTTTTATTATCTCATGTTTAACCCAATAAAGCCTTCTTTAAACTAGTTCACATATTTATATGAAAAGTTTATATGCATAGAAAGTGAATTTTAAATACAAAAATCCTACCAAATGGATTAAACATGCATTTCATGAAATAAAGATATTTTATTAGTTTCTTTAAACTTGACAAATGCCCATTTATCCATAAAGTCTCCATTTTGCAAGAAACTTAAAAATATTTATTTCATAAATATTTTTATAACATTAACATCATTCCACATTTTATTTCATAAAAATGCCCATTATTTCATTTTTTTCATTAGAAATACACCAAAAATGACATTTCTTATATTTTTATTACATAAAAATGTTTATTATTTCTTTTTCACCAGAAATACACCCAAAATGGCATTTCTTACATTTTTATTCCATAAAAATATTATTATTTCCTTTCACCCAAAATTACATTTCTTATATTTTTATTCCATAAAAATATCCATTTTTCAGTTTTCCTTAGAAATTACTTAACAATAATATTTTCTGGCATTTTTATTCCATAGAAAAATGAATATTTTCAGATTTAATAAGAATACACCATTTTTCTCTCATACTCCAACTCTTAATCATACACTGCAACAAGGCTACAATATTTATCAAATAGAATCTCAAACATAATAAGAGTAGATTACCCATTTAAATGGGGGTGATGAAGACGGGTGACTCCCCCACCTCCAATGGTGGCCCTGAAGGGACTCACAAAAGCTCCACCAAATAGTCCTCCATGGATTTCCAACACACTCTAAGAAAAGCTCTATTAAAACCCTCCTTCAAATATCTCGAATAACACAGTCACCTTTTTCTAATAACACCTCCTCAAACACACATCAAAACCCCAACAACTTCTATCTTTATTGTAGATATAATTCACAATGATGGACTGTGTATTTTCTAAGGCTTGAGGGTGGTTATTATGACTAAGAGGGAAAATGGACAATTGTTCTATGTGTTTTGAGATACAAATAGGAAACGATAATGCCTACAGTACTCTACCCCAATTCCTTCTCTTATACCCTCTAACATAGCCCTTATGGCTTTAAAAGGGAGGATTATCATACCAAATGTTACGATACCTGGTATTGGACCTTCACCAATCGACACCACATAAAAATCGATGGTCACAACTCGTCTCTCTCTCTCTCTCTCTCTCTCGGATGTTAAGTTTTCATCCCACAAACCTTATTATATAAGTATAATATTTGTCCCTTCTTCTATCAGTTCCATGAGCTGGTAACAAATCTTGAGTCCACGAATAAGGTATTGACAACAACGGGGAAACTAACGTTAGATATTCGTCGTTCGAGCGATGGACTTGTCAATTGAACTATCCACATAAATGATGAATTTTCTTCTAAAACCCCATCTCAACCGAATCTTCCCCTAAGGTCTTTTTTTCCTAGATTAGCATATTTATCCCAAATAGCGTTCAACATCGTAAAATAGGCACAAAAAGTTTAAATTAATTTATAACCAATTATATATATATATATATAATACAAAAACCCACAAGTTCTTTTTATTTGATTAAACTAGTTTTACCCACAAATTCCAAAAAATACAATTTGTTCTTTCTCATATGAAGTACTTATATAATCTAAGTAATTTATCGGGGTGGGGTATTACAAGAAGAAGGTAACTATATCTTTCTAACCATCCAAAATGTGGTCAATTGGTCATATTTAATGTGATGGTGTGTAGTTGGGTGAAAGAAAGATTCAATCAAAATATTTTAACTCATGACAGATTCATCCCCTATTCATAACTTCGTTGTAACTTACTATTCTGTACTCCAATTGAAACCCCATTTATGGTCACTTTTAGATAATTAAAATATGTACAACTTTATATATAATATTTTTTTCAAAATCATAACTTTATTATTCTTAAACCGGGCTTAAATAAGAATATAACAACCAGCCCAAAATATCAAAACTTAAACATTTGGCAACCGAACCTCACCAAATTCGCACTAACACCCCTGTTTACTTTTATAAGCACAAAAATGAATCCAAAATGAATCTATATTTAATTTAACCATATAGATAATCATAAATATTACTCAATCATAAAACTAACCGACCTAATTATGGTTTAGGGTATTACAATCTATCCCCCTTAAGAAATTTCATCCCCGAAATTTAACACACATAAAAAAGTAAACTTACCAAGTAGTTGAAGATATATCTTCTTCATACTATCCTCTCCTTTTCTGGTGGCGTCTTCTACATTTTGACTCCTCCACATTACTTTCACCAATGGAGTGGTTTTGTTATGCAATAATTGCTATTTCAATCTAAAATAGCTATTGGTTATTCCACATAAGTAAAATCATCTTTAAGCTCTATTGGTTGTGAAATTAACACATGTGAAGGATTGGGTACATACTTATGCAACATTGATATATGAAAAATGCCATTTATCTGAGACAATTCATATGGTAATGCCATCTTAAAACCTACGGATCCAACCCATTTCACTATTTCATAAGTGACAATGTACCTAGGACTTGATGTTCCAATTTTTCTAAATCTCATAACACCTCTCCACTATGAAACACGAGGAATACTCGATCACCATTCTCAAATTTTCATTATTTCTTTTACTTGTAAGTATGTTTTTCTTGTATACTTTGTACCACCTTTAAATAATTTTGAATAAGCTTCATCTTCTTAGTAGTTTACTATTATGATAGCAAAATATTTCATTAACAATATCACTAATTTTTATGTTCCTTAATACCTTAATAAATTTACATACTCTTTGTAAACTACTCGATAGCAAAAATGATAATCATCATATTTCAATTCTACACACATTAGATTATATCACCACACAACTTTTCATTTCTCTTATATATACCAACATGTTAATTAAATACTAACTTAATCAATCTATCAAGCATAATGACATACTCATAATTGTGTAATACACACTCTACATGTATAAATTAGATATTCCCATGACTAAAAACATCCTCCATCTCTATTTCACAAAAGTTTCTATAATACTAACTATTCATATCGATTCCTCATTATTATAATCATCACGAGGTATTAAAAATATCAAGTTATAATAATACTCCATCTCTTCGCCAACCAAGTCTCCTCGGATCTTTATTATTTCTTAACACAAACTATCTTAGCTTTTAACCATATTACAATATCAACTACAAATGTTGGAACTTTATTATTCATATCTAAGTATCTAGTAATACCGCTCACATTATATATCCTTAAGTCCACGTCTGACTATTCTACATTTTAAGAATTTCCCACCTCATACTAGTTTTGTATATGATTTTAATTTAACCTCAATCATGCACACTAACAAATATACCCTGTCATTATCACACACATTCATTTATATCACTATTAATTCACATTATCATAACATGTATAACAATTGTACCACACTTCTCAGCTCAATAATATATGCACACGCACACGTACACACACACACACACACACACACACACACACATAATTTAAACTTCACTCTAATTTCTTATCCACTTACAACCATTATTAATCCACATCTAGTTTTGCCTTAACTAAGATGTCTTATTATTCAATAGATATTCCATTATAGGTATCTTAACTCATGACTATCCTTCAAATATACTATTATTATCTTATTGATAAAAAATTTATTTTAAAAACACACGTTGTTAGTAAATACCCCATCTACATACAATTATATTATAATCTAAACACATCAGTTTACCAATTTAGTATATTACCTTCATTTTGATACCTAATAATATAACTCCTATCCCTTTCTCGTTTGGTATTTCATTCTAGATTTGTTCATGCACACAATGTTCAAACGTTTATTTCTTTTCAAATCTCCTTCACTTACCTTATTACTTATTAATAACGATAATCAATTAAGACAAACGAAATCCAATTCAATAACCCAAAATATTAACCATACTTGACAACTCCAAAATACATCTTTGACTTCCTTATACCACTTTTGTTTTCTAAATTTGTACAATTACCTTGTTATATCATATAACATTATCTCACACTATACATACTCTCTTCACATATTTCGTGTTAATGCTATATAAGTTAAACATTATTCATTAGTACTCATACCCCCATTAATAACACATAAGTAAAATATTAACTATAACATAGTATCCACCCATATCAATCCCCAAAGTGTAAATTCCACTAATACATATTCCAATCCACATGAGTTATTCTTACTTAACCTTTACTTTATATTTTTAGACTAAATTTTATATTGACTATGAGAAAACATCCCATATAACTGCAACTATGCATTATCACAAAGTTGTCACACCCAATCATACATTATTTATATTTTACCAAAACCATCTCACCTTAGGTTTTGTTAATATTATGTAGATATATACCTTCAACACCACATTTTTTTATTTAATAACTCTTACTACACTATCATGTAAACATATCAACAATTTACCACCCTTCATAATTACATCTTTAACTCCTATAAACAATATACGGCAAGAAACTCGTGGTCAAAATAAACAACACAAAATCTTAAGATGACTCTTCAATCTTTTAAACTTCCAACTCTTGAAGTCATGAAATAAATTATAAAATGAACTATGATTTATAACTTGTATCATTCTTATCATAACAATTAGACTCAACATCGAGATAATGGAAACCGAGTTGCTCAAATGTTCTCTCAACTAATTTGATTATTAGTCATCTTCACGGATTAAATTGTACCAGTTGGTAATTAAATAGCTTCTCTACCATATATTTTTGTAAATATTTTTTCCAACATATTTTTAGGTGCTTCATTCCGACTTTTCTATAAAGATATGCCCATTTTACTACAACATGTACAAGTTATTTCTGCAAAAAAACAACAATGAAGTTCCAAATTTAAAGCATCACCCAACCCAAACTAGAAGGTATTTTCTACTCATCATTGGATATGTTATACTCATATATGTTATCTAAAAAATCCCGCTAGAATTAATCGATTTTAGTAAGTATCAAAAGAGTTATGCTACTTTGAACATAACTAGGTCCAAAATAGAACATTAGAACATAACATAACACAAGTAATTATAATTAATCTCTACTTTGGGTTTTAATTCATGGAAACCACTACCTAACACATGCAAACATATATACACATCACATACACAAATATCATAAAATAAAACTCTCATAAGATGATGATTAAAGTCCATAATTTTTAAACTACACTTTTACCATCCTAGCATAATTTCTTAATCATGGTTTTAAACCTTTCTTCTCTCTCTCTCTCTCTACATACATATATATATATATATATATATATATATATATATATATATATATATATATATATATATATATATATATATATATAGGTATTGATGAGTCTCATTTCAATATTTTCCAAATTAAAAATAAAAATATACGAATTTTAAAACTCATTCATGTGACAAACTTTAACAAAGATATAATTATATTATAAGAACGCCTTTATTTATAATAAATTTTCCAAGAAATCCTTCCTTAGCTCCTCTTTTCTCTCTCCTTAAGATTATTTTTCCAAAATCTTATGCTATATTATGAAGAATAAGGTAAATATCTGCTTTATAATGAGAAAAAATGTGGTCACGTGGTCATATGGTCATATGTAGTGTGGTGGCGTATAATTGGGTGTAAGAAAGGTCTAATAAAAAGATTTCAACTTATGATAGATTCACCCCTATTTGCAAATTTAATGTAACTTACAATTATAGCCTCCGATTGAACCCTCGTTTATGTCCACTCGTAGATAACTTAAAGATTTAAAACTTTTATATTTAATATTTAATATTTTTCCAAAATTATAACTTTATTATACTTAAACTGGGCTAAAATAGGAATGTAACAATCTGCCCAAAATTTTAATACTTAAACATTTGGCAACCGAACCTCTTGAAATTTGCACCAATACCCTGATTTAGTTTTATTAACAATAATACACCCAAAACTACATTATAATTCATTTAACCACATAGGTAATCATAAATATTACTTAATCATATAACTATCGACCCAATCACAGTTTAGGGCATTATAGATAGAAACCAGTGAAAAGCACTTACTTTGAAGTTTTGCTTAAATATTAGGGCCATTATCTCTTTCTTAGCCTCGAGAAAACTCATAGAGTGATGGTAATGCTAGAGATGCAGGATGGGAGGCCCGCTCCCTCCGAACTCCTCAATGTCTGGCATTTTGAATTTCTCGGGTAACCGAGCCTTCATATTTCATAAAAGCTTCACTTGATCAAATTTTTGAGAAAATAACTTGACATATTCCTTTAATCCGTTGAGTTTCTCCTATTTCAGATGATCAAGAGTAGGCACGGACAAGTTATCCCCATCTTGATCAAGATTAAGCACGATTAAGTGAGCAGGAGGTGGCCCATTAGCAGGCGAAAACACGGGGATATGCCATATGGTTTTAGTCATCTTTGGTCCCATGAAATGGGGAAAATAGGGTTGAGATTTGTTACAATATTAGGTTCAGGCATATCTAGGATCTGGGATCGAATTCTCTACCTTTCATGAAAATTCGACTATAAGCTATCAATATTTGTGGTGAGGTGAGCAAGTACGACCATCAAATCTGGTTGAGAATTAGCATTCTTATCAAGGTTTTCCATGAGGAATCTGTGGTAAGACTGTTATATTTCTACTGAATTGGGGGTCGATGAAGTAGAATTATTAGGTGGTTTAATAATGGATATTAACCACTAGGGAGACAGGCTAAGCTAAGGGAATGCGATTGCAACTGAGAGGGAAATAAATATTTTATTTATATTTAAGAAACATATTATTGATATTTTTGAAAAAGGGAAGAAAATACCTCAGTGTAGATGTTACTATTAGGTTCCACTTGTATAAATTTCTACCTAGGGTGCAAGTGAAATATCAGACACGACTCGAGCCTAGGAGAAAGCTAGGCACGATTTAACTTGTTTCTAGACTCATAAACAAGGTACTCTTTTAAAAATGGGCAAAAGAGCACCAAATTTGGGTGGTAGGATGACCTAAAATTTAGGCAGATTTTCGCATTGAAATCGAAAATGTATGTATGAGTGTCCTAAGGTAAACACCTATATGACATTTATGCATGGGAGGTAAGTGTAAGGGTTCCCCCATTTGTCATAGCTTCACGATATACCTCTTTCCTATTAAGGCAATCAGTTATCGGTATGTATGGAAAAGCCATTTGATATACCCGAGTGTATGTGAATTTTCCCATCATATACCTCGTGGTGACGGTACATGTGAGATAGAATTCGATATACTTGGCGCACATGAATGATTTCCTACTATATACCTCCCATCGTGAGTTCGGTTAAAGCGGTACGATATAGGGGGAACCATTGGATATATGCTGAGGGTACTTGGCCAATAGAAGGTGATAGTCATATCTCTTAAATTAATCGCGCCCATAGAAGGTAAGAGTCACATCTCGTAGATTAATAGTGCCCCCACAAAACCTCCAGTCCATCATAATCTAACTCCATAGTACGAGACAAGTATTGGGTCAACATTCAATATGCGTGTGATAGAGTGTGCAAATGCATGAGTATTAATTAACATCGTTATGAAAATTATTATGTATGTTAAGAGGGATATGTACAACTTCTAAGCATGAAGTAAAAAGGGAATATATGCAAGTGGCATGCGATAAGAGAACTAGCTGCACAAGTGGAGTAAAGCAAGTAAATATGTGCAAGTAGCATAAAGCATGTGAGAAAAAAATGGTGTAAAAAATATGTACAAGTAAGATATGGAAATATGTATAAGTGATATAATATATGTGGACATAGACAAGTGAAGTGTAGCATGGATATAAGGCGAAAAAGGCCTTGGAATATATAGAAATAGAGAAAAAATGGAGATAGTGTGCTGGAAGTGTGAATGATATGATAAATACAAGTAGAGTATAACATGGCCATATATAAGTGGAATAAAGCATATGTATATACAAGTGGAACGTCATGTGAATATTTGTGAGTGAGATGAAGCATGGTAGCGTGGGTAGGTGAAATATGAAAAATAAATGTACAAGTGGACAAGAAACGTGAGGTATATACAAGTGAGTGAAGCCTGGATATATACAAGTGACATGACGCATGTGATATAAGAGACATCCTAAAGATGTGAAAAATGGTGTAGGAGAAAGAAAATAAAAAACCTATGTAAATAGAGTCTAGTCCTAATAAATAATCCGCAACTGAGTCACCACTATATCCATCCTTATACTTTCCTAAGGAGGGGAAAGAGAGAGTCTCACCCCACCCCACCCCCATGCACATGGGCTCCAAAGGATATAAAACGGTGGTCTTTGGGGATGAGAGTTATCTGAGTGTGTAGAGATCAGAATCACCAATATGTTTTACTCAAAACAGACAAAAGAAAAAGACATCTCTGAAGAGACAATATAAAAGACTACTAGTGCGTGCGAAACCAAAACGATATAGGCTCGGATACTATGTTATGGAATGGAAAGGCGTTATGAACCCATTCCACCTTTTCGGTCTCTCATGGGAAATGAAATGTTCTCCTTCTCCTAATGTGAGTGTATATGTGCATAATGTGATGATGTGTGTGTCATGTGTATAAAAGTGTATAGATAAGGACCTAAATCATCGTATCCACATCATGGGAATATGGGAATGAATCATTCTAAGGATTAAGACTTAGAGAAAAAGGTGTGAAGGTCACTAAAATATTAGCGATGCACAATATCTTAACTCACTATGAAAAAGTGAGTATGCATGTCAACAGGAGCGCTAAAAAGGGTAATAAAATAACTAAACTATGAGAGATGCACATGATCATAACTCACTATGAAAAAGTGAGTATGCATGTCAATGCGACCGCTAAATAGTGATAATTTAAATATGCAAAGAAAATGAATTAATTTATATTTGAAGACAAGGATGAGCACATAAATGGGATTTGAATCCCTAAAGTGATTCCACCTAGCCTACATAGACAAAATGGTATCAAAGTCCAAGTAGTTCGTATGAGGAATTAAGTAGGGTCTAACCCATAGTCAAAGGGTAGCGCTTATCCTTTTATTTGTAAAAAAGAAGTGTGTGAAAAGAGTGGTGAAATTGTAAAAAAAGTGAAGAAACTTTAATTTGGGATTTAGGTAATAAACCCTCTTTTTTGGTTGTTAATTTATGAAAATAAGTTTAAAAATAATATATAATAAAAACTGAGTTTAATGATGGGAGAAAAAAATATTAATTGAGAAATGTGCTAAAGTAATAAAATATATTAAACAACACCAAATTGGTAAAGTAAAGTGAAGAGGATTTAACCTCCTAAGTTATTTGGATTTTGATTTTTGAAGGTTTTGTAATCTAGTTTTTGGACGTAAAGGATGGGGTTGGAGTGGTGGAAAATTGGGAGGTGATGTAAGAGAATTTAAGGTAATGTTTTTTAGAGTGACGTAATAGAGTTTCCACGAGAATTACGAGGCTGAAGAATCTGTAATAATGAGGTCGGGGTTTCCTTAAATAGGAAACCCTAAAGAAGAAAAATAACCAATTTACCCCGGTGTGTGTATCAGTAGGACACATGGGTTTCCTAGACAGTCGGAAGGGTGGCCAAGATTATTGGTCAAGTAATATCCTACCTGCCAATAGGAAGAGGGGTGCCAATCGGTCGGATGAACTTGGTTTTTTCTATTAAATGACCATAAATTTCAAATTGTAAGTTCAATTCTCTCACATCTAGGGTAGTAGGAAAAAGGATTTAGAGCTATATGAAAGTTTATTGAGATACTCTTGAGTTCAAGAGTTGATCAAAGTCAAACGGGTCTTGAAGAACATTCGATTGGTCTCCAGTTCGTGTTTAAATGAGAACCATGGGTCCGTGGTTTGAAGGGACTTTGTTTGGAACCTATTGAAGAGCACGGGGTATGGGAATGTGGTGTCTACAATGAGTATTTTGGGTATGTGAGCTAGTATCTTCTTAGTCTCGAGTAGGACGATATCTCTTCCAATGCAGTCCAACATAGTTATTTTACTAGACTGAGAGAGTTTTATATGGACAAAAGGGTGACCTCGGACAACTAGGATGATATTAAAGTGTTTATTTCCTACACTTTGGGCCAGTTGTTCATCACAACTACCAATAGCAGCATCAAAGTGGGTTGGCTAGCTTTATTGGTTCAGTTAGATCATCTAGGTGACTATGATTGAGGTGACGTCATCATGTCATATTTGTATTCTGGACGGGATATTGCATCTCAATATGTCACACTTCAAAGTGTTCCCTATTATAGGAATCACTCCAGTGGGTTCATTTGGATTCTCCAGGTAAATCATATTTCATTTAACTTATTTCATATCCATTATTTTAATTCGATTATTGCATTAATTTCAAATTCCTAGTGTACTGCGATAAACTACTTTTTCAGTTTTGGAGTGCCTACGTTGCATGCACCCAACATTAGATGAGCAACATGCCGACGATGATGATTTCCCTCGCATTCAGCGATGGAAACGGGGGAACCGATAACATGTAGTGGATTCGATTCATCATAATTTGTCCATAGCCCGTGGACGATTGGGGATGTGAGGACCGCACAAGATAGTGTGACAACCGTGGGTGAATATCCAACACATCAACGAGGATGAGGTATTACATTCTTGATTCTTACGGGGTAGATGGTGATTATATTGACTACTGATGGGGTACACATATGGTATTTAGGGGACTATTGTCAACTACAACATTTTGGATTTCTAGTGGTCTTATTTTTTCCTCTAGTCAACAAGTCATGCCAAAACATATGTCCTATGAAAATCACATATGAAATCAGATTATGAGACATAATGGCAGAAGTATAACTATTTTCCATCGATATAATTGGTCTATTGAGTGGCTATTGTGGATTTTGTACGGGTTGATGCGATACGCCCAAAGTTCCAGATCTTGAACCCCAAAGAGGATTTCAAGCCCCTAGAGGGTACCCTACTTCATCACCACAACCACACCCCCCACAGATGGTCCTTGGAAGGCACACGTGTGGTGAGTGCCGAGGGAGAGGACGAGGATGTGACCATGGACCGTTAGATCCGGAGGTCATTATGGGTATTATTCCTAATATCTACTAGGTGCTAGAGGTAATATTTCATTTAATTATTTTATTTCAATACTGATACTCATTTATAATTTCATTATATACTAACTTGTTTCATTTATATAGGACGAGTGTCGAAACCACACATGAGCAGAGCCTGTGAGACACATTGTACACCTAATGTAGGATCGTTACAACATGATACAATACATTCAGAGGTAGTTAAGATAGAGAATGCATGACTTATCTCCCATGCGTATTCGACTAGATGCGACACGTATGGAGCATGACGTGTTACACCAAATGTTTGACGACTCTGCATCGCACTTATGATGTGCCTAAGTCCTCTTCCAGTCCTAGCCACCGTAGTCATTGACTGAGTAGTCAGGGCAGTTCCCTTTAGTTTTTTTTATTTTTAAAATCCAATACCGCGGGGCTCTAGTATATGGAAAAGGATACAAAACCAAGAAAACCACTATTTTTAAAATTTTCAATTTTAAGTTCAATTAAACAAATTAAACGAAATTAAACCAAGAACTCATAAAACAATTGTTAGGTTAAGCGATTTATCAAATTTTGCATATCCTAAAATATGCATCTAGGTCATAACAAGAATAAAATAAAGCAACTAACCACAGCACACCAATGTACAAGGAAAAATCACAACGGGAAAAACCTCGGACGACCCGACCATAAAAAATCACTATGTATGGATTTATAAAGGACATGACAGTAGACTTATAACACATACTCAATGCCCTCTTAAGCCTTGATGCACTTCATTCTTTTAATCTCTACATAGCGACACACAAGAGTCCATCCACGCAACTACCACAATGTGTGAGTCCACATACGCCTTGTTACCCATTGAATAGGCTCAACAATTGTCTACGGATTTGAGTACAAAGTCCACCTCTTCTTCATCGCAACACCACAACACGAAGTCCACCTTGTGTAAATAGCAACAAGTGCAGATTCCACAACATGAAATGAATACTTAGATGTGAAGAGTATTGACTATGGTGCCCAAACAAAGATCTTTAAGCATATATGAATTGAAACTCGGATCCTAAATAATATGGGTCAAACTAGGGTTTGGGAGCATTCAGATGTGTATATAAAAATGATTTTCCCCAAAAGTCACAAAGAAAACTGATGCCAACACTCATTTATATAGAAACCACATTTTTCAAGGTGGCACGTTTTTTAGGTTCGTTTGAATTAAAACAGAAGTTCGTTCGTATGAAACTCTATATCTCGTTCAAACCAAAACAAAACTCGTTATCTCGAACGAGCTTCAAACGACATATATTCTGTAAATAAAGAAACTTCTTTTGATGTTTGTTTGGACCTCGTTTGAGTGAGAGGGATATCTTGTTCGAATGAACACAGTGAAGTCATTCGACGACTTTAAATAAAATAATTTTTCCTTTTAAAAATCTCCCTCAAATATATTTTATAAAAACAAATAACTCCCAATATAAAATCTAATGATCAAAATATTGATGCATTCATACCTGAGAGATCTATGGAAGTTAGAGACAAAACGTGGCATGAAACAAGACATAATGATATAAAAACTCTATCTTAACCGCTACGACTTCAAATAAACACGTCATGAGCTTGAAGGGTAAACAATTAAGTTCTAACCTACGACTCAAAGGTTTTATCCAAAAACAAAATATTCCAAAATACATATAAATTGATTATATCAGAAATTTTTCTTTACAAATCTCCCTATTTGGCTATTCCGGGATAAAACACAAAGCAAAAAACCTATGGTCAGTCAAGCTTATCTAAAAGACTCATTCCCCAACCTTAAAAGAAAAAAAATACAAACACTTGATAGACTCACGTTGAGTAACTTTGCTCTTCTATAACTTCGATGCATCAATGAAAATTTGCACACTTAAACACACTTTCAAATGCAACCTGAATATATAACAATATAAAGTCCATAAGAATAAACCCTCCCTCTTTGTCTAAAAATCTTTACCTAAGTTGGGATGTCTCTCCCCGTGATAAAAATCTCCCTTAGACTAAAAAGATTGAGACACTATTTCTCCCCCTTTTGTTTAGGGATATACAAACAATAAAGGTGCATAATAAAACTATTTCTCTATAATATAACCAATTCTCCCCCAAAATTAAACAATGGTAAATATATAGGAAAAACAAGTATATCATGTAATGCTGCAAAGTGAAAAATACAACAACAAACAACTTGGCAACACAAGTACACATAATCCAAAAAAAGATCAAATAATAACAATTTTAATGCAAAATAATACCAAAATGAACACTAAGAGTGAAACATAGGAGATCAATGCACACAAGTAGCAAAAGATACCAATATGATCATATAGAATGCTAATTTTACACCATTTGAAACTAATACTGAACGAATGGCATACATGGATTAAATGCAAATGCAAACACTAAAACAAAATGATACCATATACATAAATAGGTAAAGATAACAATGTCACATAGGCACATATATATACCAACACCATAAATAAGACACAAAATATATAAGTTTTTTAGATTAACATAGTATCGATGTGTCTGAATATGTGGTATGGAGTGAGGGGGCGTGAACTGGAAAAAAATGAAATATGAACCAATAACTCAAAAATGTCCAAGGAGTTCTATTTGACCAAATTAACTTTGTCAAAAAAATATTTATCCTCATTGTGACAGATAAAGTGAGCTCATAATAAATAAATTAGCACAATGAACACGAGGCTAGAAAATAGTGATGATTCTCAAATCAATAGCGTCAAAAAAGAGTTAACTAGGACTTATTTTGCAAAACCATTAATCTTCAAATTATTACACCCTCAAAATTTAAATATATCATTTTTTACTCTCAATTTTTTAAAGATATTAATCTTTTGAAGAATCAATCAAACAAATTGGCTTTGAATTCCTAGTCTTTTATTTTAAGTCTCTTGCCAATGGTATCCTTTCACGCAAGGAATATTTATCCCTTCCTAGCCAGTTCTTATGCACACTTATGTTTTCAATAAAGTAAAACTCACGGACAATGGTTCTTATATGCAAAAATACACAATAGTAAAAAAGACATGTATAATTACGAGATTGATGGAGAACACCTCACGTAGTTCATGTAATATATGAAGTTAAAATCTAAAATAACACATGCATGTGTGTACAGAGGCATATGCAAAGTGAATCCATTTAGCAAATCAAAGTCGAATTACTCCCTGTAAGCATGAATAAAACCAAACTAAGTATTGGAGATCATAGCCAAATGTTCTAGAAACATGAAAATGTGGAAGGAAGTGGATTAAAATACACCAACATGCCACACAAAATGTGTAAAACTAAACACAAAAACAAAAATCATTTTGAGTTTTCAAACACTTTTTCAAAAGACACCACATGAAAACAAAACTCAAAAGACAAACAAAATATTTTAGTATTTTTCACAATAAGACCCAAAAAGGAAAATCAAAATACAAAAGACTCAAACATTATACAACTAATAAACACATATAGCATTAAGTACAAAAACTAGTATATGAAAACAAGCGAACACAATCAACCATAAGATATAGCATGAAATGTATCAAGAATTCGAGAATTAACAAGTCTAACATTTAAAGCCTCGAAATCATATTCCTAACCCACATAAATGAAACGTGACACTCGTGGGTTTATAGAACCTCGGTGAATCTAGACTTAGTCTTCCTAGGACCATTTCTAAGATCTAAGAAAAAATTCCTAAGGTGACTTTTTTTTATCACAATGTGTGCATGCATAGACACAAGTAATATTACCCTTGGATCTACCTTTACTAATGTTCCTAGCAATGATTCACTCTCTCAAAAGTACGGTCTTGGGTTTAGTAGTGGGAGCATTTGGAATATCGAAGAAAAAACCATAATTGACATCTTTGGTTCAGACAGTACCGAATATTTTATCCAACTTTTTTTTACCTAGACTCCAAATCAAATTTGACATTACTCGAGTCTCTTAATCTCTCCTTTAACTCCACAATCCTTGACTCGAGAAAATGACAAGACTTATAAAAATTAAGAGAATCCTTGTTCAATATCTCCATTAATCCCCTAAGGTTATCTCTCCCCCCTCCCCCCTCCCCCCTCATTAACATGAGCTTTTCCCTAAGCTTCTTCTCATATGCCCATAAGACCCTTAACCAAAATATTCTCTTCATTACCTATGACACGCTCTTTTAACCTAGCTTCCAACTTCAATTTAGTATTTTTCAATTTCATCATCTCTGTGTATAACTCACGAAAGGCAACTTGAAATTTACTCTCCACTTCTTCTTCTTCTTCTTCTTCTTCTTCTTCTTCTTCTTCTTCTTCTTCTTCTTCTTATCTCTCCACTATAATTTACTTGGGAGTCACATAAAATGGCATTAGAATTGTCATGCTAAGAATTATCTTCATCGCAAGATTTATTTTATCAAGGCTCACATGATTGGCCATGAACGCGGTGTGGTTGCGCTCATTGGGGGAATCATGTTCCTCTTTCAGTTCACTATGAATAAGGGTAGCATTATATGCAATTGGTTTCTTGCCCCCCTTCTCTAGTTTAATGGGACACTCAACTACCCTATGCCATAATCCTCACACCCAAAGCATGTATTCGAATCACCCCTCTTAAAATTATCATTATGATCATTAGGGAATTTAATAACTTCGTTAAACTTTATTTTCTCAAACTTCTTTTCATCTTTAGATTATTTTCCAAACTTGAGAAATTTTTTAAACTTCTTTTCAAGCATGTCCATATCATTATAATCAATGTCATACTCATTATACGAAACTCATTTTTCCTCCTTTCGGGTTTTCAATGCAATGTCGTTATCTTTCTTCATCTTTTTGGAGGAAAACGTGTCAAGCTCATAAATTTGAAGATCACCTACAAGGTCTTCAAGTTTCGTAGAGTTTAAAGTACCCGAGGAATTCAAAACTGCTACTTTTGAATTAAATCTTTCAGGTAAGGACCTTAAGATTTCTCTGATTATGCGGCTTTCGAGTATTCTCCCTCCCAAGTTAAAACACGAATTCACAATACCTAACAATCTAACATAGAACTCATCGAAGATTTCACTTTCCTCCATAGTAATGGTTTCCAACTAAGTGTTGAAGTTTTGGAGTTTGGAAGGTTTAACAATATTAGTTCCCTCATGAGTGAGTTTTAGTATGTCCCAAGCCTCTTTAGACGTTCCACATGTCATAATACATCGGAACTCCTCTGGTGTGACGACAAAAATTAAAGAATTCAAACCACGCGAGTTATACTTACACAACCTATGCTTGTTTTCACTCCAGGTTTCTATGGGTTTAGGTATATGAACTTCACATACTAAAATCGTGGTTAGGGTCCACCCTCTAATAACAACTTGCCATACTCGTGCATTAATCAACTTAATTGTTGATTTTATACGCACTTTCTAGTACATGTAATTGGATCCATCAAACATTGGAGGTCAGGAAATCGATTGATCCTCTATATAAAAAACGCACAGATTCATGCCTAAACATGGATTCTAGTATATGGAAAGTCCAATCCCGTAGGGTTCTAGTATAAGGAAAAGGGTACAAAACCAAGCAAACCACTATTTTTTAAAATTTTCAAAATTAAGTTCAATTAAATAGATTAACCCAAACTAAACTAAGCATCAATTAAACAATTATTGTGTTAATCGATTTATTTTTTTTATCTCATCCTAAAATAAGCATCTAGGTGTGAACAAACGAAAAAAACCTCGGAGGGTCCAACCATACAACTTCACTATGTATGAATTTACAAAGGACATGACAAATTACTTACAACACAGACTCAATGACCTCGCAAGCCTTGATGCTCTTTGTTCCTTTAACCTCCGCACATCGACACGTAGGAGTCCACTCACATAACTGTCACAACGTGTGAATCCACACACACCTCGAAATCCGTCGAATAGGCTTAGTAACCGTCTACGGATCTGAACATGGAGTACACTGCTTCTTCACCACAACACCATAATACGAAGTTCACTATGTGTAAACAACAAGTACGGATTCCCCTGCATGAAACAAATATTAAGATGTAAAGAGTATTAAACTATGGTGCCCAAACAACGATCTCAGAGCATATATGAATTGAAACTTGGATCTTAAACAATATGGGTGAAAGTAGTGTTTGGGGATTTTTGGATGTGTATATCAAACTGATTTTCGCCAAAACTCACAAAGAAAGGTGATGCCAACACACATTTATATGGAAGCACATTTTTTTAGGTTCGTTCAAACGAAATAAAAGGTTCGTTTGAACATAATTGTATATCTTATTCGAACCGAAATGAAACTCGTTCAAACAAACATCCAATCTCATTCGAACCAACTTTGAACGAGCTTCAAACGACATTTATTCTGTAAACATAAAAAGTTTGTTTGATGTTCGTTTGAACCTCATTTGAACGACCTAGACATCTTGTTCGAACGAACACACTGAAGTCGTTCAAACGACTTTAAAAAAAATTAAAATTTTCTTTTAGAAATCTCCCTCAAACATATTTTATAAAAACAAACAACACCCAATATAAAATCCACGGATTAAAAGATATGTACATTCATACTTGAGAGATCCATAAAAGCTAAAGACCAAACATGGCACGAAACCCGAGACGATGATGTAAACGCTCTATGTTGGCTACTACGTCTTCAAATAAACACATCACGGGCTTGAAGAGTAAACACACTTATGTCTTAACCTACGACTCAAAAGTTTTGTCCATTCACAGAATAAGTCAAAACACATACAAATTCACTCTATTAAGAATTTGTGCGTACATATTTTGTTTTATTTTATTTTTGGACTGATTTGTAGAAACAGATTGTAAATATTATTCTTTTGCAATTTCATTTAGTGAAATTTAATCTTATGCAATTTTATTTCAATTTCAAATTACAACCAACATTCAAATTTTTACCCAAAAAAAATAAAAAACATGCTGCGGCAAGTCAACTTCAGCATGCGCGTTTTTCCGCGACAGCTAAGTTATCGCGCCAGAATAAGTTTATCAATTCTGGGGCAGAAAAACTATTAGTTTGACGATGGACGCATACGAAGTGTTGGGTTAATCGTGTTAGTATAGATGAAAATGATATTAACTAATTAGGTCTCACCGAGTTAAAGTCATTAATCTAAGTGGCCTAATTAATTAATATGTAACCTAATGTTACATTGTGTAACGTCATTAAAATAGGGGTAATATAATTTTTTTTTAAACTTAAACCTTGTATCATGATACAACAACAATGTTTGATCTTGATAAATGTGAGCCCTCCATCACTATGGAGAAATCAAACAAATTCTTTCTCTGGTTCATCTTTCACAGCAGGCTTATCGTGGTTCATTCTGTATTGACCATAGAAGTACGAGGCGAAACCCCACAGGCACATGGCCAATGCCATGCTCTTTTCAGAGTTGAAGCTTTCGGGCAAGAAAATTACAGCAAATGTCTGCTGAACCGGAACTAAGAGAGATGTGAAAATGCCTCCGAAGAGAGAGGATGAGCAGAAGATCAACCCAAGGCTTCCTATGGACATGAACTGCAACCCTAGTGCTGCCAATGTTAGTATAGTGTAGTACTTTGTCTCTCCAAGATCAAATTTTGTTGCCTCTCTTGAAATAGCCTGCACAGAATTATTATTTCTTGAAACAGATCATGCAGATTGGTGAACCAGATTTTTCTTCCAAACAATTATCTTTATACTCATCAATTTCATATTACTGACTAATGGATGTACAACATATATCATGAAAAACTCGACAACCATACACTTCATTACGAAAAAAAATTTCTATTGATCTTTTCGCATTGAAAGTAATAGTATACCAAAAGTATATTACTTAGAATTCTTAAATTGTAATTGTTATACTCCAGCTTCCTCCTTGGACTCGTCATTTACAATATAATATTCATGAGCATGGGTGGCACACTTAATTTGAGTAAGAGTCCTTTGTACAAACACAGGATTTGGACACAATTTGGTAGATAGACTGTCATGTCGCATTCACATTGGTTAATGTCCGGATTACACACGTGTCTTACAACAATAGAGCCCAGAAATGAATCAATACATATGCGACGCATCAATGTATCTATCAAATTGTGTCCGAGTCCTTAATCACTCTAGAATTATTCTTTGAATATTAGAAAGGGTACAAGTAAGAAGCTCTAATAAGGGCTGTTATATTCATTGTGTCGCGGTAAATATTATAATGTGCAATGGGAGGTCTGTGCATAGCTCTTACAATGCTGGCCACCGACCCAATGAGAATTAAAGAAGAAAATACTTGGTGCGACATTTTGCATGAGAAAATGTCTGCCATTTTCCATGTTTAGGTTAAGCAATTTAGAGCTTGCAAAATGGCCGGATATGATATTACAGACTGAATTCTTGGAATGATTGTTTGTATATACCAAAAAGTTGTAGGCATATAGATGGAAAATCAGTGGAGGAGAAATGAGATAATATTAGCCAATACTTTACCTTTCTATCACCTGTCGTTTACGAAAACCAATAATTGATATAACCTCTTTATGGTTGATAGTGAAATTCCTTAATGCGGTTCTTTTGAGTATACAATGATTGACAAAAGTGTTGTCAAAATATGTGTTTTATCATATAAAACAAATAATATTTGTGCATTAAAAACATATAATAATAGACTACTTGCAAATGTAGAAGATGATCGAATCGAATATTGAACACTCTCTCCTTAGGGCAAAATGTGTTCCCGTTACGGTGCTTACGGAAATAAATGATAAGCTTTTGCCTTTCAAAATAAAATGGTCTCGACATGTGCAAGAAACACTTCAATATGTGTCTCCCACGAACCAATTATGTTTAATACTCTTTTCGAATCGATTAGGAATGAAAGTTTTGAAAAATATTTTCCCTTTGAAATGAATAAAAGTCATGTATTTATTGAAAATAAAGTGTTCTTTCATGAAATTATATGTTTTTTTTGTTAATAGTCACTTTAGGGATATTTTTCATAAACGGTTGCAATTAGTGGTGAACAATCACGATCTTTAGTGACAGTTCCGAAAAACAGTCACTATATATAGCGAACAGTCACAATCTTCTACGACAGTTCAAAAAATTCGTCCAAGAAAATTAAATAAAATTCCCAATAATTTCATAATAAATGGGGTACTTTGAAATCAAATTTATTATTCATCATATGTCCGTTTTTAACAAATTAATATATCACCTGACTCGTCTTGTTACAAACAACGCGTACGTACTTAGTTCCACCATGTTTGAAGTGCGGGTCCTACTTTTATAATGGCTCATAGTTTAACAATATATTAATTTGGTCAAAATATTAGTTTGTATAAAAATACAATATTTTCCAACAATCCCCCACATGAATGAAATTAGGGTGAAGAATCAAATAAACATGAAGACAAATTAAAGAAAGTATTAGTGAAAAAGAAATGCATCGATAAAGATAGCTTTTGGCCTTGAATCTTTCCTAGTAAAAGACTATCGAATTTATTGGTCAATCAGTGAGCGTGATGTCATGACTTGATCAATCATTTTATGTAAATCGAGACAATAGAATCCACATTGTCCTTCTCCAAACATTCTTTACTTTCATTATTGTGTCCATTTTGGAATTGGACACCTCCTAGTTTCGTGAGTGTGTTAGAGAATTTAGCAATGTAACCATTGGTCATTCTCATAGAAGTACTCATTTCCACTCACATATGTGATTTTTTATAAAGAATATATTGCTAATACCCCACATGAACCATATGTTCAAGATATAGAAATCATTAAGGCATAATTTATCTAGTTAGACGCGACTTCTTTTAGTTTTAACCGACTTTAAACCCATTCCTCTTGATAAACTTCTCTTACTCTCTCGTGAGCGGATCCGCGGTTATTTTATGAGGCCTAATGTTAACATTATAAGAGAGAGATTTGTTTATGGTCTTATGTCCTGACTAATAAGTTGTGATTTGCAAGATAATTCTATGCATCACTGTTCTAAAAAATCCGCCTAGGCTCCGCCTAGGCGCGCTTAGGCTTAAGGCTTGGCAGAAACGCCTCGCCTTACGCTTTTCACGCCTTATTCTTGGTAAAACCCTTTTGGTACACTTTTTTCTAAAAACAACACTGCCTTAGTGAAACGATGTCGCCTTTTAAAGAGTTTGTTTACAAACCGGACCATTATCTTATCCAAAATAATCAGATCGTATTTTAATTTGCATATATTCAGACATATTTTTATGATATGTGCAATTTTTGTATTTTAATAGCCTTGTTATGGTTAAAAAATATTAAAATATATTAAGAAGGCCTAAACGCCTTTTCACGCATTTTCACGCTTAGGCCCGCCTAGGCTTCTAAGGCTTAAGGCTTGGCCTCCACGCCTCAATCACGCCCCGCGTTTTTTAGAACCTTGGCATTTTCAAAGAATAAATGCCAATCGTAACAAGAGGCATTATAATTGTTATTAAGGATCATCATCTTTAAAATTGCCAAAGGTACTTGCTCTTTCAGGAAATAAATTCATATTCTATTATTAATCTTGTACAAAAAATTATTAAGAGGATTTCCAAACATTTTCACTCCCAATTGTGCTAACATATTCACTCGAAACTATGACCCTCAAGAATTAAATATCTCGTTTGAGAGAAATCTACGAGTTTTCAATATTTATGTCATTTTGCCACTATTATCTTGGTAAAAATACAAAGATACTAAACGACTTATATATATTTTAGAGTCTTTGATCCATTATCTTCTTTTTAAAGATTTGTGTAGATGCTTAAATATTTTTCAATCATTCAATACGATTCAAGTATTAATCAACGTTCAATAAATCATGTATATATACACTTCTCAAGACAAATGTACATTGAAAATAGTACACTACACTAAATACACTTATACAATCGATCAATATACATTCATTGGTTTTATTCCTCTTTTCGATCGAAATCATGTCTTGTTCCTATTTTGGATAGGATTAGTTGTCTTAGATAAATATCCCTATATTTGTTTTGATCTTCAAGACCTCTTGGTTTTGTGAGTATTTTATAGAATTTTGCCTTTTATTATTCTCATAGAAGTGGACCCCTCTTCTTACTCACGTAAGTGATTTTCATAAAGAGTGTCCAGTAAAACCCCACTTAGATATTGTCTAAGGTATGGAGAAAAGTGAAACTTATCCTATTTCTCAAGAAAGATGTGTATTTTCGTACCTTAGGAATGGGTAGGAAAATATCTTCCAGTGCCTACTGAATACAATATAGTTCGATTTTTCCATTGAACCTACCTCTTGGGATCTCCAGTCATCTAGGTTAGATTGCTACTACATTAACTCTTATTTAATGTATAGAATTTAAACCTATTCCTCACGATGATCATTCCACTTGCTCTTGAGTCAAACCTTTGTTTAGTGGATCGGTAATATTATTTTTTGACTTTATATAGTCGATTGAGATAATTCCATTTGAGAGTAATTGTCTAACGATATTGTATCTATGACGAATATGACGAGACTTTCTAGTGAACTATATATATATATATATATATATATATATATATATATATATATATATATGTGTGTGTGTGTGTGTGTAGAGAGAGAGAGAGAGAGAGAGAGAGAGAGAGAGAGAGAGAGAGAGATTAAAAAGAAAATCACTGTAAAGTCCGAAATAACAATTTTTTCACGTCATGGACTAGATCTTAAATATGAAAATAAGATGAACTAATTATTAATTTAAATAGATTTCTAGTATTTATCCAAGATAACTATTTGAGACTAAGAACTAATTATCACAATTTATATTGAGACTCGGGAGCGATACACTAGAACTCATATAGATTGCAAAATATCTTGGTGAAGTATGACAAATGCTAATAGTCAAATGTTTAAAGACTTCAAATATAGGTAAATTCCTTCCAAACCCCATGGAATTTAACAAAAAATATTAATTGAAGGTTGACATATAATTTTGACACATTATTAGCAACACATTGACGTATTGTATTAGCATTGATTAATGTTTGAGGTCCATTAGTTATCATTTAAGACACATATCGATGCAAACATAAGACCTCAATGAATTACCCAAATTCTATCCGAATCATATGTTGACCTAGAATTTCTATTTAAAAAAATATAGATACACTCCCTCCATTATGTAAAATGTCATAAACCTCCCTTTAAAGTCTAAAACTAAATTTAGAAACAACTTCTACTTGAGAAATATTAGTGGAATACTACATGCCCTTCTCTATTAATTTGTTAAAAATAATCATAAGAAAGAAAATTGAATGAATCAACTCTATTATGAATAAATAAGCTATTCCTTTTCTTTTCATAGTTGTACAAATTCTAATGCCCAGTGAACATATCCGGAAGAAAGGCATATATATTTATCACTTATAAAAAACATCAATCGTCCACTGTTGACCACTTGTTGGCAAACAAATGTTTTAATAAAGGAAAATATTATACACATCGAGTGATAGTACCGATTTAGTACCGGTACTGTTTTATTTGCTTGTATTATAGTGTGAGTTTCGACAAAAAAATATTGTAGATCTCACATATATACAATCAAATAAAATTAAACCGACACTAACATTCGGTAAGAGTATCACTACTCTTTAATAAAAGTAAACATTTCAAAACTCAAACAAGATTTGTCATATTTTGCAAAATACTGAAATTTTAACATATAGGTGTTCTGAAAATACATGAGAAAAATATAATTTTATAGAGTAAAAGAAGTTAATGATATTTTCATTTGTTGTTCTATTAAAAGAAAAAAACAAATCGAGACGAGACGAGGTATACTTGTTACCTGAAAGTCGCCGTTTATGATCATGGGAACAGTGCAAAACAGAGTAGCAAACATCAATATCAAGAACTGAAGCTGCATGAGAAGATCAAAAGTGACTACAACCCCGGCCTTCAACTGCGTATACTCCACCGCTGGCATCAAAAACCCATGAAGTGCAGCCCCTCCTAGAGTCATCATAAACCCCAACACATACTTCCCATCCTCCACCCCACTAGGCCTATCCCCATCCATATGCAACCCCAACATCACCGACCCAAAAGTCATTAACACCACAGAATTCACTGAATAATGACTAAACTTATGCTTTACAATCACATAAGCAAAAACTGCCGTAAAAGCTAATTGGGTAGATCCCAGGAGAGATGAAACTGAAACAGGAAGATAAGACATGCCAAATGAGTAAAGGTAGCTACAAAGTCCTAGTAAACAACCTAGAATGGCAGTGGCAACTACTAGTTTCCTAGTGGGTCGAGTCATGGTTCGAGATTTTAGATAAGATATGGTGATGGGGAAAATTAGGATTGGGAAACCGGCAGTGAGAAGCCAAGAAGTTAGCCATCTTCTGTTTCCGCCATGCAAGTAGTAGAGGCGTACGAGAAGTGGACCTCCGACTTGGCCTACTGAGAGCAATGTGCAGTTTAGGAGTATTAGAATTGCCTTCATGGCTTTGCTTGTTTGGTGCGGCTTTGGTTCATTATTTCCATCAATTGCGTCCTCCATGGGATTTGAGAGTAGGAGAAGTGCCTTCCAAGTGTGTTATTTGTATTGTTATTTTTATTAGGCAATGGAAGAAGGTAGTAGCTTTCCTAATCATCTTAAAAGAACTCGCCAAACTTCGCATTAAGGTCGAAATTTTTTTTGCT
Source organism: Sambucus nigra (assembly GCA_949130495.1). Taxonomy (NCBI): domain Eukaryota; kingdom Viridiplantae; phylum Streptophyta; class Magnoliopsida; order Dipsacales; family Adoxaceae; genus Sambucus; species Sambucus nigra. The sequence continues at coordinate 239,580,383 of OX422211.1, forward strand.
GTCCCACAAGACATCAAAACTTATCTCTCCAAACGGAAGGAGTCCATGTGGCATGCATTTTCCAATCTCTCGTGTTAATGCTCCTCAACAATTACACAGCTAAAAAAAATACACTTCACACATGTGATTGGGCTAATAAAAATTTAAGGTAGAGGCATTGGAAAATTATTCAAAATATTAAAAATAAAAATAAAAATAAAACATTTTAATATGTTTCTTAAAATGTTTAATTGTCATTCTTATTTTTAATAATGAATGTATGAAATTTATTATAAAAACATTAGAATACGTCACCGGAATTTTGTTGGATAGCTGGAAAAAGAAAATAATATTTAAGCAAATGCTAAGATTAAAAGAAATGAAATTTAACTTTTTGCTAAAATTAAAATAATACTTATGTCCTCAAATGTGGTTAAAAAAGTCAAATGAGTGTAATATTTTGAATCATTTTCCAATGCCTCCACCGTAATTTTTTATTAGCCCAATCACATATGTGTGTAGTGTATTTGGTGGAGATGTGTATAATTAGTTGAGGAGCACTAATAAGAGAGAGAGATTGAAAAGTGCATGCCACATGGACTCCCACGGTTTCGAGACATCAAGTTTTGATGTCTTCTGAGTCAGCAATTTTTTTCCCATTAAGATCTATTACACATCCTTTTACTCAATAATTGCTTTGGAAATAAATCAATCAGTATCATATTTTCACTTTTAAAAATTTAATTTCATAACAAAAAAATATTATTGTTCAAAGTTTACCTACAATTGGTGATCCATCCCATTGTTAGACCATATAGGGACAATAGTTTGAATATTTATCAATAGGCTCCGTTTATTAAGAATGTAGTAAAACATGTTGTACAATTTTTTTTGTCCTTTAGATCTCATGACAAAAAGTATTTTTATTCTAATAAGTCATACTAAAAAATATGTAGTGTGTTGGAAATTAATGTTAAGTGTCGAAATTAATTATTTAATTTCAATTGTATTAAATTCTGAATTTCCCATCTATGTAGTTTTAATAAATGTCAGATAATTAATTAGGAATGTGATAAATAAAGATATTAAAAGATTGGGTAAACTTTATCCGTTGATCACATGATGGCTAATGGCATTAGTGAGATACTTGAAAAGAGTCCCACCACCACTAGGATTCCGGCCATCTTCCCCTTATAAATAGAGATCTCTACACCATCTAGAGTCATCTCAATACACACTGTTTCTAAGGAGGGAGAGAAAATCCGAAATTCTCATTATTCCTATTTTTTTAAAAATATTCTGGGCACATAAGAGAGTAATTTTGGGCTATTCAAGAAGGGATTCAAAGGAAGCTTTGACAGGAGCATTTAAGTCACCTTATTCCAATCAATTGCAATGGACATATGTTAGTTTTGATCATAGTTATAAAGAACTTACGATTTTATGATTACATGAAGAATTAAACATCCTGGATTCATGACAAAACTGTTTTTAACGTGATGTAACATTATGGTTTTATCCGATTTTTATATTTGACAGAATAGTATTGATTAACATGTGGTATCAGAGTTTTCGGTTTATAATCTCATATTTTCCGTAAATGAAAACTCCTTTATAACAATTTTGATTTATGATCATTTAAAAATCTGGAATTTTTGGTAGATCTGGAAATCTGAAATTTTTGGTAAATTTGGAAATTTTGTTTTTCTGAAAATCTGAATTTTTTTTAACCAATCTGGAATTCACACATATGGTAATTCGAATTTGTGTTATGTATGATATTAAGAACGAAATTACTATATACAGTCCTTATCTTATGATAACTGTCCAATTATTGTTTAACCCATTTTCGTGTTATTGGAACCCTAATATGCCGTTAGCATTATTTTATTATTTCGAGTTGGGTAAGAGTTCTGAAAAATACTTTTATTGATCATGATAAGAAAACGAATTTGTTTTTAAGATTAATTAAGTGAAAACTGTGATTTGACGCAAAACAGATTTCAGAAGATTTTTTTTTGGCACAGTGAATAGTACTTTTCAAAATTTTTGGTGTCCGCTTGACTTGAAACATGACTGGAAATGGTCTAACGATCGAAATTCACGGCCTTTGGCCGTGATGTAATGTGTTTTTCGGCAATCCGAGTCCGTTAAGGCCCCAAAACCCCATTTTTGTCATTTTAAGAAATAATCTCGGGGCTTATAACTCTTTACAGAAAATTGATATTAACGTTCCGCAAAAACTTTTGGTTTTCTGGTATGTTTTACTTCAATTCTATGGTGAAAACTCATTTTTGCCATTTTTGACAAAATTCATGAATTATGTGTTTTTTACTATACCTGGGCAATTTTATTTTCGAGGAATTTAAACTACTATTGGTATCTTTGTAATTACTGATAGATTACGTATTATAGTTAATATTTAATTCATTATTAACTATATTTAAATTAGGACATATAGGCAATTATTCATTTGAGTTAAGTTAAAGGCCAAACACAGGCTGAGACTGTATGTACGAATTATACACTTACATGCATTAAAGGTTTATTCTAATGTTAGTTATAAAATTGGATTAAGGCGCAATACTTCCTAATTTCTGAATTGAACAACATTAGAAAAACTTTTGTGAAAAATATAATAGTTGACATTAAGTCCATTAATCATGGTATTAAATGTTTAGGCAACAAACACGGATGTCAAAATTATGGGACCATGATAAATGAATTATAGGGTAATATATCTTCACAATCTGAATATTATGTGATGATTAACATAGATTCTTTGATATTTAGATTGTAAATGAAATATGCCAAAATTTTTAGTCAACAATTCAATATTCGACCCTTGCAATTTTTGTTGTGTGTGAAAATTTAATTTGTGAACATTGTTGTTAATTACAGTTCCCCTTAACCTGTATTCACAAGCTCAGTCCTATTCCAAATTTGATGGAACTAATTTTTATGAATGGAATGAGCAAATTAAGTTCAGCCTAGGGTTTCTCAACCTGGACATGGCAATTATGTGTGATGAACCCGCTGCTATTACTGATGCCACTAGCGAGGATGAAATTTTTGTCCATGAAGCATGGTCTCAATTCAATAGGCGGGCCTTTATGTTTATGTGAATGTGCATTGCTGCTAACATCAAGACATCCCTACCTGAAACTACGGAAGCGAAAGAGTATTTGAATAACATTAAGGAACGCTTTCGCACTACTGATAAATCCCTTGCTGGGAAACTGGTGGCTGACCTGACCACTATGAGGTTCGATGGTACTCGATCCATGAATGAGAACATTATAGAGATGACCAATCTGACTGCTAGACTTAGAGTTTTGGGCATGACAGTGGATGAGTTTTTTCTCGTACAATTCGTCCTAAACTCTACCTCCTGAGTATGGGCCTTTCCAAATCAATTACAACACTATCAAATATAAGTGGAACGTAAATGATTTGCAAAGCATGTTAGTACAGGAGGAAGGAAGGCTTAAGCAACAGAATGGCCATATGACTAAGGGACAGGTGGTAAATCTGACAGTCAAAGGAGCTGGTTTTAAGAAGAAATTCGGTAAGGGCATTAAGAAAGGTCCTGAGACGTCTCATCAAGCTGAACCATCAACTACTGCTGTGAAGAAGGAAAAGAACGATAAGTGTCACTTCTGTAAAAAGAAGGGTCATTTTCAGAGGGATTGTCATAAACGAAAGGCCTGGTTCAAGAAAAAGGGTAATACCTTTATTTATGTTTGTTTCGAATTAAACCTTATTAACGATCCTTCTAACACTTGGTGGATTGATTATGGTTCTATGTGTCATGTTTCTAATTCAATGCAGATCTTCATTTCGATCCGTAAAACAAATCCAAATGAGCATTTTCTCTACATGGGCAATAAAGTGAAGGCTAAAATAGAAGCTATTGGAGTCTTTCGCCTAATTTTAAGCACCGAATTTATTTTAGATTTGCAATAAACTTTTTCTGTTCCCACAGTTTCTAGGAATTTAATTACTGTTTCCAAACTTGCTTTAGATGGTTTTCCGATTGAATTTAAGTACAATGGTTTTGGTTTGATTAAAAATTCTAATAATGTTGGTTCTGGATTTTTATTAGATGGTTTATATCAATTGAATCTTGAAAAGAATTTTTCTGAAATCCTTATGACCCTACATCCTAATGTTGGTGTGAAACGTACACTTAATGATGAAAAATCTTCTTATTTATGGCATAAAAGATTAGGGCACATATCCAGGCCGAGAATTGAAAGGCTCATTAAAGATGGAATACTCCATAACCTTGATTAGGCCAATTACGATGTATGTGTGGACTGTACACTACACCAAAATGGCCAAAATGTCACCTTTCAACCCGCTACCCTTGTCAAAGTCAATGACCGTGATAAAAAAATACGTGTTTTATATCATGGTCATTGACCTTGATAGGGCCGTGACAACGGATTGTCACGGTCATTGATCGTGACAAGTCCGTGTCAAACGTATTTGTCATGGACAATGACCGTGATAATTATTGTCACGGTCAAGGACCTTGACACGACCGTGACAATATCTACAGTAAAAAAAGTCCTAGGCTTCTTTTTTTTCCCACCGTTTTTTGGTTTTCCCTCTCTCTATCTCTCTAAGCGATTTCAGCTCTCTCTCTCTCCCTCTCTAAGGTTTGTTTTTTTCCTCTCTTTCTCTTTCATTTCTATATGTGTGTATGTGTGTATATATATGTGTGTATATGTATGTGTATATTTGTTTGTATGTGTGTGTATATATGTGTGTGGTGGGCAGGGGGTGGTGGGGTGGGGTGGGCTGTGTGTGTGTGTGTGCAGGTGTGGTGGGGGTGGGGGCAGGGGATGGGGTGGTGGGGTTGTGGTAGGGGTGGGGTGGGGTGTGTGCGTGTGTGTGGCGGGGGGAGGGGGGCAGGGGGTGGGGCAGTGGTGATGGGGCACAATCCATTGCCGGGGGATTCGAGAGCGGGGCACTCGGACTACTTGCGAGTGTGGGGATTTGGGGAGCGGGAGACTTTGAGGCGATTTTTTTTCTTCTACGGAGTGTAATTTTAGATTTTTCACAAATATCTGTTTCTATTTGTTCAAAATTCATCTAAAATACTTGAGAAGATTAAAAAATATAGCATTCCAATAAAATTAAAAAACATTATCCCTAAATTATATGTAGTGACATTATTTTTAAGTTGGTACATTTGAATTATATTAGAATTATATCGTCATGTATATTGTTTTAATTTTGAATATATATTTGCATTATCTTTAGTTTGTTTGGATATATGATGTTTGAACAGGTACAACGTTGCTATAACAGATACAAATATACTGCTGGGTAGTGGCAGTGGCCATACTGCCCAACAGATTTTTTTTCAATTCTTTCTAGAATTGTCACGGTCATTGACCATGACAAGGCCGTGATAACTTTTTGTCACGGACTTTCCACGGTCAATGACCGTGATATTTTTGTTAAAAAGGGCCACGGCTTTGTCACGGTCCTAAACCGTGACAAATCTTGTCAAGGTCATGGACCGTGACATGACCGTGACAATTCTAACAAACTTGTCAAGGTCAATGACCGTGACAAGTTCTCGCCCCGAATTGTCAAGGTCAATGATCGTGACAATTCGGCAGATTTGGTGTAGTGGTATTAAAGGAAAATATACCAAACATATAAGGAAAGGAGCCACAAGGAGCACCCAGCTACTTGAAATAATATATACAGACATATGTGGACCTTTTGATATTCCATCCATTGGTGGAGAAAAATACTTCATCACCTTTATAGATGATTTTTCACGTTATTGCATTTTGTACATGTTGCATGATAAATCTCAGTCTATAAACGTCGTTGAAATATACATTAATGAGGTTGAGAGGCAACTAGGCAAAAGGTGAAAATTATTAGGTCTGATAGAGATGGTGAATATTATGGTAGATATGACGAGTCAGGGCAACGCCCTGGCCCATTTGCTAAACTCCTCGAAAAATTAGGTATTTGCGCCCAATACACAATACCAGGATCACCTTGGCAAAATGGTGTAGCTGAAATGCGTAATCGTACCCTTATAGAAATGGTTAGAAGTATGATAAGTAGGACCCAATTGCCTACATTTTGTGGACACATGCATTAAAGACCGCTGTACACATCTTAAATATGGTTCCTAGTAAGTCAGTTTCAAAAACCCCTTTTGAACTTTGGAAATGATGGAAACTCGATTTAAGGTATTTACGTGTATGGGGCTGCCAAGCGGAAGCTAGAATCTATAACCCTCATGAAAAGAAATTGGATCTTAGGACATTATCTTGTCATTTCATCGGGTATCCAGAAAAGTTGAAGGAATATAGATTCTATTGTCCAAATCATACAACTAGAATCATAGAAACTGGAAATGCTAAATTCATTGAAGAAGGTTAAGTAAGTGGGAGTATAAAAGAAAGGGGTAATTATTCGAGAAGTCAGGGTACAAATTTCTATACCCAGAGTTCATAACATACCTGTTGTTCCTAATGTAGTTATTGAACCGGTCATTGACCCAATCAATAACACTGAACAACAAGTGAATGATCAACTAACTGAATAACCACATAATGAGACTATAATCGATGAAACTTTTGAAGCACCATAGGAAGTGCCATTAAGAAGATCTCAAAGAGAAAGGAGGTCGACAATTCCGGATGATTATGTGGTATACCTTCAAGAGACTGAATTTAACATAGGGAATATTAATGTTCCACTTTCTTATGAAAAAGCTATAAATAGTGATAATTTCGATAAATGGATTGAAGCCATGAATGAAGAAATAAAATCTATGAATGATAATAAAGTTTAGGAGTTGGTCGAATTGCCAGAAGGACAAAAACGAGTTGGCTGCAAGTGGATCTTTAAGACCAAACTTGACTCAAAAGGCAATATCGAACGACATAAAGCTAGACTTATTGCCAAAGGTTTTAATCAATGATAAGGCATTGATTATAATGAGACATTCTCTCCAGTTTCAAAGAAGGAGTCATTAAGAATTATATTAGCGTTGGTGGCTCATTATGAATTGGAGTTGCACCAAATGGACGTAAAAACAGCTTTTCTAAATGGGAGTTTAGAAGAAGCAGTCTACATATCATGCCCACAAGGCTTCATAAAGGAAGGAAAGGAAAACATGGCCTGTATGTTAAAGAAGTCAATATATGGTCTAAACCAAGATTCTCGTCAATGGCACATTAAGTTCCACGATACCATTACATCCTTTGGGTTTAAGGAAAACACTGTTGATCAGTGCATATACCTGAAGATCAGTGGGATTAAGTTTGAGTTTTTAGTACTATATGTTGATGACTTACTTATTGCCAGCAGTGATCTTGGTTTTTTAAGTGAAACTAAGAAGTACCTTTTTAAAAACTTTGAAATGAAAGATTTAGGTGAGGTATCCTTCGTGATCGGGATATAAATATCTCAGTATAGATCACGAGGAATGTTAGGACTGTCTCAGAAAACTTACATTAACAAAGTTTTAGAAAGATTTAGAATGGAAAGTTGCAATCCCATTAATGTTCCACTTCAGGAATGGGAAAATTTCAGCTTAAGTCAATGCCCTAAAAGTGAGTTAGAAAGGGAGCACATGAAAGGCATGCCTTATGCTTCGCTCGTAGGGAGCTTGTTGTATGCACAAGTCTGCACTAAACTGGATATCAATTTTTTCATTAAGATGCTAGGCAGATATCAAAGAAATCCGAGGATTTACCATTGGAAAACTGCAAAGAAAGTGCTGAGGTACATGCAAGGGACTAAGGTTACATGCTCACATATCGAAAGACTGGTCACCTAGATGTGATTGGTTATTTAGACTCAGATTTTGGGGATGCCTTGATAGTAGGAAGAGCACTTTGGGTTATGTCTTCCTTATGGCTGGAGGAGTCGTTTCATGGAAAAGTGTTAAGCAAAGTGTCATTGCATCATCTACTATGGAGGCTGAATACGTAGCTTTCTTCGACGCTACAAATCATAGATTATGGCTGTGAAACTTTATTTCATGATTTAGAATTATGGGGTCAATATCTAAGCTGCTAAAAATTTATTGTGATAATATCGCAGCAGTCTTCTTCTCGAAGAACGATAGGTATACTAAGGCTGCTCAGCATATTGAGATAAAATACCTATCAGTCAAAAAAGAAATTCAGAAACAAAGAGTGTCAATTAATCGGATTAGTATGCGTGATAACATAACAGATCATGTTACGAAAGGACTATCTCCGAAGACCTTTATGGAACATGTCAAAGGGATGGGTCTCAATTAGTTATATTATGATTACTATTTTGGCTTAGTTTTTTGACACTATTACTTGAATTCAATAAAAGTGTTTCGGATTTCTATTATTTCTGTCTTTTGTGAATGCATGCATATAATTCTGAATTATTATTGATAAAAATAGTGCTTATTCAAAAGGACATTATGAGTCCATTATAATACCCAATATTAAAGGCTCACTTGAATGAAACATTGGTGTTGTGGTACATGAAAGGAACCATGCTCTTGAATAACATGGAACTGCCATGACTCGCATCCGTGAATCATTTGATTTAGCAAACTAAATTTACCAATGATTGTGCACCTTATGATACCTAATCTAATTATACGAATTATTAAGATCAAGTGGGAGACTGTTGGAAATTAATGTTAAGTGTCGAAATTAATTATTTAATATCAATTGTATTAAATTCCAAATTTCCCATTTACGTGGTTTTAATAAATGTCAGATAATTAATTAGGAATGTGATAAATAAAGATATTAAAAGATTGGGTAAACCTTATCCGTTAGTCACATGATGGTTAGTGGCATTAGTGGGAGACTTGAAAAGAGTCCCACTACCACTAGGATTCCGGCCCTCTTCCCTTATAAATAGAGACCTCTACACCATCTAGAGTCATCTCAATACACATTATTTCTAAGGAGGGAGAGAAAATCCGAAATTCTCATTATTCCTATTTTGTCAAAATATTCTGGGCACATAAGAGAGTAATTTTGGGCTATTCAAGAAGGGATTCAAAGGAAGCTTTGACAGGAGCATTTAAGTCACCTTATTCCAATCAATTGCAATGGACAAAGGTTAGTTTTAATCATAGTTATAAAGAACTTATGATATTGTGATTACATGAAGAATTAAACATCCTAGATTCATGACAAAACTATTTTTAACGTGATGTAACATTATGGTTTATATCAGGTTTTTATATTTGACAAAATAATATTGATTAACATAGTGAACATTTGTGACATGCATAAATATAATTTATTGAGTAAAATTTATTTTGAAAGGACCAATGATTAAATTATCTATGTAAAGAGAGTTTCCGTGTCAAACTTATTATTTTCAATAACTTGAGGGACGAATGAAGGATTTCTCCCCAATGAGAGTAAAAATGCGTGTTCGTCCATTCATCCGTATCTATTTTTTTCTTGCTTTGGTGCATATCCTCCATCTTCATATTCGTCCCTTTCCATCTCACTCTCAGTCTTTTTCCCTTCTCTCACTTAGTTATATCTCTATCATCGCTCCCTTTGTGGAACTCCACCAATTGTGGTAAACTATTTTAAGACCAATTACGAGTTTTCTATGCAAAGTTTTTATATATGATGTCTAATTATAGTATCTAACTAAAGTTGACAGTGGAATACGGTGATGAAATTTGTCACATATACAGACTGCCATGTGGACAATGATAATTAAGATTATATTATTTAACTAATGAAACGTTTGTTCCTGACGAATCCTTTCACATTCTTCTAAGCAAATTTAACACCATCTCTTAAAAATAGTATTGAATTAATTAATTGGATGTCTCTGCAGCTCTCGCAATCTATTATCTATTCACCTCCTATGAATTGATTTAAAGCCACCTGTAACATCCCGACCAGGATTTATGGGTTACTCGTCAATTAACCTGGTCCGATCCGAGCGTTAGGTGTCAAGTGCAATATAACAACCTAAATAATGTTGTTAGTCCAGGTTTATTTTAATCAGCATTTCACTTGTTAGCATGTGATTCAAATTTCGAGATGAACTACGCGAGGGACCCATGGGGAGCACCCCAAAATCCAAGTAACAAAGATACTAATGTAAACATAAATAAAATATCCTTACCTATAAAATTCCATCAAAATACGAAACCGCTCCTAACCTGTCATAACAAAGTGGGGACCTGAGCTTATGCCCAGTGGGATTTATATAAGTAATATAGAAATAAACAACGGAAAGGAATATCACACACTACAACCACATTCATGCGAAAATATGTATATATCTACATACGTATAGCATTGAAATACAAATTACAATGCTTTAGCCATTTTCTTTTCGAAAACCTTATTTACTCAGATTAATAGACCTTAATCTTATGAAAGGTTTTCATTATTAAAATTTAGCAATTCACACTTCATTTAACACTCCCAGTTCAACACTTGAAACCAATACACTTGATTCAAATCCATTCCTTTATCGAAAGTCGACCCTTTTATTTATTTGATCGTACGTAGTATTTTCATTGAAAATCACAATTTCAACACACATTTTCATCATGTTTAGAAAATACTTGTTTACTTTGCGAAAATCCCTTTTACAACACATTCTGGTGTTAATTATGGGTTTAACCATTTAGGTTGCTTAACCACCCAATTATCCACTTCATTTAACCCTTTTCATTTCATACTTATGCGAATTATGGACATTAATAGATTTACGAATTTACTTATCTTTTTTACCTTTACCGGAACATTTATTACATTCATTCAAGTTTGACACATTTACCACACAACCTAGTTCTTGATATGTTCCATATTTTTATTTAACATATCTCGAAATCTTCCAATACCGCGTACTTACATGGACTCTACACTGATGACTATGCGCACCATATGCTATGGCCAGTGATTTAGGACTTTTCACCCAAATGTCCGGACCATTCTTGCTTTATCCCGGTGTCATTCGAGTACATTTAATGAGTTTTAACATCTTACAAATGTCCACATTATTTCCTTTCCTTTTTACCTGACCGAAGCCAAAACCTGGGACTTTACCGCTCCAATTTGTGTTACACTTGAAAATTTACCATTTGTGTCCTTTATACCTTAATCTTGATTTTTATTCCAAAAATCATACTCATTTAGGACGACTTGGTGTAACACCCTTTCCAACATTTTTATTTTATTAAAACGTTTCACTTTAAGTAAAATTATAATTTTACCCATTTATTTCCAAATCACACTTTTACTCCCTTTTCACAAGTGTTAATTTTACCCAAAACACTATTAAGTTATACACGCCAACTTCTTAAGTGTTTTAAACCTTTAAATTTTTTTTACACTCGGAGTATATTTATCTTGATTGGAAATACTTTCACACCTTTAATCATGTTATAATCCCATAAGTGTCAATATTTCACATTATTAGTAAGTTACACTCACTAAGCAATCCATGTTTGTCCATGAACACTTAACTAATACTTTTTACCAACATTCATATTTCTCTACTTCTTTATTTAAGAAATACATTTATGCTTAAGACTACTTTTGTAAGGAAATACCATTCTTTTATTAACAAGTAGTCCTTTAACTTCATACCCACTATGTCTTTTAGTCCCAATTACACATACTTTGAAGACTAAATTTTCAACTTTTATCATTTCATGTTTAACCCAATTAAGTCTTCTTTAAACTTGTTCACATATTTAATATCAAAATACTACAAGTTTATATGCAAAGAAAGTGGAATTTAAATACTAAAATCCTACCAAATGGATTAAACATGCATTTCACGAAATCAAGATATTTCATCAATTTCTTTTAACTTGGCTAATATCCATTTATTCATAAAGTTTCCATTTTGCATGAAACTCAAAAACTATTTATTTCATAAATATTTTGACAAATAATTCCATATTTTTATTTCTTAAAAATGTCCAATATTTCGTTTTACTAGAAATATGCCCAAATGACGTTTCTTACATTTTTACTCCATAAAAATGTCTATTATCTACTTTACTAGAAAACACACAAAAACTAACATTTTCTTGCATTTTTATTCTATAAAAATGTAAATTATTTATATTCTGAAATTTATTTTTTCCAAGATCCATTTTAAATCATCTTTTTGATACCCATTCCATACAAATGTCAAGATAATTAATAATCAATGCTAGGATGCAAGCCAATACCCTACACACACATATTTAATCTAATTAATATAAATAAGATGTTGAAAGTATAATACCCAGTAAACTTAAATCAAAGTTAGTCTACCCACCTCAAATGAAGCCCAACAATGAAAGAAATGGTGCAGAAGATGGAGGATCCCCACCTCCAAAGGTGGCCTCAAGTGGATCTCGAAAAGGACCTCTAAAGCTTGACTCCATTGTTGCTCCAAGTGTTCTCCTAATGAATCTCCTACATATTTCTTCTTCATCCTCAAGATACCCTCTTTAAACACCCATTAAAACATCAAGCACACCATCTTCCACACTCAACAAATTTGTCTAAGTTTTGGTAAGGGGATAAATGGAGGTTTGAGCTCCTCTAATGGTGTCTCTAGGTCATGTATGGTGGCTAATGTGGGTAGTTATATGCCTTAGTAAGTCTGTCCAGAAGATAATTATATGGAAGGTTTTATCTTAGAGAGAGAGAGAGAGAGAGAGAGAGAGAGAGAGGTAAGAAATCTAATGGAGTGTTATCTCCAAACACACACATAGTTTGCCTTCTTATAAACCCAACTTCTAAATTCATACCCAAAGAAGGAACCCTCATCATCCCAAACATCACCATATCAGGTTTTGGTGTGTCCACCAATCGAAACCTCAATAGATCAAATGCTACAAAAGAGACGACGCATAAAAAGAAAATAGATATGTCAAGGACCTGCTCGATCCATCGATCGGCGAGGAGCCATCGATCGATCGATGCCCCTTTAAAAATTATTCCATTTTCTTAATTTGACCTTATATCCTCATTATATATATTTTTAGTACCCATAAAATATGGTCAAACCATTTGTACCCCTTACGGTGAATTCTCTAAAAATCGCACAACGTTACGCTTTACTGTGTCATATACTGGGAAAAGACACTTTATGCTTACTCGCGTACGTAACCCTTTGTTCCTTGATTAATTCATATTGTATTCCAAAAATATATATGTACTAACTAATTGAACACAAATTTCATCCATGCGGACCATGCAACATGGGATTTCCTTTATAATTACTATGCGCGATGTGTCACTTATGTAAAATTTTGGTTCAATACACATGCCCCTATTTTCTCCAAATATTTCTCCGAAATAAAATACTCAAAACATCATTAAATACTTGTTTTATAGGGTGGGGTATTACAAAACTTTCCTCCTTAGGGAATTTCATCCTCGAAATTCTTAGTTTATCACAACTTATAATCCGACTATCTACAACCAGTTTTAAATCCTAGGGCATCCTCAACGCTACGGTATAAAACCCAAGGACTTCAATTACACCAATAAACATGGATAATCCAATCACAGCGAACCCTAAGGCCTCATTGCTAATTTTCAAGTGCGCCTAACATCACTATTTGAACAAAACTCTGAATCCTCGATATTCTCTAAATATGGTACAATCACCAATGGGCTCATCATCGTGGATCGTCTCTACGTTTGGATTCACCACCTACGTTTTCTCAAACAAATATTGGGTCATGCCTAGCCTAGGCTGATACAACCTCAACACTTATAGTCGTACACACTGATGATTGCTAAGACGGTCACTTTATCATATAGGTCTACCCGACCGATATCTCCTACGAGATCCTTATGCCAACCTAGAGTCGTACTAGGTGCCACAACATAATCATACACGAGAGATCACATCCTCAATCTGCACTTAATAAAGTGCAATGCTAATACCTAACGTTTCAAAAATCCTAATACTCACAATATTCACAAGTCATAACCTCAGATTGCGCGACCAAGTCGCAACTAGCTATATTGGTTAACTAACAAAACATGTTAACCTAAGGCAATTAAGTAACATATGCAAACCACATGCAAAAAGCATGAGACCACACATTCACACAAACAGGTGTAGAACATGGGGCTTTCGAAGAAGAGTGCACTCATATATCATGACACATCAACCACAACTGGCCTAACCCTTGTCACTACTGACCTGATGTAGTGATATAAAAACTGTAAGGACACAAATTTCCATTTGAGTCCTTTGTAGTTTTGGCTCAATTCCGGACAAAAACGTTTGAGTCATGGGATAGAGTTATTAACCATCCTTCAAGCCTATGACATGCTAAAGTTGAAGATGTAGCTGCCAAGTTCATAAAGCTTCATCAAATACCGTGTTTGTAGTGCCTCGTTTCTACGTCATCAACATGGTTCCATTGCTCGTAAGGTATGAATGCATTTTAATAAATAAATAAATATATATATATATATATATATATATATATATATATATATATATATATATGTATATATAGGAGCCTGGAACAATATTTATATGGGTGTACTTTGTTTTAAACTGTTGTTTATTTTCAGAAAGTTTCATTAAAACTTTAAACTAAAGTTTCTGGGCTAAAAATAGAATTTTTATACTTTTTGTTTTTTCGTTCGATATTGTCGTTCGAACGAGTTTGTCGTTTGAATAAGAATGTCGTTCGAACGAGTTTACCAATGAGTTCCCACATTGTCCATTGGAATATCGTTCGAAGTGTCGTTCAAATGAGAATGATGTTCAAACGAGATTTCCAATGAGATTTCTAACGATTTCACACTAAAACTTCATTAGAAGGCTCGTTCAAATGAGACTTCGTTCAAATGAGACTTCGTTCAAATGAGACTTCGTTCAAACGAAAATCTTGTTCGAACGATTTTTGGCGGGAATAGTTTATTGGAAGTTTTTTGAGCAGTTTTCCCACTTTCCCACTTCTTTTTCCACTAACTTTTTACCTGAATAACTAAGTGCGGGAACCAAGTTTTTTAACTTAGTTTTCATACTATTCCAACTCCTAGAGAGAGTTTTTGAGTGTTCATCTTTCTAAAGAAAAGTTCATTGTTTAAGTGTATATTTTTCAAAGAAAAATTCATAAAACACTTATGTTTTACACCCATAGTTTGTTTATCCAAGTTGCTTTATATATATACATTGCTTGGAGTTTTGGTACCAACTCTACCTATTGAAGGGTTCGTTTGAGTTTTCTTCTAAATCCCTAAAAGAAGAAGAAGTTTGTTTTGTTGCGGCATTCTCACATGGTGAAAGGCACCATGTGTGGTTGACGGTGTACCTATGTCTCATAGGTGATTCCAAGGTTCCGATGGAGCTCCGGGGTTGTCGACTAGGCGGAGGTATTTACAAGAACACGCGTCAAGGCTTGAAAGGGGTCTAGTCGAGGAAGTAAGTCATATGTCTTGTAATTATAAAAACATACTTAGTGGACTTAAGGCTAGGGTCGTCCGAAGTTTTTTCCCGTTATGGGTTTTTCCTCGTACATCGCGGCGTAGTGGTTTCTTTGTTTATTTTATCTTTCGCAAAATTCACCTAGAACGCATGCTTAGGTAAAAAGATAAAATTTGGTTTAATTACTACTTATGTTTAATTTGGTGCTACATAATTAATTTGGGTAATGTTTCTGTTAATTTAATTCAAGTTGTCACTTAATTTGATGAAATTGGTTTGGCCTAATTTGGTAATATTGAAAATATGACTTAGGCAAATTTCTAGGACTTGGGTTAAATTAATTATGTTTAAGTGAAATTAAAATTGTGTGTGTTTCATCATATTTTACTTAGTTTAATTTTAATTTGAAAAGAAATTAAAATTTGTTGTTTAATTGAACCATCAATGCTTCCGCATCTCTTGTAAAAGGAAATTGGAAATTACTCTTTTTGAAGTAGAAAAAGTTTTAAAATTGGGGGCCTACTCGTGTTCCTTCAAATTGGTATCTGAGCCGGAGCGCTAATTTATCGCGTCAAAGATCCGTTTTTCGGCTTTTATAATTTTTGTGCTCCTTGCACTTTTAGGTGGTTCATTTTTTACTCACTCTCATTTTTGTTTTTTATCTCTCGATGAGACGTCTTTATGATAATTTGTCCATTTCTAATGATAATGAAGTTTTTGCTATTCGAGAGGAATTTAATAAGCTTAATAAGTGTAATGAAAAATTAAGAGAATTAAATTTGAGATTTGCAAAAAGAATTAAATTTCTTGAAAATAAAAATTCTTGTTTTAAAACTAAAGTTGAGTTTTTGCCAATCTCCCTAACTCAAAAAGATATTTTTCGTGAAAAGCTCATGGACATAAATCACTATTTTAATATTTTAGAAATGTCCACGAAAGAGAGTGATAGTCGAGTAAAGACTCTTAGGGACAAGTTTTCTCACATTGAGGGGGAGTGTGATAACCTTCTAGGAGTTATAGAAAATTTAAATAAAGAGTCCCGTAAAATTGAGGAGTCTAATTTATTACTTGAGTCCAAAATTTTAAATATGATAAATGATTTACAAGACTCGAGTAGTAGTTGTAATGGTTCTAGCTCATCTAGTTCAAATATTTCCATTGCTAAAGCTAAAACCATTATTTGTTTTAGAGGGTCGACTTTTTCCAAGGACTTTAGAAAAGGTCACACCGTATGTATCATTCCTCGTATTTTCACATGCTTGCATTGTGGTAGGAAAGGTCACCTTAGGTCATTTTGTTTTGATCTTAAAAGATGTCCTAGGAAGTCTATGTCTAGCTTTTCATTAATTTCCAAATCCCATCATTTTAAATATACATCTATATGGGTTCGAAAATCATTCTTAGACGCGCTAGATATTAGATTTGTTGATTCTCATTTACTATCACATGCTTCCTCACTTGCAAAATCTAAAGGTTGAATGTGTTAGTTTTCGTTGCATACTCTAGCTTTTTGTGCTTCATATTATATATCATTGCTAGGTGTATGCATGTTTAGTCATTTTCTAGCCATTGATCTATTCTATATCTCATGCTAGAAATTTTGACTTGTTTATCTTTTGTATTATATTTCCTTCATTTTTGTTTGCATTAAATGAAAAATACAAAAAGATTTTTGTTTATCATTTGGGTTTTTATCTCTTGGTAATTTACGCTTAATGAAAAATTCAAATGATTTTTGTTTGTCTTTTGAGTATATATTTTTATTTTTGGTTAAAAATTTCAAAAACTCAAAAAGATTTTTTTGTGTGTATTTTAGTTTGACACACTTTATGTGGCATATACTTGTGTTTGAATCCTATCTTTTACACTCCCATGTGGCTAGAACTTTTGGTTTCGATTGTCAATCCTTATTATGTTCTTTACCATGCTTACATGGAGTAATTTGATTTTGTGTTGATATAATGGATTCTATTTTTATATGTCTCTATTCAAACATGCACGAGCTCATTTGAAATTTTAACGTCACATGTTATATTTGAGCTTTGTGAGGTGTTCTCCTACCAATCTTGTCATTGAACTATTTGTGACCTAGGAGGACTAGTGCATGTCAAAATCCGTTGCATGTGAGATTTGTGAGAAATAAAAATATTATATATATAAATGTGCACGAGGAAGGGCTCTGAAAGGATTTATTATCCTTTGCGAATAGTAAGCCACCGTTTAAAATGGACGTAAAAGAAATACGTGGTCCAAAGGCCTAAAAATAGAATTATGGCATTACAAAGAAAAAATAATTGCCAAGGCCTATTTTTGTTTGATATATTCATTAAAATATATATGCTTATTGAGGGAGATTGAATGGTATATCAACGGTTTGCACAATGTCCGTTTATCCCAGTTTTACTTTCAATGTCATGACTCTATTGGTTTGTAGAATCATCAAAAGTCTAGGCTTGTATGCATTGTGTATGTTTGTTCATTGAGTTCAATTTCTATTGTCACATGAGGTTATATTCAAATGTGATGAAGTTTGCAATCAATTGAGAACTCCATGAACATATTTTAAGTGATTGGGTTTAAATTTAATTGTTACTAGTTCACACCCCAACACTTCTGTTTCCGTATGACACATTTTTGCCATACGAGTGTGAAAAGCTTATCTTTGTATGTGTTATTTTTGTGTTTATATCTATATATGTGTACTCGTGTCTATTTGTTATATATTATGTATACATATATTTGATATTATTTTTTAAGTCTTTGCCATGTTTTGCTAGTCCATCTATGCTTTAATTAATTTTTGGTATCTACCTTGTTTGTTGCGTAGTTTGTTTGATATCACATGCTTAGAATCTTATTTGTCAATTTGCTATCATTTGTTTTTGCATCATAGTTGGTATTCAGTTGTATGGATTAGTTATGTTATTGTTGCTCATATGCTTTCATGTTCTTATCACTCTAAGATTCATGTTTAAATTAGTTTGTTCACCGTTGTCTATTCCTGAACAAAAAGGGGGATAATGATAGGGGGGAATGTTATATATTCCTATTATAATCATATCTTAGTTTGGGGGAGATTTATCTTAGGAGGAGACATCTTTATAACTAGGTCATTTGTTTGATAAATGGGAGAATTAATTTTGGGGGAGTACTTATTTTAATTCCATTTCATATTTTAATATTCCCTATGCGTTTGATAGTTTGCTTAAGTGTGCAGGAATACTTCTAAATGGCAACTTTCATCATCGGGAAAAGATATTGATCCTTGTGTTGTTTGAGTCAAGCATTGTATTTTTATTTTGGGTGGAACATTTTTTAAGTCTAGTAGAGCTTGACGGCCCTTTAGGATTTTTGTTGGGTTTTGTCCCAGAATAGCCAAAGGGGGAGATTTGTAAGGATACAAATTTCCAATTGAGTCCTTTGTAGTTTTGGCTCAATTCCGAACAAAAACGTTTGAGTCATAGGATAGAGTTATTGACCATCCTTCAAGCCTATATCATGCTAAAGTTGAAGACGTAGTGGCCAAGTTCATAAAGCTTCATCAAATGCCGTGTTTGTAGTGCGTCGTTTCTACGTCATCAACATGGTTCCATTGCTCCTAAGGTATGAATGCATTTTAATATATATATAGGAGTTTGGAACAATATTTATATGGGTGTACTTTGTTTTAAACAGTTGTTTATTTTCAGAAAGTTTCATTAAAACTTTAAACTAAAGTTTCTGGGCTAAAAATAGAATTTTTATACTTTCTGGTTTTTCGTTCGATATTATCGTTCGAACGAGTTTGTCATTCAAACAAGAATGTCGTTCTTTGCCAACGAGTTCCCACATTGGCCACTAGAATGTCGTTCGAAAGAGAATTATGTTCGAACGATATTTCCAACGAGATTTCTAATGAGTTCACACTGGAACTTCGTTAGAAGGCTCGTTCGAACGAGACTTCGTTCAAACGAAAATCTCGTTCGAACGAGTTTTGGCGGGAATGGTTAATTGGCAGTTTTCCCACTTTCCCACTTCTTTTTCCACTAACTTTTTACCTGAATAACTAAGTGCGGGAACCAAGTTTTTTAACTTAACTTTTCATACTATTCTAACTCCTAAAGAGAGTTTTTGGGTGTTCATCTTTCCAAAGAAAAGTTCATTGTTTAAGTTTATATTTTTCAAAGAAAAATTCATAAAACACTTATGTTTTACACCCATAGTTTGTTTATCCAAGTTCCTTTATATATATACATTGCTTGGAGTTTTGGCACCGATTTACTCTACCTATTGAAGAGTTCATTTGGGTTTTCTTCTAAATCCCTCAAAGAAGAAGAAGTTCATTTTTCTGGGGCATTCTCACATGGTGAAAGGCATCATGTGTGGTTGACGGTGTACCTATGTCTCGTTGGTGATTCTAAGGTTCCGGTGGAGCTCCGCGATTGTCGACTAGGCAGAGGTGTTTATAAGAAAGCGCGTTAAGGCTTAAAAGGGGTCGAGTCGAGGAAGTAAGTCATATGTCTTGTAATTGTAAAACCATACTTAGTGGACTTAAGGCTAGGGTCGTCTAAGGTTTTTTTCCGTTGTGGGTTTTTCCTCGTACATCGCAGCGTAGTGGTTTCTTTGTTTATTTTATCTTTCATAAAATTCGCCTAGAACGCATGGCTAGGTAAAAAGATAAAATTTGGTTTAATCACTACTTATGTTTAATTTGGTGCTACGTAATTAATTTGGGTAATGTTTCTGTTAATTTAATTCAAGTCGTCACTTAATTTGATGAAATTGATTTGGCCTAATTTGATAATATTGAAAGGCAAATTTCTAGGACTTGGGTTAAATTAATTGTGTTTAAGTCAAATTAAAATTGTGTGTGTGTTTCATCATATTTCATTTAGTTTAATTTTAATTTGAAAAGAAATTAAAATTTGTTGTTTAATTGAACCATCAACGCTTCCGCATCTCTTTTAAAAGGAAATTGGAAATTACTCTTTTTGAAGTAGAAAAGGTTTTTAAATTGGGGGCCTACTCGTGTTACTTCAAAAACACAAGGAATGCAATGAATCAGGCGACTGTCATGCCAAAAGAAGACAATTAAATCTCGACAATGAATTGATCCACACAAAATATGAACCCACAACGTACCCTTGGAGTCTATAATTCTTTACCTACATCTGATAAAGTCTTAGCCTTGCCACATTACTGAGCTTGGCTCATTAACCCTGAAGGGTCCTAACCATAAATCATCCATCCTTATCGGACGAACCAGTTATAAAACATATTTCTCCGGGAAGTTAAAATGCTAGGCTTCCCTCCTTAGGACTAATGCCTCATTCATATTATTGGTGAGTACAACCAAGTGGACCGAGTGAATTTCCATTTTTTCAATGCTTATCGTTAATCACTAACCCATCATGCCTAAGCCTTCAAAATTTTAACTCGTGATAACTAACCTCAGTTTTCGAGATCACTCTCATCAAGTGAAACGCCATGATCACTTGACTTTAAATATTCAACTCACAGACCATTGTTAAACTCTCACCACAAGCTACATGATACCAAACCATAATCTTTCTAATGTCATCTCAATTTTCAAACATCACTCATGCCTAAGGATCCCCCTCAATCGAGTCATTACGAACCACATAAGTAGCACACTTAGTTGCTATAATCAAGACCAATACTTCATTCGAGTGCCATTTTTAAAATCCATAACAAACTTCAACATGTTCTAAGTCTCTCAGGTGCATCACCTTTCATTGGCTAAACTATTCTCAAAATTATCCTCGAAGGTCATATCGTGATACATGTCTATAAACAAAAGAGGTAGCACTGATTCCGAGGTACTTCCACAAATCGACATGACCAATCGTGCTACAAACATCAATGGTCTACCATCACCTATGTATACTTCAATACAATAATGGTTACTAATATCCCATGGGCGATGACCTCAAACTCAATTGTTTCTCTAAATAACTTACACATCTATTACAAGGAACCGCCAGTTATACCATGACATATGCTACACAACATTGAGTTTCTCACCATGAAATGGACATTAGTACATAAACCTCAATGAAACAATAAATCCTAAGGTTTCGAAGAGCGATACTATCATTGTTGTAATGCATACACAACCTTAAATTCACTATTACTATGGAATAACTACCAACTGGATTAATTTATCGTTATCTAAACCTTTGCATACACCTCTAAGGAATTATCAATGTTGATTTTAAACGCCTATTTAAATTACCAACCCAAGGTAAATTTCATCAAACCGTCTTAGTACTTATCTCCAAAGATCATTTAACACAACTCACATGCGTACCCCCTAATGTCAACCCGTAGTTAAATTCACTAGACTACATAATTTGATTCCCAATGAGTGTTCAACCACTATAACTGAATTTCCTTACTATGTAGACCTCTATCTACGTGCGAATCTACTAATTAATGCAACTATATATATTTTTTGGTGGGATACGGGACGTCGATCATTTCCTAAGAACACTAAGGATAGAGCTGTCAACGGGTCGTGTTAACGGGTTAACGGGTCGTGTTAACGGGTTAACGGGTGAAAACACCCTTAACCCGTACACGACCCGTTAAGACTAACGGGTCAAATTATAATACCCAAACACGACCCGTTAATATTAACGGGTACACGACCCGAACCATTAACACCCATTAATAGTAACGGGTCTAAACGGGTAACGGGTTGGGTGACCTGTTATTACCCGTTAGTACCCATTAATACCCGTTAGTACCCGTTAGCACCCGTTAGCACCCGTTAGTACCCGTTAATACCCGTTAGTACCCGTGTAATATTGGTTCGGGTCACACGACCCAATAAAACCCGGTACCACTAACGGGTGATAATGGGTATAAACGGGTTTAATCATGTAAGAGTACAAACCCAAACACGACCCGTTATGATAACGGTTCTACCGTGTTGATCCGTTAATGACCCAAACCCGATAAGACTAAACCCATTAACTTATAATTTCGTGTCGTGGTATCGTGTTGTGCCTCATTTTGCCAGGTCTAACTAAGGACCATGTCTATGGATGCCATCAGGGATCCTATTCTAAACATCACAACTTACAGACTCAATACCAAGTCACCATGATTATCTAGGCTCACCCATAGGTTACCTCAATCATCATGATTGTCTAAATTCACATTATAGTCAAGGTACATAAATCGAGATGCACTAAACCCAAGTCCATAACTAAGGAACCTAATACTTTCTGGCTACGTAGCTAACACTTATAAATATGTTCATCGACCACAACCACTAAGGTGTTCACCCATAAGGATAGCATAATACTTAACTAAGGCTAAAGGTACCTATCCCTAAGTGTTGACCCACACAAATTCACATTCTCACCAAATTTACCATCAATCACGGCATTACCCCAATGATCGAATTTTCCTAATCATCACATTGATATTGACTTATCACCTGTGTCATACCTAAGGCTATATATGATTTAAAATCACAATTTCACCTTACATAATTATGAAACTTTATCAATCAATCCATACCATTGATTATACACAATTTGGTTTCGCTTGCCCAACGGGCGATATTTCATTCTATCAATATCTCCAAAGTCTCTTTGTCAACAAATTTGGAACACAAACACCTCACACTATGAACCACAGTGTCACCACTTACTGGCTTATATGGACACTCATAAATTATTAATCATACTTCATCATAAACGCAAAATCAAATAATAATCATCAATTTAATCGTGTGCCACTTGTCACTATTCTAACTTGTCGTGCTAACCTCTTAGACTTTACCGTCATGGACACGAACTAAACCGTCATCAAACTAGAATGACTGGTTCAAACCACACCAACGTCGAAATATCCAATACCGGCCTCACCACGTCACACCCAAAAGGAACCTTGAACCTAGATCTCCGATACCATTTGTAACGCCTGCCCGGATTTATGGATTACCCATGAGTCAACCCGGTCCGATCCAAGTGTTAGGTGTGAAGTGCAATGTAACAACCTAAATATTATTGCTAGTCCAATTTTATTTTAATTAACATTCCACTTGTTAGTATGCGATTCGAATTTTGAGATGAATTACGTGAGGTACCCATGGGGAGCACCCTGAAGTCCAAGTAACAAAGATACTAACTTAAACATAAATGAAATATACTTACCTGTAAAACGCCCTCAAAATACGAAACCGCTCCTAACTGACCGTAACAAAGTGGTAACGTGAACTTATGCCCAATGGGATTTATATAAGCAGTATATCAATGAACGCCATAAAGTAATACTCACATGCAACAACCACATGTATGCGAAAATATGTATATTTCTACATACGTATACCTTCGAAATACACATGCCAATGCTTTAGCCATTTTATTTCCAAAAATCTTATTTACCCAGATTGATAGACCTTAATCTTATTAAAGGTTTTCATTATTAAAATTTAGCAATTCATACTCCATTTAACACTCCCGGTTCAACGCTTGAAACCAATACACTTTATTTGATTCGAATCCACTTCTTTATCGAAATTTAACCCTTTTATTCATTTGATCGTTCGTTAGTATTTTCATTTAAAATCACCATTTCAACACACATTTTCTTTGTGTTTAGAAAATACTTATTTACTTTCCGAAAATCCCTTTTACAACACATTCTGGTGTTAATTATGGGTTTAACCATTTAGGTTACTTAACCACCCATTTCTCCACTTTCTTTAACCCTTTTCTTTTCATACTTATGTGAATTATAGACATTAATCGATTTACACATTTACTTGTCCATTTTACCTTTACCGGTTAATTTATTACATTCATTCAAGTTATCTTGTTTTTAACACATTTACCAAACAACCTATCTCTTGATATGTTCCATATTTAATTTAACATTTATCGGAATCTTTCAATACCGCATACTTACACGAGATCTACACGATGGCTATGCACACCATATTGTCTGGCTAGTGGTTTAGTACTTTTCACCCAAGGGCTCTGAGTCCTTCTTGCTTTATCCCAGTGTCATTTGAGTACCTTTTTTAATATTTTATAATTATCCACATTATTTTTGTTTATTTTTCTTTCAATATATCATATAATATTTCTCAGAATCTTTCAATACCACATACTTATATGGGATCTACACCGATGGCTATGTGCACCATATGCTCTGCCTAGTGGTTTAGGATTTTTCACCCAAAGGATCCGGGCCCTTCTTGCTTTATCGCGGTGTCATTTGAGTACCTTTAATGCGTTTTAATATTTTATAAATGTTCACATTATTTCCAATTCCTTTTACCCAACCGAAGCCAAAACTCGGGACTTTACCTCCCCAATTTGTATTACACTTGAAAATTTATAATTTGTGTCCTTTATACCTTTATCTTGTTTTTTATTCCAAAAATCATACTCATTTAGGACCACATGGTGTAATAGCCTTTTCAATATTTTTATTTCATAAAAGTATTCCACTTTAAGAAAAAAAATACTATTTTACCCATTTATTTTCAAATTACACTTTTACTCCCTTTTCACAAGTGTTAATTTCACCCAAAACACTATTAAGTTATACATGCCAACTTCTTAAATGCTTTAACCCGTTAACACCTTTTTACAATCGAAGTACATTCATCTTGATTGGAAACACTTTCATACCTTTAATCCTTTTATAATGCCATAAGTGTCAATATTTCACATTATTAGTAAGTTGCACTCACTAGCCAATCCATGTTTGCTCATTAACACTTAACTAATACTTTTTACCAGCATTCATATTTCTTTACTTCTTTATTCAAGAAATACATTTATGCTTAAGACTGCTTTTATATGGAAATACTATTTCTTTTATTAATATGTAGTCCTTTAACTTTATACCCACTATGTCTTGTAGTCCCAATTACACACACTTTGAAGGCTAAATTTCCAACTTTTATCATTTCATGTTTAACCCAATAAATCTTCTTTAAACTTGTTCACATATTTATTATCAAAATACTACAAGTTTATATGCAAAGAAAGTTGACTTTAAATATTAAAATCCTTCCAAATGGATGAAACATGCATTTTACTAAATAAAGACATTTCATCAATTTCTTTAAACTAAGAAAATGTCCATTAATTCATAAAGTATCCATTTTGCAAGAAACTTAAAAAATATTTATTTTATAAATATTTTGACAACATTAATATCATTCCACATTTTTATTTCGTAAAAATGTCCATTATTTCTTTTTACTAGAAATATGCCCAAATGATATTTCTTACATTTTTACTCCATAAAACTGTTTATTATCTCCTTTCTTAGAAAACACTTAAAAACTACGATTCTTTTACATTTTTGTTCGATAAAAACGTATATTATCTCCTTTAGTAGAAAATACCCCAAACTAATTATTTTCTTACATTTTTATTCCATAAAAATGTATATTATATATATTCTAAAATTTATTTGTTCCAAGACCATTTTAAATCATCTTTTTGATACCCATTCCATACAAATGTCAAGATAATTAAAAACTAATACTAGGATGCAAGACAATACCCTACACACATATATTTAATCTAATATATGTAAATAACATGTTGAAAATATACTACCCATTAAACTTAAATCAAAGTTAGTCTCCCCACATCAAATAAAGCTGAACAATGGAGGAAATGGTGTAAAAGATGGAGGATACCCCACCTCTAAAGGTGGCCTCAAGGGGATCTCAAAAAATACCCTCTAAGGCTTGACTCCATTATTGCTCCAAGAGTTCTCCTAATGAAGCTCCTACAATTTCTTCTTCATCCTCAAGATACCCTCTTCAAACACTTATCAAGACATCAAGCACACCATCTTCCACACCCAACAAATCTGTCCAGATTTTAGTAAGGGGATAAAGGGAGGTTTGAGATTCTCTAATGATGTCTCTAGGTGGTTTATGGTGGCTAATATGGGTAGTTTTATCCCTTAGTAAGTCTATCAAGAAGATACTTATATGGAGGTTTCATCTTGGAGAGAGAGAGTAAGAAGTCCGATGGAGTGTTATCTCCAAACACACACACAATTTGCCTTCTTATAAACCCAAGAACTAGATTCATACCCAAAGAGGAAACCCTCATCATCCCAAACCTCACCATATCAGGTTCTAGTGTGTCCACCAATCGACACCTTAATAGATCAAAGGCTACAAAATAGACAATGGATAGAAAGAAAACAAATATGTCGAGGACTTGCTCGATCGATCGATCGATCGACCAGGACTCATCGATCGATCGATACCCCTGTAAAAATTGTTCTCTTTTCTTAATTTGACCCCATAGCCTCGTTATATATATTTTTATAGAGTATACGATAGATTGAATTTAAAGAAACCTAATGTTAATTATTAAGAGTCTAGGTAATTTTGCATCACATATACACAATAAAAGGAAGATAGGTTTGTTGGAAATCTTATTGCTTGGATGGATGATAAAAAACTATGTTGGATCCTCAAGTTGATCTGTATAAATTTGATGATGTTCTCCTTCAATACCCGGTATTCAATCTATCGTATACTCTATAATTGAATAATTTTTTTATTTTATAATTTTAGGAATATTTTTCCTTATATAATTTTAGTGTATATTTTAATAGTTTTGTTAAAAAAAAGACCCCGCATCACGGGGTTTGCATGCTAGTATTCTCGTATAAAAACGGTGTCTCCACTCATAGCTTCGCCACGTGGCTCGCAAATGAAGGTGAGATAATGCCTATGACTATCCATTTCTTCTTCATTCACACCTATTTGCAACTCCTCGACATTGATTAGTATTTTCTAACTCTTGCTCTTCCCTTTTTTTCTAAATAATTATAAATTGTCCAACTCTCATCCTTTTTAAATCATGAAGTTTAACAACCTATGATCAATAAAACTCACGTCAATTTCTGATTTTTCCATGTTGCTCTTCAAACTTCAAATCAAAGCTACTTTTCTTCGGGATTTTTATCAATAGCATGCATAACCCATTTATTCTCCGTATGTATTACAACTCTATCATCATGGTGGAATTTTATGCTACAATAATTTTATATTTAAGGTTTCATGAGGTAGCCTTATTAATGATTATCGAAGATTGTATAACTGTATATCTATGTCTATATATCTATTGAGTTATTGTGCCCAACTAACTTTGACCACAATAGTTCATGGATATAATAATTGGAGTGAAACTGGACTTTCAAGGTAGTTTCCAATATGTTATTACATCCATTTTTTGGTTTGTCATCCACAAATTTTCACTTCTGATTTTTCTTTATTTTTTTTTCTTTTCCTCGTGAATGTTTGAAGGGAAATGCATCGATGATGTGGTCTAGTAGGTATATATATTTTTATTACGTAAAGGGGCAATGAGATAATTTTTTTCTATTATGTCAAGGGGCAATGAGATAAATTTTGAAGGAAAATTGTAAGAAAAAATATTATTGGGATTTTATGTTTGGCCTACTATAATAAAAAATAATAAGAAATTTTCCCTTATTTGATAGTTTTTATGTTTTTTATTCTTCAACTAATTGGATTGCCTTGAAACTATTATTTTCTCTTACACCGTGACTAAAATATTATATTATAGCTAAAAAGGGATGTCCAAGAGAGAATATATATTACAATTTAAACTATTTAGTTTTGATTTAATTTAATAATGCATGAGAGGAATTATAAAAGTCCATACCATTTCTCAAACTCCATCTATATTGACTATGGCTACAAAACTAGACTTACTAGAGGAAAAAAATAATTTGGATACTCGGCATTCTAATGTTTTCTCATTTAATTGCGGCTTTATATTTATTATTTTAATATTATAAAATAATTTATTTCCAATGGTGTTAACAACTTCTTTTTAATTTCAAGGAGAATGCTTTTCTAATATTTTCTAATTTAATTACAGCTTTATTTTTATTATTTTGAGGTCGTAATATAAGTTCTTTTAAATGGTGTTAACAACTTTTTTTTAGTTTCATTTTGACAAAGTCATTGTTGTTGTACTTTATTGATTTGAAATTGTGATTTACATACATATTTAGTTTTGTAAAACAAAAAAATGCCTCTAGTTACATATAAATCTTTAACTTGCCCGCGCATCACGTGGGTTAAAATCTAGTAAAGTGTAATTTTGGATAGAAACTTAAGATGACAATGAACTCAATTGTAGTGTCTATTAGTTTTTACTTTGCATTATTAAATATCAAAGTTACCACTCATCTTATTCATTTACTTAATTCCACATCATTTTAATTAACGCTAAACTGCACTATCTTGATATGGATAATTCCTATTAGTGAATTTATTGATCTCTCGCTGCTACTAGAACGAGTGTGCTCATCTAACAACGTGACAATAAATGATTTATTTTTTATTCACTTATATTGAATCTATTTAGCAGTTATTATCTATTACAATTTTTATGACTTAAAGAATTCACTTATATTGACTCGATTTAGCAGTTATTATCAATTACAATATTTATTACTTAAAGAAAGTAAACATCATTACTTTTAGCTATTACTATCCATTAACAAAATGTCTGAAACATGCCTCAACATCTGTTAACTGAAAAAATTAGAAATCATCAATGATTTGCTATACAACACGAAAACACACAGAACAATATTTGTCACATATATCAACAATTTACTATACATAACTTATTATAGAAAAGTATAGAAATTATATGTATATCATAAAGGGGTGAAATGTTCAATTAAATGAGTATATATTATAAAATTAAGCAAGATAAAAGACTATTAACTTTGTAAATTTCTTAAATAAAGAGGGTTATTTCTTCCCTTGTAGTATCAACTAATGGTTAAATTTTAGAGTTATTCAGGGGTTCACCCCCATTAACTTTTTGTAATGGAGTTTAACCTCCATAATTTTTATTTTTTGGGATTTGATCCCTCAAAATAATTTTTAATGACGAACAAAGTGTTGCAAAAAAAGTTTCCTAAATATTTTTTGCGACATTTTTTTTGTTGCTAAAAGTCATTTTGAGGGTCAAACCCCAAGATATAAAATTAGTGAGTGTCAAAGTAATATTACAGAATTATTGGGGACCGAATTATAAATAATCCTAAATTTTAAAAGACTATCCAAAGAAGTTACACCGAATGTATTACCATTTGTGCAATCAACAGATTTAAAGGCAAATATCTGAAGGAAATAGAACCCATCCAATTAATGTTTATTATAATTGAAAAGTATATGATTGAAATAATAATTCTAATGGAAGTTTTAAAAATATTTGGGTAAATCTATATTATACCTCTAATGTGATAGTATTAGAGGTTTTAATACCAATTGATGAACCCATTCCCTTCATGGATTGTTTATTGAAATCATGTATTGCCTCCTCTTTATTTTCCCAACCGTTCAGATTTCCCAAAATTACAATCGTTTACCAATATTTTAACCTTCCATATTCTCTATATTTACCAAGAGTTTAACCTTCCATCTCCTCCTATTTTAACATTCCATTTCATCCCCGTGCCTTGCGTTCAAGCGTTATCCATGGAATTGGTGGGCAACACAATCCCTTCGTGCTACGTATGCTCTGGTCAAGACCCTCCATTCATTCCTTGCGATTGCGATTCTGGATCTCCTTAAGTCCCCAGCATAGACATACACAACTTATTTTCACCTGATTATATGCAATTTGAGTTGAACAAGCTGGACTCATTATGCAAACACTCGGATTTCTTCCAGGTTAGTACTTAGAATAGGTAGATTATATCATATGCCCCCCAACCCCAAACATTTCCACTGGTTTTTACTTTTCTCTTATATTTTTAATTTTGAATTCTTTTTGTTCATTTTATATATACAAAGAATAAACATTTAACAAGGGCTAACATTTTTTATTTTTGAATGCTGGACTGCTTAAAAAGATAGAGGTTGTGTGTGATTATTAATAATTTAAATTATGGCGTAGTTGGTAAACCATGGAGTGAACAGGATTTTTTTTATTCATTAGGAACGGAAAAAATCCTTCTATATCATATATATAGAGAGAGAACAAGGTTCATTTATATGTGTTGTATATTATTTTGTGTGTTGATGTGTTCACAAAAAGTACTTTAAGAATCCATAAACTTACTTTGATACTTTATTAAGATGACAGTTATTTTCATTTGGAAGGGATCACTGACTTCACTTCTACCGGAGTAAAGAAGGGGGTTGCTTAGATTGTATGTAAATATTTGAGTTTTGACTATTTTGGTTATGTACGAGTCTTGAAGTTTTTTCAATAATTTTTTAAATACAGAGGAAAATTTGTGGGGGCCTATGCAATAATTTTCATACATGGCTTCTTTATATCTTATTACTTTTTGTGAAAATATCATATCCAAAGTGCTCGTAGGTCGCCCACGGAGTTGGAAAATCTTGAATAATGTAAAAATATAGATGGTGTGTGCTGCAAAAGTGTTGATGAAGACTTTTTTAGTGCATTTTTTATTTTAAAATTATTTATTGTTTTTATCACAAGACATTAATGGGTAGAGATTTTTTTCATGGAGAGTTTTTTGTCTAAGGGATAAACATTAAGTTCTTTTATTTTTCGTTTCTTTGCTACTTTAAAAAATATATATTTTGAAGTTATTTTTATAACGTTCTTGTACTATTTTAATTTAAACATTGTGCAGTAAGATAATGTGTTTTATAGGCTTCAAATGTCTATCAACACATTCATTAATGAGAAATCGGTGTGTACTCTTTTAGAGGTTGCGATCAATAGAGTACAATCAAATTAAAAATTAATTTTACAAAAAAATTCAAATAAATTGCTAACTGTAGAGAGATCTTTTAGAACATATTTATCGTGATATTTGGATGTAACAATTTGTTCACGAACTTAGGCAAAAATTTATTGTCAATTTATAAAATATCGCAAGTGCACGGGCTATTATAGAAGAATATTGAGTGTAAGTACGAATCGAATCCACAAAGATTTATCAATTTTAACTTCTAAAAGAATAGCAACTCTCTAACTAGATAAAATGGGGTAAAGAAGATATGTAATATTAAACTAAGCAAACACAAATAAAAGTGTGATTACGAGATATATAAACTAGTGTGTGAGAAACTAGGACATTTGATCCATTTACCACGTTTAACTAGTACTATGCAATAATTTAAACTCGTCATTCCCGATTTTATTACTCAAATTAAATCGACTCTCGTCGTATTTAATTCGAAAGATAACACGGTTAATCTCAAAATAAAATTTTATGCCTCTAAATTTAGACGGCTAAAATCCTTATTCCCTTAAAAGTTCACTTTTAAATTTTAAAGTACAGTATTTAAGCATGAACTATCAAAATAATTGAGTGCAAGCATAATCCATCAAAAAGTACTCACACTAAAAAATAAAAATATATTTTTTCTTCCAAACAAAGCCAAAGGTTTAAAACACACTCTCATGTCGTTTTCAATGAATATCGAATTTTTAAAACCTTCAACACATATCAGGGAAAATGAAGAATTTAAATCACGCACAATATTAATCAAAAATGATAAATTTCACCTAGTCCTAGTAAAGAAATTTACCTAGCATAATTGAAGACAAAATAAAAATGCAAGAATGAGTATTAATTCTCATTAATAAATTGTAACACCCCGTCTAATTAAATACCGACTAGCTACTCCTTTATTAAATTAGTTTAGAATATCAAGTTGGTTCAGTCTTAGCATCAGTGTCGAAAAACATTTAATCAATTACTAGCCACCTAATATTTAAAAAGAGAGATGCCAAATTTTATTAATTATGTTAACAAATAAACAAGAATTTATTTATAAACCATCAATCGTATAATCAATCTCATATAAATGCTCAACGAGATGAAATCAAATAAGTCTAGAGTAAACACTCTAATAATAAAGATGTCAAAGTAAATAATGTCCCAATACAAGAGTCCGAATAAATAATAAATAAAAATAAAACTGACATAATAAAAGTCTGCAACTACAACCTCTAAATAAAAATGGGCGACATGTCCTAAATGATACAAATGACTCTGAAGGAATCAAAGATAAAATGAGAGCGTCTACTACCAAGATCCTGTAGCTTCCACATCAGCTACAACACGTCATCAGAGTGGAACTCCTATGCTAGGCGTCCCTGTGGCTGGGCACCTAAAATATTTTTACAAAACAAAAATAGATTTGGAGGAAAACGGGTCAGAGCCCGATGTGAAAATAGTTTAAAAGTTTAGAAATTGTTTAAATTACAAATAAACAACACATATTATAAACACGTTAGTTGCGTACACTCACATGAGTTTCTTACCTCTCAACTACTGTGCACTCCTAATGTATGCCTTTAACCCATCCTAGTTATGCCACTATCTGACCAGTTTATACCACTCCTGACTTTGCATTCTAACATAGAGTATCTACACGTAACCTCCAAATAAGCCATATTTACAACCCATGATCACCTTCATTAAATTACTTATCTCAAGTGTTAGATAAATTCTCATTCTTAACCCATTCAAATATCTTAGTTATTCACATCTACTAAGCAATAATACACCAGTCACACGTACATAAGTATTTCACTCTCAGTACATAAATACATATATGGCACCCCTAGGCTAAGCTGTGGTGCGCGCATACTCTGCTATCAAATCCATGTACATCACGTACGTAAGGATCACGTGTTCCGAATCTCTCAGGAACCTTGTAAATACAAATCACACATATTGGAGGCGAACATAGTTCACATACCCATGGGTCACACACATACCTACGCTCCCATGGTCAGCTGACTTATCAACTCACAAATAAGTCATTCACAGTACTATGTCCTTAAGGTACTAGTCTAAATCCCCCCGAAGGCACACAAGGATAAGAGGGTCATTTTTCATAATAAAACTGACCTCTCGTGATAGCAAGTATGGTAGGTATGTCATACACATAAGAAATCCATACACTAAGCATTCACACAACCTAAGTAATCATATAATAATATAGATGTTCACACATTTCATCTAGTTAGTCTCGTACGTAACAAGTTTACCCCCGAACATTACACGTAATATATATTTCGTTTGATAACTCTCTCTTCGTATCAATTTGAGTACTTAAACCTATCTCAGTACTTAAAGTCCCTCCCTTACTGCCCTTAACCTTACATCATCACTAATTTTCAACATAGTTCCAATTGGAACGGTTTCTAATCGTACCTCACTCGATAGACCCTCGTAAGCAATGACATTAAATTCCATAAGTTATAACATTCTTCGATAAGACTAAGACCCTACTACCTTTATCTAAGTCCCACAATATTATATTAATCACCCTAATAACCAACATCGGCTTTGGAATAATCATTAAACCTTGAAGAGAAACAATTGCCAAAAATCAGCAGGGGTTGATCGATCGAAGAAAAGGGGTCGATCGATCGATGGTTCGATCTATCGACATTCTTTAGTCGATCGATCGATTAAGCATGTATCAGCCCAGAATTTCCTAACATTTACGGGTTCTCCTATTTTTACACCTCAAATTCTTCATCCCAACGTCCAAAACTCACAAATAAGTATACTAATCATCCTACTAATATGTTTACATCATTCCCCACATTTTAGATTCATCAAATCAACATATGACATCAATTTCTTGGATCAAATTACCCAATTTTCATATGAAAACCTAGTTTTCCTATTTCTTCAAGAACATCACATAAACCAATCAAATTTCATAAATTCTCTATCCATAAATCATAAATTCGTGGTTGTTATCATCTCCAACGTTTACTACATGCAAGACCTATTCAGATTATGATTTTAAACCTTTGAAATCCATTCAATTTTCATTATTTATGATAAATCTTCAATTCTATAATAACATGTAAACTATATGCTTTAAATCTTTACAAGATAAATCACTTGCCTCAAAAATGCCGCTTCTGATCCGTTGATGATGTTAAGGGCTGGTTCTCTTCCTTTCTCCGGCCATAATTCCGTCAAGATATGGTGGTGGTGGTGGTGGTTAGTGGCTAGGTTTTGAGAACCTCCTGCAACTTCCCCTCTAACTCACTTAGCCCACTCTTTGTTTTTGTCTGATAATGGCCCGAATTGACTTTTCAATAATAAATAAATAAACACTAAAATTCGTGGGTCTTAATTCCTAAATTTTTAAAATGACCAAAATACCCTTCCGGGTTGTCGGTTTGACCTAAAAATACCCCGGGACGCAAACTAAACCCCCATCTAGTGTTTTCTGACTATCTCGAACCGTCCGGACATGTTGGCCCACTCAAAAAGCTCATACGGATGACATAAAAATAAAATAATTTTAAATTCATTAAATTGGGTCCTGACACGCGTGTCCCAACTACGTTATCGAAACTGACATATTTACACTCACGATAATTTTAATAAATTTAAGGATCTCATATTACCATAATCACTCAGTAATATTCAACAACATATTAATAACCAAATACTAACTCTCGTCTCGCTAGCATTTAAATTCGAATTATTTTTCCAATTAATTAATTTTTCTAATTTATTTTCCCAAATTAATTTAATAAATCCCATAATTAAAAATAATTCCATTTCATTAACCTCATAGTTAAAAGCCATAAAAATACAGGGTATTACATACTCCCCCCTAATAACGGAATTTCGTCCCAAAATTCGGAAAAGTAAGGCATACTTGGAAAAATTAGGTATCCTCCAGTACTCAAAACAAAATATAAAGAAAGGCCCAATCACTAAAGCCCTCGCTTCACAACAAGCTTGTTTAACAGTCTTGACACTTTATCTGTTATAGGTTTATACCTCAATGAATGCACCTCACATTGTACTCTTACTAAACATCATTCGAATAAAAATAGCCTATACATCATTGGCCGCATTATCTCAATATTATTGTGAGTCCGCACCTCACTACGCATTAACTCCCGCATTTATCCAAACACCAAATTCCCAACCTGGAAGAAATCAATAAAAAATCTGACTACTCTTGCCCATTCTTTGAATCTCTGTTCCCGGCATTGTGACTTTTACCCAAGGGAAAACCACTTCAGCCGGTTGGTGTTACACAAAACATTTGTAAGAACCTTGTCCACTATAAATAGATACGGGTGCTTTCCCCCAATTCTACCATTAGGTAATATCGTCTCCCCATTACTACAATATACCTCACTTACTAGTTATACCCGATTTGGAAATGAAATGATCGCATCGAATCCAAAACTTCCTTCATACAGTTCCACCAGTCGTCAGTAACCTTGCGCCTACTCCTCGGGCTATAGGTGATACAACCTTCTCCAAACGAAACGTTATCTCCACTACTTCCTGATACCCCACGTTGAAGGTGGATTTTGGGGATCTCTTCCTAGTTATGAATAATACTGAGTAGGACCACGTACCGGCGTGTTCACTATCTAATAGTGTAAATCCCACCAGGGATATAACAATTTCTCTCCTTCTGGACAACCTGTCCCATATATTCGAAGGAACTCGTTAATTATCTGTAAGTTGGCAACCCCTCAAGGAAATTTACCAGCTTAGCTCTTCCATCTCTGGAATCTTTGGCTTGATACAAAATTATCGGGTTGATCATCTTACCCCAACCAACCTGCTACTTACTATACCCCTTTCAATGCCGACTTTCACATATAATTCTTCCTGTTAACTGATACTTACTAACCCTCTTCCCCTCTTGGCGTATACCAAAAATTTCTACCCGTGCACCTTTCACCACGTTTTGAACATCTGGACTCTCATACCTTATCAACATTCTCACTCTATTTACGCGTAAGCTACCCTTAACATTCGATTGGGTGGAACTCCGCTGCAAATTATCGATAATAGTTAAATATTTATCTTTTCAAGGGACACTCCCTTTTTAAATGGCTTCCCACTGCCTTTCAACCAATTTTGGAGGTGTTATTTTGATTGCACAAGAATCAATAGAGTGTCGTCCTTCTCACGACGCTTAATCCACTCTTCCACTTCCATTTCGTCATATTAATCCTATAAGTAATAATTTCACCCGTCTATGTCTCTTCTTCCGGCGATTGCTACATTAGTAAACCAATATGTCTACACCCTTATAACACATACATACGGGTTTAAACATCATATGCGCTTTATACGTACTCCAAACTCTTTATTGCCCCTGCATT
Organism: Sambucus nigra; assembly: GCA_949130495.1. Lineage (NCBI taxonomy): Eukaryota > Viridiplantae > Streptophyta > Magnoliopsida > Dipsacales > Adoxaceae > Sambucus > Sambucus nigra. The sequence continues at coordinate 239,616,943 of OX422211.1, forward strand.
TGTAACGTGGCTATACCACTTGGGCATTCTCAATCACCCCCGAATTAGAAATCTTAAGTCCTCCTTAACCTCATTGCATCCTTCAACCCGCCATAATAAAACCAAAATTTTCAGTATTTACTCAACACATCATTGGCTATACTGGCCTTATATCTTAATTTACCCTTTTAACTTCGAGTTATAACTACATACTACCATAATGATCAAGGTACCCAAATCATGGACGAATGGCCAAACATCTCCTTACTACCAACCGTACGCTAAGTTTCATGCGTGGGGTGTCTCGCAAAGCGAAATCCAAACAAGAAACCCCCCGATACACTAATTCCTGGCATTGTCGGTCATCGGTATCCGTTAAGCCCTCAGTCCATAACATGTACCCCTATATTCCCGACTCTTAACAACGAAGTTACATCTCCTTCCGCAATGACACTCAAACAAGGAACTCCTTACGAAAGACACTTTCTCTTGACATTGATGGTAATCACATTCCATATAAATCATGAAAACATAATCGGGGCTCTCAAAAACCCGTCCCCAGGCACACAACTATGAGTTTAAACTCCCAAATCTCTAAAGGGTGATAAAACAATGCACTCTTCTTATTACGACATCTTGAGCGTTAATTATAATAACCAGCTAAACCTTTTCGCTGACTAGTAAACCAATTCATACGAATCATATCACTTAAATCCCTACACATACTGGGATTAAATATCCGAGACCATTATACCTATTTGAAATCACAACAATATATAAATATTTTTATATATATACAAAAGTACAATTGTGAGCCCGACCTTCTCACAGATGGGGCCACGCCAGAATGAAACTTTCTACCCCAAGGTAGTAACCCCAATAAACTTGCAATACTAGCACACTATCGGTATAATCATATTTAAAACCATAATTCGGATAATGTCATACTCGTAAAACACAACACTAAAACGAGCAAATTCAATAAAGTATATACCGCTATCAATATACCCATTCATACTCCGTGGATGACAATAAAGGTAACCCCACACTATTAGGGAAAATATTCACATAAATGCTACTAAAATTGTCGATACTCACTAAACTCAACTCTCAAGCAAAAATAACAATAATAACAATTGTAGCAACTCGTTCATTCCACAAACAACATGCAACATCATCTGAGGATATAACTCATACTTGTATCGTGACAATCGTCCTGATGCTCAAATGGTTCCTAGACTCAACATGTCTGTCTGTACCAACCGAATATTTCAATAACTGTTGCCCTTTCCAGGAACAATACCTTTATCCCTACACTTGCTTCGGGAAATATTTAAAACGGACGTGTTTCTCTCCCCTCAAAATACCTCTACACATACTCTACTTATCTTCGGTCTCACTGACCATTTTAAGGTGGTCTTTCTCTCAGACGTTGGTAGTCTCGGCTCAGATGACTACCTCCATTGTTCCCTTAGCTTGATGGACCTAAGGAACACACTACTAGTTTCCCACGTCTCTTACTAAAATTACCATCGCTCGGTAATAATTCAGCTATCTGAATTTTTTTTAGCGGGTTCCCCGTTGGGTCTTCCCCTCGTGGTGTTTCTCCAACACCAATTTCCCAGTCTTACTCTTTTTAAATTCCTCGATTCTTGCATCTCCCCACCCAAGGAAACATTTACCTCCAAATTAACACTACGCGACATTACTACCATCTGCATTGACTGTCCAAGAAGAATTCCCCAGAAGAGCTAACAATTCTTCTTGTATGTAAATTCTCCCTTTAAATCCTCTTTTCCATTTCACCTACTTCACCTGGTCTAAGGTTCGATACATAATTAAATTTATCCTCACAAAGTGACCTCTGCTCGGCCCTCTTGTGTGAGTTCAGAATCACATTCGCCTTTCACCCTGAACATCTTATGAAGGAACTTATGGTCATACCATACGTGTACGCCTTCGCTCAACGTCACATTCCAATTCTAAGTGTGGTGATTGTGCCTCACCATTGAAACTCCGCTCTTACGAGCCAAGAATTTTTTTTCCTAATTTTCAATCCAGATTGGCCATACCCCGACATATGCCCAAGCCTTTGGATATATTACGTTTGTTTGGCTAGCACATGCCATCTCCACATTTCGATTATTTCCACTATTGGTTCTCTTTAACGTTTCACCTAACACTATCTCTCCCATTCCAACTTTGTTGGGTGAGTCTCATTTGACCCCACTTTCTACTTTAATTATGCCTGGAAGTCACCAGTCGCACCTTGGCCGTCTGTACTGTCCTGGACTTCCGTGCCATAATATGGGTAACTTCAACTACGGTCATCCTTCTTCAATAAATTTAATACCTCAACTGATCTTTTGCCTCTTACTGTTCGCCCAACTGTCTTCGCCTAACGTACTGCATTGTTCGGCACACGAACACACCCGAATGCAAATAAGATTCACTATCATATGTGTCATTGCAGGAGAATGCAATCTCACCAAAGAAATCAACAATCCTAAACATAGGGCTCTACATCAAAGAAAGCTATGCTGGAAGCATAATAAGCCGCACAGATCCTAAAGGACACTAGAACCTGATGCTCTCATACCACCTGTAAAATTAAATACCGGGTAGCTACTCCTTTATTAAATTAGTTCAGAATATCAAGTTGGTTCAGTCTTAGCATCATTGTCGAAAAACATTTAATCAATTACTAGCCACCTAATATTTAAAAAGAGAGATGTCAAATTTTATTAATTATGTTAACAAATAAACAAGAATTTATTTATAAACCATCAATCGCATAAAAAATCTCATATAAATGCTCAACGAGATGAAATCAAATAAGTCTGGAGTAAACACTCCAATAATAAAGATGCCAGAGTAAATAATGTCCCAATACAAGAGTCTGAATAAATAATAAACAACAATAAAACTGATATAATGAATGTCTGCAACTACAACCTCTAAATAAGAATGTGCGACATGCCCTAACTGATACAGATGACTCTGAAGGAATCAAGGATAAAATGAGAGCGTATACTACCAAGAACCTGTAACTTCCACAGTAGCTACAGCACGTCATCAGAGTGGAAATCTTATGCTTGGCGTCCCTGTAGCTGAGCACCTAAAATGTTTTTACAAAACAAAAATAGATTTGGAGAAAAACGGGTCAGAGCCCGATGTGAAAATTTAAAAGTTTAGCAAGTGTTTAAATTACAAATAAACAACACAAATTATAAACACGTTAGTTGCGTACACTCACATGAGTTTCTTACCTCTCAACTACTGTTCACGCCTAACGTATGCCTTTAACCCATCCTAGTTATACCACTATCTGACTAGTTTATACCACTCCTGCCTTTGCATTCTAACATAAAGTATCTACACGTAACACCCAAATAAGCCATATTTATAACCCATGTTCACCTTCATTAAATTACTTATCTCAAGTGTTCGATAAATTCTCATTCTTAACCCATTCAAATATCTTAGTTATTCACATCTACTAAGCAACAATACACCAGTCACACGTATATAAGTATTTCACTCTCAGTACATAAATACATATATAGCACCCCTAGGCTAAGTTGCGGTGCGCGTATACTCTGCATTCAAATCCATGTACATCACGTACGTAAGGATCACGTGTTCCGAATCTCTCAAGAACCGTCTGAATACAAATCACACATATTGGAGGCGAACATAGTTCACATACCCATGGGTCACGCATATACCTACACTCCCATGATCAGCTGACTTATCAACTCACAAATAAGTCATTCATAATACTATGTCCTTAAGGTACCAGTCTAAATCCTCCCGAAGGCACACAAGGATAAGAGGGTCCTTTTTCATAATAAAACTGACCTCCCGTGATAGCAAGTATCGTAGGTATGTCATACACATAAGAAATCCATACACCAGGCATTCACACAACCTAAGTAATCATATAACAATATAGATGTTCACACATTTCATCTAGTTAGTCTCGTACGTAGCAAGTTTACCCCGAACATTACACGTAATATATATTCCGTTTGATAACTCTCTTGTCGTATCAATTTGAGTACTTAAACCTATCTCAAAAGGTTACTAGGTCTCTTATTAGTTTCTAATATTATATAAGTACTTAAAGTCCCTCCGTTACTGCCCTTAACATTACATTATCATTAATTTTCAATATAGTTCCAATTCGAACGGTTTCTAATCGTACCTCACTCGGTAGACCCTCGTAAGCAGTGCCATTAAATTCCATAAGTTATAACATTCTTCGATAAGACTAAGACCCTACTACCTTTATCTAAGTCCCACAGTATTATATTAATCACCCTAATAACCAACATCGACTTTGTAATAATCATTAAACCTTGAAGAGAAACAATTGCCAAAAATCAGTAGGGGTCGATCGATCGAAGAAAAGGGGTCGATCGATCGATGGTTCAATTGATCTACATTCTTGAGTTGATCGATCGATCGATCAAGCAGGTATCAGCCCAGAATTTCTTAACTGTTACGGGTTCTCCTATTTTTACACCTCAAATTCTTCATCCCAACGTCCAAACAAATAAGTATACTAATCATCCTACTAACATGTTTACATCATTCTCCATGTTTTAGATTCATCACATCAACATATAACCTCAATTTCTTAGATCAATTTACCCAATTTTCATATGAAAACCTAGTTTTCCTATTTCTTCAAGAACATCACATAAACCAATCAAATTTCATAAATTCTCTATCCATAAATCATAAATTCGTGGTTATTATGATCTCCAACGTTTACTACATGCAAGACCTATCCAGATTATGATTTTAAACCTTTCAAATCAATTCAATTTTCATTATTTATGATAAATCTTCAATTCTATAATAACATGTAAACTATATGCTTTGAATCTTTGCAAGATAAATCACTTGCCTAAAAAATGCCGCTTCTGATCCGTTGATGATGTTAAGGGCTGGTTCTCTTCCTTTCTTCGGCCACAATTCCGTCAAGATATTGTGGTGGTGGTTGGTGGCTAGGTTTTGGGAACCTCCTACAACTTCCCCTCTAACTCACGTAGCCCACTCTTTATTTTTGGATGATAATGGCCCTAATGGCCTTTCCAATAATAAATAAATAAACACTAAAATTCGTGGGTCTTAATTCCTAAATTTTTAAAATGACCAAAATACCCTTCCGGGTTGCCGGTTTGACCTAAAAATGCTCCGGGACCCAAATTAAACCCCCGGCAAGTGTTTTCTGACTATCTCGAACCTTTCGGACACGTTGGCGCACTCAAAAAGCTCATACGAATGACATATAAAATACTTTTAAATTCATTAAATTGGGTCCTGACACGACTGACCCGCGCATCCCAACTACATTATCGAAACTGCCATATTTTCAACTCACGACAATTTTAATAAATTTCAGGATCACATATTACCATAATCACTCAGTAATATTCAACAACATATTAATAACCAAATACTAACTTTCATCTCGCTAGAATTTAAATCCGAATTACTTTTCCAATTAATTAATTTTTCCAATTAATTTTCCCAAATTAATTTAATAAATCCCATAATTAAAAACAATTCCATTTCATTAACCTCATAATTAAAAGACATAAAAATACGGGGTATTACATAAATCAGCTTACAAAAATAATCGAGTCTTACAATTGACGTTGACAAAACTTTTCCCACAAAATAATTCTTGGCCCTCAATAAAAATATACTCTCAAAATAACGGAACCAAAAATTCTCTCTCAAAGCTCTCTCTAAAAATTCTCTAAAAATAATGAGCTAAAGGGTCTTATTTATAGGTTTAGGAATAAAGTGTTTGAGTTGGAGTGAAACTCTCTTTGATTGGTTATATTTAAGATGATAATTATCCCATGGAGTATTGAGAAAAATTGGAGATAATTGAGAAGTCTTTTTTTTTAAATAATTATCCTTAATTTTGGCATTATTCACGCTACTATTCACGTCTTATTCACAGCATCAACTTTAATCGCATTTTGACCCCCAAAACTTCAAAATCTCAATTTTGTCCGAACTTCAAAGTTGTGAGTCTTGTCAAGACCATTCAGAAAAGCTATGGTACGACTTCAACGGACACACAAGAGATTTTATAAAAAATATTTAGTACAACTATGTCAATCGTGTCGTGTCGTGTCGTGTCGTGACATAATAATTTTTGTACATCGACTCCTTTGTTGTCCAACTTTTCCGGGTACCTGTAAAAATGAAAAATAAAAATAATTAATTCAAATTTAGGGACATAAATATTTTAAAAAATTACAGAATTATACCATTATAGAATTAGCTCCTAAAATTCATAAATTTCTTGTTTTAATCCGGAATTCAACCAAATTTCATAGATAATTTTATTTTACCTAGAGATAAATTTAAAAATTATATTCAGGCTCATAAAGTTTGAAAAATTATGATTTCACCCCTTCGGGTTACTAAAAATATATTTTTAACTCAAATTTTATTCAAACTTGCATTTTTCTTTTATTTTACGAAAATGACTCTAAAAGCTCATTATTTATAATACAAAGGGTCTAACAATGTCTAGATTTGGACATAATTCATGCAAAATAATGAACTCATCACTTAGGATGTTAGAAAATATCAAATATTAATATTAATTTTAAAAAAACTCGAAACATGGGTACACCGATGATTATAGAAACATCTAAAAAAATTGAACTAATTATTTAGTAGAGAAATTATGAATTATATTTTTGATCTTTTTTACATAAACTTTTTAACATTTTTAGTTCAAATCAATGACTTGTGATGCAAATCTAATATCTAATATTGAAAACGGTGTCTCCTGAAATTATGCCACATGTCAATGTAGTGGGTTAGTCTTTACTACCATCTGAATTATAAACATTTTCACGCCTCTTTATCTGATATAATATGTGTCTCTTCCAATTCTTCAATGCCTTATATAAGTCATCGGTTGATATTTAACGGTATGTGTGGTGGTAATCGTGCAGGAATTTGTGAAGGCTGTGATTGCTTATCATAAGAAACTCAATAGTTCAATAAGTGTGCCAAAATCTCTAAAGCTTGATCAAGAATTGGAGAAAAAGAGGAAAATTATAATTCGGAGTTTTTCTCTTACAAGAAATCTATATGATACTGGCTATGTGATGAGTCCATCTAAATAATTTGAAGTTGAAGCAGGAGCTAAATTTCTTGAGTCCAACACGACTTTGAGACTGCAATAACATAATCGGCTAAAGCAGTTGGGTACAACAGTAAGAAATGCATCTTCGTACTCGGGGCGATTGGAGTTGAATATGGAGAGAGAAAGCTTAGCAAAGAAGGTAATGGAGAACATGTCTGTGGAATAAGTTTCTGATCTAATGTATTTTTATCACATGATGCGACAGATTTCTTCTGAAGTAATGGAGAAAAAATTATCTGATCTAATGTCTTTTTATCACATGATGAGCAGTGGTTTGATCAAATGCCAGATTTGTTCCTATTTGAATTCTTTAGTTTCAAAAATGTTCTGGGGTTGTTTGTTTAATTTGTGTTTCTTGGTGATACTCTGTATATCTACTACTTCATTATTTTTCTTCGTTCTTAGCTTTAATAATTTCATTGTTCGAAATGAAAACTTTGGGTTTCTTATGAAAAAAATACTTTAAGGCAAAATTTTCAACTCAACATGACCTTTTATAAACATAATTGGATAACAGAGTATGAGGCCATCACACCATAAGAATCTTGAGTGGATTAATATGAATTTGATCCTTATCATGATTTAATAGTCCTTGATTGGCTATTGTGGTAAATGAAGAATGTTTATGTTTTATCGTTAAAATATATATTTGATATTTTCTATGTATTGTGATAAATTGTAACTTTGGCTTTTGGCCAAAATGGACCACTAATTGAATTTAACATCTTACTTTCACAAGTTCTCTTATTGGGTTCTCCTTATGATATTTGTTTGGTTTGATATAGATTATTTCTATTTTTTAATAGACTTTCATAATGTTATAAATAACGAGTCCCATATTTTAAAGAGCATTGATGACATGACAATATGCCTAGGTTTTGATGAACTAAATTTAAAGTTCTTATTATATTTACTTTTTTATTATTTCATTCATTAATAGTCAATGATCTTGCATTTTTAAAATGAAAACAATATTTCTAAGATAAATTTATTCATCCGTTTTGAAGATTTTTTTGTTTTAATTTTGTTATAGAATTTGCATCTTTTATTTCGTTTGATCTAACTATTTAAAACAAAAACAAATTACGAGTCCCCAACATTTCATTTCATGTTACATATATATCTTTGTATGTATAATTTTAACTTTACATGTTTACATACTTCACTTTATATTTCACAACTCCAATGTAAAAATACATTGTCTATTTCTACTGCCTAATTGATTATATATTCTAAATTTCACCCTACATTTATACACTAAACTTTTTACTAGCCCGTGGATCGCACGGTGCTAAACCCTAGTCTGTTGAATTCTAAAAAAATGTTGTTAATGCTCAACAAATAAGGACTTATTGATTTAAAATCTCTCCAAATAAATCTAAAAGTGAATAAATGACGCAATTTATGATGTAAAGTTTGAAAGTGCAAATGTTCCGGTGAGTTTTTTTCTCGATCTTTTATACTTAAAGGTGCATATTGTCAAACTAACCCTTGTTTTAAGAGATTTAGCTATCCTAGTTATTTTATGACAGACAAATGCACATTTACTCTGACTAATTTAATAATATATAAAAGATGAAAAGGAAGGGACGCAAATAGAAGCACAAAAAAATGATATTCATGTATTTACCCACTCAGAAAAAGAAGAATTATATAAATAAGTTGCCACTATCAAGCTAATTGTGGAGGTACAAGTTAAGGGATAACTCACAATATTAGTAAAACACAATCTCAAAATGTCCGTGAGCCGAACAAAATTGGCATGGAAAGTATTATGACGGTGACGACGAAAAATTAAAGTATTTATAATGGCGAATAACTTTAAACAATTGAGTACTTTTAGGCCGACACAGGATTTTGACGCATCTTGGTAGACACACTAACATGTCATGTCTACATTTATTGGTATTTGGATTCCATAACTATCATTCAAGACACCAATCAGTGTAAACATGACGCGTCAATGTGCTATCAAAATGTGTTTGAATTCTTTATCGGTAAGAAATTACTCTAAACAATTTAGTTATGACATCACGAAAGCAAGTCTAATAGCAACCCTACTATTTGAGTGCGACAAAAAATGGGCAAGAGTTCCTGTATCCGAAAGTGTACAAGTAAAGAAGCTACCCAAGACTACTAAATTTATGTTAATGATTTGAAATATAAGGGCTTTGACCAGAAAAACGGGTTAAACTAGTGGATAGCATGACAAAAAAAAAGAAAATAGTTTGTTTACAAGAAACTAAATGAGTCGGTAAGAAAGGTAGATGAATAAAAAAATACAAGGTTTAAAGTATATTATACAAGAAAATATATAAATATTAACGGAGTTGGAATAGTAATAGATAACCACCTTAAGGATGATAACATAACTGTTATTAGGAGATGTGATAGGCTTATACTTGTAAACCTGATATTAGGTGAAAATATGATTACTATTGTTAGAGATTTACCATAAGCTATAAATAATATCGCAAGAGAAATATTTATAATTTATAATTTTATGTTTATTTATCTTATCCCGTTACACCCCATTATACCTACATGATAGTTCTAAAGTCTTCGAAGAGAAGAAATGTTGGTGACATTTTCAAGATTGAAAATCGTTCGTCGCAACATTAACCGAGAAGAGTTATGAAGTGGTTGGTAAAGGTTTAAATTTCCAAGGGGTATATTTAAAAGAGTTTGCATTTAAAGGTTTTCAAAAATATTTTTAAAATGATTTTTAAAGAATTTATGAAAAAGTCGCTAATTTGTTAAAACGAGATTGACATGCTATTAAAATGAGTTGCGTAGGGTCAATAGAATGAGGGTCCCACATTTGAATGAAATCTAGATCGACGCCTTTTGGGTACACTCTGGAATATAGTTCGCAATTTCGTCGGAAGCCGTTCGAACGACATCAGGTACATCATTTGAACGAGGTGGTAGTTTGTTCGAACGAGTACGCGTGTTTTTATTTTTTAAACAAATCATTTTCAAATCTTTAAGTGTAATACTGATGGGATGAAGTTCCATGTTATGGGACTTGCGTCGATTGACACATTCATCAGAAACTACGAGGGTCATTTCGTCTTAGAATTTACCCTTAATATTGGTTATGTGTCATCCTTGACCGCCGAGCTTTGATCCTTAAAAATGAGACTTGAACTAGTTTTTCATGACGGAATAAAATGTATTGAAATAAAAACATACTATCAAATTGCATTCCATATGATTTCCACAAAAATAGCCCAGCACCCAGTCCATAGGGATTTGACTGAGGTCATCCGTGAAGTCCTCCAGGAGTTCGATCAGGTCACTTTATGTGTATGTTTCCGTGAAGTCCTTTTTCTTCTAGTTTTTTTTATCTGCACCTCAATTTTTAATTACCTTTTTAAATAATTATTAGCTCCGTATCACTTCAATCCGATTAGCAGTAAGGAACATCACTTGTAAAATACAGAAAGGAAAAAAAATTTTTAATAAACTTTTTTTTTGGAAAAAAAAATTCCCTATAAATAGAGATGCGAGATTACACTTTTTAAGAAGCCTTTTTAGAGTTCTTTTTGTGATCAACTCTATAATTTTTTCATCCAAACCCCTTGGAACTTTAAGGATCGCGTTTCTAAATCAGGAAGGACACAATCAAAGTTCTAAAACCCTTGTAAATATTTTCTCAGAGTTGAGGCTTTACTACTGAAAAAGAAATGCATTTCGTATTCTTGGGACTGATAAGTGGATACCGAGGAAAGATTTGCTTCCTGTGGATGGTGCTGGACTGTACCATTTTCTGTTGAAGTTTTGAAGACTCTACCGCATTATACTTAGTGAATATCTGAGTAGTTTATAAGTCGTCTTGTATTTATTAATTCTGAAACAAGGCTAAATATAGGTCTTTCCCGAAAGGGATTTTTTCTCAAATTCTTCTTTTGCTTATTTGGTTTAAAATTTGGGTTCAATCATTTTTGCATGTTCACTTTAAATTAAATTAAGATAAAATTTGGTAAAAAGTAAATATGTGTATTTCGCCTAAGATACAAGTAAATCCATACAACCCTTTTTGCACCTTCTCGAATCAGTATCAGAGAAGGTTGCACTAATTTATTGTGTGATATTTAAATTTAGGATTATATAAATAATTTTAATAATAGGCTACCTATTTTTTATGGGTCAAATTATGCGTATTGAAAAGTTTGAATAAGGTCAGTACTGAAGATGATTGACGAGAGAGTATGACTTTTCTGTGAAAGAGGTGGACACCACCCACTGTGACTAACGACAATGACGAAAGTCTTAAACCTGACACTACCTAGACATAGAACGATTATAAGTGGAGAAATTTTAACTCCCGCCACTTAAGTGAAATTTTTGGAGCCATCACCCCCGACGAGTTCCATTGCATCATGACATGCACCACGTCTAAGGAAATGAGATACTCTCCAACTTACTCACGAGGGTACTAATATTGTGAAATCTTCTAAGCTACAAAATCTCACCATAAAGATTGAAACTATGGCTGTGCTAGAATCTAAAACTTTTGATGAATTTTATATTAGATTATCTGATATAGTCAATTCTAATTTTAATTTGGGTGAGAGAATTCCTGAGACGAGAGTTATGAAAAAGATTTTGAGATAACTGCCATCCTGTATGATCCGTAAAGTCATGGTCCTTAATTCTTTGGAAATTTTAGATAATCTTAGGTATAAGAGCTCATAGTAAACCTTCAAACTTATGGAATTGATATGTTCCCCAAAACTAAAAAGAGAAAAAGAAATAGGGATTTCTTTGAAAACTCAGTCTAAGAAGAAAGAAAAGATTTTAGATTCTGACTCTGAGTTTGATCTTGAGCATGATGATCTTGCCTTGTGTGTGAAAATTTTCAAAAATTTCTCAAAATTATAAAAAGAATATTCTTCTAAAGAAAAAAAAACGTTTTGAGAAAAATAAAAATGTCAATAAGGGCAAGAACATTTCTGAGAATGATCAAGTGAGATGTTTTGAATGTGAAGGTAAAGGGTACAAAGCACATGAGTGTCCCACTTGGCTAAAGAGATAAGGAAAATGAAAAGTTGCATATAAAGCCACTCTTAGCGACAGTGATGCCGAGTTGGTGAATTTTGGGGATAAATCACCACATGAAACTTATCTTGCATTCATGGATAGTTGAGTTAGTACTTTGGTTAGTACTTTGAGTTCGTCCTATTCCGGTGAAGACATTCCTAAATGTGATAGCCTTGACACTTTGTCAAACCATTCTGGAGAGAGTGAGAGTTATGAGGAGAATTTGAGTGATGGAGAAGTTGGATTTCAGCGCGCCTATGACGAACTTTATAAAGAGTCTTTGAGAATAAAAAATCAAAATAGAAGTTTGACTCTTAGGGTATTTGATTTAGAGAAAGATATGAAAGTTTTGAGAGAGTGTAAGATGTCGATGAATCAACTTGAGAAATTGAATGTTTCTTTATGAGAGCAATTGATTGTAGTCAGAAGGAAAAAGATCGATTTGACTAACACTGTGGATAATCTTATGAGAGATGTTAAAGCTTCATTGGAGACTCGTGATAAAATTAAATTCCATATATCCCAACACAAGAAAGATCTCGAAAGTGCTCGAAAGGTCAAGATCACTTTAGAGGATATGTCTAAGAAGGTTGGAAAGATTTTCATCGGTCCTGCGTTAGGCTTTAATGAGAGGCAAGGAATAGGTTATGATAGTGTATCCACTTCCCATGCCGCACCCGAACCGGTTATAAAGTTTGTGATGGACTCTTATGGGCCTCGACCTAACCTATAAAGAAGACCTAATCCACCAATGAGAGAAAGTCCTAAACATTTTAATAAAGGTATACCCAAGCCTATGTATGTTTGTTCCTATTGCAAATAAAGTGGTCACCTTAGGGAGTTTTGTTTTAATCTAGGGAGAGTGTCTCACATGAGAGTTCCTCGATATGCTCCCACACGAGTTCACTCATGTGTTCCCTCACGCACTCCCACAAATTCTCCTACTCATGCTTCCACACATGATCGTAGATATTTTGAGAGTTTTTTAGAGCAAGTAGAGTTTTTGGTCAAAACTTCGTAAAGTTTGATAGAGGAATTTCAAAGGATACATATTCTATTGAGAACACCTCCCGGACCAATGATTAAGTTTGGGTACTTTATCTATTACAGGGTTATTATCATGTTCATATCATTTGTCCCTATTTGGAGATTGTATTTCTATGTTTATATATTCTTTTCTTTAAAAAAAATCTTGAAAAATACAAAAATATTTTCGTTTTTTAAGAAAAAGTTTGAAAATTTACAAAAATATTTTATTTTAGATAAAATTTTTGAAAAAAAAGAAGATATTTGTATTTTATTTTTCACCATGTATGGATGTGCATTTAAGATATTCGGATCACCCCTACATTTCATCCATTCATTTGAATTTTTTATAGTGTTTTGACACATGGCTTCATTCTTTTACTGTGCTTAATAATGCGTGGATAACATTTCACTGCTCATTAACGATTAGTTTCTTCATTCTAGACTTTTTATCACCTGTATTGCACATGTTCCTGGACTTTTTAAATATTGTACTCACGTATCATGTATCGAATGTGGTATTCTCATCTCAATAGTGTTTAATAACGATTCAAATGTGCTAGAGATAAGTTGTGCTTGTAAGAACTATTGCCCGAATTTCATTTTCGAAACAATTTATTTATGTTAAACAATGGAAAGGGGCAACGAAGTAGAAAATTCTCTTTGCGTTAAAAGCCACCATTTGTAAAAAGAGCCTAAAAGATTAACGACACACAAAAACATAAGTTCCAAGTCCATTTTTCTTTTTAGTGATGCTTCGCTACATATAATCATTATGATATCTTCATAAATTTGGGAGTGAATTCTTAAATATGTGAGATTTTGAGGGTGTTATAAAGTATAAGATTAGTGGACTTGCACAACAGACTCTTGAAAAGTATTAAATAGTTTGGCGTTATTGATTTGAGAAACATTTAAATCCATGACATGTTGCATAAGTCGAGTCAATTTCATTTAGGTTCAACATTCTTACACCTATAAAAAATATTCACACAATTACATTCCGCTTTCACGATTCATATATTTTAGTATTATTCACGGTGTGTTGCATTTGTACCTATATGTATTTTTTTTAATTTAAAAAATTTCAAATATAGTTGGTATTTTTATTTTCAAAATTTCATCGCATGTGCTTAATTGATTATCTTTATGATGTTATTTCAATTGAATGCTTGTTATTCGTGCTTAATGACTAACCCATTGTCTATTACAGATAAAAAAGGAGAATAAATTGAGGGGGAGTTTATTTTTTCTTTAAACTCGTACGCGTCATGGTATTTCTTTTGGTTCATGCATGTAGGTCATTCTACCTTGATGATGATTTAATGGACCACACAAGATGATTTCATGGACCACACAAGATGAAGAATTTTCAGTTGAAGACTTATACATTTATACTTTTTCATTTCTTGGTTTAGGAGGGCATTAGTTGTATTAGTCTTAGGGGTCAATTTGACTTCGATTTGTGTTTTGTAGCGGAGTAACCAAAGGGAGAGATTTATAAGAGCAAAATTTATAATTGCTCATTTTATTTTTATTTGGCTTATCCCATTACACTCCACTGCACCTTTATGACCATTCTCAAGTATTCGAAGAGAAGAAACGTTGGTGAAATTTTGCAAGATTGGAGATCGTTCATCACAACTTTAATCAAGAAGAGTTATGATGATGTTTGATACAACTTTAAATATCTAAGGGTTATATTTAAAAGAATTTTCTTTTAAAAGCTTTTAAAATGTTTTTAAATTAATTTTTAAATTTTTTTTGAAAAACCTGCTAATTTGTTAGAACGAGATTGACTTGTCATTCGAAAGAGTTGCGAAGGGTCGTTAGAATGAGGTTACCGCATTCGAATGAGAACTGGATCGATGCCTTTTGGGTACGCTCTAGAATATCTTTTGCATTTTCGTTAGAAGCCATTAAAATGAGATTAGGCACATCATCCGAACGAGGTGGCAGTTCATTCGAACGAGTATGCAGGTTTTTATTTTTTAAACAAGTATTTTCCAAATCTTTAATCCCTATCTGTTAGCAACAACTTTATCTATAAATAAAGACACTGGATTAAACTTTTCAATAAGTCTTTTTAGAGTTCTTTTTGTGATCAAACTCTATGATTTTTTCATCCAAACCCCTTAGATCTTTAAAGAAACTTTTTCAAATTAAGAAGAACACAATCAAAGTTCAAAAACCATTGTAGAGGTTTTATCTACTGCTGATTTGTGGAGTCGAGGCTCTACTGATGAAGAAGAAAGGAATTGTATATTCTAAAGGATGATTGGTGATAACAAAAGGAATATTTACTTTATGTGGGTGGTGCTAGATTTCATCATTTATACTGAAAATTTGAACACTCTACTGCGTTATACTTAGCGGATCTCTAAGTAGTCTATAAGTCGTCTTGTGTCTGTCAATTCTAAAATAGTGCTAAATAAAGGTTTTGCCCGAAATGGATTTTTCCTCAAATTTTTCTTCTTCTTCTTCTTCTTCTTCTTCTTCTTCTTCTTCTTCTTCTTCTTCTTCTTCTTCTTCTTCTTCTTCTTCTTCTTCTTCTTCTTCTTCTTCTTCTTCTTTAGTTTGGAATTTGTCTTTAATTTATTTTTCATGTTTATTTTGAATTAAATTAAGATAAAATTTGGTAAGAAGTGAATTTGTGTGTTTGGACTAAGATACAAGTAAATATGAATAACCCCTTTTGTGCCTTCACAATATAGATTGATATTGGAAACAACAATATCTAAAAATCAGTTTGGCTTTATGCATGTGAGGTCAACAATGGAATATGTCTATTTATCAAGTAGATTAATGGGGGGGGGGGGTATATGGAGAAAAGAAGGAACTTCATATGGCTTTTATAGATTTACGGAAGGCTTATGATAGGATTGAAAGAGATATAATATGGTGGATATTACATTAAAATGAGTGACTCGTAGATGTATTGATATCATTAAGTATATGTATGATGGGGCCATAACGATAGTAAGAACAATAACTCGAGAAAGTAATGAATTTCCAATTACAGTCACTACAAAAAAACTCACTTTTAAAGACAGATAAAATTAATCCCAAAAGACTATATATCCGGCCCGAAAAGTCTTCAAGGATAGTTTAAGGGACGATAAGGTATGGTCACATATGCTAAGGAGTCCCAAATGTATTAGGTATTGGGGTAGCCTTCCCTAATAATCTTATGGGATGGTTTTTTTATCGCCCTTTAAGAACTATCAAAGGTTCAGTTTTTAAGGACGAGAGTGTGGTCGTCCCAAATAATATCATTTAGGATAGTATTAACCGTCACTTGAATGTTAGCGCTAAAATTTACGCCAAAATTTTTATTCGGTCACTGCATTTTGGGACGGTTCCAGCTATCACAAAAGACATGGGCATTGTTAAAAATATTTGTACTATTTCAAAGCTTGCCCTTCTGTGGATTCTAGGTTTAAATAAAAATCTTTAAATTTCATTAAATATAAGCCATAATATCTACAATTGTACAAGTTATGACAAATAAATATTGAGAAAAAAAATATCAACGAAGTTCTGAAAATTCATTCATTCATATTCAAGGTTCTTAACATAACATCTCCAAAAAGTAAAACAACCAACCTAAAACATAAGATATATGATTCAGACTATAATCATCTCGAAAAATAACAAATAACCAATTCGAAAACATAATAACCCTACAAAATGACCACCTAACTTATAAATTTGGAAAATACAAACGCTGGAATTTGTTAATAACATCATGTAGCTCGCCAACACATATTTCAAATGACATCCACTGTTGTATGTAAAAATTAGTCTCCTATGTAGACCAATAATGAATGTACACCTGTCCTCCTACGTGTCCGAACAGCCTCCTTGATCGGCATCAGAGATACTTAGTCGTCTAAAAGTCTGACCAACCTTTAAGGACAACCAACAATAATACCAATAGTTACTCGGATGGGATACCAACTGACACGACTCAGAATGTGTCTCTAAAGTGTGTACTCTCTAGGCTCAAGTGCAAGCCTGTCGTTCAAGTAATAATCCGACAAGTCGGGTATCGATCCTCAGGGAAAAAGGACAACGGAGTTGTGACGACGGGATAAGACGGAGGAATCCTAATGATGACTCTAAAAAGAAAGGAAAAGATTTGATTTTGGTTTTTGGGATTGATTAAACTAAATGCAATTATGAAATTATGATGAGATATGCAACTAACTAAATTATCTGAATGAGGAATGAAGAATTAAATTGAAATTGTTAAACTTAAATTATGAGAAAATAGGATGGGAATACACTCCCCCAACCCTAGTGTAGTGTAGTGACAACGTCAATCATAAATTTATCCGATTAATTCAAACCCGGAATTTAGTACTCCCAAGCATTATGTATACGAGGTTCAAGCCCGCGTCATACCTAATCTGAGGATGAGTAAATCGGTATCGCGGTAATTACATTCAAATTGTGCTCTAAATCATCACGAGTACCCAAGGGCAAACGAGATATAAAGATCCACAATTATTATGAAATTACACGATACGATCAAAATTAATCATTAAATTCATAGGATTAACGTTATACACATGCACTAACACATCAGGTTGGGTTCATGCATCCCAACCTTTAAAACCTAGCCGGACATGTTAAATGGACTAACACATGAAAGAATAACGTTGCATGTGTATGAATTCATGATAAAACTAGATTTAAACATGTAAATATATATGATGAATGCAACAATAATTTGAATCAACCACGGAAAATACGCATGCAAGAACAATAACAAGAATCTTGAATTAAAACGTGAAAAGCAAACCCGAAACAGTGAAATCTTGAAGCAATATAATCTCTTGATGTTCCTAGATGTTTCTCCTTCTTCTTCTCTATCAAAAACTGAGTAAAACTACTCCTAATGGCTACCCCTCAGTTGTGACCTACGTTCCCTACAATATTGGAGAGTTTAAAACCTAATAGGAGACTTGGGAACCAATCAGCATAAAAGACAAAATTCGCGCATCAGGTACCCCGAACCGGTTCGGGTGTACCTGCGAACCGGTTCTCCCCCCCGAACCGGTTCAGGTTGGGGTTCGCGAATGTGTGCTGGCCTGGAGTTCAACACTTAGAATTTTTCTGACTTTTCTCTTCTTTTCTTGAATTTTTCTTCAACTTCAACTGAGCATAACTTTTCAACCGTAGCTCGGATTTGGGTGCCATTTCTTCCAGTGTTCTCGTTGTTCCGAGTTCTTCAACTTTCCAATTGACTTCTCCTTCCGGATCTGGCTGCAAAATTACCAATTTTTCCTTGAACTTGCCTTCTTAGCTTTTCTATCATTGTCTTGCTTCCTCCTTTGCACTGCTTGCATAATTAACCTGTAAAACCAATAGGAGAAGCACAAAACACGAAATACTCGCCACTAAGGTTAGTAGCATAAAGGTGAATCAAATCCATATATGTTACATCACTCGGGCTCACAAAAGTACCGAAATTAGGGAGATAAATATACAATATTTATGCCTAATCAAACCCCCCTAACTTAGAACTTTGCGCGTCCCGAGCAATGTAAAAGAATGAGAATATGAGTTAAGGATCCATCAAAGACTTTATTGGGATAGAGTACCTCTTTCGCGGGCAAGCGATTGCATTTAGCGCATGCAACAAGCCTTTAAACCTCTAGGTTACCCTAGTAGGACGAGTTGTGTCTCGTGAGGGTTTGCAGTGAATATACCCACAAAATTCGACTCAAAGAAAATTCAAAATACGCAAAAATTGAGCCATTCAAACTTTTCCAGAAAATAGTCATCATTAAGTCATATTTACGAGTCTCAAACCGTAGTGTGTGTGTGCGAAGCCGAAAATATAACCGCCAATTTCCACCGATTGATCATTACGTTACTTATCCGAAAATTCGTTTTGATTTCAATTTCTCACGGAATACTCTCTCAAACGAACCTCTCAAATTATGGTTATTCTCTTGGCATGTGTGATATAAAGAGTAAATGTAATTGAAGCAAATTCACGGATGCAATTAGAAAGACAGAAATTTTATGGCGAAAGGATCTCTTCAACGGACTACGATTTTTAAAAACGGGAACATTGCCTTATTTCGCGCACTTAGCCTCTTATATTATCTTTTGGTGTCTTAGCTCTCCACGCGGTAATCAATTTTCGCAATTTGGACTCGGTTAGGACTTTTTCGGGTTGAAGGTTGCATTGGGTAAAATGAAGGAGGTATGGAAGGTTGGAATTGGAAAAGTCATTCGTGATGTCCATTTATGCATTTTCCGGGCTATTTCTCATTTCTTTTCTTTTTTTTCTTTTTTTTTAATTTTTGTTGAGCATACTATTTTGTTTCTTGCCCCTTTATATGCACTTTTCGGACTTAAAATCTGAATTTATCAATTTTCACAATTCCGGCTATTTTGGGTTTTTCGGGTTGTCAAAAGACAGGAAAAATTCATTCGGCTCAATTTGGGTTGCAAAAGGGGTGATTTTTCGCATCTTTTTCTGGCCAATATTTTTGGGATGACAAACGAGGGCCTACTTCATTGTCCAAAATGCCAATTGCGTTACCATATGCGTTTCGAGGTGAAGTTAAATTTAGAGACTAATTTGGCACGTTTTTCAAGGCAATATTGCACACATTTTTCAAAACCGATCAAAATGAAAGAATTGAGATCCTTGACAACTTATTAAGCGCTAAAAAGAACCTTGAGTTAACAATTAACTCGGATTGATTTAAAATCTCGCAAAACGTGATAGGCTCGAATCTCACCGGGTTTGTTAATCTCCACATTTATTCGTTAAGTCGTCAATTTTCGCTCACTTTCCATCTTTGGTCAATTTCGTCTTTGTGTATGTTGGATATTTACAATTTGAGACTCCAATTCGACTTTTAATGATATTTTTGAAAATTTTGAATTCCAATTTTTATTTATTTTGAACAAAAATATTTTTGGATTTTTCAAAATTTTATGATTTTTTTTTGGAAAGTTTGGGCATTTTTGAAAATTTGTAAAGTTTTAGAAATACGCACTTGTGCCCCCCCCTAACTTAGACTTTTGCATTGTCCTCAAGCAAAAAGGACTAAAATCTAACTCAAAGCGAATAATAAGTGCGAAAAAATAAAACAAACAAATATGAAAAAAAATGCAAGCTTGTATTATAACCAATGAGAAACCTGTGTTACATGAGAAATGGGGAAACAACTGTGAACAATGTGAAAGCCCTACCACAACTAACAATTACACCAAAATATAAAAACAATGATAGGTCATGGTGGAGGTGGGTGGGAGGTGGAGGGTGCATTCGGATCATATGGGTCATAATAGAAGGGGGGGACCGCCAAAGTTGAGGTGGTGAAGGTGGACTTGGGGTCGGTACATCATCCGGGTATCTCGTCGGTAGTCCGCTTGGTCTTGATTGTATTGGTTGATGAACCCGTCGAGACGGGCCTCAACCGCCGAAAGGCGACTATCGAAGTTTGCCCCCGGGGGCTCGAAATCGGAATCCTCATCATCATCCTCAACTTCTTCCTCGTCGACGTCCATCATTGGGTCGTCATGAGTTTCCTCGGGCACATCCTCTTCATGAATGGGACGGTCGGGGTGAGCTACGCGCATTTGGCATTCGCTTCTAGTGGTGGAAGTTCTACCAATGGGGCGAGGAGGGCGAATTTGTTGCCCGGGGTCATCCACTCCCGCTTCCATCAATAGCTCCGTGATGAAACGGGCGTAAGGTAGTGCAGTTTTGCCATTCTCATCGTAGGCGGCATTGAGGATATCCGCATAGAAGAGTTGGGCAAGGTTCATGGTGCTCTCGGGGTCCAAAAAGTAATAGAGGAAATTAGCGTGCCGTAACCGGACCACCGAGTCATTAGTGATTTGGTGGATGGCCCCACAAGCAATGAGGTGCGTGAAGCGCACCGTGGCGGCCAAACCACCAATAGGAAAGGACTCGCGCACCCATTCTACCCCGGGTGCCATGCGTACGATGCATTCTTCTTTGGTATGGGGGGTAGCGTTGTTGGGTTATTGGAAGGGTACGGGGAGGATCACCCCTTTGGCACGCATTTTGCGTGCGATGATGGCCGCCGAGAAGGGAATAGTGATGCCGTCAAGGTACGCCTCGTGATGTGTGGAGGATTTGCGAACCAAGGTCGCATAAAATTGGCGAATGGAGGCATCAAAGACGTTATTGCTCGTAGGGGCGAGGAAAGAGCACCACTCGCGGCGAGAAAATAGGGCGGTGACATCGCCCGGAAGGTGGCCCCAATCCATGAAACGTTCAATATGAATGGGGCGCGTATGTGAGAAGTAGTGCTCGGACCAATGACGTTCTTGGACGCATCGAAAGACCCCCTTACCCGGGTCGGCAAGGATGGTGGTATCATCATATTTCTTTGGGCGGAGGTTGGGGCGGCATTGGCGCGGCATATTGACGGAAAGAGGGAGAGAGAGAGAGAGAGAGGAAATATGGGAGAGAATATGGGAGAGAAAAGAGTGAGGGAGATTGTTTTGGTGTGAGAAATGGAGGAGGGGTGGTGGGGTATTTATAGGTGTGAAGGGGTGGGTTTTTGGTGGGAAATATGAAAGGGTGGGAAGGAGAGGAGGGAAAGGGTGAATTGGGTTGAATTTGGGAAGGGGGGAAGGATTTGGAGGGAAGAAAAATGAAGGGGAAAGAAGGGGGAAAGAATGGAGGGAAGGGAATGAATTTGGAAAATAAGGGGGGAAGAATCTGTCAGGTACCCCGAACCGGTTCGGGTGTACCTGCGAACCGGTTCAGGTTGGGGTTCGGGGTAGCAAGCTGGTCCGAACGCTGGAATTCACTCTTATCTCCATTTCGAAGTGCTCTCTCATCCTCTAACTTGTGCATAAGGCCCCTAAAAACCTTCTAGACCCTAGGGCTCCCTAAAAATCCTCGAATTCAACATCGTGATACGTGCTAGCTCCCTCGAAATGCGTGCTAACCGATCTCTCTTGTAACTCAGGCTCTTGACTCCTAACTAACCTATTCACAAACGACTCCTATACACACAATTTCACCCATACGCGTCGGGGGTGCGACGACCTCACTTTCTCAGCTCAATTGATCCCGTAAACGGGATTCGACAACCAAATTGTGTCGACCTCTTCTGCACACGCCTCAAGATATGGCTTTAGGCGTTGTCCATTTACTTTGAATGTGTTTTCCCCTTTTAAATCATATAGTTCAACAGCTCCATGGGGAAAAACGTTCTTAACGATGAACGGGCCGGACCATCGTGACCGCAACTTGCTTGGAAAGAGGTGAAGCCTAGAGTTGTAGAGAAGAACTATTTGCCCGGGATGAAACTCCTTTCTTCGAATGATGCTATCATGAGCCAGTTTCATCCTCTCTTTTGAAATTTTGGCGTTCTCATACGCATCATTGCGTAGTTCTTCTAGCTCATTCAATTGAAGCTTACGGGCTTCACCGGCTTTGTCTAAAGCATAATTCAATTGCTTAATTGCCGAATACGCTTTGTGTTCGAGCTCAACAGGAAGGTGGCAAGGTTTTCCATACACAAAACGGAAAGGAGACATGCCAAGTTGATTCTTAAATGCGGTACGATAGGCCCATAGCGCATCGGTCAATCTAAGGGACCAATCTTTCCGGGTAGGATTGACGGTCTTTTTAAGAATGTTCTTGATCTCCCGATTTGCTAGCTCGGCCTTCCCATTCGTCTGTGGGTGATATGTCATACCAACCTTGTGGACGACGCCATACTTTCTCATGAGCTTCTCGAATGGCCTATTGCAAAAGTGCGTGCCATTATCGCTAATCATCGCTTTCGGTGCACCGAAGCGAGAAAGTATGTGTTCCTGTAGGAACTTTATCACCACCTTGTTGTCATTAGTCTTAGTAGCTATAGCTTCCACCCATTTAGAAATGTAGTCTACCACGACTAAGATGTATAGGAAACCAAAGGAAGGGGGGAAAGGACCCATGAAGTCAATACCCCAACAATCAAATATCTCAATGATGAGTATGGGGGTAAGGGGCATCATGTCGCGTAGAGAAATGGCTCCCATTCGTTGGCACCTATTGCATGACTTGCAAGCGTCATTTGCATCTCGGAAGATTGTGGGCCAATAGAGGCCGCATTGCAGAATTTTAGCGGCCGTCTTTTTCGTCGAGAAATGGCCTCCACATGCTTCCAAATGACAAAACTGGATGACTTTCGAGATCTCGTCATCCGGTACACATTGTCGGATGATTTGGTCAGCTCAATATTTAAAGAGGAAATGATCATCTTAGAAGAACATGCGTGACCAATTAAGAAACCTCTTCTTATCTTGCGGTGTCCAATCGGGAGGGACGGATCCCGTGACAAGATAGTTCACTATATCCGCAAACCAGGGATACGAAGAAGTGGCAAATAGTTGCTCATCGGGAAAATGCTCGTCTATGGGTATGGGATCACTAGGTACGTCGGACGAAAGTTGAGACAAATGGTCGGCAACGTCGTTTTCTACACCTTTCTTATCCTTGATGGAGAGATTGAACTCTTGTAGGAGTAGGATCCACCTTATGAGGCGCGGCTTGGCGTCTTTCTTCGCAAGTAGGTACTTTAAAGCCGCGTGGTCGGTGAAAACAGTAATGGGAGAACCAATGAGATAGGAACGGAACTTATCGAGGGCAAAGACTACCGCTAGCAACTCCTTCTCCGTGGTAGAATAATTGAGTTGAGGTCCGGTAAGAGTCCGGCTAGCGTAGTAGATGATATGAGCTTGCTTATCTTTACGTTGGCCCAAAATGGCCCCGATTGCGTAATCGCTTGCGTCACACATAAGTTCGAATGGTAAGGACCAATTCGGAACTTGCATGATGGGAGCGGACACTAGCATGTTTTTTAACTTGTCAAAGGAGCTTTGGCATTCCTCTGTCCACTAAAATGGGTTGTCCTTCATAAGTAGGTTGCTTAAGGGCCTAGCGATGGCACTAAAATCCTTAATGAACCTTTGATAAAACCCCGCGTGGCCCAAGAAAGAGCGCACGTCTTTTAGCGATTTCGGTGGGGGAAGATCAGCTATGACATCTATCTTAGCCCTATCAACCTCTATTCCGTTGGATGAAACAATGTGGCCAAGAACTATTCCCTCAGTGACCATGAAATGGCACTTCTCCCAATTTAGCACTAAGTTTTTGTCCACACATCGGGTAAGTACTTTTTTCAACTTGTCCAAACAATGATCGAAAGAGGTGCCAAAAACGCTGAAATCGTCCATGAACACCTCGAGTCCTCTCTCGACCATGTCGCTAAATAAGCTCAACATGCACCTTTGAAAAGTCGCGGGTGCATTACACAAGCCAAATGGCATACGTTTGTAGGCAAACGTACCAAAGGGGCAAGTGAAGGTCGTCTTCTCTTGGTCAAGTACATCCACCTCAATTTGGTTATATCCGGAATAACCATCAAGGAAGCAATAATAAGGGTGGCCCGCAACTCTCTCTAGCATATGATCAATGAATGGCAAGGGGAAATGATATTTCCTAGTTCCCGCATTGAGTTTCTAGTAGTCAATGCAAACGCACCAACCGGTGGTGGTGCGTTGGGGAACAAGCTCTCCCTTAGCATTATCAATCACAGTCATACCCGACTTCTTCGGGACGACTTGAATAGGGCTCACCCATTTGCTATCCAAAATTGGGTAATTAATCCCAACATCCAATAGTTTGATGATCTCGGTTCTCACAACATCTTTCATGTTGGGGTTCAGTCTTCTTTGCATTTCTCTAGAGGGCTTCACATCCTCTTCGAGATGAATCTTGTGAGTGCAAATCAGAGGACTTATCCCTTTAAATCGGTGATGCACCAACCAAAAGCACTTTGGTGCTTCCTCCGAATTCTCAACAGTTTACCCTCCTGCCCTTCATCTAGGCTAGAGGAGATAACAACAGGAAATGTGTCATCCTCTCCTAGGTATGCATATTTAATATGGGAGGGGAGTTTCTTTAGTTCGAGGGTTGGAAATTTTTCACTGGAGGGAGCCATGTGTGTATCCCTCGGAGGTAATTCCTCGAACCTAGAAACCCAAGTAACCTCTCTCATGTCCCCGTCCGGCATACTCTCATCGAGTAATTCTCTAAACCTTCCAACCTCCCTCTCGAAGTGGGTATACGTCCCCTTACACTCAAAGCTCGTCGCTAAACAGGACTCTAAAGCGTCGCCACAGAAATTTTCCTCAAAGTACTCTTCTACTACTTCGTCGATGAGGCTCACCGCGTGAAGATCATCTTCATCCCCTGCATTTTGGCCTATGTGGAAGATGTTAGTATCCAAGGTCATGTTCCCAAAAGTGATTTGCATTCGCCCATTTCTTGTGTTGATGATTGCATTAGCTGTAGCTAAGAAAGGGCGCCCAAGGATGATGGGAACATGATTGCTCGAGTTAAAGGAGGGCTCCCTGTCCCAAATGACAAAATCTACCGGGAAGTAGAAAGTGTCAACTTGGACGATCACGTCCTCGACTATGCATCGAGGGATCTTCACTGATCGATTCGCTAATTGGAGAGTGACCTTTGTGGGCTTGAGGTCTCCCAAATCGAGTTGCCTATAGATGGAGTAAGGGAGTGTGTTTACACTTGCTCCCAAGTCAAGTAAGGCTTTATCAATTTTATTATCTCCAATGATGCAGGATATGGTGGGTGCACCGGGATCTTTGAATTTAGGCGGGAGATCATTTAATAGAATAGATCTCACGTTCTGAGCTAGAAATACATTCTTTTTTACCTTCATCTTCCTTTTTACCGTCAACAAATCTTTGATAACTTTGCCATAAGCTGGAATTTGTTTGATGGCATTGAGAAAGGGTAAATTTATCTTTACTTGCTTAAGTACTTCTAGTACTTCATCACGTGGATTTCCTTTTTGAGCGAGAATCAATCTTCAAGGAAATGGTGCTGCGGAGGGTGGTTTCACTACCACCTCAGGCTCACTAATGTCTTCCTTATCACTCTCGTTCAAGGGGACATCTTCGGCCTCTTTCGTGCCGGGCGAAATCTCCTTATCTTTTGTTGTGTCGTGTGGAGGAGGTGATAAATCAATGACTTTTCCACTACGAAGAGTGGTCACTGCTTGACATTGCTCGTGATGTTCAGTGGATGTGGAGCTAATACTAGTTTGACCTTGGGGAGGTCGTTGGCCTTGGGCAGGGAACTTTCCCTTCTCTTGAACACTCAACGAGGATTGTATTTTTGACAGATTTGCATTTATGTCGCCGATTAGACGATCATATTTGGCATTGTTTGCAGTCTGACTTGCAATGAATTGATTCATGGTATCCTCGAGAGTTCTCCGTTGTGGCGGGATATAATTTCCATGGGGTGGCGGTGCTTTCACATGTCCTTGCATGTGTGGAGTTTGTTGAAATTGTTATGGTGGAGGAGGGGCAACATGCGAAGGAGGGTTCATTGCGGCATGTTGTTGCCCGTAGCTAAAACCGGGATGTATTTTCCACGAAGGGTTGTATGAATTTCCGTTCGGGGCATCGAAATTACCCTTATAGCCTCCTATACCACTAACTTGCTCTTGCAACATTACTTTGTAGGCGGGTATCGTCGGGCATTCCTCAGTTGAATGTCCCGCCTCACAAATCGCACACACCTTCACTACAGGGTTTTGGATAGATCCAACTATCTCACATAAGTCTCGCAATCCTTTCTCCATGGTGTCCAACTGACTATCCGTCATGGAATTCTTATCTACGTGGAATAGGTCGGATGCCGATGGAGCACTGGTGGGTTGTCGATTTCGATTTTGAGCGTTTGGGTCAGAGGTATCCCAAGATTGGGTAGTCTCGGCGACATACCTCATGTGAAGATCAACATCATGGGCATCTAGATCGATAAACTGACCGCTTCCCATAGTTTCAACAAGTTGTTTGGAGTTAAGATTTAACCCATTATAGATAAAGGAGAAGATTTGCGACGGATCAAATCCATGATGGGGGCATGAAGGCACTAACTCGTTGAAACGTTCATAACATCGATGGAATGGCTCATTTTCATGTAGTCTAAACGCTTGAATTTGAGCCTTGATAGAGATTGTTCGATGTGTTGGGAAGAATTTCTTGAGAAATTTAGACTGTAGCTCTTTCCAGGATGGAATCAAGCTTGGAGGTAAAGACCATAGCCAAGCTTTGGCTTTATCTTTAAGCGAGAAGGGGAAGAGTTTGAGGCGGATTACCTCTTGTGTGCAGGTTTGATCATTGAGGGTATCACACACGTCCTCAAATTCCCTTATATGGAGGTATGGCTTTTCAGAGTCCATACCGTGGTAATGTGGTAGTGTCTGGATCATCCCATTTTTGAAACGGAACTGCCTGGCATTATACGGGAGTATAATGCATCCTGGAGTGACAGTGCGCTCAGGATATAAGAATTCTCTCAACAGGCGGTACGGAAGCTTGTCCTCACCGGTAGGTGCATTACTATGTTGCGACATCTCTCTCTCACTTGACGATTCGGCGCTCTCACTGGGTGTGCACGAAGTGTGTCCTACGAAGGAGAAGGGAGTGTTACTAGAGATTGACTGCGACGGTGTAGGCAGTGGGATCCAAAACTGTGGGGCGTTCGGAGTGTGGGGACTATCAGGATTATACTCAACGAGTGGATTTTCGTGAATGCTGGTTAGAGTATTATGGGGTGTGGGAGTGGTTTCAGAATTTTGCATTAAAGCTTAGGAGAGAGGATAATTGTGAATCTTTTTGTGCTTTTTATTTATTTTTATTTTTGGTCAAAGCTTTGGATTAACTCGATCTAATCCTAAGTCTACCTAATTCCCCGGCAACGGCGCCAAAAACTTGACACGACTCAGAATGTGTCTCTAAAGTGTGTACTCTCTAGGCTCAAGTGCAAGCCTGTCGTTCAAGTAATAATCCGACAAGTCGGGTATCGATCCTCAGGGAAAAAGGACAACGGAGTTGTGACGACGGGATAAGACGGAGGAATCCTAACGATGACTCTAAAAATAAAGGAAAAGATTTGATTTTGGTTTTTGGGATTGATTAAACTAAATGCAATTATGAAATTATGATGAGATATGCAGCTAACTAAATTATCTGAATGAGGAATGAAGAATTAAATTGAAATTGCTAAACTTAAATTATGAGAAAATAGGATGGGAATACACTCCCCCAACCCTAGTGTAGTGTAGTGACAACGTCAATCATAAATTTATCCGATTAATTCAAACCCGGAATTTAGTACTCCCAAGCATTATGTATACGAGGTTCAAGCCCGCGTCATACCTAATCTGAGGATGAGTAAATCGATATCGTGGTAATTACATTCAAATTGTGCTCTAAATCATCAGGAGTACCCAAGGGCAAACGAGATATAAAGATCCACAATTATTATGAAATTACACGATACGATCAAAATTAATCATTAAATTCATAGGATTAACGTTATACACATGCACTAACACATCAGGTTGGGTTCATGCATCCCAACCTTTAAAACCTAGCCGGACATGTTAAATGGACTAACGCATGAAAGAATAACGTTGCATGTGTATGAATTCATGATAAAACTAGATTTAAACATGTAAATATATATGATGAATGCAGCAATAATTTGAATCAACTACGGAAAATACGCATGCAAGAACAATAACAAGAATCTTGAATTAAAACGTGAAAAGCAAACCCGAAACAGTGAAATCTTGAAGCAATATAATCTCTTGATGTTCCTAGATGTTTCTCCTTCTTCTTCTCTATCAAAAACTGAGTAAAACTACTCCTAATGGCTTCCCCTCAGTTGTGACCTACGTTCCCCACAATATTGGAGAGTTTAAAAACCTAATGGTACCCCGAACCGGTTCGGGTGTACCTGCGAACCGGTTCGCCCCCCCGAACCGGTTCAGGTTGGGGTTCGCGAATGTGTGCTGGCCTGGAGTTCAACACTTAGAATTTTTCTGACTTTTCTCTTCTTTTCTTGGATTTTTCTTCAACTTCAACTGAGCATAACTTTTCAACCGTAGCTCGAATTTGGGTGCTGTTTCTTCCAGTGTTCTCGTTGTTCCGAGCTCTTCAACTTTCCAGTTGACTTCTCCTTCCGGATCTGGCTGAAAAATTACCAAATTGCCCTTGAACTTGCCTTCTTAGCTTTTCTAGCATTGTCTTGCTTCCTCCTTTGCACTGCTTGCATAATTAACCTGTAAAACCAATAGGAGAAGCACAAAACACGAAATACTCGCCACGAAGGTTAGTAGCATAAAGGTGAATAAAATCCATATATGTTACATCACTCGGGCTCACAAAAGTACCGAAATTAGGGAGATAAATATACAATATTTATGCCCAATCACCAACCAACACTAAATACAAGAGTTTCATTTATTGTACACAGATGTAAATATCTGTCAATATAAAGGCGTTCCATCTCCATGGTTTTATATCCATATAAATACAGACTACTCCCTTAGCTCAAGGGGCAAGTTGAATTACTCATATGCACACCAAACTGAGATAATTGTAACCTGACTATATACAACCAATAGTGGACGTAGGCTTTATAGTTGAACCACATTAAAATCTCTTCTCTTGTGTGTCTGTGATCAACTTACTGTACTATAGTTTATCTGCGATTATAAATATGGATTGAGTCCATTTTTATACATCAATAGATTGGCGCCATCTGTGATTTTATTTCTTTGCCTTTAAAGAAATGACTAACCCAAAAAATAGTGCTAGAAATAAAGGCAATGCCATCATTCCATATACTCCTCTTAATGCAACAGATCTACAGGGAATTATGCTCAGCCTTGGAAGAGGATAAGAGGCCATGCAAAATCTGTTCAGTAATTAGCCTGCACTATGCAAGCTATGTCTTCCAGTTCTATAAGGGATATACCAACTCCACTAGCTAAAAATGAAAGGAGTCATCATTCTCGTTCTTCTCATGATAGGCCATATCATCCCAGAGTAACTTCTTCAATCTGGTCAACGAATTACTATGATGGTAGATCATTTTCCAAAGAAAGACCAAGTGTCTTGGAGAGGCTAAGCAAGGAGTCTTCTTTTGATCGTCTAAGTCCCCTAAAAACTAGAGGACATTATAGGGAGTAGAAGCATAATCGTAAATACAGAGAAGTGTCCACAGTATGAGGGGCTATGTGCGTGCCGAGAAGACCAATCAAGAGAAGAGTTCAACACATAGACATAGGAAAGCCGCTAAATTAACCACGACCAAATTTAATCCAGAAGAACAGTCCTGGAAGGGATCCATGAGCGATTTGAAGATCGGCTAGGTGAAATGGACAAAATCAATAATCCATTACGAAGGAGTTCCATTAAAGGCTCACCTTTCATCCAGGTTATTATGTAATACCCCACACCTTCCAAGTTCAAGCCACAATGGTCACTGCCAAGTATGATGGGAAAACTGATCTAGTCCTTAACATAGAGCAATACCAAGCTGCTGCCGACATCTACTCAGTTCCCAAGAAAATAAGATGTACATATTTCTCTAGTTATATCACAGGGTCAGCCTAAATCTGGTATAATAATCTCCTAAGAGGTAATTTTTTTATTTTTCATTAGTTAGCTAAATTATTTATAGATAACTTTTATTTTTGGGCTAAGCTAGTCAAGAGTGTCACTCATCTCTTGACTATGCGATAAAAGTTAGGGGAAAGCACTAAATAATATATTACACATTTTCATAATGAAAAACTAGAGGTGTTGGACTATTATGAAAAGATGACCATTACAGCACTTATGAGTGGGTTGCTCGTAAAAGATCTTTACTATGCTTTAGTGAAGAATCCACATAAGACCATGACAAAAATAATGGCTAAGGCTGGAAAGATAATGAATGTCGAGGAGGCTATGGTAGCCAAGGAAACTCCTGAGACCAAGGGTGAAAATTAGAAAAACAATTCTAACTCGTTCAAGAAGGAGAGAAAAGATAAAAAGCTTCATAGGATCAAGAAGTATAATAAAAACACACCCCTCAACAAAGTTTTTCATCAAATCTTGGAGGAAATAAAGGGAAATGGAGAATTGAATTGGCCTGGAAAGTTGAATATACCTCCCTAATAAGAGGGATAAGTCACATGGATCATGGGCACAACACCAACAGCTGCATTGCACTAAAGAATGAGATTGAAAATCTTATTTGACAAGGAAAATTTAGAAAATTTATTGATCAAAATGGCAATCGAGATGATTGAAGGAGGTTTGAATCTCCAGTCCAAGCAAGGGAAGGCAATAAAAGAGCAAGAAACTTTGATTTTGAGGAAGATCCAGGTCTGCAAAAGAAGCCTGATGAACTAGAGGTGGAGGTAGGAATGATATCCTTTTGATGCCACTTCATCGCAGGAGGAAATGCTGAAGGAAAAAAAGCAATTACAGAAAATAAAGCTTACTTAAATGTAGCTAAGGCTTGCCCAACTGTCAGACAGATTGATATGGATTAATCCAGTGATAGTTGACTACTGAAAGCCAACAGAGAAAGGTTGGTGATCGAATTTTCTAAAAATGATTTGAGTGGGGTCATTTATCCTCACGACGATCTATTAGTTATCACATGTAGAGTTCAACAAGGTAGAGTTAAAAGGATATTGGTTGGTAATGAGAGTTCAACTGATGTAATTTTTTTACAATTATTTCCAAAGCTTGGGGATAAAAGATAGAAAGGTGGAACCATACCATAAACCTCTCATTGGATTTGCAGGAGAGAAAGTATACCCATTAGAAACAATTAAGCTAGAAGTCTTGGTCGGTTCCTGGCTGATGAGAAGTAAAAAAATAATTTATTTTGTTAGATAAAAATGTCCCATTAGCTTACAATATCGTCCTAGGAAGAGTGGAAATAAAGTAGTTAGAGGTTGTGCCATCCACAGTGCATCAATTCATGAAATTTCTAACTAATTATAGAGTCGGCATAGTAAATGACTATCAGAAAGAAGCCAGGGTATCTTATTATACTTTAATCGACTAATTGGAAATTCAAATGAAGGGCACAAACACTTTCCACATCGACACTTTGGATCCTTAGGAAGAAGAAAAGATGGTAAAGGGGTAAGTTATGGAGGAAACAAAAGCTATTATATTGGATGACGAGAAGCCAGAAAGAACTACCCAGACCGGTTTTAGTTTATCTCTCTCTCAAATAGGAATTAATTACATTCTTTAGAGAGGGGAAAATGTGTTTGCTTGGAGTCACGAAGATATGTCAGGAATTGATCCAAATTTCATTTTCCATGATCTTAATATCAATCCAGATTCTAAGACGATCAAGAAAAAGCGAAGAGTTTTT
Organism: Sambucus nigra; assembly: GCA_949130495.1. Classification (NCBI taxonomy): domain Eukaryota; kingdom Viridiplantae; phylum Streptophyta; class Magnoliopsida; order Dipsacales; family Adoxaceae; genus Sambucus; species Sambucus nigra. Next base: position 239,649,459 of record OX422211.1, read on the forward strand.
AGACCTGAGAAGAATATGGCAGTCCAGGAAGAAGTGGAGAAATTGCAACGAGTGTGGTTCATTGAAGACGTCAAGAATCCAAGTTGGTTGGCTAATGTGGTCATGGTTAAGAAAAAGAATAACAATGGGCGCATATATTTTGACTTCACAGACCTCAATAAGGCATGCCCAAGATATCACTTTCCTTTACCAAGGATTGATGAACTAGTCGATGCAACAGCAGGTCATGAATTATTTAGTTTCATGGATGCATATAACGGTTATAATCAAATTAAGATGAAACTTGAAGACAATGAAAGTACTTACTTTATTACTAACCGATGAACTTTCTATTACAATGTCATACCCTTTGGGTTAAAGAACGTTGGAGCCACTTATTAAAGATTAATGAACAAGGTTTTTGAAGACTAGATCACCCAAACATGGAAGTGTATGTAGATGATATGATCACCAAGAGTAAATTTGTAGACGACCATATTGAGGACTTGGCTCAAACCTTTAATCAATAAGAAAAACATCAAATGAAGCTCAACCCAACCAGGTGTATCCTTGGGGTACAGGAAGGAATGTTCTTAGGGTACATTTCTAATCAAATGGGAATAGAAGAAAACCCTGCCAAAATTAAAGCCTTTCTTAAAATGCATTCCCCGACCAATAAGAAAGATGTTAAAAAACTGACAAGAAGTGTAGCCGCATTGAACCATTTTGTCTCCCGAGAAACTGATAAATGTCTTCTATTGTTTAAGGTGATTAGAAATACCTTTGAGTGGATGAGGAATGTGAGAAAGCCTTCTTGTATTTGAAGAAGTACTTGGGCTCTCCCTCACTCCTTTTCCCAACCAATTGTGGGAGAAAATATATATTTATACTTGGTTGTTTCATAATTAGCTGTCAGTTTGGATTTGTTCCGACTAGATGGAGGAGTTCAAAGGCTAATTTATTATATTATCTAGGCATTCCAGTAGCAAAAATTAGATATCCACACCTGGAGAAGTTATCATTATCTCTCATTAAAGCTTTTAGGAGATGAGGCCATATTTTCAAGGTCACACCATTATCGTCTACACGGACTTACCTCTGTGACAAGCATTGTATAAACTTGAGAATCCCAGAAGTTAATGTCTTGGGAAGTTGAATTAGGAGAGTATGAAATTATTTATGATCCCAAAGTGACAATAAAAGGCCAATTAGTGGCAAAATTCATTACCGAATTCACATATGCAGAGGAGCAACATAATTCAAGTTTTCCTGTCGAGTAGACTTTTTTAAAAGAGTGCTTAGCTCAAAAGAAAATAGAGATTGTGGCTGATAAACCAGACTTATCAATTGCTCAATAAATAATTCAACAGGTCAAGAAGATGTTAAAGCATGGAGTGTTAGCAGAAGAAGAGTTCTCTGATAGTACTCCAATCTGACAGTTTTTTGTAGATGGATCCTCATGTGTTACTGAAAGAGGAGCAATACTCATCATCAACAATTCGGATGACTTAAATGTGGAATAATCTTTGAGATTATAATTTAAGGCTTCTAGTAATGTGGTAGAGTATGAGGCATTGATTACTGGATTGGAACTAGCATCATCACTAGGCGCCGACCAGGTATTGGTATATAGTGATTCATAGATGATCGTCAATCAAATGCAGCAACTTTATGGCATCAAAGGGGAAAATATGATGAGATATAATAAAAACACTATGGAGGTTATTTCTTTGTTCACTTAAGTCAGGATGGTAAGGATTCCTGGACTAGAAAATGCCCAAGCAGACGCTCTTGCTCGACTTGCTTAAGCAACTCAAACAAAACTCCGATGAATAATCCGAGTGGAAATTCTCACCCATAGAAGAATTGATGGGACAAAATTAACGTCATCTTTGTGGAGTTAGGTCCATCGTGACTGGACCCAATTAGAGAGTACGTCGAAAGAGGAACACTATCGCCCGGTTAGATAGAAGCCAAGAAGATGATATACAAAGCAACCAATTATGTGTTTTAAAAAAGTGTCCTACATAGGCAAGGATACATTGTTTCCCTACTTTACTATGTTCATCCAAACGAAGTTACTGATTTGATTAAATAAGTTCATTAAGGCTCATGTGGAGCTCACACATTCAAGAGATCTCTAAGACAGCAGATAGAAATTCAAGGTTACTACTGGTCGACGATGAAAACAAACTGTGTTGCTTTTACCAAGAAGTGTGATAAGTGCCAAAAATATGCCACCATCTATAGAAGATAGGGAGAAACTCTAACACCCATCAGTTCTCCATATCCTTTCGCTATCTGAGGAATTAAATTTCCTGGATCAGTGCCAACCACCAAAGGAAGGTTAAAATATCTGGTTATAGAAGTTAATTACTTCACCAAATGGGTGGAGGCTGAGCCTTTGATTGATATGCCCTATCAGAGGGTTTTCCAGTTCATATGGAAATAGATAATTTGCAGGTATGGAATGACCTATTCCTTTATCATCAATCATGGCACTCAATTTGATAATGAGATATTTGAAGAGTATTGAATTCGGTTGGGCATCCAGAAACTTCATTCAGCTCCTAGGCATCCACAATGTAATGGCTAGATAGATTTCACTAATAAAACCTTGCAAGATGGGTTAAAAAAATTATAGATAAGGCTAAAGGAAACTAGATTAATGAACTCCACAGCATCCTTTGGGCATATATGACTACTCCCCGAACAGCAACAGGAGAAACCCCATACACGCTAGCTTTTGGCACTGAGGCAGTAGTACCAGTGTTAATAGGTTTGCCGACTCATAGGATATTGAACTTTGATTCATCTAATAGTGACCTCATGAGTCGACTAAATCTGGACATGATAGAAGAAGTTCAAAAAGATGCTGCTATTCGAATGGCTGCTACCAACAAAGGACTGGACGGTTTTATGATAAAGGATCAAGCTGTAACACCCCACGCGCCCGAAAGAGAGAACACGACGTGCTACTATGATAAACTAAACTAAATCCATCAATCAACAGTATAGAGCATCTAAATCACATGATTTAAATAAAAGAATCCAATAATCTCAATTATCAGATAAAACAAAAGTCTCTCGAATTACTATAACTATCTTTCTCAAAATAAAATAAATCGTCAATGCTGTATACAAAAAAATAAATACAAACCTTCTCATTTTGTACTCTTTAATATTCTTCCCAATATACCAAGATAAAATCGATCTCCAATTAGTCCATAGCACCATAAATCCGCACTAACCTTCCACTAAGAAAAAAAAAGGGAAGTACACAATACGACAAGAAATATGCTCAACAAATATTAGCGGTGAATAAAGCATAACAATACAAGTACGAATATTCGAATCAAATGAAAATCTCACAAGCATTTTATTAATATAATTTCTCAACAACACATTATCCGGGTCACCAGGACTCACCATACTGCGCCATACTTGAACAAGTAGAGGAAAATTGAAATCTTCGCAGGTTCCCAACCTCTGTGCCATATTAAAATCTTATGGCAACATGCTCAATACAAATATAATATCACGTGAATCAAAATCAGATTCCAATAAAAATTTCCAGATTCCAAATGAATTTAACAATTCAAATATGAGTTCAATAATCATATGAAATCAAAGGGAATAACTCTCGAGAGATTTAAGAGCATATTGTGTAAAACCCCATACCTTAAACCATCATAAGAAACCAACATGAATGTTCCTAGAAACTCATATTAAACCATCAAGAATCATCTCACAAGGATCCAAAAATCATCTCCAAGCTCCAACAACAAAACAATCCCAACAACACCTCCAAAACCTAAGGATGAATAAGTAAAATAGGGGCTAGGAATTGCATAAGAAAGGAAACAAGTTTAGAGAAGTTTACTGGAGAAAAGTTTGAGAGAAAAGTGCTTTAAAAAACACAGCCCCATCAGTGTAGCATTTAAAAGGGTTTAAGTGTTATAAAACACCAGGACTTTAAAAATCCCACCGACTCAGTGTCGTTCGAGTGACTGACACATGTCATTCGAACGACATGCGACGCCGTTCGAACGACATAGAGTATCGTTTGAATGATCCCAAAAAGTAATAATAAAATCCAAAGCTCTGATTTCCAAAAAAATAAAAAATTTAAAAATTCCCATTTAAAAATTTTGGTTGTTACACAAGCAAACCATCTTGAAGCAGGGGGATCTGGTACTCAAGAAAGTAATTCAGAATAGTAATAAGCTTTAACTTAATTGGCATGGTCCATATTATATCTCAACGATTATCCGACTAGGAACTTAACACTTGGAAACTCTGGAAGGAGAAGAATTCAAGAAACCTTGGAACGCGGACCAACTGCGCAAGTATTATTAGTAATTCAATTTTTAAAAATTTTGTTCTGTTTTTTACGACCCTGAACCTCCACACAAACGAGCCCTTTGGACTCCCTTGTGCTTGCTAGATAGGGAGGACACTGTGCATGACCCACCTCACACACGAGTCCCACTTTAAATACTGGCATACCCTTATGAGGAATCGAACCCACGACCATGCGCCTAACCACACAGCCCTGAGTAAGCCACTAATTGCTGGGATGAACTAGGGTGGGTATAAATTTTGTTCTTAATGTAATTGGTTATTAAAGTTAATGAAATTTCATTTTTCTCCATTATACTTCCTTTATGTTTGGATTTTAGGAGTATGGTGGCTATACCTCAACCTGTAAATTAATGAGCAATTTTAATTCATATTTTCCATCTTTAGAAAAGTTTCAAAAAATTTCCTTGCCAAAGAGCATGGTTTAAACTTTTCCATCTTTAGAAAAGTTTCCAAAAAGTTCCTCTCTAAATTGCATGGTTCAAACTTTCATATCTGTAGAAAAGTTTCCAAAACGTTCCTCACCAAAGAGCATGGTTCAAACTTTTCCAAACTTTTCCAACTTTGATAAAATTAAGCTTCATGGATTATTTGTCCTCGAAAAATCATGAACAAGTAGTTAGTAAAAAAATTTAATTAGATATTTTCCCCGGCTAGGTTAAAATAGTGGAATAATTATACATTCCTAATACACTTGATCGCCACTGATAACTAATGCTATAAATTACAATAAATATATTTACAGTTTTATTTAAGTTCATTAGTCGAATATGAGGCTGTATAAATGATTCAAACTTGAATGAGACATTAAACATTTAAGTAGGTTATTTAGTCTATAAGCTGATTAACTAATCATTATACAAGTTACCTAGTCAGTAAATAGATTAATATCAACCATAAGCTTGAATAAAAAGAACACAATAAAAAATAACTTCATTTCATTGATCAAGATGTATTACAATAGGAGTCATTGATCAAAATGCAGTACAAGAAGTATAAAACTACTCTATTGGATGTTTTCCATTAGCTTTGCTCATTTCAAGAGGAGGATCATCAAGGGTGATCAGATGATTAATATAACCAAAAGGCTTCCTCTTAAAGCTTCTACCACCACTTGGACGATCATGAAGGTGTTGAGGAAGAACATACTCCACTTTTCCATCAAGGCCAAAATCTCTAATATACTTCCTAATCAAACTCTAAGGAATAGCATCTGGAGGAATCCAATTGAAGTCAATTAAGAAAGGAGTATCGGGGTAGTCCATTATTACTGGGGTACGTCAATGCCATAGTTCATCATTTTTGGGAACCTTTAAGACGGCAAGAAGGTCCAACCAACCCCATTTATAACCTTTATTTTTGGACTGTTCCACATGCACATCCAAATAAGTCAAAGCTTCATCATATCCATCCATCTAAATAACCATGGATTGCTTATGGAAATGGAAAGTAAGTCGGTCTACGTTATATTGAATATTTTTATGGCCTTATTTTTCTCTTTAAGTTGAGCAGCATGATCGGACAAGGTTCTCCTGGTTCTCTCCTCGTCAATATTAGGCCGAAAAACTATATTTTGCCTTAATTGTTGACCAGATCCAGTTTTCTTTTTCTTTTTTGTAAATCCTTTAATTTCTCCAATAACCTGGGATTTTCAGCCTCCAAAAATAAAACACCCTTATCTAGAACAGTAGTGATTTCTCTCTTCAGACCATCAATTTCATCCCTTAAGGCATTATTTTTCCTCTCTAGCATAGCAACAATAGACTGAGGATTGTCTAAAACTTGTTTCAGAGATAATTCTTTCTTATTCATAGCAAAAGTGATGACTTGTAGTTTTTTGTCAAAGGCATTTGCTTCACTCAAGACTTTATACTTAGAAGGATAGTTTATAATCTTCTCGTAGCTTCTCAATCATCTTGTAATAAGTAGTAGTATTAACTACAACCCTGTCCAAAAGGCAATGAAAATGGATATATGACTCCTTAACTTGGTCTGAGACATTTGGTCCGAGCAACCCTGTTAAGTCTTCCTCATACATGGAAACATGACTAGCCTCCAAAATTTTTCTACTCCGCCCGAGTAGGTCGGATTCAAAAGAGACAATAGATTTTTTCCTGGCATTAAACTTAAAAGTTACAAGTATGAGTTTATTGAAAAAATCAAGATAAATAGGCAACATAGTCTAATAAGAAATCAAAATCATTCCAAGTCATAGATGGTTGAATGGAAAAAGTCCTTCTTTCATCGATTAATCATTGTAGTATAAGAGTTGATACATCATTAAGAAAGAAAAAACAAAAAGTAAACTTGATAATAAGGATCTAGACCTTATCCTTGTCCTTGTCCTTGTCCTTGTCCTAGTCTTGTCTAGCAGCAGGTTGGTCAGAACTATCATTTGGCACTAGTAAAGAATCAATGGGCATCACAGAAGACTCTTTATACCCCTCCTTGTCATCAAACTCCTCATCCAGGTTAGGTGAAGTACTAGTATCATGCCTTTGGAAAATCTCTTAGTTTTCCTCTGTGCAAACTACCTTCAGAGTTGATACATCATTAAGAAAGAAAAAACAAAAAGTAAACTTGCTAATAAGGAGCTAGACCTTCTCCTTGGCCTAGTCTTGGCTAGCAACAGGTTAGTCGGCACTATCAATTGGCACTATTAAAGAATCAATGGGCATCACAGAAGACTCTCTAGACCCATCCTTGTCATCAAACTCCTCATCCAGGTTAGGAGGAGTACCAGTATCATGCCTTTGGAAAAGCTCTTAGTTTTTCTTTATGAAAACTACCTTCAGAGATTTCGACCAACCTTCCTTGAAAGACAGCTTCTTGGCATACACAATTTGAGTGGAGGATGTAAATAGGGCCTTCCCCCAACCTTTATCAAAGGCATCTTTGCCTTTGGCCTTTAAAGAAGTCACCTCAGAAGTCAGGCTAACCACCTTATCTTTAGCAACTTGCGCCCAAGTTGTGGCATTTAACAACTTATCCTCAATAACCTTAGCCTTGCCTTTAGCATCATTCAGCTTCTTCTCGGCAGCCTGGGGCTTTTCATCAGTAGCCTTTATTTGTCTTTGAGCCGCAATAGTCCGGTCATTGTCCTTCTTCAAATCCTCTTCCTAGGATTTTTGATATGCCTCCAAAGATTATCGGGAAGCCTATAAGGATTGTTTTAAGACTTCAAAAGTTTCTTCCACTTTACCAGGAGAGGACCTTAGTTGGTCATCCTTCTGCATTATTTCATTGAAGTCAACCAAAAACTGCAAAGTTAGTAAAAGAACAACACAAGATAATTAGGAAAAGTTCAGTAACATGGATAAAAGAGAAGAACATGAGAAAATTACTAATGCCAAGTTATGCCAAGCCCTTTCAGTCAGTATGGACTAGGGTATGGGGGATGATTCATCTCTATCCGCAGGAAGTGTCCCGAACTTGATCAAACCCCTATCCAGTCTAGGGTTAACAGCAATAGAAATTGACCCAATGTTCAGGTCAACTTGAATTTTTCTCACCAACTCTTATTGGTTAGTAGTATTTTTTGTAACCAACGTTGGGTGGTTGGATGATATTTTTTGGTTATTTTTTTAGGATCACAAAAACCTCTCTTCAACCTTTTTAGTTGAGATTTGGAAGTGTGAGTCCCTTCAATTAAAGGCCTTTTCTCACCGGCCTGGGACTTCTTTTCGATTAGCTTTTCACCAGCATCAGTAACTTTCTTGGAGGAAGGATATAAAGGTCCACCTATAAAGTTATGAATCTTTCTCTTAGTCATGTTTGTAGAAGGTGAAAGTGGTATCTTAGAAATGTCAAAAGACTCAAATGAAGAAGAAATTCCTCCCTGAATGAAATCAGTACCTATAGACTCAGTAACTGAAGAGGTAGGAATAGGATCCTGTGGTATTAAAAATATCATAATAAAGAATTTACGAAGAACAATCATAATTAAGCAAAAAAAGCATACAATCGCACACACAACACAACTATGTACGTGGTTCGATAACTTGCCTACATCCACGAAGAGGTGTACTATTTTATTAAGTATCTCTCAATATGCTTGGTTACATGCCCCTATACCTCGGACCAGGGGTTATAATTTATACATGTAGAATTTTAGTTATCAAAGTAACTCCAGGATGTCCATGATGCGATGAACTATGAATCCCTTGAATATCTCCACGAGATTATTGGGGATTGACTTGGTCCTAAAGCGATTTAAATAATACATACACCTATCTTAATTCCATGATTTGGGTTGCGTAGCCTTTTAGATATGTTGGGCTTGGTTGTCTACTCTCGTGGGTTGAGAATAAATGGGTTCTCACAATTGCCCCTAAAATCTTTGGTCCATTACTTGGGCCAATGTATTTTAAATGAGTCAAAGAACGCAGTACCGTTTGTAACATTATGTTTGTAATTTTTTAAAACCGGAGGGAAGCGCTTATGTTTTTATGGGAAATTGAAGCGCTAAATATTTCTCGAGAAGTGTAAAACATCATTAGAGTGCTTGGAACTATCTATTGGGCAAAAATTGACTGTCAGTTCATCGTCTTTGGCCATTTTTGTGCATAGTGTGTTCACAAGCTTCACTTCTTACTTTCGTTCTTCAAAATAAAGGATTTCTCGACTTCCCAAGCTTCATTTCTATCTCGTAAGTTTTATCTCTTCTCTTCCTTCTAGTTTTCGTCTTTTGTGATTCATTCTTCTACTGTATCTAGGTTTTTGTATTTCTCTTATGGAAATACTTGATAACAAATCTTTGCCTGAATTTAGAAAGTGCTATAATATTCCTGATTGGGTAGATATAGAGTGCACATTAGTACCCAGGAATGTCTATTACCTTGAGGATAGTCACTAGATTCATCTGGTGTTGGTTTCTTAAGGGGGTTAAACCTTTCCCCCTGATTCTCTATTCTTGTACTTTTTTCAATATTTAAACATTGTTCCCGCCCAGTCTTCTCCAAATGTATAGAAGATTGTTAATGGGATTTATAGGATAAACCAACTTTATGGTACTAATTTAGGATTAGCTGAGATTTGCTACTGTTATACTTTCTCTCACACAAGTGGGGGTCTTCTGTACTTGAAAGCAAGAAGTCTTGATACGGTTTTGGTAGTAAATCTACCTGATTCTCATAAATATTATTAGTTTGAATGCTTCATTGCCAGAAATTGGTAGTATCCTCACCAATCAGAGGGCATAAGGTACAGGGGACCTCAAACCTCTACTTTTGGGGAGGAGTACATAGGTTTTTATCACCATCTTTTTCTCTATTACTTGCTTGCCTATCCTTGTATATTCTTCTTCTGACGTTTCTCCCTTTTTCTTTACAGTAAAGGCTAAAAATTAGGAACCTGCTCTTTGCAAAAATCGAGCCGCTGAACTTTTAAATCTTGGAGGATAAGGGACGTTATTGTTAAGGGTGAACATCCTCGATCAGCTACATTTTTGCTAGAGTATAAGAACACTACTTCGAGCTTTATTGCTCGCCCAGTAGATATAATTCCTTCTTAGATGTTCCAAAAGAAGAAGTTGGTGGTGCTTTTGAGCCCATTGAGTTAGAGGACGAAAAAGAGAGCATCTCGGGAGAGGATTCAGGAGAAGGTAGCGAGGAAGGTAGTGAAAAAGGCAGTGAAGGAGAAAGCAGTGAGGAAGAATCCAGTGAGGAAGAAATTGCCCCTCCAAAGACAAGGAACTTGATTCAGGATGATGATGATGATGACCTGTTGTCTAACAAGATGAAGTTTTTAAAGTAGAAAGATGCACACTCCATTGGTGGTTCCAGGGCAAGAACTTAGGAGAGTGAAGTGGAGAGGCAAAAGAAAGAAGAGGAGGAGAAGCGAGAGAAAGAAATAAAAAGATAAGAAGAAAGAAAGAGGGAGGAGGAAAAGAGAAGGCACGAGCATCAAAGGCGTCCATGGTTCCATCTGTTGCTGCTGTTGAGGGGGATACAGTGGCTGCTACCCCCCATCTTGCCCCTTTACCGTTGGAGAAGACAATGCTCGCAGTTGATCATGAGCGATCAGCGACCATGGGGTCAGACCAGTTAGCCCTTAAATCTGCTCAGGGGCTTACTTTGGTGAGTCTTTTCCTCTCTATATTCGTTATTCCTTATTCTCCTTAATTATCTCATGTTAATATGTGTTTCTTCTGATTTATAATTTATCTATGATTGTACTGTATTGCTCCGTAGTCAGGCTGATCTTTCAAGGAGGAATGTGGAGCTGGACGAAGCTCTAAGGACTTCTGAAAAGGCTTTGGCTGATACAAAGGTGACCTTTGATTAAGAGAGGGAGAAGTTGACGAAGGAGATGCCCGACCTCCGAGAAGTCTATAGCACTGTGATTACTGATTAACTAGGAAGTTAGTTGCCAAGGTGGACAAGATGGAGGGGGAAGCAACGATCGTCCGAGAGAGCGGGTACAATGAAGGTTGAGAGGAGACGTATGACGATGCCGAGCGCCAAATTGTCTATGTCCGACGAGCTTGCTTTAAAAAAGGCTGGGATCAAGCCTTGATTGCTGGTGGGGTTGCTGTCGACTCCCATCTATTCTCTCAGCATTATCCAAATCCTATCGAGGTATTCCCATCTACTCATACGGATGCTTAGAATGTTGAGGCGACCATCGTACTTGCTGCAGGAGGTGCTTTAGGCAATCCAGTGGGGGTCATCACTCCAGGTGGAGGACTTGCCTACAAATTTAAGTACTGGTGGAAGTGAAGTTGTCGAAGACCAAGCTGCTGACAAGAGGAAGGGGCTATCGACTTCTAGGTAGGTTGAGGCCTCTTAAAGTTGTGCTAGGATTTTTAGGCTTCTTTTTGTTCTGTTCAAATGTTTTATTTTTGGTTTTTCCCTTCCTCTATACTTGCTTGTGCCTATCTTTTGATTAAATGGAAAATAAAATTTACTTCATTATTAATGTTTGTTGCCTTTGTTGCTTGTAGCACATTGCTTTAGATGAATACATTATTGTTAACTCTCGCCTAGGCCAAGTTCTTGGTCCGAACATAAGCATTCAAGCGCGTAGAGACTTTATAAAGATTTGTAAATCCCTCAGGGCAAGAAGCTACGATTATAAATGTTAATCCGATATGGTCGTTAGGCTTAATGACAGGCTTGAGTAGATAGAGGAAATTAGTGCCTCTATACAGGAGGAGATGGACGCCTTGAAGGCAAAGCTTCTGGATGCGTCCGAAGTCAACCAGGTGGGGGAGTTATTGTAGAGAGAGAATAATGCTATGAGTAGAGAAATTGCTTGTCTTAAGGAAAACACTCTATATGGTCCCCTTCTTGTGCTGCGAGGATCCTCTTCATCATCGGCTATAGTTGCTTAAATTGATAATCAAGCTTCCAGAAGGGAGATTTCCAAGATAAAAGGAGACATTCGGCGAGCTTATGCGATCGTTACTGGTCCCTAGAGGGATGTCACATGATTAAGACATTTGTTTTGAAGGGTCCTTCAGCAGGTCTGGGCTGATGGTTATGACCAAGATTTGATACATACCCCAGTAATAGTGAAAGGGGTTGAACACCTCACTTTTGCTAGGGAATGGTTGGGCGCTCTTAAAGAATTGAAAAAAACTAAGGAATCCACCCTGTGGTATAAGTATAAAATCATTCACCGATCCGGTAGGAAGAATCCCTTTTCGAGGGATGACCGTTGGATCCCAATAGATTTCATTCTTGCACAGCTTCTAGAGTCACGCCGAGAGGGCACCGAATAAGACTTAGTTCCTCATCCTGCTCGAGTAGCGGACTACCTTGATCGTCGTCCAAGGCCATTGTAGGTCTTTAAGTATTTAGTGGTCTGTTGATGTAATTGTAATCATATGACTTTTAATAAAAGCTACAATTGGTTATTGATAACGTAACTTTTGCGTATGTCGTTGTTGAAAGACAAGTTAGTCAAAATCCTCAAATACCTACAAAATATATTAAACTCAAGTGTAGAGGTAAGTAAGGGTATCAATCCACTTCCAAGGGAGTAAGCAAGAGACAAATTCAATTGTAATTCACTTTTTATTTTCTTTTTGTGCTTTTTTCACTTTTCCACTTTTTTTATCTTTTTCAATATTAAAACAATAGGGTGAGGTGAGATTTTAAACTAAACTAAACTAAAATGTGATATGAAAATAACTAACTAGAAAGTGACTACAATGAAAAATAAAGTCAAACACTAAAATAAAAGATAAAGTGAGGTAAATAATTGTGAGAACAATCAAGGAGTGGGATTACACCACAAATTTTAGCTATTCTAATTAATTAATTTAATTAATTGAATTCTCCCAAATTAATACCAAAACTACAAATCAACTCTCGTTGCAAGTGTAATTTTAATAATAACATTTTTATAATATTAAGTTTAACACCTCACAACTCTAGAAAAATAAATCTACACTCCTTTTAATTAATCACACGCTAGGATCGATTATTTAAAATTTATGTAAATTTTAGGAAATAATTTTAGAGTTGAAATTCAAGTGATAATACCCCACTTAAGAAACCCCTATCTCTAGTTCGAATTTAAAATGGGTATTGTCACTTGAATTTCGATTTTCTCTCGAAAATCATTTACATCTCTGGAGGCGTAAATTTAAGGGTGAGGGCTCAAAATTAACATTCAAAGGAAAATTTCAAGTAATTAAACTGATTAAAATAAAATAACATCAAATAAGGGTTTTACCCCACCCCTTGAAAGGGGTTTTAGCCTAATATGGTATACAATATGACAAATCAATAATCGAAGGCATATATAATAAAAGAGTAGAGAAAGAGAACAAATCTTCAACAAGTCTCTCTGAAATTGACAATTTGAACTCTATCATCTTCCATTCAATTCAATTACTCACAATTAATTCTCAACAAATATCTAAAAAAATAAAAGGAAAAACTATTTACAAATTGGTGTTTATCTCTCTACAATTCTCTCTCTAAAATTCCTATCTAAAAGCTCCATTTTTCATGGGGTATTCTTCTTCAATTTATAATAGGCATGGAGCATGAGGGGTTTGCACATGGGGGTAAATTGAATAATGGAAGTGCACATGTGGATATGGTGTGAGGAGCATGTGGGTTGAGAGGTGTGAGGTCACAAAAATCTGATTTGGGTGAGAGTATTTTGAAAATTGGTTTTGAGTGGTTAGTTGGGGGTATTTTGGGAAAATGGGTTTAAAGGGGGAATAAGTGGCACATGGGTTTTATTTTGTCTTTGATTTGTTGGCAGGTGAAATCGTGGAAAGGTTTGAAAGCTCACATTGGTTTGGTGAAAATGGGAAATGGGTTTCAAGGATATGGATTGATTTTTGTTGTTGGAAATCGGGTATGGGGATGGTGCCGGCAGTAGTCGCCGAAAATGGGGAGTGTCGCGATGGTGCGCCACCGACGGAGTCGCGAAGAGAGGGAGAGAGGCGGTTAGGCCTGGGCGGCGGGGCGTGAGAGGATCGGGGATGGAGGTTGAGGGCCCCGTCGGCGGGTTGAATCGTGGCCGGTAGGGAGCGGGTTAGAGGATGCTAGGTCGTGAAATCGGGTTCTACCCGGAGTGGTTGTCGGTGGGTTAGGGAGGCAGCCGGACAGGGTCAAAGCGAGGGCAGGTCGTCGTCGGCGCCGACCGGAGCTGGCCAGGGGGTTAGGCGATTAGGTCCGAGTTCAGGTGGGTAAATGAGTGGTGGTGAGAGAGAATGGAAGTGGTGGGTTTTGTAGCTATGGAATTTAGAGAGGAAGAGAGAGAAAGGGGTTTTAGTTGGGAGGTTGAAGATGATGAGTGTGGGGTTAATGTGTAGGTGAGGTGTATGGTAAGGGGTGAGGGTGAGGGGGTTAAGTGTGTGAGTGAGTGTTAGGGTGTGTTTAATGTGTGTGTGTGTGTGCGCTTAATTTGAACCCTTAAAATAAAACTAACTAAAAAAATAATAAAATAAAATAAAAAAATAAAAAATAAAATCCTATTCTAAAATAAAAAAGAATTAAATAAAAATTGAAACTAAAAAGAAATAAAATTAAGATCTAATAAAACTAAAACTAAAATTCTAATTAAATGTAAAATCAAATAAAACTAATAAATGAAATTCTAAAAAAAATCTAATCCTAATAAAAATAAAAACTAATAATTAATAAAAATAAAGATAAAATAAAAATATATTAATAAAAGTAAAATAGAAAAATAGAAAACAAAACCTAAAAAATACTATATAAATCAAAAATAAAATCTAAATATAAAAATGACTCAAACTAAAAATCTAAAAAATAATAAAATGACACAAACAAAACACACACAGGCTTGGGGTAAGTTTGGGCTAGGTTTAGGCTCGGGTTAGGGTACGAAAGAGGGAATTAGCTCCATTCTAACTGCAATTGGCCTCAAAATGTAGCTTTTGACACCGCAACTGCAGTTAAATCGGCATATTGAAAAATTAAGCGCATAAGACCCAAATTGTCGAGAATTAGCAACAAAAGTACGTCTATTCGGGGTATAAATTGTATAGTTTTGGGTGCTTATCACACCACCCCCAAATAGAGAGTTGCTAGTCCTCGAGCAATAAGATAAAGAGAAAGATAAACATAAGAAACCGAAAGTGTACCACTTTCGCGGGCACTTGTGATTGCACTTAGCATGTGCAACAAACTTTTAAACCTATAGGTTTCCCTACAGGACGAGTTGTGTCTCGTGAGGGTTTGCTGGGAATATACCCACAAAATTCTTTATTTGCAAAATTATTTATTAAAAGGAAGTCAATATCTTATTAGACATAGAATGATCGCACAATCCATCACAAGAAATATTTTCAAAAATACAAGCTAGAATGTGTAAAAAGATTAAGCTAAGTAAATACTCAAGGCACATCCTTCCTAGAACTCAACGTGTGTAGTGTGAATCAGTCAAAATGGATCGAGTATCATCAAAGTAATTCCTAGATTGCCTTATCGGAACCAACACTTCAACTTCAAATATCACTGGATATATCTCTCTCAAACGAACTCTCGAGATATGGGTTAGTGTATCGCTCTTGTGTGTGAGGAGGTGAGTAAATGTAAGCAAGTTCAAACGTCTCACACACACATAATAAAGAACGAATCAATTAGAAAGAAAAGTGATCTCATGAAAGATTGCTAATCACTATAGTGATAACGTCGAGTTATTCACCACGTTGACTTTCATTTGCCTGAACAACTAGGGAAAAATATGGATGTATATGGGTGAGGGGAAATGAAATGGGATGAGAATTATGAGATGAGGGCTGGGATAGGATGGGTGATATGATGGATGTGGTATGTAGGATATAATGGGGATATGAATGATGATATATGAATGGATATGATGGATGTGTGAAATGATGGATGGATGGTGGATGAGCGAGAAGAGTGTATTATACTTTAGGCACAAATGTCTTTATTACACAAGAACTAACTACAAACTTTTTTTTTCTTTTCTCTCTTTTTTTTTTCTTGTTTTTTTTCTCTTTTTTTTCTCTATTTTTTTTCCTTTTTTTATTTTTTTTATTTTTGCTATCACTTTTCAAACCAATAATGAAGACATTTAACATTTGGAATCAACACTCTTTTATTTGAAAATGAAATATGATATGAAGATGATAGGTGATGGTGTGAGGAAATATGTGAGAATATGGGAAAGTAATGGATGAAATGAATGGGAATATGATATGGGGAAAAATGGTAACTGTATGGATGAAAATTTAGTATTCGGGACAAATTTTAAGACACGTGTTTCTTACAACTCGAAAGTCATGTCGTTCTCAGTGATCAAGCCAAATTTTAATGAAGGATAATGAGATCATGCAACAATTTAAATTGCGGACCCAAACGAAGTTGAATCAACTTGTGACTCGGAGATTGCGTAAGACACTCTGAAAGGGTGGAAGGCACAAATCTCATAAGCAAAAGTCTCTACTAGTGATTCTTAAGGTTCTCTTTAGAATTGTAGTACTCTTCAACTCTAAACCGTAGTGACATGATAAGTGCGCAAATTTTGTTGAGTTTAGAAATTGATGGTGCAACATGCCTTGATACGTATTACATAAGCTATTTAGAAAAATATAAATCCTCTAGCTTGATTCCTAGACTTAAAAAGATGGATGATTGAAAATTCACATCAATGAGTAAGATGAAAGAAACTGCACGAAATTTTAAAAATCAGGTGTAAAATTCAATTTTTTTCAAAAGAGGTACGATTTTGATAAAATTCCCCACCCTCAAACAAAAAGGAACATCGTCCTCGATGTTAAGGAAAATGATTTTTAAAATTTAGAGCATAAGGTAGGAAAGAGATTACCATAATGAACCTCTAATGAAGTGGACAGATGAAGCCAAGAATAAACCTGAGTGAGTGATAAGAAAAAAAGGTGTACAAGTCTATAAGCATAATAAAGCATTTGGTGATGTGAAAACACCACCCCCAAACAGGATGAGACTAGTACAAGAAATGCGGGCTGCCTCTCGGTACCGCTAAGTTTAATGTCTTCAGCCAGACCGAACCATTATCACCCTAAAGATAGGAACTATGAAAGTGCGGGGCGGCAGAAAAATCGGGTGATGATAATCACCCCCAAACAAGACTGAAGCGTCAGTCTTGCTGGATAAAGTCTAAAAGGGGTCAATGCACTTGTATGGCAAAGTGCATCACACAATGCAAAGCGTCGGTGGACCAAGGGCGGGTGGGAAAAAGGGCTAAGGTGAGGGTGGAAAGGTATCGGTCACGGGCCTTATTGAGCCGAAAGGTGAGGGCAACAAGGGCCCTATAAGAATGGTGCTCTAGTTGGTAAGGAAGGAAATATGGTGGGGAAAGTGGGATGGGGTGGGGCTCATAAAATTCACATGACCATTCTATAAATGGGCGATGATAATGGTCGCGTCATGACACGCCAGGGAGCTGTTGAAAAGAGAAATCAACACCGCAAGGAAGTGGTGTGCATGGAGGAACAAGCTCGATGTCACGGAAGTAGAGAGTATCACCATAACTCTCGTGGATGGAGGATGGTTTCAGGTGAGGATCTAAAAATGTAGATGGAAACATGAACTGTGTAAAATCAAGATCCAAACCAGGTGGTAGGGTGGAAGGAAGAATGGGTGGGTCGGGTGGGATAAATGGTGGAGGAAGATGATCCAACTCAAGAGTGGGAGACGCACACTCCTCGTGAGGCGCGGAGTGATCTACAAGGGAACTCGCAGGATGAATTGTGGTATCTAAAGATGGAGTGATCAACGTCTCCATAAGAGTATCATTGCTGAATGTGGTGGGTGGTTCAAACGAGGCACCAAGATCGGAGATAGAAGGATCACTAGAATTATCAAGCTCAACGGGAGCCATGCATGGTGGAATAGGATCCAAATCCTGATAGGTAGGAACTATCACGAATTCTATCTAGGGAAAATGGTGAGCACTCATAGCCGGAGCTAACCTAAGATGAAGTGGTTCCTCGGGAACACAGACGATGGGCTCAATGGGTATAGATTCAGGCATTGTTTTGGATATTACGGGAGTGGAAACCTCAAGGTGGGGTTCATGATGACATGGTGGGATTGGATCAGGCTCACTAATGAAAGGTAAGTCAACACAATTGTCGACTTGGGACCAAGACCATGGAATGGTCTCAACTTCGAGATTCTCGGGGTGGTAGTGTTGGTCACACTCAAAATTCGTGTCACAATAGGGCACAACATCGTCACACTCTGTGGCAACGATGGGTGGGGCCACGGGAATATCCGACTCTCGCTCACACTCCAATTCATTTAACCTTTGTTCAAGCCTTTGGAGAGCTTGAGTTTGAATTACCTGCTCTTGCTCAAGTATGAACTTTTGCAAGAGGGTTTCGAGAGCGGAGGTGGATGGTGGTGGAGTGATGGGTGGTGGCGGTGGTTGAGGTGGACACAACACGCTATGGTCAGGACTATACGGAGAATACGCAAATGAAGTGTGTGGGGTGGGGCCAAGTTCATCATACACGAAAGGATCACTTTCGTGATGGACAAATGGTTGATAATCGTGGGGTGAAGAGTGAGGGAACTGATCGTGAACAGGTGCACAAGGTTTTCATGATAACTGTTGGAACGTGTGAGGATCCACAACATCGGATTGGGATACGTATTGCATGGAAGGGTGATCAGGACTCCACGAATAGCTCGGGTGCTCACATAACTCGGGATTAAGTATAGCGGGGTAGTAGGCCGAGGTGGGTTCCGGAACAGTGTCATATGGATACACATGGTCCGTGGTGGGTTTGTATGGATATGACATGTAAGGGCACTCATGGGACATGTGATCGGCATAATAACAGTGGGTGCACAACAAAGGAGGAGACACGTCGACACTTGACACCGAGGGTGATGGAATAGGAGGTGCTGCATATATGGGTCAAGAGTACCAACGGTACTCGTGAGAGAGGTGAAACGACTAAGAATATCATAAAGAGACGGCTCATGATCACTCTCACACGTGTCACGTGTCAATGGAAAATGACCAAAGTAGTCCCGTAAAGGACGTTCTTCGTCCATGAGGGGAAAAAAATATTTTTTTGGAGTTTTTAAATTTTTTCAAAAGGAATGAAAATATTTTTGGATTTTCTAAAAATAATGGAAGAAAATATTTTTGGATTTTTTTTTATAAAAAGGAAAGAAAGAAAATATTTTTGGATTTTTTGTTAAAAATAATAGAAGAAAATATTTTTGAATTTTTCTAAAATAAAAGAAAGAAAATATTTTTGGATTTTTTTTTTGGAAGAAAAGGTGGGAAAAAAATATGGACTCTTAAAATTTGGACGAACAAACTAAAACTCGACTACCGAAAATTGGAATTGGACGCACACAAGTGAAGGAAATTTCCTAACTAGCACATAGACAATTTTTATCTTTAAATTTAGTGAAAGGGTAGTCAAATTTTAATTGAGTCTGCGGGCGATAAAAATTCACGGAAGACTATGAGTGATCGCCTGTGCAAAAATGTTCTCCTATTCGGCTACCTAGTTGATTGATTTTAAATTTAATGATGGATAAGGTAGCACAAAAGGGTAAGGGAGTGAGTCGGGTGATGAAATCCCTTCTCGTGAGTGACTGGGTGTATGTCTTAATCAATTAATTCATCACACCATTCGAAAATAAATGTGAGAATAAAATCAAATAAGAGCACACAAAGCACACACAATAATGGACTCGCTAACAGGAGAGGCGCGAGTGTTAGAGAAATGTACCTCCCACGGTTTTTACGCCGTGAGGTGCCAAAAAATTTGAGTCGATTGGGGGGAGATCACGCCTATCTCAGTCATCCCCGGGAGTCCTACCGACCCAAGGTAGAGAGGCTTATAAATCCTCGCCTTTGGACGCCCTCTCTCTACCTTGTCCGGTTTTCCTATCACGCTTGTCTTCAATTTACTACAAATTTAAATGAAAAATAAATGGTGTCTCTAAGCACCGCAATACAAGCCAAATAATAAAGTCCTAATACAATCCTTCTAAAGTAATGCAAAAATGGTACTAAAAAAATTGCGATAAATAAATGAAATACAAAATGAAATCCGCTCCGAGCTTCACGATCCCAAGAATGGCAAAGACGCCATTTGATAACGTGCTTTTTGTCTCCCCGGTAACGGCGCCATTTGATAACGTGACTTTTGTGTATGTCATTGTTGAAAGCCAAGTTAGTCAAAATCCTCAAATACCTAAAAAATATAATAAACTCAAGTGTAGAGGTAAGTAAGGGTATCAATCCACTTCCAAGGGAGTAAGCTAGAGACAAATTCAATTGTAATTCATTTTTTATTTTCTTTTTGTGCTTTTTCACTTTTCCACTTTTTTTATCTTTTTCAATATTAAAACAATAGGGTGAGGTGAGATTTTAAACTAAACTAAACTAAAACGTGATATGAAAATAACTAACTAGAAAGTGACTACAATGAAAAATAAAGCCTAACACTAAAATAAAAGATAAAGTGAGGTAAATAATTGTGAGAACAATCAAGGAGTGGGATTACATCACAAATTTTAGCTATTCTAATTAATTAATTTAATTAATTGAATTCCCTCAAATTAATATCAAAACTACAAATCAACTCTCGTTGCAAGTGTAATTTTAATAATAACATTTTAGAATATTAAGTTTAACACCTCACAACTCTAGAAAAATAAATCTACACTCCTTTTAATTAATCACACGCTAGGATCGATTAATTAAAATTTATGTAAATTTTAGGAAATAATTTTAGAGTTGAAATTCAAGTGATAATACCCTACTTAAGAAACCCCTATCTCTAGTTCGAATTTAAAATGGTTATTGTCACTAGAATTTCGATTTTCTCTCGAAAATCATTTACCCTCTCTGGAGGCGTAAATTTAAGGGTGAAGGATCAAAATTAACATTCAAAGGGAAATTTCAAGTAATTAAACTAATTAAAATAAAATAACATCAAATAAGGATTTTACCCCACCCGTTGAAAGGGGTTTTAGCCTAACATGGTATAAAATATGACAAATTAATAATCAAAGGCATATATAATAAAAGAGTAGAGAAAGAGAACAAATCTTCAACAAGTCTCCTTGAAATTGGCAATTTGAACTCTATCATCTTCCATTCAATTCAATTAATCACAATTAATTCTCAACAAATATCTAAAAAATAAAAGGAAAAACTATTTACAAATTGGTGTTTATCTCTCTAAAATTCCTATCTAAAAGCTCCATTTTTCATGGGGTATTCTTCTTCAATTTATAATAGGCATGGAGCATGAGGGGTGTGCACATGGGGGTAAATTGGGTAATGAAAGTGCACATGTAGATATGGTGTGAGGAGCATGTGGGTTGAGAGGTGTGATGTCACAAAAATCTGATTTGGGTGAGGGTATTTTGGAAATTGGTTTTGAGTGGTTAGTTGGAGGTATTTTTTGGAAATGGGTTTAAAGGGGGAATAAGTGGCACATGGGTTTTATTTTATCTTTGGTTTGTTGGCAGGTGAAATCGTGGAAAGGTTTGGAAGCTCACATTGGTTTGGTGAAAGTGGGAAATGGGTTTCAAGGATATGGGTTGGTTTTTGCTGTTGGAAACCGTGTATGGGGATGGTGCCGGCAGTGGTTGCCGGAAATGGGGAGTGTCGCAATGGTGCGCCGCCAACGGAGTCGCGAATAGAGGGAGAGAGCCGGTTAGGCCTGGGCGGCGGGGCGAGAGAGGATCGGGGATGGAGGTTGAGGGCCCCGCCGGCGGGTTGAATTGAGGCCGGTAGGGAGAGGGTTAGAGGATGTTGGGTCGTGAAATCGGGTTCTACCCGGAGTGGTTGTCGGTGGGTTAGGGAGGCAGCCGGACAGGGTCGGAGCGAGGGCAGGTCGTCGTCGGCGGCGGCGCCGGCCGGAGCTGGCCAGGGGGTTAGGCGATTAGGTCCTGGTTCAGGTGGGTAAATGAGTGGTGGTGAGAGAGAATGGAAGTGGTGGGTTTTGTAGCTATGGAGTTGAGAGAGGAAGAGAGAGAGAGAGGGGCTCTAGTTGGGAGATTGAAGATGATGAGTGTGGGGTGAAGGTGTATGTGAGGTGTATGGTAAGGGGGTGAGGGTGAGGGGGTTAACTGTGTGAGTGAGTGTTAGGGTGTGTTTAATGTGTGTGTGTGTGTGTGTTTAATTTGAACCCTTAGAATAAAATTAACTAAAAAAATAATAAAATAAAATAAAAACCTAAAAAATAAAATCCTATTCTAAAATAAAACAAAGACCCAAATAAAAAGTGAAACTAAAAAGAAATAAAATTAAAATCTAATAAAACTAAAACTAAAATTCTAATTAAATGTAAAATCAAATAAAACTAATAAATGAAATTCTAAAAAAAATCTAATTCTAATAAAAATAAAAAACTAATAATTAATAAAAATAAAGATAAAATAAAAATATATTAATAAAAGTAAAATAGAAAAATAGAAAACAAAACCTAAAAAATACTATATAAATCAAAAATAAAATCTAAAAATAAAAATGACTCAAATTAAAAATTTTAAAAATAATAAAATGACACAAACAAAACACACACAGGCTTGGGGTAAGTTTGGGTAGGTTTAGGCTCGGGTTAGGGTACGGGAGAGAATTCGCTCCATTCTAACTGCAATTGGCCTCAAAATGTAGTTTTTGACACCGCAATTGCAGTTAAGCCTGCATATTGAACAATTAAGCGCATAAGATCCAAATTGTCGAGAATTAGCAACAAACGTACATCTATTCGTGGTATAAATTGTACAGTTTTGGGTGCTTATCAGTAATTTATGTTTTGAGAGTGTGCTGACTAAACATGTGTTAACCTCATTTATTGATTGCTCGACATCATTATTTGACGAAAGAAGTACTTAATAGTACTGAACATAGTATGAACAACCAGTACAAAGTTTTAATCATTTTGAAGTTTTTAACCGACTAAGTGATGTTGAGTTTTTTGTTATCTTGTGTTTAAACATTCTCCCAGTCCAATATGCCTTAGCCATATCATTCTGTCCACTTTACCTTTTAGGTCATGTCATCACACTTCCTTAGGTCTAAGTAGGATGATGGAGAGAATGCACTTGGTTAATGGGATATCCACCTGAGCAGGATTTTTCGTCCAACCTGAGTTGGTGACCAATATAAGTTGACTTGATTTGCCTAAGGACCCCCTGTAGGTCTTTTATTATTTCCAGAGCAACTCAGGAGGCCAATTATATTTTTAACCAAGACCTGAAGAAGGTTAATTATAAACCTTGATTCATATATTTTAGATATTCCTTAATTGTAACAGGTCTATCACACTTGTGTAATCATAGGAGCATTGTTTGTTCTTGGCATGTGAGATTCCTTAACTGAAGGAAGTTAGTCAACTTGCTATAATCCAGGAGTTCTGTTATACATAGGCGAGCGCGACGGAGGTGTCCCCTATTGCTCTCCTAGGAGTTGTACGATAAGCCTAAAAAATGTGGGGTAGTTCGTCTACCCAGGAACCTTTGAATCTTTCCAACTGCTTTTTCAGTCCATCAATCATTATCTTTTTCGAAGCTTTAACTTTCCCGTTGCTTTGGGGATATGCCATAGAACTAAAGTGATGCTTAATGCCATGCTCATCGCAAAAGTATTGAAAGAAGCAACTTTCGAACTGCTTGCCATCGTTAACAATTATCATTATTGGTATCCTAAAGAGGGTGATGATGTTCTTCCATATCAATCTCATCATATTAGAGTCTCGAATGTTTATGAGCGGTTCTACCCTTACCCATTTGGTGAAGTAGTCAGTGTTGACCATCAGATACTTGCAATTCCCAGATGCGATAGGCAGCGGCCTTATTATATCGAAGCCCCACTAGGCAAAAGGCCATGGGCTGGTTAATGAATTGAGATTTCTATAAGGACACAAGTCTCTGATTGAGTCTTAATGTAATGTTGGCTCAATTTTGGACAAAAATATTTGAGTCATAGGATAGTGTTCATGTGTATCAATCCAAGCCTATGACGTGTTAGTTGAAGATGTAGCGGCCAAGAATATAAAACTTCATCATATGCCGACTTTAGTGTGCCACGTTTCTACGTCAACAACATTGTTCCATGCTCCTAAGGTATGAATTGTAATACCCCGTATTTTCATGGCTTTTAAATTTAAGGATTTATTAAATTTAATTGAGATAAATTAATTTAATTTTAATCCGAAATGTTGTTTTAAATATTTACTAACGTGACAAGAGTTAGTAATTATTGGGAATATATTATTTGTTGCATATTACTAGATGAGTATAGTAATATATGGGATTTATTTTTATAATATTGTCACGTGTGAATAAAATGACAATTGTGGAAATTTAAGTCGGGACGCGCCTGTGTCGTGTAGGGACTAAATGTGGATTAATAAAAGTGAATATTTTATAGGTTGTTCGTATGGTCGTTTTGAGTGCGCCAACACGTCCGAAAGGGTCGAGATAGTCCGAAAAGTATACCCGGGGGTTTGATTTGGGTCTAGGGGTGTTTTTAGGCCTAATTAGTACCCCGGGAGGGCATTTTAGTCATTTTACATTTTTGGGTAATTAAACACACGAAATTTCAAGGGTTATATCAGATGTCTAAGGTTGTCTTCTAGGGTTAGGACAACCAAAGACAAGTGACGACCATAGGAGAGGGAAGGAGAGAGCTTCCAAAGCAATTTAAGGCCTGAAAGCCATCCGTTTGCACCGCCACCACCACCAACGCGTAGATCGCGAGACGGGGAACGTAACCACACCAAATTCGGCACCAAACCAGAACGTCAAAAATCCCAGGCAAGTGTTTATCTTGCTTATTTCGTTGATGCATCTTTCATATTGGTTTAGTAACGATTATGATGAATTGTATGGAAGAAAAACCCAATTTGAGATAGGAAATTGCATGTAGTGATGACTTAAATGATATTCTAGAAACCTTTTGTGATGTAGAGGATTAAACCACGAAATTTTGATGTTGTATAAGAAGGAAACCTTAGAGCCAATCAGAATAAAGGAGAAAAATCGCGCTTCAGGACCCCCGAACCGGTTCGCATGTTCCTCGAACCGGTTCGCCCCTGGGTTCGCGAATGTTTGCTGGTCTGGGGTGCTTTTTCTTCCATTCAACACTTAGAATTTTTTTCTTGTTTTCTTTCCTTTCTTCCTTGGATTTTTCTTCAACTTCAATAGGTCATAACTCATCAACCGTAGCTCGGATTTGGGTGTCGTTTCTTCCAGTGTTCTCGTTATTACGAGCTCTTCAATTTTCTAGTTGACTCCTCCTTCGGGATCTGGTTACAGAATTACCAAAATTCCCTTGAACTTGCCTTCTTAGATTTTCTTTCATTGTCTCTCTTTCTCTTTTGCGCTGCATGCATAATTAACCTATAAAACCAATAAGAGAAGCACGAAACACGAAATACTTGCCAATGAAGATTAGTAGCATAAATGTGCGTCAAATCCATATAGGTTACATCACTCGGGTTCACAAATGTACTGAAATTAGGGGAATAAATATACAATATTTATGTCCAATCACGTAGTAAGTTGGAAAAACCCTTTGAATTAAAGTTAGAAACGAACCATTATAATTGATATATAATAATGGTAAAATAAGGATAAATATTGTGAATGTGGGTTATGGGATAAACCTAAATTGAAATGATAAAAGTAGTACATTTATATGATTGTGTATGCATATATTATATACTTGTGAAAATCATGCCCGCGCTACTTGCTATCCCTGAGGTTACCGCGCTGGGACGGTCATATCTCGAATGGGC
Organism: Sambucus nigra; assembly: GCA_949130495.1. Lineage (NCBI taxonomy): Eukaryota > Viridiplantae > Streptophyta > Magnoliopsida > Dipsacales > Adoxaceae > Sambucus > Sambucus nigra. The sequence continues at coordinate 239,675,023 of OX422211.1, forward strand.
CTTCATGGGGGATATTGACTCATACCCTAGAAGATAAAAATCCTAGGTATAGGCTATCGAATCGGTAGTCACGGTCCTAAGAGACGTGAGGGTATGTACTGACCTCTTGGACTTGGAAACTATGCTTCACCTCAATATTGTTTGTGTATGTATTTATACAGTTCGAGAGTGATTTTGAACTTGTATTCCCTTTAGTACGATTGATAAGGGGATTGGATAGCAGAGTATGCCCGCACCATAATTTTTATGTGGAGTGCTGTTAGAATATATTTATTATACGAGTATTTAATATATATATGAATTTCTGAAATTTGGGAAACTGCCTACAGTGTTATGGTAAGTAAGACATGTATAATGACTCAAATTGGAAATACTTGTTTTGAAAAGTATAATATGATATTGAAAAACTTTATGAATCAATAAAGTTAAAATGAGCGTTTTGTACTAAATGAAATTATCCTTTTAAATCATGATGTTGTTAAATCTTAAATCTTGAGAGTCTCCTAAGATAAGTTAAATCATTGGGGAAAGATAGTGTGATATATGATGAGATAAACCATTGGGAAGGTTAGTGCGATAGGAGTGCACATTAGAAGAGAGGTGAGAATTTTTAAAGAGTGTGTCGCACTAATATGTTGTTGCATTGGCCTGTAATCAATTTAAATACTTGCTAAACGAATTTTTAAATCTTATACACTATCGGGCTCTGACCCGTTTCTTTTTTCTTTCTCTCTTGTATATATATGTATGTATTACAGGTGCCCAGCCACAGGGGCGTCTTGCATAGGATCCTTTGGATGGAACGCGCTGTAGCTTTTGTGGAAGTTGCAGGCCATTGTTTAGAAGACCTCATTATTGACTCTACTTCTAGTTCAGCTTTATCCAGTGGGGGTATGTGTCGCCCTTTTTCCATTATTTAGTTGATATTGTCAGAGATTGTAATTCTTTTAATTTCAGTATCTTTATTTCGGGATTGTTACTGTCAGGATGCTTTCCTTAGTATTTTAATGTTGGGATTTATTGTTGTTGGGTAAACTCTTGAATGTTCATTTTATTCTTCTACTTATTGTGTGACTCTTTAGATGTTAATGGTTTAAGGTTTTGTAACCGGATTTAATAAAATGAGAATAAAGGTTTCAATGGTTTTGACACTTAGCTTAATTAATTAGGGTGTTTAAATTGGAAAAGTTTTTCATTTGCTACAGTGATGCTAAGAATGAACCAACTGTTCACCTTGAAATTAATTTAATAAAGGTGTGATCGCCCGATATTTAATTAGGCGGGGTGTCACAGGTGGTATCAGAGCATCAGGTTCTAGTGTCCTTAGGATTTGTACGGTTTATTTCGCTTTCAGCTTAGCATTTTTTATATAGATCCCTAATACTAGGAATGTTGTGTTCATCTCTATACATTGGGAATTCGTTCTTCTGCGATTTGTTTATGCGAATGATGAACTCATCCAAATTTATTTCAATTTTCTGATGGACCGTCAAGAAGAACTAACTAAGGCGATTAGGGGAGTTAACGAGCAAAATCGACTTACACCTCAGGTATCTCCAGAGAGAATATCAACCGCCGAGTGAGCAGGTATTGTGGCACATGCAGTTACCACTGCAGTCTTACAGTATCAAGAACGCAACACGCAGCTTATTGGGGGAAAAAGATCTAGAGAGTATAGTCAGTCTATTATGACTAGAAATAACAAGTGTGTGAAGATGCAAAAATCGCAACAACAATCTCTTCAAGGCCGTAAGAGCCACAAAGGTAACAAATTGTGTAGAGAAACCCAAAAGCGTCAGGGTCAACAAAGCCGGGGGCCGAGTGAAGTCACGAAGAGGTGTTTTAAATGCGGAATGGACGGTCATGAACGTCGAACATGCTCGGATCAATCTGGAAAGGAAATTCAACCCAACCAGAGAGAACTTTCAGGACTCTGCTATAAATGTGTACAGCCGGGTCACATGTGGAGGGATTGTCCTCACCCTGACAAAGTTTTTCCACAAATTTTCCCATCAAGGCCAGCAAGACCAGGGAAAAAGCGAGACTAGTCAACAACGTAATGAAGTGAAGCAGTTTAGAGGGAGGTGCTTCCAATGTAGCAGAAATGGCCATAGGCGTCAGGATTGCCCAGAGAAGAATAGGGCCCCATGACAAGAATGTGCTAGTAATAAACCACAGAAGCTAGCTCCACCACCCTTTCCAACAGCCTCAGTTCAGTAGAGACAGCTACAGTGCAGACGTGTCTATAACGTCCCCCAGGCAGCAGCTCCGCAGGCACCACCCGCGATTGAGGGTATGTTTTCTATCCATGATACTATGAGTCGAATTTTATTTGATACTGGGGCGACGCATTGTTTTATAGCTATGCATTTTGCGAAGGCCTTAGGGCTATTAACCACAACAGAGAGCACTATGACATATGTAGACTCATCACTGGGAAATGGTTCACTTATATTTTTATATGCCGGAGTGTAGGGGTGGAGATTGGTAGCTTGTATTACCAGCAGACATGTTAGTCTTAGATATGCATGAGCACGACATTATTATCGGTATGGATTGGCTCGCAGCTTATAGAGCCATGATAGATTGCTTTGGTGAGAGTATTGTCCTTAACATTCCGGGGCAAGAAATGTTTAAGTGGCAATGCCTCGCCCAGAAGGGGGATCTTTCGCCTATATTTTTATATAAAGTAGGATACCTATAAGGAGATTGTGATCCTCCTGGATTCGATTCCAGTCGTTCGTGAGTTTCTGAATGCAATTCAGGTGTTAATTGAATTAAGTATAAGTTGGAAGTATAAGTTGTATTCTCAGAGGATGAGGCCTGTTTATGTGACAAGAACGAGTCATTATATTTTGCTCACTGTTAGATTTTCATGTGCGACGAGTTTAATGCATAAAATTATAAACTTTATTATTATATGAATAATTTTCCCCAGTGTGGAGGGATTTTCATTTCTCTTTAGTGCTATCCGCGGAGGACGAATGAGTATATATTAACAGTGTTACGTATCTTATTGAGGTTACTCGTCGTAGTGATGCGATATACGAGTATGGTATTATCTTTGGTAAAATGTTATAGAAATGGTTGGTACGATAATGAGCATTTATTGCAAGGATATCAGAGTGATTGCACTAGCGCATCATGTTTTATGTTTGTTTTGGCGAGGCTTTACCTGTAAGAAGGTTGGACTCGCACTTATATTATCTATCCCAGAGACTTCGAAGGAGATAGTGGGCTCGAGATATTCGATGCCAGAGTATGTATAGGTTTTGTCAGTATAATCCGTATGTATCGGGATTTACCGTTGAGCGAAAAGATTTGACTCAGTTGTAACACCCCGCCCGCCCGGGGAGAGCGAACGGAGTGCTAATGCGATAAAATAAATCCAAATCCACAAGTGACATGTTATAGAGCATCTAAATCAACCCACAATAATATAAACCCACTAATTTCAAACTCCTCAATTACAACAAGTCTCTCGAATTAAAATTATAACTATCTAACTCGAATAAAAATACAAATCTCCAAAGCTCTATACATCAAAATAATACAAATCTTCTCCCTTGTATTAAAATCTTCCCAAAAAATCCATGCTAAAATTAATCCCAATCGGTCCATAGCGCTCAAATCCACGCTAACCTGCCAACTAAAAGGAAATATGGAGAAGTACACAATACGACAGGAAAGATGCTCAACAAATATATATTAGCGATGAATAAAACGTAACAACACGAGTACGAATATTCAAATCAAAATGCAAATCGCAAAGCATTTATCAATATAATTTCTCAACAACACTTTAACCGGGGCACCAGGCCTCACCACATCCGTATATGCTTTATCAAGCCATAGCCCGGGAAACAGGAATCTTGGCGGGTGCCCAACATCCGTGCCATATTAAAATCTCATGACAACGTGATCATCAACAATATAATGATACCACATGAATCAAAATAATTTCAACAATTATTTTCCAGATTTCAATGAATTTATCAATTCAAATATGAGTTCAATTAAACAAGAATTCAAAGAGAATGACACTCGCGAGATTTAAGGAGCATATTGTGTAAAACCCCATACCTCAAACCATGATGAGAAACCAACGATCACATCCTCAAGATCAACACAAAATATCTACAAAATCTCCTCCAAGAACCTCCAACAAAAATAGCCCAAGAACACCTCTAATCTAAGGTTGTAACTCACAAATCTCAAGGGCCAATGTGTATTTAAAAAGAAGAGGAATATAAAATATATTTGCTGCCAAAATTTGTGCCAGAAGTAGGTTAAAAAGGTTGCCCACGACTTCCTTTTATAATGCAAAGAAATGAAGAGTTGGAATCCAAAAGACTACTTTAAATAAGGCAAATAAACGAAGAGTTGGAAGTCAAAACAACTCCAAGAGTTAAAAACATTTAAAATCATTTTAAAATCCGTTTTAACTCCGTTTTCGAAACCGTTTGAAATTCTCGCCTTTAAAAATAATAACCAACATATTTGAGCCATAAAAATAATTTTATCTAAAACTTTATTTTCCTCCATTTTCCAAAAATTAATTAAAATAGACCAAAATTACGCGGGTTATTACATCAGTATCATGTTTAGCACTCCGGACTTAGTGATAGGAAAAGTGCATTGTTATATTTATCCTTTAGAGATGTGAGAGTTAATATTTATACCCCTATTATTAGGGAAAGAAATTTCGAGAATTTTGAGTGTATGTATTCGAGGTTTATGGAATGCTATTACCACCAACCTATACTGAACAATAGTGCAATTAGTGAAACGTTCTTTGTTAAGCATAATTACGGGAGAAATTGAAACTTTTCTGTCAAGGGACGGAATAAAGGGGTATATGCTATGGACGGAGGACCTAACGGATTTCGATAACCGACAATGCTAGGTAGTAGTTGTGACACCCCGACTAATTAAATACCGGGTAGCTACTCCTTTATTAAATTAATTCAAAATGCTAAGTTGGTTCAATCAATAGCATCATTGTCGAAAACATTTTAATAATTACTAACCACCTAGTATTTAAAAAGTAAGTGCCAAATTTTAAGTTAAGTCTGATTAACATGCAGTAAAAGAATAATGGAAGAGTCAACATAATCCATTCACCATACGAAGTAATGAAATAACCAACAATAATACTAAGATATCCGGAGGAAAACTCCTCACAACAATCCCAACAAATGGAAATAATACTACAAGTCTGAATCCTGAATAATTACATGCCAAAAGTCTGAATAACTGAAATAAATGAAATGTCTCTAAAAGAAATGGGCGGCATGCCCTACAACTGATAACTGATGAATATCGAGTCAAGATCGATGAAGCGTCTACAAGCAAAGTCCTGTAACTTCCACAAACAGCTACAGCTCGTCACCTGAATGAGAATCCTATGCATGGTGTCCTTGTGGCTGGGCACCTAAAATGGTTTTTACAAAAATAGATTTGGAAGCAAATGGGTCAGAGCCCGAAAGTGGAAAACATTTTGAAAACAGCAAGTGTTTTAATAACATTAAAACATTAAATGCAAAATACATGTTAGGACGTGCACTCACATGAAATTCTCACCTCTCGACTACATGTGCACTCCTAACGTACATTACCCATCTAAATGACACATATATCTAACCAAAACGTAATAAGTTCTATCTCTTATTACTCGACTCCCATATCACATTCTAACGTTACCAAATAAACAGAGGGCTTTACTTAAACTCAGATTCTCAATATGTAATACATTTCACTACTGGTTAACCCATTATGTTTTCTCAAAACAATACCATAATTTTATTCACAATATTAACATGAAAGTTTCCATTAATTAAGTGTATATTATTCACGTCATAAATATACAATACAAGCACCCCGAGACTAGCTGCGGTGCACACATACTCTGCTATCCATCCCGGTACATCACGTATATAAGGATCACATATTCCGAATCTCTCAGGAATAGTTCACAGATAACAACATCACAAATAATGGAGGCGAACACAGTCACATCACATGGGTCACGCACATACCTGCGCTCCCACGATCAGCAGACTTATTAACATCCCAATAAGTCCTTCTCTGACCTATGTTCATCGAGGTAACTAGTCTAAATCCGGGCAACACAAAGATTAGAGGGCCCTAAGCAAACACAAACCTCCCGTGATAGCAAGTATGGTAGGTATGTCATACACATAAAATCAATACATATACTAAGTATGCACACGTCTTAGTAGTCACCATAATATATTAGTACATATCTCTTCTCGTACTGACATATAATACTACACCATTTATATGTTCCCGGTTAATATAATTAATTAGGCCGTCAATAGCTCACATCGTAATAGACACTCACGTCCTACTTCTTATTTTCCCTTTGGTTCAAACTACACTTCTAGGTTTGACTTCTCATTATATCCCAAACATCCCAAATATATCAATTACTCATCAAGGGAATGCTATCTCTACCTATACACAAGGTTACGGGGCACTCGGGATCAAAACAGGCTAAAAAGCCCAAACTGTCAACTCGTTCGAAGTCTCGTTCGAATGAGGCTGTTCGAACGAGACTTCGTTCGAACGAACTGAGTCTTCTAACGAGATCTTGTTCGAACGAAGTGGGCTTTCTAACGAGATCTCGTTCGAACAATCTCATCGAACGAACTTCACCCTCGTTAGAAGTCAATGGTGAACTCGTTAGAAGCTCGTTCGAACGAGGTCGTTCGAACGACCTGGGCAGGTCTTTTAACGAGCGACCAGATTCGAGCCCAGATTTCAGATTTTCGTTTTTCCAACTTCTCTACTCCCCAAATCTCATCCAAACCTCAATTTATCAATTGTTTAAGGTCTCTAATCATCCCTAAACATACTTAGTTCACATATTGACATGTTTGGGGGTATTAATTCATCCTAACATCATTGAAATATCAAATCTCTACATATTTTTCCCCAATTTTAAAACTATGAACCCTAGAATTTATGAATCATCAAAGAACTTAATTAAATCCGTTTTTGGTTTCCTACTAATTGTATTATCATCAGAATAATCATTACACACCAATCTACATGCGATTTCCTCATCAAAATGTACTTTATATTTCCAATTTACATGGGTTTTTCATTAACTCCCAGGAACAAATCAGAGTTTTATCAATTCCTACACATGGAAGAAACATTCTCTATAAAAATGAAATTAAATCACTTGCCTTAATGGTAGCTCTGGATTTGATGACGAATTTGATGGATGGTTCTCTATCTCTCTGCAGAATCCTTCTACCTCTCCTTCTACAAGCTTTTCTCTAATGGTGGCTATGGAGGCTAGGGTTTTGTCTTAGGAACAACTTTCAATAACCTCCGTAGTCTATTTGGGTATTAGTGGGATTAGTGGGTTAATGCCTAATCAGATATAAATTCCCAATTTTCGTAGCTTTTAATTCCTCAAAATTCAAAATTACCAAACTACCCTTATACGTTGCCGGTATGGCCTAAAAATGCCCCGGGACCCAAACCAAACCCCCGGCTAGTGTTTTCTGACTATTTCGACCATTCTGGATGCGTTGGCGCACTCAAAACGACCATACGGATAATAGAAATAAAATTCACTTTTTAATTATCATAATTATATACCATGACGCGACTGTCACACGCGTCTCAACAAAATTTCCAAATTGCCGTATTTCAATCTCACGATAAATTTCATAATTCAATATTCACATATAATCATGTATGCACATATAATCAAATACCAACTCGCATCTCGCTAGTATTTTAATCCGGATTAATTTTCGCTCAATACGCATTTAATTTAATTAATCCCATAGAATAAATATCACAAAAATACGGGGTATTACATACTTCCCCCCTAATAACTGAATTTCGTCCCGAAATTCGGAACTAGAAAGTACCTGGTAAGAACAAATCTGGATAACGTTCGCGCATCTCATCTTCTCGCTCCCATGTGGACTCCTCGGCATTATTATGTCGCCACTGAACACGCACTAACGGAACTATCTTTGACCGCAGTTTCCGCTCACTTCGGTCCAAAATAGCAATCGGCCCCTCCTCGTAGGAGCTATCCGGTTGGAGATCGATGTCCTCCAAAGCAATATGAGAATGAGCCAAATTGTCTCTAAGATATTTCCTTAGCGAGGAAATATGAAACACATCGTGAATCCGATGTAAATGCTTCAGTAATCCAAGCCTATACGCAACCGGTCCAATCCGCTCAATAATAGGAAATGGTCCCACATATCTCGGTGCCAACTTCCCTTTCTTCCCGAAACGCATAATCCCCTTCATAGGAGATACTCTGAGCAAAACATTGTCCCCCACTTGGAACTCTCTGAAGAACCTCTTCGCATCAGCATAGCTCTTCTGCCGATCCTGAGCTACCCGAATGCGACTCCGAATCAATTCTATCCTCGCCGAAGTATCCTGAATCACTTCCGGCCCAAGTAGTTTGTTATCCCCCACCTCCAACCAACATGCTGGTGAACGACAAGGTCTACCGTACAACGTCTCGAATGGAGCCATGCCAATGGTGAACTGGTAGGAGTTGTTGTAAGCAAACTCCACCAGTGGAAGATACTGCTCCCATCCACCCCCAAAATCAATGATACTCATACGTAGCATGTCCTCCAACATCTAGTTTGTACGCTCCATTTGCCCATCGGTCGGTGGGTGATACGCCGTACTCAACTGCAATTACGTGCCCATGGCCTCCTGAAAACTCTCCTAAAACCGTGAAATAAATATCTTGTCTCGATCAGACACGATATTTAGGGGCACACCGTGAAGTCTCACTATCTCTGCAATAAAGAGCTGGGCATACTGTCCCGCAGTGTAGTCTGTCCTTACGGGTAGAAAATGAGCGACTTTGGTCAACCTGTCCACAATCACCCAAATGGAGTCGTGACCTCTCTGTGACGTAGGCAACCCCGTGATAAAGTCCATGGATATGCTCTCCCACATCCACATCGGGACCTCCAACGGCTGTAGCAGTCCTGCCGGTCTCTGATGATCCACTTTTACTAGCTGACAAGTGGCGCATTTAGAAACAAACTCGGCAATATCTCTCTTCATCCCGCTCCACCAATACTGACGTCTCATGTCTTGGTACATTTTGTCCCCACCGGGATGTACCGCGAACCGTGAGCCGTGCGACTCTGCCATCACCTCGTGCCGTAATTCCTCTCCTTTCGAAACTACTAATCTCCCATTGAAGCGTAATCCCCCGTCTAAGCTAACGGTATAGGACTCGGCTCCCTCTGCTAGTAATCGAACTATCTGCTCCTGACAGAACGAATCATTTGCCTGTGCCCTTACTACCTTCGTGACAATCTGAGGTATAACGGTCATCACAGACATGAACGATCGGGCCACTGCATCCTGGTGTCCCAATTCCTTCCACTTGGCCTTCCACACCTCTGCCACTTCATCTGCTGGCCTACGGCTCAACGCGTCTGCCACCACGTTAGCCTTCCCCGGGTGATACTGGATATCAAACTGATAGTTCTTCACAAACTCAAGCCATCTTCGTTGCCGCATATTCAACTCCTTCTGCGTGAATAGGTACTGTAGGGACTTGTGGTCTATGAACAATCAAAACTTTTCCCCCAAAAGGTAATGTCTCCAAATACGAAGGGCGAAAACAACTGCCACCAACTCCAAGTCATGAGTGGGGTAATTCTTCTCGTGAGGCTTTAGCTTACGGGAAGCATAAGCTATGGCCTGACTCTCCTGTTGTAATACCCCTCCAAGTCCTTGTAAGGACGCATCGGTGTATACTAGATATTCAACTCCCGGTCTCGGCAATGCTAACACAGGTGCTGAGGTTAACTTATCCTTCAACTCATCAAATGCCAATTGACAGGCATCACTCCAGATGAATGGCACACCCTTACGAGTCAGATGTGTCAAAGGACCTGCTATCTTCGAGAAACCCCGAATAAACTTCATGTAGTATCCTGCTAGACCCAAGAAACTACGAATCTCTGTCGGTGTCGTGGGCTGTCCCCACTCCCTCACCGCGGATACCTTCCCCGGATCAACAGATATTCCCCGTTCGGAAATAATTTGTCCCAAAAAGTGGACCTCCTTCAGCCAAAACCCGCATTTCTCATATTTTGCATACAACTCGTTCTGACGTAGTGTCTGTAAAACTTGCCTCAAATGCTCGGCGTGCTCCTCCTCTGTCTGGGAGTAAACCAGAATATCATCGATGAAGACAATGATAAACTGATCTAGGAAATCCCTGAACACTCTATTCATCAAGTCCATAAACACTACTGGAGCGTTGGTCAGACCAAAAGGCATAACTCGAAACTCGAAAGAACCATATCTCGATAAGAACGCAGTCTTCGAGACATCCTCCTCCCTGATACGCAACTGATGGTATCCCGATCTCAAATCAATCTTCGAGAAGAAAGAAGCTCCTCTCAACTGGTCGAATAAGTCATCGATTCGAGGCAACGGATACTTATTCCGTATCGTGACCTTATTCAACTCTCGGTAGTCCACACACAATCTCAGTGAACCATCTCTCTTCTTCACGAACAACACAGGGGCACCCCACGGCGAAGTACTCCTCCGTATAAACCCCTGACCCAACAACTGTTCAATTTGATCCCGTAACTCCCTCATCTCAGCTGGAGCCATACGGTACAGTGCACGTGCTATAGGTCTCGTATCTGGCAATAAGTCTATAACAAAGTCTATCTCTCAACTGGGGGGTAGGCCTGGTATCTCCTGAAACACATCAGAATACTCCCTGACAATTGGGATCGAATCTAAAGGAATCACAACCTCCTTAGAGGTATCCTCCTCTAGGTAATACAAATGAGCGGTCGAGCCTCCCTCTGGACGAGGCATCTCCACTACAAACATCTCTTGCCCCAGAATGGCAAAAACAATGCTCCCACCGAAGCAATCAATCATGGCTCTATAATCAGCGAGCCAATCCATACCGATAATCACATCGTGAACATGCATATCTAATACCAACATATCTGCAGGTAATACCAGACTACCAATCTCTACCCCTACTCCCCGGCATATAAAGAAAATAAGTGACCCACTCCCCAATGGTGAGTCTACACACGTCACTGTGCTCTCTGCCGTAGCTAACAACCCTAAGGCTTTCGCAAAATGTGTAGTTATAAAGCAATGTGTTGCCCCCTTATCAAACAAAACCCGACCCATAGTACCATGGATAGGAAACGTACCCTCAATCGCGGGTGGTGCCTGCGAGGCTGCTTCCTGGTGGACGTTATAGACACGTCCATACTGTAACTGCCCCTACTGCACAGGAACTGCTGGAATAGCTGGAAGAGCTGGCACCTGGGATGGAGCTGGAAGGGCTGGTAGAAAAAGTGGCCTCTGTGGCTCATGTCGAGCACCCTGCTGCTGCTGCGGGGCCCTGCCCTTATCAGGACAGTCCTGGCATTTATGGCCAGTCTTTCCACAAACAAAACACTTCCCCAGAAAATTCCCCCCTCTCTGACCCGGCTGCCCCCGGCCCTGGTGGTCGTTACCATTTCTCCACTGGCCCTGCTGAAACTGCTGTTGACCATTCTGACCCTGCTGGTGCTGATGGCCGTTCGGACCCTGATGGCCCTGCCGAAAACCTCCCTGTCCGTGCCTAAAATTTCCTGACCTGAACCTCTTGTGATCCCCCTGTTGGGTACCCTGATCACCCTACCTCTGCCCCTGAATAGATTGTGCCCCACTGGCACCATTTCCTCCAGTCCTGCCCTGATGGCTAGACTCTCCCGATCGTTTGCCCTCAGCCATGTGAAAACGATGATCCTGGCAATGGAGCAATGCAGTGTTAACCACATCAGAATAAGTGGCTAATGAGAGGTTCCCTAACAAGTGCTGACGAATCCTCCATGTCAACCCGTCTGTAAATTTCTGTATCTTCTTCTCCTCAGTCGGTATCTCATCCGGAAAAATATTCAGAAGATCAGTAAATTCAACCTCATACTCGGCCACAGTCTTACCCTCCTATCGAAGGCTCATCAACTTCCTCCTCATTTCCGTGTGAACAGCTGACGGAAAGTACTTGCGGTCGAACCACACCCAGAACTCCTGAATAGTGAGAGTATCCCTCTGCTCTACGGTGGTAATAGACTCCCACCACTGCAGTGCAGACCCTACTAGCTTAAAGGTCGCTAGTATCTTCTTCTGGACATCTGTGCACTCATACATCCTCAAGTGCCGCTGTATATCCTTCCTCCACTGACTCGAAACTACCACATCGGAGCTACCTGTGAACTCCGGAGGGTGTGCTTTCTGGAAAGCATCTCGAACACGTTTCCAAGCAGACGAGAATGCATGTGCATGAACTGGCACGGCTATCGGCGCCTGAGGTGGTGCCTGCTGAACTACAGCTAGTGCAGCATTTATCGCCTGGGCACAATGGCTGCAACCTCGGCGGCATTCATCGTGCCCTGAGCTGGTGCGGGCTGTGGTTCTGGCGTTGCATCCCTAGGAACCCTTCGTGCACGTCGTGGAGGCATCTGAAATAAGAATGAAGTTTATAAGTTCGCAGTTATAAACTTAAAATAGCTGAAGAACGTAGCATAAATAAGAGAATACAACATTCCTAAAATATAGGTCTCTACATCAAAGAAAGCTAAGCGAAAAACATAATAAGCCGTTCACATCCTAAAGGACACTAGAACCTGATGCTCTGATACCACCTGTGACACCCCGACTAATTAAATACCGGGTAGCTACTCCTTTATTAAATTAATTCAAAATGCCAACTTGGTTCAGTCAATAGCATCACTATCGAAAACATTTTAATAATTACTAACCACCTAGTATTTAAAAAGTAAGTGCCAAATTTTAAGTTAAGTCTGATTAACATGCAGTAAAAGAATAATGGAAGAGTCAACATAATCCATTCACCATACGAAGTAATGAAATAACCAACAATAATACTAAGATATCCGGAGGAAAACTCCTCAAAACAATCCCAACAAATGGAAATAATACTACAAGTCTGAATCCTGAATAATTACATGCCAAAAGTCTGAATAACTGAAATAAATGAAATGTCTCTAAAAGAAATGGGCGACATGCCCTACAACCGATAACTGATGAATATCGAGTCAATATCGATGAAGCGTCTACAAGCAAAGTCCTGTAACTTCCACAAACAGCTACAACTCGTCACCTGAATGAGAATCCTATGCATGGTGTCCTTGTGGCTGGGCACCTAAAATGGTTTTTACAAAAATAGATTTGGAAGCAAATGGGTCAGAGCCCGAAAGTGGAAAACATTTTGAAAACAGCAAGTGTTTTAATAACATTAAAACATTAAATGCAAAATACATGTTAGGACGTGCACTCACATGAAATTCTCACCTCTCGACTACATGTGCACTCCTAACGTACATTACCCATCTAAATGACACATATATCTAACCAAAACGTAATAAGTTCTATCTCTTATTACTCGACTCCCATATCACATTCTAACGTTACCAAATAAACAGAGGGCTTTACTTAAACTCAGATTCTCAATATGTAATACATTTCACTATTGGTTAACCCGTTATGTTTTCTCAAAACAATACCATAATTTTATTCACAATATTAACATGAAAGTTTCCATTAATTAAGTGTATATTATTCACGTCATAAATATACGATACAAGCACCCCGAGACTAGCTGCGGTGCACACATACTCTGCTATCCATCCCGGTACATCACGTACATAAGGATCACATATTCCGAATCTCTCAGGAATAGTTCACAGATAACAACATCACAAATAATGGAGGCGAACACAGTCACATCACATGGGTCACGCACATACCTGCGCTCCCACGATCAGCAGACTTATTAACATCCCAATAAGTCCTTCTCTGACCTATGTTCATCGAGGTAACCAGTCTAAATCCGGGCAACACAAAGATTAGAGGGCCCTAAGCGAACGCAAACCTCCCGTGATAGCAAGTATGGTAGGTATGTTATACACATAAAATCAATACATGTACTAAGTATGCACACGTCTTAGTAGTCACCGTAATATATTGGTACATATCTCTTCTCGTACTAACATATAATACTACACCATTTATATGTTCCCGATTAATATAATTAATTAGGCCGTCAATAGCTCACATCGTAATTGACACTCACGTCCTACTTCATATTTTCCCTTAGGTTCAAACTACAGTTCTAGGTTTGACTCCTCATTATATCCCAAACATCCCAAATATATCAATTACTCATCAAGGGAACGCTATCTCTACCTATACACAAGGTTACGGGGCACTTGGGATCAAAACAGGCTAAAAATCCCAAACTGTCAACTCGTTTGAAGTCTCGTTCGAACGAGGCTGTTCGAACGAGACTTCGTTCGAACGAACTGAGTCTTCTAACGAGATCTCGTTCGAACGAAGTGGGCTTTCTAACGAGATCTCGTTCGAACGATCTCATCAAACGAACTTCACCCTTGTTAGAAGTCAATGGTCAACTTGTTAGAAGCTCGTTCGAACGAGGTCATTCGAACGACCTGGGCAGGTCTTCTAACGAGCGACCAGATTCGAGCCCAGATTTTAGATTTTCGTTTTTCCAACTTCTCTACTCCCCAAATCTCATCCAAACCTCAATTTATCAATTGTTTAAGGTCTCTAATCGTCCCTAAACATACTTAGTTCACATATTGACATGTTTGGGGGTATTAATTCATCCTAACATCATTGAAATATCAAATCTCTACATATTTTTCCCCAATTTTAAAACTATGAACCCTAGAATTTATGAATCATCAAAGAACTGAATTAAATCCGTTTTTGGTTTCCTACTAATTGTATTATCATCAGAATAATCATTACACACCAATCTACATGCGATTTCCTTATCAAAATGTACTTTATATTTCCAATTTACATGGGTTTTTCATTAACTCCCAGGAACAAATCAGATTTTTATCAATTCCTACACATGGAAGAAACATTCTCTATAAAAACGAAATTAAATCACTTGCCTTAATGGTAGCTCTGGATTTGATGACGAATTTGATGGATGGTTCTCTCTCTCTCTGCAGAATCCTTCTACCTCTCCTTCTACAAGCTTTTCTGTAATGGTGGCTATGGAGGCTAGGGTTTTGTCTTAGGAACAACTTTCAATAACCTCCGTAGTCTATTTGGGTATTAGTGGGCTTAGTGGGTTAATGCCTAATTAGATATAAATTCCCAATTTTCGTAGCTTTTAATTCCTCAAAATTCAAAATTACCAAACTACCCTTATACGTTGTCGGTATGGCCTAAAAATGCCCCGGGACCCAAACCAAACCCCCGGCTAGTGTTTTCTGACTATTTCGACCCTTTCGGATGCGTTGACGCACTCAAAACGACCGTACGGATAATATAAATAAAATTCACTTTTTAATTATCATAATTATATACCATGACGCGACTGTCACACACGTCTCAACAAAATTTCCAAATTGCCGTATTTCAATCTCACGACAAATTTCATAATTCAATATTCATATATAATCATATCTGCACATATAATCAAATACCAACTCGCATCTCGCTAGTATTTTAATCCGGATTAATTTCTGCTCAATACGCATTTAATTTAATTAATCTCATAGAATAAATATTACAAAAATACGGGGTATTACAGTAGTGTATCGGGGGGGGGGTCCTTATTTGGATTTCACTTTGCGAGACATCCCACGCATGAAACTTAGCGTAAGGTTGGAAATAGGGAGACGTTTGGTCACTATTCCATGATTTCGGTACCCTGGTCGAAATGGGATCAAGTAATTATGTATGTAAGTTGGAAGTTGAATTTTGTTTTAAGGTCATTGGAGCTGGATTTTTGTGGTAGGAAAGCATTGAAAGTTATCCCCACGAGTTGAGGGGTGGAACGATGATAAGGAGAATTTAAGAATTTTGATTTCTAGGGTGATTGAGAGTACCCAAATGTCATAATCGCGTACAGAACACAAAGTAAATAAAGAGTTGGAACGATTTTTTTAGCATGGATTATCTGGAAAGAACTTTATATTATACGAAAGAGATGACCTGTAATTATTTTGATGAATAGAGCGTTAGTGATTTATTTTAGTTGTTGTAACTATTTGGGAAAATTGTTGTACTTATCTGAGGAAGGTTGAGAATTATTATTCCTCTTTTATTGTCATGGAATGCCCTATTCCTTCTATTCCGTTGAATTTAGTTAGTCCTACAGATGAGTAGCACGCCATTCGCTCTCCCAGGGCGGTCGGAGTGTTGCAAAAATGTGGGTATCTTGGTTAACTACAGTTAAAATAGTCCGAGTCGAACGGACGTGGTAATAGACGTGTGAAATATATGTTTGTGGGAGTAGTATAACGAAGTGGAAGTGATAGAGTGGATTAAACGTCACATGAGGGGCGATAATCCATACATAAGTGTGCAATTAGAATAGCACGCCCTAACTTGATTGGAAGGCTGTGGGAAGCCATTCAAGAATTGGTATTCCTGAAATAGAGTAGAATTTAATTTTTATGAAGCACACCCGGAGCGGAGTTGTTATTAGTCAAGTGTGAGAGCGACTTGCGTATACAAAGAGTAATGATGTTAGTATAGTATAAGAGATCCAGAAGTGCGCTTCGTAGAGAGAAGAGCACGGGTCATAATTTTCGGTGAGTAGTCTCTACATGCACTGCCCATAGGTAAGGTTTGGTTGAAAGAGGATAATCAACCAAAGAATTTTGTGTTTATCGAAAATTCCTGAAATTGGAAGAGGTTGGTAAAGTCGGTAAAGTTCTTGGATGGGTTGCCATACTCAAAACAAGATCAAGGGTTTATCCCGAACATGTGAATTAAGTCGCCGAGAAGGAAGTGATTGATATTCCTTTGGGATGGTTTACAATATTAACTAGTATGACCCAGACTTCCTTTGAAAGGAAGGATCGCGCCAGTGCATGGTCCGGCGCAGTATAAATTTCTGAATTAGGATTAGATTGGTGAATCCCACCTTTGATATGGGATTTCAGGAACCAGCAGAGATAGGATTTCGTTTCGAGTAGGATGTATCACCCTTAGCCAGGGAATAAGCGCATGGTGATTAAAGATTAGTGGAGCCACGTGAAAGAGATTTTGGAATCTTGGTAAGATGATTTCAAGAATGCTCTGTAGAAGAACTCGTACCTGTTTGTCGCGTACGAGGTACTTATTAAGATTTTGTTATGGAAGAACCTAGACTATTCTCCTTCCATATGTTTAGAGGAGAGTAGATAATCAGAATTTTTGGATCGGTCGAGAAAATATCCGATAACTATGGTGGAATTCCACGACTATTTTAGGCAGCCAAGAGTGGTCAAATGTTCGTACGATCTTCTCAGAATGGGAATTTTGTGTATGAATAAATTCGAGTAGTTGTCAGGTAGTGAGGTGCGGCCTCCTAATGATAATGAGATAATGGAATTTATAACGTATAGACATAACCTATTCAAATGTTGTCAGTTGGGAGTGCAATGTGAAGTGTCTCCAATGAGAATGTAAAACAATGTTGCTGCGAGGAAAAAGCTATAGTGATTGAGCGCCGTACTATGTAGATAGTTTGCGTACTGACAAGGATATCCAGAATTGTGCTACCTGGTAGGCCTTATTTTTTGAATTTCAGGACAAAATTCCGTTATTAGGGGGGAAGTATGTAATACCCCGTATTTTCATGGCTTTTAAATTTAAGGATTTATTAAATTTAATTTAGATAAATTAATTTAATTTTAATTCGAAATGTTGTTTTAAATATTTACTAGCGTGACAAGAGTTAGTAATTATTGGGAATATATTATTTGTTTCATATTACTGGATGAGTATAGTAATATATGAGATTTATTTTTATAATATTGTCACGTGTGAATAAAATGACAATTGTGGAAATTTAAGTCGGGACGCGCCTGTGTCGTGTAGGGACTAAATGTGGATTAATAAAAGTGAATATTTTATAGGTTGTTCATATGGTCATTTTGAGTGCGCCAACGCATCCGGAAGGGTCGAGATAGTCAGAAAAGTATACCCGGGGGTTTGATTTGGGTCTCGGGGCGTTTTTAGGCCTAATTAGTACCCCGGGAGGGCATTTTAGTCATTTTACATTTTTGGGTAATTAAACCCACGAAATTTCAAGGGTTATATCAGATGTCTAAGGTTGTCTTCTAGGTTTAGAACAACCAAAGACAAGTGACGGCCATAGGAGAGGGAATGAGAGAGCTTCCAAAGCAATCCAAGGCCTGAAATCCATCCGTTTGCACCGCCACCACCACCAACGCGTAGATCGCGAGACGGGGAATGTAACCACACCAAATTCGGCACCAAACCAGAACGTCGAAAATCCCAGGCAAGTGTTTATCTTGCTTATTTCGTTGATGCATCTTTCATATTGGTTTAGGAATGATTAGGATGAATTGTATGGAAGAAAAACCCAATTTGAGATAGGAAATTGCATGTAGTGATGACTTAAATGATATTCTGGAAACCTTTTGTGATGTAGAGGATTAAAACACGAAATTTTGATGTTTTATAAGAAGGAAACCTTAGAGCCAATCAGAATAAAGGAGAAAAATTGGGCTTCAGGACCCCCGAACCGGTTCGCATGTTCCTCGAACCGGTTCGCCCCCCAAACCGGTTCGCCCCTGGGTTCGCGAATGTTTGCTGGTCTGGGGTGCTTTTTCTTCCATTCAACACTTAATATTTTTTTCTTGTTTTCTTTCCTTTCTTCCTTGGATTTTTCTTCAACTTCAACGGGTCATAACTCATCGACCGTAGCTCGAATTTGGGTGCCGTTTCTTCTAGTGTTCTCGTTGTTTCGAGCTCTTCAATATTCCAGTTGACTCCTCCTTCGGGATATGGCTTCAGAATTACCAAAATGCCCTTGAACTTGACATATTAGCTTTTCTTTCATTGTCTCGCTTTCTCTTTTGCGCTGCTTGCATAATTAACCTGTAAAACCAATAAGAGAAGCATGAAATAAGAAATACTTTCCAACAAAGTTTAGTAGAATAAATGTGCGTCAAATCCATATAGGTTACATCACTCGGGTTCGCAAATGTACTGAAATTAGGGAAATAAATATACAATATATATGTCCAATCACGTAGTAAGTTGAAAAAACCCTTTGAATTAAAGTTAGAAACGAACCATTATACTTGATGTATAATAATGGGAAAATAAGGATAAATGTTGTGAATGTGGGTTATGGGATAAAACTAAATTGAAATGATAAAAGTAGTATATTTATATGATTGTGTATGCATATATTATATACTTGTGAAAATCATGCCCGCGCTACTTGCTATCCCTGAGGTTACCGCGCTGGGACGGTCATATCTCGAATGGGCCTTCATGGGGGATATTGACTCGTACCCTAGAAGATAGAAATCCTAGGTACAGTCTATCGAATCGGTAGTCACGGTCCTAAGAGATGTGAGGGTATATACTGACCTCTTGGACTTGGAAACTATGCTTTGACTCAATATTGTTTGTGTATGTATTTATACAGTTCGAGAGTGATTCCGAACTTGTATTACCTTTAGTACGATTGATAAGGGGATTGGATAACAGAGTATGCCCTCACCATAATTTTTATGTGGGGTGCTGTTAGAATATATATATTATACGAGTATTTAATATATATATGAATTTCTGAAATTTGGGAAACTGCCTACTGTGTTATGGTAAGTAAGACATGTATAATGACTCAAATTGGAAATACTTGTTTTGAAAAGTATAATATGATATTGAAAAACTTTATGAATCAATAAAGTTAAAATGAGCGTTTTGTACTAAATGAAATTATCCTTTTGAACCATGATGTTGTTAAATCTTAAATCTTGAGAGTCACCTAAGATAAGTTAAATCCTTGGGGAAAGATAGTGTGATATATGATGAGATAAACCATTGGGAAGGTTAGTGCGATAGGAGTGCACATTAGAAGAGAGGTGAGAATTTCTAAAGAGAGTGTCGCACTAATATGTTGTTGCATTGGCCTGTAATCAATTTAAATACTTGCTAAACGAATTTTTAAATCATATACACTATCGGGCTCTGACCCGTTTCTTTTTTCTTTCTCTCTTGTATATATATGTATGTATTACAGGTGCCCAGCCACAGGGGCGTCTTGCATAAGATCCTTTGGATGGAACGCACTGTAGCTTTTGTGGGAGTTGCAGGCCATTGTTTAGACGACCTCATTGTTGACTCTACTTCTAGTTCAGATTTATCTAGTGGGGGCATGTGTCGCCCTTTTTCCATTATTTAGTTGATATTGTCAGAGATTGTAATTCTTTTAATTTCAGTATCTTTATTTCGGGATTGTTACTGTCAGGATGTTTTGCTTAGTATTTTAATGTTGGGATTTATTGTTGTTGGGTAAACTCTTGAATGTTCATTTTATTCTTCTACTTATTGTGTGACACTTTAGATGTTAATGGTTTAAGGTTTTGTAACCGGATTTAATAAAATGAGAATAAAGGTTTAAATGGTTTTGACACTTAGCTTAATTAATTAGAGTGTTTAAATTGGAAAAGTTTTTCATTTGCGACAGTGATGCTAAGAATGAACCAACTGTTCACCTTGATTTTAATTTAATAAAGGAGTGATCGCCCGGTATTGCATTTATATATATATATATATATATGAGAATGGGACAATGGTATTATAAATAGTAACTCATGCATGATAAACATGCATGGTAATTTATGTATTGCATGTTTACAATCTAGTGATGCCAACAATCCAATGGATGTGATTTATTCTCTTGGTGCAATCTAATGGTGTGATCTAATGGTGTCAATATTGAGAATTATGACATGGCAATCATTAACAACCTCATTCTCTCCCTCCGAATTCACTTTAATTTGAAATATTGAAAATTCCCCTAAATAAAAAGGTAAGATCTTTAATGGAATCACGTTTGGCTGCCACTTATTCTGACATATCATACTTAAAAAAAGAATTTGCGCTGCTAGATAAAGGTGATACGCAGTTACTTTAATTTGAATATATCACCTACACATAAGACATCACCACCAAACGCATGCTTTTAAATCTCCCTTTCACAATTTATTTCTTCAGCCTTCTTCTTCTTCTCTCTCTCCCTCTCTCAACTACGAACTCTCTCTCTCTCTCAACGGAGGACACCACCATAATCCCGATTTCACTCTCCTCTCCCTCGCTCGCTCTCCTACCCACTGTGATCCATCCCTCCACTCTTTCATAACCACCACAATCCCGATTTAACAGATCTGCTGTTCGAGTAGGATCCTAGTTCCGGGTTGTTTATGTAATCGGGTTTTCGAGTTGAGTTAGCTTCCAGGTCTGCTGTCCGGGTAAGATCCTGGTTCCGAGTTGTTTATGTAATCGGGTTGAGGGTTTATGGATTTACGGATCTGGCTGGGTAAGAGATGGTGTTGAATGGATGTTCCGGTCATGGTTTTAAATAACGGTATCGGGTAACGTAACGGTTGCGGTATCGGTGTAACGGTATCGGGAGTATCGAACGTAATGTAACGGGAATCGGTTACCGCAAGTGTGAATTTTTTTTTTCCATTCACAAATACCATAAATTAAAATGATACTTTTATTTTGACTCTATAATGTTGAATTTAATTAATATGTTGGTTCATTACATAGTATTAAAGAACATTAAAGCATTTTATTACTCAATCAAATACTAAAAGCACATCATAAAAGCATTTTATTACTTAATCAAATACTAAAAATACATCACTCAATAACAACTTGTAACATGCTTAAATTTAACAACTAATTACATACTTAAAGTCATTGCAAAATTGTGAATTATTACCACCATACCAATAAACAAATATGATAATAAACTAAATTACATATATTACAAATGATTCTATGCTTTCACCGCCAAAAAGAATGTCGTGGCGGTCTTTAAGAATCTCCATATCATCATCATCATTATTAGCCCGTTCATGTGGTTCATATCCAAAGTAATTAGAATGTGAATTACTTGAATTAGATGCACCCATTCCAAACTTGCTACTTTCATTTGATGCCCCTTGTTGTGGAAAATAACCTTGAGGCACTGGCATAACCATGTACCCATGTGGATAGTTCTCGGTAGATGAAACGGTATTATATAAAGGTTCAGGTGGATGAGGAGGATAATAATATGACCCGGTGGGTGGATAATAGTGTTGTGGTGGTGGGGGATAATATGAGAATTCAGGGGGATGGGGATACGTGGGTTGTGCTTGTGGGTTTCTTCTTTATGCTTGTGGGTTTCTTCTTTCGTTTCCACGAACTCCAAGATCAAGTTCAACAAAACGGTTCTCTAAATTAATTCCCATTGGACGACGTGTACGCCTTCGTCTCCCACCCCATGGCTGAAGATTTTGTCTATCCTCCAAATTGTCATCATCACCCCAAATTCCATAACTTCCAGCTTCTCCTTGATACGGTGAGTAACTATCACCTGTTTCAGTAAATGATATAATTTTTTTAGAAGCGTAATATAATAATAATATAATACTAGAAATAAAATTTAGACTGCAATATTTATTTACCTTCATATTGCACATCTCTACCAGCAAATCCACCTCCATAACTACCACTAGCACCACCTCCATAACTACCACTAGCAGTATCTCCACGAGTACCACTACTTGGTTGACTCAAGCCAACACCGCCACTACCACCGCTACTAGTTCCACTACCAGAAGGAACTAAAGTAGCATGATCATCTTGGTCATTTTCATCGACATCCAACCATTCAGAATTGTCTTGACCGTTTAAAAGAGCTTCTTCCGTCTCTTCCAACCACGAAGACAATGGGTCATCTTCGTCAAAAATGTAATCCAAGTTGATAGGATTAAAAGATTCCTCAATGTCTTGTTGGCTTCTTCTGGTTTGCATTTCTGATCTTTAACCTCATATTATAGTATACAAAAACCAGTTTATTTAACTTTTGGGATTTTTAACGATTTCTTGTCTTTGTATGTATAAGACTAAATGTACTCCAATTTCGTTCACAGTTGGAAGATGAACATGTTTGACACAATACTCTCACAACAATTCGTTAAAGTTCTGGAGTCGATGTGCCATAATGAATCCACCATTCACCTACACATGATGAACACAATGATTTATTTATATTGTATACTGAGGTATAAAGTGAAATTGATAGTAAATAAATTAAGACATATTATTACCCGAATTTGTTCGTGACACTGCTGTTTGAGCTAATTCGGTTCCAAAAGAATCATATTTGTCACGAAATAAAAAAATCTGTAACATTTCACAAAATATTAAATACATTAGTGAAAAACCTTAACAAAATATAAATATATTCTCTACTTACTTGGTTAATTGCCTTTATCTGATTGTCAATATCAGGTTCCAACCTCTAAATCACTTTTCTAAGCCCTACCATTGCATCGGAAAGGCTTGTAAAATTATCACCGTATTGTAACTGAGGATTCAAGTAATACCCTAATATATTGACATAAGAATAATATATCAAATTTTTGAACAAATAAAACACAATTAATTTTTTAACAAATAAAACACAACTAATTTTATACTCACCAGCTGCGTGCAAGTCTTGATGTAATTGAAACTGTCATCGTTTGTCAATGATTTTATGAAAATCTATGTAATAGCGGCAATATCTTTGAATTGCTTTCCTTGCCCTATCCATAACTTCATAAATAAAACCCAAGGTAGGTTTTAAATCTCCATCCACCAATCGAAGAACCTTCACTAAAGGCTCCTGCACCTTCAAAATATTCGTTGCTTTAGACCAAAAGTCCCTGTCAAATATTACCTTCTTCGCCTCCTTGCCTTTTGGCAACTTTGACCACTTGCATCGTTTCCACTCATCAGATCGAAACATGTCCTCTAAACCCTTTTTGTGCCTCATAATACTCTTCAATGTGACAAAATTCGTAGCAAAATGAGTGATGGCTGGACGTAGTAACTCTCGACCATTAGTGAATCGCTTCATGTAATCAACAACCTAATTGTAATTGTAAATGAAGCTGGTGATAATTTTTGCTTCATCCAACACTTTCTCCACGCTCTTCTTTTTACCAATGTCTTCAAGAATAATGTCAATACAATGAGCTGAACATGCTGTCCAATACAAATTTGGTCTCTTTTGCATAAGTAACTTACCACCCTCTTTCATAGCCGCTTCATTATCAGTTACTACTTGGACAACATATTCCTCTCCAATTTCATCAACTACCTTATCCATGAGGCGAAAGTAATAGTCCGCTGTCCTACTCACCACGTCTGTTGCATCAATGGACTTGTGGAAAACTGTTTCATGATTGCTATAAACTAAAAAATTAATTAAATGTTTTCTGGTAGGTCCTGTCCAACCATCACACATAATAGTAACACCCCTTTCGTTCCAAATTGGCTTTTCAGATTCAATCCATTTTTTCAAGCTAGCAAACTCTATTGGCAAAAAAACTTCATTGACCTTATACGAAGTTGGAGGCTTCACTCCGTATCCAACTTCTCTAGCGACATCAAGCATCCGGTCAAACCACGGGCTTACAACAATATTTGCAGAATATTTTCCAAACAATACAAACTGACTAACTGCTCGTCCTAACTTCTTTCGCAAACCCTTCATAAGTTTTGTTGATATTTTAGGTTGCTTAGGACCCTTACTTCGATGGAGGTCCACATCCACTTCAGCTAATCTATATTCAGGCGAATTAATATCCGCCAATTCCTTACGTCGCATTCCAGACATACTAAAAGATCGTTGAGGAGCTTTAGGTAAACTCACTCTACTTGAACTTCCAGCCTCATACCCACCCTTTGATTTAGACCTCTGTGTCTGCTCCCATTTCCTATATTTATTTCTACTAATATTTTTTGCCATGGTCATCTCGGGATCTGAATCATCACTTGAAACAACAATCCCCTAATATAATCAATGACTCCTTCCTTTTGGGCGACTTTATCTTTTTTTTTTGCTTTTGTTCCTTAAAGATGTTTCATCATTTGCTCCCTAATTTCGGTTGTGACGTTAGGACACCCTCTTACTTGTCCTTTTACATGAGCTAAATGTTGTTTTAGTCTAGTTATACCACCATTTATTTCTCTTCCGCATAATTTGCAATTTAATTTCAATCTATTATTTAATACTGGAGTAGCAAACTTCCACCCAATATCCCCACTTGGGGCGATCTCCGGCTCATCTTCCTCTATTTTTCCACGAGGCATTTTCTTTTTTTAAACTATCATAGAAAACAATTGAATAATAATAAGTTGACTTTCAAGAAGTTCATTATTTTTATGCATTTATATAAAGAAAAAAAATAATAAGTTGACTTAATATTAAATTGAATAATAATAAATTTTTAAAACGTAATAATAAGTACTAAACTTTAACGAAAAAAATTCTAACTTATTTGGTAGAATTTTATTATTTTTGGTACTTTTATTAGTTTTTTTTAGACAATATTTTTGCTACATAATATCATATTAAAACATAACGCATATTAACTTGAATGATAATTAATTTTTTTAGATATGATAACAATTAATTGACTTAAATAATTTTTTTGGATAAACTTTTATAATATTTTGAATGCTTTTTTTTAACATTTTTTTGATAACATTTTTGAATGTTTTTTTAACATTTTTTTGATAACATTTTTTTGAATGTTTTTTTTTTATAAAATTATAACTTTTATAATTTATTTTAACATTTTTTTGATAACATTTGTTGATAAACTTTTATAACATTTTTTTTATTATTTTGTCACCTCATCTCATCCGTTAAAAAAAACAAGATGAAATGAGGGTTTTCTTGTGTTCACTTCACATCAAATAAAAAAGACTTCATAAGACTAGCTTCAAAGCCCTCTCTCTCTCTCTTACGGCTCAAGTTGAAAAGAACAAACCAACACCAACATTTTTTTTACTCACCTTGATTGATCCGAGACTGAGAGATTTCGGCACCGACTGGAGACGCTGAGATACGTCGTCTTCCTGTGCTCCTCCTGATATGCCGCCGCCGACGATGGGGAAATAGTTTGGAGGGAGATGAGGAAAAAATGGAAGGGTTTGTAACCGTGTAAAATGGAATAAGGGGAAGATGATGGAATCTCTTGTCAAACAAAGCCTAGCTAATCTAAGGCTATACACTTTACAGCCTACAGGTTTGTCTTTGTCCCCTTCTTTTTTGTCTACTTTTTCTTTGAGATGAGTCATACGATTTGAACACTGTTTCTACTTTTCTTCATCTTTTTTTTTCCATACAAAAAACTGAATAACATTTGACCGTAACGGACCTTAACGGATTGAAACGGTTTAACCGTTACGTATCGGATACGTATCGCGATACGAGTGTGAATTTGGTCCAATCCGATATATCGGTGTGTATCCGAAACGTGAACTCCAGATACCGTTACGTAACAGCCGATTCGTTATGTAACGACCATTATTTGAAACTATGGTTCCGGTTTAAACCCGGATATGGGTTTTGTGAAATGGGGATCCAAGAGTCTTCTCATTTTTCCACTATCTGTTTGAAACCAAAAGATCAGTTGGTGTTGGTTGTGTGTCTGTTGGGTTGCGGATCAACAGAGATCTGTCCATGTATATTGAAAAACGACTCCGATGGTGTCGATTCTGCAATTCCAATCCACAAGCTGCACCACATCCACAGGGGTACTTCGTGAGGAGAAGATGGTAGCTTTGATATCTCTAACATTTTTCTATTGATTGCTCTGCTAATCTGTGGTAAGGTTTTGGTTCCTGGCCACTGCATTCTTTGCAGAGCTACAATGGCAGCTTTTGGTATTTTCTTTTCATTTTGATATTTTTCTTAATTCATCATGTTTTATTTATTGGGTATTTTTTTGGCTTCTTGATCTATAAAAACAAATGACACGGGTATTTTATTCTTCTTGAAGTTATTCTACTGTAGAGGCTTCAAAGTTTGGAAGACGTTAAATCTCAAGTAAGTCATCTACTGTTTAGGAATAGTTTGGATTTACACCTTCATACTCTCTGTGGCATCAGAACGTGTATAACACATTCTACAAATTTACAAAGAAGATCCTTTAACCCTTTAGAAAATATTAATTAATGCCTCATTTTAGGAATGAC
This sequence comes from Sambucus nigra, assembly GCA_949130495.1. Taxonomy (NCBI): domain Eukaryota; kingdom Viridiplantae; phylum Streptophyta; class Magnoliopsida; order Dipsacales; family Adoxaceae; genus Sambucus; species Sambucus nigra. The sequence continues at coordinate 239,702,152 of OX422211.1, forward strand.
ATCTTTAGTTTTTATTGTTCAATGAAAAGATGCCAGCAAAAATTACGGGAATTACTATAAGGGTGTGTTTGATAACACTAATTTTTCATGAAAAATGCAATATATGGAGTTATTTTTCATCTTTTGGATGTTTGATAAACAAAATTTTCTATGAAATTGGTTTCTTTAAAACAAATCACGTAACCACTTTTTCCACAAAAGATGGAATTAAAAAACCTCCTCTCACCCTGTTATTCATTTTCCAGGAAAAAGACTTACCACACCAAAAAAATTGATAAAGAACTTATAAAATGAAGAAAAACCCAAAAAAAATGAAAAAAATGCAGAAAGTGAATAAAACCCAAAAATAATATTAAAAAATCCAAAAGTGAATAAAACCTTAAAAATAATGAAAAACATCCAGAAAATGACTAAAAACCCAAAAATAATGAAAAAAACACAGAAAGTGAATAAAACCCCAAAATAATTAAAAAATACAAAAAATAAATAAAAAGTCCAAAAATAATGAAAAAAATTCACAAAATGAATAAAAACCCAAAAATAACGAAAAAAAATCTAGAATCTTATTAAAACCCCATAAATAATTTTAAAAAAATCCAAAATATGAGTAAAAACCCAAAAATAATGAAAAAAATCCACAAAGTGAATAAAAACCCAAAAATAATGAAAAAAAATCCACAAAGTAAATAAACCCCCAAAAATAATGAAAAAAATCCATAAAATGAATAAAAATCTAAAAATAATGAAAAACTAAAGAAAGTGAATAACTCCAAAAATAATGAAAAAAATACAGAAAATGAATAAAAATTAAAAAAATTCGAGAACGTGAATAAAAACAAAAAATAATGAAAAAACCCATAAAGTGATTAAAACGCAAGAAATAATGAAAAAATCCAGAAAATGAATAAAAATAAAAAAAATAATGAAAAAAAAGCAAAAAAATGAAAAAAAAACAAAAATAATGTAAAAAATACACACACAGTGAATAACACTCCAAAAATACGGAAAATAAATAAAAATTCAAAAATAATGAAAAAAATCCAAAAAGTGAATCAAACCCCTCAAAAAATAAAAAAATCCAGAAAATGAATAAAAATCCAAAAATAATGAAAAAATACAGAAAGTGAATAAAACTTCAAAAATAATGAAAAAAATACAATAAAAATATAATCACAAAAACAAAATTAAAAAATTGAGAACGTAAATAAAAACCCAAAAATAATGGAAAAAATCCAGAAAGTGATCCCCACAAATAATGAAAAAAAACCAGAAAAAGAATAAAAATCTGAAAATAATGAAAAAAAATCCATAAAGTGAATAAAAACCCAAAAATAATGAAAAAAATACAGAAAGTGAATAAAACTCCCAAAATAATGGAAACAGTCCAAAAAACGAAAAAAAACACCAAAAATAATGAAAAAAATTACATAAAGTGAATAAAACTCCAAAAATACAAAAAAATGAATAAAAATCCAAAAATAATGAATAAAAATCCAGAACTTGAATAAAACCCAAAAATAATGAAAAAAACTAGAGAAAGTGACTAAAACTCCCAAAATAATGGGAAAAAACGAGATCGTGAATAAAAATCCAAAAATAACGAAAAAAATTCAGAAAGTGACTAAAAACCCAAATATAATGAAGAAAATAAATAAAGTGGATAAAACCTCAAAAATAATGAAAAAATTAAGAAAATGAATAAAAACCAAAAATTAATGAAATAATACAGAAAGTGAATAAAACGCCAAAAAAATGAAAAAACCCAAAAACAATGTAAAAAATACCGGAAGAGAATAAAACTCCAAAAATAATGAAAAAATACGAAAAATGAAAAAGAAACTGAAAAATAATAATAAAAATACAGAAAGTGAATAAAAATCCAAAAATAATGGAAAAAGTACAGAAAATGAAAAAAACCAAAAATATTGGAAAAAATTCACAAGATGAATAAAAATCCAGGAAAAAAAATAAAAAAAATCATGATGTTGAATAAAAATCAAGAAATTATGAAGAAAATCCATAAATTTATTATGAGGTTAATATTTATTTTCTTGTTTTTTTATTAATTTTCTATATTTTTTTTTTTTGGAATTTTATTCCTTTTCGGATTTTTTTTAATATTATTTTATTATTTTTATTCACTTTCTGTATTTTTTCGTTATTTTTGGGTTTGTGTTCACTATCTGGATTTTTTTTTCATTATTTTTGGGATTTTATTCACTTTATGTACTTTTTTTTCATTATTTTTGGATTTTTATTCACTTTCTGGATTTTGTTTTCATTATTTTTTGGCTTTTATTCATTTTTTGGATTTTTTTTCATTATTTTTGGGGTCATATTCCCTTTTTTTTTTGGATTTTTATTAAATTTTTTTAATTTTTTTTCATTATTTTAATTAATTTTTTGGATTTTTTCTATTATTTTGGGGATTTTATTCACTTTTTGGATTATTTTTCATTTTTTGGGTTTTTATTCACTTTGCTGGATTATTTTCCGTTACTTTTGAGTTTTTATTCATTTCCTGGATTTTTTTAATTATTTTTGGAGTTTTATTCTATTTCTGTATTTTTTCATTATTTTTGGGTTTGGGTTTTTATTCACTTTATGTACTTTTTTCATTATTTTTGAGTTTTTATTCTTTTTTTGTATTTTTTTGCATTATTTTTTGGATTTTATTCACTTTCTGGATTTTTTTCACATTATTTTGGGGTTTTAATCACTTTCTGAATTTTTTTCATTATTTTTGGATTTTTATTCATTTTATGGATTTTTCTCCTTATTTTTGGGGTTTTATTCACATTTTAGATTTATTTATTTATTCTTTGGGATTTTTATTAATTTTCTGGGATATTTATTATTTTTCTATTATATATATATATTTTATACTTTTTTCCATGGAAAATATGGAGAACCAAACAAAAAAGATGAAAAGTAGAACATTTTCCACCTGGAAAATAATTGCAATCAAACAACACCAACAAATTTTTTCCGTGGAAAATATTTCCAAGTTTTCAATTCCATGGAAATTAACTCTTGGCGCTTATTTTCCATCTTATTTATCAAACACACCCTAATTTTAATAATTTTCGTCATATTTTTAGGGAAGGCTTAATTTGATGGCATAGAAGGCTTTTGAGGTTGGCATTTATGTATGTTAGTTTGTTTTTAACACTTGTAACATTTGTAGGATATCACTTGGAATATGGTAATGCACTCTGTCTTCGTCTTCTTTTTTTTGTAACATTTATATCATTTGTAAAATTTGTATCCCTTACTTTGTCTTCGTATTTTTTCCCTCCGAATTTAACACAGTTATTTATAATTGTCAACTCATTGGCGTATCCAGCTTGACGGTAATTTTTGCATTTCTCAATATGATTTTTTTTACAGTGTTGTGGTGTGCAACAAATATTGTTGATTTGTATTTTCAGAATAATAATTGTTCACGATTTGGATTTTTTTGGAGTATTTTAGTGTTAAGTTGGGATGTATTTGTAATTTTTTTTATATATGTATTAAGCTTTTCTATCCTTTTGAATTTGAAGGTTTAAAGAGACATGAGTTAAGCCAGGAAAAAAAATGAAGAAGAGGAAGAAATGGGTCCACGAGCTACAAAAAAAGTTCAGTGCTACAAGAGTGTAGAAGAAATTATTTGGGGTGTAGGTTTAATGTTTTAATGTTAAGTATTTTTACATTATTTTTAAAACAATTGATATCTCCTTTTTGAATTCTCCCATCAAATATGTATATCTTATTCCCCTGACATTGGGTGGTGGAAAGGCTTTAGGGGCAATTAAAATTTTGACACTCGATAAATAAAATCCCTTGGTTTGGTGGAAAGAATCCCTTGAATTCTTGGAGTAAGAACTCATACGGTAGAGATGGGAATTGGCTCTCTTTTCTTTCTTCAACACATTTATTGTATTCTTTTAGTTTGAATAAAAAATATCTTATTAATTTTTTGTACAACTATAGTAAAATATAATGAATGTATTCTTGATTTATAGTTCAATAATAATTGGTTAATATAAAACCTATAAAATATAATGAATGTATTTTTTTGCCGTTTTTGCAATTAGGTACTTTGACATTATCATTTTGCGATTACGAACTTTGAAACTTTTCGCTGTGCCTTCAGGCACGGGAATATACTAGTATATATATACTAGTATATATATATATATATATATATATATATATATATATATATATATATTGCAGAGGTGTGTTTGAATAGTGCCAACGATCCAACGTATGTGATTTGTTTTCTTGAATAGATCTATGGGTTTAAGAGTGTTACATGTCCTAAGGAGACTATTATGATGTGGTAAAATTTGACGGGGGCAATGGAGCGTGGCTGCAAATTCAAGAAAAGTTTGCTTTAATTTTAAAACTTTTGATCGTCCCACTCATCTTATTTCGGGTATATCCCGCTTAAACCAAGCATCTCAAACATTTCAAATCCACCAACTCTCTAGCCATCTCAAACATTTCAAATACCTGCTTCATTTCTCTCTATCAAGATGTCTCAGTCCGCCATTAATATTTGCAGCGGGTAAGTCTCTCTCTCGCATATATATATAGGAGCTTGGAAATTTATTAGGTGTAATTTATAAATTTTTTATAAATTATTTTAATGACTTTGTTTTACTCATAAAATATGTTTAGAACTTGTAATAAAGAATTTTGGACTTAGAGTGAATATTTTATTATTTTTTGATTTTCTGACACGTCATTCGAAACACACTGGAGTCTCGTTCAAACGAGATTACCATGTTGTTCGAACGAAGTGGAATCTTGTTCGAACGAGATTGCCAGGTCGTTCGAACGAGACTTCTAACGAAATTCCTTTTTCACCTTTGGAACATCATTAGTTAAGTCATTCGAACGAAAAGTCGTTCGAACGAGATTTCGCGGGAACAGGTATTTTGGAAGTTTTTGACGGTTTTCTCACTTTTTCCACTTCTTTTTGACATAATTACTTAGTGCAGGAAGAAACCTTTTCAAAGTAACTTTTTCACATACTACAATCTCCAAGAGAGAGTTTAAGAGAAAATTTTCAAAAATGAAAGAGTTCAAGTTTTGAGTGCATATTTTTCAAGAAAAATCCTTAAACACTTTTGTTTACACCCAATTATTTTGTTTATCCAAGTTCCTTAATATATACTTTTCTTGGAGTTTTGGCACCGGTTTTATATCTACCATCGAAAGAGTGTTTGGGTTTACTTCTACGTCCCACAAAGAAGAAGTTCGTTTTCTTTGACATACCCACTTGGAGAAAGGCTCCTTGTTCGGGTGGCGGTGATCGAGAAAAGTCCGATCGGTGGATTTCGAGACCGCGGTGGATCTCCGTGGTTATTCGCTAGGCATAGGTGTATACAAGAAGGAGCATCGGGGATTGGATGGAGTCAAGTCTAGTGTTTTAAGTCTTACTGTCTTGTATTTGTAAAACCGTACATTGTGAATTTGAGGCTAGGGCCGTCCGAGATTTTTTCCCGTCGTGGGTTTTTCCTTGTACATCACGGCATAGTGGTTATTTGTTTATTTTATCTTTTGGAAAATTCACATTAGATGCATGCTTAGGTAAAAAGATAAAATTGGTTTAAATCACTACTCATACTTAAGTTGGTGCTAAAATTAATTTGGGCAATGTTTAATTAATTTAGTTCAAGTCATTTACTTTAATTTGATAAAATTTGGTTTGGCCTAAATTTGCAAAAATGGATTAATTATTTTGTTAGGCAAATTTCTAGGACTTGGATTGAATTAAGTTGTTTAAACGAAAATCGTATTTGTTGATTAATTTAATTTCACTTTGAATTAAGTTGTAATTTTAATTTGAAAAGAAAATTAAAATTTGTTGTTTATGTACTTGTTTAATTGAACCATCTATATTCCACATCTTTTTAAAGGAAATTGATTTTTATGATTTACAAAATTGGAAGCTAATTTATCGCATCAAAGATCCGTTTATCGGCTTCTATAATTTTTGTGCTCCTTGTATTGTTAGGTGGTTCATTTTTTACTCAGTCTCAATTTTTATTTTGTATCTCTCGATGGAGCGTCTTATTGATAATTTGTCCATTTCTAATGATAATGAAGTTTTTGATATTCGAGAGGAATTTAATGGGCTTAATAAGTGTAATGAAAATTTAGGAGAATTAAATGTGAGATTTGCAAAAAGAATTAAGTTTCTTGAAAATGAAAATTTATGTTTTAAATTTAAAATTGAACTTTTGCAAACCTCGCTATCTCAAAAAGATATTTTTCGTGAAAAGCTCATGGACATAAATCACAATTTTAATGTTTTAAATATGTCCAAGAAAGAGAGTGATGGTCGAGAAAAGACTCTTAGGGACAAATTTTCTCACATTGAGGGGGAGCATGATAACCTTCTAGGAGTTATAGAAAACTTAAAGAAGGAGTCCCGTAAAATTGAGGAGTCTAATTTATTACTTGAGTCCAAAATTTTAAAAATAAAAAATGACTTACAAAACTTGTGTATTAGTTGTAATGGTTCTAGCTCATCTGGTTCAAATATTTCTGCTGCTAAAGCTAAGACCATTGTTTGTTTTAGAGGGTCAACTTTATCCAAGGACTTTAGAAAAGGTCACACCTTAGGTATCATTCCTCGTGTTTTCACATGCTTGCATTGTGGTAGGAAAGGTCACCTTAGGTCATTTTGTTTTGATCTTAAAAGAAGTTATAGGAAGTCTATGTCTAGCATTCCATTAGTTCCCAAATCCCATCATTTTAAATAAACATCTATATGGGTTAGGAAATCATTTTTATATGCACTAGATATTAGATTTGTTGATTCTCATTTCCTTTTACATGAAACCTCCTTTGCTAAATTTAAAGGTTGAATGTGTTAGTTTTATTTGCATACTCTAGCTTTTTGTTCTTCATATTATATATCATTGCTAGGTGTATGCATGTTTAATCATTGTTATAGTTTATGCTTCATGATTTATCACATGATAGAATTATGATTTTTGTTTATCATTTGTGTTTTACCTCGTTAGTAATTTAGGCTTTATGGAAAATACAAATGATTTTGTTTTGTCTTTTGAATAAATATTTTTATTTTTAATTAAAAATTTTAAAAACTCAAAAAGATTTTTATTGTGTGTATTTTAGTTTGACACACTCTATATGGCATATACTTGTGTTTGAGTCCCTTCTTTTTTGCTCCCATGTGGCTAGAACTTTTGGTTTAGATTGTCAATCCTTAAAAAGTTCTTTACCATGCTTACATGGAGTAGTTGGATTTTGTGTTGATATAATGGATTCTATTTTTCTATGCCTCAATTCACACATGCACGAGCTCACTTGAAACTATAACTTCATATGTATATTAGGAGGACTAGTGCATGTTAAAATCCGTTACACGTGAGATTTGTGTGAGATATAAAAATAATATATATATAAATGTGCACGGGAAAGGGCTCCAAAAGGAAAAATCATCCTTTGCGAGTATGCCACCGTTTGCTTTGACCTAAAAGAAATACGTGGTCCAAAGGCCTAAAAATAAAATATGGAATTAAAAAGAAAAGTAATTGCCAAGGCCTGTGTTTAATTGATATATTCATTCAAAAATATATACGCTTATTGAGGGAGATTGGATGGTATATCAACGGTTTGCAAAATGTTCGTTTATCCAAGTTGTCCTTTCAATGTCATGAATATATTGGTTTATAGAATCATCAAAACTTTAGGCTTGTATGCATTGTGTATGTTTGTTCATTGAGTTCAATTTATATTGTCACATGAGGTTATATTCAAATGTGATAAAGTTTTCAATCAAATGAGAACTCCGTGAACATGTTTTAAGTGATTGGGTCTAAATTTAATCGTTACTAGTTCACACCCCTACACTTTAGTTTCCATATGACATATTTTCGCCATACGAGTGTGAAAAACTTATTGTATTTTGTGTCATGTGTGGTGTCTATACCTATATATATGTGCGTGTGCGTTAGTGATAGTCATTATGTCTACATATATATGGTATTTTTTTCTTTGCCTCACTTTCTAGTCGATCTATGATTCTAATTCATAATTGGTATCTATCGTGTTGCATATTGTTGTTGATATCACATGCTTAGTATCTTATGTATCACATTGGTATCATTTTTTTTGCATCTTCATTGGTATCCGTTATTATTTCTATGGATTAGTTTCGATTTTGTTGCCCATATGCTCTCATGTTCTTATCACTCTAAGCTTCATCGTGTTTAAATTAGTTTTGATCCTTTGTCTATTCCTGAACAAAAAGGGGGAGAATGATAGGGGGAGAAATGGTATCTAATCCTATTGTACTCTTATCTAAGTTTAGGAGATTTAACTTTGGGGGAGAGCGCTATCTTCTTAGGTTGATCATAGTTGATAGGGGGGGGGGGGAATTAACTTAAGGGGAGTAATTATTTTAATTTCATTTAATATTTTGATATTCCCTATGCATTTGATTGTTTGCTTAAGTGTGCAGAAATTCTTCTAAATGGCAACTTTCATCGGCGAAGATATTGATCCTTGGGTCCTGAGTCAAGTTTGGGTGGGATGTTTGAGTCTAGTAGAGCTTGAAGGCCCTTTAGCATTTTTGTTGGTTTTTGTCCTTGAATAGCCAAAGGGGGAGATTTGTAAGGACACAAGTCTCCGATTGAGTCTTAATGTAGTATTGGCTCAATTCTGGACAAAACAATTTGAGTCATAGCATAGTGTTCATGTGTATCCATCCAAGCCTATGACGTGTTAGTTGAAGACGTAGCGGCCAAGAATATAAAACTTCATCATATTCCGGGTTTAGTGTGCCTTGTTTGTACGTCAACAACATTGTTCCATGCTCCTAAGGTATGAATGCATTTTATATATAAATATAGGAGCTTGGAAATTTATTGGGTGTAATTTATAAATTTTTTATAAATTGTTTTAATGACTTTGTTTAACTCAGAAAATATTTTTAGAACTTGTCATAAAGAGTTTTGGACTTAGAATGAATATTTTATTATTTTTTGATTTTCAGACACGTCGTTCGAAACACACTTGAATCTCGTTCAAACGAGATTACCATGTCGTTCGAACGAACTGGCATCTCGTTCGAACGAGATTGTCAGTTCGTTCGAACGAGACTTCTGACGAAATTCCTATTTCACCTCTGGAACATCGTTAGTTAAGTCGTTCGAACGAGATTTGGCGGGAACAGGTATTTTGGCAGTTTTTGACGGTTTTTCCCACTTTTCCCACAACTTTTTGACAAAATTACTTTGTGCGGGAAGAAACCATTTCAAAATAACTTTTTCACATACTACAATCTCCAAGAGAGAGTTTGAGAGCAAAATTCCAAAAATGAAAGAGTTCAAGTTTTGTGTGTTTGTTTTTCAAGAAAAATCCTTAAACACTTTTGTTTACACCCAATTGTTTTGTTTATCCATGTTCTTTAATATATATACTTTTCTTGGAGTTTTGGCACCAGTTTTATATCTACTATTGGAAGAGTGTTTGGGTTTACTTCTACATCCCACAAAGAAGAATTTCGTTTGCTTTGACATACCCACTTAGAGAAAGGCTCCTTGTTCGGGTGGCGGTGACCGAGAAAAGTCCGATCGGTGGATCTCCGTGGTTATTCTCTAGGCAGAGGTGTATACAAGAAGGAGCGTCGGGGCTTGGACGGATTCAAGTCGAGTGTTGTAAGTCTTACTGTCTTGTATTTGTAAAATCGTACTTAGTGAATTTGAGGCTAGGGTCATCCGAAGTTTTTTCCCGTTGTGGGTTTCTCCTCATACATCATGGCGAAGTGGTTATTTGTTTATTTTATCTTTTGAAAAATTCACATTAGATGCATGCTTAGGTAAAAAGATAAAATTTGTTTAAATCACTAATCATACTTAAGTTCGTGCTAAAATTAATTTGGGTAATGTTTAATTAATTTAATTCAGGTCATTTACTTTAATTTGATAAGATTTGGTTTGGCCTAAATTTGCCAAAATGGATTAATTATATTGTTAGGCAAATTTATAGGACTTGGATTGAATTAAGTTGTTTAAGTGAAAAATGTATTTATTGATTAATTTAATTTCACTTTGAATTAAGTTGTAATTTTAATAATTAAATTTTGTTGTTTATGTACTTTTTTAATTGAACCATCTATATTCCTCATCTTTTTAAAGGAAATTGATTTTTAAGATATAAAAATTGGGGGTCCTATCGTTTTCTACAATTTCTAGCCGGACGGTGGACTATAGGGGAGTGCTTTGGGCATTTTTCACACTTATGAACGTAAATTCTAGCATCCTTCTGCATGTACGGCCACTAGTACCCTTCCTCAATTGCTCGGAAAGCCAATGATCTTCCTCCTGCATGACTCCCACAAATGCCTTCATGAAGTTCACTAAGAACCTCCTCGACATCTTTTGGGTGAACTCACTAGGGGTAGGGGCTATTAAAAGACTTTTTGTAGAGTTTCCCATCGAAAGATAAGTGAAAGCGAGCACCCTTGACTCATATTTTGTGCGCTGACCTCTTATCGTCTCGCAGCTTGTCGCTTTGTAGATAGGTTATGATGAGATCCATTCAACTAGGGGGTTTATGTATGTGGAGGACTTGCTCGACGTCGACTGATTGGTTGATGCTCGGATGTGTAAGGAATTCAATCTGAATGATTGTTTTTAAATTAGAGTCAATGGCAGAGCTTAGAGATGCTAAGGCATCGGTGTGACTGTTCTGCCCCCTAGGAAATTGTTGAACGTCAATTTTATCAAATTTTGCCATAAATATCCTTACATCAGTAAGATAAGCTGCCATCCTCTCATCTTTATTATTGAAATATCCACTTATCTGCTTGGACACTAGTTTTGAGTCCCAAATACCCGAAGGCACTTTGCCCCTAGCAGTTGTGCTTTACGCAGGCTGGCAATCAACGCTTCGTATTTCCCTTCATTGTTGGAGGCTTCAAATCCCATTCTGATCCCCTATTCGAGCACATTATTTTTTGGGGTAACCAATACAATACCTACTCCCCCCTTGGAGTTAGAGGCTCCATCGACATAAAGGGTCCAGTCAAAGGCTTTTTCTTCCTGTTCAGTTGGTTGTTCAACTTCTAACTGAGCAACAGGATTGTTTCCCGTGAATTCAGCGATAAAATCTACTAGAATTTTCCCTTTAATTGTTATTCTTAGTTGAAATTAGATATCGAATCTTCCAAGATCGATCGACCACTTTGACAGTGGATCAAAAAGATCAGTTTTGCTTAAAGCAAATTTAAGGGGATGTGATGTGATCACGATGATGGAATGAGCCTCAAAGTAATGCTTTAGCTTCCTCGAGGCTACCACTAAGGCATATGTGAGCTCCTTTAGGGGAAAATAACATTGCTCGATATCAAAAAGCGATTTGCTTGCATAGTAGATCGAGTGTTGACCTCCTCCCTTTTCGCATACTAAGGCAAAGCTCACAGCATGGTCGAACACGACAAGGTAAATATACAAGGGATCGCCTTTGTATGGAATCACCAGTAATTTTGGCTTGGTGAGGTAAGACTTAAGTTATTCCAGGGCTTTTGAGCAGTCGTCATTTTATACCAGGCCCTTATCTCTCTTTAACAGTTAGAAGAATGGTCGACAACGCTCTGAAGACTTGTAGATGAAGCAATTGAGTTCGATGAGCATGCCGATGAGCTTTTGGACATCCCTTATATTCTAAGGGGGATAGACCTTTCTGATAGCATCGATATGATCAGGGTTTGCTTCAATCCCTCTTTTGCTGACCAAATACCCTAGGAACTTTCTTAATTGGACACCGAATGAGCAATTGCTTGCGTTAAGTTTCATCCGGTACTTCATGAGGATCTTAAAGGTTCCTGCTAGGTCTAAGAGTTGGTCACCCTGGTGTTTTCTCTTGGCAAGCATGTCATCAATGTACACTTCCATTGTTTCTCCCATCAGTTTTTTGAACATCCCTGTAACCAACCGTTGATAAGTTTTTCCTGCGTTCTTGAGGTCGAACAGCATAACTTTGTAATAATATAACCAAATAGGGGTTATGAAGGAGGTCTTTTCCTGGTCTGGCTCATAAACTAGTATCTGGTGGTATCCAGAGTATGCATTTAGAAAGCTCATCCTTTCATGCATTATTGTGGCGTCAACGAGTTGATCTATCTTTGGGAGGGGGAAACTGTCTTTCAGACAAGCCCTATTGAGGTTAAAAAAATCAATACATACCCTTCATCTTCTATTGTTCTTGGGAACTACAACTAGGTTAGATAGCCATTTGGTAAACTAAAATTCCTGAATGCAACCTGCATTTAGTAATTTTCCAACCTCCTTCTCTATTTATTTTTCTTTTTCTGGGTCCTGTGAGCCTTCTGAGTGACTGGTTTGAAAGTTGGGTCGACGTCCAGTCGATGACATGCAACATTAGGGTCTATCCCAAGAAATTGGCACTACAAGAAAACTAATTTTTTCCGGCACTTTTTTCTCGGTATTATTCAAAAATGCTGCGAATTTTATTTTTACCAGCATTTATTTATAAGTATTGAAAATTCATAGCATTTATATTGATGTGCCGTATAAGTAAAGCATTTTTTAATGGGGATTTGTAAATTTAGGACCTATTGTAATATGTATTTTGAAAATGGGACAAAAAATATTTTATTTATAGTTTTAGTCCCTATTTTTTAATAAAGGTGTTGGCGCTGACCCATTTTCATAAAACGCCAACCAATCACAACTTGCCACGTGTCTCTTTAATTTAAAAATAGGGACTAAAAATGGAAACGAAATATTTGTTGTTCTATATACATAATCAAGATTATTTTAAGTCCTAAAAATACATAATCTATTTTAGTGTTCTAAAAAACGCGCCTAGGCGCGAGGCTTTTTAGATACGCCAAGTTTTGGCCCTAGGTGTGGATCAAGGCGTGGTCAACGATAGTCAACATTTTTTAGGGTAAGGCGTGAAAAAATGTAATTTTTTTTTTGTATTTTAAAAAAATAGTATTTTAATTTACAAATATTTCGACATATTTTTAAGGTATGTACCATTTTAGTATTTTTAATAGCGTTGTCATAGTCAAAAAATACTAAAATATATTAAAAAAATGCCTAAACGCTTTTTCACGCCTTTTTACGCCTAAGGTTTGCCTAGGCGTCTAATGCTTAAGGCTTGGCCTCCACCCCTCGATCACGCCCCGCATTTTTTAAAATCTTATTATTTTTTAATTAATGCTCAAACAAATGTAATATTTTTTAGGCATTTCATAACTAATGGCACTAAAATTGGGAAAAAAATTACCTTCACTTAAATAAATATGGCGGGTCTTATTTTCTTTTAAAAGAATATCACTTTTGCCCTAGTTTTTGGCGGGTAAAGTCGCGTAGCTTGGATGGCTCTCCCGGCACGTTCTCCTCTCTCCCGTATCTTGCTCAATCTCCTAAACCTAATCCTCAACAAACCTTATCAAGTATCTACCTCAATCTCACCCAATCACTTTGCCTCAATCTCACCCATCTTGGAACGATTTTTGCTGGTCCCTTGTTATAAGAAGGATGACGGTGCTCTCATCTCACCCATATTTCAATTTTCGGAGGCTTAGATAATCACTTTCATTATTTCGGTGTATTTTTCTTTTAAGCTTTGAACGATTTTGATCTTTGAAGCTTTGCACGATTTTTGTTGTTTCCGTGTTAGAAGAACGGTTTTGTTCTTTGAAACTTTGAGGTAAGTTACGTTTTATTTTGTTTATTCCGGTGTATTCTTTTTATTTTCGTGTATTTCAGTGTATCTTTCTTATTTCTATGTATTTTTTTGGCTCAGAGAATCACTTTCTTGCATATATTGGCTTTTGATTGGGTTCTATTTGTTACTGGCAATAGAGGCAAAGAGTTTTCACAAGAAAGATATATTAGAAAGAAGAAATCCCAGAAGCAAGGTAATATTTTCTTTTGTTCATGATATGTACCTGTGAGTTTTTAAATCCATACCAGTCTCAATAGTCACGAATCAATAATATTTTGACATCTTTAATATTTATCTCTTTTTTTTTTCCAGATTTGATATTATATAATCATGTATATAAAATAGTGTAATCTTTATTTTTTCGTAACATTTGTGTTATACAAAATTTATGCATATAGATAATGGTTATGATAGACACTTTAAATAAGGAAAAATTAAATATAGCGGGAGTGCAAGAAACTCGAAAGGAAAAATTAGTACAAAATTGGTAGGGGGTGTTATTATGGTAATTATTGTTGTGTAATCTTTGTTTTGTTATAATTTGTATTTTTGTGAGAGAAAAAAGTACTGAATTTTTTTTAATTTTAATTGATGTGCGAGAGAAAAGTGTTAGAAATGTTTAATTTGTTAGTTGTTGCTGTGTTTTTGGTTCTATTTATATAATTAGATGAAGTATTCAGTTGGATTTTCTTATCTATTTTTGGTAACTACCAATTTTTTTTCACTCTTTCATTTATTTCAATTGATTAAAAAAGTCCAGTTCAACGTAAACTTAAATCACTCCCTATGATATCATCTTTGTGCAACTCTAATACCACTGTTTTAATTGATTAGTATTATTTTAACCATCTAAATCGACATGTTTTTTTACTATAGGGGGTTGTATACATATTTTTTTTCATGTTTATGTATGTGTGCATTCATGTTATACATATGTGTCACATTTGCATTTTAGTTTGATATATACATATTATTTCTCATGTATATGTATGTGTGTATTCATGTGTGCAGGTATATATGTATCACATTAGCCTTTTAGTTTGATACTACAAAACTTACCAACTCTAAATGAAAATTAGATGGGTCTACATGTCTTTATTCGTTTATTTTAAACTATTTTAGATTTATTAATTCATCTTACTTTTATATATGATAATGTCTAAACTGCAAGCTAGAGCTAATCGCCAGAGTGCAACAGTATACTTATTGCGCGAACAAATGTAACAACCTTTTTACAATGTTTTCAGTCATTCAACTTAGTTTGTATATGTTCCGTTTTGTAATTAATGTTGTTGTGATGGTATCTTTACAAAATTAGTTTTTTATATTATAGTTGAATTTAGTAAGCCCCTTTATTTATTCATGCAACACGTGCTGAATTTTAAGATAACAAACAAGTTTTAATATTATTTTCTATTCTGGACATTTTGATTTAGTAGCATTTTCATATAGATTCTATGATTTAATTATGCTATCTCATTATTAACAAGGAGATTTGTTTTTCGTAATGATTATTTTTTACTAAAGTTTTTTTAAGCGAGGGCCTTATGGATTATTTTGTGTTTAATCTTTTTAGCTTTTAGAAAATTAAGTCTTGATGTGAGTTGTTGTGTTGGGGTATTCATTCGTTATACATTGTTTTCGTTTAAGCTAAAATGTTTAGGCATTAGGCGTAGTCTTCTTCTTAATGTGTCATGATTCATTGCTACATTAATATCGTTTAGTAATTGATTATGTTATGAGTGAGTTTTTTAATTGTTGTTAACTAATTAAGGTTAAAATGTATTGATAGTTAAGTTTCTTCATTTTATATCACTAAATATTGGTAGTTTTCATATAAGGCCACATCCAAATGGTGTTAAAATTAGAGTCTTACTATTTGTAAATTTACATAGTTTTGAAGGAGCATATTAATGATTTATGGTTTAACATTTTTTTTATTATTGTATTTTTTATGAATTTTTTCTAATGAATCTAACAACAATTTAGGGATAGTGTGAGGTAATCAACAATCTTTTCAAATGGATAGCGATAAGAGTTGGATGGAGTTGTCAAGAGTTTCTCTGCCTTATATTAAAGGAGTTAATGAGTTTCTTGACTTTGCGTTTGCCAATAAATACCCCGAGCTAGTGATCAAGTGCCCGTGTAAGAAATGTCGAAATACCATTAGCCATAAAAGAGAAGTTGTTTATGAGCATCTGATCGTACATGGGTTTGTTAAGAATTACACTAGGTGGATTTATCACGTAAAAGGTGCTCCATACACAATGGGAATTAGTGGAGCGGATGAAGTGCATGACTCGAATACAATAGATGATATGTGTGGACTACTACATGATATATTCGAAAATCGAAGTGAAGAGGGTATGCGATGTAATGACCCGTACGAAGACCAGGATGGGATGGATGAAAATGCATCAGCATTTTTCAAGTTGTTGAAAGACAGGGAACGCGAGTTGTACCCTGGTTGCAAATCTTTCTCATCACTTTCATTTATTGTTCGGCTATTTCATATGAAAACACTTTATAAGTGGAGCCACACGTCGTTTACAGTATTGCTTCAATTCTTAAAGGAGGCACTTCCGGAGGGTGAGAAACTAACAGGTTCATACTCTCAAGTAAGAAAGATGGTTAATGATTTGGGGTTTGATTATCAAAAAATTCATGCATGTCCAAATCATTGTATGCTGTATTGAAAAGAGAACAAAGATCGTGAGTATTGCATGGTATGTCATACATCAAGATGGAAGCAATTTTCGGGTGAGTCTGATGATGAAGAAGCTAGGGGTCGAAAAATTCCCGCAAAGGTTGTTAGGTACTTTCCACTGAAACCAAGGCTTCAGAGATTTTTTATGTCATTGAAAACATCCTCCCTCATGAGATGGCATGCGGAGGAACGCGATGACGACGACATATTAAGACACCCGGCTGATTCTAAAGCATGGAAAACCTTCGGTCAACAAAATCCAAATTTTTCTAGTGACTCGCGCAATGTTAGGCTCGGACTAGCAGCCGATGGCTTCAATCCTTTTAGAACAATGAGCATATCTCATAGCACGTGGCCCGTTGTTTTGATGATATACAACTTGCCTCCGTGGATGTGTATGAAACAACCTTATCTTATACTGTCTACATTGATTGATGGTCCACGCGGCCCAGGAAATAATATTGATGTTTACTTGCAGCCTCTCATTGACGAATTGAAGGAATTGTGGAATGATGGCATACTTACTTACGATGCATCGTTTGAAAAAATGTTTTGTATGCGTGCAGCGTTAATGTGGACAATTAATGACTTTCCTGCGTATGCAAACTTGTCAGGTTGGAGTACAAAAGGGAGATTGGCTTGTCCTTGTTGCAACAAGAACACTCGTTCACAGTGGTTAAAGAATGGGAAGAAATTTTGCTATATGGGTCATCGTCGGTGGTTGGATCACAACCATAAATTTAGAAATGATACCGTAGCTTTTGATGGGAAAGTTGAAAGAGAAGTCAAGCCCACTCAAGTATCTGGGGGTGATATCTTAGAGCAATTAGAGGAAATGGAAAGAAATAATGAGAAGGGTCACTCATCGACATCAAAGAAGAGAAAAACGAGTATCGACAGTGAAGGGAACTGTGATAGTTCTCTAAATTGGAAGAAAAAAAGCATATTCTTTCAGTTGCCATATTGGAAGGATCACTTGATTCGTCACAATCTTGATGTTATGCATGTAGAGAAAAATGTGTGCGATAACATACTTTGGACATTGTTAAATGTTGATGGAAAGTCAAAAGATTCCCAAGCGAAGATATCCAAATTGCTTCATAGGAACGTGGTTAGCTCCTTCTTTTCTCGGGCATTGAGAGAGGCAGTGATTAAAAATCTCCTTTTAAGTGAGTTGTTTTTAGCTTCAACCTCTTCCAGGTCTTCAACGACCCTATTCACGGGGTGGACCCTGCTTTCCTCCACCCCTGGTTGGCCGTATCGTAATTTCTATTTGAAAGCTAATACCCCCTCATGGGCTTCCTGGACCTTCTTTTCATCTTTATTCTTCTTTTATTTAAGGCAGATGGCTGTAATGAAGCATCTTCTAGCCATAACCTACTCACTACGAATCTCGACCACCCATGATCCGTAATGCACTTGAGTTTCTGATGATACAAGGATGGTACAACCTTCATGGCATTGATCTAGCCCCTGCTTAGGATGGTGTGATACGGGGACTCGATATCTACCATAAGAAACTCGATCATCTTTGAAATATTTATCGCCCTAACTAGCAGGACTATCTTTCCCAGTGGTATAGTTATCTTTCCTGCAAATCTGATCAACGAAATGGTGGCCTCCTTGAGGTAGGCGATATTTAGCTTCAATTTGTGGAATAGTTTTAGGTACATCACTTCGAAAGAGCTACCCTGGTCTATGAGCAACCTGTCGATATCCCAATTTTCTATCCTGAGTGTGATAACCAATGCATTATGATGTGGTGTCCTTACCCCAATTAAATCATCTTCGGTAAACACAATGTGTTTATCGTAGTCGACGTCTTCAAGTCTTCGACGCTTCTCGACCTGAGTCTTGGTGGGATCTATCTAAAAATCTTACATAACAACAATGAGCTTTTTGACCTCTATCTGAATAGTATTTCCTTTTACTTACTTAAGGTATGATGCCCCATGAATTACTGCTAACTCTTGGCCCATATCTTCATCAAGGACGATATCTGGTTTCCAGTATCCATTTGTCGCGGCCTTGTCTGTCCTCTTATATATGAACTCATTGAGATGGCCAAATCCTCTAGATGAGACTTGAGTTCTTTGTAGTGTTCAGTCATGTGACCACCCTCTTTATGGAATGCACACCTCAGTGCATTATTTCATTTTTTTGGGTCTCATCCCATCTTCTCAGGACATTTTACAAATATCTCATCCTTGATCTTGCTGAGGATTTTGTATATCGGTTCCTTGAAGATTGTGTTAACAACTTGGAACGCTTTAGAGGGGCCATTCTTGCTGCCATTTTTAGAGCCATTCCTGCCCCCATTCTTGTTTCCTTTCTTTTGAAAATAATTTTTCTCTATCCCTTTGTTCGTCTTCATATGACTATTGTCCCCTGCATTAAGATGGATTACATCTTTGATTTTGGCATATTTTTCAATACGATCCATTAGGTCGTCAATGGAATTAGCCTCCTTCTTATTTAGGGATTGGTACAATAGAGAAGTGCTTGACAGATCGATCTTGAATGATGCTACGATATATTGCTTCGATCGGTCCTCAATTTTGTTGAAAACCTCCCAGTACCTCTTTGCATACTCCCTGAGGTTCTCTTATGGCTTTTTCTTCATTGTGAGCAGTGAATCCATGCTCTTGGGGTGGGAGCTGCTAGTTATGAATTAACCTGTGAATAATTCAGCTAAAGCCTTAAAGCTCTTAATGGACTTGTGTGTTAACCTCTGGAACTATTTCTGCACCACATCGTGTAAACTGGAAAGGAATTTGTGACCCATCAATGCGCCATTGTGGTTCCATAAGGTCATCGTGTAAACTGGAAGGGAATATCTTTCTTGATCGCACAAGGGCTCCTTACCCGGTTATGAGATTTATTCACCTAAGGGCTAAGAGTCCGATCATGGCATCGCCTTGTGTTCCTGTGGAGATATATCTCCATTCTTTCTAGTGCCCTTTTAGGTGAGCATTTTCTTCTTCCTCATGACACGTGGCTTCTTCTTTCTCTCGAAGTCTAGCCTCGTAGGCGTTGACCAACTTGGAAATCTGTGTGGACATAGGTGGTCCATGGCTTTCTTCATTAGGCTTCCTTTCTTGCTGAAGCCTAGGATTTGGTTGGCAAATTTTAGACCTTACCTTAGGAGGGGCAGGTTCTTCCGGAATGTCGCCGATTTGAGGGAGGTTGTTACTATTGTAAGACATTGTAGGCTTTAGTTAATGAGTGTTCTCATATGAATAACAATCGCTTCCCATAGACGGAGCCAATTGTGGTATTAAAAAATATCACAATAAAGAATTTATGAAGAACAATCAGAATTAAGTAAGAAAGCATACAATCTCACACACAACATAACTATGTAAGTGGTTCGGCAACTTGCCTACATCCACGGAGAGGTCTATTGTTTTATTAAGTATCTCTCAATATACTTGGTAACATGCCCCTAAACCCCGGGCCAGGGGCTACAATTTATAGATGTAGAATTTTAGTTATCAAAGTAACTCCAAGATGTCCATGATGGGAGGAACCATTAATCCCTTGAATATCTCCACGAGATTATTAGGGATTGACTTGGTCCTGGAGCGGTTTAGATAATACATACACGTAGCATAATTCCATGATTTGGGTCGGGCATTCTTTTAGATCTATTGGGCTTGGTCGGCTACTCTCGTGGGCTGAGAATAAATGGGTTCCCACAGATCCTCTTTGAGGTTGATTGTAACTTGGGGAAGAACAAGTTTTGGTAGGGCAACAAAGGAAGTGATGGAACTTTTATATTCTAGTAACAAAGAGGCAACTCAGGGATTCTCTTCTTTAAGCCTTTGATTCAATCCCCATAGAAACTTAAGTTCTTCGAGGTTAATCTCCCCTTATTTGGGACACCTCTTCTTACTTTCCTCTGCATTAAAAAGAAGCTGCAAAGTTAGTCTGCATAACCAAAGAGGAAAATAGTCAATAGAATCACAACCTATGCCACATCCGCATTGAGGACATATGGGACCAGTATAAGATACTCTAGTATGGAGAGGAGCATGTTGTCAGTTCTTTACAACTACACCATAATCCCAATAATCCTTATTAGAATCTGGTAGATTCACTATTAAAGCCCTATTTTCTTGCCTACTCTTCATATAATATGTACTTTCTCCAACAGTAACCCATATATAGTAGAACATCAACTCCAAAACCCCAATATGGGTCCCATGAAGTTCATTCAACCTATTTACACCGTTTACAACCCTCTAAGTATTGAGTGTTTCTCTGGAATGAACTACATCAAAATATTGGCAAAACTAAAAAAAGGAGGGTTTGGTGGAAAAGTGATGCCACACTCAATTATGTATAAAGTTGGGGATCTAGGGACCCTCAGGGAGATAATAAACATCTATGGGACCCTGGGCTATCTCTAAATCTACCCAAGTTGGGATTTTTCTTTTCTCTCTAAACTCATTTAATGAACTCTCATCTACGATGTGAACCATAGTGGAAATAAAGAAAAAGATGGTAAAATAGAGAAATAGGAAAATAAGGCTTACAGGGGATCTAAAACGATTGTAAGAGATGATTGTAAAAACTAAAGAAAAAATGACAACAAACGATCGCATAGAAAAATCTTAGAGACGAAGGAAGTGCTAAGTTCAGAAGGTTTGAGGTGAAAATAAAGGAGGGAAAGTTCGTACCTATTTATAGGTTGCCTTGATAAAAGGGAATGAAATGATTAACTGAACGAACTATTGAACTACCTGCGGCTACACATCTCTCGAAACTTCAAAAGACTATTGTATCCTTTGGCAGTTTTAAAAAGGTTGTAATATTTACAAAATACCATTATCAAATAGTACTAGTGAAAATTTTCCAAGTGTGGGAATTCGATTGCTGACCAAGTACTCAAATAATATGTCGAACAATTTCCTAGACTTAATACTCCATACTTTCAATTAATCATCAAGCCAGGAGCATTAGGGACTTTTGTTGTATGTACAAATTACTCTCATGCGTGGACCAATGATGAATGCATAACTCTCCTCCTATATGGACGATCAACCTCCTTGATCGGCATCAGAGATACTTAGTCGGGTAGAAGGGCACCAACTCTCGAAGGCCAACTAATAGGAAGACTAATAGTTACTCGAATGGGATACCAACCAACACTGAATTCTAAGAGTTTCATTTTGTAAGGACATTTTTGTCCATTACCATTTTATATGTCGTACGCCGTTACACCGTTGAGAAAATTCAAGAATCATACGCTCTTCAACGAAATCCGAATATCAAAGGCAGAAAAGGAATCATGGAACAGACCGGACCGATCCGGCCCAGATAAAAGAACCGATCCGGTTCATACGGACCGATCCGCCTAAAGAGACCGGACCGATCCGCCTGCTGAGGAAAGGCCAGTGTACCCCGGATCCATAGCGAACCGATGAATCTAAAAAGCTGAACCGATCCGACGCCAACCGGATTGATCCACATTCAAAAAGGAACCGATCCGATGTCACCGGACCGATCCGCCTAATGATACCGGACCGATCCGACGAGGATAATTTCAAACAGATCGTGTTCAGATCATGTTCCAAATTTTAGGGCTCAAGTTCTCCTATTTAATCCCACTACGGGAAGTGGTTTTTCTAATACTTCTACACATAATTTTCAGAGTAGAGAAAGCCCTAAGTCTTCACCTATTGAGTACCAATACTCTAGGTATTTTGATTCACACAAATCTCATTCATTTGTGAATCCTTTTGGTAACCCAGGAACGCAGCTTTTGCAGTTCAACCCTTGTGGAGGAGACCGTTCTTCTTCTCCATTGCAGCCCTATTGGAAAGGGATAATTCCAGCCGCAACTACAGAATCCGATACCTGAGGGTAACTCTTAGTCAACTTGTATTTTCATTGTAATCCGATTGTAAGCCGTTTTCTTACAAATTATAGTGAAAATAAATGGTTTTTCCCCAGTGGGGGATTTTTCCTTAATTATGTGTGTTTGAATAACTCTCGCATGATTTCATATAGTTTCAATCACACCTAGTTTCATGTTTAGGGTTTGTTTGGGTTAAAAGGTGTTTAATATATAACTTGATCATTTGAACGCAAGCACACACACGTTCTCAAATTGGTATCAGAGCCAGGTTACGCTAATCTATCGCGTATTCCTTTTTTTTCCGCAAAATTTTTCTAAGATATCAATTTTCTGAAAAATTTGACTTTTGAAAAAGTGCGTGTTCAAATGGAGAAGTCATATTATAAATGCTTTTTTTTTAGGGGACAAATTATGCTTATTGGAAAGCCCGTATGAGGTCGGCTTTAAAAGCCATTGATGAACGTGTCTGGATTTTGGTTGAACGAGGGTGGACTCCTCCCACTGTGACTGTTGATAATGTGACCAACTTGAAACCTGACATTTCTTGGTCTGATGAAGAAATTAAATGGTTATCTTTTGATTCTAAGGGTCTAAGTGCTATTTCTGGGTCTGTCACACCTGATGAGTTCAAACGCATGATGACGTGTACCACGTCAAAAGAGGCATGGGATGTTTTACAACTCACCCATGAAGGAACTAATGCTGTGAAAGAGTCTAAGTTGCAAAACTTGACAACTCAATTTGAAACAATCACCATGCATGATTCTGAATGCTTTGATGAATTTTATGCTAGACTTTCTGACATTGTGAATACTAGTTTTAATCTTGGTGAACATATTCCGAATGCTAGAGTTGTTAAAAAGATTCTTCGTTCTTTGCCTAAGCGTTTTATCCCTAAAGTCACTGTGCTAAATTCTATGGGTAATTTAAATACGCTAAAATTGGAAGAACTTGTAGGAGATTTGCAAACTTATGAAATTGATATGTTCCCTAAAAATGCTAAATCTAAAGATAAGGGAATTGCACTTAAAGCCCGAGAGAAGGAGTGGGGGGTCAGCTAGAAAGAGGGTAGAGTCATCTAGAAAGAGAGAGACTGACACGTCTGATTCTGAGTGCGATTTTGACTTAGATGATTTGGCTCTTTTCGCAAAAAATTTCAAGAGGATTCTCAAATTTAAGAAAAATGGCAATTTTAAAGATAAAAAGAAATTTGAGAAAAATAAGTTTGAAAAGAAAAATGAAAAAGTTTCCAAAAATCCTCCTCTGAAAGAAAGTGAGAGATGTTTTGAGTGTGATGGTAGGGGTCATAGAGCTTTTGAGTGTGTCAATCGTCTGAATAGAGAGAAAGGGAAAGCTGTCCTTAATGCTACCCTTAGTGACGACAGTGAGGTCGAGACGGTGGATTCTGGAGATGAGTCACCGCATGAGTGTAACTTCACCGCATTCATGGCCAGCCAAGTGAGCACTCCTAGTTCTCCTCATGACGTTGAGGATGATGCTTCACAGGGACACCTCGACAGTGAGATCGATGTGAGTGAGGGGGAGGATGACACAAGTGAGAGAGAGAGTGATATACAATGCGCCTACGCTGAGTTATATTCTGAGTCTTTTAAAACTAAAAAGCGTAACAAAGCATTAGTTATTAAGATCACCTGCTTAGAGGAAGATTTAAAGAAAGCGAGAGAAAAAGAGTTCTCCACCTGCACCGCCCTGAGAGAGAGAGAATATACATGTGTCGAGAATGAGAATTTGTTTAGAGAGAGAGATAGTATTCTAGAGAAAGAGAGAGGGGACTTGATCAAGCAAGTGGCTAGTCTTACGAGTCAGCTCCATTCCTCCGTGGAGACTCAGAAGAAACTTGAAGCCCTTGTTGCCAGGCTGACTCATGATCTTGAGAAAGTACGAGAAGTCAAGGTTCAAATCGAGGACAGATCTGGGAAGATGGGAAAGATGCTCCTCGGCCCCGCTTTAGGTTTTGGTGATCGACAAGGAATTGGATATGATGGTGCCTCCACGTCTCAAATTGCACCTGGACCTGTTCCTGAGTTTACTATAACTTCTTATGGTCACCGTAAAAAACCTCGAAGGAGAGTTCAACCTAGAAAAGCAAACCAAGGTCCGCCGTTGACAGTGCTCTTTTGTACTTATTGCAAAAGAAAAGGCCACCTTAGGGAAACATACTGTAGCATGGGTCGGACACGACGTACTACTGCTCCACCACGTCATACTGATGAGTTTTCTAGTCTGAGAGAGCGAGTTGAGTTCTTAGCTGCCACAACTTAGAGTTTAATGGAAGAATTCCGACGGATGTCTTTGCCGTTAGTGAATGCTTCTCACATTCCAGCTAAAATCAACAACAACAATGGCAAACAAAAGGTCACCTCGACTTGGGTTCCTAAGAAAGATAAAAAGGCTTTTGTTGTTCATGTTGCTCTCAAAGAACATAATACCTCTCAGTGGTATTTTGATAGTGGGTGCTCCAGACACATGACAGGTGATGCCTCATTTTTTACTACTCTTGAGGATTATCAAGATGGCAGAGTCACCTTTGGAGATGGGATTAATTCTAGCATTATAGGACGAGGTACTATCGAGTTACCTGGTTTTTCTAAGCTAGAAAATGTTTTGTACGTCAAAGGTTTGAAAGCAAACCTTCTCAGCATTAGCCAGCTATGCGACACTGACTTTGCAGTTTGACCGCGACGCATGTAAAGTCTACAATCAAGCTGGTAAACTTTTGATGCAAGGGGTGAGGACAGAGGACAATTGCTATGGGACTGAGCCCACATCCTCACTTGTTTGCAACAGCGCCACGATCACTCCTATGGATCTGTGGCACCAACGTCTAGGTCATGTGAACGTTAGAGATCTCAATCGTTTATCTAAAAAGGACCTAGTACGTGGCTTACCATCTCTTGGAAAGTCAACTTCGACCGTTTGTGGACCCTGTTAGTTGGGAAAACAAATTCGTAGTCCTCATAGGAAGTTGCATTCCATTACCACCTCTCGTCTTCTGGAGTTGATTCACATGGATCTTATGGGTCCCACTCGTACTGAGAGTCTAAGTGGTAAGAGGTACATCCTCGTGATGGTAGATGATTTCTCCAGGTACTCCATTGTAGGTTTTCTGAGAGAGAAATCAGATGCTGTAGATTTCTTAACGACCAAGTGTCGTGTCCTGCAAAATCAATACGGTGTCACTATTAACAGAATACGTAGTGACAACGACACTGAATTTAAAGAAGCGAAGGTGGATTTGTACTGTGATAGCCTTGGGATCAAACATGAGTTTTCTGCTGTGAGAACTCCTCAGCAAAATGGGATTGTTGAGAGAAAGAATAGAACGATCCAAGAGATGGCTAGATCTATGCTTCTAGGTCGTAAAGTTTCTAGGAGATTTTGGGCAGAGGCAGTGTCTACTGCATGCCACACGGTGAATAGGGTTTATTTGCGTCCACACACACTACAGACACCTTATGAGTTGTGGACCGGCAAGAAGCCCAACCTGGCCTATTTCCGTATTTTTGGGAGTAAATGCTACATCCTACGGGATAGAGAGCAATTAGGAAAGTTCGACTCCCAAAGCGACGAGGGAATATTTCTAGGATATTCATCGAATAGCAGAGCATACCGGGTGTTTAACCTGAAGAGCTCTAGGGTTATGGAATCAATAAATGTTACCGTGCAAGATGACGAACCTCCGACGGTTATTGATCCTAACCTTCAGTGTGAGGATGAGAACTGTTCTGACAGTGATTTACCTGTTCCTCTCTCACACTCTGTGGACCCTACTCCTGTATTAGGGGATACACCTTCTTGGGTTCGCAAGAGTCATGACCCATCTGCCATTGTTGGTGATCCCACTCTAGGGGTCAAGACTCGTGCTCAGCTAGAGAACGTTGTTAGCCATCTTTGCTACACGTCCAAATTCGAGCCCAAGAACCATAAAGAAGCACTCAAGGATGAACATTGGATATCTGCTATGCAGGATGAGTTGCTTCAGTTTAAAAAGAATGATGTCTGGGAACTTGTCCCCCGACCTAGTGAGATTAATGTGATAGGTACCCGGTGGATTTTCAAGAACAAAATGGATGAATATGGTACCATAATCGAGAATAAGGCTAGGTTGGTCTCTCAAGGCTACACACAGATAGAGGGTGTAGACTTTGGGGAGACATTTGCTCCTGTTGTGAGGCTTGAGTCTATCCGTCTTTTGCTCGCCATCGCATGTCATCTGCGCTTCAAGGTGTATCAGATGGATGTCAAGAGTGCCTTTTTGAATGGCATTCTAGAGGAGGAGGTTTATGTGGAACAACCAAAAGGGTTTGAAGACCCTCATCACCCTGAGCACGTCTACTATCTGAGGAAAGCCTTGTATGGTTTGAAGCAAGCACCCCGTGCTTGGTACGAGAGGCTTACTTCCTATCTCTTAGCTCGTGGCTTCAAGAGAGGGGGAGTAGATATGACGTTGTTCGTCAGGAGAGATGACGGTGCTATTTTGGTTGCCCAGGTCTATGTGGACGACATAGTCTTTGGATCCACATGCTCCCAGCATGCTCATCACTTTGAATAGGAGATGAAAAGTGAGTTTGAAATGAGCATGGTTGGTGAGCTTACATTCTTCCTTGGTCTCCAGGTTCGTCAGCTAGAGGATGGGATGTTCATCTCCCAATCCAAGTATGCTAGAGACCTAGTGAAGAAATTTGGTTTAGACTCCGCTAAGCATGCCCGTACACCTATGAGTACCACTACCAAGCTTAGTAAGGACACTTCAAGTAAGGACGTAGAGCAAACCTTATATCGGAGTATGATAGGTAGTCTTCTCTACTTGACTGCCAGTCGTCCTGACATCGCCTTTAGTGTTGGAGTCTGTGCGCGATATCAGGGATCCCCAAAAGAGTCACATTTACTTGCTCTAAAACGTATTATTAAATACGTAAGTGGGACTCTCTCATATGGGATTTGGTATTCCTTTGATACCGATGACCGTCTGTCCGCCTATTCGGATGCCGATTGGGCTGGGGATGTAGATGGATGTAGGAGCACTTCTGGTGGGTGTTTCTATTTTGGTTCTGCTCTTGTCTCCTGGCTGAGCAAGAAGCAAAATTCCATCTCTTTGTCCACTGCGGAGGCTGAGTACATAGCCGCCAGGAGTTGTTGCACACAACTCTTGTGGATGAAGCAAATGCTGGAGGATTATGGGATATCACAGGACACCATGACCATTTCCTGTGATAACACGAGCGCGATTCACATATCCCGCAATCCAGTTCAGCATTCGCGCACAAAACACATCAGGATATGTGAGCACTTTATACGTCAGTTAGTTTAAGAGAAAGTCGTATCCCTGAGTTTTGTTCCTACCGACCGTCAGTTAGCCGATATTTTCACGAAACCTTTAGATGCCCTTAGATTTGAGAGTCTTAGGAAGTCTTTGGGGATTTGCACAGTTGACTGAGGGGTTGGTATATGTCTAGAATAGGATGCTTCTTCATGTTCATATCATATGCTTCCTATTGCTAGTCTGTTCTATATGTACCATTGCTTAGTTGTACAGCTTTGTTTTATGCTTTTTGCTTTTATATTTCTTTTGAAAAAATACAAAAAAAAATTCCTTTAAGAAAATTTTAAGAAAAGCACAAAAAGATTTTATTTTGACAAAAAAAAATTAAAATCCAAAAAGATTTTTGTATTTTGCTTCTTTTATGGATGAGCATGTAAGATAGCCAAGTCACAACTTCATTCCATTTATCCATGTGACTGTTTGATAGAGATTTGAGAGGCTACATCATTTCATCCATGTGCTTTACATTGATTGGAGTCTTTGTGATGTATTTAGTGATATCCTCCTACATGTTTGACTCCTATATCCTTTATTGCACACATACACGACTATATTTGATTATTGAACTTGTCTATCTCATGTTGGCTTTGCTTGTTTTCATCTCAATCCTGTCTATACAATGTACAATATGCGATAAAACTTGACAAGATTGGAATGCATGTAAAAACCGTTTTGGTGAGACTGTGTGTTTTTGTATAACGGGGAGGGGCTGCGAAAGGTAATCATCTATCCTTTGCGCAAAAGGCACCGTTAAAAAGGACCTAAAAATGGAGGAATTTTAATATCCGAGGTCCAAAGAGGTTAAAAGAGCCCCGAAAAAAGAAAAAAAAATACAGGCAATAAAAAGCAATTCATGCCAATTATGGGCCACTCAGGTTTCACCATCAATTCTCCAAAGTTTGAGAATTTAGAATGCCGCTATTCAAAATAATATCTGAGGGAGTTTGGTTGGAGAATATAAACGGGTTTGCATTTCCTTGACAGTCCTGAAAAAGCATAAAATCATTTTTGACGTTATTGGTGTGAAAATCACTTTTAGCTTTGATTTGTTGATTTGATTGAGTCAATATCTTATATTGTCATTATTTTACACCAAAGGAAGTATTAGAGTTCATTCGCTAGGAATATCCAATATTCACCGTGCACATATGTCATGTTTGTATGCATTGATTTTCCTATCGAATTTGATCACTCGACTTCATTTACGCTATCATCGACTTGGTTGCCTTGTGTTCACTCATGGTGTGATTTTATACATGTGACACCCCGCTCTTGCTTATTTGATTTATTTCTCTCATTTGTCTATTTGGGGACATCATAAAAAGGGGGGAGAATGAATTATCCTATTATGGGGGAGTTTTTTTTGAAAGTTTGAGTTTGTTTATAAATTGGTATATATGCTTATCTCACTTCAAACTTGACATGTCACATGGTATTTTTCTTTTTCTCACGTGTGTAGGTACTACATGGATTATCATTGTATTGCACACCCTGATGAGAAAAGCGTTGATATTCCTGAAGATTTGAAGATCAAACGATGCAGTCTTATTCACTTGTACTCTTTCAGTTTTGGGTTCATGGAAGGGTAGATTTGTATAGGCAATTTTTTATGATTGATAATTCGGATGTTTGTTTTTGTGTATGTACCGGCATAGACATAGGGGGAGATTTTTAAGGACATTTTTGTCCATTACCATTTTATATGTCGTACGCCGTTACACCGTTGAGAAAATTCAAGAATCATACGCTCTTCAACGAAATTCGAATATCAAAGGCAGAAAAGGAATCATGGAACAGACCGGACCGATCCGGCCCAGATAAAAGAACCGATCCGGTTCATACGGACATATCAGCCTAAAGAGACCGGACCGATCCGCCTGTTGAGGAAAGGCCAGTGTACCCCGGATCCATAGCGAACCGATGAAGCTAAAAATCCGAACCGATCTGACGCCAACCGGATTGATCCGCATTCAAAAAGGAACCGATCCGCTGTCACCGGACCGATCCGCCTAACGATACCAGACCGATCCGACGAGGATAATTTCAAATAGATCATGTTCAGATCATGTTCCGAATTTTAGGGCTCAAGTTCTCCTATTTAATCCCACTACGGGAAGTGGTTTTTCTAAGACTTCTACACACGATTTTCAGAGTAGAGAAAGCCCTAAGTCTTCACCTATTGAGTACCAATACTCTAGGTATTTTGATTCACACAAATCTCATTCATTTGTGAGTCCTTTTGGTAACCCAGGAACGCAGCTTTTGCAGTTCAACCCTTGTGGAGGAGACCGTTCTTCTTCTCCATTGCAGCCCTACTGGAAAGCGATAATTCCAGCCGTGACTACAGAATCCGATACCTGAGGGTAATTCTTAGTCAACTTGTATTTTCATTGTAATCCGATTGTAAGCCGTTTTCGTACAAATTATAGTGAAAATAAATGGTTTTGCCCCTGTGGGGGATTTTTCCTTAATTATGTGTGTTTGAATAACTCTCGCATGATTTCATATAGTTTCAATCACACCTAGTTGCATGTTTAGGGTTTGTTTGGGTTAAAAGGTGTTTAATATATAACTTGATCATTTGAACGCAAGCACACACACGTTCTCACATTTATTGTACACAGACATAAATTCCTAGCAATATAAATGCGTTCCATCTCCAAGGTTTTACACCCATATAAATACAAATTACTCCCTTAGCTCAAGGGACAAGTCGAATAACTCACATGCACACCATATTGAGCTAACGGTAACTCTACTATATACAACCAACAGTGGACATAGGCTATTTTACAGTTGAGCCAATCTAAAATTTCTTCTCTTTTATGTGTTTGATTGTCTTATTATACTATATTTTATCTGTGATTATAAATCTAGATTGAGTCCATTTTCAAACATTAACATTCATCTTGAACCAAACGACGTCCGGACCTATGGAAGAGAAAATAAATATAATTTAGTACAATATTCAACTATGGTAATCCCTATATCATCATGATAACTATTTTTAAATAACTTGTTTTTTTAGAAACTTTCGCATGAGTTTCCTTTATTTATTCATGAAAACCAGCTAGTTTTAACATTAAAACTCAACTTGACAATAACAATAAAAGCCCCAGATGAGCACATAAATTGATTTCATCAACATAAATATGGACCATCACGGACATCTTAGCTTAATATCAAATTATCTAAAAAACGATTATAATTGTTAAGAAAATACCTAAGCAAGTGGTGGCATTTGTCAATAAAGTCATAGCTCGCCAACACCTATTCCGTGTGATATCCATATTGAACCATATGATATTCGGACATGTGGAAGAATAAATAAACATAATTTAATCCAATATTCAACTATTTTAATTCGTATATCATATTGTTAATTATTTTTAAAAAATTTCGACAAAGTTTCCTTTGCTTATACATGAAAGCCAATATGTTTTAATATTAAAACTCAATTCAATAATAACAAAAGTCATAAAGGAGCATATATATTAATTTCATCAAGATTAATATTAATCGGCCTGCATTGCTTAGCTTAATCTCAAATTATCCGTACAAGAATTATAATTATTAATAAAATACCTAAGCACGTGCATAATCTAGTCTGATGGTGCTATCCTATTCTATTGCATTCAATCATGTCCTTTTGGAATAGAGCCCCAGATGTTACTATTATCTTTACATTCACAATTGTTTGGAGAAAATGATGGATTCTTTTTATATATTACTTCCTAAAACATGCTTTTCACTATATCTGAAAATTCATATAACTCACTTA
Organism: Sambucus nigra; assembly: GCA_949130495.1. NCBI lineage: Eukaryota > Viridiplantae > Streptophyta > Magnoliopsida > Dipsacales > Adoxaceae > Sambucus > Sambucus nigra. The sequence continues at coordinate 239,733,578 of OX422211.1, forward strand.
GAACACCTTTTGATATCAGGCACAATTCAAACATATTACACCAGCGAAAATTGATTTAATTAAGAGGTGATCTTAGTATGGAGTTGGTAAGGAATGTAAGTAATGGTCTAAGACGATCAAGAGCTTCTATTGGTAATTACACAAGCGAGAAAGAAATACTCTATAACAAAGTGTCGGCTCGCAAGTATTTCTCACCTCTTATTGAAAATGTTATAATGTGTGGTAATTTGTCATACCTTTTCAAGCATTAGAAATCTAAATCATATGAATTTCGAGACTAATCGCGTAAGGGTTACACAACAACATCATTTTACTCATGCCGAGATGGTTAGGGAGGAATCTGATTCAGAATATGACAACCAAAAGTTACAAGTCTAGAAGGCATAAAGCCTGTAATACTATACAACTCACAATTGTGTTATCTAAGAACTGAATCAGATCATATCACCCTAGAATGGAAAACTTCTTAATTTATGGCAAGCCATTTGCATAAAACATATTAAGAGAGATTTATGTTACATTTTTAGTCATTACTGTTAATAAACACAAAAATCTTCTTGTTGTTCCATGCTCGGTGTACTATGAGATAGTTGTCGATGATGGACTAAATCATGAGCCTTGTCATTTCAAAGTTGCATATCACAAGCTTGTGAGTTCATAAAATCACTTAATCCTTCTATGTTACGAGTTCATAAGATCATTAGATCTTCCTATGTTTAAAAGCAATACATTTTGGTACTAGTTTTATCATATGTTGTCTCTTAGGTACATATACAATGGGATATTAAAATGAAATGATGATATCAAGAGAATACAAAAAATATAAATATGATCCAAGTTGTATTTGGTTCACCTCCGTATGGGAATAAAATGGTATAGATAATGCAAAATTATTATCATTTACTACTTAAGAACTTATTGGGGAAAAATATTAAAAAAAAACATAATAAATAGTAGAATGCTAAAAATACTACTTTTGTTTTTCATCCTGAAAATGAATGAATAGGGAAAATAAATATTTTAAACACATAAGCTACCAAAAAGACAGTGGTGTAATTGACTTACAAGAATGGAAAGTAAAAATTCATATAAAATTTAAACCCAATCCTAATGGGGTAAATAAATTCCAGGGGTTTTGATTAATATCCTTTAAGATGACTACTGTTCTCTTAGCATCATCAATAGAAACTCATATTGCATCATATGTGGGAGTGGGGGTGTAACTTGTAGATATGTGTTCAACAGTTTTTTTCAGATATGGAATGAGAATGCCATGAAGTCAATTTGTCAAAATATATTGCATCACATCAATTGGTATACTCCACCGAATAAGAGGGATACATTTGGCATTAAGATTAATATTGAGATGACTGCTATAGTAGAAATGCTATTAGACCACTCTCTTAGGTCTTAAGAACTAGTTGTAATAAAAATCCTATCTTTTATGCACCCAAGGATTAGTGTTATACCACAACATCAAAAATGCAAGTTTGTCTGAATTGATTTTCATGCAAATCATGCCTTATTGTGGCAAGAATCTCGTCGATGAAAGTATTTTGGTCATATCGTGGAAGAATGACTAAGTTGAATAGGGTCAAATATATCCATCAGAAAAAGCCCTTTTTGCCATGATCTAGCATGATACTTAAGACATATTGTTCGTTCTTACACCTAGATATAAGATCAACTTTTTATCATGTCATTTATTTTTTCTCCATGCTTATCAATAGAATCAAATTCATAAGAATTGTGACGTATATTCGAAGCATTTTCCTCAAGATCATTGGATAAGAAAAATGTAAACCACGCGATCAAATATTTAGTTTGTTAGGAGGTTTGCTCTCAATAAGGTCATAAGCCGGCCTTTAGTGGTATAGTCCTACTAGGAAGTGGTTCACTTCCATTACAAAGTGATTATGATTTAAATGAGACTGAGTGTGTCATCTCATTTGAAAATCATATGGTGCCGAGGGAGTAACCATTATTTGATTCCTTTTTTATGAGTACAAACACAAACACTATGCGAGTGTAAAATAAAAGAACGTGTCAAACCAATGATTCTTTCCAATATCTCAAAAAATAAAAAAGTGCTTATAGGAGAGGCCTATGTTTTTATTTATACTAATACTATACTTGCTCCCTAAGAAAAGCAAACTTGAAATCCAAAACAACTAGTAAATAGGAATAAAAGATAAACAAGGAATTTAAACGTCCTAAAATACTCCTTAATATATAAATTACTCAAAACCCCTGATTCCCCTTACTTGTTGACCACACCTTTAAGGCCCAATTGATTATTCTCTAAATTATTATAATAGCATATTATAATTCACACCCTCTATGTGAGGTGGTACGAGTTATAGAGGCTAATTATGACTAGAATTTGAGCTGACTACTCGATCGCCCAATGTTTTACTCATTTTCACTCATTCCTCTTTGTTGATGTTAAACTACCACAACTAGGCTGAACAGTTTCTCTAAGTTTTATAATTTTTTTAAATTTGTATTTCCGTAAATACTTCACAATTGAGTCCTTATAAAATAGTAGACTCGTTGCAAACGTCTACATCCATCAATGGATAAAACAAATTTAAATGGGTATCCATTAATGATGGGTTGAATTTTTCATGTAAACATGGTAAGCAAATTAGAAGAGCAATCAAAGAAAATAAGTAAGGTATATAGAATTGGGTGTGCAACTTAAAGATTAATGTTTCTTGTACTATCCAAGTCATAGCCATGGTCCGCCATGATTTACCACATTTATCTTAAGTCTTTCTTCATATTCTAGCTCAGTTTTACTTCATTAATTGAGGTATTCTAACTCAAATATTAATCTTTGACAAATCCAAATGATTCAAAGATCAATGAGAATTCAACTTCTTATATTCATCTATAATAAAATGATAAACACAACAATATATTTTCATGTGTTGGAGTATCACAAGACTTGTTAATTTTTAACATATAAAAAATATATACAGATCAGAAAAAAAATCAACACTTAAACATGAGGATACCAAGAGTACCTAAAATCATTTATGAAACCAAACATAAACTATCAAATTTACCTAAAATCATTCAACCCAAATATACCAAACCCTAAATCCAAGACATATATACACATACATAAAGATAGAGAACCAAAATATAAGTCACCTAAAATATAGAGATCATTAACTATGAGATGCATAAAATATCTATCTTTGTCAATAATTTCCCCAATATTAACCTAAATATGCCCAATTTTCTCAGCATAAAATGAAGGAAAATTTTGGGTTACTCCTTTAGGGTTATAAATTTCTTGAAATCCCATTTGTGTTTTGGATAAGTGGATCTTCTATAACAACTTCTTGACATTTGTGTTGAAAAAATCAAATCGACGAATGAAGAGATAGATTAAAAATCTAAAAATCTAAAATTACAAATCTAAAAACCTAAAATCTTAATAGATGTGTGTGTGTGTGTGTGTGTGTGTGTGTATGTGTGTGTGTGTTTATATGTGTGTGTGTGTGCATGTGTGTAATGAGAGAGACCTTTATGTGATGGAGTTTTTAGGTCACTGTAATAGGGCTGATGTCTCCGGAGCTCACTAGAGCAGTGAGAGAGAGACCTTCATGTGATAGGTTTTTTCATGGTGGATTTTGAGCAGGATGAGGAGTTTTGGTGTGAGCGGGATATTTTGACAAATTTCATGATGAGAATGGGGAGAGAGAGAGAAAGATAATTTTTTTTTGGGAATGGGTGGGCAAATGAAAATGACCCCATTCCTTAAAATTTTTAGGATCACGTTTTAGGAACAAAAAACGATCCGCCCTATATAATACCCTTCCTTATGTGTTATTTAGGACGGGTGAGCTTAGATATCCCCATTAATGTAAGTAAATAGGATGGATTTAAATGCCATTACAAATAATATGTTTTCAAGACAGTTTTAAACGATTGTCCATAATGTATCAGTCCCAATTAGCTATTTTTTTTATTGTGGCCATCCCTCCCCGGTTCTCATTTTCATTTCTCCTTATCCATCTCAGGGGTTGGCGTTTGTGCACGTGGTGGAGAGAGAGAGGTCTCGCATCCTTTCTAGGAATTCTTCATCCATCATCAATGTGGGGTGATATAAAGAGATAGAGTCGCCAGCCTATTTTTCACAAAACAGGCAAAAGAACATGTTACCACCTCGAGAGAACGACATCAAAGACAAACTGATGCTTGCAAAAGCACTTAGATAAAAGGTTCAGGGGCTAAGTTACGGAATGGGAAGGTGTTAGGAACCCATCCCGCCCTTTTGGTCTCTCATGGGCTTATGCTACTATTTTTCTTAATTTCTAGTGAAGTGTGTGTTCGTGTATATATAAGTGCAGATCGGAATCACTCAACTCGCATTACGAAAAAGACGGAGTGAGGTCATCTAAAGGAATGTTTCCAAAATAATAATTAAAAATATCATGTGTGTGCTTATCGAAAAATTGATCGTTATGATGAAACGATAATATGTGTTACATAAGACGCAAGTATGAGTCACAAGTATGATATACATATATATGAATAATATATGGATAAAACAAGAAAAAGAGGAAAATAGGACTTGAGTCTCGAGTTATAGCCCGAGACGCCTACGTAGACTATAAAGGCATCAAAGGCCACTGTAATACTCCTTATTTATGAGTAATTGTTTTATATAAATTTGCCATGTGGATAATTATATAAAATAATGGAAATTGGAGAAAATATTATTTTAAGTGATTTAAGAGAGAATATTTACTAAGTTTTGCATATTTACTATTAAGTGAATGTAAATAGCATCATATTAAGTTTTATTGCGCCGTTGTGCCTTAAGCGATAGTTATGGTTTAAAATGATGTTGGAACATGAAATGATTTATTTTATCCCGAATGCCAATTTAGAGGGCACGGTTAGTCATGAAATGATTGAGATAGTCAAAATAAGTGTCATGTTGTATTTTTGGGTTCCGGGCACTTTTGACTGGTTCGGACTTAATTTTGTGGTTACGAGTCATTTTAATCGTGTTGTAAATTTTAAAGATAAAAGTTAGTATTAATGGTCATTTAAGTCTTCCAGCCATATTTATTTTCATTTATATCTTCTAAACCTAGAGAGAAAGAGAGAGAAATAGAATTTGGGAGAAAAGAAGAGTAAAAGGAAGAGAATTGAAGATGGGAGCTTGAATTTGTTGTTACCATAAGAAAATCCGAGACTACAATCCCAAGGAAAGATTATAACTTGAAAATATATGATTTTATGTGGATAAATTGTAGTGATAGTCGTGTATTTGGAAGAATTGAACAAATGTTGGGTTTTGATGAATTTTGGTGTTGAACCCTAAGATTTTGATGTTTGTATGATTTGAGCTGGATATATTGGTTTGTTGTCGTGTAGAATGTTGGGTTATTGTTGTTAGATGATGAGATTAAGAGAAGTGTAGGAGAAGAGAGTGAAGGATTTGAGTTGGATTGGTTATAAATAGGGTTTGGCCATGGGATCTGGTAAGCGCGATCGACCGCGATCCAAATCCCGGTCGACCGGGCCTAAAGAGAAAAGCCCACTGCTTTCCTCGATAGGCATATTTTAAAAGTGCGATCAACCACGGTCCAATGAACGGTCGATCGGGCCTTCAGAAATTGGCCTACTGCATTTCTTAGTATACAAAACCTTAGAGGCACGATCGACCGGGGGTCAGGGGCCGATCGATCGGTCCCCTATTTTTTTCACCAGAAATATTTAGTTTTCTTTAGCTCTTTAAGAACCTTCTTTAATGAAGTAAAACTAAAGTATTAGGATCTATTATTAAGGGAACCAAGAACCTAGATTAGAAAATGACAGTTCGGGCTTAGACTGGGAATTAATTTGAATAGTTGTTAGAAGAAAGTAAGGGTCCTTTTTACATAGTGAGCTAGTCTAGGTTTAGGGGAAATATGGTTATATAATTGTGGACTCTTAGAAACGGGGTTGAAGTAATATCATACTTAATGGCTTATAGGTTTGTTGCAAAATTCTTGGAGACTAATATGGAAATAAATTAAACGTCGTGGTCTATAAATTGTGACATGAAACGCTTATGGCTCCGGATAAAATGTAACAACCATTCTAAATAGGAATATCTTGTGAATATTGATTTGCATATACATACCTCTCTAAATGCTATCATAAGGGAAGTTACGCGAATGAGGTAAAGTCCCCTAGCTAGTGAATGTAGGGTAAATATAGTCCTCGGCCATAGGACCAGTTGTTATATATATTGTGATGTTATTTTATTCGAAAAGGGTAATTTCGAGTATGGTTATGACTCACTGTCGAAGGTATATGGTCGCTTCCCACACAACGTGACTTAGGATTCCCAGGTGGTCTTGGTGATAGGCCCTGGAAGATGATAGCTATTTAGGGGCGCATCCAGTGGGGTGACTCTCGGAAGGATGGTCTTAGAATCGTTATATATTATGAATATAACTATTCTCCCGAATGTAGCATTGTATAAATTAACTGTTTCAATTGAGTTTCCTGCTAAGTAAAGGGACTCGTGAAGTCATATTGAGATAAACTGTATTGTAAACAGATTGAGTTATTCCTCTTGCATTAATTCATATTTAACATCATATATGATGTTGCGCTAGCTTGTGTATTTAGTTGAGAGGTGAGGTTATCCTTAATATGACGAGCGAGATAGGCTTGTTCATGTTTATATGTATTCATAATTGTCTTACATTTTATTCACATGTATATCATATCAAATCGGGACCTGACCCATTTCTATCTCTTTGTTTGTGTGGATTCTATTTACATCCAGGTGCTTCACCGCAAGGACGCCGGTGTTGACCCTTCCATCCAAATGTCCAGGAGCTATAACATTTTTGCGGATGTTGTAGGATATTTGTTACGGAAGCCTCTATCTCTTGTGGATTCTAGTTAAGATAAGTTTAAACATTCGGGAAAGTTGCCCAAGTTTTGTACATGTTTATATATTGTGATATTTATTTTTAATACTCGGTGTAACCACTTGTAATGGTCTGTTAACCGACAGCTTATTCGGTTATTTTATTGCGTATGATTGTCATAAAGTTGATTTTTTATATTTATATCCACCTTCTTTTCGAATTGGATTGTCTAAATGGTTTTCTTTAAACTTATAAAATAATTTTGACATCCTTTTTCTAAAATAATTGGTGGTTATCTCATATTATATCTTGTTACGACAGTTTTGCTAAGAATGGACCATCTATGATTCCTGTAATTATTAGAGTATCGGGCTAGACAACTCTTATTTTAATAAGCGGGTTATCACAGATGGTATCAGAGCATCAGGTTCTAGAGTCCTTAGGATCTATGCGGACTTTTTACGTTCTACCGTAGCGTTCTTTGATATAGAGCCCTATTATTAGGACTATTTTGTTTGTATATGTTTGCGATCTTATGCAAAGATAAATTGTTTTAAATTTTATTCTAATTTAGTTGTGTCTCCATGTCAGATGCCGCCTAAAAGAGGTCGCCCAACGAGGATAAATTAAGTTGCAAAAGATAATATACAACATCCACCACCACAAGGAACTATTAACGCAGTAGAGGTAGCTAATATTGTCGCCCAGGAAGTCAATGCTACAATGACTGCTATAGCTCAACTATTACCTCAATACTAACAACCGATAGTACATAAGTTACAATCCCATGAAGGACCTTCCCCGTGGGAGAGAGCAATAGAATCTTTTTTGAAAGGTTACCCCCCAGAATTCCAGGTTAGTTCTGATGTAATAGTAGCAAACCAGTGGAAGAAGGATATGCAGCGTCACCTCCATATGGTAGATTGTAGTGGGGAACGAAAGAAAATCCTTGCCACTTTCAACCTAGTAGGAGCTGATTTACATTGGTGGGAGTCGGTGACCACGCCGGAGCAAAGGGACACTATGACTATATCTGATTTTTGGGTTTTGTTCGACCGGAAGTATTTTCCTCCCGCAGTCCAAAAGGAGATGAGGAGGAAATTTCAGGATGTAGTCCAAGGAGAACGTTCTGTTGCGGAGTATGAGGAGGAATTCACTCGTCTGGCTAGCTTTGTGCCGGATGAAGTAATTTCAGACAAAAGGAGGATATCAAAGTTTATTGGAGGTTTTCATTGGAGAATACGACAACACTTGTTGGGAAATCTAACTTTACAAACATTTGGTGATGTGATGAATGCAGTATTGCTTCATTGTAAAGATCACCATCTGCATATACAAGGGATTAATAAGGTTTTAGTGTCGGGGAAACATAGTAAGCAGGGAGGTAATGGTGTCAGTGGAGCACTACCCTCATCTCAACCGTCGGGAAGTAAGCAAAAGTAGAGGGACACCCAACAAGGGGATTTGTCCAAGAGACAGCATTTTGGGGGCTCTAATTTTGGTGGAGGTGGTTTTAGGCACGATCAGGGTGCCCAACAACACTAGGTGGGATAACAAGGCTAAGCAGGACGAGGTAATAATGGGGGTCGAGGCCATTCGGGCTAAGGTTTGGGGCAGTTCTAAAAATACGAGGGGATATTATCCAGAGAATATAGCGGGCCACTATTTTCAGTGTGGGGAATCGGGTCACTTTAGGAAAGCTTGTCCACAGTTGATTGGGGGACAGTTGCTTAGGGGTCCACAACAGCAACAGGCGCATCTATCGCCACCAGCGCCTATTCCATACGTCCCTCCACAACAAGGGTAACTTTAGTATGGGTGTATTTATCATATTCAGTACGCTTTGTTTCCTCCATCCCCGCCCACGCAGCCAGCTATCGAGGGTAAGTTTCCCATTCATGGGTATATGGGTCGCGTGTTGTTTGATACGGGCGCAACACACTCGTTTATTTCTAGAAGTTTTGCTTAATCGGCGGGGTTGTTAAATATGCGGAGAGTAGCTTTACTAGTGTCGAATCTTCCATAGGTGATGGTTCGCTCATATTCTTTGTTTGTAAAAGGGTGGGAATAGACCTCGATAATTTGCGTTTTGAGGCCAATTTACTCGTCCTTGATATGATCGGGTATGATGTTATTTTGGGTATGGATTCGTTAGTAAAATACCGTGCTATGGTAAATTGTTATGATAGGAGTATAGTCGTTGCCATTCCGAGCCAAGAGATGTTTCTAGTGGGTATGCCTCTTTCGGAGGGAGGTTCTAGCTCGTATTTATATTATATTGAGTAGGAGACTTCACGTGATATTGTCGTTTCCTTAGATTCTATTCCCGTTGTTAGAGGCTTTGAGGATGTTTTTAGAGAGATTCTGGTTTTACCTCTGAGTCGTGAGATCGAGTTTGTGATTGATTTAGCACAGGGAACTCGGCCGATTGCTAGAGCTCCATACCGTATGGATCCAGTGGAAATGAGGGAATTAAGGGATCAAATTTAGACATTGTTAGAGCAGGGGTTTATTAGGCTTAGCACGTCATCGTGGGGGTGCTCCTATGTTGTTTGTGAAAAAGAGAGTTGGTTTCCTTCGGTTGTGTGTTGATTACTGGGAATTAAACAAGGTTACCATCAGGAACAAATACCCACTACCTCGGATCGATGATTTGTTTAATCAACTAAGGGGAGCGTCATACTTCTCTAAGATAGATTTGAGGACTGGGTATCATTATCTGCAGATTCGAGAGCAAGATGTGTCAAAAACTGCATTCTTAATGAGATATGGGTCCTATGAGTTTTTGTTTATGCCTTTTGGGATAACCAATGCTCCTGCAGTGTTTATAGACCTTATGAATAGAGTGTTCCAGGACTTCCTGGACCATTTGTTATCATGTTTATTTATGACATCGTAGTCTATTCTCAAACTAAAGCCGATCATGCAAAACATTTACGGTTGGTCCTTCAAATGCTACGGGATCGTCAATTGTATGCTAAGTTTGAGAAGTGTGGTTTTTGGATACAGGAAGTGCAGTTTTGGGGTCACATTTTGACAGCTGAAGGAATTTCGGTAGATCTGAATAAAGTTGTCGTGGTGAGGGAATGGGGCCAGTCCACGATGCCTACATAGATTCGCAGTTTTCTGGGTTTAGCTGGCTATTACTGCCGTTTTATTAATGGTTTTTCTAAGATCGCTAGTCCTTTGATAAATTTGACTTGGAAGGGAGTGAAGTTTGTTTGGGATGACTCTTGTCAACTAGATTTGGATGAGTTGAAAGATAAATTGACTTCTGCTCCAGTACTTGCGTTACCAAGGGCGGGGGTAGACTATTTAGCTTTTACTAACGCATCTTTGCAAGGATTGGGAGGTGTACTAAAACAAGAACATAGGGCTATTGCTTATTCTTCTTGCAAGCTAAATCCCCATGAGAAGAATTATCCAGTCCATGATCTGGAGCTTACTTAAGTAGTGTTCGCTTTGAAGATTTGGAGACATTACCTCCTAGGGGAGAAGTTTAGTCTTTTCATGGACCACAAATCGTTGCAATATTTATTCTCGCGAAAGGATTTGAATATGCGACAACGTCAATGGTTAGAGTTTGTGAAAGACTATTAATTTCATATTCATTATCACCCGGGCAAGGCTAATGTGGTGGAAGATGCATTGAGTCGAAAACCCTAAGCGGAGTTAGAGAGGGTATGGAAGGCTAAATGGAAATAACTTAGTCAGGAGGATGCTGTGGCGAGGGCGTTCTTGTTAGTGTTGACCGTTACGCCTACAATAGTGGAAAGAGTTGTGGAAGCTCAAGTAAGGGACAAATATTGTCAGGACCGTATACGTCAGTTACTAACTAAGGGCATGGAATCCTACTCTATAAGTTCGGAGGGTAGGTTACGTTTCCATGGGAGACTTATTGTCCCAGATGAAGGATATTTAAGGCGTGCCATAATGACCGAATGTCATGGGTTCAGATTTGTAGTACATCCAGGTGGGGACAAAATGTACCAACACATGCACCGTCAAAATTGGTGGGTGGGTATGAAACGGTACATTTCTGAATTTCTTTCCCAATGTACTACTTATCAATTAGTGAAAATAGACCATCAGTGACCAACGAGATTTTTACAACCTCTAGAAATACCGGTATAGAAGTGGGAAAGTATCTCGATGGATTTCATCATGGGATTGCCAACATCATAAAGCGGTCATGATTCCATTTGGGTTATCATTGATCATCTGACCAAGCCAAAACATTTCTTACCGGTACGTACAAATTACAACAAGACTCGTTACGCCCGACTATTTATTACGGAGATTGTGAGACTCCATGGGGTGCCCATTAATATAGTTTTCGATCGAGACAAGATCTTTGTGTCCCACCTTTGGCAAAGTTTCCAAGAAGCAATGGGAACTAAATTGAAATTGAGTACCTCCCACCACCCTCAAATGGATGGACAAATGAAAAGAGTCAACAGATGTTGGAGGACATGCTTAGAATGTGTGTGCTTTACTTCAAAGGAGGATGGGAGAAATACCTTCCCTTGGTCGAATTTTCCTATAATAATTCGTACCAATTCACAATAGGTATGGAACCTTACGAAGCATTATATGTCCGGCCATGTAGATCGCCTACTTATTGGTTAGAAGTAGGAGATAATAAATTTCTTGGACTTGAAATGATCTAAGATACCTCTTCCAAGATTGAGCTCATTTGCAACCGCATACGAATAGCTCAAGACCATCAAAAGAGCTATGTTGACGGGAAGAGAAGGCATGTTTAATTGGAGGTGGTAGGCCAAGTTTTGATATGGGTGTCACTAATGAAGGGCATAACACGATTTAGTAAGAAAGTCAAGCTTGCATCACGCTATGTAGGCCATTTTCCCATTATTGTAAGGGTAGGCCCCATAGCCCATCAACTCGCCTTATCGGAACCCCTACAACAGATTCATGATGTGTTTCATGTTTCATCCTTGAAAAAGTACAAAAGGTGTGACGGAGCTCACCTGCACATTCCTTTGGATGATATCGAATTGCAGCCCGATATTTCATACAAGGAACGAGTTGCAATCTTAAATCAAAGAGAGCGTAGGTTACGATCGAAGGTTGTGCCCTTGGTTCGGGTCCAATGGAGAAATCACAATGTCGAGGAATCAATATGGGAGCAGGAGGATGATATTCGAGAGAAATATCCACGCCTCTTTTTACAAGTCACACCTGAATTTTGAGGGCAAAATTCTCTTATAAGGGGGGGAGTATGTAATACTCCTTATTTATGAGTAATAGTTCTTATATAAATTTACCATGTGGATAATTATATAAAATAATGGAAGTTGGAGTAAATATTATTTTAAGTGATTTAAGAGATAATATTTACTAAGTTTTGCATATTTACTGTTAAGTGAATGTAAATAGCATCATATTAGGTTTTATTGCGTCGTTGTGCCTTAAGCGACAGTTATGGTTTAAAATGATGTTGGAACATGAAATGATTTATGTTATCCCGGATGCCAATTTAGAGGGCGTGGTTAGTCTTGAAATGAATGAGATAATCAAAATAAGTGCCATGTTGTATTTTTGGGTTCCGGGCACTTTTGACTGGTTATGACTTAATTATGTGGTTACGAGTCATTTTAATGGTGTAGTAACTTTTAAAGATAAAAGTTAGTATTAATGGGCATTTAAGTCTTCCAACCACATTTATTTTCATTTATATCTTCTAAACCTAGAGAGAAAGGCAATTTGGGAAAAAAGAAGAGTAAAAGAAAGAGAATTGAAGATTGGAGCTTGAATTTGTTATTACCGGAAGAAAATTCGAGACTACAACCCCAAGGCAAGTTTTTAACTTGAAAATATATGATTTTAGGAGAAGCCCTAAAATTTTTGAATTGGATTTGGTGGGCTAGGAGGCCTACCCAACCCATAGACGGGAATAAGCACATTAAGTTAAAACTATAGTGTAGACACCCCATTCTGATACCCCCGATACATCTCCATTAGGATCCAAATAAAGTCCCTTCAAACCCTCAGACCCTTCGTCCTCACACAAACCATAATCAAAGGTCACCATATGATTATTGAGCTCTATTTAACCATGGTAATTACTCATAATTAAGAGTAACTCAATACACTTTCATAGGGTTGTGAATCCCCTTCCAAACAGTCCATACTATGCGTAAATCAGACTTAGGATTTGCATTTAGCAACCCTTTTACTCAAAAGATCACTGGATGCTTCTTGAGATCCTTATGACTTTGGTTAACTCTTAAACCCAATAGTATCTCATTCTTTTTCATAGGGCTCGAAATCCCCTCCCCAATTACCCTAGCCTTAAGAAAGTCAGAATTATGGTTCACATTCAGTTGCCTTTTTCCTATCAATCCTAAATCAGAGGTCACCAGATGCTTTCGAGCTTCGTTTGACTTGTGATGACTCTTAGACCAAAAATTGCCTCAACATAATTGTTGATACCAAATTTAATCTGCTGACATGGCTCAATTAAGTGGAGACACGTGGCAATCTGCGTGGCAATAACAAACACTTCTGAACAATACCTTGACTTCGAGGAACTCAATTTCCTCGACCAACTCAGATACTCCGAGCAGTATGTTCTCTCCGAGGAACTTTACTGCACCGAGCAACTCATGGATACCGAGATACTTAGGCGGTCTGAGAAGCTTAGGCGGTCCGAGCTGCACCTCGATTAGAGCATTTATTATCAGACAATTAAGAGGATTAAATGCGCATTAAATGCTGATTATTATCATACATATGTATACGCTTATTGGACAGCTATTTGTTATCCTTCCACATGTACAACCTCAGGGCTATAAATACATTGTATCATCCTCATTGTAAGGGGACGAGGAATTTCTTGGTAAAAACCTGTTATCGAGAATTCCCAAATACTCAGCAATAACAAAAACAGTGGACGTAGGCCATTCTTTTAAGGCTGAACCACTTTAAAAATTCTTTTGTCTTATTTATTTTATCCATGATTAAATAATTATAGATAATCTAATTTTTTACATCAACAGATTGGCGCCGTCTGTGGGAAACGACTGTAATTTTCATTTTTCACCAAAAACAATTCATCATCAATGGCTGAAAATCCTGAATCCAGCAATCAAAATGCTGGAAACCCCCCAAATCCATCTGCTCCTCCAAATGTCCAATATCTGGTTGGAATTATGGCCAATCTGGCTCAAGGTCAAACAACTATGCAAGAAAATATGCGATAACTCATGCAAACTATCCAAGGTGGAGCGTCGACCTATTCAGGACAACGAAGTGTTCAAAGAAATACCCGTTTAGTTTCTTCGCGCATTAGGCAAAGCGATTCATATCGCACTGAGAAATCTGATGATTTTTCCTATCAACCGGGTCGAACTTCGTCAGTACGAGCCACAGATACTGAACAACACATCACTCTCTCTCCAGAAAGGACTAGTGCACTGGAAAGATTAAGTAGGGTCTCTCCTTTTGATCGATTGGGCCCTAAGAAGAATAAAAGTCCTCCTAAGGCTGTGTCGAGAAACTTTCGACGACCATTTGATCTAAGATAAGGTTCTGCCCAATCATAACTAGTTGCTCGATAAGATAGATCCCAGGAAGTGACTTTAACACTATCAATTGATCAAACCAGTAGACCCTAGTAGGGAAATGATCCGTGGAAAGGCTCTCTTCAGAGGTTGGAGGATTGATTAGGGGAAATGGCTAAGGCCAAGAATCCTCTACAAAGAACTTTTGTCCAAGCAATTATGGATTTTCCCACACCATCAAAGTTCAAAGCACCTATTGTAACTCCTAAATATGATGGAAAAACCGACCCTATCCTTCATATAGAGCAATACCAAGTTGCTGGTGACATCTATGCTGTGCCAGATGAAATGAGATGCAGGGCATTCTCGGGAACTCTTACAGGATCTGCTCAAATATGGTACAATAATCTTCCTCGATGTAAGATTTCAACTTTTTTTCAACTGGCCGAGCTCTTCATTGGAAACTTCTGTTTTGGAGAAAAATCGGTTAAACGAGTAGCACACTTGTTAAGTGTTAGACAAAAGGCAGGTGAGAGCACCTAGGATTTTATAACTCGTTTCAATAACGAGAAACTCGAAGTTATTGATTATGAGGAAAAGACAGCGATTACTGCTCTGATGAGTGGGATGTTGCCCAACAAGTTGTACTACACTTTGGCCAAAGATCCACCCAGAACCATGTCAGAACTGATGGCAAAAGAGGCCAAGATCATGAATGCCAAGGAGGCTATGGCTGCAAAGAAGAATATGGATACCAAAGATACCAAGGTGGAGGTTGATAAGGCCAAAAATAAAGAGCATAAGAATAATGGTGGTGACAAGCACTCAAAAACAAAGCCATCATGGGAGGTATTAAAGAAATTTGAAAATTATACTCCTTTGAAGGTAGACATCAACCATGTTCTAGAAGAAATCAAGAACAGCAAGGAGTTAAACTGGCTAGAGAAAATGAAGTCAGACCCTGACAAGAGGAATAAGGCCAAATATTGTGAGTTCCCCAAAGATCATGGCCACACAACCAAAAATTGCATAGCTCTTCAGAATGAGATCGAAGCACTCATTAGACGAGGAAAATTGGCAAAGTATGTTGATCGTAGAAATGAAAGAAGAAATAATGATCGATCAATAGAGAGGTCTAGATCTCCTCATCGAGCATAGGAGAACAAGAAAATAGACCATGAAGATGATCCAGAAGATTACCCCGATCTTCCCAAAAGACCAAGGCAGCCAGAACGTGAGGTATTTTCAATACGTTTTGGATCATTTGATTGTAATGTTATTACGGGTGGAGATACAGGAAGTGGAGACCTTACTGCAGAAAGAAAAGCTTACCTCAATGAGGCTCAAGCCTATTCATATATTCAACGAATAAACTTAGCTGAAGATGATTGCCCGAGGAAAGTCAACAAAGAAAAACTGGTCATCGATTTCTCAAAGAACGACCTCGCATGTGTACTGTATCCTCATGATGACCCATTGGTGATCAAAATGAGAATGAAGGAAGTGATGATCTCGAGAGTACTGGTTGATAATGGTAGCTCGGCTGATATTATGTTCTACTCGTGCTTCGACAGCTTAAATCTAAAGTTATCTCAGTTGGAGCCTTATCATCGGCCCTTCCTCGATTTTGCAGCCGAAAAAGTTTTTCCAGTTGGGACGATCAAGTTGGATATGTTCATTAGTACATGGCCTGCTTGTCGAACAGAAAGAGTACGCTTCTTCGTGATGGATAAGAATGTTCAATCAGCCTACAATATCATCATGGTAAGGGTAGCATTGAAGAAGTTTGAAGCAGTACTATCTACGGTACATCAATGCCTAAAATTTCCAACCAATTTTGGAGTAGGATTTGTGAAGGGTGATCAAAAAGTAGCTCGGGAATGCTACTATTCATCTACCGGGCAGGAGGAACTAGAGGAATCTAGGAAAAAGACTACTACCTATCAGGTGGATGAAGGTGCAAAAATTGAAACATTGGATCCTAGAGACGAGTCGCAACTCGTGAAAGGTCAGGTGGTGGAAGCTACTGAAAATATCATTCTAGACGACGAGCACCCTTAACGAACAACTCAGATAGGTTCGTCGTTAGATGCTTCACTAAAACAGGAATTGATAGTTTTCTTAAAAAGCAGAAAACAAACTTTTGCTTGGATTCATGAGGATATGCCCGGAATAGACCCAAATTTCTTATGTCACGAGCTCAATGTGAATAAGGAGATCAAGCCACTAAAGCAGAGAATAAAAGTGTTCAGCCCCGAGAAGAACCAAGCTATACAGGAGGAGGTCGAGAAACTTCAAAAAGATTGCTTTATTGAAGATGTTAAATATCCAGACTGGTTAGCAAATGTAGTGATGGTGAAAAAGAAGAACAACAAATGGAGGATGTGTGTAGACTTCACCGACCTCAATAAGGCATGTCCAAAGGATCATTTTCCCTTGCCCCGAATTGATCAATTAGTGGATGCTACCTCGGGACACAAGCTGCTGAGCTTCATGGATGCTTATTCTGGATATAACCAGATTAAAATGAAACCTGAAGATAGAGAGAGTACCTCTTTCATTACCCCTAGGGGAACTTATTATTATAATGTTATGCCTTTTGGATTGAAAAATACAGGTGCAACATGTCAGCGGCTGATGAACAAGGTGTTTGTAGAGAAAATCAGTTGCAATATGGAAGTTTATGTTGATGATATGCTGACAAAGAGCAAGAGAGCTGCTGACCATCTAGTTGACTTAGGCCAGACCTTTGATCAATTAGATAAATATCAAATGAAGTTGAACCGGACCAAGTGCATATTTGGAGTACGAGAAGGCATGTTTCTCGGGTATATTTTCAATCAACGAGGCATTGAAGCAAAACCTGAAAAGATCAAAGCTCTATTGGGACTACGATCTCCAACGACGAAGAAAGAAGTACAAAGTCTTACAGGGCGAGTAAAAACACTTAACAGATTTGTATCGTGAGCAACTGATAGATGCCTCTCATTCTTCAAAACGCTCCGAAAGACTTTTGAATGGAATGAAGAATGTGAGAAAGATTTTCAAGAATTGAAGAAATATTTCGGAGCACCTCCACTATTGTCCAGACCAGTAATGGGAGAAATGTTGTACTTGTATCTGGTAGTTTCGAAAAATACAGTTAGCTCGGAATTAATAAGAGTAGAGGATGGAGTACAAAAACCAATTTATTACACTAGTAAGGCCTTCCGAGGAGCAGAGATCAGATATCCAAAACTGGAAAAGTTGGCACTGGCGCTGATCGAAGCGAGTAGAAGAATGAAGCCATACTTCCAGGCTCATACTATAGTCGTATATACCGATATGCCGTTGAGGCAAGCTCTTCATAAACCAAAAAAATCAGGGAGATTGATGTATTGGGCAATAGAACTCGGTGAATATGATATAATTTATGATCCTAGATCGTCACTAAAAGGGCAAGCAGTAGCAGATTTTATAGCAGAGTTCACTTATCCTGATACCCCCGAGGAGCAAAAGCTGAACACCGACCAACCTGTGGATGTTACATGATCATCAAATTTAAACCCCGATCAACTTAAGTTGGTCAGAGAGCAAGAGGAGAAGGTCGACGAGCAGCGAGGTGTGGTAGAAATGGAGATAAAGGAGCAACAAATATTCCATCGAGGAAATTTTCCCAAAAAGAAGTTTGAGGATGAAATACCTGAATGGAACCTATATGTGGATGGCTCATCATGCACCTCAGGTAGTGGAGTTGGGATTGTATTGAAAAGTCCAGACGAGGTCGATATAGAATATGCTCTGCGCTTTCAATTTCAAGCTTCTAATAATGAGGCCGAATATGAAGCGATGATTGTAGGTCTTAGTCTGGCAAAAACCATGAAGGCAGAGCATGTAATCGTATGAAGTGACTCACAGTTGATTGTAAACCAAATGCTTGGTGTATATACAGCAAAAGGAGAGTTGATGATTAAGTACCATGCAAAGGCGATGGAATTGGTATCGGAATTTATTACTGTTCAACTGGTCAGATTACCAAGAATGGAGAATGCAAGAGCAGATGCTTTAGCTCGATTAGCATCGGCTACTCGTACCGAGCTATGAAGAACAATCCCAATTGAAGTTCTAGTTGGTCGGAGCATAGATGAAGATTTGATGATGAATTTTATTACCCTTGATTTAGGGCCATCTTGGATGGATCCCATCAGGGCATATATTGAGGAGGGAGAATTACCGATTGACAAACTCGCAGCCAAGAAATTAAAGTTTAAAGCTGCTCGTTATATACTGACTAATGGTATTCTATACAGACGAGGAATTATGGCAGGTTTGCAAAGATGTGTGCATCCCTCCGAGGTGAAAGACTTGATTGGAGAGGTCCATGAAGGGTCCTGTGGAGCCCATGTAGCAGATCGGACGCTTTTGTAAAGAGTGATGACGCAAAGATACTACTGGTCAACGATGAGCTGATTGTATAGCCTATGTCAAGAAATATGACAAGTGTCAATGTTTCTCCATTATCCGAAGAACTCCCCAAGCATTGTTGACACCCATTACTTCCCCTTGGCCATTTGCCATGTGGGGAATTGACTTGGTTGGGCCACTTCCAACGACCAGAGGAAGATTTAAATATCTCGTCATCGCAGTGTATTACTTTACTAAGTGGGTGGAATCTGAGCCTCTTGTCGACATGACGTACGAAAAGGTGTACCAATTTATTTGGAAAAATATCATTTGTAGATATGGTCTTACCCATGCATTCATCACCGACCATGGAACACAATTTGACAATGAGGAGTTCGCTGCCTATTTTCATCATTCAAATATCTTGAAGATCCACTCGGCACCAAGACATCCCCAAAGCAATGGACAAACTGAAGTGACAAACAGAACGCTGCTAAATGTCTTGAAAAAAAGACTGAATGACGCGAAAGCAAACTGGATCAACGAGCTACATTCAGTACTATGGTCTTATCGTACTACTCCACGAGCAGCAACTAGAGAATCTCCATATATAGTGGCATTTGGAAGTGAAGCTGTTATACCTGTCGAGTTGGGCCTCCCAACACACCGAGTGCTGAACTTCAGCTCCCCTGTCAGTGACTTAATAAGAAGGTTAGACTTGGACATGGTCGAAGAAGTTAGAGAAGAAGCAGCCATCAGGAATGCTGCTTACCATCAACGAACAGCCTTGTTCTATAACAAGAGAGTGAAGAAGTGTGACCTGAAAGAAGGGGACTATGTGCTGAAGAAAGTAATTCAAAAGCACAATAAACTGGAAGCTAACTGGCATAGGCCCTACAGAGTAACATAAGTTGTTCGACCAGGAACCTACAGAATGAAAACTTTAGAAGGGGAGGAGTTTAAGAATGCATGGAATGCAGAGCATCTGCGCAAATATTATCAGTAATGTAAACCCTCATGTAATGCAGTTTCTTCAGTATGAATAAAATGTGAATATTCTACCCAATTCTCTCCTTTTGTTGAATTTTTTTTGCGGAATACTAGTGCTACACACTACTCAGCAAAATCCACCAACTCCGGTTGGTCGGGAATAAAAAATATTTCCCAAAAATACCAACTCTGGTTGGTTGGGAAGAAGATCCACCAACTCCGATTGGTCGGGAATAAAAATATTTCCCAGAAATACCAACTCCGGTTGGTTGGGAAGAAAATCCACCAACTCCGGTTGGTCGGGAATAAAAACTATTTCCTAGAAATAACAACTACGATTGGTTGGGAAGAAAATCTACCAACTCCGGTTGGTCGGGAATAAAAAATATTTCCCAGAAATACCAACTCCGGTTGGTTGGGAAGAAAATCCACCAACTCTTGTTGGTCGGGAATAAAAATATTTCCCAGAAATACCAACTACGTTGGTTGGGAAGAAAATCCACCAACTCCGGTTGGTCGGGAATAAAAAATATTTCCCAGAAATACCAACTCCGGTTGGTTGGGAAGAAAATCCACCAACTCCTGTTGGTCGGGAATAAAAAATATTTTCCAGGAATACCAACTCCGGTTGATTGGGAAGAAAATCCACTAACTCCAGTTGGTCGGGAACATTTCTATTAAACAAAGAAGGATTATGTGATAAAAGTCATCTAATGGCTTAGAATTAAAAAGTGATCAAGCAAAATTTTAATACTTGTAACATTTCAAATTGCCACCAAGTTGGTCGAGAAACAAAATATCATCCATTTTGGTTAATCGTCAAATGATTACCACAAATTCAGGATAGTCGACAATAAGTTTTCACCAACTTTAATTGATTGGCAAATAACACAATGTTGTTATCTTTTTAACATATATACATCCACATTCATTATTAAATAAGTAAAGTGTTTTACAAAATACCTACAAGAAAATGGCAATCAAGATTGCAAAGAAAAATAGAATTTTTTCATTAAATCCAAAAACAAAATACATTGAGAATAAAATACATATTAATTATTACATCAAGATTCCTATTCTATTGGTTTCTTCCCCTCTGCTTTTGAAATAGGTTCCTCGCCAGCAGGAGGATCGTCTAAGGCATAAGGGGAATTTATGAAATTAAGGTCTTTGAGCATCCTGATGTTCATCACAGATGGCCGGTCAAGTAGGTGCTCTGGGCGAGATATCTCAACATTGGAATGGAGACTGTAGTCTCCAAGATATTTGGAAATCAAACACTGAGGGATTGCCCGAGTAGGAATCCAGCTCATGTCGAGTTTGAATGGTGGCATTGGCAGGTCGATCAACCCAGGATTATAGTAATCCCACAAATAGTGACCCTATTCCAATTGCAGCACACCCAAGGCATTCAACCACCCTTGTTTGTAACCCTCATTATTTGCATTTTGGATCCGATCATCTAGATGGTAGATAGCCTCATTATAACCAGCCATCCAGAACTCTCTGGGCTGCTTGTGGAATTGATAAGTCAACCTTTCCAGCTACTCGTGAAGATTTTTTACAAAGAGTTATTTACTCTCCAAGGTAGACTTTTGTGCAGAGAGCTGCTCGTCCAGATTCCGGATCTTCCTAGACATCTCTGCCAGAGCTTTATTCTTCGTAACTAACTGAACTGCTTGATTTTCCAGAGAAGCTTGAGTTCTTGCCTCTTCAATAGTAAGCCGAACAGCCCTTGATCGTCCCCGAGAACCTCTTGCTCGTCCACTAACAGAGGTAGAAGGACCAGCTCTCTTCAAGGTTTCCAATTCGTCTCTCAGATTAGCATTTTCAACCTCCAAGAAAGAGAAACCCTCGTCGTTTATAGGGACCAAAGCGTTCGAGGAAGATGCTGCAGATTTCAACTGAGACACCTCTCCTCGCAGGTTATTATTTTCCTGCTCCAGCAACTCAGCTATCTGTCTGTGCTCTTCGACCTCGTCCTTCAAAGTTCTCTCCCTCACATCATAAGCAGTGAACAACTTATCATATCCCTTATCAACATTTAGTTGCTAATACTTCTTCTCATATCCCTGGTGCAAAAGGGCTATAGACTCCTTGTATTGTTGTTGAAGCTCCTCGAGAGTACCCTGGAGGTCTTCAATCATCTCATAATATGCTACATTATTAGCCACTGCCCGGTCGATCAGACACTTTAAGTACTGGTAGGCTTCGACTGCTTGCTCTGAAGCACCTGGACCAAGGATATCAACAATTTGAGCTTCAGTCATATCTGTATGACCAGCTTTGAAGTATTCATTGCATTGTCTCAATAATTTTGTATCATGAGCAGATAACAATTCCATCCTGACCATAAACTAGTAAAAGGAAGAGATAGCAAGAATCAATAAGAGTGCAAATAGAGCAAGAAGAAGAGAATCAACAATATGATTCAAAATTTCAAATTTTATTGCATCATAAAAGAGAAGTACATAGTTCAGAGTTACATTTGACAAAGAAAATAAAACAGAGAGAAAAGTCCAAACAACTCTACACCTTCTCCTTGTCTCCTAAAACTTTCTCGAGAGGCTGGGATGAAGAAGAAGGTTGCTTGGATGGCACAGAAGGTTGCTCAGTGGGTGCTGGAAGCTTCTCGGCTGAAATGTTGGTTAACTAGAGCTGCTCGGAAGGAGTAATAGTTAGTTGGGGCTATTCGTAGAGAAGTTCAATAGTAGTTACTTGATCCCCAACCATCATAGAAGATTCCTCAGAGGCAGCTTCGTCCTCTTATTCTTCCCCGGGAGTAGGAGGGGGGCCAGGAATGTGTCGCTGAAATAGGTTGGAGTTCTCATCGACATTCATCTCTGTCAGAGCAGCCACCCAACCATCCTTGAATTATTTGAGGCTTCCATACTCCATTTATGAGACCATGGCAGCCAAACCCTTATTCCAACCTTTGTCCCAACCAGAACTGAAGGACTTTTTCACAGCCAATTTTCTTTTCACTTTCTCCGAGGAAAGCTTCTCAGACAGAAGTTCTTCGGCATCCTCCAATTTATTCTCCATTTCTTCCTTCTGACGACCTACTTCACGAAGACTGTTTAACTCTTCCTCAGCAGACTTGAGCTTACTTTCAAGCTCTCTAGAATTTTGGAGCTTCCCCTCGAGCTCTTTGTTCTTCTCCTCCAAGTCTTTTATTTTCTTCTCCAACCCCTTGGAGACTTCAACAGCTTGATCCCTCTCTTTCTCGATGAAATTAAGTTGTTTCTCCCAAGAAGTTTTATCATCGACATACTTATGACGAGAATCTTTTAAAGACTACGTCAGACATACAAAAGCCTCTTCTACACCACCAGATGAGATAGACGCCTTGACGGCTTCGTGCTTCTTCAGAATTGTATTAAAACAAGTCACCAACTGGAAAAAGAAAATAACTGTAGGTCAGTGCAAGAACATAACATGAAAAATGAAAGTTTAGATTTGCAATACTTACTGAGGTAATGTGCTAAGCTGCCAAAGTGGTAACCCTATCCATGGAAAGATTTTCTTCAATACCTTGGATCTCGGGAATGATCCAAGACTTCACTAAGCTCATGGCAGAGC
Source organism: Sambucus nigra (assembly GCA_949130495.1). NCBI lineage: Eukaryota > Viridiplantae > Streptophyta > Magnoliopsida > Dipsacales > Adoxaceae > Sambucus > Sambucus nigra. The sequence goes on from OX422211.1 coordinate 239,756,952, forward strand.
TCGGAGCAACGAAAGTAGGAACACCACTTTAGGTAGTTAGAGGCTGAGAGATGGATTCAGCCAAATTGACCGAGGAGCTCTTCTTCAGCCTCCTCACCTCGCTTGGAGCAGCGACCTTGCTCGGAGGCACTAGGGGCTTCTCGGAAACCTTCATAGTAGCAGCCGGAGGAGGTGCATCGATTTCTCTTGTCCCTTCTTCTGGGACATCGTGCTTGCTTTTCTTTTCCTCTCCAGCAATAGAGGCAGATTTCTCGAAGAGGGGAGGATCTCTTCTTCTCTTCATTCTTTCACTCAGAGGAATATGTGACTCAGGTAAAGAACTTTCAGAAGCTGGTACTGGTTCTACGTCACTTATCACTGGACGAGCAGTAAAAGACGAGGTGTAACTTTTATACTGCAGCAAGTATGAAGTTGATCTAATATGCTCATCGGCAACAGTCTGATGCAAACCCCAGATAAGTTTTAGATGTTTTAAGTTAACTTCTGTCTCTTTTGGAGACCTTCTTTTGCTGTCAACTGCAAATAAATGAAAATTAAAATATCAGTGACACATTTTATCAAACACAAAGAAAGAATAATGTCAAAAATAAAGTAAAGTAAAAACAACCTATCCCATTGCCATAGGGAGGGCATCTGGGACCCTGATACACATCATTTCCAGTTAGTGGAGCATGTTGCCAATTTTTCATAACAACGCCATCCTCAAAATAATCCCTATTGGCATCTGGGAGATTGACCACTAAAGCTCTATTTAAAAACCTAGTTTTCAAGTAAAAAGTACTGTCGCTGACAGCCCATCTATAGCAAAACATAAGTTATGGAATTCCTATACGAGTTCCATGAATTTGATTTAATCTATGAACTCCATTAACTATTCTCCATGTATTGGGGGCTATTTTTGCAGGAACCACGTCAAAATATTGATAGAATTCCAGACACAAAGGGTTGGGGGGAAAAGAAAAGCCACATTCATCCACAAATAGACTGGGGAACCAATGTCCCTCAGCCAAACGGAAATAATCTGAAGGTTCAGAAAGTTCCTCCAAAACAACTCGTGAAGGAATAGAGAAATCATAACGAAACTTATCAAGCGACTCAACAAGGTAAACAATGACGAATAAAGGAAATAAAAGAGAATGAAGAAGATCTTACAGAAAAAGGATGGATCTGTTGACAACGAATGATGAAAAGGATGAACGCACAAGAGAGAGAGAAAATGGAAAAGTCAAAGATACAAATTTGAAAAAGTAAAAGACGATATGATTTTCTGCAACGCTTAAATACGTTACCTTGGGAAAAGGTAAAAATAATGATTATAAAGGGAGACGTTTACGCTACCGGCGGCTAAAAGGACAAAAAGGGCGCTGAGATCGAAGCAGTTAGAAAAATTCAAAAAGTCTGATTCTATGAATTCGAAAAGAAAAATAAATGCGAAGAAAACACTCCTAAAATTCAGGATGACCATTTAGTCCCGCCATATTTTGAGAAGAATGTTCCACACTCCTCATTCTCAAATTGTGAAACATTGGGGGCTTCTGTTGATACCAAATTTAATCTGCTGACATGGCTCAATTAAGTGGAGACAGTGGCAATCTGCGTGGAAATAACAAACACTTCTGAACAATACCTTGACTTCGAGGAACTCAATTTCTCCGACCAACTCAGATACTCCGAGCAGTATGTGATCTCCGAGGAACTTTTCTACACCGAGCAACTCATGGATACCGAGATACTTAGGCGGTCCGAGCTGCACCTCGATCAGAGCATTTATTATCAGACAATTAAGAGGATTAAATGCGCATTAAATGCTGATTATTATCATACATATGTATACGCTTATTGGATAGCTATGTATTATCTTTCCACATGTACAGCCTCAGGGCTATAAATACATTGTATCATCCTCATTGGAAGGGGATGGGGAATTTCTTGGTAAAAACCTGTTATCGAGAATTTCCAAACACTCAGTAATAACAAAAACAGTGGACGTAGGCCATTCTTTTAAGGATGAACCACTTTAAAAATTCTTTTGTCTTATTTATTTTATCTGTGATTAAATAATTAGAGATAATCTAATTTTTTACATCAACAATAATTATATAGATCTCTGAATTCTCTTTCCAACAGTCTCGATCGTTCAAAAATAGACTTACAGTTTGTATTTTAGGCACCCCTTCTGCCTGACTGCAGGAAGGGGATACGATATTTAGCCTCCAAGTCTGGCAAGCCTTCCTATCGGTTGGCTTAGGGATATATTGGTCGATAGACCACCAAGACATCCTATCCTTTTGTCCTTTTAGAGTTTCCAATATAAGGAAACCCTAACCTCGCTATTCATGACCTTTTAACTTGAATTCAATGACGCAGCCTTTGAACATATCATTTTCAAAACATTCTCTCAGCATTCCCTTACATCACCTACATTTCACATTTTCCATCAATTTTCCACCATAAAAAATCATCTTGCATCACCTCGAAGATCACAATTCAAACTCTTTAGATTGTTTAAATTCTATATATTCAAAGTTACTAAATTAGCATCATTTCCTACACTTTATTACTTTCAGCATATTTCATAAATCAAAATTTGTTTTTTCAGCACTAATCACATTTTTGTTACCTATTTTCATAAACTCAAAAACCCAAACCAAATTAGAGTTTCCTCTTACTTTTTCACATTTTCGTCACTTGTGAACACTTTTTCACAGATTAAAATAGAAAAATCTATTTTTTGATTTATAGGTTACACCCCACCTTTATTCTCTTACTAACTGGACTTTTATTTTGGTTTCGACTATGTAGGCACCCCAAATTTACCTTGGGATCCGAGTCATTTTTTCCTCATTTTCTTATTTTACTTATTTTCCTTTTTAGCAGTCCCGTTAAACATGCGTACTCACTCATTTATAGTGAGTCATGATCCAGAATATCGCTCATATTTTATCTATTATTATCTATTTTCATCTATTTATTTGTCTTCTTAGAGGTCCCGTTAGACACGTGTACTCGTTCATTTATAATGAGTCATAATTTGGTGGATCTCTCATAGTCTATCTATTATTATCTATTTTTATCTATCTATTTTCCCTTTCAGCGGTCCCGTTTAACATGTGTATTCAATCATTCATAGTGAATTACAATTCGGTACACTGGTCATACTTTGGTTACTTTATATTTTTCAATTTTCTTATAGTTTTAGTCATTTGGATGATTCATTCTCGTCTTTTTCATGATGTGGGTATGATAATTCTGCTCGTTACCCATTTTTTACACACACATACATTTTTTACCGCACATATACCATAGACATAACTACACATTTTAGGAGAAGGAGAACATTTTTATATCCCATGAAAGACTGAAAAGGCAGAGTGGGTGGCTAATACCTTCCCACTCCGTAACTTAGTCCCCGAGATCACAATCTATTTGGTTTTGTATGCATCAGTAGTCTTTTATCCCGTCTCCTCAAAGACAACTACGTCTTCTTCTTATTTTGAGTAAAATAGGCTAGCGACTACAATCTCTACATTTTCTTACACCCCTTGAAGACTATCACTTTATGTCCTTGGTAACCCGCAAACGCTCCACAAGTGGTTGAAAGGAGAATTTCCTTCCTTAACCCCATTTTCATGCAAAGTTTTCCCAGGGTGAACCTGTCTGGGATGGCCATAATTGTGATTCCGCTAGGTAATTATTTGTTAGGACTAGACTCTATTTTACACGGGCTTTGTTTTTCTTCATCTACTTCCTCCATTTTTCTATATGTGTATATATGATTCTACTTGTATATCCTTTTCTTTACTTTCATTCTCATGTGTTATATATGACATGCTTGTGTCACACTACCCATGCATGTTCTTTTCTCCATTATGCTCTTTTTTCTCATCACATATATATACCATCTTTTTTATCATATGTTTTCTATCACTTGTACATTTCTATGATTTATTCAATTGTATATACTCATGATTTATTCAAATATTTCACACTCACTTGTATATATTTTTAATGTTTCATTTCACTTGTCAACATTTTGCATATATTCCATGCCAGTTGTTGATATCCATGCCTTTTCGACTTGTATATATTCACATCCTTCGCCTATACATGATTCATGTCACTTTTATATACCCATGTTCGTGTATGTATTACAGATCATTAGAGGATATATCTCAATGTTTTCCTCACTTTGTACATATGTCCCTTTCACTTGTGCATATCCACATGTTTCACATTTTATACATATCACTGTGATTTGTTCACTTGTACACACTCAATCTTACTTGTACATATTGATCACTTTATTTAACTCTTTTATCACATGCCACTCATGTATATTCTCATGCTTTATTTCATGCTTAATAGATGTAAATATCTTTCTTAACATACATAACACTTTTCATAAAGATACTAATTAATACTCAAGAATATTGTAACATCATGTGAGCACTATATATTGACCCTATATTTGTCTCATACTGGGGAGTCACGTTATGATGGGTTGCCGATTTTGAGGAGTACAGTTAACCTAAGCGATATGACTCCCACCTTCCATTAGCTAAGTACCGTCGATGAATATCGAACGTTTCCCTTGCATTGTACCGCTTGATCGGACTCATAATGGGAGGTATATGGCAGGGAACTCGTTCACATACATTAAGTATATCGAATTCTCTCTCACATTCTAATACCCCGTCATTTTAATGCGTAATTAAATTAATTAAATTGTGAAATTTTAATTATCTGTAGTGACTTATGACGTCACTAGTTATAATTGTGATATTTCATATCGGTTATGTGTGTATATTTTTATTTAAAATTATAATCGGACTTAATATGCAGTAATAAATTAATAATTACTTAATAAATAATTTAATCATTGACTTTGGACTTGTACCGTATAGAGGATTAAGATGTTTAGTATGGTAGTTCGGGTTGACTTTTTGGGCCTGTATTGATTGGTATATGACTTGGGATAGCTTTGGGGTTATTTAGAGTTATAATTACGATCATTTCTTTAGGGTTTCGATTTATTAGAGTAGTTAGACTTAACCTAAACACATAGAATACCTGTAGAGAGAAAACCTAGAGACTAAAGAGAATGAGACAACTTTAAGGAGAATAATTAGGGCATTGATCTTGGAATTCACCTTTTGGATTTGATACAACTTTACTTTGTATGTGAATATCAATGTTTTTAATATTAGAATATGATTATGTATTGGAATCTAAAGATAACTGCACAGAAATCTAATTCAACTAATCAAATACATAATTTCAAAATTTATCCGATTAATTAAGTTATGTTACCATTCATATTCATATTATAATATGAAATTGATATGAATCCTTATGAAATTAAATTAGAATTGATATTAAATAATTAGAAATATTCTATTATGTTAGTTGATTAAAATGCCCTTAGGGATTTCGAGAATCTATAGTTAATTTGAGTCAAATTGATCAAATATGAAAAGTTAGGGATCTTAATCAATATGGGAATTTAAACCATTAAATGAGTTTCAAATCATGTGAAAACCTTAGATATAGGTTAAGAGTGATGTTGAAACACTTATATATAACTATAGTTGATTTTTGTTATGATTTAGGAGCTTGGAAGTTCATTAATAGAGGATTTTGAGGTCAAAACTCGTAAGTAGAAGAAGGAGGTTTTGAACATGTATCATTGATTGACTAACCTAGGGTTTGATCGATCGATGACACATAAATGTGGAAAATTGAATTATGAACGCTTGGGTGCTAATTTCATATTTTTTGGATCTTTGTTGAATTTCTTATGAATATTTTCCCAATATGGATCAAGGTTGAGATTTAGGTTGGAGTGAAATGCCTAAATAAATGAGACTATTAAAATGAAGTAATGGCAAATTAAGACTTAGTACCTCAAGTGTGGTTAGGATTGCTATTCTTCAGTATTATTTGCTTGTAGATATGAGAATCATGATAAGCACCCAAAAGTGTTTAAATAAAACCCCAAATAGACAGTTTTTAAATGTTAATTCTCAGTAAAATTGGAATTATGTTGATATTTTTTTATCTTATAGGTCAAAAAGCATTTGCGGTGTCAAACAAGCTTAATTCAAGGCAATTTCTATAAATAAGTGATGGAACACAAGGCCCCCAAATTTTAAATACTAACAATTAATGTGATGGTTCAAGTTAATTCCAAATTAAAATTTTCATTTCAAATTACAACAAACACAAGCTTCAAATTTTAATTTCTTTCAAATTAAAATTAACTAAACTATAAGTGAAATAAAAACTACTCAAACATTTATATATACTTAAACACAATTAATTCAACCCAAGTCCTAAAATTTGCCTAACAATAATAAAATCATTTTTCAATATAGACCAAACTAAATTAACACAAATTTTATCTAATTAAATTGTGCCAACTTGAATTACATTAACTTGAATTCATAAAAACATATTTTAACACCAAATTAAAGTAAGATTGCAAATCAAATCAAATTTTATCTTTTTAACCTAAGCATGCGTTCTAGGTGAGTTATACAAGATAAAAGGAGCAATCTCACTACACGGTGATGTACGAGGAAAACCCACAACGAGAAAAATGTCGGGTGACCCTAGCCTAACAAATTCACTAGATATGGTTTTACAATTACAAGACAAAAAGTCTTACAACACTTGACTTGACTTCCTTTAAGTCCCGACACTTCTTCTTGCAAATACTTTCATCTAGCAAATAACCACAACGTCCATCGCAGTCTTGGAGTCCACCAATAGAAGCATATCAACCGTCAACCACACATGGTGCCTTTAACCATGTGAGAAAGCTGCAACAAAACAAATCTTCTCCTTTATGGGTAGAGAATGAACCCAAACTTCTCTTCTTGTTGATGTAGATAAAAAACGGTGCCAAACTAACACTCCAAGAAAAATATATATATGAAAGAACTTGGATTTTAACAAACATATCGGTGTATGTGTTTTAGTAAAATTTAATCCATAAAATCAAAGACACAAACATGAACTTTTGATGAAACCACTTTTTTCTCTCAATGTCTAGACGATAGTGTGTCAAAAGTTATTCAGAAAAGTGTGTTTCCTTCACATATTAAGTATGTCCAAAAGATAGTGGTAAAAGTGGGAAAGAGGGTAAAAACTATCAGAAAAACTGTTCCCGTTGAAATGTCGTTCGAACGAGAAAACAGAAGAATAACAAGGCTAAAACTTCGTTGGAAAGAGCTCGTTCGAACAAGATCGTTGGAACGAAACTTCGAACAAAAAATAGAGAATTTGAACAAATGCCGTTTGAACGTCAATATCAATGTCGTTTGAACCTCGTTAGCAATGTCGTTCGAACGAGAAAAGTCGTTGGAACGAATTTTCAGAAATTTTAGAAAATTCTTAAAAATTCATTTTAAGCCCAAAACTTTATATACAAAATTCTAAAAGTATTTTCTGAAATAAAAGTTATTTAGACAAAAATAACACCCAGAAAAATAGTACAAGTCTCCCTATATATGTTAAATGCATTCATACCTTTTGGAGACATTGGAATTATCAAATGTTGATGACAGAAAATGTGGCACTTGAAACCGGGAATGATGAAACTATAAATTATGGCCGCTACGTCTTCAACTTCTTCAAACGTCATAGGCTTGATAGGAGAAAAGTTCTATCCTATTGCTCAAATGGTTTTGTTCGGAATTAAGGCAAAACTACATATTGACTCAATTGGAAATTTGTGTCCTTACAAATCTCCCCCTTTGGCTATTCTGGGAGAAAACCCAACCAAAGATCATAAGGGGCCATCAAGCTCATCTAGACACAACATCCTAGCCAAAACAAAATAAAAAAATACGGACATTATGACTCGACCCAAGGATGTGCTTTGCTGCTTTACCGAATTTGCTGCTATAAAGATAATTCCCGCACACTTAAGAAAACCATTACACACATGGGGAATATGAAAAATATTAAATGCAATGTAAATAAATACTCCCCCTTAAATAAATTATCCCATTTTATCTAATATGAACTACCTAAGAAGATAGCGCTCTCCCCCTAAGTGAGATCTCCTAAACTAACGGTGTAGATACTATTTCTCCCCCTTTTTGTTCAGGAATAGACAAAGGATAAAGAATTGAAAACTAACTTATTTCTCCCTCAATTTAAAATAAATACCAATTCTCCCCCTCAAATCTACATCTACTCAAGGGATACAAAATAAGGAAGAACAAGTTAAACATGCAATGGTGCATCAAGTGATAAGAATAATAAAGCATATGGGTAATAATAACAAGCAACTAATCCACAACCAGGATATATAGATACCGATCATGATGCGATAAAAAAATGATACCAACTCAAATTTATTACACTTAAGCATGGGATATCAACCAAGATTCGCAACAAGGTAGATACCAATTATGAATTTAAAGTAAATATGGACTAGCAAGCAAGGCAAAGAAAAAAAATACCATATATATATATATATACACACACACAATGAATATCACTAACGCACACGCACATATACATAGGTATAAACAGCACACACGACACAAAATATATTAAGATTTTCATATTCGTATGGAAAAAATGTGTCCAAATACATGTGGAAAATGGAAGTGAAGGGGTGTGAACTAGTAACAATTAAATTATGACCCAATCACTTAAAACATGTTCACGGAGTTCTCATTTTATTTCAAAACTTTCTCACATTTAGATATAGCCTCATGTGACAATATAAATTGAACTCAATGAACAAACATACATAATGCACCCAAGCTTAGAATTTCGATGATTCTACAAACCAATAGAATCATGACAATAAAAGCATAAGTAGGATACAAAGTCATTATGCAAATCCATTGATCATAATTTTCTTTTTATTTCCTTTGAATATACCAACTAAACTATTTTGAACCTTGGCAAATATTCTTTTTAATGCCACGTTTTTAAGGCCTAATATTCAATTGTGGCTTTTCACGCAAAGTAATTTTGTCATTCGCAGCCCGATTCCATTGAAAAACACCTACACCGAATAAACATATTTTTCTATTTTTTACATCAGGGAAACGGTTATTACATGCACAAATCCTCCATAGTCATAGCAAAATGTAGATGACTAAATTTATGGGATAAAATCTCACTTAGCTCAAATATACATGTGAAGTTTAGATTTCAAATGAGATCGTGCATGTGTGAACCGAGGCATATAAAAATAGAATCCATTAAGCAACACAAAATCCAACTACTCCATGCAAGCATGACAAAAAACATTTTAAGGATTGAAAATCTAAACCAAAAGTTCTAGCCACGTGGAAGCGAAAAAGGAATGGATTCGAACACAAGTATATGCCACATAAAATGTGTCGAACTAAAATACACACAAAACAAAAACATCTTTTTGAGTTTTTTAAAATTTTCACCAAACAAAAAAAATCAACTCAAATGAAAAACAAAGAAAATCTTTTTGAATTTTTTTCAATAAGATACCACTTGTTAAGACATAAAAAATAAAAATAAATACAAAAGATATACACAAATCATAATTCTAGCATGTGATTAATCATGGAGCATAGACTAGAAAATGACAAACATACATACAACTAGCATAAATATATCATGAAGTAAAAAAGTGCTAGAGTATGTAAACAAAGCTAACACATTTAACCATTAAATTTAGCATAGGAGGTATCATGTGATATCAAATGAGAATAAAAAAATCCTATCTTGTAATGCCGCCAAATCGAATTTCCTAACCCAAACTAGTGAAACGTGATGCTCTCAGGATTTGGGAACCGTGGTGGATCTACCATTGGATTTCCTAGGATCCTTTTTGATATCCAAACAAAATTTCCTAAGATGACCTTTTCGACCACAATATGAGAAATTAAAGATACTGCGAAAAGAAATACCTAAGGATTGACCTTTGGAAATGTTCCTAGGTTATTCTCTCAAAATAGTGGTTTTGGCTTTATTAGCTGAAGCATTATAAGAATCGAAGCCTATAGCACAAGTGTCATTTTTTATTTGGACCGTTCTTAAGATTTTATCTAGTTTTTCGAATCTACACTCCAAATAAAATTTGACCTTACTAGAGTCTCTCAAATTTTCTTTTAATTCTAAAATCCTAGACTCTAATAAAACCTTCCTCTCTTCAAACATGAGAAGCTCTTTCTTCATTATTTCCATCAAACCTCTAAGGCTATCTCGCTCGCCTTCAATATATTCAAGCTTCTCATAAAGAGATCTCTCATGTGTCCTAAGGACTTCTACTAAAGCACTCTCATCAAAGACCTTGGCACGCTATCTTAAACTAACTTATAACTTCAAATTAGCCCTTTTTAATTTAATTGATTCTTCATATAAATCTCTAAAGGTAATTTGAAGTTCACTCCCATCAACCTCTTCTTCACTTTCACTCTCTCTCTCTCTCTCTCTCTCTCTCTCTCTCTCTCTTCTCCACTATCTAAATCATAAAAAACATGGGATTCACAAACTTTGGCCTCGGAAGCATTATGTATTATAATGTCATCATTGGACAAGTTCTCACTATCACTTACATGACTTGCCATGAACGTGATAAAGTTGCATTCAATAGGAAATTCGGGTCCCTCTTCCTTATCACTATCACTAAGGGTAGCATTGTATGAAATTGGTTGCTTACCCTCTCTCCTTAGTTTATTGGGACATTCAAAAGCCCTATGGACATACCATTCATAACTAAAACACCGATTTGACTCGTACCTATTAAGATCTTCGCTATGATTTTTAGGGATATTCTCGAGCTTGTTATACTTGGATTTATCAAATTTCTTATATTCATTTTAGAGACTATATTTATTAGTCTTAAGAAATTTTTTAAATTTCCTAGCAAACATTGCCATATCTTCCAAGTCAAAATCACTCTCATCATCCGAAATTTATTTTTCCTCCTTTCGGGCTTTCAAAGCGATGCCCTTATCTTTCTTCTTTTCGATTTTAGAGGGAAAATTGTCAAGTTCATAGGTTTGTAAATCACCTACGAGCTCTTCTAGTTTCGTAGAGGCTAAAGTGGTTAAATAACTCAACACGGTCACTTTAGGAATAAATCTATCGGGTAGGGGCCTTAAAATTTTCTTTACTACTCGATCATCGGGTATTTTTCTCCCAAATTAAAAGATGAATTTATAATATCGGAAAGTCTATAAATAAAGTTCATCAAAACTTTCAATTTCAAGCATTTTTATGGTCTCGAATTGAGTGGTGAGGTTTTGAAGTTTCGAAGCTTTTACGACACTGGTTCCCCCGTGAGTGAGTTGCAAAATATCCCAAGCTTCTATAGCGGTTTCACACGTCATGATACGTCAAAATTCATCCTGTGTGACCGCTCTAAACAAAGCATTTAAGCCTTGGAAATTAAAATTGTCTAGTTTAAGTTCATTCTCACTCCATCTCTCTGCGAGTTTGGGGTCACGTTCATTTTCTACTAAACATGTAGGTGGAGACCACCCGTTAACGACAAACATTCAAACCCTCTCATATATGGACTTTAGTATCGATTTCATACGCGATTTCCAATACGTGTAATTAGAACAATAAAACACTAGAAATTTTGAAAATGGGGAAAATTCCATTTTTAAGCTAAACACAAAAAGGACCTAAACGCAATAACTTAGCGCTTCTAGCTCTGATACCACTTGTTGGAACACAAGGCTCCCAAATTTTAAATACTAACAATTAATGTGATGGTTCAAGTTAATTCCAAATTAAAAGTTTTTTTTCAAATTATAACAAACATAAGCCTAAAAGTTTAATTTCTTCCAAATTAAAATTAAACTAAACTATAAGGGAAACAAAAACTACTCAAACATTTATATATACTTAAACACAATTAATTCAACCCAAGTCCAAAAATTTTCCTAACAATAATTAATTCAGTTTTCAATATAGGCCACACTAAATTAACACAAATTTTATCTAATTAAATTGGGCCGACTTGAATTACATTAACTTAAATTCACCCAAACATATTTTAGCACCAAATTAAAGTAAGATTGCAAATTATACCAAATTTTATCTTTTTAACCTAAGCATGCGTTCTAGGTGAGTTAGACAAGATAAAATGAACAATCTCACTACACGGCGATGTACGAGTAAAACCCACAACGGAAAAAACATCGGACGGCCCTAGCTTAAAAAATTCACTAGATATGGTTTTACAATTACAAGATAAAAAGACTTACAACACTCGACTTGACTCCCTTCAAGCCCCTACACTTCTTATTGCAAATACCTCCATCTAGCAAATAACCACGATATCCATCGCAGTCTTGAAGTCCACCAATCGAAGCATAGAAACCGTCAACCACACATGGTTCCTTTCACCATAAGAAAAAGTCACAGCAAAAAAAATCTTCTCCTTTATGGTTAGAGAATGAACCCAAACTCTCTTCTTGTTGGTGTAGAGAAAAATCGATGACAAATAAACACTCCAAGCAAAATATATATATGAAAGAACTTGGATTTAAATAAGCATATGGGTGTATGTGTTTTGGTAAAATTTGATCCATAAAATCAAAGACACAAAAATGAACTTTTGATGAAAATCGTTTTTTCTCTCAAAGCCTAGAAGATAGTGTGTCAAAAGTTACTTAGAAAAGTGTATTTTCCTGCACATATTAAGTCTGTCCAAAAGATAGTGGGAAAATTGGGAAAGACGGTAAAGACTGTCAGAAAAAATGTTCCCGCTTAAATGTCATTCAAACGACCATGTTCGAACGAGAAAACAGAGGCAAAACAAGGATAAAACTTCATTAGAAATATCTTGTTTGAACAAGATCATTTGAACGAAACTTCGAATGAAAATTAGAGAATTTGAGCAAATGTCATTTGAAACTCGTTAGTAATGTCGTTCGAACGACCTCGTTTAAACGAGAAGAAGTCGTTCGAACGACTTTTCAGAAAATTCTTAAAAATGCATTTTAAGCCCAAAACTTTTTATACAAAGTTCAAAAAATATTTTCTGAAAATAAAAGTTGTTTAGACAAAAATAACACCCATAAAAATATTCCATGTCTCCCTATGTATATTAAATGCATTCATACCTTTTGAAGACATTGGAATTCTCAAATGTTGATGACGGATAACGTGTCACTTGAAACCGGCAATGGTGAAACTATAAATTCTAGCCGCTACATCTTTAATTTCTTTAAACGTCATAGGCTTGATAGGAGAAAACTTATATCCTATGACTCAATTGGTTTTGTCCGGAATTAAGCCAAAACTACATATGGACTAATATGGAAATTTGTGTCCTTATAATAAGTGGTCAAGTACATCAAATGTGGGAATGATGTGGTTAAATGATCCTTAACCTAGTCCCGTAGTCTAAACTTCTCCCGAACCAAGCCCAATTCATCCCTAGCCTATCCTAGAATTGTTCAGTATGTGTGGAGTACTATTATTTTTATTACTTTTAAAATAGATACGAATTTTATTCAGGTTATGTCATTTTTATTATTTTATTATTATTTTTTGTTTTAGGGTCTTTATTTTTAGCATTTTATCATTTTTATTTTTATTTTATATAAATATTATAATGTGCATATTGCCATGTCAGTGTTTGTATAAATTTAGGTGTGTGTTTAATATTTTCTTTATTAAATTTTTAGTGTTCTTTGTTTTATATTTATATTTTATTTTTATTGTGAGTCTTTTTTATATTTTATATGTATGTGTTTGAGTTTGTATATTTTTATTGTGTGCGTGTTGTATATATATATATATATATATATATATATAAAAGTACTTACACACGCACACATTAATCCCATATACACGTAAACTCACATTACCATACTAACTAGCCTTCACCCTATTACTCTAATATAACTCCCTCACCAACTACTATTCACCATCTTCTACATCACACATTCTCTTTTCTCTCACCTTTATTAACAAACACCACTTAACCATCAAACTCACCATAGCTTCTACCCAACTTCTCCACTTCGTAAACCTAGACTCAACCCACATCCAAAACCCAACAACCCAAAGACCCACCTACTCTACCCATAGCCCCTGCCCAAAGCCACCCTTGCCATCCACCATGATAGGTCTCGACCCATTAAATCGGTTCCATAACTACCTCTTTGAGACCTGCCTAAACCTCCTTGACCTACGCCCCAGCTAACCCATGACCCCCTTGATCCGGCTTGAACCCAGCTCCCTTTCAAACCTCGTTCTACACTAACCAAGGCAGACCCTCTGAACCCACTATCCATTCATACCATAACCACCTTATATCCCATACCCACTTTAAAGCCCACCAAGATATTCTACCCGATTCTGTCAAACAAGGACCCCAAACAAAAACCCCAAATAAAACCAAATAAAGCCACTTATGTTTTAATCTCCTTCTACCATTTCCAAAAATAACCTCTAATACCACCACACTCTTATCACCCTCATTCAACCCAGATGTACACTTGTGTAATCCTAAAAAATAACCCTCTCATGCCTCTCACCACTCATGCATAATTACCATGCGCAATTTGCCCCTTAGCTCCATGTGCACCCTATAAATTGAAGACTTGGTGGCATTTGAGAGATCTCCATTTTAGTTTTTAAACTTGGGGTATTTCTTTTCAATTCCTCTATAGAGAGTATTTATATTTTTTAGCAAATACACTCTATAGAGTGATGTAGTAGAACTTATCTTTTAAGATAAATTTTTCCCCGCCCCTCTATAGAGAGTATTTGTAATTTTTAGCAAATAGCTCAATATAGAGTAATGTGGTTGAATTTATCTCTTTTGAAAGTAAATTCATCTCCATCCCTTTATGGAGATTATTTGTATTTTTTAGTAAATATCTCAACATAAAGTGATGGTGTAGAATTTATTTCTTTGGTTGAATTCTAATGTAAAATTTTATAATGAGAGGATTTGTAATTTTTAGGAAATCTCTCTCATTATTTAAGATACCATTATGAATTCATCCATTTTATATATTGTAAATAGTTTATTTTTATTTTTTATTCAGTAGTTTTTATTTTAGAAAAAAAATTATATTAGTAACTGACTGTAATTGAGAGAATTTTGGATTGTAATTAGAGTGTTCATTCCAATTCAAGGATAAAATGTGTTTAGTCTATTCCTCTTTAATTACTCTTGTTTTAATCCTTGCATGCTTACATTTGTTTATTCTATGTTTTGGATGATGATTATGGAGGGCTAATCTCTTATTCAAGGGATGGACTAAAGCCCTCATGAGTCCAATTTAGTTAGTTTACTTATTACCATAATTTTTTATTTCATTTTTCCCGTATTAGATTTTACATCTTAGTTAGTACTTTAAAAATCAACGTAGTTAGTTAATTAATAATCCCTTGAAAATCATAAACAAATAATAATATGGAAATGATTCTACACTTGCCTTCACGTATTTCGTTTTTCACACATGAAAGGTGGATTGATACCCTTATTTTCCCTATGAATAATTTTAAAGCTTTTTTAGGTTTAGGGGATTTTCATTGGAAAAGGATTTAGAACAACGATTACACACATGGAATATATTTTTTCTTTTCTATCAAATGGTTCAGTCTGGCTGAAGACATTAAACTTAGTGCTACTGGGAGGCATCCCACCATGTCTTGTTTCGACGTGTGAGTATTATCATATTAGGCGGTGGTGTTTTAGACAACTTAATGCTTTTCCATATTTATATACTTGTACACTTTTTTTCATCACTTCTTCAAGTTCATCTTGGATACTTGTCTTCTTCTTCATTAGCGGTTGATTGTGGTAATATTTTTCCTCCCTTTTTCTCTCAATTTAAAAAATTATTTTATTTAACATCGAGGATGATGTTCCTTTTTGTTTAGAAGTAGAGAATTTTATCAAAATCGTACCTTTTTAAAAAAATCATAAATGAGACTTTATTTTTAAAATTTTCTTGCACTTTCTTTCATCTCACTCACTGACGTGAATTTTCTATCGTCCATCTTTTAAATCTAGGAATAAAGCTAAAGGATATTTTTTCTAAATAGCTTATGTAATACGTACCAAGGCAGTTTGTACCACGAATCTCTAGACTCAACAAAATTTTCACACTTATCATGTCATTGCGGTTTAGAGTTAAAGAGTACTACAATTCTCAAAAAAACCTTAAGGATCACCAACGAAAAATTTAGCTTGTGTGATTCGTGCCTTTCACCATTTTAAGAGAGTTTTATGCAATCTCTGAGTCACAAGTTGATTCAATTTCCTTTCGAGTTGTAAGAAACACGTGTCATGAAGTTTATCCCGATCACCAGACTTTCACCCATCTAATAACTAAATTCCATTTATCCACGTCTATACACCTTTCATTTTCCATATTTTCACCATTATGAAAAAATATAAGAGTGTTGAAAGTATAAAAGAGAAAATCCATCATAGAGAGTATTTTCATTTTTAGCAGATTTATCTCACACAATGATGTGTATTTGAAAGTTCAAAAAAAGAAGAAGAAGAAGAAGAAGAAGAAGAAGAAGAAGAAGAAGAAGAAGAAGAAGAAGAAGAAGAAGAAGAATCAAAATGAAAAAATTGAAGAGAAAGTTTGCAATCAAGTTCTTGTGAAATAAAAACATTTGTTCCTCAAGTGTAATAAACTCTTCTCAAACATCCATCAAAACATTGATCCATCACCATACTAACGTATCTCATCATATCCTTCTCATTTCATTTCCCCCTCACCCATAATGTAAGACCGCGTAATTTTTAACCAATAATAATTTAATTAAATTCGAAAAAATAAATATTCTTGGATTTAATTCTTTTTAGCAATTTAATATGTTGGATTTTATTTATGAAAAATGGGATTTTAATCAGAATTGAAATCGGGGGAGAAATCGGGTTTTTATCTCTATATACACATTTTTAGGGTGAACGGTGGACCTGTTAAGGTCCGAATCGATTCGGCCTAAAGGGCGAATCGATGCGCCTGGGATAATGTTAGCAGTTATTTGATTTTGTCAGATTTTGCGTTAATTAAAACTCCTAACCTTTTCTAATATATAAATCAGTTGGGGTTAGACTTTTCTAATTACTTTTTCACCAACTCTTAAACTAGAAGTCTTCCACATCTTTACCACCTCTCATTTATAAACCCTAGCCCCAAATTAAATCAAGATTTAACCCAAGTTTTGAAGGCTCAAATGGTGTTTTCTCAAGATCGTTCAAAAATAAGTCTTTACTAATTTTTCGAGAGGAACATAACCATTCAATCAGAATTTTCAATCGACTTTTCTATAGATATGAATAGCACTATTCTTTCTCTTTAGTATTATGCGTTTTAAATATCGCCTAAATAATAAATTACATGTTTTTCCTAAAATAAATTAGAAACCTTAATTATGGAAAGTGAAATCTATATTGGGACTGTTTTTATTCAAAATTTTAATATGAATTAAGACTTAGAACCCTTGTGTTCTCATGGTAGAGTTGCATTTTTATTAATATTAATGTAAATTTTCATGTATAAATCATAACAACTTTATTTAATAAAAATGGACTAGTGAAAATCATAAAATTACGTAAGTATGATAAAAGGGAAATTTTGTTGTGTGCATCATAAAATTACATGATGTTGAAATTATGTTAGTTGCATAAAATAAGTTGTGTAATTAGGAAAATAAATTGCATAGATGAAATTAGATTTATTTGTGATCTTATGAGAAATTGGCAGAATTGTTGGTATAATGTCTTATGCGACTTATTGATTTAATTATATTTGTCATCACAGAGAAGACGAGATTTTGGGTAGTTATACTCTCACCTTAATGTTAGGAGTGCTTGTTAGGTATGGGATTAGTGAGTATGTCTTAGTAGTGGATAACACTTTCTAGGTATGGGACTAGTTAGTGTAGATTTTTACGGATAAGATATTCAGGGGTGGGGCTGATTTTTGTGTTGTTCCATTGATTCTATAGTCTAGGCGCGAGACTAGGAGAAAAATGATGGTAGAGATTAATCATATATGTTAGGGTAGGACATAGTTGTATTTTGGAGCGCTCTAGGTATGGGACTAGGGGTAGGTTTGAGGATTATGCTCTATAATAGGGTGGGGCTAATATAAGATGATGAAAATTTGAGAAATTGAGAATTAATGCCTAAGAAAATAAGCGGGTACTACAAATGAATTTACGACGCGAGTATGTGCAGGGCTGAGAGAATACGGGCCGACTGGCTATAGTGACATGGGTGTGTGTTGTCATCACCAATATGTGCAGGGATGATAGAATATGGGAAAATTGGCTATAGTGATTATTCATGTGTGGAACCTCACCAATATGCGCAGGGCTAACTGAATA
The DNA here is from genome assembly GCA_949130495.1 of Sambucus nigra. Lineage (NCBI taxonomy): Eukaryota > Viridiplantae > Streptophyta > Magnoliopsida > Dipsacales > Adoxaceae > Sambucus > Sambucus nigra. The sequence goes on from OX422211.1 coordinate 239,775,285, forward strand.
CGGGTGAATTGGCTGTAATGAGGGGATGGTGTGTGGTGTAAAACCCTCGGCGTGCCAGCAATATGTGCAGGACTCAGGAGAGGTTGAAATGGTTATACTAGTGTTGCATAAATTAAAATGAGGAAAATAAGTTAAATTAAAATATAAAAGTTAGTTGAATGTTATCTCATGATAATTAAACCTAAATAAAGGGGTGGCCTAGTTATGTGGGTGAATATTGATAGTTATTTTTATTCACATGTTAGTTATATCTCGTTTAATTTAAAATACTCTATTATGATGTTTATCATGTATAATGCTATTGTCAGGGTTCAAGGACCCTAATAGGGAATATAATCTCGTATTCATGCGGTGGGCTCTGACACAATGCGTTGACTAACATTTTAGGTTTAATGTTGGAATAGCTGCATAGGAGTGATTGGAGATATTTTTGGAGATGCAGCTAGAGATTTAGTTCAGATGCTTCAGTAGTTTATAATTGCTTTATATTTTATCACTTTTATTATGAGACTTGTATTTATGGAATTGGTGGGCCAATGGGTTCCACAATTGTTTATGGTTTCTATAAGATATTCATAATTGGATTATTTCATTAAGATTTATATTTATTTGGAGTCTGATTTATTTTGGAGATTATCATGGTGATGTATCTAATAATTCTTGGATGTTGATATTTATTGGATCAACTTGATTATTATCTCGTGGAAATTTTTTTATTTGTCACATGCAAAAAATGGTATTTAATTTAGTACCTCCCAGCGTAGTCCTGGTGGAGTTCGACGCCAGAATGAGATGGTTGTGTTACATAAGCATCTATATTTTCCCCTAGGTGTTTGGTCAAATGAAGGTCAACATGATGAATAACTCGACGTTCTCACTATAGTGATTAGCATTCTTTCATGAGATCATTTTTCTTTCTAAAATGTTCATTCTTTCTTATATCTCTCTGAGACGTTTGACCTTGCTTACATTTACTCACCTCCTCACACACAAGAGAGGTACACTTACCCAAATCTCGTAAGTTTGTTTGAGAGAGCTATATCCAGTGAGATTTGAAGTTGAAGCACCGATTCCAAAAAGGTGCTCTACGAATTACTCTTGGGATACTCAACCCATTTTAACTGATTAACACTACACACGTTGAGTTTTAGGAAGGATGTGCATTGAGTATTCCCTTATGTAAAAATACACTTCTAGTTTGCATTCCTAAAAATATTTATCTCGTGATGGATTATGCAATTGAATTACGTCTAATAAGAGATTGAATATCGTTCACAAATGGAGAATTTTATGGGAATATTCCCTGCAAACCCTCACGAGACAAAATTTGTCCTATAGGGCAACCCATAGGTTTAAAGGATTGTTGCACATGCTAAGTGCAATCACAAGTGTCTGCGACACTTTTAGTTTCTTATCTTTCTTTTTTTCTCTCTATTTTTACTCGAGGACTATCAATGTTCTGTTTGGGGATGGTGTAATAAAAACCCAAAAGCATTTAAATAAAATATCAAATATACGATTTTTAATTGCCAATTCTTTGGAAAATTAAAATTATGTTGGTATTTGTTTATTTTGTAGGTCAATAAGAATTCCCGGTGTCAAACAATATTAATTCAAGGCAATTGCTATAAATAAGTGGTCAAGTACATCAAATGTGGGAATGATGCGGTTAAATGAGCCTAAACCCAGTCCCAGGGCCTAAACCTATCTCGAACCAAGCACAATACATCCCTAGCATGTCTTATAATTGTTCAGTGTGTGTGTGTGGTACTATTGCTTTTATTATTTTAATATAAATATATGTTTTATTCAGGTTATGTCATTTTAATTATTTTTTTATTATTTTTTTAATTTTAGGGTCTTTATTTTTATTTTTATTTTTTTATTTTATATAAATATTATAACGTGCGTATCATCATGTCAGTGTCTATATATATTTAGGTTTGTGTTTAACATTTTCTTTATTAGATTTTTAGTGTTCTTTGTTTTACATTTATATTTTATTTTTATTGTGAGTCTTTTTTATATTTTATATGTATATGTGTGAGTTTTTATATTTTATTGCGTGTGTGTTGTAAATATACATATACATATTTTCTATTTTTTTACAATAAAGTACCTACACAAACACACATTAATCCCATATATACCTAAACACACACTACCATACTAACTAATCTATACACCCCACTACACTAAAAGAACTCCCTCACCAACTACTATTCATCATCTTCTACATCACACATTCTCTCTCCTCTCACTTCCATTAACAAACACTACTTAACCATCAAACTCCCCATATCTTCTACCCACCTGCTTAACTTCCTAAACTTGAACTCAACCCGTATCCAAAACCCAACAACCTCAAGACCCACCTATTCTACCCATAGCCCCTACCCGGATCCATCCTCGCCTGCCACCATGAAAGATCTTGACCCATTAACTCAGTTTCATAACCATCTCTCCTTGACCTGCCCGAACCTCCTTGACTCGCGACCCAACTTACCCATGCCCCCTTTGTCCGGCCCGAACCCATATCCCTTTCAACCCGATTCTACACTAACCAAGGCAACCCCTCTGAGCCCACTATCCATTTATCCCACAACCACCTTATATCACATACCCAATTTAATCTCTTTTAAAACCCACCAAGATATTCTAACTGATTCTGTCAAATAAAGACCCCAAACCAAACTCCAAAATAAAACCACTTGTGTTTTAATCCCCTTCTACCACTTCCCAAAATAACCTTTAATCCCCCACACTCTCATCACCCTCATTAAATCCACATGCACACTTGTGAAATCCCCAAAAATAACCCTCTCACACCTCATGCGCAATTACTATGCCCAATTTGCCCCTTAGCTCCACGTTTACCCTATAAATTGAAGACTTGGTGGCATTTGAGAGAAATATCCATTTTAGTTTTTAAACTTGGGATAATTATTATCCATTCCTCTCTAGAGAGTATTTGTATTTTTTAGCAAATATTCTCTATAGAGTGATGAAGTAGAACTTATCTCTTGAGATGAATTCTTAACCATCCCTCTATAGATAGTATTTGTAATTTTTAGAAAATATCTCAATATAGAGTGATCTGGTTGAATTTATCTCTTTTGGAAGTAAATTCTTCTCCATCCCTTTATGGAGAGTATTTGTATTTATTAGAAAATATTTCAACATAAAGTGATGGTGTAAAATTTATTTCTTTCGATGAATTCTAATGTACAATTTTATAATGAGAGGATTTATAATTTTTAGCAATTATCTCTCATTATTTAAGAGTTCATTATGAATTCATCCATTGTATAAATTGTAAATAGTTTTTATTTTTTTAATTTTAGAAAACAAAATATATTAGTGTGTGGTTGTAATTGAAAGAATATTGGATTGTAATTGAAGAGTTCATTCCAATTCAAGGCTAAAATGGGTTTGATCCATTACTCTTCTTTTAATCCTTACATGCTTTCATTTGTTTATTCTATGTCTTGGATAATGATTATGGAGGGCTAATCTCCAATTCAAGGGATGAACTAAATACCTCATGAGTCCAATTTAGTTAGTTTACTTGTCAGCACAATTTTGTTTATCTCATTTTTATCTTATTAGATTTTACATCTTAGTTAGTACTTTAAAAATTAGCATAGTTAGTTAATTAACAATCCCCTGAAAAATCATAAATAATAATAAGAAGAAAATAATTCTACACTTGTCTTCACATATTTTGTTCTTCACATATGAAAGGTGAATTGATACCCTTACTTACCCTATGTATATTTTTAATGTGTTTGTAGGTTGAAGGGATTTTGATTGGAAAAGGATTTGGAACAACGATTATATACATGGAAAACATTTTTTCTTTTCCACTAAGTCGAATGGATTGTTATTTTGTTTTGAGAAATTTATAGATTTGGATTGGATGGTCGTTAGTCTATTGAAAGTTTCAACTCGGTTAATCTTAAGAATAATCTTAATTAATAAAGGCTAATTAATTTAATATATTTTATTTAATACTTGTAATCTAACTATGTTTTGAATCGATTAAAATGGATAATACTCTGAATTAATATAAGTTAATTAAGTTAATGTATTTGGATTACATACTTAAAACCTTTATGTGTAGCAGGTTTACTTACTTTGTGTAATATGTTTGGCATATCGGGCATGTGTACTATTGGGATACGTACTAGAGGGAATATCCTTATGGGGCATGAGAGATGATAATTGCGTTAGTACCCTGATGGGAAATACGTGTTTACCTTGATTGAGTGACATGATTACGTAGGTACCCTGATGCGATGAGATGGGTTTACCTTGGTTATGATTACCCTAAACATTATGTGTTGAAATTCTCGTTGTATCTAGAGTAAGATGCTTAGGATGATCCTTTCATACAACTTTGGGTATGGGGCTATATGACTGGTGTGAAGGAATTGTGATTGTCCCATTTTGAGTATATGGGATAAACTATAACTATGCCTAGTATACGAAAGTAATCCCTGAAGACGATAGGATAGGCCTTACTTATGTGCAGGCTTAAGAAGGGCCCTTGTATAAGGTACGAGTGTTGGACCATGCCTGCATTTTAGGGATGTAGCTGTAGAAAATACTTATATTAAGATATTATATAATTGAGATGTATAAGATGATTAAGTAGCGAATATTTGTATTGAGATATTATACATTTGAGATGCATAAGATGATTAAAATTAGAATTGGTAAGCGTACGACCATTAAAATTAATAAGACTAAATCGTTGGGAGATATGGACTTTGGATTAGGCACTTGTGCTATGTGGGGTTGTTTTAGGTTAGGATAACTTAAAAATAACTAAACATGAGAAGAAGATGCATATTTTATTGTAACCTAAATGCAATTATATTCTTATACATCTTAGTCTTGCTGTTAATGTTTGTGTTGACTTTACTTTTTAGCACATAGGAAGTTGTGTCACCTCCACCCTGAGATCATTTCAATAGTTTGATTTATGTTGATTTAGTTATAGTTACGTGATGGTACTAGTACTATTGTTTGGTTGATTTGGTATTAAAGTTATGTGATTCACATATGGTATGGTTCAATTATTTTTTTTATGAATTTAGTATTTGTTACAGTAATGCTTAGAATGTTTTTCAATTGTTTGATTCCCATGAGTTTGTATTAGACATGATCAATATATTTATAAATTTTACGGGGTGTCACACACACGTACCATCACCACGAGGTATATCATAAGGTAATTCATGTACACTCAGGTATATCACATAGCTTTTCCACATGTACCGATGAATGTTTAACCTTATAAGCAAGAGGTATATTGTGAAAGTCATGCCAAAGGGAGGAAACCTTATACTCACCTCCTACATATAAAACTCATATAGAGGTTACCCTAGGACACTCATAAACCTTACTTCCCAGATTTTTTGATATTTTACCAGTTTATAAAATAGGACCATGTTCGCGAGTATGGAACTAAGTCACATAGTACTGGCATTGCGTACCCCTTTTTTCCCCGACTCGAGTCTTGTTCACCATTTCACTTACATCCTAAGAGAAACATAATACAAGTGAAACATAATAATAACAACTACACTGGGGGATTATCCTTCCTTCCTTCTTAAAAATACAAAAGAATATTTCATCCCTTTTTCAAAAAAGATACCAAAAAGTATTCTTTTTCAATTTCAAAACCTAAAAAATTTCCCCTCTTAAGCACGACCGCACTCCTTGGCCTGGATTCGTATTGGCTCAAATCCTCTTTCAAGCCACCTCGATGTTCTAAACCTTCATCATCAACTTCAATAGAAATTAAATGGTCTTATGAAATATTTCTCATATAGAACCCTGATCAGAAAGAAAATTCACAGTCAGATCTAATGGACATACTTTCCTAGCTTATCGCAAAGATTGACAACATGCAAACCAATGTCTAGAAAATGCAAAGAAACATGGGTAAGATCCCAGAGGTTCCAAAACTGGATGTTGCCTTTCCATGTGTTATAGGACTATAAATTTCTGAGACGATATGGGTTCCAAAAGAGTATCATCAAGCTTTGCATCCCTAATGTATTCATCCTACAAATGGGTCGCCACCTACCCATCTATTGATGCCAAATCTTCCTCATCCAGGGACTGACCTTTTAGTGCCCGTTCTTGTTAATCTTAAGGAGGAGGAATTAAAACATGTCAAGGAATACCTCTAATTACTTTCCAAAATGTTCAAATAGGTAAATATCTCAGGTAACTACGAGGATTACACGGACATGTCCCCTTTCCCAAAGTCTAGGTTAGTAGAGAACTTCAAAATGCCTGATATAAAAAAATTTGGACGTAGCGGACCTTCCATTGTGCATCTTCACAACTACCATGGCTCGATGAGCCTACTTGGGGTACAAAAGAAATTATGTCTCACAAGTTCCAACAAACCCTTAAAGAAAGTGCTCTTCGTTGGTCCCTATTGCAAGAAGAATCCTGAATTCGTAGTTGGAAAGAGGTAGCAAGGGTATATATTGCTCACTACAAGTATAATAAAGAGTTAGAAGTAAATCTCAGGTATCTTGAACTTCTCAAACAAAACCCTAGGAAATCTGTCAAAAGTTTTATCAGTAGGTGGAGAGAGAAGACTGCCGCTATAACCAACCACTCGTATAAGGAAGAACAAGGCAATATTATGAAGAAGATTTTTTTTCGCACATTCAGACTTCTATTGGTAGCTATTAGTACCCCCATTTTAGAGCCTTTAGGGAAGGTGGGTTTGAGATTAAAAAACTTCCAACAGTCAGAAGACTGAGTTTACATCAAAGAAGTCGAGAGGTCATTTTACCCCCATAAATATGATAAGAGAACTACTACCACCGTTTCAGCTACAAACAACATCTCTCAGTTTGCTACCTCAAGGGCACCAGAAGTCTGCCCTTAATGGAAGGATGCCCCCAAAGTTTAAACTTCTTCCTTTTTAAATTTTATATTTCCAAATGCGCAAGGATGGTTCAACAACAAATTTAAAAACAATTAACTTTTCAAAATTCACAATTAATATATTAAATTTTAATTTCTTCAAAACTAAAATTAAACTTGAATAAATTGGTGAATTTTTATCAACTAAAAATTTAATTCAATCGAAGTCCTAAAATTTTCCTAACAACGAATTATTCAAATTTGCAATATAGGCTAAACAAGGTTAACACAAATTTTATCAAATTAAAATTAGTCGACTTGAATTAAATTAATCTAAAATTCACCCAAACTAATTTATCACCAAATTAAACAAAAGTGTGATTTAAACTAATTTTATCTTAAGTATCCTAGCATGCATCTATGGTGATTTTTTCAAGATAAAAAAATAAACCAATCACACTATGTCGCGATCTACGAGGAAAACCCAAATGGAAAAAATCATGGACGACCCAGCCTACAAGTCCACTAAGTATGGTATTTACAAATACAAGGCAAACGACTTACTTCCTCGACTCGACTCCATTCAAGCCTTGACGCATCTTCTTGTAGAAACCTCTGCCTAGTCGACAATTCCAGCATCCACCAGAATTTTGGAATCCACCAATGGGGATAGGTCACCATAAACCAATGCATGGTGCCTTTCACCGTATGCGAATGCCGCAACAAACAAACGTTTTCTCCTTTGTGGATAGAGAATGAACCCAAACTCTCTTCTTGTCGGGTAGAAAAGGAACCCCGTGACAAACACTCTCCAAGAAAGATATATATATTTAAGAACTTGAATTAAACAAATATGGGTGTAAAAATCTTAGTTTTGTTCTAAAGATTAAAACATTTTAAATACAAAAACCAAAGAGACTTTTTCTTGGAAGAATTTATCTCTCAAATCCTTAGGAATAATGAAAAACGTTCTAAGTAAAAACTTGTTCTCGCACTCTTAAAATATTGCAAAAAAAGTGGGGAAGTGGGTGGTTGAAAAACAAAACTAGCGAAAAACAAAGAAACTGAAATCTCGCTCGAGCGAGTTCGTTCGTTCATACAAATCTTCTAACGAGAAAGTTTTCTGAAATCTTGTTAGAAGTTCGTTTGAACGAGGTCGTTTGAATGACCTTTCTAATGAGATTTTAGGCCATGATTCTAGATAATTTCGATACGAACGCGTGTTTTCCAGTTTCATATTTTTCTAATTTTTTTTGAATTTGATATGATTTTTCTACGAAAAGGTGTTCGAGAACAAAATCTTTAGGTACTATGAATTCAAAAAAAATTAACAAAAAATACTAACACTTAAAAAATATTTTCCAAAATCCTATATATATATATATATATATATATATATATATTACTGCATTGATACCTTTGGACACTTTGGAAAATCAAATGTTGGTGATGTATACACTTGGCACGAAAACCGATAAGGATGCAATCATTAAATTCTTGGCAGTTATGTCTTCAATTCTTCAAACGTCATAGGCTTTGATAGGTACAAAGTTTTATCCTATGACACAAATAGTTTTGTCTGGAATTGAGCCAACAGTCCAAATTGACTCGATATGAAATTTGTCCTTATAAATCTCCCCATTTGGCTATTCCGGGACAAAACCAAACCAAAAAATCCTAAGGGCTATCAAGGTCATCTAGACACAACATCCCACCCAAAAAATAAAATAAAAGTACAGACGCTTTGACTCGACCCAAAAAAGCTTTTCGCTTTATCAAATTTTCCGCTAAAACAAATTCATGCACACTTAAGTAAACAATCAAACGCATAGGGAATATAAAAATATAAAGTGCGAAAGATAAATACTCCCCCTTAATTAATTATCCCCCTTTATCTAACATGATCTACCTAAAGAAGGTCGCGACTCACCTAAGTTAAATCTCACCAAATTTAAAAGGATTACACACCATTTCTCCCCCTTTTTGTTCAGGAATAGACAAAGGTTAAAGAATTAACAAATAACTTATTTCTCCCACAATGTAACGCAAATACCATTTCTCCCCCTTAAATCTACACAAGGGATATGAATTAAGGAAAAACAAGTTAAACATGCAATGGTGAATAAAGTGACGCGATCATTAAAGCATATGGTCAACAATGAAATACAACTAATCCACAACAATAGCAAAGGATACCAACTATGATGCGATGGTAAAAATGATACCAACTAAGATGATTTGAACATAAGCATGGGATATCAACCAAAATTCGTAACAAGATAGATACCAATTTGAATTAAAAGCATATATGGACTAGGAAGCAAGGCAAAGACTCAAAATAAACAAAATATCATATATGTATACACAAGAAATATTAATTATGTATAAGCACGCATATAAACATATAAACATATAAACACACAAATAACACAAAATAACTTATGTTTTCCACACTCTTATGACATAAATGTGTCATATGGAAACGGAAGTGAAGGGGTGTGAACTAACAATAATTAAATTATGACCCAATCACTTATACATGTTCAGGAAGTTCCATTTGATTGCAAACTTTATCGAACATATATAAAGGCTCATGTGATAAAAAGATTGAACTCAAAGAATAAAGAAGTACAATTCATAAAAGCCTAGCATACTGATGATTCTTCAAACCAATAGAGTCATGATAAAATAGCTTAACTAGGATACAAAGACATTGTGAAAAACCGTTGATATTCCATCAAAACTCCCTCAAATATAATATTATTCTTTTCTTTTCTTTTGAATGAAAATAATAATCTAAACAAAATAGGACTTGTCAATATTTTTCTTTTAATGCCATATTTTTCTTTTAGGACTTTGGACCAAATATTTCTTTTAGGTCCATTATAAACGGCGGCTTAGTCACAAAGGATGATTGTTCCTTTCGTAGCCCTTCACCGTGCACTTTCATATATAATATATTTCTTTTCACACATAAAACTCACGTGCAACGGAATAATATCCACAAATCCTCCATAGTCACAAAACATGTAGATGACTAAATTGGTAGGAGAACATCTCACTTAGATCAAATATTCATGTGAATTTAAAATTCAAAGAGCTCGTGCATGTGTGCAAAAGAGGCAGAAAATCAAGAATCCTTTTAGCAATTCAAATTCAAACTACTTCATGTAACCATGATAAAGAACAATTTAAGAGTTGAAATACACAACCAAATGTTCTAGCCCCATGAAAGCGAAACGGTAGGATTCAAACAAAACTATATGCCACAAAAGGTGTGTAAAACTCAAATATATATACACACACAAAAATCTTTTTTAGTTTTTCAAAAAATTTTACCAAACACAAAAATTAACTCAAAAGAAAAACAAAAATCTTTTTTTTATTTTTCATTTAATACCCAAAAATGTAGAAGATAAAATTCAAAAGATAAATAGGTCATAATTCTAGCAAAGCATATTTAATTAAACATGGACTAGAAAATGACAAACAAGCATACAACTAACAAGAATATATGACATGTAGCACAAATTCTAGAGTATGCAAACATATAATCAATTACTCATAATATATAGCAGGTGAGAAGTCATGTGCTAGCATGTTAGAACCATCAAAAACTGAAAATTTTAAAAAATCCATATTTTCAAAAAAAAAATCCTAAAAATTAGGATCACATGATAAATTAGCGTAAACCGCTCTGATACCACTTGATGGATGGATGCCCCCAAATTTAAACTTCTTCCTTTTAAAATTTTAAATTTCCATGTGCGGAAGGATGGTTCAACAATAAATTTAAAAACAATTATCTTTTCAACATTCACATTTAAAATATTAAATTTCAATTTCTTCAAAATTAAAATTAAACTTGAACAAATATGTGAATTTTTTTTTAACTAAAAATCTAATTCAATCCAAGTCCTAAAATTTTTCTAACAATGATTTATTCAAATTTTCAATATAGGCCAAATAAGGTTAACACAAATTTTATCAAATTAAAATTAGTCGACTTGAATTAAATTAATCTAAAATTCCCCCAAACTAATGTAGCACTAAATAAAACAAATGTGAGATTTAACCAATTTTCATCTTGATTATTCTAGCATGTATCTATGGTATTTTTGCAAGATAAAAAAATAAACCAATCACAGTACGTCGCGATGTACGAGGAAAATCCAAATGAAAAAAACATCGAACGACCCTACCTACAAGTCCACTAAGTATGGTTATTACAAATACAAGACAAAAGACTTACTTCCTCGACTAATCTCCCTTCAACTCTTGACGCATCTTCTTGTACCAACCTCCGTCCAGTTGACAACTCTGAAGTCCGCTGGAATTTTGGAATGCACCAATGGGGCTAGGTCACCATCAACCTATGAACAGTGCCTTTCACCGCATGCGAACGCTGCAGAAACAAACTTTTTCTCTTTTGTGGGTAGAGAAGGAACCCAAACTCTCTTCTTATTGGGTAGAAAAGGAACCCGGTGCCAAAGACTCTCCAATAAAGATATATATATTTAATAACGTGGATTAAATAAACATGGGTGTAAAAATCTTGGTTTTGTTCAAAAGATCAAAATATTTTAGATACAAAAACCAAAGTGACTTTTCTTGGAAGAATTTAGCTCTCAAATCCTTCGAAATAATGGAAAAAGTTCTAAGGAAAAACCTGTTCCCACACTTATTAAAATATGGCAAAATAAAGTGGGGAAGTGGGTGGTTGGAAAAAAAATTGGCGAAAAACTGACGAAATTGAAATCTTGTTCCAAGTTCGTTTAAATGTGTTTGTTCAAACGAATCTTCTAAAGAGAAAGTTTTCTGAAATATCGTTAAAAGTTCTATTGAACGACGTCGTTCAAACGGCCTTTCTAACAAGATTTCAGGCCATGATTCTAGATAACTTCGATACGAATGCATGGCCGCCAGTTTTGTATTTTTTTTTTTGAATTTGATATGATTTTTCTATGGAAAGTTGTCCGAGAACAAAATCTTTAGGTAGTATGAATTCAAAAAAAAAGTAAACAAAAAAATACTGACACCCAAAAATATTTTCCTAGATCCTATATATATATATATATATATATATATATTAGTGCATTCATACCTTTGGATACTTTGGAAAATTAAATGTTGATGACGTATACACTTGTCATGAAAATCGACAAGGATGAAATCTTTAAATTAATGGCAGTTACGTCTTTAGTTCTTCAAACATCATAGGCTTTGATAGGTACAAACATTTATCCTATGACACAAATAGTTTTGTTCAAAATTGAACCAACACTACAAATTGAATCGATTGGAAATTTGTCCTTACAGCCCTACTATAACTCGAAAGGAATATACTGAACTTTATACTCCCATTTCTAATTTATACCGAGCTCTCTTATCTCTAAAACTAATCAAATTCTTGGATCCTTATTTACTTCCTAACCCATTTCTCAAAAATTTCAGATATGAAGCTCGTGCAACTTCCCCCAAATTTCCATGCACACCATCAATAAATGATATTACCTGATAAATGTTCTTCAATATCTCATAGACAAAGGCGTCATTGCCCCTTGTGCATTTTGAGAAAAAAATTACCCAAAATCCTTAACCCATGGACTAAGATGGCTTGAATACCATCCTCACTAATGAAGATCTAGATTTCAGCCCTTCAACCAGAATTCGACCCATCACTAAACCTGATTCACCTAACAACTCTCCGAACTCACTTGTGTGTTTCAAAGTTTTCCCTTCCTTCCTCCTGAATCTTGAAAATTCTCCCGATTAGGAACTTTGTCTTATGAAAAGGGCCTGTATCATTATCCGAACTTGCTCAAAAATAAGGTGTATGGAGTTGCCATCTATCCTAGAATAACTATAAAGTTTTGGGATGAAAGTCCCATTTGAAATTACCCTTCAAGAAATTAATTATAAGAATATCAATGATATGTACCTGGAAGCCCAAAAGTGGTACAATTAGTCAGAAGATTGGTTTGTACTTGTAGAAGAATATAGCCTAGATAGCATTGTTTAAATTTTGTTCGAAGAATGTGCTAAGAAAAAGAAGATATGTAAGGCTACTGAACTACTCATGGCTTTGAAACTCAAAGGGTACTTGGTCCCTTCCTTCCATAACTTCTAGGCTATGTGGGAAGACTTATATGACGAGGCAATTGATGTTGTAGAATGCATCGACTTTTCTTATAACGACAACATTGTCCCTAATGGATGAGGAGATGACTTTGATCCCTCAGACAACTCAGATGGTGAATTTGACGATGAATGAAAAGTCTAGCATGACTACCTCCTTTTGTAAAATGAACTCTTTCAAAGAGATGGTGTTGGGAATTAATGAGATATATACTTCACCAAAAATAGATGAAGAAACTGAGTTTTTATTCTTCCTTTCATCTATGAATCGTATGACCTGATCGGGTCGATACTTTAAGGAACTAGTCTTGCCATTAGCAAATACACCTGTGGATAAAGGAAAAAAGGTTGTTGAATAAATCCCAATGCTAGAAATGTCATTTGAGGAAATAAACATCCTCAAGAATATAAGTAAGACCCAAGACAACATTGACTTGTGGGGTCTCTTTATGTCTTCCTAACTCACATAAATACTTTGATCAAGATTCTCACTAGACCTATAGTTCCACCCTCTACCTCACTTAAAAAAGCAGTACATATAATTGGAACTCTGAACACCATAAAAATCGTCACCTTTTCTGATGATGATATTCCTAAATTTATCCCAGATCATAACTATGACCTCAATATCTCAGTAGAAGTCATGGGGAAAACGGTCTCATTAGTTCTTTTTGATAATGGTTCTACCTAAATGTTTGTCCATTGAGAAACCTCAGTTGCCTGGGATTATAAGTTAGTGACTTTACTCTTACATTTGTCGCTGTACGTGCCTATGAATATACTTGGCAAGAGGTTATGGGTTCAATATCTCTCACACTTGGGGCTGGTCTTATGCCCTTAGGTAAAATTCTAAGTTATTATTATTCCAACATATTTCAACTTGCTCCTTGGTTGACCATGGCTACATAATATCAGGGGAGTGGCCTTTTCTCTCCATCCAAATCTAAACTTCTTTGTAAATAACCAAGTCATAACCATTATCGGAGATGATGATAACTTCGATGGCATTGAGACAAGCAACCTGGTCCTGGAGATCCAGCACGACATAAATGATATGTTCATATCCGGCTTCAAGATTGATCTTCTCCCTCTTCCACTAGTAAAAGACTTTAAAGACAAAGTGTTCCATGGGTAAAATATGTATTGTAATTCCAGCGTGATCCAGATTTTCAAGAACATGCATTTTATGCCTGGAATGGTGATAGGTCGTTGACGACAAGGAATCGTTGAGTTGATACTTCTAAAAGAATCCTTCCCCCGTGTGGTCTGGTGTAACACCCCACGGGCTCAAAAAGACACGTGGCGTGCTACTGCGATAAAAACTAAACTAAAACCATCCAAAATAAGTATAGAGCACCTAAATTCCACGATTTAAATTAAATAAATCCACAATTCTTCTATTTCCACAGTAATGATTACAATAATGTTTCTCTCAAAATACACAATTCTCCAACTAATTACACCACCAATTTATACATCAAAAAATAAATCTTCCAATCCATGATCTAAAATAAACTTCCAAAATAGTCCACAGTGTCCCAATCCATGCTAGCCTACCACTAAAAGAAAATATGGGGAAGTACACAATATGATAGCAATAGATGTTAAAAAATAATTAGCACGATGAATAAATTGTAACACTACAAATGTGCATATACAAATCAAATGCAATACTCGATAATTCTCTCAATATTAATTTCTCAACAATACATCAATGGGTCACCAGGCCTCACCTCACCTTCTCTAGGCATCTCAAAGCCATGTAGCAGTTTTTCGACTATTGGCGAGTGCCCATTCTCTGAGCCATATTAAAATCTCATGACGCTATGCTCAAATCAACAATATAATATATCTCAATGAATCAAATAATAGATTCTAATAATTTTTTGGGATTCCAATGAATATCACAATTCAACATGAGTGCAATTGACACAGAGAACAAACAGAATACTCTCGAGAGAATTTAGGAGCATATTATGTAAGTCCCGTGCCTCAAAATCATCACATGAATTGTCACATAAATTTCATCCTCAGTATTTGATCCCACAATCACGTTCCTCTCGCGAAAATAATCAAAACTCATTCTATCCCAAACTCGAGAAATAAGAAATAAGCGTTCAAATATTGAGTCAAACACCTGATTAAGTTTGGGACTAAAGTTTGTAAATTGAAGGGAATAATTTTGGAGAGGTCTTTTGGTTGAAAACTTGATCAAAAAGTGATTTGAAAAGACAAGCCACGAATTTGTTGTGATATATAAAGGATTAAGAGTTTGATTAAGAAAGAGTTCGAATGAGATATAAACACTAAAAAAATATTCTGGACGATCAGATCGTTGGAATTGGATGAAGTTTAAGGGCATAATAGCTGAAGACGAGATGCACAAAAAATTTCAGCTCGTTCGGACCGTCGAATATTTTTATATATTTTTTTCTAGAGAGTTTTATGTTTTGAGGACTCTTCTAAATGCCCCATGACTTATATATACTCATATTAGGAGTCTTTTATGATAGCTTTCGGAATTACGAATATAAAAACCAACATATTTAATTCTTAAAAATAATTAAATCCAAAATTTTATTTTTCTCGAATTTTCCAAAATTAGTTTAAAAATACCCATTTAAAAAATCTGGGTTGTTACATACTTCCCCACTAACAAGGAATTTCTCCCTCGAAATTTGACAAAACCTAACGCTTGAAATAAAATACTACTCGATTCTATTTCCCAAAAATTACAATACTAAAGTCCTCCAATCAATTCTAAACATCCTCACCACGATACCTAAGAAAACTCTTCTAACGCACATGCTAGACCCAAAACCCAAGACCTAAGGGTTGTCTTGGTTATATTTATCTATTTAAATAAAGATAAAATTCAACGCAGGTTTAATTTCACTTAAGTAATTAGTAATTAAAAAAATTAGACAGTGATGCTAAGAATGAACCATATGAGAAATCTGTTTTAATTTAATAAAGGCCTGATCAGTCGATGTTTGATTAGATGGGGTGTCAGAGATGGTATCAGAGCATCAGGTTCTAGTATCCTTAGGATCTGTATGACTTACTACATTTTTAGCACATCGTTCTTTAATATAGAGCCCTATTATTAGGACTATTATTTTATCTTTACGTGTTGTGGGATATCGTTCTTCTGCTATTAGATTTTGTATAAACTGTGTCCTTATACAATTCGATCTATTTTTAGATGTCGCCGAGGAGAAAGCGAGCCGAGAGGGAAACAACCAGGGATGAGGTGAGGGAGGACCCTTAGGATAATAAGGTACTGCCACCACCACCAGAGATGATTTTCACTACTCAGGTGGCAGTAATAGTGGCACAGGCCATTGAGACAGTTATAAGGGCCATGGCAGCCCACTTTCCCCAACCTTAGGTTTACCAGCCCACAACACCAGCTATTCAGTCCCAACAAGGGAAACCCACTTGGCATAGCATCAGGGAGACCTTCTAAAAGGGTCACCCACCCGAGTTTCAGGGAAGTATGGATGTAATGGAAGCATGCTAATGGAAGAAGAACATTCAGCGCTATCTGCGCATGTTAGATGGCAGTGAGGTACAAAGACAAATGTTGGCCACCTTCAGATTAGCGGGGGAAGCCCTTTAGTGGTGGGAGTCAGTGACCACCGCTGAAGAGAGGGACTTAACGACGATTTTGGAGTTCTGGATGCGGTTTGATAGCAAGTACTTTCCGCTTGCAGTGGAGTCAGAGATGAGGAAGAAATTTGGGGCGGTATGCCAGGCTGACGGCTCAGTTGCTAATTATAAGGAAGAATTCACCCGTCTGGCAAACTTTGTTCCAGGCGAGGTGAGCAATGAAGAAAGGAAAAAGGCAAGGTTTGTGGATGGTTTGGCCTGAAATATCAGGCAACATTTGATTGGTAACCCAGCGTTGATGACTTACACGGATGTCGTTAACGACGCACTATTACACTGTTAGGACTACCCCTTCCACGGGAAGGGAAATAAGAGGGTAGTAGACTCTATTCAGTAGAGAAAGGCCGGCGGCAGTACCGTTAGTGGGGAACCACCCTAGCAATAGCAAACAATGGGTATGCAGGGGTAGAACTACAGGCACGATAACTCTACTAAGAGGTTCATATTTGGTGGGCACCGACCAGATAGGCAGGGCCAACAGGGTCCCCAATAGCAGTCGGTTCCCTAGGGCCATCAAGTCTAAGGGAACCAGGAGGTGTCCTGCAGAGTCAAGTCCACTAGGGCCAACATTAGGGCCAGGAAGTCTATAAGCAGAGATAATTCCAGTGTCATTGCTTTGCATATGGCCAGCAGGGACACAAGATTAGATCTTGTCCACAGCAAAATGGGGCACAACGTTAGGGTACCCAATAGGGGAAGAAGGCTTCGATAGTTCTAGTTAAGGGCATGCAAAAAAAATCGACCAAACCGACAAAACCGAGCCGAACCGAAAATTTTTGGGTTGGGTTTTTTTGAGGTTCGGTTCGGTTTGATCAAGTATAAAACCGACAGGGTCGGTTCGATTTTCGGTTTTAGCATAAAAAAACTGATTTTGAACCGACCCGAACCGAATTAATTTTTATACTTTTTAATTTTATATTTTATATTATAATTATTTTGGTGTTGACATATTACATTATATTTTTTTATTTTATATTTATATTAGGTATTAAAAAAATATATTTTTTATTAAAATAAAGGAAAAAATCGAATCGGCCCTATATAAAACTGGCCTTGTCAAAAACCGATGGGTAAATCGAACCGGCCCTGTCAAAAACTGACCCGGTTCGGTTCGGTTCTTCAACAGTTTCGGTTCTGTTCGGTTATTCTCCTCTAAAAACTGACATGGTCGGTTCGGCGAAAAAAACTCAGCCAAAACCGAACCGGCCGACCCGTGAACACCCCTAGTTCTAGTACTATCACCGGCCCACAGCAGCAGCAGGGCCAGATGCAGTATAGGCTTATGTATAACATCCGGGATATACCGATGCCTCCAGCACCACAAGCATCGCCTGCAGTAGAGGGTACATTTTCTATCCATGGGTCTGAGGGTAGAATACTTTTTGATACTGGAGCATCTTATTTATTTATTAAGACTAGATTTGCATGAGCTATCGGGTTATTAGAGACGACCGACAATATCCTTCTGTGTGTTGAGTCACCGATAGGTAGTGGTTCGTTGATAAATTTGATTTGTAGAGGAGTCGATATTATGATTAGGAGACTGAGTCTAGCAGCAGACCTTATAGTGTTAGACACAGAGGGTTATGACGTGATTCTATGTATGGATTGGTTAACATGCTATGGAGTGATGGTAGATTGCTAGAGAGAACTATTGTGTTTTTTATTCCAGGACAGGATATGTTCCTTGTGGTGATGCCTCTTCCCGAGGGAGGATCGCACAATCATTTATATTACATCGAGGAGGAGACCTCTTAGGAGGTGGTTTTTCCCTTAGATTCGATTCCTGTAGTGAGGGACTTCGAGGATGTATTCTAAGAGATACCTAACTTGCCACTGAGCCGAGAAATAGAATTTATTGACTTAGCACCAGGGATGAGACCAATTTCCATAGCACCGTACCACATGGACCCTTCAGAGATACCAAAGCTGAGAGAGAAGATTCAACAACTCTTGGCCCAGGGTTTATTAAATGGAACACAACACCTTGGGGTGCTTCGATGTTGTTCGTTAAGAAAATGGATGGTTTTCTTTGCTTGTCCTTGGATTACAGGGAGATGAACAAGGTGAAGATACGAAACAAGTATCTGTTACCTAGGATTGATGACTTATTTGATCAGTCGAGAGGGGATACGTACTTCTCGAAGATCAATTTGAGGTCAGGCTACCACCAATTACGTATTAGTGAGGAGGATGTTCCTAAGACCGTATTCCTATCGGGTATGGATCCTACGAGTTCAGGGTGATGCTATTTGGGATCACCAATATGCCTGCAGTGTTCATGGATTTCATGAATAGGGTATTCCAAGAATTTCTGGATCAGTTTGTGATAGTCTTCATTGATGAAATCCTAGTTTACTCATGGACGGAGGAGGAGCATGCCAAGAATTTATGTGTGATTCTGCAGGCATTACGGGAATATCAGTTGTACTTTAAATTTGGTAAGTGTGAATTTTGGCTTCAGGAGGTACAGTTTCTTGATCATATTGTGTCCGATAGGGGAATAGTTATTGATTCGAGTAAGGTATCAGCGATGAGGGAGTGGGGACAGCCCATGACACCGATCGAGGAGCTTCTTGGGGTTAGCTGGATATTACCATCGCTTCATCAAAGGGTTCTAAAAGATTGTTGGTACTTTAACTAATTTAACTAGTAAAGGAATACCATTTGTGTGGAGTGACCGGTTTCAGTTAGCTTTCGACGAGCTAAAGGATCGATTGGCATCATCACCCATACTGGCATTGTCTAGGAGTGGGGTGGAGTAACGGGTCTACACAGATGCATCCTTACAGGGAATTAGGGGTGTGTTACAGTAAGATGAGAGGGAGATAGCTTATACGTTTAGGAAGCTAAAGCACTATGAGAAGAATTACCCCACCCATGATCTCAAGTTGGCAGCGGTCGTTTTTGCGTTAAGGATATGGAGACATTATCCATTGGGGGAGCAGTTTACATTATTTACGAATCATAAGTCACTTCAATATCTTTTCACACGGAAGGATTTGAACATGAGGCAGAGGCAGTGACTTTAATTTGTAAACGATTACCATTTTGATATTTAGTATCATCCTGGTAAGGCTAACGTGTTGCAGATGCATTGAGCTGACGACCTAATGGAGACTTGGCGGAGATATGGAAAGAAAAGTGGAGTGAACTTAGATAGGAAGATGAGGGTGCCAGAGCATACATGGAAGTTATTACTATCACTATCGAGATCGTTATGCGGGTAGTGAAGGCACAGGCAAAGGATCGGTTCTGTCAGGATAGGGTATGGCATTTACTAGCTAAGGGTGAAGAGTCTTACTCAGTCAGCTCAAAGGGAGGCAAGTACTTTAATGGGAGATTGGTAGTGCACGAGGATGAGGAGTTGAGACAGGCAGTTATGACTGAGTCTCACGGTTCTAGATTTGTGGTACATCCCGGTGGGGATAAGATGTACCAGAATATGAGGAGACAATACTGGTGGGTTGGCATAAAGAGGGACATAACAGAGTTTGTCTCCAAGTGCGTTACATGTCATCTTGTGAAAGTTGACCATCAGAGGCCTTTGGGGATGTTTCAACCACTTGATATCCTCGTGTGGATGTGGGAGAGTATCTCGATGGACTTTATCACTGGGTTACTTACGTCACAGTGGGGTCATGATTCGATATGGGTGATAGTGGATCGGCTGACCAAGGTGGATCACTTCTTTTTAGTTTGCATAGAATACGAGATGATGTAGTATGTGCATTTATTCATTCCAGATATTGCTAAGTTTCACGGGGTCCCGATAGATATTGTGTCTGATAGGAACAAAATTTTTGTGTCACACTTATGGAGGAGCTTTTAGGAGGCCATGGGCATAGATTTATGGTTGAGTACGGCATACCACCCATAGATAGATGAGCAGACTGAGAGGCTTAATCTGATGCTTGAGGATATGCTGAGGATGTGCATCCTAGATTTTGGGGGAGGGTGGGAGAGATACCATCCATTAGTAGAGTTTTTGTATAACAACTCTTACCAATTTACTATCGTTATGGCTCCATTCGAGGCACTATATGGGAGGCCTTATTGTTCGCCCGCATACTAGTTAGAGGTGGGGGACAACAAGTTATTAGGGTCCAAGATGGTTCAGGAGACTACTGCCAAGATCGAGTTGATTCGAGGATGTATTCGTATGCTCAGAACAGGCAGAAGATTTATGCCAATGCCAACAGGAGAAATGTGGAGTTAGAGTTTAGCGACCAGGTATTGGTTCGAGTATCTCATATGAAGGTGATCATGAGATTTGGTAAGAGATATAAATTAGAACCAAGATATGTGGAATCATTCCCTATTATAGAGAGAATGGGACCTGTAGCATACAGACTAGGACTTTCAGAGAATCTTGAGCGGATACACGATGTGTTCCATGTGTTATCGCTGAAGAAGCACAGGAGGAGTGAGAGAGCCTTCTCGAATGTGCCCATTGAGGATATTGATTTGTAGTAAGACATCTTGTATGAGGAGATGCCCGTGGCTATTTTAGATTGTAACGAGTGTAAACTACGGTCAAATAAGGTACCATTAGTACGAGTTCAATGGGGACACCACAATGTTGATGAGTCGGCGTGGGAGTTGGAGGATGACATGCGACGGCAGTATGTAGAGTTATTCATCGCAGGTATGTCCTAATTTTGGGGACAAAATTCCTTTGTAAGGGGGAAGTATGTAATACCCTTTACTTGTATATATTCCATATTTAAATTAATTTGGAAATAAATTAAGAAAAATACATTATCTATATTACTCGAGAGTGGTAATTTAATGTGATTTAATAATAACTGTGGTTATTGAATATTAATCAAGATATAAAAACTTATTGATATTATGATACGAAATTTACTAAGTACAAATAGTAAATAATTCATGATTTTTTATATACGACATAGCGAGTGATATGGGCATATTTTATTTTATCTCAACTGGGAGTCGCATGTAGACTATATTGGGATTGAGATAGGAAATATATTTTAAATGACTCGGATAATGATTTAGAGGTCATGAATGGTTCCGAATGGGTCGAAATAGTAATAATAGTATACCCGGGGGTATAGTTGGGTCCCGGGTCAATTTTTGACCAAACCGGCACTTATTGAGGGCATATTGGTCGTTTCAAAAATAGAGGTTAAGGGACCTACGAAATTATAAGTGTTATATCATATGTTTAAGAATTGAGGCTAGGGTTAGAAACAGTTAAACCCAAGTAAGGCCGTTAGAGAGAAGAGAGAAATCATTCCCAAAGCTTAAGGAGGCAGTCTTGGAGGATTGAACCTTGTCTTGCACCCTAAGCATCAAAGGAGTGAGCATTGGAAGAGAAGTTCATCACTACAACATTCAAATCCATCAAATTAGACCTTACAAATAAAGTGTCAAGTTGTTTATTGCAATATTGATGAAGTTATAATACTTATGTGTAGGGTTTTACGATTTGTTTTGTGAATTCAATGTTCTTGGTGTAATAAGAATGATTTTTATGCATGTTGGGATATGATCTTCATGTAGAACGATTTAACATATGTAGAGGATCAATAATTAGAGGAGAATTGGTCTTTAATATGAATTAAATCAGGGTTTTGATGAATATTAGAGAAAGAGAATGAAAACCTAGGGTTTTTTTAGGAATAGAGGCTTAAATCCATTCCTGAATGATTTGTAATGTTTTGATGAAAAAAGTTACGTAAAAAATTGTCCTTATACATGTGGTAAGGGTTTGGGACAATTAGTTTAGAGTTTAGTGGGAGAACATGGAAGATTAAGGTGCGTAAATGGTGAAAAATGTACCTACTATAACGGCAGAAAAAGGTGGCAGAAAAACGAACCGGTCCGGTACAGATTGATCGATTTGGTTCTATCTTTACAGAACGAGGTTCAAAAAAATGAACATGTCCGGACCAAAGAGGAGCGATTTAGTTCGGTCTTTACAGAATCATTTCAGTCCCCTAAATTAATACAAAACTTCCTTTTGGGGACTAGTGTTCCTAACTCGATGTTGTAGAAACCTTTAGGACTTTGTAACAGTAATAATATAAGATTTTTGATATTATGATGGGCCTATTAAGGAAGTATGAAGTATTCTTATGGAGAAGTTTAAGACGAGACTGAAGTCGAGAGGAATGACATCGTAATTAATTTGAGAGACGGATAAAGAATTACGAGAATTTAATAAATGGATGTATCGATCAGTAGGGTAAGTTAGACTTATCTGCCGAATTTAGAAAAGGGGTCACTAGGACCTTTAGAGTTATTTGAACACTCATATAAATATGATAGCAAGATAAATTATAAAATAAAATATTCGGTAAGTATTAGGGAGAAATATACTATGTACCAATGTGAATCATTAGGTTGTGTGAATACCTATAGTATAAGTACTTAGGTTGTGTGAATACCTAAAGTATATTAATAGTATTGGGGTCGATGGGTATCCGAACCAATATATGAAAGTTCGAATTTGGGGTCGATGATAATCCTGACAAAATCAAAAATAAATAATATTGGTGCCAATGGAAAATCCGGACCAATATACATATGCATAACATTTACATTCGAGTGGCGGGATATCCGAGCTAATGTGAATGACCGGATAATTGGGGTCGATGGTTATCCAGACCAATAATCATTATAGTTTATATTGTGTACAAAATTTATATACATCATAATGTCCTACAGGGTGCGATGGTAGATTTTTAGATGATATATTTATGGATATACATCTAAAAGACGAATTAAGAAGAGAAACTTAATTTACCCTAACATGTGTGAGTGTTTCATGAGAAATAAATTATATGTGGGACATGAATGAAAATAATGTACTATATGGGCAGTAAGGGGAACTTAGGAGAATATATAAGTTCAGATAATACTATAGTCTAATTACCTTAGGCAGTATAGCTAGCCAGGATAAGTATAAAATGTTCGACGTGCACAGATGAGAGGTGAGTAAACTCAAGAGAGTGTACGATAAACTAACGTGTGTAATAAATAATTGTTTTGAAATGTAATAAACGCTTGCTAAATATTTTTTAATGTTTTGTGTACTAACACTTGCTATAAAATATTTTCAAAAACCTTTTAGGTGTCTAGGAACAGCGACGCCAGGCGTGACTTAATTCCAGGGACTCGGAGCTATAGCACTGTGGATGCTGACAGAATTGATTTGATTAGAAGATTCCTCCATTCAGATCTAATGTAGGATCTAATTTTATATTCCATGTATGGGCGTGTTTTCCGTTGACATTATTTCGGTTATTTCAGTTTCGGACTATTATTAATTTATTTTATTTGTTTTTGGATTTTTGCCGATGGTTTATTCGACAAGACTTTATTCATTCATATATTGTGATGGTTTGGGATTTATTATTGTGAATGTTTATATCAGTTTCCGCATGCTAATCTGTTTAAAGAAAGATAAAATTTGACACAGGCCTAATTTCACTTAGGTGATTAGTAATTAAAAAGTTTTCGACAGTGATGCTAAGAATCAACCATATGAGAAACCTACTTTAATTTAATAAAGGCATGATCAACCGATGTTTAATTAGACCGGGTGTCACAAAAGAAATCCAGGGTACAGGAAGGCATAATTTTCTCCCATCCGACTTGATGTAGGTCCACTAACCGAACGTACCCGTATTCCCCTAATTCTATAATGGAATGCAACTCCCCCACTAGGGCATCGACTATCCCAGACATCGAGCTCCGTGCTCTACAAACCAGTTTACCCAGTTCTCTATGGTTAGCCCAAAGCTGATGAAGTAACAAACAAAGACATTCGGCAGAGCTGCAAAGGGATATTCATGAGGGACCTTCAAATGGAATCTCTCACACATCCACATAGATAGCATAATTGGGCTACCTCTCAGAAAATCAGAACGGCCTTCCTGCCAAGCATCTATACCGTTGAGGGTCTTTGCCACTATCATCAATGCAGGATTGCAACAATATGACATTTACACAGTAATAGCAGCTAGTTGAGGGTCCACCATCAGGTCCCCCATCACCAACAAAACCTCGAAGTTAGGCCCAAAGCAACAGCTCCAACAAAACCAACATTAGTATAATTTCTTTAACGCAATAGGTTCAGCACAATTCAATGAAGGCGACAAGCCCTACTTTATAGTCAGGCTTTCTATCTCCTCATCCATATACCAACCAAGCCTCCAAGGCCTTCCTCTACTAAAAAATTTAAAAAAAAAAACTCATTTTACTACTTTTTCTCAAAATAAATCTCTTAAAAATGGAAGATCTTTTTCAACCAAACCTTCGAGGCCATCTAGTACTCAAATATATTCAAATATTTTCAAAAAACACACTTTTCCTACTCTTTCTCAAAAGAAAAAACTCAGCTGCAAATTAAAGTGCATGTAAAGTAAGCAACTAAATTAATTTAATCAAACAAAATATGCATCTCTTTTTGCCTTTTTTTAAGTCTCTTTTCAAGTACACTGTCGCTACATCAATCATGTAATAGGGTAAGTGCCAAGCTCCCACAGTTAACGAGGAATCTTCCAGAAAATCTCGAAGGGAAAGAACAGCAACTGTATGTCACCTATATAATGAACAAATATTAAGTAATTCTACCTAAACGCCTCCTGCACCACCTCATGTGTTAACCTCGTAGTACAGTCCAATTCTATTTACAAACCCTTGCAATAAATCCCTAGAATTTGTTGAACCTCATACTGAGTAGTACCTACTCTTTCCCCCTGCCCAAGGTAGCCATGAAGACTGCGCCACCATCGATTGGCAATTCCTGCCAACCTCCGTCAGTAGTACCATTGAAAGTTCGTACATAAAATTCTACAAAATTCCAAAAATTTCCCAAAAATTCCTAAAATTTCAAATTAAATATTGAAACATTTCTTCACCATTAAAACCATTTTTCAAGCTCCCAAATTCCCAGCCAGATTAATACCACGTTTTACCCAGCTTAAAACCTAAAAATCAGCATACTCGAGTCCCAAAAATACGCTAGAAAAAATCAAACGCTTCCCTAACAAGGCTGTGTAATGTCCTATCCGTTTTTCCAGCAGGAATTACCAAATTAAAATCTTACATAAAAAAATTCCAAATTCCCCCAAAAAGAGCTAGAAGACCTAACCGAACATCTCTCCCTAGTAACACATTCCCAAGCAAAATTTCCAGACTAAGAATTTCAGCTCTTCTTAAAAAGACATAATCCCCAAACAGATGTCTCTTCCCCAGTATAGTATCAAAAAAGGTAAATTTAAAATCCCCAGGAGAGCTATTCCCCACGCCTCCACTTAAGGTCCTCATAATTGACTTAGACCCTCAGAATTGGTTGCCTCCACTTAAGGTCCTCAGAATAGATCTCGACCCTAAGAATTGGCCGCTCCCACTTAAGGTCCTTAGATTGACCCCGACCTTCAGAATTGACCTCGACCCTCAAAATTTGGAGCCCTAACTTAAGGACTTTAGAATTGACCTCGGCCCTCAGAATTGCTCACTCCAACTTAAGGTCCTCATCATTAACCTCAACCCTTAAAATTGTTCACTCCAATATAAGGTCCTCAGAATTGAACTTGACCCTCAGAATTGGTCGCCCCAACTTAAGGTCCACAGAATTGACCTCGACCCTTAAAATTGGTCACCCCAACTTATCAGAATTGAACTCGAGCCTCAAAATCAGTGGATCCCACTTAAGGTCCTCAGAATTGGTCTATGCCCACTTAAGGTCCTTAGAATTGACCTCGACCCTCAAAATTTGTCACCTCCACTTAAGGTTCTCATAATTGACCTCGACCCTCAAAATTGGTCTCTCAAACTTAAGATACTCAGAATTGACCTTGGCCCTCATATTTGGTCACCCTTACTTAAGGTCATCAATGATATGCCTAAAGTGCAACTCGTACTCTGAGTCACTAACCTCGGCCAGTCACACAGCCGAGTTGACAAGAAGATTATGACAACCATCACCAAGGTTATCTCTCATAAGGTCGGCCTCTCATACTTCAACCTCGGCTCTTCATCAGCTGAGGTCATCAGAATCTCACGGGCTCTAATCAACTGCCAACATCATCATCGGTCTCAACTGACATTACAACTACCTCGTACCTAACCTCGGCCAGCCCTTCAAGCTGAGGTCATCACGATTAGAGATAAGACAAAGTAAATACATCTAACTCCACCAACCTCGTACTCGTCCAGGACAAGGTTACACCAGTTAAGGACGCTGGGTCGAGCATTTACAAGCCCATGTATGGTTTAGAACACGTGGAAAAATCAGTTATACCCGAATCATTCCCCTCACGTGAGGGAATATTGAGGTCATCATTATCTACATAAGATCAGCCATGTGTCATCCTCATACTCGCTAGATCCTCATGCACATGCTCATTGCATGCTTGGTGGGTACATTACACCCCCCAAACACTATATATAGAGGTCATCCTCTACCCGATAAAAGGATCTATAATTATAAACCCTAGCAAAACTCTGGTGCATTTACAGTAGAGAGAGAAAGTAGATTGATTGTATTACCAAGGGCATTAGAGCCCTCATATGTTAGTGATACTTACACTCACTTGCACAGTGGACATAGGCAATTGTCGAACCACTTATATTGGTGTGTTTATCCTCTTCGCATCATCTCCTTCTACATTATCTGTGTTTATTACTTGCTACCATTGTTATGCCTGATTGAGCTCTACTACCTCTTTATGTGGTGGTGGTGGTGGTGGTGGTAGTGATGTTTATAGCATCATCCTTTTGGCGTCGTTTGTGGGAACGAGGAGATTCATCTCTTCCTCTTTTGTTGCTTAACCTCACCGGAGACTCTGGTTGTGAACCATGATGCACCCTTCGTGTGAAGATATGTCACCATTGAAAGAGGTCTCAAAAGTATCAAGCTCTCTAATATTTTCATTATAATCTCTTCAGTATAAACATATGACATCGAAGTTTCCACCACCTCTACCACCATCTAGTGTTGTAGGACCTAGTTCCAGCCAAGCACCACCCCAATCTGAGATGGCTGAGGTGGCAGCAGCCTTGAAGTCTTTGGCTTCCACTCAGTAAGTGATGTAGGAACAATTTGCCCAGCTCAGCCAAAACATAATGAGACCACCTAGGATCTCACCGGAGATGATTACTCCGGCGGCTGATCAGCCACAGCATGAGTCCAAGGGACCACCCCACGCACCGTAAAAGGACCAACCTACTCCTCAACGGAGGAGGGATGTTGCTAACCCTAGGCATCTATGCTTGGGGAGGTAAGGAAACCCTTGTCCTGAAGATAGGTACGGTGATATTGAGGCAGAAGATGCTCCTACAGACTGTTAGGATCCGTATGAGGCCTCAAACAAAAACCATACGTCCTATACTGCAAAGTCGAGGTCAGTGTGAGAGACGAGGTGGCGATGCACAACAATGAGGGTTAGCTTTTGATCATTTAAGCAGAGGGTCGACCTTTGAGAGGCTCGGCCCAGTTAATGATCTAAGGCAGAGGTTATCCAGGTCAAGGATCATAGCCGACTCATAAAGGGGAGGTGACGAACATTAGCCTCATCATGGCCGACCCCCACATGGTCAAGACTGTGGTCAGGGGGAAGTCAACAGCCGACGGTGCCCTGCTGCAGAGGAACCCTCGGTCCACCCCTTGGAGGTGGTGGGGATAACCTTGGCCAGGCTGATGTTGCAAGACCCTGGAATGATTCCATCCAAAGTCTTGAAGAGAAGATAGGAAACCTCATAAAAATTTGAGACCCACTACAAAGGGGATTCTCAGAGGGATCCCCATTTGTGTCAAGGATTGTTAACTTTCCAACCCCTGCTAAATTTAAACCACTGATGGTGTTTATAAAGTACGATGGTAGTAACAACCCAGTGCATCACATTGAGATGTATCAGCCTGCAGCATAAATTTGCTCAATCCCTGATGAGATGAGGAGTCGAGCTTTCTCAAGCACTTTAATGGGAGATGCACATATTTGGTTCACTTCTCTTCCTAAAAACTCCATTGACAAGTTTAAGGGTTTGGCTGAGCGTTTTATACACAACTTATTTTTTGGTGTAAGACCTCAAAAGAAGATAACCCATCTAATTTATGTAAAGCAAGGCAAGAATGAAAGCCTCAGAGACTACATCGCAAGGTTCAATAAGGAAAAGTTGGAGGTGGAAGATTACGAAGAGAGCATAGCCATGACAGCTCTCGTTGGGGATATTCAGAAGGAAAAGCTACTTTTGAAGCTTACAGAAGACCCTCCTAAGTCTATGGTCGAGTTGTTAGCGACAGCTGGAAAGGTCATGAACGCAGAAGAAGCAATGGCTACAAAGTATAAGGATGAAAATGGAAGTAGCAGTGGGAAATTTCAAATGAAGAAGTATGGGAAGAAGATGGTTGTAGACAATAAGTTTGCACACTATACTCCTTTAACCATAAGCTGCGAACAAATCCTCAACGAAATAAAAAATGATAGATCATTGAGATGGCCGTAAAAGATGAAGGCCCCTCCGCATAAGAGAAATAAGAACCTATCTTGCGAGTTCCATCAGGACCACGACCATCTGACTGACAAGTGCTTCGCACTGAAGGACGAGATTGAGAAGATGTTGAAGTCGGGAAAGCTTAGAAATTATGTTGATGGTAGAGCCCCTAAGGGGGGAGAGATGAACCAAAAAAGAAAATAAATGACATATGTCAGGAAGATGTCCCTACTAGAAGAGCTGGGGACTCGGATAATAACAACGATGACCCTGACCTTCCACTAAAAGATGATAATGTCCTAGTGAAGAGGGTTAGTGATTAAGTGCGAAAAGTAGCGCGTGTAAAGACGCTAATCGTTGTTTTCGTTTCGCCAACTCAATACAAAAACCTAAGTTACTACTACACTTGCGAGGCAAGCACAGCGGTAAGTCGGGTATCGAGAATCCACAAGGACAAGTTGTTAGAATTTAAGTGATTTAATACTCCTAAAATAAAAGTGTAAAAGATGATTACAAACTAAAAGGAAAAGTTAATCTAGGCAATGTGTTGAAACTAGATTATGAAAGCGAGTAAAAACTATAGGTTGCGTCGAATATCCCTCACCCGAGTTAATTAGTATAAAATGGTCACATGGGTCGACGAGTTATTACAAATGCATCTCGTTTCGACAGTTAAGTAAATCAAGGGTTGTTACGCCCTAAATCGTCATAAAAGCCTAATAAGATTTTGGCGTCAAAAAATATCCCGGAAATTACGCACGAAAGGTCGTAAGCACGGGACATACATGATATGCCCCGTCAAATCTCCTAGGCGTAATAACTAGGACAACGCACCCGAAATAGACCGTAAACTCCATCACCAAAGCAAAGCAACGCGTCAACTCGAGTGAGTTCAATTCAAACACAACCTAATTTAAATTACCTAGAAAGCATGTTAAAAACGCGATAAATGGAAAGCGGTAAATAAATGCGGTAAATCTATACTAGAAAGCGTGTAAATCAAAGCATGTAAATAAAGCAAGAAAACCTAAATTAGAAAGCTTGTAAATTATACTACAACAATGGAAACAAAGGAAATACAACTTAAATTAAATGGAGAGGATGGTGAATAGTCAACTTACACCACAAATGGGTTGTCAAACCAAGTATAAATGAAGAAGAACCATCCAAAACCACCCAAACCCTAACTACCACTCTCTACAATCTATTCTAACTAAGTATCTAAAATGAAATATATCTCAAAAGAAATGCCGCTAACACTCTATCTATACCCCAAAATAAACCCCCAACAAAACCAACCCAAAATAAGTCAATTTTCGTCCATATCTGATGGGACCGGTCGACCTCATGTTTGGGACCGGTCGACCGCACTTTTGGAATTTGCCTTGGGCTGGAGGCAGCCTACTTTTCCACTTTGAACCAATTTTGAGGCGTTGCACGGAAACGGCTATAACTCCCTCATACAGAATCGAAATGAGGCGTGGTCAGAACCGACGCGAAGCTAATTCAATTCTCTACATGATTCTGTTTTGAAACCCTCCAAATTATGCAGTATGAAATTACCAAAATGCCCTTGAAGTAGAAGAAAATATCGAAACCTTTCGGAAATGGGCATAACTTCCACATACGAAGTCAGAATAACGCACGGTCATTGGCCACGATAGGATAATTTGATGATCTACATGTTGGTAACTTCATTCCATAAAAAATAGTGAGCTTGAAAAGACCAAATTGCCCTTGAAGTAGCATTCGACGACGGAACTTCTCCGAAATGCAACCGAACCTCACTTTTAGCGTTCCAATACCTACAAAAGCACAAATAACTCCTGCAAAGTATGTATATATCCAAATCCAAGGTTGTCTGGTTAATGAGCATAATTATAGGCATTTAGGACCGTAAAAGTGCTAGAATGCATAAAGATAACGGGCCGAAATATGCAATATTCGATACGAATCACACCCCCTAACTTAAACATTGCTAGTCCCTAGTGATGAAACAATCAAAACTAGTCCACAGAAGGAAATACAAAACGTATATACGCATCGAAACATAATTGCCACTTTCGTAGGGAACACGATTGCATTTAGCATATGCAATAAGCCGTTAAACCCCTAGGTTACCCTAGTGGACGAGTGTCGTCTCGTGAGGATTTTCAGGGATGATACCCACAAACATTATATGGTTTCCTCAAAATATGCCCAAACCAACGTACGACAAGCCCAATAATGGCGAAAAGGATTTCATACGCATTATTAGCAAAGTGAATGAATTC
Organism: Sambucus nigra; assembly: GCA_949130495.1. Classification (NCBI taxonomy): domain Eukaryota; kingdom Viridiplantae; phylum Streptophyta; class Magnoliopsida; order Dipsacales; family Adoxaceae; genus Sambucus; species Sambucus nigra. Next base: position 239,806,736 of record OX422211.1, read on the forward strand.
ACACAAAAGTCTCAATTATTAACATTATAGAATGCACCTCATAGAATTGAAACCTTAAAATGTGGGAGGAGAGTGAGCACATGCAAAGTGTGATTTGGCGAAAAACTTATATAAACCGGATAATCATTAAAGCAAGCATATATTCAATCCTCACGGGCATTACACTCATCAAGCGAATTCACTCGAAAGAGGGAGGTAACACACGGAACATGCAGGCTAAAGAGTAAATGGAAATGGAAACTAGGCCGCACACATGTCACAAAAGAAGAACGCTATATATAAACTGAAAAACTGTAATCTCAATGAAAGGATACCGCACACTAAAAGAGGCGAAATGCATTTTCACAGATTATCGCAACTATTATGACTTTTAAATTACATCAACCTAAGATCACATAGAACTTTAATAGGGTTATAATGTAGGTATGGCTAAGGTACGAAACGAAGGAATATATGTACGAATTCAAAGTGTTCGGAATGAAAACTCGGGATAATGGGATAATGCGGGCAATATCAAAATTGGAAAACGAGTTCCAAAACGACATTAGATATATCATCGGGGAGAGTAATCAAAGCTTATTGAACTATATACAACATATACAAACTTTTCTTTCCTTTTCTTTTCTTCTTTTTCTCATTTTCTCTTTTGTTTTCTTTTGCTTTTTGCTTTCTCTTTTTCTTTACTTTTTTCACTACTTTCTTTTCTTTACTTATCAAACTCTCATATGCCTAAATTGCAACTGACATCATAACAACAACATTCAATCCCAAGTAACATTCCAAACAAAGGTATGGAAAGTGTATGTATGGGCTAAAACTCCAATTTAGAGTTGGTTATGGGATTTGGGGTTATGAAACGAAAGGCTATATTTAGGCTCAAAGGGGTTAACGAGGGTAAACATATAAGGGTGAGGTCAAGGCTAATATGGGTGATATAACAAAGAATGCCTATGATCATTTCACAAAGTTTACGCAATTCTCGAATCAAAATAATACATGAAAATCATGATCAAGTAACACATTTCAAGTATGAACTCAATTAATGAACGGTCAAATGAAAGAATAGTGAGATTACCGACGAATTCAACGTTTTCAAAGAGGAAAGGATAGTGTATAACACTCACAAACGATGAAAGGTACAAAGCTTACTCGGTGTAAGTATATACAATGCAACAAAAGATTACCGAGTTATAAAAATCTTAAACCAAATCAATAAAGCAAGGAAAGTGCATGTGCTCACTGGATTAAAGTTTAATTCATGAAGTTATTCATAATATCAATAATCGAGACTAAAGTCTAATAACTTCTAAAATCAAGAACATTCATCATTGGGTTGTCTATTGGATCGGGCAATTATTGAAATTTATCATCGGAAACAAAGGCAAAATGCCTAAAAAAGGAGAAAAAATAAAGAAAATCTTTTTGAAATTTTTGAATTTTTCTAAGAAAAGCGTACTAAGTAACTAACATGTGAGCAAAAACATGGACTAAATAAAGAAATGGATAGAATATCCCACACCCCCTAACTTAAAACTTGATATTGTCCTCAATGTTAATTAAGAACCAAGTCAAAGAGAGGAAAAGAGCGATATTACCCAAAAGTGGAGCGATCCCCATGAGAACAAGTCCAAAGAATCTACAAAACAAGTTAGTACAGAGCATAGCAAAAACAAATAACAAAAAGTTAACTAATTACACTAGAGTAAATTAACAAGGAAAGAAAAAAAAAGAAAGCTAACTATATACAATCTACTATTTAGACTTCACACTATCTGTACACTAGAAGTCTAAATAGCTGAGGGTCCACCATAAGAACGATTTGACTTTGGAGGATAACCGGTGTACCCTCACATACAAGCATGCCCTCCGAAAAATATGAATTCCGTTTTAACAACGGAAGGCATGTGTAAGGCGAAAGAAATGAACCATCGCCAATTAAAAGTTTTGGTGGGACGATGGGGGGTTTGGATTTCACGGGTGACAAAAACAAGTGGGGACCGAGAAAAGATGAATATCCTCCCAAGAATTTTGAAGTTGGAATGGGAGGCGGCGCACACAAAGGCAAAGATGCGATTGTGGAGGGCGACTCGAGCAAGTACTCCTCATCGGCGATAGGGTTTAAAACATTAAAGTTCGAAACCGAATCATCGGGTACTTGTTCCAGTGGGTTAATAGAGAATGAAAATGGGGATGAAAGAAATTCAAACTCATGAGATGAATCATCATCGCATGAAGTTGGAATTTCAAAGGAAATAATATCATTTTCAATGAAATGTTCTTCTTTGGGGGCCAAAGAAGAAATCATTTCATTGCAAATAGATATTACGTCATTTTCATCCTCACTATCAATATCTATTACGAGATGGGCAAAGTCTAGAATGGCTTGTTCCAAAGTAGGTACAAGTACCTCATTTGGTTCAAAACATTCCTCGACTTCAAAAGTCTCGGAAGAAAAATCGTCGTCGGACTCAAATAATAAATCCAACTCATGTTCCCACGAATGATTTTCTTCCCGATAACGATTTTCAATTTTCTCATTCTCATACATACGCAATCCCTCACCAAATGTCATAGGTCGAGGTGCGGATGCATTAGAATGGGAACTTTGAAAATTACCATCGGACTTAAACGAAAACTCATTATTATAGGAATTTTGAAAACTATTGCAATTCGTTTCAAAATTCCTATTATAAGGAGGTAAAGGCCCAAAATCATTATCATCATCATCAAAATTCCAATAACCTAAGTTTTGACTTTCGTTATACTCGCCCAAAGTAATATGTGAATTTGCAAATTTTTGGGATTCTAAGTATTCACCGAAAGTCATAGGTTTGCGAGAATTTTGAGAATTATAACAAGGATTACCAAAAGAATTGGAATAAGACATGCTTACCCCAAAAATGGCTCAAGTGGCGAATTCCACAAAATAGGTGCGCGCGGGAAATTCGAGCGTTTCTAAGTGCTCAAATGTGGAAGTCCTGCAAAAAGTTAGCAAATAATACAAATAGAAAGAAAATACTATGAAATATTAAATCAAATAAAGTCTAAAACAAACTAGTCCCCGGCAACGGCGCCATTTTGATTAAGTGCGAAAAGTAGCGCGTGTAAAGACGCTAATCGTTGTTTTCGTTTCGCCAACTCAATACAAAAACCTAAGTTACTACTACACTTGCGAGGCAAGCACAGCGGTAAGTCGGGTATCGAGAATCCACAGGGACAAGTTGTTAGAATTTAAGTGATTTAATACTCCTAAAATAAAAGTGTAAAAGATGATTACAAACTAAAAGGAAAAGTTAATCTAGGCAATGTGTTGAAACTAGATTATGAAAGCGAGTAAAAACTATAGGTTGCGTCGAATATCCCTCACCCGAGTTAATTAGTATAAAATGGTCACATGGGTCGACGAGTTATTACAAATGCATCTCGTTTCAACAGTTAAGTAAATCAAGGGTTGTTACGCCCTAAATCGTCATAAAAGCCTAATAAGATTTTGGCGTCAAAAAATATCCCGGAAATTACGCACGAAAGGTCGTAAGCACGGGACATACATGATATGCCCCGTCAAATCTCCTAGGCGTAATAACTAGGACAACGCACCCGAAATAGACCCGTAAACTCCATCACCAAAGCAAAGCAACGCGTCAACTCGAGTGAGTTCAATTCAAACACAACCTAATTTAAATTACCTAGAAAGCATGTTAAAAACGGGATAAATGGAAAGCGGTAAATAAATGCGGTAAATCTATACTAGAAAGCGTGTAAATCAAAGCATGTAAATAAAGCAAGAAAACCTAAATTAGAAAGCTTGTAAATTATACTACAACAATGGAAACAAAGGAAATACAACTTAAATTAAATGGAGAGGATGATGAATAGTCAACTTACACCACAAATGGGTTGTCAAACCAAGTATAAATGAAGAAGAACCATCCAAAACCACCCAAACCCTAACTACCACTCTCTACAATCTATTCTAACTAAGTATCTAAAATGAAATATATCTCAAAAGAAATGCCCCTAACACTCTATTTATACCCCAAAATAAACCCCCAACAAAACCAACCCAAAATAAGTCAATTTTCGTCCATATCTGATGGGACCGGTCGACCTCATGTTTGGGACCGGTCGACCGCACTTTTGGAATTTGCCTTGGGCTGGAGGCAGCCTACTTTTCCACTTTGAACCAATTTTGAGGCGTTGCACGAAAACGGCTATAACTCCCTCATACGGAATCGAAATGAGGCGTGGTCGGAACCGACGCGAAGCTAATTCAATTCTCTACATGATTCTGTTTTGAAACCCTCCAAATTATGCAGTATGAAATTACTAAAATGCCCTTGAAGTAGAAGAAAATACCGAAACCTTCCGGAAATGAGCATAACTTCCACATACGGAGTTAGAATAACGCACGGTCAGTGGCCACGAAAGGATAATTTGATGATCTACATGTTGGTAACTTCATTCCATAAAAAATAGTGAGTTTGAAAAGACCAAATTGCCCTTGAAGTAGCATTCGACGACGGAACTTCTCCGAAATGCAACCGAACCTCACTTTTAGCGTTCCAATACCTACAAAAGCACAAATAACTCCTGCAAAGTATGTATATATCCAAATCCAAGGTTGTCTGGTTAATGAGCATAATTATAGGCATTTAGGACCGTAAAAGTGCTAGAATGCATAAAGATAACGGGCGGAAATATGCAATATTCGATACGAATCACACCCCCTAACTTAAACATTGCTAGTCCCTAGTGATGAAACAAGAAAAACTAGTCCACAGAAGGAAATATAAAACGTATATACGCATCGAAACATAATTGCCACTTTCGTAGGGAACACGATTGCATTTAGCATATGCAATAAGCCGTTAAACCCCTAGGTTACCCTAGTGGACGAGTGTCGTCTCGTGAGGATTTTCAGGGATGATAACCACAAACATTATATGGTTTCCTCAAAATATGCCCAAACCAACGTACGACAAGCCCAATAATGGCGAAAAGGATTTCATACGCATTATTAGCAAAGTGAATGAATTCACACAAAAGTCTCAATTATTAACATTATAGAATGCACCTCATAGAATTGAAACCTTAAAATGTGGGAGGAGAGTGAGCACATGCAAAGTGTGATTTGGCGAAAAACTTATATAAACCGGATAATCATTAAAGCAAGCATATATTCAATCCTCACGGGCATTACACTCATCAAGGGAATTCACTCGAAACAGGGAGGTAGCACACGGAAAATGCAGGCTAAAGAGTAAATGGAAATGGAAACTAGGCCGCACACATGTCACAAAAGAAGAACGCTATATATAAACTGAAAAACTGTAATCTCAATGAAAGGATGCCGCACACTAAAAGAGGCGAAATGCATTTTCACAGATTATCACAACTATTACGACTTTTAAATTACATCAACCTAAGATCACATAGGACTTTAATAGGGTTATAATGTAGGTATGGCTAAGGTACGAAACGAAGGAATATATGTACGAATTCAAAGTGTTCGGAATGAAAACTCGGGATAATGGGATAATGCGGGCAATATCAAAATTGGAAAACGAGTTCCAAAACGACATTAGATATATCATCGGGGAGAGTAATCAAAGCTTATTGAACTATATACAACATATACAAACTTTTCTTTCCTTTTCTTTTCTTCTTTTTCTCATTTTCTCTTTTGTTTTCTTTTGCTTTTTGCTTTCTCTTTTTCTTCACTTTTTTCACTACTTTCTTTTCTTTACTTATCAAACTCTCATATGCCTAAATTGCAACTGACATCATAACAACAACATTCAATCCCAAGTAACATTCCAAACAAAGGTATGGAAAGTGTATGTATGGGTTAAAACTCCAATTTAGAGTTGGTTATGGGATTTGGGGTTATGAAACGAAAGGCTATATTTAGGCTCAAAGGGGTTAACGAGGGTAAACATATAAGGGTGAGGTCAAGGCTAATATGGGTGATATAACAAAGAATGCCTATGATCATTTCACAAAGTTTACGCAATTCTCGAATCAAAATAATACATGAAAATCATGATCAAGTAACACATTTCAAGTATGAACTCAATTAATGAACGGTCAAATGAAAGAATAGTGAGATTACCGACGAATTCAACGTTTTCAAAGAGGAAAGGATAGTGTATAACACTCACAAACGATGAAAGGTACAAAGCTTACTCAGTGTAAGTATATACAATGCAACAAAAGATTACCGAGTTATAAAAATCTTAAACCAAATCAATAAAGCAAGGAAAGTGCATGTGCTCACTGGATTAAAGTTTAATTCATGAAGTTATTCATAATATCAATAATCGAGACTAAAGTCTAATAACTTCTAAAATCAAGAACATTCATCATTGGGTTGTCTATTGGATCGGGCAATTATTGAAATTTATCATCGGAAACAAAGGCAAAATGCCTAAAAAAGGAGAAAAAATAAAGAAAATCTTTTTGAAATTTTTGAATTTTTCTAAGAAAAGCGTACTAAGTAACTAACATGTGAGCAAAAACATGGACTAAATAAAGAAATGGATAGAATATCCCACACCCCCTAACTTAAAACTTGATATTGTCCTCAATGTTAATTAAGAACCAAGTCAAAGAGAGGAAAAGAGCGATATTACCCAAAAGTGGAGCGATCCCCATGAGAACAAGTCCAAAGAATCTACAAAACAAGTTAGTACCGAGCATAGCAAAAACAAATAACAAAAAGTTAACTAATTACACTAGAGTAAATTAACAAGGAAAGAAAAAAAAAGAAAGCTAACTATATACAATCTACTATTTAGACTTCACACTATCTGTACACTAGAAGTCTAAATAGCTGAGGGTCCACCATAAGAACGATTTGACTTTGGAGGATAACCGGTGTACCCTCACATACAAGCATGTCCTCCGAAAAATATGAATTCCGTTTTAACAACGGAAGGCATGTGTAAGGCGAAAGAAATGAACCATCGCCAATTAAAAGTTTTGGTGGGACGATGGGGGGTTTGGATTTCACGGGTGACAAAAACAAGTGGGGACCGAGAAAAGATGAATATCCTCCCAAGAATTTTGAAGTTGGAATGGGAGGCGGCGCACACAAAGGCAAAGATGCGATTGTGGAGGGCAACTCGAGCAAGTACTCCTCATCGGCGATAGGGTTTAAAACATTAAAGTTCGAAACCGAATCATCGGGTACTTGTTCCAGTGGGTTAATAGAGAATGAAAATGGGGATGAAAGAAATTCAAACTCATGAGATGAATCATCATCGCATGAAGTTGGAATTTCAAAGGAAATAATATCATTTTCAATGAAATGTTCTTCTTTGGGGGCCAAAGAAGAAATCATTTCATTGCAAATAGATATTACGTCATTTTCATCCTCACTTTCAATATCTATTACGAGATGGGCAAAGTCTAGAATGGCTTGTTCCAAAGTAGGTACAAGTACCTCATTTGGTTCAAAACATTCCTCGACTTCAAAAGTCTCGGAAGAAAAATCGTCGTCGGACTCAAATAATAAATCCAACTCATGTTCCCACGAATTATTTTCTTCCCGATAACGATTTTCAATTTTCTCATTCTCATACATACGCAAGCCCTCACCGAATGTCATAGGTCGAGGTTCGGATGCATTAGAATGGGAACTTTGAAAATTACCATCGGACTTAAACGAAAACTCATTATTATAGGAATTTTGAAAACTATTGCAATTCGTTTCAAAATTCCTATTATAAGGAGGTAAAGGCCCAAAATCATTATCATCATCATCAAAATTCCAATAACCTAAGTTTTGACTTTCGTTATACTCGCCCAAAGTAATATGTGAATTAGCAAATTTTTGGGATTCTAAGTATTCACCGAAAGTCATAGGTTTGCGAGAATTTTGAGAATTATAACAAGGATTACCAAAAGGATTGGAATAAGACATGCTTACCCCAAAAATGGCTCAAGTGGCGAATTCCACAAAATAGGTGCGCGCGGGAAATTCGAGCGTTTCTAAGTGCTCAAATGTGGAAGTCCTGCAAAAAGTTAGCAAATAATACAAATAGAAAGAAAATACTATGAAATATTAAATCAAATGAAGTCTAAAAGAAACTAGTCCCCGGCAACGGCGCCATTTTGATTAAGTGCGAAAAGTAGCGCGTGTAAAGACGCTAATCGTTATTTTCGTTTCGCCAACTCAATACAAAAACCTAAGTTACTACTACACTTGCGAGGCAAGCACAGCGGTAAGTCGGGTATCGAGAATCCACAGGGACAAGTTGTTAGAATTTAAGTGATTTAATACTCCTAAAATAAAAGTGTAAAAGATGATTACAAACTAAAAGGAAAAGTTAATCTAGGCAATGTGTTGAAACTAGATTATGAAAGCGAGTAAAAACTATAGGTTGCGTCGAATATCCCTCACCCGAGTTAATTAGTATAAAATGGTCACATGGGTCGACGAGTTATTACAAATGCATCTCGTTTTGACAGTTAAGTAAATCAAGGGTTGTTACGCCCTAAATCGTCATAAAAGCCTAATAAGATTTTGGCGTAAAAAAATATCCCGAAAATTACGTACGAAAGGTCGTAAGCACGGGACATACATGATATGCCCCGTCAAATCTCCTAGGCGTAACAACTAGGACAACGCACGCGAAATAGACCCGTAAACTCCATCACCAAAGCAAAGCAACGCGTCAACTCGAGTGAGTTCAATTCAAACACAACCTAATTTAAATTACCTAGAAAGCATGTTAAAAACGGGATAAATGGAAAGCGGTAAATAAATGCGGTAAATCTATACTAGAAAGCGTGTAAATCAAAGCATGTAAATAAAGCAAGAAAACCTAAATTAGAAAGCTTGTAAATTATACTACAACAATGGAAACAAAGCAATACAACTTAAATTAAATGGAGAGGATGATGAATAGTCAACTTACACCACAAATGGGTTGTCAAACCAAGTATAAATTAAGAAGAACCATCCAAAACCACCCAAACCCTAACTACCACTCTCTACAATCTATTCTAACTAAGTATCTAAAATGAAATATATCTCAAAAGAAATGCCCCTAACACTCTATTTATACCCCAAAATAAACCCCCAACAAAACCAACCCAAAATAAGTCAATTTTCGTCCATATCTGATGGGACCGGTCGACCTCATGTTTGGGACCGGTCGACTGCACTTTTGGAATTTGCCTTGGGCTGGAGGCAGCCTACTTTTCCACTTTGAACCAATTTTGAGGCGTTGCACGTAAACGGCTATAACTCCCTCATACGGAATCGAAATGAGGCGTGGTCGGAACCGACGCGAAGCTAATTCAATTCCCTACATGATTCTGTTTTGAAACCCTCCAAATTATGCAGTATGAAATTACCAAAATGCCCTTGAAGTAGAAGAAAATACCGAAACCTTCCGGAAATGAGCATAACTTCCACATACGGAGTCAGAATAACGCACGGTCAGTGGCCACGAAAGGATAATTTGATGATCTACATGTTGGTAACTTCATTCCATAAAAAATAGTGAGTTTGAAAAGACCAAATTGCCCTTGAAGTAGCATTCGACGACGGAACTTCTCCGAAATGCAACCGAACCTCACTTTTAGCGTTCCAATACCTACAAAAGCACAAATAACCCCTGCAAAGTATGTATATATCCAAATCCAAGGTTGTCTGGTTAATGAGCATAATTATAGGCATTTACGACCGTAAAAGTGCTAGAATGCATAAAGATAACGGGCGGAAATATGCAATATTCGATACGAATCAGTTAGTATGATTTCTTTCCGTATGAGCACCATCTATTAAGGACTATCAGGAGGTGGCTCAGAGGTCATTGATTGTAAGGCCCACGTGGCAGAGGCCAAAGTGGTGACTAAGACCGAGGTTGTAAACTTTGCATCTACAGAGGTTAAACACGAGAAGAGAAATAAGATAGATACGAACACCCTCATAATTGGCTTCTCACCACTTGATTTCAAAGGTATCTTAGCTCCTCAAGATGACCCTCTGGTAACCACTACAAAGAAGTTTAGAGGATAATCATTAATGGTGGTAGTTTAGCATACGTTAGGCCTCAGCAGAGCTAGGCTTGTCCCTTATCATCATCCCTTGATTGGCTTCAGTGGTGAAAAGGTTCATTCATTGGGCATGTATGAGATAGATGATCGAATGGGAAATGAATGGCCTAAGAGGTTGATAAGAAAAATTAATTTCTTTGTGATGGATGAAAATGTCTTCTCAGCCTACAACCACATCATATGATGAGTATCCCTCAAGGAATTTGAGGTCGTGCCTTCAACAGTCCACCAAATGCTAAATTCCCGACTCCTTATAGAGTAGGGGAAGTGCAAGGTGACCAAACATCGGCACATGAATGCTACTTCAACTCTGCGAAAGAAAGAGAGGCTCATAAGAGTTCAACAACCACATACAACATCGACACACTTGATCCTAGAGATAAAACAAAGCTCAATAAGGGAGAGGTCACGGAAGAGGTAGAATCTATCGTCCTCAATGAGGATGAGCAGAAAAAACCATCCAAATTGGCAAAGCTCTAAGACCTGGGATCAAGGAGGAACTGGTAAGGCTTCTAAGGAAGAGATAGAGCATCTTTGCATGGAGACATGTAGACATGCCAGGTATTGATCCTGAGATCATGTGCCATAAACTCAATGTTGTAGAAGACAACAAGCCCATCAAACAAAGAAGAAGAGTGTACTCAAGGGAGAAGTAAGATGTCATCAGGGAAGAGGTCAGAAAGCTTGAAGAGGCCAAGTTCATCAGAGAAGTCATATACCCGAAATGGTTATTTAATGTTGTCATTGTACCAAAATCCAACAAGAAATGGAGGATGTGCATAGATTTTACTGATTTAAAGAAGTCTTGCCCAAAAGATAATTTCCCCCTGCCTTGTATTGATCAGATGGTGGATGCCACAGCAGGACATGAGCTCATGAGCTTCATGGATGCATATTCTGGGTATAATCAGATCTTCATGAACCCGAAAGACTCAAAGAAGACAACATTCATCACAGACAAGGGTACCTATTGCTATAAGGTCATGCCCTTTGGGATAAAAAATGCAGGGGATACTTACCAACGTCTTATAAATAAGATGTTTGAGGGTCAGATAGGTAAGTCCATGGAAGTGTATTTGGATGACATGCTAATGAAGAGCTTGAAGGTCGACACTCATGTGGTCGACCTTGAAGAACTTTTAACACCATGGACAAATACATAATGAAGCTCAACCCGGCCAAATAAGTCTTCGAGGTAGGATCTGGAAAGTTCATAGGATTCATCATCAACCAAATGGGAATAGAGGCTAACCCCCAAAATATTAAGGCTTTACTAGAAATGAAGACCCTCGGGACCATCAAAGACGTTCAGAGGCAAACTAGACGAGTTGCTGCACTTAATAAGTTTGTCTCAAGAGCCACAGATAAGTGTCTTCCTTTTTTTAAAGTTCTTAGGAAGGCTTTCGAATGGCACGAGAATTGTGACAAATCTTTTAAAGAGCTGAAGTCCTATCTAGGATCCCCTCTACTCCTATCTCGGCCAGTTCAGGGAGAAAAACTGTATGTATAGTTAGTTGTCTCAGAGTCATCCATCAATGCCGCAATCGTGAGAGAACAGGATAGAGTGCAGAGACCATTGTACTTCAATAGTAAAGCTCTTCAAGGGTCTGAATAGAAGTAACCTCGGATTGAAAATTTAGCCTATGCCTTGATACATGCATCTAGGAAAATGAATCTATACTTCCAACCCCACTCCATGGTCATCCTCACTGATTCCCCACTTAGACAGGTCCTCCACAATCCTGAGAAATTAGGCAGGCTAATGACCTGGGCCATTAAGTTAGGAGAATGTGACATTGTCTATCAACCTAGGGTTTCCATCAAAGGTCAGGCACTCACAGACTTTGTAGATGAGTTTACATGGGAAGAGGCCGAGGTTGAGATTAGTCAAAAGGCTACAAAAGAACTGAACATAAACATCTTCCAAGATATGGATGAGGTTGAGTCACGCAAAACTAGAAAATGAGGAATACATGTACCTCTTCAAGGAAGGGACCCTATCGGAGGGAAACTACTTTTCAAAAACAACCATTTGGAACCTCTTCGTTGATGGGTCGTCTTGTGAAAGCGGAAGTGGAGCAGGGTTGATAGTGTCAACACCAGATGGTAACGACATTTAGTATGAATTGAGGTTCAACTTCAAAGCTTCCACCAATGAGTCAGAGTTTGAGACATTGATAGCAGGTCTCTCTTTGGCAAAGGCCCTTAGTATCAGCTGACTCCTAATCCATAGTGACTCAAGGTTGGTTATCAACCAAATCTTGGGGGTATATGAGGCCAAAGATGAAAGGATGGACAAATACCTGAAGAGGGTGGGAGGGATTCTAGAAAGCTTCCAAGAAGTAAAGATGAAGAGAATACCTAGACTAGACAGCAACTGAGGTGATGCACTCGCAAGGTTGGCCTCAATAATAAGAACAAACATAAGGGGAATAATACCAGTTGAGATTCTGCTCAAATCGACCATCGAAGAGGAAGAGGTTGCTAGAACTTGCCTGAATCTGAATATGGGAGCATCATGGATGGACCCTCTTATTAGATACATCAGAGGGGGTGAGCTGCCCGAGTTGAAGTCAAAAAGGAGGAAGCTGAGATTCAGAGTTTCTAAATTCTCAATTATAGCAAATGTCTTATATAAAAAAGGGTTCCTTCTCCTTCTCCTCAGATGTGTTCATCCTTCAAAGTTTCCATGCATCTTGCATGATGTTCATGAGGGATTTTGTTCAAGTCACATAGGAGGAAGGTCATTGTCTAAGAGGATAATCACTCAGGGGTACTAATGGTCGACCTTGGCCAAAGATACAGCTGCGTATGTGAAGTAGTATGATCAGTATCAGAGATTCTCTACCATACCTCATCAGTCGAACCAACCTCTTACTTCTATCATCTCCCCTTGGCCATTTTTAATATGGGCATTGACTTGGTAGGACCCTTACCAAGAGTTGTAAACAATTATTGGTTCTTAATAGTGGCAATTGATTATTTCTCCAAATGGGTGGAGGCTGAGCCAATGATCACGATCACTGAGAAGAAGACCTTCCAGTTCATCTATAGAACATCATATGAAGGTATGGTCTTCCAAACACCCTCATCTCAGACAATGGAACCCATTTCAAGAATATATCCTTCAAAAAATACTGCGAAAGAGTAGGGATCAAGCAGTTCTTCTTTTCTCCCGGTCGACCCTAGGAAAACAGTCAGACCGAGGTCACGAATCGAATAATACTTGATGGGATAAAAAAGAGGTTGGAAGAGTCCAAAGGAAGATGGATAGAGGAAGTATATGCTATGTTATGGTCCTACAGGATGACAGCAAGGACACCAATAGGAGAAAATCCATTTATGCTAGCCCATAGCTCAGAAGTTGTCATCCCAATAGAGGTAGGACTTCCCACTCATAGGGTTCAGACCTATGACCCTCAGAGGAATGGGAAAGATAGAAGACATAATTTTTATTTATTTAAAGAAAGAATATAGGATGCATAGATAAGATAGGCAGCCTACCAACAGAGAACTGGGAGATTCTAAAATCAAAGGGTGAAGTCAATGCCCATATCTGTGGGAGACCTAGTCCTAAAGAAGACGTGGCAAAAAGAAAATAAGATCCATCATAATTGTCATGCTCCTTATACGGTAGTTGATGAGGTTGTGCCTAGTACCTACGAGCTAGAAAATCTTGAAGGAGAACCTTTCTCCAACCCTTGTAATGCCGATAACTTAAAGAGGTATTACGTGTGATGTTGTAGTTGCTCTTATTTTTTTTGTAATACATGTACCAGTTTATATAAAGGATGTTAATGAAAAGATAGTAATGTTGTGTTGATACTTGTATTGTGTTGTTAAAAATCATTAGTTTGGTGAAAATTTATGAGGTGAAACATCATAATATGGTGACCTTAGTCAAACATCATTAAGTTGGTGAAAATATGAGATGGAACATCATAATTTGGTGACCTAAGACCTTAAACATAGCTAAGTTGGTGAAAATATGAGGTGGAACATCATAATTTGATGACCTCAGAACTTAAACATCATTAAGTTGGTGAAAAAATATGAGGTGGAACATCATAATTTGGTGACCTCATACCTTAAACATCATTAGTTTGGCGAAAAAATATGAGGTGGAACATCATAATATGGTGACCTCGGACCTTAAACATCATTAGTTTGGTAAAAAAATATAAGGTGGAACATCATAATTTGGTGATCTTAGACCTTAAACATCATTAGTTTGATGAAAAAATATGAGGTGGAACATCATAATTTGGTGACCTCGGACCTTAAACATCATTAAGTTGGTGAAAATTTATAAGGTGGAACATCATAATTTGGTGACCTTAGACCTTAAACATCATTAGTTTGGTGAAAAAAATATGAGGTGGAACATCATAATTTAGTGACCTCAGACCTTAAACATCATTAAGTTGGTGAAAATTTATGAGATGAAACATCATAATTTGGTGACCTTTGACCTTAAACATCATTAGTTTGGTAAAAAAATAGGAGGTGGAACATAATAATTTGGTGACCTCAGACCTTAAACATCATTAAGTTGGTGAAAATTTATGAGATGAAACATCATAAGATGGTGACCTCAAACCTTTAACATCATTAAGTTGGTGAAAGTTTAAGAGGTAAGACATTCAAGCACACCATCGTATGAAGCAATAGAATCTCAATAAGATTGGACTAATGATTATAATTAAAAAGATTCAGAGCTACAAGTCATAAGCATCATGAGGCCATCAGAATTTCACAAAAATAAGAAATACAAACAAGGGAAATCAAAATTACAACTTTGAAAAGATTTACAAGAAAGGGCCTATGTCTATGCAGCTACAGTTGTTTTGTCACGGCCGACGTTTGTCACCTCAGCTCCATCATCATGATGGGTAGCATCTTCAGTCTCAGTGACCTTTAGGTGAGCAGTCTCGGCTGGAGCAGCATCAGCCTCCTGAACTTCTTGTAAGGCCTCAGCAAACTGAGGATCTCCAAAGCCGAGGCCCACAAAGTCTGAAGCAGTCAAGCTCCTAGACTCTTTTTCCTTAGTGGCTGCCCATTTACTAGTTGCTTTGATACCCCTATCTAGGTATTCAAAACCAAAGATGATAAACTCATATGAGACCTTGTATTCTTCGATGGTCTTCTCAGCAGCATCTTCAACTGCATCCCTAACTGCAGCATCTACCTTGGACTCAAGGGCATCATCCTTAGCCTTTAGATCGACATCGTGGTCCTTCTTGATCTTGGATATGTCATTGTCCTTCTGCTGGACAACGCCCCTCAACCTTTCAACCTTTGCATTCAAAGAGGCTTGAACCTTCTCAGCTTCAAGACCCTTCTCTATAAGGGAAATCCTCTTCAAAGTCCAATCAACGAGGTGATGGAAGGATAAGACACCCTAAAAAAGAAGATCAAATGTAAAAAAATTTGAGCTATAAAAAACTGAGGTTACACTTATGACTTATGAGAAAAAATTGGTACCTAAATTGACTTATTAAGGGCAAACTCGACCAATAACGGGACATCCAATGAGTGTAAGAAACGCAATTCCTCTTTAGTCATTATTGTGCCAACAGCATTGGTAGCCTTCAAACTGATGCTAATAAGGTTGTCACTAATTTTTAAGCTGGGCTAGACGAGTAGATAAGGCATCGTCTATAGAGATGGGGACAGCACGATCCTTTGCATGAGCCTTACTCTGCCTCATATGCTTTGGGTCAGTTGGAAACTTCCTCTTTTTAGTTGCATCGGCCTTGGAGGTGCTGACGTTCTTCTTACTGACGGGTGGGGGTACATTTTTTCCACCCCTTTTCTCCATCAACTTCACAAGTCCTGGAGCAGACATTTCTCAAAGATCGTCTGATATGCCTGTTGGACGCTCTGCAAAAGATAAGTCTCTAAGTTAGTCAGTCAGAGATATCAAACATAAGAGGTACAACTTGTGTAAGAAAAAGTAAGACTTATGAAGCTCTTCCAAGGGATCACCCCCTAAATCTGTCTGAGATAGGTAATAGGGGGTCATCAGATGCTTGTATTTTACAAGCCGATCCTTCTCGCCTTGACTGCAAAGGTCTTCCACATTTTTATAATTGTCCTGGCTAAGTCCAGGCTTGGCGAAAGCAAGGGAGACCTTTCCCCACCTCAGAGGGGTTCTTGGAATCGACGTTCTAGATGCCTCATTCGAACCAAACTCCCATGCCCCAGAAACAAAGAAATACCGAGGTTTCCAATTATGGTTCGAAGTTTGGGTAACCAACAACATTTTCTTCTCCGATTTTTCGGCTAAGAAGTGGTAATAGCTATGGTGGTTTGTGGAAGAGGAGGGCACATAACAACTAGTGAAAACCCTAACCGGAAGGTCTGAGTGGTGGACAACCCTTCAAAGGAAGATGGACCAAATCATAACCCTCCAGGCATTGGGGGATAGTTGGGAAGGGGTAAGATTTATATGGGAGAGTATAGCTCTGATGGAAGGGTGGATAGGAAGATGAAAGACTAATTTTAACATCTTCTCATAAACACAAATCTCTCCGTCTCAGCCATCAAAGGCCCTCTCATCGCTCAGAGGTTTCCTAAGGATGATGGATGAATTTACGGAATAGAGGTGCCTAAAAGCTAGAAGGTCTTACTCGCTGATGGTGCTCTCATACTCGAACACCTCAGATGTATAAACATTACTCTCCTCACCGTTATCATCGTCCCCATCAAAATCGGTACGGGCAGGTGCTGGAGCACCACTTGGAAACCTCTTAGCGAATTCAGCCCTAGTGGCAGCTAATAGGGGAATGGCCTTAATGGGAGGTGGAAATACCACACTTGGTCCTAAGACTTAACATCAGAAGACCTGTGGGAAGTGCTAGAACCTTGGTGAGACGAGGCACGGGTTGAAACCTCGGCTTCCTCAGGAACCTCACCTTGCCTGGAAGAATAATCCATAGCCTCTTGAAAAGATTCTACAGACACGGGGTCTGAGGAGGATAACTCAGACTCATATATTCGCGCTAGATCCTCGGGAACCTTTGCACTTTTAGCAGGATCAGCTGGCTCAGGGTATATAACCTTCAAGGGTGGAGAAAAGATGGGTCTGAGGGGAATGACCTCAACCCTCCGAGCTTTATCTTGGGCTAGAACTATTTGCCTAATTTTCTCAAAGGTCTTCTCACGAAGAGACTTTTACAAGTTAGTACAAGGGTCTGAGAATAAGTGAGATAATGCTAAACTTGGAGGAAGAACTCAAACCACAAACAAGTACACAACTTAAAAGAACCTAAACTAAAGATCAAAAAGGGCAAGTTGAAACACTTAATCGAAGAACACCAAGAACATTCAAGGGCAGGTCACCGGAGAAGGTGATCAGAAGACCATCAGTAAAACTAAAAAGGGCTATTTTGGCTAAAACTACCTCGGAGCTGCCTGGAATAGTTCAAAAATTACCTAACCACTACGAGCTTAGCCCTGCAACCACTAACACTGGTGGAAATCCTCACTGAAAAATGGAAAATTTTGCCAAAAATTCATAAACGAAAAATAAATGACCAGAAAGGGAAAAAAGGTTGAAAACAATACCTGGATAATCGCGAGTGAGGGAAGAAGAGGATAGGAAGCGAAGCAAACCTTCAATGGCAGCCAACAGTGGGGGTTTGTAGGAAATTGCAGTTGCAGAGAGAGCTTAAGCGGGAAAAAAAGTGGAAGAAAGATAAAATAAGGTTTAAACCTTCTCAAATAGGGACCACATTCCAACACTCATCATTGCCCTAGAGAAACCCAAAAGGCACAATCAGAATCATCACACCTTGGGGAGCACGCTACTCACTTCGACGAGTGACATGTGTCAGAGGACTATTTCACCCCCCCAAGGCACTAAAATAAATTCAGCCTAGGCCTAGCATACCCCTAAATCACCTACTCACATAGGTGACAAAGGGATAGGGGTGATTGATATGCCCAAAGTGCACCCTCGTACTCTGAGTCACTAACCTCATCCAGTCTCATAACTGAGTTGACAAGAAGCTTATGGCGACCATCAGCAAGTCATTTCTCATAAGTTTTGCCCCTCATACTTAAACCTCGGCTCTTTATCAGTAGAGGTCAGTATAGTCTCATGGTTTCTAATCAACTTCCAACGTCATCATCGGCCTCAGCCGATGTTACAGCTACCTCATACCTAACCTCGGCTAACCCTCTTAGATGATGTCATCATGATTAGAGACAAAGAAAAGCAACTACATCTAACTCCACCAACCTCATACTTGTCGAGGCCGAGGTTACACCAGTCAAGGACGCAGGGAAAAGCATTTACAAGCACATGTAAGGTTTGGAACACGTGGATAAATCAGTTATAACCGAATCATTCCCCTAATGTGAGGAAATATTGAGGTCATCATTATCTACATAAGATCAGCCAGGTGTCATCCTCATACTGGTTCGATCCTCATGCACATGCTCATTGCATGCTTAGTGGGTACATTACACCCCCAAAACACTATATATAGAGGTCATCCTCTACCCGGTAAAAGGATTCGTAATTACAAAGCCTAGCAAAACTCAAGTGCATTTATAGTAGAGAGAGAAAGTAAAGTGATTGTATTACCAAGGCCATTAGAGCCCTCATCTGTTAGTGATACTTACACTCACTTACAGGTGGACGTAGGCAATTGCCGAACCACTTATATTGGTGTGTTTCTCCTCTTCTCTTCATCTCCTTCTACATTATTTGTGTTGATTACTTGCTGCCATTGTTATGCATGATTGATCTCTACTACCTCTTTATCTGGTGGTGGTGTTTACAGCATCATCATTTAAAATTGACCTCGACCCTCAAAATTGGTTGCTCTAACTTAAGGTCCTCAGAATTGATCGCTCCAACTCTAGGTCCTCAGAATTGACCTCGACCCTCAGAATTGATCACTCCAATTTAAGGTCCTCAAAATTAACCTCGACCCTTAGAATTGGTCGCTTAAACTTAATGTCCTCATAATTGACCTCGACCCTCAGAATTGGTCTCCTAGTACTAAAAATTGACCTCGACCCTCAGAATTGGTCACCCCTACTTAAGGTCCTCATAATTGACCTCGACCCTCAAAATTGGTCACTCCAACTTAGGGCCCTCAGAATTGACCTCGACCCTCAAAATTGGTCACCTCAACTTAAGGTCCTTAGAATTGACCTTGACCCTCAAAATTGGCCGCTTTTATTTAAGGTCATCATAAATAACCTCGACCCTCAAAATTAGTCGCCCCTATTTAAGGTCCTCGGAATTGGTCACTCCAGCTTAAGGTCCTCAGAATTGACCTCGACCCACAGAATTAGTCGCCACAACTTTAGGTCCTCATAATTGACCTCGGCCCGCAGAATTGGTCGCCATTACTTTAGGTCCTCAGAATTTACCTTGACCCTAAGAATTGGTAGCTTCAACTTAAGGTCCTCACAATTAACCTCGACCCTCAGAATTGGTCGCTCCCACTTACGATCGTCAGAATTGACCTCAACCCTCATAATTGGTTGCCTCCACTTAACATCCCCAAAATTTACCTCCACACTCAGAATTGGTCGTCTCAACTTTAGGCGTTGATAATCAACCATCCCCAGCATCACCGTAGATCCTCAGAATCGACCTCGACCCCCTGAAACGATCATCCCCGCCCCTTTAGATTTGCAGAATTGACCTATTTTTCAAAAAATTATGTGGTGTCTATTCGAAGGATTTCATTTATCCCAAGTTCACCTGTCAAGGGGATCTATAGACGCCACATTTTAGGACCCCCCACCCCAAGTCTCCCCTTAGGTCCCTATCACCTCCCCAATTCACAATAAAACCAAGGTCAGACTTCGAGTACCGATATAAAGGCCATAGGGCATTCTCGGGCCCCATTTGACTTCAGTTAACTCCATCATTTGAGAACAACCTCAATGAATCTTCAAAGGATTTCGAATACCCTTTCCAATGGTCTGCCCTGTGCACGAATTGACATAATGGTTGGGACGAATAGACAATTTTAGTAACAAAAAACGATATGGATGCTCCAGAGTGCCCCCGAGCCCAAATTTAGTCCCAATCAACTTCATTATCAGAGAGAGAGATCAATGGATCTTCAAATAGAATTTAACCCCCTTTCTAATGGCCCACTCCATATGTAAAATGGCATAACCGTTCGGACGAAAGATCCATTTCACCCCAAAACCTGATTCAAAAGCCACTAGGCACTTCAGGACACCGTTTGAACGAATTCAACTCTTTAATTTGATTGATACAGAATAAATCATTAAATGTCACTACTACCCTTTACAACGGTATACCTCATGTGCGAATCAGGCTTACAGTACGGACAAACGATCCGTTTTACTCTAAAAGATCATCAGGCATTTTTGGGCCCCGTTTTACCAAAGTTAACTCTATGAACCAAGCAAAGCTCTTTGAAACATCGAAGTAACTCACATGACCTTTCCAACGGTCCTCCCTATGCAAAATTCAAACTTACTATTTGGTCGAACGATCCATCGTCATCCGACGATCTTCTATCCAAAGGTGCTTTCGAGACCAAACATCAAGATGATAGATAATATTCCAATACAATCCATTTGACTAATCAGTCATCTTTATTAAATAATCATTTCCTTCCACTTTGAACAATGCAAATGGAGAAATTCTAAGATGATGAAATATATGTGAAACATCTAAAATAATATCTAAAAAATAATTTGAAACTGAAATAAATTCAAGCTCAAAAGTAAAACTTCTTGAGGTTGGAAGCTTTCCAAGCCCGGGGAAAAACCCTGCCCTCCATTGTTTCTAAGTCACAGGCTCCCTACAAGTCAACTCTGATAACATTAAACGGACTTTCCCAGTTAGGCACGAGTTTTTCATCTCAGGTCCTTCTTGCATTTCCCATAATCTTCCTTATCACATAGTGCCTGACCTTGAAGCTCTATGGCTTTACCCCCTTCTATATTTATTGCCCAACTGTTGTTGATACGAGGCAAGATTTATAAGGGATAACTCTCTCTTTTCATCAACTAGCTCAAGTTCTTCTTTGATTGATTTGTTGTTGAGATCTTGGTAAACTTGGGAGGACTTCTTAGACGGTAGGCCTATTTTTAGTGGAATGAAGGATTCTATACCATAAGCCAACGCAGAGTGTAAGGATACAAATTTCCAATTGATTCCTTTGTTATTTTGGCTCAATTTCGGACAAAAGCATTTGAGTCATAGGATAGACTTCTTAACCATCCTTCAAGCCTATGACATTCTAAAGTTGAAGACGTAGCGGCCAAGTTTATAAAGCTTCATCAAATTTCGAGTTTATTTTGCCTCGCTTCTACGTTAACAACATTGGTTCCATTGCTCCTAAGGTATGAATGCATGTTTAATATAAATAGGAACTTGGAACAATATCTATATGGGTGTTTTTTTGTTTAAACTGTTGTTTATTTTCAGAAAGTTACTTTAAAACTTTAAAATAAATTTTCTGGGCAAAAATTGAATTTTTAAGCGTTCTGTTTTTTCGTTCAATATTGTCGTTCGAACGAGTTTTTCATTCGAACGAGAATATCGTTCCAACGAGGTTGGTCAATGAATTGCCTCTGGAACTTCGTTTGATATTATCATTCGAACGAGTTGGTTTATTTAAACGAGAATGTCGTTAGAACGAGTTTGGCAACGAGACTTCCCCATTGGCCACTGGAACTTCGTTAGAATGGTCGTTCGAACGAGACTTCATTCGAACGAAAATCTCGTTTGAATGAGATTTGGCAGGAACAGTTTATTTGGCAGTTTTTGACAGTTTTTCCATGTTTCCCACTTCTTTACCCACTAACTTTTGGCAGACTTAATATGAGCGGGAACCAACTTTTTCGTATTATTCCATCTCCTAGAGAGAGTTATAGAGTTCAATTTTCCATGAAAAAGTTCATGTTTTTGAGTGTCTATTTTTCAAGAAAAAATCATTAAACACTCTTATTTTCACACATATTATTTATTCCAAGTTCCAATATATATATCATTGCTTGGAGTTTTTGGCACCGGGTTTTTCTCTACCAAGTTGAAGAGAAGTTTGGATTTTCTTCTAAATCCCACAAAGAAGAAGTTCATTTGTGTTGACTTACCCACTTGGATAAAGGCTCCTTGTTCGGGTGGCGGTGATCGAAAAAGTCCGATCGGTGGATTCCGAGACCGTGGTGGAGCTCCGTGGTTATTCGCTAGACATAGGTGTGTACAAGAAGAAGCGTCGACGCTTGGACGGAGTCAAGTCGAGTGTTTTAAGTCTTTCGTGTCTTGTACTTGTAAAACCATACTTAGTGAATTTGTGGCTACAGCCGACCGAGGTTTTTTCCCGTTATGGGTTTTTCCTCGTACATCGCGGTGTAGTGGTTTATTTTTTCATTTAATCTCTTGTAAAATTCACCTAGAACGCATGCTTAAGTAAAAAGATAAAGTTGGTTTAAATCACTACTCATGTTTAATTTGGTGCTACATAATTATTTGGATAAATGTTAATTTGATTCAAGTCATTTACTTTAATTTGATAAAATTTGGTTTGGCCTATTTTGCAAAAATGAATTAATATTGCTAGGCAAATTTCTAGGACTTGAGTTAAACTAATTTGGTTTAAGTGAAATTAAAATGTGTGTGGATTTAATCTTATTTCACTTGGTTTAATTTTAATTTGAAAAGAAATTAAAATTTGGTGTTTGTGTGTGTTTAATTGAACCATCTCACTTCCGCATCTTTAAAAGGAAATTGAAAAATTAACTTTCGTAGTAAGATTGTAAAAATTGGGGTCCTCGTCTTCCAACAAGTGGAATCAGAGCATTGATTGTGAAAAACTATTGTTTTCAACAAGTGGTATCAGAGCGGGATCCCTAAAGTATTGCGTTTAAGATCCTTTAAATATTTTTGGCTAAAATGGAATCTTCCCCATTTTCAAAATGTTCTATTTTCTATGGTTCTAACTACGCGTATTGGAAGGCACGAATGACATCGGCACTTAAATATATCGACGAGAGAGTTTGGTTATCTGTTGTTAACGGCTGGTCTCCTCCACCTACACATTTAGTAGATAATGAGCGTGTTCCCAAACCCGCTGATAGATGGAGTGAGAACGAATTTAAACTTGCTAACTTTTATTCCCGACGTTTAAATGCCTTGTTTAGTGCTCTCACACCGGATGAATTCCGACGCATTATGACGTGTGAAACTGCTAAAGAAGCTTCGGATGTTTTACAACTCACTCATGAAGAACTAGTGTTGTTAAAGCTTCTAAACTCCAAAACCTCACCACTCAATTTAAAACCATCAAAATGAATGAAAAAGAAACTTTTGATGAATTTTATGCTAGACTTTCCGATATTGTCAATTCATCATTTAATTTGGGAGAGAAAATACCCGACAACCGAGTAGTAAAGAAAATTTTAAGGTCCTTACCCGATAGATTTATTCCTAAGGTGACCGTGTTAAATTCTTTACCCACTTTAGCCTCTACGAAATTAGAAGAGCTCGTAGGTTATTTACAAACCTATGAACTAGACATGTTTCCCTCCAAAATTAAAAAGAAAATAGAAAAGGGCGTTGCTTTGAAAGCCCCTAAGGAGGAAAAACAAGTAGTAGAGAGAGAAAGTGATAGTGACTCGAAAAATATGGCTATGTTTGCTAGAAAGTTTCTAAAATTTCTTAAATTGAACAAAGATAAATTTAAAAATGATTTTAAGAAATTTGAAAAATCTACGCATGACAAAGCCAAGAAGATCCCTAAAACTATTAATGAAAATTTAAATAGGGACGAGTCAAATAGGTGTTATGGTTGTGAAGGGTATGGCCATAGGGCAAAAGAGTGTCCCACTAAACTAAGGAGAGATGGTAAGAAACCAATTTCTTTTAATGTAACCCTTAGTGATAGTGACAATTAAGAGGGACCTAATTCCTCCACTAAGCCCAACATTGTGGCTTTTCTGACTAGTGCATGTCAAAATCCATTGCATACAAGATTTGTGAGATATAAAAATGATATATATAATGGTGCATGGGGAAGGGATCTGAAAGTAATTATTATCCTTTGCGAATAGTAAGCCACCGTTTGTTTGGACCTAAAAGAAATACGTGGTCCAAAGGCCTAAAAGAAAATATGGCATTAAAAAGAAAAATAATTGCCAAGGCCTATTTAATTGATATATTCATTCAAATAATATATGCTTATTGAGGGATATTGTATGGTATATTAATGGTTTGCACAATGTCCGTTTATCCTAGTTGTACTTTCAATGTCATAACTCTATTGGTTTGTACAATCATCAAAAGTTTAGTCTTGTATGCATTGTATATATATATATGTGTGATCTTTTTCTGTCTTTGCCTTGCTTTCTAGTCCATCTATGCTTCAATTCATAATTGGTATCTATCTTGTTGCATTCTTTGTTAATATCACATGCTTAATACTTTATGTATCATATTGGTATCATTTTCTTGTATCCTAGTTGGTATCCGTTATTATTTGTTGGATTAGTTATGATTTTGTTGCCCACGTGCTTTAATGTTCTCATCACTTTATGCACATTTGCATGTTTAGCTTGTTATCCCATTCTATTTATCTCTTGTTTAGTTTAAGGGGTGTATATGCTTTAATTGGGGGAGATAAGCTAATTTTTTAATTATTTATCCTTTGTCTTTTCCTGAACAAAAAGGGGGAGAATGATAGGGGGAGAAATGGTATCTAATCCAACTATAATGGTATCTTAGTTTGGGAGATTTAACTTAGGGGGAGTCGCAACCTTATTAGGTAGATCACAATTGATAAAAGGGACAATTAATTTAGGAAGAGTAATTATTTAATTGCATTTAATATTTTGATATTCCCTATGTGTTTGATAGTTTGCTCAAGTGTGTAGGAAGTCTTTTAAGTGGCAACTTTCATCGTCGGCAAAGATATTTATCCTTGGGTTGTTTGAGTCAAGCTATTGTATTTTTATTTTGGGTGGGACATTTTATAAGTCTAGTAGAGCTTGACGGCCCTTTAGGGTTTTTGTTGGTTTTTGTCATGGAATAGACAAAGGGGGAGATTTGAAAGGACACAAATTTCTAATTGAGTCCTTTGTTGTTTTGGCTCAATTTCGGACCAAAAATGTTTGAGTTATAGGATAAAGTTCTTGAACATCCTTCAGGCCTATGATATTTTAAAGTTGAAGACGTAGCGGACAAGTTTATAAAGCTTCATCAAATGCCGAGTTTGTTGTGCCTCATTTCTACGTCAACAACATTGGTTCCATTGCTCCTAAGGTATGAATGCATGTTAAATATAAATAGGAGTTTGGAAAAATATCTATATGGGTGTTTTTTTGTTTAAACTGTTGTTTATTTTCAGTAAGTTACTTTAAAACTTTAAAATAAAGTTTCTGGGTTAAAATCAAATTTTTAATCTTTCTGGTTTTTAATTTGATATTTTCGTTAGAACGAGTATTTCGTTCGAACGAGAATATCGTTCGAACGAGGTTTACCAACGAATTGCCTCTGGAATTTCGTTCGATATTGTCGTTCGAACTAGTTAGTTTGTTCAAACGAGAATGTCGTTCGAACGAGTTTGGGAAAGAGACTTCCCCATTGGCCACTGGAACTTCATTAGAAGGGTCGTACGAACGAGACTTCGTTCGAACGAAAATATCGTTCGAAATAGATTTTGCGGGAATGGTTTATTTGACAGTTTTTGACATTTTTTCCATGTTTCCCACTTCTTTACCCACAAACTTTTGGCAGACTTAATATGAGCGGGAACCAACTTTTTCTAAGCAACTTTTTCATATTATTCCATCTCCTAGAGAGAGTTACAGAGTTCCATTTTCCAAGAAAAAGTTCATGTTTTTGAGTGTCTATTTTTCAAGAAAAAATCATTAAACACTCTTATTTTCACCCATATTGTTTATTCCAAGTTCCAATATATATCATTGCTTGGAGTGTTTGGCACCGGGTTTTTCTCTACCAAGTTGAAGAGAAGTTTGGGTTTTCTTCTAAATCCCACAAAGAAGAAGTTCATTTGCGTTGACTTACCCACTTGGATAAAGGCTTCTTGTTCGGGTGGCGGTGACCGAAAAAGTCTGATCGGTGGATTCTGAGACCACAGTGGAGCTCCGTGGTTATTCGCTAGGCAGAGGTGTGTACACGAAGAAGCGTCGAGGCTTGGACAGAGTTAAGTTGAGTGTTGTAAGTCTTTCGTGTCTTGTACTTGTAAAACCATACTTAGTGAATTTGTGGCTAGGGTCGTCCGAGATTTTTTCACGTTGTGGGTTTTTCCTCGTACATCCCGGCTTAGTGGTTTATTTGTTCATTTTATCTCTTGCAAAATTCATCTAGAACGCATGCTTAGGTAAAAAGATAAAATTGGTTTAAATAACTACTGGTGTTTAATATGGTGCTACATAATTTTTTGGGTAAATGTTAATTTGATTCAAGTCATTTACTTTAATTTGATAAAATTTGGTTTGGCCTATTTTGCAAAAATGAATTAATATTGTTACGCAAATTTCTAGGACTTGGGTTAAACTTAGTTGGTTTAAGTGAAATTAAAATGTGTGTGGATTTAATATTATTTCACTTGGTTTAATTTAATTTGAAAAGAAATTAAAATTTGGTGTTTGTCTGTGTTTAATTGAACCATCTCAGTTTCGCATCTTTAAAAGGAAATTGAAAATTTGACTTTTGTAGTAAGATTGTAAAAATTGGGGTCCTCGTGTTCCAACAAGTGGTATCAGAGCATTGATTGTGAAAAACTATCATTTTCAACACAGAGGATTTTTCCTCCATTGATCTCATGGGCATAGTTCGATAATATAAGAGAACATGGGGGATCTAGTCAACCCATTCCCCCTTTTCTTTTCCAACCTCTTCTTTATCAAATTGAGGACTATTTTATCGAACGCTTACGCTTATCCCTTGATCTGAGGTTAGGCTACTGAACTATAATATTGCCTAATCTTATTCTCTTTGTAGAAACTTTGGAAGAGGTTGCTCTCAAATTCGATTCTGTTTTCTGTTATAATAATCCAAGGAATACCAAAACGAGTGATGATGTCCCTACAGATGAAACTAGTTATGTCAACACCTCGGATGTTTTCTAAGGGTTCTCCTTCAACCCATTTACAGAAATAAAATGTGTCAACTAAAAGATACTTCATGCTGCTAGATGCATGGGGTAGTGGACCAATGATGTCCAGTCCCCACTACAAAAATGTCCAAGGACTTGTGAGGGATTTGAGGTCACTGGTGGTGGATGTACTAAAGGTGAGAACATTTGGTAGTTTTTTCACTTATGCATGTAGGAGAGTGTGTCTTGCTACATACACAGCCACCAATACCCCTATTTTATACCCTTGAATGCCAGTGATCTTCCCCGGACGTGGCTTCATATTCTCTCATGTAGTTCATAGAGCGTTTAGTCAACTTTGTCTGCGTGAACACATTGAAAGTATGATCCTGAGAAAGATCACGGATAAAGCTTATCATCCAATGATAGATAGAACCGAGCAGAGTTTACCCGAATCTTATGTGCCTCTTTCTTATCATCAGGCTAAAAATCCTCTTTCAAGTAACGGACTATCAGATCCATCCAGCTTGAGGCCCTTTTGATTTATATAACCTACTCGTTCGACTTCCCCTTGTTGATTTTGGGTTGATCATGGTATTCCACTTGAATTGTTCACTTCATAGCTCCCTTTACAACTGAAGCAAGTGTTTCTAAGGCATCTGCATGACTGTTGTTCCCTCTTGGAAACTTATGTACTTGTACGAGATTTGACGGAGTGACCAAGTAATGGGACTCTTCAAGATATGCATACATGCATTTAACCATAGTCTTCAGATATCTCATTTCATACTATCCTTTAATAGGTATACACCCCACGTGTTCAAAAACTGTGGGAGGTACATTCTTCATCACTAGTGAATCTCCCATAAGCGAGCTCATTTTTGAGTGACTATTTGCTCCTATATGCTTTTTTTATCGCATCACACTTAATTTGAATGGTTTGATGAATTAATGAACCTAAGACCTAGACCTGGTCATTGAAACGAGTTGGGATTTCATCACCCACTCATTCACCTTATCCCATTTGTTTGTTACCTATGCTATCACTTTATTAAAATCAACTAACTAGCAAGCCAAGTAGGAGCACACTTTTCAAGATGATGACCAAGATAAATTCTGTGATTTTTGTCGCTCGTGGACTTAACTAAAATTTGGCTGCCATTTCACTAATTTTAAAGATAAAAATCGGCTACATGATAGTTAGGATTAATCCTTGACTTTTGTGTGTCTAATTTAATCTTTCGGTAGTCGATTTTAGTGAATTCGTCCATATCAAGAGTCCAAATATTTTTCCCCCATCTTTTCTTCCAAAAAAATCCAAAAACATTTTCTTCCTTTATTTTTATAAAAGTCCATAATAAAATTATTTTATTTTGAAAAATATTTAAAAATCTAAAAAAAAATATATCTTTAGTCATGGTCGAAGAACGTCCTTTACGGGAATACTTTGGCCATTACCTATCATCTTGAAGCATTTTTGAAGTTGAGCCTAAGTCCACTTAGTGGCTTCAACTCTCTCACACACACACCGTTGATACTCTTGTGTTGTCCACGCATGCATCTCATATTCCATTGCCTCTGATTATGACTATCAATGTGTAAAATGTTTCGCATTGCACCTCTTTCTTTCTAGTCGGTCACTTGTCCCATGAATGCCCGTACTTTCCTTATCCATCTGAACCCACCATAGAACATGTGTATCCATATAACACTGTTTCGAAACCCACTTTGGCTTATTATCATGATATATCCAATAGTGAATGGTGTGAGTACCCGAGCTATTCGTGGAGGCCTGATCACCCTCCTACGCAATAAGAATCCCAACCCTATATTATGGATTCTCAGACATTCCAAGAGTTGTCATGGCAATCAAGTGAACCCCATCTCGATCAGTCCTCTCACTACGCACCCAATGATTATCATACTTTTGTGTCTCACGGAGATCCTTCTCCCGTGTATGAAAAACTTGATCCCGTTTCTCACACTTCATATAAGTATTCTCCACTTCCTAATCTGAATAGTGAGTTGTGTCCACCACCACTTCACCACCATCCTCCATATCCGCTCTCGAAATCCTCTTGCAAAAATTCATCCTCGAACAAGAGAAAGCCACTCAATATCAAAATGAATCCCTTCAACCGCTTGAACAAAGGTTAAATGAATTTGAGTGTGGGAGATAGTCCGATTTCATCCCAAGTCAACCCATTGTTACAACCACGTGGAACGATGATGAGTTGTCTTGTGCACTGATTTTGAGTGTGATCAACCCTATCACCCTGAGAATCTCTAAGATGAAATGATTATGTGGTCCGGGCCAGCCTCAAGTTGATAATTGTGTTGAATTATCCATCGATTATGAGACTAATCCCGACCTTATCGCATTCAAGGAATCCACCATTAAGATTCGCACTCCATTTTCCTACGAATCCAAAAAATGCCTGAGTCTACACCTATTTAGCCCACTATGTGTGTTCCCGAGGAACCACTTCATTATAGGTTAGCTATGGCTACAAGTGCTCACCATTTTATCGAGATTGAATTTGAGATTATTTCTACCTATCCAGATATGGATCATGTCCCCCCATGCTTGGCTCACTTTGAGTTATATATTAATTTTGATTCTTTTATCTCGGCTTTGGATGCCTCATTAGATTTTTCCACCACCATGGATGGTGACTTAAGGGTGGATAAGTTGATCACTCAATCGCTTACCTTCACACCTCCTTATGTGAGTTCCCTTTAGGATCACTCTGAGCCTCATGAGGAGTGTGTGTATCCTACTCTCGAGTTGGATCATCTTCCCCACCCTTTGTCCCACCCGACCCACCATTTATCCCACCTGATCCACCCATTATCCATTCCACCCCACCACCTGGTTTGGACCTTGATATTATACCTTGCATGTTCCCATTCATGTATTTAGGTCCTCACCTAAATCCTCCCTCCACCCATGAACTCCACGATCCCACTCATGAGTTCTTCCTCCATCCCTCCATCCATGAGAGTATCCTACTCTCAACTTAGGTGACACAGAGCTTGTCCCCCATGCCTGCCTCTCTTTTATCATGGTGATTTTTATTCTCGTCAGCTCATTGACGTGTCACGACACAACCATTATCACCGTCCATTTATAGAAGGTCGTGACCTTTCTATGAACCCCACCACCTACCAATTTCTAAACCATTTCGCCTTCTTATCCAAATTTATCATCATGCTTATAGGGACCTTGTTGCCATCACCTTTCAGCTCAATAAGTCCCGTGATCGGTGCCTCTTCACCCTCACCCTTGCCTTTCTTCCATATAACTTTCCCCCCACCCACCCTTGGTCCACCGATGCTTTGCATCGTGTGAAGCACTTTTCCATACAAGTGCATTGACCCTTTTAAGGCTTTATCCAACAAGACTGACACTTTAGTCTTGTTTGGGGATGATTATCATCACCCGATTTTTCTTCCACCCCGAGCTTTCCTAGTTCTTATCCTTAGGGTGAGTTCCCATCGGTTAGGCTGAAGATATTAAACTTAGCGGTATCGGGAGGCAGCCAGTCATATCTTGTTTCGATATATGAGTCCTATCATATTAGGGGGTGGCGTTTCACACCGTCTAATGCTTTATCATGCTTTATAGACTTGTACATATTTTTGTGTCACTGTTGTTCTTCGGGTTTTTTCCTTCATTCCATCATGTGGTCGAAATTCATTAGCGGTTGATTATGGTAATAGATTTCTTACCTTGTTCTTTCAATTTTCATATATAGTTTTAAACATTGATGACGATGTTCTATTTTGTTTGGGGTGGGGAAATTTATCAAAACCGTACCTCTTTTGAAAATTTTGTCAAAAACAAGACATTTTTAACTTTTTTGTGCAGTTTTTAACTCAATTTTTTTATGATATGAAATGTCTATCATCCCTATATTAGAAGTCTCATATTGCCCTTATTTGTTCCCTAATTACGCTTTTACCATAAAATTATGTAGTACCTCTTAAGGCGTATTTGCACTATAAATTCCTAAGCTCAGCAAATTTTCACTTTCACATTTACAATCAAAAGTTGAAGAGTAACTATATTCTCAAGAGAGACCTAAAAGATCACTTATAGGGACTTAACTCCGTTAGAATTGAGTTATTCACCTTTTTGAGGGTTTTTATGTATCTCCAAGTTACAACATGACTCAAATTTCTTTGAGTACCGCACTGAATCATTGTATGATCACATTATTGTTTATCTTTGTCATAACCACTGAGAATGACATCACCTTCGAGTCATAAGAAACATGTGTCTCCTAGTTTATCCCGAGAACCAAACCATTCTTTACCATACACTCACCATTTCTCCATATCACAATACCACTCACTTCACCCATTATCTTTCCATATTTCCCTTGTCCACACCATCCATATATCATTTCCAATCATTACCATCCATCCTTTTTTTATGAAAAAAAGTGTTTGAAAGTCCAAATATAAAATGACTTCATTGTTGGTTTGAAAAGAGAAATGCATCACAACAAAAAAAAGAAAAAAATGGAAAAGGAAAAGAAAGAAAGAAAAAATTGCGATCAAAGTCTGATAAAATGAAGGCATTGATTATGTTCCACTCTTATCAAAAACCCCACCCTACCACCCTACCATCATATTATTCATCTTCTTCATCTCATTCATCATGCCCTACATAAACCCCACTATCATCCTTGGTTAGGTGTTCGCGCAAACGAGAAGTCTATATGGTGAATGACTCGACATTGTCAACATAATGGTTAGCATTCGTTCGTGAGATAAATTTCTTTCATGTATCTCCCATTTCTTATAAGTGTGTGAGATGTCTGAACTTGTTTACCTTTACTCACCTCCTCACACACTATAGATATACACTTACCCAAATCTCAAAGAGTTCAATTCAGAGAGACATATCGAGTGAGATTTGAAGTAAAAGAATTGATTCTATAAATCCGATCTAGGAATTACTCTCATGATACTTAATATTGTCTCACACTACACACACAGAGGTTTTAGGAAGGATTACGCCTTTGATATTAAGTAATTTTATGTCATTCATTGATTGTCGAACGTTGTAATCCTTGAAGTCTTTTTTGACGGGTTATATAGATTTTCATCGTCAAATAAGAGACTGCCTCTCAATAAATCATTTTCAATAAATTTTTGAATTTTGTGGGTGGTGTGATAATCACCCAAAAATGTTTAAATAAAACCCCAAATAGTCGGTTTTTAATTGTTAATTCTCAATAAAATGGGTCTTATGCGCGTCCATGTTTATGTTGTAAGTCAAACGCCATTTGTGGAGTTTAAAGAATAAAATCAAGGCAAAATGCGGCAAAGATGCAGTTGAAAGTGCTAAATCCCAAGTCCTGCGGCCTAAACCTACCCCGAACCAAGCGCTGCCCCAGTTTATCCCAAAATAATCCTTATTGTGTCTCATTATGTTTGTATCTGATATATTTAGGCGTGAAGTTTTAGTATTTTTATTTTATTAATTTAGTTTTTATTTTATTTTATCTTCAGTCGTGTCTATTTTAGGATTTTTTTTATTTTATTTGCATGCGTGTAGTTGTAAATATTAGGGCTCAAGTACTTTTTATGCGCGTTGAGTGTTTGTATCCATACTTTCTTTTTATTTCTTTTTAGTTTTTTTCTATTAATTTAATTTTATCATTATTTTATTTTTCTTCAATTTTTTTAGGTTAGTTTTATTTTTATTTGAGTCTTTTAGTTTATAGGTTAGAAAATTAATTTTTAGTTTTAATAGATTTTATTATTTTTATTTTCATTTTCTTTTAGTTTAATTTGATTTTTATTTTGTGTCTTTTATTAGGATTTTAATTTTATTAGTTAGGTAGTGTTAGTTTTATTTTTATTTTTTTATTATTAGATACAAACTAACACACACCTTCACACACACTATATTCAATCTTTCACCCATCTACTTCTCTCTCCTCCTCCATTAACACCACACTAACCAAACCCCCACCCCTCCTAAACCCCCTTCTACCCATGTCAACCCCTACTACCCCAGCCCGATTACCACCTGTTACACAACTCGCCTCACCACCTTCACCCAGCAGCACCCCAGACCCATTTGACCCACTAGAATCCCAGCAAGTGTGGCGACCCTACATCCCGATACCCAGTCTCCAAAAAACCCGTCGAACCCATATACTGAATCTCATATCCGTCGGACATCTCTTAAGCCCCTAACCCTGCTTGACCAGCGACTGCCCCAACCCGGATCCCCCAACCCACCTGCAAACCGACGAACTGATTTTGACCCAAAATTCGGTGACCCAACCTCCCTTTAACTCAGGCGTCACACCCGACCCTTATACCTCATAATCAAACCCTCTCCCAGCTCCTTAACTGCGACCAATACCAGCCCTTAAACCAATTTCCAACCCCCGATCCATTTCAACCCATCTGAATCTTATACCCGTAACCAACCCCAAGACCCAATTCCATTTTAAAACCCACAAACTAAAATTTTTCCCATTCGGCATAAAACCAAACCCACATGTTTTAAATCTATTATTCCTATTTCCCAAATTACCCCCAACTCATCCCTACTCTCTCAACACCTCACACCCCACATGCTTTCATGCCCTTTTCTCGAAATTACCCTTACCCAAAGACCTTCCACACCTCATTAAGCCACTTGCACCATTACCCTTTCTACTTTACCCCTAGCTACATGAATCTCCTATAAAAGCATTTGAAGCCCATTTGAATGGAGTGAGAAAAAGAAGAGTTCTAGAGAGAAAGTAGAGAAATAAAATAGAGAGAGAAACACCTTTGTAAATATTTTCTTATTTTTTTTTTACTTTATTTAGAGAATTTTTTAGGATTAAATTGTGAGAGCTTGGATTGTATTAAAGAGTTTAGACTTCATCTAACAATTCAAGGAGACTTGTTTATAAGATTTGTTCTCTTATCTCTACTTTTTTTTAACTTCATGCTTAGTTTGTTGATAATATTACATTTGTTGTATTTTATCACCATGTTAGGCTAGAAACCCCTTTCAAGGGGTGGGGTGATCCCTTTATTTGATGTTAATTCCGCTGTAATTAGTTTATTTATATTAAATTTCCCTTTGATAATTAACTTTGCACTCTTATATTTTGATTAACCCCTTGAGAGAGGGTAAATGATTTGCGAGAGAAAATCAAAATTCGGGATATAATACCCATTTTAGAATCACACTAGAGATAAGGGTTTCTCAAGTGTGGTATTATACCTTGAATTTCTACTCTAAATTTCATTTTTTTATGATTTATATGAATTTTGATGAATCGATCCTAGCTGGTGATTTATTAAATGAAGTTTGGATCTACTTTTCAAGAGTTGAAGGAGTGTTGAATTTAATTTTCTAAAAGGTTATTATTAAAATTACATTTGTGACGAGAGTTGATTTGTAATTTTGATACTAACTTGGGACAACTAATTTGAATGAAATAATTAATGAGATTAACTAGAATATATGGTGTAATCCCATCTCTTGTTTTCCCTCCCTTTTATTTCCTCACTCATCTCATACTTTACATTTTTATTTAGTTATATTTCAGTCACTTTCATCACACACCTTTTAGTATTTCTTTACACTTTCTTTTTAGTTTAATTACTTGTTCTCATTTAGTTTAGTTAATTCACTATCATCATAAATTATTTTAATATTAAAAAAATAAAAAAAATCCAAATGTAAAAAAATTAGAAAAATGAATTGAATGACTTTTCTTGTGTTTCACTCCTTAGAGTTGGATTGACACCCTTGCTTACCTCTCTACGAGTTTGTGTTATTAATTTGTATAGGTAATGAAGGATTTTTTGTTAGAGAGGCTTTTCCACAATGACACATAAAAATATTTTTCTATCAAGTGGCAAAAGATGTTAAGATAACGGGAACCCAGAGAGAGTGCCTTCTTCAAACCACCGATCAACGTTTCTTATTCCGCCTCATTGTTAGAGGCTTCAAATCCTATGCATATTGTCTTCTCGATGACAATTTTCTCTGGGGACACCCGAACTATCCCCAGTCCTTACCCTTGTAATTAGAGGCTCCATCAGCATAAATGGTCCACCTTTACCCCTCTTCCATCACTTGCTGAATATTTTACGAACTTTTTGCGATAGCCTCCACTAGTTCCTAGTCGCTGGAGAATTCAACAATGAAGTCATCTGGGACATGCCCCTTGATTGACGTCATGGGCTAAAACTAGGTATCGAACCTCCCTAACTATATAAACCACTTGGGTATCTATCTAGATGGCCTTATGGAGCACTACTATTAGAGGGAAGGAGGCCAATACAATGACCATGTACACCTCAAAGTAATTATTTAACTTGAAAAACGATATTATTAGAGCATATGAAAGATTTTCTAGGGTAAGGTATCTTTTCACAACGTCGAGCATGGTTTTTCTCACATAATAGATGGGAGCCTATCTGCCAGTTCTTCTCACAAACCAAAGTCGAGATAACCGCATGACTGGACACTACCCGCTATAAGTACAAGGTCCCCTCCTCTTCTTAGATTGTTAGTAGTGACGATAGAATCAAATATTTATTTACTACTTCGAGTGTATGTGCGCATTCATTGTTCCATATCTCTTTCCTTTCTTTCCTCAATATCTTAAAAAAATGCCTCTTCTCTAAAGATATTAATATGAACTTGTTGAGTGTGGTGAGTATGCCAGTCAACTTCTTCACCTCGCGCATAGTGCTTGAAGGTTTCATTTTTCTGAAGAATATGATATGGTCGAGGTTTGACTAAATCCACCTTTGACTGAATAGGTATTTGAGGAAATTCTAGATTGTACCCTAAAGAAGCACTTGTAATCATTCAGCCTCATTATGTAGTAGTAAAGGACCATAAAAGTTATCGCTGGGTCTGCAAGGTGATCCTCCTTCATTCTGCTCTTCACAAGCATGTCGTCAATGTGAGCCTTCATTTTCTCTCCC
Organism: Sambucus nigra; assembly: GCA_949130495.1. Classification (NCBI taxonomy): domain Eukaryota; kingdom Viridiplantae; phylum Streptophyta; class Magnoliopsida; order Dipsacales; family Adoxaceae; genus Sambucus; species Sambucus nigra. Next base: position 239,842,837 of record OX422211.1, read on the forward strand.
CACTACTGCTTGAACATATTATTCATAAATATCTAATAGTTTTCCATGGTATTATTTAATACAAACGACATCACCACGTAGCAGTGTATTCCAACGTTGTGATGAAAGAAGGCTGCTCTTAATCGGGGTCAAACAGTGGGATCTGTTGGTACACTAAGTAGGATCGAGGAAGCTCATCCGCTAGTGGTTGGCGGTTGTGTCAACCAACTGGTCTATTTTGGGCAAAGTAAAACTGTCCTTTAGGCACACCTTGTTTAGATTATTGAAGTTTATACAGACTCTCCACTTCACATTTCTCTTATTCACGACCACGGGATTTGATAGACATTTGTGAAATTAAACTTCCTTGATGGACCGTGCCTCAAAAAGTTTTCGTACTTCCTCTTTTATTTCCCTCTCTTTCTCCAGAAAACATGTCGATGTCATAAGTTTGAAGGTGTTATATGAGTTCTTCTAAACTAATAGAATCTAAAACCCCTAAATAGTTAATCATAGTGACCTAGGGAATAAATCGAGATGGGAGTGATCTCAAAATGTTTTTCACAACTCTCAAATCATCAATATTCTCACCCAAATTAAAACTTTTGTTAACTATATGTGACAACATAGCATAAAACTCATCGTAACACTCGGACTCTAACATAGTGATAGTCTTAAACTGGGTGGTCAAATTTTGTAATTTTAAAGCCTTAACCGTGTTGGTACCCTCATGTGTTAATTGGAGAATATCCAATTCCTCTTTTGACATGGTGCAGGTTATAATACATTAGAACTCGTCAGGTGTGATGGACATGGCTCCAAAAATAGCACTAAGGCCTAAGGAGTTGTAGGTACTCCACTTAAACTCATCATCAATCCAATCATAAACGGGTTTGGGATTAATGACATTATTAACTATTTTTAAATAGGCATAAATTGTTCCATCAAAGAAGGGCATCAAAAATATTATGAAAAAAGGATCTCACGATAATTTGGTGAAATCTGCTCTGATACCAATTTGTAACGGAGAATGTGGTATCAATTTGTGAATGCGTAATATTTCAATGGATTAAACTTATTTAACTAGATGTAAATCCCATAAATTCCAATTTTAATTAACCCTAAACATGCATCTATGTGATTGAAAGCAATAAATCATATAAGCATGCAATTAAGAAAACAAGGAGACAAAAGTTTGGAAATCATAACTTACAACACTTTAAAGAAATACTACAATGAATTCCTGTAAGAACTCACAAAGACCGCAGCCTTGAACCAGCAATGACTCCTTATAGAATCACAAGAATCGCAGCTCCTCCTTCAACAGTGAATATCCTCGAGTATCCCCAAGATCAGCAGTCAAGAAAGATTTCCACAAGAACAACTTTGTTAAAGAAATGTTTGGGTTCCAAAGAATATTCACAAAAGTAATTGGTATTGTTTGTGTGAATCAAAAATAAGTTTTTTACCTAAAAAGTTAAGACTATTTTTCAATTGTTCTGCAGTTTGCGTAAATGAAAAGTCTTACTCAAAAATCTTCATGAAACAGGTTTTTATTGGCAAACAAAATATTTTAAGTGGCGTAGAGTCATTCGAACGATACCATCAGGTCATTTGAACGAAAGTGTGATGTAGTTAGAAGTCCCTTCTAATCACCCTACTAAATGACTTTGAAAAAACAAAACAGTACGCCTTCGTTTGAGTCATAAGAGATCTTGGGCTTCAAACGAGGTATCTAACACATGCCAATGTCGTTTGAACAACATTGCAATATTGTTTGAATGACTAAAGCGGCTTTTTAAAGATCTGTCTACAGGTATCTCAAAAAACATTTTAAGTTTGAAAAATGCCTCATTTTGTAAAAAATAGTATAGAAAAATATCCCAATACTTATTAAAAATTTAAAGTAACACAAAACTAAATCCAGGCCAAATTTACGTCTCAAATAAGAACTTTATTGAAGTAGCATGATATTCGGATCCGTATTCTTGAACTTGTGAACACGAATTTCTTTAGCGATTGGAACAGGATACACCATACACGATGTAAACTAGGAATTATGGACAGTGATGGAAAATGTGTCCTTACGGTTGAAATATTGTGTGTTTATTTATTTGGGAAAGTTCCATGGATTTTGACATAACAATTATAATGGGCACTTGCCAAATATCCAAAGGTTGATATCTTTTATAATGACCTTGATATGGTTGCATGAGGTGAGGTTAGGCCAGAGATCCATTGATGTGTCATTAAGATATAAAGTAGAATAATTCTTGGGTTGTAATACCCTGTATTTCTATATATTTGAATTTAATTAACTCGGTAATTAATTAGTTTTATTTTAAATTAATTGCGAGTAGTAATGTAATTGAATTGAGTAATAATGTGATTATAAAATATTAATTGAGAGTAAGATATTGATTTAAATTATGATTTTAATTTACTAAGTGAATAGTAAATAACGTATGGAAATTATTATGCATAATAGTTAGTGAAATTGCGTAATTGGATATTATGTCAATCGAGAGTCGCACGTAGACTAATTTGGGGTTGAGATGGAATAATTAGGTGGAGTGATTCGAATGATGATTTCGAGGTCACAAATGACTCCTGAAGGGTCGAAATAGTCAAAATAGTATACCCGTGGGTGTCGATCGGGTCCCGAAGCATTTTCAGACTAAACCAGCACCATATACGGGCGTTTTAGTCATTTTGTAAAGTAGGGTTAAGAGACCTACGATTTTTTTAGACTTATATCAGGTGTTAAACAGAAAGGACTAGGGTTAGAATCTCAAAATACACCAGGAGTCCATTATAGAACAATAGGGGAGAGTCCTTGGATCTTTTGAGGAGATTCTTAGAGTTCTTCATCCAAATCTTGCACCACAAACAACCTAGGAGTGAGGATTGATAGAGAAGACAATCAAATCCATCACCAAACCATGAAATCAGACCCTACTGATCAAAGGCAAGTTTTTCTATACAAGATATTTAAATTTATAATACCCATGTGACTAGGGTTTCTTCATATTTTGATTAAAGTAATAATTCTTGGAAGAAAAGAATGATTTAACACATGTTTGGGTATGAATTGCATGTAGAATGATTTGATATCAGAAGAGGATAATAAATTAGAGATTTTGTGTTATTATCCATGAATTAAATCTGGGTTTTTGATGTATAATGGTGGAAGAACATTAAACCTAGGGTTTTGAGGATTAGAGGTTAAATCCCTTCTTGAATGAAAATTCTAAGGTTTTGATGTTATATTTATGTTAGAAATCATCCTAATGCATGTAGAAATGATTAGGGACAATTGGTTTCAAATTTAGTGAAGAGATATGTGATTTATGTGGGTGTAAATGGTAAATAACACATCTGTGAAACGCAAAAGACGAAGTGCAGAGGGGTGAACCGGTCCGATGCAGGGGCGATCCGGTCCGGTGCCCAGAAAAATATAAAAATTTCCTTTTCAGCTGAGAAGTCCTAAATTATTGTCGGGAAGACTTATAAGTCATTGTTAGAACATAATGAGGGGTCTCTAATATTGCACTAGGCTATGATAAGGTTATGGGAATTAAGTCTTAATGAGAGAATTAAGACGATGATTAAATGGATTAAATGATAATGTAATTAATATACGAGAATGAGAATGTAATTATGGAAACGCGTGAGTGAGCTTATGGTATGTATCAGTAGAGTAAGGAATACTTAGCTACTGACATGAACCAAGGGGTAACTAGGTCCCTTAGAGTAGAGAATAATACTCCATTAAATGCGATAGTGAGAATAATCGTGAATTAAATGTACAATGAGTATTCGAGTGATATACATACTACGTACAAATGATGATAATTAGGTTGTGTGAATACCTACTAAGTATATATAGGTTGTGTGTGCACCTATTGTGCGATTGATGATATATGTTAACATACCTATGCTGCCTGGTATAAGGGAGGTTCCCGTGAAGTGGGCGATACCACCTTGCCGATTTCGGGGAGGTTTGAATTTGTGCCCCAGAACATAGAACTTAGGGCGACTCACTATGTGTCGTGTATTAGTGTGTCCGGCGTGTCATTTGTGTACGTTAGGTACTTGCGTAAACCAAAGGATTAGAATTATGTACACCTCCACTGCTTGTTGTTTGATTTTGGGTTCGAGGAGATGTACCGAACCATTTGTCCCTATTTAGTATGAGAGGTACTTGGACTGATAGAAGAGTATGCCCTTCTTTCACGGTGGTCCTTTTGAGAGACTCCGTAATGATATATATATTTGCGACATAAATATAGATATATACCGATGTGAATATTATACTTATGTGTGATAGTAGATAGTTAAATAGTGAATATCTAAAGATTGAATTAAGTAGTGAAACTTAATTAATTGAATCATGAGAATATAAGTGAAATGATAATTTCAACTATTATAATGTTTAAGAAACATTAACTAACGGATGAAGTACTGTATAGGCGGTACGGGAACAGAGACATGTTCGTATTTAGAAATACTTAAGTTTATTTATCTTGGGTAGAATATCTAGGTAGGCCAACTAGAAACGTTAGGCATGCACAATAGTTGAGAGGTGAGGAAACTCAAGTGAGTGTATGTGAACCTAACATGGGTAATCAATAACTGATTTTATATTGTGATAAAAACTTGCTAAATATTTTCAAAATGATTTGGGTTCTAACCCTTGCTATAAAATCTTTTCAAAACCTTTTAGGTGTCCAGCCACAGGGACGCCAGACTTGATGATTCCTTATAGGGACGTATAGCTGCAACGCTGTAGAGGCTTTTCGAGTTTTGATTAGAATCATCTATCATTTCCATTCTAGCGTAGGATTTAGTCCAGTATTTGAGTTGGGCATGTGGACACCATCTGAGACTTTATTCATTCAGTATTCTAGTGTCAGACTTATATTCAGAGTTTTTATCGGTTAGATTTATTATTTTAGTTTGGTATTTTTAGCAGATGATTTATTCGGCAAGACTTTATTTGTTTATTTATTTGATATGGTTTGGGCTCTAATATTATGTGAATGCTATAATTTAGTTTTTCGCATTTTATTCATTGTTTGTTTAATGAAAGATAAAAATTTGGCACCGGCTTAATTAACTAATAGGTGATTAGTAATTAAATTATTTTCGACAGTGATGCTAAGAATTGACCATTTTCTAAATCCTGTTTTGATTTAATAAAGGCCTGATGACCTGGTATTTAATTAGGCGGGGTGTCACATGGGTGTCCTATTATAATCTTACACGGTGTTCGTATTGTTGCACTTTTATTTAGCCGTTCTCATATTGTGCATTTTATTCTTGTCATATTTTGTGCTTCCCCTACTTTTATTTTTTTAGTGGTAGGTAAACGTAGATTTTGGACGGTAATTTTTTGTAAAAAATTTTTGGAAGACACGCCAAATTGAGAATATTCTTTTTTATATAGGATTAGTATAAACGACACATTTTAGGACCCTCCTAAGCATCTCCTTAGGTCACTAGCACTTTCTATTTCATCATAAAATCTAGGACATAATCTGAGTACTGATCTGGAGGCCATCGGGAGCCCCCGGGCCCAGTTGACTGTCGGTCAATTTTCTCACCCGAGCGACAACTCATTGAATCTTTTGCCCCATGCACAAATTGGCCATACGGTTCAGAATGTTGGACCACTATCCCCTAAAAATTGATCTTAAGGCCACCAGGTGCTCTGAGCCCCGTTTACCGATCAACTCTCCAACTCGAACGAAGCTCTTAGATCCTCAGAGGGCTTTGAATCCCCTTTCCAATGATCTGCCCCGTGCACGAATCAGCCTTACGGTATGGACGAATGACCCATTTTACTCTGAAGGGTCATCGGGCGCTTCCGAGCTCCATTTGTCCTTGATCAACTCTTTGAACTTAATGAACCTCTTTGGAAAATCGAAGGGCCTTGCATAAATATATACCTAGGTATAGCCACGGTCGGACCAAAGATCCACCTCGGCTAATGCTGACTAGTGACAGATCACTCAAGGCAAGGAATTGTAGCTCGATAGTGGATGCAACTTGAGTGACCTCAGCCTCGTCCATAGTTACTCGGACTCAGCTAATGAGTCTAGTCAAAATGGGAGAGCATTAGAAGCACAGCAAAAGTGTAACCTCGACCTCATCCTATAGTAAGAAGGAGATGAGGTCCGACCCGAGTCGACATCAGCAATGATCCCACTTGGAAGTCAATTCGTCAACTCGGCCTTGGCTTGGACTACATGACCGAGCATAACGTTTGGAAGAGTGTGTGGATCGAGGGATGCGTGGAATAGTGCACATGGGAAACAAACCCCATGTGGACAAAATCATTGCAACCATATCATTCCCTCATGTGAGCAAATATTTAATCACCATGGTGTGACAAAGATAGCTGGCCCATTTTCATTGGCTAAGAACATCCTGCACATGCTTATTTCATGCTTAGGGGAGCATTACACCCCCTAGGCACTATAAATACACTTCATCTTCTACATTTTAGGGGATCGACTGTTGTAAACCCTACTAAAACTATGTCAAACTCACTACAATAGAGAGAAATCTTGAGTGCATGTATCCATAGCCATTAGAGCCCTTATTTAGTGGATTTCACACACTCACACAGCGGACTTAGGCCCCACAAAGGCTGAACTACTTATATCTGGTGTCTCTTTCCTCTTTGCCTCATCCTTTCTTACTGTTATATTACTTATTTTCTGCCATTGTTATACCTATTTAAGCTTATTATTACTTTGACCCGGTGGTGTCATTTTTGGTATCATCAGTCTGGCACCATCTGTGGAAATGAGAATTATCATCTCTTCCTTTCTCTAGCTTATACTCACCGAAGTCTCTGGTGGTGAACCAGTACTCCCTCTCATGAAGTGTTTCACCATTGAAAGAGCTCTTGTTGAGCTTGTAAGCTCCTACTCTTCAATTGACAGCTCATTTATTAGGTTTGAAATATGGCATCAGAATTTCCACCACCAGTTGACCTTCCTAGTTCCAGTCACGCACCTACTCCGTTAGAGATGGCGGAGGTGGCAGCGGCCTTGAAGTCATTAGTGGCAAGTCAACAGATGATGCAGGAAACACTGGCCGCCTTTAGCCAAAATGTATTAGTGAGACCCGTAGGGATAACGCTAGAGATGATTACTCCGACCACCATATAGTAGCACCCCTAGATGCCAGAGGACCACCCTAGGCACCGCGCAAGGAGTTACCACCTCGTCAATGGTGGAGAAAGGTTGTCGACCCTAGCCGTCTACATTTGGGGAGGCAAAGTCAACACTGCCTGGAGGATAAGTATGATGACTATGAGGCTCAAGAAGCTCAGGCTGAATGCTGGGAACCATATGAAATATCAGGAAACACTATACACCCCATTAAAATTAGACGAGGACACAGTAGGAGGCCTTGTCAGGACAATCAATCAAGAGGCTCAACTTTTAACCGATTAAACAAAGGGTCAACCTTTGAAAGTCTCATCCCAGTGGGTGATCTCAGAGATTGGCAATCCACACCAAGGAGTATTGTGGGATCCAGAAGAAAAGGAGCAGGGTGTCGACCCCCAAGCGACTGAGACGAGGGGCTAGGAGAAGTTAATAGCCGATAGAGGTCTGTGACAAGGGAACCTTTGGTTCGGCTGGCCGAGGTGGCAGGAGATAATGTCGTTTAGGCCGATGTTATAGCAGCAGCTGACAGGCCCTGGAATGAATCAATCCAGAGTTTAAAAGATAAGATTGGAGACATTATCAAAAGCCGATATCCCTTATAGAGGGGCTATTTCGAAGGCTCCCCCATTTGTGGCTAGGATCGTCAATTTTCTAACCCCGACCAAGTTCAAGCCACCAATGATCACTCCTAAGTATGATGGGAGCACTAACCATGTTCACCCCATTGAGATGTACTAGTCAGCTGCAGACATTTACTCAGTCTCGAATGAGATGAGGTGTCGTGCCTTTTTAAGCACATTGATCGGAGCAACCCACGTATGGTTCACTTCACTCCTAAAGAGTTCAATTGAGAATTTCAAGCAGCTTATAGAGAGATTCATACATAACTTCTGCTTTGGAGTGAGGCCCCAGAAGAAGAAGACTCACCTGCTGTACATCAAGTAGGGGAAAAATGAGAGTCTCAGGGAATATATTGCGAGGTTCAACAAGGAAAATCTAGAGGTCAAAGATTATGGGGAAAGCATTGCAATGATAGCTTTGATAGAAGGTTTGCAGGAGGGGAAGCTACTCTGGAAGCTTGCCGAAGACCCACCAAAATCCATGGCCGAGTTATTGGTGATGGGTGACAAGGTCATAAACGCTGAAGAAGATATGGAAAAAAAGTATGAGGATGAGAAGGGTATTAGCAGTGGGGGTAAGTTCCAGAAAAAGAATAAAGATGGAAAGAAGAGATCAGCAGAAGATAAGTTTGCCAACTACACTCCCCTCATTATTAGTTATGAGCATATCTTGAACGAGATCAATAATAATCAATCCCTAAGGTGGCCCAAAAAATTAAAATCCCCTCCTCATAAGAGGAACAAAAGTCTATGGAGTGAATTCCACCAGGACCATGGGCACCTGACCGATAAATGTTTTACTTTGAAGGATGAAATAGAAAAGATGATGAAGGCTAGAAAGCTGAGGAAGTACATAGACAAGAGTTGTTCAAGCGGTGGCCGAGATGACACCCAAAAGAGGAAGAAAAATAGAAAGTGTAGACCATTTGCTACAGTCGTGTGATACGATGATGAGTCGGACGACTGTGATGAAGACGACCCTAACCTCCCTCCTAAGTTTTTTGATCTAAAGGGTCGGATCAATATGATCTCACATGAGGTCAAGATGATCTACGGGGGGATGTTTGGTAGAGGAAAGGAAGTCGATGATAGGAAAGCACATGTAACAGAAGAAAAGGTTCTCCCACTAAAGCCTAAGACTGTCAACTCAGTTGCAATTCATCCTGTCAAAGGTAAAAGAGACAACGTCGATATGAATACTTTAGTAGTTGAATTTTCAAGGTTAGTTTTCAAGGGGATTTCATCTCCACGTGATGACCCTTTGGTCATCACTACTCTGGTTCATGGATATGAGTTTCGAATGATTTTGGTAGACAGAGGCAGTTCAGCCGACGTTATGTTTTAGGATTGCTACAAAGGTCTAGACCTCAGTAAGAAGAGGTTGATTCCATATCATCAGCCACTCGTCGAATTTAGTGGAGAGAAAGTAAAGCCTATGGGCATCTATGAAATGGAAGTAAAAATGGGTAATAGCTGGCCAAACTGTCTTACAAGGAAGATGAGCTTCTTCATCATGCAAGAAAATGTCTACTCGACCTACAATATAATTCTCGGAAGGGTAGCCCTCAAGGAATTTGAGGTAGTACCCTCAACAGTCCACCAAATGATTAAATTCTCGACCCCGTATGTGGCAAAGGAAGTTCAGGGGGACCAAGTTGAGGCATGAGAATGCTACTTCAACTCAGCAGAGGAGAGGGAAGCATACAAAAGGGCCAATATAACCTATAACATTTATACCTTATACCCTAGATACAAAAATAAGCTGAAGAAGGGTGAGTCCACTAAGGAGGTAGAATCCATCATCCTCAATGAGGATGAGCCAAAAAAATCATCCAAATTGGCAAAGCCCAAAAGGTCAAGGTTAAAGAAGAGATGATTAAACAGTTAAGTAAGAGACATAAAATATTTACTTGGAGCCACAAAGATATTCCTGGCATTGACGCAAAAGTTCTCTATCATAAGCTTAATGTGGCTGATGATGAGAATCTGATCTGATAGAGAAGAAGAGTATATTCACGGGAAAAGTATGATGTCATCCGAGAAGAGGTGAAAAAGTTAGAGAAGGAAGACTTCATCAGAGAGGTCATTTAAACAGAGTGGTTGGCTAATGTTGTCATTGTCCCCAAAGATAATGGGAAATAGAGGATGTGTGTGGACTTCACGAATTTGAAAAAACCATGCCCAAAAGACAGTTTCCCATTTCCAAGGATTGATCAGATGGTAGACGTTACAGCCGACCATGAATTAATGAGATTCATGGATGCCTACTAAGGTTATAACCAAATATTTATGGATCCGATCGATGAAGAGAATACAACCTTTATAACCTACAAGGGGACCTATAGCTACAAGTCATGCCCTTTGGGTTAAAGAATGCTGGGGCAACGTATCATAAGCTAGTAAACAAATATTTTAAGGACCAGATCGGAAAGACAATGGAAGTGTATATCAATGACATGTTGATGAAGAGCCTCAAGTCCGAAACTCATGTGTCCGACCTTGAGCACACTTTTGACACAATGGACAAGTATAAGATGAAACTTAACCCCACCAAGTGTGTTTTTGGAATGGGAGCCGGCAAGGTTTTAGGATTCATTGTGAATCATAAGGGAATTATAACCGACCCCAAAAATATCAAGGCCTTGTTAGATATGAAGACTCCTACAACAATAAAGGACTTGCAGAGACTGATTGGAAGAGTGGCAACATTAAACAGGTTTGTGTATAGAGACACTGATAAATACCTTCCTTTATTTAGAGTTTTATGAAAAGCTTTTGAATGAAGCGATGAGTGTGACAGAGCCTTTAAAGATTTGAAGCCCTATATCGGCTCTCCACTCATATTGTCTAGACCAGTTTAAGGGGAGAAACTGTACCTTTATTTAGCAGTGTCAGAATCATCCATTAGTGTCGCTATTATAAGAGAAGAAGGTGAAGTTCAAAAACCAATCTACTTTAATAGCAAGACCCTCCAGGGGAAGAGAAGAGGTACCCCAAAATGGAAAAGTTGGCCTATGCACTAATCCATACCTCGAGGAAGATGAAGCCATATTTTTAGGCACATATCATGGTGGTCCTCATAGACTCACCCCTCAAACAGGTCATTCACAAGCCTGAGAAGTCACGAATACTGATGGCTTGGAAAATTGAGTTCTTAGAGTTTGACATCATTTACCAACCAAGAAGAGCCATTAAGGGATAGGCCCTAGCTGACTTTGTAGCCAAGATCACCTAGGATGAGGCCGACATTGAAGATGTTGAAGCTATAACTTGTTAGAAAGAAAGTAGAGTGTGTCCTCCTTTGGTCGAGGTCGAGGTCGAGACGAGTTTAGCAAGAAATAAAGTACTTAATAATGAGGAGTAACGATATCTTTTCAAGAATAGAACCCTGGAAGAGGGTAGTTTTTCACCGAATGGAACTGTGTGGAGCCTCTTCATTGATGGATCTTCATGTGAGAATGGAAGGGGGGCGGGATTGATAGTGTCAGCGCCAGTTGGGACCGATATTGAGTATGCATTGAGATTCAACTTTAAGGATTACAATAATGAATCTGAGTACGAGGCCCTCCTAACAGGCCTCTCCCTTACCCCGGCACTGAATGTTGACCAACTACTTATTCATAGTGATTCCAGGTTGGTTGTTAATCAAATTTTGGGGGAATATGAGGCTAAAGATGACAGAGTGGAAAAGTACTTGGGAAGGTTTAAGACAGCGTTGAAGCATCTTACTGAAGTAAAATTGAAGAGGATACCTCGACTGGACAATGGTCGAGCCGATGCTCTAGAAAGGTTAACTTCAGCCACCAGAACTGAAATTAGAAGAACAGTCCCGGTAGAGATTATCCATCGGCCAATGATTGAGGGAGAAGAAAATAATATGGATTTTTATTTCAATGCGAGTATACTATCCTCCTGGATGGATCCCATCATCAGCTACATCAGAGATGGGGAGTTGCCTGAATCCAAAGCTGAGAAAAAGAAGTTGAGGTATAAATCTGTCAAGTTCTCCCTCATATGAGTCATCTTAGACACTAAGGGGTTCCTAATTCCTCTACTCAGATGTGTCCACCCATCTGAGGTAGAGTATATCTTAAAGGACGTGCATAAAGGTTCATGTTCCGGCCATATGGTGGAAGGTCGCTTGCTAAGAGGATCATCACCCAGGGTTATTAGTGGCCGAAGTTGGACAAAGATGCAGTTGCATACATAAAGAAGTGCGACAGATGCTAGAGGCTTGCCACCATACCATACAACCTCATTAGCCTTTTACTTCCATTAAATATCCATGGCCTTTTGTAGTCTGGGGGATTGACCTGGTAGGACCACTATCAACAGTCGTGAACAATTATCATTACTTGATTATAGAGATCGACTATTTTTCAAAGTGGGTAGAGGTCGAGCCGATGATAACAATCACTGAGAATAAGGCCTTCCAATTTATTTGGAAAAATATCATTTGTAGGTACGAGCTACCCAATACCATAATTTCTGGTAATGGGGCACGGTTTAAGAACACCTCCCTGGACAAATATTATGAACGAGTGGGCATTAAACAGGTTTTCTCCACTCCTGGATGACCCCAGGCCAACGGGCAAATAGAAGTAACGAACAGAACGATCCTTGATGGGATCAAGAAGACATTGGAAGATGCTAAAAGGAGATGGATTAAGGAGGTATATGTTGTCTTATGGGCATACAGGACAACAGAGAGAACTCCTACTAGGGAAATTCCATTTATGTTGGCTTATGGCTCAGAGGCAGTAGTACCGACGGAGATAGGTCTTCCTACCCACAGGGTTCAGGCTTATGACTCGAAAGAGAACGTTACTGAATGAAGACCTTATTTGTATCTTGTGGAAAAAAGGATCTAATATGTTGAGGTTAGGCAAGCTTCTTGCCAATAGAGGACAGCGAAGTCTTACAATAAGAGAGTAAAGGCATGCCCACTGAAGGTAGGAGACCTAGTATTGAAGAAGACATGAAAGAATCTTAACAAGCTTCATCTGAATAGGCAAGGTCCGTACAGAGTAGTTGAAGAGGTGTTTTCGAGGACGTATCGACTGGAAAAACTGGAAGGAGAGCCATTCTCCAACCCATGGAATGCCGACCACCTCAAAAAAGTAGTACCAATAAGATTCCAGTTTTGGCTATTTGTTTTCTATCAATTGTAATACATATATAGGATGTTCAGATGATGAATGAAATTTGAACGAAATTTAATAAAAATCTCAAGTGTTCTCTCATACTTTGTATATTTGTTTGAATATTTGTTTCTTGTATATATTAACTCATCTTAAGCTATTAAACATCATTCGTGGTGAAGTAGCCTTAAGTTGCTCTTGGTGACACGACAGTCCAGACGGGGTTGACCTCATCCATTGACTGTAAATAACATCGAGAGGGGTTCATTCATTGAACATCATTAACTTGGTGGTGATACTCTATCGACCGAGACGACAGTGCATGGACGAGATGACCCTCATCCATACACTCTCAAAACTACGAGAGCGGACTTATGATATAACACCATAATTTGGTGGATTAAAATCCAAAAAATCACTTTGTTGTGGTTCATTTATTAAACATCATTAACTTGGTGGTTATACTCTCTCGGTCGAGACGACGGTGCGTGGACGAGACGACCCTCACCCATACACTCTCAAAATGATGAGAGGGTACTTATGATATAACATCATAATTTGGTGGATTCAAATTCAAAAAATAACTTTATTGTGGTTCATTTATTAAACATCATTAACTTGTTGGTTATACTCTCTCGGCTGAAACGGCAGTGCATGGACGAGACGACCCTCATCCATACACTCTCAAAATCACGAGATCGAACTTATGATATAACACCATAATTTGGTGGATTCAAATTTAAAAAATCACTTTGGTGTGGTTCATTTATTAAACATCATTAACTTGGTGTTTATGCTCTCTCAGCCGAGACGACAGTGCATGGACGAGACGACCCTCATCTATATACACTCAAAATGACGAGAGGGGACTTATGATATAACACCATAATTTGGTGGATTCAAATTCAAAATAACTTTGTGAATTTAAAATTTAGCATGAGTCATCTCGTCCAAAGACGAGACCATGTACCATTATTCATTTATACTTGATGGTTACTTAGTTAAAACATCAGACGATGACAAACATGCAAAACAAGTAAAGACAATTTACAAGTACAAGGTAGAAGTATAAACCATTCATCTCAAATAAGAATTGTGTTCAAAAACTCTTGAATAAGTTTATCAAAAAGTTGTTATAAATATGAGGGTATGGGTCACAGAAGACCACCCTATGCAGTAGGCTCCGTATTTGTGGCAGACCCCCTAACTCCTTCGTTGGTCGAAACTTGCTCCACCAGCATGGTCGATCCAACAGCATCACGCTCAGCCTGAGGAGGAACGATAGGAGAATTTATATAAACTTATAGTGGGGTTTCAGGCGTTGCCACATCTTCATCGGCCATTGGCAAAGATTCCACATTATCCAAAGGATCGGCCATAAAAGGATCTTCCATGTCGAGGGACTCTAGCTCAGAGCAAATGGAGGAGACTACCTCTGCAAATTTAGTGGTGACCCATATGTACTCCGTCTTAATGACCCTCTCAAAATACTCCATTCCGAAGCCCCCAAACTTATCAGAAGATTTATATGCCTCTATGGCCTCGTCTCTGATTTTTGGAGTGCTTCTACCGATAAAGCCTCGTTATTGGCCTTAATAATGGCAACATCAAGTTCTTTAACATATTGAGTAGTCGGGGTCGAGAGGTCCTTGTCCTTATTCTTTAGAAGCTCACCCTGGGTCTTCAAAAGCTCATCCTTTGACTATAAGGCCGTGTCTTTCTCCTTCAGAGCGTCCAGAGCATTCTTATATTCAAGACGACTTTCTTTGAGCTTCCTCTTCAGTGCCTCCTCAAACTTCAACACCCTATCAGCATCGTGAACCTTGGGGTAATTTTTGGCCATCCATTTGGGGGTCAAGGTGAGACCACACACAATCTGCAGAGAAATTGATAAATGTCAAAATAATAAATGAAAGCTGAGACAAGATAAGACTTTACCAAAAAATTGCAAGTACCTGAGCTAATGAGTGGAGGCTGAAGTCGAGGACTTGTGGGGCAGGGACCTTGGACAAAAACTCATAGTCTTCCTTGGAAGGGGTGTGAAGCATGGCCCTCTTAGCCTTTATGATGACAGTAATATTATTCCAGGACAAGACCTTAGCTGGGGCAATGTTAGCCGCACAATAATTCTCAAAGGTCTCCCCGAGATGATAAGTTGGGAGCAGAGGATGAAGGAGCAGTTTGAGAGTAAGTGGATGATGGAATTACCCTCAAACTCGTCTGGATGCCCTGACGGGTATCAGTAGGGGACGGGGCACTTTTCGTTTATGGTTGGCCTCAGTGTTGATCGATCCACCAGTTGTGTAATCCTTGGTGAGTTTCTTACCACCCTTCTTAAAAATGTTCTTTAAACTTGGAGCAGTCACCTCCCAAAGCTCGTCCGATATATGTTGGAGGACGATTTGCAAGGTGGAAACAAAAGTGATTAGTAAAAATATTCAAATCAGATAAAATAATTGAGAATATAAAAGAAAAGACACTCACACAACTCAGCTAGGGAATCAACCCCCAGGCCGACATTCTCCAAGTAGTTGGAAGTCATAATGTCCTCAAATTTAGGAAAAAGACCATTCTTCCCCTTTTGCTGCAGATATTCAACTCTCTCTCGGTTGGCCATGCTTAGGTCGGGGTCCAACTTAGCCCACATAGAAGGGTTAGACCAATTATGAAGGACCCTCGGCTCGTCCTCGGATCGGTCGGTGTCGGGCGAGAATTCCCAAGCCTTGGAGATAAAATATAATCTCGTCTTCTAAAAATGGTTTGAAGTCTGAGTGACTTGGATTGTCTTCTTCTCAGGCTTAATCTCCTTGAGTCTTGGAGGATGACAAATGATAGAGGGCTTTGAAGATTTCCACATAAGGTTCGTTCGTGTATTTGTTCATCCACAAGGTAATATAGTCGAGGATGTCCCACCAAGAATTTAGCACCAGTTGGGTCAGAGAAAGCTCTAGGCTAGATAATATGGCTCATACGGAAGGACGAAAGGGCACCCTAAAACTGAGATAAACATCTGCTCGTAAACACTAACTTCACTTCCTCATCCATTATATGCTCTCTCATCATCGGCTAGTATGATGATATCAGATTTGATGTCGTAGATGTGTCACCAGAGGAGGAGGTCAGACTCTTTCACGGAAGACAAAAATCAATCAGCGAAAGAATAATCAATAGGAACCTCAACCTTAGAGCTATTGTCATCATCGCTTTCACTCTTATCCTCTGCCTCAGCTCATCCCTGCCTCTACCATGGCCTCAGCTATTGGAAGAACGTCCAGGAAACTCTCTTGTAACTCACCACTTGTCATGGGACTCAGGGGAACAATGAGTGGTGTAAGGGAAATGTTCACAGTCGGCTCGACAGACTCAGATACGACGTGGATTAAAGAGTCACTAGAATTTTCATCGTCCAAGATCTAGAATAAGGATTCATATGAGTCTGAAGATTCAGACTGCCTGGATGATGAGGCGCGAGTTGAGGTCTCGACCACCTCAGGGTCAATAACTTGAGAGGATGACATCCTCATGGCTTCCTCAAATGAATCACTTCTATCGGTCGGAGCAGAGGACGATCACATCATCTCGACCTCACTAACTTCAGAGGATGAGGTATATATGGTCTTTAAGGGAATTGGATAGATGGGCCATACCGGCCCTGCGTTTAGCCTCTTCCTCTACCTCTACCCTACGAATTTCATAGAAACACCTCTCCCTAAATGTGGGGAACTCTTCGGCCAACTTATAAAGACTTTGTAACATCCAAGAGTCGAGGAAAGACTTGTGCTACTAAATGCAACTTAAAAATAACAAACAAATTGAGGCTTTGACAAACTTTGACCCAAATATCAAAATGAGGGAATGAATCATTTTGTTCAAGAACATTCAGAGAACACTCAAGAACAGGTTGGGTGTCCACCGGAGAAGGCAACCCAAAAGGTCATCGAAATTGATTGAAAAGCCTAATAAGGCCCTAGAAAACCTAAAACTAGGTGGAAATAGAGCCGAAGAACCTATTCCTACCCAGTAACCACCAAAAAATAAACCCTCACAACCCAATATGGTCGCCAAAAAATTGAATAAGCTCGCCAAAAAATGGAAATAGCTTATAACCAACTTGCAAAGAGATAAATCTTAAAAAATATGGAAGAAGAAGGTTACCTGAAGGAAGTAGAAGAACAAGGAAGCGAGAGTAGCCTTGGAAATTGCCAGGAAACACTTGAAAAATAAGGCAGGAACAGCGGTTCTAGAGAGAGAAAGGGCGTGTGAATGATATGGAAGAAGAAAGAGAAGTGATTTAAAAGAAAACCATTTAAATATCAACAATGATTTTGCACAACTCTCCAAGCGACGTACGGTTTCAATACGCCTCATCATTTCAGGCACAAAACCCTAAGCACTTAACCGTCAATTCGGTCTTGATTGGACACCACCCTATGAGAACTGTGACAGTTGTCACACCCAGCCTGTAGTTTATTGATGATCTCTAGGTGTCTCCTAAGCAACTCTCGTCAGCGTCCTCAGACATTCTTACCCCTCATCCTCCTAACTAGGGGTGGCCATAGGCCCGAGGCCCGCCAAGCCCGCCCAACCAGCCCAAAAAAAAAATAGGGCTTAGGTAAGGTGAATAGGCCCGCAGAGCGGGCCTGGCAAAATTTTATAGGCCCGATTTTTTTTCGGGCGGGCTTGGGCATGAGTTCTTAAGCCCGGTGAGGCCCGGCCCGGCCCGAGGCCCGAAAAAAATATATATATGTGTGGAGGGGGGGGAACTTTTATAAATATAAAAACGTATATCAAGTCTTTTCATGTAGAGTGGAAAACTTTATATATGGACTTTGTAATACATGGAGTTTAAAACAGATTTTTAATAAAAAAAATTGGTTTTTAAATAAAAAAATAGGTATTTTAATTTTTAAAAAAATCTTTTAATTAACATAACAAGGCCCGATTGGGCGGGCTTGGGTAAAGAGCTTTCAAATCTGGGCGGGCTTGGGATTACATAATAAGGCCCGATCTGGGCCCGAGCGGGCTTGGGATAGCACTTAATTTTTCAAGCCCGGCCCGAGCCCGACCGGGCCTGCCCAGGCCCGGCCCACGGCCACCCCTACTCCTAACTACATCAGAGACTAAGGTCTAAGGGTGATTGATATACCCAAGTATAGCCTCGACCGGACCAAAGTTTTACCTCGTCTAATGCCGACTAGTGAAAGATAACTTAAAGAAAGAAATCGTAACTTGGTAGTGGACTCAGCTTGAGTCACCTCGGCGTCTGCCATAGTTACTCGGCGTCACCCAATGAGTCTAGTCAAAATGGGAGAGCATTAGCATCCCAGCTGAAGTGTAACCTCGACCTCGACCTCGACCTCGGCCTCCAGCAAATAGGAGACGAGGGCTGACCCAAGTTAACATCAGTTATGATCCCACTTGAAGTCAATTCGTTAACTCAGCCTCGACTTGGACTACATCATCGAGCGTGATTCCTAGCAGAGCGCGTGGATCGGGGTTCATGGGGAATAGTGTGCGTGGGATACAGACCCCACATGGACAAAACTATTGTAACCAGATCATTCCCCCACGTGAGGAAATATTTAATCATCATAACCTACATGTGACAAAGATAGCTTAGCCATTTTCATTGGCTAAGAACACCGTCACATGCTTATTGCATGCTTGGGGGTGCATTACACCCCCTAGTCACAATAAATACACTTCATCTTCTACATTGTATGGGATCAACTGTTGTATACCCTACTAAAACTCTGTCAAAATCACTGTAAGAGAGAGAAATCTTGCGTGAAAGTATCCATGGCCATTAGAACCCATATTTAGTGGATTTCATACACTCACACAGTGGACGTAGGCCCCATAAAGGTTGAACCACTAATATCTGGTGTTTCCTTCCTCTTTGCCTCATCCTTTCTTACTGTTATATTACTTATTTTATTCCATTGTTATACCTATTTAAGCTCATTATTACTTTGACCTGGTGGTGTCATTTTTGGTATCATCACATAACCTTTCTAACGGTCCATCTCGTGCGCGAATCGTCCTAACGGTTTGGACGAACGATATGTTTCCCTCTTGTCCAAAAGACCGTTAGGCACTTTTGATCCCCATTCGACCATAATCAATTCCCAAACCTGGGAGAGGTCATGGATTCTTAAAGGGCTCTGAATACCCTTTCCAATGGTATGTCCCGTGCACAATTCGGATTTACGGATTGCATTTTATGACAATTTTTCTGAAAAATCTGCATGAGACTATCGAATGGCAAACCCATTTCTCTTCCTAGTGACGGTGTGTCTGAGGTCGCTTGCCGATAGGCATGTCAAGGACAATGCCGATTGGCACCCCCTTGACTAAGGATAGAATGATCTCACTTCGAAAGGTACCTCAAAAACATCACTCTTATTGATCTCAGTAATATTCTCTCGAAGTCAGCATGGTTTCCATATTGAAACCTCTCCCTCACATTCCATTTCCATACTTTCCTTACCCAATTTGGCAAATTCCCTTCCCTCTACTCCTACCATCTTCATCCACTTGCAAGATCAGCCCTTCAATAATCAAGATCAATTTTAAAGCTTCAAAGGAAGGTCCAAATATTTCACTCTCTCTTCAAATTCTCTTATTTTTGCATTAGTTACTTAATTCTTATCTAAGCATTTCATTAGATCGCACCTATTAATATCCAACTATTTTATTAGTAGTATGGCACATATTATATTTTCTATTAAAACAACCAAAAATAAGAAAAGATTGTTTGCTTGTAAATTTCAATCGGAGATTTCTTACTACATTTTCTCTCACTAAAACATCTTTTTTCCCCACACACACATAAGAAAATCCCCCGGTTGGATTAATGGGATAAACCCCACCCCGTGTTATATGCCAACTACATGGATTTTGATGCCTTTTATTCTATGTAGGTGTCTCAAGTAAAATCCTAGATTCGAGTTCTCTTCGATCTTTGTTCATATATTATTTTCATATCATAGATTTGTAATACATGATTGTGTTTTGTCTAACCTATACCATCATCCTTCTATAAACAATTGGTGACCGGATAAATGTACACATAATATTTTGATTACTATTTTGGGAAGACTCCTAAGGATGACCTCACTCCTCCATTATCCATGACGCGAGTTGAGTAATTCCATTATTCATTTATATATACATGCACACACTTCAGGGAGTTATTAAGGATAATAATAACACATGCCCATGAGAGGGCGTGATGGGTGTCTAACAACTTCCCATTTTGTATCTTAGTCCCCGAATCCTTAAACTAATTGGTTTCACCAGCATTAGTATGTCTTTTGATATCGTTATCTAGAGGCAGCAACCTTTCTTTTGCGTATTTTGTGCAAAATAGGTTAGCGACTCTATCTCTACACATAACCCCAATTGCCGGTAGGCGAAGCGCCTCGAAAGGGCATGAACCCCTCACACGCGTGCTAACAAGGTGAGGGATTTCCATAGTGGCGACTCTGCTAGGGACTTCTAAAAAAGGACTAGACTCTATTTTTACATGGGTGATATTATTATCTGCATGTGTGCATATGCACCTATCTGTATGTTCCATTTTTTACTTCTTTTATATATCTATCTCATGTATATATCACTTCTCACTCACTTTTCCCAACACAACACCTACCTTTCTTAGGTTTCACTAGCACACCACTTAGAATATACATGCTTAGATATCACTAGCACACACCTCCACTTATTACACTTGCATATATCCATGTTCACTTGCACATATCACACACCACTTGTAGTTTATCCATTCTTAGGCCAACTAAAACACACTCACTTGTAGATATTCACATATCCTTCACACATATCCATGTTTAGTGTAGTCTTCATACTCCATGCTAGATTTACTTTTCATGATACCTGTATGTTCTTACCTATTAGTATAGTGCTTCTTTTACCAAATAAAATATTCTCTCCATAATATACTAATTAAGAATCATGCATTTTTCACGCTACATCACCAAGAGCATTGCTATATTGACTAAAAAAATTCCCGTACTGGGGGTTCACTTTGTGATGGGCGTTGGTCCTCCGAGTTGCAGTTACTCTAAGTAATATGACTCTCACCTTCCATTGGCCTAGTACCTTCGATGTATATCGAAGAGTTCCCCCTGCATCGTCCCTCTTGATCGAACTCATGATGGGAGGTATATAGCAGGGAACTCGTCATGTAGGTTGAGTCTATAGAATTATCTTTCACACGTACTATCCCCACGAGGTATATAGTGAAGCAATTCACTTACACTCAGGTATATCAAATGTCTTGTTCACACGTACCAATTTATCTCAAAATCATGAAGTATATCGTGGAAGTCATGCCAAAGGGGGTAACCCTAGCACTATCCAAACAAACTTCTTAAACCTCATATAGGTGCCAAACCTAGGGCACTCGTATTTAGTTTGCTGATTGTTACACAAAACTCTACCGAAATGTCGGGCTGGCATGCCGCCAAAATTTTTGTGCTATTTTGTCCTTTTTAAAAGAAAATGGAAACCTGTCCATGAGCCTGGAAACAAGTCAAACCATGTCTTACATATTTTCAAAACTCAATTTTCCCAATCTCGGCTCTTATCTGGCATTTATTTTGCATTCAGGTAAACCTAATACAAGTGAACATAATAATTATAGTAATCATGTTAAGATTCTTCTCTCATTTTTATCCTCCTTTTTTCCCCAAAAAAAATACCAAAAATGTTTTTCCTCCTTTTATCAAAATAACAAAAACTTTTTTTCCACTTTTTCAAAAATATCAAAAAAAACAATTCTCTCTTCCCTCTTTTAAAAATAAATTCGAACCATTTTTCCTTCTCAGGTCGATCGTATACCCCGATTCTTAGCCTAGCTCCCTATTGGCATTGGTCTTCCGTCAGACCTTCATGAAGATATCCCAGTTACTCTACTACTTCATCCGAGTTCGGAACCTACCTTCACCAGCTCTTCACAAAAAATGTTGATCAAACACCAAATGTGCAGCCTAATCTAATGGCAGTCCTAGTCCAACTCAGTGCCAAGATTGACAACCTTCAAACTGAGGTTTATGAGATGAAGTGGAATCGGGTCCATATTCCCGAAGAACCTAAGGTTCTCTTTCCTCGTTCCATGGGTCCACTGGCTCTCGAGCCTATTTGGGCCCCAGAAGAATATTAGAATGGTTCGCGTGCCCGACCTACCGATGGGCCACCACTAACTCAGCTCCCTATGTCAAACCTTCCCAGCCAAGGGCTAACTTTCCAGTGCTTATTGATCCCAAGGATGAAGAACTGAACAAGGTCAAAGAAAAGCTCAAACTGAAGTCCAAGAAGTTCGACCAAGTCAGGATATCCAAGAACTCTATTGACTACACCCATATGTCCCCTATCCCAAAGCACTAATGTCGGAGGAGTTCAAGATTTCATCCATCAAGAAGTTCGGGAGAAGTGACCCATAATTGTGCACCTTTATAGTTATCACCGAGACATGACCCTTCTTGGGGCCTTCGAAGAGATAATGGACCAAATGTTTTAACAAACTTTGAAAGAAAGCTACCTTCGATGGTTCATATCCCTCAAAGATTAAAAAATCTGTAGTTAGGAGGATGTCACCCGGGAATTCATGTCCTAATACAAGTACAATGAAAAGATAAAGGTTAAACATCATGATCTAGAGATTCTTAAGAAGAACTCATGGAAACCATCAGTAGCTTCATAGGAATATGGAGGGAGAAAGATAATACTATGACCAACCGACCCTCCGAGGAAGAATAAAGTAGTATTATGAATAAGAATTTCTTACCCCATATCCAAGAGACTATTGGAGGTCAGTATTATCCTCACTTTCGAGCCCTCCGGGAAACGAGTACTGAAATTGAAGAAAATATTACCAAAGTAGAAGCCGAGATGAAAAAAATGACCGGACAATTCATTCTTAAAACGTAAGGGAAGACTTCTGGTGCTACAATTTAAACCATCAACAATATCTCCCAACACGCTACCTCTTGGGAACCAGAAAGCCGCCCTAATCCCACCAAAAAGGAATACACTGAGCTCCATGCTCCCTTATCCAAAGTCTACCAGGCCTTGTTAAGCTGAAACCTCATCAAACCCTTGAACCCACATCCATTACCAAACCCACTTCCCAAGAACTTCAAAATGTGACTTTCACCAATTCACGGGCCACACTACTGACCAATGCTTCCACCTCAGGAATGTGGTTCAAGATTTGATTGACTGGGGTCTCAATGCTCCACCAAAAGATCCTAGACCCAATACCACCAACAACCCACTTCCTGCATATAAAAATGCAGTATTCTTAGAAAATGACCCATAATTTGATCCATCCACTCAAATTATACCTAGTAAAGCACCCATTATACCCATAATTTCACCTAAACCTCTCAAAGTTTTCTCGTATTTTCTCTTACCACCAGCCTACTTCACCGACCAAGCTCTATTACTCATCATAAGGGCATGCATTGTCGTTCGCACCCGATCTAAAGGGAAAGACATGGAGTTTCTAGCAGTATTGAACCAACTTCTAGAGTCTACGTTGAAATTTCCCATCGAGATGACCATTGATTGTCAGAAATTCAATGGCCTATTCATGAAAGCCCAAAAATGGGCTCGGGAATCAGATGAATGGGTGGTACCGACCAAAGAAGTCATTTTAGATGACATATTATTATAGATCATGGCAGATAAATTTCGACAGACCAGTGAAATCTATAGCATTTTTTAACTACTCACTGCTTTGAAGCTTCAAGGGTGGTTGGTCCCTTCACTCTTGCACCTCCTCGTTGAGTGGGGATATTTATATGAGGAAGTCGTCAAAGTTGTTGAGTGCATCTATTTATCATGGAAATAAGACATTGTCGCTACTAGATTGGGCGATGAATTTAATATCTCAGATAATGAATCGAGTCAGGGATAAGTCAGTCTAGTAAGCAGCATGTGCGGAATGATAAATTTTGAAGACCTATTGGGAGAAATTAGTAAAGTAGCCATTCAGTGGGAAATATATGAAGATACAGGGTTCTTGTTCTTACCCACCTCTATAAACCACATAACCATATTAGAGAGACCTATAAGGATCCGAATCCTCAGTCATCAGGGACACATAAGGGAAAAGGAGTAATTGAAGAACTTCTCATTCCAGGAATGACCGTTGAGGGGAGAAAGATCCTCGACCAACTCAAAACGACTCAAGCTAACATTACCTTATATGTACTCTTCATGTCTTACCAATTACACCAGAATTCTCTGATAAAGCTTCTCACTGGACCCACGGTCCCTCCTTCCATCACTCTCGAAGAAGCTATTAATCTGGTTGGGTCCTTAACCTTTACTAGACTTTTTTCCTTCTCCAAAGAGAAAATTCCAAAGAATGGTCCTAGTAATAACCATGACCTTAACATCTTCGTTAAAGTTATGGGAATGACAATCCCACTCTCACTCGTTGACAGTGGATATGTCATCAATGTTTGCCAACTTAGAACCTTCAATTACTTGAAGTTAAAAGTAAGTGACCTTACTCCTACTTCCGTTGCAGTGCGTGCTTGTGATAATACCTATCGAAAGGTGATGGGATCCATAAAACTCACAATAGGGGATAGCCCTATCAATCATATCACTGAGTTCCAAGTTATTGAAATACCTACTATAAGAGGGTAATTTAGATTAGATGGAGGCGTAACCCCTTTTGAGTATAGTAATAATAAGATAATCAGTAACACTATTGATTAATTACAAGACACGCAATCACAAATTAGTGAAGATAAACTATGTTTGAACTAACAAATCGCTAGTGTATAACCCAGAAGGCAATAATGAACTCATAAGAGACTCATTTTGAGGGAGAGAGAAGTAATCACCCTAGATACACCTTGGCAGGAAGCCAAATACGCAAATTCTCAAAGACATCCATCAAATATCGAACGCTTCATAATAAATGACAATGGTGGATGAGTAAAAGCTCTGGTTTTTGTAATAACTTCTTTCTCCCTGATGATAATCTCTCTCTAGCCAAAAATCTCTAGAAAAGAACTCTCTCCTCTCATAAGTGGTTGAGGCCAATAAATAACACCCCCACACCACTTCCGAGATGGATGAGTCATCAATGACTGTGAAAGGCATCCCTCATACTTTATATCTCGATGGACTATCATCTCCACGTCATAAACATTAAATTCCAAGGCATACCTTTTGCCTAGCCACTCTGCGTCAGGGGGATGTCATCACATAGGTGGCTCACCAACTATCTGATAGTCCTAAATACCAAGGTGGTTTACTCAAGTGAGGATTTGACATTGCCTAGCTGGCTAGTGACATCACATAAAGTATATGTGTCATTAAGTAGAGGGTTGTTTAGTTCACAACTCAACGCCCAATGCAACTCAAGGAAGCTCGACCTAAGGTTCCACGATCAAGGTCTTTTGGTGTTCTACTAAGTGTATCTAAGATGGTCATGACAAGACCCAATAGTGACTCACTTTTCAATCCTCCAAACCAAGTCCCTATGAAGTTTTCACGGTGAGGTCATTCGATAGAGCATGAAAGCACTCCCAGCCCCTGCCAAACTTGGTCTCTCGTGCGTACCGTTCGATCTCACACTAAAAATCATTATAATCGTTACAACTCATAGTCAATGTAAACAAAAGATATAACAATACTTAGTAAAATAATAGGACTAAAGTATGAGATCTCTCAGCCAGCTTCTTTACTAGAAGATCCCCCTGGGCTTCCGCGCTAAACTATCTTGCTTGATCTGCCTCACTGAGCTGCATCGCTGCCTTACTGAGTTGCCTCACTGAGCTGCATCGCTGCCTTAGTCCCTTGAGTCTGTTGTATTAGCTGGCGGGACTATCTCCAATCTAGAGATTATCTTCAAGCCCCCTATACGTGCATTCTTCAACCTTCTTCTTGGTCGACCATGGCTTCATAGCTTCCAGGGGGTATCTTCCTCCTTTTATTAAAAGTTGAAATTCATCCTCAAAGGATAGGTCATTACCATTTTGGGGGATGATAATGGTATAAAAATTTCTAGCACCAATAATCTGATCTTAGAAATATAGCATGGGATGAATGACATGCTCATCTCCAACTTCAGGGTTGATCCACTTCCCCCTCTTGCATGAGATAGTTTCAAATACCGAGTTTGTTCGAAATACAACCCTCACAGCAACGTCAATGTAATATAGATGTTCAAGAATATGCATTTCATGCCCAAACTAGGGTTGGGGTGACATCAGCAAGGGATACTTAAGATCGTAGTCCTGAAAGAGGCCTTTCCCTCATGTGTCTTGGGTTATCAGCCTTCACCAGAAGAACTCAAATCCTTCTACCGACCATGGTTGAAAAGGAGTTTAGAATATTCCAAGACTATTTTGAGAGATTCTATGAATGGAAAATTTATCAAGGAGGGAGAAGACTTACCTATCTGTGGCTTACCTGAACCATGGTATGACAATACCGATAAGAAAATGAAACCAAAGATGGAAATATTCTTTCTATACAACTACTCTTGGGTTAAGGACTGCTCGCATAAGCTGCAACCCTTCACTGAGAAAGCAATTACATATACTGAGGTCTCCGAGGAAAGCGATTCCGAAGACTCAGTCAACCTATAGACATTGGGTCTGACTCTTTATATGATCCATTCAAAATTTATAATGTTGAACCCTTCCACTCTGATCAAGGCTATTGATGAGCCTCTTCTCAACTGGAATGCTATACCAGTCCAAACTATGAATATTTACCCCAACCTTGTTGTTTACCCTATCTCCTCACTAATTTTTTCTCCTCTTTTTCTGATAATAATGTAACTGAGACCTCCTTTGACGAGGCTCTCGATGTTGTTTTTCATGAAAGTGAAATAAATGAGGATTTTGAGTATCTTGTTGTGCCTTACATTAATTGTCTTGATTCTAATTAGACCTTGATTATGATGGTTTTACAAATGAACAATTCTTAACTGATCGTAATAAGGTTAATAACAATAACATAATCGCGTTCAAATTAATGAAAATGAAACTATTGTTATCAATCTCATAACCAGTAACCAACAGCATGAGATTAGGATAAGGTCCACCCTTAACGAGCACAAGCGTGCACAATTCTAAGAACTAATAAAGTAATTTATGGATGTATTTGCATGGTCCTATAATGACATGCCCGGCATCGATCCCTAAATATCTAAGCACGAGATCCCAGCTCTCCCGAAATGAAAGTCGTCCAAATAGAAGATAAGGAAACTCTGTATTGAATGGTTGCTCAAAATCAAAGAAGAGGTGGTCAAGCAGTTGGACATAGGCTTTATCCGTGTGATCAAATATCCCACATGACTGACCAACATCATCCCTATGTCAAAATTAGGAGGAAACGTCTGCATGGGCATTGACTACTTGGATGAGAATAAAGCATCTTCAAAGGATGATTACCCATTGCCCAACATCAACATGATTGTGGACAACACAGCTAGCGATGCCCTCAAGTCATTCGTTGATGGATTCGTCGGATACAAATAGGTCAAGATGCACCTTGACCATCAGGAGAAACTCTTCATCACCCCCTGGGTAACCTTTTGCTACACGATTATGCCATTCGGGGTCAAGAGCTCTGGGGCTACCTACCAATTGGCTTCCATAACCATATTTCATGATCTGATACAGAAGGAGATCGAAGTCTACTTAGACAACATGATTATTAAGTCTAAGACTCGAGAAGGTCATGGTACCTCCCTTTGAAAGTTTTTCGAACGACTGCAGCGATACCAAATGCAGATAAACCCATAAAAATTCATTTTTGGCATCACAAAAGGAAAACTTTTGGGATTTATGGTCATTGAGAAGGGAATCAAAGAAGACCTTGTCAAGCTAAAAGTCGTACTTAAAATGCCTCCACCCCAAACGGAGAAGGAAGTCCGGGGATTCTTGGGAAAACTTTGGTACATCAGTCGATTCATCAACCAGCTGATTTATATTTGCGAGCCCATCTTCAAAATCTTCCAAACGGACTATACCAATGTCTGGAATGAGGCATGTCCAGAAGCCTTCGACAGAATCAAGAAATACCTTACCCGACCTCCAGTACTTATGTCATTGTAGCCAGGTATACCCCTCCTCTTGTACTTAATCATAACAGATACCGCGGCAGGGGCTTTGCTATACCAATATATTAAAGAATACCGCAAGGAAATGGCCATCAACTATGCTGGTCAAAACCTTCCCAATTATGAATTCAACTACACCGCCTTGGAGAAAGCATGCATTGCCCTAGTCTGGGTCACTCAAAAGTTACGGCGCTACATGCTCACTTTTCCTATCAGATTTGTATCCCGAATGGAACATATAAAGTATCTTCTTAAGAAACCCCCCCCCCCCATCTAGCCTAATGGCTCAGTGGGGTATGTTTCTAGCTGAGTTTGATATTGTGTATGTTACGCAAAAAGCCATGAAAGGGAGAGCCATCTCCGATTACCTTGCTGACTACCCCATGGAAGAGTTAGATGTTTGGGTCTCTGAATTCCCAAACGAAGATATTCTCTACACCTCTCAGGAGGACCTCCGATGGAAAATTTTCTTTAACAGAGCTGCTAATAATAAAAAATGCGGCATTGGGATACTCATGATCTCCCCTGATGACTCTCACACTCCCACTGCCATTAAGCTAGATTTTCCTAACACCAATAATATGATCAAACACGAGGCATGCACTGTAGGCCTCAAAGTCTCCATTATGAAATATATCAAATACCTAGATGTCTATGGGTACTCTTCCCTCATCATCATCCAAGTCCTTAGAAGATGGAAAGTCGAATACGAAAATCTCTTACCCTTCCATGCCCACTTAGAAGAGTTGGCCTCCTAGTTCCAAGATATCACATTCCACTACCTACCTCGCCCAAAGAAAATCTTAGTCGATGCCCTTGTTACCCTGGACTTCATTGTTGATATTCCGAAAGGAATAACGATGGCCCCTTTCCTAGTCCAAAAATAAGCTATGTCAATCCGTTGCTACCATATTGATCTCATCACTAAGGAAGATTTTGATATGGTCGGGTTCTCGTACTACGACATTTGGAGCCTACTTAAGCATGGAAGGTATCCTAAAGATTCCAACAAGAAAGACTCTACTATCCTTCACAAACTGGTTGCGTAGTACATCATCTGCGACAAAGCACTGTTCAAGAGAAATTTTAATGGAACCCATTTTTACGGAATTAAAAGGGGTAATGTTGAAAAAATCATTCAGAGAATCGCAATAAAGAATGCGGACCGCATATGAGCAGTCACGTGCTAGCCAAAAATATTATTCGTCAAGGGTACTATTGGACCACCATGGTTTAGGATTTCACCGCCTATATCCGAAGATGCCTCAAATGCCATCAGTTTTCCAACTTCCAACACTTACCTCCTCAAGAATTATACAACATGACTTATCCCTGGCCATTCTCCGCGTGGGGCATTGATATCATAGGTAAGGTCACACACAAAGCTTCAAATGGGCATGAGTTCATCCTAGTCGCCATTGATTACTTCACCAAATGGGTCGAAGTCGAGTCATACGTAGTAATGAATGACAAGAAATGGCCAAGTTTATTTAAAAGAACATCATTTGTTAATAGGGGGTTCCTCATTAGCTAGAATAAGATAATGGGTTACACTTCAAAGCCGAGGTCACAAAACTGGTCGACGAGTACGGCATTCAGAGGCACAAATCTTCTCCCTATCGACCCCAAACCAATGGTGTTGTCAAAGTTACAAATAAAAAACCTTAAACCCATCATTAGTAAAATGATCGAGAGTTGCAGAGACTGGGCCAATCGGATCCCTTACTCCCTCTAGGGCTGTCGCCCTTCAGTCAGAACATCTAATGGGGAAACCCATTACTCTATAGTATACATCATGGAGGCAATTCTACCCATTGATCTAGAAATACATTCCATACACGTCATTCTCAAGAGCAAGTTAACAAAGAAGACCGACATCGGAGCTGCTTTATGAATTTTCACTTCGCATAAAAAGAGTTTGAAGGCTCTATACAACATACAAGGGTACCATCGTCGAATAGCGCGATCATTCAACCAAATAATCAAGGACCGTGGTGTCTAGGAAGGAGACTTGTCCCCCAATGAGATCATAGAACCTATGAGGGGCCCTATAGGGAAATTCAAGACAAATTGGAGTGGCCCCTACATAATTGAGAAGATTCTTTCAGAAGGCACCGCTATACTCACTGATCTCGGTGGAGAAGAGATGGCATGTCCTGTCAACCTGGATCGTCTGAAGAAGTTCTACCCTTAATCTGAAATCTCGACGTGCTACGACTCTTCTAATCCCCCTTCTATTCTTAAAAAATATCTTCATTTCTCTCTACCTAGATCTACGCGGGGCTTGATCCTCTCAAAAAACTTTTCACTTTCAAAATGGAAATCATAAGAAGGGTCTTGATCCTCTCAAAAAACTTTTCACGTTCAAAATGGAAATCATAAGAAAATTTTCAAAACCCCCAGAGGTACATAGGTAGCTCATGCACCTTACATGGGCACAGTCCCCTTCTTTCTCACAAAAAACTATTCATTTCTAACCTTCGAGAATAGCGATTTATTTTATCATTTACATGAACAAAAGGATTATGTATGCCTTAGAGATTGGTATAGATAACTCAAATGTAAAACTCATCAAGAGGCACAACAATATGATCAAAATATTTTTTATTTCAAATAAGGAAAGGAGGCACCATTACAGGAGATCTTAGCAAAGGGAGTTATAAGAAACCACCCCCTTTCGTTAACTTTAAACCAATCCTAAAACAACAAACCTATCAAGCTACACCAAATTTATTTCAAAAATAAAATAAAATAGAAAAACACAAAAGCTTCACAAAAATTTCCCCAACTTCATAAAATCCTGTCCATGGCTGTCAGAAGACCCAGCCTCATCGTCATCAACCCCCAGAGTTCCCCTGATTTCCCCTGATTGGTTAATATTATCAATGAACTCCACGGAGTGGTACACTCTAACCAGTTTGGAAAAAAATATTATCCCCTCTACTATGGTGTCAAAAAGAACAAACCACCACTAGTCTGTCTCTTCTAGCATGATCCCCGCTACTACTTAATTCCACAACCACTTTAAATAGTCCCTGGACACATGCGAGACCCTACCTACAAATTGAGATGGACGGGTAGACGGCCGATGACACTCCCATAAAGAACTTAGCCTCATGCATTGGGATTCACTCAGGTCCTCCATCGAAAAGAAGTATAGTGCGAGAGGAGGCAATATTTTCTCCCATCCAACTTGGTGCTGAAGCAATCAAAGGAAATAGACATAATATTTTACAGGCCAACTAACCATGCATACCGGTACTCTCTCAGCTCCAAAACAGGCTGCAAGTCCTTCCATTATGGTACTGACCAATAAAGGCATCGGGTTCCATGCTCTACGAACAAGTTGACCCAGTTCTCTATAGATGGGCCTAAATTAAAAAAGTATTGAGAAAATAAATTCCACACATCCATCAAAGGGTACTCAAGAGGAGCCACCAGATAGAACCTCTCAGTAAGACACATGAATAACATCACTGTGATTCCCCTCAGAAAATCATAGTGAACTTCTATCCAAGCTTCAAGACCATTCACAGTCTCATCCAGTATCACCACCGTAGGACTATGATGGTATGACATCCACGCTGTCATCACAACCAATTGGGAATCCACCATTAAGTCTTGTGTCACCAGCAAGAGCCTCGAAGTAAGTCCCAAGGTAATAACTCTGGTATAGCCCTCATCATTAAAATCCCTCAAGCGCACAGAGTGCATGACATCCCAAAAGGAAATCATCCCACCCCCCCCCAGTAACCAATAGTCGATCCATAGAAAAGGAAATACAAAACAACCCCGCTAACAATGCCCGGGGAGAAAGAGAAAATTCGGGCATAGCTTTCGCTACATTAGGATTAATTCCCAACATGTCCGAGATTTATTCATAAGTCGTACAAACCTCATCTAAGACAAAACTGAAAACATAAGGGTACCAGAATTGTACTGTCGTCGCTAACATATTCCAGTCAATGGCGCGATTATGCCACTGAGAGACTCGACGCAAGTTGAAAACCTCATAGTCCACATTATACAAACACATGGACTTTAAACCATCATGGTAGGAGGAAAATTTTTCATGCACTGTAAGGGACATTTTGAAATAACAAATCAAGAAGCAAGAAGAAGAAAGTGTTTATAGGTGGAAGAATCACATTCCTTACCTCTCCCATTATACATAAAACACTTGGCATAGGACAAAGGATCTGAAAAATTCGAGTATATAACATCCTTACAAAGTACTCTAGTCTGCACGAAAGTGAAATCAAAGCCTTAGAGTGATTTGACTTGACCCATATGTCGATATGCAGGACAAACGGGTATGCTGATCGGTAACCCCCTTATTTTGGAAAACTTCATCTTTTGTCAAAATTAAATTCTCAAAAATAAATCCTTATTTTAAAAGACTCTCGGGTCATTTCTTCTTACTTATCATTTCCAAAAAATAAATCTTTTCCTTGAGTTAATTAACTCTCTTTTTCCTAAATAAATAAACATTGTGCCATCATTACAGTCTCAGCAGAAAAGTAAAAGTACATGTAGAATAAGTCATTAAAGCAACAAGAAATAAAAATCTCAAATATATATATATATATATATATATATATATATATATATATATATATATATATATATATATATATATATATATATATATATTGTCATTGTCTGATTACATCTTTACATGAAAAACAAAATAAGAAAAACATAAAAAAATGAGGCTCGGCCTGAACCCACAATCTCTCTCTCTTAAACCCTTACCCTTTGTGGCGGATATGCTTTCCCCGGCACGAGCGGTAGAACCTCCACTCTTAAAAAACAATCCCTCATCTGAGGAGACAGCCAGAACTAAATAGGAAGGAACGAAATTCTTGATGTAGCCTATCGCGGAGGCTACCCATTCCATAATATCCTTCAACCCGGAAAATACTGCAAGTAAAGAAATAAAAGCAAAAGACCAATCAGTCAGTGAATAGTAAAGAAAGAACCAAAAGAGACAAGAAAATATCAGAAGCATATACCTCAGATTGAAGGACATCATCCATAATCCCCATCAACCCTAGCACCGATGCTTTAGGACGGTGCGGAATTCTTAGTGACCCCCCGCTAGTCAAACAAAAATTATAAGAAGAGGAGTGACCTGAATGATCGGAGCCACTTCTGTCGTTGCCTCTTCTGAAGATGTACCACCACCTGTGCTGTGGGGAGATCCCATCGACCTGCTGGCACCCATACCCGAAGTCATAGGAGGCGGAGTTATATTCACCACATCAAAAAAGCAATAGGGTATCAACCAACTCGTCATGAAATCCAGGTAATCATAACTCGCTACCATGTTCGTATAAAGTGCGTAGGTATCATCGACCAGCGCTTTCGCCCAAGCCTCGACACACATCTCCTGCACTTGTCTCATATACATTGAGAGCATCCATAGTGGGACCACCACCTCATGCTCTACAATCTACTGCACCACCCTCTCTCCTAGGTATCATACGTACCCAAACTCGTGCACAAGCAAATGCCACATATGTGCGTACATACCCATCTCCCCCATATAATGAGGAGCCCTCCCCGAAGGGTAAAAGGTCACATACAATCCCCAACAAAGAATAAATATTCGTACAAGAAAGAAAATTCCAAAAAAAACTCAAGACAAACACGAAATAACCTGATCACTCGTCAAGGTGTTGAAAGCCTGTCGCACTACCTCCAAGGATAATGACAGGTTCGATTGTTGGTTGGACTTACACCACTGGAACATCCGGCATAACTCCCCCAAATCCTCAACCTTTATGGCTATCAACCTCACGTTAAGCCCAATCACCTCGTAAAACTAAGTCTGCAAGATACATGAACCAACACAGAATAAGCAAAAAATAATTCAAGGAAATACGTGAGAAGAAAAATAAAACCAAAGTTACCTCCAAGAGGTATGTGGCCCCTGTAAAAGTCTATCGACGACACCTGCTAAATGCATCCAAAGAAGAATAAAGGGTCACCAAAGTTAGGATCCCCTAAATTATAAAACTAAATGTCAAAAAACATCCTCGAAATGGAAAAAATGATAGATGAATGAGGTCGCCACTCGTCGCCACCAGAAATCCATGAAGAAAAAGCAGAATGAACAACTGGGCCATCTGTCTCACCTGTCTCCCATCAGTCTCGTCTACCCTCTTACTCAGAAGCACCTCTCAAAGAGACGAGATGCAGATAGAATCACTAAAAATTATCCTACTCACATCCCCTAACGTTTCTTGAACTGACTCCGACGCCACCCTCACTGTGCGATCCACCTCTATCTTCACACACTAACTGTAGACACCACATAACCTCTCCGTAGGTCCCCTGGCACTTCCCCTCATCGCTACAAACCTAAGTCATACCCCAGGTACTGACCCAGAGGCCATAGGGCACTCCCAGGCTCCATTTGACAAAAAGTCAAACTCTTCAACTCGACTGAGACTGAATGAATATTCAGTGGGCACTGAAACCTTTCCAATGGTCCTCCCCGTGCATAATTCTGACTTACGGTGCGGATGAACGACCCGTTTTCCCCCGAAACTTGATCAGGAGGCCACCAAACGCTCCCAGGATCCGTTTGACCAAAGTCTACTCTTCATCTCAACCGATACTCAATGAATCACCCCCGTGCACGATTCTGACTTACGGTATGGACGAACGATCCGCTTTACTCTGAAAGGTCACCGAACGCTTTCAGGCCCCAATTGACCAAATTCAACTCCCTAAACTGAGTCTAGCTCTTTGGAATGTTGAAGTACATCTCATAACCTTTCCAACGATCCACCCCGTGCACGATTCTGACATACCATGCGGACGAACGATCCGTTTGCGTCCGACGATTCCCCGTCCAAAGGATCGACGAACACTTCCGAGCCATCTCACATATCCTAATATACTTTTTATCTATTATTTTTGTACATCTCTTAGTTTCATATCAATAAAAATCCAAAAAATAAGAAAAAGAGGGTTTGCCAATAAATTCCAAATGGGAATTCTCACACTTTTCTCACACTTTTCTCACAACTAAAATACTTTTTTACACACACAAATATAAGAGAAGTCCCCGGTCGGATTTATGGGATAAATTCCACCCATTATTTTTCATACGAACTACGTGGACTTTGATGCCTCTATAGGCTATGTAGCCATCTCGGGGTAAAACCCGAGACTCGAGTCATATTCCTACTTTTTTCTCATTTTCTATTTTTTTAAGTTCTTTAAACTTAACTCTCTTAGAATCTATATGTTTATATATACATATATTTGTTCTTAGTGGCGTATTATCCCACATACGTTATCGTTCCATTATAACGGTCAACGCTAGGATAATCGCATATATCCTATCTTCTAATATTGCTTTTAGGAACATTCCTACGGATGACTAGTTTTATCTCTTCCATGATACAAGTCGATGATTCATATCTCTATTATATATACACATGCACACATATCATGGGGAAATAAAGGAAAATAGTAATAACCCATGAGAGACCTTAAGGGAGGAATGGGTGCCTAACACCTTCCCATTTCGTAACTTAGCCTCCAGACCCTTTTTGAATCATTTTGGTTTCGTATGTATCAGTATGTCTTTGGATGTTTTCATTCGGGATGGCTCCCTTTTTTTTTGTCTGTTTTGAGTAAAATAGACTCGCGACTCCATATCTCCACATTTTTCACCTCATCACCGACGCCGGCCGAAGCGCTCCCGAGAGGGATGCACGGGACCAATATCCTCTCGACATTGAAGACCCACTCTTCTCCGTCCCACCCTCCATGAGGATCGAGGGATGGCCACACTAACAATCTACACCCAGCATTTGTTGAACATATATAGGAGTAACATTCATCTTTATGAAGCCCAAGGAGGAGGTATGGGTAGTGTTCCACCACCTCTCTCCCAAAGCACACAACACCATAGTAGAACGTGGTGTCTCATCCAAGGCCGACGCCAAATGGCCAAAAATAGCAGAAGAAACCATACAGCTCACCATCTCCGGGAGATGCTCCCAAACATCCTTCATCCCAGTCATCCCCCAGAACTCATTCTCAAAGGAGCTATATCAATTAACCAAAGCTAAAAAGAAGGAAAAACCTTTCATTAACACAAGACAATAAAGAAAAATTAAAATGGAATACCAAAAGTCACCATACTTCGGTAGTCACTAGGGTTCCTCACCCTAGACGAACGGTGGTGTAGGCTCGCGCAAAAGGAAGTTCTCTTTAGCTACTGGATCAAAGAGATAAAAATCATTCTCATTACCAGGGGCAAGGGGCACCCTAGACTGCCACTCCAGGCCAGCCCAGTCATCAATGCTCAGGCACTCCAAATTGTATCCCTTACTTGAAGAACCCACCACTTGAAGTCTTGAAAGTAAAACGACTTAGGAAAGGTTTTTAGAGAAAAAAATAAGAAGATTCAAGCACTTGAAGGTGTGAAAAATGAGGAGGGATCGCACACTTTTTAGGGGGACTAATTGACATGTCAATTGGCAGAACCCTACATTTCCCCAGCGGAATCTCAAATATCAAGTCTTTCCTAGAGGAATCCTAAACATCAAAATAAACGCTTCCCCAACAAAATTGCAAGATAATACCTTCCCAATTCCTCAATAGACTCTCTAGGTAAAAATTTCTCCTAATCATCCACTAGTGAAATTTCAAGATACGCCTACAATCAAAAACCCCCATGGCTTCCCTAGCAAATTCATCCCCTCTCAAAACAATATAATCCCCAGTCGAATGTCTCGAGGATAAATTTTTCCACGATATAGTGTTAAAACAAACACAATCCCCATCGAAACCACAAATGCATCTACATCCCCAAAGACAATTGAAATATTTCCCAGGAGAGCAACTCCGGGCGTTATAACTTTAGGTCCACAAAATTAACCTCGACCCTCAGAAATGGTTGTTACAACCTTAGGTCCAAAGAATTTACCTCAAACCACATAATCGATCCCTATAACCTTAGTTCCTCAGAATTGACCTTGTCCCTTAGAAACGGTCATCATAACTTTAGGTCCTCATAATTGACCTCGATCCACATAATCGGTCCCTACAACCTTAGGACCTAAAAATTGACCTCGACCCGCAGAATCGGTCCTTACAACCTTAGATCCTAAGAATTGACTTTGACCCACAGAATCAATTGTCATAACTTTAGGTTCTTAAAATTGACCTCGACCCGTAGAATCAGTCCCTACAACCTTAGGTCCTTAAAATTGACCTCGACCCTCAGAAACGGTTGTCACAACTTTAGGTCCTCAAAATTGACATCGACCCACAGAATTGGTCCCTATAACTTTAATTCCTCATAATAGATTCGATCCTCACAATCGGTCATCTCTGGCACAACCTTAGGTCCTTTGAACCGACCACCCTTATCCCTCTGGTTAGCATAATTGACCTTAACACTCTATTTAACAATGTTAATGCGGTGTCTATTCGACAGCCTTCACTTGTTCCAAGCTCACCCGTCAAGGGGAACTATAGACACCATATTCTAGGACCCTCCCAGGCATATCCTTAGGTCCCTAGAACTTCCTCTTTCATCATAAAACCTAGGTCATACTTCGAGTAATTATCTAGAGGCCATCCGATGCTCTCAGGCCCCGTTTGACTACTGGTCAATTTTCTCACCTGAGTGACGGATCATTGGATCTTTGAAGGGATCTAAATCCCCTTACTAATGGTCTGACCGGTGCACAAATCATCCTTATTATTTAGATGAATAGACCACTTTACCTTAAAACGGATCTGGTGGCCACCGGGCTCTCTCGGGCCCCATTTGACTCCATTCAACTCTCCAACTTGAACGAAGTTCTTTGGATCCTCGAAGGGATTTAAATCATCTTTCTAAAGGTTCACCCCATGTACAAATCAGCCTTACGGTATGGAGGTATGACTCGTTTTACTCTAAAGGGTCATCGGGCACTTGCAAGCTCTGTTTGACCTTAGTCAACTCTGTGAACTGAACGAAGATCTTTGGAACATCTAAGGGACTTGCATAACCTTTCCAATGTTCTATTTCGTGCATAAATTGGCTTTACGATTCAGAAAAACCATTCATTTCCCTCTTGTCCAAAAGATCGTCGGGCACTTTCGAGCCTCGTTTGACCACACTAAACTCTTGAACTCGGGAGCGGTCTAATGGATTCTTAAAGTTCTATGAATACCCTTTCCAAAGGTTCATCTCATGTGCGATTCAGACTGCCTATCAACCATGGGTCTGGGGTTGCCTGTCGATAGGCATGTCAAGGACAATGGCGATTGGTACCCTCTTGACCCTATATAAGGAGAGCGTGAGATCACTTTGAAAGGCACCTCAGAAGCCTCCATCTCACTAATCTCAGCAAGATATTCTTGAAGTCAGTGTGGTTTCCATATTTAAACCTTTCCCTCACATTCCATTTCCATTTTTTCCTTACCCAGTTTGGCAAATTCCCTTCCCTCTCCTCCTACCATCTTCATCCACTTGCAGGAGCAGCCCTTCAACAATCAAGATAAACTTTAACGCTTCAAAGGAAGGTCCAAATCTTTCACTCTCTCTTTAAATTCTCTTATTTTTGCATTATTTACCTAATTCTTATTTTAGCATGTCATTTTATCTCACCTATTAATATCCAACTCTTTCATTAGTAGTATGGCACATACTATATTTCCTATAAAAAAACAAAAACAAGAAAAAAGGGTTTGCTTGTAAATTCCAAATAGGGATTTCTTACTACATTTTCTCACATCAAAAATCTTTTTTCTACACACATACATAACAAAAGCCCCCGATGGGATTTATGGGATAAATCCCACCCCGTGTTATATGCAAACTATGTGGACTTTGATGCCTTTTAGGCTACGTAAGTGTCTCACATAAAAGAGGGAGATCTCATAAGAACTCAAAACTTGGAATGAGAGCCATGTGCCCCTTATTTTTATAGTATAAGAAGAGTGCTTTGGGAGGAGACCATCCGGACGAGTTTAGAGAAATAACCACCATCTTCCAGCTAACAAATGAGGGGAAAATAAACCTAAAAGAGGGAGTTTGAGGATGTATAAAAGGTATGTTTTGTTGGATTTTTGGAGTGTTAACATAAAGGAAAAAATTAATTTGGAGAGCATATTCATATTAGGGATCTTGGTAGCCTCTTGACGCAACCTTTGGAGGTGGGGTTTGACTTCCTACACCAATCGTGCACACGTTTGGACTACAAATAGGTAACGGGTGTTGTATTATTTGATCATTTGCTTGATAAAAAAGCGTTCATTAAGTAAAATACATATTAAAGTTATATGTGTGTATTTTATATGTTGATAATTTCATAATACCTTCCATGTAAAATAAATTGAATAAAGGCTTATATTTAAGGCGTGTTTATCATTTATATATTTTGTAAAAAAGGATATCATCTTCTATCAAGAAAATGAAAATGTCATTTTAAGGGTTAGTTTTAATAATATTCTGAAAGTATTATTTTTAAAACCCCAGACTTTGAGAAATTGCTATTTGGGCACAAGAATGTTGTAAATATTGTTTTCAATCATTAATTTTATTAAATAGGGCTTCGTCACTAAAATTTCATGAAATTATAGTTTGGTGTTAAACATGCTATTTTAACCTTAAAATTGTATTTTATGGGATGTTTACAAAATAGTCTTGAACTTTGGAATAATTACAAAATTACCCCCAACTTTTTAGTAATTATAAAATAGCCCTCCAACATTTTGATAATCGCCAGACATCCCTTTAACTTTGAAAAATTTAAAATCATCCCCTGTAGTTTTAAATGTTGTGATACTATCCATGGAATCTTAGTAAAAATTACCGAAGTGATCCTAAATCTGTGATTTTAGGAACTATCCCTAAAATTTAAATGTTATTGTACTATAACTTTGTAAAGAAGTTACAACGTAAACTTGATATTTTAGAAATGAACCTCAGAGGTTATGTTTAAATGAATTTTAACTCTAAAAAGGTTCAAAAAGGCAAAGATGTATATTGAATATATATAAAGGAGGTTAAAAGTGTAAATTACCCATAAATTATTTTATGTGTTTTATTCAGTAGACCGAGTATAAAATGTTAAATTATAAAGGCACTTACAAAAGGGTGTTTATACGAGTAATGAGTACGGAGTAAGCCAAGAATTTGGTTAAATACACCGTAAGTGGGGTATTTTATTAAAAATGGGAAAAGTCCGGTATTTTTTTTAAAATGGTGGTTGGATTGCAAGGAAACGAACTTAATGAAAAGTTAAACAGTTTTCACAAAGGAGTAATCAGGGTGAACTGAAGAAGGGCCGGGAGCCCTAGGATTCAATGTCAGCTTATACCCAAAACGAGTTCCCAATAAATAAATGGCTCATGAAGCACCCTATATCTTTGACTCATTTGAGTCTATATTATATAGGCGCTTTTCTAGTTTGGAAATAGTGACAAAATTTGAGTCATACCCTAGTCTACCAAAGATCCTCAGACACTACATGATTTTTCGTCTATTAGCATCAAGGGTATAATACCAACACTGCACCTAGGATTGCATTTCTATGTTGAATTCATATCATATTAGGTGTGTGAGTATTAATTCCCATTAAAATATATTTTTTAATAAGTTTTGGGATTTTTTAAATAATTTTTAGGTATTTATAAACATTTTTAAAACAATTAAATTTTGGTTTTAAAATGTTGTGGGCTAATTTGTAATATCAATTAGTTCCTAAAAACTTGGTTGGGTAGAATCTGAAAGCGACAGAGAATTGTATGGTACAAAATGGAATTATTTAATCTTCCAAAACATGCTCATCTGAGCCACACACGTGTTGCATCCACAATGGTCCAGATTATTTTTTTTTACTCTCACATTCCTGAGAACCATTACCAGCCCTTGGATATATTTTATCTACGGTTTGTGTGCTGTTTTAACAATCTAAGTC
Organism: Sambucus nigra; assembly: GCA_949130495.1. Taxonomy (NCBI): domain Eukaryota; kingdom Viridiplantae; phylum Streptophyta; class Magnoliopsida; order Dipsacales; family Adoxaceae; genus Sambucus; species Sambucus nigra. The sequence continues at coordinate 239,883,820 of OX422211.1, forward strand.
TCAACCTTGTAGCCAATCAGATGTCATTTAATTACGGTGCGTTGTAAGCCATTATATTTACATCGATCAGTCAGAGTTGATCTCAAGCATTGTTTTGCTTCGATATTCTAGACCCTTCCACCCAATAGTATAAATAGATGACCTTGGTTATATGTTTACAATCTTTGGATCAGTTGTGTTTGGAGAGAAAATAAGAACTGAGAGAAAGAGAGAGAAAAGAAAAAAGAGGGATAAATTCAAACCCTAAATCAAACTCCTGCAATTTTTCCTCAGAAAAAACCTTATGAGTTTGAGTGTCTTCGATCGTGTGAACATCCGTCCCTTCTGGTCTTTAATCTCTTGTCCAAGTAACTCACGAAGTTTGAATTTCATTTTCTCTTCACAGAAAGTGTAGATCTAAAATGTGCGTGATACAAAGCACGTATACATACTTAGAATGATTTCATTCTTCAAGAAATCTTCATCTGTTGGTTGTCTTACTATTAAATTTTTATTTTAAACCTAGAACCAACCAATCTTTTTTTGTTTCCAGTTTCTGAGAAAAAACAGACTTAGATTTAGTTAAAATCTTGAATTGGGTTTTACAATTTCACATATTTCATAATTTGTGAAATAACTGTGTAAATAAATTAAAAAAAGTGTTTAGGACCTTGGCTCCTTTTGATAGTAAGGTTCCCTCGAGATCTGTGGATATAAATAAATATTAGAAGTCTGAAATTTTCAAACAAACTAAGATTCATAAATCATATCTGCATTTTAGAACGAAATTTGTAATTTGATAGGTATGTTGTTTGTATAAGTGTGTGCGTGTGTGTGTGTGTGTGTTGCATGCATCTGTTTAGTCACTTCACCACTTACAATATTCACACTACAACACTAAAGAAGTCTTGGTAGAGAGATCATTGACTTTAGATTCGACTGAAAATTAAAAAGGAGAAGTGGAACATAGCTGGAAGAACAACTTCAACATCATAGCCATCAGAGAAGTCGGAAAAATCTAACGGAGTTGGTATATTTTCTTGACTTTAAATAGGTCTGATTGTGTGTTTAGTTTGTTAAGTAGCTTCTAATACATATTCTTTTTTAGTGGATTTTTGTTTTGAGGTGTAGAGACCTCCGTGGATGTTTCCCCAATCGGGTGGGGTTTTACCACGTTAAAATCTTGTGTTCTTGCATATTTCATCTTCCTCTCATCACCTTCTACGTGTGTGCTGATTTAAAAATTATTTAGTTTTGTTTTTCAAAACTTGGATACTTAATAACTGAAATATCTCATTCATAAGTTTTATACACATCTTGTGTTATTACTTGTTTTGTAAAAAAAAGGAGTTTCTCAAACAAATTGTTCAGAGCCATTTAAACTTTCTTAAACCTTTTAAACAACTTAAGTGGCATTGTTTTCTTCAATTGGTATCAGAGCTTTGGCTTTATAAAAAAAATTATCCTGAGTTTCTGAAATTGTTTTTTTCAAAACAAAACAGTGGATGAGAAATTTGAGAGATTAGGTAACCAATCCAGACCCCCACTCTTTGATGGAACCAACTCCCATACTGGAAAGTAAGGATGATTGCTTTCATCCAAGGTACATTGGGAGATGATGTTTGGGATGATATTTAAAATGGTTACACTTTCCCTACTAAACCAGACGCGGAAGGAAGTACTGTGAGGATTAGGAAACTGCTAAGTGAATTCACCAAAGAAGAGAAATAGACCGCCCTTAAAAATAATAAAGGCAAAAATGCCATATTCATGTCTATCAATGAACATGAATTCAAGAGGATATCTTTATTTACTACCTATGTTAAAGGTGCTAAAACCCAAATGTAAATCCAGCAGTATAACACTTTGGTCATGGCTGAGACTGAGTCATTTGATGACTTTTACATTAGGTTGATAGACATAGTGACTAAGCTGCATGCTAATGGTATAATTTATGATAGGAAGGAAATTGTTTCCAAAATTCTAAGGTCACTTCCACAAAAAATTGACAATAAACTTTATGCCATTGAGGAGATGGACCATCCAAATTTAACAACGGAACTCCTCAGTAGTAAGCTAAGGATAGTGGAAATGGAATTAGAGTTTAAGAAGAAATTAACTCAGACCCAAAAGAAATAGCCCACTTCTAATATTTTCTTGACCTCTAAGTTGACCAAACCTGAGTTTAATTTTCCTAAAATTGATTAGACTCTGATGAGGACTGTAGACACTTTAGACAATCACGTTGCCTTAATGTCTAAACAGTTCAAGAAAATTATAAAATTTTGAAATAAAATTACAAGTATGCAAGGCAAACCTAATTATCCAACGTTCGCTAATAATAGGCCTCATGAGAAAAGATGAGATAAACACCAGACTGATAACCAAAACAAGCCTGGAAAAGACCTCAAAAATGTTGAGTGTTTTAGGTGTGGGAAATTAGGACATATGGAAAATGATTGTAAAGTCAATTTGAATAAAAATAAAAACAATAGGGCTAATTTGTGCAAGACCTCGGATGACTCAAGTGAACTAAAAACTGATGAGCCTGAGTCTTCTAATTCTTTTGACCCATGTATGTCATTCTTTGCCAAAATCATTTCTACTGATGAGCATATAAGTAATAATGAACCTGATAGTAGTATCTCTAACAATGCTATGTTGAATGATATTGTTCCAAATGTTCTATCTGCTTTTTTACTGGAGAATGCTACTAGTAATTCTAACGTCGTGTGTGTGAGTCAAAGGGAAAGTTCTATTGACGATGAAAATGTGTGTGTGTGTCCAAAAAATGAATCGCTAAGGGACACTGCACAGTGTACACTTACTGACTCCGACAATGAGGACCTCCTAGATATTCACAAACTATACATGAAAACTCTCAAGAAGAGTACTAAACTTGAAAAAGTAGTCAAGGACCTAACCCAGAAAATAGAAGCCCTAAGCCAAATGATCAAACAGAATGCTGAAGAGTACACCAATCAATGTCTAGATCATGAGAAGGAGACTAAGATTTTTACTTAAAAAATTAAGGAACTGTCTGACTCATATAAATTTTTGGAAAAGAAATATAAAGCGACGTTGTTAGAATTGGAAAAAACTACATAAACTACATCAACAGACTTCAAAAAAATTGCCAAATTTAAAAAATAACTCTCAGTGTTTTGAAGACTTTGTTGCTGAAAGTAAAACCAATTCTGATGATAGAACTAGAATATGATTTTTCCCCGGTACTAACAAACAAACGAAAATCTTAAAACTATCAAGTTTGTGTCGGGTGGAAAAAGACTTATTGAAACTTGTCCAGATTTTCATGCCTTGAAAAATAACTTTGATTTGAAACAACAAAAGATAGACATTGGTGAGGCCAGTTACTCTAAGTTGAATGTTGAACTTAAGGCTAAACACGTCTGCCCTCCAATTAGGAAAAGTGATTCATCTTTTCAACCTATACCTTCTAAGAACAAGGCTAGAGTTTGATTTTTAGACAAACCTTTGTCTAATAATTTTCCTAAGGATACGCCTCCTATGAGCCATCTTTATTGCTCATACTACGATGTCTTTGGACATTCCCTTTGATGGATGTTTTTCTAAACGTCTATACAAACATGTTTTTAGTTCACCTGTCTATCATAATTTCAACTATTCTAGGAAAAGAAAAATAACTATATTCTTCCTAGGCAACCAGATAAGAACTCTAACTATCGTAATAGGAAGAAAATATCTAATACTAAAAGATCATCAACAAGAGGAAATCCTAGATTCATGCCTAAACCAAATGCTTAGATATTTGAGAAAAATAAATTTGCATAAAATCCTTTTAAAGAAAAGGCTAATGCTCGCAAATTTTACCTTATTCGAGCTAATCAGCACAAAATTTTAAAAACTAGAGCAATTTGGGTTAGGAAGGATGAATTAAGACCCCAGATGAAATGTAATATTGTGATCACTGCTTTGAAAGTTGTGCACACAGCATCTGGATGGTATTTAGATTCAGGATGTTCTAAACACATGACCGGGGATGAAACCAAACTTCTAAATAAAACTAACTTCTCTGGAGGTAAGGTTTTATTTGGAGATGGTGTATCACCCCAGATCATTGGTAAAGGGACTCTGCATGAACAAGGGTTACCTATCTTAGAAGATGTTCTTCTAGTAAAAGGTCTTAAAGAAAATTTATTAAGTATCACAATTTTGTGACTCCAACCATACTGTCACATTTTCATAGAATAATTGCAAAATTTTTAAATGAAAATGGTGACTGCATTATTACATGTCTTCGTACCCTAGATTATTGTTATACAGTTAATCCAAATAAAGAGGTTTGTAGCATTCCCATAATGGATGATAATGAGATTTGGTATAATAGGTTGGGTCACATAAATTTTGATAGCCTTGGTAAATTGTGTTCTCAAGAAATAGTTAGAGGTCTTCCTAAGATAAAAGTCTGTAACAAACGTTGTTTGTGGACCTTCCCAAGAAGGAAAAATGGTTAAGTTTGCCCATAGGAAAGTCAAAGACATTTTGACTACTAAACCTCTAGAACTTATCCATATGGACCTAATGGGTCCTGCTAGAATCGTTAGTATATGTGGAAATAGCTATATCTTACTGAAGGTCGATGATTTTACCCGCTTTACTTGGATAGCTTTTCTTAAACAAAAGTCCGACACCTTTCCAGAATTTCTAAAAATTCTTCTGTGTATTGAGAACGAAAAGGATAGTCAACTAAATCGTATCCATAGTGATTGTGGGGGAGAGTTTAAAGACTTATGAGTAAATGCATATTGTACCTATAATGGTTATCAACACGAATTTAGTGCTCCTAAAACCCTCAGCAAAACGGAATAGTTGAAAGAAAGAATAGAACTATTCAAGAAATGGCACGAGTTATGATTCATGCTAAAAGCCTCCCTAAGTATTTTGGGCAGAAGCTGTTAGGACTATTGCCACATGATAAACCATGTCTGCCTTAGAAAATATACCAAATAAACACCTTATGAATTATGGTACAGTAAGAAACCTAACCTAAAATATTTTAGAACCTTTGGCAGTGCCTGGTATGTATGTAAGGACAGAGAACATTTGTCCAAATTCGAAACCAGAGGTGATAAAGACATCTTCTTAGGTTATTATCCAAATAGTAGATCCTATCACGTTTATAATCTTGAACCAAAACCCTCATGGAATCCACTAATGTGATTGTTAGTGACACTAATGTTGAGAGTAAACCCATAGGACCATCTATCGTGGAAGAGTCTGAAAATATTTTTAACTGTGACTCTCGAGAGATAGATGATCCTTTACCAACTGAGATGCCCGAAGTACCACACTGGGTTTCTAAAGATCACCCCTTAGATAGAGTGGTTGGTAATCTTACTGAGCACGTTCATACAAGATCTCAGCTGTGAAATTTTGCTTATTATGCATGCTTTGTGTCTCTTATGGAACCAATGAATGTAAATAAATCCCTAAGTGACTCCTTGTTAAAAAGTTGAATTATTTTTTTCAATTGCTATCCAGGAGGAACTTCTTCAATTTTTGGCTCATGACGTATGGTATCTTGTACCCAGGCCAGAAAATAAAAAGGTTATTGGCACATGTTGGGTTTTTAAAAATAAAACATATGAGACTGGGATGGTCATTATAAATAAGGCTAGATTAGTTGCGCAAGGCTACTCTCGGATTGAAGGAATAGACTTCGAGGAAACATTTTCCCCAGTAACTCGCCTTGAATCTTTCCGTCTACTCTTAGCATTATCTTGTCATTTCCAATTCACTATCTACCAAATGGATGTGAAATTTGTATTCCTTAATGGTATTCTAACTGAGGAAGTTTATGTAGAATAGACAAATGGTTTTATTGACCCTCACCATCCAAATCACATTTTTCGATTGAAAAAGGCCTTACACGATCTAAAACAAGCACCTCGTGCTTGGTATGATCGCGTGTTTACATGATCCAACTCTATTTATTAAATATTTTGACAAAACTATTGTTATAGCCCAAGTCTACGTAGATGATATCATTTTTGGATCAACATCCTTAATCGAAGTTGAAAATTTCTCCAAAGTTATGCATGGAGAATTTCAAATGTCTCTTATGGAGGAGTTGCAATTATTTTTAGGACTTCAAGTCAAACAGAATTCCAAAGGTTTATTCATTTTGCAATCCAAATATGCTTTAGAATTTGTTAAGAAAGTCGGCCTAGAAAATGCAAAAGATGCTAGGACACCTATGAGTACCTCCGTAAAAATATCTAAGGATGAACATGGTAAATCTATTAATCCCACTCTTTACTGTAGTATGATAGGAAGCTTACTATATCTCACTGCTTCATGCCCTGAAATTATGTATGTTGTTTGTGTATGTGCTAGATATCAAAATGCACCTAAAGAGAGTCAGTTATCCTGTGTTAACAGAATTATTAAATATGTTAAAGAAACTCTCAATTTAGGACTTTGGTACACTAATAACACATCCACCACTGTAATTGGTTACACCGATGCTGATTGCGCAGGGTGTTATGATGACAGTAAGAGCACATCAGGAGCGTGTTATTATATAGGAAATAGTTTAGTAGGATGGTATAGTGAAAAACAAAATTGTACATCGTTATCCACTGCTGAATCATAGTACGTTGTAGCTGGAAGTTGTTGTTCACAATTACTTTGGATAAAATAGATGTTAAAAGACTATGGCATAATTGAAGATAAGTTGAACATCTATTGTGATAATCAAAGTCTAATTAATATTTCCAAAAATCATGTGCAACATTCTCGCACAAAACACATTAAGATTCGATATCACTTTATTGGTGAATTAGTAGAAACTGAGGAATTGGAAATTATGTATTTGCCTATCGATCTTCAATTAAATGATTTTTTCACAAAGCCTTTAGATAATATTATATTTGAGTCTTTACAAAAATCAATTGGCATGATATTTCGTGAATAAATGCTTGTCATCTCATAAATATCATCCGATCATATTCACGCTCATAATTCATCTTTGAGGATATTGAGCACGGATGTTTCATAAATGTCAAAAGACACCCCCTATATATGTTTTATGTAGGATATCCTTGATGTGACTCGCTTGATGTTTGTGCATTGATGAATATTTATCTTCTTTATATTTTATTTGTTCATGTATATCTGTTCCAACCCTTTGTCCATTTGAGACAAAATGGGGGAGAAACCTTGAGTCCACTTGGACATTATTTTGATTACTTCAACTAAAACACTTGATCTTAGTTTTCTTATTTTCAGGAAATCAGTACCTTGTTTTATCAGAATATTGTTAGGGTATTGGTTTGTATTTAGTTAAGTAATGTAATTTTCTTTTCTAGGATATGGGATATATAGAATTTTGTATAGGGATAGGATTTTCTTGTTTTCTAAAATCCCTACGAGTCCTCGATGACTCAAAGGAGATTTTGTCTCATATTTCCAAAGGGGGAGATTAAATCACACTATATCTTTGACTCATTTGGTCTATATTGTATAGGCGCTTGTCTAGTTTGGAAATAGTGACAAAATTTAAGTCATGCCCTTGTCTACCAAAGAACCTCAGACACTATATGATTTTTCCTCTATTACTCTCAAAGGTATAATACCAACACTGCACCTAGGATCGCATTTTTATGTTGCATTTATATCATATTGGGTGTGTGAGTATTAATTCCCATAAAAATATTTTTTCTAATAATTTTTGGGATTTTTTAAATAATTTTTAGGAATTTATAAACATTTTTAAAACAATTAAAATTTGGTTTCAAAATGTTGTGGGCTTATTTGTAATATAATTTATTTCCTAAAAACTTGGTTGGGTAGAATTCGAAAGAGGCAAAGAATTGTGTGGTGCAAAATGGAATTATTTAATCTTCCAAAACACGCATTTTTTAGCTCATATGAGCTACACACATGTTGCATCCACAACGGTCCAGATTGTATTTTCTTACTCCCACATTCCTGAGAATAATTACCAGCCCTTCGATCTATTTTATCTACGGTTTGTATGTTGTTTTAACCATCCAAGTCTCAACTTTGTGGCCAATCAGATGTCATTTAATTGCAGTGCGTTGTAAGCCATTAGATTTACATCGATCAGCCAGAGTTGATCTCAGCCATTGTTTTGTTTCGATCTTCCAGACCCTTCCATCCATCAGTATAAATAGATGACCTTGGTTATATGTTTACAATCTTTAGATCAGTTGTGTTTTGAGAGAAAATAAGAAGAGAGAGAAAAGAAAAAAGAGAGATAAATTCAAACCCTAAATCAAACTCTTGCAATTTTTCCTCTGAAAAAACCTTGTGAGTTTGAGTGTGTTCGATCGTGTGAAGATCCATCATCTCTGTTCTTTAATCTATTGTCCAACTAAGTCACGAAGTTTGGATTTCAATTTCTCTTAATAGAAAGTGTAGATCTAAACACTGTGTGATGCAAAACACGTATACTTACTTAGTTTGATTTCTTTCTTTAAGAAATCTTCATTTGTGGGTTGTCATACTGTTAAATGTTTATTCTAAAACCAGAACCAACAAATCTTTTTTTGTTTCCAATTTTTGAGAAAAACCAGACTTAGATTAAGATCTTGAATAGGGTTTTACACTTTCATATATTTCACAATTTGTGAAATAACTATGTAAATAAAATAAAGAAAGTGTTTAGGACCTTGTATCCTTTGGATAGCAAGGTTCCTTGAGATCTGTGGATATAAATAAAATCAGAAGTCTGAGATTTTCAAACAAACTCAGTTTCGAAAATCATATCTGCATTTTAGAACGAAATTTGTAATTTGATAGGTATATTGTCTGTATAAGTGTGCGCATGTGTGTGTTGCATGCATGTGTTTAGGCACTTCACCACTTACACTATTCACACTACAACACTAAAGAAGTGTTGGTAGAAAGATCATTGACTTTAGAGTCAGTTGAAAGATAAAAATGAGAAGAGGAACAAAGTTGGGAGAACAACTTCAACATCAGAGCCTTTTGTGAAGTCAGAATAACCTAACGGAGATGGTATATTTTCATGACTTAGAATAGGTCTGATTGTGTGTTTAGTTTGTTAAATATCATGTAACATATATTCTTTCTTAATCGATTTTTATTTTGAGGTGTAGATACCTCCGTGGATGTTCCCTAATTGGGTGGGGTTTTACCACGTTAAAATCTTGTGTTCTTACATGTTTCATCTTCCTCTCATCACCTTCTACTTGTGTGCTAATTTAAAAATTATTTAGTTTTTTTTTCAAAACATAGATACTTAATAACTGAAATATCTCGTTCATAAGTTTTATACACATCTTGTGCTAGTACTTGTTTTGTAAAAAAAGGAGTTTCTCAAACAAACTATTCGGATCCATTTAAATTGTCTTAAACATTTTAAACAACTTAAGTGGCACTATTTTTTTCAGCTGAGACATTTAAGGAGGACGGCATAGGCCCATAAACATAAATAAGATTCGGTGAACTCTGGGTTATAAGGAAATTTATGAAAAGAAATGGTCAAAATTTGTATTCTGGGATTTAAATAAAATGGTATCGAATCATAGGTAAATATGTAATAAAAAAATTGGTGAACCCCAAAATATGAAATCAATGAAGGGCCTAGTGTTATAAATTAAAAGAATAAAAGGGATAAATAGTGGGTGGTAAGAATTCCCATTGAGGGTGGCAGAATCCCAGGTTTAGCATAGGTATTTACGGGTAAAATAATATTTTTCAAAAAGGATAAAAAAGGTAAAGAGTTAACAACTTGGGGCATTAATGATCCCATCATGGGGCATAATACCAGCTTTGGAACGTGTGTGTGTGTGTGGATAAATGAGATATAAAACAAAATAATTAAATGTGTGAGTAATCCTAGGGTGAGGGCATAATTCTAATGTTTGACACGATTAAGTGTGAATAGTTCTTTTTAAACACCAAGTACATGTGTTGAAATGCTATTTTTAAGAAACATTAAGTGTAGGTAAGTATAAATTTGTATTTTTTTAAAGGAATCGAGATGGTTTAAAGATATTCCAAAGGTATGCATTTTTAAAAAATAATTGTGTGATTTAATGGGTTAAGAGGAATATTTTTCAAATAAATGGAAACTTTCAAACATAAAGGGTAATAGTATTTAACCCAGTGTAAAAACATGGTTAATGAATATATTATATGGTATTTATATGTAGAATTATACTAGTCATAGAATTCCATTCGTTCTTTCTGCCATTCATTTCTGTATTTTATTTTATTTGGGAACCTCTAGTGGGTATTGGCTCATCTCGTAACAGGTTAATCAATATTCTGAATTTTGAGAGTGTTTGAGAAGTAGGTAATTATTTATTTTTACGTTAGTAAATCTTATTACTTAACCCCTAGGACATTTCCTCATGGGTTGCACACTCGTTATTATTATGCTTATATGCCTACAAAATGTAATTTCATCATTATTCAGTAAATCTAATCAATTAAAATGGATTACAAATATTATTCAGCCTATTTCACATCACTTCACACTTAACACAGTCGGACAAGACTAGGTTTACCCATGAATAACCCTAAGATTCTGGTTGGGGTGTAACACCATCAAAAGGCTATATGGTTGTCATCTTCCACTTAGGAGGAAGGATGTAATGATGTACTTTGATAGTATTAGACATGTGTGCTTGACACTGATTGAGGAAGTTACTTAGGCTCCCATCATTATAAGGTTTGAAGACACTCGAGCCTCCATGATATTTCCCTTTTAGAAGAGAAAGTATTTCGTCTGTAGGACACGGGTATGATATTTTTTACGATAATTAAGAACACTAAATATTCTATAAGGCATTTACATTAATCTAGGATTATATCATAACTAGTTATGCATTGTTTTTAAGATCTTTACTCTCATATATATTCAAGATTAAATCTTCCTACTATAAGGGATAAAACTAAGGCATACCTTGATCCATAATGCCTCTTGTCTTGGTATCAAACTTAGCTTTAATCTTATGGAACTAGTCCCGAACAGGGACTGATCTTGGATCCTTCTTGAGACGTCAAAATCTATTGGAATGGAGAATCAAGTTTCTCCTTCTTGACCTATAAATATTTTTGTTGCCAAAGTATAGATTTATGGAGGATATAGAACTATATTTAAAGGGGGAGAAAGGAACCAATAGTCTCTCCATTAACTCTAATTATGATAATCAAACTTTGGCAATGCAAGCCCCGTGCTGTGGTGAATTTGGGGAGATCTTTCAAGTTTAAATGGTGGATACCCAAGAATTATTATCTCCCGGTATGCCGCATCCCCCTAAGTTCGGGTTATCGGTTCAACGTGATTCGATTGACTTTTCCCCTAGACGATCTTTGATGCCATGTCTAGTTTGAGTCGCACACCCCTGGTTTTAGGCTTAGGGCCTAACTGTTTGTCAGTTGTTCAGAGTTACTAGTTTGTTTTATATAAAAATATACAAAAAAAAGTTTGGGTTATCCCTTTCGGGCTAATCCTATGGCAGGTTAAAGTCTACAGTTGGTACATATATTCTTTTTGTGTGGGTTCAGGAATTGGGTTATGAGTAGATAAGGTATTAGGAACCCCACTTATTCTTTGTGCATCCTCAATTATATGCTTATTATCGCTCTTTAAATTATATGACTACTTTTTGGTTTATTTTAGAACTGGTTTAGAGATCTTAGGTTGATAATCCCTTAAAACGTAGATGGATACTTATGTAAGAAAACGATATTAGTGAGAAGTGTAGGAACGTCATTTAACCGATGCAGGTACACAAGGGTGTTTATGTATGACTCCATGCTTGTATAATAGGTGGTCGTTAGTACGTATATAAGTGCGCAAGAAAGCTTGACTTGGGTAATCGGTGGTCGTTAAGGTGTACGTGGATGTGTGTGAGAAGTCACATCTTGAGATAGTTTGATATCTCGTTCGAGGTATAGGGGAGAGAGAAAGGTAATATAAGAGATGGATGCATCTCTATTATAATATATTATCAAGGTTCGTGCTCATGATAAGGACTAGATATTAAGCCTATGTACCCAAGAGGATTTCGGATCAAAGCCTACATAGTTCGATTGTGTATAGTATGTTTATGTGTTTGCACGTTTTTATGGTGGTGCATGAGAGATTACGACTTTAAGATAGTTTTATATCTCGTTTAAAGTAGGTGAGAAAGAATATGTAAGGGATAAGACATGGGAGCATTTTCGTGGGAGCAAGTAATTAAAAGACATAGTGTCGAGGCTTATGCTCACGAAAAGGACACAGTATTGCCCCTACATACTCGTGTATCCATGAGATCAAATCCTATGCAGTTAAGTTGTTTACATGTTACAATGTGATGTGCCTGCAAGTGTAGACATGGCTTGGATATGGAAAGAACCTATCTCTGGGCTAGATGGTAGCTTTGGTGGAGGGTTAAAATGGGAGTTGTCCCTAAAAATCGCCGATAAAGATATCCATGTCTGTCGGGCGAATACTAACTAGAAGGTGTTGTCAAATCTTCAGGCTAATCTAGAGGTGTATAAGGAGAAGGGAGAATGTATTTAGTATTAGAGTGGATAAAAAGTAACTGACAGAGATCTAAGTATCCCTTTTTGACTGGTTAAAATCCCATAGGTGACTTAGTCCTTGGGCTGGTTACTCCATTATTTGGATTGGGGATGGATGCATACCTAAAAGATAATACTTCGGGAGACATATTATGAGGCTTGGAATTCATGATTTTAGTTCAGTGTAGAGACTACGTACCCAAGAGTACTTGGAATCAAAGCCAACATAGTTCCAAAAAAGGGACATATTTACGAGTGTAGGCGACGGGATACCGAGGATACAATACACAACAATACCATACTTATGCAGCTTAGTCCTTAATATAGTAGTTTTGTTATGCTGGTTTGATATGTCTATATGTTAAAAATACGTTAATAAAAATCCGATGTTTCACAAGTATTGTTATGAAAGCACATATTTGGGGATGTTGATGTAGGGATAGGCTTTCTTCGGAAGTAGCCATATTTTAGACTTTAGCTTGTACAAAGTTTTAGGATGACTCGGCTCACTAACACTTTTTCGAGAACGATTTTGAAAAGTATGTTTTCATATTTGTATCCAGTCATTATGGCATTTGATTAGAATTTATTTAACATATGAGCATGTCGATTCAATTAACAGAGGTGTTGAGTTAAAAACCAGGCTTTAAAATGTAAATACTTCAAAGTGCATACACGATACCCTAAATGGGTCCGGGGCTAAAGGAGATAAAAATATATGGACACTTTATCATAATATATATATATATGGTGTGTTTGACCTGAGATTTGGGAATAGTTTACTTACCCTAGTAGCGTGAACCAAATTTTTCCCATGGGAGTGTCCCCACTTGAGTTGTCGAAGGTGGGCAAATCTTCGTTTAGTCGGGAAGATATTCATTTAAAGGCATCGACTTTCACGGAATGAACACAAAGGTTTGTCTTTGTTTTTATCGGAGATGACTCTTCAGTAGTACGAACCTCATTCGAGACTAAGGAGGAAGCAACTTTTTAGATGTACGAACTTCTCTCGAAAAGAAGTGAATTTTCAAAAGTACAAACTTCTTTCATGACTTTTCAGAATGAGATCGATTATCTCGGGCTTTCAGGATTGAGATAGTTATAAAATCGAATCAATTTAGGATTTTGGGGTAGTTTGAAAGGATGATGGGGACCCCTTTTATAGGGATCTAGGTAGGTCCTTTGACCGCACTGTCAAAGGGGTCCTTTAACCACTTGGTGAAAGTTATGACACGTTTAGGGTAAAAAGGGGTGGGGGAAAGTATAAGGCTAAGAAAATATATCCAAAGATCTTGTAATGATTACAGCGGAAGGGGATGACCATGCAATCAAAGCCCTTTAACTGCGTGGATAAATGGTTGAGGGCCTTTAGCCGAGCCGTTAAAGGACCCCTAGAGCATCTTTTGGAATTTTTTAGTTTTTTTCTCTTATTTGCATTTTCTTCCCTAGAGTTGTGTTTTTGGTGGGTTATGGGTTGAAGGGTATTTTTACATATGGGTTAAATAGGATCCACATCCCGATTGCAAATCGGTGTGTCCACAGAGGCAGCCGGCTAAGAGAGTGCACATGCGAACACTCTTCGTGAAAACTGAAAGGGTTAAAAATAGGTTTGCCTATTTTTAGGGAATTGTGTATGGGGTAATAGATAGAAAGGGTGGGGTAAAATGGATATTCCCTTTTAAAGTTCGGATGGTTAACTGCGCAGCTAACCTTGCGTTTGACCGCATGGTCATGGAATTTAAAATGCTTAACCGAGCGATTAAATGCTAAGAAACATTTAACCATGCGGTTAAATGTTTCAGTACCCAAAACCCATAAAAGACTCTTTCTAAGGTTGTTTCTTCATTCTTTCAACTATTTTCTTCTCTTCTCTCTCTCTCTATCTCTCTGTGTGTGTGTGTGTGTGTGTGTGTGTGTGTGTGTGTGTGTGTGTGTGTGTGTGTGTGCGTGTGTGTGTGTGCATGTATGATTTAGGTACTTACTTTCTAGGCTTACTTTGGGTATTTATGGATCATTTGGAGCTTATTGTGCTACATGATGATATGTTTCAAGCCCTGGACCTGAATCTTCCCGAGGAGGGGGCCATGGGTGACGACGGAGATAGATAGTGCAAGTCGGGCCAACAGGGTTGGAGACTTGGCCGTGAGTATTCGTTATGGGGCCCATGGGGTACCAGAGTGTGTCCCCTCACGCTGATTATTGGGCAGGGATAGAGTGGCAAGGGGTGTTGTAGTGCCTAGGGTGAGGGTGTCCTATGACCTTCATTTACCGGCGGATGAGAAGGATACGGAGATCCTCCTATGGGAGTGCGAGCATCATCAGAATTTAGAGGAGCGTCCTTTGGATGCCCTAAATGTATGTTTTCTTGACATTCTCTTTGTGTGCCTTTTTATGTTTTGTCACTTTTTAGGTTTACTATATTTGCAAACACCCGACTTTATGATGATAGTTTTGTCTGATTGAGAAAAAATACGATAACCAAATATTTGTTGTGTTCCTAAAAATGAACATAAAATAATAAACAACTAACATAATGGGGGTGGAGTGGATATATTGTGGTAACGGTGAGGAAGGAGATGAGAAAAATAGAGAGGGTAGAGGAAAAAGGGGAACCGAACTAGTGTTGCGACAAAAACATAAAACATAAACATAAACATAAACATAAACATAAACATAATAATAATAATAATAATAATAATAATAATAATAAACATAATAATAAACATAATAAACATAATAAACATAATAATAATAATAATAATAATAATAATAATAATAAACATAATAATAATAATAATAATAATAATAATAATAATAATAATAATAATAATAATAATAAACATAATAATAATAATAATAATAATAATAATAATAATAATAATAATAATAATAATAATAATAATAATAATAATAATAATAATAATAATAATAATAATAATAATAATAATAATGATTATATTTTAGTAAGACTAAAAGTAAAAGATAAGGATGAGGATAATAATAATAATAATATACAGATAGGTGAAGGTACAATCCCTACTAAGGATAAAAATAATAAAAATAATAATATAAGGATAATATATAAATAGGTGGGAATATAGCACATACTAAGGAAATAAATTGTAATGAGGATAGTATCATGACGGATCGGTTTTATGTGTCATGTGGCTATCCTTACCTTATAATAATATACAGGGGGTTATGATCACCTCGCGACTAGTTATGCTTCCTAGTTAGTGAGAACCGGGGGTAGGGAAATTAAGTGTGAACATACGGTAACCCAAAATTTGGGAGGGAGAAAGCTCTGGGAGAAGTACTGGTCACCTCACGACTTGTTATTCTTCCTGATTAGTGGGAACCGAGGGTAGGGATATTAAGTGTGAACATATGATAACCCAAACTCTGAGAGAAAGAAAGATCCGGGGAAATTTCTGGTTACCTCACAATTGATTATCCTTCCTGGTTAGTGGAAACTGAGGGTAAGGAGATTAAGTGTGAATATACGGTAACCCAAACTCCGCAAGGGAGAAAGTTCTAGGGAAATTTATGGTCCCCTCATGACTGTTTATCCTTCCTGGTTAGTGGGAACTTAGGGTAGGGAGATTAGGTGTGAACATATGGTAATCGGATCCTTCTATAGAGAAAGTCTCTTTTTCGTATTACTTATATATTTTGTGTCTTCTTTCTTGCAGCCTGCTTGTATCCCCATTGGCCAGGGTCTGGGAAATCCCCCCTCCCTATTGTTCAAGACTTTGTGTATGCCATTGGGTTTGACATGTTACTAGATTGCCTCTTCGATGTGCACTTTAGGAGGAGTTCTTTGATCTTCGCTCCCTTTGGGTAGCATTGGTGGGATGCTACTAGCACCTTTCACCTGTCGTTGGGGGAGATGAGAATGACTCCCCTGGATATCTATTCTTTTATGGGACTCCCGTAAAATGAAGTGCCCTTAATAGTGGATCAGACCCTGACCATTACTATTACGGGTCTGCGTACAGCTATAGGGATACAGGTGGGTATGGTGTTGTCACACCCCGCTTAATTCTAGCGTCGGCCTCCACCAAAACTAAGTCGGGTGTGAGTAAATAAAATACCATTCTTAGCATGAAACAGATATGAGACATAAATAAATCAATCCAAAATCTAAATAAATTAATTAATCCCACATGATAATAACCAATTGAGCGATAAAAGATCCATCACATGCTAAACTCCAATTAAATCCAATCTCCAATAATGATTAAATTAAAGTCTGAATAAAAACCAAACGTAAATACTCTAACTGAATCCTGAACAAGTTTGGAACCGCATGGCCCAATAAAACCCAAATAGAGTCTCATAATGAATTGCGACTGAAAGGAAAGCCTAAACTAATTCAAGCAGTAAAATAAATAAACTCCAGCTGCACCTCCAAACGATAATCTCCAAATGGACCTATGCAACTCTTTCAAAACTTATCCTGAAAAGGTTAGTCAACGCACGAGGTCAGAGCCCCGAGCATGAATACACACTACTCCCCTCAAATAGGATCCTTGAATCCAGACAGTAGCACTATACGAGATAAATATCACAATAGAATATTTTAATTATACGAGATACTTAAACGCAATTAATATAAATCACTAACTTCCCTCAGAAATTCTAATTCAATAATCCGCACCAATATGATTTTAAATATCTAAGTCCCACTATAATAATTTTATTAAACTAACCCAAGATCATTATGTTTCTCTGTTTTTATTATAGCGGTCCTCCCACCTCGGGTGGTAATCCACCAAAGTGTCACACTTCCCCTTGTCAATAGCCAGCTGATCCGTTTAAACTGTCGATCCTGCAATGTGACAAGGATCCACACACGACACGACATAAATTCAAGTTGACCCGTTTAAACTGTCGGTCCCCACACATTATGTCACCCATATTTTAATACTCGTTATTATCTTAAACATTAATTCTCGTTCATTTATTATCTCAAATTCCCCCACCCTTACTTATCGATGTGAGATCCCCAAATACCCCTTAGTCCCATACCTAAGGGTCCCCAAAGTGCACATACGTCCTGCTATATATATAGGATTGATTTCAAACATTAAACATGTCCTAGTCTCCTAACCTAGGCTAGTGTAACGTCGATAAAGTATAAAAAATACCCCACCCCGAAATATAAAATCCGCACGAATCTACACTAACTAGTCCCATACCTGACAAGCGTTATATTGAGATATTGGCAGGTGATGTATTTACCGCTAGATTTTTGGATTAATACTTTGATGAGACAATCTTTCCACCGTTAGGTGGAGGGAAGACCGTATTCGAAGTACAGTCCATTCCATAAGAACGGCGGGAATTAACGTGGAATACTTCCACTTTTTCTCATCTAGACCCCGTACCGCTCAATGTGAGCATGAAGAGCGAAGGATAATACATCTTCAGGGAATTTCAAATCAATTACCCGATGCATTTAATGATGAAACAAAAGTGACTAAGTCTCATGTACTCGCGAATAATGCACCAGCCAGAATTGATATTCTATTAAGACAAACTTTGATTTCAGAAGCGTGGCAGACCTGTAGGTTCCAAAGATTCCCCTCCCCGGAAGCGGAGATCAAATAAAAACTCATGCCCTCATAATGCTCCAGAAGAGGTTATGAACAAAAGATCCACTTTCTCTAAAATCCTTGAAGAGGTTAGTGTCTCTGAAAAGACACAAGTCTCTGAAGTGACTACAAAAGCCCTTAAAGAGGCAAAGGTACCTAAGAACAATAATGAGATCTCTATGTTTTATACATATTCAAGATAAATGCGGGATCGTAATAAAATAGTCATCGATGACATATTTTCATATGCAGTAGCTACGAAAATTTCACAAGGCATTGATGATGATAATGAACCACGTACTATAAATGAATGTCAACAAGGAGAAGATTGGCCAAAATGGAAAGTTAACATCAAGGCAGAACTTGAGTCTCTAAATAGATGTGTTGTATTTGGACCCATAATACAAATCCCGAAAGATATTAACCCAGTAGGTTACAAATGGGTGTTTGTAAGAAAGTGCAATGAGAGAGATGAAATCACTCGATATAAGGCACGACTTGTGCCACAAGGTTTCCTGCAGAAACATAGGATTAATTAAGATGAAACATACTCCCTCGTTATGGGTGGTATAACTTTCAGATATCTGATTAGTTTAACGGTCTCTGAAATCTTGATATGAGACTCATGAATGTTATGACTGCTTATTTATACGGGGACTTGGACACAAAAATTTATATGAAAATCCCTAAAGGATTTGCTTTGCCAGAACAAAGCCAATTAATACATACCCAATTCGACTAAGACGTTCATTATATGGCTTAAAGCAATCTAAAAGGATGTAGTACAACCGTCTTAGTGAATACTTGTCTAAGGAAGGGTATGAAAACAATCCAATTTGCCCATGTATCTTTATAAAAAAAAACCTCAATGGAATTTTTTATAGTAGCAGTTTATGTGGATGATATTAATTTGATCGGGACTCCAAAAGAGCTCGAGAAAACTGCTAACTATTGAAGAAGGAATTTGAGATGAAAGACATCGAAAAAATAAAATTTTGTCTCAGCCTGCAAATCGAGAGAAATTCTAGTGGAAATTTTGTCCATCAGTCTAATTATACTAAAAGAGTCTTGACAAGATTTGGTATGGGCACAGCACATCCACTAATACATCCATGGTCGTCCGGTCTTTCGACGTAAAGAAAGATTCATATCGTCCTAAAGAAGAAGAAGATGATGAAATATTGGGTCAAGAAGTACCCTATTTAAGTGCAATTGGTGTATTATTATTCTTGGCACAATGCATTATACCTGATATTTCATTCTCAGTCAACTTACAGAACCAATAAAAAGGCATTGAATTGGTATCAAGCATATCCTAAGATATCTACGAGGACCACTGACATTGACTTATATTATTCTAATTATTCTAATGGTTATGAATTAGTAGGTTATGCGGATTCTGGATCTCTCTCTAATCCTCATAAGGATCGATCCCATACAGGTTATGTATTTCTTAACGCTAATATTGTTATTTCTTTACGTTCTACTAAACAAACTTTAGTAACTACTTCTTCTAACTACTCTGAAATTTTAGCACTTCATGAAGCTAGTCATGATTATGTATGGCTAAGATCTTTAATTCACCGTATTCGTAATTCTTGTCAATTGTCTCCCATTACATATGTTCTCAGTATCATATATGAAGACAGCGTACATAACCCAAATTCAGGAAAGCTTCATCGAAGGAGGCGAAACTAAGCACATTTCACCAAAAAAATTCTTCACTCACGAGCTTTAAAAAAATAAAATTGAAATCAAACAAATGAAATTGAAGCTAAGACCATAATGAAACAACAATCATCAAACGGTAGATATGATGTATATCCAAAACAAAAGTACTAAATAATAGGGAATTTTGGAAAAAGATCATCATAATGCTTAAAGTGTATAAAAATAGGACACTCCATATAATTTTATAAATTTAGTCCCTATACTAAAAACACCATGAAAAATGGTGAAAAATGATGTCACTGGCGCGGACCAAAAAAATAAAGAGTATTGTACCACAGAAACTAGATTTATAAATACTATTGTACCACAAGAACTAAATTTATAAACTTAAAAAACATTGTCCTAAAAATTCAAATATAGAAAGAAACATGACATTTACCTTAATTATCTATAAATAATAAGACTTTTAGTGTAAATGTTCACACAACTTTCATATCTATTAAGTTTCATTCATGTCTATTAAAATACTTCACTGTTTTCTATAAATAAAATGATCCCCATATAAATTTGTATACACTATCAATTCTCTCTATAACCATTCAAATATTATATCCTCGAGCTACAATGATATTTATGCGGTTCTCATAGCTTTGGTCTTTTGGCAGAGTTGAATAGTCACTTGTAGTTGATGGACCACTTAAAGTTTCACGTTGAATAGTCGCAATGATATTTATGCGGTTCTCATAGCTTTATTTCTGTGTTGTAAAAAGTTAGTATTTTTGTAGTTATTACATGAGGAATTGTAGAAGACAAAAGCACAATATACTTGTTTTACATGTGATCCATGTTCGAGCAAGTGGAACTCAAACAAACAAGTAGTTGATTTTTTTTATTTTTTTATGCGTTAATAAGTAGTTGATATCTTGTGTGCCAACAAGGTGATCACCAAATCATGAACCAACCTGTCCCAATACAAGTGCATTCAATATAAATACATACACCTACCATCTACACAAAGCTTTATTTTTAATGCAACAATAATTTTTTTTGCTTTATTCGTCTTCTTAAAGTCTCAAACCATCACTTTATTGCAAAATATACACATACATAACACATTACTTACCCTTTAAACTTTTAAGAAAATAAATATAGAATTCCAAAATTAAATATATTAAAACAGGCACAATTATTTGGAAGAAACCAAACACAAAGATGGCTCCTAAATCTCAACTAGGCCGACAAGCGCTGGGCCCCAATCCTCCTCTTTCTTAGGCGCTCAGCTATGATGAACGCGAGCTCTAGAGATTGAGACGCGTTGAGCCTGGGGTCACAGTGTGTGTGGTAGCGTGAGCTCAGGTCATCGAATGTCACGGTTTGTGATCCACCAATGCACTCTGTCACGTTTTGGCCGGTCATCTCAAGATGGACCCCACCCGGATGGCTTCCTTCTTGCTCATGCACGTCAAAAAATGCTCTCACCTCAGCCTGTCCCCAGCAAAGTATAATAAGATTGTTTTGATATCAGTCAAATTGTAATTGTTATTACTACCAAGTGTCAACTTAACTCTTCCAAACTCATTCAATAAAAATAAAAGTTTAGTAATAATTATAACAACAAATAAACATGATACTAGCTAACAAGTTCAAGGTCCAATCCAACTCATAGATAATGGGACACGAACCAAAAAGGAAATAACAACTTTCTTACTTCAGTCACGTAATACACGTTTATGGGATCTTAGTTGGATATCCCACCTAAATATCTCACCTGCGTTGTCCCTTTCCCACCAACTACATCTTTCTTTATACTCTCTCCAGCAGGGCAGGGCTTTAATGTTTTAAGGTAATTGGATGCATTAGTTTAGTACAACTCATACCTTTGTTATAAATAAGTTTGGGGTACATTTATTTACAATATTTGGTACTTGGGGTACATTAATTTCCATTATTGTTGTATGGGTGTTATTTTAACGAAAGTTGTTAAACTTTCGTTAATCAACTATCACTCAATTGTCCAATGACTTATTTGACCTTGTCTCTCGATCAACAATTTGTATAAACTTAGGAAAGTGATCATATACGGCGATAAATTTGCCCCCGTGATAAAAAAACCCAGCCCATAAAAAAATAAAAAGAAGAAAGAAAAAAAAATAGTTAAAAAAAATCCATATCTATTTATTAAAAAAAAGAAAAAAAAAAACACCTTTTAGCATGGCATTTCATGCATGGGCATGAAATGTCAAAAATATCATACATGTCTTTTTGCCATCTCCATATGGCTCCATATTATATGGATATATATATATATTAAGAAAAGCTATATATATTATAATTTAAAAAACTGCATATATATACATATTGCCAAATTACTTGAGAAAAGTATTTTTTAAAGTTTTTTCTCCTTTTGTAAAAAACTGTCAAAAATATAAAAATCTCAATACACTTTCTCATACAAATAAAAAATAAAACTGTTAAAAATTTATTTATCCCTTAAAAATTTATTCAAAACAGTTAAAAATATTTTAAAAATTGTGTTTAAATATATTCCAGCATATAAATAAAAAAAAACTGAATTTCTATAAATCGTATTTCCATAAACAGTGAAAAATATATAAACTATATTCCAAAATAGTTAAAAATATATAAACCGTATTTTCAGCCTAAAAAATTATTTTTCCCGGGAAAAAAATAATTTTCAGCCAAAAAAATATTAAAAAAAACACCGATCCAACCTCCGGCCCAAACAATTTGAACAAAACTATCACCCCAGCCTCCGGCCAAAAAATAACCTCCTATCCAAAAAAACTCCCAACCAAAAAACAACCTCCGATCCAAAAATTTCAGCCAAACCTCCGGCCAAAAAATAACCTCCGAAACAAACCCAAACTCCAAACCGAACTCTAAATCCAAAAAAATTCCAGCAAAATTGAAAACCCAAACTCCAAATTGAACCTCCAGCCATCAAACTCGATACGGAATCTATATAAGGGGGATATATATACAAAGTTGTGAGAGTTGGAGCTCTGAGACGGCAGTGAGAGAGAAAGTGATAGAGAAGGCGATTTGAGGGTGAAATGATATAAGGGTATAAGAGCATTTAGAGACGAGATCATTTAGGGTAATTGAAGAAAAATGATACATCCGTTAGGGCTGTTAGCCAAACCGTTAACATAATACCCAACCAACTATAATGGAAATAAACGTACCCCAAACAGTAAATGACCATATATATAATGGGGCAAAAGTAAGACTAATTATTTTTCCCATAAACTAAGAGGGACAAAGCTGTATATTAATCATGCCATTTAACTTTGTAATCACCTAGTTTTATATACTTTTTAAAACATGACTATTAATTTGTGATGGACTAACAAGGAAACAAGGAGAGAGAGTAGTATTTTTTTTATATATAAACTAAAAACAAGGGGGCTAATTCCACGTGTTAGCGGATGGGTAGCTCTTCCTCATGAATGAGATTGATTTACCTGTAACTTACAAACAAACAAAAATACTATTCTCTCTCCTTAGATTTAAATACATGCAGCTGAGGCTAGGAAAAAAAACACTGTTGGCAGTGAAAAAAGACAGGTAAACCGTATCCGACCCCGCAGTCAGACCCGCCCATATCCAACCCGCAAACTTGGATCAACCCGCTTGTGACCCGTCCAAACCAACCCAAAACAGTTTCTAACCTGCCACATCCATCCACATCTGCCCATTTGTTGGGTCTACGTGTAAGGTACACAACTCCAATCAGTCATGGTGGTGACCAAGAATCGACCATTCAGCATGTTGAATAAATGATATCATTTCAAAAAAAGGGACCCTTTGGGTACGGCATGCACATGGTCTAGAGTTTTGGCCATATTATCAAGGAGACCGAAAGACCAATAATCAATAATCCAGCTTCTTGGTTGGTACACCACGCACATGGCCCTAGATTCTTGGTTGTATTATTAAGGGGACCTGCTCAACAAACCCATCAAATCACTGAGGATTCCTACAATTATTAGAAAATGTTCGGCTTCCAAAAAGTGTGGAAGAGTGGGAGTTCATCAACAGTTGTGGCTGATGAAGGTAATTCGATTAGGTTTAGGGCCTATTTGGAGATGAGAAAGGAATTTTTGAGCTCTAAGTATAACATAATATATATATATATATATATATATATATATATAGAGAGAGAGAGAGAGAGAGAGAGAGAATTACAAAATCATCATGGTCAACCACATTTTCCAAAGATACGGAACTCCAAAAAGGTTTTCGGAATCGATCCAAAAAATCATAACATTTACCAAATCGATCTAGAAATTAAGACATCTAGATATGGAGAATGTGAATAATGTTCCAAATGGCTCATACATTTTAAACGGACTTGGTACATTCTTTTGGAGGTGGACTTTTTTTTGGTAAAAACATTATGTTCAAGGATATACCAAAGCAACATTCAAATGTCTTCTTCATGTTTGGCATGAATTCTTTCACGTTGGTTTTCTATTTTTAGCAAATTTTTTATTCATGTATTTTCATAGCATGTGTACTACTATCATGCACACAATAATATCGACCCAAACATATTAGTACCCCCCTTGCCTTTTCTTTCTCCCTTTTTCTCCTAAATGACTCAACTTTAAAAATAGTGTAAAACATTAAATGTGAGTGAACTGATGAGATACTTACCCTGATAGAATCGAAGGGGCGAGTTTTGAGACCACAGGGAGCTTTGATGGTGTTTCCATGCATGGGATCACTGACCCAAGTCACTATCTGCCCTGCTCTTCTGACTGACCTAATTAGATGGGGAAGCTTCACCCTCATGTTCTCAGCTCCCATTCTTGTGATTATAGTAATCCTCCCTGGTTTGTTCTGAGGATTCAAAATCTCAATGAGCTTCACAAGTTGATTTGGATCCATCTTATCGCTCACCTGAAGTAGAAAAAAAAAATCTCATCAGCTGCTTATTCTTGCAGGTTACTCCATAATTTTTCATAATCAAACCATATAAAATACAGTAACATTATTAATAAGAAGAAGAAGAATGAGGGAAATGTGCAAATAAAACAGCACATGAATTTCTAGCAGCGTTTTTTAGCCACCTTTGATGATGTTTGCAACAAAATGCATAATTCAGCGTTTGTTTCCATTAACAATAGTTCATGAGGATTTCTTGCAACTTGCACAACAACAACAAAAATATGTAGTTACCTTGATTCCTAGGGGATTAGCAATTCCTCTTAGGAACTCAACATGGGCACCATCCAGTTGACGGGTTCGTTCCCCGACCCAAAGAAAATGTGCAGAGCAGTCATAGTACAAGCCAGAAGTTGAATCCATCCTAGTAAGAGATTGCTCATAAGGCAAAAGCAAGCACTCGTGGGATGTCCAGAACTCTGTGGTGGTCATGATTGGATGCTCCTTTGTAAGTCCAGCAGCAGCCATGAATCCAAGGGCCTCATCAACCCGATTAGCTAGTTCTCGGTACCTATCATGACAATACAATCATATAAGAAATTATATATTGAATTGAAACCAAAAATATTACCCAGTTATGAAACGCTTAAATGACAAGTTTTATATATTGCCAAGTTTTATTGAAAAAAAAAGTACACATCCAAACAATAATGAACAAAGAGGTCGGGCTTGGACTTCGTTTAAATGCTTCTGTTAGCTGTACAACCTTTTCTAGATTATAAGTGGGCTTTTGTGGGTAGTTTTGTTCGAGGTATGACAATATATTGGAGTACAAACAATTGAGGGGATGCATCCATGTAAAAATAAAGTATAGACAAGACACAACCATATACAAACGTACAAAATTTTAATATCACTCTAATTATTTGTGTGGCAGTTGCTGAAATGCTCAAGGTCTGCCGTTCTTAATAGGGAAAAAATTAATGAAAGAATGTCCTTGTGTATGACCTATATATCAAATTATCTAACTACTGAATACAAACATATAACCAATACATTCGACTCCTTTCAAAAAAGTAGCTCAAAAAAGGAGTCCAACTATAATTTAATGAAGCAATGAAACTTGAGTAAAGGTCAGTACAATTCAACATACCTATCACCTGATTCGCTGTGCTCTGCGAAATCCAAATTCCATTGGTTAATCCTCTGCATAGCAGCATACCCTCCTGTAGCAAAAGCTCTCAAGAGATTGAGAGTAGCTGCAGACTGACAGTAGGCCCTGATCAATCTTTGAGGATCCGGGGTCCTCGATTTTAAATCAAACGCGTCTCCATTGACGTTGTCCCCTCTGTAGCTCGGCAGTTTCACCCCGTCCTTCTCCTCAAAAGGATCTGATCTAGGCTTCGCAAACTGACCCGCCATTCTTCCTACCTATATTATTTATCAATACTCAGAGTCGAAATTTAAAACTCAAATCCAACATACACACAATAACAACCTCAAATCAGCTATGGACAACAGACCCCCAAAATAGGGTAAATTCCAGTAATCCCGTGAAACTATAGCTTCAACCATAAAAGTGAAAAATAAAACAAACTACATTTCCTTGCACATCACTGATTTGCATCACTTTTTGAGTCCTCCGAATTGCTAAATGATTCATGCAAATAGACAAAGTTTCAAATTTGAATATACATAAAATTCAATAAATTCATGGCATCAATCCAAAATCTCTCCAAACCCCTTCCAAAATCTATTGAAATTCAAAATTTTAATACTATATGATGAAGATGAATTTGGGGCTCGAGCGTAATTCTAGGCCGATTCAAAATTCAAACACATTTTTTCGCTTCACATGTCAAAAATGCATTGAATTGGTAGGGTCAAAAATCATGAATAAAGTCATCAATTGATATACTTTAATGTGTATATTCTCGTCAAAATACACTAGAGTTCCTAAAATTATAATAATAATGAAATGTGCATCAAAAGAATCCTGAAAAGTGGAAAAAGGACAGAAATGAAACCTTAATAACAGGCATTTGACCACCAAACATCAAGACAGCACCCATTTGGAGAAGAATCCTGAACGTATCCCTAATATTATTAGCATTAAACTCCTTGAAACTCTCAGCACAATCTCCCCCTTGCAACAAAAAAGCATTCCCCATAGCAGCTTCCCCAAGCCTCTCCTCCAAACTCCTGGCCTCACCCGCAAACACAATGGGTGGGAACGCATCTAGCGTTTGCAGCACCGAATCAAGCTCTTCTTTGTTCGGGTACTCAGGCAATTGAAGTGCCTTTTTGGATCTCCAACTGTCCACAACCCATTTGGTCGAAACCGTTTCTGGGTTTGTTACTGTCTGTGCAGTAGAAATCGCCTTCACAGCTGTTGGGTTATTTTTGGAGGGTTCTGATGTATGAAGAGCAAAGATGGGTTGGACGGATCTGGATCTGGATCTGGGCTTTAGAGAAGGGGTGAGGGATTTTGTGGAAATGACGGAGTTTGGGGTGGTTAGTGCCATTGAGAGGGAGATAGATTCAAAGTGGGTATAGAGGGTCGGATTGGGTACCTGAGGAGAGGAGAGAGAGGAGAGGAGTGTTTTATAGGGTAGGTTTTGTCACAAGGGGGTCTGGTAAGACCCCGTGGTAGTTGAGGAGGGTATTTTGGGTAATTACCTTATGGCATAAAGAATTATTCTTCCATGGTTTAGGCCTCCACGGAAAGGTAATACTATTTTGAGTTAGGCAAAACTTGTTTATTATTCAAAGATATTTTCGGTATCATTGACCTCGTGTCTGTTGGGTTTTTGGGTTGGTGTACACTTCTTTGATAGTAGGTTGTTAGATTCGTGGCATAGGTTTGATTAAGCAATATTTAGGCCATTTTCAATGTTGATTTCTATTCTTCTTTATTTTCTACGATAATTTAAAGTTAATTTTATTTATTAGATCAAAAATACATTGAATTTTATTAATTTTTTTTAATGCACATATATTCATTTTAAATTCACTTACTCTCTCTCTAAAAATAAACATATAATTCCACACTTTCTCTCTCTAACAGCATCACCTCCACCCCCACCACATCGAAGACTCACCGGAAACAACTCCTCGAAAAATCTCATCGGAGGTCGTCGAAATTCTCGCCGGAATGTTTATTTCTCCTCGTTTCTCTCTCTCTATCTCCGCCTATTTCTTTATTTTTTTCTAGTCCGCGCCAGCGACACCATTCTCCGAGCTAGAAAATAAGAGTTTTCGTCGAAAAAAATAGAGGTTTTACAGAAATAATAAATTTATCTGTTTTGGTATTTTAGTCAAAAAATATCGAATATGGATGTTGTTTGATAAATCTTGACGAGTAGATTCCAAATATATAAACTTTGTAAATTTTGAATTTGTAGATTTGAAGTTATGGACTTTTAAATATTTGATGGTTTTTTTTTGTAAAAAATAACATAATAGTTGTCAAATATATTTTGAGGGTGTATTTTTTATTTTAATGTGCCGAGTTGGCAAAATTGAACATTTGACACCATTAACTCAGTCAAAGAATCTTTTGTCTCATTGACCAAGTGAATAGGATATGGTAACAATTACCCATATTTTCTATCTTAGAAAAGAAATAATAAAAAGAAAAAAATATGCTTGAATCACAATTTCTATATGATGGAAGATATTATGTGGATATTGACTCAACTCGAAAATTTTCATCTTAATTTCTAGATGTGAAAACTCAAATACATTTATTCCATATGACATGGAATACCACTATCTCTTTTTATCGTAAATTTTGTTGGATAGAAACTAATATCTATACCTGTCATCGTTGGATCGTGTCAAATCTAATAATCTTTTTAAAACATGATGCCATATCACATAAATAGACTCCACCGATAGAGAAATAAAATGCAAAGTATTCCACCGATTTACGAGGTGTTTCAACCCAGCAAAAAAAGACTTTTAACCTCCATTTAGAAATAAACTTTGGAAAGGAGATGGCCTTAGGGATTCAATTTGTAAAGAGTATCTCAGGGAAAAAAATTGGTTTTGACAAACAACTACACCTTCCCAAGGTAGTTTAATTGTCATGCATTTTTTAATCTTGTAGCAATCCAACTGTCTCGAGATACATATACACCACTAATAGTTATTTTATTCTAACTAGTGGTCATATTTCCAAAATAACAATATATTGCTCAATTTTAATAATTTCACCAGGGGTCTCAATCTTGAACTCCAACTATAATGACATCCTTTCGATTGACATGGTTTCGATTTTCAAACAAAATGTAGGTCTAGATTTTTTGAGTCTGCATTGGAAAAAATTGAAGATCAAAAGATTCATCTGGATCAAAAGACTCACCTGGATTATATGAAACACTTTTGTATTTTGGTTTAATTCGGATTATAGTAACGAGCATGATTAACAATTTATTTTATAGTGATTTTTTAACTAGATAGAATAACACAAAGCGCCTTTTATTTTTATTTTTAAAAACTCCCAATCTCTCGTTTGAACAAAGTCTTCGTACGTGAATTTTTCAGGACATTTTTTTAATCTTTATGTTCTAGTATGATGAGTACTTCATATGAGAGCATAGTACGAGCTATAGAGTTCCCTTATACGAAGCTCACTTCATACAAGAGCTTAGCACGAGCCGTAAAACTCTCTCGTATGAAGCTCGGCAAGCTGCAAGTCTCCTTCGTAGGATACCTCCATTCAAACGAGCGCCCTAAACCTTGTGCATATTTTTTTGTGCCTCTAGGGTGTTTACAACTTATAAAATGACATTTACACATTTTTATCAAAGTAAACATAACTTTGATCTTTTTTGTTTTTACTTAAGAACAGTAATTATGTTAAAATTATTTTATCCAAATTAAAACAGACCATTTATTTCGCACCATTGAAAATCTTATCTATTTGAGGATCATGGCATAGAGGATTCGTGTGGGATGAAATCACACTATAGATCGAATGATACCGAGTGATACGAGTTGTACCTGGTTGTCTACATGTTGTGGGAAAAGGCAATCAAAGCTAGTGTGTATAGAGGTTCATACGATCGATTCGATAATATTGAAACATATATAGTTAAATAAAATAAGGGATATAGCATCTATCATTAAAACATATTAAATAATTTATTAAAAAAAGTTTTGGAACAATTTAAGTAGTAAAAGTGTACCACTCTCATTTAGGAGTCAGGCTTTAAATCTCACAAATAAGTAGTGTAACAAATAGAGGCTAGAATAAAATTGTAGTGTGTGAACTCTTATTTAAAATTAAAGACAAAAAAAATTCTTTCAAATTTTTTTTTTATGGATTATGAAAAATGCAAGTACAAAGTGCATATGCTAGGGTTATACCAAATGCTAAATTTTAAACCAATTGATTTAACCAAGTGAGCATTTAATTTAAGTGTCGATTAAACATACGTTGTGAAAACTTTAGTCCAATTTTAGGCATACATTTAGGTGATCATGTAAGAATAAAATAAACCGATTACACAATGCCACGATGTACGAGGAAAACTCACAACGAAAAAAATCTCAGACGGCCTAGACTACGAAAATTCACTATTATATAGGGTCTATACAATAGTGACAGACATAACTACTCACAGACTCGATGCCTTCAAGCCTGATGCAGTCTTCACTCCTTGAACCTTCTTCATAGCAACACCATATGAACCCACCAATGACTTCACAACACAGTCCTCATATGTCTCGGTGTCTACAGATCTTTGACTAGAATCCATCACCGCGGTTATACAGAATCTATTGTGCCAAATAATACTCGAACGATGTAGCGTAAACAGTCTTGATGCTCAAAACATAAGATCGCAAACTAATATATTTTGTTGAAACTTGAATCTCATAAATTAGGGTGTAAACAAGGTTAAAGAGTCTTTATATTTTCTCTGTAGAAAAATGTTTTCGAAACCCTTGTACTTAAATAATCTTATTGTGACCTTGTTTATATAGAAAAACATGAAAAAGCAATGGCACACAAAATAAGCCATGGCATTCGAACGAAATTGGCATGTTGTTCGAGCGAGATAGGTCATCTCATTGGAACGAAGTCAACTTGTTCGAATGAGATACCCAAAATCGTTTAAACGAGATTCGCGTGAGCATCAAATGAATATGTATTGTCTTAAGCAAAAGGTTCTCGTTTGATCATTGCTTTAATCTCATTTGAATGAAACCCTTAACCTCATTAGAACAAAGACAAAACTTGGTTGAACAATACTAAGAAACTCGTTAGAACGAAAAATACATGTCATTTGAAAAAAATGTGAAAACTTGTTTGAACGAATTAAAACTCGTTTGAACGAATTTAAAAACCAAAAATATTTTTTGAAAAAAATAGCTTCAATAAACTTTAACACCCAAAACTAGAGACATAGGAATCAACATAATAAATCAAATACATCTTTCTTGAGATCCCAAGGTTAATGATGAAAACACAGCATTAAGTTGATGACGATTTAACTCGGGTCATTTTGTGTCTTCGATGAATCATAGGCTTGAAGGTACAAACTCACATATAACCTAACTTATGACTCAAACGGTTTTGTCCAAATAGAACAAACCAATATTACAAATTTTATAATAAACATTACAAACTAATATAATGAAATTTTGACCTTACAAATTATAATATACTAATATGAAATAATGTATTAAAAGTGTGTCTATGATAAGTTTATGCTTACCCTTAACTCACACGAAAGGCCAAAAATATATAAAAATATAAAAATAAATCTAACGTGGTATTTTGCATATTAAAGTCATTTACCCAATCACATTATCCTAAAAGGAATAAGTTTGAATATTTCATGTACACGAATTAAGAGTTGGAACTTTTCAAAGACTTTCAACAAAAATAAATGAAAAATAACATAAAATGTTTTAAATTTTAATTTTTACCATTGTTTTTACATAAACTCACT
Source organism: Sambucus nigra (assembly GCA_949130495.1). Classification (NCBI taxonomy): domain Eukaryota; kingdom Viridiplantae; phylum Streptophyta; class Magnoliopsida; order Dipsacales; family Adoxaceae; genus Sambucus; species Sambucus nigra. The sequence goes on from OX422211.1 coordinate 239,915,492, forward strand.
TCTTCTCTGGTCAAACTCCCTCACTGCATGTCTCTTACGTTGGCATCCCTTTATAGTTACCCTAAACTATCACCCCAATTTATAAGGCCACCCTAAAATCATTGCTCGATATCAATCCTCTAGAAATTCTACCCTAAAAACTCCACATAACTCAAATATTCTCCTCCCCCCTCCCCCCCCCCCCCCCCCCACACACACACGAACCAACATTTGCTAGCCAAACAACCCCGAGAAAAATAGAAATAAAATATCTTTTTGTTATGTGGAAAAATGGAATCTGGCATATGATAGATGCATCACCCTGCTAAAAAATCAATTCCCCTCCACCCCAACAATGAATTTAATGCTCCCCTCAATAAAAATACAAACTTGGGTACACTTATCCACTCAAATGTCAAGCGGTAAAATAGCCCATTATATATGTAACATAAGGGTCCATCACCCATGTGGTCGAAGGTGCTCTCAAAACTATAAATAGCAAGATCTAACCAATAATCATCTCATCTAATCTCATGGACAATATGATGTCTCTTTAGCCAAAGAGAATATGACAACTATCATATTCAGTCATGCTTCGCACTCCTCTCTCGCTAACTACCCTTATAAATGGAAGTAATGCGTTGTTTAAAGATATACGAGTTATTATACAGTTATTGTGACACCCCGCCTAATTAAAAACCGGGAGATCACTCCTTTATTAAATTAAAATCAAGGTGAACAGTTGGTTCATTCTTAGCATCACTGTCGAAAAATACCTTTTCCAATTTAAACACCCTAAATAATTAAGCTAAGTGTCAATACAATTTTAGACATTACTTTCCAAATTTTATTTTATATAAACCAACATTCAAAACTTTACATAATTCAATATTAACGAATCACACCACAATTATCCTGGAACATATAATCCAAATAATTTAAACATTCAACAACTAAATCCCAACATTTAAAACTTAAAGTAAAACATCCAGACAGTAATAAATCCCAAAGTGACAATACTAGAAATAAATGAATCACAATGTCCAATAAAACAAAAGGGCGACACATGCCCAACTGAATAAATAAGCTAGGAGTGGAATCAAATAAATGAAGTCGTCTAAGCAAGAGGCCTGCAACTCCCACCTAAGCTGCAACGCGTTCCTTCCAAAGGATCCTATGCCAGACGCCCCTGTGGCTGGGCACCTGTAATATATACATACATATACAAGAGAGAAAGGAAAATAGAAACGGGTCAGAGCCCGATAGTGTAAATGATTTAAAATTTGTTTAGCAAGTATTTAAAATGTGTACAGGCCAATGCAACAACATATTAGTGCAGCACTCTCTTGAGAAATTCTCACCTCTCTTCTAATGTGCACGCCTATCGCACTAATCTTCCCAATGGTTTAACTTATCTTATATCGCACTAATCTTCCCAATGGTTTAACTTATCTTAGGTTACTCGTAAGATTTAAAACCGAATAATTTAATTGTTTAAGAGGATAATTTCATTTGATCACAAAGTTCTCATTTAAACCTTATTTGCTAATAAAGTTTCCCAGTATCATATTATGCTTTTCAAAACATCCAAATTGAAATCATTATACATTTCTTACTTACCATAAGCACAGTATGAAATTCCAAATTTCAAAATTTAATATATATATTAAATACTCGTATAATATATATATTCTAACAGCACCCCACATAAAAATTATGGTGCGGGCATACTCTGCTATCCAATCCCCGTATCACTCGTACTAAGGGAAATACAAGTTCGGAATCACTCTCGAACTGTATTAACACATACACAAACAATATTGAGGCGAAGCATAGATTCCAAGTCTCTAAGAGGTCAGTACATACCCTCACGTCTCTTAGGACCATCTAACCATCGATCAGATAGCCTGTACCAAGGATATCTATCTTCTAGGGTACGAGTCAATATCCCCCATAAAGGTCCCATCGAGATAAGACTGTTCTAGCGCGGTAATCTCAAGGATAGCAAGTAGCGCAGGCATGATTTTCACACGTATATAATATATGCATAAACACAGTCATATAAATATACTACTTTTACCATATCAAATTTAGGTTCATCTCATAACCCATAATCATAACATTTATCCTTATTTCTCATTAGTTAGTTATCACTTATAATGGTTCGTCTCTTACTTAAATTTGAGGGATTATTCCAACTCACTACGTAACACACATGGACTATATCCTCCCAAGTGTAGAATTTCAGTAGGTATTCATCTAATTTCCAACGTAACTATCTTACGCGTCTCTCCCTTTAATACATAATTCTATCGTCCCTTATATGTAAACATCCCAAAAATGCGAATCTCGTCTTACATTAAAGGTCTCATAATTATTAATAAGTCCTACTAGTCTCCTTTACCCTCCAAATTATTTTAATAAGGATGCCCAAATATTTTTACTCATTTAATTTGAATTTAACTATTTACAAAGTGGAAATGTGAGTCTTCCAGAAGGGGTCGATCGATCGATGGTAGGAGCTCGATCGATCGATGCGTCGATCGATCGACACCCATGGTTCGATCGATCGATCAAACAGGTATACGAATTTTGCAGATTAGCAGTTACGGGTTTCATAATCTAACCTCAATCAAATCCAAATTTTTCACACCCAAACTCCCTAAAATCTGTACTACAAATAGTATAAACCCATATTATACATCTTCAACGTAAAGCATGCAAATTTTCATCAATAACCATAGATTAATAGGCCAAAACTCATATAAATCTCAAGAACCCTAGAATTTCTTTAACATGGTTCTAATCAGTCTTTTTCTAGAAATTTCTACTCCTAATTCATCATAAATTCGTGCTTAAGCCTCTACATGTGAAGGGATTTCTAGATTATCATTCAAATCATTACTACATGCGATTTTCCTATCTCCAACATGGATTTTCTTCTACCAAACTCATCCTAATCACCCTAGACTAACATGAACGATGCATTAATGAAAATAAGCAAGGTAAATACTTGCCTGGAAATTTCAAAGTTCTGATTTATGGACGAATTTGGTGTTGTCGCGTTCCCCGTCGCGCGATCTACGCGTTGGTGGTGGTGGCGGTGCAACCGGATGGATTTTGGGCCTTGGATTGCTTGGAAAGCTTTCTTCTTCCCTCTTCTATGGACGTTCTAATGTTTTGAGTCTGTTAACCCTAAAGGACTATTCCAAATGGCTGATATAGCCTAATAATTTTCGTGGGTTTAATTACCCAAAAATGCGAAATGTCCAAAATGCCCTCCTGGGGTGTTAAATAGGCCTAGAAATGCCCTGAGACCCAAACTAAACCCCCGGGTATACTTTTCTGACTATCTCGACCCTTCCGGACACTTTGGCGCACTCAAAACGACCATACGAGCAACTTATAATTTATTCACTTTTATTAATAAATATTTAATCCCGACGCGACACGGGCGCGTCTCGACTCAAATTTCCAAAATTGTCATTTTATTCACTCTTGACATTTAATAGAACCAATATTATATTACTTTACTCATTAGTAATATTCAAAAACAAGTTTCCCATAATTACTAACTCACATCACGTTAATCATTATAAAGTGATTAATTTCCGGATTTATATTAAATTAATAACTCACATTAAATTTAATAAATCCCCAAATTAATATACCAAATTAATATAGAATAAAAATACGGGGTATTATAATGGAAGTTCTCCGATAGGTCTTTAGGATATGAGTTTATAACCTTTGCGATAAATATTATAATGGAAGTTGTCCGATAGGGTGTATGGGCGCCCTAGATGGTTGGATTGTAGTAGTTTTCATAATTGTGAAATAGTAAGTAGTTGTGACTTCAGGATTTATTTACTTAATGATTAAAGATCATTTTTTTCCAAACTTTGTCACGAGGACGGTATAGGGACGATTGAATAATATTTAAATTTGATTCAGTTGGAACTATATGGTGAGGCTTGGCGTATAACATCAATGGGAGATTTTCGTTAATGTAATGTATGGGCAGTACGACTTAGATTACTTTCGATGTGAGATTTATACTCAGTGTTGACCTTACCAGTATGATTTGTCTTTCCGAATTTCGGGACGAAATTCTGTTATAAGGGGGGAAGTATGTAATACCCCGTAATTTTTAATGACTTTTAAAATGGTTATATTTTAAATTAATGGATTAATTGGATTTTATTATTAATTAATTCATTTGGGTTTTATCCGAATTATGGCTATTAAATTGTATGATTCTGAATATTACTTAAAGATATTTAGGTAATATATGAATGTGAAGCTATTGATATGGCTGTGTGAATTAAATTTAGTAATTTGGATTTTTAGTCGGACGCGGTATGGGACGCGTCAGGATTAATTTGTTAAATTAAAAAGAAAACTTATTTTTACACCAACCTTATAGTCGTTTCGACTGCGTCGTTGCATCCGGAAGGGTTGAAATAGCCAGAAAAGTCTATTTGGATGTTAGTTTTGGGTCTCGGGTCATTTGGAAATGAAAAGACAATCCAAAAGGGCATTTTGATAATTTTTACAAGGGGGATGAATAGTGATTTCGGGTTTTGTCTTATTATAAATATTTGGAGATTAGTGTACGTAGGTTCATTTCATCTCTTCTACACAAAATTGAAAAGTCATCTTCTTAGAGAGAGTGGAAGGTTGCTTGGAAAGGAGGAGAACCAAAGGTCAAAGGTCACCACCACCATCACCACCTGTGTTATTCAACTCCAAAGGATCAGATCTTCATTAGAGGCAAGTGTTTGATAATGGCAATTTAAGTTTGTATATTGTCCATGTTAGAATAGTTATAAAAAGAGATGATTTATCATGTTTGGAAGATAATAATGGAGTTTTAAATGGATTTTTCGAAACTGAAAATATATAGGAATTAAACTCATGTTGTAGGTAGATAGTAATCCACGAAATAATCATGAATCTGTTGAAGAAAATCTGGAAACCATTGATATGTTCTTGAAGATATTAGGTTGATAATTTCCTGGAAAAATGAGAAGATAAATATGATTTTAATTCAATCTCTTGATGATTCTAGGATGCTTTGATCATTGAAAATCATTTATATATGTTGATATATCATGTAGTAAGGATTATAAGTCATTTGGGTTGTTAATATGAAGGCTTGAATGAACAAAAATGGTGAAACCCGTAGTAGAAGAAATGCAACAAACTAGGTTGTGACTGAGTGATCGATCGATCGACCCCATGCCTTCGATCGATCGACCTCCCCAGGAATGTTAAAGTTGTTTGTTTTAATGTTGATTCTTATCCCAAACCTTTTGTAGATCTTTGGTGATTATTAATTGGATATTATGGGACTTAGAAAAGATCAGTAAGCCCTAGTTAAGATTTGAATTAATTTGATTGGGATTTAATTGATTAGAATAATGATAATTAAATTGAAGGAAATTTCGATTGATAGATTCATTTGTTGGATTATAATTGGTTTACTTGAGGATTAAGGATAGGTCTAGTAGTGGTGATGTAATATAACACCTGGGTAGCCTTAGGGTTACAATTTGAACACCAAGGACTGAGTTTAAGCTCATTATTGATTTCGCAAGGACTGCGTGTAGTTCAAGAGCGTAGTGGTATGGCTCCTGGATAGAGATGGGAGTTTAGAACACATTTGGTTGAAAGAGGGTATGAGGTTATCCCGATCGCGTATTTGAAGTTGACGGACCTCCACGTTCGACAAAGTTAAGTAGTAGTGTATTGGGGGGATTTCTTGTTTGGATTTTGCTTTGCGAGACGCTCCGCGCATGAACCTTAACGAAGTCGGGAGTGGAGAGATGTTATAGGATGTGAGGATAATTAAATTATGAAGTAAAGATATAATATTTTAATACGTGGAGTTTAAAAGAGATATAATACTACGTATGGGAATAATCTAAGGGTAATGTGAGTACCTTGTTGATAGTATATTATAGGTATGATAATGCCTATTTGATTGATTATTGATTTATGTGTATGACATACCTAGATTACTTGCTATCGACAGGAGGTTTGCGCGTGAGGGCAGTCATATCCTGATGAATCCATGGGATCTTTGATTTGTCGCTCGAGAATATAGGTCTATGAAAGACTTATCGGGGAGTTGATAAGTCCGCTGACTATGGGTACGTAGGTATGTGCGTGACCCATGGATACGAGAACTATGTTCGGCTCTAATTTGTATGTTATTGTTTGTGGTTCGAGGAATCCTTACCGAACCTTTTGTCCCCTATTCGGCGACCAGCGATATTGGGACATGATAGCAGAGTAATGCATTGCACCGCAACTGTGACTCGGGGTGCCGTATTATATATATATATAATGAATTATATGAATGTGTATATAGTGATTAAATCTATCTATGGTGATAATTGTAGATAACGGTGAATTGAGAAAAATAATTAGACTAAGTTAATGAATGTTTATTCTTATAGATTTGAAAAACTTAATTCAAATTAATGAGAAATGATTCATGTTAATGGGAAACGTATATGAATAATTATATGATGTATGGTATGGGACATACGGGGTTATGATATGGGAATGGAATCATATTATGGAATTGGTGAAGAGGAACCATTAACTAGGAGGTTAATACCCCGTATTTTTATTTGTAACACCCCATACCTCAAACCCTGATGAGAAACCAACGATCACATCCTCAAGACAACACAAAAGATCTACAAAAGCTCCTCCAAGAACCTCCAACAAAATAGCCCCAAGAACACCTCTAATCTAAGGTTGGAACTCATAAATCTCAAGGGACAATGTGTATATAAAAATAAGAGGAATATAAAATATATTTGCTGCCAAAATTTATGCCAGAAGTAGGTTAAAAAGGTTGCCCACAACTTCCTTTTATAATGCAAAGAAATGAAGAGTTGGAATCCAAAAGACTCCTTAAAATAAGGCAAAGAAATGAAGAGTTGGAAGTCAAAACAACTCTTGAAAATTACTTAATGTTCACAAAATCTGGGGAGGTCGATCGACCGAATTACGAGGGTGATACAGGCACAGACCGAAGACCCGTTTTGCCAGGAGAAGATTATACGACTTTTAGCTGAGGGTGCTAAGTCCTATTCTGTTAGTTCTGATGGGGGTTTGAGGTTTAATGGGAGATTAGTGGTCCCAGAAGAATCAGAATTACGTCATGCAGTGATGATCCAGTTTCACGGGTCCTGATTTGCGGTACATCCTGGAGGAGATAAGATGTACCAGGATATGAGGCTGCAATACTGGTGGAGTGGGATGAAGAAGGACATTGCTGAGTTCGTGTCCAAGTGTTCTACCTGCCAGCTGGTAATGGTGGACCATCAGAAACCGTCAGGGTTGCTTCAGCCATTGGAAATACCCGCATGGAAATGGGAGAGTATTTCCATAGATTTTATTACAGGGTTGCCTACATCACAGCGGGTCATGACTCTATCTGGGTGATTGTAGACCGTTTGACCAAGGTGGCTCATTTTTTGCCGGTGCGGACAGACTATACCACGGGTTAGTATGCTCAGTTGTTCATTGCTGAGATTGTCAGATTACATGGGGTGCCCCTGAATATTATGTCAGATAGAGACAAGATTTTCGTGTCGCATTTCTGGGAGAGCTTTTAGGAGGCTATGGGTACTGAGTTGAGGCTGAGTTCAGCTTATCACCCACAGACAGATGGACAGACAGAGCGTACTAATCAGATGCTGGAGGATATGCTACGCATGTGTGTCCTTGATTTTGGAGGAGGTTGGGAGCCACATCTTCCACTGGTAGAGTTTGCTTATAATAACTCTTATCAGTTCACGATTGGCATGGCTCCATTCGAGGCTTTGTATGGAAGGCCTTGTCGTTCCCCAACTTATTGGCTCGAGGTGAGGGATAACAAGTTGCTAGGACCAGAGGTAATTCAGGAAATCTATGCGAGGATTGAGATGATCAGGAGTCGCATTCGAGTAGCCCAGGACAGGCAGAAAAGCTATGCCGATGCGAAACGATTCTTCTGGGAGTTTAATGTGGGGTACCAAGTGTTACTACGTGTATCTCCTATGAAAGGAGTGATGAGGTTTGGGAAGAAAGGGAAATTGGCCCCGAGGTACGTGGGACCATTTCCCATTATCGAGAGGATTGGGTCGGTAGCATACAGATTGGGACTGCCAAAGCATTTACATCGCATTCACGATGTATTCCACATCTCGTCGTTGAGACGATATCTTCGGGATGATATGGCCCATACTTGCATCGCGATAGATGAGATAGACTTACAACCTGACAGCTCTTACGAGGAGAGACCGGTGGCTATCCTAGACCATAGCGAGAGGAGATTGAGGTCGAAGGTAGTTCCACTTGTACGGGTCCAGTGGGAGCATCATAATGTGGAGGAATCCACTTGGGAGCGTGAGGCAGATATGCGCGAGAGATACCCAGATTTATTCTTACCAGGTATGCCTTATAAATCTCAAGAACCCTAGAATTTCTTTAACATGGTTCTAATCAGTCTTTTTCCAGAAATTTCTACTCCTAATTCATCATAAATTCGTGGTTAAGCCTCTACATGTGAAGGGATTTCCAGATTATCATTCAAATCATTACTACATGCGAATTTCCTATCTCCAACATGGATTTTCTTCTACCAAACTCATCCTAATCACCCTAGACTAACATGAACGATGCATTAACAAAAATAAGCAAGATAAATACTTGTCTGGAAATTTCAAAGTTCTGATTTGTGGACGAATTTGGTGTTGTCGCGTTCCCCGTCATGCGATCTACGCGTTGGTGCTGGTGGCGGTGCAACCGGATGGATTTTGGGCCTTGGATTGCTTGGAAAGCTTTCTCGTTCCCTCTCCTATGGCTGCTCTAATGTTTTGAGTCTGCTAACCCTAAAGGACTATTCCAAATGGCTGATATAGCCTAATAATTTTCGTGGGTTTAATTACCCAAAAATGCGAAATGTCCAAAATGCCCTCCCGGGGTGTTAAATAGGCCTAAAAATGCCCCGAGACCCAAACTAAACCCCCGGGTATACTTTTCTGACTATCTCGACCCTTCTGAACACTTTGGCACACTCAAAACGACCATACGAGCAACTTATAATTTATTCACTTTTATTAATAAATATTTAGTCCCGACGCGACACGGGCGCGTCTCGACTCAAATTTCCAAAATTGTCATTTTATTCACTCTTGACATTTAATAGAACCAATATTATATTACTTTACTCATTAGTAATATTCAACAACAAGTTTCCCATAACTACTAACTCACATCACGTTAATAATTATAAAGTGATTAATTTTCGGATTTATATTAAATTAATAACTCACATTAAATTTAATAAATCCCCAAATTAATATACCAAATTAATATAGCATAAAAATACGGGGTGTTGATGTAAAAAACTAGATTGCTCTAATTATTCAATCACAGATAAATAAATAAGACAAAGATTTTTAAAGTGGTTCGGCTAGGAATAAAGCCTACGTCCACTGTTATGTTATTGCTGAGTGTTTGCAGAATTCTTGATTACAAGTTCTCTCCTGAAATTCCGGTCCCTTTGAATGGGGTTGATACAAGGTATTTATAGCCTTGAGGCTGTACATGAAAGGTTCGATACATTAAATGATTTACATGTGAAAGGGTAATACATTTAATGCAGCGTGCGCGTCAAGAATATAAGCATTCAATGAATATTTGAACTGTTGATTATCTGGCAATTAATGATACGACCGAGGTGCAGCTCGGACCGCCATAGTTGCTCATTGATCAGGAGTTCCTCGGAGCACTAGAGTACCTCGGAGCGCTAGAGTTCCTCGGTGCGCTAGAGTTCCTCGGTGTATCCTCGTTGCTCGGAAAGAATCATGGTTGGTCGGGAAATGAACTTCCTCGCTGCTATTGTGCCACGTAGATTGACACGTGTCTTCGTATTATTCGTCCACATCAGCATATTAATTTTGGTATCAACAGAAGCCCCCAATGTTTCATATTTCGAACTTTGAGGAGTATGGAACATTCTTTCTCGGTATATGGCAATATTAAATGACTTTCCTGGGTTTCAGGAACATTGTGTTCAAATTTCCTTCTCATTTCGCAGCTTCCGCCTTTTTTTTGAATTTTTTATAAGCGCTTCGATCTCCGTGCAGTTTTTGTCCTTTTAGCCGCCGGAAGTTTAGTAGTTTCTTTTTGGTAATCATTTCTTTCGTCGTTTCCCAATGCAAAGTATTTAAACTTCTTAGGTAACCATACCGTCTTCTACGTTTTCCAATTTTCTGCCTTCAAGCTTTCTATTCTCTCCTTCTCTCTTGTGCGTTCATCTTTTCCTTCGTTAGTTGTCAGCAGACCTCCTTCCTTCCTGTAAGATTTTCTTCCTTCTTCTTTTATTCATCATGGTTTACATTATTGAATCTCTTGAAAAGTTTCGCTCTGACTTTTCCATCCCATCTTGGGTAATCTTGGAGGAACTTTCTGAACCTCAAAATTATTTTCGTCTGGCTGATGGACATTGGTTCCCCAGTCTTTTTATTGCTGAATGTGGTTTTTCCTTTCCACCAAATCCATTGTGTCTTGAGTTTTGTCAATATTTTGATCTTGTCCCTGCAAAAATAGCCTCCAATTCATGGAGAATAATTAATGGGGTGCACAAATTAAATCTAACTCATGGGACTCGTATTGGGATCCCTGAGATTATGTACTGCTATAAGTGGGCCACTCTAGATAATATTTATTACTTAAAAACTAGGTTTCTGAATAGGGCTCTTGTAGTTAACCTCCCTGACTCAAATAGAGATTATTTTGAACATGGGTTGGTTATAAAAAATTGGCAATATGCCCCTTTAACTGGAGATGAAGTATACAACGGTCCCAGATGCCCCCCATATGGCAATGGGATAGGTTTATTTTTCATTTTATTTTACTTATGAAATTATGCTTTCATCATGTTTGACAAAATGTATGATTGATATCTCGTTATGTATTTATTTGCAGTTGATAGCAAAAGAAGAACTCCAAAAGAATCAGAGGTTAATATCAAGCATCTGAAACTTATCTGGGGTTTACACAAGAACATTGCAGACGAGCACATCAGGTCTGCCACATATCTGCTACAGTATAAGAGTTACACAACCTCTTATACTGCTCGCCCTGTTGAACCAGCTTCAACTCCAGAAGGTTCATCTTCAGATTCTCATCTTCCTTTAAGTCAAAGGATGGGTAAGAAAAGAGCTCCTCCTGCTCTCTTTGATGATGTTACTTCTATTGTTGGGGCCAAGAAAAGCAAAACTGATGCCCCAGAGGCTGGGTCTTCTAAAGCTACCGAGAAGCCCCCAATGGTTCCGAGCAAGAAAAATGCTCCTGTAGATGTAATTACAATCTCTCCGACCAAGACTTCTTTGGTTGAAGGTTCTGAACTCCCGTTGAGGAGATTGAGGAAATCATCCTTGGTTACTCCGGCTGAAACTGCCTCCTCTCTACCTGCTGGTGGTACTGATGTTCCAAACATCATTCTTCCAAGTTCTGCAATGAGCTCGGTCATACCCGAGGTCCATGGTATTGATGAAAGAATTCCTAGGGATATGCTGACATCCTTAGCTACTCGTCGCCTTGCTTCAGTAAATTTCTCATACTTCTGGTTTTTCTTTCTTTCTCTGAAAGCTTGCATTTTGTATTGACTTTGCTATTTTTCTCATCTTTCAGCTGGTGAACTGTTTCAATAATATTGTGAAGAAGGATGAAGCTATTAAAGCTTCAAGCTCCTCGTCAGGTGTAGAGGATGCTCTGTTGGGTTTGACCCAGTCTTTAAAGGAATCTCGTCAACAGTATGTTGACGAAAAAGCTGTTTGGGAGAAAAAGTTAGCTGTGGCTGAAGCTGAGAAGGTGAAAATGGCCGAAACCTCCAAGAATTTGGAGGATAAAGTAAAAGGTTTAGAGGTTAAACATCAGGAATATGATGGCCAGCTGAAAAAGGCAGAGGAAGAGTTATCTACCCTGCGAGATATCAAGGTCAAAAAAGAAGAATTGGATGTGAAGCTCTCCTCGGAGAAATTAAGAAGAAAAGCCGCGGTCAAAAAATCCTTCAGCGCAGGCTGGGAGAAAGGATGGGATAAGGGGATTGCTGCTATGACATCCCAAGTCCAATATGGGAAGTTGAAATACTTCCACGATGGTTGGGTAGCTGCACTACAAGAGTTGAAGGTCAAAGACGATTCTGAGTTATTCCAACAACACCTCCCTGGTCCTCCTCCAACAATTGTGGAAGAAGAAGAAGATGAGCCTGTCTCAGATGAATCTTCTATGGCTATGGGTGACCCAGTCTCTGCTTCTCAACCCTCAGTCATCGAGGACATTTCTTCTATGCCTCCTCCTGCCGAGAAGATTCCTGCTGATCAAACCGTTGTTACCACCGAGCAACCGAGCTCCTCGTCCCAGCCTCCCGAGAAAGTCTTGGGGGACAAGGAAAAGGTGTGAAGTTGTTCGGTATCATTTCTATATTTCATTACTTGTAATCGAACAATGTAACATTTTGATTATCTAATAAAATACATCTTCATTCCTCTTCTTTATTGATACTCTGTCTGCTTTTATTTATTAACTCCTGCTTCCTCTTCTTTATTAGTTTTTGGCCAGAATGGAATTGATATTTGCTCCTGATACTGAGTTGATGCGACAATGCAATGGATATTATAAAGCTGGTCATACAGACCTAAGTGTATCAGAGATTGTCGACATCCTTGGTCACGATGCCTCAGAACAAGCAGTTGAGGCTTACCGGTATCTGAAGGATTTACTTGATAGATCTGTGGCCAATAATGTGGCATACTACGAATTGATCGAGGAACTTCGTGGTTCCATAGAGGATCTTCAAAATCAACACAATGCATCAATGGCTTCGTTGCACAAGGATTATGAAAATAGATACCAGCAGCTCTCTTCTGAAACAGGCCATAAGAAGATCATTGCTGGATATGATATTAGGGAAAGGACCCTAAAAGGTGAAGTTGAAGCTTGCAAGCAGATTTCCGAGATCCTGGAACAAGAAAATAATAATTTACAGAAAAAGTTGGCTCAATATGAATCTGCAGCGTCATCTTCCACTGCTCTAGTGCTCGTTACTGATGAAGGTTTCTCTTTCTTAGAGGTCGAAAATGCCAAATTAAGGCAAGAACTGGATGATTTAAGAAGATTTGCTGTTTCTGGGACTGTTCGTGGACGAGGAAGAGGTTCTCGGGGGCGAGGAAGAGCTGCTCAAAATGTTGCCGAGGAGCAAAGTTCTCCAGTCGCTTCTCGGAGTCGATCAAGAGTTCTTAGTCGCAATGTTGAAGAGGCTCGTACCCAATCTACTTTGGAAACTCAAGCATTCCAATTAAACGTCAAAGATCAGGCTCTATCAGAAATGTCCAAGAAAAATCTATCCCTGGAAGATCAACTTACTGCAACGAAGTCTGCTCTACATACTAAGGATCTTTTTGCCAAGAACCTTCTCGAACAATTGGATAGATTAACCTTTCAATTTCATAAGCAGCCCAGGGAATTCTGGATGGCAAGATATAATGAAGCTCTTGTTCATTTGGATGCTCGTATTGAACATGCCAACAATGAAGGTTATAAGCAGGGATGGTTGAACGCCCTGGGTGTATTAAAATTGGAGCGAGGGCATTTTTTATGGGATTATCATGCTCCGGGGTTACTAGATTTGCCCGTGCCACCTTTCAAACTGGACATGGCCTGGATCCCAGCTCGTTCCATTCCTCGTAGCCTCATTTCAAAATACCTCGGTGATTATAGCCTTCACTCCCAAATCGAAGTATCTCGTCCAGAGCATCTAATGGATACACCTTCAATAATGAATGTCAGAATGCTGAAGGACTTGAACTTTATTAATTCTCCTCTTTGCTTGGAAGATCCTCCTGCTGGCGAAGAGCCTGTCTCAAAAGCAAAGGGCAAGAAACTAATAGAATAGGAATCTTAATGTAATAGTCAGCACATACATGTAATATGTAACTTATTTTGAATTTTTAATGAAAGACTTCATTTTTGTTTGTAAATCTGTATTGGTATTATCTCGTGTTTATCAAACACTTTACACTTATGCATATGTATCTGTTAAAAAGATAACAATAATATTGTTCATTGAGCAACTTAATAAAAAGTTACAAGTATCAAGGTTGTTCAATCACTTAATAATAAAGTAATGAGTATAAATTGTTCCAACTGTTTCCAACCAACCATGATGGATGAATAATGTTTGTCGACCAACTACAGTTGATGGGTCTTTATCCCCGACCAGCCATACTTGGTTCAATTTCAAATATTTTCATAAAATGTGTCCGACCAACCAAGGCCAATAATTTATCCTCGTCGACCAACTACAGTTAGTGGGTTTTTATTCCCGACCAGCTATACTTGGTATATTTTGGAATATTTTGTTCTTCAAAGAACTTTTTGTAATAATCTTACCTCCCGACCAACATAAGTTGTAATTTGAGAGTATATTTGTATCTTACCAACGCCGTAATTGATCATGCTGGTGTACACCTCCTAACCAAAGGAGTAGTAGTGGTAGTAGTAGTGGTTCTTTCGAACTTTTTGGCTCGTTGAGCTGTCCACTAGATATCTTACCAACCGTAGTTGGTCACACTAGTGTCGCCTCCTAACCAAAGGAGTAGTTTTTTGGCTCATACGAGCTTTTTGGCTCTTTCGAGCTGTCCACTAGATATCTTACCAACCGTAGTTGGTCACACTAGTGTCGCCTCCTAACCAAAGGAGTATTTTTTGGCTCATACGAGCTGTCCACTAGATATCTTACCAACTGTAGTTGGTCACACTAGTGTCGCCTCCTAACCAAAGGAGTATTTTTTGGCTCATACGAGATGTCCACTAGATATCTTACCAACCGTAGTTGGTCACACTAGTGTCGCCTCCTAACCAAAGGAGTATTTTTTGGCTCATACGAGCTGTCCACTAGATATCTTACCAACCGTAGTTGATATCAACCGGAATTGATCGTGGGTCTGAACTATAGTCTTCTTCTTATTATCAAGCAGCGTAGTGTACAACACTAGTATTCCCCGAAAAACTTTCAATAGAAAGAAAATGGTGAAACATCCTCGTTTTATTCATAATGAAGGAAATGCTTTACATGTTACATTACTGATAATACTTGCGCAAGTGTTCAGCATTCCATGCATTCTTAAATTCTTCTCCCTCTAGAGTTGCTATTCTGTAAGTTCCTGGACGAACAACCTCTGTAACTCGGTAAGGTCCATGCCAGTTTGCTTCCAACTTATTTTTCTTCTGAATGACTCTCATTAGCACATAATCCCCTTCTTTTAAATCACATTTCTTCACCCTTTTGTTGTAGAACAGAGCTGTACGTTGTTGGTAAGCAGCATTCCTAATAGCTGCCTCTTCTCTAACCTCCTCGAGCATATCCAAATCCAGTCTTCTCATCAAATCGCTGACTGGGGAATTAAAATTCAGTACTCTATGCGTTGGGAGACCCAACTCGGCAGGTATCACAGCCTCACTTCCAAATGCTAGCATATATGGTGATTCTCCAGTTGCTGCTCGGGGAGTTGTTCGGTAAGCCCATAGTACTGATTGGAGATCATTGATCCAATTTGCTTTAGCTTCACTTAACCTCTTCTTCAAACCATTTAGTAATGTTCTGTTTGTCACCTCAGTCTGTCCATTGCTTTGGGGATGGCCTGGTGCTGAATGATACTTCAAAATGTTCGACTGATGACAATAGGCAGCAAATTCTTCATTATCGAATTGTGTTCCATGGTCTGTGATGAAAGCATGTGGGAGACCATATCGACAAATGATGTTCTTCCAAATGAACTGATATACCTTCTCGTACGTCATATCAATTAGTGGTTCAGCTTCCACCCACTTAGTAAAATAATCCACTGCCACGACGAGATACTTGAACCTTCCTCGGGTCGTCGGCAATGGTCCAACCAGATCAACCCCCCACATGGAAAATGGCCAAGGTGAGGTTATGGGTGTCAACAATGCTTGTGGAGTTCTTCGGATGGAGGAAAAACGTTGGCACTTGTCACACTTCTTGGCATAGGCTATACAATCAGCCCTCATCGTCGGCCAGTAATATCCCTGTGTCATTACCCTTTGCAAAAGTGTCCGACCTGCTACATGAGCTCCACAAGATCCTTCATGGATTTCTTCAACCAATTCTTTGACTTCTGATGGATGCACACATCTCTGCAAACCTGCCATAATTCCTCGTCTATACAAAACACCATTAGTTAACACATACCGAGCAACTTTATACTTCAATTTCTTTGCAGTTAGCTTGTCCTCTGGTAATTCTCCTTCTTCAATGTATGCCTTGATAGGATCCATCCAAGATGGTCCTAAATCAAGGGTTATTATATTCACCATCAGGTCTTCTTCTATGCTCCGACTTTCTAATACTTCAATTGGTATCGTTCTTCGCAGCTCGGTGCGCGTAGCTGACGCTAAGCGGGCCAATGCGTCTGCTCTAGCATTCTTCATCCTCGGTATTCTCACCAATTGAATAGCATCAAATTCTGCCAATAACTCCATCACCTTCGCATGGTACTTCACCATTAATTCTCCCTTAACTGCATATACTCCCATCATTTGATTCACAATTAATTGAGAATCATTGAAAGCAATTACTTGCCGTGCTTCCATAACTTTCGCCAAATGAAAACCTGCTATCATGGCCTCATACTCAGCTTCATTATTGGAAGCCTTGAATTGGAATCGCAAGGCATACTCCATGTCAACATCATCAGGGGTGTTTAAAACAATCCCTGCTCCACAACCAGCTGTGCAAGATGATCCATCTACATATAATCTCCATGTAGGTAACTCGTCTTCAAATTTCTTATCTGTTAGAGTTCCTCGGTAAAATATCATCTGTTTTCTTTCATCATCCCCGGGTATCCTTCGTTCCTCGTCGGTCATCTGTTCGCGCCCTTTTACCAACCGGAGTTGGTCTGGGTTTGAATATGATGATTTTTCTATATCCACAAGTCCTTTTACCAATCTTGGTTGGTTTGGACCTGTGTCTGTTGATCCTGTATCGTTCACAGGTAGGTCAGCAAGTACCTTTTGTTCCTCGGGGGTATCAGGGTATGTGAATTCTGCTATAAAATCTGCTACAGCTTGCCCCTTTAATGATGATCTGGGTTCGTACACAATATCATATTCACCGAGTTCTATTGCCCAATACATCAATCTTCCTGATTTTTCTGGCTTGTGAATGGCTTGTCTTAATGGCATGTCAGTATATACAATGATTGTATGGGCCTGGAAGTATGGCCTCATTCTTCTACTTGCTTCAATTAATGCCAGTGCCAATTTTTCTAGCTTTGGGTACCTGATTTCTGCACCTCGGAAAGCCTTACTTGTGTAATAAATTGGCTTCTGGACTCCATTCTCCAATCTGATCAACGCCGAGCTGACTGCATTCTCGGATACTGCCAGATACAATTACAACTTTTCTCCTGTTATTGGCCTAGACAGCAATGGTGGGGCTCCCAAATACTTCTTCAAATCTTGAAAGGCCTTCTCACATTCATCAGTCCACTCAAAACTTTTTCGCAGTGTTTTGAAGAATGGGAGGCATTTATCAGTTGCTCGGGATACAAATCTGTTGAGCGCTGCAACTCGTTCGGTAAGACTCTGTACTTCTTTCCTCGTCGTTGGGGATCGCAGCCCTAAAAGAGCTTTGATCTTTTCTGGATTTGCCTCAATACCTCGTTGATTGACGATGTATCCGAGGAACATTCCTTCTCGTACTCCAAAGGTACACTTCGTCGGGTTGAGCTTCATTTGGTATTTATCCAGTTGATCAAAGGTTTGGCCTAAGTCAACTAGATGATCAGTAGCTCTCTTGCTTTTGGTGAGCATGTCGTCGACATAGACTTCCATATTGCAACTGATTTATTCGGCAAAAACCTTGTTCATCAGCCGCTGATATGTTGCACCTGCATTTTTTAAACCAAAAGGCATAACATTATAACAATAAGTTCCCCTTGGGGTAATAAAAGAAGTACTTTCCCTGTCTTCAGGCTTCATTTTGATCTGATTGTAGCCAGAATATGCATCCATGAAGCTGAGTAGCTCATGTCCCGAGGTAGCATCCACTAGCTGATCAATTCTGGGCAATGGAAAATGATCTTTTGGGCATGCCTTGTTAAGATCGGTAAAATCAACACACATTCTCCATTTGTTGTTCTTCTTCTTTACCATCACCACATTTGCCAACCAATCTGGATATTTCACATCTTCAATGAATTGGGCTTTCTGGAGTTTCTCGACCTCCTCTTGTATGGCCTGGTTCTTCTCGGAACTAAACATTCTTCTTCTCTGCTTCACAGGCTTGATCTCCTTATTCACATTGAGTTCATGACATAAGAAGTTTGGATCTATTCCTGGCATGTCTTCATGACTCCAAGCAAAAGTATTCTTCCTGTTTCTCAAGAAAGTTATCAACTCTTGTTTTATTGAAACATCCAACGACGATCCTATCTGGGTTACTCATTCAGGATGCTCGTCGTCCAGAATAACATTTTCTGTAGATTCCACCACCTGCCCTTTTACGAGTTGATATTCATCCCTAGGGTCAAGAGTTTCAATTTCTGTACCTTCCTCCACTTGGTAAGTAGTAGTCTTTTTCCTTGACTCTTCAAGTTCCTCTTGCTCGGCAGACGAATAATAGCATTCCCGAGCTACTTTTTGATCACCTTTCATAATTCCGACTCCAAAATTCGTTGGGAATTTCAAACACTGATGTACTGTAGATGGAACTGCCTCGAACTTCTTCAATCCAACTCTTCCCATGATGATGTTGTAGGCTGACTGCACATTCTTATCCATCACAAAGAAGCGTATTCTTTCTGTTCGACAAGCAGGCCAAGTTCCAATGAGTATATCCAACTTGATCGTCCCAAGTGGAAAAACTTTCTCGCCAGCAAAACCCAGAAGGGGTCTATGATAAGGTTCCAATTAAGATAATTTCAAATTCAAGCTATCAAAGCATGAGTAATACATGATGTCTGCCAAACTACCGTTGTCTACTAACACCCTTGAAATGACCACGTCCTTCATCCTCATTTTGATCACCAAAGGATCATCATGAGGGTAAAAAACACCTGCCAGGTCGTTTTTTGAAAAACCAATCACTAACTTCTCTTTGTTTACCTTCCTCGGACGATCATCCTCGGCCAGATTTATTCGCTGAATATATGAACAAGCTTGAGCCTCTCCGAGGTAAGCTTTTCTTTCTGCAGTAAGGTCTCCTCCTCCTGCATCTCCTCCTGTAATAACATTACAATCAAATGACCCAAAACGTATGGAAAATACCTCTCGTTCAGGCTGTCTTGGCTTCTTGGGAAGATCGGGGTCATCATCTGGATCATCTTCATGGTCCCTCTTCTTTTTCTCCTCGGCACGACGAGGAGATCTAGATCTTTCTCTAGTTCTATCATCATTCTTCCTCTCACCCCTGCGGTCTACATATTTTGACAATTTTCCTCTTTGGATGAGCGTTTCAATCTCGTTCTGAAGGGCTATGCAATTTTTGGTCATATGGCCATGATCTTTGTGAAACTCGCAATATTTGGCCTTATTCCTCAGATCGGGATTTGTCCTCAATTTCTCTGGCCACTTGATTTCCTCGCTATTCTTGATTTCTTCCAAAACATGATTAATACCCATTTTCAATGGAGTATAATTATCGTACTTCTTTAGGACTTCCCACGTCGTCCTATTATTTCTGGAATGCTTGTCCCCACCATTACCTTTCTGGTCTTTCTTTTTAGACTTGTCGACCTCCACCTTGGTTTCTTTATCCATATTCTTCTTTGCAGCCATAGCCTCCTCGGCATTCATGATTTTGGCCGCTTTTGCCATCAACTCCGACATAGTTTTAGGTGGGTCTTTGGCCAAAGTGTAGTATAACTTGTTAGGCAACAATCCACTCATCAAAGCAGTGATCGCTGTCTTTTCTTCGTAATCTATGACTTCCAACTTCTCGTTATTAAAACGAGTTATGTAATCTCTAGTACTTTCACATGATTTTTGTCTAACACTTAGCAAGTGTGCTACTCGCTTTACTGGCTTTGCCCCAAAACAAAAATTGCCAATGAACAACTCGGCTAATTGAATAAAAGTTGAAATCTTACCCCGAGGAAGATTATTATACCATATCTGTGCAGATCCGGTAAGAGTTCCCGAGAATTCTCTACACCTCATCTCGTCGGGGACGGCATAAATATCGGCAGCAGCTTGGTATTGTTCTATATGAAGTACAGGATCTGTCTTTCCATCGTACTTGGGGGTCACCACAGGTGCTTTGAATTTCGATGGTGTAGGAAAATCCACAATGGCTTGCACAAAAGGTGTCCCTTGAACGAAAGTTCTCTGTAAGGGGTTTCTTTCCTTAGCCATTTCGCCCAGTCTATCCTCCAACCGCTGAATGGAACCTTTCCATGCTTCATTTCCTTCCTCAGGCCGCTTAGTCCGAGCAATTGATTGTTCTGACGTAGCTTCCTGAGATTTATCTCGACGAGTAGCTGGTCGTGATTGTGCTGATCCTTCTCTCAAACCTGATGGTGGCCGAAAACTTCTCGATGGAGCTCTAGGTGGACTCATATTCCTCCTTGGTCCTAATCGACTGAAAGGAGACACCCTGCTTAACCTTTCTAAAGCGCTAGTTCTCTCCGGAGAGAGAGTGATACGTTGATCTGTATCCGTAGCCTGTATTGATGAAGTTCGCCCAGGTTGATAAGAAGAATCATTAGACTCCCCATTGCGATATGACGCAGTACGTCTGGATCGTGATTGCCCACGATCACTCCGTTGTCCTGAATAGGTAGGTGCACCGCCTTAAAGAGTTTGAATGAGTTGCCTCATAGATTCTTGCATGGCGGTTTGTCCTTGAGCCAGATTTGTCATAATTCCAGTCAGATCTGGAGGTGCAGATGGATTTGGAAGATTTCCAGTATTTCCAGCATTTCGATTACTGGATTCTGGATTATCTGCCATTGATAATAACTGATTTTTACGAAAAACGATAGTAACAGTCGTTTCCCACAGACGGCGCCAATCTGTTGATGTAAAAAACTAGATTGCTCTAATTATCAATCACAGATAAATAAATAAGACAAAGATTTTTAAAGTGGTTCGGCTAGGAATAAAGCCTACGTCCACTGTTATGTTATTGCTGAGTGTTTGCAGAATTCTTGATTACAAGTTCTCTCCTGAAATTCCGGTCCCTTTGAATGGGGTTGATACAAGGTATTTATAGCCTTGAGGCTGTACATGAAAGGTTCGATACATTAAATGATTTACATGTGAAAGGGTAATACATTTAATGCAGCGTGCGCGTCAAGAATATAAGCATTCAATGAATATTTGAACTGTTGATTATCTGGCAATTAATGATACGACCGAGGTGCAGCTCGGACCGCCATAGTTGCTCGTTGATCAGGAGTTCCTCGGAGCACTAAAGTACCTCGGAGCGCTAGAGTTCCTCGGTGCGCTAGAGTTCCTCGGTGTATCCTCGTTGCTCGGAAAGAATCATGGTTGGTCGGGAAATGAACTTCCTCGCTGCTATTGTGCCACGTAGATTGACACGTGTCTTCGTATTATTCGTCCACATCAGCATATTAATTTTGGTATCAACACGGGGTATTACAGTTATGTTATAAAATAAATAATGAAAGAGATTTGTAATCGTATTCCATCGTAGGATTATTATGATTCTAGTGAAGTGCATTATCTGTGGATGTAGGTCATTTTCATAAGATGAACCACTTTATATCTGGGTTTTGTCCTTATATTTCCTTTCACTTTCAGTTCATCCCGATGTCAATTTACCTATTATTTGTTTCATGGTTATGTAATTAGTAAAATTGATCTAAAATCGGCTCGATGCAGATTTATAGCCTCAACAAATTAGCGTTGTTTGTGGGAATGGAATAAATATGTCTATTTGTCCTAATTTATATCTTGATCTCAAGGATACCCTATTTGAAGTAACTATGAAGTAGAAGACTTCATTATTGCAAGTTACGAGGTGTTAAAGCTTGGATTCATAATTGATTCAGCCCATTTTTTTTAAATTAATAGATTTATTGATTTTATTTATAATTTTGTCACTCTCTTTACTTTTCGAATTGCATGTTTGAGTGGAGAACCCATTTGGGGTGACCTTGATTATATTATAAAAATATATTCCAATCCACAACCTAGTAATGTTATCATGCGAGATATTGCCTTGCCGATGAGTATTTTAGATTTGTAGGGAACTTTACAAAATGTGGTCAGGATTCGAAACAGAAATGCATAAATATATGAAAACTCTAACTCGAAGCATATTTGTGAGGCAGTCCCCACTAGAATAAATGAAGATGAACCTGAACCCAATCACATTAGCATTTGAAACAGTTTGAGGCACTAGCCTCCATAGTACACCAAGTAACTAAGTTTCCAACTAATTTGGTGTTGAAGAGGTCAAGGTTGGTTACGCTATAACTAGAGAGTGTTATTTCATTTAAACCGAGGAAAGATATGTGCACAATAAACTCAACTCAACCTATCAGATGGAAACCTTTGATGCACGTAATAAAGAAACACTGAAGAATGGTGAGCCAACCGAAGAGTTGAACCAGTTATTCTATATTATGAACACCTAGAAAGGACCGTTTAAATAGGGTAATCTCTAAAGGCATAATCCAAGAAAGAATTGGTTGATTTCTTTAAGCAACGACACGATGTGTTCATATGGAGCCACAAGGATATGCCTGGAATAGATCTAGAAGTGTTATGTCATGAGTTTGACATAAAACCATAAGCAAAGTCGGTGAAACAAAAGCGAAAAATATCTGCACTATAATGGTAAGATGATATTTTAGTGGAGATATATAATCCCATACATGAAAAATATTATTGAAAACATCAAATATCCATCTTGGCTATCCAATTTAGTCAAGTTATAGAAGTCAAATGGTGAACATGCATTGATTTTGCCGACTTGAATAAGGCACCCTCTAAAAACCATTATCCTCTTCCTCGAATTAACCAACTATTTGATGCTCTATCCGTTCATAATTTACTAAGTTTCACGGATACCTATTTATTATAGAATCAAATCTCTATGAAAACGAGTGATAGAGAGAAGACATCATTATTAGTGACAAAGGAACTTACTATTATAATGTCATTCCATATGGGCTAAAAATATCAAAGCCAAATATCAAAGATTGGTGAATGATATATGCATAATTTTTTACATTTTGTACCCAAATATAGCCCTTCTTAGGATCATTTTCTCATAATTAGTGAGTTTTGGGAGTCATTTTAGCAATTTAGAAAAAAAAATACAAGTTTGAATGAAATTCGAGTTGAAAATGAAATTTTAGAAACTCTAGATGTAAAAATATAATTTAAAAACTTTATGGACCTAATAGTAATTTTAAAATGTTTATACTAGTAAAATAAATGATCTATCTAAAATTTGGTTGAATTTCAATTGAATGAGTGGAATATATAGTAGGGCTAAAATACAAATAAGGTAAAATTGGTGCTTTTTTAAATTTATGACCCTTCAATTTACAAGTTTCTTAAAAGAATGGTGAAGATTGGAGGCCAAATAGTGAACGAAAAAAAGTCTTTAGGATCAAAGTTAAAAAGAGACAAAGATGGCTAAAGATATTGGTTAAAAATTGAATATGCAAAATATTGAACAAAGAGGCACTTGGCATTGTGGTATAAAAAAGACTAAATGGCCTTGGGTTCAAACTCCAGTAACTTGATCTTTTTGATAAAGGACCAAGTTGAACATCCCAGTAGTCAACCGTCACGATATATGTCCAAGTTGGCTGGCTAAAGTAGTTTCAGTTAGCTGCCACCTGCTCAAGCCATTAAAATTCATCCACTTAGCCCTCATGTTAGCGTAAATAGTCTCTCATACCATTTGAGAGTGCACACGATCTAATGGATAAACTTATTTAATTAAATGCCTCAAAACACACAAATCCAATTTTTACTAATTTTTAATATTTGATTAAGTTAGGTTTGCAAATGATGATCATCCTAATGTAACACCCTGCCTAATTAAATACCGGGTGATCAGTCCTTTATTAAATTAAAACCAGGTGAACGGTTGATTCAATCTCAGCATCACTGTCGCAAACTAATATTTCCAATTTGAACACCCTAAATAATTAAGCTAAGTGTCAAAACCATTTAAAACCTCATTTTTCCTTTATTAAAAACCAATAAAAAAAACTTTTTAATACTCAACAGTTAAGAATTACATAAATACTAAGGATGAAAATAAACACACAAGAATTAAACGATCTATATAATCCAAACCAAGTGTAAGAACCATAAATGAAATCATCCTGACAATAGTTAACTCCCGAGGAACATTGAATACCGAAAATATAAATGAACATAAATCCTTGACAAGATCTAAACGGAATAGGAAATCGGGCGACACATGCCTTAACTATGAAGATCTAAAGTAGGAACTGATTCAATGACGAAGTTGTCTAAAGCAAGGGCCTACAACTCCCACATAAGCTACAGCACGTCCAATCCAAAGAACCTAAGCATGACGCCCTTGTGGCTGGGCACCTGGAATACATCCATATATATATAAGAGAGAAAGAAATGACAGAAAACGGATCAGAGCCCGAGTGTAAAAAAGTTTTAAAACTAGTTTAGCAAGTATTTAAAATGCTTACTGGCTAATATCACAACCATGTTAGTAGACGACACTCTCTTGAGAATCTTCACCTCTCATCTGGTGTGCACTCCTAACGTACCTCTAGGACATCCTAGTTATAGTTCCCACGCTAACTAGATTAACCACATGTATCCATTCTTTATAGCCCAAATTATTCCCACGTATTAACCTTATAATACATATAATGATGTTATAAACACACACACACGTATATATATATATATATATATATATATATATATATATATATATATATATATATATATATATATATATATATATATATATATATATATATATATATATAGATTCAACATGGATAAGTCCCTTATTAATTCAATTCAACTAAGTGTTTTGATGCATAATTATCTTACTGCACCCCGAGACACAGCTGCGGTGTTGCATTACTCAGTTATCTTGTCCCAATACATCATGTCGCTGTATAGGGGACTATAGGTTCGGTAAAGATTCCTCGAACCACAAATATCAACACCAAAATTAGAGGCGAACATAGTTCTCATACCCACGGGTCACGCACATACCTACGTTCCCATAGTCAGCGGACTTATCAACTTACCGATAAGTCTTTCATAGTCCTATGTTCTCGAGCGACAAATCAAAAATCCCATGGATTCATCAGGATATGACTTCCCTCACGCGCAAACCTCTCGTCGATAGCAAGTAAGCTAGGTATGTCATACAGAGATACATAATATATGCACATTCACAAAGTCATACATATAAATATTCATATTTTCCAAATTAGGTTCGCCCATGACCCATAATTGTTATTATCCATTCTCAACACAAATTTTACTCAATTATTTCTCATAACGAATTCGTCTATTTTATTCTCATTTATTATTTACTTCGTTCTTACTTCCCGTCTCTCGAAGTATTCTTTCTCACTAAGTATAAATTTCAGTAGGTATACCCTCACTTACCTTCTAGTCTAAATCTTTCATGAGTCTCAATCTTTTAATAAACGTACACACAATTTCCAATGTATGAATAACTCCCCGTTAACCCAAAATTTCATCTCATATTAATTTCACTCAACGAAGTCTACTTAGACCCTACTGGTCCTTTTCATAACCCATTACACTCCATAAATAATAATCAAGGGTTCCTACGTATCTTAACCGGATTAAACAAAAAGGAGAAAAATATGCAGTTTTCCAGGAGCGGTCGATCGATCGAGGAAAGGGGGTCGATCGATCGATCAAGTAGTTCTTGCCTAGTTTTCTGCAATATTCAACCTACGGGTTCAACCATTTTAACCCCTCCAAACCTCTATAATTTCATCCCAAACTCCCATAAAAGTAATCCAAGTGTATAATCAATGTACATAAACAAGTTCTAACGCAACGACATCAATAAATCCCCAATGAATCAATCAAAAAGGGGTTTAATCTTAAATCTCTTTATAAAATGAAATTTTGCATGAATAATCACCACCCTCTATTTTAATCAAGATTTTCTTCCCAAACATCATAATAAATTCATGGGTAATCCTCTACATATGATCAAGATTTTAGACTACATGGGTTCTCCCTACAACACATAAAAATTCTCTTCCAAAATATATATTTTTTTAATTAAGACTTATGATTTTCATTCCTAGACTAACATGGAAGGTATATTAACTTGGAATTTAGCAAGATAGATACTTTCCTGGGATTCAAGGGTCTGATTTGTTGATAAAAAATATATGGTTGCGTTCCTCGTCGTGCGATTTACGTTTTGGTGGTGGTGGGGATGAAATCGGGTGAGTTCTAGGCCTTGGATTGCTTGAAGACTCTTCACCTTCTTCTCAAATCTCTTCACCTTCTTCTCTAATCACTTCACCTTCTTCTCTAATGGATGGTTTAGGCTTTGTGTTTGTTAACCCCAAGAGACAACTCTAAATGGCTAATAAATACTAAGAAAATTCGTGGGTTTAATTAACCAAAAATACCAAATGTCTAAAATACCCTCACGGGTGTCAATTAGGCCTAAAAAAGCCCCGAGACCCAAACTAAACCCCCGGGTACACTTTTCTGACTATCTTGACCCTTCCGGACACTTTGGATCACTCAAAATGACTATACGGATGACTTATAATCTATTGACTTTAATAATAATAATTTAGTCCTGACACGACACAGGCGCGTCCCGAATTAAATTTCCATAATTGCCATTTTATTCACTCGTGACAATTTTAATAAAATCAATCTCATATATTACTTTTCTCATCCAGTAATATTCAACAAATTTCCAATAATTACTAACTCACATCATGCTAGTAAATATAAAAAAATAATTTCCGGATTAATATTAAATTAATAGCTCAAATTAACTTTAATAAATCCCCAATTTTAAAAGTCATAAAAATACGGGGTATTACATCACATTAAAGGAACTATGCATGCAATCACAAACAAATATGAGGAAAAATCCATTTTATAGAAAAAAACTTTATTTATGCACTTTTGATAGTTTTACAAGACATATTACTCACAAAACTCTCAAAAGAAGACTACTCAGATCCAGAGCAGCCCACAGGTGGCGGTCCACCCTCGATATCCACCGATCAACCTTTAGCTTTCAGTGTTCAGACGTGATCCCTCCGGGTTAACAATTCAGCCACAAAGATGATCTCTCTACAATGAGTATAACTCAACTAAGGTTCAAAACAATTCAAATATATTTGGGGATGTGTTTGTGAATCAAAAGGTGTTTGAAAACCCAAAAGGTGGAAAAACTTTGGTAAAGATATTTGTTTATATTTTTTCCAAAGTACCAAGAAAAAGAACTCAAAACAGGTATTTATAGACGCAACACAAATTTTAAGGCGGAGAATTAGTTCGAACGAAAACTAAGCTCGTTCGGACGAGAAAGGCATTTTGTTTGAATGAAACATAGTTTGTTCAAACGAGACTCCAATCTCATTTGAATCGGATTTTAATGAGCTTCAAATGAATTCAAACAGAATACCCTCGTTGGATATTCATTCGATGTAAGATACAACGACACTTCTAATGAAAAGCCAAAGTCATTCGAACGAGATAGCAATCTTGTTTAGACGAGGTTAAAAAACTTTATTTTTAAATTTAAAAATACAGCCTTGGTTTATATAAAAAATTAACATCCCAAAAATAGTTTATGAATAATTTTAAACACCAATTGTTTTATACTTTTGTGGGATATAGGGAAGTCTTTAATGTTTGAGTTGGTTTGTCATGACGGTATGGGATGATTTGTAACGGAATACGCCAAATGTGCCATGGTGTAAAAAAATCAATAATAAGCCTAAGCTAAACTATTTGCCCTTACAAATCTCCCCCTTTAGCTATTTCACTAAAAAACTGTACAAGCCTAACCGAACTCCAAACTACATAAATTATCCCTATAAATGACAAAATATCTAATGCCCTTCCCAACCCTAGAAATAAAATGGCATATATAAACTTTACCTTCAATCTCCACTCGATCTTCCCTTTGGTCAACTTCATCGTCATGCGTTACAATATGATCTTCAATTGGACACCTACACACATGAAATAAGGAAAACTATTCGTGATGCATCTAGTTTGAAATTGAGATTAAAAATACTTAAATCTTAAAATCAAACTCCCCCTTAATTTATTCTCCCCCTTTTTTGTTCGAAATAGACAAAGAAGAAAAAACTAAACATGACTTATAGAGAACATCACAGATAAGAAGAATATATCATCACAAATATATAGAAATAACGAACATCTAATGATAATCTCAAAGGCTCCACAAACTATTTTTGAAATTTTTCAAAATTTTTCTTAAGTATAAAAGTTTTACAAAAACAACACACCATGAATTAATATAAAAATACCTGAATCTTGGAAATGAAATGTAGGGGTGTGAACATATTTCATAGGTTAATCAATGTAGACAAACATAACACATATGCATGAAGGATTTAAATACCACTAACAAATGATCTCAAAATCTACCTTAGGTGTAAAGATTGTGAAATCATTAGAAATTGATTTGTCATAATCAATAAATCAAGACCGTAAGTTATTTTTACATCAATGATTCCCAAGACTATATAATGTTTTTTCAAGATTTATATAGTTTATGCAAACACATTGATCTCCGACTTCACTCCCTCAAAATCTCTCATATAGAAATAATACTATCAATTATTTTGAAAAAATTAATGCTCATTTGTAGCGAAGCATCAATGTTCTAAATTGGCATGGCACTTCTGTTTTTATGTTTAGTTAATCATTTCGCTCTTTTCATTGCAAATGGTGGATTTTCACGTAAAGACTTTATCTTTCGTATCCCCTTTCCATTACTTAATATTTAATAATTTTTTCAAAAAATGATTGAAATTCATGCAATGGTTCTTACATGCACAATTTTTTATCTCGTTTTTACATTACGTTTGTCTTAAAGCAAAATTAAGATGAAAAAACTATGATCGACATGTGATAGATAAATGAAACACTCAAATAAGCTGGTGCTTATGTTCATTAAAGGAGAGAATGAGTCAAACATGTATCAAGTTATCATCAAATCACAACTTAATGACTCTACACATTATTAAGTACATATATGAAATGTCTCAAAACACTATAAAATAGTCACGTGAATATGGAATGAATGGGTTATTCGGATATCTTCAATGTTCATCCATATACGGTGAAAAAAATACAAAACTTTTTTTTTCTTTTTAAAAATTTTATGAAAAAAATCTTTTTGCCCTTCACATTTTTCTTAAAAACCAAAAATCCTTTTGTATTTTTTTAAAAATTTCAAGAAAAACAAAACTCTTTTTGGATTTTTTGAAAAATATCAAGATGAAAAATATAATTCTAATGATAGTACACACTAGTAATAAGGATATAATATATGAGCATGAAAAACACCGTATGCTAGAAACAAGTCTCAACTTTAATCATTAGGCCCGGAGGAGCTACCAAAAGGAGATGACATCCTAATAAATCCCTCCAATAAATTTTATGAAGTCTTGATTAAATACTCTACTTGCTTTAAAAAATTCTCAAAATCTTTCAGGTGATGTGCAGGAGCATGGGGAGTAATATGTGTGGGAGTGCGTGCAGGAACTTGTGTAGGAGCATATCGGGGAACATACGTATAAGACACTCTCCCTAGCTTAAAACAATACTCTCTAAGGTGACCTCTTTTTTTACAATATGAATAAACATATAAATGCTTGGTTCCACCTTTCTCAAAACGTCTAGGATGAGCTCTCCTAGGTGGGTTAGGTCGGGGGACATAAGGATTTAACACAAACCCTAGAACCGACTCATGTGCAATATGGAAAGTGGATGTTGTCATAATCGATTCTTTCCCTCTCGATGTTACCTAACATGGGATCGGGGAGCATCTTTATAACCTTCTTATATATGTCCTCTATATTGACCTTGACCTCCCGAACACATTCGAGATCGCTCTCGAGTTAGGATGCATGGTCTTCAAGTTTCTCACAAGTTTTTAATAAAGATTAAAGATCTCTCGTAAGACTAGCCATGGTGTTAGTCAAATCAGTCTTTTTCCAGCCTAAAACAATCAACTGCTCACATAAAGAAATCTTCACCTTCTCGAGTTGACTCAATGATTCCTCACACTCTCTTAAAACTTTCACATCTCTCTCCAAATTTAACATCCTAAGAGATAAAACCTTACTAACCTTTTTCGTTTTCAAAGTCTCGGTGGAAAGATCACTAAAAGTCTTTTAGAGACCACCTTCTCCCTTACTCAAATTCTCATCCTCACTCTCACTATCTCCCGAATTAATCAAATTTAACTTCAAGGCTTTTACATTTAAATATGTCCTCATCGACGTGGGATAAACTAGAATTGCTAATGTGACTATACATTGTAAGGACAAATTTCCAAATAGTGTCAATTTGTCTGTATTGGAATTATTCCGAACAAAAACCACTTTGATTCATAGGATAGATTTTACTTGTCATAATTCCCATTAAGCCTATGGCGTTGTGTTGAAAACACAACGCCCAAGCTTCAAAGATAGATCATGCCAAGTTTTTATGCACGTTTCACGTCTTCACAATTGTTATCCGAGATTCTCTAAGGTATGAATACATAATGGTTTATGGATACTCGAATTTTCTTCCAAGGGATGCTATTTTATTTAAATATGATTTTAAAATATTTTTAAATGATTTTCCGAGTTATCTCGTGTTTAGAGTCGTATGAAATTTTCCTTTATCTTTATGTTGTTCAAACGACTTTAACAGTCCTTCAAACGAAATTATGGAGTCATTCAAATGACACGATCTCCAAGGATACGCGAAGGTTGTGGTTTTAGTACGAGAAATGAAGAAGGGGAAATTATCTTAAAATTTGCTAAGGCATATGATCTAGCGTTAACAAACACATTTTTTTAAAAGGGAGGAACATTTAATAACATTTAAAAGCGGAGAGAATAAAGGTCAAATAGACTATTGCTTACTTAGAAGAAGAGGCTTGTACATATGAAAAGACTAAAAAGTTATACCATGTGAAAGCTTAACAAATCAACATCGTCTATTAGTAATAGATTTAGCAATTAAAGGATTTAAGTATAAAAAAGATAACATAGGTTATCAAAATATTAAATGGAAGGATTTAAAACGATGCAAAGAGATTGAATATAGACATAAGTTCCTGTTAAACTTTAAGTGGAAGTGGAACGACAATGTTAACAACATTTGGTCAAAAACATAGAATGATATTGAGAAAATAGGTAAGCAAGTTTTAGGTGAGACTAAAGGAAAAATATTCATAAAAAAATAGACTTGGTGGTGGAATGAGAAAGTGCAAAAGATATTACAAAAGAAACTAATAAGTTTTAAAGAGTACCAAAAAAGTAAAAATCAACAAGATTTAGAAAAGTATAAGAAGTTAAAAAGTGAAGTAAAAAATATTTTTAGAAATGCGACATAACACATTAAATAATCTTTATAATAAATTAGGTACCAAGGAAAGTGAAAAGGAAATATATAAATTGGTAAAGAATAGAGATAGATTGGCAAAGGCTATGGGTCTAGTTAAGTGTATTAAAGATGTAAATCAAAATATATTAATTAATGATAAAGAAGTCCTAGATAGATGGGAAGAGTATTTCAGGGATTATTGAACTAAGAATATCCTAAAAAAGATGTCGAGAACATTGAACAAAATACAGGAATGATATGTCCGATTATCGAAAAAGAAGTAGATATATTAATAAGAAAAATGGGAAAGAATAAAGCAGTTAGTCTAGACAAAATACCCATAGAGGCATGGAGAACCCTTGGAAGTATAGGGGTAGAATGGTTAACAAGCTTATTTAATAAAATTTTAAGAGAAGAAAGCATGCCAAATGAATGGAGGAAAAGCACCATAATACCGTTGTATAAAAATAAAGGGAATATAAAAAACTAAGGTAATTATAGAGGAATCAAACTGATGAGTCACACTATGAAATTATGGGAAAAAGTTATAGAACAAAGATTAAGAAATGAGTCAGCTATCTCAAAAAATCAATTTAGATTTTTATAAGAGAGATCCACCACAGAAGCTATTTACTTATTAAGACAATTAATGGAGAAATGTAAAAGTAAGAATAAAAAGTTATATATGGTCTTTATAGATTTAGAAAAGGGCTATGATCATGTACCGAGTGATATAATTTGGTGGGCTTTAAGGAGAAAAATAATCCGTATGAGTTACATTAAAGTTATTGAATATATGTATGATAACACAAAGACTAGAGTAAGGACTATGTGTGGAGAAACTAATGACTTTATGATTAAAGTGGGTTTACATCAAGGAACAGTCTTAACTCCTTATTTATTTGTCATAGTTTTGGATGATATTACCGAGGACAAACACGAAGATGTCCCATGGTGTATGTTGTTTGTGAATGGTATATTTTTAAATAGACACCTCAAAGGAAAGCTTAGCGATGAGAGTTGATACTTGGAGAAAAGCCTTAGAGTCTTAGGGTCTAAAAATCAGTAGCAATAAAACAAAATTTCTAGAGTGTAAATTCAATAACGAGACGTCCAGTAACATAATGTTAAAGATTGAAGAAAAAGTGATAAACCAAGTTAATAAATTTCGTTATCTAGGTTCAATGTTACAAAGTAATGGGGATATCAATGAGGATGTTACGAAATGAATATCAACTGGTCGGATGAAATGGAGATAAGCGAGTGGAGTGTTATGCGATAATAGGATAACTAATAAATTAAAAGGAAATAATTATAGAATAGTTGTTATGCCAGTGATCTTGTATGGAGTGGAGTATTGGGCATTAAAAAAGAAACATAAACAAAGTCTCCATGTTAGTGAGATGAGGATGCTCCGATGGATGATAAGAATTACTAGAAATGACAAAATTAAAAACCAATATATGAGAGAAAAGTTAGGAGTAGCTCCTATTAACGATAAATTAAGAGATAGTAGACTTAAGTGGTACATACATGTGTTGTGTAGACCAGTAGATGCCCCGATAATAAAAGGAAGATTGTTGGAAATAGAGGGTAAAAGAAAAAGAGGTCGCCCTAAGCTATCGTGGGAAGAAATTATTAGGAGAGACCTTAAGGAATTAAACTTGATGCATTTAATAAATTATAATGGAAAAAGGAGAATCCATGTGGCCGACCCCATATAATGGGATGAAGGCAAGGATGATGATGATGATGTTCAAACGACGCGATTTTCTCGTTCAAACGAGATGGTTATTTCGTTTAAACGACATCATGTTTTTGTTAGAATGACGTGACGCCTCAAAGTTTTTATTTGAGGCGTCTTTTCCTTAGAAAAATGGGTATGCAGAATATACAGAACATAACATAACCTATATTTTTTCTGCAATTATTTACCAAAGGTTTTCAAAGCAAAAACATCCTTCTTTGTTTATAAGATTCGAGTTTACATGACCATATTGTAAGGACATAATTTTATAAATGTCCGGGTAGTATCTAGGAATTTTATGTTTTCCTAGATCACAGTTTGTATGTCTGATACCACTACATTCGACACGTATCTACATGATCTCATATAACGGCCTCAATCCGAATTCCAGGAATCAAGCATTCAACTTCTCCATCATGTGTCCCACTTCTACCTCAACGACTTCACGTTTCATGATTTTAGGCACTTTATGCAATTGGTACGTAAGAGAAGTCAAAACAGCGAAAGAAGGCACGATATGAAAGTTCAAGGGCATTTTGGTAATTTTTACAGCCACCATCTGAAGGACTGGTCAACTGGAAAGTTGAAGAGCTCGACATCACGAAGATACTGGAAGAAACAACACCTCAATATGAGTTACGGTGAAGAAGTTATGGCCCTTCGAAAATGGAGGAAAAAATAATAATGGAGTGACGCTAACAAGATTGTGGAATCTCTTTATGTCCCTTTCTACTCAATTGATTCAAAGAATTTTTTTTTGCTCCAGCCACCCTGAAATGGCCCTCTTTTTAGACTTCATCATTTTAAGGCGTTATGCCTTTTTAAATGCACACTTTCACTCCCATTTATCAAGTGCACATGATAAACCTTCCAAAGATTATTCTTACTCATTTTGGAGTATTTTGTGGAGAAGCCGGTCCATTCTTCATTGCTGCCCATCTGAAGTTCTTGCGAGAGATTCCATCCGACGACATCGAAACTGACACCTACGGGTATTTCGTATGTCACACTTATTTTCATTATAATCCGTGTAACCGTTCTTTATAAATTATAGTGAAAATAATATGGTTTTGCCCTGCGGGGATTTTTCCTGATATTTTGTGTCACATGCTTTATTTTATTTGATAAAACATCTAGATGCATGTTTTTAGGATTTAATTGAAAAACTGTGTTTAATTAAATAATTTCTTTATTTGAGCATACGCGCACTCTTCAAATTGGTATCAGAGCCAATTACACAATATACCGTGTAATTTTTCTTACACAATGTCTAGTAAAAAACTGGCATTTTATTATATATTTTTTCACAAATTTTTTCTAAGATATCAATTTTCTAAAAAATTGATTTTTGAAAAAGGGCGTGCTTTATGGAGAAATTATATAATGAAATGCCAGTTTTTGACGGGACAAACTATGCTTACTGGAAAGCCCGCATGAAATCTGCTTTAAAAGCCATTAATGAACGTGTTTGGATTTTGGTTGAAAAAGGGTGGACACCTCCCTCCGTCACTGCTAATAACGTGACTAATTTAAAATTCGTGACTGAATGGACTGAAGACGAATTTAAATGGTCATCTTTTAATTCTAGGGGTTTAAGTGCTATTTCTGGATCCGTCACACCTGACGAGTTTCGACGGATTATGACGTGCTCCACGTCAAAAGATGCATGGAATGTTTTGCAACTTACCCATGAAGGAACTAATGATGTGAAAGAATCTAAACTCTAAAATTTAACAACTCAATTTGAAACTATCACCATGCTTGAGACTGAATGTTTTGATGAATTTTATGCTAGGTTATCTGATATTGTTAACACTAGTTTTAATCTTGGTGAACACATTCCTAATGCTAGAGTTGCTAAAAAGATTCTTAGATCACTTACTAAGAGTTTTATCTCTAAAGTCACTGTGCTAAATTCTATTGGTAATTTAAACACGCATAAATTGGAGGAACTTGTAGGAGACTGTAATACCCCGTATTTTTATGATATTTATTTATGGGATTAATTGAATTAAATGTGTATTAATTGGGAATTAATTCGGATAAAAATACTAGCGAGATGCGAGTTGGTATTTGATTTTTATGAGTATATATGACTATATATGAATGTTGAATTATTAAATTTGTTGTGAGATCGATATACTGCAATTTGGGAAATTTTGTTGAGACGCGTGTGACAGTCGCGTCAGGAATATTATTATTTAATTAAAAAGTGAATTTTATTTCTATTAACCGTATGGTCGTTTTGAGTGCGCCAACGCGTCCGGAAGGATCGAGATAGTCAGAAAACACTAGCCGGGGGTTGAGTTTGGGTCCCGGGGCATTTTTAGGTCATGCCAGCAACGTATAAGGGTAGTTTGGTAATTTTGGATTTTTGGTAATTAAAACCCACGAAAATTAGGAATTAATATCTGATTTGGACTTTACCCACTAAACCCACTAACTATCCTAAATGACTTAATGGGCTATGGGAGTTATTGGAATTAGTTCCAAAAAGTTTCCTAAGGCAAACCCTAGCCACCATTGTCACCTTGGAGAAGAAGACTTGTAGAGAGAGAGAGAGGAGAATTCTGCAGAGAGACAGAGAACCATTCATCAATTTGACATCAAAATCAGAGATACACATAAGGCAAGTGGTTTAATTTCATTAGTTGCAGAGAATGCTTCTTCCATGCGTAGGAAATTGATAAAATTGTATTGTCTTTGGGAGATTTATGAAAACCCATTAAATTGGAATTTGAAACTTGTATTTTGAGGAGGAATTGCATGTAGAATTGTATGTAGGTGATTAATTTGATGATAATATATTTTGTATGAAACAAAAACGGATTTAATTAGACTCATTGGGGATTTAAGAATTTCTAGGGTTCATGTTCTTAAAATTGGGGAAAATGTATAGATTTGATATTTGGATGATGTTTAGAATGAATTAACCCCACAAAACACGTTAGTATGTGACCTAAGTATGTTTAGGGACGATTAGAAACCTTGAACAATTGTTGGATTGATGTTTAGATGAGATTAGAGTGGAAGAAAAGATGGAAAAACGAAAAAGGAATTTCTGGGCTCGAAACTGGCCTCTCGTTAGAAGACCTGCCCAGGTCGTTCGAACGAGCTCGTTCCAACGAGCTTCTAACGAGTTGACAGTTTGACTTCTAACGAGAGGGATGTTCGTTCGATGAATTTCGTTCGAACGAGATCTCGTTAGAAGGCCCACTTCATTCGAACGAACTCTCGTTCGAACAGCCTCGTTCGAACGAGACTTCTAACGAGCTGACAGTTTAGGCTTTTTGGCCTGTTTTGACTTCGTGTGTCCCGTAACCTTATTTAATTGTAGAGATAACATTCCCTTGATGATAAATTGTTATGGTAGGGACATTTGGGATATATAGAGAAGTAAAACCTAGAGGTGTGATTTGAACCAAATGGAAATTATGGATTAAGACGTGAGTGTCTATTACGACGTGAGAACAATTGACGGCTTGAATAATTATATTAATCGGGAATATATAAATTGTGTAACATTATATGTCGGTACGAGAATGAGAAGTGTACCACAAATAAATTATGGTGATTACTAAGATGTGTGCATACTTAGTATATGTATATGATTTTATGTGTATGACATACCTACCATACTTGCTATCACGGGAGGTTTATGTTCGCTTAGGGCCCTCTAATCCTTGTGTTGCCCGGATTTAGATTGGTAACTCGAGAACATAGGTCAGAGAAGGACTTATTGGGATGTTAATAAGTCTGCTGATCGTGGGAGTGTAGGTATGTGCGTGACCCATGTGATGTGACTGTGTTCGCCTCCATTGTTTGTGATTTGATTTTATCTGAGAACGATTCCTGAGAGATTCGGAATGCGTGATCCTTATATACGTGATTTACCGGGATGGATAGAAGAGTATGTGTGCACCGTAGCTTAGTCTTGGGTGCTTGTATTGTATATTTATGGCGTGAATAATATACACTTAAATTAATGAGAACTTTCATGTTGGTATTTTGCGTATATATATACAGAAATGCTTTGAGTAACTATAAAGGGGTAACCTATAATGAATTGTATTGCTAATCATTGAGAACCTGAGTTCAGTAAGCCCTCTATTTATTTGATAACACTACGTCGTATAATGGGAATTGAGTAGTAAGGGGTAGAACGTATTACGGTTTGGTTAGATATGTATGTCACTTAGATGGGTACGGTACGTTAGGGGTGCATAAATTAGTCGTGAGGTGAGTACTTCATGTGAGTGCACGTCCTAACATGTATTTTGAATTCATTGTTTTAATGTTATTAAAACACTTGCTGTTTTTAAAATAATCCCCACTTTCGGGCTCTGACCCGTTTGCTTTCAAATCTATTTTTGTAAAAACCATTTTAGGTGCCCAGCCACAAGGACACCATGCATAGGATTTTCACTCAGCTGACGAGCTGTAGTTGTTTGTGGAAGTTACAGGACTTTGCTAGTAGATGCTTCATTTATCTTGACTCTATATTCAGATTTCATCAGTTGTAGGGCATGTCGCCCATTCCTTTTAGAGACATTTCATTTATTTCAGTTATTCAGACTTCTGGCATGTAATTAATTCAGGTTACATTGTTTTACTTAATTCAGTTGTGGGATTGTTGTGAGGAGTTTTTCCTCCGAACTTATTATTATGTTGTTGGTTATTCTATTGCTTCGTTATGGTGAATGGTTGTTATTCTTTCATTATCCTTTAATTGCATGTTAATCAGAGTTAACTTAAAATTTAGCAACTCACTTTTTAAATACTAGGTGGTTAGTAATCATTAAAATGTTTTCGACAGTGATGCTATTAACTGGACCAACTTGGCATTTGGTATTAGTTTAATAAAGGAGTAGCTACCCGGTATTTAATTAGTTGGGGTGTCACAGAGACTTACAAACTTATGAAATTGATATGTTTCCTAAATCCTTCAAACTGAAAGATAAGGGTATTGCACTTAATGCCCAGGTTAGAAAAAGTCAGGGGTCAGCAAGAAAGAGAGTTGAGTCATCTAGAAAAAGGGAGATGAAAACATCAGATTCTGAGTGTGATTTTGATTTAGATGATTTGGCCCTATTCGCAAAAAAATTCAAGAAAACTCTAAAATTCAAGAAAAATGAAAAATTCAAAGATAAAAAGTTTTTCGAGAAAAATAAGAAAAATGAAAAAGGTTTTAAATACCCTCCTAAATACAGTGAGAGATGCTATGAGTGCGACGGTAAGGGTCATAGAGCTTTTGAGTGTGCTACTAGGCTAAACAGACTTACAAAAGAAAAGGGAAAAGCTGTCTTTAATGCTACCCTTAGTGACGGCAGTGAGGTCGAGTCAGTGGATTCTGGAGACGAGTCCCCGCATGAATGCAACTTCACCGCATTCATGGATAATCATACTTCTAGTGCTCCTCACGAAGTTGAGGATGATACTTCCCAGGGACTCCTCGACAGTGTGAACGATGTGAGTGAGGGGGAGGATGATGCAAATGAGAGCGAGTGTAATCTTAACGCGCCTATGCTGAGTTATATAATGGGTCATTTAAAACCACAATCATAACAAAGAGTTAGTTCTTAGGATCACCGCTTTAAAGGAAGATTTAGAAGAAACGAGAGAGAAAGAGTCCTCCGCCTGCACTACCTTGAGAGAAAGAGAGTCTGCTTGTGTTGAGAAAGAACGTTTGTTTAGAGAGAGAAAGAGACTATATGGAGAGAGAGAGAGAGTGGTTTTGAGAAAGAGATAGGGGACTTGACTAACCAACTGGCTAGTCTTACGAGTGAGCTCCATTCCTCCATGCAGATTAGAAAAAAACTTGAAGCCCTTATTTCCCAGCTTACTCATGATCTTGAGAGAGCACGGGAAGTAAAGGTTCAAATCGAGGACAAATCTGGAAAGATGCTCCTCGACCTCGCTTTAGGTTTTGGTGATAGGCAAGGAATAGGTTATGATGGTGCCACCACGTCGCAAATTGCACCTGGACCAATTCCTGAGTTTACTACGACTCCATATGGCCATCATCAAAAATCATGAAAGAGTGTTCGACCAAGGTCCACCTAAGACTGTGTTCTTTTATATGTACTGCAAAAGAAAAGGCCACCTCAGGGAGTTTTGCTATAGTTGGGTCGAACACAACGTACTAATGCTCCACCACATCATTCAGATGATTTTACCAGACTAAGAGAGCGTGTTGAGATTTTAGCCTCCTCCCCACAGAGTTTAATGGAGGAATTTCGACTGATGTCTTTGTCATCAGTAAATGCTTCCCGCATACCGGCTAAAACCAACAATAACAAGGGTAAACAAATGGTTACCACATCTTGGGTACCTAAGAAAGATGAAAAGTCTCTTATTGTTCATGTCAATCTCAAAGCACATAATACCTCACAGTGGTATTTTGATAGTGGATGCTCCAAACATATGACAGGTGATGTCTCATTTTTTACCTATCTAGAAGATTATAAGGAGGGTAGAGTCACCTTTGGATACGAGAGAAAATCTAGCATTGTAGGACGAGGTATAGTAGTGTTACCATGATTTCCTAAGCAAGAGAATGTTTTGTGCGTAAAAGGTTTAAAGGCAAACCTTCTCATCATTAGCCAGCTGTGTGACGTTGACTTTATCGTAAAGTTTGACAGGGATGTGTGTAATGTCTATATTCAATCCGGTAAACTTTTAGTGCAAGGGGTGAGGATAGAAGATAATTACTATAGGATTGTGCCCACATCCTCACTTGTCTGCAACAACGCCACAATCACTCCTATGGATCTGTGGCACCAATATCTAGGTCACGCGAATGTAAAAGATTTGACACGTTTAGCTAAAAAGGACCTAGTATGTGGCTTACCATCTCTTGGAAAGCCAACTTCCACAGTTTGTGGACCCTGTCAGTTGGGAAAATAAATCCATAGTCCCTATAAGAAGTTGCATTCCATTACCACCTCCCGTGTGCTTGAGTTAATTCACATGGATCTTATAGGTCCTACTCGTACTGAGAGTCTGGGTAGTAAGAGTTATATCCTCATGATGGTAGATGATTTCTCGAGATATTCGATTGTAGGTCTTCTGAGAGAGAAATCAGATGCTGTAGAGTTTTTAACGACCAAGTGCCGTGTCCTGTAAAATCAACATGGAGTCACTATTAATAGGATACACAGTGACAACGACACGAAATTTAAGGAAGTAAAGGTATATCTTTACTGTGACAGCCTAGGAATCAAACATGAGTTTTCTGCTGTGAAGACTCCTCGGCAAAATGGGATTATTGAGAGAAAGAACAAGACGATTCAAGAAATGTATAGGTCTATGCTTATAGGTCGTAAGGTTGCTAGAAAATTTTGGACAGAGGCAGTGTCTACTGTATGCCATATGGTGAATAAGGTCTACCTACGTCCACACACTTAAGACGCCTTATGAATTGTGGACTGGCAAGAAACCCAACCTTACATATTTCCGTGTCTTTGGGAGTAAATGCTACATCCTACCGGATAGATAGCAATTAGGAAAGTTTGACTCCCGGAGCGACGAGGGAATATTTTTAGGGTATTCATCAAACAATAGAGCATATCAGGTTTTTAACCTGAAAAGCTCCAAGGTTATGGAGTCAATAAACATCACCGTGCAAGATGAAGAACCTTCGACGTTTATCGATCCTAGCCTTTAATATGAGGATGAGGACTTTTCTGACAGCGATTTACTTATCCCTCACCCACACTCTGTGGATCCTACTCCTGTGTTAGGGGACACACCTGCTTGGGTTCGCAAGAGTCATGATCCTTCTGCCATTATTGGCAATCCCACTTTAGGGGTTAAGACTCGTGCTCAGCTAGAGAACGTTGTTAGTTATTTTTGCTACACGTCCATAGTCGACCCCAAGAATCACAAAGAAGCGATCAAGGATGAACACTAGATATCTGCCATGCAGGATGAGTTACTTCAGTTTAAAAAAAATAATGTCAGGGAACTTGTCCCCCGACCTAGTGATACTAATGTTATAGATACTAGGTGGGATTTTAAGAATAAAATGGATGAAAATGGTACCATAATCAAGAAATAAATCTAGGTTGGTCGCTCAAGGCTACACACATTTTGAGGGGGCAGACTTTGGGGAGACATTTTGTCCTGTTGCAAGGCTTGAGTCCGTCCACTTACTACTCGCCATCGCCTGTCATCTATGCTTCAAGTTAGATCAGATGGATGTCAAGAGTGCATTTCTAAATGTCATTCTACATGAAGAGGTTTATGTGTTTCAACCAAAATGGTTTAAAGATCCTCAGCACCCAGAGCATGTCTACTATCTGAGGAAAGCCTTGTATGGTTTGAAGCAAGCACCCCGTGCTTGGTACGAGAGGCTTACTTCCTATATCTTAGCTCGTGGCTTCAAAAGAGGGGGAGTTGATATGATGTTGTTCATTAGGAGAGATGATGGTGCAATTTTGGTTGCCCAGGTCTATGTGGACGACATAGTCTTTGGATCCATGTACTCCCAGCATGCTCACCACTTTGAGGAAGAAATGAAAAGTGAGTTTGAGATGAGCATGGTAGTTGAGTTTACGTTCTTCCTTGGTCTCCAGGTTCGTCAGCTAGAGGATGGGATGTTCATCTCTCAATCTAAGTATGCTAGAGACCTAGTGAAGAAATTTTGTTTAGACTCCGCTAAGCATGCTCGTACACTTATGAGTACCTCTATCAAGCTTAGTAAGGACACTTCAGGCAAGGACGTAGAGCAAATCTTGTATCAGAGTATGATAGGTAGTCTTATCTACTTGACTACTAGTCGTCCCGATATATCCTTTAGTGATGGAGTCTGTGCGCGA
The DNA here is from genome assembly GCA_949130495.1 of Sambucus nigra. Taxonomy (NCBI): domain Eukaryota; kingdom Viridiplantae; phylum Streptophyta; class Magnoliopsida; order Dipsacales; family Adoxaceae; genus Sambucus; species Sambucus nigra. Next base: position 239,957,723 of record OX422211.1, read on the forward strand.
TATCAGGCGTCCCCGAAAGAGTCACACTTACTCGCTCAAAAATGTATTATCAAATATATGAGTGGGACTCTCTCATACGGTATTTGGTATTCCTTTGATACTGATGACCGTTTGTCCGGCTATTCAGATGTTGATTGGGCTGGGGATGTAGAAGGATGTAAGGGCACTTTTGGTGGATGTTTCTATTTTAGTTCTGCTCTTGTTTCCTGGTTGAGCAAGAAGCAAAACTCTATCTCTTTGTCCACTGCGGAGGCTAAGTACATCGCCGCCGGGATTTATTGCATGCAACTCTTGTGGATGAAACAGATGTTGGAGGATTATGGGATTTAACAGGACACCATGATCATTTCCTGTGATAAAACGAGCACGATACACATATCTCGCAATCCAGTCCAGCATTCGAGCAAAAAGCACATCAGGATACGCGAACACTTTATACGACAACTTGTTGAGGAAAAAGTTGTATCCCTGAGTTAAGTACCCACCGACCATCAGTTAGCCGATATTTTCATGAAACCTTTAAATGCCCTTAGATTCGAGTGTCTTAAAAAGTCTTTAGGGATTTGCACAGTTGACTGAAGGGTTGGTCCGTGTATAGGAGAGGATGCTTTATCACGTTCATATAAGATAATTCCTATTGCTAGATTGTATCATGTGTATTATTATTATTATTATTTTTATATATATATATTTTTTTTAAATAGAAAAGAATAAAAAGAGTTTCTTTTTATAAAATTAAAAAAAAAAAGATTTTCTTTTTATAAATTTTTTAGAAAAGATCAAAAAGATTTCTTTTTATAATATTTTTAGAAAAGAACAAAAAGATTTTCTTTTTATAAAAAATTAGAAAAGAACAAAAAGATTTTTGTATTTTATGGATGAGCATTTAAGATAGTCAAGTCACAATTTCATTCCATTTATTCATGTGACTATTTAATAGTGTTTCGAGACAATATATCTTGTCATCTTTGTAGTTTATAATGTTTGGAGTCATTAAAATGTAATTAAGTGTTACTTCCTACATGTTTGACTCATTATTTTCTTTATTGCACACATGCACGGATTTGTTTGATTAGTGTACTTGTCTTATCACATGTTGGTTGGGTGTTTTCATTTCAATCCTGTCCTTAAATCGAACTAAGCGTGATAAAACTTGATAAGAAAGGTGTGCATGTAAAAATCGTTTAGTGAGATTGTGTGGTATTTTAAAAATGGGGAGGGGATACGAAAGGTAATTATCTATCCTTTGCGCTAAAGCCACCGTTAAAACGTACCTAAAAATTGAGGAATTTTATTATCCGAGGTCCAAAGAGGTTAAAAGAGCCCGAAAAATTTGAAGGCAATAAAAATCAATACATGCCAAATATGGGCCATTAGGTTTCACCATTAATTCTCCAAAGTTTGAGAATTTAGTTTAACACCTCTAAATATATATATATTTGAGGGATTTTGGTTGGAAAATTTAAACAGGTTTGCATGTCCTTGAAAATCTTGAAAAGGCGCTAAATAGTTTTGGATGTTGGTGTGGAAATCAATTTAACTTTGATTTGTTGATTTGATTAAGACGTTGCCATCTAAATTCAACAATTTTTACACCTAAGGATACTTCTGATGTTCATTCGTTAGGAGTACATGTATGCATCGTGCACATTTGATTGATTGAGTTTATTTACCTATCGAATGTGTTCACACCCCTACATTTATGCTATCATCGACTTGGTTGTTTTTGTGTTCTTTCATGGTGTGATTCTTTGTTGTATATTTTGTGTAAAAATTTTGAAAAATTCAAAAAATAGAAGATTCTTTGATTCTTTATTGTATATTTTGAGTAAAAATTTGAAAAAATTCAAGCATAGAACATTTTTTTGTGACATTTTCCATGTTTATGCTTCTCATATCTGTCTATTTGGGGACATCATAGAAGGGGGGCAGGGGGAATGAATTATGGGGGAGAAATTCTTGTTGATTTATCTATGATTTGCTTAAGCTTAATTGATCTTTGATTTTTTCATATCATTATAAATCAAACTGTTGCGTGTCACAGGTATTTGCTTTATCTCATGTGTGTAGGTATAAAGTTGATATCTATTGGATTGCACACCCTGATGAGAAAAGCTTTGGGAGTTTTTAAAGATTTGAAGATGTTGAAGTTTGATTGAAGACATGTCATTTAGTATTCTCAGTTTGAGGGTTTAATGGGGATATGTTCTTATATGTCATTTATTTTGGAGAGATTGCATAATTCTGATTTTTATGTATGTACCGTCAGAGACACAGGGGAGATTTATACGGACATAATTTTATAAATGTCTGGGTAGTATCTAGGAATTTTCTGTTTTCCTAGATCACAGTTTGTATGTCCAATACCACTACATTCGGCACGTCTCTACACGATCTCATATGACGGCCTTAATCCGAATTCCGAGAATCAATCATTCAACGTCTCCATCATGTGTCCCACTTCTGCCTCAATGATTTCACATTCCACGATTTTAGGCACTTTATGCAAGTGGTACGCAAGAGAAGTCAAAACAGTGAAAGAAGGCACGATATGAAAGTTCAAGGGAATTTTGGTAATTTTTACAACCACCATCCGGAGGACTGGTCAACTGGAAATTCAAGAGCTCGATGTCACGAAGATACCGGAAGAAACGACACCTCAATCCGAGCTACGGTAAAGAAGTTATGGCCCTTTGAAAATGGAGAAAAAAATAATAATGGAGTGACGCTGGCAAGATTGTGGAATCTCTTTATGTCCCTTTCTACTCAATTGATTCAAAGACTTTTTTTTGCTCCAACCACCGTAAAACGACCTTCTTTTTAGACTTCATCATTTTAAGGCTTTATGCCTCTTTAAATGCACACTTGCACTCTCATTTATCAAGTGCACATGATAAACCTTCAAAAGATTATTCTTACTCATTTTGGAGTATTTTGTTGAGAAGGCGGTCCATTCTTCATTGCTGCTCATCTGGAGTTCTTGCGAGAGATTCCAGTCGACGACATCGGAACCGACACCTATGGGTATTTCGTGTGTCACACTTATTTTCATTATAATCCGTGTAACCATTCTTTACAAATTATAGTAAAAATAATATGGTTTTGCCCTGCGGGGATTTTTCCTGGTATTTTGTGTTACAGGCTTTATTTTTTTTGATAAATCATCTGGATGCATGTTTTTAAGATTTAATTGAAAAACTGGGTTTAATTAAATAATTTCTTTATTTGAACATACGCACACTCTTCACATATGTTATAAGTATCTTGTGTTTGCACCATTGTTTCATTCTTCATCATTAGAAGAATCGGTTTCGTGCAGTGGACTCCGTACTTATTAATTGATGGTTTCTGAGATTGAATCAGTGGATATCAAGGTACGTGTGGACTCGTGTGCTATGGACCACACGTAGGTGGACTCCGGTATTGCACTGTGGATGACCGATTGAAGAGAAGAAGAGGCATCAAGGCTTGTGGAGATCGAGTCATTGAGTAAGACTGTAATTATTCCTTTGTAATTACCGTATCATAGTGATTGTCTAGCCTGGTCCGTCCGAGGCTTTTCCCTTAGTGGTTTCCTCGTACATTGACGTGGTTTGTGAGCATTCTTTACTTTATCTTGCTTATATCACTAGATGCATGTTTAGAATTAAGAAGATAAAATTGGATTAATTAAAATTGGTTCACAAATTTGGTGATTAATAAAATTAGAAAATTTAGAAAAATTATTTTCACCTAAAGGAAACACAATTAGAGTGACCTCGTATTTACAAATTGGTATCAGAGCTAGAGATACTATTTTACCGCGGGAGCGATCCCACATGTCTTTAGGTATGAATTTCGGTATGTATGATGGCTTTAGAACAAATATGTTTGATGGTCGAATTGTGCTTATTGGAAGATGCATATGAAGTGAGCATTTAAGGCCATAAATGAGTATGTTTGGTTAGCAGTAGAAAAAAGATGGACACCACGAGTCACGATAGAGGGTGAGGCTACACGTTTAAAACATGTCTAGTAATGCCGAACACAGACTTGCACAATACAATTCCAAAGGTTTAAATGCAATTTCTTCTTCTGTCACCCTGGAAGAGTATAATCATATTATAATGTGTGAGACGTCGAAAGAGGCTTGGGATGTTCTTACCTTTACTCACGAGTGAACTAGCATCGTTAGGGCATCTAAACTCTAAAACCTCACCACCCAATTTGAGACGATTAAAATATTAGAAAGTGAGACGTTTGATGAGTATTATGCTAGGTTGTCCTTGTCCTATATTGTCAACTCATCACTTAACTTGGGAGAGAAAATACTCGACAACCAAGTCATAAAGAAAATCTTAAGGTCACTGTCCGTTAGATTTGATCCAAAAGTGACCGTTTTAAATTCTTTAGGTTTGCTTGACTCAACGAAATTAGACACTACAAGAAAAATGATTTTTAGTGGCATAATTTTTTGCACTTAATTATAAAAAATTCGCCACCAAATTTTTTAGTGGAATTTTTTTTTCGTCATGCTATTGCCACTAAAGGTGTGCCGCAGATTGTTTTCGTGGCAAAAGTTGATTTTTTAGTGACAAAATCACTTCGTCACCCAAACATCTCTTTAAGCGGCAAATTTTTTTGCATCTAATAAAGATTAAATTGCCACTAATAGTTGATATTTTGTCACCAAAAGTCTATTTTTTGTAGCAAAATAAAAAATCACCACCAAAAGGAACCTTTCGTGGTAAAACAAATCGCCATAATTGAACTTAAATTTTGTATGGAACGATTTTTTCAATATTAAATTGCCACCCCTAGTTGACAGTTAGTTACCAAAAGGCTATTTTTTGTAACGAACCAAAGAATCGCCACCCAAAGTGCTGTTTCGTAGCAAAAAAATCGCCACGTTTGATCTTAAATTTGTATGGAACAACTTTTTTAGCAATTTAAATTTGCCACTAAATGACATTTTTTATTGCCAAAAAATCTCCATAAATTGATGCAATATTTTTCACAATACATATACACGTCGCTTTGGTAACAATTTAATTTCGCCGCATGTTTTTATTACTTGTCATCCAATTCATATAATACTCAAAATAACTCATATACACAATTCTAATAAAGTCATTGACATTGATATAGCTCATAAAGATAGCAATCTTTGAAAAACGAATCTTTGTCTCAAAAGTTCCTACGCTAAATACTATTTCAAACAAATTATTTACAAGAAATGTGCTACCATTAAAAATAAATAAATAAAATAGGTCTAATCCATTCTTCTTCTTTATTCTTACTCTCCTCTACAAAATCTTCCACCGAATCTGCAAAAAAAACACAAAGAATTTGTTTAGAATTATCACTTTGAAAAACAACGACAATAAATTTGGGAAGATTAATCAAAGTACATTTATAAATTTCACTTACAAGTCTTGCAAAATAATAATAAAAATATGATAGATCACATTCATTAACATCAAATTTATTTCCCAATTATACGCCTCCCACCCACAAAAAAAAACAATATTTTTCCTTCTCTGTGTATTAGGATTATTATTAGCGGATAACAAGAGAAAGGAAAAATTATGCATGTCAAATATAAAACAAGCTTGGGGTTATGTGCTTACCACGAAGAGTTATATTATTGTGTTACTAGGTTACTTAATGCCTCAAGTTTTCCATTAAGCTCATCCATTCGTCCTTTCATTATCACGTTCTCCCTTCTTGCTTCATTAGCTTCTCTCCTTGCTTCATCTACTTCCCTCCTTGTCTCGTCAGCGTCCTTCCTTGCCTCAACAACATGTCTATTTCTCTCAATGTCTTTCTCCTTTTGCATAGCAGCAACTACGGATGATGTGGGTTTAATACCAACCCCACGACCACATACATATACCGAGCGATGTCCTAGAATTTATTGAAATGCATCAGCATCATTCATCACCACACCGTCTTCAAGTTTAGATTGTGAATTGAGTATTGCTTGAGCATTATCCTATTAATAACAATGAAGATATTTTAATTATATCATATGATATAGGTAAACACGCTATTTACAAACTACTATTGAAACACTTCTTACATAGACATTGCTAGCCGTTGTAGTCACCCAATTTCCTTTTTTTTGCTCCAATGAGTCATATGCCATACCTTACTCATGGACATCGGAGTTCCCGTCTCTTTATCACGCTGTACAGATTTTGATACAAAATAAAGTGCTAAAACATATTAAAATGATTGGTTTAGACAAAATATTTATAGAGATATTTACCATCTCAAACTCCACTTGACGAAATCCTTTGCTTCCACTGCAGTGGAGAATCGTCTGCTTCGATCAATTGTTCGAGTTTATGTCACTTCTTTTCTGCAGATATTAATGTTCAAATAAATTTAAAAATATATAACTAGATGTAAACCCCTAATTAAGTCAAAGAGTCAGACCTAATCTAAGCATTGGATCTTAATTGGACTCTCCCTACTAACATTGGTTGGTCTAGTAAGTATGAGAAAAATTGGCACTTCACATAAATAATAAAAAAATTAAAAGTCGCATTTAACCTGAAATTTTTCATCCGCAAGTGTTAAACAAAGATCATGCCATTTAGCCTCACTTAATTCCGGAGGATGATGTTGAAGAGCCCGTTCCAAAGAGCCGTGTGGCTTGAAGTGTTCACGATACATTTTTGAGCGAAAGTTACGAAATTGATTATTGAGTTGTGCCAATACTACAGACTTCATGTAATCATCATTTGGCAATTGAAACCTTTTCTATTCAAAAGGAAAAAAAACTCACATCTCTAAATGCGAATTGTGTTCCATATATGAGCATTTGTAGCTTACCCGAATAAGTATCGACATATGATTTTTGTTCTCCTCTGGAACTTCCTTCCAATACCTAAAATTGAATGGGGCATTTTCTCGGATAATGATCGAGCGCGAAAAGTAGCGTCGCGTCAGAACGCTAATAGTTGTTTTCATTTCGGCGGCTCGATACAAAAACCTAAACTACGACTTAACTTGTGAGGCAAGCACAGCGGTAAGTCGGGTATCGTAAGAAATCCACAAGGAGTGATTGAATTTTAGATTTTAATTGCTTTAAAACGTCAGGAATAAAACTGTAAAATAAATAAATGAAAATGTGATGGTTGGGAATGGTGACAAAAGAAAAAGAGAAGTTACGCTACACAAAAGTAAAGCGAGGATCAGGATCGCATCCTACCAAACGGATTGAAACAACTACTAATCAAGATTTCGGCTCGAAAGCAATTTAATCGAGCATTTACAATTAAGCATAAACATCACACAATAAGGAATTTAAACCAAAGTTGCGAGATTAAACATTTAATAAAAATGATCACACGCGGATTAAATTCAGATTGTTGCTATAAACACTAAAGTTGCGTGACAAATAAAGTTAAACGCATAACAATCCAACTTTAATACACGCGGTTTTAATTAAACGCAATTTTACACGAAACCCTAAATTTTCAGGTCCAAACCCGTTAATGGCGGAGCACAACCCCGACCCTATTTATCTAAGGGTACATCATGAACTAAACTAGTTTATACTAATTAAACTACAAGAAATAAAGCAATTTAAACTAATTAACAAAGTATGAAATTAATCTACAAAGCAAGGAAAGATGAAGAACAAACTATATTAAAGGAGATGGAAATGAATAGTTCAATCTTACAAAACCAATTGGTTGTCACCCCAAAAAGAGAAGAAAATGAGATCTCCAAACCAAACCCTAACCTAATATGTAATGTAAAACTATCTATATCAGAATATGAGAGTCTCCCTCTTATTACAACAAAAATTGGCTTAAGTAATAAGTTGGAATAAAAGAAAAAAAGAAAGAAAATGAAAAGAAAATATCTACAAAAAAAAACAGGGGATCGATCGATCGACCCCTGTGGTCGATCGATCGACTGTTAAAATCGTGGCAAAATTCTAAAGGGTCGATCGATCGACCCCCAGGCTCGATCGATCGATCAAGCCGGGCAGCCTGCAGTTTTCCCTGTTTTGGCATGCAATTCATCTCCTCTCAAATTGCCGTAACTTCGTCATACGGACTCGAAATCGCGCACCGTTCACGGCCACACGAAGTTTGCGAGGAGGGATACAACTTCCATGAAGATGTTGGACCAGGTTCCCAATATGTAAAATGACTAAAATTCTCTTGAACGTGCTGTTGTGTACGAAAATTGCGCGAAATGCCTCCGAATCCCATACTTGGTACCTAAATACCTACAAAAGCCCAATTATACCTCATATAGCATGTTAACAATATAAACCGAGGTTATCTGGTTAATGGGCTTAAATATAGAGATTAAGGCACTCGAGGGGACTAAAATGCATTGGTTTAACGGATGAAATGCGCAATATTTGCATATTATCAGATAACAATGCCTGCCTCAGATTTTAATTTTAAAAAAGAGAACCCTACTAAACGATCCTCTGTGATTAGGATTTGGATGTTCTCCCCCCTCTCTAGCTTCTTATGAAAACCATTCCCCCGTGTTGGTCCCCTCCCTCGCTTCCTGGAACTAGAACCTATTAAAAAAAAGCATAAGTAATCATAGTACAAAAAGAGCACATACATATCTCTTTCATCCGTAATAACCCAAAAAAGAAATTTATGACAATAAATATGGAATAAAATCAATGAGTAAAGCTACTAAGTTCACAATCATACCCTCGTTGGTATTAGCACCCGATGAAACAGTGTCTGTAAAATCGATAACATTTTGATGACTAGGGTGTGAAGGAGGGTGATTGGACTCTCTCACAAATCATTGCACTGGTGTTACTCTTCGACCTATAACATGCTTGAAATGGATCAACATAATTCTAATCAAATTTATACTTAAAAAAAGATTGATATCCCTACTTAACTAAAATTATTTATATGTTGTCAATTAATATGTTTCCAAATATGAAGATCGTACCCTCATAGTTGTTAACATCAAAAGTAATATCATTGGGAGAGTCGTTGATATTTGGATTAGTTGAACTAGAACGAAGATGCATGGATTCCCTCGTGAATCCTTGCCGTGTAAAATATTTTGGGGAGCGTGCACGACTGGAGCCTAATACAACAAAATAAAAAGTTACATTAGCTATGGAGATATATATGCAATATCTATCGGTGCACACCCAATGTGTATGCGATGCATATTGATATCAAAAGGATGAAAATAAAATAAATCATATACGAAATTAAAAACGATCAAAATAAGAAGAAAAGAAATAATTAGTCATATATAGGTTTTCAACAAACAATTGAAAAACTATATCTGAGCATATATAGGTTTTCAACAAACAACCTCATCCCCTGCCCTTAAATTTGAAAGGCCCCATGTGTAAGCTACAACGTTTGACATGAGATCTGATCTGAAGACTATTTTGCGCACTCGGGCCCCCTCTTCTGTGCATTTTCTGTATGAAATCTCGTAATTACATACATGTCATCAGAATTCGTATGCAGTATGTAACAATTGTAATTATAACACATGGCATAGCATGGTTGCAAAATGCAAAATTGAGCCCAACAAAACATAATTTTTAACACTGATAAAAAGTTAATGCATATGAGAAGCTAAATGTGGCTTTTGAGAACAAAACAGTAATGAATCTAGCTTGGTCATGTAATTATAGAATATTATTAGCACTACTATTGATAAATTTTTCGTAGGCTTGAAGCACGCACTGTTTTAGGTACAAGTGTTCTTGGTCCAAGCCTTTTGTTTTGTATCAAAAAGTCCCTTATTCTCGTATCTTTAAAGGTTCGCGCTAGCGGCATGGTAAAGCCTTTTTGGCATGGTGAAGGACTTTTTGGTGCAAAATGAAAAGCCTTTGATTAAACGTCTATTAAAAAAAATTAGAGGGGCTATTTGGTATATGCCCCATTAAAAAGTAACTATTTCAGCTAAAAGAAATGTTCCAGCTATTAGAAAAAAAAACTATTTCAGCTATAAAAAAACTCTACATACATCAATTTTTTTTATTAAAATCCATTTAACATGGACTGAGTCGAAGTTCACACAACCACAAATTCGGTAATGGGTATATATATGTATGTGTACATTTAAGAAAATACATGGTATAACATTGAATTTAAAATAAAAAATTACAAAAATGTACTTACCTAAGATCTCTGGCAACGAACTGAATTAGGAAGAAAACTTTTGTCCCCAATCACGTACTGAATTTCATAAAAATACAGAAAAATAAGAGATGTTACCATAAAATTGTAAAAAGTTAATAAAACTTAGCAAAAGCAATGAAACCAAAAAAAAATCAAATATTTTATAATACTCATTTGAAACTTGATTCAAGTCATATGTATAATACATATGTAGCTATATGTATCTGTGATTCAAATCAACCCGTCAATAAAATAGGTAAAGATTTCATAATACCCATTTAAAACTAGATTCAAATCAAACCTATGATACATACATACATACATACATACATATATATATATATATATACACACACACACACACACACACACACACACACACACACATATAGTGATGTATAGCTGATTCAAATAAGTAAAGATTTGAAAGCCAACCTTCAATGAAACTTTCAAAGTGACCTTAAATGAGAGAGAGATAAACCCTAGGTTATTTTTACGGAGAAGAGAACAAAGAATAGAGAAACGTGAGAGGTGAGAGGTGGATATGCGGGTTGAGCGGTTGCACGTTTGGTGTATTTGAGTATTTCGTGGCTAAGGAGTTCTGATTTGAACGGGACTCCTAACAAGTTTTTACCTTTTTTTTTCTAATTTAGTATTTGGAGGCAAAATTAAATTCTTAATTAAATTTAATTTACAAAATATTTGGTTGCAAAATTTCAAAATCGCCACTAAATGTTGATTTTTAGTGGCAATATTTTTAATTTTCCACCTACTTCACTACAATTTACTTCCCGTCAGCTAAAACTTTTTGCGCCAAACTTTTAATGGCAATTTTTGTGACAATCTCATATTTTTGCTACTAATACTTCCTCTGCAATTATTTTTAGTGGCAATGAAATTTTTTGCCACCAATTATTATATTTCAAGGCAAAAAAATCGTTTTGCCACCAAATAAATTGCCACCAATTGGCAACTTTCTTGTAGTGAGAAGAGCTTTTAGGCGACCTACAAACATATGAGCTTGACATGTTTACCTCTAACTAAGTGCCAAATAAAGAAAAGGTCATTGATTTGAAAGCCTGAAAGTAGGAAACTAAAGTTTAGAAGGATGATGAATCCGACATTAATTTCGAAGATATATCATTGTTGGCAAAAAAGTTTAAAATTTTCCTTAAGTTTTCAAAGCAATCGAAAGATGCCAAAAGACTTACTAATTCAAGAACAACAAGGCTGATCACGTCCCTAAGAACCAAAGTGAGAATGATAAGTGGGATGAGTCGAATAAGTCGTTTGGTTATGAGGGTTATGGCCATAGGGTAGCGGAGTGCCCCACTAGACTTATGAAGATGGGTAAGAAACTGATTGCATATAACGCTACCCTTAGTGATAGTTAACCGAAAGAGGGAGGAGATTCCCCCATTGAGCGTAATTACATCACGTTCATGGTTTATCATGAGAACGACGATGATAAATCTTCTTATGAAGATTATTATGTGAATGACACTTCCGAGGCCATAGTTTGTGAATCCCAAGTTAGTGATGGTAAAGTGAGTGAGGATGAGGATGTGGAGGAAAGTGAGTTTCAAGTTGCCTTCAGTGAATTGTATGAAGAAACAGTGAAGGTGAGGAAGGAAAACTTGAAATTGCACGATAGGTTAAAAGAACACATCGTAGAAAAAAATGATGCTTTGATTAAGGATCTTAGGACAAGGGAGAAGACTCTTTGGGAGAAACTAGATTACATTGAGGGTGAGAGAGATAGTCTTCATAGTTTAATGGAGGCTATAAAGAAGGAGATTCTAGAGTTTGAGGAGTCTAGACGTTTGCTCGAGTCTAGGATTAATGAGCCTGAGGAGAGATCGATAGATTTGAAAGTTTGATTTGGAGGCTAGGTAAAAAAAGTTCGATAGGATGTTAGGCATCGTCCAAATCAAAGATGATAGGTGTGGTATAGGCTTCGATGATTATATTGCTCCCATTCCCAAAGCCAATACCTTATGTGTGAGAGAGACAACTAGGAACATTAGGACATATCTACATTTAGGTAACACTCCTCGTTATGTTTACACTTGCACTCATTGCGGTAGGAATGGTCACCTTAGACGTTTTTGCTATGACCTTAAAAATGCTCTTATGAAGTTTAGGAATAAAGTCATTTTAGTTTCCAAAGCCCCCACACGTTGTTACACACCTACTTGGGTTAGGAAATCGAACTTGGAGGCTTTATGAATTAGACTTCATGACTCTAGTTTTCATTCACTTGATACTTCCCATGATAGATCTTATGGATGATTGTGTTAGCATGTTTGTCATACGCTAGTTTTGCTTCATGAAATATTTGCTAGTGTTATGACACGTTTATCTCTTTGTATTATATTTTTCTTTTATTTGAGTCTTATTGGAAAAATACAAAAAGATTTTTGGTTTCATATATTTTTGAAAAAGACAAAATATTTTGTTTTTGATATATTTTTTGAAAATACAAAAAGATTTTGTTTTTGAGTCAAAAATATTTTTGAAAAACCTAAAAAAGATTTTTGGTTTTTTGTATCATGATTGTACACTTGATATGGAATATTAATATGCTTGGACCCCCATCACTGCATCTTTTCACGTGGCTAGTACATTTGGTCATGATCTTAGATGCATAGATTGATCTTAACCATTTGTTTAATGGGGTTGTTTTGAAGTTGATTTGCTTTTTTATTCGACTATGTATATGCCATTGCACACATGTACGAACTTATTTAAATGTTTAAATTCTCATGCATATTTGAGTTTGGCGAGACGTTGTCCTCTCAATTTTGTCATACACGTGCATATTAGACTTAGGAAGAGTTGTATATGTAAGAACCATTATCCGTGAGGATTTATATTGCATATTGAAAAAATGATGAGTCTGCACATGAAAGGGCTATGAGAGGAATGTGACCTCATCGTGAAAGTCACAGTTTAAAAGAGCTTAAAAAATTTGCCATAAAAATAAAAATATGCCAAAATGAGACCGATAGAAAATTTCTTAAAAAGAGAAAATTAGATCTTCAAAATAAAATTGAATAAAAGGGAATTATCATTTGTGTTTGAGGGAGTTTTAGTTGAAGATCAACGGGTTTGCGCAAACAAGTCATAGGTTGAAAAAGTCGTGTCACGACGCTATTGTTTGTAGAATCATTAAAATTCTAGACTTGTGCGCGATGTTCGTTTAGTTCATCAAGTTCAAAATTTAATTGTCACATATGGCTAAAACATAGTTTGATGATATTTAGCGTTGAATTAGAGCTTCTTAAACATATCTTTATGTTTAAATTATGATTCATTTGTGTTAGTTACACCCATTCATTTCATTCTATGCTTAGCCACATTAAAAATATGTTAATACGTAACTCACATGTTTTTGTTTTTGAGTCTGTTTTCTACTATTTTCGTACTGTCAAAATCTTTTATCATATATTCTTTTCAGTGGGAATATTCTACATTGATTTTGAGCTGGAATTAAATTTTTTATAAGTTATTTGAATGACTTATGGCTGTTATTTGAACGATATGCCCACACCATTAGATGGATGGATCAAACTACCTTCGCGTGAGCTACAGTCGATGTACATGAATGGTCCTTAGTGTGATCATTAGATGGACATTAAAAAGGACCTTTCGAATGAGGGGTTACTATTTTTATCATTAGTAGTGAGACTGTGCATAGTTAGAATGACATTAGCATATCATTTGAACAACCTTATATATCGTTCGAATGACCTGTCTTTGAATTTTTGAGATTTTGTTTTGATTCAGTAACTAGTTAACACATATTAGTCTGCCATTCTGATTTGGGATTTCTAAACCATTTACTTGCAGTTCCCATTGGATTATTCATGCTTGATTATTGCACTGCATTGTTGGATGAGAGTTTATTTAGTCACATCATTTGATATTGATGATTGTTTCATGTGACTGTTTAGTAGATATGATTTTGTCATATATTGATCTTTTATTAGCTAGTTGCTCATGTTTATCTAGATATACGTTTATATATTTATTTTTTACACTAGTTGTCTATTGGAAACAGAAAGGGGGAGAGATAGATATGTGATGTATGGGGAGACTTTAAGATGTTTGATATTTATGTGATTTGAATTATTTTTATTTAATTTGATTCATATTCCTTATATATCATCGTTGATTTGATTTATATATCATTTTCTCCTCCACACTTTACATGGTATTTGTTTATTTCGTGTGTGTAGTGATTCTTCAAAGATTCGAGATTTTGTGACTATATCACATTCAGCCAGTTCATGCTCATCAGTCGTCCTACATTTGATAGTCCATTCCCTGTATTTTCTTTTTGGGTTTATGTTATAGGATTTATGTCATTCATCTTGACGACCTGGCTTTGTCATTTCACTATATTTGGTTTGGTTTCAGAATAGCCAAAGGGGGAGATTTACAAGGATAAATTTTCAAATAGTGTCAATCTGTATGTTTGGCATTATTTTGGACAAAAATCACTTCAAGTCATAGGATAGATTTTACTTGTCACGATTCCCATTAAGCCTATGTCATTGTGTTAAAGACGGATCGACCAAGCTTTAAAGATAGATCATGTCAAGTTTTGGTGCACGTTTCATGTCTTCACATTTATTTTTCGAGATTCTCTCAGGTATGGATACATAATGGTTTATGGATAGTGGGATTTTTTTTTCTAAGGATGTTATTTTATTAAAATTTTATTTTAAAATATATTTAAATGATTTTTCTGAGTTATCTCATGTTTAGAGTCATATGAAAATTCCATGATCTTTATGTGGTTCAAATGACTTTAATAGTTGTTCAAAAAAGATTGTGGAGTCGTTCAAATGACGTGGTCTTCTTGTTCTAAAGAGATGGTCATTTTATTCTAACGACATCACGTTTTCGTTTGAACGACGCGCCGCCTCAATGTTTTTATTTAATGCGTCTTTTGCTTAGAAAAATGGGTGTGTAAAACGTACAGAACATAACATAACCTATACGTTTTCTGCAATTGTTTACTAAGTTTTTCAAAGCAAAAACATCCCTACTTGTTTACAAGATCCAAGTTTACATAACCATATGTCATTGAGTTCTTGTGTTTGGACCATTATTTCATTCTTCATCATTCGAAGAACTAGTTTCGTGCAGTAGACTCCGTACTTGCTGATTGACAATTGCTGAGGCTGTATCAGTGGATACCGAGGTATGCGTGGACTTGTGTACTGTGGACCTGGCGTAGTTGGACTCTTGTATTTCACTATGGAGGAGAGGTTGAAGAGAAGAAGAGGCGTCAAGGCCTGTGGGGATCGAGTCGTTAAGTAAGACTGTAATTTTTCCTTTGTAATTTTCGTATCATACTGATTGTCTGGCCTGGGCCGTCATAGATTTTTTCCCTTAGTGGTTTCCTCATACATCGGTGTGTTTTGTAAGCATTCTATACTTTATCTTGCTTTTATCACTAGATTCATGTTTAGGGTTAAAAAGATAAAATTGGCTTAATTAAATTTGGTTCACAAAATTAATGATTAATAAAATTGGATAAAGTTATGAAAAATTATTTTCACCTGAAGGACACACACTTAGAGCGACCCTGCCTTTACGTCCATGAACGTAACGCATGGTCCTTGTGGTGATTCTCCCCCTGAATCAACTGAGTTATAGTCACTATCGCTAATAGTGATTTTATTTTCCACTTTCTTGCCCTTTTTCTTAAGCCTAGTGGGACACTCATGTGCTTTGTGCCCTTTTTCCTCACATTCATAACACCTTATCTCTTCCTGTTTCTCACCCTCGCTTGCGGCTTCATGCTTATTTTTATTTTTCTCAAAAATATTTTTTTGGAAGAATTTTCTTTAGAAAATTTAAGAAACTTTATGAATTTTTTTACAAAATGGGCCAAGTCATCAAAATCAAAATCAAACTCAGATTCGAAATCACAAAATTTTCTTTCTTCTTTTTCTTAGTTTTAGTCTTTAAATCAATCCCTATATCCTTACATTTTATTATTTTAGGGAACATATCAATCTCATAAGTTTGAAGATCTCCTATAAGTTCTTCTTACCTAAAAGTGTCTAGGATCCCTAATGAATTAAGCATGGTGACCTTAGGAGTAAAGCGGGCATGGAGTGACCCTAAAATTTTCTTAACAACTCTTGTCTCAGGATTATTCTCACCTAAATTAAAACAAGAATTAACTATGTTCGATAAACGTGCATAAAACTCATCAAAAGACTCGTACTCTAGCATGATAATGGTCTCATATTGGGTGGTCAAATTTTGAAGCTTAGATGAATTTACAACATTGTTACCCTTGTGTGTGAGTTGAAGGGCATCCCTTACTTTCTTCGACATGGTACACGTCATGATGTGGTAGAATTCATCAGGGGGAAGGATCCAGAGATGGCCGTCAGTTTGCGAGAGTTAAAATTACTCCACTTAAACTCATCATCATTCCATATAGAAATAGGTTTGGGAGTGACGACATTATCAACGGTGACAGTGGGTGGTGTCCGCCCTTTTTCACAAACTAACCAAACACGTTCATCAATGGCTTTAAGGATGACCTCATCCTAGCTTTCCGATAGGCATAGTTAGAACCATAAGAAATGGGCATTCGATTATATAAATTATCCATTAAAATCCGGTCTTTTAAGATAAAAAATTTTCCAAAAAAAATTGATATCAAGAAATATCTTTTTGTGAAAAAGGGTCACATAATATTTTTATGTAACCTACTCTGATACTACTTATTAGCATAAATAGGTCCTGATACTAATGTGAGAGTGTGCACGATCTAATGGATTGACTTATTTAATTAAATGCCTTCAAATACACAAATTCGATTTTTACCAAATTTAATCTTTGATTAAATTATGTTTGCATATGATGATCATCCCAATCATAGAAAAGCAACTAGGCATGCAATCACCGATAGATATGAGTAAAAATCCCTTTCTAGGACAACACCTTTATTTTTGTACTTTAGATAGTTTTACAAGCCTACTTACTTACAAAACTCTCTAAAGAAAATCACTAGCAATTCACAGGTGGCGGTCCACCCTTGGTATCCACTGATCAACCTTCAATCTTCAGTCTTCAGTCATGATCCTTCCGGGATCATAAGTTAACTATAGAGATGATCTTTCCACAATGAGTATAACTCAACTAAGGTTCAAAATGATTCTATTATATTTAGTGATGTGTTTATGAATCAAACGGTGTTTGAAAACCCAAAAGATGGGAAAACTTTGGTAAAGATATTCTAATTACGTTTTTTCCAAAGTCCCACTAAAAAAGGACTCAAAACCAGTATTTATAAATGCAACACAAATTTTGAGGCGGTGAATTCATTTCAACGAAAACTAAGTTCGTTCGAATGAGAAAGGCATTTTGTTTGATAAAAAACATAGTTTGTTCGAACGAGATTCCAATCTCATTTGAAGTAGCTTCAAACGAGCTTCAAACGAATAAAAATAGAAGACCCTCATTGGATGTTCGTTCGATGTAAGATCAAACGAAAATTCTAGAGAAATGCGAAAGTCGTTCGAACACGATAGCAATCTCGTTTAAATGAGGTTAAAAATTCATCCTCGATTTATATAAAAAATAAACATCCCAAAAATAGTTTATCAAAAATTTTAAACACCAATTATTTTATACCTTTATGGGATATAGGGAAGTCTATAATGTTGGAGTTGGTTTGTCGTGACGGTATGGGCCGATTTGTAATGGGATACGCAAAATGTTCCATGGAGCAAATAAAATGAATAATAAGCCTAAACTAAACTATTTGCCCTTACAAATCTCTCCCTTTGGCTATTACGATACAAAACTACACAAACCTAACAAAAATCCAAATTACATAAAATATCCTTATAAATGACAAAATATCTAATGCCCTTCCGTACCCTAGAAATGAAACGACATATATAAACCTTGTCTTCAATCTCCACTCGATCTTACCTTTGGTCAACTTTGTCTTCATGCAGTCTAATACGATCTTCAATTGGATACCTACACACATGAAATAAGGAAAAATATTAGTGATGCATTAAGTTTGAAATAGAAAACAAAAACACTTAAATCTCAAAAATCAAACTCCCCTTTCATTTGTTCTTCCCCTTTTTATCCAAAATAGACAAAGGAATAAAAACTAAACATGACATATAGAGAATATCACAGATAAGATGAAGATATCATCACAAATATATATAAATAACGAACATGTAATGATAATCTCAAAGGCTCCACAAACTATTTTCAAAAATTTTAAATTTTTTTCTCAAGTAGATGTTTTATAAAAACAACACACCATGAATTAACACAAAAATACCCGAATTATAGAAGCGAAATATAGGGATGTGAACATATTCCATAGGTTAATCAATATAGACAAACATAATACACGTGGACGACAGATTAAGATACCACTAAGGAATGATCTCAAAATTTACCTTAGGTGTAAAATTGGGAACTCATGTGAAATTGACTTAACCTAATCAACAAATCAAGACCGTAAGTGATTTTTACATCAATGACGCCCAAAACTGTAAAATGTTTTCTTCGAGATTTATATAGTTTATGAAAACCCATATATCTTTGACTTAACTCCCTCAAAATCTCACATATAGCAATAATAGTCTTAATTGTTTTAAAAAAAATTAATGCTCATTTGTAGCAAAGCATCAATGTTCTAAATTTGGCCTCGCACTTCTATTTTTATGTTCCGTTAATATTTTTGGCTATTTTCATTTCAAATGGCGGATTTTCATGCAAAGACTTTGTAAATCATATCCCCTTTCCATCGCTTAATATTTAACCATTTTTTCAAAAAAATGATTGAAATTCGGGCAATGGTTCTTACATGCACTACTTTTTATTTCGTTTTTACATTAGGTTCATCTTAATGCATAATTGAGATGAAAGAACTATGATAGAAAAGTTATAGGTAAGTGTAACACTCCAATAATATCGTGCTTATGTGCATTAAAGGAGACAAGGAGTCAAACATGTAGCAAGTTATCATCAAATCACAACTTAATGACTCTATACATTAATATGTACATATATGAAATGATGTCATGTCGTAAAACACTATAAAGCAGTCGCATGGATATGGAATGAATGGGTAATTCTTACATCTCTAATGTTCATTCATATACGATGAAAAAAATACAAAAATCATTTTTTTCTGTTTCAAAAATTATATTAAAAGAAAATCTTTTTGCCTTTTCACCTCTTTCTTAAAAATCGAAAATCTATTTGTATTTTTCAAAAAATTACAATAAAAATAAAAATCTTTTTGGATTTTTAAAATATATCAAAATGAAAAACATAAGTACAATGATAGTACAGACTAGCAATAGGGATATAAGATATGAGCATGAAAAACACCCTATGCTAGAAAAAGTCTCAACCTCAATCATTAGGCCCGGAGGAGCTCTCAAAAGGAGATGACATCCTATTTAATTCGTCCATCAAATTTTGGGAAGTCTGGACTAAATACTCAACTTCCTATCGAAAAGTCTCAAACTCTCTTAAGTGATGTGCGGTAGCATGCAGAGTTATATGTGTGGGAGTGCATGCGAGAACTCGTGTAGGAGCATACTGGGGAACATACTTATGGGACACTCTCCTTAGCTTAAAATAATATTCTCTAAGGTGACCTCTTTGTTTTCAATAGGAATAAACATAAAAGGGCTTGGTTCCACCTTTCTTAAAACATCTAGGACGAGCGCTACTAGGCAGGTTAGGTCAAGGACCATAAGGATCCAGTACAAACTCAAGAATCGCCTTGAGTGCGGAATGGGAAGTGGATGCACTGTCATAACCTATTCTTTGCCTCTCAACGTTACCTAATATGGGATCGAGGAACATCTTTCTAACCTTCTTAGATGTGTCCTCTATATTGGCCTTGACCTCCTGGACACGTTCGAGATCGCTTTTGGGTTGGGATACATGTGCTTCAAGTTTCTCATGAGTCTTTAATGAAGATTGAGGATCTCTCATAAGATTAGCCACGGTGTTGGTCAAATCGATCTTTTCCCAGCATAAAATAATCAACTGCTCACATAAAAAAATCTTCACCTTCTCGAGTTGACTCATCGACGCCTCACACTTTTTTAAAACTTTCACTTATCTCTCAAAATCTAACACCCTAAGAGAAAAATCCTTATTAACCTTTTTCAATTTCAAAGTCTCGGTGTAAAGATCACTAAAAGTCTTTTGGAAACCACCTTCTTCCTCAGTCAATTCTCATCCTCACTCTCACTTTCTCCCAAATGAATAAAAACATCATCGAGACTTTTACGTTTAGATATGTCCTCATCGATGTGGGACAAACTAGAAGTGCTAACGTAACTAGCCATGAACATAACACACAGTTAATGTGGTGATTCTCCTCCAGAATGAATCGAGTCGACGCCACTATCGCTAAGAGTGGCTTTATTTGCAACTTGCTAGCCCTTTTTCTTAAGCCTAGTGGGACACTTATGTGCCTTGTGATCTTTCCCTTCACATTCTTAACACATTATGTCTTCCTCTTTCTCACACCCGCTCGTGCCCTCATTTTTATTTTTATTTTTCTCAAAAATATTTTCTTTGGAAAATTTGAGAAACTTTTTGAAGTTTTTTCCAAAAAGGGCCAAGTCATCAAAATCAAAATCAACCTCAGATTCGGACTCACAAATTTTTTCTTTCTTCTTTTTCTTGGTTTGATTATTTAAAGCAGTCCATTTAATAGTTTTAGGGAACATATCAATGTCATACGCTTAAATATCTCCTATAAGTTCTTTTGACCTAAGAGTGTCTAGGATCTCTAATGAATTAAGCACGGTGACCTTAGGAAAAGAGCGTGCAGGGAGTGACCTCAAAATTTTCTTAACAACTCCTGTCTCAGGAATCTTCTCACCCAAATTAAAACTATAATTAAATATGTCTGACAAACGTGCATAAAACTTATAAAAAGACTTGTACTCTAGCATAGTAATGGTCTCTAATTGGGTGGCCAAAATTTGAAGCTTAGATACCTTTACAGCGTTGGTACCCTTATGTGTGAGCTGGAGGGTATCACATGCTTTCTTGGACATGGTGCACATCATGATGTGGCAGAATTCGTCAAGGGTAAAAACTCCATAGGTGTCACTCAGTCCACGAGAGTCAAAATTACTCCACTTAAACTCATCATCGGTCCATGCAAAAATAGGTTTGGGATTGACGACATTATTAATGATGACTGTGGGTGGTGTCCACCCTCTTTCACAAACTAACCAAACACGTTCATCAATGTCTTTTAAGGTTGGACTCATCCTAGCATTTCAATAGGCGTAGTTGGAACCATAAAAAATGGGCATTCAATTATATAAATTATACATTAAAATTTAAGAACAACATTAAAAAAAATGATATAAAGAAAAAAAATTTACGAAAAAGGATCACATAGTATTTTTGTGTAACCTACTCTGATACGACTTGTTAGCGTAAATAGGATCTGATAACAATTTGACAGTGCGCACAATCTAATAGATTAACTTATTTAATTAAATGCCTCTAAACACAAAAATCCAATTTTTACCAAATTTTAATCTTTGATTAAATTAGGTTTGCATATGATGATCATCCCAATCACAAAAAAGCAACTACGCCTGCAATCACAAACAAATATGAGGAAAAATTCCTTTTTACGGAAAAACCTTTATTTATGCACTTTAGATAGTTTTACCAGACAACTTACTTATAAAACTCTCTAAAGAAAACCACTTAGATCCAGAGTAGTCCACTGGTGGCGGTCCACCCTCAGTATCCACCGATCAACCTTTAGCCTTCAATCTTTAGCCGTGATCCCGACGGGTTCACAAGTGATCCATAGGGATAATCTGTCGACAATAAGTACAACTCAACTGAGGTTCAAAACGATTTAAATATAGTTGGTGATTTGTTTATGAATAAAATGGTGTTTGAAACTGCAAAAGATAGAAAAACTTCGGTAAAGATATTCTGATTTCGTTTTTTTCAAAGTCCCATGAAAAAAGAACTCAAAATAGGTATTTGTAGATGCAACACAAATTTCTAGGCGGCGAATTCGTTCGAACGAAAACTAAGCTTGTTAGAATGAGAAAGGCATTTCGTTTGAATGAAAACATAGGTCGTTTAAACGAGACTCCAATCTAATTTGAACCAGTTTCTAACATGCTTAAAACAAATTCAAACAGAAGACGCTCTTTGGATGTTCGTTTGATGTAAGATCTAACGACACTTTTAACTAAAAACCAAAGTCGTTCGAACGAGTTAGCAATCTCGTTTGAAAGAGGTTAAAAAAATTATTTTTAGATTTAAAAATCCAACCTCGCCTTATATGGAAACTAAACATCCCAGTAATAGTTTATGAAACATCAATTATTTTATACCTCTATGGGATGTAGGGAAATCTGGAATGTTGGAGTCGGTTTGTCGTGACGGTACGGGATGATTTGCAACGGGATTCGCCAAAATATGCCATAAAGAAAATAAATTGAATAATAAGCCTAAGCTAAGTAATTTTCCCTTACAAATCTCTCCCTTTACCTATTTTGGTACAAAATTATACTGACCAAACCAAAATCCAAATTACATAAAATATCATTATAAATGACAAAATATCTAATACCCTTCCCAAATCTAGAAATGAAATGACATATATAAACTTTATCTTCAATCTCCACTCGATCTTCCCTTTTGTCATCTTTGTCTTCATTTGGTATAATACGATCTTCAATTGGATACCTACACACATGAAGCAAGAAAAAATACGTGTGATGCATCGAGTTTGAAATAGAAAATAAAAACACTTAAATCTCAAAAATCAAACTCCCCCTTAATATATTCTCCCCCTTTTGTCTGAAATAGACAATTGAGTAAAAACTAAACATGACCTATAGAGAACATCACAGATAGGAAGAATACATCATCACAAAGTTATAGAAATAATGAACATGTAATGATAATCTCAAAGGCTCCACAAACTATTTTTGAAAAATTTCTAAATTTTTCTCAAGTATAAAAGTTTTACAAAAATAACACACCATAAATTAACAAAAAAATTCCCGAATCATGGAAGTGAAATGTAGGGGTGTGAACATATTTCATAGGTTAATCAATGTAGACAAACATAACACATGTTCACGAAGGATTGAGATACAATGAATGAATGATCTCAAAATCTACTTTAGGTGTAAAGATTGTGAACTCATGTGAAATTGACTTAACCTAATCAAAAAATCAAGATCGTAAGTGATTTTTACATCAATGATGCCAAAAACTATGTAATATTTTTTTTAGATTGATATAGTTTGTGCAAACCGATTGATCTTCGACTTAACTCCCTTACAATCTCACATATAGTAATAGTACTCTCAGTTATTTTGAAGAAATTAATGCTCATTTGTAAGGAAGCATCAATGTTCTAAATTTTATCTAGGATTTCTATTTTTATGTTTAGTTAATCTTTTTGGCACTTTTCATTGCAAATGGTGGCTTTTCACACAAAGACTTTGTCTTTTGTAGCCCCTTTCCATTTCCTAATATTTAATAATTTTCTAAAAAAATTATTAAAATTCGAGTAATGGTTCTTGCATGCACAACTTTTTATCTTATTTTTCCCTCTCCACAATGAGTATAACTCAACTAGGGTTCAAAATAATTAAAATATATTTGGGGATGTGTTTGCGAATCAAAAGGTGTTTGAAAACACAAAAGATGGAAAAACTTTGGTAAATATATTATGATTATGTGTTTTCCAAAGTTCCATGAAAAAAGAACTCAAAACAGGTATTTATAGACGCGACACAAATTCCGAGGCGATAAATTCGTTCGAACGAAAAAAAATCTCATTAAAACGAGAAATGCATTTTGTTTAAATGAAAACATAGTTTGTTTGAACGAGACTCTCAATTTTGTTTGAACCAACTTCCAACAAGCTTTAAACGAATTCAAATAGAAGACCCTCATTGGATGTTCGTTCGATGTAGGATCTAACAACACTTTTAATGAAAAGCCAAAGTCAGTCGAACGAGATAGCAATCTCATTTGAATGAGGTTAAAAAACTTTATTTTTAAATTTAAAAATCTAACCTCGGTTTATATAAAAAATAAACATCCCCAAAATAGTTTATGAATAATTTTAAACACCATTTGTTTATAAATTTGGTAAAGGTTGTGTTTTAATTCCTTAGCATTTCACTTAGATTTTTGGGATATTTTTTATCAAATATTTTCTAAGTGTTGAAGTGGACTTTTTGAGTTTTTTATGAAAAGTTTTTTTTAAAAGGGTTTTGAGGTGGAGTATTTACTAGCAAAATAAATAAAAATTTTATTTTAAATTTTATTTGTGATGGTTTGACACACTCACACACGTAGTTTCATGTCTAGTGGGCGAATTAATTTGGCTTGATATTTGTCACCGATTAAATAAGTATAACTTGAAAATTTGGGAATTCGGGTTAAATCGCTATCAGACATACATTTTCAAATAGGTATCAGAGCGGGTTTCTCTATCGAGCGATCATTGTTTTCTGTATAATTGTGCGATATTAATTTTAAAAAAAATTTATTTTGTGAAAATCGTAATTTTTCGGATGGAGCACTTATGTAATCAAATGCCCTACTTTGATGACATGAGTCAGAGTTTGGATGTTTTAAATAGTTTGAATTTGACGTTTTCCAATAGAATTAATCTTTTGAAAAAAGAAATTATCATTTTAAATCTACTATGAATCTTTTGCAAAAGGTTCAAAATCAAAGAGATTTTTATCATAAAAAATTTATTACTTTGGACCATGACTTTAATGCGTTAAAATTGTCTAAAAAGGAGAGTGGTGATAGAGTCTGATTTTTAGAAAAAGATTTGGAGGACTTTAAAATTTTTAGAATTTGTGTTTGTGCCAAAGTGGATAAAAATATTTTACTCGATGAGTTTAAGGCACGTGAGGAGACTCTAAGGGATAAGTGTGCGTATTTTAATAATGAACGTGATAACCTTTTAGGAGTTATTGAAAATTTAGAGGAGGAGTCCCTACAATTGTAAGAGTCTAATTATTTACTTAAGTAAACATTTTTGGAGATAAAAATGATTTGACAGACTCGAGTCGTGTTGGTAGCAATGGTAGTGGCTCGCCGTGTTGGTAGCAATGGTAGTGGCTCGCCGTGTTCTAATGTTTAGAGTGTTAAGCCCAAGACCATTATTTGTTTAAGAGGGTCAATTAATCCCAAGGACATTAGAAAAGGTCAACCCATAGGTGTCATTCCATCCGTTTACACATGTTCACATTGTGATAGGAAAGGTCACCTTAGGCGTTTTTGTTTCGATATTCGAAAAGGTCATAGGAAGTTGAAGTCTAGAGTTCCCTTGGTTCCCAAAACCCCCATATGTCATTGCACACCTATTTGGATTAGAAAATCACTTTTAGAGGCACTAGATGTTAGAATAGTTTATTCTCGGTTGCTTGCACATGATTCTTCTCTTGCTATATCATATAGATGAATTTGTTCACATATTTGTCATGCACTAGTTGTGTTTCATGATCTATTCTTGCTAGTGTTATGACTTGTGTACTTTTTATATTAGATTTTTATTTTTGAAAAATAGAAAAAGATTTTATTTTGATAATTGTTTTTTGAAAAAGATAAAAAGGGTTTTGTATTTTGTTTGCACCATATATGAATGGAAACTTAGGATGACCAAGTTACAATTTTATTCCATATCCATGTGACGATTTAATAGTGTTTTGATATGCGTCATCATTTCATTTTGTGCTTTACAATGTTTGGAGTCATTGAGTCGTGATTAGTTGTTACTACCTTCATGTTTGACTCATGAGTTCCTTTAATGCACAATTGCATGAATTTGTTTGATTATTATACTTGTTTATTACATATTGTTCGGAGTGTTGTCATCTCAATTATATCTTTAAAACGAACCATATGCGATAAAACTTGACAATAAAGGTAGTGCATGTAAGCACCGTTTATCCTGAGGATTTAATTGCAATAAAATATGATGAGTGAATCACAGGAAAAGGTTGTGAGAGTACAAAATTAACTCATCGTGAAAGCCACGGTTTAAAAGAACCCGAAAAAATTGAAAGTCAATAAAAAAAGATAAATATGCCAAAAAGGGGCCACCTCAAAAGAAAAATAAATGCATAATTATTTATGAGGGAGTTGGATGGAAAGTAATGAAAAATGGGTTTGCACGTCCTGACAACGTCATGAAAAAGAATTTATATAGTTTAGACGTTATTGGTGTGGGAATTATTCTTGACTTTTATGTGTTGATGGATTGAGTCGATGTCAAGTAAATTCAACACTTTTAACAGCTAAGGACGATTTTGAGATTCATTCGTTAGGAGTACACATATTCATCGTACACATATGTTATGTTTGATTGCATTGATTTGCCTATCATATATGTTCACACCTATTCATTTTGTTTCCATGATTTGGCTATCTTAGTGTAAATTCACGGTGTGTGACTTTTGTAAAATCATTTTTCCATTTTTGTGTGAAAAATTGAAAAATAAAAAATAGTTTGTGGAAGCTTTTGAGTTACTCTTTGCATGAGCGTAGTTTGATACATATTTGCTATGCTTTTTTTGTCGTGACAACTCCATATTTTTTGGTTTATTCATTTCCTTGTCTATTTCGATCAAATAAAAAGGGGGAGAACGAATTATGGTGGAGTTTTTGCATCATGGGGGATATTTGATTTGATTATTGATTTATTTATTCTTATATCATTTCAAACTCGATACGTCACGAAGGTATTTTATTTGTCTCATATGTGTTGGTACAATGATTGATGATTATTTTGCACACCCCGATGAGAAAATCTTAAAGCTTAATTAAAAAGTGATAGTTTGAATTCCTTAGTACTTTGGACTCTACAAAATTTGAAGAGCTTGTAGGTGATCTTCAAACTTATGAACTATACATGTTTTCGTCCTAAAAGATAAAGATAGATAAGTGCATTGCTTTGAAAACTCGAAAGGAGGAAACACATGCTTTGGATGATGTGGCTGGCATCGATTCTAATAATATGTCCATCTTTATTAATGAGTTTAGAAAATTCTTTAAGTTTAATAAAGAGAATTATAATTATGATGAAAATAAATTTGAAAAGTCTTAGTTTAACAAGGGTGTAAAATTTCTTTAAAATTGTAATGATAATTTGAAGATGGATAAGTTGAATTAATTCTTTGGGTATGAGGGTTATGTCTATAGGAAAGCTGAGTGTCCCGCTAATCTAACAAATTTTTAAGAGGGATAAATATGATAGATGCTTTGGGTGTGAGGGTTATATCCATAGGGAAGCTGAGTGTCCCACTATGCTAATAAAGGATTAAGAAACTGATTGCATACAAGTCCACCCTTAGTGATAGTGAACCAAAAGAGGAACCCAATTACCCCATTAAGCGCAACTACACTGCGTTTATCGCTAGTCATGCACGCTTTGGTAGAAAAATTCCTTATATGAAGGTAGTTTTGAGGCCATTGTTTATGAATCCCAAGTGAGTGATGGTGGAGAGAGTGAAGAAGAAGAAGAAGAAGAAGAAGAAGAAGAAGAAGAAGAGGAGGAGGAGAAGGAGGAGGAGGAGGAGGAGGAGGAGTATGAGAGTTAACTTTAAGTTGCCTATCGTGAGTTGTATATGAAAATGATGAAATTAAAAAAGGCTAACTTGAAGTTAAAAACTAAGTTGAAACAACATGTCGTAGGTAATGATAAGCGTATTTTGATTGAGGATTTTATGGAATTTGATAACACTCTTAGGGAAAAGTTCATATGTGTTTAGGGGGAGTGAGATTACCTTCGGGGATTAATAATGATTTTGAAGAAGGATTCCTTATTTTTTATGACCCTCATCGTTTTGCTCGAGTCTAGGATTGAGGTGTTACAAGAGAGATTGAGAGACTCGAGTAATGTCAAATTGGATTTGGAGTCGAGGTTAAATTTTTTGGATAAGATGTTTGGTACACCAAAACTAAAGTTAAGACCATGCTTTTGATAGGGTCCAACAGTACTAGGAATATTAGAAAAGGTCAACCCAAGGGTAACATTCCTTGTGTCTACGTGTTCATACATTACGGTAGGAAAGGTTACCTTAGGACTTTTTGCTTTATCTTAAAAATGGGCCTAGGAAGCCTAAGTCTAGAGTTACCGAGGTTCCCAAAACCTAAGAGTGTCATGCCACACCTACGTGGGTTAGGAAATTATATTTGGAGGCTTTACATGTTAGACTTGTTGTTCTTGAATGCATGCAGAATATACTTCTCATTTTAAATCCAATGGTTGATTGTCTTCACATGTTTACATACACTATCTTTTGTACTTCATGTTATACTCATTTTCAAGTTGTATGTGTTTTGATTCTTTTATATTTTGTTTTTCTCTTTTGAGTATTATTGTAAAAAAAATAAAAAGATTTTGTTTTGTCGTTTGAGATTTGTTTTAATTTTGTTTTTTGAGAAATTGTTTAAAAACTCAAAAATGTTTTTGTTTATGTGTAGTTTGGTTTACACATTTTGTGTGGCATATCGGTGTGGTTGAATCCACTTCGTTCCATTTTACATGTGGCAAGTACATTCGATTCTAATTTTTAACGCTTAGATTATTCTTAACCGTGATTGCATGGAGTAGTTCAACTTTAATTTTCTTAATGGATTCACTTTGTATATGTCTCCTCACACACATGCACGAGATCGTTTGGATTTTAACTTAATATGTTACATGAGATAAGTAATATATTCTCTTAATAATCTTGTCATATACATATATATTTGGTTGGGAGATTTGTACATGTAAAAATCATTGTCAATAAGTGTTTGCTTTTATTGAACATATGACTGTGCACATAAAGGGTGTATGAAGGTATAAATCTTCCTTGCATGAAAGGGTACCATTGGAAAGAGCCTAAACAATTAAGGGGAAAAAGAAAAGATAAAATTTCCAAATCCAATTTGTTTAATTTATTCATTAAAAGAAAGATATCTTCAAAAAATGAGAGTGAAAAAATGATATATCTATAATTTTAAGGGTGTTATAAGTTAAAGATCAATGGGTTTTCACAATGAGTACTAGCTAATTGATGTTTGTCGTTATTTATTTGAGAATCGTCAATATTTTCTAGGCTAGTGTAAATTGTGCTTGTTTGTCCATTTGCGAGTTTACTTTATCTATCACTATGAGGAAAAGTGTTTATTTGATAAAACTAATCCAGTCAAATAGAACTCTTTGGACATTTTCGAGTGATTGGGTCATAATTCTTTTGTTTCTACTTCATAGCCTTCACGTTATTTACCACATGTTTAGACACATCGATACTATGCAAGTGTAGAAAGCTTATGTATATGGTATTGTTTGGTTTCAGTTTTTGAATTTGCATTAATGAATTTATGCCTTATGTTGTTTTAGTTTCAACTAGTTTGGATCATTTGTGCTTGTGTTGCTAAGTTGTGTTTGTCATTGCTTATTTCACTTTACACCACTGTATAATATACTTGTTTTTTTCTTTTTCCTAAATGCTTTCCCATGTTTCATTTTGGGGGACTTAATTTTGTTATGCACCTTATTCTTTGTCTCTTCCTGAACAAAAAGAGGGAGAAATGGTATCTCAATCTTTATAGACTGGAGGAAAATTTTACCTTAGGGGGAGACATCCTAACTTAGGTAAGGATTATTAGACAAAGGGGTAGGCTTTAATATTATGCAATTTATGTTTTTACACATTCAATTTGAATTTAAAGGTGTGTTTAAGTGTGCAAGCTTGCAACAATGCGACGAAGTTACACATGAGCAAAACTACTCAGTTTATGTGTCGGTCAAGTTGTACTTTTTTCATTTTGGGGTTGGGGAATGAGTCTTTTAGATGTGGTTAATGCCCCATAGGTTTTTGTTTTGTGTTTTATCCCAGAATATCCAAAGGGAGAGATTTATAAGGATAATTTTTTTATTGAGTCAATTCATATATATTGGCATAATTCTGAACAAAATATTTTAAGTCAACAGTTAGGTTTTGAATGTATTGACCTTTCAAGCCTATGACATATTTGACTGAAGATATAACATCCAAGATATCATGTTCACATCATCGTGCCTGATTTTAATCTTCATGTTTCGAGGATCTCTCATATATGAATGTATATATATTTTCATCCTTGAATTTTTCATTGGGCGATTTTTTGAAAAAGTTTGTTTGAGGGTTATCTTTAAAAGAATTTTTAAATGAAAAATATTTTTATTCTATTGGTCGTTTGAATGACTATAAGTATTCCATTCATACAAAATGGAAATTTCATTGGAACGACGTTCAAACGAGCGTCAAATGAAGTTTTTTTGTTCCTAAATTAAATTTCATTTGAATTTCGTTTAAAGTCAGTTCGATTGAGTTGAGTTTTTGTTTTAATAAGATATACAGTTTCATTCGAATGAACTCCGCTTCTCATTAGATTAATCCCTCAGGAATTTTACTACCTCGAAAAATGTGCTTTTTTTTATAAAGGCTTAATGGCATTAGGTTTTGGTAGGACTTTTGGCAAAAATTAGTTTCTTATAGAATACTAAAAGGCTTACAAACCCTAATTTTACTCGTATTTTTTAAGATTCGTGTTTCAATACATATACGCTTTAATATTTTTTTTGGCACAAAGGTTTCATAATCTTCACATATGAATATTTATTTTAAGGGGTGGAATTCGTACTTGTCTTTGTTTACACACGATGGACTTCGTGTTGTGGTGTTGTGGCAAAGAAATAGTGGATTCTATGTTCCAACCCATAGAGGATTGCTGAGGCTTGTCGTGGATACCGAGTCATGTGTGAACTCACACGTTATGACTATTAAGTGGGTGTAGTCCTACGTGTCACTTTGCGAAAGTTGAGGAATGAAAAGCGTAAAGGCTTGCGAAGGCATCGAGTTTGTATTGCAAGGCTACTGCCATGTCAAGGATTGTGAGGGCATTGAGTCTATGTTGTATGTCAGTTATCTTGTACTTTGTGATTCCATACAAAATTAATTTTCATGGTGGGGTTGTCCGAAGTTTTTCTCGTTATGGATTTTCCTCGTACATCGACGTATTGTTTGATTAATCATATTTTATATGCTATCACCTAGATGCATGTTTTAGGATAACGACAAAATTGGTTAATTTGTTTTAGCACACAATTGTTTAATCGGTGCTTATTTTATTTGGGTTAATTAATTGTATAATTAATTTGAATTGAAAATTAAAATTAGTTGTATTTGTTTCTTAGACCATCCATATTAGATTCATCATAGGACTTTTAGAATTGTTTTTTAAAATACCCTCATGTTTAAAATATTTTGGTGGGAGAGGGGTTTCCCTATAAACCCTACAGTCTCTATTGGTGTCTTTAATAATGTGATGTGATTAATTCTCACATTCGCTTCATTTTAGCCCCCCAATGGATGTAATTAAACATGACATCCGGTATTTTTAAGACTCTTCAGTGATAGTTTCAAGAATTGAATGTGAGTGATTTTAATCCCCTAAACGAATAAGTTCTTCACGAGAGGATTCATATGCAAGGAATGAACTGATGTTATATACTTAAATAGAATTAATGATGTTATCTCTAATGGAGGCACTATCATTAATTATGGCATCAAAATATGTCAACAATTCATTATGTTGGACATAAGTTTTCTGGACTACCTACATAACATATTGAAAGATGAAATTTTTTCTCATTCAAGGTGGGGTGATTTAATCTCCTAATGATAAATCTCACTTCATAAGGGAACTAGGATATCCGACGAGATTGGTTTTTATTTTGTAGTAGATGGATGCCACTTTAAAATTTAATCCAAAAAATTTCACATTTTAATTAGAAATATTTTTTTTCAATGATGATTCTATGATTTTAAAAATTAATTCAACTTTCACTCACTGATTTTCGTCTTAAATAAAAGGTTTAATTGGAATTAGTTTCAAAGAATTAAAATGTAGTTGGATATTGTTCCAACTTTAAGGGGATAACAAACTTATTTAACCCATAATTCCCATCAAAGTTTCGAAATTGTGATATAATTGATGCTTCGTGTCACCATTGTCTGGACCCCTAACGGATAATATTAATCATGGAATCGAGGTATGTATTTTAAGTTATGTTTTATGTATATTCTCCCTCCCCAAACGCGAAAGTTCTATATGTAGATGTTTAATTTTAAAGAATTGATTAATGGGAATTAATATACACTGATGTTGGTTGATGACACTCAAGTAAGAATTATATTCTCAAAATGATCTTCATCATTGATTGAATAAGGTATTCTTTAAATTGAATATGGTGGGGAAACTCGATTCAATTTCATAATATAGGAGTGAGCATCATCGGTATCCAATGGATGGTGTTACTTAATTAAAAGAGCTTTACTTATTTCCTAAAAGATAGGTGGAGGGATAATACTAAGTCTTAAGTGCAACGGTTTGGTGTTAATAATCTTCATATTCCTCAGTAGTACTGAAAAAAGTCAAAAGGCGGGTGTTTTCATTTCAAGAGTATAAATTTTATAGCAATGTATCCAGTTTTCCTATCTCTATAAGGGTATGGAATGTTAATACCTTTTCTCTTTAAAGTAAATGCATGATTTATGGTTCTATCTATTACAACCTGGTGTGTAGACTCGAGAACTACAAAGTAGGTTGTAAATCTTTGCAGAGGTTATAGAAAACCGCACAAATACTTAAAATATATATATTGCTAGTGAAGGCAATAAGAATAAGGCCACACTATTAGCAGTCGGATATCCTTTCAAATTATGGTGAAGATATAAGTCTAATATAGGTAAATTATTTAATGTACTTGACTTTTTAGAAAATTTTGTTTCGATTTCTAAATTGATTATTAACAGATATTTAATTATTTTAATAATATTGTTTTTATCGTAATTGGGATATCTTTTTTTTCTTCTAGTACAATGGAAAATAAATTACACATTGTAAGTTTTATCTCACCAATATTGTTAAATACTAAAGTGAATAATTTTAATGGACAAATCTTTAAGCTTCTTAGTAGAACTAAACATAATCTTGGCACTTATGCTTAGGTTCTTTTATTCTAAAATTAATTTAAAGACTTTTTGGAATGTACAATTGAGTTCATTGGAAGCGGAGGCATTTGTAGTTTATAAATGATGTTTAGAAGCAAAAATGACCAAAGGACCCTTCACGATCAAAATCTAAAGAACGTAAGATGTGTTGGAAATTGTTCATTTCGATTTGTGTGTACCTATAACTATCTGGTCAAAGAGGTGGTTACGAATGGTTCTTTAATCTCATTAATAATTGTACATAGTATGAATATATTTCCCTTTGACACTACATGTCTAAATCTTTTGATAAATTCAAAGTTTAAAAGACTAAGTTGGGGCATAAGAAACTAATCCAACCCCTACAATTTGATAGTGGGACGTATACTTCTTAGAGAGTTTAGGAATTATAAATCGGAGGTAAGGTTCACATCCCATTTGTCTATGATGAGTATTGCACTACAAAATGGTGCAGAAGAAAGGAAGGAATAAGACACTTTTAGAAATGATAATGTCCATGGTTAGTTATTCAGGACTGCAAAATTCATATTCAAATTTTATTTTGAAACCAAATGTATTTCAACCAAAAGGGAATGATAAAGACACAATTAATATAAGATCACACTTCACTATCTTCTCTCTAATGTACTTGATATTAAAACAAAGAGTTAATAAAAAGGGAGATATATTACCATGAACACATCTTCCATACAAACATGCAATATAATGAAGCTTCCAACCAAGACAGTGAAGATCATAACCAAGACAATTAAGATTAAAATCAATTAACAGTTGACTTAAAGCTTACATCAAATCCTAGAAAATATCTTGCATGTATTTTATTTTTATTTTTGGCTTATCTCGTATACAAACACTTTCCCTACATGACTTCTCAGGGCTCAAAGACAAAGTTGAAGACATTTGAAAGTTAAAAGAATTGTTCGTCTCAACATCCTTGGAAGAAGTTATGATTTTGATTGGTAAAATATTTATTATTTTTGGGCTTTAAGAATTTTTGAGAGATTATTTTTTTCTAAAAACAGGCATTTTAATATTTATAGATTTTTTTTTGGAGATTACGCCATCTTTTTCGAACGAGATTGGCAATCATTTGAACGAGATAGTCCAGTCGTTCATATGAGTTCCTTTAAACTTCGAACGAAGTAATTTGGTCATCCTTTGGAATCTCGTTCGATACCATTCGAACGAGATCATTGGTGTCTTTTGAACGCGGTAGAGATTCGTTCGAACGACCGGGCATTTTTTAATTAGATCTAATCCAAATCTTTCATGCTTATCCTATATTAACCAACCTTCTTATAAATATGATGAACATAATTAGACTTCTAAAGAACTTTTTTTATAATCAAAAACACTTTTTTTGAGTTCTCTTTTATGATCGAACAGTTCCATAAACATTCCAAACCCCTTGGAATAATTTAGATCATTTTACGAAACCATGAAGAAGGTTTCTATCTTATAAACCTTTATGGAGAGAAATCTATGCTTCTAAATTTTGAAACGGGGTTTTCTACTGAAGAAGACAAGGTTGATTGGTGGATATCGAGGGTATACCATTACCTGTGAAATACTCTGGATTGAGTCATGCTCTATTGAAGGTTTTGAAGGCTCTACGTGTTTCACTTAGATTGTCTAATTTTTTGTAAGTTGATTATCGTTCTAAACATTTAATAGTGCTGAATATATGGTTTTGCGTTTTTAGGGATTTTTCCCTATCTTTTGTGTTGATCACATGCTTAGTTTGTAATTGGAAATTTGAACACATCTTGTATGCACACATAATTTAATTAAGGATAAAAATTGAATTTATGCGTGTGGAAATTTATTATACACATCAATCCATTGAATCACTTAGCTTCTCAAATTGTTATCAGAGCCCGTTGCACTAATTTACTGTGTGATCCTTTTTACAAAAAAAAAATTGATATCAATTTTTTCAAAAATTGTTAATCTTTAATTTTTTTTTCATTTAATGGATAATCTTAATAATAGAATGCCCATTTTTTATGGTTTAAACTATGCTTATTAGAAATCAAGAATGAAGTCTTCTTTAAAATCAAAGATGAACGTGTCTAGTTGGTGTGTGAAAGGGGGTGGACACCACTCATTGTGACTGTTGATAATGTCGTTGGCCTAAAACCTATCTCTACATGGACAGAGGATGAATTCAAATGGAGAAATTTTAACTCGCGCGATCTGAGTGCCATCTCAAGAGTCGCCACATATGATGAGTTCTGCAGCATTATAACGTGCACCACGTCTAAATAGTCTTGGAATACCCTCCGGCTCACTCATGAGGGAACCAATGTTGCTAAAGAATCTAAGTTGAAAAATCTCACCACACAAATTGACATGATCACTATGCTTGAGTCTGAATCTTTTGATGAGTTTTATGCACATCTATCTTATATAGAAAACTGGAGTCTTAATTTAGGTTAGAGAACCCTGAGA
The DNA here is from genome assembly GCA_949130495.1 of Sambucus nigra. Classification (NCBI taxonomy): domain Eukaryota; kingdom Viridiplantae; phylum Streptophyta; class Magnoliopsida; order Dipsacales; family Adoxaceae; genus Sambucus; species Sambucus nigra. The sequence continues at coordinate 239,993,412 of OX422211.1, forward strand.
CGCTTGTAGTTAAGAAAATTTTAAGATCTCTTTTGGCCCACTTTATTTCTAAGGTTACCGTGCTAAATTCGTTAGGGATACTAGATACTCCTAGGTTAGAAGAACTCATTAGAGACCTTCAAACATATGAGATATATATGTTTCCTGAAGCTGTTAAACCTAAGGAAAAGGGAATTGCACTGAAAGTTCAATCTAAAAAAAGGAAGTACTATCTGACTCCAAGTATGGTTTTAACATGGATAATTTAGCCCTTTTTACAAAAAAAAAAAAAAAATCAAAAAGTTTCTCAAACTTAAAAAGAAAAATTCTTTTAAAGAAAGGAAAAGTTTTAAGAAAGATAAAAAAATATAAATCGGGAAAGAAAAAATTGAAAAAGTAAAGAAAGATTTCCCAAAGAAAGATAAGGAAAGATGTTATGAGTCTGAGGGAAAGGGTCACAAAGCTTACAAGTTTCTGATGAGGTTAAAAAGACCAGGCAAAGGCAATGTTGCCTTAAATGCCACACATAGCGATAACGAGGTCGAGTCGGTGGATTTTAAGGATGAATCACCATGTGGATGTAACTTCACCACATTCATGGTGAGTCATGTTAGTATATCTAGTGCACCTCACACCGATGAGGAAGCTACTAAACATGAACACCTCGATAGTGGGCCTAGTCATTCCGGTAAGAATGAGGGAGAGGTGTTTTAAGTGAAAGTGAGAGTGATCTTCAATGTGCTTGTACCGATCTTTACGCTGGGTCTTTTAAAATGAAAAAATAAAACAAAGGTTAATGATGAGAGTTTTAGCCTTAGACAAGGAGTTGAGAGAGGCGGTAGAGAGTGAGTCCTGAATGAAAGATGCTTTAGGAGAGAGGGTCATTTTATTTGAGAGGAAAAATGTTGACTTGACCAACAAGGTGGCTAGTCTTACGAGAGATCTTCAAGCATTTATGGAGACTCGTGAGAAACTTGAAGCGCTTATATCCCAACTTGAGAAAGATATCGAATATACTCATGAGGCCAAGGTTATTATAAAGGATACATAAAAAGGTTGGCCAGATGCTCCTCGGTCCAGCTTTAGGTTTTGGGGAGAGGCGAGGAATAGGTTATGATGGTGTATCCACTTCCCATACCGCACCAAACCGATTCCTAAATTTTTGGTTAATCCTTATGGGCCTCAACCTAAACTCCAAAACAAAGTTCAACCTGAGTAAGAGAACCAAGGTAGACCCAAATAAGTCTACTTTTTATAAAAGGAGAGGTCACCTTAGAGAGTTTTGCTACAAGTTATGTAGAACTAGGCGTACGCATAGTCCCGCGTACTGCTCTAGCGACTTTTTTAGTCTTAGAGACCAAGTTGAGTTCCTTATCATGACTTTAAAAATCTTAATGAAATTTTTTCAACGGATGTCTTTGCCGTTTGAGTACGCTTCCAATGCTCTTACTAGAGCCAACAATGATAAGGACAAACAAAAGGTTACCTGCACTTAGGTACCGAATCAAGATGTCAAAGCCTTTGTTATGCACGTTGCTTTCAAGGTTCAAAATACTTCCCAATGGTATTTTGAGAGTGGGTGCTCTAGGAACATGATTGGTGACATTTAATTTTTTTACCCAACTTGAGGATTGCAAGGAAGATAAAGTCACTTTTAAAAAATGGGAGTAGGTCTAGTATTTTAGGGCATGGGTATGTTGAGATACCCGATTTCCCTAAACTAAATAAAATGTTATAGATGAAAGGGTTAAAAGCAAACTTAATTAGCATAAACCAACTTTGCGATGCAAACTTTGCGATAAAGTTTGAACGGTTCGAATGTATATGATTAATCCAATGAACTTTTACTACAAGGTGTGAGGACTAAAGATAATTTTTATGGAATTGTGCCAAAGTTCTCCTTTGTGTGAAATAGTGCCATGGTTTCCCCTATGGACCTGTAGCATCAATGACTAAGTCATATGAATTTTAGAGATCGTGTGATTAATGAAAAAGAACCTAGTTCGTGGCTTACCATCACTTGGGAAGTTAACACACGATTTGTAGACCTCGCCAATAAGGAAAACAAATTCAAAGTCCCCATCGAAAGTTGAATACCATTACCACCTCCTGTGTTTTGGAGTTGATTCACATGGATCTTACGGGTCCAAGTCGCTTGGAGAGGTTAGGTGGTAAGAGATACGTTATCACGATGGTTGATGACTTTTCTCGATACTCTATTGTAGGATTTCTGAGAGAAAAGTACGATGCGGTTGAGTTCTTAACAGCTAAGTGCCATGTCCTACAAAACCAATACGATGCCACTATTTATCGAATGCGTAGTGATAATGGCACTAACTTTAAAGAAGCTAAAGTGTATAGATATTGTGATGGAGTGGGCATCAAACATGAGTTTTCAATCATTCACACTCATCAACAAAATTTTCTTGTTATGAAGAAGAATCGAATAATACCAAAGAAGGGTAGATCCATGCTTCTTGAGAGAAATGTGACTAGACATATTTGGGCAGAGATAGTGAGCACCGCATGCATTACGCTGAATAGAATATATCTCTGTCCACACACGCTACATATACCTTATGAGTTATGGATTGGCAAGAAGCCCAACCTATCGCATTTTCATGTCTTTGGGAGTACTTGCTACATCTTGAGAGATAGAGAGCATTTAGGAAAGCTTGAATCCTAGAGCGACTATTTTTTTTAGGATATTTATCAATGAGTAGGGCGTATGGGGTGTTTGAACTTGCAAGCTCTAAGGTTATGGAGTGTATAAACATCATGATTAAAGATGACAATCCGTCGGCATTTAATGCTCCTAGCCCTCAGTGTGAGGATGATGCACCCCCTGGTGATGATCCCATCATTCCCCATACGACCTCGGTGGACCTGACTCTTGATTTAGAGGATCTACTCGCTTGGGTTCAAAAGAGTCATGATCCTTTCGTTATAATTGGTGATCCCATACTAGGTAGCAAGAATCGTTCTCAACTCGAGAATGTGGTTAGCAATCTGTGCTACAGATCCTTAATCAAGCCTAATAGTGTGAAAAAATTCTTAAGGATGAGCATTAGATATCCGTTATATAATATGTGTTGCTTTAGTTTTTCAAGAACCATGTCTAGGAGTTAGTTACCCAACCTAGTGAGACAAACGTTATATGTACCAAGTGGACTTACAATAATAATATGGATGATAATGGTATTATAGTTCACAAAAAGGCTAGGTTGGTCGCTCAAGGCTATAGACAGATTGAGGGTGTAGACTTTGACGAGGCATTCACTCCCATTACTAGTGTTGAGTTCGTCTGCTTACTACCCTCCATAACATGTTATATGTGCTTCATGTTATATCAAATGGATGTCAAGAGTGCCTTTCTGAATGGTATTTTATAGGAGGAGGTTTACGTGGAACAACCAAAAGGAGTTGAAGACCCTAAGCACCCGGGACACGTTTATTATCTTAAGAAGTCCTTGTGTGGTTTGAAGCAATCACCCCATGCTTAGTACGAGAGGCTCACTTCCTATCTCTTAGATCGTGGATTTAAGAGAGGTGGAGTGGATAAGACATTATTTATGAGGAGAGAGAGTGATATTATTTTGGTTGCCCAAGTCTATGGGGACAACATAATATTTGGATCCACGTGCTCCAACCATGCTCACACTTTTGAGGAGGAAATGAAGATTGAGTTTGAGATGAGCATGGTAGGTGAGCTTATGTTCTTCCTAGGTCTCTAGGATCGTCACCTTGAGGATGGGATATTAATATCTCAATCCAAATATGCAAGGGACCTAGTGAAAAAGTTTGGTGTAGATTCTACTAAGCACTCACGCACCCCTATAAGTACATCGACTAAGATTAGCAAAGACACTTTAGGCAAGGACATTAAACAAACCCTTTATCGGAGTATGATAGGTATTCTTTTCTACTTAACTGCTAGTCATCCCGATATTACTTTTAGTGTTGGATTATGTTCAAGATACGAGGCATCTCCCAAAAACTAACACTTACTTGCACTTAAACGTATCATCAAATACTTGAGTGGAGCTTTTTCCTACAGTATTTGGTATTCCTTTGATACCGAAGACCATTTTTTTGCCTATTCGGATGCCGATTGGGCTTCGGATGTCGATAATTGAGGAGCACCTTAGGTGGGTGGTTTTTCATAAGAGTACTCTTGTCTCTTATTTGAGAAAAAAGTAAAACTGTATACCTTTGTCCACGACGGAGGCTGAGTATATTATCACGGAGAGTTGTTGCCTGAAACACTTATGGGTGAAGAAAATTTTGATAGATTATGGGATTTCACAAGGTAAGATAACTATTTCTTGTGATAATACTAGTGCAATCCATATATCTTGAAATTCGGTCCAACATTCTCGCATAAAGAACATTAGGATACGGGAGCATTTTATATGTGAACTAGTTGAGGAGAAGGTCATGTCCTTGAGCTTTGTGAGCACCGAACGTCAATTGGCAAATGTTTTCACGGAATCTTTAGATGCACTTGTATTTGAGGATCTTAGGAAATCTTTAGGTATTTGCGCCATTGATTGAGTTTAGGTACTTTATCTAGTGTACGATAGTTATCATGTTCATTTCTTTTATTCTTTTTTCTAGATTGTATTATCATTCTATATGTATATGTTTTATTTTTTATATACTTTGAAAAAATTCCAAAAAGAGTTTTATTTTTTTGGAAAAAGTTTAAAAAATAAAAAAAAGATTTTCAATTTTTAAGAAATATTTAAAAAGGTGAAAAAGATTTTATTTTGATAAAATTTTTGAAAACGGCAAAAAAGAGTTTTGTAATTTCAATTTTCATCGTATATGGATGAACATTTAAGACTTTGGGATCACCCGTCATTCAATTCATTCACGTGACTTTTTTGTAGTGTTTTAAGACATGACTTTATTCCGATAGTGTGCTTGACAATGTGTTGATATAATTACTCCTTGTCTCCTTTACTGCACATGTACACGAGCTTTATGAACTATGTACTTATTTGTCATTTGTTTAATAAAATGTTCTCATCTGAATTCTACATAATAACGAACAAAATGTAAAAAAAGAGAAATTGTGCATATAAGAACCATTGTCGAGATTTCATTTATATTCCCGAAAATATTATTATATGTTAAGCAACGGAAATGGGCTACGAAAGATTAAAAAAATAGCATTAAAAGCCACCATTTGCATAAAAGTGCCAAAAAAGATTAGAGGCACAAAAAATAAAAGTGGCGTGCCAGTTTTGTTTAGATTCATTGATGTTTCACTACATAATAACCCTATGATTTCTTCAAAATAATTGAGAGTGAATTCTTATAAATGATATATTTTGAGGGAGTTAAATTCGAAGATCAATGGGTTTGCACAATGGACTTTCTTGGAAAACATTAAATTGTTTGGCATTATTGGTGTGAGGATCATTTATGTTCACGACATGTTGATAAAGTTAAGTTGATTCTATATGAGTTCACAATCGTTACACCTAAGGTAGATTTTGAGTTCTTTCGTTAGGAGTGTCTTATGAATTTGTTCACACTTGTTTGAATGTTTATGTTGATTTACCTATGGAAAATGTTCACAAAACTTCATTCTGCATTTGCGATTCAGATATTTAGTGTTATTCTATTGTGTGTTGTATTTGTACATTTTATAATTTATACTTGAATAAATGAAAATTTAAAAAATAGTTGGCTGAAAAAATTGCCTTTTGAGATCATCATTACAAGTGCGTTACTGATTATTCTTGCGATGATATCTTGCTTCTTCATGTGGTATGTTTTTCATGACTAGTTTCCAATCCTTTGTTTGTTATGGACAAAAAGGGAAGAACAAATTTAGGGGGAGTATTATTTTTCTATTAAAACTCGTATGAATCACGGTATTTTTGTTTGTATATGTGTAGGACGTTCCGCCTAGATGATAATCACTTGGATCCACACGATGAAGACAAAGTTAGCTAAAGGAAGATCCACTCCATTCGAAGACTTGCAGAAGTATTATTTTTAGTTTCTTGATTAGGGCGGGAATTTATTATTTTAAGTCATTAGGATACAATTTGTCTTCGATTTGAGTTTCGTACCGAAATAACCAAAGGGAGAGACCTGAAAGAGCAAGTTTTATAATTGCTCATGTTTTATTTTTATTTTTATAGTATTTTGTTACATAAACACTGCCCCTATATGACTTTTGGGGTCTCAAAGATAAAGTTGAAGACATTTAAAAGTTGGAAGAATTGTTCGTATCAATAACGTGGGGGGAATTTTTTAATACCCCGTATTTTTATGGCTTTTAAATTTAGGGATTTATTAAATTTAATTGAGATAAATTAATTTATTATTAATCCGAAAATTTGTTTAAATATTTACTAGCGTGACGAGAGTTAGTAATTATTAGGAAGTTGTCGAATATTACTAAATGAGTAAAGTAATATATAAGATTGATTTGATAAAAAATGTCACGAGTGAATAAAATAGAGTTTATGGAAATTTAAGTTGGGACGTGCTCGTGTCGTGTCAGAACTCAGTTATTATTAGTAAAAGTGAATAGATTATAATCTCCTGTATGGCCTTTTCGAGTGCGCCAATGTATTCGGAAGGGTTGAGATAGTCAAAATAATGTACCCGGGGGTTTAGTTTGGGTCTCGGGGCATTTTTAAGCCTAATTGGAATCCCGGGAGGGTATTATAGACATTTTATATTTTTGGGCAATTAAACCCACGAATTTCCTAAGGATAAATTAGCCTTTAGGAGTTGTCTTCTAGGTTTAACCAACACAAAACCAAAGAATGGCCATTAGAGAAGAAGTTTGAGAGCTTTCCAAGCAACCCATGGCCAAAGACTCCTCCGTTTGCACCGCCACCAAATCGTAGATCGTGCGACGGGGAACGCAACTATAACTTTTCATCCACGAAATTAGAACCTCGAATCCCAGGCAAGTATCTATATTACTTTGTTTTCAGTTAATGTCTTACCCATGTCAGTTTAGGATTATCAAGAACATGTTTTATGAAAGAGATTAATCATTTAGAGACTTTAAATTGCATGTTTAGAGAAATTTAATATATTCTAGACATACCCATTACATGTAGAGTATTACCCACGAATTAGTATGAATTTAGAAACAAGAAATCTGGGAAATAATTAGAAGAATGTATGTTTCCTTCAAAATTACTGTTCTTGAGGATTATATCAATTTTACCCCATTAATTCGATATCGTTGATGAATTTGAACATGTTTCACGTAGGAAATCACTTAGTTAGGTATGTAGTACCAGTAGTAATGTCATTTGGGAGAGTGGGCAAAATTGATAGAGGTTTTGAGAACTGTTGGTGATGAAACCCGTAAGATAGTATATGCAGAATCTGGGAAATATCTGGGTGATCGATCGATCGATCGACTTTGAATGTCGATCGATCGATCGACCCCCTACCTTCGATCGATCGACCTCTTCTGAATTTCGAAGTTGGTTCTTTATTCTTAATAATTAACCCTGTGTCACTTTGTGCGAAACCTTATACATATTTTATTTACCATAATGGGACTTGGGAAAGACCAGTAGGGTTGTAGACAAGGTTCGGGTGATACAATTCATATGTGATTTAACCGTGGGGTTTCGGGAATATAAATTTATTGGGAAATCGTGCGTACGTTACGGTATACCTTGTGAGGATTAAGGAAGACTTAGACCAGTAGAGTAGTGAGGGTGCACCTACTGATTTTATATTATTTCGAGAGGATACACTTCGAGAGTTGAGAAGTACTTAAGGATTTTTTATACTTAATAGAATAAAAAGAGTGATTTACTTATACGTAGATCTCGAGTGTGATATGTTACGCATGGATAGAATAATATTATGGGTCATGGGCGCACCTAATTTAGAAATGTGAATATTTATATATATGACTGTGTGATTGTGCATATTATATATCTGTGTAAAAATCATACCCGAGCTACTTGCTATCACGGTGGTTTCCGCGCCGGGACAGTCTTATCTCTATTGGACCTTTATTGGGGATATTAACTCGTACGCTTAGAAGATGATGTCCTCGATACAGGCTATCTGTAAATGATAGTCATATGTTCTAAGAGACGTGAGGGTATGTGCTGACCTCTTAGGACCTGGAACTATGCTTCGCCTCCATTTGTTTGTGTATTGTGTTAATACAGTTCGAGAGTGATTCCGGACTAGTATTTCCCTTAGTTGTGTGATATGGGGACTTGATAGCAGAGTATGCCAGCACCATAGATTTTATGTGGGGTGCCATTAGTATATATATTATATGTGTGACTAATATATATATGTATATCTATATGGGAACTTTCTACTGTGCGTATAAGTAGATAAGTAATGAATAAATTCTTCAATTTTATTATAAGTGTTCGGGAAGTTTATAATGGAAATGAGTTGTTCTAAATAACGTAAGAAATATTGAAGAGAATTATTTCCTAAAGTAAATATCATAACCTCGCTTTTCACCTGATAAAATCTTATGGAGAATAAGTTAGAGAAACTTATGAGATTTATTAGTACGATAGGAATGCACACTAGATGAGTGGTGAGAATTCTCAAGAGGGTGTCGTATACTAACTTGGTTGTTGCATTAGCCGGTAAGCACTTTAAATACTTGCTAAACTATTTTTAAAACTGTTTTACACTCGGGCTCTGACTCGTCTCCTGTCTTTTTCTCTCTCTTGTATATATATGTATGTATTACAGGTGCCCAGCCACAGGGGCGTCATGCTTAGATTCCTTGGAACGGACGCGCTGTAGCTTATGTGGGAGTTGCAGGCCATTACTTAGACGACCTCATTATTGACTCTACTCTCAATTTAGTTCTGATTAGTCAGGGCATGCGTCGCCCGTTTACCTATTCAGTTGGATTTATCAGAGATTTATGTTCATTTATTTTCAGTATTTGGTACTCTTTGGGATGTAATTCGTGTCAAGATGATTTCATTTGTAGTTTTTAAGCTTGGTATTGGTTTATCTGAATGGTTAAATTCTTGGGTGTTTATTACCATTATTCATATTTATGTGGTTCTTAGCATCTTTGATTTAGAGACCTAATATTAGGAATGTTATATTCATCTTTATGCGTTGGGAATTCGTGCTTCTGCGATTTGTTTATGTGACTGATGAACTCATCCAGATTATTTAAATTTTCAGATGGATCATCAAGAAGAACAAGATAATCCCATTAGGGGAGTCAATGAGCAAGGTCAGAGAGAGAGTATCAACCGCCGAGTTAACAGGTATTGTGGCACATGCAGTTACCACTACAGTCTTACAACATCAAGAACGCAACACACAGCTTATAGGGGGCAAAAGATCTAGAGAGCATTGTCAATCTGTCATGACTAGAAATAACAAGTGTGCGAAGACACTAAAATTGCAACAACAAGCTCCTCAAGGTCGTAAAAGCCACGAAGGTAACAAATTGTGCAGGGAAACCCAAAAGCGTTAGGGCCAACAAAGTCGGGGTCAGAATGAAGTCACAAAAAGGTGTTTCAAATGTGGAATGGACGATCATGAACGTAGAACTTGTCCAGATCAGATTGGAGAGGAACTCCAACCCGACCAGCGAGAACTTTCAGGACTCTGCTATAAGTGTGTAAAAATGGGTCACAAGTGGAAGGACTGACCTCAACCAGATATTGTTTTTCATCAAGATGCTCAACAAGGCCAAGGAAAAAGTGGAACTGCACAACCGCCCCAAAACTAACAGAGCCATAAAATGAAATAGTTTAGAGGTAGATGTTTACATTGCGGTAGGATGGGGCACCGGAGGCAGGATTGCCCAGATAAGAGTAAGATGCCCCAGCAGCAGGGGCAGAAACAACATGAATGTGTGTATGGCGTCCAGCATACTGAAATTCAGCAGCCACCATCGACAATTGACGGTACATTCCTTCCTTCTAGTATTAAGGGACACATTTTATTCAATACTGGGGCGTCACACTGTTTCGTAGATGCTCACTTTATACGGACCTTAGGATTTTTAAACACTGCTGATAGTACGGTGTCATGCATAAACTCATCATTAGGAAAAGGGTCTTTAATTTTCTTTATACGCCGGGATGTAGGTATATAGTTTGGTAGTTTGATTTTACCTGCAGTCATACTAGCTTTAGTCATACATGAGCACGACACCATTATTGGCATGGATTGGCTCGCTGCGTACAGAGCCATGATAAATTGTTTTGGTAGGAGTATTATCCTTGCCATTGTGGGGTAGGAGATGTTTTGGTGATGATTCCTCGCCCAGAGGGAGGATTTTACACCTATTTATATTACATAAAGGAGGATACCTCTAAGGAGATTGTGATTCTCCTGGATTCGATTCCAGTCGTTCGTGAGTTTCCGAATGTATTTCAGGAGATAAATGGGTTATGTGTTGAAGTATTTTGTGGAGAGTAAAACCACATGAGTTAAAGTTTTTTGTAGAAGAATAAGGTCAAGGGTATAGTGGTTACAAGGGAAATGGTTAATATAATTTTAGATTTGGTTCAGACAGATGCGTTATGTCCAGAAGAAAATTAAATAGCCAAGGCGATTGGCAAAGTAGAAGTATGATTTTTATCCTTCGAGGATGAAGCGTGTTTTATGTGACACTAGTGAGTCATTATATTTTTGTTTATTACTAGATTCGCATGCGAGAAGAATTTAGTGCGTATATATATAGCGTTATTATTATGTGTATGTTTTTCCTGGTATAGTGGGATTGTCTTTAGTGTTCTCCGCGGACGACAAATGGGTGCACTGTTAGTGATTTATATTCTTTATTGAGAATCGTCGTATTAGTGATGTGACATGCGAGTACGATATTATACTAATTATGGTTTAAAAAAATTAAAAAAAAAGATAATAGTGGGCAGTGATTTCAAGGCTATTGGAGTGGTTGCCTTAGGGCAGCATGTTTTGTTCTGGCGAGGCCTCTCCTGCGAGAGGGCCGAACTCACACTTATATTATCTATTTTAGAGATTTCGGAGGGGGATAGTGGTCTTGAGATATTCGATCCCAGTGTGTGTTGGGACTTTGTTGTTATGATTCAGTATGTATTGGGTTTACTATTGAGTGAAAAGATTTAATTCATTATTATGGTTAGCGCTCAGGATTTGGTGATAGGAAATGCATTGATATATCTATCCTTTAAAAACGTGGGAGATAAGAGTTATACCCATATGTTTGGGGACAGGATTTCGAGGACCCCGATTGTATGTATTCGAGGTTTATGGGATGTGATTACCAAAAAAAATGAACAATTGTACAATTGGCGAAATGTTCTTTGTTAAGTGTAATTACGGGAGGAGATGTAACTCTTCTGTCAAGAGACGAAATTAAGGGGTACATGCTATGGACAGAGGGCCTAACGGATTTCGATAACCGATAATGCTAGGTAGTAGTGTATCGGGGGGTTCCTTGTTTGAATTTCGCTTTACAAGACATCCCACGCATGAAACTTAGCGTAAGGTGAAAGTGGGAAGATGTTTGGTCATTAGTCTATGAGTTTGGTACCTCGATCGTAATAAGAGCAGGTAATTATATCTATAAATTGGAAGTTGAATTATGAATTAAGGCCAGTGGAGCCGATTATGTGGAAAGAAAGCATTGAAAGTTTTGTCTTATCACCACGAGTTGAGGGGTGGAACGATGATAAGGAGGATTTAAAATTTCAATTGATAGGGTGATTGAGAGTACCCAAGTGTTGTAATCACGTTGTGATCATAAGGAAAAGAAAGAATTGGGTGTTATGTGTGAAGCGTATCTGATGCCTACACTAGTATGCACGGTTTATAGGGTGTGTGGGCATCCTGGTTAGCTAATGTTAGAATCGTCTGAGTTGTAGGGATGTGGGAATAGGCGTGTGGAATATATGTTTGTGGGACTAATATAACGAGGTGAAAGTGGCAGAGTGGATTAAGCGTCGCGTGAAGATAATGATCCATATATACGTGTGCGATTAGAGTAGCACACCTGAATTTGGTTGGAGGACTGTGGGAAGCCAATTAAAAAGGGGTATTCCTTGATAAGGGTAGAATGTAATTATTATGGAGAACACTCGAAGGAGATTTGTAATTAGTCAAATGTTGAGAGCGGCCAACACGTACAAAGAGTGAAGATGATAGTATGGTATAAAAGGTCCATAAGTGCACATCGTGGAGAAAAGTGCACGGATCGGAACTTTCAGTATACGCAAAGGAAATAAGGGGAGTATTAAATGTCACTTAATATGAGATATTACAAGTAGAATTCGATGTCGAGCGGGACACAGTGAGTAGTCTCCGCGGGCACTACTCATAAATAGAAATCGGTTGCAACAAGAGGAATAAACCAGAGAATTTTGTGGCTATCGACAATTCCTATAATGGAAGAGGCCAGTAAAGTCGGTAAAGTTTCTCGGATGAATCCGAACATGTGGAACAAGTTGCCCAAGAAGGAAGTGATTGATATTCCTTTGGGGTGATTTACAATATTAACTAGTGTGCCCAGTTTTCCTTTGACATAAAGGATCGCGTCGGCACGTGGTCCTACACGGTATTATTTTTTGAATCGGGATGAGATTTTTGAATCCCACCTTCAATATGGGATTTCAGGAAGCAGCGAGGATAACATTTCGTTTTGTATAGGATGTATCACCCATAGCCGGGGAGTAGGCACACGGTGATTAACGATTAATAGAGATGCGTAAAGGTAATTTTGGAATCTTGGTGATCATTTCATTTCGACAACGGATATAGCTAGCAAGTGAAGTATAGTATGGTAGAGTTCCGTGGAATTACTTGTACTTGTTTATTGTGAACAAGATCCTAAAGGTTTTGGTGCGAAAAAAACCCCTTAACTTTTCTCACACTGAATGTTAAGAGATGGGCAGATAATCAGAATTTTGGATTGGTTGAGTTAGAGTCTGATGACTATGGTGGGATTCCATGTCTGTTTTAGGCGAACAAGAGTGGTCAGATGTTCGTGTGGGTTCTACCAGAATGGGAGTTTTGTGTTTAGATAAATCTGGGTAGTTTTCATGTAGTGAGGTGCGGCCTCCTAATGATATTGAAATAATGGGAATTAATAATGTATAGGCGTGTCTTATGCGAATGTTGTCGGATAGGAGCACAATGTGAAGTGTCTTTAATGAAAGTGTTAAACAAGTTTGCCGTGAAGCGGGGGCTATAATGATTGAGCGACCTACTATGTAGATAGTTTGCGTACTGATAAGGTATCCAAAATTATTTTACCAGATAGGCCTTATTTTTCAAATTTCGGGACGAAATTCCGTTATTAGGGGGGAAGTATGTAATACCCCGTATTTTAATGGCTTTTAAATTTAGGGATTTATTAAATTTAATTGAGATAAATTAATTTAATATTAATTCGAAAATTTGTTTAAATATTTACTAGCATGACGAGAGTTAGTAATTATTGGGAAGTTGTCGAATTTTACTAAATGATTAAAGTAATATATAAAATTGATTTTATAAAAAATTTCACGAGTGAATAAAATGGCGATTATGAAAATTTAAGTGGGGCGCGCCCGTGTCGTGTCATGACTCAATTATTATTAGTAAAAGTGAATAAATTATAAGTCTCCCGTATGGACTTTTCAAGTGCGCCAATGTGTCTGGAAGGGTCAAGATAGTCAAAATAATGTACCCGGGGGGGTTTAGTTCGGGTCACGGGGCTTTTTTAAGCCTAATTGGCATCCCGGGAGGGTATTATAGACATTTTACATTTTTGGGCAATTAAACCCACGAATTTACTAAGGATAAATCAACCTTTAGGAGTTGTATTCTAGGGTTAATCAACAAAAAACCAAAGAACGGTCATTAGAGAAGAAGTTGGAGAGCTTTCCAAACAACCCAAGGCTAAAGACTCCTCCGTTTGCATCGCCACCGCCACCAAATCGTAGATCGCGTGACGGGGAACGCAACCATACCTTTTCATCCACGAAATTAGAACCTCGAATTCTAGGCAAGTATTTCTCTTGATTTGTTTTCACTTAATGTCTCACCCATGTTAGTTTAGGATTATCAAGAACATGTTTTACGAAAGAGATTAGTAATTTAGAGACTTTAAAAAGCAAGTTTAGAGAAAGTTAATATATTCTGGACATACCCATCACATGTAGAGGATTACCCATGAATTAGTGTGAATTTAGAAATAAGAAATCTGGGAAATAATAAGAAGAATGTATGTTTCCTCCAAAATTAGGGTTCTAGAGGATTATGTCAATTTTACCCCATTAATTCGATATCGTTGATGAATTTGAACATGTTTCACGTAGGAAATCATGTAGTTAGGTATATAGTACCAGTAGTAATGTCGTTTAGGAGTTTGGGCAAAATTGATAGAGGTTTTGAGAACTTTTGGTGATGAAACCCGTAGGATAGTATATGCAGAATCTGGGAAATATCTGGGCGATCGATCGATCGATCGACCTCTTCTGAATTTTGAAGCTTGTTCTTTATTCTTAATGATTAACCCTGTGTCACTTTGTGGGAACCCTTATACATATTTTATTTACCATAATGGGACTTGGGAAAGACCAGTAGGGTTGTAGACAAGGTTCGGGTGATACGATTCATATGTGATTTAACCGTGGGGTTTCGGGAATATAAATTTAGTGGGAAATCGTGCGTACGTTACGGTATACCTCGTGGGGATTAAGGAAGACTTAGACCAGTAGAGTAGTGAGGGTGCACCTACTGATTTTATATTATTTCGAGAGGATACACTTCGAGAGTTGAGAAGTACTTAAGGATTATTTATACTTAATAGAATAAAAAGAGTGATTTACTTATACGTAAAACTCGAGCGTGATATGTTACGCATGGATAGAATAATATTATGGGTCGTGGGCGCACCTAATTTAGAAATGTGAATATTTATATATATGACTGTGTGATTGTGCATATTATATATCTGTGTAAAAATCATACCCGAGCTACTTGCTATCACGGTGGTTTCCGCGCCGGGACAGTCTTATCTCTATTGGACCTTTATTGGGGATATTAACTCGTACTCTAGAAGATGGTATCCTCGATACAGGCTATCTGAAAATGATAGTCAGATGTTCTAAAAGACGTGAGGGTATGTGCTGACCACTTAGGACCTGGAACTATGCTTCGCCTCCATTTGTTTGTGTATTGTGTTAATACAGTTCGAGAGTGATTCCAGACTAGTATTTCCCTTAGCTGTGTGATACGGGGACTTGATAGCAGAGTATGCCAGCACTATAGATTTTATATGGGGTGCCATTAGTATATATATGATATGTGTGACTAATATATATATATATATATATATATAAGTAGATAAGTAATGAATAAATGCTTCAATTTTATTATAAGTGTTCGGGAACTTTATAATGGAAATGAGTTGTTCTAAATAACGTAAGAAATCTTGAAGAGAATTATTTCCTAAAGTAAATATCATAACCTCTCTTTTCACCTGATAAAACCTTATGGAGAATAAGTTAGAAAAACTTATGAGATTTATTAGTACGATAGGCGTGCACACTAGATGAGAGATGAGAATTCTCAAGAGAGTGTCGCATACTAACATGGTTGTTGCATTTGCCGGTAAGCAATTTAAATACTTGCTAAACTATTTTTAAAACTGTTTTACACTCGGGCTCTGACTCGTCTCCTGTCTTTTTCTCTCTCTTGTATATATATGTATGTATTACAGGTGCCCAGCCACAGGGGCGTCATCCTATATTCCTTGGAACAGAGGCGTTGCAGCTTATGTGGGAGTTGCATGCCATTGCTTAGATGACCTCATTGTTGACTCTAATCTTAATTTAGTTCTGATTAGTCAGGGCATGTGTCGCCCGTTTCCCTATTCAGTTGGATTTATCAGAGATTTATCTTCATTTATTTTCAGTATTTGGTACTCTTTGGGATGTAATTCGTGTCAGGATGTTTCATTTGTAGTTTTTAAACTTGGTATTGGTTTATCAGAATGGTTGAATTCTTGGGTGTTTATTACCATTATTCATATTTATGTGATTTTTAAACTGTTAATTATTAAAAAGGTTTTTAATCTGGATTTAAATAAAATGGAAATAAGGTTTTAAAATGGTTTGACACTTAGCTTAATTATTTAGGGTGTTTAAATTGGAAATTGATTTTGTGACAGTGATGCTAAGAATGAACCAACCATTCACCTTGATCTTTAATTTAATAAAGGACTGATCACCTGGTATTTAATTAGGGGGGTGTCACAAAGTTATGGTTTTGGTTGGTAAAATGGTTTATTTATTATTTCTACGGTTTAATAATTTTTAAGAGGTTATTTTTTTCTAAAAAAACCGTTTAAATTTTTATAGAATTTATTTTTGAACTTACGCCACCTCGTTCGAACGAGATTGGCAGTCTTTCGAACGATATAGTCCAGTCATTCGAATGAGTTCCTTTAAACTTCGAGTGAAGCAATTTTGGCCATCCTCTGAAATCTTGTTCGAAGCCAATGTTCGATATCATTTGAACAAGATCATAGGTGTCGTTCGAACGAGGTACAAGTTCGTTCAAACAACTGAACAAGAATTGTTTTTTAATTAGATCTAATCCAAATCTTTCATACTTATCCTATTTTAACCGATACTCTTATAAATAGATTGAATGAGATTAGACTTCTTAAAAACTCTTTTTGATAATAAAAAAAATTTCTTTTGAGTTCTCATATGTGATCAAACACTTCCATAAACATTCCAAACCCTTTGAAATAATTTAGATTACCTTACCAAGTCACGAGGAAGGTTTCTACCTTATAAACCTGTGTGGATAGAAATCTCTACTACTGAACTGTGAAATCGAGTTTTCACTGTTGAAGAAGATAAGGTTGATCGGTGGATATTAAGGGTAGACCGCTTCCTGTGAACGACTCTGGATATAGTCATATTCTATTGAAGGTTTTGAGGGCTCTACGCGTCCCACTTAGATTGTCTAAGTTTTTGTAAGTCGATCGTTATTCAAAAAATTTAATAGTGTTGAATATATGGTTTTGACCCTTTTAGGGATTTTTCCTCATCTCTAGTGTTGATTGCATGCTTAGATTATAATTGAAAATTGGAACACATCTTGTATGCACACATAATTTAATTTAAGATAAAATTTGATAAAAAATGGATTTGTGTATGTGGCAATTTGTTATACTAATCAATCCTTTCAATCGCTTGCATTCTCAGAGGTGGTTATGAGTGTTTCATTAATCTCATTAATAGTTACTCATGGTATGATAAAATTTGATAAAAATCCTTTTTGTTTAGGGGTGGGGAATTGGGTAAGAAGTGGGATAAGAGGTTGGTTAAAAGACATGTGGGTTTTTATTTGGTCTTTGGTTTGCTATGGGATTTTTGACAGAAGAGGAAAATCGGGTAAGGCACTTGAAATGGGAAAGATGGGCTTTGGGCAATGGTGAAATGGGTTTGGGATAGAAATGGAATATGGGTGGATTTGGTTTGGAGTTGGGTTAGGATTATGGTGGCCGCAGGTTAGGTTTTTAGGAAATCGAATTTAGCCCGACTTTCGCAGAAAATGGGGTCGGTTTCATGGGCTAGGATCGCAGGTGGCAATCGGGTCGGAGTCGCGGGTAGCAGAAATGGCATTGCTGGGGCGCGAGGAAGTCGTCGGAGGTGGGGCTGTTATGGAGGTTCGGTGAGTTGGATGGATTCGGGTTTTGAGGGTTGCGATGGGGTAAACCAGGCAGGTCTGGGGTTTGAGGTGAGTAGGCCGACAGGTTCTCGGGTTATGGCTGAAAGAAAAGGGTAGCAAGGTGGGTTTCAGGGGATGAAATGATAGGCTGGAGGTTGGTTGGTGGCATAAGGTTCTGGCTAGGTGGTGTTGTTGGAGAAGATGATGTTGTTAATGGAGGAGAGAGAGTAAGGATGGGTGAGTAGGGATGATGATGATGGTGGGTTTGATTAGGTGTAGGGAGGGTGTATGGTAGTGGGGTGTGGGTGAGTGAGTCTGTTTAGGTGTATGGATGGTGTGTGAGAGGTAGTTGGGTGTAGGTGAGTGTTGGATAGGTGGGTGTTATGTGGCGTGTGTTTAATTTGAAATCCCATTAAAATAATACTATCTAAAAAATTAAAAAAAAAATCAAACTAAACTAAAAATAAAAATAAAAAATAAAAATAATAAAATCTATTAAAACTTAAAAATTAAATTCCCAATCCTATAAACTAATAAAGGACACAACTAAAAACTTAAAAAATAGAATAAAACAAATAAGATGAAATCAATAACAATAAACTAATTAAAAACTAAAATCAAATAAAAATAAAAGAAAGTAAAGAACTAAATACTCGACACACAAAAATAAAACAAAAAAAATAAATCCTCTAAAAATAAATAAAATATATTAAAAAATAAAAAAAAATAAAAACTTCAAAAGAAGTAAAAATAAAATCTAAAGTCCTAAAAATATAAAATCAAGCAAGACTACTATAAACTAATCCTAAAAATAATAAAATAAAATAAAAACAAAAAATAATAAAAATAAAAAAATAGAAAATAAATTCTAAATAAATCTAAAATAAATCCTAAAAATAAAAGACTCAAGCTAAAAATCTAAAAAAATCTAAAAAGCAAAAACTAAACACACATGGGGTTCGGGTGAAGGTTTGAGATCGGTTTAGGCTCGGGTAAGGTACGGGACTGGAGAATTAGCTCCATAATTCGCGCATTTTCCTTGAAATAAGCGTTTGAACTCCGTAAACGACTATCAAGCCCGCACATTAAACATTTACGCATATAAGACCCAATTTGTTGAGAATTTGCAACAAAAATACGTTTATTCAGGGTATAAAATGTACACTTTTGGGTACTTATCAATGTGAAAATTTATTATACTAATCAATCCTTTCAATCGCTTGCATTCTCAGAGGTGGTTATGAGTGTTTCGTTAATCTCATTAATAGTTACTCATGGTATGAATATGTTTACCTTATGCACCATATATCTAAATCTTTTGATAAATTCATAGTGCAAAAGAGTAAAGTGGGGCATAGGTGAGATAAACTGATCTAAACCCTACGATTTGATAGTGGGGCTATATACTTCTTAGAGAGTATATGAATCATTAATCAGAGGTAGGGATCACACCCCATTTGTCTACACCGAGTATTCCTCTACAAAATGGTGCAGATGAAAGGAAGGAATAAGACTCTTTTAGATATGATAAGGTCCATGGTTAGTTATTCAGGACTGCAACATTTGAATGGGGATTTTATTTTGAAATCAAATGTATTTCAACCAGCAGGATTTTTTATGATGACAACACAATTAATAGAAGATCATAATTCACTATGTTCTCTCTAATGTAACTGAGATTAAAAAAAGCTTTTTATAAATTATGAGATATATTACAAGGAACACGTCATTCATACAGCAATGCAATACAATGAAACTTTAACCAAGACAGTAAAGATCATAACCAAGACATTTAAGACTAAAATCAATACAATGTTGACTTAAAGCTTACGTCAAACCCTAGAAAAGATCATCTCTCAAGATTAAAGAATATTCAACAATAATAGTCAAATAAGCAAGCTATTTATCACATCCCATAACCTATGGTGATCAAGCTCAAGCATGCATCATATCACAATCCCACATTGAATGACTCAAGCATGTTAAGAGAATGCCTAGATGATGATTGATCTATCTTCTTGTTGTACTTTAGGAACTATTGCATAAGAGTAAGGTAATATGTTTTAACTTGTATATGCTCAAAACCTACTCAACTAAACCCAACCTATATCTCCTAAAACCTTCCCTAAAGTTTAGCCTAAACCTGACATCCTGTTACCTAAAATATAGGAGGTTTAGTATCCTAAAAGTCTAGTTTTGTCAGCTAAACTTTTTGAGACACCTCTTTAAAATAGGCATAGATGCAAAAAAAGAGTGTTAGTTGACAAATCTTGAGATTTAATTGACTAAAAGTGCCATGACTTCGAAATTTATTTTGGTAAAACTTTCCAATATTTTTTCCTAATACCCCAACCTTGTTACCAAACTTTTCCCTTGTGTCAATATCCTAAAGTCACTAACAGAGAGAAACTAAACCCAAACCCATTTTAACCAAAAAACTCCACCGAACCCAATATTTTTCCCTAAACTCATTTGAGCTTCAATTAACATCATTAACCAAACTTTACCAAAGTTATCAACAAAATACCTACTTATGCTAAAACTTTATCCAGATGCCCATTTGAGCATGAGACTTGTGATTCTTGTTTATTTATAGAGAGAAAAAGTAAACCCATTACATCATTGTTTTAGTAACGAAACTTTGATTTATATTTCAGTTATGAATCTCATTGTTATTACATATGGTTAAACTTCATTGTATCTTCTCGACCAAGCATTGTAATTACAGGTAGTCAAGGCGTGTCAAATCCTTGGGCTATTGCATGGGTATCACTTGGGCAAGGACGAAGGTATCGTCTTATCAGCTGTGGATTGCAAAGTATTATTCCTTATGAGGTTTTGTTTCCGTCGTAAGTGAACCGGGGATGGTGAAGTTCTTGAGTACCATCTCGAGTGTGGACATAGTCGGAGGTCAAACCACATTAAAATATCAGTTTTCATAGTTTCATTAATCCCACTCTCTTAAAAGCTTATATTTATATTATTAATTAATTGCTTACTCTTAAATTGATTTATCACATTACAATTAATCTCTATACAAAGTTAAAATTTTTTTTAAAATTTTACATTAAACACATATACCCAGTTCATCATCCCCCCCCCCCCCCCTCCGGTATAGTTTCGGGCCAAGCCTCTCTAATAGCTAATTATTTTTAAAAAATTATATTTTTTATTATAAAGATCAAAATGGATTTTTTTTTCGCAATGTCTCCATTACAAAAGGACAATTAACAAACCAACCCCAATTTTTTTATAGAACTAACTATGGTATTTAGAAAAATAGAATGCAATGGTTTATTAAATCTCGTGACTATTAAATGTGGAAATCTATCATCAATGGTCCATACATACCGAGGAAAATTGTAGATAATGTATTCGTGCCTAAAGATGACACGAACTTCACGAAAGATGATGTGAGAAAAGTTCAAGTTAATTCTAAATTAGTAAACAATATTAAATGATCACTTTATATGAACATATATAATAGATTCTCTTATTTCACATCCGCTAAAAAAATGTAGGACATTCTTGAAATCACACACGAAGGCACATCAATTGTTAGAGAAGATAAATTACAATATTCATATGTAGTTATGAATTATTTCAAATGAAAGAGGAAGATTCAATTACTGAAATGTATGATATATTTAGTAAAATTATAAACAAAATTCTTAGTCTTAGTAGAATTTTTTTAACAGTAGAAAAGCTAGAAAGCTCCTCAGGTCCATACCAAAGAAGTGCAATTACAAGGAGATAGTTATCCAATTTCCAATTCAAACAAGAGATGTGTATTTAGAACTCATTAGATGTCTCATCATATATGAAATGGATGTCAATGAGAGAAAAGAAAGAGATACAAATGATCAAAATAAAGGTCTAGCCCTCCTTGGAAATCAAGAAAAAGGAGATTGTTCTACAAATGAAATGATGGACCTTTTTACAAAAAACTTTCAAAATTTCCTCAAATATCAATGAAAGATGGTCACAAAAACCCTCTGATGAGCATCAATTCGAAGAAAAATCCTAATGTTTTGGATGCAATCAATATGGACATTTCATTGTGTATTGTCCACAAGGAGAATAAAAAGAAGAAAAGAAAAAATAGAGTGGCATGGAAATAATGACATGATAGCATCGTGGAGTGGTTCGAATGATTCTCATTCAAGTGGTGAGTTAAGAGGATCCGATGAAGCAAACCAATGTCTTGTAGGACTAGAAAATGAAGTACATATGTATCAAAACTCTTGTTATGATTATCCAAACTTTTTAAAAAATATTCACGAAGATTACAAAACTATGAACAATAATATCACAACTATTTTCTTAAATATAGGAAGGCATCGAAAGAGATAGATAGAATGAAGAAATAAGATGAATTACTTAAAAGAAAATCACTCACCTTGAAAACACAGAGGATCATAAGATATATCTTCATGAAGAGAAAATAAAGAAACTAAAAGTGGATGTTAAATATTTAAATACTTCTCTTATAAATTCAAAATTGAATCCATCTTTTGAGAAACAAGGATATTCTTCCAAAAATAAAGAAAGTAAAACACATTTATCATAAAAATAAAATATCGAAACCACACCTCTCTTACCACAATATAAGATAACTTCCTATAGAATACTTAAATCCGTCTTCTAATGAATTTTTCTTTTGGGATACTAGTTGTTAATCACCACATACTAACCTCTATGGACCTAAATTTTCAAGGGGACCTCAAGCGAAACTCTTTTGTTAACTCATACAGGTATGCATGAATGCATTCGCAAATGAAGGAATTTGGTATATTGACAAAAGATTCTCTTGTCACATGACTAGTGACAAATCAAAATTCACTAATCTAGTTCCTCTTAAAGGAGTAAAAGTAACCTGCGATGAAAAGTCAAAAGGTAGAATCATCGACGAAGGAAAAATTTGTACGTCAACCTCTACCTTTTACGATAATGTCTTTCTTGTAGACGGTATAAAGCATAACTTAATTAACATTAGTCAACAATGAAATAAAGGATACCAAGTCATCTTCGATTCAAAACACTTCCTAGTTAAACTTCTATAATGAAATATGTTTTGTAGCTTATTTAACCTCATATGTGTATACATTAGATATATATGACATAACCCATAAAAAACTAAAATGTCTCTCCGCAATAAATGATTGCTTATGGTTATGGTATAGAAGAATAAGTCATGCTAATATGGAACTCATTCATAATTTATGTATTAAAGATCTTGTAAGAGGACTCCCAAAAGCTAAATACACAAAAGATAGAATTTACGATGCATGTCAATACGATAAATAACACAAAACTTCTTATAAAAGGAAAAAGAAGGATATCATCTCCATTAGACCCCTTGAACTTATCCACCTCTATTTATTTGTCCTAAACCCTGTTTCCATCTTAACAAAAAGATATATGCATTTGTCATTGTTAATGAATTTTCAAGATTTCGTT
Source organism: Sambucus nigra (assembly GCA_949130495.1). Classification (NCBI taxonomy): domain Eukaryota; kingdom Viridiplantae; phylum Streptophyta; class Magnoliopsida; order Dipsacales; family Adoxaceae; genus Sambucus; species Sambucus nigra. Next base: position 240,016,509 of record OX422211.1, read on the forward strand.
AAGTATTTTTTCTTTCATATAAAACTAAAACCTTCGGTGTTTTTGTAAAATTTTGTAAAAGAGTTCAAAAGGAAAAAGTTGTAACCCTCAAGCATATTTGAAGTGATATAGGGAGATAATTCAATAACAATGTATCAAAGAATATTGTGACAATCAAGGATATAGCAATAAATTCTCATCCCCAAGGACCACTTAATAAAATGGCATAGTCGAGAGAAAGAATCAATCACTATAAGAAATGTCTCACATTATGCTCAAAAACACAAATTTCCTAAATAGTTTTCGGTTGAAGCTGTATATACCGCATGCTATGTACTAAATAGAGTATTTATTCGAAAAATCATTAATAAAACCCCATATGAAATATGGAAGGGAAAAAACCTAACATCAGGTATTTCAAAGTATTTGGATGTAAATTTTTTATTCTAAATGATCGAAAAAACTTAAGTAAGTTTGATCCAAAATCTGAAGAAATAATCTTTCTAGGATACGCCATAAATAAAAAAGCCTAAAGGATTTTCAACAAACAAACCCTAGCCATTCAAGAATCTATCCATGTCACTTTTGACGAAATAAATCCTTTTCTACCTCACAAAATAAATGATGATGAAGACAACAACAACATTCTAGAATAAAAAATACTAACTTTTTTCATTGATACTCCGAAAGATCCTTTAAAAGACACTTCTGATCCAAATAATGAAGCATATCAGCATCTACCAAAAATATGAAAATTCATCACCATCCACCCTAAAGACCAAATCATTGGAGAACCCCCCCCCCCCCCCCCAAAAAAAAAGTATAGTAACTCACTCTAAATTTAAAAATTCATCCAACAACTTTGCCTTCGTCTCATGAATATAACCTAAAACTATAATCGAAGTATAACAAAATGAATCATGCATGATAGTTATACAAGAAGAATTAGTTCAATTTGAACAAAACCAAGTGTGTATACTTATACCCCGACTAAAAAATCACACGACCATACGAACAAAATGGATTTTCAAAACTAAAATAGATGAATATCGATCTATCATTCATAATAAATCATGTCTCGTTGCTCAAGGTTACAAACAAGAAGAATGTATTAAATACAAAGAAACATTTGCCCTTATAGCCCGACTAGAATCATTACTTATGTTACTTACTTTTGCAAGTTCTAAAGATTTTAAACTGTTTCAAATGGATGTAAAAAATGCTTTTTTAAACGGTTACATTAAGGAAGAAATCTATATAAAAAAACATCCCTATTTTGAAAATCACAAATTCCCTAACCATGCTTATAATTTATAAAAGGACTTTATGGTTTAAAATAAGCCCCACGAGCATGGTACACATGTCTCTATGCAACTTTCTCGTCTCACATGATTTTACGAGATTTTTAGTTGACACTACCTTGTTTATTAAAACTCGAAACACGATATTATCCTCATTCAAGTCTACGTTGATAAAATTATATTTGGGTCCATGAACAATCAAATGTGCAAAGATTTCGCCTCATGTGTGCACAAAGAATTTAAAATTAGCCTAATGGTCTAACTAACCTTTTTCCTAGGTCTACAAGTCAAACAAACCAACACTATAATTTTTATAAACCAATCAAAATACGTCGAAGATCTAACCAAAAATTGGGGCTTAATCTTGCAATACCCCTTAACATTCAAATGAGTAATTCCACCAAAATAGATTGTGATGAATATAAAAAATATGTTGATAAGAAACTATTTTATGGAATGATTGGAAGCTTACTTTATTTAACTGTTAGCCGTTCTGATGTAATGTTTAGTGTTTGCCTCTCTGTTATATTTTAATCCTAACCAAAATAATCTTATCTTATTGTTTTTAAAAGAATATTTCATTACCTCCTAGTAACCTCTAACTTAAGACTTTGGTATTCTAAACATACTAGTCTTGATCCAATAAGTACTTAAAGGCTAACTGGGTTGGTTGTCAAGTAAGTTGTAAAAGTACAAGTGGATCATGTCACTTTCTCAGGCATTCCTTTTTATCTTAGGAGAGTAAGAAATAATAATTAGTTGCTTTATCGATGACAAAAGTCGAATATGAAAAGGTAAAATTCCGAGCTAAAAGCTCTGATACCAATTTGAGAGAGCGGGATATGATGCCAATTTGAGATTTTGCAATATTTCAATAGATTTAACTTATTTAACCAGAGTAAATATTCAAACCAATTTTAATTAAATTCTAAACATGAAAGTAGTTGATTGAAAGCATTAAATAAACAAGAATGCAAATTTCAAGAAAACTCCCCATAGGGCAAAACCTTTATTTCACTAATGAAATGTAAATCGCAACTTACAAACTTACAAGTGAAACACTATAATGAATTCCCACAAGAATCCACAAAGGCTGCAACCTTGAACCAGCAATGACTCCCTCGAGAATCACAAGAACTGTAGTTCTTCCTTCAGCAGTGAATAAAGTCCAGCAGTAAAGAGAACACTCCATAAGAATAAAGTTTGTGACAGAAGTGTTTGGGTTTCAAAGATGATTCACGAAAGTAATTAGGATGTGCTTATGAGCCAAAAAAGCATTTTAGCCCTAAAGGGTGAAGACTTAATTACAACAGTTTTGCATTTTACGTAACTGAAAATCTAATTGAAAAGCTTCACGAAACAAGTATTTATAGGCTAACAAAATATTGAGGTGGTGCATGTCATTCGAACGAATTCCTCATGTCATTTGAATGATATTAAGATTTTGTTTGAAAGAACATAAAAGCGACCTTATAAAAATCAAAACAATGTTCTGTCATTTGAACCAAAATCGATCGGGGCTTTGAACGACCTATCTAAGGACACTATCATGTCATTTGAACGGCAATGCCATGTCATTTTAACGATGGGAAAAAAATATTTTTGAAAGTCCGCCTTTAGGTATTTCAGAAAACTTTTTAAGTTTGAAAAACGTCTCATTTTGAATTTAAAAAAAACATTTTATAAAAGTATCCCAATGCTTAGTAAAAAATCTAACCAACTTAAAACAAAATCCATATCAAAGTATACTTCATGTCGTGTTGATGTTGAAGATGTGTGATATTCGAATCCGTCTTCTTGAGCTTGTGAACGTGAAATTCCTTGACGGTTGTAACGGGATACAACATACTTAATTGTAAATTAGGGTGGATGGAAAATATGTCCTTACAAAATAAATTGTCATTGGTTATTGTTGTACTCAATATATTTACATTAAACAACAATTGAGGGACTTTCATATTTATTTTTCCAAAATTGCACTAATACCATCACAAGTGAAATCTCTTTCACTAAAAACCTTGTTCAACACTCAAGAACCAAACACATTGATATCAAACATCACTTTTTATGAGATCATGTTTAGAAAGGGGATGTGGAACTTAAATTTAGTTCAACCAAAAAAAAATTGCGGATATTTTTAATAAACCCCTTCCCGAAGATAAATTTTGCACCATCCGTCGTGAACTTGGAATAACTAGTCTTCAAGATATAAAATGAAAATATGTTTCCTTAAGGAACTTTTCCTGTGATGTTTGTTCCTTCCTCTATCCCGCTATATTCATGATTGTTCATACCATTCTCTTGGTAGTTCTTAATATTATCCAAGACACGTCGTATTCAAGCACATATTCCCTCTCAAACCCCTACCCTTTTCGAAAATGACAAAAGGGGAGAAATATGATATACTAAAAAGAGATGCTACAATAAGTGTGGAGGAAAATAGTTTTTTAAAAACTAAGTCTCAAATAAAAGGGTATACTTTCAATCATTTTCTCAAACTATATTAATGTATCATCATCATCAAAAGGGGGAGATTTTAAAACCAAATGTATTTCAACCAAAAGGATTTCATATGATGATAACACAAATTGATATAAGATCATACTTCACTATCTACTCTATAATGTACTTGAGATTAAAACAAGCACTCACTACATTATGATATATGTTATAAGGAACACATCATCCCCATAACCATGCAATACGATGAAGCTTTAACCCAGACAGTAAAGATCATAATCAAGAAAATGAATATCATAAGATATTCAGTGTTGACTCAAAGCTATCAAAGATTATTTTTTAAACCTCAAGAGTAGTTAAACGTCAACCAGTTAAATAAGAAAGATCATTACCACATCCCAGAACTTATGGTGATCAAGATTAAGAATGCATTATATCACAAGCCCACATTTAATGACTCAAGCATGTCAAGAGAATAATAAGAATTCTAGATGATCATTGCCCTGTTTCATTATTGTACTTATGGAACTATTTTATAAAAGTAAAGTAACATGTGTTAACTTTTATATGCTCGAAAACTACTCACCTAAACCTAACCTAAAGCTCCCTTAACCTTCATTGAATTTTATCCCTAAACCTAACATCCTATTGCTTAAAATCTAGGAAATTTAGTAGACTAAACTTTTGTTTAGTCGACTAAAGTAAAGTTCAATCAGCTAAATTTTCTAGGAAACCTCACTAAAATAGGCATAGCTGCAAACAGAAGAGGTTTAGTTGACTAAACTTGAGGTTTTGTTGATTAAAAGTGAAAGGACTTCTGTGGCACCCCACTTATCAAAATAACGGGTGGCCAACCCTCTACTAAAATAAAACATGAATCGCATTTGGCTCATTCTTAGCATCACTATCGAAAATCTGTCGAGTGTCAATTTTAAACTTTATTTAAATTATCGTAAGTAAAACCATTTACTACAAACCATTCCAGATTAAAAAACTAAATACACAATCAACATAATTAAACTGAATGCTGGAATTAAATAAAAACCAAAATAATTGAATAAACCATCGGTATAAAATCGAATACAAAAATACATCATACTGAATTAAATAAAATGAAACAAAAGTATGAAAATAGGTGACAATCCCGAATAATAACTGCATGAGTTCTATTTAGAGCCTTAAAATAGAAGCGACTAAAAAAATCCCTACAATCACTCCACAACAGCTGCATCTTTGATAACCTAGAAATAATACTCCTGCCTAGTGTCCCTGTGGCTGGACACCTAGAAGTTTTTTGAAATATGTTGACACAGGTCAGACCCCAAGACATTTTGAAAATATTTTGCAAGTGATTAAAATGCAATAATAAATATGTAGTGCACTCTTCCATATTTAACCCGGTGTCGCACTCCCATGAGATAATCCTCACCCCTTAACTATAGTGCGCGCCTAACATATACTTTTTAACACCCTAGTTATTCCACCATTTCTAACTAGCCTCAACGTATTTATTAGTCAAATACGTTACCCTACGGTACGTGTATATAATTTCTCAATTAGCTTTCACATTTGTTTTATAATTATAATTTATCAATTCCTTTCACATAACTTTACTCAGGTTATTAAATCAATATTCACACCTTAGTTTCATATAATCATTTATATTTTCTTTACACTTATATACGTATCTTAATATCACATTAAGTATACTTACATATATATTGCTCGTTATATACGTATAAATGTAATCCCTCCGAGCATTACCTCATTAGATGAAAATCTAGTATGCTATCAGGCTCTAGGGACATACACCTCAACATGGTCCGTCAGTCTAGAATTGCACCACCGAACCCAAATTGTAAATATAAACTGAAGGAGGTCATAGTCTTAAGTCAGTGGGTCATAACTATACCACATTACACCACATTGACTCCAAACTCACATAGGGTGGTCGTGCAGATACCTATTACATAGGGAACTAATACTACACCTATTGGGATTTGCCAGGGTATATCGTACATAATGCACAACCTCCCCCGATAGCAGCCCACTAGAGTAGGTATGTTTCACATATATATCATACACATGGTTATAATCATACATATATACTGTCTCTATACCCGTATATATATATTTTTATATAAACTCGACTAACCGTGCATATTCTTCGAGTCTAATCTTGACTCCCGAATGTTTAAGTAATTACTTATTAAATTAAGTCATCACTACTATAATACTTCTGGATACTAAGACATTCCCAACCAGCCCGTATCCAAGTCTAACTGAATTTTCGTAATAAATTTATTATTTTCTTCCCCAAGTGTCTATTATCCCAAACACCCTAATTCCACCCTGAAATTTTGTTGACCATCCCACGATAATTTATAATATCCAAAACCATTTTCCAGAAGTCCTAACCTCCCTTACAGACATCCCAACCCAACTCGAAATTACCCTATTAGAAAAAACCATCAAAAGAAATAAGTTGGGCAACACAAGGCAGACAAACCAGTTCGACTTGAGGGCAAACCAATTCGCCCTTACTGTTTGGCCCAAAATGACACAATTTTATATGTTCAAAATTTTGCCCAAGTTCATCAATTCAATTCAACACCAATCACAATAATAATCATCAATCTATACCATTCTATCAATATAATTCATGAAGGAACATGTTTGTGGATTTTCAACACCCAAAAATCATTTTAAATCATAGGATTGAATCACCAATCATCCGTAATTATCATACCCTTTAAATTCAGTGGTTAACATCTCATAATTTCAGATTTTCAATTTCAGAATATAACTATATTTTGATCAACCTTAGATTTCTTTATCAACAAACTAACTATCATGTGGGATTTAATTTACCAATTTCGTATGGAATTATCACCAATTACTATGAAATTATTTTCTCAAAAAACCATTTTATATATGAATTCCCACACAAAAATCAGTTCCAATATCACCAACTATAATATGAATTGAACTTACTACATATATAATTAAGCAAGATAATCACTTGACTTATTTTAATATAAAACTCTGAATCCTTCTTGTGTCATGAATTAAGCCTAGCAAAGTCCCCAATTGGCCTCCTCTTGAGTTCCTTTGATTTTTCTTATCTTTTCTCTCTACTTTCTCTCATAAACTTTTGGTATAACAAGGTGGTTGTCCCTCAGCACCCAACCTTTCATTTTATAAGCCTAAACCCGAAATTAGGTTAACATGCTAATGTAAAATGACTCGTATACCCCTATATGGATCCCATCTCGTCTAAAAAGCTCCCGGAACCCAATCACTACCCCCGTGTACTTAATTTTGACAATTTCAACCTATTTTAGATCAATCTTCACTCAAAATCATCATCCAAGTCAACAATTATAAATATCCTATCTCAACCTAATATAATCCCACACGTGTTTCTAGTTGAGATGCCGTCAAATCCCGTCGCTTTTACCCACGTACGACGTACTACCATTTTGATAAAATTTTTGTTATCACACTAGTAAATATATAATCACATAAATATTAATCCATTTCTCGTTAATTAATATTTGTTTATTTTCTCATTATTTCTCAATTTATTTAAATTACTTGCACACGTGTAATTTGAATCGTAAAATATAAATATTCTCAAAATTACGGGGTCTTATAACTTCAAAATTGATTTTGATACAACTTCCCAACCTTTTATCCAATTACCCTAGCCTTGTAACCAACCTTTTGGTTGCCTCCTAACACTAAATATAGACCCTATTGCTTTCATACCAAAGCACACAAGCTAACAATATCCAACCATTGAGTAGAGATCCATTCCTAGAATATGTCAATATCCCAAAGTCCCCAAAAGAGAGAAACCAAATCCCAAACCAATTTTAACCAAGAAACACAAATGAAACCAAGCTTTTTCCCTAAACCCATTTCATCTTCAATTAGCACCATCAATTAACCTTTATCAAAGTTATCAACTAAATACCTACTTCTGCTAAAGCTTCAACCCGATGCCCATTTGAGCATCGCACTCGTGATTATTGTCTATTTACGTTTCTAGAAAGAGAAAGTAAACCCATTACATAGTTGTTTTAGTAAACCAACTTTTCTTTACATATTGGTTATGAATATTATTGTTGTTGCATACTGTTAAACTTCATTGTATCTTCTCAGATAAGCATCATTATTGCGGGTAGTCAAGGAATTAAAAGTCCTTGGGCTATTGCGTCGGTACCGCTTGGGCAAGTATGAAGGTATCATCTTGTTGGTTGCGAATTTCAAGTTACTGCTACTTGTGAGGTTTTGGTCCCACCGTAAGTGAACCATAGATAGTGAAGTTATCAAATACCATCTCGACCGTGAACGTAGGAAGAGGTCGAACCACATTAAAATTTTGATTTGTAAAGTTTCATTAATCCCTCCTTTTTAACTGCCTATATTTATTATTGATTAATTGTTTTATCATAAATTTATTTATCATATTACGATTTATCTCTATAAAAAGTTAAGAAATTTTGAAATTTTTCATCAAACCCATATACCCAATTCAGCCCCCCCTCTTGGGTATTTTTTTGAGCCGACATTTACATTAGAGATAGTTATATAGATTTCGAATTTCGTTTCATCTATCGGTCTCTTCAACTCCCGTTGAACATTAGAATGGTACAATATCATTCTAGTATATGTTCGGAGTTAGGGGTGCTCGACATTTGTGTTGTTAAAGGATCCAAGGTAGTTTAAAACAATGACAAAAATATGTCTTTTTGTTGGCAATCCCAATGATTATAAAGGTATTTTATATCATATTCCAAAGTACAAGAAGTTCATTGATTGCATCAATTCCTGATTATTGAAATAAGGATTATGTAATAAACCACGATCCCAGGTGTAAGTTTGATTTATAAGATAAAAAGGAACCTCATATTATCGGTGTGACTATACCACCCATACACGATGAAATACAACTTGATATCAATAGTACACTACGTGAAAGCGGATGTGCGATAAAAATTTGTGAATGCACAACATTTCAACGGATTATCTTTATGTAATTAGATGTCAATCTCAAACCATTTACAATTTTAAATAAACCCTAAGACATGCAACTAAGTGATTCAAAATAAGCATGTAAAGAAATCAAACAATTTTAGGAAAAATCCACGAAGGGAAACAATTTATTTCACTAAAGTTTGGAAATTTCAACTTACAACACTTTAGAGAAATACTATAATGAATTACTGCAAGAACCAATACAGATCGACCTTCAGTCAGCCATAAAAATCACAGTCCTCTCTCTTCAGCAGTGAATACCCTCGAGTATCCCCAAGATCAGCAACAAAGAAAGCTCTCCACAAGTATAACTTCGATAAAAAAGTGTTTGGGTTCCAAAGAAGATTCAAAAAATTAATTGGGATTATTTGTGTGAATCAAAAATAAATTTTAGCCCTAAAAAGTGAAGACTATTTTGCAGTTGTTCTGCAATTTGCGTAAATGAAAAGTCTTAATGAAAATCTTCACGAAAGCATGTTTAAATAGTCGAACAAAATTTCGAGGTAGTGAAAAGTAACTCGAGCGATATCTTGATGTCGTTTGAAAGAGATTGATATCTTGTTAGAACTGACTACGAACGACCCTATCAAACGACCTTTAAAAAACAAAACAGTACGCCTGCGTTTGAGACACATGAGAAGTTGGGCATCAAATGAGGTATCGAACGACATGACAATGTCGTTTGAACGACAAAGCCAAGTCGTCAATTTTTAAAACTCCACCTACAGGTAACTTAGAAAACATTTTAATTTAAAAAACACCTTGTTTTGGTAAAAAAACAGTTTAGAAAAGTATCCCAATACTTAATAAAAAATCTAAGTAACACAAAACTAAATCCATACCAAAATTACATCTCGTCGTATAACTTTATTGAAGATGCTTGATATTTGGATCTGTCTTCTTGAACGTGTGAACTTGAATTTCGTTATCGGTTGGAATTGGATATGACATACACGATGTAAACTAGGAACTAGGGACAATAATGAAAAATATGTCCTTACAAATCTGCCCCTATGGCAATTCCGGTACAAAATAAAAATATTTGAATTACCAATAAATATCCTATACTAATCTAATACCACCTAGAAACCCAAAAGTGGAAAAATACTAAACATACATGTCTTCAAAATCTTCAACTTTAAATTCTTCAAATCTACTTGCTTTCTCTTGTCAAATGTGTGCTTTTCAATTGCTCAATTTTTATCTACACATTAGACAAATAAAATACCTTTGTGACATATCGAGTTTGAAATGAGATAATATATCATAAATCAAATCAATCAATCAATCAATCTCCCCCATAATTCATTATTCGTTCTCCCCTTTTTTATTTATCCGGAATGGATTAGGAAAAGAATAAAAAATAATAAACCAGAGTATCGTAAAAGCATAGCAAATCATCACAAAAATATATCAAATAAGCTCATGCAAGGATAAACTCAAAAGGTTCCACAAACTATCTTTGATTTTTAAAGAGAAAATAATTTCAGAAAAACAACACACCATGATATAACACTAAGATAACCAAATTATGGAAACAGAATGAATGGGTATGAACAAATTCGATAGAAAAATCAACACAAACAATCATAACATATGTAAACGATGAATTTTGGATACTCTAAACGAATGAACTCAAAATCATCCTTAGGTGTAAAATTATTGAATTTATAAGATATCGACTCAATCTAATCAAGAAATCAAAGTCTAAAATCATGTTCACACCAATAATGTCTAAAACTAGGTAATGCTTTTTCAAGACTTTTTAAGGACGTGCAAACCCGTTGATTACCAACCAAACTCCCTCAAAAGATAAACATGATCATATTTTATATTCTTTGCTTTTCAACTATCAAACTAAACTATTTAGCCCCTTTTTGGCAAGAAATGCTCTTTTTATTGTCTTAATTTTTTCTTGGGCTCTTTTCAAACATTGTCTTTCACGACGAGTTCAATTGTCTTTCATAGCCCTTTTCCGTGTACACTCATATTTTTTTAATACTAAACAAACTCTCACGGGCAACGATTATTACATGCACTACCTTCATTATCTCGTTTTATCACATTCGGTTCGTTTTAAAAATAGGATTGAGATGATAACACTTTTACTAACATGTTATAGACAAGTGCAATAATCAAATAAACTTGTGCATGTGTGCATTAAAGGGGACAATGAGTCAAACATGTAGAAAGTAGTCGCTAATCACATCTCAATGACTCCAAACATTATAAAGCACATGAAGGAAATGAAGTTGCATCTCAATACACAATAAAAAATTCACGAGGATAATGGAATGATATTGTGACTTGGTCATCCTAACCGTCCATCCATATATGCTGTAAAAATAAATACAAAAATTATTTTGGATTTTTAAATTTTCTTTATCAAAAATAAAATCTTTTTGCTTTTTTTACGTTTTCTAAAAAAAGTCTTTTTCTATTTTTCCAAAATTTTTCAAGAAAAACAAAACTCTTTTGGGATTTTTGAAAAATATATCAAAATAAAAAAAACTAAATACAAAGGTAGTACGCACTAACAATAGGCTTGAATATTATAATCATGAAAAACATCCTATGCTAGCAAAAACGTCTAAACCCCATCATTAGGTCCGGAGGTATTTTCCAAAGTTGGTGACATCCTATGAAAAACATCCATCAAATCATATGAAGTCTTGACTAAATACTCAACTTGCTCTAGAAAACGCTCAAAATCTCTTAAATGATGTGTGGGAGCATGTGGAGTATCATATGTGGGAGTGCATAGGGGAACACATGTAGTCGTATAACGAGGTAAATTCCTATGAGACACACTACCCAACTTAAAATAAAATTCCATAAGGTGTCCTCTTTTCTTACAATGGGAACAAAGATGCACATGCCTAGGGACATCTATCTTAAACGGCTAGGATGCTCTCTCCTACGGGGAAATGGATGCCTTGGTGGGTTAGGTTAAGAGCCATAAGGATTTATCACAAACTCGGGACCCGGCTCAAGTGCTACATGACAAGTGGACGCACCATCAAGAACTATTCTTAATCTCTCAACATTACCCAAAGTGGGATCGAGGAGCATATTTCCTACTTTCTTATATGTGTCGTCTAAAGTAACTTTGATATCCCATGAAATTTTGAGATCTCTCTCGAGTTGGGGTACATGAGCTTCAAGTTTCTCACGAGTCTCTAATGAAGATTAAAGATCTCCCGAAAGACCAGCCCTAGTGTTGGTCAATTCAGACTTTTTTTGGCCTAAGACGATCAAATGCTCACATAAAGAAACTTTCACCTTCTCGAGTTGACTCTTCGATTCCTCATACACGCTAAAAAATTCTCTCTCTCTCTCTCTCTCCAAATATAACATCTTAAGACCTAACTCTTTATTCAACTTTTTGGTTTTCAATGTCTCTGTGTACAAATCTATAAACACTTTTTTGATATCACCTTCACCCTCACTTGCATTCTTATCCTCACACTTACTATCTCCCGAATGGCTCGAAACATCAACAAGGCTCTCACATTTACAATTGTCCTCATCATCGCGGGACAAACTGGATGTGCTCACGTGACTAGCCATGAAAGCAACACACTTTTCATGTGGTGATTCATTCCCCAAATCATCCAACTTGATGCCACTATAGCTAAGAGGGGCCTTATAAGCGATACTATTGCCCTTTCTCTTTAGCATAGTGGGACACTCAAATGCCTTGTGCCTTCGCCCTCACACTCAGACACCTTATATCTTCCTCATTCTTACCATTATCCTTGACCTCATTTTTCTTTTTATTTTTTTAAAAATTTTGAGAAATTTAAAAAAAAAACCCCAAATAAGGCCAAGTCATCGAAATCAACCTCACCCTTAGAATCAGACTCACAAACTCTCCCCTTTTTATTTTTCTTATTTTGAGTCTTTAAAGTTATACATTTATCTTTAGGCTTAATGGTTTTGGAAAACATATCGATCTCATAAGTTTGAAGGTTTCCTACGAGTTCTTCTAACCTAAGTGTATCTAATATCCCCAATGAGTTCAAAACAATGACCTTAGAAATAAAAAAGGATGGGAGTGACCTCAAAATATTTTTAAAAAATATCGAATCCTTAATTTTCTCATCCAAATTAAAACTCATGTTAACTATGTCCGACAACATAGCATAAAATTCATCAAAGCACTCAGACTCTAACATAGTGCCTCAAACTGGGTGGTCAAATTTTGAAGCTTAGACGCCTTGACAGCATTGTTACCCTCGTGAGTGAGTTAGAGGGCATCTCATCCCCCTTTAGACATAGTGCACGCCATGATCCGACGGAACTCGTCGGGGGTGATGGCTCTAAAAATAGCACTAAGGCCACGGGAGTTAAAGATACTCTACTTAAACTAATCATTAGTCTAATTAGAAATGGGTTTGGGAGTAATATAACATTATTAACGGTGACAGTGGGACGCGTCCATCCCCTTCACAAACAAGCCATACTCTTTCTTCAATAGCTTTTAGGCAAGATCTCATGCGGGCTTTCCAATAGGCATAAGTTTTGCCATCAAATATGGGCATCCGATTATATAAGTTATCCATCAAAAAATAGCAATTTTTTTAAATCAATTTTCAATAACGATCGATATCACAAAAAAATATGGAAAAGGACCTCACGATAATTTGGTGAAACCTTCTCTAATACGAATTTGTAAAAGAGGATGTGTAATACCAATTTATAAATGCATAATATTTCAATGGATAAAACTTATTTAATTAGATGTCAATCTCCAATTTTAATTAAACCCTGATACATGCAACTAAGTGATTCAAAATAAGCATGTAAAGAAATCAAACAATTTCAGGAAAAATTGTTGCAGGGCAAAACCTTCATTTCACTAACGCTTAGAATTTGCAACTTATAACACTTTAGAGAAATACTGCAATAAATTCCCGTAAGAACCCATAAAGACCACAACCTTCAGTCAGCAATGATTCCCTCGAGAATCACAAGAACTGTAGTCCTCCCTCTTCAGCAGTGAATACCCTCGATTATCCCCAAAATCAGGGGTGAAGAAAGATCTCCACAAGAATAATTTCGATAAAGAAGTGTTTGAGTTCCAAAGAAGATTCACAAAAGTAATTGGGATTGTTTTTGTGATTCAAAAATAAGTTTTAGCCCTAAAAAGTGAAGACTATTTTGCAGTTATTCTGAAGTTTCCATAAATGAAAAGTTTTAATGAAAATATTCTCGAAACCAGGTTTAAATAGGCTAACACAAATTTTGAGGCTTCGAAAAGTCGTTCAAATGATATCTTGATGTCATTTAAATGAGATTGATATCTGGTTAGAAGTGACTTCGAACGACCCTATCAAACTACCTTTAAAAAACAAAATAGTACGCCTTTATTTGCGCCATATAATAAGTTAGGCATTAAATAAGGTATCCACAACATGACAATGTCATTTGAATGACATAACCAAGTCATTAGAATGACTTAATCGACTTTTTAAAACTCCGCCTACAGGTAACTTAGAAAACATTTTATGTTTGAAAAATGCCTCATTTTGGAAAAAAAAGTTTAGAAAAGTATCCCAATACTTAGTAAAAAATCTAAGTAACACAAAACTAAATCCATACCAAAATTATGTCTCGTTCTAGAACTTTGTTGAAGATGCTTGATATAAGAATACATCTTCTTCAACGTGTAAACTTTAATTTCTTTGACGGTTGGAACGGGATACGCCATACATGATATAAGGTAGGAACTAGGGACAATGATGGAAAATATTTCCTTACACACTACTTAATGGTACTGGGAGTACTACCAATTATTAGGATACATGTGTCACTTATACTGGATAATAAGTGGTTCCATGTTATAGTGGGAGCATCATGAGTCATCCTAACTAGCGAGTTATTTTAGGTGAACATTTTGATGATATCCCAAGAAAACATAAATTGGGTCCTAGGAATTACGATGAGGCATTTGAAGACTAGAACTTCTAGATTTAACTTATGAATATGGATAACAAAAGGAGATTCTATGTATTAGAATCAAATTTTAGGACTTGTAGACTTACTTATAGGATGAAACCCAAATGTCATTTGTGGATCTACATGAAGTTAAAAGATAGATGGATGGGGAGGTTTAAACCTTCGAGGAAAGTCTTGTGAAAGGTTTACTTAGAAAGAAATGGATTGCCTATGAGCAAACCTTCTCGCTGCTACCCATTCTAAGGTCTGTCGGAATTCTTTTAACATCAAGACAGCGTTCTTAAAAAACTATTTTGACACATACATAGTGAGAAATCGAGAAAGCAAAGTGATGTAAGCTTGTGAGATCCATTTATGGAACTGAGCTAGCATCATGTTCTTGGAACATTAGGTTTGATCATGAAGTTATATTTTAATTTGATCAAATCCATAATAATACTTATTTGTATAAGAAGAGTGGCAAAAATGTGGTGGTGTTTCTAGTAAAATTTGTCGATAATATTCTCTAAATCGAGAGCAAGGTAAGGGTATT
This sequence comes from Sambucus nigra, assembly GCA_949130495.1. Lineage (NCBI taxonomy): Eukaryota > Viridiplantae > Streptophyta > Magnoliopsida > Dipsacales > Adoxaceae > Sambucus > Sambucus nigra. Next base: position 240,031,785 of record OX422211.1, read on the forward strand.
ATCATACATAAGAGTGTGATTGTTCAGGTATCTTGTTATAAACTGCCCAATACAAGAAAATCACATCTATATGATCAAGATTTAACTATTTTGGAGAAAAATCATGTTGAGCCAATCCTAAGTCACTTATATCGATGTTGTACTCATGAGACTAGCGTGAGATATTCCAAGAAAGATTTTTCCTTTCAATTATGGAATCACTCTGTTTGGAAATTAGTTAAAACACTTGGTGAGATGCAAGGAATGGACAATATAACTTATTCTTCAACTGTGGGTTGCCTCATGTATGTTATATTGTGTGTTAGACCAAATACGTGCTTTTCTTTAGCATGATCAATGGATTTCAGCTTAATACTCTTATAACAAAAAGTAGCATTTCACTAAAATATGGATTCTAAGTTTTTTATCTTGGAATATATACTTATCCAATTAGGTTGAGATTTAAGTTAGAGGATTATGAAGTAATCTTGCATTGATAACTCCATTAAGGAGGCCAAAATAGTTACCTCTTTGGAGGCATCCAAATAGGTTATATGGATCGAGTAATTCTTAGGTAAATTGGGTGAGGCTCCTTCAATTTCAATTGGCTAGTGCAATTTTTAGTGATCATAGTGATACAATTGTAAGTTTGAGATAACCCATAACCCATGAAAGGGTTAAGCATGTTAAGAGTAGCTTTCACCTAGTTTAAGAGATCGAATAAGGTAGACTATAAGTTTATGACCAGGGTTGCAATAGATAAAACCAAATTAATCCTTCCATAACTAGGTCTATAAACTATTAAGTAGATGAGTTTGGCGTTATATGCATTGGTACATAAATTTAATAGTACGTCTGAGCTTTTTGGGATTTTATTTTTGATACCATGTATGCCGTTTACTTTTCATTAAAGGCGTGTCAATTCGTTTTGAAATAAGAATCATGGTTACAAGAATGACTTATATTTATGAGTAAATATGTTGTATTTATGTCGGTGAATTGAACTTAGTAGGAATTATGATGAGTTAGGTTCAGCTTCATCACAACTAATTAAGTTCACAGCCTAGATGGGAATCCTATAGATATATCTGCAAGTGCAATCCTAATAGTTTGTATCAAATTACGAGAACTTGTTTGATGGTTTAAGAACTTATATGATAGTTTAAAATAACATTACAATTGGTACATCTTGGAATGTACTAAACAAGACCACCCATGATATTCAAGTATAAGAGTTGTATTGATTAAACTAGGGTAATCTCGCACCATTTGCAAAGGGTGCATATACTCTTAATCCTGGTAGTTATGAGGATTGGAATTTTTTCAAAACTATTACTTGTATTTCTATGGGTGCGATTCAATTACATATTGGATAAATAAATCACCAAAAGTTAGGCATTTTTTTGTGAGTAGATATGTGATCATAATTTGGAGGCTTCTGCATTCAAGAGATATATTTGATTCTGATACCCCTTGATAGAATTATGTGTTTTTTCTCCCAGCTAAACTCAATCAGTGGATTATTCTATAATATGATAGAGTATCAACTAAGCTCCGTCTGACAATCAAGGAATTTATTATAAGTTGGTTAAAATTAATTAGAGACAAATTGATTTGACCAAGATGGTATCGAGCACTCAACGTGGGGAAACATATTATGTACCATAATTAACCTTAAAACTAAGGCCTCTTTATTTTGGGATATTTAGAGATGATTAAAATAGAGTGCAGTCGTGATTATTTAGTGGAATTAATCGCGATTAAATAAAGAAAGTAAATAAATTACGGTAATTTAATGTGGGATTTTTGAGTATTTATTTGGAAACCAATTTAATTATTACTCTTGGATATCTAGTATAGTAAGTCCCCAAGTAATAATCCTAAAACTCTTTGGAAGCCTAGTTTAGCTAAGGCTTACGCCTTATAGCTGTTTTTATAAGCTTAAGTCAAGGTTTTTGGGTAATGATCTATTATTGAGGGTTAAAGGGAGATGAAATAACCTATTTACGTTTTTATGAAGGTTGAGAAGAGAGAATGTGATTTCTCTCATATTTCATGATGTGTTCATCTTCAAGAGTGCCTAAACATAAGTCTTACTTTGGTTGGATCATATACTAGAAGATTCGAGACATCTGAAGCATTCTAGCAAGGTGTCTGAATACCTTTGGAGGTAAACGAGATCATCATATTCATCAACATATTTCTCCTCATATGGATCACGCTAATATCTGCAAGGTATTGTATTCGAAACCCTAGGCTTATGTTTTAAACTTTGTTCTTATTTTTAACTTTTCAATGCGTGATCGATCGAAGTTCTTAGCATTGAATTGTTTCCTCATTTTTATGTCAATCCCAGTGGGTATCAGACTCTCAGCATATATTGATCGTATTTTGAAAATTTCCATGTTGTTCAACGATCAAAATCCTAGGTTACATGTTAGAAATATATGCATTGATGTGTATATTTTTTTGTTAACCTGTTTTTGTAGGATCTAAATGATTATACTGTCACCCCCTAACCCCATTAGTATATAATTAACTAAATAGTTTACAAACCCTAATTATAATTTATATATATATTTAGGTAATACATATTGAAACAACTTCATGGTTAAAATGCGGAATATAAAAACAAATCCAATCGTTTTAAGGAGACATAATATCACCAGAACTCATATATCATTTACTTAATTACAACTAGTACAGTGTGTAAAACAAACTAACAAGACCCTACTTCTATTTACTCAACCTCCTAGACCTGGCAGTGGCAGCTGGAAAACCTGAAAATGTAAACATATAAAACCATGAGTTTAAAAACTCAGTGAGTGTACTACAACTATCTATAGTAAAAGCACTATATTAACATCTCAACATATTAATATATACATCTCTGTGCCAAATTAGGCCATATACATATCCGGAGTTAATAAACCCCACATCTCCTGCCCGTAGGCAATAATCATATCCATAGGTTTTAAAAACCTAACATCTCCTGAATTGCATAGCAACTCAACATATCCTGGCTTTTATAAAGCCATAACATCTCAACATCTCTTGGCTTTTAAATAAGCCATAACGTATCAACATCTCATGACTTTTAAATAAGCCATATAATCTCAACATATGATACATATATGTCATATCGAAAATCAACTCAGTAAGTACACTCACCTTGTGTTGTCAACTATGTATTCGCGTTTCCCTCGGGTGGAGCTGAACTTGGTTGGTTTGACCTTACACCTGTTAATCCAACTAAATCAGTATTGAAACTCAATCATAAGTATTATCTTAATATAATTATGTAACTTTAAATAAGTAACCAACCACAATATGATTCTACTCAAGTCATATTTCATGAAACATATGTAAAGACGAAACGATGGTATATATGTTGATAAGGTCATGAACATTCAACCCTAGAAACTACCTCGTAAGGAATTTATAACTAAACTCAAGCAAACATAAAAGTATACTTCTGAATATATACGCACATGAAACATGTACACAAAATACCCTTGGGAAGGAGAAGATAAAAACATTCTTTCATGGGGTATCCAATATGGCTTCAAATCATTGTTCTCCATGCTTAACCATCCCATATTCATAAATAGTACACATACAGGTGTCCAAGCTTATCAATCTGAAAACATATCTGAATATACTTTCTGTTACAAGTGACGGTGTAATTTTTCAAGCTTCCTAGTGCAAGTTATGGCCATTTCTTTACAACATAAGAAATCTGCCCTACAAACTCCTCTATTGTTCCTTCGACTTACAATAATTTTCATAATTTTTATACAGCATAACTTTCCTTGATTTTCAACAAAATTTCAGTAGACATACTGAATAGTACATAATTAAAGTTTCATACTATTTGGACTTCATTTGCTATCTCAAAAGCTTGACCAAACTCAGGGCATACCGAAATGAAATATACAAACAGCAACTATATACCAACTTGTAACCATCACTAAGACCTAACCATAAGGAGTTAAATTCTGATTTTCGGATATGATATGAATATATGAGTCTATTTTCATATCCAATTGGAATTTCGTAATTCCAGTAAACACACAAAGAATTATGCAAGTTTGAATACCAAGGGTTTCAATAGAAAGCAATATGACCTATAACACCACTTATCTCACATATAAACCAATACATATTATCACAAAGGAGGATGGAATTTGGATCAATACTTCATGATTTATATACTTTGAAATAAGTATAATAGAAGATTAAAACAATATTAACACATAAAATTACCTTGGGAACACCTTAAGGATTTTCTTGGAATTGTTTTCCTAGATTTTCCTTCTAACCCTTTCTTCCTTAACTTCTACCTCTCTTTCCTCAAGCTAACATCACCTCAAACTGAACCTAGGGACTTATTTGCTGAAGAAATAAGGTTAAGGGAGAGTTTTAAGTCGGCCAAGGCTGCCTCCCAATCCATCCAATCAAATTAAAACATTTGGTTTAGATAAAAGACAATTTACCACTTAAGGGAATTGACAGATTCGCCCCTTCTCGTAATTTCGACCTAACTTCTTACTCGAACATCCGTTTGATGCACCGTTTGTTGTGTTACAACCCTAACTCACATATCTACAACTATGTAGTTTTCACCTCAAGTCAATTGTAATGTTACAAGGGTCAAAACTAGTCTTAAACAGGAACATTTCTATCGAAAATAACCAAATCTTGTGTTCGTAAATAATTCGAAAATTCATGATTTATGAAAGTAGAATTATACTAACCATAATCACTTAACATTAGATATACTAATAACACATTATTCATATCACATAGGATAATTATGATTTAAATATAATTTATCATAATCATATACGGGTTGTCACAACCTCCCCCCCTTAGAAAATTTCGTCCCCGAAATTTAATACGAATGACACTTACCAAACAAATGGGGATACTGTTTCTTCATGCTATCCTCCGTTTCCCAAGTTGCTTCTTTAATTCCATGGCTCATCCACATAACTTTAACTAAGGGAATAACCTTATTCCTCAATACTTGCTCCTTACGATCGAGAATTTCCACCGGTTCCTCGATGTACGACAAGTCTTCTTTCAGTTCAATAGGTTGGGTTTTCAGTTGATGAGATGGATCTGCCAAATACTTACGAAGCATTGATACATGGAAAACATCATGCAAACGAGATAACTCTGGAGGTAATGCCAATCTATAAGCCAGGGTCCCAATTCTTTCCAACACTTCATATGGTCCAATATATCTTGGACTTAGTTTCCCCTTCTTTCCAAATCTCATAACGCCTTTCCATGGTGAAATACGTAGGAATACAAAATCCCCCTTATGAAATTCCAATGGATACTTCCTCTTATCTGCATAAAATTTCTGTCTGCTTTGCGCTATCTTTATCCGTTCCCGAATCATTTTAATCTTTTCAGTTGTCATATCTATCAATTCAGGACCCAAAAGTTTCCTTTCACCTACTTCATCCCAACACAAAGGCGTTCTACATCTCCTCCCATATAAAGCTTCATACGGAGCCATACCAATGGTGGACTGGTAACTATTATTATATGAGAATTCCATCAATGGCAAATGATCATCCCAACTGCCCTTGAAGTCAAATACACAAGCTCGTAACATGTCTTCTAATATTTGAATCGTCCTCTCAGATTGTCCATCGGTTTGTGGATGAAATGCAGTGCTGAACTTCAAACTTGTGCCCATGGCATTCTGTAAACGAGGCCAAAACTTAGAAGTGAACGTTGGATCTCTATCTGATACAATTGACACTGGTGCCCCATGTAAACGGATAATCTCATCAACGTACATACGTGCATACTTGTCAACCGTGTAGGTAGTCTTAACTGGAAGAAAATGGGCCGACTTTGTCAATCGATCTACAATCACCCAAATAGAATCATTCCCCTTTGGTGACCGTGGTAATCCTACAACAAAATCCATCGTTATATGCTCCCACTTCCATTCCGGAATAGGCAATGACTGCAATAATCCTGCCGGCTTCTGATGCTCCGCTTTCACTTGCTGACATACTAAACATTTAGATACAAATTCTGCAATCTCACGTTTCATATTGTTCCACCAGTAATACTCTTTCAAATCTCTGTACATTTTGGTACCTCCCGGATGCATAGAGTAAATAGAACTATGTGCCTCTTCTAATATATCCTTCTTTAAGGACGGATCATTCGGTACACAAATTCTGTTTTTATAACACAATGATTCATCCTTCTTAATTTCAAAGTCACTCTCTTTACCATTCAGGATTTCCCGTTTCTTCTTTTCAAGGAATAGATCACTGACTTGCAAATTCCGTATGCGTTCTGCCAGTAAAGGTCTCACTGTAACGTGTGCAAATAACGCCCCCATTTCAGATAAGTTCAACTCGACTCCCATCAGTCTTAATTCCATAATATTGCCAACCCGTGCACATTGAATACAAGATAACCTCCCCAATGACTTTCGACTCAGAGCATCTGCAACAACATTGGCCCTCCCGGGATGATGGTGAATGGTACAATCGTAATCTTTAATTAACTCCATCCAACGTCTTTGTCTCAAATTCAAGTCTCTCTGTGTAAATAAATACTTCAAACTTTGATGGTCAGTGAAAATTTCACACGTCTCTCCATATAAATGATGTCTCCATAATTTCAAGGCAAAAACAATAGCCGCAAGTTCTAAATCATGTGTAGGATAATTACGTTCATGCGTCTTCAACTGTCTAGATGCATAAGAAATTACCTTTCCATGTTGCATGAAAACACAACCCAGGCCCTGATGTGAAGCGTCAGTATAAATCACAAAACCTTCTCCACTGGATGGAACAGTGAGAACTGGAGCTGATACTAGCCTATTTTTCAACATTTCAAAGCTGTGCTGACATTCATCACTCCACACAAATTTCATTTCCTTTCGGGTCAATTTAGTCAACGGCAAGGCTATAGATGAAAACCCCTTTATGAATCTTCTATAATATCCAGCCAATCCAAGGAAACTCCTTATCTCCGTTACATTCCTCGGTCTTTCCCATTGCACAATTGCCTCTACCTTCTTAGGGTCAACATAAATTCCATCTCCCGAAACAACATGCCCCAGAAATACTACCTGATTTAACCAAAACTCACATTTGCTAAACTTCGCAAACAATTGACTATCTCGCAAAACTTGCAATACAACTCTTAGATGCTTCTCATGTTCCTCTTGGCTAGGTGAGTATATCAAAACATCATCGATAAAGACAATCACAAACGAATCTATGAAGGGATGAAATACTCGATTCATTAAATCCATAAACACCGCAGGAGCATTTGTTAACCCAAATGGCATTACCAAAAATTCATAATGACCATAGCGAGAACGAAAAGCTGTCTTAGAAATATCAGAATCTCTCACCCTTAATTGATGATAACCCGATCTCAAATCAATTTTTGAAAACACTTTAGCACCCTGTAGTTGATCAAATAAATCATCAATACGAGGCAATGGATATTTATTTCGAATAGTCACCTTGTTCAACTGTCGATAATCAATGCAGAGTCGCATGGTGCCATCTTTCTTCTTCACAAATAATACTGGAGCGCCCCATGGTGATACACTGGGTCGAATAAAACCTCTATCTAGTAAATCTTGCAGTTGAACCTTTAACTCCTTTAGTTCCACAGGTGCCATTCTATATGGAGAAATAGAAACTGGAGCTGTACCAGGCACTAAATCGATAGTAAACTCTACCTCTCTACTAGGTGGCAATCCTGGTAATTCATCTGGGAACACATCTGCAAAATCCTTAACGACTGGGATATCTTCTAATTTTTGCAATTCTCTGTTTGTATCCACAATATATGCTAAAAAGCCTTGACAACCCTTATTTAACAATTTCCTCGCCCGAAGGGCTGAAATAAGACAGTTCGGAACCACATTTCTTTCCCCAGTAAATTTGAATTCTTCCTCCCCCGGCATATTAAATGTAACCTCCTTACGAAAACAGTCAATTGATGCATGGTAGGAAGATAGCCAGTCCATACCCAAGATAATATCAAAATCTCGAATATCTAGGGGAATTAAATCAATGGTCCACTCCCTCTCCCCCATATACAATACACAATTTTTATACACAAGATCCACTAGCATCACATCCCCCATAGGTGTAGAAATATATAAACCACAATCTAGATAAGAACATGGTCTACCCAAATGCATGGTAAATGACAGTGCTACAAATGAATGCGTAGAACCTGGATCAATAAGCACGTAAGCATGTTTGTTCATGACAGAAAATGTACCTGTCACCACCTCTGGAGTAGCCTGAGCATCCTGTAAAGTCATAGCAAATATCCTTCCCGGAGCCCTGGATCCACTAACCTGTCCTCTACCCCCTCCTCTCCCTGTGCCTCCAGGTGATGAGCCTCGACTAGTAGTAGCTGATGGAATCCCTCCCAGTAGCATAGGACAGTTCCTTTTGGTATGACCAATTTGATGACAGTGATAACACTCTACCCCCTTTAACTTGGGACAATCCGGACTGATATGGCCCTCAGCTTTGCAAAAATAGCATGTAATAGGCTTAGACTGCGCATTGTCATTCTCCTGTTGTCTATTCTGTTGGCCCATCGATCCTGCACCCCTAAAACTGCTTGGTGTCTTATTCTGAACATAATTTCCAGTCCCTCTACCGCGCTGAAATCTTTGACTCCCCTGTTTTGAGTATTCTGTATTGCCTTCCTTTTGCTGATATGGATCAAATCGACTCCTCTTTCCCCTTTGTTCCCTATTCTTTATTGCATCATTAACATCTCCTTCAACCATCATAGCTTTGTTAACTAAAGAAGTATAATCCACCATTTCAAGTGCAGTGAGTCTAGACTTGATAACCAAATTCAACCCATCCTGAAATCTGGTGCATTTATCCTCCTCATTGTGTAAGAAACGTGATGAAAATCGAGACAAAGATATAAATTTAGTTTCATACTCCCTGACCGACATATTCCCCTGAGTCAATGATAAAAATTCTCTCTCCTTTTGCTTCCGATACATACGAGGAAAATACTTTTCATATAAGACTTTAATAAAAGAATCCCAAGTAATTACCTCACCTCCCTCCGGAGTAAGCAATAAATGTTTGGAAGACTCCCACCAATATTTAGCTTCTCCCTTTAACATGAAAGTAGCCAAAATCACCTTCTGCGCGCGAGGTACATTCATCACCCCGAAGATAGTTTCTGTGTCTCTAACCCAAGCCTCAACTTCTAAAGGATCTACAGAACCTGAGAATGCTGGAGGGTTCAATTTGATAAACTTCTCGTACAGAGTATTCTTCTCCTCTCGTTGTATTTCCCTTTCTCTTCTTGCCAAAGTCTGCTCCTCCAAGTACTTGGCTTGTTGTTCTGCTATTTGCACCATAAACATGTTTTGTTGTTCTGCCATTAAAGTCATGGCACGAGCCATCTTCTGCATATCTGTAAGTTGTTCAGGAGCCCCCTCCACATTATTTGGATTTTGCTGGTTTACTGTATTTGAAGACTCCTCATCTACCCTCTCATGAACATTTGCTCCTTCCATATCTTACTATCTGTCATAAACCACAATTATAGAAACAAGAATATAACATTTATTTCTAACATAATGGTTAGTATTTCTCACAAATTAATATAAATGACCCACACGACGCTATTTCTACCACTGCCATATCTAGACTCTCTAACCCCAGAATACAAAAACCTAAAGCTCTGATACCAAGTTGTCACCCCCTAACCCCATTAGTATATAATTAACTAAATAGTTTACAAACCCTAATTATAATTTATATATATATTTAGGTAATACATATTGAAACAACTTCATGGTTAAAATGCGGAATATAAAAACAAATCCAATCGTTTTAAGGAGACATAATATCACCAGAACTCATATATCATTTACTTAATTACAACTAGTACAGTGTGTAAAACAAACTAACAAGACCCTACTTCTATTTACTCAACCTCCTAGACCTGGCAGTGGCAGCTGGAAAACCTGAAAATGTAAACATATAAAACCATGAGTTTAAAAACTCAGTGAGTGTACTACAACTATCTATAGTAAAAGCACTATATTAACATCTCAACATATTAATATATACATCTCTGTGCCAAATTAGGCCATATACATATCCGGAGTTAATAAACCCCACATCTCCTGCCCGTAGGCAATAATCATATCCATAGGTTTTAAAAACCTAACATCTCCTGAATTGCATAGCAACTCAACATATCCTGGCTTTTATAAAGCCATAACATCTCAACATCTCTTGGCTTTTAAATAAGCCATAACGTATCAACATCTCATGACTTTTAAATAAGCCATATAATCTCAACATATGATACATATATGTCATATCGAAAATCAACTCAGTAAGTACACTCACCTTGTGTTGTCAACTATGTATTCGCGTTTCCCTCGGGTGGAGCTGAACTTGGTTGGTTTGACCTTACACCTGTTAATCCAACTAAATCAGTATTGAAACTCAATCATAAGTATTATCTTAATATAATTATGTAACTTTAAATAAGTAACCAACCACAATATGATTCTACTCAAGTCATATTTCATGAAACATATGTAAAGACGAAACGATGGTATATATGTTGATAAGGTCATGAACATTCAACCCTAGAAACTACCTCGTAAGGAATTTATAACTAAACTCAAGCAAACATAAAAGTATACTTCTGAATATATACGCACATGAAACATGTACACAAAATACCCTTGGGAAGGAGAAGATAAAAACATTCTTTCATGGGGTATCCAATATGGCTTCAAATCATTGTTCTCCATGCTTAACCATCCCATATTCATAAATAGTACACATACAGGTGTCCAAGCTTATCAATCTGAAAACATATCTGAATATACTTTCTGTTACAAGTGACGGTGTAATTTTTCAAGCTTCCTAGTGCAAGTTATGGCCATTTCTTTACAACATAAGAAATCTGCCCTACAAACTCCTCTATTGTTCCTTCGACTTACAATAATTTTCATAATTTTTATACAGCATAACTTTCCTTGATTTTCAACAAAATTTCAGTAGACATACTGAATAGTACATAATTAAAGTTTCATACTATTTGGACTTCATTTGCTATCTCAAAAGCTTGACCAAACTCAGGGCATACCGAAATGAAATATACAAACAGCAACTATATACCAACTTGTAACCATCACTAAGACCTAACCATAAGGAGTTAAATTCTGATTTTCGGATATGATATGAATATATGAGTCTATTTTCATATCCAATTGGAATTTCGTAATTCCAGTAAACACACAAAGAATTATGCAAGTTTGAATACCAAGGGTTTCAATAGAAAGCAATATGACCTATAACACCACTTATCTCACATATAAACCAATACATATTATCACAAAGGAGGATGGAATTTGGATCAATACTTCATGATTTATATACTTTGAAATAAGTATAATAGAAGATTAAAACAATATTAACACATAAAATTACCTTGGGAACACCTTAAGGATTTTCTTGGAATTGTTTTCCTAGATTTTCCTTCTAACCCTTTCTTCCTTAACTTCTACCTCTCTTTCCTCAAGCTAACATCACCTCAAACTGAACCTAGGGACTTATTTGCTGAAGAAATAAGGTTAAGGGAGAGTTTTAAGTCGGCCAAGGCTGCCTCCCAATCCATCCAATCAAATTAAAACATTTGGTTTAGATAAAAGACAATTTACCACTTAAGGGAATTGACAGATTCGCCCCTTCTCGTAATTTCGACCTAACTTCTTACTCGAACATCCGTTTGATGCACCGTTTGTTGTGTTACAACCCTAACTCACATATCTACAACTATGTAGTTTTCACCTCAAGTCAATTGTAATGTTACAAGGGTCAAAACTAGTCTTAAACAGGAACATTTCTATCGAAAATAACCAAATCTTGTGTTCGTAAATAATTCGAAAATTCATGATTTATGAAAGTAGAATTATACTAACCATAATCACTTAACATTAGATATACTAATAACACATTATTCATATCACATAGGATAATTATGATTTAAATATAATTTATCATAATCATATACGGGTTGTCACATATACCCTTCCACAATGGTCACATGAATGTGATTTTGTGAAAATGGATCCTACGGTGGTTTATCTGTAATTATTTTCTGCTCTTAGACTTGATTGGGTTGTAATAATTAGTGTTTTTATTTATTTCATTTAATCATTGTATTTGGAGGATAATTTGAGGGGATGTAACTTTTTTCATCCTATTGTGTATTGGGTTTGACCTTGGAGTGTTCCATGGGCTCATCGCAACCTTGGAGGCCCGTTCATGGTGGTTTCAAGAAGCTATAAAAGATAAAGAATAAGAAAGAAACATAAAGAAGAAGAAAGGAAGAAAATCATCTGTGGCACCCTCTTGAAGAGCCATCTGCTATAGTAGATTTACTGTGAAGATATATCTGCCGTAACAGGCTCTATAGAGCTGGTTCCCTTTCCCATTTTATGCGCGACCAATCTTACGATACTAATTTTTTTAATTTTTTGGAACTTTAATTCTTCTCGAGTTCTAATTCATATATGTTTCTTTAGGATCTTATTCGTGGTCACCATCATTTTTATTAAGATTATGTGGGATTCTATTATCCAATAAACAAGATGGACTTCCAAGGAGTTTTTGACCCATAGGGGCTCAACTCAAGGACGAATTATTATTGTCATGATGGAAATGGGAATTATAGTCCTTATCAAATTCTTTGTGTATTTATTTATATTTTTTGTCTCTTAGTTATTTTGTTGCACAATTTTGTGTGCTATTTAATTAGGGTTTCACATTTTATGGACAACATGACTTTAATTTTGGGACCATCTTAGATCCCATTTTTTCTTGGATAATCCTTATTTATTTATTCTTTTCTAAATTGAATTTAATATGGTAATTAAATTAAATGTATAAATTAAATTGTAATATATGAGTTTTATTTTAATTTAAAAATGGCTTTATTTTGTGAAATTAAAATAGTGAGATCGGGTAATTTAATTTTTACAAGTAAACTCATAATTACCAAGGATGTAAATTGTCCATTTAGAATTGAATGGATTATTTTTCAAAATACCCTCGAGTATTATATGGGAGAGGGGTTTCCCACATAAACCCAACAATCTCCATTAGTGTCTTTGAGAATGTGGTGTGATTACTTCCTTGAGTGAGCTTCGATCTGCGCCCCCCCCAGCAGATGGATTTAATCACGACATCCGATAATCTTAAGACTCTTGAGTGATAGTTCCAAGAGTTGAATATGAATGATGTTGTTCCCCCAAGTGGGAAGTTATTCCTGAGCGGATTCAAAATTCGAGTGATGCACCGATGGTATACACTTAAATATAATTAATAATATCCTACCCAACAGAGTCACTACTATTAATTGTGGGATCAAAATAAATCAACTATTGATTATGGTAGACAGAAGCTACATGGATTGTCTGGATAATAGAATGAAGTATGAAAATCTATAAAGTTCAAGGTGGGGTAATTTAAGCTCCCAAAGAGATATCTCACTTTATAAGGGAACTAGGATGCCCGATTAAAATTTAATCGAACTAGTTCTCGAATTTTAATTCGAAACTCATTTTTTCGTTGATGATTTTATGATGTAATAAATGAATTAAACTTCTAGTCACTAGTTATAGTACTAAAAATATAATTTGACATTTCTATAACCTTAAGGGGGTAATAAACTTATTTAACCCATAATTCCCATCATTGTTTTAAATTGTGATGTGATTGGGAATCGCGGTGTTTTTAATTTTTTCGAAATTCTTTTAAAATAAGTGCTATGTATGTTTGGTCCCCCCAAATAGAGAAGTTCTATATGTAAATTATTAATTTTAAAGAAAAAATTATGGGAATTTGTCAACACCAATGTTGGTTTATGACGCTCAAGTAAGAATCGTGTTGTCTAAAATGAAATTCATCATTGATTGAATGAGGGATTCTTTGGATTAAATATGGTGGGTAGACCTGGATCCATATCGTAACTCGGGAGTGAGCATCATCGGTAACAAATGGATTTTGTTAGTTTTTTTGAAAAACATTACTTTTTTACCATAAGGGAGGTCGAAAGATAAGGCTAAGTCTCAGGTGGAATAGTTTGGGGTTAATAATGTTCATATTCCTTAGTAGTAGTAAACGAGTTGAAAGGCAGGTGTTTCACTACAAGTATTTAGAACTTTTATAGAAATTTTCTTGTTTTTCCAAGCTCTATAAGGAAATGAACATGGTAATGTTTTTTTTAATAAATGCATGAATTATGTAGCGATCTATGGCAACCTAGTGTATAGACTTGTGAACCACAAATCAAGGCCGTAACTATTTGCAGACATTCGAGCAAATACTTAAAAGAGGGATGTTTCTAATACAGTGTAATAAGAGTAAGAAAACAATTTTAGCGGTATGATATTCTTTTAGGTTTTGGTGAAGACATAATAATGTAGGTAAATTATTTAATATACCTATTTTTTTTAGAAAAGTTGGTTTCAGTTATTTAATTAATTATGCGTTTTTCTTTGAGAAGAGTGCGACAGTGTGATAATTGATTAAATTAAATTAAATTAAATTCGCAAGTTTCCAAGTACCCCTAATTTAATTAGAGTCCCTAAACATGCATCTAAGGTGCGTGTGTCAACCCATAAATAAATAAAGCATGTGACACAGTAAATATGCTGAGACACAGATTTCAAGGAAAAACCCCTTTGGGGTAAAACCTTTATTTCACTATGAATATATAAATCGCAACTTACAATTACATAGAGAAATCTGCAATGGATCAATGCGCAGCCAACCCACAAAGACACGCTGTCCTGAACTCAGCAAGAGAATACACGCAGCACCCTCCAAGGACTCGCAGCCCAAACAACAAAGGAAGAACCGCAGCTCTCCTTAATGACACGCATCCATAAAACTTTGTAGAGATTCCCTCAGCAATGACACGCATCCCTCGGTTGTAAAGATCTCTCCACAAAGATGAACAGTAACAAAGTTTGTGTTCTAGGGTTCCAAAAGATTCACAAAAGTAATTGGGATTTTTGTGTGTGAATCAAAAAGATGTTTGGCACATCAAAAAATGAAGTCTTGTTGTGTTTTATCTCTTAGAAACGTTTTCTCAAAGACTTAAAAAAAATACACCACCGAAATAGTTATATATATAGGAAATTTGAGTTGGTGGAAAAACAACTCACGGAACTGTTCGAGTTTATCCCAGGCGGACCGGTCCGGCTAGGAGGCTGATCGGTCCGACCTCGGATCGGTTCTTTTTTAAAACAGCCTTCTTCGGTTCGCAATCGGTCCGTGGTATACTGGATCTGTAGCAAGAGGATCAGTCCGATTGAGGGGCGGACCGGTCCGGGGGCGGATCGGTCCGGTAGGGAGGCGTACCGGTCCGGCTTCCCAGAAAAATAAAAAAAAACTTTTAAAAGCCTCATTTTGCTTGAAAAAATTTACTTCTTATTTTTATAAAAAACATTTTATGAAAATTTCCCAATACTAAGTATGAAGTTTAAGGAACTTAAAAACAAAACTTTACCAAGTTCATTCTCGCAGAGGCTATGATGTTGAAAACTCTTTGATATTCGGATCCGTTGATGTATATGCGATCTTGAATTTCTTCAACGGTGTAACGGCGTACGACATACACATTGACAATGGACAAAAATGTCCTTACAAATCTCCCCCACGTCTATGCCGGTACATACATAAAAAAATATTCGAATTATCAACTAATGACTTATACAAATCTACCCTCCCATGAACCCTAAATATGGAAAGATACAAATGTTTAAATCTTCATCGTTTGTTCTTGAATCTTCAACATTCATCAAAGCTCAAATCTTTTCTCATCAGGGTGTGCAACAAATTGATCTTCAATCTTCGTACCTACACACATGAGACAAAGCAAATATCACGTGACATATCGAGTTTGAAATGAGATAAACATGAATACCAATATATGATAAAAACATAAGCTACATCTAAAAAAAAAACTCCCCCAAAATTCAAACTCCCCCATAAAATGATAATTCTTTCTCCCCCTTTTTATGATGTCCCCAAATAGACAAATGAGAAGAATGAATCAAATAAGAAAAATGGTGGTGGCACAGTACACCAAAAAAAAGGGCATCAAACAATATGGTAAACGTGCTCTTGCAAGGAGATGCTCAAAAAAGTTCACAAACTCTTTTTGAATTTTTCAAATTTTTGTACAAAAATAAGATACCAATTTGAACAAATATGATACAAAAATCACACCATGGATTTAGACTCAAACAACCAAGTCATGGAAATGGAATGAATGGGTGTGAACACATTCGATATGTAAATCAACTCAATCAATCATATGTGCACGATGCATATGTGTACTCCTAACGAATGAACATCAAAAGTATCCTTAGGTGTAGAGATTGTTGAATTTAGATGACATCGTCTTATACAAATCAACAAATCAAAGTCAAATGATTTCCACACCAATAACGTCCAAAACTATGTAGCGCATTTTCAAGCATTTCAAGGACGTGCAAACCCGTTTTAAATTCTCCAACCAAACTCCCTCATATGTATTTTCTTTTAGAGGTGATCTAAATTCTCAAATTTTGGAGAATTGGAGCAAAAAACCTAAATGGCCCATAATTTGGCATGAATTTCTTTTTATTGCCTTTCAATTTTTCGGGCTCTTTTAACCTCTTTGGACCCCGGATAATAAAATTCCTCCATTTTTTAGGTCCAATTTAACGGTGGCTTTTGTGCAAAGGATAGATAATTACCTTTCGCAGCCCCTCCCCGTTTTCAAACAAAGCACACAAACTCACAAAATGGTTTTTATATGCACAATTTCCTTATCAAAATTTATCGTGCTTGGTTTGTTTTAAGGACAGGATTGAAGTGAAAACACCCAACCAACATGTGATAAGACAAGCACAATAATCAAATAAATCCGTGCATGTGTGTAATAAAGGAAATCATGAGTCAAACATGTAGGAAGTAACACTAAATTACATCTTAATGACTCCAAACATTATAAAGCACAAGGATGAATTGACCTATTGTCTCAAAACACTATCAAATAGTCATATGAACATAATGGAATAATGTTGTGACTTGGTCATCCTAAGTGTTCATCCATAAAAGGTGCAAACAAAATACAAAAATCTTTTTGGATTTTCTCAAAATTTTATCAAAATAAAATCTTTTTGTATTTTTCAAAATTTTTCAAAAAAATAAAACATACAAAAATGATACATACTAGCAATAGGCAAACAATGACATCATGAAAATCACCCTATTCTAGTAAACAAGTTAAACCTCAATCATTAGGTGCGGAGGGGTTTTCCAAAGGTGGTGATAGCTTATGAAAAACCTCCATCAATTCTTGTGAAGTTTTGACTAAAAATTTAACTTGCTCTCCTAAATGTGCAAACTCTCTCATGTAGTCTCCAGGAGCATGTAAAGTATCATGTGTGGGTGCATGTGTGCCAGAAACACGTGTAGAATAAAAACTTGACACTTACCCCAACTTAAAGCAAAATTCCCTAAGGTGTCCTCTCCTCTTGCAATGGGAACAAACATAAATAGGCCTAGGAACACCTTTCTCAAAAACTCTAGGACGCGCTTTCCTAATAGGAATGAGACGCCTAGGTGGGTTAGGATGAGACTCACGTGAATCAAACACTAAAGTGGGAACCGGCTCGGGTGCTAATTGGGAAGTAGAAGCACCGTCATGACTTATTCCTAACTTCTCACCTTTACCCTTATGAACCACCTTTTCACCCTTCTTAGGTGTGTTCACAAAATTGACTTTGACCTCCCTGGCACATTCGAGATCACTCTCGAGTTGGGATACACGTGTCGTCAGACTAGAAAACGTGTTGGTCAAATCACACTTCTCCTTTCTCAAAACCTCCTTCTCTTTCTCCAAATCTAACACCCGATGACCTAAATCCCTATTATACTTCTTTGTTTTCAAGGTCTCGGTGTACAAATATCTAAAAGCTTTTTGGAGCTCACTTTCATCTCCACTCTCCAACTCGCTCTCATCTCCACTAGAAACACTCGAGTCATCACTGGTGCTCTCATGACCTTTATCAACGTGAGATAAAGTGGGTGTGCTCACACGACTCAAAAACGCTATAAACTTCTCACCACTAGTCTCATCACTCTCACCTTCACTCCTATCACTAAGTGTGGCGGGCATAGCTACTTTCTTTCCTTTCTTTCTAAGCCACGTAGGACACTTAAATGACTTATGCCCCTTACCCCCACATTCAAAACAAGCGACGTTCTCAAAATCTTCCTCACACTCCTCATCGAAGTCATTCCCTTTTTCCCTCTCACAGCTTTCTTTGGCCTTTCCTTTCTTTTTATTTTTCTCAAAAAAATTCTTTTTATTGGAAGAATTATTTTTGTTCATGTTGAGAAATTTTTTAAAATTTTTCGCAAACAAGACCATATCATTAAAATCAAAATCTCCCTCAGAATCCGACTCACAAAATTTTTCTTTCTTTTTCTTAAAATGAGTCTTTAAAGCAATGCCATTATCCTTGGCCTTAATGGTTTTGGGAAACATGTCAATATCATAGGTTTGAAGATCTCCTATAAGTTCTTCCAACTTAAGTGATTTCAAATTTCCCAAAGAGTTCAAAACAGTGACTTTAGGAATAAAGCGTTTTGGGAGAGATCTCAAAATCTTTTTAATGACACACGTGTTATCAATCACTTCACCCAAATTAAAACATGTGTTAACAATATCCGACAAACGTGCATAAAAGTCATCAAAGCATTCGGACTCAGACATGGTGATAGTCTCAAATTGGGTGGTCAAATTTTGTAATTTTGATTCTTTAACCGCGTTCGTACCCTCATGTGTCAATTTCAAAACATCCAAAGCCTCTTTAGACGTGGTGCACGTCATAATTCGACGAAACTCATCAGGAGAGACAGCTCCAGAAAAAGCATTCAGACCATGGGAATTAAAATTGGACAATTTATAATCATCTTTAGTCCAGGTTGACACGGGTTTTAAAGTGGTGATGTTATTAACAGTGACCGTGGGAGGAGTCCAACCATTTTCGCAAAGCAACCAAACACGCTTGTCAATAGATTTTAAAATCGATTTCATACGAGCTTTCCAGTAGGCATAATTAGACCCGTCAAAAATAGGCATCTGATTATATAAGTGCTCCATAGGAAAAAATGCGAATTTTCACAAAACTGATTTAAAAAAAATCAATATCACACGATTTTACGGAAAAAAGAATACGCGATAAATTAGCGTAACCCGCTCTGATACCAATTTGAGAAGAGTGCGACAGTGTGATAATTGATTAAATTAAATTAAATTAAATTCGCAAGTTTCCAAGTACCCCTTATTTAATTAGAGTCCCTAAACATGCATCTAAGGTGCGTGTGTCAACCCATAAATAAATAAAGCATGTGACACAGTAAATATGCTGAGACATAGATTTTAGGAAAAAACCCCTTTCGGGTAAAACCTTTATTTCACTATGAATATATAAATTGCAACTTACAATTACATAGAGAAATCTGCAATGGATCAACGCGCAGCCAACCCACAAAGACACGCTGTCTTGAACTCAGCAAGAGAATACACGCAGCACCCTCCAAGGACTCGCAACCCAAACAACAAAGGAAAAACCGCAGCTCTCCTTAATGACACGTAGCCATAAAACTTTGTAGATATTCCCTCAGCAATGACACGCAGTCCTCGGTTGCAAAGATCTCTCCACAAAGATGAACAGTAACAAAGTTTGTGTTCTAGGGTTCCAAAAGATTCACAAAAGTAATTGGGATTTTTGTGTGTGAATCAAAAAGATGTTTGGCACATCAAAAAATGAAGTCTTGTTGTGTTTTATCTCTTAGAAACGTTTTCTCAAAGACTTAAAAAAATACACCACCGAAATAGTTATATATATAGGAAATTTGAGTTGGTGGAAAAACAACTCACGGAACTGTTCGAGTTTATCCCAGGCGGACCGGTCCGGCTAGGAGGCTGATCGGTCCGACCTCGGATCGGTTCTTTTTTAAAACAGCCTTCTTCGGTTCCTAATCGGTCCGTGGTATACTGGATCTGTAGCAAGCGGATCGGTCCGGTTGAGGGGCGGATCGGTCCGGGGGCGGATCGGTCCGGTAGGGAGGCGGACCGGTCCGGCTTCCCAGAAAAATAAAAAAAAACTTTTAAAAGCCTCATTTTGCTTGAAAAAATTTACTTCTTATTTTTATAAAAAACATTTTATGAAAATTTCCCAATACTAAGTATGAACTTTAAGGAACTTAAAAACAAAACTTTACCAAGTTCATTCTCGCAGAGGCTATGATGTTGAAAACGCTTTGATATTCGGATCCGTTGATGTATATGCGATCTTGAATTTCTTCAACGGTGTAACGGCGTACGACATACACATTGACAATGGACAAAAATGTCCTTACATTCCTCGTACGCCTTAGTGTTGTACTATATTATTTACCTATTCCGGACTTACATTAAATTATCTAATATTGCAGATTAAATTTTGTGTAATATATTTGGTAAATAATATGTTACATAAACTTTAGATGTTGCTTGTTTACCATTAACAATAAATTAAAGGAAAACCTTTGCTCCTTTTGATAATAAATTTTAATTGGGTATTCTTTTTTCATCTCGATTTCGATAACAGGCACTCACAAAAGGTTTTATATCTAGGCCTCATTTTTGTAACGTTTAATCACTTTGAGGTAGGTCTAGTGTGTGTGAAGATGGATCTTATTATGTGCGATAGTATTTAGTGCAACTAATTGCCCTGATTTTGTTGAACTTGCAATCTCATCTGATGTTTAGAATCACTCTATCTATAACATCGAAGATGTTTATGTTACTAGTAGTGGTAATATTAGAGTAAAAGATGATCTCCAAACTTCTTATGATAATCTTTGTATAGAATCCAAAAGAGTATTAAAAAATAATTTAATTCTATTTTCTAAGATAAAAATATTTAAAGAAGAAAAAGTCGTTAAGAAGAATGGAGATCTCTCCTCTTCGTGATTAATCATTGAAAAGGATAGTTTATTAGAAAAGATCAAAACCCTTGAAAGTGATAAAACCAAAATTTTCCTTGGGTTAGAATTTGTAAAAGATAAAAATGAATTTTTATGTGCTTTAGAAGCTCAAGGATTCATACTCTTTGAAAAACTTAAAGTTCTTGATGTCTCTGTTTTAGATCTTTTAAACTTTCTTGATGAACTAAAAGATAAGAGAATTATTTAAAAAAAAGGGGTTGGATGTTTTGTTAAATTTCAAGAGGAAAGGAAATATTTTATTTTATCTCTTGAAAAGGTTAAAAATGATATTCTTTTATGTGAAGAGTCCAAACTTATTTTGTAGAAGAAAATGAAAAATCGTCAAAACGATTTGTTCTCTTCCAAAAATGAAAAAGTGAATCTAGCAGTGATATTACACAAACTTAGAGATATTACCATGATACCAACCCGAAAAATAAATGATAAAAGAGGGTTAGGTTTCAATAATTTTGATGTTTCAAATTTTAGAAAGAAAAACATTCTTGTGAATGCTTCTTCTCAAAACGAGACAACAAACATTGAAAAAGAACCCTTAACATTCCAAGTTAAAGGGGAAAATATTGTGAATCATTTCGAAAAGAAGAATGGTTTTGTATATTCCAGGTTTAATAATAAAAATTACACGCTTAATCGTAAGAGGCCTAAAAAGGACTTTGTTTGTTCTTATTGTCATTAAAAAGGCCACCTTAGAGTTTTTTTATTGCAAGTTGAATAATTTCAACATTTTGAAAAGGTTGTTCGTAACCTAAAACCCAAATGACTAGAACAAAAAGTTTCAAATATGATCATTGTCATAAAGTTAGTCATTTGAGAGAGTTTTATTTTTTACTCAAACCAACCTTTCCTTTGCATCATGGTAAGAATGGTAAGATTTTTGTGAAGAACAACAAAGGTCAAAATATTTTTGATTCTAGGAAATTTTCACCAAAACCCATTCAAAGATAACTGAGGGTTAATAAGAATCAAAATATTTTTGAGAAAAGTGGCCTTAAAAAGAGAGGCGAAGTGAACAAAATGCGCCTTAAGTCTCACCTAACCTCAAAACCCATTGTGTAAATCATGTATGGGTAAGAAAAGACATTTTGAAAGAAATCAAAATTGAAAATAAGAGGATTCCATAATTGGCCCCCTCTATCTCTAGACACTATAGGTTATTTTGTTTTTGGTCAGAGCCTTTGTTAGCATATTATTTCATATATCTTATATTAGGCTATGTAATTTTTATTCGCATGTGAGTTTATATTTCATTTATATCATCTTTGATAACTCATATGTGAATTGCTTATGTTCTTGATTTGTTCTACTTAAACCTTGAATAATTTGAAAAGACTTTGTTTTGGAAAATATTTTCTTTTGAATTTCCAAAAATGTGATTAGGATTGTCACATATAGTTGATCCTTTATTTGATCCATTTATATCTTATTCTTATGTATGTTAAAAGTATTTTCACTTTACCATGTATATACTTTTTGCACTTGTTTATGATCCTTGGATTTTTTCTCTCTAGTCTTGTACTTAGGTTTTACATGCTCACTTAGTCTTAACTTTGTCATTCATCTAGATTGATTATTTTAGGACTTCATTAGTTATTTTCATGATTAATTGATTTTGTTGAAACGTGTTTAAGATTATGTACTTCATGTATATCTTTTGATCCAACATCGTGCTTTTTTTATTGTACACATCTTTAATCAGAAAATTTAAAATTATGGTACAATCATGTTTATGCTTTTTAGATTATATACTCCATGACATATTTTCATACATCAAAATGGAATATTTGATCATTTTTCAATTTGTTTGGGAATATGACGTGTGCTTCATGAGATGAATTAAAAAAAAATTTAAGTCTTCTAAAATTTGAGAAGATTTATACTTTAAGAATATATTATCATATCTCATTGCATTTCACACCACACTACACATTGTATAGATTCCCTTTTTATAAGGAATGACAAAGTTGTACAATCTTTTACAATATATTTAAAGATTTGAATATTTGTGAAAGAGAGTCCACTATCCTCAGATGTGTATATGTGAGAGTTTTTCATAATTTGAAGGAGTTAAAAAGCTAGACGCTATATAAAAAATCATGAGAGATGATATGGGTAAGGCTATAACTTTTATTAGATGATGCTACATTTGAAAATTGGAAATAATATCCCATCTTAGTAATGAATGAGAGAAAGCCTCCATTTGCAAAATATTTATGAACAAAGAGATGTTTCAAAGATATATGTCCATTTAAAATTGAGTAACATTAAGGACTTGAAACTAAAGGTTTTAACCAAATCGCTCATTGAGAAAGAGAAACGTTTTCGTTGAAAACATTTAAAAAAGTGTGAAATTTTTCACTAGTATTCTTAAATTGTTATTCTTAATTAAACTTGAGCTTGGTTTTATTCTTTCAATCGTGTTCTTTGTTTTCTTTTACACAATCGAGATATGATCTTAAGTTCTTAGTTAAAGCCCTCATTGTGTTATTAGCCTTTTATGGATAGTATTTTCTTTTACACTAGGCATAGCACTTGAATTTTGGTAAGTGTGATAATATTGGTTTCTTATCATAATTTAATTGAGATAAGTTACTGAAAACTCGATTTGCATTATTTACATTGTATCTTGTTATTTTTTCCCGCGTAGTATATCCTGCAAAGTTATTAATGATTTGTT
The DNA here is from genome assembly GCA_949130495.1 of Sambucus nigra. Taxonomy (NCBI): domain Eukaryota; kingdom Viridiplantae; phylum Streptophyta; class Magnoliopsida; order Dipsacales; family Adoxaceae; genus Sambucus; species Sambucus nigra. Next base: position 240,055,572 of record OX422211.1, read on the forward strand.
TGAAAATGCATGTTTGGGAATATGCTCTTTATTGAGTGATAAATTTGGCTATATACCTTATCCTGTATAGTCTTAATTGGATTTAGAGTTAATATTTCTTATTCATGTTCTTAGAGTACATTGTATTACCATTGACTTTGATATTGATATAAAATTTTCATATATATATTGATATAATAGTTTTTGTATTTGTGATAAATATGCTACATCTAAATGCTGATTTGATCAGATCTGATAAGACGGTAGGGTAAATTGTTACATCATATTTTGGTGTATCCTATTTCCATGGTGGTTTCTAATTATTGTTTAAACCGTGATTCACCTTTTGATTTTTCGTAAACATATTTCAAACATGCTTGCTTTTACATGATGTATCATTTGGTATCTATAATTATGTTTATATTTGAAGTTTGAATATTGATCACATAAATTCATATCTTTTATATCCTATACTCTTTACTCATTGTGCTTAGCTTTATTTAAGTATTTGTGCTAAAATAATGATGATGGTTTATATGTTTGGATTATTATGTCATTGTTGATCAATTATGCATTTATATGTTATATTAAGTGATTCATACCCCATATTTCTATCATCTCATTGCGCTTATTATGATATATAACATGTTTTTTACACTCCAAGGTTATTTTCTCTAATTATTTCATATATCTACGTTCCTTGTGTCCTTATTGATTCGTCTTCTTAATCTCTTCATCCTTCCTAAATAAGGAGAAATTTTCTATGGGGAGAGAAGACTTAATTAAAGTGGAGAATTAATTTGTGACAAAATAAATCTAGCTATAGGTTACAAGGAAAGAAAATATGTTTTCTTAGATTATACTTGATGATATACTATGTGAGGGGGGTTTTAGTCCGGGATAATAGAACTTTATCCTTTTAGGTGATATATATTTGGCCATTACTTATTATTTTATTATCATTGTTTCTTTTATATTGTTACCTCATGTTCATATCCGATTTTAACTTCTATATCAATTGAATATTATGATATATTGGTCCAATCCTTTAGATTTTTTTTTTGTAGACAATTTTTTGATTCTTTTGTCTTATCCTTTGTCAATTAAAAGACCAAAAAGGGGGGAGAGAGATTTTCTCTTGGGGGAGATATCTTTTTTCTCAGGTGGAGAGATGTTTGAGAAAGCGGAAAATGAATTAGTGAAACTATAATCTTACGAAACGAAGTTTATATATCGTATCCTATAAAGATATTTGATAAACATTGTATATGTTACTATTAGTAATTACATGAATTGCTTATATATTGTTTTATTAATTATTTAATCCTATTACTTTTATTTCTCTGTAATTTTAGTACACATTGGTATTTTGATGTGTTTGACATGAAATAGGTACAAGAGTTACAAATGGTTGCGGAGTCTCTTATGATTCATTCGAGTGTTTTTTTAATCTTTTTATGCCTTAGTTCGGGTGAGTTGCGTCATAGGTGATAGATTTGATACATTTGCTTGTAATCTTAATTTTTATGTGTCTTGTCATGGAATAGACAAAGGGAGGAGAATATAAGAATATTCATAATACTTATTGTGACCCATAGGATTAATATTGTCTTATTTCGCTGACTTAAAACCACTGTATCTTTAGTCCATTTGGTTGTTCTGAAAAGCTTAATTTCAAGATTTATTCAACGAACTTTATCAAAATCATCCCGATATCATTATATTCGAAATCCATGAGAATGCCACTTTAGGAAAAATATTGGGCTTAGATAACATAATAAAATTGGATTTTCTTAAATTATAAAATGTGTTAAAATGTGTGTGTGTGGTTTGAACAAATACACTACACAATATACTTACATTATAGAAAAACTATGTACATAAAATGTTGCATTCTTATGTGTGTATTTCAAGTATGAGTGCTCCTAGTTGAGAACAAACATCCTTAGGGTGTTTTGCCAAAAATATTTTCAAATACGTTGTAGGCAGAAACTGGTTCAAATTTTCTAGAAAATGGTGCGAACTGTCTTGCCACGATTTCACTGTAGCAACATAATGTCTCATTGCAGTGACAACTTATCATTGGTACCTTTTGATCCTTGTTCATATTCTCTAAACAATGGCTCGCCTTGCCTCGCTGCAATTTCGCTCCAGCTATAGTTTCCTTCGTTTTAGTGAAAGTTTATCACTGGCACTTCTTGTCAACATCCAAAAATCCCTGCATCATGGCGTGACCAAGATCACCTCACGATCACCACAATAACGCATTATCTCATTGTAATGACACTGCCAAGAAAACATTGAATATAGCCAAGAAAGTGAATCTGACCAAAAGATTGCATTCTAAAATGTGAGATTATTTTTTCTATATTTTGTTGCCTCGGGGAAGCAACCTATTTTGTGTGGTTGAGAATGAGTTAGAAGGTTTGGAAGTTTGTGTCCACATGTTTTAAATTACAAAACTCCTATTTAACTCAGTCTCTCCTTCCACACAAAATAGTGTTTTTTAAAAGATTTTTGCCAAAAACTTTTATCATAATACTTTTTAGAGAGAAAAACATTTGGTAAGGACAAAATTCCAAATGGTGTCAATTTGTATGTATTGGCATTATTCCGGACAAAAGCCAATTTAAGTCATAGTTAGGTTTTACTTGTCACGGATTCTATCAAGCTTATAACGTTGGTTTGAAGACGGAGCGGACAAGCGTCAAAGATAGATCATGCCGTGTTTATTAGTACAAGTTTCACGTCTTCATATCATATTACATTCCAAGTATCTCTTAGGTATGAAAGCATAATGTTTATAGGTCTCGATACATATTTTCTAAGGGTGTTACTTTATTTAAATACATTTTAAAATGTTTTTAAACTAATTTTTCTGAGTTAATATATTTTCAGAGTCGTATGGAACATCTCCTTACCTTTAGATTCTTCAAACGACATCCGCAGTTGTTCAAACAACATCTCAGTATCATTCAAACGATATGGACATGTCGTTCAAATAATAGAGCGACATCGTTAGAATGACATAGAGAAATCGTTTAAACAACCTACCACCTTAACGTTTTTATTTGAGGTATCTTTTGCTCAAAATTTTGTAAGGGTTCAGAATATAAATTACAGAACCTATACGTTTTTTTACACTTGTTTACAAAGTTAAAAACATCCTTTGTGTTTACAAAATCAAGTTTTCCTAACCATTGTGTCTAGAGATCTTGTGTTTGCACCATCTGGAGTTTGTTAATCTCTGTTAAACAATTGATTCTTCGAGTTTTATGGTGAAGAAGCGATGGACTCCGATTTATGAATCGTAGATGATTGCCAAAACTCTATCAATGGATATCGAGGCACATGTGGACTCGTGTGTTATGGACCTTGCGTAGATGGACTCCTGTGTTACACTTTAGAGGAGAGGTTGAAGCATAGACGAGCGTCATGGCTTGTGGGGATCGAGTAGTTGAGTAAGTCTATTGTTTGTACTTTGTAAAATCGTGTCATAGTGATTGTCTGGCTTGGGAATTTCGAGGTTTTTTCCCTTAGTGGTTTTCTCGTACATCGACGTTTTTTGGACTTTGCTTTATTTTATTTGCTTAGTCACACTAGATGAATGTTTATGTTTAACAAGATAAAATTGGGTTAAGTTATATTGGTTCATAGAATTGGTGCATATTAAAATTAGAAATAGTTTTTGAAAAAATTATTTTCACCTAAAGCACATACAAAAAGGGCACCTATACTTTCTTTGTATTTGTGAGATATCCATTGCTATCGTTCCTATCTTAAAGTCATTTGAAGTTTGATTACTTATTCTCAAGACTTGAACAAGCAATTGAAAAATTGGTCCTCGAGAGAATTTAAATATTTTTTAGAACTCTAAAAAATGCTTTGTGAATTTATTTTTGAGTACACTTTTCTTAGCCTTTAGGATCCTCACATCTTAGGAAGTAGATATACATATTGGTGGATTATCACTTGTTCCATTCGAAGATAAAGTTTTTATTCAAACTCTATAACAAGAAAGTTGAGTTCAAACTTTAAATGAATATTTTGTTGGCATGGGGACTTGAAGACATTGACTTCAGACCAAAATCGGTTATGGCTGTGTACCATTATCCAGATGTAAGCTCTCTCTGCGGATGATATAATGGGAAATAATCTCGATCTTCTAGTTGTAAAACTCTTTCATAAACATTTGTCGTTTGGTTAGACTGAGATTTTTTCCTGTTGGAGGATTTTCTCATACGTCTTGGTGTTGTGTTATATTATTTACTTATTCCTCCTTTAGATTAAATGACCTAACATTAAAATTAAAATTGAGTGTAATATATTTGGTAAATAATTTGTTACATAGACCTTAGGTGTTGTCTGTTTACCCCCAACAAGAAATTAAAGGAAAACCTTGTATCCTTTTTGACAATAAATTTTAATTGGGTATTCTTTGTCCATCTCGGTTTCAAGCACACGCACTCTGATGTTTTATTCGAATCAAGTTTTGGGACTTATAGACTTGATGACGGGATAAAGCCCATTCGGCCCAAGTGGATTTACAAGAAGTTAAAACTTATATGGATGGTAAGGTGCAAAGCTTAAAGGCAAGGCCTGTAAAAGGGTTTACTAAGAAAGAAAGGGTTGACTATGAGCAAACCTTCTCGCTGTTAGAGATGCTAAGGTCTGTTGGGATTCTTCTATCATCAATAAAATGATCTTAAAAGATTTTCTTGACACGTTCATAGTAAGAAGTTAGGAAAACAAAGTGCTATGAGATTGGGACATATATTTATGAATCTGAACTAACATCTAGTTCTTTGAACATTCGTTTTGATCATAAAATCGATTGATTTTGATCAAATCTTGAATAATAGTTGTTAGTGTGACAAAAACATGGTGGTATTTATAGTAAAATTTGTGGATGATATTCTCCTAATCAGGAATGAGGTAGGTGTATTGTCTTACATAAGAGTGTGGTTATCCAATTATCTCGATATTATCGTGTACACGGACTATTATAGTATAGCTAACACAATTACGGGTCGAATCCACGATGATTTGTTGAATTTTACATACTTTATATTTTCTAACTAGACAAATAATTGAAGTAAAAGAAAGATATAAAGATAAAATCAACTAAGCATTAAATATAAGCTGAAACACAAAGTTTAAAAGTAATATGGGAGAGATTACTAGGATGTCGGATTCATTTACCATTTTTATTAGATTATGAGAAATTAGTTTAAATCGAAATTCTCTTTTTATAACTCAAAATTTACCGAACCTCACCACATAAATTTTGAAAGATAAAACATTAGAGTTTGATTGAAAATATTATTGATCTCACTTAGACCAAACAATCTCTATTCACTTGAAAATATCAATTCTAAGCATTTAATGGTAAGTATAAGTGGGGAATATCAAACAACTTAATATCAGCATAATCCATCCGATGTAAGTACATGAAATCAAATAATATGAAAAGAAAGAATTGAGTTAGAAGGTCAAAATATTACTCTCGTAATGTTTTAGTGAATAAGAAAATTTTAAAACATTTAAAACATATAGGGAATTTATATGAATCGCACTAATTAAAACATGCACTAATAAAATATTGGTAAATTTCACCTAATCCCCACAATTAATTTATACTAGAAACATGATTAAAAAAGAATTTGTAAGAAGAATAAACAATTTTCATTAATAAATGCAACTTATAAAATCAATGTCTCAACCTTTGAATTTTCATACATAAAAGATACCCACAAATTATACCCAGTTCTCACAAAATACTCAAAATAAAATAACAGAATTTTGGTACTCCTAAATTTGCAGACTCGGAGGCCCTCTATTTATAGGAATAAGAGTAAGAGTCCTATAAGTTTGTGATTTGTACTTTGAAAAATTCTAGTAAAGCATCAACCACTAAAAGCTTTTTTATATTTATTTATCTTTGAATAATTATGGATTTAATTATTTCTAGTATTTAAATTACAGGTGTGCAATAATTTAATTTAAATAAAATATTGTGTATTTAATAAATACTAATTTGTGAGAATAAGATTAATATTTATGTGGTAAATTTACTAAGCGTATTTATAATAAATAAAATATGGTGAGTTGTTTGTACATTGTAGTGAGTAATAATGACGGGATTGTGATGATATCTCAATTGGGGCTTGTGAGTAGACTATATTAAGGTTGAGATGGAAAATATATGTATAGTGAGTTGGATGGCGATTTTTAATGCACGGTTTGTTCCGAATAGGTCGAAATGGTAAAAAATAAATACCCGGGGATAGTAATTAGGTTTCGGGCTCTTTAGACTAGCCGAGACTCACATAGGGGTATTTGGGTCATTTTGATGTAGCCTAATAACCTAATTTCGAGATTAGCATGTTAAACCATGAAAAACCTTAGGTGGTCCCTAAATGCGTGTGTTTCAAACCAAACCAATTTTTCACCAAAAATTATCCAACTTTTAATTTGCACCAAACCAAGTTGTGAAAAACCCAATTCTTACTTTAAACCAATTTTATCTTGATTAATCCTAAACATGCATCTAATGATTAAAGCAAGTAAAACAAAGTAAAGAATACTCACAACACCAGATGTACGAGGAAAAAACCCAAAACGAGAAAACAACCTCCTCCGGCCCAAGCCAGACAATCACTATGAACAATGCTTTTACAAAGAGACATTAGCCTTACTCAATGACTCAATCCCCACGGGTCTTTTACGCTCCTTCTGATCTTCTACCGTTCTTCAATAGTGCCAAGAAGAAATTTCGTCTTCCACGATACCTATCCACAAAACTCGACTCCACGAATGTCTCGGTGTCAACCGAATGACTTTGATTCGTCTACGATGTCAAACAAGAAGTCCTTCTCTTTTCTTCACCGCAAAATCCTGATGTTCAATGGTAGAACAAACAAACTTGGTGTAGTAAGATCACGTAAGCATATAAGAATGATAACTCGGATCTTTGCAAACTCTAAGGATGTGTTTAAACTTTTTAAACCTTAGAAAACATGTGTAAAACTCGTACTGGATCGTATTCTATTTTTCCAGAATGCACACTTTTTAAAACTGTGATGAAACCACACTTTTTAAAACTGTGATGAAACCACACTTTAAATAAGAATTAAGCGTCGCCTCGAAAAATGTGTCGTTCGAACGACAACGCCACGTCATTCGCGCGACATAAGGATTTCGCTCGAACGAGAGCTTATGTCGTTTGAACGACAGCGCGTAAGTTTGACTTTTTGATTTTCTGATTAAAACGTCTCTTTCAAAGGAGATCCAAATTAGTCAAACTCTATTTCGAGCTTATCAGAATAAAACATAGTGTAAACCTTTAAAATCCTTTTAAAAACATTTTAAAATATTTTTCTTTATAAAAATACATTCTTATCTTTTATAAAAACAATTCCGAGCACCATTAATTATACGCATTCATACCTGTGTGATATCGGAATGCAATGAACTTTAAAGTTGAATAAAATTGCACCAATTTAAACTTCGGCTTGATTATTTCTTTGAAGCTTTGCCGCAACGTCTTCAATTTCTTCAATACGTCATAGACCAACTGGGATCGTGATAAAATACAATCTCCCTATGACATATTACAAACACAGTTTTGTTCACATAATTAAGTCAAAACAATATAGGGACTCAATTGGAAATTTATGTTCTTAAAAATCTCCCCCTTTGACTATTTCGGGATAAAACTAAACCAGTGAAATGCCTAAGCCGGGTCGTCAAGCCGTATGATGCCTAAATCCCATCCCATAAACCCAAATAAAAAATACAGGACACGGACTAGTATATGAAGCACCGGCAAGCATGAACTGTCTGAATGTGATGTAGACTTGAAATCTCGAATCGCTAAAGCATACCTACACACATGAAACAGACAAATAATCTCCAGTGAAGTATGGAGGAACAAATGAAACCAATATATATATATCCAAATGATACCAAACGCCAATAGATACCAATATGAATAAACTTTGAAAAATCATTTGTTAAACAATTGAGCACAAAATGATACCAAATTTATACTACCAATTTGAAATACCAATTTGTAAGATATGTAATCCAAAACATGCTCAAATCTCCCCCTACATCACATACATCTCTCCCCCTTTTTGTCTTGAATAGGCAATCCATTGAAAAGATAAGCCAATCAAAGTATCTAGCATGAGAATATACCAATTTCAATCAATGTGAAATCGCTAGATAATCATGAAACAACCAACTAAATATGATCAAGTAAAAACAAATCAATAGCTAGTAAACCAAGGAATCACACAAAGAATATAACAATCTAATCAGGTGTGATAAACGGAATTATATGCAAAATATGAATTTTGAACCAATTAAAACCTGCATATAAAACCCAGTCAGTCCAGAAACACTTTCAGCAATACCAAAAATATCACCAAAATAAACCAGTGGATTGCAAACCAATCAGAAGCAAGAATCCAGGTTGTCGTTCGAACGAGCTAGGGACGTCGCTCAAATGAAATGAGGACGTCACTGGAACGAAGTACAAATGTCGTTCGTGCGACATAGAGACATCGTTTGAATGACTTCTTGCGACCTGCCAAATTTTCACATTTTTCCATAAATATCTTATATTTTTGCCCAATGAAAAAATTTGCAGAAAAAAATCAGTGGAAGGGCTTGACAGTATCAAAACAGTGCTAAAACAGTATGCTTTTAACACAAACACAAAAATGCATAAAAACTAATAATGCGAGTTACATGCAAACATTGTGTCGATGTGCTCAAACATGGATATGGAATGTATGGGCGTGAAACTACAACAAATGAGTCACAATTCTAGCACATCAAAACGATCAAGAATCTCTAATTGATAGCGATAAATCATCAAACTTTATCATAAGCATATGACAATTAAAGTGTGAGCTTATTGAACTAAACATACTACATGCTCACAAATCCAGAATTTTGACGATTCTACAAACAATAGTGTCAAATTGCAATGTTTCAACATTAGGATTAGTTGTGCAAACCCGTTTAAATTTTTAATCCATCCAAACTCCCTTAATAATATCATATCTTCTTTGGAATGAACTAAACTAATTTGGCCCTTTTCTTAGCATATTTCATTTTCCTTTGGGCTCTTTTAAATGATGGCTTTCACGACGAGTCAATTTTGAACTCTCGCAGCCCTTTCCCATGAATCACTCAATATTTTTACCAATTTAATCCTCACGGTAAACAGTTCTTACATGCACACTTCTCCTTAAGTATACTTATGCATAGATGACAAGATTGAGATAAGAACGCCTCACCAAATTCAAATATGCAAGAGAATCCAAACATCCATATAAACTCGTGCATGTGTGCAATGTTGGCATATATACAAAGTCGAATAAAAATGCATATCAACTTCGAAACAACCCCATATAAACATTGGTTAAGATCATTCTAAGAATCAATAATAATGACCAAATGTCCTAGCCACATGGATAATGCAATGATGGGGGGGGGGGGGGGGGGGTCCAAGCACACCAATATGCCACATCAAACATGTAAACTAAAAAAAAAACCTAAAATCTTTTTGGCTTTTCAAACATATTTTTACTCAAATAAAAGAAAAATCTTTTTGGTTTTTCAAAAGTTTTAACAAAAACAAAATCTTTTTGGATTTTCAAAGAATTTCTAAAAAACAAAATCTTTTTGTATTATAAGACTCAAACAAATGAAAACAACAATACAAAATGATACACAAGTCATAATACTAGCAATGAGTGTATCATGAAGCAAACTAGCATATGACAAATATGGAAACACTCTCATCCTTTAGATTTTGCATGGGAAGAATCAAGTGTGCCCATACGAGAATCATGAAGTTTTATTCCTAAAGCCACTAAATCTGATTTCCTAACCCAAGTAGGTGTAAAACGACATATGGGGGTTTGGGGAACCGGGGAAACTTTATTCCTAAACTTCCTAGGAGCTTGTCTAAGGTCGTAACAATAACGCCTAAGGTGACCTTTCCAACCATAAAACATGCAAGTATAGCGATGGTGGGAATGAGTACCTATAAGTGGACCTTTTCTAACATTTTTAGTGTTTCTCACACGTGCGGGGGGAATGGGAACAACTCTCTTATCAAAACCTATACCTCCCCTATCTCCCTTAATTTGGACAGTGCCTAGGATCTTATCTAACTTCTCCGACCTAGCCTCCAAATCAAACTTAACTCAAGATGAGTCTCTCAATATCTCCTCCAACTCATGAATCTTAGACTCAAGCAAACGCCTAGACTCCTCAAACTCTAGAATCTCCTTTTTCAAAGACTCCATCAAACCACGGAGATTATCTCTCTCTTTCACCACAAACTCCAGTTTCTCCCTAAACTTCTTTTCTCGTGCCCTAAGATCCTCAATCAAACTATCATTATTTTCTATGGCATGCTCATTCAACTTAGTTTTAAATTTAGAGTTAGCCTTTTTCACCTTCACCGTTTCAGTATACAACTCATTAAACGCATTTTGCAACTCTTTAACATCTACCTCCTCCTCGTCACTCTCTTCACCCTCACTAACATGGGATTCACTCAAAACCTCCTCAGAAGTGTCATGAACATGAGAATTGTCGTCGCTCACATGTCATGCCATAAACACAACAAAGTTACTATCAATGGGGGAAATCTCTCCCTCTTCCGGATCACTATCACTTAAGCTGGCACTATAGACAATGGGTTTCTTGCCCTCTTTCTTAAGTCTAATGTGACACTCCTTAAATTTATGACCGTACCCCTCACACCCAAAACACTTATCCGACTCATCTCTCTTAGGCATCTCAAACTTATCCTTAGAGGTGGGATATACTTTGTTGTTCTTGAATTTTTCAAATTTCTTGGCATCTTTCAATTGCTTTTGAAACTTAATAAATTTTTTAAATTTCTTTGCCAACAAAGAAAAATCCTCAAAATCAGAATCGAAATCGGAATCCAAAAATTTAATTTCCTCCTTCTGGGTTTTCAAAGCAATACCCTTTTCTTTCTTAGGAACTTGTTTGGAGGTAATCATGTCGATTTCATAGGTTTGTAAGTCACCTACAACCTCTTCTAGTTTCGTCGACTCTAACTTACCCAAGGAGTTTAAAATTATCACTTTCGCATCAAACCTACTAGGCAACGTGATTACGCATGAAAAGTGTGTTCGTGTAAGGACATAGTCATTGTTTTTGTTTCACCGCAGTAATACAAACAAACCTAAATTACGACTACACTTGCGAGGCAAGCACAACGGTAAGTCGGGTATCGAAAATTCACAGTGACGAGATGCTAGAATTTATATGATCTAGTGCTCCGAAATAAAAGCGTAAAAGATGATTACAAACTAAAAGAAAAAAGATGCATAAAAGGGAAATGTTTAATTAGGCGAGGGAAAATAAACTAGATTAACAAAGCGGTAAAAATATAGGTTGCGTCGAATATCCCTCACCCGAGTTAATTTATATAAAATGGATACATGGGTCAATGAGTTATTACGAATGCGTCTTGTTTCGACAGTTAATTGTATCAAGGGTTGTCACGCCCCTAAATTCGCATAAAAGCCTAATACGATTTTGGCGTCAACAAATATCCCGGAAATTGCGCACGCAAGGTCGTAAGAACGGGACATACATGATATGCCCCGTCAAATCTCCTAGGCGCAATAACTAGGACAACGCACCCGAAATAGACCCGTAAACACCATCAGCAAAGCAAAGCAATGCGTCAACTCGTGTGAGTTCCATTCAAACACAACCTAATTTAAATTAGCTAGAAAGTATGGTAAAAATGTGGTAAATGGAAGGCGGTAAATAAACGCGATAAATTCTACACTAGAAAGCAAGTAAATAAAACATGTAAACCTAATTTAGAAAGCATGTAAATTTAATTACAAAGCAAGAAATAATGAAATACACACTATATTAATGGAGATGGAAGTTGGTATCACAAATTACAAGCTCAAATGGGTGTCAATCCAAGAAGAAATGAATAAATGAGCTCTCAAACCTCCAAAACACTAACATATCCTACCTAAAACGAATTATATATGATATTTACACAAAATTTGGTATTTATACTAAGTTGAATAAAAATAGAAAAGAAAAGAGAAAAGAAAATAAAACCCTAAAATATCTCAGAAAATAGGGGCTCGATTGATCGATCCCATGGGCTCGATCGATCGATCCCATGGGCTCGATCGATCGATGCTAAAATATCATGCCCACTGTCTCCCCACGATGGCTGAAAATTGAGAGATCGATCGATCGACCCTTTTAGTCGATCGATCGATCAAGCAGGGGTGAGCCAAGCTGCATGATGTTTTGGCTTGAATGCATTTCCCTTCTCTAAAATTACCGTAACTTCTTCGTTCTGAATCGGAATCGCGCACCATTCCCGGCTATGCAAAGATTATGAGGAGGGATACAACTTTCGTGAAGATAATGGGCTAGGTGCCCAAAATGTGAATTGACTAAATTGACCTTGAACGTGCGATCACGTACAGGAATTCGAGCGGAACGCGTCCAAACTTCACACTTAGCATCCAAATACCTGTAAAGCTCAATTAACCCCTGCAAAACATATTAACATAAAAATCCAAGGTTGTATGGTTAATGAGCATAAATATAGGGAATAGGATACCCAAGGGGGCTAAAATTCGTAAGTTCAAGGGATGAAATACACAATATTTGCGTCGTATCACCGCCTAACTTACACATTGCTAGTCCCTAGCAATGTAATAGGATGCAAAAAGAACTACAAGCAAACCAAAAGCAGGAGATAGTACAAAAATATGGTATAAAAACATAAGACCACTTTTGTGGGCGATTCGATTGCATTTAACGTATGCAATAAGCCGTTAAACCCCTAGGCCACCCTAGTGGACGAGTGTCATTTCGTGAGGGTATTCAGGCGTGATACCCACAAACATCACATGGTTTCCTTAAAATATGCCCAACCCAACATGCGACAAGCCCAACAATGATGAACAAGATTTCATACGCATTATTAGCACATTGAACGAATTCAAACAAAAGTACAAAATCATTAACATTATAGAATGCACCTTATAGAATTGAAACCTTAAATGTGGGAGGGGGTGAGCACATGCAAAGTGTGATTTGGCGAAAACTTAAATAACTTGTGACACCCCGACTAATTAAATACCGGGTAGCTACTCCTTTATTAAATTAATTCAAAATGCCAAGTTGGTCCAGTTAATAGCATCACTGTCGAAAACATTTTTTTTATGATTACTAACCACCTAGTATTTAAAAAGTAAGTGCCAAATTTTAATTAAAGTCTGATTAACATGCAACAAGTGTAATAAAGAATAATAACACCATTCACCATAATAAAGTAAATAGAATGACCATCACATAATGTAAATAAAGTCTGGAGGAAAAACTCCTCACTACAATCCCACAACTGAAATAAGTAAACCGAAAACTAAAACAGTACATGCCAAAGTCTGAAAACTGTAATGGAAATGTAACTCTAATAGAAATGGGCAACATGCCCTACAACTGATAGATGATGAATCTGGAATCCAAGTGATAGAAGCGTCTACAAGCAAATCCTTGTAGCTTCCACAAACAGCTACAGCTCGTCATCTAAATGAATATCCTATGCATGGTGTCCTTGTGGCTGGGCACCTAAAATGGTTTTACAAGAAAAGTAGATTTGAAAGCAAACGGGTCAGAGCCCGAATGTGGAGTTATATTTTAAAAACCTGCAAGTGCTTTAAAAACATTTAAAACATTAAATGCAAAGTACATGTTAGGATGTGCGCTCACATGATATTCTCACCTCTCGTCTAACTGTGCACTCCTAACGTTAGTACCCATCTATAACGACACAAACCACTAGCTAAGTGCCATCATATCTAGCTAGACTGACATAGGTCCTACCCTTATTACTCGGTTCTATTAACATATTAATACTCGAAATTAAGTAGGGGTTTAACGTAACTCAGATGCTCAATATGCAATATATATAATTATCAGTTAACTCGTTATATTTCTCGAAACAATACCGTAGTTATATTCACAATAATAACATGAAGGTTCCCATTAATTAAGTGTATATTATTCACATCATAAATATACAATACAAGCACCCCGAGAACTAAGCTGCGGTGCACAAATACTCTGCTATCCATCCCGGTACATCACGTACATAAGGATTACATATTCCGAATCTCTCAGGAATAGTTCACAGATAACAACATCACAAATAATGGAGGCGAACACAGTCACATCACATAGGTCACGCATATACCTACGCTCCTACGATCAACAGACTTATTAATATCCCAATAAGTCTTTATATGACCTATGTTCATCAAGGTAACCAGTCTAAATCCGGGTAACACAAGGATTAGAGGGCCCTAAGCGAACACAAACCTCCCGTGATAGCAAGTATGGTAGGTATGTCATACACACAATTCATATACCAATACTAAGTAAACACACGTCTTAGTGATCCCGTAGTTTAATCGTAGTACATATCGCTTTCTCGTACTAACTTATAATTATCACAATTTATACTATTCCAGTTTATAATCATACGCACCATAATTTATTCTCTCGTCGTAGTAGACACTCACGTCTCAACCCAAACCGTCCATTTAATATAACTCTCGTATATAATTTCCTTCTCATAAATACCCAAAAGTCCCAATTCTATCATTACATCAACATCGGAATGTTATCTATATCCTTGAACAAGTTTACGGGACTCCAAAAATCAAAACAGTCCAAAAAGGCCCAAACTGTCAACTCGTTAGAAGTCTCGTTCGAACGAGACGGTTCGAACGAGATTCCTCTGTCAACTCGTTAGAAGTCTCGTTCGAACGAGGCTGTTCGAACGAGATCCATTTCGTTCGAACGAACTGTCCCTTCTAACGAGATCTCGTTCGAACGAAGTTATCGAACGAGGCTCCCTTTCGTTAGAGCGACTGGTCAATTCGTTAGAAGCTCGTTCGAACGAGTTCGTTCGAACGACCTGGGCAGGGGCTTCTAACGACCTACCAGATTCGTCCCAGATTTGTCTAATCTCATTTTTTTACCATTCTTACTCCTCAAATCTCTTCTAAACTAAGTCCCAACAATCGTTTTAAGGTCTCTAAACAATCCTAAACATATTATAATCACGTCCTAATACGTTTTGAAGGATTAATCCATCCTAACATCAACCAAATTTACAAATCTCCACACTTTTTCCCCAATTATCAAGAACATGAACCCTAACTTTTTGAATCATGAATTAATCCAATATAAATCCGTTTTAATTTCTTCCAATCACAAATATCATGAGAATAATCATCTACCTATCATTCTACATGCAATTCTCCTCAAGATTTCAAGTTCTAAGCTTCAAAATACATGGGTTTTCATTATCTTTCAAGAACAATTGATATTCTTCAATTTTCTAACATGGAAGGAACATTCTACGAATTTAAATATAATTAAAACACTTGCCTTGATTGTCTCTGAGTTTGGATGATGGTTTGATGAAGATTTCTGCAGAATTTCTTCTCCTCTCCAAGCTTCTTCTCCAATGGTGGTTTAAGGTGGCTAGGGTTTTTCTTTGGGAAAGTCGTAAACCTAATGATAGCCTCCGTAGCTTAATGGGTTAATATGGGTTGGTTAGTGGGTTTAGTGGGTTAAATCCACATCAGATTAAAACTCCCAATTTTCGTCACTTTTAATTCCTCAAAATGTAAAATTATCAAAATACCCTTTATGATGCCGATATGGCCTAAAAATACCCCGGAACCCAAACTACACTCCCGGCTAGTGTTTTCTGACTATCTCGACCCTTCCGGACGCGTTGGCGCACTCAAAATGACCATACGGATAATAGAAATTAAAATCACTTTTATAATTAAAATAATATACCATGACGCGGCGGTCACACGCGTCTCAACAAAATTCTCAAATTGCCGTATATTAATCTCACGACAAATTTTATAATTCCAAATTCATATGTAATCATATATGCACATAATCAAATACCAACTCGCATCTCGTTAGTATTTATAACCCGGATTAATT
Organism: Sambucus nigra; assembly: GCA_949130495.1. Classification (NCBI taxonomy): domain Eukaryota; kingdom Viridiplantae; phylum Streptophyta; class Magnoliopsida; order Dipsacales; family Adoxaceae; genus Sambucus; species Sambucus nigra. Next base: position 240,071,631 of record OX422211.1, read on the forward strand.
TCCAATTAATACGCATTTAATTAATTAATCCCACAAATAAATATAGCCAAAAGTACGGGGTATTACATACTTCCCCTCTAATAACTGAATTTCGTCCCGAAATTTGAAACTAGAAAGTACCTGCTAAAAACAACTCTGGATAACGTTCGCGCATCTCATCCTCGCGCTCCCATGTGGACTCCTCGACATTGTGATGTCGCCACTGAACACGCACTAACGGAACTATCTTTGACCGCAGTTTCCTCTCGCTTCGGTCCAAAATAGCAATCGGCCCCTCCTCGTAGGAGCTATCCGGCTGGAGATCGATGTCCTCCACAGCAATGTGAGAATGAGCCAGATTATCTCTAAGCTATTTCCTCAGCGAGGAAATATGGAACACATCGTGAATCCGATGCAAATGCTCCGGTAGTCCAAGTCTATACGCAACCGGTCCGATCCGCTCAATAATAGGAAACGGCCCCACATACCTTGGTGCCAACTTCCCCTTCTTCCCAAAACGCATAATCCCCTTCATAGGAGATACTCTGAGCAAAACCTGGTCCCCTACTTGGAATTCTCTGAAAAATCTCTTCGCATCAGCATAACTCTTCTGCCTGTCTTGAGCTACCCGAATGCGACTCCGAATCAACTCAATCCTTGCCGAAGTATCCTGAATCACTTCCGGCCCAAGTAGTTTGTTGTACCCCACCTCTAACCAACATGCTGGGGAACGAAAAGGCCTACCGTACAATGCCTTAAACGGAGCCATGCCAATAGTGAACTGATAGGAGTTGTTGTAAACAAACTCCACCAGTGGAAGGTACTGCTCCCATCCACCCCCAAAGTCAATAATGCACATGCGTAGCATGTCCTCCAACATCTGATTTGTGCGCTCAGTCTGCCCATCAGTCTGCGGATGATAAGCCGTACTCAACCGCGATTCCGTGCCCATGGCCTCCTGGAAACTCTCCCAAAACCTCGAAACAAATATCTTGTCTCTGTCAGACACAATATTTAGGGGCACACCGTGAAGTCTCACAATCTCTGAAATGAAGAGCTGGGCATATTGTCCCGTAGTGAAGTCAGTCCTTACGGGTAAAAAGTGAGCGACCTTGGACAACCTGTCCACAATTACCCAAATGGAGTCGTGACCCCTCTGCGACGTAGGCAACCCCGTGATAAAGTCCATGGATATGCTCTCCCACATCCACACCGGGACCTCCAACGGCTGTAGCAATCCTGCCGGTCTCTGATGATCCACTTTTACAAGTTGACAAGTGGCGCATTTCGAAACAAACTCAGCGATATCTCTCTTCATACCGCTCCACCAATACTGGCGTCTCATGTCTTGGTACATTTTGTCCCCTCCGGGATGTACCGCGAACCGTGAGCCGTGCGACTCTGCCATCACATCGTGTCGCAATTCCTCCCCTTCCGGAACCACCAATCTCCCATTGAAGCGCAATCCCCCGTCTGAGCTAACGGTATAGGACTCAGCTCCCTCTGCTAGTAACCGAACTATCTGTTCCTGACAGAACGAGTCATTGGCCTGTGCCCGTACTACCTTCGTGACAATCTGCGGTGTAACGGTCATCACAGACATGAAAGATCGAGCCACTGCATCCTGGTGTCCCAATTCCTTCCACTTAGCCTTCCACACCTCTGCCACCTCATCTGCTGGCCTACGGCTCGACGCGTCTGCTACCACGTTAGCCTTACCTGGGTGATACTGGATGTCGAACTGGTAGTCCTTCACAAACTCAAGCCACCTACGCTGCCCCATATTCAATTCCTTCTGCGTGAACAGTAACTGTAGGGACTTGTGGTCCGTGAACAGTTGGAACTTCTCCCCCAAAAGATAGTGCCTCCAAATCCGTAGGGCAAATACCACTGCCGCCAACTCCAAATCGTGCGTGGGGTAATTTTTCTCATGAGGCTTAAGCTTACGGGAAGCATAAGCTATGGCCTGTCTCTCTTGCTGCAATACACCTCCCAGTCCTTGCAAAGACGCATCGGTGTAAACCAAATACTCAAATCCCGGTCTCGGCAATGCTAACACAGGTGCTGAGGTCAATTTGTCCTTCAATTCATCGAATGCCAACTGACAGGCATCACTCCAGATGTATGGCACACCCTTACGAGTCAGATGCGTCAAAGGACCTGCTATCTGCGAGAAACCCCGAATAAACCTCCTGTCGTATCCTGCTAGACCCAAGAAACTACGAATCTCCGTTGGTGTTGTGGGCTGTCCCCACTCCCTCACCGCTGATACTTTCCCCGGATCAACAGATATTCCCCGGTCGGAAATAATGTGTCCCAAAAATTGGACTTCCTTCAACCAAAACCCGCACTTCTCATATTTTGCATACAACTCGTTCTGACGAAGTGTCTGCAAAACTTGCCTCAAATGCTCGGCGTGCTCCTCCTCTGTCTGGGAGTAAGCCAGAATATCATCAATGAAGACAATGACAAATTGGTCTAGGAAATCCCTGAACACTCTGTTCATCAAGTCCATAAACACTGCTGGAGCGTTGGTTAAACCGAAAGGCATAACTCGAAACTCGTAAGAACCATATCTCGACAAGAACGCAGTCTTCGAGACATCCTCCTCCCTGATACGCAACTGATGGTATCCCGATCTCAAATCAATCTTTGAGAAGAAAGAAGCTCCTCTTAACTGGTCGAATAAGTCATCAATTCGAGGCAACGGATACTTATTCCGTATCGTGACCTTATTCAACTCTCGGTAGTCCACACACAATCTCAGTGAACCATCCCTCTTCTTCACAAACAAAACTGGAGCGCCCCAAGGTGAGGTACTCCTGCGAATGAAGCCCTGACCTAATAACTGCTCTATCTGATCTCGTAGCTCTCGCATCTCTGCCGGAGCCATACGGTACGGTGCACGTGCTATAGGCCTCGTATCTGGCAATAGGTCTATAACAAAGTCTATCTCTCGACTGGGGGGTAAGCCTGGTATCTCCTGAAACACATCCGAATACTCCCTGACAACCGGGATCGAATCTAAAGGAATCACAACCTCCTTAGAGGTATCCTCCTCTATGTAATACAAATGAGCGGTCGATCCTCCCTCTGAGCGAGGCATCGTCACTACGAACATCTCTTGCCCCGGAATGGCAAAAACAATGCTCCCGCTGAAGCAATCAATCATGGCCCTATAAGCTACGAGCCAATCCATACCGATAATCACATCGTGAACATGCATATCTAATACCAACATATCTGCAGGTAATACCAGACTACCAATCCCTACTCCCACTCCCCGGCATATGAAGAAAATAAGTGACCCACTCCCCAATGGTGAGTCGACACACGTCACTGTGCTCTCTGCCGTAGCTAACAATCCTAAGGCTTTCGCGAAGTGTGTAGCTATAAAACAATATGTAGCACCCGTATCAAATAATACCCGACCCATAGTGCCATGGATAGGAAACGTACCCTCAATCGCGGGCGGTGTCTGTGGAACTGCAGCCTGGTGGACGTTGTAGACACGTCCATACTGTAGCTGCCCCTGCTGAACTGGGACTGCTGGAATGGGTGGCAATTCTGCCATCTGTGGCGGTGCAGGAAGAGCGGCGGGAAACATAGGCCTCTGTGGCTCCTGGCGAGCACCCTGTTGCTGCTGCTGTGGGGCCCTGCCCCTATCAGGACAATCCTGTCGCTTATGGCCAGTCTTGCCACAAACGAAGCACTTCCCTGGGAAGTTCCCTCCTCTCTGCCCCTGCTGTCCCTGGCCCTGGTGGCCGTTACCGTTCCTCCCTTGGCCCTGCTGGCCCTGGTGAAACTGCTGCCCATTCTGTCCCTGTTGGCCCTGATGGCCGTTTGGACCCTGATGGCCCTGACGGAAACCTCCTTGTCCCTGTCTGTAGTTCCCTGACCGGAACCTCTTATTATCCCCCTGCTGGGAGCCCTGCTCATTCTGTCTCTGCCCCTGACCAGATTGTGCCCCACTGGCACCATGTCCTCCAGTCCTGCCCTGATGGCTAGACTCCCCCGACCTCTTTCCCTCGGCCATATGAAAACGGTGCTCCTGGCAGTGTAACAATGCAGCGTTAACCACATCAGAATAGGTGGCCAACGATAGGTTCCCTAGCAGATGCTGACGGATCCTCTAAGTCAACCCGTCCGTGAACTTCTCAATCTTCTTCTTCTCTGTTGGTATCTCATCTGGAACGATATTCAACAGATTCGTGAACTCGGCCTCATACTCGGCCACAGTCTTACCTTCCTGCTTCAGACTCATCAATCTCCTCCTCATTTCCGTATGAACAGCTGACGGAAAGTACTTGCGGTCGAACCGCACCCAGAACTCCTGAATCGTGAGAGTATCCCTCTCCTTCATGGTGGTAATAGACTCCCACCACTGTAGCGCAGATCCAACTAGCTTGAACGTAGCTATCACCTGCTTCTGAACGTCCGTGCACTCATACATCCTTAAGTGCCTCTGCATATCCTTCCTCCACTGGCTCGAGACTACCACATCTGAGCTACCTGCAAACTCTGGCGGATGCGCTTTCTGAAAAGCATCACGTACACGCTCCCAAGCAGACGGGAATGCATTAGCCTGTACTGGCGCGGCAACCGGCGCCTGAGGTTGTGCCTGCTGAACAACGGCAATTGCGGCATTTACCGCTTGGGCTACTATAGCTGCAACCTCAGCGGCGTTCATCATGCCCTGAACTGGAGCGGGCTGGGGTTCGGGAGTTGCATCCCTGGGAACTCGTCGTGCACGTCGTGGAGGCATCTGAAATAAGAACAAAGTTTATAAGTTCGCTATTTATAAACTTAAGATAGCTGAAGAACGAAGCATACACAAAAAGAGTACAACAGTCCTAAAATATAGGGCTCTATATCAAAGAAACTTAGCGGAAACATAATAAGCCGTCAGATCCTAAAGGACACTAGAACCTGATGATCTGATACCACCTGTGACACCCCGACTAATTAAATACTGGGTAGCTACTCCTTTATTAAATTAATTCAAAATGCCAAGTTGGTCCAGTTAATAGCATCACTGTCGAAAACATTTTTTTTATGATTACTAACCACCTAGTATTTAAAAAGTAAGTGCCAAATTTTAATTAAAGTCTGATTAACATGCAACAAGTGTAATAAAGAATAATAACACATTTCACCATAATAAAGTAAATAGAATGACCATCACATAACGTAAATAAAGTCTGGAGGAAAAACTCCTCACTACAATCCCACAACTGAAATAAGTAAACCGAAACTTAAAACAGTACATGCCAAAGTCTGAAAACTGTAATGGAAATGTAACTCTAATAGAAATGGGCAACATGCCCTACAACTGATAGATGATGAATCTGGAATCCAAGTGATAGAAGCGTCTACAAGCAAATCCTTGTAGTTTCCACAAACAGCTACAGCTCGTCACCTGAATGAATATCCTATGCATGGTGTCCTTGTGGCTGGGCACCTAAAATGGTTTTACAAGAAAAGTAGATTTGAAAGCAAACGGGTCAGAGCCCGAATGTGGAGTTATATTTTAAAAACCTGCAAGTGCTTTAAAAACATTTAAAACATTAAATGCAAAGTACATGTTAGGACGTGCGCTCACATGATATTCTCACCTCTCGTCTAACTGTGCACTCCTAACGTTAGTACCCATCTATAACGACACAAACCACTAGCTAAGTGCCATCATATCTAGCTAGACTGACATAGGTCCTACCCTTATTACTCGGTTCTATTAACATATTAATACTCGAAATTAAGTAGGGGTTTAACGTAACTCAGATGCTCAATATGCAATATATATAACTATCAGTTAACTCGTTATATTTCTCGAAACAATACCGTAGTTATATTCACAACAATAACATGAAGGTTCCCATTAATTAAGTGTATATTATTCACATCATAAATATACAATACAAGCACCCCGAGAACTAAGCTGCGGTGCACACATACTCTGCTATCCATCCCGGTACATCACGTGCATAAGGATTACATATTCCGAATCTCTCAGGAATAGTTCACAGATAACAACATCACAAATAATGGAGGCGAACACAGTCACATCACATAGGTCACGCACATACCTACGCTCCTACGATCAACGGACTTATTAATATCCCAATAAGTCTTTCTATGACCTATGTTCATCAAGGTAACCAGTCTAAATCCGGGCAACACAAGGATTAGAGGGCCCTAAGCGAACGTAAACCTCCCGTGATAGCAAGTATGGTAGGTATGTCATACACACAATTCATATACCAATACTAAGTAAACACACGTCTTAGTAATCCCGTAGTTTAATCGTAGTACATATCGCTTTCTCGTACGAACTTATAATTATCACAATTTATACTATTCCGGTTTATAATCATACGCACCATAATTTATTCTCTCGTCGTAGTAGACACTCACGTCTCAACCCAAACCGTCCATTTAATATAACTCTCGTATATAATTTCCTTCTCATAAATACCCAAAAGTCCCAATTCTATCATTACATCAACATCGGAATGTTATCTATATCCTCGAACAAGTTTACGGGACTCCAAAAATCAAAACAGTCCAAAAAGGCCCAAACTGTCAACTCGTTAAAAGTCTCGTTCGAACGAGACTGTTCGAACGAGATTCCTCTGTCAACTCGTTAGAAGTCTCGTTCGAACGAGGCTGTTTGAACGAGATCCAGTTCGTTCGAACGAACTGTCCCTTCTAACGAGATCTCGTTCGAACGAAGTTATCGAACGAGGCTCCCTTTCGTTAGAACGACTGGTCAATTCGTTAGAAGCTCGTTCGAACGAGTTTGTTCGAACGACCTGGGCAGGGGCTTCTAACGACCTACCAGATTCGTCCCAGATTTGTCTAATCTCATTTTTTTACCATTCTTACTCCTCAAATCTCTTCTAAACTAAGTCCCAACAATCGTTTTAAGGTCTCTAAACAATCCTAAACATATTATAATCACGTCCTAATACGTTTTGAAGGATTAATCCATCCTAACATCAACCAAATTTACAAATCTCCACACTTTTTCCCCAATTATCAAGAACATGAACCCTAACTTTTTGAATCATGAATTAATCCAATATAAATCCATTTTAATTTCTTCCAATCACAAATATCATGAGAATAATCATCTACCTATCATTCTACATGCAATTCTCCTCAAGATTTCAAGTTCTAAGCTTCAAAATACATGGGTTTTCATTATCTTTCAAGAACAATTGATATTCTTCAATTTTCTAACATGGAAGGAACATTCTACGAATTTAAATATAATTAAAACACTTGCCTTGATTGTCTCTGAGTTTGGATGATGGTTTGATGAAGATTTCTGCAGAATTTCTTCTCTTCTCCACGCTTCTTCTCCAATGGTGGTTTAAGGTGGCTAGGGTTTTTCTTTGGGAAAGTTGTAAACCTAATGATAGACTCCGTAGCTTAATGGGTTAATATGGGTTGGTTGGTGGGTTTAGTGGGTTAAATCCACATCAGATTAAAACTCCCAATTTTCGTCACTTTTAATTCCTCAAAATGTAAAATTACCAAAATACCCTTTATGATGCCGGTATGGCCTAAAAATACCCCGGAACCCAAACTACACTCCCGGCTAGTGTTTTCTGACTATCTCGACCCTTCCGGACGCGTTGGCGCACTCAAAATGACCATACGGATAATAGAAATAAAAATCACTTTTATAATTAAAATAATATACCATGACGCGGCGGTCACACGCGTCTCAACAAAATTCTCAAATTGCCATATATTAATCTCAGGACAAATTTCATAATTCCAAATTCATATATAATCATATATGCACATAATCAAATACCAACTCGCATCTCGTTAGTATTTATAACCCGGATTAATTTCCAATTAATACGCATTTAATTAATTAATCCCAAAAATAATTATAGCCAAAAGTACGGGGTATTACATAACTCGGATAAACATTAAAGCAAGCATACATTCAATCCTCACGGGCATTACACTCATTAATTGAATTCACTCAAAACAGGGAGGTAACACACGACACATGCGGGCATAAAGAGTAAATGTAAATGGAAACTAGGTCGCACACATGTCACAAATGAAGAACGCTATATATAAAATGAAAAACTGTAATCTCAATGAAAGGATATCACACACTAAAAGAGGCGAAATGCACATTCACAGATTATCGAAACTATTTAAACTTTTGAATTACATCAACCTAAGATAACATAAGACTTTAATAGGGTTGTAATGTAGGCTAGGCTAGGGTACGAAATGAAGGAATGTATGTACGTATTCAAAGTGTTCAGAAATGAAAACTCGGGATAATGGGAAAATGCGGGCAATATCAAAATTGGAAAATAAGATCCAAAATGACATTACATATGTCATCGAAAGAGTAATCAAAGCTTATTGAACTATATACAACATTTACAACTTTCTCTTTCTCTTTCTTTTCTTCTTTTTCTCATTTATTTTCTTGTTTTCTTTTGCTTTTTGCTTTCTCTTTTTCTTCACTTTGTTCCAATTTTTCTTTTCTTTACTTTTCAAACTCTCACATGCCTAAATTGCAATCGACGTCACAACAACATCATTCAATCCCAAGTAACATTCCAAATAAAGGTATGGAAGGTGTATGTATGGGATAAAACTCCAATTTAAAGTTGGTTATGGGAATTGGGTTATGAAATGAAAGGCTATATTTAGGCTCAAAGGGGTTAACGAGGGTAAACATATAAGGGTGAGGTCAAGGCTAATATAGGAGATATAACAAATATGGCCTATGATCATTTCACAAAGTTTATGCAATTCACAAGTCAAAACAATATATGAAAATCATTATCAAGTAACACATTTCAAGTACGAACTCAATTAATGAACGATCAAATGAAAGAATAGTGAGATTACCAACGAATTCAACGTTTTCAATGAGAAAAGAATAGTGTATACACTCACAAATGACGAAAGGTACAAAGCTTACTCGGTGTAAGTATATACAATGCAACAAAAGATTACCGAGTTATAAAAATCTTAAACCAAATCAATAAAACAAGAAAAATGCATGTGCTCATGGGATTAAAGTTTAATTCATGAAGTTATTCATAATATCAATAATTGAGACTAAAGTCTAATAAGTGCTAAAATAGAGAACATGCATCATTGGGCTATCTATTGGATAGGGAAATTATTGAAATTTATCATCGAAAACACAGGCAAAACGTTCAATAAAGGAGAATAAAAGAAAGGAAATCTTTTTTTGAAATTTTTAATTTTTCTAAGAAAAGCATACTAAGTAACTAACATGTGAACAGAAATATGGACTAAATAAAGAAATTGATAGAATATCCCACACCCCTAACTTAAAACTTGACATTGTCCTCAATGTAAATTAAGAACCAAGTTAAAGAGAGGAAAATAGCGACATTATCCAAAATTGGAGCGATCCCCATAAGAACAAGTCCAAAGAATCTACAGAACAAGTTAGTATTGAGCATAGCAAAAACAAATAATGAAAAGTTAACTAATTACACTAGACTAAAAATAAAAAGAAAGAAAGAATAAAAAGCTAACTATATACAACCTACTATTTAGGCCTCACACTAACTATACACTAGAAGTATAAATAGTTGAGTGTCCACCGTGAAAACAATTTGACTTTGGAGGATAGCCGGTGTACCCTCACATACAAGCATGCCCTCTGAAAAATATGCATTCCGCTTTAACAACGGAAGGCATGTGTAAGGCGTAAGAAAGGAACCATCGCCAATTAAAAGTTTTGGTGGGATGATGGGGGGTTTGGATTGAACGGGTGACAAAAACATGTGGGGACCAAGAAAAGCCAAATATCCTCCCAATGATTTTGAAATTCGAATGGGAGGCGACGCACACAAAGGCACAAATGAAATCATGGAAGGCGACTCGAGCAAGTACTCCTCATCGGTGAAAAGTTTTAAAACATTAAAGTTTGAAACCGAATCATCGGGTACTTATGACGGTGTGATAATAGAGAATGAAAATGGGGATGAAAGAAATTCAAACTCATGAGATGAATCATCATCGCATGAAGATTGAGTTTCGAATGAAATAATATAATTTTTAATGAATTGTTCTTCTTTGGGGGCCAAAGAAGAAATCATTTCATTGTAAATAGATATTACGTCATTTTCATCCTCATTTTCGATATCTGTTATGCAATGGGAAAAGTCTAGAATGATTTGTTCCAAAGTAGGCACAAGTACCTCATTTGGTTCAAAACATTCTTTGACTTCGAAAGTCTTGGAAGCAAAATCATCGTCGAACTCAAATAATAAATCCAATTCATGTTTGCACGATCGATTTTCTTCCCAAAAATGATTTTCAATTTTATCATTCTCATACATACGCAAGCCCTCAACGAATGTCATGGGTCGAGGTGCGGATGAATGAAAATGGGAACTTTGAAAATTACCATCGGACTCAAACGAAAACTCATTATTATAGGAATTTTGAAAACTATTGCAATTCGTTTCAAAATTCCTATTATAAGGTGGCAAACGCCCAAAATCATTATCGTCATCATCAAAATTCCAATAACCCAAGTTTTGACTTTCGTTATACTCGCCCAAAGTCATATTTGAATTTGTTATACTCTGGGATTCTAAGTATTCACCGAAAGTCATTGGATTACGGGCATTTATAGAATTATAACAATGAATACCGAAAGAATTGGAATAAGACATGCTTACCCCACAAAATGGCTCAAGTGGTGAATTCCACAAAGTAAGTGCGCGCGGGAAAAATTCGAGAGTTTCAAAGTGCTCAAATGTTGAAGTCCTGCAAAAATATTAAGAAATAATACAAATAGAAAGTACTATGAAATACTAAATCAAATAAATTAAAAAACAAACTCATCCCCGGCAACGGCGCCATTTTGATTACGCGTTAAAAGTGTGTTCGTATAAGGACACAGTCGTTGTTTTAGTTTCACCGTGGTAATACAAACAAACCTAAATTACGACTACACTTGCGAGGCATGCACAACGGTAAGTCGGGTATAAAAAATCCACAGGGAGGAGATGCTAGAATTTATATGATCTAGTGCTCCGAAATAAAAGCGTTAAATATGATTACAAACTAAAAGGAAAAAGATGCATAAAAGGGAAATGTTTAACTAGGCGAGGGAAAATAAACTAGATTAACAAAGCGGTAAAAACTATAGGTTGCGTCGAATATCCCTCACCCGAGTTTATTTGTATAAAAGGGATACATGGGTCGATGAGTTATTACGATTGCATCTCGTTTCAACAATTAATTGAATTAAGGGTTGTCACGCCCCTAAATCCGCATAAAAGCCTAATAAGATTTTGGCGTAAACAAATATCCCGAAAATTGCACACGCAAGGTTGTAAGTAAGGGACATATATGATATGCCTCGTCAAATCTCCTAGGCACAATAACTAGGATAACGCACCCGAAATAGACCCGTAAACACCATCACCAAAGAAAAGCAACGCGTCAACTCGAGTGAGTTCCATTCAAACACAACCTAATTTTAATTAGCTAGAACGCATGGTAAAAACGCGATAAATGAAAAGAAGTAAATAAACGCGATAAATTCTACATTAGAAAGCAGTAAATAAAACATGTAAACCTAATTTAGAAAGCATGTAAATTTAACTACAAAGCAAGAAATAATGAAATACACACTATATTAATGGAGATGGAAGTTGGTAGCACAAATTACAAGCCCAAATGGGTGTCAACCCAAAAAGAAATGAAGAAATGAGCTCTCAAACCTCCAAAACCCTAACCTATCCTACCTAAAACGAATTATATATGATATTTACACAAAATTTGGTATTTATACTAAGTGGAATAAAAATAGAAAAGAAAAGAGAAGACAAAATAAAATCCCAAAATATATGAGAAAACATGGGATCGATCAATGCTAAAATATCATGCCCACTATCTCCCCACGATGGCTAAAAACTGAGGATCGATCGATCGAATCCTTTGGTTGATCGATCGATCAAGCAGGGGTGAGCCAAGCTGCATGCTGTTTTGGCTTGAATGCATTTACAGTTTTCTAAAATTTTCGTAACTTCTTCGTTCTGAATCAAAATCACGCACCGTTCATGGCCACGCAAAGATTACAAGAAGGTCTACAACTTCCGTGAAGATAATGGCCTAGGTGCCGAAAATGTGAATTGACTAAATTGACCTTGAACGTGCGATCGCCTACGGAAATTGAGCGGAACGCGTCCGAACTTCACACTTAGCATCCAAATACCTATAAAATCTCAATTAACCCCTGCAAAACATGTTTACATAAAAATCCAAGGTTGTCTGGTTAACGAGAATAATTATAGGGAATAAGATACCTGAGGGGGCTAAAATGCGTAGGTTCGAGGGATGAAATACGCAATATTTGCGTCGTATCACAACGACCTAAGGATTTTCTTAATGACATGGTTGTCGAGAATTTTCTCACCTATGTTAAACGATGAGTTGACAATATTGGATAACCTAGCATAAAACTCGTCAAAAGTTTCACTTTCTAACATCCTAATGGTCTCAAACTATGTAGTGAGATTTTGAAGTTTTGACTCCCTAACCGTGCTAGTGCCCTCGTGAGCGATTGCTAAAATATCCCAAGCCTCTTTTGATGTTTCACAAGTCATAATTCTATTATATTCTTTCAGTGTGACGTGTGAAGAAATAACGTGGAGACTCTTAGAATTATATTGTGAAAGTCTATGTTCAGTTTCGGTCCATGACTCGACTGGCTTTGAACTATTAACCTCACCTATAATAGTGACAGGGGGTGTCCATCCTTTCTCAAATGCTAGCCACACACGCTCATCAATTAATTTTAATGCACTTCTCATTCTCATCTTCCAATAAGTGTAATTAGTGCCATCAAAACTAGGAGTTAAAGAGAGTTTGTTACATCCAAAATTCATCTTTGAAAACACACGGGATCACAAAACAAATAAAATATGTTTTCTAGATCTGATACCAATTTGAAAAACCTTGGGTGGTTCCTAAATGCGTGTGTTTCAAATCAAACCAATTTTTCACCAAAAATTATCCAACTAGAAAAATTGATTTGATTTGAAACACACGCATTTGGGGACCACCCAAGGTTTTTCAGATTGGTATCAGATCTTGAAACCAATTTTGTCTTGATTAATCCTAAACATGCATCTAGTGATTAAAGAAAGAAAAATAAAGTAAATAATACTCATAACACCGGATGTATGATGAAAAAACCCAAAATGGGAAAATAACTTCGGACGGCCCAAGCCAGACAATCACTATGAATAATGGTTTTACAAAGACATATTAGCCTTACTCAATGACTCGATCCCCACAGGTCTTGACACTCCTTCTGATCTTCTACCATTCTTCAATAGTGCCCATCCAGAAATTTCATCTTCCACGATACCTGTCCACAATAATCGACTCCACGAATGTCTCGGTTTCCATCGATTGGCTTTGATTCATCTACGATGTCGAACAAGAAGTCCTTATCTTTTCTTCATCGCAAAACCCTGATGTTCAATGGTAGAACAAACAAACTTGGTGCAACAAGATCACATAAACATATAAGAATGATAACTCGGATCTTTGCAAACTTTGAGGATGTGTTTAAGCTTTTTAAACCTTAGAAAACATGTGGAAAACACGTACTGGATCGTATTCTATTTTTCCAGAATACACACTTATTAAAACTCTGACGAAACCACGCTTTAAATAAGAATTATGCGCCTCGAAAAATGTGTCGCTTGAATGACAATGCCACATCATTCACGCGATATAAGGATCTCGCTCGAACGAGAACTTGTGTCGTTTGAATGACAACACATAAGTTTGACTTTTTGACTTTCTGATCAAAACGTCTCTTTTATCCAAATTAGTCAAAATCTATTTCGAGCTTATGAGAATAAATTGTAGTGTAAACATTTAAAACACTTTTAAAAACATTTTAAAATATTTTTCTTTATCAAAATACATCCTTATCTTTTATAAATACAATTTCGAGCACCATTAATTATACACATTCATACCCATGTGATCTCGGAATGCAATTAACATTGAAGACGAATAAACTTGCATCGATTTAAACTTTGACATGATTATTTCTTTGAAGCTTTGCCGCAACGTCTTCAATTTCTTCAATACGTCATAGACCAAGTGGGATCGTGACAAAATAAAATCTCCCTATGACATATTACAAACACAATTTTGTTCACGGAATTAAGTCAAAACAATATAGGGACTCAATTGGAAATTTATGTCCTTACAAACCATAATGTTTAAGTTTGTGACGCAGCCTTATCATTATTTCTAAACCCTAAGAGAGGAGGAAGAGAAGAGAAAGCAAGGAGAAAGTTGGAGGAGGCCAATCTGGGAGTAAATTCAAGGGATTTTTAGCAAGAATCCATCATACATGTAGTATATCACACTCTACAAACATTCCAACGTAAGTAATTGACTTTATTTAATTGAATAAGTAGTAGATTTTATCCATATTATGGTAGGTGATGTGAAAAACTATTTTTGGGTGGGTATTTTCACATGTAAAAGGAGGGATTTTAGAAATTATCCCATAAATTGTAGAGTAAACGCATATTTGATATTCTTAAATGATTTATACCTACCAAAAATTGGATTTGGTTAGAGATTCCTAATCTAATCATAATCCATTGGAGTTTTGAATTGAATCTAGGTCTATTTGAGGTGTTCATCATGTAGACCCACTTGAATGGATTAATTAGATGATTGTTAGTTAATCCTTAAAATTAGAATGATTCCTAGACGTTAGAATCATTTACGAAATGCCCCTTTATATTCAATATAAATTGGTGAATGTATAATAACTTGTTGATGAGGTTTGGGATGGAATTGGAGAAGAAATTTTGGGTTGCGATTTGCTGAATAGGTCGAGCGAACTTGTTCGCCCTTCAGATTGAACCGATTCAAATTTGTGGTAGTCTCAATTTGGGTTGTTAATTCATTGGGTTAATTTCGGAGAGTTCGAAGGGATTTAGAAAACCCTTAAGTATAAGAGATTATAATCTGGGTGACTTCAAAGGGTTGTATTACCTAGGTATGGTGGGGTAATTGAATTTGGATTGGATATGATGAGAGAAATAATTTATGAGTATTTTTAATAACGAATTGTAAGAGAAGAATTCAAAAACATTTTATGTACGAGAGGGTTGGGTAAATCTGAGTGTTTTAGTGAAGTGATGATATGTTATCAAAGTAAATTTTTTATATGACGTACTGGTTGGGTAAGTCCGGGTATTTTAGTAGGGTGACACTACGTTATTTATTTAAGAGTCGAGGGATAGACTCGGGATACGTGGGCTAGTGGTTCGGGCGATAGGCACAGATTAACCAAATTTTATGATATATATATATACGGGTACAGAGATAGTATATATATGGGAATAAGAATAATATATGTGTGTATGATATTTATGTGAAACGTACCCCCTCTAGTACTATCAGTGGAGGTTATGCAATGTGGGTGATCTTCCCCGGCGAGCGAAAGCAGGGTAAGTATTGTCCCCAGGTCATAGCGCCATGTTTATATTTGTGTGATTTATATTTGAAGGAGATGATTTGGGTATGGTTAGGGATCACTATCAAAGAACTATAACTTCCTCTAATACATTTGCGATTTTTACCGACTTAGTGTGAGATTTCGACCATCGGTAACCAGGATGAATGTAGTATTCCCTGGATTATGATAGCATTGTAGAGAAAAGCATCCAATGAGTTATTACTTGGGGGATGGCGACAATACGCGATATATGTGTATTTGTTTTAAAATATCTTTACTTATATAATAGCGTAGTTAATACTATAAGAAAAAATATTTTCCACGACATATGTTTTACGACACTTTATAAAAATGTGTCGTGAAAAGTAGATAAATACGACATGTTATAAAAATATGTCGTGAAATATATAAAGACAACATAATTTCAAAATGTGTCGTAAATAATTCAATTATAATTAAGATCACAACATATGAAATAAATATGTCCTAATTTTTTTAAAGACGACACGTTATTAGGTGTTGGAAATTATTCTCCACAACATTTTAAGAGGCATGTCGTGATTAGGGAAAAACATTTAGCACGATTTTGGCGCTAGAAATTCATTCATGTATCAAATAAAAAATGGATACTATCAAAACAACCTCTCCCCCACGATCCCAAAAAAAACTCCCATATCTGCTACTGAAGAAGAGACGTAGAGAACTACAATGAGCTGAACCGTATATCTTCTGCAACCTCCAGCCGTGTAGAAAAGTTTGAATCAAGAAATATCCACTGAAGTAGAGCCGTATAGCTTCACCTCCATTAATGTAAGGTACTTTTTCTCTTTCCCTCTCCAACCAGGTGTAGAAAAATTTCCAATGCATTAGGTCTCATACACTTGTGGCAGGGTTCTGTAAACTTTTCAAGATTTGTATAATCTTTACTTTATCTTCCTCATAAAACTTCAAGAAATCTTCCTCTGTTAAACATCTCTTTCTGGATTTAGTAATTATATTTTCTTTCGTATGAGCATTTGAATCTTGGAAAAATCCTTTAGTAAATGTGAGAAGTGGGAGCATAAACCGAGGTGGATGCAGCCGTACCTACCACTTTATGAAAAATTTCTGTCGTCGTATTTATAAAAATAGATATATTTAGTCCTATGTGTAAGTTTTTAAAACTTTAGGGGTGGAATTTTTAAATAACTTAAGTTTATAAAACTTTGGTTTTGTTTTTGGAGGTCTGTTGTGCTTTGATCATGGGCTGAAGGTGTTTGTTTTGGAGGTTCATGTGGTTTGATTTGATGGTGATGGAGTTTCGTTTTGTGTGTTAGCTTGGTTGGTTTGGAGTTGGAGATGGTGGCGTTTTGTATAGGTTCTCTCTCTTCTTTAGTTTTGTGTTGAGTTTGCTAATTTTGTGCCGTAGCTTGTTTGTTGTTTGTGGGTTGTCTTGATCAGAGAGGTTTGTAGCTGATTGGCTTGGGTGGCGGTGGCTGTCGGGTGAAATGTTTTGGTGTCTTCCTGAGTTTTGTATGCGTGTGATGAGCTTGGGTTTGGTCTTTTTTTTTTAGATTGTTTGTTGTTGCTGAAATTTGTATGAAATTTGATGTTGTTACTTAAGTTTGTATTTTTTTCAAAAATTGTTGTTTTTATTGAAAATTGTATAAAACTTTAATTGTAATTAGTAGTTAAAAATCTAATTTGAAATATTGTTTCAAATTTAGGTAATTATGTTATAGTTAATTTGTATGAAATTTTACGAATATTGATAGTTAATTTTTTGTTGTTAAAAAATGTTGTCTTATTGGCTTATTAGTGAATATTAATCACAAGTTTTTTAGGGTTAAAAATTAAAAAACAAGTCAAATTAATCCTAAAAAATCATCCCGGGGGCTCTTTCCCCCAAACTCCCGGCATTTCTAAAAAATATTCACACCAATAACCCGAAATTTTTGGATCCGACCGTGAGCAGAGACGAAACCACGGCTGGGCAAAGGGGGGCATGGCCCCCTCTAAACTTTCAAATTCTTTACTTCAGTAGTACACAAAATGTGGAGGTGAGAATATTTGTTTAAGCATCAATTGAGGCGTGGAGATGTATTCTTCTTTGTTCATGAGTGTATCTCTGTCCTTCCTTGCGTAATTTCATTTAAAGACCCACCCTTTGTTGGTTTTTAATTCTAGCTTCTTTATTTTTTTTTATCACCCACTTAATCTCTATCGTTATATTTAATTTCCCTAACTTTTCATAATTATTAAACAAATTGAAAATTAACCTTTTGCCCTGATTTTATGTTCTAATTACAATGATTTTAACCATTATAACAATTTTAATTGCAAAATTTTGACATAATTAATAATTTATTTTTTAAATGGTAATGCTTATCATGATGTGTTTACTATTTTTTTGCCTTATAAAGAATCTAATTGTAAATATATTCCCCCCCGTCTTTTTTGTAATCTGTAAAAGTACATTTTTATTAACTTTAACACTAACATAGTTATGTAAAAGATCATCTACTATACAAAAAATCAAACAATACTTGAGTATTTTTTCTTATACACAAGATATTAAAGTTGTTGATTCGTGTCATGCTTGAGTATTTTTTTATTGACATTAATTCAACATGTTTATTAGTTGTGTTGGTTGATCTTGTCATTTTTGGTTTCATCAACCTTTGTTCACTGACTTCCTGTCGAGTTTGAGTCAAGTTACCATGTTGTGTCCGATTTTGACTCTCATATTCAAATTTAATATATAATGTATTACTAACTGTAAATTGCACTAGAGTCGAAATTAACTCACAAAAAACTGTTGGTAGCCCTTCAATCTGAACTACATTGGGACACTCAAGCCGTCTAACATCATTTAGGTAAACTAAAATGGTCTTGTTCGATCGGCCCCCTCCAAGTTTAATTTTTGGTTTCGTCCCTGAGTGGGCGTTTTTTAATTTAATCAATTGTGTACTTCACTTTTTAGGTTGAGTAAGAGAGGCTGGATGGTGTTGCAGTTGTGTTATTATTAATAGTCATTTTTGCCTATATAGTCATCACAAATTAATAACTGTGTTTCAAGTAATCTAGAGTCTGATTGGAAATTTAGGAGCTTTAAAAAAATTAAGGGGTAAATTCTATAATCATGGATAGTTAGTTTAACACACCTTTATGGTAATCAAATTTTCTAATCGTAGATATTAAATTACCCATTGCTACCCACATTTGGGAGAAGAAAATCAAATTTGGTTAGAAAACATCAATGCTTGCGATGGGTGAAAACAGATCGTGTGGGAATGGATAATTTAATTATTGGTGTTGATTATTCGGGATGGGTAATTTTATTTATATTTGTTTCTTTGGACTAAATTGTTATGAGTTTAATTGTTGCTACTGATTATTTGGGATCAAATAAACAAATGTAATCACACAAACTATTTTTAACGTATGCACGCAAAATGTTCGGTAAAATGCCTCGATAAAAATTATTGTCCACTCCAACATCCTTTCCATTTAGAACTCAAAACTGATTGAACACACTAATAAATATACTATTTAAAATATAGTACTTCAAATTGTAATGCTATGGCTACTTCTCGAACTTATGATATTTTTTTCCAAATAAAGAGAAGATGTAATGTCCTTTTTTAGTTTTTGGCATTTTTTTGTAGGTTGAAATGCTTTTTGGTTGTTTTTTTAGATGGTATCAGGATATTGGATCTTTCGGATAGTTTGAAATGCATAAGAAATAAAAGTGTATCTTGCTTATTATTGTGTATATAATTATTTTTAGTTTTTTAGTGTTCATATAAAATTAAACCATAATGAAGCTGAACATGGTTGCATGATAATATATATGGCATACTTGATTGGAAAAAGGTTCATAATCAATTTAGAATTGAAACAGAACATGATTGTGTATAAATCTTTTGTTTTGTTCAAAAAAGTAGTTACTATTAAGTTATTTATGCATCAAAACTGACTTGACTCAAAACAAGTTCATAATCTATTTATTTATTATTTCTATTTTGGTCAAGTTTTGGCCTATGACTTTGTTACTTTTTTGCTACAAATACGTAATCATGCACCGAATGATATTTTGTTGCCATATTTTTTGATGTGAAAGTTTATTGTCTCTTAGTTGCTAAAAATTGAATTTTGTGGATCCTAAATAACTTTTTCACTCTTTGACATTAGCTATATAGTGTGAAATTTGGCAATTTTTGTATTCTTCTACTTTTCTTTCTTAACTGGGCAATGTGAGTTTTATTTTTTTTCCACTTTTGGGTTAATATTTTTTTTTTGGCTAGCCTCATTAATACTAAATCTGATATTTTTTTATTTACAATAATTCATTGTTATATTTTGCAGGTGATTATTTTGGGCAGTATTTAGACAATACAAATTAGATTCAATATAGGTATCTTTATCTTGCATCATTTGTGTATCTCCTATATTATAATTATTATGTGCACATACCCACATTGATATTTCTGAACATATGTTTATTAGAATATGTCAACTTGATTTAAGTGTATGAATATGTATTGTTGAGTGTGGGTGTTTATATTAGTTCTATGCTCAAGGAAACCATGAATAAGAATAAAATGGCTATAGTCCATTCGTGTTAGTTTGTAGCCCCGATGATCTAACTATATATCTATTTCAATCTACCTTTGTAAATAGTGACTAATCTAATAAGATTTAGTAGAATGTGACTAATCTAATGAGATCTTGTAGAATGTAATGATATTTGAAAAGAACATGACATTTTATCTGTTTATTCTTGACATTTTACCTCTTTTTTAATATTAGTGTTTACTGGTGTAAATAGACTAGAAACTAACAAGTGGACAACTTAAGATGGAAAAAGATTGGTTGATATTTCCAAGGTTATTATTATTATTATTATTATTATTATTATTATTATTATTATTATTATTATTATTATTATTATTATTATTATTATTATTATTATTATTATTATTATTATTATTATTATTATTATTATTACATGTATGCATATATGTTTACATATATTAGAAAAACCTAAAGTATTTTTCTGAATGAACACTATTCAAAAATCGAGAAATGATTATGATTTCATGCTTTTTTTATTATCTGTAGACATATCGAGGAGTACTAAGATGGCGTGTACAAATTTATTGAATCTGCCAAGAAAACCGCAAGAAATCGTGATATAATAATATGTCCCTATAGAAAATGTAAAAACCTTTGTCAACAAGATGAGAAAGAACTATTTAAACGCCTAGTCATTCATGGCTTTGATGTTACATACAAGAAGTGGGTATTTCATGGAGAACATTCAACTTCTTCATACTCTAATGACATTAATATTGAACTGTGAGATTTACATAGGATGTATAGAGATGCTTATGTTCAAGATGCAGTTTTTGCTGAAGATAGTTTTGAAAGCGGTGATGAAAGTTTTAAACAAAAGTTGAAAGATGCCGAGACTCCTTTATATCCCGAGTGTACAAAGTATACAAAGATGTCAGCAATTACAACTTTATACAAGCATAAAGCTACACTCGGACTATCTGATAAAAGATTTAACGAACTTCTTAAATCTATGCATGAAATGTTGCCCGAAGATAACATTCTTCCTAAGTCTTTGTATGCAACGAAGAAGTTTCTTAAAGAATTTGATCTTGGCTATGAAAAGATAGATGCATGCATTAATGATTGTTTTTTATTTAGAAAAGAGTATGAACATTTGGATAAATACCCTATATGTGGCTCTTCAAAGTGGAAATTCGACGAACGCACAAAAAAGGTTAAGAAGGAGTATCTGCAAAAGTATTGCCGTACTTTCCAATAATCCCAAGATCTTGAAGGATGTTTTTATCATCTAATAGAGAAGATTAGTTGCAGTGGCACTCAACTCACATAAGCAAAGATGGCAAGATGAGACATCTAGTGATTCATTAGCATGGGACACAACTAATAAAAAGTGGCCTCATTTTGCATCCGATCCAAGAAATCTTAGACTTGGACTTGCAGCGGATGGACTTAATCCATTTAATAATCTTAGCTCGAGCTATAGTTATTGGCCAGTAATTCTAACTGTGTACAATCTTCCCCCATGGATATGCATGCTACATGAAAATTTGATGTTGACTTTTCTTATACCGAGGCCAAAGCAACTGAGAAATGACATAGATGTATATCTGTAACCAATTATAGATTACTTAATCGAGTTGTGGAATAATGGGGTGGATATGTACGATGCATCTAGCCAATCTACTTTTAATTTGAAAGTTATTTTGATGTGGACAATAATTGACTTTCCCTCATATGGTAATTTAGCCGGATGTACCACAAAAGGGGAATTTGCATGTCCAGTTTGTGGTCCTAACACATCCTCACTACGGTTATCAAAGAGTCTGACATCAATGTATATGGGCCATAGACATTTTCTTCCAATGAACCATCCATGGAGGGTTACCAAAAAGAGTTCGTTTGACGAATTTGAAGAGTTGAGGAGACCACCAAAACCTTTCAATGCAGAGAAAATTTTAGATGCTCTGAAGGGTGTTGAAAATGATTTCGGTAAAGGGAAGAAGCGTAAGAGGAAGAAAGTGTTCTTAAAAAAGAAGTCAATAATTTTTATTTATCGTATTGGCATGTACGTATATTTAAACTCATAATCTAAGCCACTAACTTAATGAAATTCTGTTAAAGGTTTTAGGAGATTTATTTTTCATATTAATCCTCCCTCATTTTTTTTTGTCTAGGCATTATATTTACGTACATAATTTGGATGTGCTACACATAGAGAAGAATATAAGTGATAGCCTCATTTCGACATTGTTAGATATAAAGGGAAAATCAAAAGACGACATCGAGTCTCGTTAAGATTTGTAACAATTAGGCATTAGAAAGGAATTGCATCCTCAACCAAAAGGGAATAAATTTTACCTATCAGCAGCACCTTACACACTCTCAAAGAAAGAAAAGAATTTTTTTGTCAAAGGCTGCATATTAAAATAGTGCCTGCCCAAACGGAGGTTGTAATCCTAGTAGTTTGGAATGTTGCTCATTATGGTCTCTAGTGGATCCCTTTTATAATGAGCCTTCCAATTAATTTTTTTTAGCTAAAACATAGAATAAAAGAAAATCGTAATCATAATCACAAAATATAAATTCAGCTCAATCCCATTTCTTTCCTCAAATACTTGGGTTCATATGTATAAATAGATAAATGATTATTTGAAGACATGCCCACACCTTTGAAGCTGCATTGAGCGTATTTGGAGCCGCGTGCTTTTTCTAGAATAGTTATTACACTAATGCTTTGAATTGCCATGCCAAACTAGCGTGTTTTAAGGTATAATGCCACTAGAATGCATCCACAAACTAATAATTAAATCTCACTTAATATTGTTCTAAATATTTCATGCATGTGGGGTCTAACCCATATTTTTATTAAAAACCCTTTTCATGTATCTAGCAACTGAAACAATAGGGTTGAGTGGATATATGCTTAGTGCAAAAGTTTTATTCCTTACAATCTATTTAGTAAAGACCAAACCTGATTATATAAAAGACTGTCCAACTAATAACAAGAGTTTTACTCCTGTTAAGACTATGGAAAGTCAAGCCATAAACCCAGTTGAAATATATCTTAATCTAGACAATGTCCAAGATAGGAAGAAAGCCTTATATGAATGGCATAATCAGATGAACATATGTTTTTCATCTAATGAATAATGGGATGCAAGTTCATGAAAACAATATGATGAGCAATCCATTAGAGGTATTGTAAAAGATTATTTGAAGTTACCTAATGGTTATTGCTACAACATTAGTCATTGTGTTTCGGTGGAAGAATGTAAGTTATTGGGATTAAAATCCCATGATTATCATGTTTTAATGCAATAATTGTTGTCAAGTGTTATACGAGGACTACTATCAGAGAGGCCAAGACAAGTGATTTTTTCCTTATCTTCATTTATTAATGTGTTATGTCAAAGAGTGATCGATGAAAGGAGAATAGAAAAATTAGAGGAAAATATTGTAGAGATTATATGCATGTTGGAGAGGTACTTCCCTCCCTATGTTTTTGACATTATGATTCACTTGCCAATTCACTTAGCTCGAGAAGCTCGATTATATGGTCCCGTAAAATTTCGATGGATGTACCGATTTGAGAGGTAATTTAGATTGCATTTAACTTTTTCTTATTAATAAGTTAAATATGTAGTAAATATATGTTATATTCCTATTATTTTGCTATGGTTTGTCATTAGGTTTATGAAGGAACTCAAGTGTTATGTTAGGAAACGTGAGCGACCTAAAGGATGCATAGCAGAAAATTATTTGGCTAATGAGTGTGTAAGGTTTTGTAGCATGTATCTAAAAAACAACAAAAATAGGTGTTCCACAGTCTCAAAATGAAGAGTTTGAAGATGAGACAATACTGGGAGGTCGACCTATCTCTAAGGGGAAGCCAATAACATTGTTCGATGACATGTTAAAAATTGCCCATCGTTATGTGCTGTTTAATAATCCAAAAGTTGAGCCATATATAGAGTGAGTAAAATGATGCTCCTTATATAAAGTTTATAACTTCTATTATCATTAATATTGTTATTTAAATTCCTCTACGTTCATATTAGAATGCATTTGAGCTAGCTAAAGCATTCCAATCGAAGTTTATCCCAGGACGAGACTATGCTATAAAAAAGACATATCGAGCCATTCGCTTCGTGGTTTATGAACAAGGTAGGCCAATTTTTACATTGTTCATCGTAAGAGTCAAATGTTGTTATGTACATAAAAATTCATATAATTTCATTTATGATCTTTTAAATAGATTAATGTTCCAGCAAACACAACTTAAGTATCAACAATACTAAAGTGGCCAACGGTTGAGCCACGACGTTATGCTATGTCATATTCAGGCTTCATAATAAATGGAAAACGATTTCACACATCAATGGTTGAAAAGTCCACCCAAGATATTGGAGTTTTTTTCGAGGCAGAGACTATTTCTAGATCTAGTGCAAGGGATACCACACACATTGTTGCTAATGTTTCATATTATGGGATTATATGGGATATAATTTTGTTGGAATTTCATAAATTTCTTATGCTTATCGTTTATTGTGATTGGGACAACATTTCTAATGGCGTTAAATTTGACGATGGATTCACTTTGGTTAACCTCCACCAAGGACAAAATCAACTAAAAAAAGATACTTTTATTCTAGCATCAAAAGCAAAACACATATTTTATTCGAGAGAAAGTGGAACATCAAATTGGTATGTGGTTATCATGGCATCGCCACGAGCCTTTCATGAGATGGAGGCGTATGATGAGAGTGCTTACACATAATATTCGCAGATAGATGTTTCCAAATTTAACAATAATGAGAGAAATGGCGTTGAGCCTCATATGAGAATAGATTGTGAGGGTGTTATTGTGTGGTTGTTATTTATTTTTGCATGTATACATTAATTTGTTTGATGAATATATACATTAGCATACTTGTGGTAAATTCATTTTTATTTACAAAGTTTGTGCATGGTGATGTAAACTTAGATGAATGAACTGTAGTTTTAATGAATGAAAATGCCACCATTCATAAACCTAGCACAATACAATTGGAGCTTCAAGCACATCTGAGCTAAATTTGAGAGATAAAAGTTGCTCTATGTTACCCACTATGTCAACTAACCAGTTATGCCTCCGTAAGACCCATATATTATTGATAATTTTAGCTATGCCCTCTTTAAATTTAATTCCATTACAAAGATCAACTATATTTGTCTCTTCAATTTTCGATTCTTGAAGTTCCATAAACCAATATTACGAATTTTCACAATCCGTTTATGTCTGCGAATTGATGGGTCATTACCAATACCCCCGACATTCCAAAATAATAGCTCAACCACTGAGAATATATTTTGAGCCAAACCTGAGTTAATTTCCTTCCATATTTGGTCACAATGCTGGAAGAAGAGTTGTAAACTTTCTTTTTGTACTGCCTTTTCATAAGGCCTACTAAATAATGGGATTTTTTTAGAATGAAAAGGGTACTTGGTAGCTAGACACATACTAAGCAGAAGATTTAAATTCGTAGGAGGACAAGGGAGTTTTAGTATGAAAACGACTGTCAGTATTTGGCAATAGAGTTTTAAAAGAAACAAGGGTAATATATGGTTGTAAACTCTGTGCAGTGCTAGGGACTATTTGAATCTGAACAATAGTTTAGTTATTTTTTACCCAACGTGAAGTTTTATATTCTAATTTTTAAAATTTTTGTACTAAAGATAGTGTTGTGAAACTGAGAATTAGTCTTCACACGAGGAAAAGGCTGAAAAGACATCACACTCTTACCTATTTAAGGTAATTACTTGTATTGATAAATGTGATATATGTTGAACCTTGTACACGCCTTTTTCAAGGTTTTTTTTATTATATAGATATTACAAAATTTCGGATACAAACTAAATGTAAAAGCCCAAAAGTATGTATGAAATCCTGATCAATCCTATTTTTTCTGCCTGAGGATACGAATCTTGTTCAATGGGAGGCTAAGTTAACTCGTTGGTGTTGGGCCTCTTGTCGCAATGCCTTATATGTTGGATACTTGGCTTTTGTTTCTATTTATTTTTCTTAGTGATTCGAATCGGACTTTATGCATACTTTAGGTTGACTAAGATTTATGCATAATTGGATATCTCAGAGTAGAACTTCCAACATAACATTGATACTAGTTGAGACTCCTATAAAGCCATTGAATCCCCCTATAAAACTTCCATGACAATCTCTAATGATTCCACATACACCACTGAATTATGGGTTCCCTTTTGAATCCCCATTGACATTTAGCTTGCAGAAATGGAGAGTAGGTTTTAACTATCTCATGATCTTCATCTAAGGAATAGGGTTAATAACTTTAATTTTAAAGTGGTAAAGAATCCCATTGTCTTATTTGATAGGCCCGATTTTAATTGAGAATTCATTAATAATGTCTTAAATCACTAACAAGATGTTAGAAATAATCTTTTGATTAAGGGTTTCTACCCTTTCAAACATACATTCATTACTTACTTTCCACAACTCCCAAAATGTAATCATAGGCATCATAGTTAGAAGACTTTTAATAAAATCATTATTTGATTTCTTAATCCACCAGGCAATTATCATGGCTTTAGGAGAGTTGAGGTTAATCTTGACCTCAAACAAACTACCCAACCACTACTAAATGGATAATGCAACTGAACCACTTAGAAAGCAATAATCAATTGATTCCTAACTATTAGAACAACACCTACGTCTTTATGCTAATAAAATTCCAACCTTTTAAATTTCCTTATTTAGTGGTTTTGTATTCTGAAGTAATAATAAAAAAAATTAGGGTAGTACTTGCTCCATAGGAACTTGAATGATTGAGTCATCAGATTCTTCCTTCTACAAACCTCCATTGTTTAAGCGAAGCTAAACTTTATTGTGGTTGAATGTTTCTGGACCATTGAATTATTACAAGTAGTAATTTGATCAGATATAATTTCACGCACTGATCTAATTTTTTAATGGCTTGGTAACAATTCTTGCCATACTAAATATTGGAGTTGTACTTTACATAGGAGAAATGAGTCCATAGACCATCTTTATTGACCAATTTTCAGTACAATTTGTAACTACCTGCCTTGACTATGTCATATAAGTTCCTAAGGCCTACCTCCTTCATGAGTAGACCTATAAATAGTATCCTAATTTGTCCATTGGTATTTCCTTACCTCTATATTCATACTACCCCAAAAGAATTTAGAGTTAAACATTGTTTGTTGATAGTATGGGTAACTATCAACAAACAATTGATTATCATGGCTTTAGGAGAGTTTAGGCTAATCTTGACCTCAAACAAACTACCCAACCACTACTAAACGGATAATGCAACTAAACCACTTAGAAAGCAACAATCAATTGATTCCGAACCATTAAAACAACACCTACATCTTTATGCTAATAAAATTCCAACCTTCTAAATTTCCTTATATAATGGTTCTGTATTTTGAAGCAATAATCAAAATTTTTCAGGGCAGTACTTGCTCAATAAAAACTTGAATGATTGAGTCATAGGATTTTTCCTTTTACAAACCTCCATTATTTAAGCAAAGTCAAACTTCGAGTAGTAATTTGATCAGATACAATTTCATGCACTGATCTAATTTTTTAATTGCTTGGGAACAATTCTTGCCATACCAAATATTGGAGTTGTACTTTACATAGGAGAAATGAGTCCATATACCATCTTTATTGACAAATTTCTAGTACAATTTTCAACTAACCGCCTTGACTATGTCATATAAGTTCCCGAGTCCTACCTACTTCATGAGTAGACCTATAAATAGTATCCCAATTTTTCCATTGGTATTTCCTTACCTATATATCCATACTACCCCCAAAAGAATTTAGAGTTAAATATTGTTTGTTGATAGTATGGGTAACTATGCCATTTTTATGGTTTTTTCTCACCCAGAATCACCTGTAGTGCCTTCCTCATGTAGTTCCCATATCACTAAGCACCTGAACAAATTCCTTAGACTTTTGTTCATCACTTCAGGCAGTCCCTCAATTTGAGGATGAAAGGCACTAGATAAAAGAATTTAGTGGTTATAACTTACACTCTGTGTTCCTAAAGTAGCTTATGAAATTCATCTCTCAGTCAGATACAATTGTCAATGGAAATCCATGTGTATGCACCATCTTTTTGAAGACTATCTAAGCCATATTAACTGCATCAAATGTTTTGCTAAGACGACTAAATGACTCACCCATACTATCGATAAACAATGTTTAACTACCTCCAAATGTGATTGATTGTACATCAAAGACCTTTCAACAAACTTTTAATATCTATAATTTCTTATTTCATTTTCCATGTAGTCTTCCATTTGTTCAGACTATACTAAACTATAGCTTTTGAATCAGATGCTATGCATACTTTAGGCTGACAAAGATTGATGCATAATTGGATACCTCAGAGTAGAACTTCCAACTCAACATTGAGACTAGTTGAGACTCGTATAAAGCCATTTAATCCCTCTATAAAACTTCCATGGTCATCTCTAGGGATTCCTCATACACCACTGAATCCCGGGATCCCTTTTGAAGCCCCATCGACATTTAGCTTGCAAAAATGGAGAGTAGGTTTAAACCATCTTATGATCTTCATATTAGGAATAGGGTTAATAACTTTAATTTTAAAGTGGTAAAGAATCCCGTTGTCCTTTTTGATAGGTCCGATTTTAAATGAGAATTCATTAATAATGTCTTATTCAATCTGTTCTATCATCTATTCCTATCTATACTCATTTTCCCCTTAATCCTCCAAACTTGATCATTAAGAATATTGAGAAGCTTACAAGTTCTTTTTTTTGGGGAATCAATAAGGATTATGGAAACAAAATTCATTAAATCAAGTGGAGTTATCTTTGTCACCCTAAAAATGAGGGAGGTTTAGATATTAGAAATTTAAAAACAGTATCTAAAGCTGCTAGTGTGAAAATGGCTTGGAATTTCAAAGAATGCAAACTTTTGTGGGCTAGATTTATGAATTCTAAATATGGAAATTTGGTTAAGAGAAGTGGATCAATGGCCTGTCGAAAAATTCAGTCAGTCTGGGATATAGTAGAATGCAATTCAAATTGTGTAGAAAGTTCTCTAATCTTGAAACTAATTTCAAATGGGAATATTATCTTTGCATCTTCATATGAGGTAAATAGAACGCATAAATTATCCTCAATAACATTTAATTCTATCTGGCACCCCAATGTTCCTCCTAAAATGTCAGTTTTTTCTTGGAGAGCCCCGTCTAAATGTGTTCTAGATGATACTATGATTCAAAAGGTTGGAGTTAGAATGGCATTAATATGTCAATGATGTCTCTCATGTAATGAAACCCTTCATCACATCTTTATCTCAAGTCCTGTTGCATCCAAAGTTTGGAGTCATTTCAGAAATTTAATGAACATTAGTGGTAGGTCTGACACTATCCATGGATCCATTATTCAATGGTGGATTCAATCAGGAAAGTCAAAGATCTCCAAATGGTTGCTTTCTATTATTCTAGTATGTATTTTATGGGAGTTGTGGTTGAGTAGAAATCAATCTCTGTTTGAGAGCATTCCTATGAAATCAAATCCTATTATTTACAAAGTTATAGCTACTGTATAAGACCTATCTAAAGACTTTTTTATTCATCTGGATAAGGTTTCAATTAGTTAGGAATATGTAAAGAGTTTTAACATCAAGATAGTGCCCCCCTCTGTATCTTTTCTCATCAATCATCTCTGGGAAAAACCTTCCCAAGGAAGATTTAAACTCAACATTGCAGCCTATACAGTTCATCCATCTGGTTTCGGAGCAGGAGCTAATCTAAGATACTATAAAGGCAATTTAATTTGGGCTGTATCTAATTTCATTGCTAATGGTTCTTCTAAAGAGGTGTATTTTTAGGTCATTAAAGCTAGTCTCCTTTTTTTGTTCTAGAAAAAAATTATCTTATATTGATATTGAGGTTGATTCTAAAGCCTACTTGTGTATCATCACACACAACTTCAAATACCTTCAAAAAATCAAAGTTGTAGTACAAGAACTGTCAATTATTTCCAGATATTCTCAAAGGCTTTACTTGTTGATTTTGTCAAGTAAACTGTATTTTTCACACAATTAGTGATTGACGCCATAATAGTGCTGAAATTACGCACCGAACACTTGTAATGTGTTGCTAACTCACATAATGATTGGCTCCACTTTACAGTTGCTCTTATAATGTGTTATGAACATGACATTTGAAGAGTGCCCAATTTGTGTGTTTCAAACAAAACCAATTTTTCTCCAAAAAGGTCCAACTTTTAATTATGCACCAAACCAAGTTGTGAAAAAAACTCAATTCTTACTTTAAACCAATTTTATCTTAATTAATCCTAAACATGCATCTAGTGATTAAAGCATGTAAAATAAAGTAAAGAATACTCACAACAAACCCAACCTAGCCGTCTTCTCTTCTCTCTAGCTAACCCTAACCCTAGATAGGGTTTGCATGGCTTTTCTACCTTCTCCTATCGTAGGAGAAGGCATGCAACCCCTCCATCAGAATGCTTCTCCTTCTTTCCTTTCAAAATCCTCACCTAATCTTCAAAACCACGTCCAACTTGACCCAAAAAACAAATCTTTTGCTGATGTTGTGTGTTCCAAAAACATGACTCAAACCATTCTTCAGCCCATATCTTCTTATAAAGGTGAACCTGCTATTATATATGAGGATTCCAGTATTCAAGAAATGGCTGCACCTTTCAAGTACACCTTGGTTGGAAAGTTCTCACATGGTCGACCTTCGGTGGATGATATTCGTAAGTTTTTCTGTTCTCTCAACCTTAAAGCCTCTGCTCATATTGGATTGATTGACAACAAACATGTATTGATCCGTCTTGACCATGAAGAAGACTTTCATCGTATTTGGCTTAAAGACTCTTGGTTCATTCATGGTTTCCCTATGCGATCCTTCAAATGGGATACAGATTTTCATCCAAATAAGGAATCATCAATTGTTCCTGCTTGGATTTTACTTCCTCTCCTCCCTATTCATTTGTATAATAAGAGTGCTATGTTCTCTATTGGACAAGTAGTAGGGAGGCCTCTCAAGATTGATGGTGCGACTGGTTCAATTGCTAGACCAAGTGTTGCTAGGTTGTGTGTTGAAGTTGATTTAAAACAAACTTTGCCTTCAAGGGTCTGGATTGGCAATAAGGATAAAGATTCTGGTTTCTGGCAACCTATAGTATATGAAGATTTACCACCATTTTGTTATTTTTGTGGTAAGAAAGGTCATGATCAAGGTCAATGTCATTTCAAGAAGGTTTCGGACGCTGAAAAGAATAGGATGAGCAACAAGGAAATTCAGAGAGCGAAGCAAAATCAGAAAGAGTCTACAAAAGAATGGGTAGCTAGATCGTTTGAGACAAATCCAGTAGAAGATCAAATTGTTAGTGCAATAGCATTGGAGAAAGAAGATGGAGAGATTTTGGAGAAGAATCAGTCCAGCCCCATACAAGTAAGACAAACTTTGATTTCAAATTTTTTCAAAAAACAGGATATGGTAGTGGAGTTGAGGCATACTGTAGAAGAACAATATAATGTGAAAAATTCTAGAAAGGAGATCCTTACAAATGTTCCAGAAGTAGGAGAAATTTGTGCTACAGGTGATACTGTATGTATGCCTGTTTCAGATCTAGAAGAGGCTGATGTGGATAATTGTATTGAGTCTATGGTTGGTGTAAGGGAAAAGTCCTGCAATGATGAGGATTTTGTCCAAGCATATCAGGAAGAAGCCATTCAAAACAATTTTGGGGAAGGTTGTTCTTCTGATGATAGAGAGCAAATGGATGGGTTTACAACAGTAGTAAGGAAGAGGAAATCTCCAATTATGAAGGGACTAAAAAATATTAGAATATTAAGGTCCAACTCAAACTCAAAAAAATCTAATAAGTCCATATGATTGAAGCTATGATCTGGAATGTTAGGGGAATTTCTAAGAAAGGGGCAATGAGGAGAATAAGTAGACTTAACAAAATCCATAGGCTGCAAGTAATGGTCATTTTAGAGCCAAAACAGGAATTGGGGAAAATCCAAAGCTATATGATTAAATTAGGCTTTGCATCATGCAAATCTAATTTAAATAGTAAAATCTGGTGCTTTTTCAAGGAAGGGGTGGAATGGGATCTCATTTCTGATATGTCGCAGTGTATAACAATGAAAGTTAAGCTTAATGGTGTAGCACAGTCTGTTCAGTGTAGCTTTGTTTATGCTAGCTGCATCAGACTGGAAAGAAGAGTTTTGTGGGAGCACTTGTCAGATATATGTATAGACTCAGCTTGGATGATATGTGGGGACTTCAACATTATAACGAATCAGGATGAGAAGGCTGGAGGTAATAATATTAATATTGGTGCTATGTTTGAATTCGTTGAGTGCATTGAAGGTAATGGCCTAGAAGATTTGGGGTATAAAGGGTCGAAATTCACTTGGCATAACAAGAGAAGTGGAGGGAGCAGTATATGGTGTAGGCTTGATAGAATTTTAATGAATCAGCAGTGCTTAGATTGTGGAATTAAATGGACAGTTAATCATCTCAATCGCAGTATGTCTGATCATAATCCTCTATTGCTATCTGGTAACTTAATTAGTCATCAGATTTCAAAAGCCTTTGTATTCCTTAAGTTTTGGACTGAGAAAGAGGCCTGCATCAAAATTGTGGAAGAAACCTGGAAGGAAGTGGAGTGCTCTAATCCTATAGTAGCTATATCCCTCAAACTCAAAGCTATCAGAGGTAAACTTAGCAGGTGGAGTAGATCATATTATGGGGACATTTTTCAGGCGGCTAGGCATGCTGAAGACTTACTCTTGCAAGCAGAAATTTCTTATGAAAATGATCCCTCTGAATTTAATAGAGAGGTCCTTTCCCAGGTAACTGCTTCCCATAATCATTGCCTAAAAATAGAATATGAGTTCTGGTCGCAAAAAGCAAATGAGAGATGGGTTCAAGATGGGGATAGGAACACTGCCTATTTTCATAAGTGTGTTAAAAATAGGCAGCGTCGTTTAGCCATTGATAAGATAAAGAAGGATGATGGTACGTGGATTCATTCAAAAGAGGAGATAAAAGCTGAAGCAATTGATCATTTTTCTGCAGTTTTTCGATCAGATGAGAATGTGTATCCAGAAGGGGAACAAGATCTGCTAAGGCATATTCCAAAAACCATTACAGAAGATATGAACAAAGCTCTGATTGTGTGGCCAGATATGGAGGAGGTGGAACAAGCTATAAAAGGTCTAAGTTCTTCTAGCAGTCCAGGTGTTGATGGCTTCCCTGGGTATTTTTTTAAATTTTTTTGGGGTATAATAAAAGCTGATGTGTTGAAGGCAGTCCATAGTTTCTTTGCAGGATCTATTCTTCCAAAAATTTCAACAACTACCAAAATTGCTTTGATCCCAAAAACTTTAAACCCTCAATCGTTTAATGAGTTCAGACCTATAAGCATGCAAAATTTTATAAATAAAATCTTCTCAAAGATTTTGAATGACAGGCTTTCAAAATTCTTGAATCAAATAATTTCTCCAGTTCAATCAGGCTTCATCAAAGGCAGGTCCATTACAGAAAATGTATTGTTGGCTCAAGAATGTATCTCTCGTCTTCATCATAAGAATTTTGGAGGGAATATCATCTTTAAATTGGACATGGCTAAGGCATATGATAGGGTCTCTTGGATGTTTCTTATAAAGATTATGCGAAGAATGGGATTCTGCGAAATATGGTTGGATTATATATGGAGGATTATTTCTAATGCATGGTTCACTATAATAATTAATGGAGAGACTTCTGGATTTTTCAAATCTTCTAGAGGTTTAAGGCAAGGGGACCCTCTATCCCCAAGTCTATTCATTATGATGGCAGATGTCCTATCCAAAAACCTTGAATTCTTGCTTACTAACTCAAATTATGTGGGGTATAAAATGCCAATTGGTAGCCCTCGATTTAATCATTTGTCTTTTGCAGATGACATTATCATTTTTAGCTCAGGCAATGTGAAGGAAGTGAAGCAGATTATGAGAGTGCTAAGACTCTATGAGCAGGTTTCGGGTCAACTTATCAATACTAGAAAGAGTAATGTCATGGCTTCGAAGCATATTAATCTCAGAGCCATCAATAAAATCAAGGAAATTTCTGGTATGCAACTGAAGTCAGATCCAATAAAGTACTTAGGCTGTCCTATTTTCAGTGGAAGGAAAAAGAGTATTTATTTTATAGAGATGGTGCAGAATATAAAGAATAGAATTCAAGGTTGGAAGTCTAAATGTTTGAGTCTTGGAGGTAAGGTTGTTCTCATAAACTCAGTGCTCTCTTCCATGTATCTGTACAATTTATCTGCTTTGAATCCTCCAAAAGCAATTCTCAATAAAATTACTGCTAGTATTGCAAATTTTTTTTGGAGTAACAGCTTTGGGGAGTCTCGGCATCACTGGTGTGGCTGGGAAAAAATAGCAAAACCCATATCTGAGGGTGGGTTGGGAATCAGAAACTTATATGATGTTCATTCGGCTCTGAGTATGAAATTATGGTGGAATTTTAGACAGCAAAAATCTATTTGGGCAAAATTCATGATGGCAGCTTATTGTAGGGGTCAGCACCCATGCTCAGCTTCAAAGAGAGGGTCAGCTCAGACTTGGAATCGTATGTGCAATGTGAGGGACAAAGCTGAAGAGCACATGATGTGGATTATTGGAGAAGGAAATATTAATATAGCAAAGGATAACTGGGGTGTTCCTGAATGTAAATTATCAAATGCGGTAGAAGCGGGGCAGATTAAAGAATACTGGAACCAAAGCAAAATATGGGAAAAAGAGAAATTAGAGCAGGTCTTCAACTATGAGATCACTTATAAAGTGTTAAATTTTGAAGAAATTATGCCTAAGTCTGCTGATTCCCTGATTTGGAAACCATCTAGCACAGGTATCTTCAATATAACCTCTGCTTGGAACATTTGTAGGCAGTCTAGTTCATCATGTTTGAGTTCGAAGTTTATCTGGCATAAACATCTTCCCATAAAAATGTCTGTTTTTATGTGGAAGATGATGAATAATCTTCTTCCTACTGATGATAAGATAAAAGCTATTGGTTTTAGAGGGCCTTCAAAATGTTGTTGTTGTCAAAAGCCTAGAGAAGAAGATGTTGATCATATATTTGAGGCTGGAGATTTTCCTTCTGCTATATGGGATCAAATTAATAGAGAATATGGGATTACTAGAATAAGAGGTGGAGGTGTGCGAAATCAGCTTTTTCAATGGTGGATTCATGGGGTTAAGATAGACCAAATTGTTAGCAAAGTGGTGCCATCAATTGTATGTTGGTACCTATGGTGTTATAGAAACAAATGTCGGTATGATGATTGCTCTCCTAGTGTGGCTTCAATTTTGGTTCTAATTAAAAATGAAATTTCTCGAAGGGCTGTTATGCGTATGGAGCATGGTAAAAAAGATATAATGTTTATAAAATGGAATCCTCCTATATATGGCTCTTTGAAGTTAAATGTGGATGGGAGTGCTATAGGAAATCCTGGGCAGGGAGGAGGAGGTGGAGTGCTTAGGAATCAATCAGGAGATATGGTTTGGGCGTTTCATGCGCATTTTGGTGTGGTGTCTAATATGGAAGCTGAAGCTTTGGCTTTACTAAAAGGCCTTGAATTCCTTTTAGACTTTATTGGTTATGATTTATTGGTAGAAAGTGATTCAGAGGCTCTTGTGAACATCATCAATTGTCAAAGAAATCCTCCTTGGAAAATAAGTTGGGTTATTCATAAAATCAGGAACTTAATGGATATGATGAAGATAAATCTTGTTCATGTATATAGAGAGGCGAATAAAGTGGCTGATTTTCTTGCAAAGCTAGGAGCATCTGAGAAAAAGGACTGTTTCTCTATAGTCCTTCGAGACTTTCCAAAGCATCTCAAAGGTCTTCTAGTAGTGGATAAATGGAGACTCCCATCCATCAGACATGTATAGTGGTCATTGGAGTTCTATTTTGTCAGTAGGTGGTATTATATGGCTCTGTAAGGGATCTAATCTATAAAGATCCTCATTTATGTTTCCATATAAAGTTCTCTGTGTTCTTTGGATGTAAGCCATTTAGAAGAGGCAAGGTCTTCTAATTATTGCAAATAAACCTTATAAAGTTTGAAAAAAAAAAAAAAAAAAAAGAATACTCACAACGCCGGATGTATGAGGAAAAAACCCAAAATAGGAAAACAACCTCGGACGGTCCAAGCCAGACAATCACTATGAACAATGGTTTTACAAAGACATATTAGCCTTACACTAAGACTCGATCCCCACGGGTCTTGATAGTCCTTATGATCTTCAATCGTTCTTCAATAGTGCCCATGCATAAATTCCATCTTCCACGATACCTATCCACAACACATGCGTCCACGTATGTCTCGGTGTCCACGGAATGGCTTTGATTCGTCTACAATGTCGAACAAGATGTCCTTCTCTTTTCTTCACTGCAAAACCCTTTGTGTTCAATGTGTAGAATAAACAACTTTGGTGCAGTAAGATCACTTAAACATAAAAGAATGATAACTCGAATCTTTGCAAACTCTAAGGATGTGTTTAAGACTTTTAAACC
This sequence comes from Sambucus nigra, assembly GCA_949130495.1. NCBI lineage: Eukaryota > Viridiplantae > Streptophyta > Magnoliopsida > Dipsacales > Adoxaceae > Sambucus > Sambucus nigra. The sequence continues at coordinate 240,108,348 of OX422211.1, forward strand.
TTAGAAAACATGTGCAAAACAAGTTTCTGGTCGAATACTGTTTTCCAGAATGCACACATACGAAACTATGATGAAAACACTATTTAAATAGGATTTAAATGATGCCTTGAAAAACGTGTCATTCGAACGACTTGACGAACTCGTTCGAGCGACATCCTATCTCGTTCGAACGAGATTGGATGTCATTTGAACGACAGCGCAAAAGTTTGACTTTTTGTTTAAAACGTTTCTTCCAAAGAGAGATCCAAAAATGTCAAACTCTTTTACGACATTACCATCGTAAAACGTAGTGTAAACTTTTAAAACACTTTTAAAACATTTAAAAACATTTTTCTTTATAAAAATTACATCCTTATCTTTTATAAAATAATTCTTAACACCATTAATTATATGCATTCATACCTGAGTGATCTCGGAATGAAATTATCTTTGAAGAAGTTAAACTTGCACTAATTAACCATCGACATGATTAATTCTTTGAAGCTTTGCCACAACGTCTTCAATTTCTTCAACACATCATAGACCGAGTGGGATCGTGACAAAATAAAATTCTCCCTATGACATATTACAAACACAGTTTTATTCACGGAATTATGTCAAAACATTACAGGGACTCACATGGAGATTTATGTCCTTACAACATTTATAATGTGTTGCTAAATAACACATGTATATCAGAAAAAAATATGTATATAGTATAATATTATAATCATACATTACAAATTAATGTATATCTTATTGGTAATGTTACTCTGTTTGGACGGAGTTGTACTAACTTTTCTAATTTTTTCCTTGTCAAGTAGAGTGAATTGAAAAAAAATCTGCCTTTTAAGAATATGACGGATATGTTTAAATAGGTGAGTTATGAGTCCATTATCTCTTCAATTTAAACTTTGTAATAAATTTTATTGAACTCTACATAATTTACACTACATTCCATGTATATTTTATGTATCCAAAACAGGTTTATAAGGGTAAGAGATCGAGATGAACTACATGCCATGAGAATGATGATGCAAGAATCTCATGCAAAGTCTCTAACTCACATGCGGTGGAAGAAATTTATGCGGATGAAGTACCCAACATTGATTATGTTGATAAGGGTAAAAAAAAGCGGGGCCATCAAAATTGAATGTAATTGCAACTGGAATAAAATACCATAAAGAGGTAGAATTCAATGAGTTTGGGCAACCAATTGGACTCAATTCCATCCATCTTAGTTCTATGATTGGGATTTTAGCACGAGAATGCGTACCAGTAACACATAAAGGTTGGGATAAGGTGACAAGTGACATCAAGGATCCAATATTGGAGTTTGTTACTGTGAGTATTTTATTTCTCTACCCTTTGCATAATTATGTAATATTTTGAATGTAACTTTGTATATATTGAATTAAAACTAATATAGTTTATTTTTTCTATATGATGCAGTAAAATATAACCTTGAAGAATGTCGAAAGGCTATTGTTTTATGTCAGAGGGGCAGAGCTTGGAAATATTACAAGTCAAAATTATCGACACAGATATGAGAAGAAGATAAATGACCAAATTTCACTCGTCATTTTACATTACTCAAGCCCCCTGGAATGAAGTCAAATGAATAGGATAAATTTGTTAAATCTCGCTTGTCACCAGAATTTGATGCAAGTGAATTTGATTATTTATTTTTTATTTTTATTAATAGACTAAAGTCCACTTTTAGTATTCATATATTTCTCGTAATTATGTATGATTTCTCTTATTTTCATAGGAAACAAGTGAAAAGCACAAGGAGGCAAGAGCAAAGCAAATCCATCCACACATATAACTAGTCGTAGAGGCTATGCAAGACTTAAGGAAAACATGGTATGATTCCCCTTCAAAGTTGTATACTTCATAAATAACTTACATTATTTCGTAATTTTGTCTTTTAAAATTTGTAGAAAGCTGAAGACCCAAATAAAAATATACGCCGTGTTGATATTTGAATAAGGGTACATAGGAGAGAAAATGGCGATCTAGTTAATCAAGTTATTGGTGAAGCGATAGTAATGACACAAACACTTACACAACACTTGACAATTTTTTAAATACTACAATGTGTTTATTATATTTTTTTAATATGTTCAACTCTTGTATTTATTTTAGGAAAAGATAGAAAAAATTCCATCTCATGATTCAACATCGTTAGAGATGGTGCAATAGTAAAGGTGCTTGGTCCTGAACGACCGGGTCATGTCCGAGGTCTTGGATTTGGGGTGACGCCTACAAAGGTAGATGGGTTGTTACATAGTAATGCAAGGGTAACGGCTCTTAAAACTCAAATTCAACAACTTTTGGAATGGAAGATGCACGTGGAAAGTCGAATGACACAAGGAAATGAATGAAATGTGGTATTTTTTAAAATTAAGTATGATTGAATACATATAGTTTTTCCCTTATTTTGTTTTTATATACTTCACTTGCAATTTCTATAGGGTGAACATAAGGGTGGCGGAGACTCCATGCATAATCACGTACATACTCTACAGTTTATTGTTAATGAATTATCTAAGTCTAAATTCTTTTACTAATTGCATTAATAATTATTTTTTAGTTTTTTTATTTGTACAATTTATTCGTGTAATCGAGAAAGTTCATGTGCACAAAGTTCTCCACAAAGAAATTTTCCTTGCAAATTGTTACATTGATTGGGGAGTGGAGAAGAAGTGGCAAGCGCAAAACTTAATTCTACAGACTCGAAGTCACTAGTGCACCACCAAATCCTTGGGCCTGATTGCTATAAAGTATGGGTTGTTGAAATTTTAATGCCCAAAGTGCCAGTTTTTCGATACTCGGATGCATTTTCCATACCTGATGATGCAAAAGGAAGTACCATAGCATGGCCACATCGATACATTCATTTTGACTAATTATGTGAGTGGAATAGTTATAATTCTTGAATTTTATTCTAAGAATTTTTCTTTGACATTCTCTCGTATCAGTTTCAAAAAATATAAGGAATCAAGTGGGTATGGTTTTTCTTCGTTGCCTTTTGGATTTAAGGTATACTTTGATTTTTTATTTTTATATTACAAGTGTGTTTTTAATTTACGAGAGTATTTACTAAAATTATTTTCTGAACAAGTACTTATATTTGGAAGATGTTGAAGACATTTTGGGAGTAATGTTTTTGAAGAATGGTATTAGTTATTTTTTTAAGGAAGATTGCATTTTAACTTGTTAGGCTATGCTCGTTTCATTATAATCCCATGTTTTTATGTGACTTGTAACACCCAAGTATTTATTCCTTTTACTATTTTGGGCACGACTTTGATATTACGGTTATGAGTACATATTATGAGTTCCTCTTAATTATATAAGTTTGTTTTAAATTTCAAGAATTGTGGATTGGATAATTGTGATACAATCGTATTATGTGGATATGTTAATGTTAGTATAAGAATAAAGTATTTGAGAAGCTAATTTTTATAAAAAAAAATTATACTCTTTTAACGACATATTTTATACATCATAAAATGATAATAATGATGCTTATGTTCAGTCGTAAAATAATATTCACGACACATAATAAGTAGTCGTGAAAGATTTTTTTGGGTAATGACTTTTACAACTAGTAACAAGGTGTCGGTGATATTTGTTTCAACGACACTTTGCAGGTGTCGTGAAATAGTTTTACGACACCACAACATGTTGTGGATAGTTACGACTGAATAGTTACGACTAGTAATTAGGTGTCATGGATATTTGTTTCAACGACACTTTGCAGGTGTCGTGAAATAATTTTACGACACCACAACGCGTCGTGTATATTTACGACTAGTAACTAAGTGTCGTGGATATTTATTTCAACGACACTTGTAGGTGTCGTGAAATAGTTTTACGACACCACAAATGTGTCGATATATAAGGTAACTTTCTACGACACCCCTTTCAATGACTACATAAAATGTGTCATGGGACACATATTAGGTGTCATGGAAAAGACTTTTTCTTATAGTACTTAAGATATTAAGTGTGAATAATGAATTTATAACTAAGCAAGTTATTAGAAATAAATTATGTGATGTTAACTTCTGAATATTGATAACTAGTGAAAGTTATTTAAAATGAACTAATTTAATTATAATTGAGAATTATAATTATTAAGCAGATATAAAAGCTAATTGTATAAAACATGCATAATACATGGTATTGTGTGGACCTATGGTAATATGGAGACTAGTTAGGCGGGGTAGAATAACTAGGCGAGTTTAGAGCATACGTTAGGTGCGAACTATAGTTGAGAGGTGAAGGGTATCTCATGTGAGTGCGACACCGACTTTAATTTAAAAAGTTGTACTGCATATTTATTAGAGAATTTTAATTACTTGCTAAATGTTATTAAAAGGTTTTGGGTTTTGACCTGTGTCAATTTATTTTCCAAAAACTTTTATGTGTCCAGCCACAGGGATTCCAATGATGACTATTCTTTTCAGGAACACAAAGTTGCAGCTGATGTGGGGGCTTGCAAGTCGTTGATTAGCCACTTCATTTATTGTATTCTAGAATAGGTTCTTTACTTCTGTTATCAATTGGGTGTATTGCCTCTGAGAATGTATGTGTGATAGCTATTTAAATTGAATTCTCAAATTTTCATGTTAGACTTATTTAACCGGTGATAAATATCAAACCAAATTAATTCAGCCCCTAAATATGAAACTACATGTGTGCGCGCGTGTGTGTGTGTGTCAAACCATCACAAATAAAATTACTAACTCATAAATTTTAGGAAAAATCCTTTTTGGGAAAAACCTTTATTTCACTATAAAGACGTAAATCGTAACTTACAATAATTACAATGAAATCTGCAATGAACTTCCGTAAAAATCCATAAAGACATGCAGTCTGGAGTCAGCAATGGAACAACCTCAGCAGTCCATAAGAACACATAGTAAGCCAAGAACACCCTCGAGCACTACCAATCAACACGCAGTCGTCTGCCGTAGATTTACCCTCTTTATAAGAGAAAAACTTCACCAAATTTGTATCTTGGATTCCAAAACAATTCACATAAAGATTGGGATGTTTTGTGAATTAAAAACAAAAATGGTTAAACCCTAAACGAAGAAGACAAAGTGTTCTGCCGATTTGTAGTGTTTGGAGAAACTAAAACGTCAGGTCTTCTTATCAAAAACTAAGTTGAAAAAACCAATTTATAAAAAATCTAAGGAGGTAGTTCGCTCGAACAAAAACATCATCTCGTTCGAACGGGGACACACGTCGCTCGAACGAGCTTCGCGCGAGATAGGTTACCGCGCGAACGAGCAGGTATGTCTCTCGAACGAAAAAATTTTAAAATAAATTTTTATTTATTTTGCGAGTAAATACTCCAACTCAAAACCATTTTAAAAAAACTTTTGACGAAAAACTTAAAAAAGTCCGCTCTCCAACACTTAGAAAATATTTTGATAAAAAATATCCCAACACTGTAAGTGAAATGCTAAGGAATTAAAACACAACCTTTACAAAATTTATCCGTCTTGATACTTGAATGATCTTGAATTATTCTTCGACATTTGTAGCGGTATACGACATACTCTAAAGGTAATGGACAATAAAAATAATGTCCTTAAAAATCTCCCCCTATGTCTATCCCGGTATAAAATAAAAACATCTGAATTATCAAATAAAAAAACACATACAAATCTAATACCCTCCCATGAACCCAAAACTAAAAAGGTACTAAACATGCAATTCGTTCAAAAATCTTCAACTTTAATCTAACATTCTAGAATATAAATCATTAAATGTTTCACAATCCTCCAGCCTAATGATTTCAAACTACGTGGTGAGGTTTTGGAGTTTGGAAGCCTTAATAATATTAGTTCCCTCGTAGGTGATTATGTCTAAAAAATTTATATACGTTTCAAGTGCCATAATGATGGGACTCATCTGTTGTGTTGTTAGAAAACAAAGAATTCAAACCACGTGGGTTATAATTACACAACTTATGCTCATCCTCGCTGTAGGCTTTTATGATTTTAGGAATTATATAATCATTTACTAAGGTTGTGTATGGGGACCAACTTTTAACAACCGCTTGCTGTACCCGCTCATCTATCGACTTAAGTGTTGATTTCGTACACGCTTTCCAGTTTGCATAATTATACCCTTCAAACAAAGGTGATTTAGAAAATGATTTACCCTCCATATAAAACTACTAGAATTCATGCTTAACCACGGATCTAAAAAAATAACTTAGTGTTCCCACTCTAATACTAATTTGAAGTAATTAAAATACGGAGGTTGGTCAAAAACACATAAACTAACTTTTTTTTATATCTTTTCAAATTAAAAAAAATTATTAACCCAAATAAACTAAGAACCGATTTTAAATGAATGTTATGTTAAAACAGATTAACCAATTTATATTCATCCTAAATCATGCATCTAGGTGATAATAAATAAAATAACATCAATCACACAACATGCCATTGTACGAAAAAACCACAACGGGAAAAACCTGGGATGACCCAGCCATGAGAAGTCCAATAAGTATAGAATTAGAATGGATACAATAAAAGACTTACAACATAAACTTGATGCCCTCGTAATCCTTGATGGTTTTCATTCCTTTATCTTATGTCGAGTGTCATGTAAGATTCCACTTGTGCACTACCACAATGCGTGAGTTAGCACCTGCCTCAGTATCCACCAACCCAGCTCAGTAACCATCTTTGGATTGGAACATGAAATACACAACTTCTTCACTCCAACACCACACCATGAAGTCTGCCATGTGTAAACAAAAACAAACATGGATTCCACCACACGAAATGAATAATCGGATGCGAATAATATTAAACTTTATTGCCCAAACAAAGATCTTAAAGCATATATGTATTGAAACTGGGATCTTATCTGATTTTTGCCAAAAGTTTTACTAAAAGCTAGATTCACCCATCTTGTTTAAGATCCATGTTTCAATACATATATGCTTTGAGATCTTTGTTTGGGCACTAAGGTTTAATACTCTTTATAATTGACTATTTATTTCGCGCATTGGAATCCCTATTTGTTGTTATTTACACATGGTGGAGTCCGTGGTGTGGTGTTATGGTGGACTATGTGTTCTAATTTGTAGATGTTTCTTGAGCTGGGACGGTGTATACCGAGGCGTGTGTGGAGTCACACATTATGGCAGTGCGCGAGTGCATACACCATGCAAAGGTTGAAGGAATGAAAAGAATTATGACTTGTAAGGGCGTCGAGTCTATGTTGTAAGTCTTATGCCGTGTCCTTTGTAATTCTATACATAGTGGACTTTGTGTGGCTGGGTTGTGCAAGGTTTTCCAGTGGTGGGATTTTCTCGTACATCAGCGTGTTATGTGATTGATCTTAGTTTTTATGCTATCACCTATATGCATGCTTTAGGATAAATATAAAATTAGTTAATCTGTTTTAACAAAACATTCGTTTAAAATTAGTACTTAGTTTATTTGGGTTACTTAGTTTATTTGGGTTACTAAATTGTTTGATGTTAAAATATTAAAAAAACTAGTTTGTGTGTTTTTGACCATCCTGCATATTTTAGGGACTTGAAATTCATTTAATTCTCAATGCTCAAATTAAATATTTGATAATTGCCAATTTTCTTTTACAAATTAAATTACATGATTTCACTATTTTAATTTTCCAAAATAAAACAAATTTTAAATTAAAATAAAACACAAATTTCATAATTTTTTATACCTTTGAATCAATTACTCAATTAAATTCAATTTAGAAAAATAATAAATGAAAGCAAATTTTTCAAGAAAAATGTGATAAAGGCCGATCTCAAAATTAAATCCATGTTGTCCATAAAATGTTGGCCCTTAGTTAATTAGTTAATTAGGACACAAAATTATGAAAAAAAAATAAGAGAAATAAGAAAATTTAAATAGATTCAAAAACAAATTATAAAAGGATACAATGCCCCTTTCCATCATGGCCATAATAATAATTATTACTTAAGTTGAGTTCCTATGGGTAAAAAACCCCTTGAAGAGTCCATCCTGTATCCAACTTGTTAAAGAAGAGAGTCCCCAATAATCTTGAACAAAAGCGTGTCGATCCCGAATAAGCTCCTGAAGAATCCCATCTGAATAGAACTTAGGAATAATAAGAGTTCCAAAGAATTAGTAACCATTAGAACCATACGATTGCTCATTCAAATAATGAGAATGGTCCTCTATAGCGATTAACTTTTCAGGTAGCGTCCACTGATGCTTTTCATGATTTCTTATTCTTTGTGTTTATATTTTGTTTTGTATCATATGTTACATCTTAAAACCACCATGAATAGACCTCCAAACTTGACCAGAAGCCATGGAGCACCTCCAAGATCAAGCCCAATACATAATAATATAAAACAAATTAAATCCAATCGTATTCTCCTATAAATACAATGATTAAATGCAACAATTAATAAACCCTAATTATTACAATGAAATTAAATCTAGAAGGAGAAAATAACTAGGAATAAACCACCATAGGATACACTCATATAAAGACACATCCATGTGACCAATATGGAAGGGATATAGTCATTCACATCATATAAAACCATGTTAGTGCAAAAATATAGACATATATGCACATATTTCTTACATTTAACCTTGGGTTTCAATCATTGGACAACATGGACTTTTTCAAAACATAATCGATCTATAACTAAGGGCCCTGATACCAATTGTTGGAAATTGGTAATGATATAAAGATGCAGAAATATTTCATCCTTAATAACTTCGATCGATCATGCATTGGAAAGTGAAAAATAAGAACTAGGTTTAAAGCATAAATATAGGGTTTTGAATATAATACATGGGGTATCTTGGGGTAATTGGTAGAGAAAAAAATATGTTGATGAAGGTGATGATATTTCTTCCCTTCAAGGTCTCTAAAAACCTTTTTAGAATTCAAATGTCTCGAATATTTTAGTATATGATCCTCCCAAATTAAGAATTATGTGTGGTCACACTTGGAGATGAACACATAATGACATATGATAGCAATAACCTTCTATCTCCTTACCCCTACATAACGACATGAATAGTATTTTCCCTCTCCCTATCTAACTCTCTATAATGGATCATACCTCAAAACCTTAGCTTATACCAATATAAATAAGTATAAGTCACCGGCCTTAGCTAAACTGGGATTCTAAAGAGTTTCGGACCTACTACTTGGGTAATGGACTATATTAGGGACCAAAGACTAATAATTAAATTGGATACCAAATAAATACTCAAAATTACAAGTATTGTAATTTATTTCCATTTTTAGTTAATCGCGATTAATTTCATTAAATAATCATGATTAAAATCCAATTTAATTATCTCAAAATCACTCAGAATAAAGAAGACTTATTTACAATGTTGATTATAGTACATAATATGATTCTCGATGTTAAGTGTACAATAACCTCTTGGTAAAATAAATTTTTTGCTAATTGATTTTAACCAACATAATAAATTCCTTAACTCAGAGACTTAACTTATTTTCTATTCTAATGGATTATAAAATAATCCACCAAACAATTTTAGCTGGTAAAAACAAACCATGTAAGTGTATCAATGGGGTATCAAAACCCAAGATATCTCTTGGATGCAAATTCCTCCGAATTCTAATCTTAGAACTACTCACACAATAATTGCCCAACTTGCGGGGACCTACTGATCCAATATATAATGGAATTATACCCATAGTAATCAAAGTAACAATTATGCATGCATTTAAATCCTTATAATGCCTGGAAATAACAATCTTTCACCCTTTTCAAATGGTGTGATATTGCTGAAGTTATTCAATATAAACTTTAAACTTGAATCTCATGGGCGGTCATGTTAAACACATTCCTCGATGTACCAGTCGCAATCCTCTTTTGAACTATCGTACAAGTTCTCAAACCATCAAGAATGTTCCCATAGTTTGAGATAAAATACTTGGATTGTACATGCAATTATACCAATAGGATGTCACTTCCTATCTAGGCTATGGACTTATTCAATTGAACTAGAATCGAAATTTCAATCTCTTATGATCAAGTCGAACCAACTCATCATAATACAATATATTTAATTAGAAATATAAGGTATTATCCTTACCATGAATCTTGTTTGACTCACCTTTATCGAAAAGTAGACTTCATACATGGTTTTGAGAATTAAACACCAATAGTATAAACAACACCTAGTTACCCATTCCTAAAGAATAATCCGGCTCCCTATAAATAAGAAGCTATTATGTTTCTGACTGTGTACACTTATCGTGTTGGCCCTACAAAAAATTTCCTCATGTAATTGGATAAGGATACTTATATTCTTAATATAGTGGTGTCCTTAAGCATTTTATTGACTATGCATCCCCACAAAATTTCCTTTGAACATGGGTACTTATTGTTTTCCATTGGAAATGATGCATATTGTTTAGATTTGATGAGAATGATATTTGACTTTATCACGACATGTTCAAAGGAAAAGATAATGTATCACATATTATCTTTCGATCATTTGATTGAGTACTTACTTTTGGAGTTAGGGGATTTACTTCTTCCAGATGAAATTACAAAAAAACTTGAGGGGATGATTACAATTAAGTCATACTATTGACTGATCTCTCAATTAGGCGATTACAACAGTCTTCCTGTATTAACATATTTATGACTCCTTGAGGTTATGCTCTATGACGTTCTTATGAAATTAGATGCATACTAGTTTTCAAGGAGAATTGGATAAGATTGTTGCAGAATTTACATCCTCTTTAAGTTGTCAGCTTCATTGACTCTTGATAAATGTTAGAATATGCTTTTGCCTTATGGTTCTTCCTCTTCACAGTCTTCTAAAGCATATCAACGTGACACCAATGTTCAACTAGATAAATTTAGGGACTCCCTTCATGATATAAACTCAAAATTTTGTGATCTTAAGTGTTTTAGGAAGAATAAGAAAGCATATTGAGAAATTGCTTTTTGTTTTAGGTCAATTGGTAGTCTGTGAGTTAGGATTTTGTGTTTATTGCTTACATCTTTTATAAATATTATAAATCTGATTTGTTTTGAATGATTATTAGCTTTTAGCGTGAATTTAATGTATAAATTTTATTTGATATATCATGTATCTTTATGTGTAGTAGTTGACGTTTTAGTCATGAGCCTGTTTATAGAAGATCGCATATCGAGATTAGATCATCATATCAATTACCCACTTGCTATATGTTTCTATCTCATTTTCGTTATTTGATTAGCATGCTTACTCTCGTCATTTGCCTAGATTTATTTTATCTCATTATGTTCTTAGTTCTTTCCTTTGTGTCTTTAATAAACAAAAAAGCAGAAGTTTGTAGATAATGAGTGTACATAGTCTTGAGCATGTTGGATTACGAATAGTGTTTGTGAGGTATTTCATGTTTATCTAGAGGAATTACATAGTTTAGGGAGAATTACTTTAGTAGTTTGATGATTACATGTATACATTTATATCCACATGTTTCATCATATTACTCTTATATTTTTTGTCTAAAGATTACACATTGGTATTTGATGAGTTTTCTAGTGTGTGACAGGATAATTGATCGAGCAGTAAAAGTGTGTTCATGTGAGGACACAATCGTTGTATGTTTCATCTCCGCGATGCAAAAACCTAAGCTACAACTACACTTGACAAGCAAGCACAACGGTAAGTCGGGTATCGTAAGAAATCCACAGGGAGTGATTGAATTTTAGATGTTAATTGCTTTAAAATTTCAAGAATAAAAGTGTAAAATAAATAAATGAAAAGATGATGGTTGGGAACGTGATAGGTGGGAAATAAAGAAAAGGGAAAAAATTAAGAAGTTAAGTCTAAACTAGAATTAATAAAATGAGAGTCGGGATCGCATCCCCACCATGGGCTAAACAGCTAATAATTAGAATTTCGGTTCAAAAACATTTAATCGAGCATTTTTAATTAATCATAAACATCACACAATAAGGAATTTAACTCAAAGTTGCGAGATTAAACATTTAATCAAAAATGGTTACACGCGGATTAAATTCGGATTATCTTTATAAACACTAACGTTGCGTGACAAAGAAAGTTAAACGCATAATAATCCGACTTTAATACGCGAGGTTTCAATTAAATGCAATTTTACCCAAAACCTAACTTTCGGAGCACGACTCCCATTAATGGCGGAAACGCAATCCTAACCCGTTATCTACGGGCAATACATGAATTAAACTACTTTAAACAACTAATTAACTAATAAAACAAGAATTAATTAAACTAAACTAATTTATCTAGGCATGGAAATGAAGAACGAAGCAAGAAATAAAGCATAAACAATGAAAGAGATGATGAATAGTAAAGCTTACATATATAAATGGACAAGAATCCAAGAGAAAAGATGAGAGGGCCAAAGCTCCCAAAATCCCCAAAGTTATAACCTAGAAGTGTAAAAAAAATATGTCTTTCACTTAATACAATGTTTACACCCTTATACCCAACCAAAAACCAACTTAAAAATAAAGATTTTCGAACTTTTACTATAGCCGAATCGATTCGGGAAAGGATTGAATCAATTCGAAAACAGGGGAAGATAAGCAAATATCTGGCATTCTAGTGCAAACCGAATCGATTCGGTTTTGGGCCGAATCGATTCGCCCCTACAGGTCTGCAATTCTGCAGCTTTGTCCCGTTTTACGAAAAATGCCGCCATTTCTTCGTTATAGCTCAGAATTAGGCACGTCGGAGGCTACATGAAGATAAATCAGAGGGATACAACATCCAAGAAGACATTAGGATAAAAAACCAAAATATGAAATGACTAAAATGCCCTTGAATTTGATCTTGAGTGTACTTTTTAAGTAAAAACCATCCTAAAAATGCCATAACTCAATCATTACAACTCGGAATCATGTACCGTCGGCGGCCAAGTGAAGAGAAATCAAAGGGATTCAACTTCTGTGAAGAGATCGGGATTCAAACCCGTATGCTAAAATTACTAAAATGCCCCTGAAGTTGCAAAAGTCGACGAAAGTTTTCCGAAAAGAGTCCAAACTTCATACTAAGCATCGAAACACCTACAAAGGCTCAATTAACCCCTGGAAAACATGTTAACATAGAAATCCGAGGTTGTTTGGTTAACGAGCATATATATAGGGATTAAGATACCCAAGGGGGCTAATAAGGCATAGGTTAACGGGTGAAATACGTAATATTTGCTTCGTATCAATAATAGGTAAAAAAAGCTCCTTGAATAAGTGATTTAGCATCTTGTCTTTAGTTTCTTGTAATTTAATTATGTCTCTTATACGCATTTGGTCGGGTATGTAATGTCTCATGTGATATATTTGATTAACATTCTTCTAAGTTTTGCTTTGTGTGTTTTTATAACATAATAGATAAAGGGGGATATTTTAATAGTATTGTGTACTCACATGACCCACAACAATGACATTGTATTATTCTGTTTGGAAAAACACACTTTGAGACTAGTCGAAGAGGTCTTCGAAAAGCTTCATAAAACCACACAAGATCATTCTAGACCGTTGCCCTAATTTAATCACTTAAATGAATGTATATTGTATAACAAACTTAGATTCACCATTGGCTAAATTAGTTCTCATAATTGGAAAATCTTATGTTTTTAACCTTGTTGTCCTTTTGAGATTTCTAAATACATGGTGCAATATTCTTTCCATATAAAAAATTATGTTTTTAAAATGCTTCTTTTGGATTTAGAATTCAGTGGTCATAGGTTGATCAAGGGAAATTCAATGTTTTGTGAAATTGTGTAAAATATTGGAATTATTGTTTCCATTCGCGACTTGTTCGATAGATGTTCACCTCAGTGACATGGGACATTGCATTAGTGGAATGTTTGGTTCGCTGTTCGCCACTCTAAAAACTAAGGGATTTAAAATATATTGTCTCTTACATGACGACCTCATTCACTAGCTTGTAGCATCAATGAGATAAGACTTCATGTTAGTAAAGCATCTAGTTTGCAGGTCGTGAAATATGTTAACTTACGTAGAAAAACTCTAGTTATATGCGTGACTTTTAACACTGACCTTTTGCTGTAACAACCCGAGGTTTTGGAGTCGACAATTTATTTATTTTGGGAGGAATAAATAATATTTTATTGGAGAAATAATTAAATTGGCAATTGAGGTCAAAATTTAGAGTCGTCAGAAAGAGTGTCGAATGTCGATTCTGAGGGTACCATCGTTTCCGAAAGGGTCGAGAAAGTCAAAATGACTGTACTTGGGATCTATTTAGGTTCCGAAATAATTTAGGACCGTTTGACTCGAATTAAAGTTACCGGATCATTTAAAGTGTGTATTATCATTTAAAGATGTGTGTCTTGTGGGTTAAGGCTTAAAAGCCACGTGAAAAGTCATTCTCACTTAAGAGAAAGAGGAAAACCCTATAAAGAAAGAGAGAAGAAGAAAGAAGAAGAGAAAGAAGGAGAAAAGGGAGAGAAAGTGGAGATTTTCAATTTCCACGCGATCTCAAGGCGGATTCAGACCCTACGAACTCGAGGCAAGTGATTAAACTTGCTAAATAATTGTTGTGTACCAATTATAGTTTGATTTGTGGATTGATATTTTGGGTTTTAGGTTTAGTTTAACAAAACCTAACTTTTGAGTATAATCTTAGATTTAGTATGTAGATCTTTGATTTAATGATAAAAATCAGTTTATAAGTACTCTAGAATGAATATAAATGTTCTGAATATGTTTGGGTAGAAGATTTGTGGTTAAATGTAATTATTGGGGTTTTTTTGAGAAGTTGGAGATGTGTAAAAATGGAGTTGGCCGTAATACCTGTTAGGGCCGGTCGACCGCGTACAGAGGACCGGTCGACCGCGCCTCCAAAGTTGAGCATTCTGTCTTCGAGATTAGGCAAAATTTAGAAACGCGGTCGACCGCGGTTTGGGCACCAGTCGACCGGTCCCCTGTTTTGGGTTCAAGTTTGAGAATTTAAGTTATCCCTTTCTTCTTTGGGTTTGTATAGATGGACTTCCATAATCAGAGTATCATAAATGATTAAGTGATTATATAAGGGGATTATAGACCTTAGAGTCAAAAGACGATATATGAGGCTAATTGATAATTGAAAGACTAAATGTAAATGTCGGAGAGTCTTAGTGATTATGTTGAGAAGTGAGAATCTAAAGAGTATATCAATTTGGGGGAAAAATCCTCTAAGTGTCGAGGTTCGTATTTGTGGAATATAGAATACCGATTGGAGATTTTAGGACTTTTTCTAAGTGGGGAAGCCCACTTTTATTTGGGATTTTATTTGGTGATGATAAATAAATTTCACTATCTGAGAATGAGAATAACTTAGAGATGCCGGATCATAGGATCCAAATCCCAAACGGGATAACTTTAAAAAGGTTCATAAAATGAATTGAACCCTATATTGAATGGAAAATAATAAATGCTATTTGATGGGCATATGGATATAGAAATATCCTTATTGATGATTAATTTGGGAGATATCTCACACAATGAAAAATGTTAATTGAGGAGCAATAAGACATAGAATATCTTATACTTAAGTAGAATTGAAAGACAATTCATACTAGAAGCGACATGAGAGCTTCAAGAAAGAATTAGTATAGTATATACTAAGTGGGGTAATTGTGTGAGTATTTACGGTTAGTGTATCAAGAGAGGGATATACTAAACAATGATGTTAATCAATTTATGCCTAAGAGCGTATAATGAATATGATAATAAATATGATGTTGCAGGTATACCTTATATAAAATGGTATATCTTTATTATGTGGGATGTATGTATACCTTATATGATGGTGTATATACATGTTAAGCATACCCCCTCCTTGCTATCATTGGGAAGTTTCGTGCGTAGAGGGTGAGCATTCTGACTAGAAAAGCAGGATGTGGATATTCCCTAGGTCATAGTCGTCCTTTGTGGTTAGCAAATGACATATATGATATATATATGTATTTATTTTGGGGGTGATAGGACGTGGGTATGTGTCGCTCTCACTTGCTGGTTAGGAACTATGACCGCTTCCCGGACGTTGTGTGCGTGAGTAGATCACGAGGTGGGTGTCGTTGAACCCCACCAGATGGCCCCAGTTTGCTACGTATATGGGCGGCTGGAAGATGATAGCATGTGAGCCTGTGTCCTTCGAGTTATAGCTCAGTTGGATGGTTATTATTTTCTTGTGTTTGTACTTGGGTGTCAAGGGCATAATGGACCTCAATGACCTACATTGCCAGGATTAGTGTATCGGGCGGGTTCCTTGTTTGGATTTCGCTTCGGCGATACTTCCCACGCTTGAACCGCAGTGTAATGTTGGAACTCGGGGATAAGTTTAGTCCTTAATGCTCATAATTATATATATAAATATATCACCTATCCCGACAATCGACAGTGCCAGGAGTAGTGTAACGGGGGGGTTCCTTGTTTGGATTTCGCTTAGGCGAGACGTCCCACCCATGAAAAGCCGTGTACTATTGAGAATTGGGAATATTAATTAATTAAAAGTGGATAATAATCATTCGGGTTACATGCATCTTTCTTAGAGGGCATAATGAGCCCCGAGGATCGATACGGTCAGGAGTAGTGTAACGGGGGGTTCCTTGTTTGGATTTCGCTTCGACGAGACGTCCCACGCACGAAACACAGTACCGTGTTGAGAATCGGGAGGAGTTTTGTCCTTAACTCTTGATGATAATAACTCATCTATAATAATTATATATGGTTTCATGCCTTATATGGGCATCACTAGAATATAAATTCTTGTAATTGAGATTGATGGTGTATGTTGATGAAGTGGACATGATTGGATCATGTAACTTTATATGTTCAACAAATGAACATTATAAAGATAACTATAACTATTGCATTAAAGATAATGTATATAACTTAAAGTATAGAAATAAATGTAGAATTGGGAGATAGGTTAGATGGTTTCACTTAAATACTTCATTTGGGTTTAAGTTAGAATCCTCTCACCTAATTAGGATCGGGCATCCTTTTGGAGACACATGCATACGCTTAGTGCGCGCTGTAGATGAGAGGTGAGTTAAATTTTATGGAGTGTTCGATTCCAACTAAATCATGTAATAATGCACTTATAATTATTATGCATTTTAATAGACTTGCTATAATCTGTTTTCAAAACTCGGGCTCTTACCCGTTTACATTTTTGCTCCTCCATGTATATATTGTATTACTTCAGGTGTTCCTCCGCAAGGACGCCTTTGATATTCCTCCATTCAGGATTTGTGGAGCTGTGGCAGTAGCGGACTATTGCCGCACTTTGCTTTAGTCGATTCCTATCTAATATACATCTAGATCTGGATTCAGTTGTATTGAGTTAGTATTCAAGTGTTGTAGATTAACACTTTCATATTTTAGTTATCAGATTATTGTATTGTCTGTTGCCCGACAGCATATTCGGGTATTTCATTGTTGAGATTTTGATGTACAATGTATTGTACTCTTTTATTATTTGAGCATGCACATTTCACATCATAGTTAGATGTATATTGTTGGTTGTGTGCATTATTGGTTTTGTTGTTGTTGTTAAAAATAAAAAGTTTTAAATTTTTTGGCAATTCGCACTTTATGATTTCGAGTAGTTAGCCTTATATTATAGTGTTTAGTTGTTGATGTTGAGACTGTACTATCTGAGGTACCTGATTTATGTAGTATAGGGATGGCCACCCGTTATTATTTGGAGAGGGTTGTCACAGGTGGTATCAGAGCATCAGGTTCTAATGTCTTTAGGATCTGTGTACGTTACTACGATCTTCCGTAAGCGTTCTTAATGTAGAGCCTTATTATTAGGACGATTACATTCATACGTCCATATCTTTCTGTGATTCGAAAGTATTTGAAAGGCATTCTGATACAATTGTTCTTATTTCAGATGCCACCGAAGGGAGGTCGTTCAGTCAGGGAAAATAAAGGGAATGTGCAACCCCAAATGCCTCAAAGGAACATGACTACGGATGATGTTGCCAATATAGTGGCACAAGCAGTAACTGAGCCGTTTCTACGATGGCTCAGCAATCTGCCGCTCGAGCAGCCCCACCCCATTTAGGATTGTCCTTATGGGAGAGAGTGAAGGAAGATTTTAGTAAGGGGCATCCTCCCGAGTTTGCAGGGGGAGTTGATGCGATGGCTGCAAGTCAATGGAAAAATATTATACAGAGGCGCCTTCGTATGGTTGAGTGTAGTGATGTGCAGAAATAATTTTTAGACACCTTTAACTTATCGGGTGCATCTCTTCAATGGTGGGAGTCTGTCACCACATCTGAACAGAGAGATACTTTACCTATAAAAGAATTTTGGGAACTTTTTGATCGAAGGTATTTTCCTTCCCCTACTCAGGATATGGGGATTTTTCTAGGAAATAGGACGGTGGCAGAATATGAAAAAGATTTTTCCCTATGGGCGAGATTAGTACCTAATGAGGTAAATATGGAAGAGAAACGTATATCGAAGATTGTTCAAGGTTTAGATTGGAAAATCCAACAACATTTGTTAGAAAGTCCTAAGTTAATGACTTTCATCGAGGTAGTGAATGCGGCACTACTAAAGTGTCATGAATATCATTTTCGTTCTCAAAAGAGTAAGAACTTTGGAGATTGGAGTTCATCAAGTAAGTTTGGCAAAGAGAGTGCCGGTAATGTGAGTGGGCAGAAAGGGTTTATGGGTAAGTGTTTCTTTTGTAAAGAAATAGGTCATAATAAGAGAGATTGTCCTAATAGAAGTAAAGGACCACGTTTTGATGAAATTTTGGAAGTGCAACCCCTACAGCAGATTCGAGGTCGCTTTAGACCAGGGGACTATGTTTGGGAGCCCATTGATGAGGATGGGAAACCGGACTAGAGATGGATGTTGTAAGAAATTTTTCCTTTATTAATAGGATTATTACTATATGAAATTTTGGAATATCGTATGGGAGATATGTATGAATCGGGTAGCGCTATAGCCCTTTTTGTTTATGTATGGTATGTAATGACCCTAAGCGGAAATTTGGAGCAAGATAGGCTATTATTATATTATTTGGTAAAGGATTGAAGATTTTTCAAGTTGCTCATAAAGAGCTTTAAACCTTTTAGTTAATGTAAATATGATTATGGTGATAAGTAGTAATGATAAAAGCTACTTCTTTTATATAGTCATGATAGACCATTATGATTGTTGAATTCCAGATATGGATGTGCCTTATAAAAAGGCTATATATATTGAAATGATGTGAGATGATGTTTATGTTTGAAAGTTGAGATTGTGGTTTGATGGGACGCAGGTAAAATTTTAGCTCATAAGTATGATAATATTTGTGATCTACATGTTATATAGAAGATGATCTAAAAAGACCTTGTGTTGGACATAAGGCATTTTATAGTATGCATATATATATGAGCCGTTTTCAAAGTAAACTATTTTTCAACTAAAACCTTTGTCGACCTTCAGGTCATTTCAAAATGATTTTCATTAAGTTAACCTTTTCGAACTCTAGTCCGGATTTAACAAACTATCAATCCCCGACATCGCCACACAGTAGTGTATTGGGAGGGTTCCTTGTTTGGATTTCGCTTTTGCGAAACGTCCCCCGCACCAAAGTGGCGATTGTCAGGAATTTAGAGGAGTTATTTCTTTGGACCATTCAAATTTTTACTTTATTAAAATTTTAGTATTACTTATTGTTGGAATTGTGGAACTTTCAAGGCAAATAAAGCCTCATTATGATTGGTGGTGAGCATAGAGCTCAAATATAAAGGGTGTATGGGCGCCCTTGTTGCACAAATTAGTTTTATTTAATTCATAATTAACTAATAATAAAATGAATTTAAAATGAACTCGTCGTGGGAAGTTAGAAGTTTGGAGTTGGGAATTAGCAATATTGGGTATAGTAGGACTAGTTGAGCTTTGGAGAAATAGGCTTAGCTAAATTTCGAGGACGAAGTTTTTTGCAAGTGGGGAAGTTTGTAAAAACCCGAGGTTTTGGAGTCGACAATTTATTTATTTTGTGAGGAATAAATAATATTTTATTGGAGAAATAATTAAATTGGCAATTGAGGTCAAAATTTAGAGTCGTCAGAAAGAGTGTCGAATGTCGATTCTGAGGGTACCATCGTTTTCGTAAGGGTCGAGAAAGTCGAAATGGCTGTACTTGGGGTCTATTTAGGTTCCGAAATAATTTAGGACCGTTTGACTCGAATTAAAGTTACCGGGTCATTTAAAGTGTGTATTATCATTAAAAGATGTGTTTCTTGTGGGTTAAGGCTTAAAAGCCACGTGAGAAGTCATTCTCACTTAAGAGAAAGAGGAAAACCCTAGAAAGAAAGAGAGAAGAAGAAAGAAGAAGAGAAATAAGGAGAAAAGGGAGAGAAAGTGGAGATTTCCGGTTTCCACGCGATCTCAAGGCGGATTCAGACCCTACGAACCCGAGGCAAGTGATTAAACTTGCTAAATAATTGTTGTGTACCAATTATTGCATGATTTGTGGATTGATATTTTGGGTTTTATGTTTAGTTTAACAAAACCTAACTTTTGGGTATAATCTTAGATTTAGTATGTAGATCTTTGATTTAATGATAAAAATCAGTTTATAAGTATTCTAGAATGAATATAAATGTTATGAATATGTTTGGGTAGAAGATTTGTGGTTAAATGTAATTATTGGGGGTTTTTGAGAAGTTGGTGATCTGTAAAAATGGAGTTGGCTGTAATACCTGTTAGAACCAGTCGACCGCGTACAGAGGACCGGTCGGCCGCGCCACCAAAGTTGAGCATTCTGTCTTCGAGGTTAGGCAAAATTTAGAAACGCGGTCGACCGCGGTTTGGGCACCTGTCAACCGATCCCCTGTTTTGGGTTCAAGTTTGAGAATTTAAGTTATTTCCTTCTTCTTTGGGTTTGTATAGATGGACTTCCATAATCAGAGTATCATATAGGATTAAGTGATTATATAAGGGGATTATAGACCTTAGAGTCAAAAGACGATATATGAGGCTAATTGATAATTGAAAGACTAAATGTAAATATCGGAGAGTCTTAGTGATTATGTTGAGAAGTGAGAATCTAAAGAGTATATCAGTTTGGGGTAAAAATCCTCTAAGTGTCGAGGTTCGTATTTGTGGAATATAGAATACCGATTGGAGATTTTGGGATTTTTTCTAAGTGGGGAAGCCCACTTTTATTTGGGATTTTATTTGGTGATGATAAATAAATTTCACTATCTGAGAATGAGAATAACTTAGAGATGCCGGATCTTAGGATCCAAATCCCAAACGGGATAACTTTAAAAAGGTTCATAAAATGAATTGAACCCTATATTGAATGGAAAATAATAAATGCTAGTTGATGGGCATATGGATATAGAAATATCCTTATTGATGATTAATTTGGGAGATATCTCACACAATGAGAAATGTTAATTGAGGAGCAATAAGACATAGAATATCTTATACTTAAGTAGAATTGAAAGACAATTCATACTAGAAGCTACATGAGAGCTTCAAGCGAGAATTAGTATAGTATATACTAAGTGGGGTAATTGTGTGAGTATTGACGATTAGTGTATCAAGAGAGGGATATACTAAACGATGATGTTAATCAATTTATGCCTAAGAGCGTATAATGAATATGATAATAAATATGATGTTGCAGGTATACCTTATATAAAATGGTATATCTTTATTATGTGGGATGTATGTATCCCTTATATGATGGTGTATATACATGTTAAGCATACCCCCACCTTGCTATCATTGGGAAGTTTCGTGCATAGAGGGTGAGCATTCTGACTAGAAAAGCAGGATGTGGATATTCCCCAGGTCATAGTCGTCCTTTGTGGTCAGAAAATGACATATATGATATATATATTTATTTATTTTGGGGGTGAGAGGTCGTGGGTATGTGTCGCTCTCACGTGCCGGTTAGTAACTATGACAGCTTCTCGGACGTTGTGTGCGTGAGTAGATCACGAGGTCGGTGTCGTTGAACCCCACCAGGTGGCCCCAGTTTGCTAAGTATATGGGCTGCTGGAAGATGATAGCATGTGAGCCCGTGTCCTTCGAGTTATAGCTCGGTTGGATGGTTATTATTTTCTTGTGTTTGTACTTGGGTGTCAAGGTCTTAATGGTCCTCAATGACCTACATTGCCAGGATTAGTGTATCGGGGGGGGGTTCCTTGTTTGGATTTCGCTTCGGCGAGACGTCCCACGCACGAACTGCAACGTAATGTTGGAACTCGGGGATAAGTTTAGTCCTTAATGCTCATAATTATATATATAAATATATCACCTATCCCGACAATCGACAATGCCAGGAGTAGTGTAACGGGGGGGTTCCTTGTTTGGATTTCGCTTCGGCGAGACGTCCCACGCATGAAACGTCGTGTGCTGTTGAGAATTGGGAATATTGATTAATTAAAAGTGGATAATAATCATTTGGGTTACATGCATCTTGCTTAGAGGGCATAATGAGCCCCGAGGATCGATACGGTCAAAAGTCCTGTAACGGGGGGTTCCTTGTTTGGATTTCGCTTCGGCAAGACGTCCCACGCACGAAACGCAGTACCGTGTTGAGAATCGGGAGGAGTTTTGTCCTTAACTCTTGATGATAATAACTCATCTATAATAATTATATATGGTTTCATGCCTTATATGGGCATCACTAGAATATAAATTCTAGTAATTGAGATTGATGGTGTATGTTGATGAAGTGGACATGATTGGATCATGTAACTTTATATGTTCAACAAATGAACATTATAAAGATAACTATAACTATTGCATTAAATATAATATATATAACTTAAAGTATAGAAATAAATGTAGAATTGGGAGATAGGTTAGATGGTTTCACTTAAATACTTAATTTGGGTTTAGGTTAGAATCCTCTCACCTATTTAGGATCGGGCATCCTTTTGGAGACACGTGCATACGCTTAGTGCGCGCTTTAGATGAGAGGTGAGTTAAATTTTATGGAGTGTTCGATTCCAACTAAATCATGTAATAATGCACTTATAATTATTATGCATTTTAATACACTTGTTATAATCAGTTTTCAAAACTCGGGCTCTGACCCGTTTACATTTTCCTCCTCCAAGTATATATTGTATTACTTCAGGTGTTCCTCCGCAAGGACGCCTTTGATATTCCTCCATTCAGGATTTGTGGAGCTGTGGCAGTAGCGGACTGTTGCGGCACTTTGCTTTAGTTGATTCCTATCTATTGTACATCTGGATCATGATTCAGTTGTATTGAGTTAGTATTCAAGTGTTGTAGATTAACACTTTCATATTTTATTTATCAGATTATTGTATTGTTTGTTGCCCGACAGCATATTCGGGTATTTCATTATTGAGATTTTGATGTACAATGTACTGTACTCTTTTATTATTGGAGCATGCACATTTCACATCATAGTTAGATGTATATTGTTGGTTGTGTGCATTATTGGTTTTGTTGTTGTTGTTAAAAATAAAAGTTTTAAATTTTTTTGGCAATTCGCACTTTATGATTTCGAGTAGTTAGCCTTATATTATAGTGTTTAGTTGTTGATGTTGAGACTGTACCATCTGAGATACCTGATTTATGTAGTATAGGGATGGCCACCCGTTATTATTTGGAGAGGGTTATCACAGGTGGTATCAGAGCATCAGGTTCTAATGTATTTAGGATCTGTGTGCGTTACTACGATCTTCCGTAAGCGTTCTTGATGTAGAGCCTTATTATTAGGACGATTACATTCATACGTCCATATCTTTCCATGATTCGAAAGTATTTGAAAGGCGTTCTGATACAATTGTTCTTATTTCAGATGCCACCGAAGGGAGGCCGTTCAGTAAGGGAAAATAAAGGGAATGTGCAACCCCAAATGCCTCAAAGGAACATGACTACGGATGATGTTGCCAATATAATGGCACAAGCAGTAACTGAGCCGTTTCTACGATGGCTCAACAATCTGCCGCTCGAGCAGCCCCACCCCATTTAGGATTGTCCTTATGGGAGAGAGTGAAGGAAGATTTTAGTAAGGGGCATCCTCTCGAGTTTGCAGGGGGAGTTGATGCGATGGCTGCAATTCAATGGAAAAATATTATACAGAGGCACCTTCGTATGGTTGAGTGTAGTGAGGTGCAGAATCAATTTTTAGCCACCTTTAAGTTATTGGGTGCAGCTCTTCAATGGTGGGAGTCTATCACCACATCTGAACAGAGAGATACTTTACCTATAAAAGAATTTTGGGAACTTTTTGATCGAAGGTATTTGCCTTCCCCTACTCAGGATATGGGGATTTTTCTAGGAAATAGGACGGTGGCAGAATATGAAAAAGATTTTTCCCTATGGGCGAGATTAGTACCTAATGAGGTAAATACGTAAGAGAAACGTATATCGAAGTTTGTTCGAGGTTTAGATTGGAAAATCCAACAACATTTGTTAGAAAGTCCTAAGTTAATGACTTTCATCGAGGTAGTGAATGCGACACTACTAAAGTGTCATGAATATCGTTTTCGTTCTCAAAAGAGTAAGAACTTTGGAGATTCGAGTTCATCAAGTAAGTTTGGCAAAGAGAGTGCCGGTAATGTGAGTGGGCAGAAAGGGTTTATGGGTAAGTGTTTCTTTTGTAAAGAAATAGGTCATAATAAGAGAGATTGTCCTAATAGAAGTAAAGGACCACGTTTTGATGAAATTTTGGAAGTGCAACCCCTACAGCAGATTCGAGGTCGCTTTAGACCAGAGGACTATGTTTGGGAGCCCATTGATGAGGATGGGCAACCGGACTAGAGATGGATGTTGTAAGAAAATTTTCCTTTATTAATAGGATTATTACTATATGAAATTTTGGAATATCGTATGGGAGATATGTATGAATCGGGTAGCGCTATAGCCCTTTTTGTTTATGTATGGTATGTAATGACCCTAAAGGGAAATTTGGAGAAAGATAGGCTCTTATTCTATTATTTTGTAAAGGATTGAAGATTTTGCAAGGTGCTCATAAAGATCTTTAAACCTTGTAGTTAATGTAAATATGATTATGGTGATAAGTAGTAATGATAAAAGCTACTTCTTTTATATAGTCATGATAGACCATTATGATTGTTGAATTCCAGATATGGATGTGCCTTATAAAAAGGCTATATATATTGAAATGATGTGAGATGATGTTTATGTTTGAAAGTTGAGATTGTGGTTTGATGGGACGCAGGTAAAATTTTAGCTCATAAGTATGATAATATTTGTGAGCTACATGTTATATAGATGATGATCTAAAAAGACCTTGTGTTGGACATAAGGCATTTTATAGTATGCATATATATATGAGCCGTTTTCAAAGTAAACTATTTTTTAACTAAAACCTTTGTCGACCTTCAGGTCCTTTCAAAATGTTTTTCATAAAGTTAACCTTTTCGAACTCTAGTCCGGATTTAACAAACTCTCAATCCCCGACATCGCCACACAGTAGTGTATTGGGAGGGTTCCTTGTTTGGATTTCGCTTTTGCGAGACGTCCCCCGCACGAAAGTGGCGATTGTTAGGAATTGAGAGGAGTTATTTCTTTGGACCATTCAAATTTTTACTTTATTAAAATTTTAGTATTACTTATTGTTGGAATTGTGGAACTTTCGAGGAAAATAAAGCCTCATTATGATTGGTGGTGAGCATAGAGCTCAAATATAAAGGGTGTATGGGCGCCCTTGTTGCAGAAATTAGTTTTATTTAATTCATAATTAACTAATAATAAAATGAATTTAAAATGAACTCGTCGTGGGAAGTTAGAAGTTTGGAGTTGGGAATTAGCAAGATTGGGTATAGTAGGACTAGTTGAGCTTTGGAGAAATAGACTTTGCTCAATTTCGAGGACGAAATTTTTTGCAAGTGGGGAAGTTTGTAACAACCCGAGGTTTTGGAGTCGACAATTTATTTATTTTGGGAGGAATAAATAATATTTTATTGGAGAAATAATTAAATTGGCAATTGAGGTCAAAATTTAGAGTCGTCAGAAAGAGTGTCGAATGTCGATTCTGAGGGTACCATCGTTTCCGTAAGGGTCGAGAAAGTCGAAATGACTGTACTTGGGGTCTATTTAGGTTCCGAAATAATTTAGGACCGTTTGACTCGAATTAAAGTTACCGGGTCATTTAAAGTGTGTATTATCATTTAAAGATGTGTGTCTTGTGGGTTAAGGCTTAAAATCCACGTGAGAAGTCGTTCTCACTTAAGAGAAAGAGGAAAACCCTAGAAATAAAGAGAGAAGAAGAAAGAAGAAGAGAAAGAAGGAGAAAAGGGAGAGAAAGTGGAGATTTCCGGTTTCCACGCGATCTCAAGGCGGATTCAGACCCTACGAACCCGAGGCAAGTGATTAAACTTGCTAAATAATTGTTGTGTACCAATTATTGCATGATTTTTGGATTGATATTTTGGGTTTTAGGTTTAGTTTAACATAACCTAACTTTTGGGTATAATCTTAGATTTAGTATGTAGATCTTTGATTTAATGATAAAAATCAGTTTATAAGTATTCTAGAATGAATATAAATGTTATGAATATGTTTGGGTAGAAGATTTGTGGTTAAATGTAATTATTGGGGTTTTTTGAGAAGTTGGTGATCTGTAAAAATGGAGTTGGCCGTAATACCTGTTAGGGACGGTCGACCGCGTTCAGAGGACCGATCAACCGCGCCACCAAAGTTGAGCATTCTGCCTTCGAGATTAGGCAAAATTTAAAAACGCGGTCGACCGGTCCCCTGTTTTGGGTTCAAGTTTGAGAATTTAAGTTATCCCCTTCTTCTTTGGGTTTGTATAGATGGACTTCCATAATCAGAGTATCATAAAGGATTAAGTGATTATATAACGGGATTATAGACCTTAGAGTCAAAAGACAATATATGAGGCTAATTGATAATTGAAAGACTAAATGTAATTGTCGGAGAGTCTTAGTGATTATGTTCAAAAGTGAGAATCTAAAGAGTATATCAATTTGGGGGAAAAATCCTCTAAGTGTCGAGGTTCGTATTTGTGGAATATAGAATACCGATTGGAGATTTTGGGACTTTTTCTAAGTGGGGAAGCCCAATTTTATTTGGGATTTTATTTGGTGATGATAAATAAATTTCACTATCCGAGAATGAGAATAACTTAGAGATGCCGGATCTTAGGATCCAAATCCCAAACGGGATAACTTTAAAAAGGTTCATAAAATGAATTGAACCCTATATTGAATGGAAAATAATAAATGCTATTTGATGGGCATATGGATATAGAAATATCCTTATTGATGATTGATTTGGGAGATATCTCACACAATGAGAAATTTTAATTGAGGAGCAATAAGACATAGAATATCTTATACCTAAGTAGAATTGAAAGACAATTCATACTAGAAGCGACATGAGAGCTTCAAGTGAGAATTAGTATAGTATATACTAAGTGGGGTAATTGTGTGAGTAGTGACGGTTAGTGTATCAAGAGAGGGATATACTAAAAAATGATGTTAATCAATTTATGCCTATGAGCGTATAATGAATATGATAATAAATATGATGTTGCAGGTATACCTTATATAAAATGGTATATCTTTATTATGTGGGATGTATGTATACCTTATATGATGGTGTATATACATGTTAAGCATACCCCCTCCTTGCTATCATTGGGAAGTTTCGTGCGTAGAGGGTGAGCATTCTGACTAGAAAAGCAGGATGTGGATATTCCCTAGGTCATAGTCATCCTTTGTGGTCAGAAAATGACATATATGATATATATATTTATTTATTTTGGGGGTGAGAGGTCGTGGGTATGTGTCACTCTCACTTGCCGGTTAGGAACTATGACAGCTTCCCGGACGTTGTGTGCGTGAGTAGATCACGAGGTGGGTGTCGTTGAACCCCACCAGGTGGCCCCAGTTTGCTACGTATATGGGCAGTTGGAAGATGATAGCATGTGAGCCTGCGTCCTTCGAGTTATAGCTCGGTTGGATGGTTATTATTTGCTTGTGTTTGTACTTGGGTGTCGAGGGCATAATGGACCTCAATGACCTACATTGCCAGGATTAGTGTATCGGGGGGGTTCCTTGTTTGGGTTTCGCTTCGGCGAGATGTCCCACGCACGAACCGCAGTGTAATGTTGGAACTCGAGGATAAGTTTAGTCCTTAATGCTCATAATTATATATATAAATATATCACCTATCCCGACAATCGACAGTGCCAGGAGTAGTGTAACGGGGGTGTTCCTTGTTTGGATTTCGCTTCAGCGAGACGTCCCACGCATGAAATGCCGTGTACTGTTGAGAATTGGGAATATTAATTAATTAAAAGTGGATAATAATCATTTGGGTTACATTCATCTTACTTAGAGGGCATAATGAGCCCCGAGGATCGATATGGTCAGAAGTAGTGTAACGGGGGGGTTCCTTGTTTGGATTTCGCTTCGGCGAGACGTCCCACGCACGAAACGCAGTACCGTGTTGAGAATCGGGAGGAGTTTTGTCCTTAACTCTTGATGCTAATAACTCATCTATAATAATTATATATGGTTTCATGCCTTATATGGGCATCACTAGAATATAAATTCTAGTAATTGAGATTATTGGTGTATGTTGATGAAGTGGACATGATTGGATCATGTAACTTTATATGTTCAACAAATGAACATTAAAAAGATAACTATAACTATTGCATTAAAGATAATGTATACAACTTAAAGTATAGAAATAAATGTAGAATTGGGATATAGGTTAGATGGTTTCACTTAAATACTTCATTTGGGTTTAAGTTAGAATCCTCTCACCTATTTAGGATCGGGCATCCTTTTGGAGACACGTGCATATGC
Organism: Sambucus nigra; assembly: GCA_949130495.1. Lineage (NCBI taxonomy): Eukaryota > Viridiplantae > Streptophyta > Magnoliopsida > Dipsacales > Adoxaceae > Sambucus > Sambucus nigra. The sequence goes on from OX422211.1 coordinate 240,137,166, forward strand.
TTAGTGCACGCTTTAGATGAGAGGTGAGTTAAATTTTATGGAGTGTTCGATTCCAACTAAATCATGTAATAATGCACTTATAATTATTATGCATTTTAATACACTTGCTATAATCTGTTTTCAAAACTCGGGCTCTGACCCGTTTACATTTTCCTCCTCCATGTATATATTGTATTACTTCTGGTGTTCCTCCGCAAGGACGCCTTTGATATTCCTCCATTCAGGATTTGTGGAGCTGTGGCAGTAGCGGACTGTTGCGACACTTTTCTTTAGTCGATTCCTATCTATTGTACATCTCGATTAGGATTCAGTTTTATTGAGTTAGTATTGAAGTGTTGTAGATTAACACTTTCATATTTTATTTATCTGATTATTGTATTGTTTGTTGCCCGACAGCATATTCGGGTATTTAATTGTTGAGATTTTGATGTACAATGTATTGTACTCTTTTATTATTGGAGCATGTATATTGTTGGTTGTGTGCATTATTGGTTTTGTTGTTGTTGTTGTTAAAAATAAAAGTTTTAAATTTTTTGGCAATTCGTACTTTATGATTTCGAGTAGTTAGCCTTATATTATAGTGTTTAGTTGTTGATGTTGAGACTGTACCATCTGAGATACCTGATTTATGTAGTATAGGGCTGGCCACCCGTTATTATTTGGAGCGGGTTGTCAAATTTGCGTCAGTGATAAAAGTTATCACTACTGCGAGTACTCCGAAAAGCCTTCGGATTTGACACCTTTGATATCTTATAATAGTTATCTCATACAAAGTTGTGCCTGGGCATAATCTTAGTTGGGCAGCCAATTGATATTTTCTTCTATCCCCTTGCGTTGAACCACTTCAGTTATATCCCACGTGTCTTCATTCAAAAGTTTAATAAATACTTATGGCTTGCCTCCTTCTTCCATGTTGATTTTTGAGTTGAAATTTAATAAAGAAATAATTAAAAATATTCATCTTATCCAATATGTGTGTGTTTCGATGTTTTTGATTCACTATTGAATCCTTAAAAATAAGACTTTCTTACTCAAGCTAGTATTGAAAATCCTTGAAAGTAAGACTTTCACTAATTATTTTCGGGACCCTAGGATGTTCTCACGCATCCTAGTTGTAGTTGGCGATTACTCGATGATTCTGTTGCCTTGGAACAAAGTGTCTTTCCACTTTAAAGAGGATTTCGTGGTGTAAGATTTAAAGATTTTGCAATTTTAGATTAACTTGAAGATGAAATTAGTTATATTCTAAAAGTATAATTTTTGCAATTTTAGCATAAAATTAATTTTTGCAATTTTAGCATAAAACTAATTTTCTCACACAATTTTTGCAGTTTTTTTCTTAGTCTTTTAGGATTTTTTAATACGCTATTAATTTTAAAAAGGAAAATTATTTTTCAACTTATAATTTAATGTTTAGTGGGTAGCTACCATAGAGAGGTCGTACTCCCACTTTTATAAAATAATTGAAAAAAGTTTTTTATATTTTTTATTTTACGAGAACCCTAAAAATAAGGACCTCGTTCAAACGAGATTCCCTTAATCCAAAGATGTTTCGAGCGAGGTCGCTATATTTGAAACAACGAACCTCGTATGACAAACTGCTTCAAATGAGGTCACCTCGAAAAAAGTTGGTTTCAAATGAGGACCCTGGTTTTCATTTAAGGATGTTCAAAATATGAAACCTTCATTCAAGAGGATATCGATCGAAGTGACCTCATTTGAATAAGGGCGCATGGATGCTAAAATATAAGTAACTTCATAAACACGTCTTTTAAAAATATAAAGCCCAATTTTTACAAAAAACATTTTCTTGGTTTTTAAAGAGTCCTTTAAGAGTGTGATATCTTGTCAATTTCCATACTTACAATACCTTATAATCTTTTAAATTAGTAGAAAAATTGCATGATAGATCGTGTGGGTGATTATTACGTTGGACTATTGTGGTCATAATGTCATCAACCAAAGATAGATGAATATTGAGGAATTGGAGGTTGTGTAGATGATTCTTGGAATATAATGGATATTACATGTACAATCAGAGGCAAAGGATTAGAATGTTAGGGAGAAGCTTCATGGTGGTTATTATGAGGGCACTAATACCGTTAAGGTCTCGAAGCTCTAACATCTCATCACTCGATTTGAGTTGTTGAAGATGCTTAAAGATTAAACCTTCAATTAGTTTTGAACTAAAATATTTAACATTATGAACTCTCAAATTTATTTAGATTAGAAGACCTACGAACTAGGGTAACTAGGAAAATCCATTGGTTACTACCACGTAGGTTCCTTCCCCACGTTGTATCCCTTAACGTGGTAGGTGGATAAGAGCTCGTAGTATTTATACAAACCTTCAAGTTAGAAAATTATCAACCATCCAAGAAAGAAAATGGAATCACATTGAAGTCACAAAATAATTACCCGATGGAAATGATGTTAAGTTTGCCTTGTCGCCTAACCAATTCAATTAGTTTCTAAAATCTAATCTACAAAGGTTTTGGCCTAACAAGAAAGGAGGAGAGAACTTTAAGAGTAATGTTATTAGAAACTATTATGACATATATAATCGTAAGTCTCGACATGTTGAGGTCATATAAAAGTTTTTAGAGTCTCAAAGGTTTGGACATCAAGCTTTTAAGTGGCTCAATCGACTAAGGAAGAGAACCAATGAGAACAAGGGACTAAATACCTACTTTAGTGAAAGCGACTCACACTATGACATTAGTGATTCTTTAGTTGAGTTCCCTTACAATTATCTCACCATTATTGAGGACCTTTTAGGTCCCAATTTCCCATTATTAAAGGAAAGGTTTAGAATGGTGATGTAGAGTAAAAACTTAAATTTTACAAAGATAAGAAGATTGTGATGGAGAAGATATATACACAGTTCCACCCATAAGAACCTTCAAAGAGGGGCCCATAATGAAATTTAAAATGCAAACAACATCATCCAGACTAAAAGACACTCATTCATTCTACCAAACCTAGAAGGATCAACTCAGATACTTCAGAGTAGATAGCTTCAGGTCTCAGATTAACTCAATGGCCCAACCCACAGCTACAACTAACCTCTGATGGGACCATAGTCTCTCTTCGATATTAGAACCATTATGATACATTATGAAAATATGTTCAGGCCATTTCAGGGTGACCTCGACCATTCTAAGGTGCCTTAGATTTTCGACAAAGCTTCTACAACTTCTTTGGCGGGTAGGTGGAAGGTATAAACACTATTCCACCTACTGCCATAACTAACTACCACTAGAATTGAATGTTCTAGCCTTCATTAACTTCTTCCATTAACTAACTTACACTAGCTTCAAGCCTTTCTCCAATGCTCCACCAAGTTATTGTAAACATTAGACCTCAAGGCAAACCTATCCACGCTGCTACAGTCCACTCATTCTCTCTCTGAGGGAATACTTATAAATGGGAGACTTATGAATAATTAAGGTCACATGATCAACTTTAATTTAAGTGATAAAAAATATTTAAAACATTATTGAGCATTGCTGTCTTGGTTAACACACAATTAGATAGGTATAAAGAAGGATCTATATTATATTCGACCTTTGACACATTGTATTCTCTGTTTAGTCCTAAACTAAGATAAGGAATCCCTAAGGAAGTCCTTAAGTTACTTACTAGTGGCCTTTTAATTAGAGACAAAGGCCACAGACACCTCAGACCTTCTTGGATAAAGTCCAAGAGATCCCCAAATGATAATATTCTTATTTATGGTTTAATACACAAAGCAATACCTTTTATAATAGACGTAGGATCCTCAACTGTGCATACCACTTTATATCCTTTTATTTCACTTTGACACTTCTACCCACTGACCAATCTAAGGTTCCATGGGGAACACTTGTTGGGTCTAAGATATTAAATTTTTTTATTACCCACCAGTTTGATTACATTTGTTAGAATGAACCTTCCATGGATCAAAATCATATACGAACTTTGATCTTATTGTAATAACTGTCAATGCTACGACAACTTGCTTTTTTAAAGAGACGGAAGCTCGTTAGAAGAAGATCCAATACCAACTTAATGATGTTATTACGAGGTTTCCTATATCACCTATGACAGAGGAACCAAATAGATCTGAACACAATAAGACTGGGGAAAAACTTGACACCTGGTTAGAAGGAGAAAATGATCAAGAAGATGTGGCCCAAGATCCACAATTATCCATGACTCGTATACCCATTACAAATTGTTTATCACTTCTTAGAGATTGATACCACGGAGGTTCTAGGGTAGTTAGACCCTGGGACAATGAAATTAAAAAGATGAAAGGTAGGTTCTAGGTTAATTTTTCCAACCTAAAGGATGAAAGAGGCCTTATTTAGAGGGTAGATGCCAATTCTCCAGGCCTAGGTCAGTGCTGCGAATGTAATGGGAGAAAGCGACCTGATTCAGAGGGCGGAGGCCAATTCTGTGAGCTTAGATCAGTTTAGCAGCCCTAAAGATTAAAAGAGATCTGATTTAGAGGGCCGAGGCCAATTCTGCTGGCCTAAAGAATTGATAATAATTATTGCGATGATGCGGGATTGGAAATTTTTGGAATGATTTTTGAAAAAAAGATTGTGATTTTGATTGATTTTAAAGGTTTTGACTTTTTTGAGGAAATTTTTGCAAATGTTTCGGGTAATTTTTATATTGTTTAGAATTTTTATGACAATAATTAGGGGGCCTAATGATAGGCATAAGCCGGGGTCTACCTATTTATATAGGGTACATACTCTTGGGATTCTCAAGGATTATGAAATGGTACTATCGATAGTCCTGACCAGGGGACTGTCGATCGACATAACCTCTGGTACCTTAAAAATGGGGGCAAGTCTATTATTTTTTGCACTTCTAAAAAAATAATTCTCTCTCTCTCTCTCTCTCTCTCTAAATCAGTCTTAGACGTCTTTCCTTCTAAGGTAATCATACAAGGCATGGCCAGTGAACGTTTTATGTCCACCAATGACTAGGCTGTCTTAGAGTGGCGCGATGCGAAAGTTCTGGTTCTTGGGTGTGAGAATGCATGTGATAGCTTTAAGATTATGACTAATAAGACGGTCTTATTGAGGGAGTCTGGGAATCATCCTCTAGGGTAAAGAATTCGAATGGTTATGTGAGTGTTTGAACTTATTTTTAAGTTTATTGTTCACTTGATTTTTATTATTTCCTAAGGATTTAAGGATATTTTCTTGTGTGCAGGTGGATGTTTCTTCATCGAGAATTCAATTTCGGGGTTCTACGGGGATTAGAAAGGTGTGTGATAATCTCCCTAGGGAGGTGAAGTTGATGGTAAATTCTAGCAAGTTTACTCGTCTGGCGAGGGGCTTGGATAAGATGCCACGGTCTTCAGCGATTCTGTGCGCATTGAGGAGTGGTGGTGGGACAATACTCACACGCTCCATTTGGGTGTGGGAGAGATGACGGTCACTCCGATGGGTGTAAGTTAGTTGACAGAGTGAGAGTGCGAGGGTCAACGGATCATAGTGGACCAAACACTATGCAATTCTGAAGTTTCAATTCAGGCTACCTCGGGGGATATTGGGCAGATTATTTTAGGGGAATCGATAAAAATATCAATGTTGAAGGGAACCTTGATGTCCATATGGATTGATGTTACCGATAGGAGGTAGACAACCCATTTATTTATTTTGCTTTTTCTGGGCGATACGTGATGTCGACGAGCGATGATGTCGTCCATTTATGGTTTCTTCCTTTTCGAAGGGTTATCTTTGAGATTCACTTTTATGACAAGGGGAACATTATGCTAGTATCTCTCTAAGCTTCTTTGGATTCTTTCAGTAGGTGTCGGTACCAAACGTTTACGAGGTCAACATACCTTATAAAGGTAACTTTTAGATATCGCTCTTTTTTCTGCTTTTCTTCATATTCTTTGAGATTCGATAAAATCTTATGTTGCCTTCTATAGATGTGGTTTTATGAGGTGAAATGGAAGAACATTGGGTTGGTGTCTTTAAAGGTGAGTGAGGAGGGGGAAGTTTTTGTGGATGTACTAGTGGAAGGGGTCTAATAGGAAGTCGAAGGTGTTCTTAGCCTTAAAGGATATGAGGGTGGTGCTGAATGCCCTAATCGGTGATCGGGTTAGGCTCTAGTTTTTTCTTATTTGGATTTTGTGTTTTTTTTTCATTTTTTAGATTTTTAATGACTGACATTTATTCGGGGATATGTGACATTCTATCCTTGGCATTTAGCTTCATGGGTTGCGAGGGTTATAGGCATTCATTCCTAGATGCGAATACCGATGGTGTAGGATTTTTGGTACATATAGTACCTAGGAGTGAGGGTGGTGATGCAAGCTATGGAGGGTGTGGTAGAGGTTCCACTATTAATGCCTCCGAAGTACACGAGTAAGGTCAAAGAGATATCAAATGAGGCAAGGTTACACAGACTTGATGACATGGTAGTATTATATAGACTTTGAAAATATTTATTGATACCCTCATCTATCTATGATATGAAGGGTGTCCCCCCACCATCAGTGGGACCTGGGAGGGGTAATAGTGTTCCAGCCTCTTCAGCGCATACCTCGAGGAGTGGCATGACTACGGGGATGGAGGATATTACCATTTAGCATTTTTCCATTCCTTCTCACCACATCCAATTATGTGGCAAACACGTCGTCTCAATGCCTCATCATCCTCAGGTGATAATAAACAATTTCCCTCCTTTCTCCGAGGAGGTTCTTAGGAGGGAGGTATGATTGTACCTTTTAGTTCTGCACTTTGATTCTGTTTTTTTCTTTGTTACTGATTTACTTGCCTTTTCTTAATTTTATCTTTTGTAGGCTATTCGTGTGTCATCATATTAGCTGAGGGATATCCGAAATTGGATGGCTTAAATCATCTAAATCTTTCAAGGTGCCCATAGACACCCCATCCTAGAACCTCCTTAAGCATATCCTCAGGTGCCTAGAACTCATCCATCCACTACAAACACTAGGTCATACTCTTAGTACTGATCTAAAGGACACTGGGATCTCACGAGCATCATTTTACTCGGGCTAACTCTCTATCCTGAGGGAAATCTCAATGAATTTTTAAATAGATCTGAATCCCCTTTCCAATGGTCCATCCCATGCACGAATCAACCTCACGTCTCGAAAAAAAGTCCATTTGACTCCGAAAATTGATCTAGAGGCTAATGGGTTCTTTTGGACTCTGTTTGACTCTGGTCAACTATCCATCTTGATTGAATCTCAATGAATCTTAAAAGGTCTGAAACCATTCCAGTGGTCCATCCCATGCATGAATCAGCCGTACTATACGAACGAACAATTTGTTTTACTATAAAAACCAATATGAAGGCCACAGGCACTCCCGGACTCTGTTTGACTCCAGTATGCTCTCTATCTTGATAAAAACTCAATGAATCTTAAAATGGATTTGAATCCCCTTTCCAATGGTCCATCCTATGCGCGAATCATCCTCACGGTTCGGACGAACGACCCACTTTACTTTGAAGGGTCACTGGGAGATTCTGGGCCCCGTTTGACCCTGGTAAACTCTTTGAATCCGGTGAAGCTGATTGAATTCTCAAAGGGAACTGAATACCCTTTCCAACAGTCTATCTCGTCTGTCAATTGTCCTTACAGTATGAACGAATGATCCGTTTTCCTCCAAAAACTTTCTATCGAGAGACTAGCGGAGGCTTCCAAGCCCCGTTTGACCTTAGTAAACTCTCAGACTCGAGCGTGGCTCAATGGATTCTCAAAGGTCTTTGAATTCCCTTTACAAATGGTTGGCCTTGTGCATGATTCGGACTTATGGTATTCATTTTTTGTCCATTTAAAAAAAAAAACTATTTCGGATAGCCTATAGGCACCCTGGGGACCCTGCCTGTCGGTAATGTGCCCGAGGTGCTATGCTTAACGGCTGGTCTAAGACCATGTCTATCAGCACCACCTTGGACCTATAAATAGAGAACATGACCTCACTTTGAAAGAAGACCCTGAACTCCCCTGTTAGCAATCCAGAGAACATTCTCTCGAATTCAGAGCTGTTCCCTTTCCTAAAAAACCCATTTTCATATTCCCTTCCACCACTTACTTACCTCACTTGGTAATTCCATCACCTCCCCATACCATTTTCATACCATTGCAATACAATCATATTTACATCTCAAGATCAACATCAAGATTTCAATAATGAGGTTGAATTCTCCATCCTTTTCTCTAATTCTCTCATTTTATTGTTATTTACTTTATTTCTAATTTAGTACTTTTGTTTCATTACATCACATCCATTAATCTATACTCTTTATTAATAGTATTTGCACATAATCTATTTAAAAAAACCAAAAATAAGAAAAAGCGGGTTCATTCTTAAATTCCCAAAAGGGGGACTTTCTGTTTCACACATCACTCTTAAAACACACTTTTCTCTACACACATACCAAATAAATCCCACTTTTGGGATTTATAGGTTAAACCCCACCTTATGTTCATTTTGAACTACGAGACTTTGATGCTCCTTGGGCTACATAGGCGTCTTGGGATAATCCCAAGATTTGAGTCCTCCCTTATTCATGTTTGTATGTTTCTTTCACATCTTATATATATATATATATATATATATATATATATATATATATATTCTTTATGAGTTCATATTCTTACTTGCTTGTGTTTCGTCCGATGAACACATTCTCTCTTCCATAGCGACTTGTGATTCGACAAATACTCACATTGTATTTTGAATTCTTATTTTTGGGAACACTCCTAAGGATGAATTCACTCTGTCCTTTTCAATGGAACGAGTCGAATGATCCCATTCTCTATTTATATTATACACATGTTCACACACTTCACAGAGTCTAAAAGTAGAATATTAACATTTTCCCATGCGAGACCAAAAGGGAGGGATAAGTGCCTAATAATTTCCCATTCCGTAACTTAGATCCTAGACCTTTGAACCATTTGGTTTCGTAATCATCAATATTGGCCTTGATGCCTTTCTCTAAAGGCTGCGAAATTCTTTTTCCTGTTTTGAGAAAAATAGGCTAGCGACTCTATCTTCACACATGATCCCCCACATTGATGACGGCCGAGCACCCTGAGAAAGGATGCAATCCCACGCGTGCACTGGAGGGAATTATAAAGCCCCAGGATGACCATAGTGGTGACTCTTCTGGGGACTTATATAAGAGGACGATGCTCTATTTCTATAGGGGTTTTATTCATTTGTACATGTCTGCATATGCTCCCACCTATATGTTCCCTTTACTTATCTACATACTTTTTGCTCATATCTACCATTTTTCTTCCTCATGTATATATCACTTTTCATTCACTTACACCTTTGTATATATTCTTCATCACACACTTACATTTAGTTTCACTTCTACTCGCATGCTCCACACACCACTTAGATTATCCATGCTTAACTTCACTAGCACACACCCACATTTCTCTCACTTGTATATATCTCCATGTATGGCTCACTAGCACACACTCGCTCGTGTAATTTCACATGTCACTCACTCACTCACATGTAGATATCCCCATGCTTCCCTATCTCCATTCTTAGTATAGTCGTCATGCTAGATTAGCTTTTCATAATACTTGTATATTCTCCCTCAATTAGCGTAGTAATCCCTTTGCTTACCATGAAAATATATAATCTCTTTCCATAATAGACTAATTAAGACGCATGCATTTTTGCACAATACATCACCAGAGCATGGAAATATTGACCAAAAATTTTTCCCGTATTGGGGGGTCACTTTGTTATGGGTGTCAAATTCACTGAGGGGCAGTTAACCTAAGCGATATAAATCTCACCTCCTATTGTACTTCTACCTTCAACACATATCGAACGCTTCCCCTTGCATCGTATCATTTGACTGAACTCATGTTGGGAGGTATATAGCAAGGAACTCATTCACGTATGTTGAGTATATCAAATTCTCCCCCACACATACTATTCCTATGTGTTATATAGTGAGGCAATTCATGTACACTCTGGTATATAAAATGGCTTGTTTATATGTACCGATGAATGTGTGCCCTTGTAGACAAGAAGTGTATCGTGGAAATCATGCCAAAGGGGGGAACCCTTCCACTAACCCAACAAGTTCATAAACCTCATATAGGCGTCAACCTAGGGCATTCATAATTAGTTTTTAGGTTTCCATACAAAACTCTAAAGAAATTTTGGGTCGGCATACGGCTCACACATTTTTTTAAATAGGACCCTATTCGTGAGCGTGGAAACTAGTCAAGCCGTATCTTACATATTTTTAAACTCTATTTTCCAAGGCTCGGGTCTTGTCCGATGCTTTTTCTTATATTTAGGTTAACCTAATACAAGTGATAACCTAATAATAACAATAATCATGCTGAGATTCCTCTCAATCTTCCCTTATTTTCAAAAACCAAAAAATAACAAAGACCTTTTTCTCTTTTTTCCAAAAATACCAAAAATATTTTTCCCTCATTTTTTCAAATATTCCAAAAAAATCTTCCTCTTTCTTTCAAAAATAAATTCAAATCGTTTTCCATCTCAGGTTGATTTCATACCCAACTTTGTCCTTGCTCCCTATTGGCTTCGATCTTCTGTCAAACCAAACCAAAGCTCCGTCGCTTCTTATGCAACTTCATGCGAGTTTGGAATCTACCTCCATAAGCTCTTCATGAAGAACATGAACCAAGCACTCAATTCTCAGTTAGATATGATGGCCATCTTAGCTCAAATAAATGTCAATATTGATAACTTTCAAACTAATGTCCAAGAAATGCAATGACATCAAGCCGAAATTCCCAAAAAATAGAAGTTCTCTTTCCTCGTTCTATGGGTTCACTCGCCCTCGAGCCTGTTTGGGTCCTGAAAGAATACCCGCATGTCCTGCGTACCTCACTAGCAAATGAACCTCCACTTGATCAACTCCCTAATTCGAACATTTCCCAACCAGGGGCTAATCTTTTAGTATATGTGGATCCCAAAGAGGAAGAACTAAACAAGGTCAAGAAAGACTTTAAAATCCTATCAAAGAAGTTCGAGAAGGTCAAAATATGTGGGAACTACATGGACTACACCCATATGTCTCCTTATATCAAAGCTAGATTGCCATAGAAGTTCAGGATGCTAGACATTGAGAAGTTCGGGGGCAGCGGGTCCATAATTGTGCACCTTTGAAGCTACTATCGATCCATAACCCTTCTTGGTCCCTTCGAAGAGATGATAGCCCAAATTTTTAGCAAACTTTGAAAGAAAATGCTCTTCGATGGTTCATGTCCCTCGAAAAATCTAGGATCCACAGTTGGGAAGATATTACTCGAGAGTTCATATCTCAATACAAGTGTAATTAAGAATTATAGGTCAAGCGTAGAGACCTGGAGTTGATCAAACAGAATCTCGGGGCATCAGTCAGTAGCTTTATCGAAAAGTGGAGAGAGAAAGCTACCACCATGACCAACAAGACCTCCAAGGATGGACACATGAGAATTTTGAAGAACTTCTTGCCTTATATCCGAGTATCCATGGTAAGACGGTATTACCCTCACTTTTGAGTCATCTGAGAAGCTAGTGTGGAAATCTAGGAAAGTATAAGTAAAGTGGAATTTGAACCAAACAAGTTAACCAGATAGTTTACATCGAAAAAGTATATGAAGCCTTCTAGTTCCTCAGTCTCAACTGTCAATAACATTGCACAACCTGCTACCTCTTGGCCACCAAAACGTTTCCCTAATTCAATAATAAAAGAGTTCATTGAGATCCATTCTTCCTATCCAAAGTTTACTAGGACCTTCTAGCCTGAGATCTAATCAGACCCTCATATTCTCATCCAATACCAAACCCACTCCCTAAAAACTTCAAGCCCGATGTCCGTTGTGACTTCCACCAATTCGTCAGACATACAATGGACTAGTGCTCCCACCTTAAAAATATGATCCAAGGCTTGATTGACAGGGTTTTCATTGCCCCGCTAGATAATCCCAAACCCAATACCACTCATTACCCACTTCCAATACATACAAATTCCATCTTCTTATAAAGAAACCAAGAGTTTGACCCTTCTACTCAGATCGTGTCCATCCATGCACCCATCATCTCCATAATCTCATCCTAACCTTTTAAGATTTGCCCATATTTTCTCCTACCCCCTAAATGCCTTGCTGATCAAGATCTATCGCTCTTTACGAGGGCCTGTATCACTATTAGTACTGATTTGAGGTAATAGGCATAAAATTACCTACTATGTTGAACAAATTCAAGAGTTTGGGCTAAAATTCTCCACTAAGATGTCCTTTGACTATCATAAATTCAATAGCCTATTCATGAAAGCCCAAAAATGAGATCGAGAATCAGATAAATGGGTGGTACCCATGGAAGAAGTGAGTCCAGAGGATGTGGTATATATCTTATCTTATATGTTTCACAAAACGAAGAAAATTTACGGCATCTCTAAATTTCTCACTACTTTGAAACTTTAGGGACGGTTGCTCATTTCACTCATACACTTCCCCATTGAGTGGGAATGCTTATATGATGAAGCCATAGAGGCAGTCCAGTGCATTGATTACTCTTGGTAGGAAGACATAGTCGCCACTAGATAGGGGGATGACTTTTATAGCTCAAATGATGAACCGAATCATGAGAAAGACAATTTAATTATCAGTCTCCGTAGAATGACCTCCTTCGAATATTTATTTTGAGAAATCATCAAAGTGTCCATTCAGCCTAAGGTAGATAAAGCTATGGGTTCTTATTTTTTACTGCCTCTGTGAACCACATGAACATATTATGGTAATATTACAGATACCAAAGTCTTCATTCGACGAGGGTAGACAAAGGAAAGGACATTGCCAAAGAACTCCCAATGATAAAAATGACTATTGAAGAAAGTAAAATCCTTAATCAGCTCAAGAAAACCCATGCCAATATCATACTATAGGGAATCTTCATATCCTCCTAGCTATAATAGAATGCCTTAATAAAGCTCCTCACAGGACCCACAGTTTCTCCCTCTATTACTCTCGAAGAAGCCATGAATATGGTTAGATCCCTAACATCTTCCAGACACCTCTCATTTTTTGAGGAAGAAATCCTGAAGTCCAGCCTTGATCATTAATACGCTCTCAACATCTCTGTCAAAGTCTTGGTAAAGATAGTTCCACTATTACTTATCGACAATGGATCTGCTATTAATGTCTGTTCATTTAGAACCTTCAACTACTTGGGATTGAAAGTATGTTATCTCACTCCTACCTCTATTACCGTACACGCCTATGCTAATACTCATCGAAAAGTAATCGGCTTCATAAAACTCACACTAGGTTTTGACACTATCGACCTTCTGACATAATTCCAAGTCATTGACATACCTTCTTATTTCAACTTGCTCCTTAGTCACCATTATCTCTGCATCATCTGAGGAGTATCCTCTTCTCTCTATTAGAAATTGAAGTTCTTTTCCAAAGGATAAGTCATCACCATTTTGGAAAATGATAACAGTACAAACAGTACTAGCATTACCACCTAGTACTGAAGATTGAGCATGGGGCTAATGACATGTTCTTATCCGGATTAAAGATTGAACCATTTCATGTCCCAGTAGGGGACAACTTCAAAGGTTGAGTCTGTCCAGAGCACAACCTTTACGAAAACGTCAATATAATTTAGATGTTCAAGAACATGCACTTCATGCTCGAAATGGGGCTAGAGTGATGCTAGAAAGAAATCCTTGAACCCGTAGTCCTAAAAGGACTTCCCCCCATGTGGCCTGGGCTACCAACTTTCATTAGCTAAACTCAAAGCACTCCACTAATCACGACTGAAAAAAATCTTAGAGAATCAAAATATTGTTTCAAGAAACTCTCTAAACAAAATATTTATTAAGGAGGGTGAAAACTTTCCCTTCTGTGGGTTCTCAGAATCGAGGTATGATCCTATTGACCAGAAAATAAAATCTGGGTTGGAGATATTCTTTCAATAAAGTAACACTTGGGATGAAGAATATAAACATGAAGTGAAACTTCTCACCCAGCAAACCATTTCAATTACCAAAGACTCTGAGGAAAGTGACTCCGAATAATATTTCGACCTACATACACTGGGGAAGAGTCTTAGTATGATCTGCTCAGATGCAGCGTCGTTGGACCCATCCACCCAAATCACAACTGCTAATATGCCTCTCCTTAAATAGAATGTCATCCCAGTCCAGTCGACCCAAATTCAACCCAATCTTTCTGTTTATCCCATTCAAGTCTCTTAACTTTTTTTTGTTTCTCCTTGCCCTGATATGAACGTAACTAAGTCCTTTTTTGATGAGGTTCTCAACGCTGTTTTTTTAGAAAATGAAATAAATGAGGATTTTGAGTCTTTGGCTGTGGCTTACATTAATTATGTTGATTCTAATCAAACCTTTAATGATGATGACTTTGTAAATGAGAAATTTTTAACTGATCTCAATGAGGAAAATAATAAACAACATAACTGTATTCAAACTAATGATGATAAGAATGTTGTTATTAATCTCGGTTCTAGTATCCATCAACGTGATATTAGGATAGGGTCCACCCTTAGTGAGCATGATCGGGCACAATTTGAAGAACTACTAAAAGAATTTATGGATGTCTTGATATGGTTCTACGATGACATGCTCGACAGTGAACCGAAAACTGCTCATCATGAGATCTTGACATTCACAGAATGTAAACTAGTCAAGTAAAAGTTAAGAAATCTCCGAACTAAATGGTCACTTAAAGTTAAAGAGGAAATGGGTAAACCGTTGAATGTGGGTTTCATTCGCGGGGTCGAATACCTGCAATGGCTTGCCAACATCGTCCCCATGCCAAAGTCAGGAGGAAAATTCAGCATGTGCATTGATTACCAGGATTTGAATGAAGCATCCCTGAAGTATGATTACCTAGTACCCAACATCGACATGATCGTGGATACTCGGCCAGCAGGACTTCAAATCATTTGTCGACGTATTTGTCAGATATAACTAGATCAAGATGCATGCTGATCATCCGGAGAAAACTGCCTTCACCACTCCATGGGGAACCTTCTGCTACACTGTCATTCCATTCGAACTAAAAAATACCAGGACTACCTACTATAGGGCTGCCATAACCATTCTGCATAGCCTCATTCACAAGGAGGTCGATGTCTGTTTTGATGACATGATAATTAAATCCAAGACTAGGGAAGGTCATATTCCCTACCTCTAAAAGTTTTTCGAGCGACGACGATAGTACAAGCTGCGGATGAATCCACAAAAGTGTCTTTTCGGCATCATAAAAGGATAACTCTCAGGGTTCATGGTCAGTGAGAAAGGGATTGAATCGAACCTTACTAAGATAAAATCCATGCTTGAAATGCCACTACCTCGGATAGAGAAGGAAGTCCGAGGATTCCTAGGTAAATTGCAGTACATCATTCGGTTAATCAGTCACCTGATCTCTATATATGAACCCATTTTAAAACTTCTTTGAAAGGATTCAACAAAAGTCTTAAATTATTCTTGCCAAGAAGCCTTTGACCAAATCGAGGTATAGGTCACCTGACCTCCGATGTTCATTCCTCCATACCCAAGTCTCTCGCTTCTTTTGTTCTTGACCGTCACTGATACCGCAATAGGGGCTTTGCTATCCTAATACATTGAAGAATACCATCAGTAAAGAGACATATACTATGCTAGTAAAAAATTAGATGGGTACCAAGTCAACTACACAACTTTGTAGAAATCATATATCGCCATGGTCTTGTTCACATAAAAGTTATGACACTACATGCTTGATTTCCCATCAGACTAGTATCCCGAATGGATCCCAACAAGTACCTGCTAGAGAAACCCACTCTGTCAAGCCAAATGCCCCGTTGGTTGATATTTCTAGTTGAGTTCGACAATATATACGTAACGTAGAAATCCATGAAAGGGAGACACATTTTTTAACACCTTACTAATTACCCCGTGGAAGGAACCGATGTTTGGATAGTTGAATTCCTAAGTGAAGACATTCTCTGCACCTTTTAGGAGGATCTTAGATAGAAAATTTATTTGATGGAGCTTCCAATATGAAAGAATATGGCATTGGGATACTCTCAATTGCCCATGATGACTATCACACTCCCATTGCCATCAAATTAGACTTCCCTTGTACCAAAAATATGACTGAATACGAGGCATGCACCTAGGCCTCATGACTTCCCTTGAAAAAAGAATTCGACACCTAGACGTCTATGGAGGCTCTACCCTTATTATTGGCTAAATCCTCCAAAAATCAAAAGTCAAGGAAGAAAAACTCCTACCCTTCCACGCCCACCTAGAAGAGATGGATTCCCAGTTCAAACATATCACCTTCCACTACCTGCCTCATGCAAAAAACAATCTAGCTGATGCCATTGCGACCCTAACCTCCATGGTAGACATGCCCAAGGGAATTACAATGGCCCCTTTCTTGGTTCAGGATTGGATATGCCCACTCACTCCTACCACATTGATCTCATTACTGAAGAGGACTCTGAACTGGACGAGTTATGGTACTATGACATTTGGCGCCTCCTTAAACATACTAGGTTTCCCTAAGATTTATATAACAAAGATCATGCGACACTTCACAAATTGGCTTCCCAGTACATCATCTATGACAAATTTTAAAGAGAAACTTCAATGTAACCCATTTGCATTGCATAGTAGGGTCTGTTATTGAAGGAATGATGTAGAGGATCCACAGTGAGGAATGCGAGCCCCACATGAATGGTCACATGCTTGCCAAGAAGATAATCAGCCAAGGGTACAATTGGACCACTATGGTTTAAGATTACGCTACCTATGTTCGAAGATGCCTCAAGTGCAAACAATTTGCCAATCTCCAACACCCTTCCCCGGGAATTGTACAACATCACCACTCCGTGGCCTTTCTCTACTTAGGAAACAGGCATCATAGGGAATGTCACTCCTAAATCTTTTAACGATCATGAGTTTATCCTTGTCGCCATTGACAACTGATTAGGCATAAATTCTTCATATTTATCCCTGTAATTTAGGGTCCTTTATTGCTCCGCGAAGTGTAATTCGAGTGGATTTATATCATATCATTTCTACTGACATTTCCTAATGAGTATGCCGATTTTCGTATATTTCTCATCACTTTTGCAGGTATTTGATGCATACGAACAAAGAAAAATCGGAAGAAAGAATGAAAAAAGAGAAAAAATGTCAAAGGGGCAAAAAAGTAATTTGCATCGATAATTTGGAAGAGAGGCCTAAAGAGAAATTTAAGATTTCAAGTCTACGAACACCTAGGAAGAAATGGCATCCAAATTCAAATCATGGATCAAATGGTACAAGATTTCAAAGTAAAAAGAAAATCATGAAGAAGAAAAAGTTTCCTGTAATGATTAAACTGAACTGAAGAGGGTGAAAAACAAACCGATCCTATCCTTGGAAAACTTTTTGCGAAACATAAAAAATATGGAACCGAATGAAAGTTGAAGAAAATGAACCGAACCGATTCTGACAAAAATTTCTATTAGAGGCAAACTGAACCGAATCCATTGAACCAGATCGGTTCGGTTGGGAATGGTCGAAAAAAATAATAATCCAGAATCGGATCGATTTGCCCCTGAACCGGAACGGTTCTATTTCTGCAGTCTTTTGCCATTTCCTAAGGTACCTTCCCCAATATCTTCACTTCCCTCCCCAATCCCATTTTTTTCCTCCTTCACACCCAGTTCCCTCCATTCCTCCCCCTTCTTTCCTTCCAAATTCTCCCCCGCCCAACTCCACTTCCACCACCTATAAATTACTACCCCTCTTACCCTCATTTCTCCACACTTCCATTTCATACTTACTCTCCCTCTCTTTTATTTCCAATCCAGGTCCACCCCAAACATTCCCATTGCGAATCAAGGTCTTCCCCCAAAATACGTGTCCACCGAGGTCCTTCCAAGCGAGAACGGGGAATACCTCTCACATGGAGTGAATTTGGTGTGAGAGATTTTTCAGCATTTCCAGAAAGCTTCACATCGAGCGTATCGTTAAATGGAATGAGCTGCCCCTCTCAGTCTCCAATTTTTTCAGTCAAAGGGGGTGGGCCTAATATCTCGAAGTGCAATACAATGTGGCGTGGGCGGACGAGGTTAGATCTTTTTATGGCTCACTCGTCCCCACGGGCGAGTTTGAGGGCCAAGCTTTTGTGGATTACCACCCCAACCCTTTCCCTTTGGACATTCTGTCCCAGAAACTTGCCTTTATGGGAGTTACGAATTCGAAACAATTTGACTACCCCACTAATTCCCCCACCATTCCAAAATAAACATGCATCAAATGTCTCAAACCCGATGAAAATTGGGTGAGGGGAACCATCACAATCGGACACCTCAATGATAAGGCGCACATTACTTTTCATATTGTTTGTGCGAATCTGCTTCAGACCTCCAACGACTCAGCGACACATCCTCGCAAAGCCACCCTTGTCTACCACCTTTATGATCCCAACTTCATAATCAATATTTCCCTCAAATTCTACATGGATATATTTTTTGCGGCACTAGAGAAAAAAGGTGCGGTACCCCTCCCATGTGCGTGCCTTATCACCTCTATTCTTGCCGATGCCGACATTCAGCCGCCTCAGGATTTTCCTCTCCTCCCAGAGCCAATTGGGCAGGCATCACGTAATAGAAGTGCTAAGCAATGGGAGGCCATACGAGCAACTCAGGCAGCTATTGATGTTGGGGAGGACAAGGACGACGACGATGAGGACGAGGAGAATGCGATCGAGGATGTTGAGATGGGAGAAGAAGAAGGTGAGGAGGAGTACGATGAGGAGGTCGATTCAGACTATATGCCGGGAGGAGATGATCTCACCGCCAGGATTGTCTCTCTCGAGGCTCATTTTGAGGGGTTTATGACTGAGTACCGTGAAGACCGTTGCACATATCAACACGACAGTAGTATGATGGTAAATCTTCAGGATGAGATGTATCATTTGTCTATGGGTACGCCACCACCTACAAATGTTTATGACCTATATGACCCTAACGCGCCCGATAGCTCCCACCCACCACCCTAATGAAGCCTACGTATGGTGTTTTATTCATTAGTTGTGTTTATGTTTTCCTTCGAATTGGTTATCATTGTTGTTTGTTTTTCTTTGCTAACCTATTGTAACACATGCTTGATCTTAATATAAAAATCTGCATTTTCCCTTATTTGTTCGTTTTATTTCTTCGCACTTTTAATTCTCTCTTAGTTGTATTTTCGTCCTTTTTTCTTGAGGACAATGCAAAAGTCTAAGTTAGGGGGGTCGTGACAAGTGCGTATTTCTAAAACTTCACAAATTTTCAAAATGCTCGAAAATTTCAAAAAGAAAAAATTGAAAAAGTTTAGAAAAGCAAAAAAATATTTTTCTTCAAAATAAATAAAAATTGGGATTTAAAAGCTTCAAAAATGTCACAAATTCGTTTTAGTCTCAAGTTGTAAAAATCAAATACACTAAGCCAAAATTGACCAAAGATGGAAATTGAGCAAAAATTGACGACTTTACGAATAAGTGTGGAGATTGACTAACCCGGTGAGATTTTGAACCTATCATTTTTGTGAGTTGAAAAATCAATCCGAGTTAATGGTTAACTCAAGGTTCTTTTCAGGGTTTTAAAAAGTCGATGATCTCTATTTTGATCGGTATGAGAAATGGGAGATATATTGTCTTGAATAACCTGTACTAAAATATCTCTAAACTAAATTAATCTCGAGACACATATGGTAAAGTAGATAGAAATTTGGACAATGAAGTAGGCCTTCGTTTGTCACCCAAAAATATTGGCCATAAAAAGTCGTGAAAAATTCATCCATTTGCAACCCAATTTGAGCCTAACAAATTTCCCCCTTTTTGTTTGATAACCCAAAAAACCCAATTAGCCCAGAATTGTGAAAATCAAATATTCGTCAAATAAAGTTTGAAAAGTGCATAAAGAGGGGCAAAAAAAAATAAAAGTATGCTTAATAAAAATACCAAGAAAAAATAAGAAAGGAAAAAAAGCACAAATGGACATCATAAGGACATTTTCCAATTCCGAATTTTGGAACCATTCCCATTTTACCCAAATACACCTTAAACCCAAGAAAGTCCTAACCGAGTCCATATTG
Organism: Sambucus nigra; assembly: GCA_949130495.1. NCBI lineage: Eukaryota > Viridiplantae > Streptophyta > Magnoliopsida > Dipsacales > Adoxaceae > Sambucus > Sambucus nigra. The sequence goes on from OX422211.1 coordinate 240,157,290, forward strand.
CGAAATTGATTACCACTTGGAGAGCTAAGTTATGAAAGATAATAAAAGAGATTAAAATGGTGTGACTAAGAGATGATTTTTCGTTTCCCAACGATCGTATTCCGATGAAGAGATCATTTCACTAAATAAATTCCATCTTTTCAAAATTGCGTGCGTGATCTCGTGTCCATCATATATACTCTTTTTTATCCTGCATACTGAGAGAATAAGTCACATTTCCAAATGATTCATTTGTGAGAGCATTCCTTGAGGTTTTGAAATCAAAACAATTTTTTGGGAAGTAACGTAATGATCAATCGATGGAAATTAGCGGTTCGATTTTTGGCTTTGCACACATACATGCTATGACTTGAGACTTGCGAATATGATTTTAAGGTGACCATTTTTGGGAGTTTAAATTGTAATTTTTTTAAGAGTTTTGAAACCTCTTTGAGTCTAGAAAAATGAATTTTGTGGGTATATTCTCTACAAATCCTCACGAGACACAAATCATCCTACTAGGGTAACCTAGAGGTTTAAAAGCTTGTTGCATAAGTTAAATGCAATCTCTTGCCCGCTAAAGAGGTTTTCTATCCCATTTAGTATTTTTTGTGAGTTTGACCATGTTGTGATTATTTTACATTTCCCGGGATGATCAAAGTTCTAAGTTAGGGGGTTTGATTAGGCATAAATTCTTCGTATTTATAACCGTAATTTAGGGTCCTTTATTGATCCGCGAAGTGTAATTCGAGTGGATTTATCTCATATCATTGCTACTAACATTTTCTAACGAATATGCCAAGTTTCGTATATTTTGCATCATTTTTGCAGGTATTTGATGCATACAAAGAAAGAAGAAACCGAAAGAAAGAATGAAAATAAGAGCAGAAACGTGAAAGGGGAAAAAGACTAATTTGCATCGAGAATTTGGAAGAGAGGCCCAAGAGAAATTTAAGATTTCAAGTCTACAAACAGCTGGGAAGAAACGATATACAATTCCAAATCAAGGATCAAAAGTTATAAGGCTTCAAAGTTGAGAGAAAACCATGAAGAACAAAACATTTCCTATAAAGATCAAACCGAACTGAAGAGGGTGGAAAACAAACCGATCCCGTCCTTGGAAAAATTTATGAGAAACATAAAAAAGGTGGAACCAAACCAAAGTTGAAGAAAATGAACCGAATCGGTTCTGGAAAAACTTTCTATTAGAGGCAAACCGAACTGAATCCCCTGAACAGGATCGGTTCGGGTGTCAAAATTTGAATTTATTCACTTGTAAAATTAGAGTCCTACATGGTTGAAACTCTTGTAAATTCGTAGGCTATTTATTCTAATGTCTTTAAAGACATGAGGATAGCTTCTTTTTACATAGTTTTAGAGAAAGGAAGTGCAAAAGAACCCTAGAAGCTTAGTAAAACAAATCATTGATTCTCAATTAAGATTTCTATAGTAAAGTTGATTTCTTTCTCCCTTCTATTATTTGATTTAGTTAGTTCATGCAATCTTAGTTTATTTGAAAGAAATATTGAATAATTTTACTCATCTAGTTATGATCCCACAATGATTTTAGTCACATGCACCGTAGAAACCATTGCTTTTACTAGTTGCACCATGCTAGGCTAGATTTTTAGGGGTTGGGATGCATGAACCCAACCCGATGTGGTTTGCATGTGTGTAAAATTAGTTCCCTGAATTAAACAAATGATCTAATCGTGTTGTGTAGTGATCACAACCGTTGTAGGACTTTTGATCTCGTTTCCATAAGTAACCAGGATGCTTAAGAGTGCGACGCGAGTGTAGCTATAACGACACCGCTTTATTATTACTTTTGATTATATATGATGCGGGCTTGAACCTCATATATATAATGCTTAAGATTAATAAAGAACGGGTTCATTCAATTATCTAATTCGTAACAACTTTTATTACTGGTAATGTACTAGGGTTGGAGGATCGTATTCCGACCTTGCTTTTCTCATTTACAGTTAATCAGTCATAAATAGTTCACTCTTGCATGCTTAGTTCATACTCAGTTCATTTAATTACTCTTATTTAATAGCTATAATCTCACATAGATCACATTTATATTTTCTTTTTAGAGTCAGTTTAGGATTGGCCATCTTACCTACCGTCATCACGTTCTATGTCCTATTTTCGTATGGATTTGACCCTGTCTTACCGGGTTGATTACTTACGTGACAGGCTTGCACTTGAGCCTATATAAGCATGCACTTTAGAAAATTTTTAAGTTGCGTCAAATATTTCACTAAATGGGTCGAAGCTGAGTCATACGCAATGCTAAATGCTAAGAAAGTGGCTAATTTTATCAGAAAGAACATCATTTGACGATATGGACTTCCCCATGAGTTAGTATCAGATAATGGACTCCACTTCAAAGTCGAGGTCACATAATTGGTCATCGAGTATAGGATTTAGAGACATAAATCCTTTCCTTATTGTCCCCAAACCAAGGGTGCTATAAAAATTGCTAATAAGAGCCTCAAAGCCATCATCAGCAAGATGATCGAAAGTTACAGAGATTGGGTCAACTGGATCCCATATGTCCTTTGGGGCTACTGAACTTAAATCAAAATGCCTACTGTGGCTACCCCATATTCTCTAGTATATGGCATGGAAGTTGTCCTCCTCATTGAGTGAGAAATACCTTCCCTACGCGTCCTGCTCGATTTTAGGCTCAGCAAAGAAGACTGGCAAGAGAAGCACTATGTTAAACTATAACTCTTAGATAAAAAAAGACTTAAGTCTCTATACCATATACAGGCGTATCATTGACATATAGCATAATCATTAACCAAAAAGTCAAGGATTGTTGTGTTCAGGAAGGAGACCTTGCCTTTAAGGATACTATAGAAACTGTCTAGGACCCCAAAGGGAAATTTAAATCTAATTGGAGCGACCCATACATTTTGACGAAAAATTCTTTCAGCCGGTGCCTCTATGATAATAAACCTCTACACAGTGGAGATGGCTCATTTAGTTAACTTGGACCACCCTAAGAAATTCTACCCTAAGTCCGAATTCTCGGCTCTCTATGACTCTTCTTATCCCTCTTTATTATAAAAAATTCTTCATTTCCCCTAGCCAGAACTACGTGGGACCTGATCCTCTCAAAACATATTTAAAAAACTCATGAAATTTTCAAAATCGCGAGAGGTATGTAGGTAGCCCATATGACATATGTGGGCACGATCACCTTATTTTACACAAAATGCTATTCATTTTTAACCCCCGAGAATGATGGTCAATCTCATCATTCACATGAACAAAAGGATTATGTATGCCTTAGCGATTGTTATAGATAATTCAAAACACAAAACTCATCAATAGGCATAAAAAAAATTATCAAAATCATTTTTATTTCAGTTAAAGGAAACATCATAGTCACATGAGGTATAAGTGGAAGGAGTTAAATAGACCACCCTTTCCATTAACGAAACCATCCTATAAAACCTACCTGGTTTCGACCGGCTTCACAGAAATTACCTTTATCCCCACAGAAAGATCTAAATTACCCAAATCACTAATTTACCCCAGCTTCATAAATGCTACCCCTAACTTCACTTATGCTTCCCACAATTGCCAAACGACCCCGCTTCGTCATTATTTCTTTCCCCCGGAGGTCCCCATGTCTCCCACTTCTGATTAACACTTCGTATACGATCCAAAACGACAACAAACTGCTTTATGGTGTCGAAGGCGACAAACCACCTTTGCCCAGTCTCTTCCTCCATAATTTTCCTCACAACTTGCTTCAATAAGCACTTTAAGTTCTCCCCAAATACATGAAAAACCCCTCCCACAGATTGTGACAAATGAGTAGACGGACGGTGATGCTTCCGCAAGGGTCCAGGCATCATTCCTAAAGATTCAGTCAGGGCCTCGACCAAGAAGAAGTTGTTATGTAAGGAGGAACTATTTGTTCCTACCCCACTTGACATATGAACCTCCAAGGAAAATAAAAGGAAGTTTAGCGAAGGCTAACTAGATGTACATACTAGTACTCCCCTAACAACAATATGGGCTACAAGTCTCCCCACCACGACATAAACCAATGTAGAGCGAGCTTTGTGCTCCATAAACCACTTGACCCAATTCTCTATCGATGGGCCAATGCTAAAGAAAGGACTAACAAAGAAGTTAGGCACACCCGACAAGGGATACTCAAGAGGGGCCACCATGAGGAATATCTTTTCAAGCCACATGACTAGCATCATAGGTCTCCCCCTCAAAATATCAAAATGAACCTCTTTCAAAGAATCAAGTCCATTCAATGTCTCCGCTAGTGCCACCGTTGTAGGACTATAGTGGTAAGACATCCACATCACTATTGTGGCCAGTTAGGGAACAATTGCCAAGTCTCCTATCACTAATAACATCCTTGCAATTAGGACTAAAGTAACAACTCTGGTAAAGACAACATCAATAAAGTCCCTTTGATGCACCAAATGCATTACCGTTGGAATAGAAATAGTCCCTCCTTAAACCAATGGTCGAGCCGTCGAAGGGGAAATATGGAGTAACTCAAATAGAGATACACGGGGAGAATGGGAAAAATCAGGCATAACCATCGCAACACTGGGGATAATGTCTAATATTATCAAGAATTACTCACTTGTAGGATAGGCTTCATCCAGGCCGAATCGAAAGACATGATCCTCAGGGTACCAAAATTGTACCTTCGCTGCTAGCAAATTCTAGTCTATGGCCCGATTACGCCATAAAGAAACTTGACATAAGATGAAAGTGTCATAGTAAACATGATAGAGACACATGGCCTTTAAACCTTCGAGATAGGAAGATAATTATTCATACAATGGAAGATCCATTTGGACAAAAAAAGAGAAGTAAGACACAAGAGAAAAAATACGGATGTTGATGAAAAAAACTTATCCCCTAACTATCCTTTATACCTAAAAATCCTTGCAAAAAAAAAAAATCATCCATAAATCCATTTAACTCTCTTCCCTACAAAGTACCACAAGTATGAAGAAGTACAATTAAATCAAAAGAGTGATTTGACTTGATCCCTATGCCGATAGGCAGGTCAAGGGGAATGTTGATCGAAAACCCCCTTTTACAAAAAAGTCATTTTTCCTCTTTTACTAAAAACTCCAAATTCTTTCTTTGAAAAATATTAACCTTCGAGTTACTTCTTGTTACTCTCCTAATTACAAAATAATTTTTTTCCCTCTTATTATGATGTTCATACTCAACTCTATCTTTGTATAAAATAAATAATCTCAACAGAAAATTAACAATGCACGTAGGATAGGCCATTAAATCAAGAAAATACCAGAAAATGCATATCTATTCATATATATGTTTGCTCGCACAAAATTACATTTTGCATGTACGAAAGAATAAAAAATAAAAAAATAGAACGGGACTTCGCCCAAACCCTCAGCCATCCCAATAACCCCTCAGCCTCTGTGGCGCATACGCTTTCCTCAGCGACCAGAGCTAAAACCATCTTTTGAGGTAGATGATGTAACCAAGATGGAACGATCTCAATTTTTTTTATAATCAAATATGAAGGCCATACATTCTTTGATATCCTTTAGCAAATCCGTCTAAACCCGTACATACTATAAAGAGAAAAGAAGAAAACAATAAGAGGTAAGAAAGTTAGTAAAGAGCCATGAAACTAAAGAGAAAAAATGGGAAATGAATAGAAATAAAGATGATAAGTATACCTCAAGACTAAGATCCTCATTCATAAGAACCATTAACCCAAACACCGATGTGTAAGGATGGTGTTGCACACTCAATGACTCCCGACTACTCAACTGGAAATTATAAGAGGGAGGAGTGAACTTAATGGGCGGAGCCTCCTCTGCCACTGCTGCTATTGACGTGTCATCACATTTGCATTGTACCAACACCACCGATATGGTAGTGTCCTTAACCGAAGCAGTGGAAGGTGGAGGTACATTCTCCACGTCAGAAATTGAGGAGGGAATTAACCAGCTGGTCACAAAGTTTATATAATCATCACTCACTTTCGTATCTATATAATGCATATAGGGATCGCTCGCCTATCATCATTATCGCCCTAGAATAATCTGATATCTCCCTTACCCACCTCATATACATCAAGGGCACCGACGGTGTATGCCACCTCTTCTTCCTCCGCCTCACCACCCTCTTTCCCAAGTACTAGATGTACTCGAACTTGTGCTCCGTCAACCATCGAATCTAGGCATGCATACTAGTAGCCTATGTGTCCTGAGAAGACACCCCTAGGTATAAAAGGTCACCTACGATTCTCAACAGAGAATTAGTATCTATTCAGAAATAAAAATGCCAAGAAAAAACTCATATAAAGATAAAGGTTAACTTAATTGCTCGTTAGGTCATTCAAGACCCTCTGCACTTCCTTCAGGGATAAAGAATGGTTCGACTGCTGGTTGGACTTTTACCATCGGAGAATTCGATAGAAATCCCCCAAATCATCATCCTTCAAGGCTACAAACCCTTCATTATGCCCAATCACATTATATAACCACATCTGCAAGGTGATAGAAATGAAAAAAGATAATAAAAGAGGACTCCAGGAAAATATTCTCAAAAAGAAAATAAACTAAAAATTACCTCCGAAAGGTACATGGATCTCGTAAAATTCTACTGGCAACATCGACTGAATACATCCTGAAAAGAATAAAGGGATGACAAAGTGAAGTTCCCCCAGGAATATATAGGAACAATCCTCAAATATAACAAGAACATAAAATAGATGATGTAGTCACTCATTGACGATAAAAAACCACCAAGCAAAAGAAAAATAAATAGATGGGCTATCTGTCTTACCTGCTGATTATTTGTCACATCCATCCATCTCCTCAACATCATCTCCTTCAAAGTAGAAATATGGATAGAATCCCCCGTCATAGTTCTACCGATATCTCCAAAAGATGCCTGCACCATCTCCGACATGACCTTCAATGTGCAGTCAACCATAATGTGGAACCCCTCACAATCTACCCACGTTAGCTGATGAATATCCATGGGAGTAGTGGCCATCTCCCTAAACCTTAAATGGAATGTTTGGGGAGTGCCCCACAATATCTCCCTAAGAGCACACAACATCGCAGTGGAACACATCGTCCTATCCAATGCCTCTGTAAATCAACCACACCCGACATATGACACCATCCAACGAATGAACCCAAGAAGCTTGTCCGAAACATACGTCAACCCGATCATCCTTGGGTACCGAATGCTCCGAGGAGCTATGTCAGTCTGTAAAAATCACAAAGAAAATCCTTCATTACCAAATGGAGAAAATAGAAACATGAATTGGAAACCAAAAGTCACCATACTGACATAAGCATTAGGGTTCTTAACCCATGAATAATGGTAATACGAAGACTCGCACAATAAGGTACACTCATCATCACTTAGGTCAAACGAGTCAAAAACATTCTTATTGCCCAGTGCAAAGGGAACTGCAGATTGCCACTCTCGGCCCACCCAATCATCAACAACCAACCACTCGTTGTTGTAAGCATCACTTGAAGCATCAACCATTTAAAGTCTTGAAAAAGGAAGGACATAAAAATGACTATTAAAAAGAGAAAACAAGAGATTCATATACTTGAAGGTGTGAAAAATGAAGAGGTTAATCCCCATTTATATAAAAGGCTAAAGGGCCTGTTGATCGACTAAGCCCTGCACATGCCATTTGGAAGCTTTCTTTTTCTATTCTCGAAGAAGCCTAAGAGTCTGTGCCTTTGACAATTGGCACCTCCTCAAACTTACCTATCGTCAGTCCCTTCTAAAGTTCATCCAGAAAATGTCGAAATTTTTTTCAAAAATTGCTTATAAAAATCCCAAAAAATAGAGAAATTTATTTCTCCCAAGAAAATCATTTTTGAAGCACCAAGCCCCTTTGCAAACTCCCAAACTCCCGAAATGGATTAACCTTAAACTCTTATCATCAGCATATTCCCTAGCAAGAACCATAAACCTACACACTCCCCAGCAGAACCCAAAGTGCGCCTAAACCTAAAATCATCTACACCTTCACCAGCGAAGCTATCCCCTTTATCAAAACTTAAGGTCCTCAAAATTGACCTCAATCCTCAGAATTGGTTGTCCTAACTTTAGGCACTCAGAATTAACCTTCAATCTCATAATCGATCACTAAAATTTTAAGTCCTCAGAATTGACCTCAACCCGTAAAATTAGTTGTCACAACCTTAGGTCCTCAGAATTGACCTTAGCGATTAGAATTAATTTTCACAACTTAAGGTCCTCAAAATTGACCTCGACCCTTAGAATTGGCCATCCCAACTTTAGATCCTCAAAATTGACCTCGACCCTCAGAATTGGCCATCCTAACTTACGGTCCTAAAAATTAACCTCGACCCACATAATTAGTTATCCCAACTTAAGATCCTCAAAATTGACCTTGACCCTCAAAATTGTGAAGCCCTTATACTTTTGACTCACTTGAGTCTATATTGTATAAGTTCTCATCTAGTTTGGAAATTGTGACAAAATTGTGTCCATCCTAGAAACCAAAGAGCCTCTGAAGTTGGATTGCCTATTCATCTCTCTTTCTTGTAATGATCAAGAGACTATTGCCAACACTCACACACTTAGAATTCAATTCATGTAAGTCATATTGCATTATAATGTGTGTACATGTGTTGAGTGTGTTTATATCCCTACGTTTGATTTTTAATAATTTTTTGGGATTTTTTAAAACAATTTTTAAACATGTTTTAATAATTAAAACTTGATTTAAAAAGTTTTGCGGTCAATCTCTTAATATCATTTGTTGTATATTATGGACTAATGTTACCTTGGGTAGAATCCAAAAAGCGCCAGAGACTTCAGGGTATTCTTTATAATTAGTTTGGACGCGCGTTTTATATCCCTTAACTGGCCAACACCTGTCTGCCTCTGATTGGTTGGAGGTGTGTTTCTTTACTGAGACAATAGACGCGTGTGTTATCAGCCCTTGGATCATTTCTTATCAATGGTATGCATGTTGCCTTGATGGATCCCCATGTAACTTTTTAAGCCAATCAGCGTTCGTTTAAGAACCGCCTTGTGTGATCCCTTAGATTCAAATCAATTTAAATTGACTCGATCTCAGCCCTTGGTTTTGATCAGATATCTCGAGCCTTCTCCTCCCCCTATAAAAAGGACCCTTCCCTCAGACGTCGAAGACTTTTGCCATTTCATTTCCTTTGAGAAATTAAGAGAGAAGAGAGAGAAGAGAGAAAAACAGAGAGAGAAGAGAGATAGTTAGAAACCCTAACTTCATTCGTCTAAATCCTCTTCAAACCTAACCCAAACACCATACCCAGAAACACTACCTTCAGTGTTCTTGAGTGTTTGAGAGTTTGAGTTGAGTTATTTTGTTGTTGTAACCTTGTGTTCGTGAGATCTTGTTTCCAACTTAGACTTTTACTTAGATCTAGTTTCTGATTTCATAGAAATCTCAGATCTGAGTTATTCATGTTACATTACAGTTAGTTTATTCTTTATTTCTCATCTTGAGAAATATATTGTTGATTATTTTCTCTAAAACATTTTTTGACTTTGAAATCAACAATAAATGATTTCTGTTTCTTGTTCTTATAAAACTAAACTTTTGACCTAGTTTGGAATCTCACTTGGAGGTTTTCAATCTCGAAAAGTTTCTCTAAATTTTGAGATTGATTAAGACCTTGTCTGTCTTCCTAGCAAGGTATCCGTGGATTCTGGGTTTAACTGAAAGGTCAAATAAGTTCTAAGTTTTGTAAGAAGAAAGAAAAGAAAATATCACAGCATATAGTGTAACTGTAATTTGTTAGGACTGTTTGTACTTAATAAGTGTGTGTGTGCATGAATGTGTTATAAAGCACCCCCACAAACACTTACACCCTACAACACGAAAAGTGTTGGTAATGAGATCTTGTGATCATAAGTCGACGTAAAGTGCTGGAACAAATCAGAAGTTGACAAACTGAGAGAACTACATCTACAATCAGAACTGCAGAGAAGTTATAAGGACACTAGAGGGTACATTCCTAAACTTATATAGGTCTGAGTTGTTTTCATGTTAGTTATATAGTTTGTAACTCATAAATTTGTTTTAGTGGACTTTTCATTTTACTCCGTAGAGGGAGTCGTGGATGTTTCCTCAATTGGTGAGGTTTTACCACGTAAAAAATTGTGAACAGAATCTTTATACATTTTCTCATCTCAGTCTTGGTTGTGCTGTGTTTAAAACTTTTTTAAACTATCTTTTAAAACTTGTTACCCAAATCTTGAAAAAGATCTCGTACATACTGTTTTATTAAACACTTCTTGTGGTTAATCCTTTTGATTTAAAAAAAGAGTTTCTTCAAAAAACAACTCGGAGTTACTTAAATAGTTTATTTTCAATAAACGGCTTTAGTAACGCATTTTTCAAATTGACCTCGACTTGAAGAATTAATTATCCCAACTTAGGACCTCAAAATTAACCTCGACCCTCAAAATTGGTTATCATAACTTTAGGTCCTCAGAATTTACCTCGACCCACAAAATTAGTTGTCCAAACTTAAGGTTTTTAGAATTGACCTCGGCCTAAAGAATTGGTCGTCCCAAACATGAGGTCCTCAGAATTGACCTCAACCCACAAAATTAGTTGTCTCAACTTAATATCCACAAAATTAATATCGGCTCGCACAATATGTCATCCCAAACTTAAGCTCCTCAAAATTGACCTCAACCCTCAGAATTGGTGTTCATAACTCAAGGTCCTCATAATTAACCTCGACCCTCAGAATTGGACGTCTCAAATTTAGGTCCTCAAGATTGATCTCGACCCTTAGAATTGGTCATCGTAGCATTTGGCCCTCAGAATTGGTTGTCATAACTTAGGTACTCAGAATTAACCTCGACCAACCCTTAAAATTTTTTGTCCTAACTTTAAGTCCTCATAATTGACCATGACCCCCATAATTGTCCATCATACCCTTAGGTCCTCAGAATCGACCCCGACTCTCCAAGTCGATCATCTGAGCACGTTAGGATTGCAAAATAAACCTCAACACCTCCTAAATCCGTTAAATTGATTGTTACACTCCTTAGGTCCTCAGAATTGATCTCAACCCTCTAAATTGGTCATTTTCATCCACTATATACATATAACTGACCTCGAGCCTCTGAATCAGTCATCCTTATCTCCTCAGGTTCTCAGAATTGAACTCAACCCACTAAATCAATCATCCTTGACCTGCCTAGACCCATTGAATTAGTCTCCACACCCTTACATCCATAAAATTATCATAAAATCCTCTTACCCAACGTCGATCTGGTGTCTATTTTTCAACAACCATCACTTATTCCAATCTTTCCTATCGAGGGGTTCTATAGACACCCCATCGTAGGACCCCGTAAGTATCTCCCCAGTTCCCTAATACTCATCCATCCACTATAAATCCTAAGTTGTACTCTGAGTATCGATCTAGAGGCCATTGGGAACTCTCGAGCCTCGTTTGACCCCTATAAACTCTCTAGCCTAATTAAAATCTCAATGAATCTTTTAAGGGCTTTGAATCGCCTATTATCCATAAATAGGCCTTACGGTTCAGCAAAACGGCCTGTTTTACTCTAAAAACTGATATGAAGGCTACCGAGCTCTCTCAGAATTTGTTTGACTCTGGTGAACTCTCCACTTTGAGAAAATCTCAATTAATCTTTAAGGGTTCTAAATCCCCTTTCCAACGGTCCATCCTGTGTGCTAATTGGTCTTACAATTCAGGCGAAAGGTCCATTTTATTTCAAAAACTGATCTGGAGGCCATTGGGAACTCCTAGACTCCATTTTACTCCATTCCACTCTCCATATAAATTGAAGCTCAATGATTCATTGAGGGCATCAAAATCCCCTTTCTAATGGTCCATCTCATGAGCAAATCAACCTTACGGTTTGAATAAACAAACTATTTTAGTTCAAAGGGTTACCCAACAACTTTTGGGCCCTGTTTGACTTTGGTCAACTCTTTGAATCTAGAGAAGCTAAATGAAATCTTAAAGAGCACTGAATATACTTTCCAACTTTCCATTCCAAGCACGAATCGACCTTACGGTTCAGATGAACTATTTGTTTTCCTTTGAAAACTTTATATGTAGAGACCATTGGATGCTTTCGAGCCCTATTTAAACTTGGTCGACTCCCAGACCTGGGGTTATCTCAATGGATATTTAAAGGTATTTGAATTACCTTTCTAGTGATCCACTCCTTCCATGATTCGGACTTACGATTTGCCTTTTATGCCTTTTTTTGAAAAACTAGTTCTGAACTGCCTATAGGCACCCTAGGGACACTGCCTATCGGTAATGTGTTGGAGGTTCTTTGTAGAAAGGTATATCTAATATCATTCTAATCGGCACCTCCTTGGACCTATAAGTTTAGTCCATGACCTCACTTTGAAAGCAGACCCTGAACACCCCTATCAGCAATCTAGAGAACATTCTCTCGAATTCAGAGTTGTTCCCATTCCTAAAAAAACCCATTTTTCACATTCCCTTCCATCACTTACTTATCTCACTTGGTAATTCCCCCAAATATTTATACCACTTCCATACAATTGCAAGATCAATATATCTACATCTCAAGGTCAACATCAATCATTCAATAAGGAGGTCAAATTCTCCATCTTTTTCTCCAATTCTCTCATTTTAGTGTTATTTACTTTATTTATACTTTAGTATTTTTGTTTAATTAAAACACATCCATTAATATCTACTCTTTATTAATAGTATTTGCAAATAACCTGTTTAAGAAATAAAAAGAAAAAGAAGGTTCATCCATAAATTCCCATAAGGGGAATTTTTTATTTAATACATGACTTTTAAAACACAGTTTTCTCTACACATATACCAAATAGGTTACACTCCGGGGATTTATGGTTGAACCCCACCCTATGTTGGTTTCGAACTATGTAGACTTTGATGCCCTATTCGAGTCCTCCCTTATTCACATTTATATGATTTTTTCACATCATATATATATATATTTATATTGATGATGCAGGAAATAGCATCACCAGATAATAACCTCTAGCTAGTGAAAATAATGGCAACACAAGAGTGTATATATATATAGTAGAAGGAGGTGAGGAGAATAGTATGAACACTTGTATGTAAGTGGTTAAGCCAATCTGGCCTATGTCCACTGTGAGTGTGAGAGTAATATCAGTAGACAAAGGCACTAATGGCCATAGATACAATCTCTCAAGCTTTCTCTATCTACTCTATAAACTAACAGAGTTTTAGCTAGGGTTGCAATTATGGATCTTTTTACAAGGTAGAGGATGACCTCTATATATAGTTCTTGGGGGGTGTAATGTAACCCCCAAGCATGCAATGAGCATGTGCATGAGGATCGAACTAGTGTGAGGATGACACCTGGCTGATCTTATGTAGATAATGATGACCTCAATATTCCCTCACGTGGGGGGGGGGGGGGGGGGGAGTGATTTGGTTATAACTAATTTGTCCATGCATTCCAAACCTTAAATGTTCTTATAAATGCTCAGCCCTATGTCCTTGACTGGTGTAACCTCATCCTGGATGAGTACGAGGTTGGTGGAGTTAATTGTAGTTACATTGTCTTCTTTAATCGTGATGTCCTCAGCCAAGGGGCTAGCCGAGGTTAGGTATAAGGTAGCTGTAATGTTGACTGAGGCGGATGACTTTGGTGATTGATTCAGCCTGCGAGACTCTGCTGAGCTCGGCTAATGAAGAGTCGAGGTTGGTGTATGTGGGGCCGACCTTATGAGAGACGACCTTACTAATAGTTATTATAAGCATCTTTTCACCTTGACTGTGAGACCGATCGAGGTTAGTTACTCTGAGTAAGAGGGTGCACTTTGGGCATATCAATCACCCCTAGCCCTTAGTCTTCTATGTAATTAAATGACTGAGGGGTATATAGTTAAGGCCGAGGCTGAGTCTATTTGGGTGCCAATATTTTCTTGACACAAGTCACTTACTGAAGTGCGTAGCATTCTTATCAAGGTGTGATGATTCCTACTTGCCCTTTAGGTTCCCTAGGGAAATGATGGGGCATTGGGAGTCATCATTGAATAGGTTTAAAAACCCTCTTCTCTCTCCTTATTCTCTTTCTTCTTCCAAGTTTCTTCCCGCCTTAGCTCTCTTTGCAACTGTAATTTCTTTAAAACCTCTATTATTGACTGCCATTGAAGGCTTCCTTTATTTTCTACCATCCTCTTCCCTTACTCGCGACTAGACAGGTATCATTATCAACATTTCTTTTCTATTTCTGGTTACAGCATCATCATTTGTGGATCTCCGAAGAGCTTTTGCATTTTTCGGCGAGGGTTTCCACCAGTATTGGTGGTTGTGAGGCTAGGATAGTAGTGGTTGAGTGGTTTAGGGACAGTTGTAGGTAGCTTCAAGGTTATTTCAGCTAGAAATAACCCTTTTTTAGGTTTTCGGTGAACCTCCAGTCACCTTCTTCTTGAATGTTCTTAAAGTTATTCATTTGAAACTTTCTAACTCTCTTTTTGATTTTGATTTTGAGTTATTTTAAGTTGTGTACCTATTTGTGGTTTGAGTCAAGTGACCCTTGTATCAACTCATAGAAGAATTCCCATCTCTTCGTGAGAAGACCTTTGAGAAAATTAGGCAAATAGAGCTAGCCCAAGAGGAAGATCGTAGGGCTGAGGCCTTTACTTTTAGACCCATCTTTCCTCCACCCCTGAAGGTTTTCTACCCTGTGTCAGCCAAGCCTGCTGAGCCTACATATGTTCTTGGGGAACCCATACCAATGTGTAAATCTAAGTCATCTTCCTCAGACCCCATGTTTGTTGACTCTTTTCAAGAGGCTATGGATTACTCTCCTAGGTGGGGTGAGGTTCCTGAGGAAGACAAGGTTTCGAGCTGTAACTCATCTCACCAAGGTGCTAACACCTCACATAGGTCTTCTGATGTTGAAATCATAGGGCCAAGTGTGGCCATTCCCCCTCCTATTGAGTCCATTCCTCTGTCGGTTGCCACCAGGGCTGAATTTGCTCAGATGTTTCCTAGTGGTGTCCCTGCACCTGCCCAGGACGATGTTGCTGGGGATGGTGATGATGTCGAGGATAGTGATCTTGATACATTTGAGGCGGCCGAGATTGGGAGTCTATAACTAAGTACGACCATCTCTCTTTTAGTCACCTTTATTGCATAAATTCTTCCATCATCCTTAGAAAACCTCTGAGGGATGAGAGGACCTTTGATAGCCCAAATGGAGAGATCTCCGTTTATGAACAGATGTTCATATTAGGCTTGCGTCTTCCTATTCAGCCTTCCATCAGAGCTATACTCTCCCATATAAATATTTCCCCTCCCCAATTATACCATAATGCATGGAGGGTTATGATTAGGGCCATTGTCCTTTGGAGGGATGTATACTACTCAGACCTTCCAATTAGGGCTTTCACTAGTTGTTATGTGCCCTACTTTGCCAAAAACCATCCTAGCTATTACCATTTCTTAGCTAGGAAATCTGAGAAAATGTTGTTGGTTACCAAAACTTCAAACCATAACTGGAAACCTCGGTATTTCTTTGCTTTCGGGGCATGGGAATTTGGTCCAAATGGGGCCTCGGAAACATTGGTTCCAAGGACCCCTCTGAGATGGGGGAAGGTCTCCCTTGATGCTAAAGACGACCCTCGACTTATCCAGGATAATTTCCAAAAGATTAAGGATCTTTGTAATCAGGGCGAGCAGGGTTGTCTTATAAAATATGAACATCTGATGACCCCCTATTACCTCTCTTAGACAGGCTTGGGGGGTGGTCCTTTGGGAGAGCTTCGTAAGTTCTAATTTTTCATAAGTTATACCTCTTACTTTGTATATATCTGACTCACTAACTCAGAGGTTTGTCTTTTGCAGAGTTTCCAACAGGTATAATAGATGACCTTTGGGAAATGTCTTCTCCTAGTCTTGTGAAGTTGATGGAGAAGAGGGGTGGAAAAAATGTCTGTCAGCAAGAAGAACACTGGCACCTCCAAGGCCAATGTTATAAAAAAGTGGAAGTCCACGGACAACCCAGAGCATACGAGGCAAAGTAAGGATCAGGACCGGGATCGTGCTATCCCCATCTCTAGAGATGATGCTTTAACTACTCGTCAAGCTTAGCTGAAGATCAGTGATAGCCTCATTGGCCACAATCTGAAGGTTGTCGACGTTATAGGCACAATAATTACTGAAGAGGATAAGCATTTCTTACGCTCTTTGGATGTACCATTGTTGGCTAAGTTTGCCTCCACGAGTCCATTCAAGTACTAGTTTTTGCTAATTTGATCAATTGCTCTTCACAACTGTAACCTATAATTTTTAGAAATTATAGCACATATTTTCTTATATCTGATCTTCTTCTATAGGATGTCTTGTCCTTCCATCTCCTCGTTGATTGGACTCTGAAGAGGTTGCTCCTTATAGACAAGGCCAAGAGTTGAGAAGGTTCAAGCCTCTTTGAATGTAGAGGCTGAAAGGTTGAAGGGGGTTGTCAAGCAGAGGGACGATGACATGTCTAAACTCAAGAAGGACCATGACTTATCCCTGAAGGCCAAGGATAATGCCCTTCAATCTAAGGTAAATGCTGCTGTTAGGGCTGCAATTAAAGACGCTGCTGAGAAGACAATTGAAGACCACAAGGTCTCAAATGAGTTTATTAGTTTTGGCTTTGAATACCTTGAAAGAGGTATCAAAGCAACTGGAAAATGGGAAACCACTAAGGAGAAAGAGTCAGGGAGCCTGTTTGCCTCATACTTTATGGTTCTTAGCTTTGGTGATCCCCTGTTTGCTTAGGCCTTACAAGAAGTTGAGGAGGCTGATGTTTCTCTAGATGATACTGCTCCCCTAGAGGTCACTGAGACTGAAGATGCTAATCATCAGGATGATGGAGGTGACAAACGTCGACCATGACGACACGACTGCAGCTGTAGAGACTTAAGCCTTTTCTTTTGAAGATTTTAAGAATTGTAATTTTGATTTCCCTTGTCTGTTTCTTGCATGGGTGTGAACTTCTGATGGCCTCTTAATTCCTCCGACTTGTAATTCATTTTTTTCATGATCATTAGTTAAATCTTCTTTAGATTCTGTTGCTTCATACGATGTTATGCTTGAATGTCTTACCTCTTAAACTCTAACCAAATTGATAATGTTAAAGGTCTGAGGTCACCATATAATGATGTTTACCCTCATAAATTATCACCAAACTAATGATGTTTAAGGTCCGAGGTCACCATATAATGATGTTTACCCTCATAAATTTTTCACTAAACTAATGATGTTTAAGGTCTAAGGTCACCATATAATGATGTTTCACCTCATATTTTCACCTAACTAATGATGTTTAAGGTTTGAGGTCACCATATAATGATGTTTACCCTCATAAATTTTTCACCAAATTAATGATGTTTAAGGTCTGAGGTCACCATATAATGATGTTTACCCTCATAAATTTTTTCACCAAACTAATGATGTTTAAGGTATGAGGTCACCATATAATGATGTTTCGCCTCATATTTTCACCAAACTAATGATGTTTAAGGTTTGAGGTCACCATATAATGATGTTTACCCTCATAAACTATCACCAAAGTAATGATGTTTAAGGCCTGAAGTCACCATAATATGATGTTTCACCTCATATTTTCACCAAACTAATGATGTTTAAAGTTTGAGGTCATCAATCTATGATGTTTACCCTCATAAATTATCACCAAACTAATGATGTTTAAGGTCTGGGGTCACCATATAATGATGTTTCACCTCATACTTTCATCAAAATAATGATGTTTAAGGTCCGAGGTCACCATATAATGATGTTTCACCTCATATTTTCACCAAACTAATGATGTTTAAGGTTTGAGGTCACCATATAATGATGTTTACCCTCATAAATTATCACCAAACTAATGATGTTTAAGGCCCGAGGTCACCATAATATGATGTTCCACCTCATATTTTCACCAAACTAATGATGTTTAAGGTTTGAGGTCACCAAATTATGATGTTTCACCTCCTATTTTCACCAAACTAATGTCTAAAGCATACAAAAAGAGTACTAGCACAACATTGCTATCTTTTCATTAACATCTTTTGTCTAAACTGATACATGTATTAAAAAGAGACAAACAAATATAACATCATATGTAATATTTCTTCAAATGATCAGTATTCCAAGAGTTGGAGAAAGGTTCTCCTTCAAGATTTTCTAGATGGTAGGTACCAGGAACAACCTCATCAACTATTTTGTAAGGACCATGCCAGTTTGGATGGAGCTTATTTTCCTTTTGCAAAGTCTTCTTTTGGACTAGGTCTCCCCCAGCTATAGGCCTTGATTTCACCCTTTGATTGTAGAATCTCTCAGTTCTTTGTTAGTAGGCTGTCTGTCTTATCTCTTCATCCTTTCTTCTTTCCTCGATCAAGTCAAGATCAAGTCTTTTCTCTTCCCCATTCCTTTGAGGGTCATAGGTCTTAACTCTATGAGTGGGAAGTCCTACCTCTGTAGGGATGACAACTTCTGAACCGTAGGCTAACATAAATGGAGTCTCTCCCGTTAGTGTCCTTACTGTCGTCCTTAGGCCCATAATACAGCATATATCTCCTCTGTCCATCTCCCTTTGGCCTATTACAACCTTTTTTTTATCCCATCAAAAATTGTTTAGTTTGAAACCTCGGTCTGACCATTTTCCTGGGCTCGATGAGGAGAAGAGAAGAACTTCTTGATCCATACTCTTTTGCAGTATTTCTATAAGGAAATGTTCTTAAACAGGGTTCCATTGTCTAAGATGAGGGTGTTTGGAAGACCATACCCGCATATGATATTCTTCTAGATGAACTAAAAGGTCTTCTGCTCAGTGATTGTGATCATTGGCTCAACCTCTACCCATTTAGAGAAATAATCAATTACCACGATCAAGAATCCATAATTGTTAACAACTCTTAGTAGGGGTCCTACCAAATAAATGGCCCATATTACAAATGGTCAAGGGGAGTTGATTGAAGTCATAGGTTGATGAGGCTGATGAGGGATAGTGCATAACCTTTGGCACTTATCACACTTCTTTACGTACGCAGCTGCATATTTGGTTAAAGCGGCCACCAGTATCCCTGAATGATTATACTCTTAGCTAAAGGTCTTCCTCCTATGTGACTGGAGCAAGAGCCCTCATGTACATCTTGCAAGATGTGTGGAACCTCTGAATAGTGGACACATCTGAGGAAAGAGCGTAGGAACCCCTTCTTGTATAAGACATCTCCTAAAATTGAGAATTTGCCAGCTCTGAACCTCAGCCTTCTTCTTTCTAACCTTGACTCTAGTAGGTCTCCTTCTCTGATGAATTAGATAAAAGAATCCATCCATGAGGCTCCAATATTCAAGTTGAGGAAAGTTCTAGCAACCTATGCTTCTTCAATAGTTGGCTTAAGATGAATTTAAACGGGTACTATTCTTCTTATGTCGTCCCTTGTTATTGAGGCCAACCTTGCGAGTGCATCGGCTCGACTGTTGTCTTATCGAGGTATCCACTTTATTTTGACTTCCTTGAATCTTTCTAGCATCATTCTCACCCTCTTCAGGTATTTGGTCATCCTTTTATCTTTGGCCTCATACACTCCCAAGACTTGGTTAACGACCAACCTTGAGTCACTATTGACTAGGAGTTAGCCAACACTAAGGGCTTTTGACAAGGAGAGACCTGCTGTTAATGCCTCATACTCTGACTCATTATTCAAAGCTTTGAAGCTGAACCTCATCAAATATTTAATATCGATACAATCTGGTGCTGACACTATCAGCCCCGCTCCACTTCCGCTTTCACAGGACGACCCATCAATGAAAAGGTTCCAAACATCTTCATTTAAAGAGAAGTTCCCCTCTGACAGGGTTCCTTCCTTGAAGAGGTAACTATCTTCCTTATTATCAACTATTCTTTTTATGGCTTTTCTTAACTCAACCTCGTCCGTATCTTGGAAGACGTTTCTTTCTTGTTTATTTGTAGCTTTTTAACTATTTTCAACCTCAGCCTCTTTCCAGGAAAACTCGGCTACAAAGTCTGCAAGTGCCTACCCCTTGATAGTAACCCTGGTGAATGAACAATGTCATATTCCCCCAACTCGATGGCCCAGGTCATCAGCCTCCCTGACTTCAGAGGCTTATGGAAGACCCATCTAAGTGGGGAATCACTGAGGACAACCATAGAGTGGGCTCGGAAGTATTGCTTTATTTTCCTAGAAGCATGTATCAGAGCATAGGCTAATTTTTCAATCCGTAGGTACTTCTATTCAGACCATTAAAGATATTTACTATTAAAGTATACTGGACTCTACATTCCATCATCTTCTCTTACTATGGCAGCACTAATGGCTGACTCTGAGACAGCTAGATATACATATAACTTCTCCTCTAGAATGGGCCGAGATAGGAGTAGAGGGTATCCTAGGTAGGATTTGAGATCCTTAAAAGCTTTGTCGCATTCCTCATCCTATTCGAAGGACTTTCTAAGCACTTTGAAAAAAGTAAGACACTTTTCTGTGGCTCTTGAGACAAACCTATTAAGTGCTGCGACTCTTCCGATTAACCTCTGAACATCTTTGATAGTTCTGGGTGTCTTCATTTCTATCAAGGCCTTGATCTTCTTAGGGCTAGCCTTTATTCCCCTTTAGTTGACAATGAAGCCCAAAAACTTTCCTTCTCCTACCCTGAAGACACATTTTGCTGGTTTGAGCTTCATTCCGCACTTGTCCATGGTATCAAAAGTTCTTTCAAGGTCGGCAGTATGAGTGTCGGCCTTTAGACTCTTCGTCTACATGTTATCTACATAGACTTCCATGGATTTGCCTAATTGATCTTCAAACATCTTATTTATAGGATGTGATAGGTAGCCCTGCATTCTTTATCCCAAAGGGCATGACCTTATAGCAATAGGTCCCCTTGTTTGTGATGAATGCTGTCTTTTCTGAGTCTTCCAATTTCATGAAGATCTGATTATACCCTGAATATACATATATGAAGCTCATGATCTCATGTCCTGCTATGGAGTCCACTATCTGATCAATACGAGGTAGGGGAAACTGTATTTTGGATAAGACTTGTTCAAATCAGTGAAGGCTACACATATCCTATATTTCCTATTTTCTTTTGGCACTAAGACAGCGTTGGATAACCACTCAAGGTATATGACCTCTCTGATAAACTTGGCATCTTCAATCTTTATAACCTCTTCTTTGATGACATCATACTTCTCTCTTGAGTATACTCTTCTTCTCTTCTTGACGGGCTTAGCATCGTCAACAACATTGAGTTTATGGCATATAATCTCAGGGTCAATACCTGGCATGTGTGCATGTCTCCAAGCAAAGACACGTTGTCTCTTGCTTAAGAGCTTCACCAGTTCTTCCTTGATCTCAAGTCTTAGGGCTTTACCGGTTTTGATGGTTTTTTCGACTCTTTCTCATTGAGGACGATGGATTCTACCTCTTCCATGACCTCTCCCTTCTTGAGTTTTGTTTTATCTCTAGGATCAAGTGTATTAATGTTGTACGTGGTTGTTTCTCTCTTATGAGCCTCCCTCTCTCTTCTACAGAGTTAAAGTAGCATTCTCGTGTCGATGTTTGGTCACCATATACTTCACCTACTCCATACAGAGTCAATAATTTTATCATTTAGTGGACCGTTGAAGGCACGACCTCAAATTCCTTGAGGTCTAATCATCCTATAATGAGGTAGTAAGCTGAGAAGACATTTTCATCCATCATAAAGAAATTGATTTTCTGGTCAACCACTTAGGCCACTCATCTCCCATTCTTACATACATCTCATACACGCCCAATGGATGAACCTTTTCACCGCTGAAGCCAATCAAGGGGTGATGATAGGGGACAAGCCTAGCTCCACTAATGCCTAGGCTCTTAAAACAGGGCCAAAACATAACATCTGTTGAAATTCCCCCATTAATGAGGATCCTCTGAACTTCACACCCATGCACCCTTGTGGTGATTACCAGAGGGTCATCGTGAGGAGCTAAGATACCTTTGAAATCAAGTCATGAGAATCCAACTATGAGGGTTTCCATATTTACCTTCTTTCTCTTTTCGTGCTTAACCTCCGTAGATGCCAAGTTTACAACCTCGGCTGTAGTCACTGCCTTAACCTCTGCCACACGAGCCTTGTGATATGCTACCTCTGAGCCACCTCCTTCCAGTCCCCCATAGATAGTGTTCACACTGAAATAGATCATACCAACACTCTTCACTGGGGTAATGTCATCTTTTGGTGGGAGGTCAGGGTCATCATCATCATCATTATTTGAGTCCTCAGCTCTTCTGGTTGGGGCATCTTCTCGGTATATGTCATTTCTTTCCTTTTTAGGGTCATCTCTTCCCCCCTTAGAAGATCTGCCATCCACATACATTCTAAGCTTTCTAAACTTCAACATCATCTCGATCTCATTCTTCTGGGTGAAACACTTGTCAGTTAGATGGCCGTGATCTTGGTGGAACTCGCACCATAGGTTCTTGTTCCTTTTATGTGGAGGAGCCTTCAGATTTTTCGGCCATCTCAGGGACCTGTCATTCTTTATTTCATTCAGGATGTGTTCACAGGTCACAGTTAGAGGAGTATAATGTGCAAACTTGAAGTCTCCAGCCCTCTTCTTTCCATCATTCTTCTTTTGAAATTTACCACTGCTACTTTCATTCGCATCCTCATATTTTGCAGCCATTGCCTCTTCTGTGTTCATGACCTTTCTAGTTGTCGCTAAAAGCTCAACCATAGACTTAGGAGGGTCTTCAGCAAGCTTCCAAAGTACCTTTCCCTTTTGAAGCCCTCCAATGAGAGCTATCATGGCTATTCTCTCTTCGTAATCTTCAACCTCTAACTTTTCCTTGTTGAACCTTGCCATGTAGTCTCTGAGGCTTTCATTATTTCCTTTCTTTATGTAGAGTAAATGAGTTGTCTTCTTCTGAGGTCTTACCCCAAAACAAAAGTTGTGTATAAAATGCTCAGCCAAACCCTTAAAGTTCTCAATAAAAATTTTAGGGAGAGAAGTGAACCAAATATGGGTAGCTCCCGTTAAAGTGCTTGAGAAAGCTTAGCACCTCATCTCATCAGGGATTGAATAAATGTCTGCTGCAGACTGATACATCTCAATGTGATGCACTGGGTTGGTACTACCATCATACTTGGGAGACACCATCTGTGGTTTAAATTTGGCAAGGGTTGGGAAGTTGAAAATCATTTCCATATATGGGGATCCCTCTGAAAATCCCCTTTGTAGTGGGTCTCGGCTTTTTATGAGGTTCCCTATCTTCTCTTCCAACCGTTGAATGGAGTCATTCCATGGTTTATTAACGTCCTCCTGGCTAAGGTTTTCCCCAGCCAACTCCAAGGGGTGGACCGAGGGTTCCTCAGCTACTGCATAACGTTAGTTGTTGACCTCCTGGCCACAGTATCAGCCATGTTGGGGTCGGCCATGATGAGGTCGATGTTCACCACCTTACCTTTGTGAGCCAACTACACTTCTTGACCTGGATGACCTCTGCCTTAGATCATTAATTGGGCCGAGCCTTTCAAAGGCCGACCCTCTACTTAAGCGATCAAAAGCGGACCCTCTTTGTTGTGCATCCCCATCTCATCTTTCACACTGACCTCGGCTCTACTGTATAAGACGTATAGTGTTGTTTAAGACCTCTATGGCTCCCAATAGTCTCCCGAAGCATCTTCCACCTCAATGTCGTCATACCTATCCTCAGGGCAAGGGTTTCCTTGCCTCCCTAGATGTAAATGCCTAGGGTCAGCAACATCCCTCCTCCTTTGAGGAGTAGGTTGGTCTTTTTACGGTGCCTAGGGTGATCCTATGGCTTCAGGATAAGGTTGAACAACTGCCAGATTAATCATCTCTGGTGAGACCCTAGGTGGTCTCATTATATTTTGGCTTAGCTGGCAAATTGCACCTGTATCACTTATTGGGTTATAGCCAAGGACTTGAAGGCTGCTACTACCTCAACCATCTCGGACTGGGGTGGCGCCTGAATAGAACTGGGTCCTCTAACACCATATGGTGGAGGAGGTGGTGGTAACTCCAGTGCCATATGGTAAGACTAGAGAATGGTGACACAGCTTCACACGTAGGGTGAGGCCTGTTTCACCGCCAGAGTCTCCAGTGAGGTTAAGCTGCAAAAAGTAAGAGATGAATCTTCTTGTTCCCATAGACGGTGCCAAAATGATGATGAAGGAAACATCACCACCAAATGAGGTGTTGATAAGATCTAGCTAGTGAAAACAATGGCAGCATAAGAGTGTACATATATAATAGAAGAAAGTGAGGAGAAGAGGATGAACACTTGTATGTAAGTGGTTCAACCAATCTGGCCTACGTCCACTGTGAGTAATATCACCAGACGAAGGCACTAATGGCCATAGATACAATCTCTCAAGATTTTTCTCTCTACTGTATAAACTAACAGAGTTTTAGTAATTATGGATCTTTTTACAAGGTAGATGATGACCTCTATATATAGTGCTTAGGGGG
The DNA here is from genome assembly GCA_949130495.1 of Sambucus nigra. Lineage (NCBI taxonomy): Eukaryota > Viridiplantae > Streptophyta > Magnoliopsida > Dipsacales > Adoxaceae > Sambucus > Sambucus nigra. Next base: position 240,181,824 of record OX422211.1, read on the forward strand.
TGTAATGTACCCCCCAAGCATGCAATGAGCATGTGCATGAGGATCGAACCAGTGTGAGGATGACACCTGGCTGATCTTATATAGAAAATGATGACCTCGATATTACCTCATGTGGGGGGAATGATTCGGTTATAACTGATTTGTCCATGCATTCCAAACCTTACATGTTCTTGTAAATGCTCGGCCCTACGTCCTTGACTAGTGTAACCTCGACCTGGATGAGTACGAGGTTGGTGGAGTCAGATGTAGTTACTTTGTCTTCTTTAATCGTGACGACCTCGGCCAAGGGGATGGCTGAGGTTAGGTATGAGGTAGATGTAATGTCGATTGAGGCCGATGATGATGTTGGCGATTGATTGAGACTGGGAGACTATGCTGACCCTGGCTGATGAAGATCCGAGGTTGGTGTATGAGGGGCCGACCTTATGAGAGACGACCTTACTGATAATTGTCATAAGCATCTTGTCACCTCGGCTGTGAGACCAACTGAGGTTAGTTACTCTGAGTAAGAGGGTGCACTTTGGGCATATATATATATATATATATATATATATATATATATATATATATATATAGAGAGAGAGAGAGAGAGAGAGAGGACGGTGCATACCGCTGGCACGGACCCATTTTATAAATGATTTTGAGTTGAGTTTTTTATATGATGTTTAAAAATTTCAATAGAGCCATATTAAAAAAAACTCAAAATTGTTTTTTTTATATTTAAAAAAAATGGTAAAAGTTTTGTAGCTTTTAAAGTGCTTTAAAAGCTGCGAAAGTTTGAATTCTCAAATCATATTTTGAATTCTCATTTTCAGGAACACTCCTAAGGAAAAATTCACTTCGTCCTTTTCCATGGTGCGAGTTGAGTGATTCCATTATCCATTTATATTATGCATACGTGCACACACTTTATATGGTCTAAAACGAGAAGATTAACATTTTCCCATGAGAGACCAAAAGGTTGGGATTTATACCTCACCCCTTCCCATTTCGTAACTTACTCCTCGAACCTTTGAACTATTTGGTTTCGCAGGCATCAGTATCGGCCTTGATTTCATTCTCTCAAGGCAGTGGCATTCTTTTACATGTTTTGAGTAAAATACGCTAACAAGTCTATTTCTGCACAGTATCACCCACATTGATGATGGTCGAGCGCCCTGAGAAAGAATGCAATCCCACATGCGTGCTGGGGAGAATCCGAAAGCCCCAGGATGGCCACAGTTTCGCCAAGATCTTTTGAGGGGTGCGAGGAGAGTTTTGGCTTTGGGAGCATAATGCTCCCAATCGAGGGAATCATGTTCACTGGGAGTCTTGAGGTTGTGGTTTAGGTATGAGGATTTTAGAAAGTTTTGACCGTGTACCATAAATTTTTGCATTTTAAACTTTTTTTGTTCTTTATTCCAGAAAAATGTAAAGGCAATGAAATAAATATATATATATATAATTCTCTTAATTTATCTTGAATTAAGTGACACAGCCTACATGCACTTTAATTTTCCATTAGGGGTTTTACTTGATAAAATGTTAAAAAGATGTTCAAAAATTAAAGTATTTTTGATTTTTTTTCTAGGAAGAAATACAAGAAAAAACCTTCGTAAAAATTTTATTTTACAAATGAAAAAGTAAGAAACCCCCCAAAATAGGGGATGTGCCAATCGACATACCCCTTGGTCTGCCTATAGGGATACTGGTTAGGTCAAAGTTACTTTTGCATCCATGGTTGTCATTTTCCTACACTTATGTGTACTGAAAAGTAGTTGTTGCAACATCAGTCTGGTTCCTTTGTCTTTTGTGGAGGATTTCTAGTGTAAAAGGGGCCTTTGGGTTGGTGTTTTAAATCACTCCTCAACTTCCTCCTTTCTCTTCATTTTATATATTTTCTTGCTCTTCTAAGATGGCGGTTCCTATAACTAAGGCTTTTGCTTCCTATCTAAAGGGGTTGGAAGCGATGTGTTTGTACAATTTTAGCTACAAGGCATTTAACTTGTGTCCGATTACTTTATGCCATAATCGTCGCATTACGTAGAATATTTTGGAAGCAGCTTTGCGGTTCTGGTACCCTGAAGACCATATGTTTCGTTTTGGTTTGGATGAGGTGTGCCCCACCTATGAAGAATTTTATGCTATATTAGGTGTCGCCCCCAATGTTGGTGTGGGTATGCCTGACTTTTCTCATTTTCCTTGGGTGTCTCTAGATGAATTGATGTGTGTTTGTCCTTCTACTTCCCAACCACTGGCGTGGGGGGGGGGGGGGGGGGGGAATATCATCCTTTCGATAGTGTTGAATTCTCTATGCCAGAGAGACTATAATAAAAATGGATTTACTAGTGCCGTAGCCTTCGGATTGATTGCATAATGCTTTTGGTGACTAGAGATACAAGGACGAACCCTCAGTTTTCCACGATCGTACTATGAATATCTTATCATCACAATTCAATCTCTACCATATTGGCGGAGACATTGAATGGCTTGGATGATTGGAAACAAGGCCAATCATTTTTTACGATGCAACCCTACGATGTTGCTCGTGTGGTTATCGGATAGACCTCGCATGGCGGTTCCCACAGAGTATCCTATGAATGGTGTCCTAAAATTCTTTAGGATTTCCTTTCAAAACTCCGGTCTCTCTATGGAGAACTGGGTTGATTCGCTCGTGGGTCACATGGATAGACTCCTTCATTGGTTAGTTTCATGGTGGTCGAACTGCAACCTTTCCTACAACTGGCAAACTATCATTATGTTCATCTCGTAGGCATTTACCAAAAGTCCTTATACTTTCCTTAGCGACTTATATGCCAAGTTGGCTGGAAGAAAATTTATCATCCATACATAACCAACTTCTTTCCCGTGAAGCATATAACTGAGTCTTTAAGGATGACTTTGGGGACTTTGTGGCAGTTCTGCAGGCCAACTAACCGCCCGTCCCAATCTATGGGGTAACCTGGGTTTGTATTTGGGAATTATTATGAGGAAATTCGGTCATAATGATTTGTGCTAAGGAAACTGGGCATAGGTGGTTTACAATGTTTAATGCTCAGAAGGAGGGAATTGCTATTTCATATAAGCTAATCAAGGCATACCTTATCATAGAGCACATAAGGAAATGCTATTAGGATTGGGATCCTTGGGGTCCTCTACACACTGGTGAGGATGGTTGTGATGATGAGGTGGGACTATCTTATAGTTGAGGTAGGTTTTGTGAAGGCATGAGGCAAGTTTGGTAGTAGGTTTACTTTTGTTTGTGTACGCTAGGATATAGGGCTTGTAAAGTTATGAAGGTATTTTGGGACTTCCTTATCACTGATACTTTATGTAATTGTTATGATTTGAATAAAAGAATGAAGTGGTTCTTTTCCATATTTAATTGTGACTTTTGAAGAAGCTTCTTTTTGTTTGAATTATCTATAATGATCGTTAAGGCATACATAATCCTTTCGTTCATTTAAATGATGAGAGAGACTAATGTTCTCAATAGGAGAAAAGAATAACATTTTGTGAAAAATAAAGGACCATGAACCAAGTGACTTTCTTTCTTACCTACGTACCTTTATGGAGTTTGAATTTTATTTTGAAAGTATTCTATTTTTGAAAAGGCAATTTTGAGAGGATCAGGTCTTATGTACTTATGAAAAGAGAGGAGAGAGGAGTTTATTTTTTTAGAAAACAAGGTAAGTGAGAAGAGTCATAGCGCGATGAGAGTTGGACTAAGGGTAGAATTTCTTAAGTCTATCCAAGTTGACTGAATGTTCCATACCTTCTCCGTCGAGGTCTAAGAGAATAACGTCACCACCTAAAAAAAGATTTTTCCCATGGTATGGCTCGCTCCTGTTAGGTTTGAATTTTCCTCTCGGGTCGCAAATGAGTTCTATAATTTTTTTGAGAATGAGATCTCCTTCTCTCACACCGCAATCTTTGAGTTTCTTACGAAATGATCACTCAATGCGGTGATGGTATCCTTATATATGGTATAGAACCTTTAGTCTTATGTTTTTTCCAAAAGTGAGAGTTCATCATAGTAATTTTACTGCCAATCGATTTCGCTGACTTGACTTTCGAGCATGACCCGTGAAAAGGGTATTTTGACTTAGATCGGTATGACTGATTCAATGTCATATACCAAGGAGTAGGGGATAGCTCTAGTGGTTATTCTAATAGAGGTACAGTTTCCCCAGAAGGAATATGGGATCCAATCTGTCAAATCTTTTTATCTGTTAATCATTTTACTAATTATGGATTTGAGGCTTTAATTAGCAGCTTTAGTAGTCACATTGGTTTGTGATAGCTAAGGAGAGGACTTGTTCCTCTAACTTATATACTTGTCGACTACTTTTATGACTTCAGCCTAAAAATGGAGCCTATTATCTAATATCGACTTATTAGGAACTCCATATCAATAGATAATGTTCTTCCTGATGAACTTGGCCACTTTCTTCACATTCAACCCCCGTATGATTCGACTTCAACCCATTTGGTGAATTAATTAATGGTGACCAAGATGAATTCTTTTATGTTTGATGCTGTGGGAGTGAATTTCATATTGTTTCCAATTCCTCAAGTTGATAAGGGCCAAGGTGAAGTCATGTTATACATCTCTCGGAGAGGCAAGCACTGAAGATTGGAAATCCTTTGGCATTTGAAGCACCTTTTGACATAAGCAGTGCAATCTTGGACCATGAAGGTCTAGTAATATCCCTGATGGGTGATCTTTTAAGCAAGCATATGAACGTTTATGTGGGGCCAGTGTTACCTATTTTGTATTTCCGATATCATGTATTTGACCTCATCCCCTGCTATACATTGCAAATGGGTTTTGTCAAAATTTCTTTTGAAAAGAAATTTATCATAAATTGTTTATAGACCAACAAGCTTGCTAAGAGTCGCGAGATATTTGTATTTGGACTCCAAGGGATATTTACCATGATTGAGGAGGCAAAAAATATCATAATACCACTTTTTAACTATGTTTGGGTCTTCTTCTGTAGTGGACTTGATGTGGTTGCAGTGAGTGGGTGCATACTGCATTTGGACTAGAAATAAAGTCACTGTTATTCCCTCGGGCATGTCGACCATAGATGCCAAGGTTTCTAATACGTCAAAAAGTTATTTCTTGAGAGGGGAAGGTAGTGGAATGTCATACCATAAAATTTGGAGGCAATCTCTTTAAGGTGGGCTTAAAAGGGTAGGAGTTTCTTATCTTTAACTTTTAACTTTTCGAGGATTTGTCCTATGATGAGAGCCGAGTCTCCATTAACATTGATGCATCTGATTCCTTTCTTGAGGGTAATCTTGAGACCTATAATTCATGCTTTGTCATAATGTTGGTGCAGGGGAAGTACAACTCGATGGCAATGGGAGTATGAGAATCGTCAGGGGAGCTTAGGAAAATTCCAATGCCATATCCCTTGTTGGTAGAATCTACATCGAAGAAGATTTGCCAATGGAACTATTCATGAGTAGTATACAGAATATATTCATTCAGGAACTTAGAAATCCATATATCAACTTTTTCCATCGGATTGTTAGTAAGGTAATAACATATGACTCTTACTTTCATGGTTTTTTAGGTGACATATGCAATGTATAATTTGGTTATTAACATCAACCAACGATCCATAAAACTGGATAAGGAAGGATTTTCTAATAGTCATTTCATCAGATCCATTTGGGACACCGACTTGATGGGAACGCAATCATGCAATAATGAATCTTATGAGTGAACTAAACTAAGGTGACACTTGCCTTCTCTTATGCAGTTTTGTTCACTTCATACCCTGTTAGCTTTTGACTAGAGTAGTAGATGTATCTTTCTTTGCGTGACTCTTCGATGAATTGGGCTAGCATTTTTCTTACTGCGGTGGCAGTGAGAGTGAGGTATAGAAGGGGGAAGACCCTTCTATGGTGGTATGAGCAATAAAGTACCACTTGATCATGTCAAAGGCTTCTTACCATGCCTCATTCAGGACTTTGGTCAAATCCTTCTAAAGAAGGTTGATGGTTGTTCCATAGATAGAGGCCAACTGACTGATGAATTGGCGGATGTACTAGAGTTTTTCTAGGAAGCCGCAAACTTCTTCCTTGGTCTGAAGTGGCGGTATTTTGAGAATTACTCTGAGTTTGGCTGGGCCTTCTTTAGTCCCTCTCTCACTAAACATGAAATAGAGGAGTCTGCTTTCCGTGACCCCAAATATGCATTTTTTTTGCAATTTAAGATGCATAGATTATTTGAAAAGGTGCATGGACCACAAATTTTAAATATTCTTTTTACTATGAAATATAATTTCCTTTTAAGTGCGGAATAAAGATGGTTCAAACACATAAGCAACTTACAAATTTTTTAATTTCTTTCAAATTAAAATTAAACTAAACCCAAAGTGAACAAAATAACCAACAAGTGGGTTTTTCACTTAAACCAAATTAATTCAACCTAAGTCTTAGAAATAATAATTAATTCAATTTTGGAAATTAGGCCAAACCAAATTATCAAATTAAATATATGACTTGATTAAATTAAGTTACATTTCACCCATTTAGTTTTAGCACCAAAATAGATACGTGTGATAATTAAAGGAAATTTTATATCAAATTACCTAAGCATGCATCTATGTGTTTTGCAAGATAAAATAAACCAATCACACTACATGCCGATGTACGAGGAAAACCCAAAATGGGAAAAACCTTAGATGGCTCTAGCCAAACAAATCCACTAAGTACGAAATTATAAATTACAAGACAATAGACTTACACCAGCAAATTGACTCAGTCCAATCCTTGATTCTCCTTCTTGTAACCACCTCTGCCTAGTGAATAACCATGGACTCCTCTCATGGGACTCTTAGACACCGTCACCCTCACGCGAAGCTTTTCTTTGAATGGGAGCATGTAGCGTAAACCAAATGTCTTCTTCTTTATGGGATGTAGAAGTAAACCCAAACCTCTCCTTTTTATGGTAGAGATGAACCAATGGTCCCAAAAAAACTCCAAGCAAATATTATATATATGATGTACTTGGATAAATGAACCATGGAAACTCATGTGTTTGTTGAAAATGTTTCTTTGAAATTCAACACCTAAAAACATGGAGCTTTGGTTGGTCTATTTTCTCTAAAAAAAGCTCTCAAGTAAGGTACCAAAGTCTATGGAAAAGTATGTCCTGAGTAAGAGTTAAACTACCAAAAATAAGTGGGACAAAAGAGTGGGAAAATAGAATAAAACTGCCAAAAATGTTCCTTCCCAGAAATCTCATTCGAACGAGATTTTCGTTCGAATGACTTTTCTAACGAAAAGTCAGTGGACAAAATGGGAAAAGTTGTTGGAAAACTCGTTTGAATGAAATTCTCATTCGAACGGCATTCTCGTTCGAACGACAATTTCGAACGAAATGTCAGAAAGTCCAATTTTACATTTTAAGCCTAAAAACTTTTTAACCAAAGTTCTATAATAACTTTCTGACAATAAAATTTGATTAAAATTAAATTACACCCAATAATAAAATTATTCCAAGTCTCCCTATATATATAGAAATGCATTCATGACATTTGGAGACTATGGAATCAATTGTCATTGATGTAGAAACATGGCACTTGAAACTCGACACTTTGATAAATTTGGCTTTTAATACAGGCCGCTACGTCTTCAACTGAAACTTCAAACGTCATAGTCTTGGAGGTACTCACTCAATACTAACCTATAACTCAAATGTTTTTGTCCAGAATTGAGCTAACACTACATTAATATTCAATTGGAAATTTGTGTCCTTACATTATTGCCATAATCGCTCAAATAATTTCCTCAAGATTATGATGTGACCTTCTCGAGTTTTGGATTTGTTGATCATATCGTCAACATAAAATTCATCCTCTTTGTAGTTAAGAACGCAAAAAATGGTTGTATATTCCCTCTGCTAGGTAGGTCCAGCATTTTTAAGATGGAAAGGTATGATGGTGTAGCAAAAGGTTCCCATCGAGGTGATAAAGTCAGTTTTCTTTAGGTTGTCGGGATGCATCTTGATCTGGTTGCACCCGAAAAACCATCGACAAACGAATTGATGACTGTTAGTGTCATCGATAATCATGTCATTGTTGTGTAAAGGGTAATCATCCTTAGGATATGCTTGTACAAATCTCTATAGTCGATGCACATGCAGATTTCCCCCCCGATTTTGGCATAATGACGATGTTCAAGAGCCATTAGGATATTCGACCACATGGATGAAGCCTACGTTCAACAATTTGACCACTTCATCTTAACTTTAAGGGACCACTCAATCCAAAGCTTTCTCTATTTCTTCTTGACATGTTTGCTTTTTAGATGAGTAGGAATTTCATGCTACACTATCTTTGGGTCGATGATAGGCATGTCACTTTATAACCATGCGAAAACATCCATGGATTCTTTCAAGAGTTCTTCAGATTGCAACTGCTCATCTACATTGAGAATGGATCTTATCTTAATCTTATGAGAATTTCTATTAAACCGAGATTTAGAATAATAATTGCATCATCATTATTTTGAACACGGTTATGCTGTTTAATTTTTTCCTCATTGAGACCAGTAAAGAATCCTTAATTTATTAGATCATCTTCATCAATTATTTAACATAATTAATATAAGGCAAAAAAAGATATACTCTTTATTCATTTCATTAGAAACATTTTTTGGAAATACAGCGTTGAGAACCTCATCAAAAGAGGGTAAATAATAGGGACCAGTAACAGAAAAATGAGGGATAAATTTAGCTTCATTTTATAGAGGGTAAATAACAGGGTCAGGTTGGCTAAAGCTGGGTTGACAGGAACACTACGCCAGTTAAGAAGCGACTTTTCAATAGGGATAATCTTTGCAGACGGTTCATCCTTTGTCTGGATCATGCAGAGGTCCACCCCTAGTGTGTGGAAACCATATTAATCGTCACTATCGCTACTCTCAGAACTTTCAGTGCTTGAATATCTTGAATCCAAATATTTGATGGTCAGAGGTTTCACCTCATGTTTTGGGTTTTCAGTTTAGGTGATATTGTATTAAAAAAAGATTTCTAATCCGGGTTTCAATTTCTACTTAATAAGTTCATACCACGGTTTAGGGAAACTATAGAATGGGAAATCCTCAACTTCCTTGGTAAATTGCTGATTTAAGGAGTCTTCTGACATGGCCTCTTTTCTTTTCAACACATTATTTCAATACGACTAGTAGAGGGCCATGAGTTCAGCTGGTGATGGTTAGTAACCCAAACCATAGGGGTACGCCTCTTTCAAAACTATCGATTTAAGAATCCTTTATTGATGACAACCTAGCCCCATTCCGGGCATAAAATTCATATTCTTAGACATGTGGATCACATTAATATTTCCATATAGGCTTTGCTATGGGAATACTCTATCTTCGAAGTTATCCCCCACTAGGATATGCAGTGGATCAATCTTAAAACCTGAGATAAACATGTCTTAATGTTCAGTTTAGAAACTGCCAAAGATTCTAGGACTCCCAGGAGTACTTCGGTTAAACTATCAAAAGATGAGAATGGGACATCCACCAACTCAATATTGTATCGTAGTATGATATGAAGTCTTTTATACCTTACTGCCTCCCATCCTGATATTATGTATGATGTTCATGTGTGCGCCCGCTATCAAAATAATCCTAAAGAGAGTCATCTTATTTGCATTAAAAGAATTATAAAATAAGTTAAAGGAACTCTTAATTTAGGACTTTGGTACACTAATGACACATCTATCACAATAATTGGCTACATCGATGCTGATTGGGCTGGGTGTTCTGATGATAGAAAAAGTACACAAGGTGAATGTTATTACATAGGTAATAATTTGGTTGGGTGGAATAGTAAGAAATAACATTGCACTTCTTTATCCATAGCAGAATCTGAATATATAGGCACATGCAGTTGCTGTGCTGAATTACTTGGCTAAAACAACTGTTAAGAGATTATGGTATTATTGAAGAACAATTACATCTCTATTGTGACAACCAAAGCGCGATTAATATTTCCAAAAATCCTATTCAACACTCTCCTACTAAACATATTAAAATTCAACATCATTTTGTAAGCTAATTAGTCGAATCAAAGGAATTGGAGATTAATTACCTACCTACCGAATTCCAATTAGCTAATTTATTCACTAAACCCTTGGATAATATATGGTTTGAATCCTTACATAAATCAATTGGGATGGTTATGGAAGAATTGTAATATATCGTTAATGGTTATGCTTTGATATCTCTCTCTCTTATCTGTGTGTAGACCCTTTGTCCATTTGAGACAAAATGGGGGAGAAGCTTTGAGTCCACTTGGACATTATTTTATTTACTTCACCTATTTTTTTTTTATCTTAGTTATCTTATTTTCAGGATATCAGTACGTTGCGTTATCAAAATGTTGTTAGGGTATTGGTTTGTATTTAGTTGAATAATGTAATTTTCTTTTTTAGGAAACGGGGTAGATTGAATTTTGTATAGGAATAGGATTTTCTTATATTTTTGTATCCTTACGATTCCTTGATGACTAAAAGGATATTTTATCTCATATTTCCAAATAGGTAGATTGAAGCACCTTATATCTTTGACTCACTTGAGTCTACATTATATAGGAGCTTGTCTAGTTTGTAAATAGTGATAAAATTGAGTCATATCCTAGTCTACCAAAGACCCTGAGACACTATATATCAATTCCTATAATAGTCTCAAAGGAAGAATACCAACACTGCACCTAAGATTTCATTCATTCATTGCATTCACTATAATTTAGGGGTGTGTGTGTGTTAATTCCCATAAAAATGATTTTTTAATAATTTTAGGGATATGTTTAATAATTTTTAGGAATTTCTAAAACTTTTTTAAACATTTAAAAGATGCCTTTAATAATTTTGTGGGTTTATTTATAATTTCCTATTCTTCCTAAAACCTTGCTTGGGTAGGATCCGAAAGCGGTAGAGACTTCTGTGGTGGAAAATGAGATTATTTAAAACTTCAAAACACGCATTTAAAGGCTCATCCCTGCCTTACACGTGTTGGCCAGTGAGCGACTGGATTTGTGTTTGTTCACTATCACAACCTTAATACATAATCTTGTCCATTGGATCAATTGCTATCTACGGTCTGCATGTCTTTACCTTAATCCTTGTGATACCTTAGAGAACCAATCAAAATGCTTTTAATAATGGTCCATCTTCAGCCGTAAATTTACATCGTTAATGCTAGACTTAATCTCAACGATTGATCTTGTATAACCCTTCCAGATCCTTCCTAGTATAGTATAAATATAGACCAACTGGTGAACATTTCCAATCTTTTGATCATTTCGACTTCTGAGATAAAATAAGAGAAGAGAGAGAGAGAGAGAGAAATAAACCCTAATTAAACTCCGGCCAAATATATCACTAGAAACCCTTCTGTGAGTTTGAATGAGTTCAAAAGTGAGAAGAACCAGCCTCTCTAGTCTTTAACCTCTTGTCCAACCAAGTCACAAAGTTTAGATTTCAATTTCTTTCATAGAAAATTGAGATCTCAAACTGTGTGATACATATCACTTAGATCTTGTTAAGTTTGATTTCTTTTTTCAAGAAATCATATTTGTTGGTTGTTTTTACTCTTATATGATTGTTTTCAAAACCATAACCAACAAACTTATTTCTATTTTCAGCTTATGAGAAAAATCAGACTTAGATCTAGTTAAGATCTTGATTGGGGTTTTACACTTTCGTGAATATTTCACATTTTGTGAAATAGCTTTGTAAATAAAATAAAGAAAGTGTTTAGGTCCCTGGATGCCTTTTATAGGAAGGTTCCCTCAAGATCTGTGGATAGAAATAAAGATCTGTGGTCTGAGACTATCAAACAAACTGTGAATTAGAAATTTCTACTAAATTTTAGAATATTACTTGTAATTTGTTAGGAAAATTATCTATACAAGTGTGTGTGTGTTTGTGTGTGTGTGTTGCATTCATGTGATTAGGCACTTCACCATAACATTTGTCACACGACAACACTAAAGAAGTGTTGGTAGAGATATTCTTGACTTTAGAGTCGACATAAAGCTAAAAGAAGAAGCGGGTACTATGCTGGGAGAACAACCTCAACATCAGAACCTTTAGAGGAGTTAAAATAATCTAAAGGAGTTCGTAAACATTCTAGACTTAGATTAGGTCTGCTTGTGTGTTTGGTTTGTTATATAGTTTGTAATCTTTTACTCAATTTTAGTGGATTTTTCTTTTGAAGTGTAGAGACCTCCGTGTTTGTTTCCCCAATTGGGTGGGGTTTTACCATGTTAAAATCTTGTGTTCTTGCATTATTACTCTTCCTCTCATCACCTTCTTGAGGCCGTACTGATTTAGAGTCCATATAAGTTTTGTTTTTCAAAATTGGTACACCGATACCTTAAATAACTCGTTCATAAAATCTTTTATACACATCTTGTGTTAACTGTTTGCTTTGATTAAATTGTTTCTTCAAAAAACTGTTCGGAACCATTTAAACTGTTTAATCTTGAATTAAACGACTTAAGTGGTAATTTTTTAATTGGTATCAGATATTTGGTTTTGCAAATTCTTTTAGATCTTGAGTTTCTGAAATTGGTTTCTCAAAAAAACTATAGACAAGAAATTTGAGAGATTGGGTAACCTATCCAGGCCCCCTCTCTTTGATGGAACCAACTTCCCTTACTGGAAAGTTAGAATGAATGCTTTCATCTAAGGGACATTGGAAGATGATGTCTGGGATGCTATTGGAAACAGTTACACTTTTCCTACTAAACTAGCCGCTGAAGGAAGTACTGTGAGGATTAGGAAACTGCTAAGCGAATTCTCTAAAGAAGAAAAACAAACCTCCATTAATAATAATAAAGGCAAAAATTCCATATTCATGTCTATCAATGAACAAGAATTCAAGAGGATATCATTATGTACTACCTCTAAGGAAGCATGGGACACTCTAGTGACTGCACATGAAGGAGACACACGTGTTAAAGCTGCTAAATCACAAATGTTAATCCACTAGTACAACACTTTAGTTATGACTGAGACTGAGACATTTGCTGACTTCTACATTAGGTTGACAGACATTGTGACTAAGGTGCATGCTAATGGTATAATTTATGATAGGAAGGATATTATCTCTAAAATTCTAAGGTCATTTCCACAAAAATTTGACAATAAGCGCTATGCAATTAAGGAGATGGATGATCAAAACCTTACCCCTGAACTCCTCGTTAGCAATCTAAAAACCGTGGAAATGGAATTAGAGTTTAAGAAGCAATTAATACAGACCCATAAGAAACAGTCTACCTCTAATCTAGAATTTACCTCTAAGTTGACTAAACCTAAATGCCATTTACCTAAAATTGACTTAAATTATGATGAGGACTCTAATTTAGAGAATTTGGATAATCAAATTGCCTAAATGTCTAAACATTTCAAGAAAATTGTGAAATTTAGAAATAAAATTGCAAATAGACAAGGCAAACCTACATATTCAAACCACTCTAATAATAGACATCATGAGAAAATACTTGACAAACCTAGTAGAGACCTTAAGAACACTAAATTCTACAGGTGTGGGAAGTTAGGACACCTAGCCAGTGACTGTAGAGTCAATTTGAATAAAAACAAGAACACTAGGGCTATTTTGTGGAAGACTTGGGATGACTCAAGTGAATCAGAATTTGATGAAGTTGAGTCATTCAATACTTACGACCCCTGTATATCTTTATTTGCAAAAATCATATACACTGCTGATAAGAAATCTGAGCATGTTATGTTGAATGATTCTATCCCTACTGATTTGTCTGCCTTATTACTTGAAAATGCTGATAATTCATCAAACGCTGTGTGTGAGTCAAAGGGAACAATCTATTGTTGATGCTAATGGGTGTGTGAGTCCAAAAAATGAATCGCTCAGGGACACTACACACTTAGTGACTCCGACAATAAGGACCTCCCAGACATTCACATACTATACTAAAAAACTTTCAAAAAAAGAACTAAACTTGAAATAATCGTCAAAGACCTTACACAGAAGATAGAAACCATGAGCCATATGATCAAACATAATGCTGAAGAGTACACCTCTCAATGTCTAATTCATGAGAATAAGATTAAACTTTTGAAAAAAAACTGAAAGAGTTGTCTGACTCAAATGAAATTATGGTGAAGAAATATAAAGGGACGTTGTTAGAATTGGAACAAATAAAAGAGAAGACATCAACAGTCTTTAAAAAGTTTGCTAAATTTGAAAATAACTCAAAATGTCATGAAGATTGTGTTGCTGAAAATAAGACCAATCCTGATGACAGAACTGGAATAGGTTTTTTCCCCAATAATTCTAAGCAAACTAAAATTTTTGAACCTATCAAGTTTTTTCTAGCGGCAAAAGATCTATTGAAACTTCTCCAGATTTTTAAGCCTTGCAAAATGATTTTGACTCACAATAACAAAAGTTAGACATTGTTGAATCACGTAACTCTAAGTGCAATGTTGAACATAAGGTTTCATACCTCTTCCCTCCCATTAGAAAAAGTGATTCGTTATTTCATCATGTGATACCTAAGAATAATACTAGAGTTCAAAACTTAGACAAACATTTGATTAACAATGTTCCTCAGGTTAAGCCTTTTATGAGCCATCTTTACTTCTCTTATTATGATGTCTTTGGACATTCCCTTGATGGTTGCTATTCCAAACGTCCATATGAACCAATATATCATTCACCTATTTACAACAACTTCAACTTTTCTAGGAGAAGCAGAAAAAATTATGTCCTACCTAGACAGCCGGATAAGAATTCTAACTATCGAAATAGGAAGAGAAGAACAAATACTAATAGATCATCAACAAGAAGGAATCCTAGATTCTTTTCTAAACCAAATGCTCAAACCTTTTATAATCCTCAAAAGCCTGCTAAAAAATCTTTTAGAAAAAAGGCTGAAGCTCGCAAGTTTGATCAAATATGAGCTAATAAGAACAAATTGAAAACTAGAGCTATTTGGGTTAGAAAAGATGAGCTATTACCACAGATTAAATGCATTATTGTGATTAGTGCCTTTAAAGATGAACACACAACGTCTGGATGGTATTTAGACTCTAGATGTTCTAAACATATGATCGGGGATGATACCAAACTTTCAAATAAAATTAACTTCTATGGAGGTAAAGTCTTGTTTAGAGATGGTGTATCAGCCCAGATCATTGGTAAAGGAACACTCCATGAAGAAGGATTACCTATTCTTGAGGATGTTCTTTTGGTAAAAGGTCTTAAAGCTAATTTACTAAGCATATAAAAATTTTGTGACTCCAACCATACTGTCACCTTTTCAAAGAACAACTGTAAAATTTTAAATGAAAAAGGTGATTGCACTATTACCCGACTCCGTACTTTGTACTCCAGATAACAGATATACAATCAATCCAAGTACAGAGGTTTGTAACATTTCCAGAATGGATGACAAAGAGATATGCCATAATAGGTTGGGTCATATTAATTATGACAACCTTGGTAAATTGTCTTCCCAAGAAATAGTTAGACGTCTTCCGAAGATCAAACGAATTTCAAACATCATATGTGGTCCGTGTCAAGAAGGAAATATTGTTAAGGCTCCCCACAAGAAAGTTAAAGAGGTTATGTCCACTAAACCTCTAAAACTCATCCATATGGACCTAAATAGGTCCTTCTCGCACTGTTAGTCTTTGGGGAACCAATTATATTCTAGTTATAGTTGATGACTTCACTCGATTTACCAGGTTTGCCTTTTTAAAACACAAATAAGAAACATTCTGTAATTTTTTGAAAATTTTAGTTCGTATTGAAAATGAAAAGGACTCACAAGTAGATAGAATTACTGCGATAAAGGAGGTGAATTTATAGATTTAGGTGTCATCAAATACTGTGACTAGAATGGTTACAAATATGAATTTAGTGCCCCTAAGACACCTCAGCAAAATGGAATTGCTGAGCGTAAAAATTGAACTCTTTAAGAAATGGCCCGTGTGATGATTCATGCAAAGAACTTACCTAAATATTTCTGGGTAGAATCCATTTGTACAACTTGTCACATAATCAATCGAGTATACCTGAGGAAAAACACAAAAAAAGCATCCTATGAACTTTGGTATGGGAAGAAACCTAGCCTAAAATACTTTAGAACCATTGGCAGCACTTGTTATGTATGCAAGGATAGAGAACAACTGTCAAAATTCGAAACCAGAGGAGATAAAGCTATTTTCTTAGAGTATTCTCCAAATAGTAGAGACTACCAAGTCTACAATCTTCGTACCAAAATCTTAATGGAATCCATTAATGTGGTTGTAAGTGACACTAATGTAGAGAGTAAAATCAAAGGACCAACTATAGTGGATGAATCTGAAAACACTTTAACTTATGATTCTTTCAGAGATAGATGATTATCTACCAACTGAGACCCCTAAAGTGCCTAACTGTGTTTCCAAATATCATCCATGTGACAACCCTGCTTTTTATATCTAATTCGGTCAGCAACGCCCAATTAAATTAAAACGGAGCGCTAATATGTTGGCATTAGAAACAAAATTTAAATAAATGAAGTAAAGTAAACATGTACACTCTCATATGTGTAACTAAATCATATAATAACAACTATAACAACTGAAACCAACTCATAACTATTAACTGCAATAATCCATCAGTAATCTCAAACTGAAAATGTAAAATTTCAATACATGCGGTGCAACACAAAATAGGAAAGAATAATACAATAATTCTCTCAAATATCAAGTATAAACAACGTGATATTAATCTCTGATACCACCCTCAAGAAAAGGGAAACAAGAGACATAAATTAAAATAGAATAACTCCACGGCTACAGGAATCCTAAGATTGATATGATTTCATCAAGCTCCGTAGTCTATTGTCTATCGGGACGATGACCTGGCATATATTATATATATAGAAGAGGAGCAAGAAACAAGATAAACGAACGTCAAAGCAAGAAAACAAGCTATAAGATTATAAGATGTACTTATAATGAAAGCACACTAGTCATTACTCATCTCCAGTAATTAAGTTGTTCAATAACCCAACCAATGTTCCTATGTCGTGACTACCCAACCCAAACTCGAGTAACGTGTAGTCTCATATCGTATCATGATTAATCATTATTAATCTCATTTCAGTATTTAACATATCAAAATATTTCCTTCAAGTATAATATCAAATACATCGATTCGGGATATTATTTTAAGACACAAGCATAATATCTCACACAACAAGTCATATCGGGTCAGTATCATTACCCGGGGGAACAAGTCGTAATACTAGACCTACACACGAATACTCCCCAATATTACGTGGAAAGGGCAATTATACTAAGTCCTAAATCACATGGCATTTCAAGGTCTTTCTATCCGACCCGCATTACAACCATGTGTCCGGTTCCGGTCGTTTATCTCTGACACGGCACTCGAGAGGAACCTAACCGGATCAATCACAAAAAAATTGCGTTCAACATGTGCCTACGTCGACCGGAGGACTAGTCTAGTGTATACTTGACAATATATATGTAAAATAATTTCACGCTTATGTATATATACAATCGTGTCAAGTCTCTTACTCGAATTATATAATAGTCATTATTTATAATATATCATAATTTATCATTAATTTACTAATTCAACATCAAATCATTTCAACGTTATATATCCCTAATAACCATAAGTATGTGATCAAGTTAGGATATTAGGCACAACACCACAATTATCTTACTAACAACATGAAGAACATTATCATTCTTATTTCAACAACATGCTGCCCAGAATTTAAAATGTAGATTCGAGGCTCTTTCGATCCGTTTTTGGAAAAACTTAAAACTACAAAGTTGTTCGGAACGTGATTTTCTATAAGGACTCACGTGCAAGTTTTGATAGACTGCATAAAACAGACCCAAAACTAACATATAATATTCACCCCTATTTTCGACAACTTTCTGCCCAGAATTTTAAAACGCCGATTTGAGGCTTTTTCGATCCGTTTTTTGGAAAACTTAAAACTACAAAGTTGTTCGGAACGTGATTTTCTACAAGGACACACAAGAACGCTATCGTAGCCTGCTTAAAACAGACCCGAAACTATCATATATAGTTCAAACTTGTTCACGACAACTTTCTGCGCAAAATTTTAAAACGCCGATTTGAGGCTTTCTCGATCCGTTTTTGGAAAAACTCAAAACTACAAAGTTGTTCGTAATATAATTTCCTGTCGGGAAACGTGGATGAAACATCCATTTTCAGAACGAACTTCTCAAAACAGTTTAATATGACGATTTACTCATGTTCATAGTTTCCTCAAATTCAAGAGGTTATTCAACAATTCAATCCCTATAATGATGTTATTTCATTTGAATCTACATGAAGGGTGATCCTAATATATTTCATATCATTTTTAGCATCAATTTCATATTAATTTAGGGATCCAAATACATGTTCATGTGAAGTTTCATTATAGATACATAATATACACATATAGGTTATTAACTTGCCTTGGATTGTATGAAGATGTTGATGAAGAAGATGACAACCTTCTTCTTCTTTCTGCTTCTTCTTACTCTCTCTCTCTCTACCAAAACCTAGCCCCCTTTTATGAAATAAAAAAATGAAGACTTCTTCTCTTCTTTTCTATTTATACCTAGGGTTAGTTTATTTACAAAAATGCCATTACCCCAAATTTAACGCTCTCGTTTCTTTTACGCGTTAATTCGCTTCTAATATATAAGTCGCACATTCGTATCTCAATGAATTCATTTTAACTTTTTATTTCCAAACATTTGGAATATATATACTGACATAGTTTTTTTTTCTTTTCAATTTCAATTCAATAAAAAATGCGGGGTATTACATTCTCCCCCTCTACGAACGGGATTTCGTCCTCGAAATCCAAATTAAAACAAATCAATTCAAGTCAAGTAAGGTAGTTTCGCACGTACCTTCCGTGAAGAGATATGCGTGACTTATTTGTAAGTCATCATCTCTCTCCCAAGTGGCCTTAGACTCATCTTTATTACTCCACATAACACGAACAAGAGGAATAACTTTTGACCTCAACTGCTGCTCACGACGATCTCGGATCCTGACCGGCCTCTCCTCATAGCTCCCATTGGGATGAAGCTCAACCTTATCTAACTCTATGTGTAGGTGTTATTCCTTGGGACATAAGAACTTCCTCAACATAGATACATAAAAAAATATCGTGTACCCGCTGGAGCTGGAAGGGTAGGGCTAAATGGTAGGCAACTGATCCCACCCTACCCAACACTGTAAACGAACCCACGTATTGCGTTGAAAGATTCCTTTTAGCACCAAAATGAACAACTCCTCTCATGGGTGAGACCCTCAACAACACTTGGTCCCCAACAGCGAACTCTAACTTCCTCTGCCTTATGTTAACATAAGTCTTTTAACTATCTTGTGCGGTCTTCATCCATGCACGAATCAAGTCAACCTTCTCTGAGGTCTCCCTAACAATATTCGAACCCAGCATTCGGTGCTCTCCGAACTCTAACCAATATGTAGGGGATTGACAAGGCCTGCCGTAAAAAGCCTCGTATGGTTCAATGCCAATAGTTTGCTGATAATTATTATTGTATGCGAACTCCCCTAGTGGAAAATGTGTAACCCAACCACCTCTGAAGTCCAACACACAAACTTGTAACATGTACTCCAAAATTTTTCTTACCCGCTCCGTCTGACCATCAAACTGAGGGTGGAACACAGTACTCAAACTCAACTGAACTCCAATCGCCTCCTGAAGATCCCCCCAAAAGTGAGAGATGAAGACACTGCCACAGTCGGACACGATATCACACGGTAGCCCATGAAACTTCACAATATCGTTAATAAACATTATGGCGTACTATGCTGCCATATAATCCGTCCTCACTGGAAGGAAATGATCCACCTTTGTCAGTACGTCGACAATGACCCAAATAGAATCATGATCGCGCTGTGATCTTGGCAACCCAATAATGAAATACATGGAGAAACTTTCTCATTTCTAACTGTACAACCGAACTCTCACCACAAACTCTAACATAACTGAACTACTAAGATGATCCATAAATAAATACCCCCAAGTCTCGACTCGCTAAGTTTCATGCGTGGAGTGTCTCACAAGCAAAATCCAAACAAGGAAGCTCTCCGATACACTACTGTCAGCTTATCGAGATAAGGAATTTGTCAACTCAATACCACTAGTGATACAAGAATCATCTAACTCCAAAAAACACTTATACTTGGACTCAACGCTTCATCACACAATAATTAATCCAACTTCCCCTATTCAATAAAGATGTCACTATTCATCAATCATGCCTCGATACTCAACTCAGAATTGACTAGCAGATGGTACTGAAAGCTCAAAAGCCAACTTTACTCTGAGTTGTCAATAACACTTGCCTTTCACTTATATTGATGGTGAGTTAATCGATATGGCAACCCTTAGGATCCACTAAGGTTGCACATGTTCATAAGAATACAACTTCTATGCACGTGCGAATATTGTTCCATCTTTCCAAGTCTAGACTTAGGTAAATAATATCAATAAGGTTCATACTCTCTCGAACAAGACAACACCGACAAAGTTGCATTCTCGGTGGTCAAAGATCCCTCACAAAAAGGTTTCAAACTAACCCAAGATGCAATATTCCCCCTTGCACACCCCCACTTCTCACGGTTTGGTAGCTCTAACCGAAGGTTATAAACCCTCGCTAGATTCGACATACCGCTCTTTTGTTAAAAACACGTATAGGAATTCAACCTATCCGATAGGATTTTCCTTGGACTGTGAGTATATTAGAATTTTCTCACCGAACATGAAATGAAATTGGTTCTTCAAACCACGAATAAGGCTTGTACATTTTCCAAGAAACGAGGTAAGACCAAAAATTCCCACTTATCCTACCAAATAAGAATATAGGATTTGGCACACTCACCATCCGAATACTCATCTTCCAGTACACTAACTCTACCTGATCTTTATGAAGAACGATGTGATATCCAACATGTCAAAGGTCGTAAATATAAGGTAGCGGGTACCTTCACGTACCGTGACCATAATTAACACTCAGCAATCCACACATAACTGAAGTAAAAATTAAATATCTTACGAACCCATTAGCGGGTGTTTGCCCAAGAGTACACACCCTCCTTACAAAACTTCTCAACAACGGTCGAAACAATCTCTTGTTGTCCCCCTACAGTGGAGGTTATGACAACAATTTCAATGAATGAGTACAACATTTGGAACCCCAAAATGTCTCAATCCTTGCCATTAATGATGACACTCACTTGGCACAACTATCATCAATCATGCAAAAAAACTGACCGAGTTGCACACGACTCTACCATTATCAAAAGACCATCATGGTGTGGCTATTCACTAGTATATATGTCACCATAATCGAACATATTACACTTGGTTTTGGAACGCGTCTTTAATCACACACGGTCTAAGTAAACATCATGTCACTAACTACTCACTCGTGCTCTAATTCACATTAATACATAACAAGGGATACAACATAGCCACATTCCCATATCTGATGGATTCAAAATCAAGCACCACCATTATCAAGGTGCAACAAATTAGTACCCACAATCACCGGGTGATAACATAAAAACCGAACTCGTGGATATATCACCAACTCAAGTGATCACATCCACATAAAATAAAATGCCTATTGAACACTCCCTCGTGATGTTCTCACTTGACAACTCTCCCCTCGAGATTCTCTACTCACTATAGGGTTCACAACTGGTAACTCTAGCTCAAGTCCATCCCTTAGCACACCCATATTCACGTCCCGGTCTCGACAGCCTTTAACAAACATACTGATGTTATAAAATAAGATAACCACATGTTATCGAATACCTAGTCTAATATGGGGCTTTAAGAAGACCACTGAACTCCAATCATTACCAAGTATGGAAAGAAACCTACCTAAAAAAAATTATGGACTTCTCCAATGTCAATCCTCGTATGATCTTGCGATATGGACTTCCTCATCCCTAGTGTCCATGGCCAAGATATCGTAACATTACTAATACATTCTCATGAACTTGTTCGGGATAACTCGTCGAAACATTCCACTCTGAACAAGTGAGTACCCAACCCACTAATATATCTTGTGCATGTCCGAACACACACCTAATCATCCTTAAGTTGATTCCATTATAGATTTTATACGATCAGAACACTAAAAACCACTGTGCCACCCCAATGCGACATCTATCGCTTGTGTGGACAACGTGTAGGTTTACATGCCTACCAAACTTCCCTGATACCAACACAATATTTCAAGGATAATCATTTATCCATTCTAGATTCAGACTCATGAATCTCCCATTGAACATCATCAAACGGATGAATCTAGTTCGTGTTTTTCACAAGTATGATAACACTCTTGCGTACACCAAAATTGGACCCCTCAGGTCATCCTTTGATGGTGTGGGACATACATCAATTTGGAGTAGTCCTCTCTCAAATCACAACCCTTCCTTTACATGTTCATGAGTAATAATATACTCTTATTATCACAAGACTTACTTCGTTAACCATTCACTTATTAATACGTCATCGAATGCTTTAACAGTCTGTCCATTACTGGTGGAGCGCGATAATTTCCTCTCAGGAAAATGTCACAACAACAACTGGACCACATCATTTTGAGGTGTGCCATATCTAAATCTCTACACTTACACATTGGAAGCAACTTCAGACAACTACACGCGCAAGTGGTACCAATAACTCAGTGGTACTACAGGGTGAGCTATAACTTATACCAACTTCTTTACATCCATAAGAGCGACGATATTCAAAGTTGATAATGCACAACAAATATTCGGGTGTTTCCTCCCCCTAAAGAACCAAAATTTAACTCAATCATTGAGTTCAACATCGGTTTTGTCGCCTACTGGTGGGCGATGAAACTACGATAGTTGCACGCGAATTGTGGTCTCTTAAAATTCTTGGACCCTTTGCCCTCCTAGAGTCCACGTCTCATCAAATCACCATCTTAAAAGATAGTAAGTGAACACGTATCCTAAAGTTTTTTTATTCAAGTGGAGCACTAGTCATAATTACAACAAGTACTAACACACAGACCTCACGCGTACTATCCTATGGTCGATCGAAGATTCACCTCATGCGTGGGACGTCTCACGAATGAAATCTAAAAAAGGAACCCTCCCTATACACAAGGCTAGCTCCGAATCGCCCGTCAAAATTGTAGCGTGAAGATCTTCCAAGTCATCGAATAAAATACCTAATCATAAGGCTCTACATATCAAGGAAACAATGCGCGAAAAACGTAACGGGCGCCCTTTGATCCCTAAAGGCTCTAAAACTGTGCTCTGATACTAACCGTGACAACCTTGCTATTTATATCTAATTCGGTTAGCTACGCCCAATTAAATTAAAGCGGAGCGTCAATATGTTGGCATTAGAAACAAAATTTAAATAAATACAGTAAAGTAAACATGTACACTCTCATATGTGTAACCAAATCATATAATAACAATTATAACAAATAAAACCAACACATAACTATTAACTGTAATAATCCATCAGTAATCTTAAACTGAAAATGTCAAATACCCATACATGCGGTGCAACACAAAATGGGAAAGAATAATACAAAATTTCTCTCAAATAACAAGTATAAACAACCTGATATTAATCTCTGATACCACCTTCAAGAAAAGGGAAACAAGCGACAGAAATTAAAATAGAATAACTCCACGGCTACAAGAATCCTAAGATTGATATGATCTCATCAAGCTCCATAGTCTATTGTCCATCGGGATGAGGACCTGGCATATATTATATATATAGGAGAGGAGCAAGAAGCAAGATTGACGAATGTCAAAGCAAGAAAACAAGCTATAAGATTATAAGTTGTACTTATAATGAAAGCACACTAGTCATTACTCGTCTACAGTAATTAAGTTGTTCAATAACCCAACCAATGTTCCTATGTCGTGACTACCCGACCCAAACTCGAGTAACGTGTAGTCTCATATCGTATCATGATTAATCATTATTAATTTCATTTCAGTATTTAACGTACCAAAATATTTCCTTCAAGTATAATATCAAATACATCGATTCGGGATATTATTTTAAGACACAAGCATAATATCTCACACAACAAGTCATATCTGGTCACTATCGTTACCCGGGGGAAGAAGTCGTAACACTAGGCCTACACACGAATACTCCCCAATATTACGTGGAAAGGGCAATCATACTAAGTCCAAAATCACAAGGCGTTTCAAGGTCTTTCTATTCGACCCGCATTACAACCATGTGTCCGGTTCCGGTGGTTTATCTCTGACACGGCACTCGAGTGGAACCTAAGCGGATCAATTACAAAAAAATCACATTCAACATGTGCCTACATCGACCGAAGGACTAGTCTAGTGTACACTCGACAATATACATGTAAAACAATTTCACACTTATGTATATATACAATCGTGTCAAGTCTCTTACTCGAGCTATACAATAGTCATTATTTATAATATAACATAATTTACATCATTAATTTACTAATTCAAAATCAAATCATTTCAAGGTTACATATCCCTAATAACCATAAGTATGTGATCAAGTTAGGATATTAGGCACAACACCACAATTATCTTACTAACAACATGAAGAACATTATCATTCTTATTTCAACAACATGCTGCCCAAAATTTAATATGTAGATTCGAGGCTCTTTTGATCCGTTTTTGGAAAAACTTAAAACTACAAAGTTGTTCGGAACGTGATTTTCTATAAGGACACATGTGCACGTTTTCATAGACTTCATAAAACAGACCTAAAACTAACATATAATATTCACCCCTATTTTCGACAACTTTCTGCCCAAAATTTTAAAACGCCGATTTGAGGCTTTTCTGATCCGTTTTTGGGAAAACTTAAAACTACAAAGTTTTTCGGAACGTGATTTTCTACAAGGACACACAAGAACGCTATCGTAGCCTGCATAAAATAGACCCGAAACTAAAATATACAGTTCGGACCTATTCACGACAACTTTTTGCGCAGAATTTTAAAACTCCGATTTGAGGCTTTTTCAATCCGTTTTTGGAAAAACTTAAAACTACAAAGTTGTTCGGAATATAATTTTCTGTCGAACAGCTTGAACGAAACATCCATTTTCGGAACCAAAATAGCTCAAAATAGTTGTAATATGATGATTTACTCAAGTTCATAGATTTCTCAAATTCAAGAGGTTATTCAACAATTCAATCCCTATAATGATGTTATTTCATTTAAATCTACATGAAGGGTGATCCTAATACATTGCATATCATTTTTAACATCAATATCATATTAATTTAGGGATCCAAATACATGTTCATGTGAAATTTCATTATAGATACATAATATACACATATATGTTATTAACTTGCCTTGGATTGTATGGAGATGTTGTTCGGAATATAATTTTCTGTCGAACAGCTCGAACGAAACATCCATTTTCGAAACCAAAATAGCTCAAAACAGTTGTAATATGATGATTTACTCAAGTTCATAGATTTCTCAAATTCAAGAGGTTATTCAACAATTCAATCCCTATAATGATGTTATTTCATTTAAATCTACATGAAGGGTGATCCTAATACATTGCATATCATTTTTAGCATCAATATCATATTAATTTAGGGATCTAAATACATGTTCATGTGAAATTACATAATATACACATATAGGTTATTAACTTGCCTTGGATTGTATGGAGATGTTGTTCGGAATATAATTTTCTGTCGAACAGCTCGAACGAAACATCCATTTTCGAAACCAAAATAGCTCAAAACAGTTGTAATATGATGATTTACTCAAGTTCATAGATTTCTCAAATTCAAGAGGTTATTCAACAATTCAATCCCTATAATGATGTTATTTCATTTAAATCTACATGAAGGGTGATCCTAATACATTGCATATCATTTTTAGCATCAATATCATATTAATTTAGGGATCCAAATACATGTTCATGTGAAATTTCATTATAGATACATAATATACACATATAGGTTATTAACTTGCCTTGGATTGTATGGAGATGTTGATGAAGAAGATGACAACCTTCTTCTTCTTTCTACTTCTTCTTACTCTCTCTCTCTCTCTCTACCAAACCCTAGCCCCCTTTTATGAAATGAAAAAATGAAGACTTCTTCTCTTCTTTTCTATTTATACCTAGGGTTAGTTTATTTACAAAAATGCCATTACCCCAAATTTAACGCTCTCGATTCGTTTACGCGTTAATTCACTTATAATATTTAAGTCTCACATTTGTATCTCAATGAATTCATTTTAACTTTTCATTTCCAAACATTTCGAATATATATACTGACATGGTTTTATTTCCAAACATTTCAAATACATATATATTGACATAGTTTTTTTTTCTTTTCAATTTCAATTCAATAAAAAATGCGGGGTATTACAATCTTTTAGATAGTTTAGTTGGTAACCCTACTTAGCCAGTTTGTATAAGTTCCCAACTACGTACTTTTTCTCCTTATGCTTGCTTTGTTTCTCTTATAGAACCAAAGAATTTTAATAAAGCACTGAATGACCCATTGTGGATAAGTTCTATGCAGGAGGAACTTCTTCAATTTGTCATTCATGATGTATGGTATCTTGTACCCCGACCAGAAAATAAAAGGGTTATCTGCATACGCTAGCTTTTTAAAAATAAAGAATATGAATCTGGGATATTTGTTCGGAATAAAGCTAGATTAGTTTCCTATTGCTACTCTCTGATTGAAGGAATAGATTTTTAGGAAACTTTTTGCACCTTTCACTCGCCTCGAGTCTCTTCGATTACATTTTGCAATAGCTTGTTATTTGCATTTCACACTTTATCAAATGGCTGTGAAATCTGCGTTCTTTAATGGTATCTTGACTTAAGAGACCTACGTAGAACAACCCAAATGGTTTATTGACCCTCATCATGCAAATCACATCTACCGGCTTTAGAAATCTCTCTATGAGTTAAAATAAGCTCCTAGAGCATGGTATGAACTTCTATCTACCTTCCTTCTAAATAACAGTTTTAAATGAGGAGGGAATGATCAAACTCTTTTTGTCAAACACTTTGATAGAAATATTACCATAGCACAAGTATACGTAGACAATATCATTTTTGTATCTACCTCCCCAATAGATGTCAAAACATTTTATGACATTATGCACAAAGAATTCCATATGTCACTTATGGGGGAGTTATAATTTTTCTTAGGTCTTCAAGTTAAGAAAAATTCAGATGGTTTATTTGTATTGCAATCCAAATACGCTTTAGAAATTGTTAAAAACTTCGGTTTAGAAACTGCAAAAGATGCCAGGACTCCCATGAGTACTTTAGTTAAACTATCAAAAGATGAGAATAGGAAATCCATCAACTCAACCTTATACTTTAGTATGATAGGAAGTCTTTTATACCTTACTACCTCCCGTCCTAATATTATGTATGATCTTTGTGTGTGCGCCCTCTATAAAAATAATCCTAAAGAGAGTCATCTTTATTTGCATTAAAATAATTCTAAAATATGTTAAAGGATCTCTCAATTTAGGACTTTGGTACACTAATGACACATCTAGCATGATAATTAGCTACACCGATGCTGATTGGGCTGGGTGTTCAGATGATTGTAAAAGTAAATCAAGAGCATGTTATTACATAGGTAATAATTAGGTTGGGTGGAATAGTAAGAAATAAAATTTCACTTCTTTATCCACTGCTGAATCTGAATATATCGCCGCGGGCAGTTGCTATGCTCAATTACTTTGGCTAAAACAAATGTTAAGAGATTATGGTATTATTGAAGAACAATTACATCTCTATTATGACAATCAAAACACGATTAATATTTCAAAAAAATCCTATTCAACACTCTCGTACTGAACATATTAAAATTTAACATCAATTTACACATGAGTTAGTCGAATAAAAGGAGTTGGAGATTAATTACCGGCCTACTGAATTGAAATTAGCTGATTTATTCACTAAACCCTTGGACAATATATGATTTTAATCCTTATGTAAATCAATTAGGATGGTTATGGCAGAATTGTAATATATCATTGATGGTTCTGCTTTGATATTTCTCTCTCTTATCTATGTGTAGACCCTTTATCCATTTGAGACAAAATGGGGAAGAAACTTTGAGTCCACTTGGACATTATTTTATTTACTTCAACTAAAGTTATTGACCTTAGTTATCTTATTTTCAGGATATCTGTACCTTGCATTATCAGAATGTTGTTTGGGTGTTGGTTTGTATTTAGTTTAGTAGTGTAATTTTCTTTTTTAGGATACAAGGTAGATAGAATTTTGTATAGGAATATCATTTTCTTATAATTTTGTATCCCTATGAGTCCTTGATGACTCAAGGAGATTTTTTCTCGTATTTCCAAAGGGGGAGATTAAAGCACCCTATATCTTTGACTCGCTTGAGTCTACATTATATAGGAACTTGTCTAGTTTAGAAATAGTGACAAAATTGAGTCGTATCCTAGTCTACCAAAGAGCCTCAGACCCTACATATCAATTCCTCTAATAGTCTCAAAGGTAGAATTGAAAAATAGCCTTAATACTAAAAGTTTTTTGTTTACTAGATTAACAACAAATTGTTATAAGTTGAATAAACTCCAAACAAACTTATTGGGCAAAACTCTTTTCGAAAAACACAAGATGTGTTGTCAAATATTTTTCTGAATGTATGGATTAAATTTGATAGTTGATTACCATAGGTTTATATTTTTAATACACATCTACTATCTTTATCATGTAGTACCAAACACAATAAAATTAAGAACATTCTTATAAATAGACACAAGAATTTTTAACGTGGTAAAACCCTTAAACAAGGGAAACATCCACGACGCCCTCTACGGAGCAAAACAAAAAACATCCAATAGAATAAAAAGCATGTTACAACACTTAAGCAAACCACAAAGATCCTAACCTAAGTTCAGAATGTATCTACACGAGATTATCCACTCCAAAAGTATTATGACTTGGAACTTGATCCTTTCTTGGGGCTTCTTTGTCTTTTTCTTGACTTCCTTCTCTTTGGATTAAGATTTTAGCAACTCTTTCAAGTACAAGATTCTCAAACAGGGTCTAAGTGTTCGTGTGAGATAGTGTTTGTGATGTGTTACTACATGCAAACATGCAACTCACCCTCTCAAGATTTATACAAACTTTCCTAAAAAATTACAACAGTGTTAATATGAAGGTTATTTCTGAATCTTGATTTCTCAAGCAAAGATTTCTTGATCTTTAATATAACCACAGATCTCAAGGATACCTTGCTCGGAAGACGGTTCAAGGTCTTATATAATTTCTGGATTTAGAAAATATTTTTGAAATTGTAAACCTCCAATTGCAGATCCAACTAAACTAGAAGTCTCCTTTAACAAATCTGATTCAGACTTAACATGCAAGGATTGGTTCAACAAGTTTTGATATATAAAACTTATTTTCAGATCTTTACTCCTAAAAACTTTAGTACTAGTTATTTTGTGCTTCTTTTATTTTTGAACACTAGTATTTCGTAAAATATGAAATAAAACTCAAAAACACACAACTCATTAGATCTGAAATCTTATTTTTGAAAACATAAGTCTTTTATTTCAAAAACTTGTTGAAACAAAATAGATCTAAGAAAACATATCTAAAAAGAGAACCGAAAAATTATAAACGTGAGATTTTCTCTTTTAATAAGACTCGGTTTCAATGAAGAAACTTAAATATTCCTTCGAGATGAGTTCTGGGAGAATTAATGTATTTTAAAGAGGTGTTAAAACGAAGAATCACAAAACCAACAACATAGAAACCCTATAAAGATCTAACTCTCAAAAGGTGGGTTTTCTGATGTATGGGACTTTTAGGTTTTGTTGTTTGCTTAGGGAGAAATCTCACAGAGGTTTGGATCTACGAAGAAACTAGAGTTTCCTCTCCCTCTCTCTCTCTCTCTCTCCTTTTGTCATCAATTGAATGAATAAATAAAATATTATTATTTTTGTCAAAAAAAAATGTACTTGGAAAATTCTGAAAATTCACGATTGACTTAAAATTTAATTTGGAGCAACTTTCTCTTCTTGGACATCTTCCAAAAATATAATTTAGATCTGTTTTAGAGCTATTTTCAGTTGTGAAAAATAGTAAAATATAAAATAAAATAAGAAATAATGGAGTGGCTGGTGGGAATGGTTGGTGGGAGTGGTTGGTGGGAGAGGTTGGTGGCACACCATTAATCTCAACCATCTGATCTTGTTTTAATCCAACGGCCATGGTGACTCCCAAACAACTATAAATAGGCATTGAATTCTCTCATTGTAAACACACCAAAAACATCAAACACTAAGAAGAGTTAGAGTGTGAGCTAGAGTTGGAGTTTTGGAGCATTTCTTGGAGCTTTAAGAAGGAGTTCCAAGAGCACATATAGATCTCTCATGGAGGATGCATTTGGTAACCCCTTGAGGTCACCTTTGAAGGTGGGGGTTGCTCCTCCTACACCACCATTTTGGAGTCTTAGGAGGTGGAAAATCTTACTTTGATTGAGGATTAGAGTTTGATAATTTTTAGAATAATATTTACATATAGTAAAATTGATATATCTAGAATTTTAGCTGCTTTACAAGTTTATGTTGTTTAGTCATCATATCATCATTTGGTGTGTAGAAATGGTTTTTTAAGAAGTAATTTTTATAGGTTCAAAAGTTAGATAAATTTCAGAATATTAGCCTTGAACATTTTATTAAAAAAAATATGTTAAAATGATGTTTCAAAGGTAAATAATGTAATTTCATGTTTAGAAAATATTGGGCTAGTATAGGGCCATTTTTACTATCTTACCAAAATGATGAAGTAGAAGAAGAAATTGAAATTTTACTTAAATGGGTGTTTTTGAGATGCATAAACTCATTATGAGAAATATTTGGGGTTGATATGTAAATAATCAAAGTATAAAATGCTTACTTTTAAATTGATACTTAAGTGTAATTAAATAAAGTAAAGAAGTCAAATGTGTTGATAGTGACCAAATGGGTATTTAAAATGTGTACGACTTATTTTGGAAACATAAATGGAAATAAAGTCTTTTGATAAAATTTGGAATTTATTATTGAAATTATGTTGGAAATATCAGAAATATACTTTGACAAGTTATAAATTGATTTTTGGCAAAATTAGTATGTTTAAACCGATTTAAAAGTATAATATTTGTGTGAAACAAACAGTAGTGGCATTGTCGTAAATACAGTGAATAGTGTGCTGTCAAGAAAATATTTGGCAATTAAATGTATTAATTAAGTTTGATAAAAGGAGATTAATGATATATTTTTGCTAAGTGAGAATAATGAGTTTCACTAAAATGATAACTGTGAAATATGGGTAAAAATATAGTTTTTGACAAGTGTTAAGTGGTTAAAAGTGTTTTGAGAATTAAGTTGGAAAGTTAGTAACTATTTTGGGAACAACACTTGTTAAATGACTAAATGCGTATTTGACAAGAAATGGGTAAATTGATAAATTTACGTAAAGTGGAACATTTTTATGAAATAAAAATGTCAATGAATAGTTTGGAAGAAAAAAAAAAGAATTGATTTTCCAAGAATTAATATGAACGTAAGAAAATGTTGAACACATTGGTAATATAATGATATTGGATGATACCGGGAAGAATAATTAAGCAGGGCTATGCTGTCCCTAGTGGTGAAAGACCCCAAACCAACTGCAGAATACTTGGCACTCGGTGTCGGACGGTGAAATTCCATGAAACCGTGGGTGTGCGTGTGTTGGCGGATTCCCTAAAGATAATGCTAAGTAATGAATCGAATATTCATGAAAAAGGCATAAATGGATGGTAATGATCCAAAAAATTATTGATGCTAGAATAGCGCATTAAAATATTTAATGTTCCTATGGTTACATGGGATGGTTAAATAAGGTGACATAATGATATTAAGCTACCTAATAAGTCTTGAATCATAATAAACACAAGCGTGTGTTACATGAGGTTTCAAAGGAAAAAGAGTATTTTTCTAAAACACAGTATGTGCGTGCGTTAAATGAAAGTCATGAAATATGACAAAGTAACTCTAGCGTGAATTAATAAACGTTGAATAGATGAATATTTTCAAGAAAATAAATGATTTTCCTATAGATGATTAACCGTGTGTGTTAATGGGGAAAATGTGATTTTTAAGGAAAGATTATCCAAAGGACT
Source organism: Sambucus nigra (assembly GCA_949130495.1). Taxonomy (NCBI): domain Eukaryota; kingdom Viridiplantae; phylum Streptophyta; class Magnoliopsida; order Dipsacales; family Adoxaceae; genus Sambucus; species Sambucus nigra. Next base: position 240,214,101 of record OX422211.1, read on the forward strand.
ATTTTGGGAAAGACAAAGAGGATGAATGGGGATAAATAATATTTTGGAATAAAATGATTTAATACATCGGAGCATGTATTTTCAAAAGTATATATGTAGATATATACATATTTTCATGACCATATAGTGAGTGAGTATTCTTTCCTGCCATTCGTTTCTATCTTGCATTTGTATAAATCCCACTGAGCCTTTCGCTCACTCCCTCCTCTTTCTTACGACAAGTTGTATGTGGTTCCGTACTTTGAGAGCGTTATACAGGTAATATTTACTTGCATTAATGTTAGTAGCTCTATTTACTTGGCCTTGGGGGCACTTCCCTTGGGTCCCGCACGTAGTTTATTTTATATTGGAATCGCATGCTAAGTAAAGCGTAATCTTATTTAATAATAAAACTAAAATAGTAACATTATTTAGGCTGTTCATTTCACCCCACACTTGACACTCGAATGGGATCAAGGTCGATCCTATAATAACCCTTAAATCCGATTCGAGGCATCACATCGTATAGTCGTCTACTGTGACTAGGATGTATGAGTTTCAAGAGAAACTAACAGTTCTAGAGGTACCCATTAGGTCCATGTGGACAAGTTCTAGTGGCTTAGTGGTGAGGACATCTTTAACTTTCTTATGTGAGGATTTTCTTATTTATTCTTCTTGATAAGGTTCACATACAGGATTAAAAGAATTTTTAATTTTTTGTAATCCTATAACTATCTCTTGGAAACTCAATCTCCTAAGGTTATCATAATTTGTGTGTCCCAATCTATTGTGCCAAAGATCAAAATCCTCTAATCTGGTATTTTGCAAGACTCAGAATTAGGAATTACTGCGTAATAGTTTTCTGAGGTTCTGTTTCGTGTCAAAATACAATTGTACTTTTCATCTATAATTTTGCAATCATTTTTAGAAAAGGTGACTGAGTGATTGAAGTCATAAAATTATGATATACTTAAGAGACTGTCTTTAAGTCCTTTAACCAATAAAACATTATTTAGTTTAGGAAGCCCTCGCTCACTCAATGTTCCCTTACCTATGATCTGAGAAGAAACACCATCTCCAACTATAACACTACCTTCGAGGAAGTCTGTCTTGTTTTTTAATTTTGTTTCATCCCCGATCATATGTTTAGAACATCCGAAGTCTAAATACCATCCAGTTGAAGTGCTTTGTTCCTTTAAAGAAGAAATGCCAATGTTGCACTTGAGATGGGAAATTAAATCATCTTTTTTAATCCAAATAGGGTTAGTTTTCAAATTTTTGTTGCCTTTTGACTTTGAAAAGATTTGAGGGGTCTTTCTAAATGATTTTTCTTAGTCTTGGACCGTCCATTTTTCTTTTTAGAGTTAGAGTTGTTTGTGACCTGTCTAGGAAGTATATAAGTATTTCTCGATTTCCTAGAATAGTTAAAGTTCTGGTAGGCAGGAGTGTATGTCCTTTTCTTGAAAATTCATCTAGGGCATGTCCAAAGATATCGCAATAAGAACAGTACTATTGGGTATAGGACTTGACTTTCTTATTAAAGTCTTTGAAAATAGGCTTTGGATCTATTGGGTACAGTAGTCCAGTCATCACTAGATTTAGGTTTCTATCTTTGGTCTCAAGCAAAAGGACAAACATATTTGGTTTGGTGGTTTGGTTTCAACTATTGATTGTACCGACTATGTGTTGTTTGAGAGACATTGAGACTATGTTGACCTTTTTGAACATTTTGAGAAGTTTGGCCTTGTTTTTACAAAAGCAACATTTTTCACGAGAAACTTTGGTCTTACTTATGTGCACTATTTCTCCAAAACCTGGGCCGGACTTATCTTCAGAGTCAAATTTACTTACAGTAACGATTTTTTCATAAGTCTTGGTTTGAGTTTCAAAATGTTGACATTTTTTAAAATCATTTGAAACCTTTTGCTTTAACTCTTTTAGTTCAATAAGGGTTGCCTTGTAGTTTTGTTCAAATTCACGATTCTTTTGAATCAAAGAATTTATTTTCAAGTTGCTAATCTCAGTCTTATGAGAAACACATTGGGCAGTATAATCTTCAGTGTTCTTCCTAATTGTTTTGTTAAGCCATTTGATATGCTCACTTAAAGTTTTTATCATTTTCTCTAGGCAAGCACTCTTCTTAACCGTTTTAGTGTACAATTTATGTACATAAGGCAGTTCATCATCAGATTCACAATGTGCATCGTGTGAATTGTTCCTTATGATTTGGATAGGTTCTTTACTCACGCACACGTTCAATTCGTCATCAACATTCTCACTTTTACTCATACACAATCTTTCAGCAGTAATAGGAACAGAGTTATCATCAATATCATTAACAACATCAACATGCATAGTAGGTTCATGAACAGACAAGCATACATAATCATTATATATTATCTTAGCAAAGAAAGACATGCAGGTCTCATTCATCTGGGTTGACTCAGTTTCATCCTCATTAGAATCACTAGAGTCGTCCCATGTCTTACACATATTGGCCTTGTTGTTGTTATTAAAACTAGATGGACATTTAACATAGTGACCAAGTTTACCACAACGGTGACATTTAACATCTTTTACGTCAGGTTTGGGTCTATTGGGGTCATAGTTCCTCCTATTGTCATAGTGTGTTTGGTATTGTCTCTGTCATGAGGTCTGTGAGATTGATTATCTTAATAATTTGATTTTCCTTGTTTAGAGGCTACAACATTTCTGAATTTCAAAATCTTTTTGAAATGCTTACTCATCAGAGCTATTTCATTATCAAGGTTTTCTAAATCATAGTTTTCAAGACAGTCAGTGTCAAAATCTATAGGGTTCAATTTAGTCACTGGTAATTTAGATGAAAACACAACATTAAAACTAGAGGCTCTATTGGTATGTCTTGTCAATTTTTTTTAAACTCTAATTCTAATTCAACAGTCCTAAGTTTACTACTAAGTAGTTCATGAGTCATATTGGAGTCATTAATTTACTCAATAGCATATCTCTTGTTGTCAAATTTAGATGACAATGACCTTAGAATCTTTGACACAATTTCCTTTCTACTGTAGGTTATACCATTTGCATGAAGTTTTGTAAAAATATCAGTTTACCTTATGTAGAAATCGTTAAAGGATTCATTGTCATTCATAATCAGGGTGTTGTATTGCTTAATAAGCATTTGGGTTTTTCCAGCTTTGACACGTTCATCACCCTCGTGAGCAATGACTAAGGTGTTCCATGACTCTTTAGAAGTAGAACAAATGGATATTCTTTTGAATTCATGTTCATTAATGGACATAAAGATCGCATTCTTTCCCTTGTTATTATCAAGAGACAATTTTTTCTCTTCCTTAGTAAATTCACCGAGAAGATTCTTAATCCTTGTTGGATCAGTAGCAGAGGTAGGTTTAGTAGGATGTTCATACCCTGTTTCAATCATTTCCCAGACTTCATCGCCCAGGTTCCTTGAATGAAAGCAGTCATTCGCACTTTCCAGTACGAAAAATTGTTTCCATTAAACAGTGGTGGTTTTGATAGGTTACCCAACTTCTCAAATTTTTCTTCCATACTTAGACATTTTCAGAAATAAATTTTGAAAACAATATCTCAAGTTTCAGGATCACAAAAGGTGTACCAGCTCTGATACCAGTTGAAAAACATCCTTAATACTAAAATCCTTTTGTTTACTAGATTAATAACAAATAGTTATAAGTTGAGTAAACTCCGAACAAACTTATTGGGCAAAACTCTTTCCGAAAAACACAAGATGCGTTGTCAAATCTTTTTCTGAATGTATGGATTAAATTCGATAGTTGATTACTTTAAATTTATATTTTTTAATAAATATCTACTATCTTTACCATGCAGTCCCAATCATAATAAAAATTAAGAACATTAACAAAAATAGACACAAGAATTTTTAACGTCGTAAAACCCTTAAATAATGAAAACATCCACGGCCCCCTCTACGGAGTAAAACAAAAAAATACACTAGAATAAAAATCAAGTTATAACACTTAAGCAAACCATAAAGATCCTAACCTAAGTTCAGAATGTACCTACACGAAATTCTCCACTGCAAAAGTATTATGACTTGGAACTTGATCCTTTCTTCCCGCTTCTTTGTCTTTTCCTTGATTTCCTTCTCTTTGGATTAAGATTTTAGCAACTCTTTCAAGTACAAGATTCTCAAACAGGGTCTAAGTGTTCATGTGAGATAGTGTTTGTGATGTGTTACTACATGCAAACATGCAACTCACCCTCTCAAGATTTATACAAACTTTCCTAACAAATTACAACAGTGTTAATATGAAGGTTATTTCTGAATCTTGATTTCTCAAGCAAAGACTTCTTGATCTTTAATATAACCACAGATCTCAAGGATAACTTTCTGGGAAGACGGTTCAAAGTCTTATACAATTTCTGGATTTAGAAAATATTTTTGAAATTATAAACCTCCAATTGCATATCCAACAAGACTAGAAGTCTACTTTAACAAATCAGATTCAGACTTAACATGCAAGGATTGGTTCAATAAGTTTTGATATATAAAACTTATTTTCAGATCTATACTCATAAAACCTTTAGTACAAGTTCTTTTGTGCTTCTTTTATTTTTGAACACTAGTATTTCATAAAATATGAAATAAAACTCAGAAACACACAACTCACTAGATCTGAAATCTTATTTTTGAAAACATAAGTCTTTTATTTAAAAAACTTGTTGAAAAAAATAGATATAAGAAAACAAATCTAAAAAGAGAAGCGAAAAATTATAAACGTGAGATTTTCTCTTTTAAAAAGACTCAGTTTCAATGATGAAACTTAAATCTTCCTTAGAGATGAGTTCTGAGAGAATCAATGTATTTTGAAGAGGTCTTCAAACGAAGAATAAAAAAACCAACAACACAGAAACCATATAAAGATCTAACTCTCAAAAGGTGTGTTTTCTGATGTATGGGACTTTTATGTTTTGGTGTTTGGTTCGGGAGAAATCTCACAGAGGTTTGGATCTACGAAGAAATTAGGGTTTCCTCTTTCTCTCTCTCTCTCTCTCTCTCTCTCTCTCTCTCTCTCTCTCTCTCTATATATATATATATATATATATATATATATATATATATATATATATATATATCTTTTTTTTCTTCTCTCTTCTCTCTACTCTATCTTTTTTCTCAGGGTTAACAAAATGGCAAAAGTCTCAAAATGATGAGGCTTGGTCTCCTTTTGTACTGAGCGAAGAAGGATCGAGAACATCAGCCTCAAACCAATGGTTGAGATCAAGTTTAACTGGTTTGACTTTGATCTAACGGTTTAACTCAGGCGGTGGGTTATAAGGTCACTGATTGGGTAAGCCTGGCATCACAAGAACTGAAAACGATCACATGCAGTACGTTGATTAAAATAATCCAAGGGCTGAAATTGAATATGCAAAATGTTAGTATAAGAAAACACAAATCCAACCACTTCGAGACTAACACATGTATGCACAGAATTAAGCTGAGACACGTGTATGAAAATAATTACAAAGCACATATCAAAGTCTCTAGCGCTTTCAGATTCTACCTAAGCATATAATTAACATAGAATTCAAATTTCTGAAATTCCAATTCAACCCACAAAACTTTTAAAACCAATTTTTAATTAATTCAAAAATCATTTAAAAATGGTTTAAAAATATATTAAATGATTTTTTTGGAAATAAATTGATTTTAAAATGATTTCAAGTGATGATAAACCATTCAAGCACATAGGTAATATGTAGGGTGCATGCTGTGCAAGTGTCCTATTTGTGGTTTTAAGGTTAGAATTAACTTCCCTTTGAAGATTCTCTTGGACTGAATTTCTTCTTGTAGCATGTACCTTTGAGGAGATGGAGTTCTCAAACTATACTAACCTATTTTGTCTATATATCCAAACTAGTTGGAACTCCTATATATGCAGACTCAAGTGAGTCAATATATAGTGTATTCTGAATCTCCCCCTTTGGTTATTAGAGACAAAATTCCCTCGAGTATTCCGTACTCTTGGGTCAAAAATAAAAAGAAATCCTATGGGTCCTATTAAAAAATTCTAACTACCCTTTCCTATCCTAGAACCGAAAATAAGGTAAAAAAAAATACATTACTCAAATATATATAGACCAATACCCTATAAAGTATAAACAAGATGTACAAAGGGCTAAAATGTCTGAAATGCCTGTAAAAAGATAAACACTAAATTTGGCATATTAGTTGAGTTATAATAGGAATAAAAGGTAAAAATGCTAAGCAATAATCAAGATCTTCTCCTACAATTTTTCTCAAATATACAAGGGGTATAAATAAAAAAATATAGAGATTAATTGAGAGTAATCATGCCTATAGCAATACGCAAATACTTAAAACCAATGTTATCTAATGGTTTTGTAAAGAGGTCTGCGAGCTGTTTTTAAGTGTTCAGATATTCAATAAAGAGGTTTTTGGATTCAACAAGGTCAAGGATAAAGTGATGCCTAATCTTAGTCTGCTTAGTTCGTGAGTGCAAAACAAAATTTTTAGAAATATTAATAGCACTTTGATTATCACAAAACATGGTTAATTATTTTTCTGCGAGACCATAATCACTAAGCACTTGTCTAATCCAGAGTAATTGAGAACAACAATTACCAGCCGCTATATATTCTGATTCAGTACTAGATAATGTAATGCAATTCTGTTTCTTACATGACCAACCAACAAGATTATTTCCTACATAGTAGCAGGAGCCAGAAGTGCTCTTACTGTCATCAGAACAACCGGCCCAGTCGGCATTGGTATATCCAACAATCAAACTAGTTGTATCTTTTGTGTACAAAATACCAAGTTTTAGAGTAACCTTAACATATTTAATAATCCTTTTTATACTTAATAAGTGAGATTCTTTAGGGTTAGTTTAATATCTAGCACAGATACACACGACAAAAGATATATCAGGTCGAGGTGCAGTCATATACAGGAAACTCCCTATCATACTTCTACAAAGAGTGGGATCTACATTTTTCCCATTATCATCTTTAGATAGTTTAGTTGAAGTACTTCTAGAAGGTTTAGCATTATCTAAGACGAATTTTTTAACTAAGTCTGTAGCATACTTGGATTGAGATATAAAAATACCACCACTTCATTATTTTACTTGTAAACCAAAAAAATATTGTAGTTCACCCATTAGAGACATCTAAAATTCGGTATGCATGATATCAGAAAAATTCTCTACTTATTGAGGACAGGTGGAATCGAAAATAACATCGTCCACATATACTTGCACGATTAAGACATGTTGATGTTATTTTCTAACAAATAATGTTTGATCATTTCCGCTGCAGACAAAATTGTGAGACACTAAGAAGGTCGATAATCTCTCATACCAAGCTCTAGGAGCTTGTTTCAAACCATATAAAGCTTTCTTAAGCTTAAAGACGTGATCCAAGTGTACATGATCAACAAATCCTTTAGGTTGTTTTGCGTAAACTTCTTCAGACAAAATTCCATTTAGAAAAGTGGATTTAACACCCATTTGGAATAACTTGGACTGCATATAACACGAAATTGCTAGAAGGAGACGAACTAATTCTAGACGAGTAACAGGTGGAAAGGTTTCGTCAAAATCAATTCCCACAATCTGAGAGTAATCTTGTGCAACCAACCTAACTTTATTTGTAATGACCTCCCCATTTTTATCAATTTTATTTTAAAAATCCATCTTGTGCCAATAACCTTCGAATCTTTAGGTCTAGGAACCAGATTCCAAACATCGTGACTCTTAAATTGGATTAGTCCTTTTGGCATAGAATTTATCCAAAATGAGTAATTAAGAGCATCATCAATAGCTTGTAAATAAAATAAATAAAGTGTTTAGGACCCTGGCTTCCTTTTATAGCATGGTTCCCTCAAGATCTGTGGATATAAATAAAGATCTGTGGTCTGAGACTATCAAACAAACCTTGAATTAGAAATTTCTACTACATTTTAGATTGTTACATATAATTTGTTTGGAAAATTGTCTTTATAAGTGTGTGTGTTGCATGCATGTGATTAGGCACTTCACCACTACACTTGTCACACTATAACACTAAAGAAGTGTTGGTAGAGATATTCTTAACTTTAGAGTGGATGTAAAGCTAAAAGGAGAAGCGGGTACGAAGTTGGGAGAACAACCTCAACATCATAACCTTTAGAGGAGTTAGAATAATCCAAAGGAGTTGGTAAACATTCTGGACTTATAGTAGGTCTTCTTGTGTGTTTGGTTTGTTATATAGTTTGTAATTTGTCACTATATTTTACTGGATTTTTCTTTTAAGGTGTAAAGACCTCGGTGGATGTTTCCCAAATGGGTGGGGTTTTACCACGTTAAAATATTGTGTTCTTTCTTACTTACTCATCCTTTGATCACCTTCTTGATGTTGTGCTGATTTCGAATCCATAATAGTTCTATTTTTCAAAACTGGTATACCTATACCTTAAATAACTCGTTCATATAATCTTTTATACACATCTTGTGTTAGATGTTTGTTTTGATTAAAGAGTTTCTTCGAAAAACTGTTTGGATCCATTTAAACTGTTTAATCTTGAATTAAAAGACTTAAGTGATAATTTTTGAAGCAGATGATTTTTAGTAGTACTGGGTTTAGGATTGGCTAGAGGAGAAATGAAATCATTATTGATGAGGCCTTGAATGATGTTATATATGTTGAAACATTGGTCAGTGGTGTGCTCAAGGATTGAATGTAAATCATAATGAGCATCTTGTTTGAAGTTCCTTAGAAGTTGGTCTGGTAATGAGTGAGGGTCCAAAAGTTTAATGAGGTTAAAAGACATGAGAGATTGGTAAAATTTTAAGAGGGGAGAATAGAGTTGGTGTATTCCATTTTGACTATTGTAGGACGATCTTCAGGTTCCCATGGGGTAGCAGGTTGAGAAGTGTTGTTGATGGTTGAGATAATAATTTTATCTATCTTGTCATACTTATGATGAATGGACTGCTCTTGTTGGCCTCTTCGGCTCAGACTCGTCTTTTTGATTAAAAATACCTTCTTTGATCTTGAACCCTTCCTCCCAAAGGGTCTAAAATAAGGGTAATACTGGTTTACCATAAAGGATCGGATGTGCAGTGGGAAGTTATTCTTCACAATGCTCACTTGTTCTTGCTTTGAAGCTCCGTTCTCTCCACATGTTGATAAAGATTCTAACTAGTTCCCTAGGATTCTACTTGAGTATCTCAAGGTCTCAACAACTGACTTCTAACTCCTCATTACATTTGTATTGGGTCATGAATTCTAGATCTACATTCTCCCAACTACGAATTCGAGATTCTTCTGCTAACAGGAACCATCGGAGAGCGCTCCCTTTAAAGGTCTGCTAAAACATTTGTACCATTATTTTTTCAGATGCTCCAAATAGATTCATCACACGATGGTAGATATAAAGTGGTATAATGGGAGGTTTGACACCTCAATTCAATGTTTGATATCTTAACTTTTTTGGCAATCGAGTTTTCGGGTAAGAAGATATGTGGGTGTAATCCATGTAGTTCCATGAGATATTGACTTGGTAAAAATTCTTGGATATCAATCTGAGGTTTTCCTTGACCTTTTTCATTTTTCCTCTCTAGGATTAACAATAATATGCATTGTGAAATTAGTCCCTGGCTGGGCGAGGTTTGACATTGACAACTGAGCAATTGGTGCCCATTAGTAAGCATGGCACACCAGACTTAAGAGGCTTGTTGATAGTTTTTTGAAAACTATATCTCTTCTGGTGTTTGCGAATCCATGACACAGGGGAATATGATGTTAGGATTGGGAACCTAGGGTGTTTGAACCCCATTTCACTCCATCTCTTAGAAATCTTCCTGGAGATTATCAATTATGGTGCTAAGCTGAGCGAGAGATTTCATCAGGTATGACTGAACATTTACATTCTGATCAAGGTTCTCCATGAATAGTCTTTGGAAGGACCGTTCATGTTCTGTGGAGGTAGTAAAGGACGTGGTAGAGCTCCAAGGTAGCTTGATAGAGAATATGATCCAATAGGGAGCCATGCCAAAACTAGGGTCTTACAAAGGATATTTTTGGTATTTTTAAGAAAAATGTGAAAATATTTTTCGATATTTTTGTTAAAGGTCGAAAGGTAAATTCCCTAGTATAGTCTTTATTATTAGGTTTCACTTGTATTATGTTTCTCTTTGGGTGTAAGTGAAATGCCACACATGACCTGAGTTTGGGAAAAAATAGGGTACACCGTGGTAAGACATGGTTTGACATGTTTATAAACTCATGGGAGGGGTCCTGTTTTTAAATAGGAAAAACATCATAAAATTCGGGCAACAAGAATATAAGTTCGATGCATTGGGAGGTTAGTGGAAAGATTCCCACCTTTGGCATGACATACACGATATACCTCTTGCCTATAAGGGAAATCATTCAACGGTACGTGTGGATAAGCCATTTGATATACCTGAATGTATGAGAATTTCCTCACAATATACCTCGTGGAGACGGTATGTGTGAGAGAGAATTTGATATACTCGACGTACGTGAATGAGTTCCCGATAATATACCTCCCCTCATGAGTTTGATCAAGCGCTACGATGAGAAGAAACCCTTTGATACACATTGAAGGTCCTAGGCTAATGGAATGTTGGAATTATATTGCTTAGGATAATCTCGCCTCGCAGGGCTAGCAACCATCATGAAGTAACCCCCCAGTACAAGATAAATTCTGGTTAATATATAGTGCTCACATGACTAGTCTGAAAAATGCATGAGTCTTAATTAGTATGTATGTAGAGTTTCATTTATGCTAAGTGGGACAAGTAATCATGAGGTAGATAATGAGAATATACATGAGAGGCATATTATAAGGGATCTAAGTAAGGATAGTAAATCTAGAAAGTATGTATATGAATCATAGAGCGTATACAAAACATGATGGTATATACAAAGTATGATACATGTGAATACACATAAGTGTGAGAAAGGTATGTGAAAATTGAGAGTGACATGGGAATATGTGTAAGTGATAAAAACAAAGTGAGAGTAATGTGGAAGTGTGTGTTAGTGAGAATAATGTGGAAGTGTGAAGTGAGAGTAATTTAGAAGTGTGTTTTCTTTTTATGCAAGAGGGATGGAACCCCCACACATTTTATTGATTAGAGGGAGAAATAGCTTCTCCTGAAGAAAAAAAAAAGATCTAACAAGGACATTTGATACTCAAGTCCAGTATATCGAATGAAAAACTATAAATATGGACTTTTATAAACATGATCATTACAACAAGATAAAGAAAATTCAAAGAAATAAAGAAAATCAACTTCTAAGTTTAGGAATTCCCCACCTATCTAAGTACAAATAGCCTATGACAATCAAAGAAAGAGATGAAAATGAGTCATAAATTTATGTTTTCTCAAGAGAGATTCCATGATTTGCCAAAGCATCAGCAAGTGAGTTACCTTCTCTAAAATAATGGGATTGTTGATACAAAAATTAGTCAGCTGACATGGATCAATTAGATTAAGACATGTGTCAACCTACGTGGAAAATAAATACTTTCACCGAACAACTCAGACTGTCCGAGCTACTAAATGCACCGAGCAACTCAGTCGGTCTGAGCTACTTAGCGTGCAGAGCATCTAACCAGGAAAATCAAAAGTCAACTACCCATTTACTGAACGTCAGATTTAATGCTCATTCTTATTGTACAGATATACATAACTACTAATTAACAGCACATGACCTTTTCATATATACGACCTCAAGGCTATAACTACATGGTAACCCTATCATAACAGGGGGACTTTGGATCTCTTTGTAAACCCATTATCGAGATTCAAGGCAAACAGGCAGGAATACAACAATAGTGGATGTAGGCCATTTTGATAGCCGAACCACTTTAAAAATCCATTGTCTTATTTATTTATCCATTTTTATCTGTGATTAATAAATTAGATTGCATCTAGTTTTTTACATCAATGGATTGGCGCTGTCTGTGGGAAATGACTATACTTAGCGTTTTTCACCAAAAAACTCATCATCTATGGCTGAAAACCCAAAATCCAATAATCGAAACATTGTTGGGGTCCCTCCAAACCCTTCTACTCCACTAAATATGCAAGATCCGGTTGGCATAATGTCCAACTTAGCCCAAGGGAAAACAATGATGCAAGAAACCATGCGTCAACTTATACAAACTGTTCGAGATAGTGCACCTGCCCAGTCAAGACAACAAAGCATTTAGAGAAATACCCATCTACCATCTTCAAGAAACAGATGAATGTTGTTCCCAGAGGTTTCTCAATGTAGGCATACTGGCTCATATTGTACTGAGAGATCTAATAATACTTTGTATCAACCTGGACGGACTTCTTCGGTACGAGCTACGGATTCTTAATGGAATGTCACTCTAACTCCCGAATGGACTAGCGCTCTGGGAAGGTTGAGTAGAGTCTCTACTTTTGATCGATTGGGACCTAGAAGGAATAGAAATCCTCCTAAGATTGCATCGAGGAACTCTCAATGACCATCCGATCTAAGGGAAGGTTCTGCCCAATCACGCCCAATAACCCGTAATGAAAGGTCCCAAGAAAACTTAGCGCGATTAGTTACTCGAACAAATAGGTCTAAGGCAGGAAACAAAGCATGGAAAGGTTATAATCAAAGGGTTGAAGACAGGTTAGGGGAAATGTCTAAGGACAAGAACCGTCTTTAAAGAACTTTTGTCCAAGGGTCGCCCTTCGTGCAGGCAATTGTGGATTTTACCACACCATCAAAATTCAAAGCTCCTATAGTGACTCCTAAATAAGATGGAAAAACTGATCTTGTCCTCCATATAGAGCAATACCAAGATGCTACTGATATCTATGCGATTCCTAATGAGATGAGGTGCAGGGAATTTTCAGGAACTCTCATCGGGTCAGCCCAGATGTGGTATAATAACCTTCTTCGGGGGAAGATTGCGACTTTCCATCAGCTAGCAGATCTTTTCATAGGGAATTTCTTCTTTGGAGCAAAGCCAGTTAAAAGAGTATCACACTTACTAAGCATGAGACAGAAGACAACAGAAAACACCAGGGATTATATTACTCATTTCAATAATGAGAAACTTGAGGTGATTGATTACGAGGAGAAGACAAAAATTACTGCTCTGATGAGTGGTCTATTATCGAAAAAGTTGTAATATAGTTTGGCCAAGCATCCACCTAGGACCATGGAAGAATTGACAGGGAAGGCAACCAAGATCATGAACGCCAAGGAATCCATGGCTGCGAAGAAGAATACATATACTAAGGAGACCAAGGTTGAGGGTTGTAAAACTAGAAGAAGCCAGGAAGAAGACTACTACGTATCAAGTGGATGAAATAAAAAATGCAGAGATTAAAACCTTGGACCCTAGAGATGAATCTCAGATCGTGAAGGGCCAAGTTATGGAAGCTACGGAGGATATTATTATGGACGACGAATGCCCAGAATGAACAACTCAAATTGGTACGTCATTGGACCTATCAATAAAGTAGGAACTGGTGGCATTTTTAAGGCGCATAAAGCAGACTTTTGCATGGAGTCATGAAGACATGCCAGGGATAGATCCGATTTTCCTGTGCCACGAGCTCAATGTTAATAAGGAGGTCAAGCCAGTGAAGCAACAAAGAAATGTATTCAGCCCAGAGAAGAACCAACCCATATAGGAAGAAGTAGAGAAACTACATAAAGCCTCTTTTATTGAGGACGTCAAGTATCTTGATTGGCTAGAAAATGTGGTGATGGTAAAGAAGAAAAATAATAAGTGGAGGATGTTTGTGGACTTCACTGATCTTAATAAAGCCTACTCAAAATATCATTTTCCCTTGCCCCGAATCGATCAACTGGTGGATGCTACATCGGGACATGAGTTGTTGAGCTTCATGGATGCTTATTCCGACTCCAACTAGATTAAGATGAAACCAGAGGATAGGGAAAGTACCTATTTTATTACCCGGGGGAACTAATTTCTATAATATTATGTCTTTCGGACTTAAAAATGCAGGTGGAACATACCATCGACTGATGAATAAAGTGTTCACAGAGTAAATCGGTCATAACATGGAGGTTTATGTTGACGATATGCTGACAAAGAGCAAGAAAGCTGATGATATGAGAAATTGTGCACATGTACATCTTGTGCCAACAAATCAAGTATGAAGTGTGGAACAAATAGATAAAGCAAGCAAACAGAGAGCAGCCAAGATATAGAGTGGTTCAGCCCCAAAAATGGGCCTACGTCCACTGTGTTGCCTGCTTCTCATTATGTGCATTGCATTGTACAATATTATCATGCCTGTAGAGGCGTACAAGTATGAGAATAAAGGAGAGTACATGATAGTATTAGGGATTCCGGTGTGCCCGTGAGGTGGCTGTGATGTAGATTCTAGGCCTCCAAAGCTTATGTTGGGGTGATGTAGAGAGAATTTGTGTTGTAATGCCTCGGGTGTGTCTGGAACCGATCCCCTCTTTTAGGCGTGAACCTCTATTTATAAGGTAGTGTGTTGAATCACGTGCCCTGAGCACGTGGCGTACATCAAGTCTGCAGTAGATATGGATGAGGGTGTGCGGCCTAGAGCTGCAGCGCTGCTGTTGGAGTGGGATCGCGGACCTTAAGTTGGGGTGCCGCGACCTCTTATGAAGAGCTGCGTCCTACAGTTGTTCTGGCCACGCATTGAGTGAGACACCTGCCGCGGCCTGTGTGATTGTAGAAGTACTGCCACGGCAGGGTGCTATACTTTTACCATCAATAAGCCCCCAAGCCGTAGTGCCAAGGGAGATATATTGGGACCGCGGCTATGTAGCCTAGGTGCCGCGGTGCTTCTAAAGCGACGATTCTTCTTCCGCGCTCCCTTATATAAATTGTTTCTGGACGTGGACTTCATTACGTTTCCAAAACTTTTGAGAGCAAATCGAGAGCGAAACTCTGCACATTTCTTGTTGCATATTCTGACGACCCTCGGAGGCGGTGTGTGGCAGTTCAAGGCGGTCTGTAGATGATCTTCGCGATTCTCTTCATTCCCAGCTGATTTTTCGGACCACTATTTACAATTTTTTTCCCTTTTTATGCCTTTCCTGGTTCATTTGCTAGAAATCTAGGGTTTTACTTGTTTGTTTTTCTCTTTCCCATATATGCTGCATATAACATACATATCACTGTTCTTGATGTTCATAGTCGAACCCTCCACATTCTGTGACTTAGATCTTAGAATGGTTAAAAATTAGATAATCAACTGTTTAGGATAGATGCCGTGGCATGATAGGATTATAGTAATCGTCTGAACTTGCAATTCTGCGTCAAACCGCGCTAAATGGCCGCGATCCCTCAAGCCATCATCCGCGGCATCAAATCACCTCCTTGGTCATCTCAGAACAGCGTTAAAACTTTCATGAACCCAAGACACCCATGTAAAATAACTGTAGTTGCTACTAGAGCATATCGAATTGTCTGAAGAATTAGGAATGGCCGCGGTTGGGAATGCTTTAAAGCAATTCTATCTTAATTCCGTGGCAGGGCATGTTCAACAAATATGGATGTGGTCGCGGCTAGTTGGGACCGTAGAGTCCCATAAGCAATAGTGTTTGCCCGTTAATATAACTGTGTTAGGGACGTAACTCCAAACTTTTAATACTTAAAAATACCCTTCTGCGACTACTTGAAGTCTTACAAGTCATACTGGCTGCGGCGCCTAACTGCGAACTCTGCTTTTCTGGTACTGCTGCAGCCATATGAGCTTTGACCCATACGAGTTACTGAGAGGCTTTTGGGCAAAGCATTTTGGGACCTCTCCACCCGAGCTTACTTTCGTGCCCCCTCTGAGATCAGTTGGGCCCTACAAACTGAAAGATTGCCCGAAATGCGTGGTAATTGACTCAACCTCCGCAGACTTTGAATCTGGGAAGGATTCCCAATCTCAGCCGCGGAAGTTCCTGCTAAGCATAAGAAGTTCAGCATACTTGTAACGTCGGCAACTATATTTGAGGCGGGATTCTTCCCAAATAAATCAATTCCTCAACAGATGGGCACAAAAGGTAATTAACTGTGCCATTATTTTCATTCCGCGGTCATTTTATTCTCTTGAACTTGTTGAACTCATGCTATTCTTTTTCAGGTGAAGAAGTTGATAAGGAGCTGCTGGCTGCGCAGCTGGCAGAGATGGATGAGGACGCAGTCGTCCTGAATAACACCGCGCGAAGAAGAAAAAGGAAGAGGTCCAGAGCCAAGGTACCTGCCGCAGCCCCCACTGGAGATAAGACCACTGATCCTTCCGCGGATCAGGTGATTCATGATGAAACCCCTGTGCATCATGAACATTTTGATGACAACATAGGGGAAAATTTGGCCTCGATTGGCTTGATGTCAACGGAAATCCCCCTCCAACCGTCCTCTCCTCCCCCACCAAATGTAGTGGAAGTTAATGCAAATTTTCCACCTCCCCAATTCCGCGGAGAGTCTGGTCCAGACGGTAGGCCAAGGCCTCAATTAAGGCAGCCTGACCCAAACTCCTCCTGGGACACTACTACAAAGGCTGCGCAGAGAATGAAGCGAGCCTTGGATGCCGCGGACCTCGACAGGCTGGTTGGGGAGGATCACGAAGATCTGGAGGACTGTGGCCTCCACAGCCTTCTGAGGGTACGTACTAGTCCTTTAATCTTTGTATCTCATATTTTTCTGTACTTTTGCTAACGTCTTTTATTTCATACAGGCTGCCGATTTCATTGTGGTCCAAAAAAGGAAGTACGAGGCTTTGTATAGGATGAAAGAGGCCTAGAAGAGTGCTCATATCGCGGACCTGCATTCTGCACGGACCTCTGCTTTTGAGGCAGGGAAAGCATCCTCTGCCGCGGCCCTCCAGGCAGCCCATATGGACCTGGAGAAGGCCAACAAGGCCAGAGAGGAAGCGAAAGAGAATTTTAATCAAGCCGCGGAATCTCTGAAATCATCACAGGCCCAGATAGCCGAAGCCGCCCGTGTTGCAGAGATTGCAAGTTCCAAGCTCGCCCTCCACCAGCAAATGTCCAAGAACTAGAAGCTAAGTCTTCTCAGAAGGATGAAGCTCACGCCGCGGCCATACGACAGATGGAATTTGATCATGGCGACGCCCTCCAGCTAGCCATAGATCATGCCGTGGAGTCATTCAAAGGCTCCAAGGATTTCTTCCTCACCAATAACAGGGCATACCACCGCGGCTACCAGGAGTTGCGACAGAGAATTATTAAGAACTTCCCTGATGCCAAGGAGACGATCCTCGCTTGGAAACTAAGTGATGCAGAATAGAAGGAGTGCATAGTTGAGCTGAAGGCCGCGGCCGAAGAGAGAGCAAGGCTGAAAGCCCATGCAGAGGCAGAGGCAGCAGCTGAGGAGGGGGAGACAGAGACTGCCGCGGGCGGAGAGGAGGCTGACGATGATGATGACGCGGCCTCCTAAATTCTCAATTTCTGTTGCATCAACTTTTGTAATCTTAGATTTCCGTTGTGGCTGCGGCGTCCATTTTGTAATATGTGACTATTAATACAAAGGCTGCGGCCATATTTTTATCACTGATTGCCTACTTAATATTCCTTGCTTTTCAATATTGCATGTTTTACATTGCCTGCTATAATGAATGGTTGCTCGTTACTGCCTCATATTTGCAACTTACTTTCTGTATTGAATGAACTTGTAGGACTTGTTGCTAGGTCCGCGACAGCATAGTATAATTCGATGCAATCTTGCTCTTATTAATGATCCGCGGTGTCCTTGTGACTTTGGCCCCTTTTTTTTGTTTTGCCCCTGCACCTCTATAGGGCTGTGATCCCCCAACCGCGGTGCCAATGAAGTATGGTTCTGGGGCTGCGGCTTAATTTCTTCAATTTTTCGTAGAAGCCGCGGACCCTTTGGTTATCTACTCGTTTGCCATGTAGGAATAATGATTAGATCGATGCCGCGATAATTTTGAACGAGAGAAATGTTGCCATCCAGTGCTAGGGCAGCGGTGGATGAGGACGCCGCGGCATCTACTTGACTGCTGACAAGATAATGAGGCTATAGAACCTTGCCCTTGGAAAATCTAGGCCATCCTTCTATAGGTTTGACATGCTTCATGATCATAGTAACAGAGCCTCCTATAGCCGCTTCGATTGTCTTTCATGGATTTCCTTTAGTCGATCTTGGGACACTATGAAGCCTCCCCAGGCTGGGTTATGTTATTAAGCCACCCACAGCTAATATGCGAGACACTATCAAGCCTCTCCAGGCTGGGTTATGTTGTTAAGCCACCCACAGCTAATATGCGAGACACTATCAAGCCTCTCCAAGTTGGGTTATGTTGTTAAGCCATCCAAAGCTAATATGCGAGACACTATCAAGCCTCTCTAGGCTGGGTTATGTTGTTAAGCCACCCACAACTAATATGCGAGACACTATCAAGCCTCTCTAGGCTGGGTTATGTTGTTAAGCCACCCACAACTAATAATATATATAAAGCCATCCCTGGCTAGATATTGTAAGCCTCCTGGCCCGATGACGAGTCCAAAAAGCTAAGAATCGGCGTTATAAGCCCCCGTGGCTAATGTCGCACTCCGAGAGCAGAGAATTGGCGTTGTAGGCCCTGATGGCTGATAAAAGCTCCTTGAATCCTCAGATGCTTCTGCGAATGTGGTCATCATATGATAAGATGTAGTCGCACATTGCGAGGGGAACTTCTGAGCTAATGAAGGTCGTATCCCATCCATAAGCGCATCCTGGAGTAGGATAATCCTTTGAGATAATTTTGTTATATTTCTTCTGAAATATGATTGAGACAAAAAGTCTTTTTGTGAGGTGGCAGGTTATGAAACCAAGAGAAACATCAGATATAGCTAAACTTGTTAGTTCATATATTTATATATGTATGCTGCAGCTAATGACTTTGTTAACAAAACATAAAGTCTCGAGTATTAAGGCTACAGTGAGCTTCATAAAACATAAACAGAAATAGTTGAAATTAGAAAGACTAAGGATGAGATGCGGTAGGCAGCCTTTGCTAGGTCTGGCTGAATCCCTTATGCATTCTTCAGGAATCGCCGCAGCATCCCTTGCCCGATTAGCCTTTCAACTTCATCCTTCAGAGCATAGCATTGCTCTGTGTCGTGGCCATGGTCCTGATGGAATCTGCACCAGGTAGCTTTGTTCCTCTTGTGGGGTGGAGCTCTCAATTTTCTAGCCACCTCAAAATCTTGTCCCCTTTGATGAACTCGAAGATCTCTTCAATCGGGATGCTCAGCTGAGTATAGACACCAGACTTTTTTTGCCTTTTTTGACCTCTGACGGTTGATTTCGCGGTTTCATTTACCACCTCAGCAGGCATGGTTGGCTTTGCTATTTCCTCCACTTCTGCGCCTATGTTCTTAGATGCCGCGGCCTCCAGCATTAGTACCCTCTGAGTGGGAAAATTGACCTGGGTCTGAAGCGAGGCTTGGCTGTCGTAGAGGTGATTAAAGTGATTGTATAGTTGCACAATCTCATCCTTGACTTCTGCACTCCAGCTGGATTCTCCCTCCATCTCTGTTTTTGTTAGTCTTTACAATGTATATATATAATCTGAGAACAAACTAACAGAAGTGAGCAATCTTGGAGATACTGAAGTAACCAAGTAGGAAATGGGGATGTAGCACACTGCTACGGGGCACCGCGGCCGCGACCGCGGCCATAAGGCACGTAGCAAGATGCACTGCCGCGGCCTCATACGATACACCATGGTAGAGTTAAAGCCCTCAACGTTTGAAGCTTTTGTAATTATCCTAGTGGAGGCCACGACCCTAAGACATATTTACTGTCTGGCCGCATCCCTTCCTAGGCATCATGGAGCAATCCCAAACCTCAAGCTCGGGAACTGAGTTTCTCTCCCGAAACTTATGGGGAGCATACCTAATAGGGTTTGTCCATGAGTAAATAACCTCTCGGTGCACACATGACACAGTTTCAATGATAAACCGTAGATCATAGGTCAAGAATAGCAAAAAAGGAGTAGATACAATTCCTCCCTAATCATTCATCTTTTTGCGGCAAAAGCCCGTCATGCTTTTCGATACTAGCTAGATAGAATGATATCACAGGGGTATGCAAGATGGATCTAAAGCCATAAGATGGATTATATCTGAATATAAGAAATACCCACCTATGGGTGTGAATATGATGTGGAGTCCAATAACCAGTAAACGACCCGTGAGGAGATGACCCAAAGGACCCCCCCGGGATCGAATAAGGTGTTTGAAGAACTCATATATGCAGAGAAACAAGATTGAAATGTCTCGATTCCCACATACGGTGCCAAATTGATGATACGAGAAATCGTACACATGTAGATCTCGTGCCAACAAATCAAGTATGAAGTGTGGAACAAATAGATAATGCAAGCAAACAGAGAGCAGACAAGATATAGAGTGGTTCAGCCCCAAAAATGGGCCTACGTCCACTGTGTTGCCTCCTTCTCATTATGTGCATTGCATTGTACAATATTATCATGCCTATAGAGGCGTACAAGTATGAGAATAAAGGAGAGTACATGATAGTATTAGGGATTCTGGTGTGCCCGTGAGGTGGCTGTGATGTAGATTCTAGGCCTCCAAAGCTTATGTTGGGGTGATGTAGAGAGAATCTGTGTTGTAGTGCCTTGGGTGTGTCTGGAACCGATCCCCTCTTTTAGGCGTGAACCTCTATTTATAAGGTAGTGTGTTGAATCACGTTCCCTGAGCACGTGGAGTACATCAAGCCTGCAGTAGATGTGGATGAGGGTGTGCGGCCTAGAGCTGCAGTGCTGTTGTTGGAGTGGGACCGCGGACCTTAAGCTGGGGTGTCGTGGCCTCTTATGTAGAGCCGCGTCCTACAGTTGTTCTGGCCGCACATTAAGTGAGACACCTGCCGCAGCCTGTGTGATTGTAGAAGTACTTCCACGGCAGGGTGCTATACTTGTACTATCAAAAGCTGTTGATCATTTAGTTGACCTGGGCCAGACTTTTGATCAGCTAGAGAAATATCAAATGAAGTTAAATCCCATAAAATGCATATTTGGAGTACGAAAAGGCATGTTTCTCGGGTATATCGTTAATTAATGAGGCATCGAGGCAAACCCTGACAAGATCAAGGCCCTATTTTAGCTACAATCTCCATCTACGAAGAAGGAGGTACAAAGTCTCACAGGGCGAGTTGTAGCACTTAATAGATTTATGTCACGAGCAACAGACAAATGCCTCCCATTCTTCAAAACACTTTAAAAAACTTTTAAGTGAAATTATGAATGTGAGGAGGCCTTCCAAGAGTTGAAAAAATATTTGGGGACACCTCCATTGTTATCTAGACCAGTGATGGGAGAAAGACTATACTTGTATCTGTAAATTTCAGAGAACGTAGTTAGCTCGGCGTTGATAAGAGTGGAGGACAAAGTGCAAAAACCAGTCTATTACACTAGCAAGGCCTTCCGAGGAGCAGAGATCAAATATCCAAGTTTGGGGAAGTTGGCACTAGCACTGATCGAAGCAAGCAGAAGGATGAGGCGATACTTTCAAGCCCATACTATAGTAGTGTATACTAATATGACATTAAGACAGGCTCTGTACAAATCGGAGAAATCGGGAAGATTAATGTACTGGGCGGTAGAACTCGGTGAATACGACATAGTTTATGAGCATAGGTCGTCCCTTAAAGGGCAGGCAGTGACGGTGAATACAATATACTCTAACATATTTGAAAAGCAGGAGCTTAATGAAAACCAACCCGTGGAAGTTACGGGAACATCAAAGACAACCCCAGACCAACTTCCATTAGTAGATCGACAAGAGGATATAGACAACGAGCAACGAGAAGTGTCGGGTAATTTCCCAGCGATGGGGGAAGATAAAAGGCAGTATCAATTATTCCATAAAGTAACTCTGTCTAACCAAGAGTTTGATAATGATATACCCATATGAAATTTGTATGTGGATGGCTCTTCGTGTGCCGCGGGTAGTGGAGCAGGATTAATCCTAAACAGTCCTGATGGAATTGATACTGAGTATGCTCTACGTTTTCAATTTAAGGCTTATAATAATGAAGCTGAATATGAAGCTATGATCATGGGACTTCGTTTCGCTAGAATCATGAATGCAGAGCAGGTCATCGTATTCAGTGATTCACAATTAATTGTAAATAAAATTCTCGAGTTTTATGCAGCGAAGGGAGAATTAATGTTCAAGTATCATGTTTAATCACTGGAGGTTGTATCAACTTTTATTGCAGTGCAGTTGATCAGAATATTGAGATTTGAGAATGCAAGAGCTGACGCACTAGCTCGGCTGGCCTCAGCAATACGCACCGAGATACGAAGAACAATGCCAATAGAAATTCTAGCAGATCATAGCATAGACGAAGATTTGATGGTGAACTTTATTTCCTTCAACTTGGGACCATCCTGGATGGACCCCATCAGGGCCTATATCAAAGAGGGGTTGTGCCAACTGACAAACTCGTATCCAAGAAACTGAAATTTAAAGTTGCTCGTTACGTACTAACCAATGGCATTTTGTATAGAAGTGGCATTATAACAGGACTATAGAGATGTGTGCATCCCTCCGAAGTTAAAGATTTGATTGAAGAGGTTCACGAAGGCTCTTGTGGAGTTCATATTGCAGGTCGAATGCTTTTACAGAGGATAACAACACATGGATATTATTGGCCAATGATGAGAGCTGACTTCACAGCTTACACCAAGAAGTGCGATAAATGCCAACGTTTCTCTTCCATCCGAAGAACTCCCCAAGCATTTTTAACACCCATTACGTCCCCTTAGCCATTTTCCATGTGGGGTATAGATTTGGTCTTGCCTCTTCCGATGACCAAAGAGAGATTCAAATATCTAGTAGTTCTTGTGGACTATTTTACCAAATGGGTGGAAGCTGAACCACTCATTGACATGTCGTATGACAAGGTCTATCAGTTTATTTAGAAGAACATTATTTGTAGATATGGTCTTCCACATGCATTTATTACTGACCATGGAACCCAATTTGACAATGAGAAGTTCGCTACATATTGTCACCAATCCAATGTACAAAAGATCCATTCTGCACTAGGCCATCCCCAAAGCAATGGGAAAACTGAGGTGACGAACAGAACTTTGCTGAATGGTTTGAAAAAATGGCTAGATAATTCAAAGGGAAACTGGATTAACGATCTACACTCTGTGTTGTGGGCATATCACACTACACCACGAACAATAACTGGGGAATCTTCGTACATGTTATCCTTCGGAAGTGAAGCCGTCATTCCTGCTGAATTGGGTTCACCCACACATAGGGTGCTTAATTTCAATTCCCCTGTAAGAGATTTGATAAGACATTTAGACTTAGATATGATAGAAGAAGTTACATAAGAAGCAGCGATTAGGAACGCAGTCTACTAGCAACGAACATCCTTGTTTTATAATAAAAGGGTAAAGAAGTGTGATTTGAAAGATGGAAATTATGTGCTGAAAAAGGTAATCCAGAAGCACAATAAACTCGAGGCTAACTGGCATGAGCCTTACCGAGTAACAAAAGTTGTTTGTCCTGGGACATACATAATTAAAACTTTGGACGGAGAAGAATTCAAAAACGTGTGGAATGTAGATTATCTGCGCAAGTATTATCAGTAACAAAAATTCATGTGTAACCCATTTCTTTCAATATGAATCAAAGTGATGTTTTGCCCATTTTTCTCTTTTGTTGAAATTTTTTGGAGTATTCGTGCTACACACTACACAAACCACCAACTCTGGTTGGTCGGCAATTTAGCAACCACCAACTCCGATTGGTCGGCAATTCAATAACCACCAACTCCGGTTGGTCGATAAATAACAATCATACAAGGCAAAAGCCCGTTTGATCACGGTTGATCTCAAAGGACACCCCAAACTAGACAAGAAGATGGGTGACCTCCTGGGGCATCCACTATCTAGGCAACAAGGTAATCCTGGCATGATTACTACAACTAAGTAGGAATATGGGATGAAAATCATTCCATTGCTAGGCAAAAAGAGTGACAAGTCACTATAATCAGACAATAAATGGGATAAATTCCATTTTCTGAAACAAAACAAGATACTTTGTCCTTCTCTCTCTCTCTCTCTCTATATATATATATATATATATATATATATATATAGATATATATATATATATATATATATATATATACATATAGTCATCATCAAATAACAAAATTAATTGCACACAACAATGAAATTGCACAAAGAATAAGATGGAATCCAACTAAGATCAATTTTAAAAGGAGGCACAGGCAAATCAAGAGCTCCAAGCTCATAATAATCCCATAAGAAGTGTCCTTGATTCAGTTTCAGCACACACATAGCATTCAACCATCCCTGCTTTTACCCCTCATTATTTGACTGTTGCAACCGAGCATCAAGATGATACAGAGCTTCATTTTACCCTTCCATCCAAACCTCTCTAGGCTATTTGTGAAATTGATAAGTCAATCTTGTAAACTACTCGTGGAGCTTCTTCACCAAAATCTCTTTACTTTCCAGCGCATAACTCTGATTGGAGAGTTGGTCGGTAAAACTCTGAATTTTTTTAGACATTTCTGCCAAAGCCTGATTCTTCGCCGTCAATTGAATGGCTTGATTTTCTAAGTCCAGTTGAGTTCTTGTCTCATCAATATTAACCCGACCATCCCATGCTCATCCATGGGAAGAAGGTCTTTCTCTTCCATGAGCAGGTGTGAAAAGTTAGGCTCATTTCAAAGTCTCTAACTCTTCTCTTAAGGTATCATTTTTAGTTTCTAAAAAGGAAAAACTGTCATCATTGACTGGGATCAAGGCTCCCGAAGAAGAGGAGACAACAGATTTGAGTTGTTTCACTTACTCTTGCAATGCGATATTCTCTTCCTCTAATAGCTTGGCAATGTTTCTATGCTCTTTAATATCAAGTTTTAACACACTTTCCTTTTTCTCATAGGCAGAAATAGACTTGTCATAACCTCTGTCAGCACTCAATTGTTGGTACTTTTTCTCATAACCTTTATGCAAAAGTTTAATGGTCTCTTTGTGCTAAAGTTGAAGTGCCTCGATCATTCCTTGAAGATCTTCAATCATTTCGTAATAAGACACATTGTTGGCCACAACACGATCAAGTAGACACTTCAAGTACTGGTAAACATCAATTGCTCATTGAGGGCATCGGATCTGAGGATGTCTATTATTTGGGCCTCAATAAAATCTACATGACCAACTTTGAAATAATCATTTCATTTCTAAATCAACTCTCTATCATTAGTCGATAAGAGTTCCATCCTGTCCATAAACTAGTAACGAGAAAATAAAATGCATCAACAATGATACAAGGCAAGTCAAAGAAAGACGCGAGATAAATAACAAAAGTTCATTCTTATTCATCATATAAAAGGAAAATACATTCCAAGATTACAACCAAGGAAAAAAAAATATAACATAAGAACCGAACAACTTTACATATTTTCCTTATTCACTACAATATCTTCAGTTGGTTTGGAGGGAAGAGAAGGTTGCTCGAAATGCAGTGCAGGTTGCTCGAAAGAAGTGCTTGCTTGATGAACTTGCTCGAAAGGTTGGGGAACGACATCAAAGGGTACTTGCTCTGCTACCATCACAGAAGACTCATCAGATGGGGATTCATCTTCTTCTTCTTCTTCGCCAATGATAGGAGGAGGTCCATGAGTATGTCTTTGATATAATTCAGAATAGTCCGCAGTTTTCCATTCTTTCAAGGCTGTAACCCATCCATCTCTAAAGTATTTTAGGCTAGCATATTCCATCTGACAAGTAATGGCAGTTACAGACTTGTTCCATCCTTTATCCTAGCCAGAGCTGAAAGACTTCTTTACAGCCATTTTCTTCTTCACTTTCTCCAACTAAGCGTGTTCCTCGGCAAGCTTCACCTTTTCTTCCAGCTCTTTCTTACGTCATTCATCCTCTTTAAGCTTGGCCTCAATCTCCTTAGCAGATTTCAGCTTATCCTCAAGCTCTTTATTATGTCATTCAGTTTCTTCAATCTTTCTATCAACGTCCTTCAATTTGTTCACCAACTCTTTAGAATCACTTATAGCTTGATCTCGAGTGGTCTTGACATATTGAAGTTCATTCTTCCAATCAGTTTTTCCTTCCTCGTACTTCTAACGGGATTCATTCAAAGAGCGAGATAGACCAGTAAAAGCTTCTTCCACCCCACCCGAGGAAGTGGAAGCCCTGATAGCTTTATCTTTCTTTAAGATGCCATTAAAGCAAGCCATAAATTGAAAAAGGAAAGAACTCAATTCATAATATGAATGCAATATGTAGAGACGAGGAAGTAATATGGATGAGGATACTTACTGACACAATATGTTGGGCGGCTAAATCAGGAGCTTCTCTCGAGAAAGGGAATCCTCAATAGTTCGGTGTTCGAGAAGGACCCAATATTTGATCAAGCCCTTGGCCGAACTCGGAGCGACGAGAGATGGAGCTTTAGCTCTCAAAGAACCCTCAACATCAGAAGGTTGAGCGACAATTTCTATAGGTCTTTCAGCGAGACCTCTTCTTAGTATCTTTAGAGTAGCACTTTCAATCAAAAGTGCTGCCTCTCTTTGTATAATAGCAACACCTTCAATCAAAGGTACTGCCTCTTTTAGAAAAATCGGGGGCTTCTTACCCACCTCCTTCACATTTGTAGTTGTTCCTGTAGATGGAACAAAGCCCATTTTCTTCATCCCATCAGCTGGGGCATCCACTTTACTTTTCTTTGTCCCATCAACACCAGGGGCATCTTTGACAAAGAACTCAGGCATCCTCCTTTTATTCGTCATTAAATCGACAATGGAAGTATCCAAATCAGACGAGGAGTCTCCCACACTTGCTCGAGACATTGGCGGTTGATCAGGATCGATTACCGTAGGAGGTGCAATAAGACGGGCAATAAAAGACGAGGTGGTGTTTTTGTACCTCAACAAATAAGAAGCAACTCTAATGTGCTCCCCATCAACTGATTGGTGCAAGCTCCAGATAAGTTTTAAATCTTTTATGTTAACGTCATTCTCTTTTGGGGGCTTCCTTTTACTATCAACTGTAACAAACAAAATTAATGTCAATGACGCATTTTGTCAAACATCAAGAAAGCTAAATTCAAAAACTAAAAACAGCCTATCATATTGCCATAAAGCGGACATCTGGGACCTTAGTACACATCATTTCCATTTAATGGGGGGTGTTGCCAATTTTTCATCACAACCCCTTGATCAAAATAGTCCTTGTTGGCATCGAGAAGATTGACAACTAAAGCTCTATTCGAAAACCTAGTTTTAAAATAAAAAGTAGTGTCGCTGGTAACCCATTTATAACAATACATAATTTTAAAAATTCCTAAATGAGTTCCATGAATTTGATTCAACCTATATACGCCATTAACTACCCTCCATGTATTTGAAGCTACCCTTGCAGGTACAATATCAAAATATTGGCAAAACACCAAACACAAGGGATTTGGTGGGAATAAAAGTCACACTTCGCTACAAAAAGGGAGGGAAACCAATGTCCCTCCGCCAGAGAAAACAAATCAGAAGGACAAGAAGGTTCCTCCAAAATAACCCAAGAGAGAATTGAAAAATCAGTCCGAAATTTATCTAAAGATTCAACAAGGTAAACCATGATGACTAAAGGAAAGAAAGATGAAGGAAGAAAATCTTACAGAGAACGGATAAATCTGCTAATGACGGACGACGGAAGAACGACAATACGAAATAGAGAGAGAAAGTAAAGAGTTAAAAAAATATGAATGTGAAAAGTACAAAATGATGGGATTTATGTCCCTCTTAAATACCTTGCATCAGGAAAAGAGAAAATATACGATTATCGGGAAAGACGTTTGCGTTTTCAATGATTAAATCATGAGAAAGGAGCAAATGTCGAAGCGGCTGCTAAAAATTCAAAATATTTACAAATTTGCCATTACGCTCTCAAATGGAAAGAAATACAATAAAAATGTCCCAAATGTTGGAGATCTGTGGCATCTTTTAGGCAAAATGTTCCACACTTTCTTATTTAACTTCAACTATGAAACATTGGGGGCTTATGTTGATACAAAAATTAGTCAGCTGACATGGATCAATTAGATGAAGACATGTGTCAACCTACATGGAAAATACATATTTTCACCGAACAACTCAGACTGTCCAAGCTACTAAATGCACCGAGCAACTCAGGCGGTCCGAGCTACTTAGCGTGCAAAGCATCTAACCAGGAAAATCAAAAGTCAACTACACAGTTACTGAACGTTAGATTTAATGCACATTCTTATTATACAGATATACATATCTACTAATTCACAACACATGACCTTTTCATATGTACAACCTCAAGGCTATAAATACATGGTAACCCTATCATAACAGGGGGACTTTGGATCTCTTTGTAAACCCATTATCGAGATTCAAGGCAAACAGTCAACAATACAATAACAGTGGATGTAGGCCATTTTGATAGCCAAACCACTTAAAAAATCCATTGTCTTATTTATTTATCCATTTTTATCTGTGATTAATAAATTAGATTGCATCTAGTTTTTTACATCAACAGGGATAAAGAGCAATTTATAATTTTCATTAGATCCTTGATTTCTGCTAAAAAACTGAGAAGATGCCAAGGAGGTTTCCAACCATGAAGTAATAAATGGATAAGCATAAGAAAATCAAACTTAATATCTACAAGTGGTACGTGAATTATGTAAGTAATCATGTGGGTATATACAAGTGAGAATCGACATGGATATTTACAAGTGATATGGAGCATGTAAAAATGTGAGAAAGTGAAGTGAAAGATGGTAAGTACATAAAAGTGAGTGAAGCCTGAAGCACAAGATAGAAAAGATGAAATATACATGTGATAAGAGGTGAACATGTTTAATACCCCGCATTTTTATCGATATTTATTTATGGGATTAATTAAATTAAATGTGAATTAATTGAGAATTAATCCGGATAAAATACTAACGAGATGTGAGTTGGTATTTGATTATAACGTGTATATATGGAAATATATGAATATTGAAAATATTAAAATTGTCGCGAGATAGAAAAACGGCAATTTGGAAATTTTGTTGGGACGCGTGTGACAGTCGCATCAGGAGTGTAATTATTTAAATTAAAAAGTAAATTTTATTTTTATTAATCGTATGGCCATTTTGAGTGCGTCAACGTGTCCGGGGGTTTAGTTTGGGTCCCGGGGCATTTTTAGGCCATACCGGCAACGTAAAAGGGTATTTTGGTAATTTTGGAATTTGAGGATTTATGACTAACGAATTTTGGGAATTAAATATTAGGATATTAATGACACACTAAGCCATTACCAACAATTAACTGATTATAGGGCAACGGGAGTTAGAGGAGGAAGTTAGAAAAGTTCCCAAAGAGAAAACCTTAACCTCCATCTTCAACCTTCAACCTTGGGAGAGAAAGAGATAGGGCAACCTTCAACATTCAACACCAAATTCAGAGAACAATCTGAGGCAAGTGGTTTAATTACGTTAATTTCAAGCAAATGTTTCCTCCATGCTTAGAAATTTATATAATCGCATTGTTTTGGGAGATTTATAAAAACCCATGAAATTTGAGTTAGAAAGTCAGGTTGTGATATAGGGCTTGCATGTAGAATTGTTTTTGGGTGATTACACTAAAATAAATATGAATTTTATGATGCATAAACGGATTTATTTATGGGAATTGAAGACTTTAAATTTCTAGGGTTTTGGGAAAATTGGGGTTGATGATAATTTCATGATGTTTAGGAAGATTTGGCCCCTAAATATGTTGAGATACGACCTAAATATGTTTAGGAATGATTAGGAACATTAAAACACAATTGGGATAATTTTTGGATGAGTTTTGAGAAGATAAAGTTTGAGAAAAACGAGATAGGAAATTTTGGGCTCGAAACTGGCATCTCGTTAGAAGACCTGCCCAGGTCGTTCGAACGAGCTTCTAACAAGGTGACAGTTTGCCTTCTAACGAGTTGGATGTTCATTAGATGCCCCTTTTGTTCGAACGAACTCTCGTTCGAATGACCTAGTTTGAACGAGACTTCTAACGAGTTAACATATTTGCCTTTTTGGCTTGATTTGATTTCTATTGTCCAGTAACCTTGTTTAATTGTAGAGATAACATTCCCTTGATGACAAATTGATATAGTTGGGATATTTGGTATATATTGAGAAGTAAAACATAGAAGTGTGATTTGAATCAAATGATAATTGTGGATTAGGACTTGAGTGACTATTACGATGTGAGAACAAGTGACGGCTTAAATATTTGTATTAACGGATATTTGGGATATATTGCGGAGTAAAATATAGAAGTGTGATTGGAACCAAATGATATTTATAGATTAGGACGCGAGCGACTAATCACGATGCGAGGATGATTAATGACTTAAATACATATAAACCGGGGGCATATGATTTGTGTGACATTAAAGTTGGTATGAGAATAAGAAGTATACCACTAATAAAATATGGTAATTACTAAGATGAGTGCATGCTTAGTATATGTATATGATTTTATGTGTATGACATACCTACCATACTTGCTATCACGGGAGGTTTGCGTTCGCTTAGGTCCATCTAATCTTTGTGTGCCTACGGGGGGGATATATATTGGTACCTCGAGGACATAGGTAAGAGAAGGTTTTATTGGGAAGTTAATAAGACCGCTGATCGTGGGAGCGTAGGTATGTGCGTGACCCATGTGATGTGACTGTGTTCGCCTCCATTGATTGTGATTGTTGTTATCTGAGAACGATTCCTGAGAGATTCGGAATGCGTGATCCTTATGTACGTGATGTTCCGAGATGGATAGCAGAGTATGTGTGCACCACAGCTTAGTTTCGGGGTGCTTGTATTGTATATTTGTGATGTGAATGATATACGGTTAAATGAACAGACTTGTCATGTTTAATTATGAGAATAATTTATAGTAACTCCTTGAGAACATAAATGAGGGGATAACCTCCAGTAAATGGTAATGCTAATAATTGAGAATACGAGTTTAATTAAAGCTATCTATTCAAGTGATAACATTGGGAATTCATATTGTGAATCGAGCAGATGGGTTAGAACTTATGTCGGTTTAGTTAGATATGAATGCCACTTAGATGGGTAATGTACGTTAGGAGTGCACAAGTAGTCGAGAGGTGAGTATTTCATGTGAGAGGACGTCCTAACATGTATTTTGCATTCATTGTTTTAATGTTATTAAAGCACTTGCTGTTTTTAAAATACTCTCTACTTTCGGGCTCTGGACCATTTGCTTTCAAATCTATTTTTGTAAAAACCTTTTTAGGTGCCCAGCCCCAAGGACACCATGCATAGGAATTCTATTCAGGTGACGAGCTGTAGCTGTTGTGGAAGTTATAGGGTCTTGACAGTAGACGCCTCTCTTCTAGTCTTGAATCCATATTCAGTTCCATCATTTGTAGGGCATGTCGCCAATTTATTTTAGAGACATTTTACATTTCAGTTATTCAGATTGTGGATTGTAATTAATTCAGGATTCAGACTTGTTTATTATTTCAGTTGTGGGATTGTTGTGAGGAGTATTTCCTCCAGACACTTTATTACTTGTTGATTTCACTATTGGGACTTTATTGTGTATGGTTATGTTATTCTTTTATTCTTCACTTACTTCATGTTAATCAGATTTAATTTAAAATTGGCAACTTGCCTTTTAAATACTAGGTGGTTTGTAATCATTAAAATGTTTTCGACAGTGATGCTACTAACTGAACCAACTTGGCATTTTGAATTAATTTAATAAAGGAGCAGCTACCCGGTATTTAATTAGTCAGGGTGTCACAGGTGGTATCAGAGCATCAGGTTCTAGTGTCCTTTAGTATCTGTACGGCTTATTATGCTTCCAACGTAATTCTCTTTGATGTAGAGCCCTATGCTTAGGATTGTTGATCTCTTTGGTGAGATTTCGTTCTCTTGCTTCGATATATATGATAGTGAATCTTATTTTCAATCAGGTGTGTTCGTGTACCAAACGATGTAGTACGTCAGGTGAAGACAGTTGGGTGAATAGCAGGAGGCAAATATATATTGAGGTTAGTTGATTTATTTAAAGAAGGATGACCATAGTTGAAGTCACCGATATTATGGCACGGAAGTCCTGGATGATATCGAAGGCTAAGGCGCGACTTGAGACTTCCGGGTACAACTATAGTTGGAATGGGGTCAAATTAGACACATCCAACAAGGTTGGAATGGGAGAGAAAGAGTTAGGTGTAACATTGAAGAGAACCAGCAGTAGCAATACTCGAAAGGTGAAGACGGCATGTGCTAGCCAAACGAACGCAATGTATCCAAAGACTTGGACATATGTCGGAGTATGGCCAATCGAGAGTGAAAATTTGAGGAAAAAATTTTCTTGTCTCGTGAGAGCGGACTTTCAATGGGGAGAAACAATCACCACACTTATAAGTGGAATGTGACGTCGAGTGAAGGCGTACACGAATGGTTTGACCATAAGTTCCTTGATCAGATGTTTAGGATGAAAACCGAATGTCGTTCTGAACTCACATGAGAGGTCCGGACAGAGGTCACTTTGTGAGAAGAAATAAAATTATTTTGGGAACCTACACCGGGTGAAGTAGGTGAAACGGAGAAGGGGATATGAAAGGGAGAATTTATATAAAAGAATAGCTAGTCCTTCTGGAAGAATTCTGCTTGGACGGTTAAAGAAAATGGTATTGTCGCATAGTGTTAATTTGGAGGTAAACATCCCCGGGTGGGGAGATACAAGAATCGAAGGCTTTATATAAAGTAAGATGGGGGAAAACAGTGTTGGTGAAGCACCACAATGGGAAGACCCAATGGAGGACCAGTTAAAATGATTCGGGTAGCTGAATTACTACCGGGCAAGGGTGATTTCAGTAAGAGATGTAGAAATTAGTAGTGTGTTCCTTAGGTCCGTCAAAACTAAGGGAACAACGGAAATAGTCGTCTGAGTCGAGACTACCAACGTCCGAGAGATGGACCACCTTAACATGATTTGTGAGACAAAAGATAAGTGGAGTATGTGTAGAGGTACTTTGTGGGAGTGAAAACCCGTACATTATAAATGTTTCCCGATACAAGAGTAGGGATCAAGGTATTGTGCCTGGCGAGGGCAACCGTTATTGAAATATCCGGTTTGGGACAGACATGTGTGGTAAGTCTAGGAACCATTTGAGCAGCCGGGACGATTATTAGGATAGAAGTATGAGTTATGACCTCAGATGAGGATGCATGTTATTATTGGCATGAGTGAGTTACTACATTTGTTACAATTGTATTTTCACTTGAGAGTCGAGTTTAGTGAGTATCAGTAAATTTATTATATATAAGAACATTTTTCCCTGATAGTGTGGGGGTTACTTTTATTGTCATCCGCGGAGGATGAATGGGTATATTAATAGCGGTTCATGCTTTATCGAAATTACTCGTTTTAATGTTGTGTTATACGACTATGATATGATCTTAATTATTGTTTTATATATATGATTGTACCGATAGTGTGCTGGTATTAAAAGTTTATCGAAGTTACTACATTGGGGTAGAATGTTTTTGTTCTAGAGAGGCCCCATGTGTGAGAGGGCCGGTCTCAAAATTGTACTATTGTAGATATGTATATATATATATGTTGTGATTTCAAAGTATAATTGTCTCGGACATTTAATCCCAATATGCGTAGGGATTTCATTATTATGAGTCGTATGTGATTGATTTACTAGTCAACAAAGAGTTAGTTGGTTTTTATAATTAACGATAGAGAGGTCGTAACAAAAAGAGTGCATTGTTTTATCACCCGTTAGAGATTTGGAAGTTTATACTCATAGTTGTGTGTTTGGGGACGGGAATTTTAGGGTCTCAAAATGTCTCGCATGTTGTATGTGAAATGTGATTTCCATCACTGTAAAGAGAAAAGTGTCTTTCAGAAGGAGTTCTTTGTTTATGTATAATTGCGAACTGAGATGAAACTTTTTTGTTAAATGACGAGAGTGTAGGGGTACATATAATGGACAGGGCTTAACGGATTCCGATGACTAACAATGTTAGGTAGTAGTGTATCAGGGGGGTTCCTTGTTTGGATTTCGCTTTGCGAGACACCCCACGCATGAAACTTAGCGTAAGGTTGGTAGTAAGGAAATGTGTGGTCCTTCGTTCATGATTTGGATACCTCTATCGTTATTGGAGTACTTAGTTATAACGGGAAGTTACAAGGAGTAAATTATGATGTACGGCCATTAGAGCCAGTTGTTAGTAAATTACGATATAAGTACTAATAATGTTGGTTTTGTCACGGCGTGTTGAAGGACGCATTGAAGATAAGGAGGATTTAGTATTTCTAATTCAGAAGCGATTGAGAACGCCGAAGTGGTATAGCACCATTATATTTACACAGACAATAAAGAGTTTGGGATTTGTATGAAGCTTATATAATGTTTAAAAATCATATGATTGGGTTATAAGAGGCGTAGACATCTTGACTTGCTAAAGTGTAAATCAAAGGAAGAGGGAACATAGACGGGTGAGATTATTACTTATGAGATTAAACGTCATAAGAAAAGGTGTAAGTGAATATCATGTGTAGTAAGTGTAGCACGTTCAAACTTGGAAAAAGGGCAGTAGAAATTCATTTAATAAAAGGATATCTCTTGAGAAGGAGAATAAATTATTATGAGCAATTTGTAGTAGAGTTCCGATCAATCGAATGTTGAGGGTGACTCAAGAGTAAATAGAGTGAGAATGTTAATAAGGTATAAGGAGTTCGGATTTTCACAAAGAGGTGAGAAAATGTAAGGGTCGAAACTTTGGCATACGCCAAGAGAAGCAAAGGATCATTAAGTATCACTTAACGGGAAGGAACATTTACAAGAAAGTCAGCATTTAAAGGGGTGTAGTAAGTAGTAGAACGGTTGGGTGTTAGATGATTAACCAATTAATTTTGTATCCAACCAATGATACCAGGGATGGAAGAGTCAAGTTAGTAAATTCCTTGAGGGGTAACAAATTCCTTCAAATACGTGAGTCATGTTGTTCAGAAGGAGACAAATTGTTATATACTTGGGGTGATTTAGACTATTAGATAGTGAACACGCCGGTACGTGGTTCGGCGTAGTACTATTTAGAACTGGGATGAAATCCCCGAAATCCACATTCAGGTGGGGTAACAATAAGTAATGGGAAATAACGATTCAAACTGAGGGTTGTATCACCTATAACCTGAGGTGCAAGCGCAAGGTGACTAACGACTGATGGATTGTATGAAAGAAATTTTGGATTCATTGCGATATTTCCAATTCCAAATCGGGTATAACTAGTGAGGAATATTGTAGTCATGAGGAGGAGATATTACCTAATGGTAGAGATGGGGGAAAAGCACCCGTATCTATTTATGGTGGACAAGGTGCTTACAAAGGTTTGTGTGACACCAACAGGCTGAAGTGATTTTCCCTTGTGTAAAAGTCACAACGTCGGGATATTTCAAGGAATGGACAAGCGTAGTCAGATGTGTTATTGATTCATCCCAGGATGGGAGTTTGGAGTTTCGATAAACGCGGGAGTTAGTAGTGAGGTGCGGACTCACAATACTAATAAAAATAATGCGGCTAAATATGTATAGGCTATTTTTATTCGAATGTTATTTCATAAGAGCACGACGTAAGGTGCATTTATCGAAGATTATTCTGATAAGGTATCAGGTATGTTAAACAAGCTTGTTGTGAACAAGGGCTTTAGTGATTGAGATTTTCTTTATATTTTGTTTGGAACACTGGAGGGTACCGAATTTTTCCAGGTATGCCTTATTTTTTCGAATTTCGGGACGAAATTCTGTTATTAGGGGGGAAGTATGTAATACCCCTCATTTTTATCGATATTTATTTATGAGATTAATTAAATTAAAAGTGAATTAATTGAGAATTAATCTGGATAAAATACTAACGAGATGTGTGTTGGTATTTGATTATAACGTGTATATATGGCAATATATGAATATTGAAAATATTGAAATTGTCGCGAGATAGAAAAACGGCAATTTGGAAATTTTGTTGGGACGCGTGTGACAGTCGCGTCAGGAATGTAATTACTTAAATTAAAAAGTAAATTTTATTTTTATTAAATGTATGGTCATTTTGAGTGCGCCAACGTGTCCAGAAGGGTCGAAATAGTCAGAAAACACTAGCCGGGGGTTTAGTTTGGGTTCCGGGGCATTTTTAGGCCATACCGGCAACGTAAAAGGGTATTTTGGTAATTTTGGAATTTGAGGATTTATGACTAACGAATTTTGGGAATTAAATATTAGGATATTAATGACCCACTAAGCCATTACCAGCAACTAACTGATTAGAGGGCAACGGGAGTTAGAGGAGGAAGTTAGAAAAGTTCCCAAAGAGAAAACCTTAACCTCCATCTTTAACCTTCAACCTTGGGAGAGAAAGAGATAGGGAAACCTTCAACATTCAACACCAAATTCAGAGAACAATCTGAGGCAAGTGGTTTAATTACGTTAATTTCAAGCGAATGTTTCCTCTATGCTTAGAAATTTATATAATCGCATTGTTTTGGGAGATTTATAAAAACCCATGAAATTTGAGTTAGAAAGTCAGGTTGTGATATAGGGCTTGCATGTAGAATTGTTATTGGGTGATTATACTAAAATAAATATGACTTTTATGATGCCTAAATGGATATATTTATGGGAATTGAAGACTTTAAATTTCTAGGGTTCATACTCATATGGTTTTTGGGAAAATTGGGGATTGATGATAATTTCATGATGTTTAGGAAGATTTGACCCCTAAATATGTTGAGATACGACCTAAATATGTTTAGGAATGATTAGGAACATTAAAAAACTGTTGGGATAATTTTTGGATGAGTTTTGAGAAGAGAAAGTTTGAGAAAAACGAGATAGGAAATTCTGGGCTCGAAACTGGCATCTCGTTAGAAGACCTGCCCAGGTCGTTCGAACGAGCTTCTAAGAGGTGACAGTTTGCCTTCTAACGAGTTGGATGTTCGTTAGATGCCCTTTTCGTTCGAACAACTCTCGTTCGAACGACCTTGTTCGAACGACCTCGTTCGAACGAGACTTCTAACGAGTTGACAGATTTGCCTTTTTGGCCTGATTTGATTTCTATTGTCCAGTAACCTTGTTTAATTGTAGAGATAACATTCCCTTGATGACTAATTGATATAGTTGGGATATTTGGTATATATTGAGAAGTAAAACATAGAAGTGTGATTTGAATCAAATGATAATTGTGGATTAGGACTTGAGTGACTATTACGATGTGAGAACAAGTGACGGCTTAAATATTTGTATTAACGGATATTTGGGATATATTGCGGAGTAAAATATAGAAGTGTGATTGGAACCAAATGATATTTATAGATTAGGACGCGAGCGACTAATCACGATGTGAGGATAATTAATGACTTAAATATATATAAACCGGGGGCATATGATTTGTGTGACATTAACAGTTAGTATGAGAATAAGAAGTATACCACTAATAAAATATGGTAATTAATAAGATGAGTGCATGCTTAGTATATGTATATGATTTTATGTGTATGACATACCTACCATGCTTGCTATCACGGGAGGTTTGCGTTCGCTTAGGGCCATCTAATCTTTGTGTGCCTACGGGGGGGATATAGATTGGTACCTCGAGGACATAGGTCAGAGAAGGACTTATTGGGAAGTTAATAAGACCGCTGATTGTGGGAGCGTAGGTATGTGCATGACCCATGTGATGTGACTGTGTTCGCCTCCATTGATTGTGATTCTTGTTATCTGAGAACGATTCCTGAGAGATTCGGAATGCGTGATCCTTATATACGTGATGTACCGGGATGGATAGAAGAGTATGTGTTCACCACAGCTTAGTCTCGGGGTGCTTGTATTGTATATTTATGATGTTAATGATATACGGTTAAATGAACAGACTTGTCATGTTTAATTATGAGAATAATTTATAGTAACTCCTTGAGAAGATAAATGAGGGGATAACCTCCAGTAAATGGTAATGCTAATAATTGAGAATCCGAGTTTAAGTAAATATATCTATTCAAGTGATAACATTGGGAATTCATATTGTGAATCGAGTAGATGGGTTAGAACTTATGTCGATTTAGTTAGATATGAATGCCACTTAGATGGGTACTGTACGTTAGGAGTGCACAAGTAGTCGAGAGGTGAGTATTTCATATGAGAGCACGTCCTAACATGTATTTTGCATTCATTGTTTTAATGTTATTAAAGCACTTGATGTTTTTAAAATACTCTACACTTTCGGGCTCTGAACCGTTTTCTTTCAAATCTATTTTTGTAAAAACCTTTTTAGGTGCCCAGCCCCAAGGACACCATGCATAGGAATTCTATTCAAGTGACGAGCTGTAGCTGTTGTGGAAGTTACAGGGCCTTGACAGTAGACGCCTCTCTTCTAGTCTTGAATCCATATTCAGTTCCATCATTTGTAGGGCATGTCGCCCATTTCTTTTAGACACATTTTACATTTCAGTTATTCAGATTGTGGATTGTAATTAATTCAGGATTCAGACTTGTTTTATTATTTCAGTTGTGGGATTGTTGTGAGGAGTATTTCCTCCAGACTCTTTATTACTTGTTGATTTCACTATTGGGACTTTATTGTGTATGGTTATGTTATTCTTTTATTCTTCACTTACTTCATGTTAATCAGATTTAATTTAAAATTGGCAACTTGCTTTTTAAATACTAGGTGGTTAGTAATCATTAAAATGTTTTCGACAGTGATGCTACTAACTGAACCAACTTGGCATTTTGAATTAATTTAATAAAGGAGTAGCTACCCGGTATTTAATTAGTCGGGGTGTCACAGGTGGTATCAGAGCATCAGGTTCTAGTGTCCTTTAGGATCTGTACGACTTATTATGCTTCCGGCGTAATTCTCTTTATGTAGAGCCCCATGCTTAAGATTGTTGATCTCTTTGGTGAGATTTCGTTCTCCTGCTTCGATATATATGATAGTGAATCTTATTTGCAATCAGGTGTGTTCATGTACCAAACGATGTAGTACGTCAAGTGAAGACAGTTGGGTGAACAGCAGGAGGCAAATATATATTGAGGTTAGTTGATTTATTTAAAGAAGGATGACCGTAGTTGAGGTCACCGATATTATGGCACGGAAGTCCTAGATGATATAGAAGGCTAAGGCGCGACTTGAGACTTCCGGGTACATCTATAGTAGGAATGGGGTCAAATTAGACACATCCAATAAGGTTGGAATTGGAGAGAAAGAGTTAGGTGTAACATTGAAGAAAACCAGCAGTAGCAATACTCGAAAGGCGAAGACGACATGTGCTAGCCGAACGAACGCAATGTATCCAAAGACTTGGACATATGTCGTAGTATGGCCAATCGAGAGTGAAAATTTGAGGAAAAAATTTTCTTGTCTCGTGAGAGCGGAGTTTCAATGGGGAGAAACAATCACCACACTTATAAGTGGGATGTGACGTTGAGAGAAGGCGTACACGAATGGTTTGACAATAACTTCCTTGATCAGATGTTTAGGATGAAAACCGAATGTCGTTCGGAACTCACACGAGAGGTCCGGACAGAGGTCACTTTGTGAGAAGAAATAAAATTATTTAGGGAACCCTACAGCGGGTGAAGTAGGTGAAACAGAGATGGGCATATTAAAGGGAGAATTTATATAGAAGAATTGCTAGTCCCTCTGCCAGAATTCTGCTTGGACGGTTAGAGCAAATGGTATTGTCACATAGTGTTAAT
Source organism: Sambucus nigra (assembly GCA_949130495.1). Taxonomy (NCBI): domain Eukaryota; kingdom Viridiplantae; phylum Streptophyta; class Magnoliopsida; order Dipsacales; family Adoxaceae; genus Sambucus; species Sambucus nigra. The sequence continues at coordinate 240,253,906 of OX422211.1, forward strand.
TTGGAGGTAAAAATCCCCGGGTGGGGAGATACTGAATCGAAGGCTTTATATAAAGTAAGACGGGGGAAAACAGTGTTGGTGAAGCACCACAATGGGAAGACCCAATGGAGGACTAGTTAAAATGATTCGGATACCTGAATTACTACCGGGCAAGGGTGATTTCAGTAAGAGATGTAGAAATTAGTAGCGTGTTCCTTAGGGCCGTCAAAACTAAGGGAATAACGGAGATAGTCGTCTGAGTCGAGACTACCAACGTCCGAGAGATGGACCACCTTAACATGATTTGTGAGACAAAAGATAAGTGGAGTATGTGTAGAGGTACTTTGTGGGAGTGAAAACCCGTACATTATAAATGTTTCCCGATACAAGAGTAGGGATCAAGGTATTGTACCTGGCAAGGGCAACAGTTATTGAAATATCCGGTTTGGGACAGACATGTGTGGTAAGTCCAGAAACCATTTGAGCAGCCGTGACCATTATTAGGATAGAAGTATGAGTTATATCCTCAGATGAGGATGAATGTTATTTGTGGCATGAGTGAGTTACTACATTTGTTACAATTGTATTTTCACTTGAGAGTCGAGTTTAGTGAGTATCAGTAAATTTATTATATATAAGAACATTTTTCCCTGATAGTGTGGGGGTTACTTTTATTGTCATCCGCGGAGGATGAATGGGTATATTAATAGCGGTTCATGCTTTATCGAAATTACTCGTTTTAATGCTGTGTTATACGAGTATGATATGATCTTAATTATTTTTTTATATATATGATTGTTCCGATAGTGTGCTGGTATTAAAAGTTTATCGAAGTTACTACCTTGGGGTAGAATGTTTTTGTTCTGGTGAGGCCCCATGTGTGAGAGGGCCAGGCTCAAAATTGTACTATTGTAGATATGTATGTATATATGTTGTGATTTCAAAGTATAATGGTCTCGGACATTTAATCCCAGTATGCGTAGGGATTTCATTATTATGAGTCGTATGTGATTGATTTACTAGTCAACAAAGAGTTAGTTGGTTTTTATAATTAACGATAGAGAGGTCGTAACAAAAAGAGTGCATTGTTTTATCACCCGTTAGAGATTTGGAAGTTTATACTCATAGTTGTGTGTTTGGGGACGGGAATTTTAGGGTCTCAAAATGTCTCGCATGTTGTATAATTTCCATCACTGTAAAGAGAAAATTGTCTTTCAGAAGGAGTTCTTTATTTATGTATAATTGCGAACTGAGATGAAACTTTGTTGTTAAAAGACGAGAGTTTAGGGGTACATATTATGGACAGGGATTAACGGATTCCGATGACCAACAATGTTAGGTAGTAGTGTATCGCGGGGGTTCCTTGTTTGGATTTCGCTTTGCGAGACACCCCACGCATGAAACTTAGCGTAAGGTTGGTAGTAAGGAAATGTGTGGTCCTTCGTTCATTATTTGGATACCTCTGTTGTTATGGGAGTACGTAGTTATAACGGGAAGTTACAAGGATTAAATTACGATGTTCGGCCATTAGAGCCAGGTATTAGTAAATTACGATATAAGTACTAATAATGTTGGTTTTGTCACGGCGTGTTGAAGGACGCATTGAGGATAAGGAGGATTTAGGATTTCTAATTCAGAAGCGATTGATAACGCCCAAGTGGTATAGCACCGTTATATTTACAGTGACAATAAAGAGTTTGGGATTTGTATGAAGCTTATATAATGTTTAAAACCCGTATGATTAGGTTATAAGGGGTGTAGACATCTTGACTTGCTAAAGTGTAAATCAAAGGAAGAGGGAACATAGACGGGTGAGATTATTACTTATGAGATTAAACGTCATAAGAAAAGGTGTAAGTGAATATCATGTGTAGTAAGTGTAGCACGTTCAAACTTGGAAAAAGGGCAGTAGAAAGCCATTTAATAAAAGGATATCTCTTGAGAAGGCGAATAAATTATTATGAGCAATTTGGAGTAGAGTTCCGATCAATCGAATGTTGAGGGTGACTCAAGAGTAAATAGAGTGAGAATGTTAATAAGGTATAAGGAGTCCATATTTTCACAAAGAGGTGAGAAAATGCAAGGGTCGAAACTTTGGCATACGCCAAGAGAAGCAGAGGATAGTTAAGTATCACTTAATGGGAAGGAACATTTACAAGAAAGTCAACATTTAAAGGGGTGTAGTAAGTAGTAGAATGGTTGGGTGTTAGATGATTAACCAATTAATTTTGTATCCAACCAATGATACCAGGGATGGAAGAGTCAAGTTAGTAAATTACTTGAGGGGTAAAAAATTCCTTCAAATACGTGAGTCATGTTGTTCAGAAGGAGACAAATTGTTATATACTTGGGGTGATTTATACTATTAGATAGTGAACACGTCGGTACGTGGTTCGGCGTAGTACTATTTAGAACTGGGATGAAATCCCTGAAACCAACATTCAGGTGGGGTGACAATAAGTAGTGGAAAATAACGATTCAAACTGAGGGTTGTATCACCTATTACCCGAGGTGCAAGCGCAAGGTGACTAACGACTGATGGATTGTATGAAAGAAATTTTGGATTCATTGCGATATTTCCAATTCCAAATCGGGTATAACTAGTGAGGAATATTGTAGTCATGAGGAGGAGATATTACCTAATGGTAGTGTTGGGGGAAAAGCACCTGTATCTATTTATGGTGGACAAGGTGCTTACAAAGGTTTGTGTGACACCAACAGGCTGAAGTGATTTTCCCTTGTTTAAAAGTCACAACGTCGGGATATTTCAAGGAATGGACAAGCGTAGTCAGATGTGTTATTGATTCATCCCAGGATGGGAGTTTGGAGTTTTGATAAACGCGGGAGTTAATAGTGAGGTGCGGACTCACAATACTAATAAAAATAATGCGGCTAAAGATGTATAGGCTATTTTTATTCGAATGTTTTTTAATAAGAGCACGACGTGAGGTGCATTTATCGAAGATTATTCTGATAAGGTATCAAGTATGTTAAACAAGATTGTTCTGAACAAGGGCTTTAGTGATTGAGATTTTCTTTATATTTTGTTTGGAACACTGGAGGGTACCGAATTTTTCCAGGTATGCCTTATTTTTTCGAATTTCGGGACGAAATTCTGTTATTAGGGGGGAAGTATGTAATACCCCACATTTTTATCGATATTTATTTATAGGATTAATTAAATTAAATGTGAATTAATTTAGAATTAAACCGGATAAAATACTAACGAGATGTGAGTTGGTATTTGATTATAACGTGTATATATGGCAATATATGAATATTGAAAATATTGAAATTGTCGCGAGATAGAAAAACGACAATTTAGATTTTTTGTTGGGACGCGTGTGACTGTCGCGTCAGGAATGTAATTATTTAAATTAAAAAGTAAATTTTATTTTTATTAACCGTATGGTCATTTTGAGTGCGCCAACGTGTCCGGAAGGGTCGAAATAGTCAGAAAACACTAGCCGGGGGTTTAGTTTGGGTCCCGGGGCATTTTTAGGCCATACCGGCAACGTAAAAGGGTATTTTGGTAATTTTGGAATTTGAGGATTTATGACTAACGAAGTTTGGGAATTAAATATTAGGATATTAATGACCCACTAAGCCATTACCAGCAATTAACTGATTAGAGGGCAACGGGAGTTAGAGGAGGAAGTTAGAAAAGTTCCCAAAGATAAAACCTTAACCTCCATCTTCAACCTTCAACCTTGGGAGAGAAAGAGATAGGGCAACCTTAAACATTCAACACCAAATTCGGAGAACAATCCGAGGCAAGTGGTTTAATTACGTTAATTTCAAGCGAATGTTTCCTCCATGCTTAGAAATTTATATAATCGCATTGTTTTGGGAGATTTATAAAAACCCATGAAATTTGAGTTTGAAAGTGAGGTTGTGATATAGGGCTTGCATGTAGAATTGTTATTGGGTGATTATACTAAAGGAAATATGACTTTTATGATGCATAAACGGATTTATTTATGGGAATTGAAGACTTTAAATTTCTAGGGTTCATACTCATATGGTTTTTGGGAAAATTGGGGATTGATGATAATTTCATGATTTTTAGGGAGATTTGGCCCCTAAATATGTTGAGATACGACCTAAATATGTTTAGGAATGATTAGGAACATTAAAACACTGTTGGGATAATTTTTGGATGAGTTTTGAGAAGAGAACGTTTGGGAAAAACGAGATAGGAAATTCTGGGCTCGAAACTGGCATCTCGTTAGAAGACCTGCCCAGGTCGTTCGAACGAGCTCGTTCGAACGAGCTTCTAATGAAGTGACAGTTTGCCTTCTAACGAGTTGGATATTCGTTAGATGCCCCTTTCGTTCGAACGAACTCTCGTTCGAATAAGCTCGTTCGAACGAGACTTCTAACGAGTTGACAGATTTGCCTTTTTGGCCTGATTTGATTTCTATTGTCCAGTAACCTTGTTTAATTGTAGAGATAACATTCCCTTGATGACTAATTGATATAGTTGGGATATTTGGGATATATTGAGAAGTAAAACATAGAAGTGTGATTTGAATCAAATGATAATTGTGGATTAGGACGTGAGTGACTATTACGATGTGAGAACAAGTGACGGCATAAATATTTGTATTAACGGATATTTGGGATATATTGCGGAGTAAAATATAGAAGTGTGATTGGAACCAAATGATATTTGTAGATTACGACGCGAGTGACTAATCACGATGCGAGGATAATTAATGACTTAAATACATATAAACCGGGGGCATATGATTTGTGTGACATTAACAGTTGGTATGAGAATAAGAAGTATACCACTAATAAAATATGGTAATTACTAAGAAGTGTGCATGCTTAGTATATGTATATGATTTTATGTGTACGACATACCTACCATGCTTGCTATCACGGGAGGTTTACGTTCACTTAGGGCCATCTAATCTTTGTGTGCCTACGGGGGGATATAGATTGGTACCTCGAGGACATAGGTCAGAGAAGGACTTAATGGGAAGTTAATAAGATTTCTGATCGTGGGAGCGTAGGTATGTGCGTGACCCATGTGATGTGACTGTGATCGCCTCCATTGATTGTGATTATTGTTATCTGAGAACGATTCCTGAGAGATTCGGAATGCGTGATCCTTATGTACGAGTAGTCTAGAGGTGAATATTTCATGTGAGAGCACGTCCTAACATGTATTTTGCATTCATTGTTTTAATGTTATTAAAGCACTTGTTGTTTTTAAAATACTCTCCACTTTCGGGCTCTGACCCATTTGCTTTCAAATCTATTTTTTGTAAAAACCTTTTTAGGTGCCCAGCCCCAAAGACACCATGCATAGGAATTCTATTCAGGTGACGAGCTGTAGCTGTTGTGGAAGTTACAGGGCCTTGACAGTAGACGCCTCTCTTCTAGTCTTAACTCCATATTCAGTTCCATCATTTGTAGGGCATGTCGCCCATTTCTTTTAGAGACATTTTACATTTCAGATATTCAGATTGTGGATTGTAATTAATTCAGGATTCAGACTTGTTTTATTATTTCAGTTGTGGGATTGTTGTGAGGAGTATTTCCTCCAGACTCTTTATTACTTGTTGATTTCACTATTGGGACTTTATTGTGTATGGTTATGTTATTCTTTTATTCTTCACTTACTTCATGTTAATCAGATTTAATTTAAAATTGGCAACTTGCTTTTTAAATACTAGGTGGTTAGTAATCATTAAAATGTTTTCGACAGTGATGCTACTAACTGAACCAACTTGGCATTTTGAATTAATTTAATAAAGGAGTAGCTACCCGGTATTTAATTAGTCGGGGTGTCACAACATGATGGAGATAATATTTGAGCATGAGGGTAAGAACAACAAAACCCATGTAGAAAAATAGAGGAAAAGAGAAGAACAACAAAACCCATGTAAATAGAGTCTAGTCATTTAAAATGAAACAAGTTGTCCCCAAAAGAGTCACCACCTTGGCCATCTCCAGATAAAAATAGTGAAAATCTGATCTAGGTTCATCCCAAAGGAAAAAATTCTCTCACACGCAGAGAATGGGGTAAAGTAAGAGAACTTCCATATCAACCACTCGTGCGCTATTTGTCGTCCAGGGGTAAGAATATTAAAAATAGAGTCGCCAACCTATTTTGGTCAAATAGACAAAAGATATGTCTGTCCTCGAAGAAAAGACATCACAAGACAAAGTGATGCATGTGAAACCAAGTAGATCATGGGTCCAGGGACTATGTTATAGAATGGGAAGGTGTTAGTCACCTAATCTGCCCTTTGATCTCTCATGGACTATACAAATATTCTTATTTCTTTCCTAAATGAGGTATAAAGTGGGTAGTGTGAAAAGAGTGTGTGTATATATTTGTACTTAAGGAGTGATATCATCGTGTCCACATCATGGGGAGAAAGGGAACGAATTAATAGAAGAAGTGTGGACGAAGACATAAAAATATGGCTAAAAATGTGAGTGATATGCCTGATTAAATTCATTATGAACAAAAGATCACATATGCTGATGAGATCTCTAAATCGATAAAATATAATGTATAATAATAGATAACTGTGAGTGATACGCCATGTTGAACTCAGTATGAATGAATGAACACTCATGTTAATGTGATCACTGAACTAGCAAAGAAAGATGAACAACTATATATATATGTAAAAAGATAAGAAAAAAGTGAAGTACGAAAAAGAGGACTCGAATCCTAAGATGAAATTAGCACACCTACGTAGCCAAAATTAGTGTCAAAGTGCACATAGTTCAATAACACACAAGCGTGGAATTTAACCCATGAATCCAAAACTAGAATTTCCTTATTTTTAGTTTCATAAAAATTATGCACAAGTGGAGAAAGTGTTGGAAAAAGGGGAGCCAAATTCTAAATTGGGGTGTAAGGATCAAACCTTTTTGTTTTGGGGGGGGGGGGGGGGGATTTGTGAAACTATATTTTTGTGTATATAAGTAATAAACAGGAGATTATCAAGGGTGTAAAAGTAAAACTAAAGCAAAAGACATGATAAGAGTAATAAACTGAGATAAATGACACTAGTTAAATGATCTAGAAAATGATAGAATTAAACCTTATATGAAGCTTTGCTTTTAATTTTTGAAGTGATGTAAGCTATTTTTTTATGGTGATGAAGTGGTGGTGAAATGGATGGAAAAGTCAGGTGAAAGTAGTGTTAAAAAATGTGGAGAAAGTGTTTGAAAAATGATATTTTTGGAAGGCGACACACTAATTTCGAGGCAGGCGATCTCTAGATTTCAAGAGGGGGTCCTTGAGAATGAGGTCATGGCATCCTTAAATAGGAAAGTTTTAGGGTTAGGGTGTCTTCTGATCACCAAGGCCTAGGCCTGCCTATAGATATATCCTTGGGTTGTGGGATAAGTAAAGTATCACTATGCCAATAGGCAAAGGTCCAGGAGAACTTATAGGTATATCCCACATGGATGTTTTCAAAAAAATGGATATAAAATGCAAATCTTAGTCTGAATCATGCACAAAACAGACTGTTGGAATGGGTATTCAGAGGCTTATGAAATTTCATTGAGCAAACCCCAATTTTGAGAGTTGACCATGGTCAAATAGAGTTCGAAAATTGTCGGTGGCCTCTTGGTTAGGGTTTTAGAGTAAAAAGGTAAGTACAGGGGAATCATAAGGCCCATTTATGCACGGTATGGACCGTTGGAAAGGGTATTTAGATACCTATGAAAGTTCATTAATCAACTCTTGATTATGAGAGTTACCCAAAGTTAAATGAAGCTCAAAAGTGTGACACCCCGCCTAATTAAATACCGGGCGATCACTCCTTTATTAAATTAAATCAAGGTAAACAGTTGGTTCATTCTCAGCATCACTGTCGATAAAAATAAATTTTCCAATTTAACACCCTAAATAATTAAGCAAAGTGTCAAAAACATTTTCATACAAACTTTCCAAATTATAATTAACGAAAAAGATTTATTTAATTAAAATAACATTTCTACAATTAAGAATCACACCACAAAAAACCAAATAACGTAAACCATTCGTCATTCGAATGTCAACATATGAAGCTAAAATCACAAATCCATCCTGAATAAATCCCATAGAACAATACTGGAAATAACGGAAATATAAATGTCCCAACAACAAATGAAATAAGGGAAAGGGCGACACATGCCCAATAAATGAGAATGCTAGAAGTGAAGTCAATAAAGGAAGCCGTCTACGCAAGTGACCTGCAACTCCCACCTAAGCTGCAACACGTTCCTCTCAAAGGATCCTAAGCAAGACGCCCCTGTGGCTGGGCACCTGAAATATATACATATATATACAAGAGAGAGAGGAAAAGAAATGGGTCAGAGCCCGAAAGTGTGTTTGATTTAAAATACGTTTAGCAAGTATTTAAATTGATACATGCCAATGCAACAACATATTAGTGCGTCACTCTCTTGAGAAATACTCACCTCTCTTCTAATGTGCACACCTATCGCACTAATCTTCCCAACGGTTTGTTTTATCAATTATCGCACTAGTCTTTCTAAAAGATTAACATATCTTAGATTACTCGTAAGATTTACAATTCACTATTTCCACTTTAAAAGAGATGTTCCAATCTGTAACCAAAGTTCTCTATTTTTAACTTTATAAAAACACTAAAATTTCCAGTGACATATTATACTTTCTCAAAACAAGTATTTATAATTTGAGCCAACGACCCTGTCCTACTTATCAAATCTCAGTAGGCAGTTTCAAATATCATAATCTCATATATATATTAACTACTCGTATAATATATATATATATATATATATATATATATATATATATATATATATATATATATATATATATATATATATATATATAACAGCACCCCGAATAAAACTATGGTGCGTGCATACTTCCACTATCCAAACCCCATAGCACTCAAATCAAGGGGAATACAAATTCGGAATCACTCTCGAATTGTATTAACACATATACAAATAATGTCGAGGCGAAGCATAGATTCCAAGTCTCTAAGAGGATGGCACATACTCGCGTCTCTTAGGACCGTCTGAACTATCAATTCGATAGCCTGTACCAAGGATATCTATCTTCTAGGGTACAAGTCAATATCCCCCATAAAGGTCCCATTGAGATAAGACTGTCCCAGCGCGGAAACCTTAAGGATAGCAAGTAGCGCGGTATGTTTTTCACATGTATATAATATATGTACACACAATCATATAAATATACCACTTTATCATATTAACATAGGTTTTTCACGTTACCCATAATTATACCATTTATCCTTAATTTCACATTTATAGAAATACGTATAAGGTTTCGTTCCTAACCTTAACTCGAAGGGTTTTCTCCCTTATTAACTAACACTCGTGGGCTATATCCTCACAAATCTAAATTTCAGTAAGTGTCTTTATTAGGTTCCAACGTAACTCTCTTATGCACCTCACCCTTTAAATTCATAAATCTACCAACCTAAAGTAATTATCCCATAAATACCATTCTCGCTAAAGATTAAAGGTTCCAACATCTATTCATACACCCTACTAGTCCTCAATGTCTCCCAAATCAATTTATCAAGAATGACCAAGAATTATATCACGAAAATTTGAATTTAACGCAATTAAAGAGGGAATTAGGAGTCTGCCAGGAGGGGTCGATCGATCGAAGCTTGGGGCTCGATCGATCGAACCTTCGATCGATCGAAGCTCTAGGCTCGATCGATCGATCAAGCAAGTCTGGGTAAAATTCTGCAGAATGCAGTTACGGGTTTCACTAAACTTCTTCATCCAAAACTATGTTTTTCCATTCCAATCGTCCCAAAAATCCTACTAACATCATTATAACGTTATACCAGGTGTTTATAACGTAAAGCATGCGTATAACTGTCATTAAACATGGATAATTAACTCAAAATCCCATCTAATCATCAAGAACCCTATAGTTTTCCTAAAACAAGGTTTTAATCCGTTTTTACCAGAAATTCCTTCTAATTTAACATCAAAATTTCGTGGGTTATATTCCTCTACATGGCAAGGGTTCCAGAATTTCCATATTATCAAAACTACATGCATTATCCTAACACAATTTGAGTTTTCTTCCATAGTTTCCATCTCTAAACAATCCTAGACTAATATAAAGATTGCATTAACGAAAATATGCAAGTCAAATAATTGCCTGGGATTTTTGGTATGCAGATATCCGGATGATTTTGGTATGGCTGCGTTCCTTGTCTCGTGATCTACGCGGTGGTGGTGGTGGCGGTGAAATCCGGTGGCTTTTTGGACTTGAATTTGCCTTGGAGCTCTCTCCTCTCTTTTCCAATAGCCGTCACTTGATTTCTGAAAGTTCTAACCCTAAAAGGCTAACCTAATGGCTGATATAGGTGGCTGAAATTCGTGGGTTTAATTACCCAATTATGTAAAATGACTAAAATGCCCTCCCGGGGTACTAATTAGGCCTAAAAACGCCCCGAGACCCAAACTAAACCCCCAGGTACACTTTTCTGACTATCTCGCCCCTTCCGGACGCATTGGCACACTCAAAACGACCATACGAACAACTTATAAAATATTCACTTTTTATTTAACAAAATTAGTCTAGACGTGACACGGGTACGTGCCAACTTAAATTTCCGAAATAGTCATTTAATTCACTTATGACATTCAATATAACCAATATAGTATATCACTATTCTCATTAGTAATATTCAACAAGTTTCCCATAATTACTAACTCTCGTCACGTTAATAATTATAACATAATTAATTTTCGAATTTTTATTAAATAATCATTCTCATTAAATTTAATAAATTCCCAAATTAATATAGCATAAAAATACGGGGTATTACATACTTCCTCCCTAATAACGAAATTTCGTCCCGAAATTCGGAAAATAAGGCATACCTAGTAAAAATAACTCTGGATATCTCTCGCGTATATCTGCCTCACGCTCCCAAGTGGATTCCTCCACATTATGATGCTCCCACTGGACTCGCACAAGTGGAACTATTTTCGACCTCAATCTCCTCTCACTATAGTCTAGAATAGCCACTGGTCTCTCATCGTAAGATCTATCAGACTGTAAATCTATCTTATCTATCGCAATGTGAGTATAGGCCATATTATCCCGAAGATATCGTCTTAACGACGAGATGTGGAATACATCATGGATGCGATGTAAATGTTCAGGCAATCCCAACCTGTATGCAACCGGCCCAATCCTATCGATGATGGGAAATGGTCCCACATACCTCAGGGCCAATTTCCCCTTCTTCCCGAACCTCATCACTCCCTTCATAGGAGATACACACAATAACACTTGATCTCCCACATTAAACTCCCGGAAGAACCGTTTCGCATCGGCGTAGCTCTTCTGCCTGTCCTGGGCTACCCGAATACGACTCCTGATTATCTCAATCCTCGCGGAGGTCTCCTGAATCACTTCTGGTCCTAGAAACTTGTTGTCCCCCACCTCGAGCCAACAAGTTGGAGAACGACAAGGCCTTCCATACAAAGCCTCAAATGGAGCCATACCAATCGTAAACTGATAAGAGTTATTATAAGCAAACTCTACCAGTGGAAGATGTGGCTCCCAACCTCCTCCAAAATCGAGAACACACATGCATAGCATATCCTCTAACATCTGATTAGTACGCTCTGTCTGTCCATCTATCTGTGGGTGGTAAGCTGAACTCAACCTCAACTCAGTACCCATAGCCTCCTGAAAACTTTCCCAGAAATGTGACACAAAAATCTTGTCTCTATCTGACACAATATTCAGGGGCACCCCGTGTAATCTGACAATCTCAGCAATGAACAATTGAGCATACTGACCCGTAGTATAATCTGTCCGCACTGGCAGAAAATGAGCCACTTTGGTCAAACGGTCTACAATCACCCAGATAGAATCGTGGCCCCGCTGTGATGTAGGCAACCCTGTAATGAAATCCATGGAAATACTCTCCCACTTCCACGCGGGTACTTCCAATGGCTGAAGCAATCCTGACGGTTTCTGATGGTCCACCTTAACCAGCTGGCAGGTAGAACACTTGGACACAAACTCAGCGATGTCCTTCTTCATCCCACTCCACCAGTATTATCGCCTCATATCTTGGTACATCTTATCGCCTCCCGGATGTACTGCAAATAGGGAACCATGAGAATGAGTCATCACTGCATGACGTAATTCTGCTCCTTCTAGAACCACCAATCTCCCATTAAACCGCAAACCTCCATCAGAACTAACAGAATAGGACTCAGCACCCTCGGCTAGGAGTCGCACAATCTGCTCCTGGAAAAACGGGTCTGTAGTCTGTGCCTGTATCACCCTCGTAACAATATCGGGTGTGACTGACATCATGGATATGAAAGAATGTGCCACTGCGTCCTGGTGACCCAACTCCTTCCATTTTACCTTCCATACGTCCGCTACATCGTCAACCGATCTACGGCTCAACGCAACAGCAACTACGTTGGCCTTCCCCGGATGATATTGTATATCGAACTGGTAGCCCTTCACAAACTCTAGCCATCTGCGCTAACGCATATTCAGCTCTCGCTGAGTGAACAGGTACTGCAGTGACTTATGGTCTGTGAATAAACGAAATTTCTTCCCCAATAAATAGTGCCTCCATATCCTCAATGCAAATACGACCGCTGCTAACTCCAGGTCGTGGGTGGGGTAATTCTTCTCATGTAGCTTAAGCTTGCGGGAAGCAAAAGCTATAGCCTTCTCCTCTTGCTGGAGCACACCTCCAAGTCCCTGTAAAGACGCATCGGTGTAAACCAGGTACTCCACACCCGGCTTCGGTAACGCAAGGACTGGCGCTGAAGTAAGTTTGTCTTTCAGCTCATCGAAAGCCAATTGACAAGCGTCATTCCAAACATATGGTACCCCTTTGCGAGTCAGATTTGTCAATGGACCCGCTATTTTGGAGAATCCCTGAATTAATCTCCTGTAGTATCCGGCTAACCCCAAGAAACTACGCACTTCTGTCGGTGTCGTGGGCTATCCCCACTCCCTCACCGTTGACACTTTGCTCGGGTCAACTGCGATCCCCTGCTCAGAAACAACATGGCCCTAGAACTGTACCTCTTGCAACCAGAATCCACACTTCTCGTACTTAGCATACAACTGATGCTCTCGTAGACATTGAAGAACCTGCCTCAAATGCTCGGCATGCTCCTCCTCGGAGTGTGAATATATCAAGATGTCATCTATGAAGACGATTACAAACTGATCCAAGAACTCTCTGAATACTCGATTCATCAAGTCCATGAAAACAGCTGGGGCATTTGTGAGTCCGAACGGCATCACCCTGAACTCATAGGACCCATATCTCGATAAGAAGGCAGTCTTTGAAACATCCTGCTCTCTAATACGTAACTGATGGTACCCCGACCTCAGATCTATCTTCGAAAAGAAAGTTGCTCCCCTCAACTGGTCAAACAGATCATCGATTCGAGGCAACGAATAATTATTCCGTATCGTGTCCTTGTTCAATTCCCGGTAGTCCACACACAATCTCAGTGAACCATCTCTTTTCTTCACAAACAAGACTGGAGCGCCCCAAGGTGAGGTACTCCTACGAATGAAGCCCTGACCTAACAGTTGCTCTATCTGATCCCGTAGCTCTCGCATCTCTGCCGGAGCCATACGGTACGGTGCGCGTGCTATAGGTCTCGTATCTGGAAGTAAATCTATAACAAAGTCTATCTCACGACTGGGCGGTAGGCCTGGTATCTCCTGAAACACATCGGAATACTCCCTGACAACAGGGATCGAATCTAAGGGAATCACAACCTCCTTATAGGTATCCTCCTCTATGTAATACAAATGAGCGGTCGAACCTCCCTCTGGGAGAGGCATCGCCACTACCAACATCTCTTGCCCCAGAATGGCAAAAACAATGCTCCCACCAAAGCAATCAATCATGGCTCTATAAGCTACGAGCCAGTCCATACCAATAATCACATCATGCTCGTGCATGTCTAGGACTAACATGTCTGCAGGTAATACCAAGCTACCAATCTCTACCCCCACTCCCCGGCATATAAAGAAAATAAGTGACCCACTCCCCAGGGGTGAGTCGACGCACGTCATGGTGCTCTCTGCTGTGGATAACAACCCTAAGGCCTTCGTAAAATGCGTAGCTATAAAATAATGTGTTGCCCCCGTATCAAATAATACTCGACCCATGGTACCATGGATAGGAAACATACCCTCAATCGCGGGTGGTGCCTGTGGAGCTACTGCCTGGTGGACGTTATAGACACGTCCATACTGTAATTGCCCCTGCTGCACTGGAGCTGCTGGAATGGCTGGCACCTGGGCTGGAGCTGGGAGGGCAGGTGGAAAGAGTGGTCTCTGCGGCTCATTACGGGCTCCCTGCTGCTGTGGGGCCCTATCGCCCTCTGGGCAATCCTGGCACCTATGACCATGTTAACCGCACCCAAAGCATCTGCCTTTGAAGTTTCCGCCCCTCTGACCCTGCTGTCCATGGCCCTGCTGGCCGTTACCTCCACGCCACTGGCCCTGTTGGCCCTGATGTGCACGCTGTTGGCATTGCTGGCCCTGTTGCTGTCCCTGTGGTCGGTGTTGACCCTGCTGATTAGGCTGGCCCAGATGGCCCTGCCTGAAACCCCCGAATCCCTGCCTAGAATCACCTGAACGGAATCGCTTAGCAGGGTCCCCCTGATGGGAACTCTGCTCATGCTGACGAGTCTGTCCCTGACATGGTGCCCCACCGGCACTATTACCCCGGGTCCTACCCTGCTGGCTGGACTTTCCTGCTCTCTTGCTTCCCTGAAGATGGAAGCGGTGATCCTGGCAATGTAGTAATGCTGCATTGAGTTTGTCAGTGAAAGTACTCAGGGATAGATTCCCAATAAGGTGCTGACGGATCCTCCAAGCTAACCCGTCGACAAACAACAAAATCTTCTTGCTCTCCGTGGGTGCCTCATCCGGCACAATAGTGAGAAGTTTCGTGAACTCCTCCTCATACTCAGCTACAGTAAGGTTCTCCTGCTTCAGATTTAGTAATTTCCGCCTCATCTCAGTCTGCACTGCGGGTGGAAAATACTTGCTGTCAAACCGCTCCCAGAACAACTGAATAGGGATCGTGTCCCTCTCCTCCAAAGTAGTAGTGGACTCCCACCACTGTAATGCAGCTCCCACCATCTTAAAGGAAGCCAATAACTGCTTTTTCACGCCAGTGCACTCATACATACGGATGTGCCGCTGGATGTCTTTCTTTCATTGGCTGACTGTAACAATATCGGAGCTACCAGAAAACTCAGGGGGATGCGCTTTCTAAAAAGCATCCCGAACCCTCTCCCATGCAGATGGAAGTTGTGCTGGTACTGGCGCCACTGCCTGAACCTGGGGTGGAGCCTTCTGAATCACCGATATCGCGGCATTCACCGCCTGAGAAACAATGGCGGCTACTTCGTTTGCATTCATTATGCCTGGTGCCGGAGCTGCTGGCTGCTCGGCTTGGGCACGCCTATCTTTCGGAGCACGTCTCGGAGGCATCGGAAACGTGAACAAGTTTATTAGTCTACAGTTATTATCACATCTCAAATAGCTGAAGACTTAAACGTAAGAGTAAGAATACAACAATCCTAAAAATAGGGCTCTATAGCAATAACGTTAAGCTGAAAGCGAAATAAGCCGTACAGATCCTATGGACACTAGAACCTGATGCTCTGATACCACCTGTGACACCCCGCCTAATTAAATACCGGGAGATCACTCCTTTATTAAATTAAATCAAGGTAAACAGTTGGTTCATTCTCAGCATCACTGTCGATAAAAATAAATTTCCCAATTTAACACCCTAAATAATTAAGCTAAGTGTCAAAAACATTTTCATACAAACTTTCCAAATTTTAATTAATGAAAAAGATTTATTTAATTAAAGCAACATTTCTACAATTAAGAATCACACCACAAAAAACCAAATAACATAAACCATTTGTCAATCGAATGTCAACATATGAAGCTAAAATCACAAATCCATCATGAATAAATCCCATAGAATAATACTGGAAATAACGGAAATATAAATGTCCCAACACCAAATGAAATAAGGGAAAGGGCGACACATGCCCAATAAATGAGAATGCTAGAAGTGGAGTCAATAAAGGAATCCATCTACGCAAGTGACCTGCAACTCCCACCTAAGCTGCAGCACGTTCCTCTCAAAGGATCCTAAGCAAGACGCCCCTGTGGCTGGGCACCTGAAATATATACATATATATACACAAGAGAGAGAGAGGAAAAGAAACGGGTCAGAGCCCGAAAGTGTGTTTGATTTAAAATACGTTTAGCAAGTATTTAAATTGATACAGGCCAATGCAACAACATATTAGTGCGTCACTCTCTTGAGAAATACTCACCTCACTTATAATGTGCACACCTATCGCACTAATCTTCCCAACGGTTTGTTTTATCAATTATCGCACTAGTCTTTCTAAAAGATTAACATATCTTAGATTACTCGTAAGATTTACAATTCACTATTTCCACTTTAAAAGAGATGTTCCAATCTGTAACCAAAGTTCTCTATTTTTAACTTTATAAAAACACTAAAGTTTCCAGTGACATATTATACTTTCTCAAAACAAGTATTTATAATTTGAGCCAACGACCCTGTCCTACTTATCAAATCTCAGTAGGCAGTTTCAAATATCATAATCTCATATATATATTAACTACTCGTATAATATATATATATATATATATATATATATATATATATATATATATATATATATAACAGGACCCCGAATAAAACTATGGTGCGTGCATACTTCCACTATCCAAACCCCATACCACTCAAATTAAGGGGAATACAAATTCGGAATCACTCTCGAATTGTATAAACACATATACAAATAATGTCGAGGCGAAGCATAGATTTCAAGTCTTTAAGAGGATGGCACATACTCGCATCTCTTAGGACCGTCTGAACTATCAATTCGATAGCCTGTACCAAGGATATCTATCTTCTAGGGTACAAGTCAATATCCCCCATAAAGGTCCCATCGAGATAAGACTATCCCAGCGCGGAAACCTCAAGGATAGCAAGTAGTGCGATATGTTTTTCACATGTATATAATATATGTACACAAAATCATATAAATATACCACTTTATCATATTAACATAGGTTCTTCACGTTACCCATAATTATACCATTTATCCTTAATTTCACATTTATAGAAATATGTATAAGGTTTCGTTCCTAACCTTAACTCGAAGGGTTTTCTCACTTATTAACTAACACTCGTGGGCTATATCCTCACAAATCTAAATTTCAGTAAGTGTCTTTATTAGGTTCCAACGTAACTCTCTTATACACCTCACCCTTTAAATTCATAAATCTACCAACCTAAAGTAATTATCCCATAAATACCATTCTCGCTGAAGATTAAAGGTTCCAACATCTATTCATACACCCTACTGGTCCTCAATGTCTCCCAAATCAATTTATCAAGAATGCCCAAGAATTATATCACGACAATTTGAATTTAACGCAATTAAAGAGGGAATTAGGAGTCTGCCAGGAGGGGTCGATCGATCGAAGCTTGGGGCTCGATCGATCGAACCTTCGATCGATCGAAGCTCTAGGCTCGATCGATCGATCAAGCAGGTCTGGGCAAAATTCTGCAGAATGCAGTTACGGGTTTCACTAAACTTCTTCATCCAAAACTATGTTTTTCCATTCCAATCGTCCCAAAAATCCTACTAACATCATTATAATGTTATACCAGGTGTTTATAACGTAAAGCATGCGTATAACTGTCATTAAACATGGATAATTAACTCAAAATACCATATAATCATCAAGAACCCTAGAGTTTTCCTAAAACAAGGTTTTAATCAGTTTTTACAAGAAATTCCTTCTAATTTAACATCAACATTTCGTGGGTTATATTCCTCTACATGGCAAGGGTTCCAGAATTTCCATATTATCAAAACTACATGCATTATCCTAACACAATTTGAGTTTTCTTCCATAGTTTCCATCTCTAAACAATCCTAGACTAATATAAAGATTGCATTAACGAAAATACGCAAGTCAAATACTTTCCTGGGATTTTTGATATGCAGATTTTCGGATGATTTTGGTATGGCTGCGTTCCTTATCTCGCGATCTACGCGGTGGTGGTGGTGGCGGTGAAATTCGGTGGCTTTTTGGCCTTGAATTTGCCTTGGAGCTCTCTCCTCTCTTCTCCAATAGCCGTCACTTGATTTCTGAAAGTTCTAAATCTAAAAGGCTAACCTAATGGCTGATATAGGTGGCTGAAATTCGTGGGTTTAATTACCCAATTCTGTAAAATGACTAAAATGCCCTCCCGGGGTACTGATTAGGCCTAAAAACGCCCCGAGACCCAAACTAAACCCCCGGGTAAACTTTTCTGACTATCTCGCCCCTTCCGGACGCGTTGGTGCACTCAAAACGACCATACGAACAACTTATAAAATATTCACTTTTATTTAACAAAATTAGTCCCGACGTGACACGGGTACGTCGCAACTTAAATTTCTGAAATAGTCATTTAATTCACTTATGACATTCAATATAACCAATATAGTATATCACTATGCTCATTAGTAATATTCAACAAGTTTCCCATAATTACTAACTCTCGTCACGTTAATAATTATAACATAATTAATTTCCGGATTTTTATTAAATAATCATGCTCATTAAATTTAATAAATCCCCAAATTAATATAGCATAAAAATACTGGGTATTACAGAAAGTTCCCAGTGGTCACAAGGTTAGGGTTTTTGAGTAAAAAGGCAAGTACGCGTGAATTATAAGGCCGATTCATGCACGGTATGGACCGTTAAAAAGGGTATTCAAAGAACTATAAAAGTTCATTGAGTTACTCTCTATTTGAGAGTTGACCAAAGTCAAATGATGATCGAAAGAGATAGATGGACTCTAGGTCAAGGTGTAGAGTAGGAAGGAAAGTATACATGGACTGTAAGGTCGATTTTCTCATGGTATGGACTGTTACAAAATGGAATTTAGAGACCTATGAAAGTTCATGGAGCAACTCTCAATTTCAAGAGTTTATTGAAGTCAAACGGAGATAGGAAGGTCCCGGTGTCCTCTATGTTAGGGTTTAGAGTAGGACGTGGGGTGAAAGGGTTAAAGGGATGGTGTTAGGGACCTAAGGAGGTGTTTGAAGTGTACTGGAATGGGGTGTCTACATGTGGGATAATGTATGCATTGTGTGGATATTAGAAGGTGTCAAACTGTGATTATGAAGAAGTTGATAAGGGATAAAGAAGTGCATAAAGGCTTGAAGGCATCATGTCCGTGAGTAAGTTTAATTTATCCTTGTATATAATCTATATCGTAGTGGACTTATGTGGCTGGGTGGTCTGAAGTTGTTCTCATTTTGGGTTTTCCTCGTACATCGTCATTTTGTTGGTCGTTGTTTATTAATTCTTTCTTACACTCACCAAGATGCATTCTTAGGTCAAGACTAAAATTGATAAATTTTTTAACACAACACTCGTGGTTTTAAATTGGTGTTAAGTTATTAAAAACTGTGAAAAATAAAATTTATGTCATTTTCATACAAAGACTAGGGAAGTAGATGTTTTCATTGTGAACTTCATTTGGGAGGTGCAATATCTAGAATGGATTTCCAAAATGGTGCTAGTGACAAAGCCAAACAAAAATAGCTAATGTGTATAGACTTCATTGACCTCAATAAAGCATGTCTTAAGGACTTCTGTCACTTAACCGCATTAGTACATTGGTGGATTCCACTGCTAGTCATGATTTCCTCTCCTTTATGGATGTTTGGTATGGTTATAATCATATCACAATGGCTCCCACAGATGAGGAGAGACCTCATTCATAATATATAAAAGTAACTACTATTATTGTGTTATGCATTTCGGATTAAAAATGTAGGTGATACCTACCAAAGGGTGGTGAACTCCATTTTCAAGGACATGATTAGAAAGTCCAAGGACGTTCTTATCGATGATATTCTAGTTAAGAGCTTAGAGGCTCGATATCACGTTCAGAACCTCATGGAGACCGTTTCCATCCTTAGAAGGAATGTGCCTTTGGGGTAGCTGGAGGAAAGTTCCATCGTCTTTATGGTCACCAGACATGGAATATAGGCCAACCTAGAGAAGATCCAAGCTCTACTAGACATAGAATATCCCAGAATGATAAAAGAAGTTCAAATCCTAGCCAGAACGTTTACTTCCCTCAACCAATTTCTCTGCATGGCCATATATTAGTCTACTCCTTTATTTAAAATATTGAATAAAGCTTTTCAATAGATTCCAGTGGTAGAGGAAACATTCAAACCCAAACAAGACCCAAGATATTCGAATCTCTTATCTCAAACCATTACTGGAGAGGAGTTGTACCTATGACTTTTTTCTTAATCAACTACAATCAGATTATATTTTATAATGGAAGAATATGGGGTATAATACCCCATTTATTATATCATCAGAGCTCTATAGGTGAATGAAAGAAAATATCCAAGGATGGAGAAGCTCACTTTTTATCTGATTACCTTAACCAGACATCTAGGGACTTACTTTTAATCTCATAAAATATTTATGATGACAGAACAACTCCTCCTACAGATCGTACACAAGCTTGATACCTCAGGAAGTCTTGCTCAGTGGTTTGTAAAGTTGAGAGAATTTGACATCAAGTATGAGCCACAAAATTCTAACAAGGTCCAAACCTTAGTTGATTTCATTATAGAATTCAACAACATGGAGGAGGTAGAAGAAGAGACCAAAAGCTTAGATGAGGAAGTGGAAACACCTAATAAGCCAAAGCTACCATTATTTCAAGAGATAGATACCAACTTCCTAATATGGGAATTGCACGTGGATGGGTCCTCTAGTAGCTCAAGTTTTAGATTTGGACTTCACCGACTAATATCGAAAGGAGGTAAAATATCTATTTCTCTTTACTTTCGATTAGTCCTCCAACAATGAGGAAAAGTATGAAAATTTGTTGGCTGACATTGGCTTGACCATAAATTCAAAAGAACAACAAGTTGAATCTATTAACGACTCCCAACTAGTGGTTAATTAGGTTACTGGGTTTTATGAGGCCAAAGGGGAGTGTATGAAGAGATTGTTGGCTCTCTTGAAGCCCCTCATCCAGAGAATCCACGAATTTAATATCATGAGGGTCCCTAGAGAAGAGAATTATGAGGTTGACAATCTTATAGGAGTGGGATCGTCAGATAAGGTAGACCTAGAAGTTTTTATAACCACCTTAAACCAACCATGCATTACCGAACTCTAGATCAATAAGATAGAAGAGGAAAATAGTTAGACTAGACCACAATGAACAATAAGTACCTTAAATATGGAATATTTCCCATTGATAAGCTCTAATACAGAAAATCGAAGTCTTAGATCAAGATACTATTTAGAGAATGGGTTCCTATTCAAAAATAGGTATCGCTTCGTGCCCTAATGATACCTCAATTCTCTAGAAACAAACTATAACCTCAGAGATCCTTACTAAGGTGTCTATGGTGCCATAATGGCCCGAGTCCCTAGTTTAAAATGTCTTAAGGAAAAGATATTTGTGGCCCACCTTGAGTAAAGAGGCTAAGGACGTTGTACAATGCTATGATAAATTCTAATGATTCACCTTCATCTTAAAGTAAGCAATAGAAAAACGCACCAAATGTTGAGTCCATAGCCATTTTCTCAATAGAAAATAGACTTGCTAGGGCCTTTACCTCTCAACAAAGGCCCGAATTAGTTTTTCATTATGAAAATTGATTATTTAACTAAGTGGGATAAGTATGGACCTTTAGCAACCATTATAAAAAGGAAGAACACTAACTTCACGTAGAAGAACATCATATGTGGGTTTGGTTTGCAACGACCATTGTCTTACACAACATAAAGCATTTTGACAACCCAGACTTTAGATAATTATACTTAGATTATGGGATAAACAAACACAACTCATCATCATGACATCCTCACCCAAACGGGAAAGTTAAAGTAACCAACTAGACCATATTCTATAGTCTGAAGAAAAATATGGAAAAATCCAAAAGTCTCTGGCTTAAGAAGTACTATGGCCCTACAGGGCCACTATCAGTGGTCCTACTGGGGAAACTACCTTCTCCTTAACATATGGCACTGAGGCCATCATTCCTACTGCGACTGAGATCCCAACATAGAGTGTATCTTAGTTTGAACTAAAAGCTAATGATGAAGGACTTAAGAGATCCCTGTATCAGCTAGAACAAAGGCGTGAAGTTGTGTTGGTTTGAATGGTTGCGTACAAAGGGTAGACAACCTCATAGTTCAATAAAAAAAGTTTTCCTTAGAGAATTTAAAGTTGTGACACCTAGCTTAATTAAACCTTAGGTGATCGGGCCTTAATTTAATATAAAACATGGTTCTTAAATGGATCGTTCTTAGCATCACTGTCGAAAATGTTTTAGTTACTAACCACCTAAGTGAAATTAAGCTAGTGCAAAATTTATCTTTCTTAAACAGATAAAAAAACTCATGCGGAACAACATAATTTAAGCAGTACTAAACCAATCATCATAAATAACTGAATGAAATATAGTCTCGTCGAAGACCATGGCTAAAAAGAACTAACTCAAAATCCAATATCAGAATAACTGCAAATGAAAAGATTAGACAACATGTCCCAAACTGAGAGTACTAAAACTGAGATCCTACATTAGATTTGAAAAAGATAATCGTCCAAGCAAGGACTATAACATCTATGTGTGCTGTAGCTCCAAAATCACTGGAATGAAGTCATGCTGGGTGTCCCTGTGGCTGGGCACCTAAAAGGTTTTTAAAAATATTTTTACATAGCAAGAGTTAGTACTCAAAACATTTATAAACATTTTTGCAAGCATTTATCACAAATATGAGTTATTGATTACACATGTTAAGGCTTCACACACTCTCTTGAGTTACCTAACCTCTCTCCTATAGTGCACACCTAACGTTAGTACTTAGTCCTATTAGCTATACTACCCAAGCTAACTAAAATTAAAGTAATCATATGAACTTAATCTGTACCTAAGTTCTCATACTGCCCATACAGTACATCCGTTTCATTAACACCTCGCGTATGTTAATTAATTCTCAAGTAACATTTCACTTATGTTATGTTCTAAAACTTCTCATTTAGTTTCGCTACTAAATTACTACAATTCTTAAAATTGTTATCTTCCCACTTTTGTAATTAAGTTTCACTACTTAAATTACTAATTAGATATTCTCTATCTAACGTTATGTTTCGTAACTAAGTTTCACTACTTAACTTACAAAATTGATATGTATCTCTAAATACATACTGTTACACAGAAGTATAATATCATTAAGTATATATTTCACACACAATATATACTAAATATTAGTCGTTATTAATATGTCCTTATCACACACATAAAGGACACTTGGTTCGGAATGATCCATTGACCCCAAGTAAGAGTTGGTTCGGAATGCTACATCGACCCTAACTATTTAGATACACAAATTCTTGTTCAGAACTCTTTCATCACGACACCAGTTCTAGGGTTTGGTTCGGCATTTTACATCGACCCCAAAAATATAATAACCCTATGTTAGTTCGGAATATCTCATCGACCCTAACATAATTAAATTAGTTATAATTCTCTGAACCTAAAAGTTCATACAATTCAGTAGGTACACACCCGACTTATCAAATCATGTTCGTACGTAATATTTTATTCTCTTATATTCACCTTACTTGTTAATTTACGATTTATTTTTGCCATCGCATTTATTCGAGTATTCACACAACTCTAAGGGTCCTAGTTACCCCTCCATCAATTCAGTAGTTAAGCTATCTCTAACCTACTGGTATATTGTTGAAATTTACACTCACTCTTTTCGTAACTCAATTCCCACTTTCCCGATGCACGACTCAATCGACTATTTCCCGTGGTCCATTTCTCCCAATCTTACACTCAATGATTTATAATGGTATCATACAATACACCTACTGGTACTCACTAAGTCCCTACATAGGTAACATATCATCACTAAGGTTCCCATTAAGTGACAGTAATTGAAATGAAATAAATCCACAAAATTTCCAAAATTCATCCCGGATCGATCGATCGATGGAATAGGGTCGATCTATCGACTGCTCGATCGATCGACATTCAAGGGTCGATCGATCGATCGAGCAGTGATAGGCCCAGATCATCTTCTTCATGCGGGTTACACCATTTTTAATTATCCAACTCTCATGATAATTCACCAAACTCATAACTAACGATTTCTGATCATTCCTACATACCCTGGGATGATTACCAACGATTTTAAAACAGTATAATCACCACAAATTTAGTCCAGATTAATTTAAATCTTCCTATCATTCAAGAACCCTAAAAATATATTCTTTCCATATTTTCATCCATGACCCAGATTTTTAATTCGATTTAATCATCAAGACTTCTATGATATCCAATCATTTGGAAATCTAAATTGTTTAACATGCAATCCCTATCAATCATGTATCATATTCAAATCTTTATTTCTAAGGATAATTCTAAAAATTATGTTCTTTATCAAACTTAAACATGGGTATTATAACTCAATTTATGTTGCAAATAACTATTTGCCTTATGTCGAGTAGGGTCTGATTTCGTTTGTTGTTGGCGATTGATGATCTTTCTCTTTCAATCTTTCTTCCCAATAAGTTTGTGGTGAAAGTCTCCTTTGAATCCTTCCCACTTCTTTCTTTTTGCCTTAGGAATTGTTTCTATATTCTCTCTAATGGATATGGTGTGTTTTTCTTCTCTCTAACCCTAGCCTCCAACTCTTATAATATGACTTAGAGTTCTAAAATCCGTGGGTCTACTCACCTTAAAATGTAAAAAGGCCATAATGCCCTCATATGGTTCCGGTTTAGCCCAAAAATATCCCGGCACTAACCTAGTACCCTCGGGTATATTATTTTGACTAATTCGATCCTTTCGGAATCATCTGTGACCTCTAAATTATCATTTGAGTCACTTAAAAATATCTCCCATCTCATCCTCAATTTTTATCTACGCGTGACACTTGGTTGAGATAAACTCAAGTATGTCCATATCACTCGATATGCCGTACACATTAACTTTCAATATTTACTATTCACACTTAGTAAACTTTAATCATCATATTAATCAATTTCTAACTCTCGATCAATATTTAATAACTATAATTATTATTTAATCACTTAATAATAACAATTCTTATTAAATCACATTAAATTACTCGACTCACGTAATTCAAATTAAGTAATTAATTAAATTCTAAATGTTCATAAATACGGGTTATTACAAAAGTGGGCAACTTAGTTCTGAGAGAAGTCACCATCACCACCAGAAATTCAAGAAAAAGTAAAGTTGGGTCTTAAATGGGAAGGGAATTGTGTGGTGACCAAGATAACAAGGCTAGGTTGTAGTATCTGAGAGTAGGGGTGGAAATTCGGGTTAGTCGTGCCATTTTCGGGTCGTATTGATTTTAATTTGAGAATAAGTTTTGGGTACTCTTAAATCTATACATGTTAACGGTTTCATGTTCGAGTCATTTCGGGTTATTACCATAAACGTGTTATTGTGCCAAAGATTACCTTCCCTATTTGAGAGACATGGAGGGATACAATCTTCTAAAGCCATGGAATGGAGAATATCTCATGAAATTTATCCAATCATATACTCTATTATTGAAACGAAATGATTTTTTATACTTCTATTATATTAATATAGTGTTTTATATAAGTTACATGGATTCAATCATTTTCTCTGAATTAAACCCATAATCCAAGGACCCAATATGAGTTGCAAGGCTTTCATACTTTGCTCTAAATGAATAGCTGAGGTCTAAATAATCTTAGCCGAATGACTCAAAGAATTATAAGGATTTCATAATTGGTTCCTAAGGTCTCTAAGGACTTAAAACAAAACAATAATATTTTTAACGAATTTATCCTTGACTCGAACAAAGAGCTCTAATGACCACAGATAGACCAAAGGAATTACCAGGGCTTCCATTGTTGATTCCACTTGAGTTGAGTAAGGTTTAAGGAAAAAAATGGTCGATATAAAGGACTCTTTTGCGCCTAAAATATGTTTTCAGATAAATGAAAGAATGGAAAAACTTATCAACCATCTCTCAAAGCTGTCAGCCCTTACTTTACAAGATTTTTAGGGAGGTAAAGAAATAAAAAGACAAAAAGTCCTTTAAAACTATGGCTGAAAAAGCCAAAATTTAAAACTTACACTTTGAAATTTTGGGTGGATTAGCTTTTATGTACAAAATTTTTTGTCTTCCAATTATAAGCCAAAGGTTCAAGGTCGTATACTTATAACGCGTTCATCCTTAGTTGATCTGAGTTCATAAGTCTAAGGGACCTTAGTGGAACTTTAATTTTAAAACTTCAAGGATTTAATCCTTAGTTGATATGAGTTCAGAGGTTCTAGGGCCCTTAGTAGAACTTTAATTTTAGCATTTCTAAGTGTATCATATTTAGTGGATATGCATTCCATGGTCTTAGGATCCTTAGTGGAACTTTAAGTTTAAACTTCTATGGTTTTCACCCTTAGAGAGGTCCAATGGCCCATTATGGAACTCTAATACTTACCTTATAAGGATTTTATCCTTAATGGATCATGTTGCAAAGGTATGTAGACCCTCAGAATAACTTCATAAGAGCTTTTGGTTATTTTCATCACTTTACCAAGTAATCTTGGGGTACTAAGGGGGGATATTACCTACCTCACATACTTCAGACGAGCACAAGAAAAAAATTGTGATAATGCAAAGCAAAAGACATTACAAGGAAGATGTCGGAATTTCAAAAAACAACTGGCATTAATGGTTAATTATTTAAAAAAGAGTACAAAGATTAAAAAAATTCCTTTAAGGCTTGGGATTCATAGAGCTATCCTTCTCAAGATTCCCAAATGATAAATTAGGAGAAGTCGAGGCACAACATTAATCTTTATGTCTAGGGGAGAAATGGATTCATCGTCTTTACAAATAAAAATTTTAACAACTTCACCTTCTCTATTTCTCTAACTATGAAAATTCTCCAAATTATAATTAGGATTGAAAAGGAGTAGGCTCCCAATTATAAAAGTCTTTGTACTTCAAAAAGATAATTTCCTTTTATAGATATGCGGAAGCACTGATGGTTCAATTAAACACCAAATTTTAATTTCTTTTCAAAGTAAAATTAAACAACGTGAAATTAAATTAAAACACACACAATTTAAATTTCACTTAAACCAATTAATTTAACCCAAGTCCTAGAAATTTGCTTAAGTCATATTTTCAATATTTCCAAATTAGGGCAAACCAAATTTTATCAAATTAAATTAAATGACTTGAATTAAATTAATCATAAACATTACCCAAATTAATTTAGTAACAAATTAAACAAGTAGTGATTTTAAACCAATTTTATCTTTTTACCTAAACATGTGTTTTAAGTGAGTATTACGAAAGATAAAATTAATAATGAATCAGTACGCCACGATGTACGAGGAAAAACCCACAACGGGAAAAAACCTCGGACGATCCCAGCCTCAAATCCACTAAGTACGATTTTACAAATACAAGACAATAAGACTTACAAAACTTGACTTGACTCCGTCCAAGTCCCGACGCTTCTTCTTGTATACACCTCTTCCTAGAGAATATCCACGGAGCTCCACTGCGATATCGAAATCCACCTATCAAAATTTGTCGGTCACCGTCACCCGAACAAGGAGCCTTTGTTCAAGTGGGTATGACAACGCAAACAATCTTCTTCTTTGTGGAATTTAGAAGCAAACCAAAATTTCTCTTCAAACGGTAGAGATGAAAATCGGTGCCAACTCCAAGAAAAGTATATATATATATATATATATATATATATATATATATATATGAACTTGGATAAACAAACTATGGGTGTGTAAACCTTGATTTTATTCTAAGGATTAAAACATGTTAACAAAAATTGAAGGGGACTTTTTCTTTGGAAGAATTCACTCTCAAAAAACTCTAAGTGAGGAAAAGGTTATGAAAAAGTCTTAACAAAAATGTTGTTCCCTCACTAGTTAAATCTGTCAAAAAGTTAGTGGGGAAAGAAAGTGGGAAAGTGGGAAAAATAGCTCAAAACTGCCCAAAAAACTGTTCCCTCCAAATCTCGTTCGAACGAGCCTTATAACGAAGTTCCAGTGCGAACTCGTTAGAAATCTCGTTGGAAATCTCGTTCGAACATCATTCTCGTTCAAATGACACTTCGAACGACATTCCAGTGGCCAATGTGGGAACTCGTTGGCAAACTCGTTCGAACAAAATTATTGTTCGAACGACAAACTCGTTCGAATGACAATTTTAAACGAACTTCTAGAAAGTCTAAAAATTTGATTTTAGCCTAGAAACTTTATACACTTTCTTTTAAAGTTTTAATAAAATCTTTCTGAAAATTAACAACAATTTTAAAGACAAAATACACCCAATATAAATTATTCCAAGATCCTATATATATATTCAAAATGCATTCATACCTTATGATCAATGGAACTATGTTGATGACGTAGAAACGAGGCACATTAAATCAGCATTTGATGAAGCTTTATAATCTTGGCTGCTATGTCTTCAACTTTAGCATGTCATAGGCTTGAAGGATGGTCAATAACTCTATCCTATGACTCAAACGTTTTTGTTCGAAATTGAGCCAAAACTACAAAGGACTCAATTGGAAATTTGTGTCCTTACAGGAATCTTCATCAAAGAGATCGAATATATCAACCTCAAAGAAGAGTAGTTGGACGTTTCCCTTATAAGCTTCAAAGGCTAGGGAGTAGTTCTAGAAAAGAAACCTCTGATAGGCCTCAAATATTAAATAAGCAGTAATTTGGCTCCTTATCATAGAATACATCTTCCCTAGAATATCAAAGTGATTGACCTGAAGACTAGATAACTTCTAATTTTTTTAAGCCCTTGACCATCATATATTCCTTCAAAGTGTTGAAGTTAGAGACTTACTTCTTCATTAAGTTTATATCCTTAATCGCATGCTGGATCTTTCCACTTTCACCCCGAAGCTTGAGAACCTCATCTTGGAGGGCATCTATAACCACTATATTTGATGATAGACTTAATATTGGGATTTCAAACCTCAAATAATGAATTTTGAGCTGCAAAGAACAATGCATCACTATTACGAACGACCTTCTCATTCAAAAGACGGGTTTGCTCCAAAAATATTATTTATCCCTTAAGCCTTACCCGCTCATCTTCCAAAGTAGACATCTCTATTTTTTTATCATAAACCATCTGATGAATATTTGTATTGGTCATGTCCCACAGCTCAACCATCACCAATTCCTTCTTCCAAGTCTCTGACCCTCAATGAAATTAATTATGAGGGCCTTAGTTATATGTTGGGCCTGAAAGACAAGAGAAAAATGTAAGAGTAAAGAAAATTGTACAAAAATAACAACTAAAATAAACATATAACTATGAGTTTACATTGCCAAGTATATGGATCAATTATTTAGGTTTAGCCGAGGTATATCTACCCCTCATCAGTAACACTGTCTAAGAATAATTAGTCCTGGTCATCATTGTCAAAGCCTACAAAATATAGTCATAAGATTTTCTCCTCATAAGTTAACGATCCAAAATAGTTGTCTCCTCCAGAGAAACTCATCTCTCATTCCTTTGGCTCAATAGACCCACCGAGTTGGATAAATACCTTAGGGGAAGCCCTAGACCTATTCTTTTCCATCAAAGGATACTCCTCATAAGAATTTAGAGGGTTCCTATTATATTATTTCCCCTTTATAAGGGAACATCAGACTCCATCATAAATACTTTTGAGTCTAGGGGTTAAAAGTCCTCTAGAATAGAAAGTTCACTATGGGTTCGGCTTTTGATAACACTTGAAGTAAAGTTAGGGTTTTCACAACTACCTCAAGTGATAGGTTTTCATTCAACTTCATAGAAGGCATATGGATCTTCATAGCAATGTTTAATTTTATTCTCTTCATGACCTTAAACCTTTTCCCCTTTACCAGAGAGGGGTAGTAAAGGTAAACTTTTATTGATGCCTAACCATATTCCTCTTTTCACGTTCATCTATTAAGTCCATAATAGATTAAAGTTAGTTAATAAAGTATAAACCAAATAAAAGAACAAAGACAAAGAAAATGTCAACAAGCTTACTTGGTGAACAGTCAGAATTATGGATGACCACACTCTATACGGGGGGCATGATCCCATCTATGTTGGAAGGAAGCTCAATGAACTTTTTGGTCATTTCTATTTCCCCTTTACTGGCATATGTGTCCATATAAATATAACCTAAACAATAAAAATCTTCAACAACTGTGGTCTTAAGCTTCATTCAAAACAAAGTGAAAACTTTAACTCTTTCCACCTCCCGAATTGTGATTTTTGGAGCCATAGGTATTTATCTAGAATAGGTTGACTTGAGTTAAAGTCTAAGACCATTCTTATATAGGTATTAAACATTTAATTACACATTAAATGGAGTCTCCAGTTTAAGGGCCTCTATCATCATATCGGTCTCATCTTTATCGGGGTCAACTGGCCCTCCAAAAAGTGAAGTGTTAATATTACTTCTGCCTAAGTGGACAATATGATAGACTAAAAAGTGCCTACCCAAGGATGGGGGTGCAATAAAAAGTAAGTAAAACTATCTTTATCACATGTTTTATGATAGACCATGCTCCGCGATTGAACAAGAACCTTTTATTCCATTATTTTGGGGAATTATGCTTATCCTTTATAAAGACAATATAAGATTTAGGAGAAAAGTACATTAAGCCCTATCCTTATCCTTAATCTTCTCCTAGACCTGATAAAGAGTGAAGAATTGGGTAGGGAATATGTCAAAGTTTTCCCACTGGCCTCCCTACAGACAAAGACCATAGCCATCTGTGTCCTTTAAGCATTATCAATAATTTGGTTAGGGGATACTCCGATAAACTTTAAGATCTCAATCACCGAATGATAAAGTAAAATATTGTCCACACAAAGTAGGTTGCACTCATTAAAGTATATATATTTGGGCCTAAAGATAAAGAAATATCATTAGGCTTAACTTTGCTGAAGATCATGTTATCCAAAATTAGTTATTTGTCATGAATATCCTCTTAGTCATTCTTAGCGATTTTTGAAGTGACCTAAGCCCCCCCCCCCCCCCCCCCCCAATTGCAAAATTGGTGTCATTGGGCCCAAAGTATTTAACAAATATATGAGCTAAAGTTATATTCCATTATTTAGTTAAGGAAGGTATAGAGATATGTGGACCTACTATAGAGAGGGGAGTTGGATTCAAGACCTTAGAATGGGAGATATTTTCGAAAGACATATTTACATAAAAGAAAAAGGAAATAACTGATTGGAAAGAGAAAGTTAGAGCGAGAAAAAGATAATTAATGAAGAGAATGTTGAATATCTCAAACAAGCATAATGTATCATTTATATCTACTCAAGTCTTGATACGCTACTAATCTCCGCATCTAACTCACAATGCAGTCTCCTTACCAATGAAATCTCATAATGATAGAAATCTCACAGGTTAGTTACGTTGTGACCCTTATTTATATAAACGGATAAGTATTTTCCTTTAGAGTTATTGCAAAGAGATATAAAGGGATACTGGTGATACCATATATAAGTACTCAATAATTCTAAGAGTTCATAACTTCTCTCTTTCCCTTGTATAAGGGGAGAGGTCCCAAGGTCTATTTGAGACCTCTGTCAGACTAGTGTTAGCTCACGAAGACCATCATCACCTTCAAAGAGGGGACCAAATCATTTCACCAGACCTCAATGAACCAACTTAGAGACCTCAGAATAGATAACGCCAAGTCTCAGATTAACTCAGTGGGCCTACACACGGCTAGAACTGACCTTTGATTGGACCATAATCCCTTTTATATATTGGAACCTTTATGATATATTATGAAAATATTCATAGGCTATCTTAGGAGTACCTTGGCCATTCAAAGATCTACATCTTCTCTAATGGGTAGGTAAAAGGTACAAACACGATTCCACCTTCTGCCATTACTCACAACTACTAGAATTTATTGTTCCCATTTGTATTAAATGCTCCCATCAACTACCTTACACAACCTACAAGACTTTCACCAACACAACCAAGTTACTATAGTCATCAGACTTTAGGGAAAACCAACTTATGTTGTTGTAGTCCACTCATTCTCTATTTAATGCAATACTAATATTTGGGAGAATGCGAATGCTTAAGGGCACTCGGTTTGCTTTAATATAAGTGATATAAGATATTTAGAACAATAATAAGCACTGCTACCTTGGTTAACACACTATTAGATGGTATAAAGAAGGATTCAGATCAAATTCGTCCTTCAATATATTGTATTCTCTGTTGAGTCCAAAACTAAGATAAGGAACCCATAAGTCACTTCCTAGTGGCCATTGAATCAATAACAAAGATCACAAACACCTCAAACCTTCTTGAACAGAGTCCAAGAGGTCCTCAGATTATAATATTCTCATTTACAATATAGTAACTAAAGAAAGACCTTTTATAGTGGATTTAGGATTCGTAGTTATGGTCCTAACCACTTTATATCCTTGTTTTTCACTTTGACACTTCTCCCCACTAACTAATATAAGGTCATGTGGGGAGAACTTGTTGAGTATAAGGTCTTAGAATATTTGAATACCCACCAAACATCACTTGGAAAGACTTCCTCGAGTGTGTGTGGGACGTTATAGAAAGGTAAACAAATAAAAATCCCACATAAGAAGCTTGGTATTATTACTGCCTATTTTGTCCTTAATTTTATCCAAATGAATATCATGGGGTCTATGAGTGCGAAGAGTATAGATGGTAAGAAGTTGATAATAATGATATATGAAGACTTTTTAAGGTATCCCTAATGATCCTGAAAATATCTTCATATGAAATTCTAACTAAATCGAACTCCTGCCTATTTACCCTTGTCCCTAGACCCTCGACAAGATTGGGTCGACCATATTGGGACATCCATAAGGGGGTCTGATGACGCTATGAAATCACCATTTTCATTTGTATGCACAACCTAAGGTCAAAATGATATAACAATGGAGATATATGAATGCATTTATGAAGATAAGAGAAGGAGATGAGGCAAGCAGGAAGACATATTGATGTAAGTCATTCAACTTGATAGCCTACTCAACTATGCAAGGTGTTTATTGTGTTTTATATTAACTTTGTAGCTTAAATGGCCCAAAAGTACAACTCTCAATATCTATTTCTCTCTACAATAGTTTTGACAGAGTTTAGCTAGAATTTTCCGATTTTAAATCCCTCGAGGAAGGAGATGGAGCTCACTTTTATAGTTTTAGGGGTGCACAATGTGCCCCTCAAGCATGCCAAAGATGTGCATGAGGTAATTGCTCCATTGAGATGATGCCACCTATAAAGTATATGACGATTAAATATTCCCCACATGAGGGGAAGATCTTTTTATAACTGTATGCCCACATGGACTAACCATGCTTGAAACTTGTGTCACACATGTTATAGATTATATCCCTAGTGGTCTCTGCCAAGGTGAGATCGACTGATTTGATATCCATGTAAGAAATTACTGAGGTGAGTAGTCTAGTCTTGACCTTGCTAGAGTGGCACAAGGCTGAGACGAGGCACGTGAGGCTGTAAAGTGGACTTTGCTAACTGTCTCTAATGTGTTAGAAACATGGTCTTGGAAAGACGAGACAATAATAGGGGGTCTATGCAATTTCAGTTGATGGGCAGGCCTAAGTGATGTGTGTTGAGTAGTATCGATCAACCTATATTAAGTACATCTAAGTACGAGACCATACTTATGCGTATCAATAATCGCTATCCCCTAGTCTCGAATATGATTGGAAGGATGAGGTTTAATGTCAGCACATCCCCTAATGAGGATGAGACCCCCTAATATCTGATGGTTCATAGGATGTGAAATAAGTTGAAAGATGGCGAGAGCATCCTTTCAAATCCCTATATTGATGTATCTGTCAAGTGCCTAGGGTTTACACTTGGCATTGTACGTGTGGCTTGGTGTTTTAACCAAGGTAGAATGACTGCAAGTTTGCCTTGGTTCTAATTCCCAAATGATGACTTCTTAGGAATTCGTGTGCAATGATTATGGTATTTAAATACCTAAAATATGAATTTTTTCTCTTTATTTTCCAACACATTCTCCCACTCTCCATTTCCCTCAAAACTTACCTTTTCAGCTCGCATTAGGGTTGCCATTTCTTACCAGCCCATTATATTCATCCAGGTAACCTTACCCTCCTATTTTCCCTTTTTCTATTCCTTATTTATTTTATTTTGGCATTTTAGTTTTTTTCGGTGAGCTTTGAGTGTTTGGTGGATTATGTAGGCTACTCTAGTAAAAATACCAGTTGTTTTATGTGTTAAAACTTAAGTATATGAGGTTTTATAGGTCAATAGGGAGTTTCCACCACTAGTTGGATTTTTTGGTTATCCACTAATCATCTTCTCTGGTGACCTTCTTACCTACTGTTCTTTACTTTCTTGTGGAAAATGATATAGTTATGTCTTTTAGATCCAAAATTCAATATAAGTTAAACTTAGAATTGTTCGAATATTTAAGATTTTATACGAATTAGTTGACCAATTTCCCCATCTGAGTACCCGAATCCTTAGGGAGATACGAAAGGGTGAAGTTGAGGTTGAGGCTAAAAGAAAATTTGGGGCCGACCTTTCATGTGCCATTTACCCTGTTCCTTTAGCAGTCATACCTCCTCCCATAGTTGATATTATTAGTGACTCCATGAGTGAAGAATGGTCTCAGAGTTCTCAGTGTTACTCGTCTTCTTAGGGCAATAGCCCTTCTACGCCGCTTATCTCTGGGAAGATGACTCTTTTGAGGAATCCATGCAAGTCCCTTCTTCTCGTATGGAAGATTCTGGTGCTACCAAGTCTGGCGAGCATGATCAATATCATGAGGTCTCGATTTTTGAAGGATCTAGGGTTACAATTGCTCAGCCCACATCCCCAATGGTCGTTCCCGTGTTAGCCATGAACGAAGGTGAATTTCATGAGAGGTTCCTAAGTAGAGTATCGACTATTGAGATAATCGATTCTAAGGATGAAACCGAGGAAACACTAGGCACTTGCTATGATTAGACCTTTAAAATAATCGTCAAGGAGATAAACCTTTTATTCTAGATGCACATGTGTGGGATCAAACTGACCATAAACATGAGAATCTCGGGAGATGATGAGAGGGATTTCAATGATCGAGAGGGATAAATAGTTTTCTATGACAAAATGTTCCAGGTCGACTTTAGGCTTCGGATCTACCATACGGATAATCTTGGACAGCATAAAACTCTCCCCATTGTAAGTTTCGCCTAATTCCTGGAGGATTTTTCTCGATTTTGTATCCCTTTGGAAGTTGGACCACAGAGATGTTCTTCTAATTAGCATTTTTTGAGCGTGTTATAACTTCTCTCCCTCTAAGATTTAGCCTCAATATTACCATCTATTGCCCAAAAAATTCGATAAAAAAGTTCTGAATGTAAACCAAACATCAAACCATCAGTGGAATCCCCGATACTACTTTGTGTCAGGTGCATGGGAATTTGATGCTGATGCTACACGTGGTGCCATTGAGATGAGGGTTCCCCAAATATGGGCTAAAGCCTCCATGGAGTCCAAGCTTGATCCCGACTTGAGAAGTAGAGACCAAAATAAAGTGGATCAAATAATAGGTCAAGGGGCAAAGGGTGGTTTAGTTGAGTTTGAATAACTGATGACTCCCTATTTCGTTGAAGAGATGGGTTTGGGGGTTAACCCCCAGACTGAGTTGTGTAAGATTCTTTTAAGTTACTTTTGTTTAGAACTGTACTGTCATATTTTATTATTGCTTTTAATACTAACCGTGTCTTTATTTTTACAGGTAGTCCGAAAAACACCTCGAAAGCTATTTGGAAAATGGCAGCACCCAACATCTCTAACATGTTGAATAAATTTGGGAAGATGCTGATAGTACCGGCTTAAACAAAGAAAATAATAACTAGCAGTCTTTATATTTTCGAGGCTTTAGAAAAAAGAAAAGAGGTCATCAATGACACTTCAGTCCTTTATCCACAAAGGATAAACAAGAATGACATCTTATCCAGAGGAGGGTCAGGTTAAGCGATACCCATCTCGTCCGATGCAGTTTTGGCGGCTCGCTTAGAGCAGCCCCTCAACACTTTTATTGGCCACCTAAAAAGAGCCAGGGATGTCTCCACGTCTATGATGCCTAAGATCGATATGTGATTTTTTGAGGCCATAGATTCCTCTCATCTCTAAAACTTTGGCCTTCACAAGGCCACTCATGTAGCTTCCTTACTTCTTACTTGTTTGTTGATATATTCCAAGTGATGTCTCATACTAACTTAAAGTCTTTTATTCTTTGTATTCACTGTTGGTTTATATGTAGGTAGGCGAGTGGATGGATAAAAGCTCCATTAAATCCAAAAGGCCCATAATTCCCTAAAGGGTGAAAAGTACCTGAGGAAATAGCTGAACACCAAGGATGCCAACCATCAAAAGGCGATGGAAACACTTCAACAAAGACACTCTGATGCCTTGACCAAGCTGAAGAAGGAGAACGACGATGCATTGAAGGCCCAAATCGATAAATATTAGGCCGACCTTAAGGCAACCATTAAGAAGGCCATAGAGAAGGTTTTTACTGATTTGAAGACCTATGCTAAAGATGAGGTGAATGAGAGGGTGGTTGCTTATTTCAAATACTTAGACGAGTTTGTTGGGTATGCCTTTCAATACCTTGAGAGGGGAGAAAGGATGGCCTATCACTAGGCCGTTCTTAAATTTCCTGAGGTGGAGGATACACTGAAATAAGAGTTAGAGTCTTTTGACCTCTCTGGTCCTCTGGTGTACACTGACTAGAGGTTTCTGCTATTGCACCTGAGCAAAAAAATATGGCCAAGACCACTAAACAAGCCGGGGCTAATAAAATTCTTGGAGCGACAAAAGATGATGAGGCTGAGACCAGGCCTTCAACTAAGAATGTCGTCTCTAGGCAAGTCGACCACCAGTCCTAGACCTTCTTAATCATTAACTTTATTGGGCATTTGCATGTGACCTGTTGCTCATTTCCACTTGTAATCTCTTATTTTTTTGCACATTTCTAATTATCGTCTTTAAACATTTTAATATTTATAATCTCAAGTTTTGATGGTGCATATATGAATGCAATTTATTTTCATCTTTTCTGTTGTTTGACGAAGTGTAATGTATGCACCTTTATGCTTTGTTGTCTTTGACTGATATTTCATGCACAACGTTTGTTGATGTATTTCCAGTAGGCCGATGGATAATTTTAGCTCATAATTCACCATATTATGATGTTTTAAGTAACCATAATAAATATGATTGTTTATTTTGATAAAATTTTGACAACCAAATGAATGATGTTTTCATATAATTCCCCTTTCGTTGTTTTTGAGGGTGTGTGGACGAGGATTTTCTCTTCATACACTCTTTTCTCGCCTAGATAATTTTGAGTCTTAGTTTGCCATATTATGATCTTTAAGTACCATTATGAAATAATTTTTAATTTTTATCACCAAATTAATGATGTCATGATCACCAAATTAATGATATTATGATACAAATCCCCTTTTGTTATTTTTAAGAGTGTATGGATGAGTCGTGTTTCTTCATACACTCTCGTCTCGTCGAGAGAGTTTTGACTCTTAGGCTCACCACATTGTGATGTTTAAATAAATAACCATAATAAAATGATTTTCAATTTTATCACCAAATTAATGATGTTGTGATACAAGTTCCCTCTCATCATTTTTGAGAGTGTATGGACGAGTCTCGTCTCTTCTTACACTCTCGTCTCACAAAGAGAGTTTTTGACTCTTTATTCACCACTTAGTGATGTTTGAGTAACCATAACAAAATGATCTTCTAAGTTGTGTTTTCCACCACTTAAGTGAAGTTACTACACTCGTCCCCCTCTTGGCATTATTGAGAGTTCATAAATGAGACAAGTCACTTCATGAACTCTCGTATTATTAAGAGTGAGCTATAACTAATTCACCAAAAAAATGTTGGCCTTTAGTTGAGCATCACCCAAACCACGCAACAGTAATTGAAAAACACAGTTATGAAGTAACACTTGTATTTCTCATTCATCTTTTATTGTCATTCAAATACATTAAAGTTTACTGATAAAGAGGGTGACCCTCATACAATATCCATTATAATATCCAGATCCACTGATAGTATTTCTTCAAATGGTCTTCATTCCAAGGGTTGGAAAAAGGTTCATCCTATACATTGTCCAACTTGTAGGTCCTTGGGAGGACTTCTTCTATGAACTGATACGAACCATGCCAATTCAGATGCAATTTGATCATCTTCTACTAAACTTTTTTAAACACAAGGTCTCCCATGGCTATCAACCTCACTTTTACCCTCTTATTGCAGAATATGGGGGCCCTTTATTGGTAGGCATACTGTCGAACCTCACCGTCCTCTCATCTTTCTTCAATTAAGTTCAGGTCCAGCCTCCCCTCGTCATTGTTAGCATCCAGATCATAGGTTTGGAATATATGATTGGGATGCCCAAGTTTGGTGGGAGTAACTTCTTCAGACCCATATGCTAACATAAATGGCATTTTGCCCGTCATCGTTCTCTCTGTCATCCTACAGGCCCATAGGATCCCATGAAGCTCTTCAGTCCATAAGCCTTTAGCAACCTCCAGTTTCTTTTTAATGCCATCCAATATCGTCCTATTTGTGACTTCATACTGGCCATTGGCTTGATGTCGACCAGGTTAAGAATAGAATGACTTTATGACCACTCTTTCACAGTACGCTTCTAAGAATTTATTTTTGAATTATTTCCCGTTGTCTAAAGTGAGCGTGTTGGGTAGGATGTATCTGCAGATGATGTTTCTCCAAATGAACTATAATGTCTTCACTTTAGTGATGGAGATCATGGAATCTGCCTTTACCTAGTCATAAAAATAATCAATGGCCATAATTAGATACTGGTATCCACATGCTGCCTTTGGAAGTGGACTAAGAAGGTTAATTCCCCAAACTATGAATGAAGAGAGGGAAGTAATGGACGAGGGTGGCTGATGAGGCTGATGGGGAATGCTCGTATACCTTTAACACTTATCACATTTTTTCACATGGTCATTCGTATCCTTTACCAAGGTCAACCACCAGTATCCTTGAGTCAAAATTATATTACTAGAGATCTTCCTCCATTGTGTCTTGTGCATGACCCCTCATTGATGTCACATAGGACACAATTAAACTTTGTAGGATGGATTCATCTGAGCAGGGGAAGCATGGAAGATTTTTTTATAAAGCACCTCTCCTATAATAATAAACTTTATTGCCCGATATCAAAGTTTCTTTCTCCCAACTTTAGTATATCGGAGTTCCCTGTCTCTAATGTATTTGATCAAAGTATCCATCTAGGAGTCTCCTAAATTTAGGTTTAAACAAAATCCCACCCCACTATATTTCTACTCAATGCTAGGTCTATGTAGGATCTCTATGGGAACTATTCATCTAATATCCATTCTTACGGCTCAGGCTAATTTGGTTAATGCATCGGTTCGACTGTTTTGAAGCCGAGGGATTCTTTTAACCTTTACTTCCTTGAAGGTGACCACTAACTTTTTTACTCTTGTGAAATACATGGACATTTTCTCATCTGTAGCTTCACAAATTCCCCGGATTTGGTTCACCACTAGCTGCGAGTCACTGTGCAAAGTCATATGGCCGACGTTCCGCACTTTCGCCAGGGAGAGGACGACCAATAAGGCCTCATATTCAAACTCACTGTTTGATGCTTTAAAGATGAATCTTAGAGCGTATTCAATATCAGTTTGATTTGGGGTCGATAATATCAACCCCGCACCACTACCACCTTCGTAGAGGATCGATCTACAAACAAGCTCCAAATTGGGCTCTCATATAGTGCTCCATTTTTTAACAAAAAATCTTTTTCTACATCATCAGCTCTCGCTTCATCAGCCAATGCTGGACCTACTATCACTTTTTCAGGCAATACTATAGTTTGATCATCTCTAATGTTGGCCTCATACCAAGTAAATTTTTCCATGAATTCGTCCAACTTATGCCCTTTGATTGAGTTCCTTGGCTAATAACCGATGTCAAACTCTCCTAACTGAATTGACCAAGCCATCAGCCTACCCTATTTTTTAGATTTATAGATGACTTGCCTCAAAGGATCGTCAGTGAGTAACACTATAGTATGAGATTGGAAATAAGGCTTAATCTTTCTAAAGACATGGATAAGAGCATATGCTAGCTTTTCCATCCTAGGGTATTTGACGTCAGCCCCTTGAAGAGGCTTGTTGTTAAAGCACACGAGATTTTAAACCCCTCATCATCTCAGATGATAGCTGTACTTATGGTTTATTCCGACACTGTTAGGTATAGGTACAATTTTCCCTTTGAATGGGATGAGATAAGATCATTAGGGATCCATAATAAGATTTAAAAACCTAAAAATATTTCTCACATTCTTCATCCTAGAAAAATGCTTTCTCAATATCTTGATGAAAGGAAGACACATATCTGTAACTCTAGAGACAAAATGATTGAGAGTCGCTACTCTTTAGATTAAACTTCGCACATCCTTTATGGTTTTGGGTGTCTACATATCAATAAGTTCTTTGATCTTCATTGGGTTTTCTTTCACTACGTGAGCTTTACAGTCGGTCGACTCCATTCATCCCACAACTAAGTTGCCACATATCATCTTGACATCGAGGATATCATGTGCATACGACCTTTAGCTTCTGGGATATTAGGCAGGAGATATGGGTCATCTTCTCTACTATTTGATTAGTCATCCTTCTTGTCACTAGCCGGGGCATATCGTCTCAACATTTCATCTTTTTCCCCATTATGTTTCTTTCTAGAGTCATCCTTGGTACCACTATAGTCCATATACTTCTAGAGTTTACCTTACTTTAACATCTTCTTAATCTCATCCTTAAGAGAAGAATATTTATCAATTATATGACCATGATATTGATGGAAATCACACCACTTTCTTTTGTCCTTCTTATGAGGAGGGGAGTTAAGCTTCTCCAGCTAACACAGCCCCTTATCGTCCTTAATTTCGTTCAGGATCATATTTGGGCTTACTGTTAGGGGAGTATATTTGGCAAACTCATCCTCGACCGATCTCTTCATTCTTTCGTTCTCCTCCAGCTTACCACCACCAACCTCCTTCATATCCCCTCTTTTGGTCGCCATGGTCCCTCTCCATTTATAACACTCTGGACTGAAGCCAAAAGTTCTATCATGGTTTTTGGAAGATCCTCAAAGAGTTTCCATAAGAGTTTTCTTGGCTATAGGATGCTGATGAGAGCCGCCATGGCTATATTTTCTTCATAGTCCTCCACTTATAACTTTTATTTATTAAATTTAGAGATGAAGTTCCTTAAAATTTCATTCTTGCCTTGCTTCACATGAAGGAGGTAAGTCGCCTACTTTGGTGACTTCATGCTGAAGTAGAAGTTATGGATAAACTTCTCCGCCTGTTATTTAAAATTCTCAATTGAATTCTTAGGTAAGGATGTATACAATATATGGTCGCACCTGTGAGAGTGCTAGAGAAGGCTGGACACCTCATTTTATTCGAGCTGGAATATATATCGGCTGATAATTGATACATCTCTATGTGGTGTACTGAGTTTTCTCTTCCATCGTACTTTGGAGTCATGGTAGGAGGTTTGAACTTAGCAAAAGTGGGGAAACTAAATGTCCTAGAGATAAACATATACCTCTCTATGTAACCTTTATGGTTTGGGTCTCAAATATTTAACAAATTGTCGAGCTTATCTTCCAACCTCTAGATGGAGCTCATGTCTACATTGTCTCCCTCACCTTCCCGATTAACTGGATCAGGCACATGTTCTCGTCCATTAGTTCTCTATCAGTTGTTTGCCTCCCTTTTCTCTACTTCTTGGCCTTGTTTTGTTCCTTTCTACATTTACCATTACCTTTGGAGGCTGTATTACTGCGAGAATAGGAGAACTGATCACACAAGTTTCCTATAAGGCCAAGGTGATCAAATGATGACCCCCTTACTGAGTATATCAAAGACTGAAATGTTGGGTCGGCCTTTTGGTGTTGTCCTAGCGCGCCTTCCTCTATAGGTTGAAGATGGATGAATCGTGTTGCTCAAAATTTCATATGGTTCCCATCACTCTTCCTCATCTCGATCCTGGCCATATGGCCCATCTTGCATTTGATTTCCTAGGTGGAGGAGCCTAGGGTCAACAATGTCCCTATGCGGCTGGTGGCGCTGAGCCTTATTTTTGGGCTGAGGGTGGTCACCTTGTCAATGGATACACTATTTCCCTAGCGATCGGAGTGATAATCTCTATCATTGTGCTATGATTCCTTGCCATCATAGTTTGGCTCAATGCCACAAATTGTTCCTGCATTTTTTTTGGCGAGCCATCGGCGAGTGCACCGTCATCTCCATATCTGGCGTTTCTAACAGAGGTGGCGCTTAGCTGGAGCTAGGGACAACACCTAGAGGCATATTAGACATAATATCTCTGGTGATATAAAAAAGCAAAGCTTGATGAACTGCAAAAAAGAAGGGAAGCATAAAAAGCTCACCCGACTCTTTCAATGGTGGTACAGGCCCAACAAGGGCAGAGCTGAACCACCGCCAAAGACATAAGTGGGGTCTAATCTATAAAGAAAGAGTATGAAGAACAAATATCTTCCCAATGACGGGGCCAAAATGATAATGCTATGAAATTACCATTTATATTTGTATGTGCATCTAATGCTCAAAGTGATATAATGATGGAGATATACGAATGCAGGTATGAAAATAAGAGAAGGATTCCAGGCAAGGAGGAAGACATAATGATGTAAATGGTTCAACTTAATAACCTACTCCCTTATTCAAGGTATTTAGTGTGTTTTATGTTAACTTTGGAGATTAAATGGCCCAGAATTACAACGCTCAAGCACCTTCTCTCTCTTTATATATAGTGGTTTTGATAGAGTCTAGCTAGGCTTTTCTATTCTGGATCCTTTGAGGAAGAAACTAAATCTCCCTTTTACAGTCTTGGGGTTGCACAATGCGCCCCCCAAACATGCCAAATATACGCATGAGGTAACTTCTCCATTGTGATGTTGCCACCTGTCATGTATATGATAACTGAATATTTCCCACGCGAGGGGAAGATCTTATTATAACTACATCCCCACATGGACTAACCATGCTTGAACCTTGTGTCATACATAGTATAGATGAAATCTCTGGTGGCCTAGGTCGAGCTAAGATCGACCGATTTAATATCCATGTAAGGATTTTTTTAGCTGAGTAGTTGAGTATTGATAATGACAAAGTGGCACACGGTCGAGATGAGGTCATTAGGACTAAAGAACGAACTCCATTTGTTGTCTCTGATATGCTGGCACCGTAGTCTCGACGAGATAAGATAATAATAGGGGGTCTATTCAATGTCGACTGATGGGCAGGCCTAGATGATGAGTGTTGAGTAGTGTCGATCGGCCTATACTGAGTCCATTCAAGTATTATACCATATTTATGTATATTAGGGTCATCCATATAAGGGTCAATATTTTATGATATAAAACTAGAAAAAGGTAGATTTTACCAGAAAGGAAATTTGGGACATTTCCCACTCACATCAGCATGGGTAAAGATAAACATTGGACATGAGGCAATAATTAGACATTTCTTACATAT
Source organism: Sambucus nigra (assembly GCA_949130495.1). Lineage (NCBI taxonomy): Eukaryota > Viridiplantae > Streptophyta > Magnoliopsida > Dipsacales > Adoxaceae > Sambucus > Sambucus nigra. The sequence goes on from OX422211.1 coordinate 240,297,724, forward strand.
TCTAGACTCATAAATGGTGGTTTCTTATAGGATCTTAGCAAAAAATACACAACATGTGACTAAGGGTTCATATTACACCCCAAGAATCCTATATAAACACCTCATTCAGTCACTTGTACTCTAAGTTAATTTTATGTAACTAAATACGTTAATAAAAGTCTGCTACTTTTTCTATATAAAGAGAAATTACATCCTATAACTTGTGTATCACTCCATAAATAGTGATAAATAAGTTGATTTACAATGGATGTAGGCTTAATTGGCTAATCGACTTAAATTTGTATGTCTAAATACATTGTCCCTCATTTTTCTTCTATTTTCACTACTCACGTGCATACCCAGATATTCATTATCTTAATATTTTACTGATTTATACGGATCATACTCTAAGTCGATCTTCATTTCTGTATATCATTTATGAGAACTCCATAAAACTTAGTCAGTTTACCTGAGTAAACTTGTTCATATCCTGATTATAGACCCAAATATGGGTTAAAATAGATATATGTATATAATTTACAAATTGAATTTAGGGTTTTCTCACTCTTCATCATAAGATCATTTTTACGCTAATTATTATGTTCAATCGTTTGGTTAGTTTTCTGGGTGGTAATACTATTCACCATCATAACTTTTCTCATTTGATTGAAATGTTATCACTAGATCAATTCCATTTTTGTTTGATATGTTGGATCTGAAAGGTGGAATCACTATTGAACGTCTATAGTTTCCTAAGAAACATGTTAGTTCAAGGTCATAAGCTCACTATGCATACTATTATTCAACACTTTGTGGATAGATCTTCTTATTTTACCCAAAAGTCTTCTAGTGGAATTGGCACTAAATTTTCCACCACCACCTCTAGGAGAAATTCGTACCTCAGGTAGCTTACCTTTGTCAAACATGGCTAAGCTCATTGGAGAACTAAATATGATGATATAAAATGAAGAGACAATGTAGTCAAAGATGCTGGATATTACCCAAACACTACTGGGACAAGAATCAAAGGGAGTATCAAACCTTTTGAAGATTAGGATGAACATTTGGTGAGTTTTGATCGAGTGTGCATTGGAACGTATGAACAAGAACTAGGTTTATAGCATATTACTAGGGTTTCGAATCACTATAACTTATTGATAATACACAAATATTGCATATTTCAACCTTCGAACCTACGCATTTTTGCCCCCTCGGGTGCCTTAATATTTATATTTAAGACTGTTAACCAGATAACCTTGGTTTATATTGTTAACATGCTATATAAGGTATAATTGGGCTTTTGTAGGTAATTAGGTACTAAGTATGGAGTTCGAACGTATTTCGGTGAAGTTCAATACACAATCGCACGTTTAAGGACATTTTAGCCTTTTCACAGCTTAGGCACCTGGCCGGACATCTCACGAAATTTGTAGCCCTCCTTACTAGATTTGTGTGGCCATGAACGGTCTACGATTATGAGTCCGTATGATGAAGTTACGGAGATTTCAGCGGAGAAAAAATAATGAACTAAAAGAGGAGGAGGAAAAGGGAGAAAAGGAATTCAGTGTGCTGCTGCTTGGCTCACCCCTACTTGATCGACCGATCGACGATTTTGGTCGATCGATCGATCCTTCTACAATACCGAAATTTTGCCTCGATCGATCGATCGACCCTATTGGTCGATCGATCGATCCCCTATTTTTAGGAGATATTTTGTCTTTTCTTTTCTTTTCTCTTTTCTTTTCTAATTTACTTCCAACTTAGCATATATACCAATTTTGTTGTAATAAATAGATACAATTTTAGCTTAGAATAGGTTAGGGTTTGGGTGATTTTGGTTAGTTCTTCTTCATTTCTCTTAGGATTGACACCCTTTTTGGTATGTAAGTTGACTATTCATTCATCCTCTCCATTAATATAGTTGTTTTCCCTTAATTCTTGCTTTGTTAATTAGGTTTACATGTTTTTATAATTAGTTTACATGTTTTCTTCCCGTGCTTTCTAGTGTAGATTTCTCGCATTTCTTTACCGCTTTATTTATCGCGTTTTTATCATGCTTTCTAGGTAATTTAAATTAGGTTGTGTTTGAATGGAACTCACTCAGGTTAACGCGTTGCTTTGCTTTGGTGATGATGTTTACGGGTTTATTTCGGGTGCATTGTCCTAGTTATTACGCCTAGAAGATTTGATGGGGCATATCATGTATGTCCCGTGCTTATGACCTTTCGCGTATAATTTTCAGGATATTTGTTGATGCCAAAATCATATTAGGCTTTTATGAGGATTTAGGGGCGTGACAACCTTTGATTAAATTAATTGTCGGTACGAGATGCATTTGTAATAACTCGTCGACCCAAGTAACCATTTTATACAAATTAACCCGGGTGAGGGATATTCGATGCAACCTATAGTCTTATCCGCTTTCATAATCTAGTTTCAATATCCTTTCCTATAATAACATTTCCCTTTATGCATCTTTTTACTTTTTAGTTTGTAATCATCTTTTCCACTTTTATTTTGGAGTACTAAATCACTTAAATTCTAGCAACTCGTCCCTGTGAATTTTCGATACCCGACTTACCGCTCTACTTGCCTCACAAGTGTAGTCGTAGTTTAGGTTTTTGTATAGTTCAGTTGAGCTGAATATAAAACGACTGGGATGTAGGTGACTCTCGTGCCACGACAAAGCCCTGTCTATCAAATGGCGCCATTGCCGGGGACTTATTTGTTTTAGACTTTATTTGATTCAGTATTTCATCGTATTTTCTTTCAATTTGTATTATTTTCAAATCTTTTTGCAGTACTTCCACATTTGAGCACTTAGAAACTCTCGAATTTTTCCCACGCGCACTTACTTTGTGGAATCTGCCACTTCGAGATAATTTTGGGGTAAGCATGTCTTATTCCAATTCTTTCGGTAATCCTTGTTATAATTCTCAAAATTCTCGCAAACGTATGACTTTCGGTGAATACCTAGAATCCCAAAGTATAACAAAATCAAATATGACTTTGGGCGAGTATAACGAAAGTCAAAATCTAGGATATTGGAATTTTGATGATGATGATAATGATTTTGGGTCTTTACCTCCTTATAATAGGAATTTTGAAACGAATTCGAATAGTTTTTAAAATTCCTATCATAATGAGTGTTTGTTTAAGTTCGATAGTAATTTTCAAAGTTCCCATATTCAGGGATCCGCACCTCGACCTATGACATTTGGTGAGGGCTTGCGTATGTATGAGAATGAGAAAATTGAAAATCGTTATCGGGAAGAAAATTGTTCGTGGGAACATGAGTTGGATTTATTATTTGAGTCCGACGACGATTTTACTTTTGAGACTTTCGAGGTCGAGGAACGTTTTGAACCAAATGAGGTACTTGTCCCTACTTTGGAACAAACCATTCTAGAATTTACCCATCTCGTAATACATATTACAAGTGAGGATGATAATGACGTAATATCTATTTTCAATGAAATGATTTCTTCTTTGGCTCCCAACGAAGAACATTTCATTGAAAATGATATTATTTCATTTGAAACACAATCTTCTTGCGATGATGATTCATCCCATGAGTTTGAATTTCTTTCATTCCCATTTTCATTCTCTATTACCACACCGTCACAAGTACCCGATGATTCGGTTTCAAACCTTAATGTTTTAAACCCTATCGCCGATGAGGAGTACTTGCTCGAGTCTCCCTCCACGATCGCATTTTTTCCTTTGTGTGCGCCGCCTCCCATTCCAACTTCAAAATCATTGGGAGGATATTCGGCTTTTCTCGGTCCCCACTTGTTTTTGTCACCCATTCAATCCAAACCCCCCATCGTCCCTCCAAAACTTTTAATTATCAATGGTTCCTTTCTTGCGCATTACACATGCCTTCCGTTGTTAAAAAGGAATTCATATTTTTTGGAAGGCATGCTTGTTAGTGAGGGTACATTAGTTATCCTCCAAAGTCCAATTGTTCTTATGGTGGACCCTCAGCTATTTAGAGTTCTAGTGTACAGTTAGTGTGAGGCCTAAATAGTAGGTTGTATATAGTTAGCTTTTTATTCTTTCTTTTTATTTTTTCTTTCCTTTTTATTTTAGTTTAGTGTAATTACTTAAATTTTTGTTATTTTTTCTTGCTATGCTCGGTACTAACTTATTTTGTAGATTCTTTGGACTTGTTTGTAAGGGGATCTCTCGAATTTTGGGTAATATCGCTCTTTTACTCCCTTTGACTTGGTTCTTAATTTACATTGAGGACAATGTCAAGTTTTAAATTAGGGCGTGTGCGATATTCTATCCATTTCTTTATTTAGTCCATGTTTTTGCCCACATGTTAGTTACTTAGTATGCTTTTCTTAGAAAATTCAAAAATTTCAAAAAGATTTTCTTTCTTTTTTATCCTTTTTTGGGCTTTTTGCCTTGGTTTCTGACGCTAAATTTCAACAATTGCCCGATCCAATAGACAATCCAATGATGCATGTTCTCGATTTTAGAAGTTATTAGACTTTAGTCTCGATTATTGATATTGTGAATAACTTCATGAATTAAACTTTAATCCCATGAGCACATGCACTTTTCTTGCTATATTGATTTGGTTTAAGATTTTTATAACTCGGTAATCTTTTGTTGCATTGTGTGTACTTACACCGAGTAAGCTTTGTACCTTTCGTCATTTGTGAGTGTATACACTATTCTTTCCTCTTTAAAAACATTGAATTCGTCGGCAATCTCTTTATTCTTTCATTGACCGTTCATTAATTGAGTTCATACTTGAAATGTGTTACTTGATCATGATTTTCATATATTGTTTTGACTCGAGAATTGCGTAAACTTTCAGAAATGATCATATGCCATATTTGTTATATCACCCATATTGACCTTGATCTCACCTTATATGTTTACCCTCGTCAACCCCTTTGAGCCTAAATATAGCCTTTCGTTTTATAACCCAAATCTCATAACCAACTCTAAATTGGAGTTTTAAACCATATATACACTTTCCATATCTTTGTTTGGAATGTTACTTGGGATTGAATGACGATGTTGTGATGTCGGTTGCAATTTAGGCATATGAGAGTTTGAAAAGTAAAGAAGAAAGTAGTGAAAAAGTGAAGAAAAAGAGAAAGAATAAACAAAAGAAAACAAAAGAAAACAAAAGAAAAAATGAGAAAAAGCAGAAAAGAAAAGGAAAGAGAAAGTTTTAAATGTTGTATATAGTTCAATAAGCTTTGATTACTCTCCAACTATTATATTTAATGCTTTTTTCCCGCATCTTTCCATTATCCCGAGTTTTCATTTCGAACACTTTAAATCCGTACATACATTCCTTTACTCCGTACCCTATCCAAACCTACATTACAACGCTATTAAAGTCCTATGTGATCTTAGGGGGAATTTAATTTAAAAGTCATAATAGTTTTAATAAATTGTGAAAACACATTTCGCCTCTTTTAATGTGCGGTATCCTTTCATTGAGATTTTAGTTTTTCACTTTATATATAGCGTTCTTCTTTTGTGACATGTGTGCGACCTAGTTTCCATTTCCATTTACTCTTTAGACCGCATGTTCCGTGTGTTATCTCCCTGTTTCGAGTGAATTCACTTGATGAGTGTAATGCCTGTGAGGATTGAATATATTCTTGCTTTAATGTTTATCCAGTTTATATAAGTTTTTTGCCAAATCACACTTTGCATGTGCTCGTCCCCCTCCCACATTTTAAGGTTTCAATTCTATGAGGTGAATTCTATAATGTTAATGATTTGGACTTTTGTTTGAATCCGTTCAATGTGTTAATAATGTGTAAGAATTCCTTTTCGCCATTATTGGGCTTGTCCCATGTTGGGTTGGGCATATTTTGAGAAAACCATGTGATGTTTGTGGGTACCATCCCTGAAAACCCTCACGAGACGACACTCGTTCGCTAGGGTGACCTAGGGGTTTAACGGATTATTGCATACGCTAAATGCAATCGAATCGCTCGCCAAGGTGGCCTTTTCCTTTTATATAATACTTTTGTACTATCTCCTGCTTTTGGTTTGCTGGTAGTTCTTGTTGCTTCCTATTTCATTACTAGGGAATAGCAATGTGTAAGTTAGGGGGCGTGATAATACCTAAATATTGCGTATTTCATCCTCCAAACCTACGCATTTAGCCCCCTCGGGTGCATTAATCTCTATATTTTAGCCCGTTAACCAGAAAACCTCAGTTTATATTGTTAACATGATATATGAGGTATAATTAGGCTTTTGTAGGTCTTTAGGTACTAAGTATGGAGTTCGGACGCATTCCGGTGAAGTTTCGTATGCAATCGCACGTTCAAGGGAATTTTAGTCTTTTCACATCTTGGGCACCTGTCTCGACATCTCACAGAAGTTGTAGCCCCCCTCGCTAGCTTCGCGTGGCCGCGAACGATGTGCGATTTCGAGTCCGTATGATGAAGTTACGGCGATTTCGGCCGAGGGAAAAATAATAAACCAAAAGAGGAGGAGGAAAAGGGAGAAAAGGAATGCAATGCGCTGCTGCTTGTCTCACCCCTTCTTGATCGATCGATCGACGATTTTGGACGATCGATCGATCCTTTGGTAATGCCGAAATTTGGCCTTGATCGATCCCCTGTTTTCAGGAGATATTTTGACTTTTCTTTTATTTTCTCTTTTCTTTTATAATTTAATTCCAACTTAGTATATATACCAATTTTGATGTAATAAACAGATAGATACGATTTTAGCTTAGAATAGTTTAGGGTTTGGGTGATTTTGGTTAGTTCTTCTTCATTTCTCTAAGGATTGACACCCTTTTTGGTATGTAAGTTGACTATTCATTCATCCTCTCCATTAATATAGTTTTTTCCCTTAATTCTTGCTTTGTTAATTAGGTTTACATGCTTTTATAATTAGTTTACATGCTTTCTTCCCGTGCTTTCTAATGTAGATTTATCGCATTTCTTTACTGCTTTATTTATCGTGTTTTTATCATGCTTTCTAGGTAATTTAAATTAGGTTGTGTTTGAATGGAACTCACTCGGGTTAACGCGTTGCTTTGCTTTGGTGATGGTGTTTACGGGTTTATTTCGGGTGCGTTGTACTAGTTATTACGCCTAGGAGATCTGATGCGGCATATCATGTATGTCCCGTGCTTACGACCTTTTGCAAGTAATTTTTGGGATATTTGTTAACGCCAAAATCCTATTAGGCTTTTATGAGGATTTAGGGGCGTGACAACCCTTGATTCAATTAACTGTCAAAACGAGATGCATTTGTAATAACTCGTCGACCCATGTAACCATTTTATGTAAATTAACTCGGGTAAGGGATATTTGACGCAACCTACAGCTTTATCCGCTTTCATAATCTAGTTTCAATACCCTTTCCTAGAATAACATTTCCCTTTATGCATCTTTTTATTTTTAGTTTGTAATCATTTTTGATAGTTTTATTTCAGAGTATTAAATCACTTAAATTCTAGCAACTCGTCCCCGTCGATTTTTGGTACCCGACTTACCGTTCTACTTGCCTCGCAAGTGTAGTCGTAGTTTAGGTTTTTGTAGAGTTCAGGTGAGCCGAATATAAAACGATCGACACGTAGGTGAATCTCACGCCGCGGCAAAGCCCTGTCTATCAAATGGCGCGGACTTGTTTGTTTTAGACTTTATTTGATTTAGTATTTCATAGTATTTTCTTTCTATTTGTATTATTTTTCTAATCTTTTTACAGGACTTCAAAATTTGAGCACTTAGAGACGCTCGAATTTTTCCCGCGCGCACTTACTTTGTGGAATCCGCCACTTCGAGCAATTTATGGAGTAGGCATGTCTTATTCCAATTCTTTTGGTAATCCTTGTTATAATTCTCAAAATTCTCGCAAACCTATGACTTTCGGTGAATACTTAGAATCCCAAAGTATAACAAAATCAAATATGACTTTGGGCTAGTATAACGAAAGTCAAAATCTAGGTTATTGGAATTTTGATGATGATGATAATGATTTTGGGCCTTTACCTCCTTATAATAGGAATTTTGAAACGAATTCGAATAGTTTTCAAAATTACTATCATAATGAGTTTTCGTTTAAGTCCGATAGTAATTTTCAAAGTTCCCATTTTCAGGCATCCGCACCTTAACCTATGACATTTGACGAAGGCTTGCGTATGTATGAGAATGAGAAATTTGACAATCATTATCGGGAAGAAAATAGTTCGTGGGAAGATGAGTTGGATTTATTATTTGAGTTCAACGACGATTTTGCTTCCGAGACTTTCGAGGTCGAGGAATGTTTTGAACCAAATGAGGTACTTGTACCTACTTTGGAACAAACCATTCTAGACTTTTCCCATCTCGTAATAGATACTGAAAGTGAGGATTATAATGACGTAATATCTATTTGCAATGAAATGATTTCTTCTTTGGCTCCCAAAGAAGAACATTTCATTGAAAATGATATTATTTCATTTGAAACTCAATCTTCATGCGATGATGATTAATCTCATGAGTTGGAATTTCTTTCATCCCTATTTTCATTCTCTATTATCACACCATCACAAGTACCCGACGATTCGGTTTCAAACTTTTATGTTTTTAAACCCGATCGCCGATGAGGAGTACTTGCTCGAGTCTCCCTCCATGATCGCATCTTTGCCTCTGTGTGCGCCGCCTCCCATTCCAACTTCAAAATCATTGGGAGGATATTCGACTATTATCGGTCCCCACTTGTTTTTGTCTCCTGTTCAATCCAAACCCCCCATCGTCCCTCCAAAAATTTTAATTGGCGATGGTTCCTTTCTTACGCCTTACACATGCCTTCTGTTGTTAAAACGGAATTCATATTTTTTGGAAGGCATGCTTGTTAGTGAGGGTACACTGGTTATCCTCCAAAGTCAAATCGTTCTTATGGTGGACCCTCAGCTATTTAGACTTCTAGTGTACAGTTTGTGTGAGGCCTAAATAATAGGTTGTATATAGTTAGCTTTTTATTATTTCTTTTTATTTTAGTGTAGTGTAATTAGTTAACTTTTTGTTATTTGTTCTTGCTATGCTCGGTACTAACTTGTTTTGTAGATTCTTTGGACTTGTTCATATGGGGATCGCTCCAATTTTGGGTAATATCTCTCTTTTACTCTCTTTGACTTGGTTCTTAATTTACATTGAGGACAATGCCAGGTTTTAAGTTAGGGGGTGTGGGATATTCTATCCATTTCTTTATTTAGTCCATGTTTTTGCTCACATGTTAGTTACTTAGTATGCTTTTCTTAGAAAATTCAAAAATTTCAAAAATATTTTCTTTCTTTTTTCTCTTTTTTTTTTGGCTTTTTGCCTTTGTTTTCGATGATGAATTTCAATAATTGCCTGGTCCAATAGACAACCCAATGTTGCATGTTCTCTATTTTAGAAGTTATTAGACTTTAGTCTCGATTATTGATATTGTGAATAACTTCATGAATTAAATTTTAATCCCGTGAGCACATGCACTTTTCTTGCTATATTGATTTGGTTTAAAATTTTTATAACTCGGTAATCTTTTGTTGCATTGTATATACTTACACCGAGTAAGCTTTGTACCTTTCGTCATTTGTGAGTGTATACACTATTCTTTCCTCTTTGAAAACGTTGAATTCGTCGGTAATCTCTTTATTCTTTCATTGACCGTTCATTAATTGAGTTCATACTTGAAATGTGTTACTTGATCATGATTTTCATATATTGTTTTGAGTCGAGAATTGCGTAAAATTTCGGAAATGATCATATGCCAACTTTGTTATATCACCCATATTGACCTTGACCTCACCTTATAGGTTTATCCTCGTCAACCCCTTTGAGCCTAAATATAGCATTTACTTTCATAACCCAAATCCCATAACCAATTATAAATTGGACTTTTAAACCATATATACACTTTCCATACCTTTGTTTGGAATGTTAATTGGGATTGAATGATGATGTTGTGATGTCATGTTGCAATTTAGGCATATGAGAGTTTGAAAAGTAAAGAAGAAAGTAGTGAAAAGTTGAAGAAAAAGAGAAAGTAAAAATCAAAAGAAAACAAAAGAAAAAATGAGAAAAAGAAGAAAAGAAAAGGAAAGGGAAAGTTGTAAATGTTGTATATAGTTTAATAAGCTTTTATTATTCTCCAATTTTTACATTTAATGCTTTTTTCCCGCATCTTTCCATTATCCCGAGTTTTCATTCCGAACATTTTGAATCCGTACATACATTCCTTCATTTCGTACCCTATCCAAACCTACATGACAACCCTATTAAAGTCCTATGTGATCTTAGGGTGAATTTAATTTAAAATTCATAATAGTTTTGATAATCTATGAAAGTACATTTCGCCTCTTTTAATGTGCGGTATCCTTTCATTGAGATTATAGTTTTTCACTTTATACATAGCGTTCTTGTTTTGTGACATGGGTGCGGCCTAGTTTAGATTTCCATTTACTCTTTAGTCCGCACGTTCTGTGTGTTACCTCCCCGTTTCATGTGAATTCGCTTGATGAGTGTAATGCCCGTGAGGATTGAATATATGTTTGCTTTAATGGTTATCCAGTTTATATAAGTTTTTCGCCAAATCACACTTTGCATGTGCTCGTTCCCCTCGCACATTTTAAGGTTTCAATTATATGAGGTGCATTCTCTAATGTTAATGATTTGGACTTTTGTTTGAATCCATTCAATGTGCTAATAATGTGTCTGAAATCAATTTAGCCATTGCTGTGATTGTCGCATGTTAGGTTGGTCATATTTTGAAATAACCATGTGATGTTTGTGGGTACCATCCCTGAAAACCCTCACGAGATGACACTCGTCCACTAGAGTGACCCAGGGGTTTAACGCCTTATTGAATACGCTAAATGCAATCGAATCACCCGTGAAGGAGGCCTTTTTCTTTTATATCATACTTTTTTACTATATCCTGCTTTTGGTTTGCTTATAGTTCTTGTAGCATCCTATTTCATTGCTAGGGACTAGCAATGTGTAAGTTAGGGGGTGTGATAATACGCAATTATTGCATATTTCATTCTCCGAACCTACGCATTTTATCCCACGCAGGTGCCTTAATCTCTATATTTAAGCCCGTTAACTAGACAACCTCGGTTTATATTGTTAACATGCTATATGAGGTATAATTGGGATTTTATAGGTATTTAGGTACTAAGTATGGAGTTCGGACGCATTTCGGTGAAGTTTCGTACGCAATCGCACGTTCAAGGGAATTTTAGTCTTTTAACACCTTGGGCACCTGCCTCGACATCTCACAGAAGTTGTATCCCTCCTCTCTAGCTTCGCGTGGCCGCGAACGATGTGCGATTTCGAGTCCGTATGATGAAGTTACGGCAATTTCAGTCGAGGGAAAAACAATAAACCAAAAGAGGAGGAGGAAAAGGGAGAAAAGGAATGCAGTGTGCTGCTGCTTGTCTCACCCCTTCTTGATCGATCGATTGGCGATTTTGGACGATCGATCGATCCTTTGGTAAGGCCTAAATTTGACCTTCATCGATCGATCGACCCTTTTGGTCGATCGATCGATCCCCTGTTTTCAGGAGATATTTTGCCTTTTCTTTCCTTTTCTAATTTAATTCCAACTCAATATATATACCAATTTTGATGTAATAAACATATATATACGATTTTAGCTTAGAATAGGTTAGGGTTTGGGTGATTTTGGTTAGTTCTTCTTCATTTCTCTTAGGATTGACACCCTTTTTGGTATGTAAGTTGACTATTCATTCATCCTCTCCATTAATATAGTTTTTTTCCCTTAATTCTTGCTTTGTTAATTAGGTTTACATGCTTTTATAATTAGTTTACATGCTTTCTTCCCGTGCTTTCTAATGTAGATTTATCGCATTTCTTTACTGCTTTATTTATCGTGTTTTTATCATGCTTTCTAGGTAATTTAAATTAGGTTGTGTTTGAATGGAACTCACTTGGGTTAATGCGTTGCTTTGCTTTGGTGATGGTGTTTACGGGTTTATTTCGGGTGCGTTGTCCTAGTTATTACGCCTAGGAGATTTGATAGGGCATATCATGTATGTCCCGTGCTTACGACCTTTTGAAAGTAATTTTTGGGATATTTGTTAACGCCAAAATCATATTAGTCTTTTATTAGGTTTTAGGGGCGTGACAACCCTTGATTCAATTAACTGTCAAAACGAGACGCATTTGTAATAACTCGTCGACCCATGTAACCATTTTATATAAATTAACCCGGGTAAGGGATATTTGACGCAACCTACAGTTTTATTCGCTTTCATAATATAGTTTCAATACCCTTGCCTAGAATAACATTTCCCTTTATGCATCTTTTTACTTTTTAGTTTGTAATTGTCTTTTATAGTTTTATTTCAGAGTATTAAATCACTTAAATTCTAGCAACTCGTCCCCGTCGATTTTTGATACCCGACTTACCCTTCTACTTGCCTCGCAAGTGTAGTCGTAGTTTTGGTTTTTGTAGAGTTCAGGTGAGCCGAATATAAAACGATCGACACGTAGGTGAATCTCACGCCGCGGCAAAGCCCTGTCTATCAAATGGCGCGGACTTGTTTTTTTTAGACTTTATTTGATTTAGTATTTCATAGTATTTTCTTTCTATTTGTATTATTTTTCTAATCTTTTTGCAGGACTTCAACATTTGAGCACTTAGAAACGCTCGAATTTTTCCCGCGCGCACTTACTTTTTGGAATCCGCCACTTCGAGCCATTTATGGGGTAGGCATGTCTTATTCCAATTCTTTTGGTAATCCTTGTTATAATTATCAAAATTCTCACAAACCTATGACTTTCAGTGAATACTTAGAATCCCAAAGTATAACAAAATCAAATATGACTTTGGGCTAGTATAACGAAAGTCAAAATCTAGGTTATTGGAATTTTGATGATGATGATAATGATTTTGGGCCTTTACCTCCTTATAATAGGAATTTTGAAACGAATTCGAATAGTTTTCAAAATTACTATCATAATGAGTTTTCGTTTAAGTCCGATAGTAATTTTCAAAGTTCCCATTTTCAGGCATCCGTACCTTAACCTATGACATTTGGCGAGGGCTTGCGTATGTATGAGAATGAGAAATTTGAAAATCATTATCGTGAAGAAAATAGTTCGTTGGAAGATGAGTTGGATTTATTATTTGAGTTCAACGACGATTTTTCTTCCGAGACTTTTGAGGTCGAGGAATGTTTTGAACCAAATGAGGTACTTGTACCTACTTTGGAACAAACCATTCTGGACTTTTCCCATCTTGTAATAGATACTTAAAGTGAGGATGATAATGACGTAATATCTATTTGCAATGAAATGATTTCTTCTTTGGCTCCCAAAGAAGAACATTTCATTGAAAATGATATTATTTCATTTGAAACTCAATCTTCATGCGATGATGATTAATCTCATTAGTTTGAATTTCTTTCATCCCTATTTATTACGCCTACGAGATTTGACGGGGCATATCATGTATGTCCCGTGCTTACGACCTTTTGTGCGTAATTTTTGGGATATTTGTTGACGCCAAACCCGTATTAGGCTTTTATGAGGATTTAGGGGCGTGACAACCCTTGATTCAATTAACCGTCGAAACGAGATGAATTTGTAGTAACTCGTCGACCCATGTAACAATTTTATACAAATTAACATTCATTTCCCTTTATGCATCTTTTTACTTTTTAGTTTGTAATCATCTTTTACACTTTTATTTCAGAGTATTAATTCACTTAAATTCTAGCAACTCGTCCCTGTGGATTTTCGATACCCGACTTACCGCTCTACTTGCCTCACAAGTGTAGTCGCTGTTTAGGTTTTTGTATAGTTCAGGTGACCCGAATATAAAATGACTGGCACATAAGTGACTTTCGCGCCGCGGCAAAGCCCTATTTATCACTTATCTTATTTGTGATTCAAATGAGTAGAAATATATTTATAAATATGATGATATTATTGCCTTACCAAGATCTCTAAAAACCCTGTTAGAATCTATGAAATCCTTGAATCTTCTAGTATATGATTAACCCAAAGTAGGCCTTGTGTGTGGGCACTTTTGGAGATGAAAACTTGGTAAAATATGAGAGAATTCACTTCCTGCTCCTCACCCCTTTATAAAAATGTGAATAGTGTTTATCTCTCTCTTTCTAACCCTCCATAATAAAAATATTACTTAAAATCCCAATTACACCTTTATATATAAGTATAAGACATGGGTCTGGGTTAAATTGGGCTTCTTGAGAGTTTGGGCCTAGTACTGGGGCAATGGACTATACTAGGGACTCAATACTTAAAAAATAAATTTGGATTCTAAATAAGCACTCGAAAATCCCAAATTATAACCTAGTAATTTATTTCCTTTATTTATTTAATTGTGATTTATTCCAATAAATAATCACGACTGCACTCCAATTTAATTTTCTCAAAATATCTCAAATTAAAGAGGACTTGTTTATAAGGTTATATAGTGCATAAAAAAATTCTATGCGTAAATCATACAATAACAGATTTGTCAAATCAATTGGCCGCTAACTGATTTTAACTAGTATCTTATGTATTCCTTGATTCCTTAGATTTACTTATTTGATACAACACTGGATTATAAAATCCACTGACACTGTTTATTGGTTGAAACAAACTCATAAGTATAGCAAGGGGGTTATTATAATCCAAGATCTTTCTTGGACGTGAATTCATCTGAATTATGATCTCAGACCTACTAACACAATCATTACCCAACTTGAAGTGATTTATTGTTCGCACCCATAATAATCAAAGCAATGATTGTGTAAGACTTCCAATCCCCATAACCCCCAGGATTAAAATCTACACACCTTTAGTAAAAATTATGAGATTTCACAAGTTTAATCTAGTTAGGCATATAATTAAATCTCAGGGGTGGTTATGTGCAATACTTTCCTGAATGTACTTGTCATAATCCTCATTTGAATTAATGAACAAGTTCTAGAACCATAAAAATTGTTCTTGTACAAGATCATTTTCCTAGTTCTAGGACTTGTTTAATAGTTAAAATGAGGATTATGACAAGTGCATTCGGAATGTATTGAACATTAACACCCCTGAAATTCAATTATATGACAACTAAGATTAAACTTGGATTTCCTACAAGTTTGATATAAACTACAAGGATTTCACACGTAGCTATACCGTTATGATGTCAATCCCTACCTAGGTTATGAACTATTCAATTGTACCAGAACTAGAATTTCAATCTCCTATGATCAAGTCAAACCCAACTCATTAGAATTCATACTAAGTCAAACTGAATGAGATGGTACACAATATAATTAACCATAAATATAAGGCATTGTTACAAACATGATTCTTATGTCAAAATTAACTAACACACCCATTGAAAATTAAATGCCATACATGGTTTTAAGAATAAACCCCCAGCAATCTTTCACTTAGTATTAAATCCATGGACCAATATGTTTATATTTTAACCCATATATCATTAATCTATATCCCTACTTGCAGAAGGATTAACAGAGTGTTATTCTATGTAACCTTGGTCATAAAATTATCACCGGCTAGTTTGATCTCTCAAGCTCTTAATGTACTTAAACTTTTATGGGTTAAGTGTTGTCTCAAACTTGTAATCATACCATTATGAACACTATAAAGTGTAATAGCGACTTGAATTTTAAGGAACCTTACTGTTGATGTAAAAAACTAGATTGCTCTAATTATTCAATCACAGATAAATAAATAAGACAAAGATTTTTAAAGTGGTTCGGCTAGGAATAAAGCCTACGTCCACGGTTATGTTATTGCTGAGTGTTTGCAGAATTCTTGATTACAAGTTCTCTCAAGAAATTCCGGTCCTCCATGAATGACGATGATACAAGGTATTTATAGCCTTTAGGCTGTACATGAAAGGTTCGATCCATTAAATGACATACATATGAAAGGGTAATACATTTAATGTAGCGTGGGCGTCAAGAATATAAACATTCAATGAATAGTTGAACAGTTGTCCATCTGGTAATTAATGATATGGCCGAGATGCAGCTCGGACCGCCTTAGTTGCTCGTTGATCAAGAGTTCCTCGGAGCGCATGTAGTATCTCGGGATGATGGAGTTCCTCGGGTTGTCTTCCTCGTTGCTCGGAGAGAATATGAAATGGTTGAAGGAATTAACTTCCTCGCTACTATTGTGCCATGTAGATTGACACGTGTCTTCGTATTATTCGTCCACATCAGCATATTAATTTTGGTATCAACAGAAGCCCCCAATGTTTCATATTTCGAACTTTGAGGAGTATGGAATATTCTTTCTCGGTATGTAGCAATATTGAATGATCTTCTTGGGTTTTAGGAGGATCGTATTTGAATTTATTTCCCAATTCATAGAATCCGCCTTTTTTCGAATTTTTAATAGCGCTTCGATCTTCGTGCCCTTTTTGTCCTTTTAGCCGCCGGAAGTTCAACAGTTTCTTTTGTGTAATCATTTCCTTCGCCGATTCCCAAGGCAAAGTATTTAAACTTCTTAGGTAACCATACCGTCCTCTTCTTTTCCCAATTTCTTGCATTCAAGCTTTCTATTCTCTCCTTCTCTCTTGTGCGTTCATCCTTGTTTTCGTTCGTTGTCAACATACCTCCTTTCTTCCTGTAAGATCTTTTTCCTTTCTTCTCTTTTATTCAGTATGGTTTATATTGTGGAGTCTGTTGAGAAATTTCGTTCTGATTTTTCCATTCCTTCATGGGTAACTCTAGAGGTTCTTTCTGAGCCTTTAGATTACTTTCGATTACCTGAGGGACATTGGTTCCCCAGTCTTTTTGTTACTGAATGTGGATTTTCTTTTCCACCAAACCCATTATGTCTTGAGTTTTGTCAGTATTTCGATCTTGTCCCTGCAAAAATAGCCCCCAATTCATGGAGAATAATTAATGGGGTGTACAAATTAAATTTAACTCATGGGACTCGTATAGGGATCCCTGAAATTATGTTATAAGTGGGCCACTCTAGATAATATTTATTACTTAAAAACTAGGTTTCTGAATAGAGCCCTTGTAGTTAACCTCCCTGATTCAAACAGAGATTATTTTGAACATGGGTTGGTTATTAAAAATTGGCAATATGCCCCTTTAGTTGGAGATGGAGTATACAACGGTCCCAGATGCCCCCATATGGCAATGGGATAGGTTTATTTTTCATTTTATTTTACTTATGAAATTATGCTTTTATCATGTTTGACAAAATGTATGACTGATATCTCATTATGTATTTATTTACAGTTGATAGCAAACGAAAAACTCCAAAAGAATCAGAGGTTAATATCAAGCATCTGAAACTTATCTGGGGTTTGCATAAGAACGTTGCAGACGAGCACATCAGGTCTGCATCATATTTGCTACAGTATAAGAGTTATACAACTTCTTATACTGCTCGCCCTGTTGAGCCAGCTTCCACTCCAGAAGACTCTTCTTCAGATTCTCATCTTCCTTTAAGTCATAGAATGGGCAAGAAAAGAGCTCCCCCTTCTCTATTTGATGACACTACTTCTGCTGCTGGGGCCAAGAAGAGCAAAACTGATGTCCCTGAGGGGACTAAGAAGGTGGATGCTGCACCTTCCAAAACTACCGAGAAGCCCCCAGTGGCTCTGAGCAAGAAAATTACTCCTGTGGAAGTGATTACTATCTCTCCGACCAAGAGTTCTTCCTTGGTTGAAGTTGCTGACGTCCCATTGAAGAGATTGAGGAAATCATCCTCAGTCAATTTGGCTGAAACTGCCTCCACATTGCTAGCTGGTGGTGTTGGTGTTCCCACCATCATTCCTCCGGGCTCTGCAATGAGCTCGGTGAAAACTTGGATCACACCCGAGGTCCAAGGAATTGATGAAAAAATTTCTAGGGATATGCTGACATCCCTAGCTACTCGTCATCTTGCTTCGGTAAATTTCTCACACTCTGAATTTCTTTTCTTTTTCTGAGTATTTGTATTTTTGCACTGACTTACTGCTTTTCTCCTCTTTCAGCTGGTGAACTGTTTTAATAACATTGTGAAGAAGGACGAGGTAATTAAAGCCTCTAGTTCCTCGTCTGGTGTAGAGGATGCTCTGTTGGGTTTGACCCAATCTTTGAAGGAATCTCTCCAACATTACAATGAGGACAAGACTGCTTGGGAGAAAAAGTTGTCAATAGTTGAAGCCGAGAAAGTGAAGTTGACTGAGATCTCCAAAGGTTTGGAGAATAAAGTAAAAAGTTTGGAGGTTGAGCATAAAAAATATGATGACAAGCTCAAGAATTTTGGAGAGCTTGGAGATAAGTTGAAGAAAGCAGAGGAGGAGTTGCTCGTCCTGCGACATATCAAAAGTAAAAAAGAAGAATTGGACGTGAAGCTCTCCTCGGAGAAATTGAGAAGAAAGGTTGCAGTCAAAAAATCCTTCAGTGCTGGCTGGGAGAAAGGATGGGATAAGGGAATTATTGCAATGACATCCCAAGTTCAATATAGGAAGTTGAAATACTTCCATGATGGCTGGGTAGCTGCTCTGCAAGAGTTGAAGATTAAAGACGATTCTGAGTTATTCCAACTACACCTCCCTGGTCCTCCTCCAGCAATTGTGGAGGAAGAAGAAGATGAGCCTGTTTCTGATGAATCTTCTATAGCCATGGGTGATCAGGTCTCTGCCTCTCAACCCTCTGCCACCGAGGACATTTCTTCCATGCCTCCTCCTCCTGAGAAGATTCCTGCCGATCAAGTCGCTGTTACTACCGAGCAACCAAGATCCTCGTCCCAGCCTCCCGAGAAATTCTTGGGGGACAAGGAAAAGGTGTGAAGTTCTTCGGTATCATTTCTATATTTCATTACTTGTAATCGAACAATGTAACCTTTTGATGATCTAATAAAATACATCTTCGTTCCTCTTCATTATTGATACTCTGTATGCTTTTATTTATTAACTCATGCTTCCTCTTCTTTATTAGTTTTTGACCAGAATGGAATTGATATCTGCCCCTGATACCGAGTTGATGCAGCAATGCAATGGATATTATAAATCTGGTCATACATACCTGAGTGTATCAGAGATTGTCGACATCCTTGGCCAAGATGCCTCAGAGCAAGCAGTTGAGGCTTATCGGTACTTGAAGGATCTACTTGATAGATCTGTGGCCAATAATGTGGCATACTACAAATTGATCGAGGAACTTCATGGTTCCATAGAGGATCTTCAAAATCAACACAATGCATCAATGGCTTCGTTGCACAAGGATTATGAAAATAAATATCAACAACTTTCTTCTGAAACAGGCCATAAAAAGATCCTTGCTGGATATGATATTAGGGAAAGAACTTTAAAAGGTGAAGTTGAGGCTTGCAGGCAGATTGCTGAGTTGCTGGAACAGGAGAACAATAATTTGCAGAAAAAGTTGGCACAGTATGAATCTGCAGCATCATCTTCAACTGCTTTAGTACCAGTTACTGATGAAGGTTTCTCGTTCTTAGAGGTTGAAAATGCCAAATTAAGGCAAGAATTGGATAACTTAAGAAGATCTGTTATTCCAGTGAATGCTCGGGGACGAGGAAGAGGTTCTCGGGGGCGAGAAAGAGCTGTTCAAAATGTTATCGAGGAACAAGGTTCTCCAGTCGCTTCTCGGAGCCGATCAAGAGTTCTTAGTCGCAATGTTGAAGAGGCTCATACCCAATCTACTTTGGAAACTCAAGCATTCCAATTAAATGTCAAAGATCGGGCTCTATCAGAAATGTCCAAGAAAAATCTATCCTTGGAAGATCAACTTACTGCAACGAAGTCTGCTCTACATACTAAGGATCTTTTTGCAAAAAACCTTCTCGAGCAATTGGATAGATTAACTTTTCAATTTCATAAGCAACCCAGGGAATTCTGGATGGCAGGATATAATGAAGCTCTTGTTCATTTGGATGCTCGTATTGAACATGCCAACAATGAAGGTTATAAGCAGGGGTGGTTGAATGCACTGGGTGTGTTAAAATTGATGCAAGGGCATTATTTATGGGATTATCATGCTCCAGGGTTATTAGACTTGCCTGTACCACCTTTCAAATTGGACATGGCATGGATCCCATCTCGTTCCATTCCTCGTAGCTTAATTTCAAAATACCTCGGTGATTATAACCTTCATTCCCAAATCGAAGTATCTCGTCCAGAACATCTAATGGAGACACCTTCAATAATGAATGTCATAATGTTGAAGGACTTGAACTTTATTAATTCTCCCCTTTGCCTGGAAGATCCTCCTGCTGGCGACGAGCCTATTTCTAAAGCAGAGGGCAAAAAACCAATAGAATAGGAATATCAATGTAATAGTTAATATATTCATGTAACCTGTAATTTTTATTTTATTTTAATGAAAAGACTTTCATTTTCTGTTTGCCAATTTTGCTATTGTCTTGTGTTTATCAAACAACTTAAGAAGATAACAATAATATTGTTCATTAAGCAACTTAATAAAAAGTTACAAGTATCAAGGTTGTTCAATCACTTAATAATAAAGTAATGAGTATAAATTGTTCAAACTGTTTCCAACCAACCAGGGTGGATAATGTTTGTCGACCAACTACAATTGATGGATTTTTATCCCCGACCAGCCATACTTGGTTCAATTTCAAATATTTTCATAAAATGTGTCTGACCAACTAAGGTAACTAATTTATCCTCGTCGACCAACATCCCCGACCAACTATACTTGGTGTATTTTGGAATATTTTGTTCTTCAAAGAATTTTTTGTAATAATCTTACCTCCCGACCAACATAAGTTGTAATATGAGAGTATATTTTTATCTTACCAACCGTAATTGATCATGATGGTGTACACCTCTTAACCAAAGGAGTAGTAGTGGTTCTTTCGAACTGTCCACTAGATATCTTACCAACCATAGTTGGTCACACTAGTGTCGCCTCTTAACCAAAGGAGTAGTTTTTTTGGTTCTTTCGAACTGTCCACTAGATATCTTACCAACCGTAGTTGGTCACACTAGTGTCGCCTCCTAACCAAAGGAGTATTTTTTGGTTCTTTCGAACTGTCCACTAGATATCTTACCAACCGTAGTTGGTCACACTAGTGTTGCCTCCTAACCAAAGGAGTATTTTTTATGCGTAGTGTATTACACACTAGTATTCCCCGAAAAACTTTCAACAGAAAGAAAATGGTGAAACATCCTCGTTTTATTCATAATGAAGGAAATGCTTTACATTTTACATTACTGATAATACTTGCGCAGGTGTTCAGCATTCCATGCATTCTTAAATTCATCTCCCTCTAGAGTTGCTATTCTGTAAGTTCCTGGTCGAACAACCTCTGTAACTCGGTAAGGTCCATGCTAGTTTGCTTCCAACTTATTTTGCTTCTGAATGACTTTCTTTAGCACATAATCCCCTTCTTTTAAGTCACATTTCTTCACCCTTTTGTTGTAAAACAGAGCTGTACGTTGTTGGTAAGCAGCATTCCTAATGGCTGCCTCTTCTCTAACCTCCTCGAGCATATCCAAATCCAGTATTCTCATCAAATCGCTGACTGGGGAATTGAAATTCAGCACTCTATGAGTTGGGAGACCCAACTCGGCAGGAATCACAGCCTCACTTCCAAATGCTAGCATATATGGTGATTCTCCAGTTGCTGCTCGGGGAGTTGTTCGGTAAGCCCATAGTACTGATTGGAGCTCATTAATCCAATTTTCTTTAGCTTCACTTAACCTCTTCTTCAAACCATTTAGTAATGTTCTGTTTGTCACCTCAGTCTGTCCATTGCTTTGGGGATGGCCTGGTGCTGAATGAAACTTCAAAATGTTCGACTGATGACAATAGGCAGCAAATTCTTCATTATCAAATTGTTTTCCATGGTCTGTGATGAAAGCATGGGGGAGACCATATCGACAAATGATGTTCTTCCAAATGAACTGATATACCTTCTCGTACGTCATATCAATTAGTGGTTCAGCTTCCACCCACTTAGTAAAGTAATCCACTGCCACGACGAGGTACTTGAACCTTCCCCGGGTCGTCGGCAATGGTCCAACCAGATCAACCCCCCACATGGCAAATGGCCAAGGTGAAGTTATGGGTGTCAACAATGCTTGTGGAGTTCTTCGGATGGAGGAAAAACGTTGGCACTTGTCACACTTCTTAGTATAGGCTATACAATCAGCCCTCATCGTCGGCCAGTAATATCCCTGTGTCATTACCCTTTGCAAAAGTGTCCGACCTGCTACATGAGCTCCACAAGATCCTTCATGGATTTCTTCAACCAATTCCTTGACTTCTGATGGATGCACACATCTCTGCAAACCTTCCATAATTCCTCGTCTATACAAAACACCATTAGTTAACACATACCGAGCAACTTTATACTTCAATTTCTTGGCAGCTAGCTTGTCCTCCGGTAATTCTCCTTTTTCAATGTATGCCCTGATAGGATCCATCCAAGATGGTCCTAAATCAAGGGTAATAATCTTCACCGTCAGATCTTCTTCTATGCTTCGACTTTCTAATACTTCAATTGGTATCGTTCTTCGCAGCTCGGTGCGCGTAGCTGACGCTAATCGGGCCAATGCGTCTGCTCTAGCATTCTCCATCCTCGGTATTCTCACCAATTGAATAGCATCAAATTCTGTCAATAACTCCATCACCTTTGCATGGTACTTCACCATTAATTCTCCCTTAACTGCATATATTCCCATCATTTGATTCACAATTAATTGAGAATCACTGAAAACAATTATTTGCCGTGCCTCCATAACTTTCGCCAAATGAAAACCTGCTATCATGGCCTCATACTCAGCTTCATTATTGGAAGCCTTGAATTGGAATCGCAAGGCATATTCCATGTCAATATCATCTGGGGTGTTTAAAACAATCCCTGCTCCACAACCAGCTGTGCAAGATGATCCATCTACATATAATCTCCATGTAGGTAACTCGTCTTCAAATTTCTTATCTGTCAGAACTCCTCGGTAAAATATCTGCTGTTTTCTTTCATCATCCCCTGGTATCTTTCGTTCCTCGTCGGTCATCTATTCGTGCCCTTTTACCAACCGGAGTTGGTCTGGGTTTGAATATGATGATTTTTCTACATCCACAAGTCCTTTTACCAACCTTAGTTGGTCTGGACCTGTGTCTTTTGATCCTTTATCGTCCAAAGGTAGGTCAGCAAGTACCTTTTGTTCCTCGGGGGTATCAGGGTATGTGAACTCTGCTATAAAATCTGCTACAGCTTGCCCCTTTAATGATGATCTGGGTTCATACACAATATCATATTCACCGAGTTTTATTGCCCAATACATCAACCTTCCTGATTTTTCTGGCTTGTGAAGGGCTTGTCTTAACGGCATGTCGGTATACACGATGATGGTATGGGCCTGGAAGTATGGCCTCATTCTTCTACTTGCCTCAATTAACGCTAATGCCAATTTTTCTAGCTTTGGGTACCTGATTTCTGCACCTCGGAAAGCCTTACTTGTGTAATAAATTGGCTTCTGGACTCCATTCTCCAATCTGATCAACGCCGAGCTGACTGCATTCTCTGATACTGCCAGATACAAGTACAACTTTTCTCCTGTTATTGGCCTAGACAGCAATGGTGGGGCTCCCAAATACTTCTTCAAATCTTGAAAGGCCTTCTCACATTCATCAGTCCACTCAAAACTTTTTTGCAGTGTTTTGAAGAATGGGAGGCATTTATCAGTTGCTCGGGATACAAATCTGTTGAGCGCTGCAACTCGTCCTGTAAGACTCTGTACTTCTTTCCTCGTCGTTGGGGATCGCAGCCCTAAAAGAGCTTTGATCTTTTCTGGATTCGCTTCAATGCCTCTTTGGTTGACGATGTATCCGAGGAACATTCCTTCTCGTACTCCAAAGGTACACTTCGTCGGGTTGAGCTTCATTTGGTATTTATCCAGTTGATCAAAGGTCTGGCCTAAGTCAACTAGATGATCAGTAGCTCTCTTGCTTTTAGTGAGCATGTCGTCGACATAGACCTCCATGTTGCAGCTGATTTGTTCGGCAAAATCCTTGTTCATCAGCCGCTGATATGTTGCACCTGCATTTTTTAAACCAAAAGGCATAACATTATAACAATAAGTTCCCCTTGGGGTAATAAAAGAAGTACTTTCCCTGTCTTCAGGTTTCATTTTGATCTGATTGTAGCCAGAGTATGCATCCATGAAGCTGAGCAGCTCATGTCCCGAGGTAGCATCCACTAGCTGATCGATTCTGGGCAATGGAAAATGATCTTTAGGACATGCCTTGTTAAGATCAGTGAAATCAACACACATTCTCCATTTATTATTCTTCTTTTTTACCATCACCACATTTTGCCAACCAATCTGGATATTTCACATCTTCAATGAATTGGGCTTTCTGGAGCTTTTCGACCTCCTCTTGTATGGCTTGGTTCTTCTCGGGACTAAACACTCTTCTTCTCTGCTTCACATGCTTGATCTCCTTATTCCCATTGAGCTCATGACATAAGAAGTTTGGATCTATCCCTGGCATGTCTTCATGACTCCAAGCAAAAGTATTCTTCCTGTTTCTCAAGAAAACTATCAACTCCTGTTTTATTGAAATATCCAACGACGATCCTATCTGGGTTACTCGTTCAGGATGCTCGTCGTCCAGAATGACATTTTTTGTAGATTCCACCACCTGTCCTTTTACAAGTTGAGATTCATCCCTAGGATCAAGAGTTTCAATTTCTGTACCTTCCTCCACTTGGTAAGTAGTAGTCTTTTTCCTTGATTCTTCAAGTTCCTCTTGCTCGGCAGACGAATAATAGCATTCCCGAGCTACTTTTTGATCACCTTTCATAATTCCGACTCCAAAATTCATTGGGAATTTCAAACACTAATGTACTGTAGATGGAACTGCTTCGAACTTCTTCAATCCAACTCTTCCCATGATGATGTTGTAGGCTGATTGCACATTCTTATCCATCACAAAGAAGCGTATTCTTTCTGTTCGACAAGCAGGCCAAGTTCCAATGAGTATATCCAACTTGATCGTCCCAAGTGGAAAAACTTTCTCGCCAGCAAAACCCAGAAGGGGTCTGTGATAAGGTTCAAATTGAGATAATTTCAGATTCAAGCTATCAAAGCATGAATAATACATGATGTCTGCCGAACTACCGTTGTCTACTAACACCCTTGAAATGACCACGTCCTTCATCCTCATTTTGATCACCAAAGGATCATCATGAGGGTAAAGAACACCTGCCAGGTCGTTTTTTGAAAAACCAATCACTAGCTTCTCTTTGTTTACCTTCCTCGGACGATCATCCTCGGCCAGATTTATTCGCTGAATATATGAACAAGCTTGAGCCTCTCCGAGGTAAGCTTTTCTTTCTGCAGTAAGGTCTCCTCCTCCTGCATCTCCTCCTGTAATAACATTACAATCAAATGACCCAAAACGTATGGAAAATACCTCTCGTTCAGGCTGCCTTGGCTTCTTGGGAAGATCGGGGTCATCATCTGGATCATCTTCATGGTACCTCTTCTTTTTCTCCTCTTCACGATGAGGAGATCTAGATCTTTCTCTAGTTCTATCATCATTCTTCCTCTCACCCCTGCGATCTACATATTTTGACAATTTTCCTCTTCGGATGAGCGTTTCAATCTCGTTCTGAAGGGCTATGCAATTTTTGGTCATATGGCCATGATCTTTGTGAAACTCGCAGTATTTGGCCTTATTCCTCAAATAAGGATTTGTCCTCAGTTTTTCTGGCCACTTGATTTCCTCGCTATTCTTGATTTCTTCCAAAACATGATTAATACCCATTTTCAATGGAGTATAATTGTCGTACTTCTTTAGGACTTCCCATGACGTTCTATTGTTCTTGGAGTGCTTGTCACCACCATTACCTTTCGGCTCTTTCTTCTTAGACTTGTCGACCTCCACCTTGGTTTCTTTATCCATATTCTTCTTTGCAGCCATAGCCTCCTCGGAATTCATGATTTTGGCTGCTTTTGCCATCAACTCCGACATAGTTTTAGGTGGATCTTTGGCCAAAGTGTAGTATAACTTATTAGGCAACAAACCACTCATCAAAGCAGTGATTGCTGTCTTTTCTTCGTAATCTATGACTTCCAACTTCTCGTTATTAAAACGAGTTTTGTAATCTCTAGTACTTTCACCTGATTTTTGTCTAACACTTATCAAGTGTGCTACTCGCTTTACTGGCTTCGCCCCAAAACAAAAATTGCCAATGAATAACTCGGCTAATTGAATAAAAGTTGAAATCTTACCCCGAGGAAGATTATTATACCATATCTGTGCAGATCCGGTAAGAGTTCCCGAGAATGCTCTACACCTCATCTCGTCGGGGACGGCATAGATGTCGGCAGCAGCTTGGTATTGTTCTATATGAAGAATAGGATCTGTCTTTCCATCATACTTAGGGGTCACTACAGGTGCTTTGAATTTCGATAGTGTAGGAAAATCCACAATGGCTTGCACAAAAGGTGTTCCTTGAACAAAAGTTCTCTGTAAGGGGTTTCTTGCCTTAGCCATTTCTCCCAGTCTATCCTCCAACCGCTGAATGGAACCTTTCCATGCTTCATTTCCTTCCTCAGGCCACTTAGTCCGAGCAATTGATTGCTCTGACGTAGCTTCCTGAGATTTATCTCGACGAGTAGCTGGTCGTGATTGTGCTGATCCTTCTCTCAAACGTGATGGTGGTCGAAAGCTTCTTGATGGAGCTCTAGGTGGACTCATGTTTCTCCTTGGTCCTAACCGACTGAAAGGAGATACCCGGCTTAATCTTTCCAAGGCACTAGTTCTCTCCGGAGAGAGAGATATAGGTTGATCTGTATCTGTAGCCCGTATTGATGAAGTTCGCCCAGGTTGATAAGAAGAATCATTAGATTCTCCACTGCGATATGACCCAGTACGTCTGGATCGCGATTGCCCACGATCACTCCTTTGCCCTGAATAAGTAGGTGCACCGCCTTGAAGAGTTTAAAGGAGTTGCCTCATAGATTCTTGCATGGCGGTTTGTCCTTGAGCCAGATTTGTCATAATTCTGACCAGATCTGGAGATGCAGATGGATTTGGAGGATTTCCAGTATTTCCATCGTTTCAATTACTGGATTCTGGATTATCTGCCATTGATGACAAATGATTTTTTATGAAAAACGATAGTAACAGTCGTTTCCCACAGACGGCGCCAATCTGTTAATGTAAAAAACTAGATTGCTCTAATTATTCAATCACAGATAAATAAATAAGACAAAGATTTTTAAAGTGGTTCGGCTAGGAATAAAGCCTACGTCCACTGTTATGTTATTGCTGAGTGTTTGCAGAATTCTTGATTACAAGTTCTCTCAAGAAATTCCGGTCCTCCATGAATGAGGATGATACAAGGTATTTATAGCCTTTAGGCTGTACATGAAAGGTTCGATCCATTAAATGACATACATATGAAAGGGTAATACATTTAATGTAGCGTGGGCGTCAAGAATATAAACATTCAAT
The DNA here is from genome assembly GCA_949130495.1 of Sambucus nigra. NCBI lineage: Eukaryota > Viridiplantae > Streptophyta > Magnoliopsida > Dipsacales > Adoxaceae > Sambucus > Sambucus nigra. Next base: position 240,325,136 of record OX422211.1, read on the forward strand.
GAATAGTTGAACAGTTGTCCGTCTGGTAATTAATGATACGGCCGAGATACAGCTCGGACCGCCTTAGTTGCTCGTTGATCAAGAGTTCCTCAGAGCGCATGTAGTATCTCGGGATGATGGAGTTCCTCGGGGTGTCTTCCTCGTTGTTCGGAGAGAATATGAAATGGTTGAAGGAATTAACTTCCTCACTACTATTGTGCCATGTAGATTGACACGTGTCTTCGTATTATTCGTCCACATCAGCATATTAATTTTGGTATCAACACTTACCTAAGTTACTTTGGAAGTATCTGATCCATATAGACTCTTTATTTGCCTAAGTAGTGACAATAACATAGGGGTCCTTAGTGGAATCGATAGTGCAGAATTGTTGTTCATTCCTCTAACTTATAGCTCCACCTTTTAGGTAAACACATATTTCAAGGTAAAAAACTTAGAATCCTTATCTAACTGATAATCAAGTCTTTGTACTCAAAATATACTAGACTACCAGACATAAATATACTGACCATGACGACATAGTATATATTCGATCTTAGACACATCATATCATGCATAAGGCTGCCCGCCGCCAAAACTTTAGGTATATTCCTTATTTCTTCTGTATGATTAAGTTTTCAAGACAATGATCCCCTAATATAGTGATTTTATACTCAAAATGGAAACATTTTCTTGGAATACCGACTTGTTAGTATATATTCTATATAAGCACCTTTAGATAAGCCTAACATCATTTTTATGCATTCTAGTGAAAGCTTGATTATAGATATGCGACTGGCTTGTTCTAAGCACTTTATATCAAGCTACCTAGACAACTACGCTCTTATGTAAAACAATACACCAAACTCATTCCCAGTTAGGAGAATTATCCACAAATTGTACCAAAAATACCATAACCTTTTTGTCATGCTTCTTATACGAAAAAGTATTATTCGGGATTTAATCGAAATCAAGAGATTGAATCTAGATCAAAATAAATGTCCCAAGACCTTGTTATTATATTAAATCCATAAATTAGTTTCACAATCTTACACATTTTGTTTTCTTGAATTTAAACTATGTACATTTTAAGACAATCGTTCAAGAATGTAATATTGACATTCAAAGAAAACCCAAAATTTTTAGCATGTCTATAGGCGAGAATGTTTCCTCATGACTTCCCATTTATCTATATTCTAACTTCTTATATGTCCACTTAAAATTGATGAGTTTTATCCCATCATAAAATCTATAAGTTCTTAATATTACATTCGAATACATCAATTTCTTTTTGTTGTACATAGTCACAAGTCAAAGCTAAAAGTCCTTGTCTTGGAATGGCTGGTTTTGTTCCCGGGATTAGATTTGTATTCCCTTGGGATCTCACCAAAATGTTCACCTAAGAACACTAGCCAATCAATATTATTCCAAATTCTACCATTATGAAATGGATCCACTTGTTATCTAGTATACGTGGCACATGCATCCTGATCATCGATAATACTCCCACTACCACTATGTAGTGTATTATTGACATTAGGTCGAATTTCTTGTTATATAGGTAGTCTAAAAACACTAATAATATTACATTGATTTTTATCTTGTAAGAGTTTCTTACTCTTAGGCCCATGGTTTATTATATAATATTCTTACAAAAATATGGCATTTATGCATTCAATGAACTTCTTTTACTTAGGAATATCATATAAACTACCTTTGTAACCTTTATAACAACTAAAAAAGGACAAACTTTTGTCCCTCATTTCAACTTCCATGGCTCCTTCCATATCACTAGTTTTAGGCACCCCAAATTTGTAGATTTCTTGGAATAATCTTGTGCCCATTCTGTATTTCCATCAGAGTTGAAGATCCTGACTTATATGAAACTAGATTCAGAACCTATGTAACTATATCTTATGTAAAATTCCAATATGAATGTTGCAGTCTTGGATAACTAACCATGGACCCTATAATATATACAAGAGTCTTGATTCTTCATTTACTCTACGCCATTTAGAAGTGGAATACCTTATGTGGAGGACTAGGATATGATCCCCACATTTGATAAAAAATTCTCGAACTCTCCCAAAAGGCATATGCCCCCATGATCAGATTGTAGAGTTTGGATTAATTTACCTCACCTATGCTCCACCTTAGTCTTATTCACTTCGAACTAATCAAAGGCTTCAAACTTGTGGTAAATAAGGTAAACTTGTATATACTTGTGAGTAATAATCAATAAAATGAATAAAGCATTCAAAACCACCTTTTGATCAAATAATCATAGGACTACATAAATCGAAATGAAAGATTTCCAACACAACTTTGAATTTTTGGCTTTTGGCCATAAAAGGGTCTTTTGGTCATTCTACATTCCAAATAAGATTCATAGACTAGAACTTCCACTACTTACAATAAACTCAATTTCCTAAGCTGTCCTTTCTTCAATTAAAAAGGGAACTTTATCTTTAATTATTTGTCCATGTTATTCATATTAGTATTTAACATTATTGGTGAGACAAAAAATATAATATGTAATTTATTCTCCAATGTACTAAAATAGATAAAAGATATACCATTTTGATAAAATTAATATTAAGATAATCGATTATCTATTCAAAACCAATTTTCTAATAAAACCATGTACATTAAATAACTAACTACATTATCTTTATGTTTGTACCATAATCTAAAGCATATATCCTACTGCTAACCTTATTCTTATTACCAGTTATTAAAAACATCTCGCTTGTAAGTAGTTGCCTAATTACCTAAAACCTATGCAAGTTATTACAATCCTTATTTGTTGTTCCCCAATATACACACCAGTTTCCTGTAGATCGGACCATAAATAGTACATTTACTTTTAAAAAGTCATTGTCCTTTTACTTATAAAGCAAGGAAAACCGGATATGTTGCTTTGAAATTTCTAAGTACTTGTAGTGTAAACATATGCCTTTGACTTTTCACTACTACTGAGAAATATGAACATTCTTAAACCCAAAACCATTGCACCTAAGATATAACATTTCAATTTAACCTCCCTTTCAGTAAAGAAGTAAAAGTTTTCTTAATAACTAAAAACATTGCTTGGTTACCAATGATGCTCATTCCTGGATTACAAAAAGGATTTAGACTTCCCCACCATATCAAATCCAAAAAATACCTTATTCAACCAACGATGGAGATAATTTTATGAGAATGATTATTACTTGACCCTCATTAACCAACATCAGTGTTTAGAAATGCTTAGAGTTTAATTCTTTAAAATTAAAATGTTAGTATAGAAATTCCCTGATATGGGGGACCAAACATATGTAACATTTAAGTTAAAAGAATTGCAATAAATTTAAAATTGTTGTGATTATGTGATCAATTACCTCTAATGGGAAGGAAAGACTAATGCTAACATGGGGATTCAATAATATCACCATTCTAAAACGATGATGGCAATTCTGAGTTCAATAAGTTTATTATCCTCTTTAAGTGAGAACAATTTCCAAAATTATTTTTAGTCGTGAAAAATTATTCCAATTAAAACTTTAAGACTAAAACAGTAAGTGAAAATTAAATTTATTTCAGAAATATTAGAATCATCATTGAGAAACTTAATTTCCAATCAAAATGTGAGAATTAACTCGATTAAATTTTAAGCTAGTATTCCTCTACTGTTAATAAAAGACTAACCAGTGGATATCCTAGTTCCCCGATGAAATGAGATTTCTCAATGGGAGCTTAAATAACCTCACTCTGAATTAGAAAAAAATTCATCCTTCAATTATGTTATGTGGACAGTCCAAGAATCTTCCATTTTACATAATTGAATGACTGACATCTTTTGATCCCACACCTAATGATAGTGACTTCGATGGGAAGGATAACTTAGTTGTGTTTAAGTGTATACCATCAGTTCATTCATTGAAATTAAATTCTCTTAGGAAGAACTTCCTTGACTATAGGAACAAACTCAATCACATTTAATATCAAGGAACTATCACTTAAGAGTCTCAAGTAACAGGATGTTGTGATTAAAATGTAAATTAAGCTCACATAAGGAAGTAATCACCTCATATTATTAAAGACACCGACAAAGATTGTGGCATTTATGTGGAAACCCCTCTCATACTTAATATTTTGAACGTAGGGTATTCTTAAAAATAATTCATTCAATTCTAAAGGTCCAAATTAAAATCTTACTAACTTCCAATTAACTTATACAAATTAAATTTTTCGATCTCACTATTTTAATTTTCTAAATAAAACAAATTTAAAATTAAAATAAAACTCAGAGACAACAATTTAATTTCAACCTTAAAATTAATTACCCGATCAAATTCAATTTAAAAAAGAATAAATAAAATAGAATTTGTATATAAATCGTGATCTAGATCAGTCTCATAATTAATCCATGTTTTTCATAAAATGTGGGTAAATAATTAACCAATTAATTAATGCACAACATTATGCAACAAAAAATTAATATATATATATATATATATATATATATATATATATATATATATATAATCAAGCACAGACATGAGCAATTATATATCAAATTGGACATTTAAATTCCAATCCATAATCGCCTAGACATCTTCCTTAAGGATTTAGGGCCCTCGAATAAGGATGCTTGTTGCAAAAGAGACCTTGAAGAAAAAATCCACAAGTAAGCAAAACTAGAGATAATTTGCATTGCTTAGAGTAAACACCTATGATTGCACCATAGAGGGATACAATTGTGGCTCCCTATCCCTCCATCGCTTTGATACCACCACAATTGCAGCCTTGTATTACATTTATGACGATCATGTCTTATCGATATTGCAATGTATGCTTGTTGCCCTCATGGCTTTGAGCGCCTTCTTTCTTCTTTTTATGTTTATAGTTCTTTAATATTCTTTATTTCTTATTTATAATTTTTCATCTTTATCTTCTTTAATCGCCCATTAAAGACCTCCAAATAGAGTAAAAATCCTCGTATTTTGTCTGAGATCAAATCAAATACAAATTAGGAAAATAAAAAATTACATGCCTACAAAAGCTCTTCCAATAAAATGATAAAATGTAATAACTATACAAATCTAATTATAAAATAACTACGGATAAATCACCATAGGATCCATTCATATAAATTACATTCAAGTTACAATGATGGGAGTGATATAAACATTCACATCCCATAAAATGATATTAGTACAAAAGATGCAAATCTATACACATATTTATAACATGATAACTGGGATTTCGATCATCGGACACATGGAACTTTCCAAAACATGATCATTCTATAATCATGGATCTGATACCAAGTTTTAGGGGTTGGGATTGGCATAATGACATAAAATTTCATCCCTAAGAACATTGATCTATTAATCATTGGAAAGTAAGAAAAATAATTAGTTTTAAAGAATAAACCTAGGGTTTCGAACCACAATACCTTTGTAGATATCATTGATGTTTCGAATGAGGATAAATATGTTGATGTAGATGATGATATTTCTTCCCTCCTAAGGTCTCCAAAAAAATTGTTTGAATTCACTAAAAGCCTCAGATCTTCTACTATAAGATCCTCCCGAAGGAAGCCTCACACGTGGTCACTCTTGGAGATGAAAACTTGGTGAAATATGAGAGAAATCACTTTCTCCCTCATTATCCCTTCACAAAATGTGAATAGTGTTTTTTGTATCCCTCTTTAACCCTCCATAGTAGATATATTATTTAAAACCATAACTTTCATCTTTATATATATATATACGACTTGAGCTTGGGCTAAAATGGATTTTCAGAGAGTCTGGGCCTATTACTTGGGCAACGAACTATACTAGGGACCTAAGACTAAATAATTAAATTGGCTTCCAAGTAAATAATCAAAAATTTCAATTTACAACCTCATAATTTATTCCCTTTCTTTATTTAACTGTGATTAATTCAACTAAATTATCACGAATGCACTCCAATTTAACTATCTCAAAATCACTCGAAATAAAGAGGTATTGTTTGTAAAGTTAGATAATGCGTAATACAATTCGGAGTGTAAATCATATAATACCCTCTTGGTGAAATTAATTCATCGTTAATTGATTTTAACCAACATCTTATGTATTCCGAGTTTCTTTGATTTAACTTATTTGATCAACTTAACTTTATTGATACTCTACTGGATTATAAAATCCACTAATCGAATTTACTAGTCGAAACAAATCTCACAAATATATCACAATCCAAGGTCTATTTTGGACAAGGATTCCTTTGAATTATGATCTCACACTTACTCATACAATCATTGTCCAACTTGAATGATCTATTAATCCAATTTATAATTGAATAACACCCATATCAAAGAAGTAAATGTGTAATCAATACATTCACCATAACCCTCAGGATCAAGAATCTTGGAACCCTTTTCAAAAGTTGCTAGATTACCTAAGTCTAATCTAGTTACCATATAATACTGAATCTCATGAGTGGTTCAGTTCAATACATTACTGAATATACATGTCCAATCATCTTTTAAACTATCAAATAAGTTTTTCAACTATTAGATAGGTTCCCATAGTTTGAGATAAAAGACTATAATTGCGAACACAGTTATACCGATAGAATGTCAATCCCTATATAGGCCCTGAACTGTTAAAATATACTAGAATCGGTATTCCGATATATGATCAAGCTAAAACCAACTCACTAGAATTCCCACAAACATGAGGCATTATCACAAACATGACTCTATTTTTAAAATGAACTAACATAAATTTACTTAAAAGTAATCTTTATACATGGTTTTAAGAATAAACCCTCAATAGAATACTCATACTCTAGTAGTAATGGGTAGTATAAATACTTAATAGGAGTTACTTTACGCATTGAGAAAAGTTAGGCCTTCGATGTTGAGACGAAGAAATGTTGGAGGATCTTGCCAACTTGAAATGGGATACAAGGAAGAATAGTAAAGAAGTGAAATTCCTATATAATAAGAGGAAGAGGTCAAAGGTCAAGTCATAGTCGAGGAATTAATTTCATTTCAGTCAGTTTAGAAAAACCTCTTTTATACCAAAGACAATACGAGCAACCTAGACAAGGCATCCATAAAAAGAGAAGGAAAGTTCCTTTACTAGGCTTAAAAGGCATTCAACCCTAGATAAGCTAGGTCCCAAACATTATTCTCCTCCCACTACTCATAGTCATTGAGATATGGAATGGCATCTTAAGGAGCATAGGGTAATATCATCCTCAAGGGGTTAGACCTACATTCGACCTCGAGATTTATCATTCCCCAACCAATAGTAGATGGGTAAAGTAAAAAATAATGGGATCTGGATATAATCATTCCCAAAGTGATAAACCATGAAAAATTTCTATCTAGAGGTTGAAAAACAAATTAGGGAACCTGATGTAGTGTAAGAAACTTTTAGAGAAAGAGTACATGGAAGGATTTACTTTCGATCTGAAGAGTATTTCTTATCGGACTCTAGTAAAATTCAAACCCCCTTTTGTCTTACCCAAGTGTGATGGGAGTTCTAATCCTTTCATCACATGGACATGCATTAGTTAACTACTGACATTTTCTCTGTGCCTAACGAGATGATATACTATTAATTTTTAAGTACTCTCATCGGAGAGGCACGTGTATAGTATATGCGTCTGCCAATAAGGCATATTGGAAGTTTCAAAGAGTTGGCCGAAAAGTTCATACAAAACTTTTGATTTGGGTTGGAAACTTCTAGTAGTAGATCTAACTCCTTAATGTCAGCTATAAAAAATGAGATACCCTCAGAGATTTTATCTACAGATTTAACAGAGAAAAGTTAGAAGTAGTTATTTATGATGAAAAGATTGTGATGGCGACCTCATTAATGAACTCCTACTTAGTCACTTATATTTGACCCTCGAAATAAACTCTCATATCTCAATGAATCAGATTATAGAAAAGGAAGGAAAAATTATGGCCAAATAAGAGACAATAGAAGCTAATAAGGGAAAGTTAAAAAAATAATGGTTTAGGAAGTATGTTAGCATAAAGACAAAGGGGAAATAAATATCTGGAAAATTAGGGCATAAGATCTCTAGTAATACACCCCTTACTACCCAGGTGCATCATATCATGAATGAAATCAATGATGAAGAGGAGATCAAGTGGCAACATAACTAAAATCCCCACTGAACAAAATAAATAAGAACAAATACTATGGGTACTATAAGGATCATGGACATAACTACTATACGCTAAAAGAAGATATTGAAAAGCTCATAAATAAGGTTCTACTCAAGAAATTTATGGACTTGGACGATCGCCGCCAAGATAAAATAAAGAGGAAGGGATCATCTGTAAGAGATAAAGCTAATAATAAGGAAGGCAATAGGCCAAAATATGAAGATTTAGAGAATAAAGGATGATCTATACTTGCCTGAAAACCCTAATAATCCCAATGGATACTTATATTGAATCTCGTTCAACATAAATATGATTCCGGGGAAGGATAATTGACGACAGGATGGATCCATCATATTAAAAAGCCTACGTGGGAAAAGATGAAGAGAAAAGTCTTAGCATATGTAAAAGACACTCATCATAGGAAGGTAAACATAAATAATTTGATCATTGCATTTTAAAGGCTTGGTTTAAAAAACATCCTCTAACCATATGATAACCTATTAGTTGTAAGACTATAGTCTATTAGTACACTCATATACTCATAGATGGAGGCAACTAAACTTATGTAATTTTCTAAGGATTGCACTATCTTCTCTCTAATATAATTGATAAAAAGATTAGCACTCAATATAAGAAGAGATATAACATAAGTATCATATCATCCATGCAACTAATACCTCAAGATCACAAGCACTATAAAAGAAAATACAAGTAATTAAAATCCATTACAAGATCAAGAAGGCAAACAACATGACATGAGTTCATAAACAAAGAAAATATGAAGATGTGAAGATCAAGGAAACCTTACCAATCAATGAAAGAATAAGAAAATTGTTCCACGATCCAAAGAAGCAATTCAACTAAGAAAAAAACATAACAAACCCAAAACAATCTAATGTTTCCATTCAAGAAGCAACCCTCAAACTCAAATGATCAAGAGACTCAAGAAAATTTCTTCCCAATATTTATATGTTCAAGATAGTTTTCAAATAAGTAAACAATCTCACAAAAGCAAGTACAAACCTTAAACCGACTTTTTAAATCTTCTTAAGCCTTTACCTAAACTTTGCTATAATTTTGATATAAATTACCTAATATAGAGTCAACTCCATGAGGGATAGAGTTGAACCCTTGGACATAGCGTCGTCTGTATACTCGACTGACAACCAGGTATTTTATGCCAAAAGAGACAATTTTATTACATAGGACAAAAATCAAAAGAAAACTTTCCAAAATTATTTTCTTTTATATAGAGTCAACTCCATGGGTATTTTGGTCAATGTTTTTCAACAACTTTATTTTGAATTTCATATTCCTTATGTCTCTGAGTTTACCAAACTACCCTCCAATGACTTTTTATTTTATTGAAAAGACTATAAAAAGACCCATTTGACTTCCATAACAAAAATGAAAGATATTACAACATTATTCCATGATTTAAAGTTCTTTACAAATCTTGTGTCTTCCATCCTTGAGTTTATAGAGAGTAAAACTCAATCCCAAACCCACTTGGATGTTTTAGACCCAAAATCCATTAAAGACAAAGCTTCAAAAAATCCCTCTTGAGAAAAGTTCCAACGCAAATCCCTTCTTTATCATAGATCAAAATCATTTGCCCACTTCTCCTAAAGATCCAAAAGATTAATGTGCCTCTAATTGTTTGAAAGTTTAGTTTCTAGAGAGAGATAATCAAAACTCATTTCACCATTATTAATTATTTGAGAAAACTTTGTTTTACACTTTGATTACGATACTTATAATTGATTTTACAGTTGAACTTCATTAGATATTGATGATCAATAGTAGCATTATTATGGGGAGTCAAGGTTGTATTAAACCTTGGGCTCTTGAGTATTTTACGGTTGGGCAAGGAAGAGTTTAACGTCTTGGTGGTTGTGCTTAGCAAGTGCTGATAAATCCTTGTGAGGTTGTTGTTTCTAGCCTAGTGAAGCACATATAATGAAGTTTCTTGAGTACCATTTCGAGTGTTGATGCAGGCAAGGCCAAACCACGTTAAAATCTTGATTTGCAAAGTCTCTATAAATACTCTTTGTAATATGGATATTTAATATTTATTACTAATAATTATTGTTAGATTAATTGATTTATTATTAAGTGAATCATCTCATTGCAATTAATCTTTTAGAAGATAAGTTTAAAAGGTTTAAAATTTCCATTTAATTTATAATACCCAATTCACCCACCACATCTTGGGTATATTATTGGACAACAATTGGTGTGAGAGATTGGATCCTAAATATTTATTTTAAAAAGTATCTTTTTAGTCTAATGATCTAAATGGAAACCTTTTCCAATTTTAACATTTTCAAAGGTCAATCTACAAATCGACTCCTATTTTTTTATGGATCTAACTGTTTTTGAAAAATAGAATTCAGTGGTTCATTCAAGTCCACAATTATGAAATATGGAGAGTTATTATTAATGGTCCTTATACATCTATGAAAATAGTGGATGATTCTTACACACCAAAACTTGAAACCTGACTTAATGAAGATTATCTTAAGAGAATGTAAATTAAAGCTGAAGCAATCAACATTGTATGCTTCTCACTTTCCAGAAGTTAATATCAAAGAGTATCTTATTGTTTCGCTTCTAAATAAATATGGGATATTTTTGATTTCCCACACGAAAGTACATCTCAAGTAAAAGAGGATAAGATTAGTATCAATATTCACAACTATGAATTATTTCGAATGAAAGATGGAGAATCCATTTTTTAGATGTATGATAGATTCAAATTTATTATTAACAAAATTCATAGTCTTAGAAAGGTAATTTTTAAAAATGAAAGGTCTAGAAAGATTCTCAGGTCTATGCCAAAGAAGTGGAATTCAAAGAAGATCATCCTTCAAGCACAACTCTGCTCAAAAGATATATCCTTACAAGAACATGTGGGATCACTCATAACCTATGAGATGGAACTTAAAGAAAGAGATGAAAGAGACATAAGTGATCAAAAGAAAATCTTCATAATCATTGAAGACTTGGATAAAGGTTAAACCATTACGCAAGAATTGATTGAAATTTTTACATATATTTTAAAGTTTTTTAACATATCAGTGGTAATGAGAACCGAGTAGTTCAAATTTTAAAAGGCACCAATTCAATGAAAATCAACCAAAGGAAGAGAAATGTTTTGCATACAATGAGTATGGTCACTTTATAAAGGATTGTCCTACGCATGAGATGGAAAGAATAAAATGAAGAAGATAACACAATGAGGATCGTGGAAAGAAGGCAATGAAGGTCACATTGAGGGAGTTAAAGGAATACTATTCTAATGATGAATCAAGTGACTCATAATAATCAACCATATGCTTTATGAAACTAGACAATGAAGTAACCTCTTGTGAATTTGAAAATCTATATCAAAACCTGCAATGGATTTTCAATCACCTTTAGAAAATCTTAAAGGTTTATAAAATAAAATTATACAAGTAAAACTGAGTAATCATCTCTCTTTTATAGACCATGGAATAACATTAAATGAATTTCTCAAAGTTAAAAATAAAAATAATTTTCTTACAAAGAAAAGCCACTAACTTGTAGAAAAAGAAAATAAACACTCGTGCTCTAGAAAGAGAAAAATTAAAGCTATGAAAAAATTTAAGAAACAGAAGATAATCCTTTCAAAAATTTTAAATAAGTAGTAGAGGATTGAATTTAATCCTAAGAAGAAAAGAAGTATGATTTTGGTGACCATTTCAAGATAATATTCAAATCTCATTAATCAATACCAAGACACATGATCAAATAATATAATGCTGGGAAATGATATTGACATAAACATTGAAAATTTTCACCCGTAAGAGATTTGATTGAACAGGAAATGGAAAGTCAGAATCAAGAACTAGGTTTAAAGAGAAATCTAAAGTTTTAAATTAAAATACCATTGCATATCTTGATGGTGATCCATATGAGGAGAAATATGGCGATGAAGATGATATTGGTTCCCTCCCACGATTTTCAAAAATATTTTAAGAATCCTCCAAACGTCTTGAATCTTATTATATATGATCCAACCAAAGTAAGCATTGTGTGTGGGCACTCTTGGAAATGAAAACTTAATGAAATATGAGAGAAATCACTTTATCTTTCATCACCCTTTCACAAAAATGTGAAGAGTGTTTTTCCTCTCCCTGTCTAACCCCATGATATATCATCACCCTAATACCCTAGTTTACACGAATATATATATGCTTTAAGCAAACTGTGTGCATGGGCTTTAATCAAGTTGTGCTTCTAGAGACAAATAGGGCAATGGTCTATAATAGGGATCCAAGACAAAAAATAAATTTTGCTTCTAAATAAATAGTCAGAAATTTCAAAATATATCCCCATAATGTATTTCCTTTCTTTATCTAATGCCAATTAATTCCACAAAATAATCAGGGCTTCACTCCAATTTAATTATCTCTAAATCACTCAAAATAAAGAGGTCTTATTTTGTACATAATAGGATTTACCACTTTAAGTGTTTGATACCTACGTTACCAAATAAATTTCTCACTAATCGATTTTAACCAACTTCTAATCAATTACTTGATTCTCACACTTAACTTATTTAACACTCCATGAGATTATAAAATCCATTGATTGGGGTTCACCTATAGAAATAATTCTCAGAAGTCCAGCAAGGGGTATCATAACCAAATATCTTTGTAGGACGTGGACTCTTCCCAATTATGATCTATAACCTACTTACATAACAATAGCCCAATATACGGAGATTGATATCTAATAAAAATGAATCTTTCCCATGACAGTCAGAGAAACAATTGTGGAAGCATTATATTCCTCATAACAATCGGGATTAAGAATCTATGAATCCTTTGTTAATGTGGTGAGATTTCTAACTTTAGTCAAATCATTTATTATACTTGAATCTCACATGTAATGCTATTAAATACATTCCTGAATATACTGATCATGAGCCTTTTTTGAACTGCTATACAAGTTCTCGAACCACTAGACATGTTCTCATAGTTTGAGATACACCACTAGAATTGCACACGTAACTATACCGATATGATGTAACTCCCTATCTCGGTTGTGAAATATTTAATTGCACAATATTTGGAATTCTAATCTCCTATGATCAAGCCAAAGCAGGCTCACTGGAATTCCTACCGAGTGCAATTGGCCGACATAGTATATAATATGTTTAAATAATAAATATAAGGTATTCTTAGAAACGTGATTCTTATTTCAAAATGAACTTACACACCTTTACTAAAAAGTAAAAATCACACATGATTTTAAGAATAAAACCCTAATAATATCCCCTTAGTCTTATGGCCATATACCTATGAATTAAAATTAAAATCCCAATCCATCTACTCGGCAGTCTATAACTGTAATCTGTGACACCCCGACTAATTAAATACCGGGTAGCTACTCCTTTATTAAATTAATTCAAAATGCCCAGTTGGTCCAGTTAATAGCGTCACTGTTGAAAACATTTTAATGATTACTAACCACCTAGTATTTAAAAAGTAAGTTGCCAAATTTTAATTTAAGTCTGATTAACATGCAACAAGTGTAATGAAGAATAATAATACCATACACCATACTGAAGTAAAAAGAATAACCATCACATAATGTAATTAAAGTCTGGAGGAAAAACTCCTCACTACGATCCCACAACTGAAATAAGTAAACCGAATACTAAAAAAATACATGCCAAAGTCTGAAAACTGTAATGGAAGAATGCCTCTAATAGAAATGGGCAACATGCCCTACAACTGATAGATAATGAATCTGGAATCCAAGTGATAGAAGCGTCTACAAGCAAATCCCTGTAGCTTCCACAAACAGCTACAGCTCATCACCAGAATGAGTATCCTATGCATGGTGTCCTTGTGGCTGGGCACCTAAAATGGTTTTACAAAGAAAAATAGATTTGAAAGCAAACGGGTCAGAGCTCGAATGTGGAGATATTTTAAAAACCTGCAAGTGCTTTAAAAACATTTAAAACATTAAATGCAAAGTACATGTTAGGACGTGCACTCACATGATATTCTCACCTCTCGTCTAACTGTGCACTCCTAACGTAAGTACCCATCTACAACGACACAAACCACTAGCTAAGTGACATCATCTCTAGCTAGACTATCATATGTCCTACCCATATTACTCGGTTCTATTAACATTATAACGCTCGTAATTAAATAGGGGTTTAACGTAAACTCAGATGCTCAAAATGCAATATATTTCACTATCAGCTAACCCGTTATGTTTTTCTCGAAACAATACCGTAATTATATTCATAACATTAACATGAAGGTTCCCATTAATTAAGTGTATATTATTCACATCATAAATATACAATACAAGCACCCCGAGAACTAAGCTGCGGTGCACACATACTCTGCTATCCATCCCGGTACATCACGTACATAAGGATTACATATTCCGAATCTCTCAGGAATAGTTCACAGATAACAACATCACAAATAATGGAGGCGAACACAGTCACATCACATGGGTCACGCACATACCTACGCTCCCACGATCAGCGGACTTATTAATATCCCAATAAGTCTTTCTATGACCTATGTTCATCAAGGTAACCAGTCTAAATCCGGGCAACACAAGGATTAGAGGGCCCTAAGCGAACGCAAACCTCCCGTGATAACAAGTATGGTAGGTATGCCATACACACAATTCATATACCAATACTAAGTAAACACACATCTTAGTAATTCCGTAGTTTAATCGTAGTACATATCGCATTCTCGTACCAACTTATAATTATCACAATTTATACTATTCCGGTTTATAATCATACGCGCCATAATTTATTCTCTCGTCGTAGTAGACACTCACGTCTCAACCCAAACCGTCCATTTAATTTAACTCTCGTATATAATTTCCTTCTCATAAATACCCAAAAGTCCCAATTTTATTATTACATCATCATCGGAATGTTATCTATAACCTCGAACAAGTTTACGGGACTCCAAAAATGAAAACAGTCCAAAAAGTCCCAGACTGCCAGCTCGTTAGAAGTCTCGTTCGAATGAGACTGTTCGAACGAGATTACACTGTCAGCTCGTTAGAAGTCTTGTTCAAACGAGACTGTTCGAACGAGATCCAGTTCGTTCGAACGAACTGTACCTTCTAACGAGATCTCGTTCGAACGAAGTTCCCTTTCTTTAGAAGCGACTGGTCAACTTGTTAGAAGCTCGTTCGAACGAGTTCGTTCGAATGACCTGGGGAGGGGCTTCTAACGACCTACCAGTTTCGTCCCAGATTTCTCTAAATTTCGTTTTTCACCATTCTTACTCCTCAAATCTTCTCCAAAGTTCGTTCCAACAATGTTTTAAGTTCTCTAATCATCCTCAAACATGCTAAGGTCATATACTAACATCTTTTAAGGCATTAATGCATCCTAAACATTATTAAATCACAAGATTCTATACTTTTCCCCAATTTTTCAAGAACATGAACCCTAGATTTTTATCATCATCAAATCCCAGAATTTAATCCGTTTTTACACTACATAAAAATGAAATCTCTGAATTCAATCTTCAAGCAATGTTTCTACATGCAAACCTATACCCAAAATTAAGCTAATAACTTCCAATTTCATGGGTTTTCCTTTAACTCTTAATTAAGATAGATTATCAAGATTTCTAACATGGAAGAAGCATTCACTGCATAAAGAATGTAATTTAAATCACTTGCCTTGATTCGATTTCTGATTTTGGTGTTGGTTTGGTGAAGATTTCTGCAAAATTCCCTCTCTCTCTCTTTCTCCAAGCTTCTTCTCCAAAGGTGGCTATGGTGGCTAGGGTTTTCTTTGGGAAAGTTGGAAACCTAAATGATAACCTCCGTAGCTTAATGGGTTAATATGGGTTGGTTAGTGGGTTTAGTGGGTTAAATCCACATCAGATTAAGACTCCCAATTTTCGTCACTTTTAATTCCTCAAAATACAAAATTACCAAAATACCCTTTAAGTTGCCGGTATGGCCTAAAAATACCCCAGAATCCAACCTACACCCCCGGCTAGTGTTTTCGGACTATCTCGACCCTTCCGGATGCCTTAGCGCACTCAAAACGACCATACGGTTTATAGAATTTAAATTCACTTTTATAATCAAAATATTATACCGTGACGCGGCGGTCACACGCGTTTCAACAAAATTTCCAAAATGCCGTATATCAATCTCACGACAAATTTTTCATAATCCAGTATTCATATAAAAACATGTATGCACATAATCAAATACCAACTCACATCTCGTTAGTATTTTTAACTCGGATTAATTTCCAATTAATACGCATTTAATTAATTAATCCCAAAAAATAAATATAGCCAAAAGTACGGGGTATTACATAATCTTAATAGGATTAATGAGGTGTTATCCCATGCAACCTTGTTCATAAATTTATCACCTCCCTTGTTCGATCGCTAGAACTAGTGAAACCTATGGTTAATGTGCTTAATCCTTTTATCGTTTATGGGTTCTTTATAACTTTCAATCATTCTTCTATGGACAAAAATAAGTGAAATAGCCAATTTAACTTGAAGGAACATCATCCAAGTTACTTATGAAGCACCAAATCCATATATCCTCTTTAGTTTCCTTTGAAGTGGTAATAACTTTGGACTCTATGGTGGAGTCTGCTATCCAAGATTGAGTCACACTCCTAACGCTTACAGATCCACCTTGTATGGTAATAACATAATCTGAGGTAGAAAACTTAGAATACTTATCTCACTGAAAATCTAGTCTTTGTACCTAAAGGGTATAAGACTATCATACTAAAATATGGTGACTAAGCCAAAGCATTACAACTATTTAGTATAACACATAATATATAATATATGAGGCTTCCCATCATGAAAGCATAAGGTGAATTCCTTATTCATCTAATCCAATCAAGTATTTTAGGAAACTAATCCCTAGATATAGTGATTCGATTCATAAAATAATAATCCTTTCTTGGAATATCGATGCTAATTGTATTAGTGCAACATCGATATTAGTATATTTGGATAACCCTACATCCTTTTTATCCAATCTAGAGAAAGCTTGATCATAAGGATATGTGTGGATTTTCCCAAGTACTATTTATCTGGATACTTGTACAAACACATTATTATGTAAGACAATACACCCATATCGCTCACGATTAGGATAATATCATCCATAAATTTTACCCTAAATATGATCATGTTTCTGTCATACATGTTATACATACAAATATTATTCTCACTTTAATCAAAATAAAAAACTTAATCACCCGATTAAACCAAATGTTCCAAGACCTTGGTGTTAGATTAATTCTCCATGAGTAGATCCCTTAAGCTTATAGACTTTAGTTTCCTAACTTCATACTATGTACATGTCAAGAAAATCATTCAAGAACATAGTCTTGACATTAAAATAGTACCAGTAGAATTTTGAATGGCTACATAGGAGATGATTTTCTTATAGGCAATCCCTTTCTTTTTGAGTAAACCCTAAGACTCATCTTGAATTTTTTCCCCTTCCCATCCATATATATTTTATGTTCTTATAGGTTTAATTGCATATGGTGGGGTTTATCCTATCAGGAAGTCTATAAGTAAAAAACTTGATTCGAATACATCTAATCCTTTTTGGTACCCAAAGACATAATTCAAAGCTAAAAGTTATTGTCTTGGAATGCCTTGAAGTTGTTCATGGGACCCTATTAGTGTTTACCAGGGATATTAATATCGACCACACTAACCATTCAGGATCTCCCCCAATACTCCCACTACGATGTGGCACCACATCTAATCTAGTATAAGTGACACATATATCCTCATCATTTATAATATTCCCACTATCGTTAGGTAGTGTATTATGAATATCAAGTTATATTTCATCCTATACGGGTGATATAACAACATTGGTAATAATCTATTCATTTTGATCTAGTAAGACTACCTTTGACTTTGGGCATATGGTTTATTTGATAATTATCTCTCATGAAACATTGAATTGATTCAATTAGTGAGTTTATTATACTTAGGAATATGAAATAAACTACGCTTGTAACTTTTGGGATAATGAACAAAGAGACATACTTTTATCTTTGATTTCAACTTTTGTAGCTCCTTCCATAGTAGGAGTCTCGAGCACCCCCAGATTTGAACATGTCCTAGAATGAGCTTGGGCCCATTAAAATGTTCAATTGGAGTTAAAGAGACCGATTTAGATGTAAATAAATCCAAAATGTATGACACCATGTCTAATGTAAAAAACCCACTAAGAATGTTATAGTCTTCAATAATTAACCATAGACCTTATAATGTCTAAAAGAGTCTTATTCATTCCTTTCCTCTACACCATTTTGAAGTGGAATTCCCAATGTAAGTAACTAGAATATAAACCTTAACCCCAATAAATGATTCCTAAACTATCTTAAGAGGTACACACCCAAGATCGAATCGTAGCATTTGGATTAGTTTACCTCACCTATGATCTTAAGACATGTGCTGCATAAAGTAAATTCATTTATACTTTGAGTAATAATTAATGACATTGATAAATTACTCAAAAACACCTCTTGACCATATAGTCATAGGACTACACAAATCAAAATGAAACTTTTATAACATATTGTTTTTGGCTTTTTAGCTTTTGACCGTAAAGGTCCCTTGGTTATTTTACTTTCTAATTGAGATTCACAGTCTAAAAGTGCCTCCACTTCCAATGAACTCAATCGTCCATTTTTGAACTGGACTTTGAATTCCTTTTAGAATAAGCAAAAGTGCCTTGTTATTACTTATTCCAGGAAGGAAGTTTTATCCTTAATGATTACTAATTAAAATTATTCATTTCAGTGTTTAACAATTTTGGTGAGACAAACCTTATAATGTATAAATTATTTTTCAATGTACCATAACAAATAAAAGAGATTAAAATTTTGATAACAATAATTTTATTAAAAAAATCAAATATTTTTTCCAAACAAATTTAGAAATCGAAACTAAAATTTTCTAGAATACATTCAATAATTTACCTACATTATCCTTATGTCTACACCATAATCTAAAATAGATATCCTATCGCTAATACTATCGCTTTATTCTTATTTCCATCATTTGGAACATATCTCTTTCAATTTGTTTCCCAATCACTTGGAACCTCTACAAAGAGTTTTAGCCGATTTGTGTTTCCCGAGTCTACACACTAAATTAGGGTATATCAAACCATAAATCTTGTATTTAATTTTAAGAGAAAATAATTACCTTGTCCATTTTTGTATAAATCTAGGAAATAGTGGACATCATTACTATAAAAATTTTAACTATTCGCAAATAATATATTTGTTATTCATTGTTTTCACTACTAACAAGTTATATCAATATTCTTGACCCAAAACTATTGCATGTGTTACTTAGAATCACCCTTATACGTTCCTTTCAGGAAAGAAGCAATGCTCCTCTCAACAAATAAGATCATCCCTTGGCTACCGATAATGCTCTCTCCCGAATTATAAAACAGACAGGTTTTCCCCACTAGATTAATCCAAAGAATACTTTGTTCAACTTATAATGAAAAACATTTTAAGAATATGATTCTTATTGAGACTCATCAACAATCATTTGTGTTTATAAAAATTTATCAGTTACAAATATTCTTTTAACACTTAATTTAAAAGAATTACCATAAGTTTTAAAAGAGTACGATTCCCTGATTAATACCATCTGTTGGGGGACAATGTAAGTTAATGTGAGGAGTTAATCATATCACTATTTAAAAATGTTTATGGGAATCGTAGGTAAACAAAGTTTATTATCCCATTATGTTAAAACCATGTTTATTTATTATTTCAGTCCTTGGAACTTATTCCAATAATGACATTTTACTTTAAGAAAAAAATTGAGTTTAGGTTGAATCCAAATTTTAAATCTTAGAATCATTATTGAAAAAAATAATTTCTAAATAAAATAGAAGAATTAATTCGATTAAATTTTAAAGTGGCATTCCTATACCTCCAATAAAAAAACTAATCACGTTGGTCATCCGAGTCCCCCTTATTAAGTTATATTTGTCTTTAGTTAGAGAAAATAACCTCACATTGAACTAAACAAATTTTCATCTTTTAATTCTATTTTTAACAATTAGAAACCTTTTGTCCTACTTAATTGAATAACAAATTCTTTTTGGTCCCACAATTAATGACAGTGACTTTGCTCGGGAGGATGTCATTTATTAATGATAGTGACTTTGATCCTAAAAATATGAAAGAAGATTTAAGAGATTAATATTGGATTGAAATAATGATAGAAGAATTAATTTAATTTTAAAGATTAAAAGTATAGAAATTATTGCCTAGACCACATCATTAAAACAATATAGCTAATAAATGGGTGTACAAAAAAAACGAAAATGAATGAACATGGTGTAATTATGAGAAATAAAACAATACTTGTAGCTTAAGGCTATTATCAAATTGAAGTTGTGGATTTTGATGAAACATTTCCCTCATTGGAATGTTAGAGAGTGTTATACTTTTGTTAGCCAATGCATGTTTTATTAAATGCAATATTTATCAAATGAATTTAAAAAGTTCTTTTATAAATGGTGTTTTCAATGAAGAAGCATATGTAAAACAACCCAAGGTTTTTTTAAATTCTAAGTTTACTAAACATGTGTGGAGGATCCTTAATGCCTAGAACAAGGGCCTAAAACTTAGTATGAGAGGTTGATTGCCTATCTCTTGAAGTGCTTTTTGTAGAATATGATTAAATTTGACACTGTTGTGAGAAAATATAGGGATCATATCATTTTAAGATAAAATATTTATAATTGCTCATATCTTAGGCTTCATTTTAGTCTTTGGCATATCCCATTACAAATCGACTCATCGAACCGAACTCCAACAACTCCAAGATCGAAGACATCCTCAAAATTCATGAAGGTATAATATTTGGGTGTCCATAAATTTTGTGAATCGAATTTAGGATGTTTGTTTTTATAAAATAGAGGTTTTTTTAAAATTAATTTTTTTTAGTCTCATTGAAACGAGATTCCATCTTATTCAAAGAGAATAAGGTTTATTAGATCCACCTTCTAATGACCTTCTAACGCGGTTGGCTTTTTAGAAGCTTGTTTGATGTTAGTTCAAGCGAGACTGAATTTTCATTAGAACAAATATACATTTTATTCGAACGAAATCCTTTTTTCTATTCAAACGACCTAAACTTTTGTTGGAACGAGTTGCGCCTCCTTAAATTTTGTGTCAACCCTCTGAATGCCGATTTTGAACTTTTTTTCATCGGACTTTGGAAAAAACAAAAACTGCATAACTATTCCGAAGGTTTTCATATTTTACTTCACAAAACAAGCTTAGATACATAATCCTTTCATCCCCCATACAATTTGAGAACTCTTGTGAAACCTTAAGTTTGAATAACATTTATATACCTTTTGGAGTCTATACTCTACAGATGACTTGTGAACCGAGAGTTCACTGCCAAGAAGAAAGAAGGATGATCAGTGGACACCGAGGGTATATCGCTACCTGTGGACAACTCTGGAGCTGAGGGGTATTCTATTATAAGTTTTGAAGACTCTACGCATCCCAATTAGATTGTTTAAGTAATTATAGGTCGATTATCTATCAAAAAGTACAATAGTGTTGAATAAAAGGTTTTTCCCTTTTTAGGAATTTTTCCTTATCGTACTATGTTGATTGCTTGCGTAGTTTATTAACTGTGATTGGCAGACATCTTGTATAAATCAATTCATTAGTTCAAGTGATTGGCAGACATCTTGCGTAGTTTATTAACTGTGATTGGCAGACATCTTGTATAGATTTTTCTGCGTCTTTTAATTATATAAA
The DNA here is from genome assembly GCA_949130495.1 of Sambucus nigra. Classification (NCBI taxonomy): domain Eukaryota; kingdom Viridiplantae; phylum Streptophyta; class Magnoliopsida; order Dipsacales; family Adoxaceae; genus Sambucus; species Sambucus nigra. The sequence goes on from OX422211.1 coordinate 240,347,122, forward strand.
TCAATTCATTAGTTCAAGTGAACTCTCAAATTGGTATGAAAGTTGGTTACACCTAAATATCTTGTGACCCTTTTTCTAGAAAAAGTTTTTGATATAAATTACTTTTTATGAAAAAAATGTTGATCCTTAAGAAATCGATAATTCAATGGATAATGTGTATAATCGAATGCCTATTTTTTTGGGTTCAAATTATGCTTATTGGAAAGTTAGGATGAGATCACCCTAAAAATCTATAAACGTGTTTGGTTACTTTGTGAAAGAGGGTGGACACCACCTACTGTGACTGTTGACAATGTCATCAGCCCTAACCATGTCTCTTCTTGGACAAAGGACGTCTTTAAATGGAGCGATTTTAACTCGTGCGATTTGATTGCTATATCGGGAGACGTCACCCCTAATGAGTTTTTATCACATTATGATGTGCACAAATTCTAAAGAATCTTAGTATACCATTTAGCTCACTCATAGGGAAACTAATGTTGTTAAATCTTCGAAGCTACTGAACCTCACCACACAGTTTGAGACTATTACCATGCTAGAGTCCGAGTCATTGGATGATTTTTACACCTGTTTATCAGACATTGTCAATTTTAGTTTTAATTTGGGTGCGAATATTTTTGAAACAAGAATTGTGAAAAAGATTTTGAGATCCTTGACATCCCGTTTTATTCTTAAGGTTACCGTGCTAAATTCATTAAGGATATTAAATACTCTTAGATTATAAGTTCTCATAGGATACCTTAAAACGTATGAGATATACATGTTTTACAAAACTATTAAACCTAAGGAAATAAGAATTTCTTTGAAAACTCAAACTAAGAAAAATAAGAAGGAGAAAGTTTGTGAGTCCTAGTCTGAATTTGATTTTGAGTTGGATGACTTATTCCTTTTTACAAAAAAAATAAAAAAAATATTCTCAAATTTTTCAAAGAAAAGACTTCTATGAAAAATAAAAATAAGAATGAGGGTGAGAAGGTCTGTGAGAAAGATGAGATAATATACTATGAGTGTGAGCAAAAATGGCATAAGGCACATGAATGTCCCACTGGACTTAAGAGATAGGGTAAAAAAAAGTTACACATAAGGACACTCTTATCAATAGTAAGGTTGAGTTGATGGATTCCGGAGGAGAACCAGATGAACAAAAATTATATTCATCCATGGCTAGTCATGTTGGCACTTAAAGTTTGTCCCAAGATCATTTGGATATATTTAAATGTGAAATACCTGACGATGTTTCGAACTATCTGGATATAATGAGAGTGAGGAAGATAGTTTAAATGAGAGAGAAAGTGGACTTTAAAATGATTTTAGTGATATTTACACTGAGACTTTAAAAATGAAAAATCTTAATACAGATTTGTCTCTTAGGGGTGTGATTTAAAAAAAGTAGGTGAAAGTCTTAAGATAGTGTGCGGCATTGGCGAGTCAACTTGAGAAGGTAAAAATTTCTTTATGTGAGTAGTTGATTGTTATAGGTAGGGATAAGACTGATTTGACCAACACCGTGGATAGTTTTACGAGAGATCTTCAATCTTCATTGAAGACTTGTAATAAACTTAAAGCCCAGGTATCCCAACTCGAGAGCGATCTTGAACATGCTCGGAAGGTGAAGGTCACTTTAGAGGACACATCAAAGAAGGTTGGAATGATGCTCCTTGGTCTCGCGCTAGGTAATGTTGATAGCCAAGGAATAGATTATGATGGTGCATCCCCTTCCAAAGCTGCACTGGAGTTGGTTCCCGAAGTTGTGATGGATATTTATGGCCCTCTTCCTAACCCACCTAGGAGACCTAACCCACCTAGGGCAAATTGTCCTAGACATTTTGAGAAAGGTAGAACCAAGGCCATTTATATTTTTTCTTGTCGTAAATAAAGAGGACACCTTAGAGAGTTTTGTTTTTAAGCTAGGGAGAGTTTCTTATATGCGTGTTAACTAGTATGCTTCCACACGAGTTCTTACACATGTTCCCACACGCACTCCCACATGTGTTACTTTTCATGCTCCCGCATATTACCATAGAGATTTTGAGAGTTTTGAGATCAAGAATGGTATTTTGTCAAAAAATCACAAAATTTGATAGAGGAATTTATTAGGATGTCATCTCCTTTTGAGAGCTCCTTCGGACCTAATGATTGAGGTTAAGACTTGTTTCTTGAATATCATGATTAGCATGTTTATATTTTATATTATTATTGTTAGATTGTATTGTCATTGTGATATCACTGTATTTATATTTTTTCTCAAAAAATCCAAAAAGGGTTATGTTTTTCTGAAATTTTTTGAAAAATACAAAAAGGTTTTCAGATTTTAAGAAAAAGGTGAACAAGGCAAAAATATTTTATTTTGATAATTATTTTTGAAAAAACCAAAAAAAGTTTTGAAATTTTTCGTCACTATTGATGCCTAAATTTGGACTATTTACCTTAGCCCTTAGTTACCAAATTCATCACCACATATAATAGAAAAAATGAAAATATAAAGAAAGACAATAAATATTTTTACCTATTTCATCTTAGGAGTGGAACCTACATCCACGGGGCAATACTATTTGGGGTTTATTTCTAATATCCTAGTTATAATCCATGGGTTTAGCATAGAGCTAGTATGTTCATGCGTGTCCCTCTCAGTTGCGGGAAATGGTATAATTATAGTAAGTAGTAATTCAAGGGGTGGAACACTTTTATAGATTCAAGCATTTACACTTTTACATAATAAGATACAGTTGAACATCTTTCATGTGCATGTGCATTGTGAATCTTGAATATCCCACGTGTGTCCGATGGTTTAACTTCCTGGCTATGGTCGTCTGGGCAGCCGATCGGGGGTATCTGAACCAAATATTTTCTTCGATTGTGGAAAGGATTGGGATGATTCTGACATGTCTCACCATTTTATTGCTCCAAGTGGCCTAATATTTTTAGTCTACAGTAAAAGCCCCCAATACTTCATACTTGAAGGTTGAATGAAAGAATGGAGTATTCATTTCTAGACTTGCTCAAAACTTCCTGAAGGTTGTGGTTGAATGCCAAACTCCGAGACTTGTAAGTTTTTTGTTAGCTTGTATTGAAGCAGTGGAAATTTTATAAATAACTTGAAAATTAGAGAATTGTCGAAGGGCACGCAGGTCTTTTTGGGATTTGTGACGTCGTCAACCGTCCAAAAATTGGTGCCCAGAATAATTTCAAATCTCAGATGTCAAAAGTCATCATTGAACCTATAAAAGGTTGATTTCCCTTCGTTTTCCCTCACTTTTGCAATCTTAAATTCTCTTTCATCCATTGTTGCCACTCCACCTTATTACTTTAAGGTTTTCATCATCGAGCTTACAATGATAAGAACCTTCCTCCTTTAATTTTTCTTTCTCAGCTATTAAAATGGTTTATATTGTTGACGAAAATTCTTTTGAGGAATTTAGAGAGAAGAGAAAAATCCCAAATTGGGTGGTTATGGAGACGATTTCAAGGCCTTGTTATTTATTTACCTTGGATAAGGGTCATTAGTTGACCACCATATTTATTGTTGAGTGTGGACTTACTTTCCCTCAAAAAAATTTATTTTTAGAATTCTACCCATATTTTGATGTGGTCCCCGTCAAAGTAGACCCCTATAATTAGAGAGTAGTGAATGGGGTTAAACATCTTAATGAATTATAAGGAACCTAAATTGGAATAAATAATTTAATGTATTGTTACAGTTGGGGAACCACTAGGGATAATACCTACTATTTGAAGTCATGTCAAGATAATTGGGACTTGGTGGTAAATTTTCCTAGTTCCAATAAAGATTATTGATATTATGGAGTTGTGGTAAAGAATTGGTAAGATGCCCCTAACCTTAGGGGGTAAGATACAAGGGTCCCAGATACCCATACAATAGTATCAATTAACATATTTTTTTGCCTTTTGAGGAGATAAGAAATAAAGAGTGCCCTCTGAATTCAGAGGTGAATTTTGACGAGCTGAAACTCATATGGTCCATCCAACAGAGGATTGGTGAAGCCCACCCGAGGTCAGCATTAGTTTTGTTAGAATATAATAGCTCCATTATATCTTTTGTATCTCGATCGACCCATAATATCTGTTCATCCCCATTGACCTAGAAAACTCTGTCTAATCCCTATCTATTGCTTCCACTAAATCTCCTTTGCAAGAAGAAGAAAAAGAAGAAGGAGATACCAAAATTTGGAGGAACTTCTTCCTCCTTTGAGTCCTTAGAATTGAATGCATTTCTTACTACTCTCTCCTTTTCGAACAAAATGGTGAAGTGAAAGATTCCCAACTTGATTACTGAAGTCGTGTATCCTCCCTTGATCGAGAAGAAGAAGGCGACTAGTGAAAATTCCAAAAGACTAGTTATGGTTACTACTGAAGAAATAAAAAGTACTAAACCTCGGTTTAAGAGGTTAAAAAGGATCCTACTATTCAACAGGAATTTTTTTAAAAAATTTAAGCTGATCAAGCCTCTATAGAATCTACATTAGTGGCAACGAACCTTGGTTTAGCGAGGCGTTTAATTGGTGCTGAAGTGTTGTTCGCAGATAGGTAGGTGGCTATTCCATTGTCTAGAGAAAGGTTGTTAGAAAGGGATAACGACAACTTGGCTCTAACTACTTACATAAACTTGCCTTCTCTAATTTTACCATTCTTTAGAATTTTTTCTAATTTCCTTTGTTCTTTAATATTTGTAGTTCTTGGTTGATTGTGATGAATTTTTGATAAGGGATGACCATCGGAGGGTATCATCCATTGATGTTGAAGAGGATTTTAAAGAGCTTAAGGAATCCTTGGATTCCACTAAGAAGGCTCATAATAAAGATCAAGAGAAATGGTAGGGGTTATTGAATACCGTCGAGGAAGGAAGGATATTGACAAGGCTATGTCTGATGCTACCAAGGCCACCACTAAGGTGGAGAAAAATATTCAAAACTTGAAGGATAATCTAAAAAAGGGAAGAAATATACTTATACTAGTGGTTGGGATAAGTATTTTTCCACTGTTGATGTGCAAATCAACTATCTGAAGAAGACCACCTTTAAACAAGGTTAGGACTCTTCACTGAAACAGGTCAGCAGTGCTGCCGACTCAAACCTTTTCCAGCAGTTCAACCCAAGTAACACTCGTATTTTTAATGAATAAATGGATAATGTGGAGGGTACTAGTGAATCTTAAATGGTTCTTGAGACTTCAGTGGTGGTTTGTCAGTCAACGGATGAAATAACCTAAGATAAGGAGAAGGTGTACACTCCTTAAAATTGTCTTGAATGTCCAGTTTTTTTACTTTGTAATGCATGGTTTATTTGTAACCTTGAAAAACTATCCTTTTGATGTACTCACACATAGTTTTAATAAGATTATTCCTTATTATTTCTTCGTCACTCCCTGGTGCTATAACAGATGTCTTCGCAGTGTTAATATTAATGAACTTATTTTTTTAATGTTGTACTCATATGTTATTCTTCAGTTTAAATCTAAGAAATCTGTTATAGCACCAGGGAGTGACCTATAGAGGAGGAGTGTTCAGATCTTTAGGGTTGGTCATGAGGACCTAGATGAAGATGAATTGGAAGAATTGTTTGGCCTAGACTCCTCTAATCAGGTTAAAAATATATATGGAGCATGCATGTTAAGTAAATATTTTAGACCACACGAGGAATTAATTTGCTATGATTGGCGATAACGTATGCTTGAAGTGGTGGATGTTACACCCACATTTGCATCGTGGGTGGTTCAGTCCTAATTAGGGGTGTGCAAAAAAAAACTGACCGACCCAAAAATCGAACCGAACCGGCCCGAACCAAATTGAAATTTGCAATTTTTTTAGATCGGCTTGGCCTACAGTTTACGGATATAAAAAATTGACCATATCGGTTCGGTTGACGATTTAGACATGGGAAAAACCGATTCAAACCGAACCAACCCGAAACTAATATTTATATTAAAAAACTCTATATAACTTATATTTTTATATCCAAAAACCATTAACCACCTTCAAAAACCGACCCAAACAAAAAATGGCCTTAAAAAAACCATCCAAAATAAAAAACCGTGGAACCAAAACCAAAACTGATGTGAACCAAAACCGAATTTTTATCCGTAGCCGGTTCAATTTTGGTCTGGCTTTTTCCAAAACCGAACTGATCGGTTTCTGTTTGAATTAGGGTCCAAAACCGGCCCGAACTAACCCATGAACACCCCTAGTCCCAATCCCTATTTTTTTTAGATATGGTATGTAAGCCGTAAGTGGGGTTAGACCCCATTTTTCGTTTGGCGATAGGAGATAATTTAAACTTTCTGCCAGAAGATCCTAAGCTACGAGAGGAAGTTTTGGATAAGAAGCATGCTTTGTGGTTAATCGTACACTCCAAAAGCTACTGAATGTACAGTAAAGTGGGGAGTCCGTATTGTTGGCACGGAGAAGAGATTGTTGGCATAGTTTTCATCGAGATGGTTCTCTTTCCAATAAGTAAGTAAATCATAAAAAATGTTCTAAGAATTTCAGTATTGTAAATCCTAGTGTAGAAGTGAGAGAATAGACTCATTGATTGTATTAGGGTACATGGGTTTTAAAGAGGACAATGATACATTTGTGCTTGTTTGAGTTAGATTGAACAAGTTGATTAGATTTTAGAGTTATAATGTTCTTTATTTTATGATGTGTTCGGGATACTTGGCAGGATGTGGTGTTTATATTATAGTGTATGAAGATTGACAGAACATGCAAAAGAGGCAGGGAGACGAGAGCGAGCTTGGTTTTGAACTTCAGAAGGGAGATTAAGTATTATTGATGATCTCTTCGATTTGGGGAATTTTGAAGTTCGCATTCCAAAAGGAAGTTAGAAAACCGATGAGAAGTTCCTCTTTGTAATTTTGGATAGGGTGAGGCCAGTGTTGTTTAACCTGTGTGCACGATGTTTTCCACAGGTACATGATGAAAGAATTTTCCAAGTGATAAGTTAGAATTTCAACCATTGGATTATTTTGGTTTGAAGTATTAGATGAATGCGATTCTCGATGAGAGAGATGTTAGTAGGCATTAGGTCGAAGTAGATATCTTTATAGTTGGGTGATGATGCTACATGCAAGGTACTCTTAGACTTTTGTCTAGGAGTATACAGAATTCACAAAATTCCTTATTTAAGGGGAGGAATGTAATGCCCTGTATTATTCTATGCATTATTTCATTATGGAAATTAACTATGTGTGCATTATGTGACATGTAATGTCACTATTTATATTTAGAGGTGTTTATTATACGTATTTGAAATTGAAATTAATAAATGGTAATTCATGAATTAGATATTTGGAAGTAATGTAGTATTTAGGGTGACTATTGAATGGTTAGGGATTTGGTATTGAAGGTTTCCTTGTTTGGATTATCTCCTCGACGTCGATTTCCAATGATCATGAAGTAGTCTCTTATAATGTAGTGTCGCGCTTAATTAATAAATAATTGATATTTAGATTCATAATAGATAAATATAAGTTTGTTTAAAATCATATTTTAGTTGGATTTTAGGATAATTAGAATGTTTGTTTTGACTTTAAATAGAGGGTTTTAAGTCTATTCAGTTAGTATATGTCTTGGGTAATGTTTTGAGCCAATTGGAGTATTATTTGGGCTCATTGGATTGAGGCCCATATGAGGCCTAGGATTAATTTCGTTAAAAGATAAGTTAAGTAGTGATTCGATGTAACCTAAACACATGTTAGACATTTGAAGAAACCCTAGAGATCTCAAGGGAAGAAGCACCCAGGGTTGGAAGAAGAATTGAGAGATTTTGGGGATTGGTTCCTCAACTAATCCAAATGAATGTTTACATTGTCTATGGATCTAATTGGGATTGTGTTATGGTAGTAGTAGTAGTGCATTGAATTCTGAATTATACATTTACCAATATTATATTTATCATATCTAATTCAATTTTAGAAATGTATTTTATTGTGATATTAACCCATAATCCTTTGTTAATGAACTAAGTGTAACAACCCGCGTAATTTTTGGGGTATTTTCGAAATTAGGAGAAAAAATAAATTTGAGATAAAATTATTTTTATTGCTCAAATATGTTGGCTTTTATTTTTAAAGATGAGAAACTGTTTCGGAATTGGAATTGAAATGGAGCTTTAATTGAATTTTTATTATTTAAAAGAGTACTCAAAACATAAAACTCTCTAAGAGTCCTCGAAACATAAAACTCTGTAGTAAAAATAATATTTTTAGAAATCCGACCGTCCGATCAAGCTGAATTTTTGTCAGAAGTCCTATCTGGCCATTCGCTACAACATACTAAAATTTCAAATGATTCCAATTGTCCGATCGTCCGGAATAAAATTTTTAGTGTTTGTATCTGATTAGAACTCTTTTCTTAATCAAACACTTAATCCTTTATATATCAACAAATTCGTGGCTTGGCTTTTCAAATCACTTTTTCTCAAGCTTTTTAACCAAAAGACCTCACCAAAATTACTCTCTTTCATATACGAACCATAGCCCCAAACTTATTCAAGATTTCAACCTTAGATTATAAGGCTTATTTGGTGTTTTCTTAAGTTTGGGCTAGAACGAGATTTGATTATTTTCGCGAGAAGAACGTGATGATGTGATTAGATTTTGAGGCTGAAATTATGTGATGATTCATGTTGGCTCTTTTTGATGGTTTACAATATGCTCATAAATCTCGCGAGTGTTTATTTCGTTGAATTCTTGTTAATTGAACTCATATTTTGAATTGTTAAATTCATTGAAATCTGGAAAAATAATTGTTGGAATTATTTTTATTCATGTGGTATTATTCATGTTGTCGTTGAGCACGTTGTCATGAGATTTTAATATGGCACGGACGTTGGGCACCCGCCAAAATTCCTGTTTCTAAGGGCTATGACTTGATAAAGCATATGCGGATGGGGTGAGGCCTGGTGACCCGGTTAATGTGTTGTTGAGAAATTTATTGATAAAATGCTATTGAGATTTGCATTTGATTTGAATATTCGTATTCGTATTGTGACGTTTTATTCATGGTAACATATTTGTTGAGCATCTTTCCTGTCGTATTGTGTACTTCTCCATCTTTTCTTTTAGTGGAAGGTTAGCGCGGATTTTGGGGCGCTATGGAGATTGATTTTTATCGAGGATTCTTTTGGGAAGATTTTTAATACAAGAGAGAAGACTTGTATTTATTTATTTTGATGTATAGAGCATTGGATATTAATTTTAGTATCGAGATAGATAGTTGTTTTAATTCGAGAGACTTGGTATTTATTTTAAGAGATTTGAGATTAGTGGTTTCTTTTCTATTGTGGGATTTAGATGCTCTATACCTTGTGATTTATGGAATTGATTTAGTTATTCGATAGTAGCGCTCCGTTCGCTCTCCCCGTGCGGTCGGGGTGTCACAGATGGTATTACAGCATCAGGTTCTAGTGTCCATAGGACCTGTACGGCTTACTACGTTTTCAGTGTATCGTTTGATTGATATAGAGACCTATCTTAGGATTGTTGTACTCCTCTACGTACGTAGTTTACGTCCTCCTGCTATTTAGTAGATGTAGTTTTATATGTACGAGTTCGATTGGGCATGGTACGTCGAACAAGTAGGTAGAACCAGCATTGGCGTTGGAAGGATTGCAGGAGGGAGGAGCTCAGCATGAAGCCTGGAGTGTTCAAATATGGTAATTATAGAAGAGATGACCGTTGTTGAGGTCACTCCTACTGTGTAATGGAAGTAGATGCTGTAAGGGTTGTTGAGGCATAGCAGGCATTTTCCAAGTATCGCGACGGCAAAGTAGGATGCTAATCTAGACCGCCCAATGCAGTGATAGTGGGAGTAGGTCTGAAGAAATTTTGATGAGAACGAGCCGTAAAAATGTGATAAAACGGCAACTGTGCATGTTAACCAATGGAAGTAGTATGTCCAGAGGTTTTTCGCATTAAGGATGGAGTAGAAATACCCAGAAGTGAAAATTTGGGTAAAATTTTTGAGGTAACGTGGCGGGGATACCAATCACCACATCCGGACCGAGGGTCCGTATACAAATAGAGGAACCTTACGTATAGTTTAACCACAAAATTCTCCAATGAGGATTCAGAAGCGAAGTGAATGGGAATATCTGAACCCCTCACGTGAAAGCCTGGTAGAGGCCAATTGTGAGAGAGAAATTTATCCATTAAAGTGAACTTGTACCAATAAGATAGGTATAAGGGAAAAAGAGCCCTTGAGAGAATGGACCTTCGAGTTGTAATTCGCAATTTTGGTAAAACTCTTCTTGGACGACTTATGTATATGAAGACAGTATGGTACTTTTTACAAGGTTGAGGTAAATGCTCTTAAGTGGGCGGAGCTAAGAGAGTTTAAGGATTTAGTCAAAGAGTAAGACTAAATATAATGAGGCTGATTTAGTCTAAGTCAGGACTGTTAAGTCCCATAGTGCGTTCCTCTTGGTCAGCAGAACTAAGGGAACCAAAATGATAGTGTTTAGGATCGATACTACCAAGTTCGAGAGGAGGGATACCTAAACCGGTCAGTATGGCCTAGAGTCAGGGATTTTTGAAAAGATATCTAGTGTGGATTCTAAGGCCATGGATTTTATTTTAGCATGAAGTTATTTGAGGAAATAATAACTCCAATAAGTTTTGCATTCCGGAGAGGACAAGCGTGTTACGTCCGAAAACTATCAGAACCACTAGAGTGATGGACAAGGAAGTATATAGGTTGTAGCCTCGAGTGAATGGGGTATATGACGATGCCTCACCTGAAAGTGGGTCGAGTCGTTATTGTTCATCAATAAGTGAGAGATTTAAGAGATTGTGAATGTATCATAGTAATTGATTCCGGTGTGTAGGAACCTAAATGATGTGTGTCAAGGTATGTTGCAGGACCGCTGAGCGAAGAGATGGAGCTCGCTGTTGTAATTAGTGCTAAGGACTTAGTAATAGTATAAGCACGGTGCCACTTGACTCCTTTAGAAATATTGGAGTATGGTTGCACATATTGTCGAGGAATGGAAATTTGGGCATCTCGACTATGTGTTGTTCCGACAATGCTCAATAAGAATGCATAGGGGAGAGGTCCCTTGTTTAAGTACGGTTGCGAAAGGGGATACGACTGAATTTTTATGCACGTCAGGAGAAGAGACGTTGATAGATGCTAGGTCATCAGTGAAGCGGGTAGTGTTGTGGAGGAACAACGAAAGGCTTACATCCCCACGAAGGAATAAGTGGGACTTTGTGGGCAAGGATTTGATTTTGTCTATAGGGGATGGAGAATACCCGCAATATTGTAGTCACGACATGTATACAAGGATAGAGTTGAGGAAAAACATGTTACGGGTACGACGCTTGCAATGTTTTTGCAAATATACACGGAGAAAAGGGTGTATGGGCACCCTAGTCAATTGGATTCCTTAGACATCCGAGATAGAGGGATGCGGAAAAAAAAATTGTACGACGGTGGGGAAATTAAGAGACAAGTCGTATCGATGAAATGGGTTGAACGTCATGGGAGATAGATGATGATCCAAGATTATATGTGCTGAGAGATCCAGCACACCCTATGGGATGAAAGTCGGTGGGAAACCGTTCAAAAGTTATCTCTTGAATTGGGAGGCCTAACTGTTGTGAAGAATTGATACAAGGTGTTACTCAACTGAGTGTTGAGAGTGACTTACGCGTTACTAAAATGTTGATAAGTGGGAAGCAATGTTGAGGAGAGACATAGTGAGATTTTCTCCAGACACACCTCTAGTTAATAGAGCGATATGGACTCGAAATGAGCACCCGAAATGTGGTAGTGAACCTACATTTCCAATGATGGAATGAGGAGACAGACTTATAAATTATTGATGGGCTGTGAACATCATAATTAAGCCAACATTTCGCTGGAGTAGCGGAATGGGGTGACCGGGATGGATTAACATGTAGTTGAAAAGGGAGAGTTCACGGTGCCGCTCTACATGATTGTGAATCAGGAGAAAATCCTAAAATTCCACCCTGTGAGAGATAGAATAGAGATTAAGTATTATTTTGAGTATGGTGTGTTACATACGACTCAATGTTAGTGAGAAAGGAGGATAATACACCCTTACGATAGTGGAATTTTGGAGAAGCCCACTGATAAATTCGTCGGTTGAGTGTATACCTATATGAGCATATTTATAGGTAGTGTGAGTGCCTATATGATCTATACATAAAGTTTAGGTTCTTGGATACCTATTATGAACATATGTGTACTTTGAGTGGTGGTTCGAGGAGACATTTCGAACTTTTAGTCCTTAACGCGTGATATGAGTACATTCTATTGGAGTATGACATTTTAGGGTATATGAAATGTGTAATATATGGCTCACAAACTGTCTACTCATGTGAGATGAGATATACATACATACATTGGTGCTCGAGATGTGATTCTGAGACAATATAATTAATCACCATTGGTGATCGAGGAGGGATTCCAAGCCAATAACCCCAAAAGTGTTACAGAAGGGGGGTGATTATAAAATAAGTGTTTATAGTATATGTTATGTGTAAGATATATACCTAATTATTTTTACTTATGTGCGATGATAAGTGTGCTTAAATTCTGTATTGGGGTCGATAATGTTCCGGACCAATATATGAGGGATCGATTTGGGGTCAATGATGTTTCCAAACCAAATCGATGAAAAATATTGGTATCGACGGAAGGTCTGAACCAACATATGCGTTACATTTACCTTGGGGTCGAGGGATTTCCGGACCAATGTAAATGATAGGATTATTGGGGCCGATGATTTTGCCAGACCGATTTCCTTATAGTATATATTGTGTGCGAAATATATACCTTATAATATTCTACTTGTGGGTGATAGTAGACATATAGATGTTATATATAGAGATATACATCAAAAGGGTAAAATTAAGTAAAGAGGAACCTAATTTCAAGAGTTAACGTTAGATTGGGAAAAATCTATCGAGAAATTAAGTAGGGAGACTTAATTATGATATATGCAACATGGGTAACATGCGATAAGAGTTTATAATGAAGCAAGGCATATACTTGGGGAGACCGTTAGGATGTTATGATTTGATTTTGGGTATTAGAGGATTCAATGATGTTTAAGGTCCTTAGTCCTAATACCAAACTTATCCTAATTTCGAGGACGGAATTCCTTTGTAAGGGGGGAAGTATGTAATACCCCGAATTTTAGAATATTCCAAATATTCTATTTAATTAGGTTGGAAAATTAAATGAGAATATACGGCTTAATTTAAATTACGTAAGAGTAGTAATTTAATGAGTTTTATTTAAAATTGTAATTATGGAATATTAATCGAGAGATATATACCGATTTATATTGCCTCATTATATTTACTTAGTGTGAGTGGTAAATAGTTGCTTAACGCGTGTAGACCGTGTTGGGGTGAGAACGAGTAATATTTTTAAGTGACTCAAATAGTAATTTAGAGGTCACAGATGAGTCCGGAAGGGTCAAATTAGTCAAAATAGTATACCCGGGGGTACTAGTTGAGTCCCGGGGTAATTTTGGACTAAACCGAGACCGTTCGGGGGAGTTTTGGTCTTTTAACATGACAGGGTATGGAGACCTACGAAATTGAGAGCTTTATATCAGCCGTATGATAGAGGGGTTAGGGTTAGAAAAGCCATGAAAATACACCATAGCCATTAAAGATAAGAGAGAAACCATTCTCAAGGCAAAAGGAAGAATTTGGAAGGATTCAAAGGAGATTTTCACTATCAACTTGTTGGGGAAGAAGGATTGAAGGATGAAGATCATCAATCATCAACAACAATCATGAAATCAGACCCTATTGATCATAAGGCAAGTTGTTTATTGCAAATATTATAAAGTTATAATACCCATGTGTAAGGTTTTTGAATAGTTTTGTTTAAATCATTATCTTGATTGGAGAAAGATGATATTTATACATGTTGGGATAGGAATCGCATGTAGAATGATTTACCTTATGTAGAGGATTAAGATTCAGATTAGACTTGATGATTTTTAGGATTAAAATCTATATTTTGAATGATAATATGGGAAGAACACCATAAATAGGGTTTCAAGAAATTTTGGGTTTGATTCACTATTTCTTTAAAGGAATTGGAGTTTGTGATGCATTTGTCACGTTAGAAATTCTCCTAGTATACGTGAAAACATATTTGGATCATTGGGTCGAAGTTTGGTGGACTATAATGGAGTTTGAAAATTTGTTAATGGAGGAAAAGCTTAACGAAGAAGACGAACTGCGTCTGTCCCTGTTCGATCGATCGATCGATCTCGAACTATCGATCGATCGACTATGTCGATCGATCGAACCCAGCAGTCGATCGATCGACGCAAGCTGTTTCCCGAATTTTTCGTGTTTAAGTCTTAGTTGATTTTTGGGAATGAATGAGTATCCTAGGGTTTATAATATACTTATATGGAAGTGAGAATAAGACCAGTAGGTATATTGTTGAGGTCCGATAAGGCCATTGGGTGTAGGTCTTGGATTACGGACCGATGTGAATAATCCGATTTAGTAGAGTATCGGGGACTTCGGAAATTGAGTTACGAGGCGAAGTAAATTCAATTTAAGTAATAGACCAGTAGGGTAAGAAATAACTACTGAAATTATATGTAAGGGGTAACTAGGACCCTTAGAGTTGCATGAATACTCAAATAAATGCGATTAATGAGATAAATCGTAAAGCGAACATTGTACGGTAGATATATGAGATCAAAATATTGCGTACGTATATAATTAATAGGTCGGGCGTGTACCTACCGAATTATGTGATCTTTTAGGTCGAGAGATTTATACCTAAATTAATTATGTTAGGGTCGATGAGACATTCCGAACTAACATAAAGTTATTATATGTTTGGGGTCGATGAGAAATGCCGAACCAAACCTTGAACTGGTGTCGCGATGGAAGAGCCCCGAACCAGAATATGTGTATATATATATTTTTAAAATATTTGGGGTCGATGGATAATTCCGAACCAACTCTCACTTGGGGTCGATGAATCATTCCGAACCAAGAGATCTTTATTTGTGTATATAAATAGTTGGGGTCGATGTATCATTCTGAACCAATTCTTACCTTGGGGTCGATGAATCATTCCGAACCAAGAGTCCTTTACGTGTATCAAAAGGGCAAAATAGTAATAACCGATATTTAGTATATATTGTGTGTGAATTATATACTTGATGATATTCTACTTCTGTGTATTAGTAGATTGATATATAATATGTATTTAAAGATACATACTGAACTTGTAAGTTAAGTAGTGAAACTTAATTACGAAATGCACCTTTAGATAGAGAAAATCTATTTAGTAATTTAAGTAGTGAAACTTAATTACACAAGTGGGAAGTAAACAATTGGGAGAATTGTAGTAATTTTAGTAGTGAAACTAAATGAGAAGTATTGAAAAATAACATAGATGAAATGTTACCTGAGAATTAATTAACATACGCGAGATGTTAGTGAAACAGATGTACTGTATGGGCAGTTATGGACCTTAAGTATAGATAAGTTCAGATGATTACTTAGTCCTAGATAGCTTGGAAGATATGGCTAGGTAGGCTAAGTGTAGAACGTTAGGTGTGCACAAGAGATGAGGGGTGAGTAAACTCAAGAGAGTGTGCGAGAACCTAACATGTGTAATCAATAACCGCATTTTATATTGTGATAAACGCTTGCTAAATATTTTCAAAATGTTTTGAGTACTAACTCTTGCTATAAAATATTTTCAAAACCTTTTAGGTGTCCAGCCAAAGAGACGCCATGTATGATGATTTCATTTCAGGGACTCGAAGCTGTAGCACAGTGGATGCTTACAGGATTTTGACTAGACGATATCTCTCATTCAGATCTAGTACAAGATCTCACACTATTCTATGTATGGACTTGTGGTCTGGTATTAGTCTCAGATGTTTAATTTCATATTAGTGGATTATTCTTGTTATATTGTTGCTTGGGAATTTTTAGCCGATGGTTTATTCGGTATTGCTCTTATTCATTTGTACTTACACTTTGTTGATTGGGTTGTAGTACATGATTATTTTGTTTCTGCATGGTTTGTTTATCTGTTTTAAGAAAGATAAAATTTGGCACCAGTCTAATTTCACTTAGGGGATTAATAATTAAAAAGTTTTCGACAGTGATGCTAAGAATGAACCATCTGAGAAACCTGTTTTAATTTAATAAAGGCCTGATCACCCGATGTTTAATTAGGCGGGGTGTTACACTAAGCTTAATTGAGGAGAAACCTAAGAATTGAGTTTGTAATTTGATCTATAATTTTATCCTTTGAATCATGTGAATGAATTAAGTAAAAATGCATTGTTTTAATTCTAAAATTGATCCAAATCTAAATTTTTTTGGTTTATACATGTACCTAGGGTTCTAAGTTGTATAAATCTGAAATCGATCCTTATATGTGGTTTGATTCACCTAGAGTGAGTTGATTTAGGTTAGTATTCTTGTTATACACCGTAAGCTTAAAGGAGGATGTGATTCAGGCTGTATAGAGGTTTTGAAACTAGCTTTTGGGTTAATAATGGTTGTTTTGATAATTGGAGAAGATGAACTCGACATGGAACTCATTAAGTCGAGATTAAACATTCGTTTGAATGATATTGGGTATCTCGATCGAATGATTTTGAATGTCGTTAGATCAATATACAATCCATGCAATTGTAGATAATTTAATTATAAACGTGTGGGTGCTTGTTTCATATTTTTTGAATTTTTTATGGATTTCTTATTAATATTTTATTGATAGTGCGCAAGGTTGAAAATTTGAGTCGATGATTTTGGGTTTGGGGTTTGTGGTGTGTTTGTTTGGTTTAGGTTTTGATTGGGGAGTTGTTTTTAGATTTTATTCGATTAAGATGAATTTATAGGTAGTAGGTTTGAATATAGAAACCAAGTTTAAGGAGATACATATATGAGTCAATGTTTGTTAAGTCCGGTAATGTTTAACGATAGTGTTTATCATATGTGACGTAAGGCTGTGCTTGTGACCCATCCCGTAGGATAATGATCGACAATGATAACATTCACCAAATAGTTTTTCTTCCCGTGATTTTTGTTTGAGACTTAGTAAATATTTATTTGGATTTTACAGATTTCTATAATATTTAAAGCATAAATATAAGGCATTCTCCAAACATGATTCTTATTTTAAAATAAATTGATACACCTTTAATGCAAAGTAAACTCCATACATGGTTTTTAAAATAAAAACTTAATAAAAATATAAAAAATTATCCCATTGGACTAATCATATTTTATCACCTCTAACCCAATATTCCACGAGTAACAAAATAAAGTTATTTCAATGAATCATGTAAGAATGTCTGCATCAGCAAAAGAAGGAAAGTGCTACCTAAATAGAAGATGTTCTCATCACATGACAATTAATGTTTATTAATGTTATTCCAAAATAAAGGAGGCAAATTCACGTATGGAAATAATTCAAAAGGAAGAATTAGCGGTGGAGGTAAATTTGGTATACCAAATTTTCCTTGCATTCATAATGTTTTGTTGATGAACAAAAACATAACTTCATTAACATTAGTCAATTATGTGATAAAGGATATCAGGTAATCTTTGATTTAAAACATTTTTTAGTAAAAAAATCATACATAATGTAGTTTTCTTTATTTCAACAAGAACCTCAAATACTTATACCTTGGATATAAATGACCTCATCCACCAAACCCTAAAATATCACACTGCTATTGATGATTGCTCTTGGCTATGGCATAGACGATTAGGGAATGATCATATGGAACTTATTCACAAACAATTTAGTAAAAACCTTGTCACATTTCTTCCAAAGTTAAAATACCCAAGAGAAAAAAATTGTGATGCCTGTCAATAAGGAAAGCAACATCAAAGATATTTTAAAAGGAAAAAGGATATAACCTCATCAAGATCTATTGAAATCATACATATAGACTTATTTCCATATAACCCCTTTAATAACATAAAGAATAAAGTATTAGAATTTTTAAGTTATCATCATTTCTCTCAATATTATTGGTTTTTTTTTTTACTGACAAAATTCAAACATATAACATCTTCGTGAAGTTTTGTAAGAAAGTTTAAAATGAGAAAAATAGTGACCATAAATCACGTAAAAAGAAATAAATGAAGAGAATTTGGTAACAAAGATATCGAAGTGTATCGTGATGAATACGGTCGTGACCATAACTTTTAGGTTCCTATAACACCACAACAAAAAAAGTGTTAGAAAGAAAGAACTGAACACTTCAATTAATGTCCCATACAATGCTAAATGCACAAAAAAATACTAGATTAACTTAGGGATGAAGTTGTAAGCACCTGGTGTTATATGATTAATAAATTTAAGATTTAGAAGGTAATAAACTAAACCCCTTATGAAATTTAGAAAGGAAAGTAACCTAACATAGGGTACTTCAAAGTATTTAGGTGAAAATGCTTTATTAAACACGGTAGGGAAAATTTAAGAAAATTTGATCCTAAATACGATGAAGGATATTCATACAACACCAAAGGCTACAAGATTTTCAATAAAATAACCCATTTTATCTAATAATCCATGCATCTTACTTTTTTATTTTTTTATTATTCAAAATTCCAACTTATAATTTAGCAAAAACCAAATTTAACTCAAATAAGGATATTTTGGTTCATACTTCCAGCAGTAATAGGGTAGTAATAGTACTTTCCAATACTTAAAAAGAGTCAAAAGTAACTTGTCCAAATTAAAGTAATGTGAAGAAAAGAGCTAAAAGAATAATGAAGCCGCCCATTTTTTTAAATAAAAACCTCAATTCCTAGGAGGGATCTTGCTGCCCTAAGTGTTTCTCTTCTTGACACTAAACTTGGAATTTTGAGACTCTTGATAACAACACTAAGCCTTGAAAGTGTTACCTTTTTCAAATTCGGTCTCTTATAGTTATCTGGAACCTGATTTGTAATAGTCTTATCCATCCTATGAAACTCTCTCTTCGTGACATACTTACGAAGCAAAGCAAAATGCTTATTTTTCTTCTTTTTCTTCGTTGTAGTCAACAACACTAACAAAATGAACATTGGTTGGCATTTAAATAAAATAACCTCCCAGTTTTGAAAATCATGCATATCTAAATCATGTTTTCAAACTAACAAAAGTCTTATATGGACTCAAATAAGACCTAAGAGGGTGGTATGAAAGACTAAGTAATTTTTTCATCTTAATTTTTTTTGCTAGGATTAGTCGATATAATTATTTTTATCAAAATACAAAAGCACAATATCCTCATAATTCATATATATCTTGATGATATCAATTTCGATCCACCAAGACAAAATGTGTGAAGACTTTGCAAAATGTATGCAATCCTAATTTGAAATGAGTCTTATGGGAGAATTAAACTTTTTCTTAGGTCTCTAAGTCTAGCAAAACAAAAAATGGAATATTTATCAACCAATCAAAATACATTAATGACCTAATCCACAGATTTGGATTATCTACAACAAAACCCTTTACCATCCCTACGAGCACATCTATGAAAATAGAAGTTGACGAGAGTGTAAATGAAGTTGATAGAAATTATATTGTGGGATAATAGGTACTCTATTACAGAAACCATAGATTTAGGTATTTGGATATTAAATTCAATTTTCGATGTTACAAGCTACTTAGAGATCGATTGGACAAAATTTAACTTCATTGGACACTCACTAGTTTCATGGTCAAGTAAGAAACAACAACCAGTCGCCCTATCCACAACTGATTCTGAAGATCTTTTTGTCAGAAATTGTTGGCGTCAAACATTAAAAATTAACCAATAACAGGGATAATTTCAAATATCTATCACCAAAATAAGAGTTTTATGTGATAACACAAGTGCTATTTCCATCACCAAAAAACCAGTATAACAATCTCAAAATAAAACAAATTGTCATTAAAACCATTTTCTCGAAACCATGTTCAAAATGGAGGTGTGGAACTCCAACTTATTTTTACTGAAAACCAAGTTGCGGATATTTTCACCAAACTTCTTTCAGAAGATATATTTTGTACCATTCGTCGTGAACTTGAGATGACAAACCTACATGAAATTGTTTGGATTAAAATATATTGCTATATGTAGATGATTTATCAATTCCAATATATGTTGTACTTGTAACATTTGTGAAATTTAACAAAAATGAAAATGCGTGTCAATCTTTTAATGGAAAATATCATTTAAAATGAATCGGCCGAGGAAGATAAGATAATAATTCATAAAAAACAAAATAATTATTTTTCCCATTTATATTTAAAACATGTCTTTTACAATTATATAATAATAAAATACAATTGTTTTTCAATTTAAATATAATACAATACAGAGCCAACTAAACATCCCAATGTGCCCCAAACTCCAGTATAGACATAATAAATCCTACCTTGAATAAAACATTAAATGGATATATAAATAATAGGGGTGTGAGTTGGAAACGAAGTAGGCTCGTATATATGCTCCAAGTGAACTGCATATATTACTGCGTGCATATATAAGAAGAGTGAAGGCATATGAACACTTTACTAAAATTCCAAGACTATCAACTTTAATCCTAGGATCTCACCACCCATGACTACACTTCTCAAATGCTATATAAAAAATCCTCCCCTAATTTCCCTTATTATGGTATGGACTTCCGTTTACTTTCTTATCAATTATCCTTCGAGCTATCTAATGGCCCCTAAGAAATAGAGTCTCATAATAAATATACAAGGCATCATAGGGTAACCTATAAAACAGAATTAATATTTTATAATAAAATGTCTTAACAACCTAAGGGTCCATAGTGTAGTTCATTAGATAAGAGACAAAATCATAAATCGAAAGCATACCCCATCAAGCAGTTGGTTTGTCTATATGATTCCTATGAATCCTACAACAATTATATAAATATCAACGTGGGGTCAAGAGTTACGTCGACACATGCTCATCCATGTGTGCCCCGGCCATATGAACCAACCATCAATGAAGACTCCAAGTTAGAGAATAATCCTTCAACTTAATCACTTATAATGGATGATCATGAAATAAGATAAGTCCTAACTCTTAGGGATAGGTATTAACTAGGATTACGACTCTCCTAAGGTGCATTATAAATGTAAAACCACCACACGTGAATGGTGCATGCATTAATGTAATGTCAAGCAATACTAAAACTCCACCGACCTAAATTTTCAAGTTATATAGAACAAACCCAAAAACCCCATGGACGTAGGCACATTCCAAACCACGTACATCATTTCTTATGGGTATGATTTGATTATTCTAAAGATTTATTGTCCCTATTTGGTTTATGCTCATTGAACATTATTAATTATAGAAAATCATCACCTACAATTAACATTGTCTATGGGAATGATCTTAGTCCTTTGTCACTAGCCATTTTTCCTATGATGTTACACTTACCTAACCAAGATGACCAAAATCTCGCTGACTAGGAGGGTAATCACCAACATAGCCATGGATACAAGGGGGTCACTATATGGAATATGATAATCACAAAGACCAGGAGGGTTTTCATTCATTTTAATCATCCGAGAGGGTTAGGTCAGAGATTGGCGACTACTACGAATCGATCGATGCACGTTATCATCCTTAGGAGGAGAAGACAGACGAGAGTGATGATCCGTAATGATCTAACCAAATCTCAAGGCTAATGATAAGTGCCTTAGAGATGAGAAAACTTCTACCAGATATCAAAATTAGCATAATGATATGCTCTAATGAAGTCTAGATAGGCTATAGAGAAGATAAAAAAAGCGAAGCATAAGCTTACCCACTAGTCACACACACATACTCTTCAGGTGAGTAGAGCTCGTAGCCGAGGGAGGAATGACCCACAATGAAAGGGAGAGTCTCTTCGCAGGAGGACGCCATTATGGAGATCTTGATTTAATTAGTAAGAATGAGAAACAAACCTACATGATCTAATCATAATAGAGGTGGACAGACACCCTTCCCATCAATAAGAACAGACGAGCAAACATCTCGCTAGGAAAGTCCTTATAATCCAGATTACATCACCATTCAACCAATCCATTAAGTAGTTTGATCCTTTCAAGGAGTTTATAACTCAACGATTTAAGATTTGTGATGGGAAGAAATATCCCACTGACCATGTCAGTAGTATGGCTAGGCTATGATGTTGTGAAACAATAACGGGAGTTTCATATGCCTTATATTTCCCCTAACATTAGAGACTTTTCTTAGAAGTGGTTTGATAAGTTACTAGATTGGTCAATCACTTACTTTAAGCAACTCATCGAGACCTTTACAACAGTTTCATCACCAGTAGTACGCATACTAAATGGATGGCATCACTTTTATGATGAAAAATCTTCAGGAAACACTCTAAGAGTATACCAGAAGATACTGAGAGGTATACAATGAAGTAAAAGACTACACCAAGAAGCTCCATGATCCATTAGTCCTTCATTAAGAGTTAGGCTATTACAATTGGAAACTTCGTAGCGAGGACTGAGAAGTACATAAAGGTGGAAGACATAATGGATGGAGTTGACCTAGAAGATGATCGGCCAATACAACCTAAAAATTGAGACAAAGAAGGAATATTCAAGAAAGGACAAAAAATTAGAACGATAAATCGAAGGTGATCGATAAGAATAAATATTATAAGGTGATCAAGGACGTTAACACAATCTTCACTGATCCAATATATAAGATATAAGATTAGGGGTTGATAGTATTTTAAGTGGCCCTAAAAGAGGATAAGAGATCATAAGAAGAGAAAGATGAGGATGAGGTATGCATATATAAGGAGAATGGACACAAGATAGAGAATTTTAAGGCCCAGAAGTCCCATCTTAAAGAACCATCTCAGGCAGGCCACGTCAATAAGTTTGTGAAAAAGAAGAAGGCCAATCACAACCTGTGTATGACTAGATGACATATAATTTACTTGATAAGGACTTGGGCCATGGGTTTGTATTAATTCATAGGACATCAAACCCAAGTTATATTGAAAGGGAATTCCATCATAATAAAGGTGGATAATCTCACAACAAGAATAGACATTCCAAATCGGCCTGACCAAACCCATCATGGGTAAATGTCAATGACCTGAGGATATTGATTACTCCAAGCACATAGTATTCACTTATGATAATCTGGTCGGAGTGAGGATCCTTTATCACAATTCCACGGTAAGTTTTCAACTAGGACGTGGATAAGCTACTAATGAATAAAAAGAGTTCCTCAAAGGTGATGTACCTCAAAATGTTTAAAAATCTAAATCTAAAAGCAGAAGACCTATAAAAATCTACATTTCTTTTAGTAGGCTTTGTAGGAAGGATGACCTTGTCCCTTGGAAAAGTTATTCAACTAGTAAGAGCAGGGGAGATGTCAAAAATCATTGAGTTTCTTATGGTAGACAAAGACCCCCATATAATGACATACATGGTTGGGGTATCTACATGCCATGATGCTAGTGTATTCCACATACTATAATAAATTGAAGTGCATCACTGAGAAGGGGATCAGGGAGATAAGGGGAACCAGATTTTACCTCAACATTGTTGTATAACTTTCATTTAACCAAAGTAAGAGAAAAAGACAGAGAAAGTGGTGGAATCAACATAGGTTTCTATGCCCTCAAAGTAAAAATTACAGTAATGGAGACCTGGGGTCAAGAATGCCAGGGTTTCCCTACTATTAAGTCATATAGCCCCTTCAGGAGGAGGTTTTGATAATAATCAACCAGAGAAGAAATTTTTTATAGGAAATCTTCTTACTAGCAAAGAAAATAGAAAATTAGTTACTTTTCTTATAAGCAATTAATATATCTGTACTTACAAACTGTCCGGCATGCCAGCTATCGATCTAAAGGTTATTTGTATTAGGATCCATCTGGACCCATCACATACACATATGACTCAAGAGGTGTGAAAAAATTCCCCCGAGAAAGCGAAGGTATAGATAAATAAGTGGGAAAAATTCTTGTGAAATAATCCTTTAATGAGGATTAATTCCTCAAGTGGATTTTGAATCCAGTGGTTGTGAAAAAGAGTAACAGAAATTGGAAAGTCTGAATAGACTTCACTAACCTCAACAATGCATTCCGCAAGGATAATTTTCCTTTGCCCAAGATAGACCAATAGGCAATAAAATTACTAATCACTGGCCTATGAGTTTCCTCGATGCTTGTTTAGTGTACCTTTAGATCCCATATTTGGACCCGACTAAGAAAATACCTTTTTCATCACCACTTTAAAATCGTATTGGCATAAGGTAATTCTATTCAAACTGAATGAAGGAGGATCACCTTATAGTCCTTACAATGACCTTTTAAGTCTTTCACTACAATATAATTTGGCCGAATGCAGCCAAGTGCTCCTTCGCGGTACAATTAAGAATTTTCCTCGCGTCTAGTTAGTTAAAGGGGAATTGAGGCAAACCCTGATTAGATCAAAGTGATCAGAAAGTTATAACCTATAAGAAGAGTATGTAAGGTTAATAAGCTTACTTACATGAATATGACATTTATTAGGTTCGCATCAAGATCTTCCTAGAGGTTTTGGCTTTTATTTCACATATTGAGGACACTCGAAGAAGTGAAAAAGTACTTAATCACCACTGTAATACCTATCCCTCGTTACTTTGATCGTACTTGTATGATTTAGTGACTTGGTATCACTAGTTAGGCTCTGGGATTATTGAGGTGGATCATAAGTCAAATTTGGGTAACGTCTTAGCCCTAGTGTAATTGGATTGGAGTTTTTATGGCCTAAAGTTGATATCGAGATTTTTAGTAGTTATTCAAATGAAAGACTTTATTATTCGAATGACCTTTAAACAAATTAATAAACACTAAATTTCCCTCGCTCTATGGAATCTTGTTAGAAGGTAAACGTTCGAAGGAGGTACACTAACACTTGAGTGAAATGAGTGTTTCCTGTGCGAACGAGGTATATCCGACTTCCCTTTTAACCCCACGAATCCACATCATTAGTACCTCGTTATATCTCGCTTTCGAAAGAGGCCCACTGTCATTCGAATGACCAGACAATATATTGAAACTTTTGCACATTTTAATGTGATGTCATGACATGGATCGTTGAATTAGATGACGTGTTGAGTTCTTAGTAGCTCATATCAAATTTTTTGATAAAGTCTTGATGGACGATTAGATAAAGGGTCAAGTTAGTGTCATTTATGTTATTTAAGCCTTAGGGTTTTTTGAGTATTTATATGGGGGTTTGTCCCATTTGAGCATCCCTAATCAGACTTTACACACTCTTTCTAGCTCTTAAGAGCCCCTCTACGATAAATCACCTTACACACCCTAGCCCCACCACTCTCTGCCTTAAACCACCATAGTGTTTCATAGTTTCCAACATATTTAAGCCTTATACACCCATCTATACCATTGTTAGGAAAAGTTATGAATTTTTGAGGTGTTATTGGAGAATTTTGGGGAGAAGATGAAGAATAAGTTATGGAGTTTGAAGGGGGTTTTCATGGAGCTTTCGAGGATCAAGATTAATGGAGCGAGCCAACCTCTTTAAGGCTACCTTAGGAGGTGGACAGCTGCCATCTTCTTCTACATTCATCTTACCATTATTAAAGATTCTTTGACGCATAAACACTCTACTCTTATCTTAAGAACTCTAATTTTCATAGTATTGATATTGTAGTTAGTGTTTTCTAAAAGTAGAATGCATATGCTTTAAGAAAGTTATTTATTGTGGTTTTGTAAAAAAAAACGATTTATAAAAGATTCCAAGAGTATTGAGAAAAATGATACATTTCAAGAAATCTTGATATTTAGATATTTTATGAAATAAAATGTTTGAAATGATATTTCTCTTATTGAAAATAATCTATGAACAAATGTCTCTAGTTTTTATTATGAAACGTGGGATTTTTATATAAATAGACATTTACTCGAGTTTTGAAGAAACAAAAATGTCGTTGAGCTTGAAAAGCATCTTTATTCAAATATTATGAAATTTTTAGAATAAAACATGTGTTAGACCTATTTAATGGGATGTTAGACATAAAATACATTTCCTCCTATATATAAACTTGTAGTATTTTAACGATGGGAATATAAAAAAGTCTAATCAAGATTCTATTGGGTTTCTACATGAAATAAAAAAAAAAAGAAATTTTGGACCTTAAAGAGTGTTAAAAAGTATAGGAAATGTGGTAAGTGGGTATTTCAAGACTACATGTGAAAATAAAGGGAAAATGGTGTTTTCTTGTATAGTAGTCCTTAAAACAAAAAAGGGTTTTCTTAGTAAAGAAAGCAATGAAATAAATAGATTTCCAACTTGAAAATAGTGTAAACTCCAAAGTGTGAAATGAATGTTAATAAGTAAAAACAATTGAGAAGTTGGTATGTGTAACTTAGTAATGTTTTTAATAAAATAATACTTGTGAACATGGAGAAAAATACAAATGTGGAAATAAATGGGTTAAATCATAATTTTACATAAAGTGGAAAATTTTTATGAAATAAAAATGTTAGAAATGGTGTTGCACAAATAGTCTTAAATGAAAGTGATTTTTGGGATAAAATCAACGCAAGTGTGTAAAAGCCAAGAAATGGTGATTTTCAAAGTGTAACATAAGGTGGGGTCAACTCCCCGAATTTTTGCTTCAGCTGGTAAAAGTGGAATAATGTGGACATTTGATAAATATTAAAATATGTTAATACGAACTTAGATAAGTCCGAAAAAAAATTAAGATGGACTCGAATCCCTATGGTGAAAGACCCAAAACACTAGCTAGAGCATATGGTAGTGAGAGTGCCAACGGTTCAATGGTCAAACTTATTTAATTAAATGTCAACTTTATACCAGTTTTAAACCCTAGTTCATGTAACTAAGTGATTGGAAGCAGTAAATCAATATAGCATGCAACTAAATATTCAAGAAGGCCAAATTTAGGAAAAATCTCTGTAGGTTAGAACCAATTCTTATTTCACTAAATGTGCAAATCGCAACTTGTAACAATAGAGTAATACAAACAATGACAGACGAATATCCCACAGGCTTCGGTTCATCTTCTTTAGCAACATCTCCCATAAGAAGTCCAAGAACATCGATGAAGATAGCTTCTGCACAAATACCACTCCAAGATAAGAATATATGTCTATGGGGGTCTCTCTATGATTAAAAAATATAATACGGGAGGTTTGTGTGAATCTAAAGTGTTTTTGGCTTTTAAAAGTTAAGACTTAAAGTGCAGCAGGTCTGCAGGAGGCGGAGTTAAAAAGTCTTACGAAAAACCTATAGGTCATATGATTGAATAGTAAAACACGAAAATTGAGGCAACAGTAGGTCATTCAAAAGATATATTAGGTTCATTAGAACGATATAAATATATCGTTAACAGACCCTTCGAACGACGTAAGAAATCACCTATTAAAAATCAAAGTAGTGCGGGTTTGTTTGATCTATATGAGATCAGGAGTGGCGAACGAATCTATCAAATGACATGGCAGTGTCGTTTGAATGACAATACTTCATCGTTTGAATGACTTTAAGCGAAAAACGTGTGTTTAAAAATCCAGCCTCGTTTTGATTTAAATAAAATCAAGTTTAAATTGACTAAATTCTCCTAGATATATTTTGCAAAAAACTAAGAACTCCAAATAGAATTATACATTAAAGAAGTGGAGTTGTGGAGAACGATTGAAGTTGAACGTAACACACATTAATGATGATGGGAGCATGATGATGAGCACGTTGTGAATGATTCAGATGGTGAATGTCGTGGATGATCGTGCAGACGTGACAATGTAATGTGACACTCCATATCTTATTTGATCTGGAACGAAACAAACAATATCATAATTCTAGTGGATAATTACAGAAATGTTGTCCTTACAAATCTCCCCACATGCATATACTATTACATATATAAAAATATCCGAATTATGCAATTTAAAAAAAAATCTCTAAGACATACAATATAATATCCCCCCAAAGCCTCAAATGGAAATATTAAAAGACATGTCTTGAAGTCTTCAACTCTTTAAAATCTTCAAATCTCCAAAAAAAATTTGTCTTCATTGAGTGTGCCATGAATATGATCTTCAAATGTACCTACACACGTGAGACAAGAAACCATGACATGCAAAAGTTTGGAATAAAATGATAAGCACAATTCATGAAATAATTAAGCATAAGAAAATCATTAAATAATCGAACTCTCTTACTCCCCAATAATTCGTTCTCCTAGATAAGGAAAATAAACATAAGCAATAAATACTGAGTGTGACACAAATAAATAAACTTCTCTTTTTAAATTTTCAAACTTTTTCTCAGAAAAATACAATAATAAATCACACTATGGATTAACACTAAGATAACCAAGTTGATGATAGAGTAAGTGTAGGGGTGTGAACAATTCTGATTGGAAATCAACTCAAACATTCATAACATTTATGCACGATGAATTGAGGATACTCTTAACGAATGAACTCAAAATCGTTCTTAGCTGTAAAAAAGGTGAATTTATATGAAATTGACTTAGTCTAATCAACACATCAAAATCTAAAATGATTTCCACATCAATAACGTCTAAAACTTTGTAATGCTTTTTTGAGACTTTGTCAGGATGTGTAAACCCGTTTATTACTAATGAAACTCCCTCATAAATAATAATGTATTTTTTATATTGAGGTTCAAATTTCTCTTTAAGAGATTTCATATTGACCCCTTATTGGAAAAAAATGCTCTTTTCTTTCCTTAATTTTTTTGTAGGCCTCTTTTCAAATGGTGGCTTTGACAACGAGTTTAAATGCCTCTCAAAGCCTTTTTTTCATCTACACTCATAAATTTTTCAATATTAAAGAAAATCTTCCAGGAAAACGGTTCTTACATGCAGTACTTTTATTGACTCATTTTATCGCATTTGGTTCGTTTTAAAGATAGGATTGAGATTGAAACACTTTGGCCAACATGTGGTAGACAAGTACAAAAATCAAATAAATTCGTGCACGTGTGCATCAAAGAACGCAATGAGTCAAACAATTAGCAAGTAATCTCTAATCACATCTCAATGACTCCAAACATTATAAAGCACATGGATGAAATGAATTTGTGTCTCAAAACACTACCAAAAAGTGAAGTTGATAATGGAATGATGTGGTGACTTTACCATCCTAAATGTCCATCCATAAATGGTGCAAATAAACTGCAAAAATCTTTTTGTTTTTTTCAAAAATATTATAAAAAGAAAATCTTTTTTGTCCTTTTCATTTTCCAAAAAAAGTCAAAAATATTTTTGAATTTTTCTTCTTTTCTTAAAAAAACAACAATCGATTTGTATTTTTCAATTTTTTTTATAAAAGACCAAAAATCCTTTTGGATTTATCTAAAATAGGAAAAAGAAAAAAGCAATACAAGAATAATAAAAATAATACAATCTAGCATTTTGAATTAAGAATATGATCATGAAAAATCATCATATACTAGACAAAGTATCGACCCCTCACTCAACTATGTAGATACCTAAAGACTTCCTAAGACTCTCGAATTTAGGGGAATTTAAAGGTTTCGTGAAGATGTCAGTTAACTAGTGATCGATGGTCACAAAGATCAAGGATACAACCTTCTCCTTTACTAGGTCTCGGATAAAATTCTCGCGCATCCTAATGTGTTTCGTGCACAAATATTGGACTTGATTTCGATATGTGTATTGCACTTGCGTTATCATAGGAAATAGTCATGGTTCCATGTGAGATCCCATAATCCTCTAGAATTTGCTTCATCCACAAAAGTTGCATGCAATAACTCCTGACGGCGATGTACTCAGCCTCCATAGCGGGAAAAGAGATGGAGTTTTACTTCTTGCTCAATCAAGAGACAAGAGAAGTACTAAAATAGAAACACCCACCCGAAGTGCTCCTACATTCATCTACATCCTAGTCCCAATCGGCATCCGAATAGGTGAATAAACAGTCATTGTTATCACAGGAATACCAAATGTCGTATAAGAAAGTCTCACTCACGTATTTAAAAATACATTTAAGAGAATGTAAATGTGACTCTTTCGGGGACACCTGATATCATATACAGACTCCAACACTAAAGGCTATGTAAGGATGACTAGCAGTCAAGTAGAGAAGATTACCTATCATACTCTGATACAAGGTTTTCTCTATGTCCTTGCCTCAAGTTTCCTTACTAAGCTTTGTCGAGGTACTCATAGGGGTGCGTGAGTGCTTAAAATAATATAACCCAAACTTCTTCACGTGGTCTCTTGCATACTTGTATTGGGAGATGAACATCACATCCTCTAGCTGACAAACCAAAGACCAGGAAGAATGTAAGCTCACCAACCATGATCATCTCGAATTCACTCTTCATCTCCTCCTCAAAGTCCTGATCATGGAGAGAGCATATGGATCCAAAGACTATGTCATCCACATAGACCTGGGCAACCAAAATAGTACCTTTTCCTCTCTTAACAAACAACGCCTTATCTATCACCCCTCTCCTGAATCCACGAGCTAAGAGATATGAAGTAAGCCTCTCATACCAAGGATGGGGTGCTTTATTCAAACCATGTAGTTCTTTCCTTAGATAATAGACGTGTCCATGGTGCTTAGGATCTTTAAACCCTTTCGGTTGTTCCATGTAAACCTCCTCCTATATAAATCCATTCAAAAAGGCACTTTTGACATCCATTTGATAGAACTTTAAGTGCAGATGACTTGTGAGGGAGAGTAGAAGCTGAATGGACTTAAGCCTTACAAGAGGAGATAATGTCTCCTCAAAGTCTACACCCTCAATCTGTGTGTAGCCCTGAGTGACTAACCTAGCCTTATTATGCATAATGGTACCATTCTCATCCATCGTATTCTTGAAGATTAACTTAGTACCAATAAAAATTTTCTCACTAGGTCAGGGGACAAGTTACCAAATATCATTCATTCTAAACCGAAGAAACTCTTCCTGCATAGTGGATATCCGGTGTTCATATTTCAATGTTTCTTTAATATTCTTGGGCTCAACTTTGGACGTGTAGCACATAAATCTAAAAAACGTTCTCTAGCAGCGCGTGAGTCTTAACACCTAAAGTATAATCTCCTAAAATGGGGGAAGGGTCATGACTCTTGTAAAACCAAGCAGGTGTATCCCTTGAGTTAAGAGTAGGGTCCACCCTAGGTGTGTGAGGAACAATGGTATCATCACTATAGGGTGCATCATCCTCACACAAGTGGTCAGGATCAATAAAGGTCAGCGAAACATCATCTTTAATTGTGTCGTTTATTAATTCCATAACTTTAGAGCTATTCAGGTTAAAAAAATGGTAAGCTTTATTTATCGATGAATATCCTAACAGTATTCCCTCACCGCTTTGGGAGTCAAACTTTCCTAATTGTTCTCTATCCCCCAGGATGTAGCATTTACTCCCAAAGACACGAAAATATAAAAGGTTGGGCTTTTTCCCTGTCCATAACTCATATTGTGTCTAAGTGTGTGTGGATTAAGATATACCCTATTCACCATGTGGCATGTGGCAGACACCGCCTCTGCACAAAACCTCATAGAAACTCTATGATCGAGAAGTATAGATCTATCCATCTCTTGAATCATCTGATTCTTCCTCTCAATAATCCCATATTGTCGGGGAGTTTTAATTGTCGAAAATTCATGTTTAATTCCTCAGCTATCACAATAATGATCCACTTTTACTTCTTTAAATTTTATTCCATTATCACTACGCATTATATTGATAGTGACACCGTGTTGATTTTGTAGGACATGACACTTGGTCATAAGACACTCTACAATATAGGATTTCTCTCTTAAAAACCAATTATCAAATAACGAGAGAAATTATCTTCCATCAAGAGGATATACCCATTACCATCCAAACACTCAGTGCGAGTAGGACCCATAAGATCCATGTGAATCGACTCAACCACACATGAAGTGGTAATGGAATTAAACTTCCAATAGGGACTACATACTTGTTTTCCCTGCTGAAAGGGACCACAAACTGTGGTAGTTGTCTTTCAAAGAGACGGCAAGACACGTACCAGGTCTTTTTTTGCTAAACACTCCAAATTGATTCCACATATCAATAGAAGAGATCGTGGAGCTGTTGTACACAAAATAGAACTTGTTCACAATTCCATAACAGTTACATTTTGTCATCCACCTTGTAGAAAAAGTTTATCGATTTGATTATAAACATTACACTCATTTCGTTCAAACTTTATAGCAAAGTCAGCGTCGCTTAGTTGGCTAATGCTAATCAGGTTTTCTTTCAAACCTTTGATGTACAAAACATTATATAGCTTAGAAAATACTAGTATCTCTACGTACCACGTCCTATAATGCTAGATTTACTCCCATCTCTAAAGGTGCATTTATCGTCCTTTTGATCCTCAAGACTAGTAAGAAATGAGACATCACCAATCATATGCCAAGAGCAACCACTGTCAAAATACCACTGGGAGGTATTATGAGACTTAAGAGCTACATAAACAATAAGGTCTTTCTATTCATGCATAGGCACTCAAGTAGTGGTGACCTTTTGTTTACCCTAATTGTTGTTAGGTCTAGTTGGGAAGTTGGAAGTATCTACTGATGTTAAAGACATCCGTTGGAACACTTCCATCAAACCATGAGAAGTGGAGACTATACACTCAACCTTCTCTTTAAGGTTAGAAAAATCACAAAAGTGGTGCGACAAAGTATTTGTACGTTGAGTCTGACCCAAACTATAGCAAAACTCCCCAAGGTGGCCTTTTCTCTTGCAATAAGTGCAAAAATAAACAATCTTAGGCCAATCTTGGTTTACTTTTCTTGGTTGAACTTTTCTTTAGGGTCTTAGTTGAGGGAGATAAGGACTCACAATGAATTTAGGAACCATATTTGGTGCGACGTGTAACGTGGAAGCATCGTTGAAACCTATTCCCTGCCTGTCATCAAAACCTAAATAGTGGCTGAGTAACATCTTTCCCATCTCCCTAAACGTGTCCTCAATATTTACCTTGACCTCTCAAGCTCATTCAAGATCATTTTTGAGTTGTCCTATAAGGTCTTTAAGTTTCTTCAGAATCTCCATGGATGCAAGGAGCATACTCATAAGACTAGCCACTTGTTTGGTCAAGTCCCCTCTATTTTTGGAAAAACACACAGTCTCTCCATCTCCAGAAGCTCTCTCTCTTTAAAAACTCTCTCTCTCTCTCAAAAACATGGTAACATAGGAGTCTCTCTCTTTCCTATCTCTTAAATCCTTGTCTAGCGCAATGATCCTAGTTGTTAACCCTTTGTTTTACTTTTTATTTTAAAGGACTCAACATATAACTCCACGTACGCATGCTATAGGTCACTCTAGCTCTCACTTGCTGCATCGTCACCCTCAATCTTGTCATTTTCACTATCAAGGTGTCCTTGTGAAGTAGTTTCCTCATCATCGCGAGGTGCACTAAACATACTCACATGACTAGCCATTAATGTGATGAAGTTACATCCATGCGGTGATTCTCCTCATGAATCCACTGACTCGACCTCACTGTCATCATTAAGGGTGGCATTTAAGGTAGATTTTCCCTTGCATTAACACTTTAATATAGTTGGTCACTCATATTCTTTGTGACCTCTCCCATCACACTTGTAACACCTCCCTTCTTTTCTCTTTGGGACGTCCTTTTTATTTTTATTTTTAATTTTTTCCCACTTTTGTTTTTCTCAAAACTCTTTTTATCTTTAGATGAGCCATTATTTTTAAGTTTGAGAAATTTCTTAAAGTTTTATCAAAAAGGGATAAATCATCTAAATCAAATTCGTATTTAGAATTGGACGACACCTCCCCTCTCTTTCTGGATGTCTGCTTCCTCTTTCTAGACCGGGCCTTAAGTGTGACCCCTTTCTCTTTTGATTGTGTAGTGTTATAAAACATGTCGATTTTGTAAGTTTGAAGGTCTCACATGAGTTATTCTAACATACCTAAAGAATTAAGCACAGTGACTAGCAGTATAAAATGGGCAGACAATGATCTTAAAATCTTTTTAACTACTCTAGTGTCATGAACGTTTTCACCAAGATTAAACACATGAATTAACAATATCCGATAGGTGAGGATAAAATTCATCAAAGCTCTCGAATTCAAGTATGGTTATAGTTTACAACTGAGTAGTTAAAATTTGAAGTTTATATGCCTTAAAAGAATTTGTGCCCTCATGCATAAGCTGCAGGATATCCCATGCCTCTTTTAATATGGTGCACGTCATAATACGTCGAAATTTGTCGGGTGTGATGGCTCCTAAAATAGCACTAAGGCCACGTGAATTAAAGTTACTCCATTTAAATTATTCTTCAGTCCAAAGAGTCACAAGTTTGGGTTTAATTACATTCCTCTCTACGATAGTGGGTGGTGTCCACCCTCTTTCACATATAATCCAAACACGTTCATCAATTGCCTTCAAAGTGAATCACATTCTAGCCTTCCAACAGGCATAATTAGATCCGTTAAAATTTGGCATTCTATTATATAAGTAATTCATTTGAACTTAGATTTTTCAAAAATCAATTTTTTTCAAAAATCAATTTTTTTCAAAAATTGATATCTAGATTTTTTTTTCGAAAAATCAATTACACTATAAAGTTGTGTAAAAGGCTCTGATAGTAATTTGAGAGTGCGTTATGGTTCAATGGTCAAGCTTATTTAATTAAATGTCATCTTTATACATGTTTTAAATCCTACTTCATGAAAATAAGTGACTGAAAGCACTACATCCAAATAACATTCAACTAAACATTCAAGAAGGATAAATTTAGGAAAAATCCCCGTAGGAAAAAACCAATTCTTACTTCACTATATGTGAAAATCACAAATTGCAACAATAGAGTAAATATAAACAACGACAGACATATATCCCACACGATTTAGTTCATCTACTTTAGCAAGAACTCCAAGACCATAAACGGAGACAACTTCTCCACAACTACCACTCTTAGATAGGAATATATGTCTGTGAGGGTTTCTTACTGATTCACAAATATAATATGAGAGGTTTGTGTGAATATAAAGTGTTTTTAGCATTTAAAAGGGAAGAATTAAAGTGCAGTAGGCCTGCAGGATGTGGAGTTAAGAAGTCTCACAAGAAACCACTGGAAGAAGGTTTAATACCTACAGGAAGCAGGTATAAATAGGCAAACACAAAAATTGAGGTGACGATAGATCGTTCAAACAAGATCTGAGGGTCATTAGAAGGAGATCAAGATCTTGTTAGAAGACTCTTTGAATGACGTATGAAACAACATATTAAAATCAAAACAATGCGGGTTCATTTGATCCATATGAGATTGGGGTCTTCAAATGACCCTATCAAATGACATGGCGATGTCATTTGAGCGAAAATGCTTAGTCGTTTGAATTACTTTAAGAAAAAAAATTAATTAAAAAATCCATCCTTGTTTTGATTTAAGTAAAATCAAGTTTAAATTGAATAAAATTCTCCCAGATATATTTTGCAAAAAACTAAGAACTCCAAATAAAATTATACCTAAAGAAGTGGAGCTATAGAGGACGGCTGAAGTTGAACGTGACGCACATTGAAGATAATGGGAGTATAACGATGAGCTCATTGCTGAAAATTTGGATAGTGGACGTCATGTATGATCATGTTGACGTGCCAATATAATGGGATACCTATTGTCTGGAGGATAATGACTGGAATATTGTACTTAAAGGTAGCATAGCCGGCGGTGTGGAGCCCATTAAAGTATGTGGTTATTTGGAGGATTTCAATAAAAAGATAATGAAAAGTGTAACAGGTCAAGTTGCGTTGTAAATATAAGAGAAGACAACCTAGCTTGAATGAAATTAATGCATGTTATGGTTGAAAGATAATGTGGATAAGTAATATTCATAAAATATAATAAATGGTAAAGTGAAGTGAAGTGATCGATTGGGTAATTAAATAACCTAAGGAGGTCTAGCTTATAAATAACCCAAGAGTGTGTTTAAGAAAGATCTCAATGAAAAATATGTATTTTCTAACACAATGTGTGCATGTATTGAAAGTTGATTTTCAGGGGAAAAACTAAAGTGAATTTGGTATAAATGAAGGGAAGTTTCAATAAAAGAGGTGATTTTTCCTAGAAAAGGGGTACTTGTTTAAAGTATTTAACCGTATGTGTTAATTAAAGCAATAAATGACAATTCAAGTAAAAAGTGGCTCCTTTATAAGGTCTTAGGGAATTAATCTCAAAAAGTAATGTTTTGGAATATAACGGTTTCATGCATTATATATATATATATATATATATATATATATATATATATATATATATATATATATATATATATATGTACGAAGTAATTGCATATGCATGTAGGTAAATGTGTTAGAGTCTTTTTTCTGCCATTCTATTCTATATTCCATTGTTGTATTTTTCCACTCGGCACTCGGCTCATTCCCTCCTCTTTATTACAACATGTTTTTTGTGGTTCCGCATTTTGAGAGCGTTACTCTTGTAAGTATTCTTTTATTTTACATTAGTAGATTTGTATGCTTGGATTCCGGGGATGCTTCCTACAGGTCCCTCAAGTAGTTTGATTTAAATTAGAATCACATGATAAACAAGTGAAATATTATTTAAATAAAACTGGACTAACAATATTACTTGGGTTTTCTTATTGCACTTCACATCTAATCCTCGGGTTGAACCAGGTCGACCACGGGTAACCTGTAAATTTGGGTCGGGGGTGTTACAGCGACTGATAATGATTCCAGAGGAAGAGGGGCCCTTGCACTTTTATTTTCCAGTGTCCAGTCACGTATGAAATAATCTAATACACAAAAGTGTCAAGATTAACAAAACTTTCTTTTAACTCTTTGGTAAAAACCTTTTTAAATTTCAAAAATTAGATACCCCCCCAACACACACAAAACGTCCCCCCAACACACACAAAACGTTTGTACTGGTTGGTATGATGTTCTATGTAACATAAAATAAATCTATATTAGAACGGGATGTGGAAAATATGTAACTAGGAAATAATTTCTTCACTAGGAATCCAATGAACTGAACAACCCTGAGCCTCTTAGTTCCAAGAACCCACACACATCCAAGTCCACTATAACAAATGTCTAAGTACTAATTATAGATTACAATGATTAGATAATCTAGCCAATGCAAACAATATAACAAGTCTAATAATACACAACCCCATAACTACTAAAATTTACTAAACACAACAAGTCAGTGACAACTTATTATCCACACAACACAATCAGAGCTTCAAACTCAAAACCAGAGTACGAGTGAAGATGAACAAAAGAAATAATCTTAATATAAATTTGATTTAATAAAAAATTAGAGATTATAAACACTAAATCATTATACAAACAATACTCCTTAGTTAGTAGTTTAAAATCAACATAAATGAAGAAACCTAAATAGAAACAGTTTGTGTCAAAACCAAATTAAGATCAATCGAGAAGATACTCTAGCAGAGTCTACAAATTAAACAACCAAGTCTAGTTTCAACTGTTTAACAGTTTAGACAAGTATTAAGTTCATAAAAGAACATATATATATTTAAACATGCAAGGAGTTCAACAGTTATAAGAACACATATAGATAGATCTAGTCGAAACAGTAATAAAGTCAACTTTAGGGTTTTGAAAAATAGTTTTCCTAGAATATGGTTTGGGATAGAAATAACATGCACATGCCTCAAACTTTCTCAAAATAGGTTCTACGCCACAAAATCTAAAATCAATATCGATTCGAAGCATGAAAAAAAAAAACTTTGAAAGGAATATATATATATATATATATATATTGAACGAATATTTGCTTGCTTAGTTGATCCTGTTTGAATCCGCATGGATATTTCAAAATAGAGAAATCTCCATGCGGATTCAAACAAGATCAACTAAGCAAGCAAATATTCGTTCAATATATATATATATATATATATATATATATATATATATATATATATATATATATATATATATCATTTATGTAAACAAAGTTAGAATATATACCTCCACTGACGATCCAAAAATATGCCAAAATAGAGAATTCTCCATGCGGCTTTAAAGAGGATCAACTCAGCAAGCAAAAACTCCTTCAAACTCTAAACTCAGCCTCATGGAAATCAAATCATGCCAAAGTTCACCAAAAGAAGAAAAGTATCAAAACCTAACCCTTTACAAAATCTAAAATCTCATACTCTTCACACAGTGTATTTATATCGAAGTATATAGGAGATTTGGGTTTGGGGAAATGAGGAAAGCTCTCAAAACAGATAAAAATATTTAGGATTTTAAGAGAGAAAAAATGGAACAGTATTTCGATAGAGTTTCATTTGGTTTGGGGAATAAAAAGTTTGATTTTAAAAATAACCCAAGCCTCTTATTTATAGGCTTAAATGAACGACCTTCGGTTCAATTGTAATTCCTAGAAGTATAAGGGTATAAATCCAGAGCATTAAAGAGGTAGACTTGATAATGCCAAAAAATCGATCAAAAGGGTTACATGCGTAATTAACCAGCCCTAGACTGAGGGCAAAAGAGGCAAAACACTCCTCAACAACCTTCGACATTCCAAACAACCACATAGCTCACACATGGTCAAACTGCATGGGTTAAACGCTCAAAACCCATTAGACAAAACCAGATACAATGGATCAATATAAAACGACCCCAGATGGATTAAAATGCGGCCATTTAATTTAAGCCAAAAAAAATTATTTAAAAAATTTAAAATGTTTAAATAATGTTTAATTCTG
This sequence comes from Sambucus nigra, assembly GCA_949130495.1. Classification (NCBI taxonomy): domain Eukaryota; kingdom Viridiplantae; phylum Streptophyta; class Magnoliopsida; order Dipsacales; family Adoxaceae; genus Sambucus; species Sambucus nigra. Next base: position 240,385,890 of record OX422211.1, read on the forward strand.
CTAAATAAAATTCAAAAAAATCATAAAAAAGAAGAAAATTATTTTATGAATACTGAAATATTATAAAACCGTAAAAGGTATAATATAAAAAAAATTAGGTATATATATATATATATATAAATATAAATACAAAAGTAATTAGGGTTTTAAACCAATAATACAAAATGGGTTTTAAAACTAGAAAATTATATTTTAAATTTAATAAAAGAATCTTTTTATTCATGTGTTAAGTGCCAGAAGTTAACTGAGCATAAATGCGATAGTTTGTTACAAAATTGAACAAAACTAAAAGATGGTATTTTCAATGTAGTCTCTGGTTTACATAAGAATGGGAGTTAAGGCCCTACCTATTATGCGAGCACAACCTTGCTCGATTCTGAGAAGAGATAACTCCCATTGGGAAAACTTACATAGGGGTTGGTGATAGCCTCCCGTAAGTTAAAGAATCATTTTGAGGCGTAAAATATAGTCATCTCGACCTCCTTCCCTGTAATGATAGTGCTCTGAAAGGCCAATCTATTTGGGTGGATGTCCAAGTAGTCGATGGAGTTAGGGAGGTTCAATATTCAATTTCATGACAAGATGGAAATCAAGAGGCAAGTTCTAGTTGACTTTATCACTAAATTTTCCAACGACCAAGAACTAGTGGCGATTATCATCGAAATTGAAGACAATGTTAAATAATCATTTAAAGAAGGGGACATATGGACCATTTATGTCGATGGAGCCTCCAATTCTAAGGGGTAGGATTGGGGAGAGTGTTAGTATCCCCAAATAAAATTATTCTTGAGCAGACAATACAATGAGATTTGAGGTCTCCAACAAAGAGTCGAAATATGAACATTGATCGATGGCTTCAAGAATGCATGTTTTCCTGGGAACCCAGCCCATTAATGTCTTTTGTGACTAAAGGATGGTATGAAATAGGATATCATAAGGCTACATCACCAAGGATGATCGTATAAATTCGTACTTTAAATAATCCTACCACCTAGTCACTCAATTCAAGCATGTACAATTGCAGCTGCTCTTGACAGGGAATAATAGTCATATATATGACTTAGCCATGCTTGCTTTGGTTGTGAAGGGATATTTGAAGTCAATAATTCAAGTTGAATACCTAGATCAACCCAACATCAATAAGGGAAATTTATCCGAGAAGGTTTTATCCATCGATAGGACACCAAGTTTGAGGGATTCGATAGTCAGTTATTTAAAAGAGGATGTTTGCTTAACAATAAGATAAAGGCACATAAGATTTGGTTAAAGTTTTCTTGGTTCCATTTGTGACGAGATGATAAGATTTATCGACTCTCTTTCTCAAGACCATACTTACAATATGTTCACCTAGATGACATCTACCAAACCTTCTTTGAGATGCATGAGGGAATATATGGAAGCTACATAGGGGAAATCACTAGAATTTAGTTTATGAAAGAGGAGCAATGGTGGCCGTATATATAGCAAGGTGCGGTCCCCTACGTTAGGAAGTGAAGTTTTATTATAACTCTTCTCACCTTTAATGCATCATCCCGCCAGTGAACTTAAATGCCTCACAATTCCTTAGCCTTTTGTGCATTGGGGACTGTACATTATTGGTCCACTACCTAATGCATCTGGAAAAAAGAAACATCTTTTGGTCGGCGTATGTTATTTCTCTAAATGGGTTAAATAAGAAAAATTGACAAACATTTGAGATGTAGACATGATAAGATTCATCTAGAGAACATTATAACTTATTTTGGAATTCCTCAAATCATTATAACAGACAATATGACTCAGTTTGAGAGTAGCCACTTCCATAGCTTCTGTAATGAGCATAAAATTAGGCACTACTATAGTTCGATGTCATACCTCAAGATAAATAGGTAAGAAGAAGCTTCTAGAAAAACTTTCCTTGATGGTATAAAGAAGAGGTTATAAAAAATGAAGGTCACATGGGTCCACCAGCTCCTCCACATTCTCTGGGCATACTGAACTATGATTAGGAGATCAATTATGGAAGCACGCCTTGCCTTTAGCCTATGGAAGGGAAGCTGTCATTCCATCCTGCATAAGTCTGTCGATTATGAAGTTTTCCCTAGTCGAATAAGAACTCAATAATAAAAATATCGGAGCAGAGGTTGGCCTAATCGAAGAAGATAGAAAGTTAACCCTTATAAAGCTTGTATCCAATCAACAAAAGATGGACAAATAATAAAAAAAAAGGGGAAGGGGGGGCGCAACAAGTATCTTCAGGACTAGGACTACGTGCTAAGGAAGATAGTGTGAAATGTAAGGAAGCCTTCAGATGAAAAATCTGAGCCTAACTAATAAGGTCCATTTAAAGTTATCAGATACGACGTGCAATTAGCCTACCACTTAGAAATAATGGGGGTAGAAAAGGTCCTCGAGCTTTGAACATAGTCAACCTCAAGAAGTTTTATTTTAAGTTAGTTTTGAATTACTTCTCGGACATTCTTTTAGATTTTTTGCACATATTTTGCTATGGCAGAATTTATCTCTTTGCATTATTTAATGTGGAAAACAAAGAGTATTTAATAAAGAAGATCGATTACTCAAATCGATTATGTGCGGTATATTATCTCTCTCTTTTATCTTTATCTTCTTTCAAAATTCTTCTCCAAGATTGGACTCATCTCTTTTAAACATCTTCTTTTCAGACATTATAACTGGTCAGTTGAAGATCACCGCTGATTGAAATATCCGCGTATAGTCTGACTAACTATTCAATAAATGACCAACTAGACTTAATTTTTTTTAAGATTAACAAAACATGAAACAATTGCTTACAGCTGATGAAAAGCCTACGTGGAAACCCTAGTCACACATAACCGACCAAGTTAAAAAAATTATAGTTAGTAGATGAGCCCACAAACATATTCATTTTTTCTTTTCTAGCTTTAGGCCTAAGGTTTGATGTTATGGCATCATCTAACGGGTAAGATTGGTGACCACACAATGTAAAGGAAAGAAAAATGTAAAAATCTCCATTAATACTTAAAGATTTTAACAAAAAATTGAGAAGTAAAATAATTTACATTGAAGAAGTAAATGTAGCTAGATCAGTTGCACGATTGGAGTGATATGTCCTCTAAAGGCCTGACTACAACATGCAGAACATCCAACATAGAAAACCTAATGGTCTTAACTAAGTTTCCAATTCTCTAAGGCCCTCCAAGAGTCACCCTATTGACCAAATGTGGAGGTTGGTAAAGTCCATCATCACCATCAATCTCGTAGTCGCCAAGTACTTCATTATCAAGATAATAAGAATTGAATCCATTAACATACACGGAGCATCAATATTTTATGGATATTTTTAATAATCAGGGAAATTGAGATCATACAATAACTATAATTCAAAATCCTTGGGCCCCTTCACAACTACTAAGGCATTGCGTTAATCATTCTTGTAGGCAATGCTTCGAAAATAACATAAATAAGCATCTAGGCATAAAAGAGCCTCATCATCTCTATCAATCCACACTTGGTGAGGTTTCGTATGAGATTGGAACATGAGGTGATCAAGATTCTCGAATATGCTCTTAATGGTCTTCATTCTTATCATGTAAATTTTTTTTTGTCTTCTGCACCTCCTTCCATGGCTGACCAATCTCTATGTCACAATAGGTAGACAAATTTTTGATGGTATACTCCTTGTCATGAAAGTAGTTTTAGGACTTCTCCATCTCTTTTCTTATCTCGCCATTATCCTATCTAAGAAAGGAAGCTCCCTCTCTAAATTTCTTGGATGGTAAGGACTTATTGTGTTTTCCAAGCTCAAATCTCAAATCATTATTCTCCTTCTTAAAAATAATAATAACCTACATTTCTCCTTCGAGGTTGTCTTATAGAATGAAAGTGTTTTTAGAATGCAAAGACTAAATTTTGACCAACTTCGGGTCAAATGCTCTATTTATAAATACCTTATTAATATCCTTGTCAAACGTTTACCAAAGATCAACTAATACATCCTCATGAATGGATTGGGTGGTAAGAATCATTTTATGGTATACAACATTCTTTGCCATAACCCTATAAATAAAGTCAATACAGATCGAGTAGGCCTATTTTTCTCAGGGAGATGCATCATTACCCATATTTGGTCGAGATCATCAGAATCATCATGCTCTAAGCAAGGAGTCATTCACGTCTTTCTTCAAAATAGTTATGAGAACTGACCACCACTATATGTCTTGCATCAAAATGAAGAATGTTTAAAGACAAGTGGTCCATCATTGAAGCTTGGAATAAGGAAATAAATAGATAAAGTTTAATCGATCTTTGAACTTCACTAAAAGATAGTCAATGGAAGAAACCCCTTCATCACTAATTACAAGGAAATAAATACAAAATTTCCTAAATTCTAAATTTCTTTATTTTGTACCTTATTTTTCTCAATAATTTGAATACATGCTATGTCTTCCAACTAGGTGACCCTTTTCTTAGAATTCTTAACATCATGTTCTACCCCGTGGCTATTTTTTTCTTTCTCAACATCTTAACAATCGCTGACCCTTTTAAGAACCTTAGGGGTTCTATAGATGCCTTTTTCCTTTTCATCATCCTTGTAAGATCCGACCAAGGCCATTTTAACGCCAAAATTGACATCCTTAAGACTAGAAGACTGCTTATCGAGCAACCCCTCTTTTTACTCATTTTACTCCTTATCCTCCTCCTCCTCCTCCTTCTTCTTATTCTCCTCCTACTTATCTTCCTTATCAATGGGAGGAGGATAAACTATTATATGTTTTGGGAATATCTTGGAGTCCTTATTAACACATGCCTTGGTAATAGCCTCATTCTAACCACTCTTGAAGAATAACTTCCTTAGGTATCCTATATTCTCTTAAGCCTTGGAAAAGGCCTTGTCCCAGCCATGAGTATAGGCATTATACTTTGTCTATGCATTTCCTGCCATGGACTTTTCATATTTGGCCTTCACTTCTTCACCCTTGGATTTGTTTCATCCTTAATGGCCTTCTTCACAAAAATAACCAAGTCATTCGAATCATTAAGCTTCTTATTGAGGTCGACATTCGCGGACTCCAAAGTTTGGACCTTAGGTCATGCTTCTCCTTTTTAGAGATTTCATTCTGAATAGCTATTCGAACAACGTATAAAGCCTTGGTCACTTGGTCTAAAACTACCCCATATCATGGGAGGACTTATTCAACTTAGAATTTATATCCAACAACTAGTTATATTCAACTAGAAATTACCAAAAATAAGATAAAAGTTACTGACTTCCAAGAAAGATTGAAACATTGATAAATACATATGAAAAGGAATCCTATAAAGGATAGGTTGTGGTTGAATCATTCCACCAATCGATCATGGGATAAGGAAAAGGAAGATGCACTATCAAAAGGAAAGGTCATTGACCGAATCAAACTCTGAACTAGGTTAGGGAGAGAAGAAACATAATTGGAAACAACCTTGCCCTCATAATCAGTAATTTTACCCACCATAGTAGGTGGGGGAGGAGAACCTTTTTCCTTCTTCTTTTTTAGTTAGGGCTCCAAGCTCTAGGTGGGGGAATCCTAAATAGCCATACGGTTTGTAAGAACCCCAACTTTACCTTTTATGCTCGTTGGGTGAGCATGAGAAGACTTTTGGGCTAAGGATAACAATGATAAAGTTCACCACTTTTCTCTTCAGGGTATTTCACTAAGATAAGTTTAGAGCCAGGAATGGATGAAACGTCTAGATAATCAAAGAAAAAAGATGTGATCTCCTATTTTTCAATCTCAAAGGTGTAGGATTCTGCATCATCTAAGTCAACTAGGATGAATGGAGTCTTATTGATCAACATCGTGACAAAGGAAGTAGTCAAACTCTTATAGCTGAGAAGAAAGGCATTCAACCTAGGGTGATCATTAGTTGTAATCTTTTGTTGAATCGACCAAACCTTCTAAATAGCAATAAAGTTCATGTCTTGATAGCAAGGACGTTTCTTGTTCCTGTTGACTATTAAAAATAAAGAAAAAAGTATTCATGATTAATTAAGTTCAAAACAAAACGATGTACAACAACATAATTGCGACCTAACCTATTCCTTGCCCTTCCTGAGGTCACTTTGGCCTCTCATATTTTTGACACTCAGGAAGAGGTATTGTTGCTAATTATTCACAATATTGACAGGATTCTAGTAGTCTTTGTTATAATTAGGCATGTTAACCACCAGAGCACTATTGTCTACCCTCGTCTTCGAGTAGTAAATATTTTTGTGGGTCAGTGTTAACTAGTAGTGATACATGATGTCACTAATAGCAAGATTGGTCCCGTATAACTCATTAATGCGATGGCCTTGACTAACCATCCTCCAAATGTTTGGTTTGGCATGGGTTGGGACCACATCGAGGTATTTAAAAATCTTAAGAAAAATATGATTCCAAGAAAAAGTTACCTAACATTCAACAATGAAGATCAAAGGTAGCCACTGTCCTTGTTCGAGTTTACCGAGATCACATGGGCCCTCAATTACTCTACTGTGACACATCGTGGAATATAATCAAGTCTAAAATTTCCTATTGTATATTCATTAATAAAGTACACCTTTGTGGAAGAATGAAGGTAGCTTAAAGATAAAACTAAATAAAAGTAATTTGGAAGTGCAAAAAAATAAAATAGATGAAGTTAGAATGTTAATAGAGAAATTGAGGTAATGAAACCCCTACCTCAAATGTGCAAGTTTATCAAAAGAAGGGAAATAGTGGGAACTATTGTTGTTGTCAGAAATGACTTCACAGTTCCTAAAAATGATTATTACACACTTACATACATGAAATCCAAAAATGGCACATAACAACTACCAAACGAACGATTGCATTTCCCCTAAGGCTGAATAAAGACGCCAGATTTATGAGAGTTCCCCTGGGGCACTCAACAGACAAATTTTTTTTCTCCAGTTTTTAGGGCATTTATGAAATATCCCTCCAAATAATATATATAGGTTCCATTCAATGATCAACCTCTGACCAGAAGATAGATATTTCCATCCTTATAGATCATGCAGAATTGTCCAACATCTACAACTGACCTATGCACAAAGCAAAATGACCTCAAAGAGACCATGGAATTTGGAAAAATTATGGGTCAATAGTTATGTTGGCACATTCTTGCCCACGTTCTCCCTTGCCACACGATAAATGAAGACTCAAAGTCAGATAAGAATCCTACAACTCAATTATTTGTAATAACTAATTATGATAGAGGATGACCTCGAACTCTTTGTGATAACTATTAATCGGGCTCGGGACTCTCATTAGTTTCCTTATAAATGTCAAATCGCCTCGCATGAATGGGTCATGAATTAATGTAACGTCGAGCAGTAAATCAACTCTGCTGAACTAAGTTCTCAAGTTATATAGAATAAACCCAAGCACCCTATTGATGTAGGTAAGTTATCGAACCACGTACATCTTATGTTGTCTGTGTGTTTTCATTCTTCTTACGATTATTATCACTGTTTACTTTGTGAGCATTGAATGCCATTACTTATAGGAAATTACCACCTGTAATCAATATAATAATTTAAATCATTTTTCAAGAATAAATTTTCACAGTTTAGGTATAATTATTCTACCCAAATTCTACAACCCAACATATAGACAAATTTATCTAATTAGAATCTCCCCCACCTACTCAACATGAAAACAAAGGGCATATAATATGTGTGAAACAAGAATTATATTGATACAAGTAATACATGTAAGTATGTAACATAAAACATAGAATATATGTATACAAACAGGGGTGAATACATGTAATACACAAAATAAATTACAGAAAGACAAACAACTATCTCAAAATGCTTAAAATGCAGTCGTAAAATCAAAGTTGATTAGCTTGGAAATGTTGATAATATTAAAATTCTATTAAAAATCATTTTATTTGTCTCTAAATATTTCTCTTAAGTTCATCTTATTTTCTCGCATTTTCTATCCTATTTTATCTCTCAATTACCATGACTTAAAGATGCAAGCTTTAACAAACTTTTATATATAAGTAAATATTTTAGAATAATCCTAAATAAATACTTTGATCCATGTATCCTACTATTTTCACTTCATTTTTCCATATAACCCTACAAAACCCCTCATAAATGTCCCATAAAATGATCCCTAACTCCTATATTGATTATTTAACAACTAATATTATTTATATTTTTATTTTAATAAAATTAAACTCATAAAATTCATACCAAAGTCATTGATATATCAATGTCCTCATGAACCTCATTTAGTATCCCTTAATTTCACAATTAAGGTCATACTTGATTTTAGCTTCGCGTGATGCACGGGAACTATGTAGCTCTTATTGTAGATATAAATTGTGGTCATGTCATCTTTGTTGCTTGACGCTTAAAAGACTTTTCGAAGAAATATCAGATCCAAGATCCATTTATCTATTTGAAATATCTTTCAAAATTTTCTTCAAATGGTTCTCGCTGAATGACATTTACCAAATCGACTAGGATTTTGTGGAATGATTTTGCATATCTTCATATATTGTGTATCATTGATCTAGAAAAAATATTGTTGGTGTTTTAAAATTAAAAAAAAAAAAGAGATATGAAAATAGATAGTTTTGACCTTTTGTTTTATTGAAACGACATTTAACACATGCAATAAATGTTATTCATTTCACATAAGGTATTAATATTACATATAATAAGATACATTTATTAATGGTTTCACATAACCTATTAGTAGTGTATAGAATAAACAACTATTATTAATGGGTATCAGAACACAAAATGTGTGTGAATAAGTTGCTTTCTCCAACCTATCTACAAAATATATTGCAAAACTGTGGCACACAGAACTTAACAATTTTATAAAAAAGCAAAACTATAGACGTAAACTATATCTCTCTAGCATTAAAAAATATTAAATGTATATCATATCTTTGTAACTTATTCACATTCATAATTCTAAGAGTAAACTTATTTTTAGAGAGAATGAGTGGTTGGCAAAATTTTACAATTGGTAAAAAGTTGGTAATTAAGAAGTTTACTTTCACATAACCATGTAATTTAGGTAACCTTAAAAATTTAATAACTATAAATTACGTTACACCTTTTATCAATTACCCTAAATAATAATAGAAACCAATAAAAAGATAATGCTACAACCGAACAATAAAAATAGACACATGAAAAATAAATAATGGTAGAATGAAAGTTGTTGGACAACTTCACCCAAAAGATATTATAAGACAAAAAAAAACACAATCTTTGAGTAAATAACTTTCCATAATCGATTTTCATTATAAATTTAGACCATTGTTCTCTGAAAAGAATAAAAGTAATAGAAGTTTAGGCTTTAGTCCCATTTTCCAAGATTTGATGGGTTCTTATTCCATATATTTTTTAAATTGTATTAAGTCCCATAACTACTCAAAAATGCTTTATAACTACCCAAAACCATCCTATAACCTTTTCAAACCTCCCCTCTTCATTTCTGTATAGTGTTTGTAGAGAAGGACACATGTCCCATTTCCATTAAAAAAGTTACAACAAGTAAATATAATAACCAGGGATTGATTACGAAAAGATTCCTATCTATTTCATAAACTCATCCAGACCCAAATTTAAACAAATCACAACTCAGTCATATATAAACCTAAATAAATAAACATATGTAACCACAAATATAAAAGTATTACAAGGAGCTCAAAGATATAAACCTTATTTCTTATTTCCTAATCATTTTCCTCCCAATTTTTGGTTCTGTAAAATTGATCCAAACCAATATATGTAAAATAGATATTGTAATAGACATGATAAATTACATAGACGAGAAATAAAATCTAAAAAGCAACGAAAGTTAGGCATGTTAAATATGGAGGATAAAAATGAAATGAACCATTTAGATATGACAATAAAAAATAACTACCCTAATTGTTGATGAAAAAAATAGACTAGGCCTAATTAATTGATCATAGATAAATAATAAAACAAATAAGACAAATGAGATTTTTAAAGTGTTTCGGCTCAATGGAAAAGTCTACATCCACTGGTATGTATTGATTGACTTCCTTGATTTATTTTTCAATCCCTCTATAATGAGGGTGTTACAATGTATTTATAGTCCAAGAGGTTTGTCAATATTCGTCATGTGAAAGGATGGAATGCCTTCATTTGTTAGCCATTTACATCAATATAATATGACAATTAAACATAACACTGTTTGTGCTTCATTGTCCATACTGGTTGGACTCCATGTTGTTGGTCAAGCTTCCTAGTTGGTTGGTCTTCCATGTTAGTTGGGCTTCCTCGTTAATTTGTCTTCTCTATTGGTCGGGCTCCCTTGTTGGTCGAGGATTTATATACTGCTGACTTAGACTTGTGCCACATTGGATGACATGTGTTGGCTTATAATTGGTCCACGTAAGGTGGTGAATTTTGAAATTAACATAAGCCTCCAATGTTCCATACTTATAGCTAATTCAAAAGTGTTGAACATTATGCTTTAACAGTAGTTGGTCGGCTGCAGACCTTCCAGACTTGTGAAATTTATCCACTTAATTGATAATTTTTTAGCGCGATTGGCAGTTTTGTAAATATTTCAAATTTTAGTGAGCATATCTAGGGTATCTTTGTATTTTCTCTTGTTAGCCGTTGTAAAATCAATCTTCGTTCTCTTTAATCATTACGTTTCCCAATTTTTGAGGTGACTAATAAAAGGGCAGTAAAACTTCAATCATCTTTTATCTTCCATTTCTGATTATGCTGCTGCGTTCTTGTAACTTTCGTGAGATTGTTTTCTTTTCTATCTTCGATTCTTACTGAATCCTTAAACCCTTGTAAGAAATTTTCTCTCTTCTTTTTCATCAGGATTTAATCTATTGAATCGCTTGATAATTCAGGAATGACTTTGACATTCCATCTTGGGTTATACTGGAACATCCCACTTTTTTTTTCGATTTTTTCTCTCTTGCTGAGGGCCATTGGTTCCCTTCCATCTTTATTGCTGAGTGTGGGTTCATAATTCATCCCAATCCCCCGTGTCTAGAGTTTTTTCAATATTTTGATGTTGTACCTGCTAGAGTAGCTCTAAACACATGGAGGGTGGTGAACGGAGTATATAGGTTAAATCAAATTCATGTAACCCATCTGGGGATTCCAGAAATAATCTTTTATTATAAATGGGTAACTAGTGACACCACTTTTTATTTAAAAACTAGGGCAGTTAGTAAGGCTTTAGTAGTTAACCCCCTGATTCCAATTGGGATTATTTTCATCACGTGGTAGTTGAAAATTTTTTCAACATGCTCCCTTAAATGGAGGTGCTAAATATCAAGGACCTAAATGTCCTCTCTTTGTCAACGGGATAGGTTGTTCTGCGCTTAATAATTTTATTCTATTTATATTTAATAAAATGCCATACTGATTGTTTCTTTATAAATTTGATTGCAGTTGACCGGAAGAGATAGTCTCCCAAAGAGAGCGAAATGAACTTAAAATAAGTGAAGTTCATTTGGGGAATTAATAAAACGGTTTCTGAGGAGCACGTTAGGTCTGCTTATTATTTATTTCAATACAAAAATACCATTTCTTCCTTCATTTCCAGACCTACAACTCATCCTACTTTGGTGATTGATCTTGATCAGGAAGCTGCTTTTGATTCAGACATTCTTCTTTCTGATATCATAAAGAAGAGAAAGTTTCCTAACAGTTTTAGTGGCAGTACTTTTGGCTCCAAAAAACCATCTGAAGGGGCCAATAAGAAAACATGTGATGTCATGAAAGATCCCCTAGCCCCCAAAGATTATGAACTTCCTTTGATAAGACTTAGGAGATTGCCTGCAGAGAAGCAGGTCGAACAAGTGACTAATGTCGACCAATAGACCATGGTCGAATTACCTTCTACTGATATTGGTCCTCCAGCAGTTATTACTCATGGTTTGACTAGGAAATTGATCAAGTCTGGAACTCTTCTAGACCATAGGGGAGTGAATGCCATGCTGCCCCGAGTAATGGTTTCTGAATTGGATGCTCAGAACCTTGCATCAGTAAGGGATTTCCATCCTCTTGATTATATTGTCTTTATATTTTTCATATACTAACTTGATCTTCTTCTTTTACAGTTATTGGTGCATTTCAATAATATGCTGGAGAAGGATGATGTAATTTGAGCTACTTCTTCAAATTATGTGGAGGAAGCTTTGGATGGTTTGAAGAAGTCTATGCTCGACTCTCAAAAAGCCTTGGAGACTGAGAGAAATACTTCGACAGAAAAATTAAAAACTGCTGAAACTTCTTGGCAGACATCTGAGGAAAAATTCCATTGAAGCTGAGCGCAGGGCAAAGACTATTGAGGAGATTATGACCAAGTTGAAGTACAACCTTTTTTCTAAAAAGTCAAAAAGAAAGTTCGATGTGAAGGGATCCTTCAGTGCCTATTAGGACAAGGCTGGAACAAAGTCATTTCTTTCACCTCTGCTGAGATTAAGTATGCAAAACAAAAATATTTCAAAGATGGTTGGGTTGCTAATCTCTAGGAGTTAAACACAAATTTTTTTTAAAGATAAAGTTGGTTCTGGAGAGTCTTCTTTAGTGGTTGAATCTTCTACCGACCAACCTAAAGTTATCGATTCTTTTCTTCCCCCAATGAGCAACCTAAAGTCACTGACTCTTCTTTTCCCCCAACCGAGCAACTCCCATCTATAGCCCCTTCTTCGAAGGAGGTTGAAAATAATAGGAAAAAAGGTTTAAAGTTATTAGGCATTTGCCTTTTTGCCTTTTTGTTTCTTTTTTTTTACTTTTATTGTACCTGAACTCTTCATTATCAATAAAAGAAACCTTTTGTTCCTTCTTATCTCTTGTTGATTGTGCATGTTTTTCATTCTTGCTGTTGATTAATGGTAATTTCTTCTTAATAGTTTATAGCCAAGATGGAAAAAATGTTTTCCAATGATACCGAGCTATTAAGGAAGTGTAATTCTTTTTCAAAGCTGATCATATAGACATATCTGAAAAAGAAATCATCAAGTTGCTCGGTGATGATGTATCAGAGCAGGCTAAAAAAGCCTACATATTTGAAGTTCTTACTTGATAGGACGGTAGCAAACAATGTTTCTTATTATGAGATGATAGAAGATCTTCAAGAACAGTATAAAGAATCCACTGCCATGTTTCACTAAAACTATGAGTAGAAATATCGAAGCTTAAGTGTAGGTCGGAGTTTTGATAACTTTATTTCTGTTCATAATAAAAAAGAATCTTTACTTAAGTTTGAAGTTAAAGAAACTAGAACTATTTCCAAACTCGTTGAGGAGGAGAATAATAATTTGAAGGATGAACTGAAGCTTTTGAAGTTTGCCTCTCGGGCTGCTGTTACCACTATCAATGAAGGACACTCCTTTTTAAAAGATAAAAATGCAATATTGATGGATGAGTTGGAGGCATTAAAAAAGACTAAGCTTACATAATCTTCCCGAATAAGAAATAAGCATGGTTGAGGTACTACAGAGGAAGTTAGGACTCAACAGACTTTGGCAAACCAAGTTACCCAATTGAAAGCCAAGAATCAAGTTATTATAGAAATATCTCAGAAGCTTCAAGCTAGGACCGAGCAACTTTCTACTCAGACTTCTCAGCGGCAAGTTATGGGGTGTTGAAGAAGCTACATTCGTAGGTTGACAAATTAACCTTTCAACTCCATAAGCAACCAAGGGAAGGCTGTATGGACGGGTATAATGAAGCTCTGGGGCATTTTGATGATAAGCTTCAATAAGCTAAGAATGAGGCCTATAAATGGGGTTGGATGAAAGGTTTGACAGTGATGAAGGTGGATCAAAAAGGTTTATTATGGGATTGGTATGACCCAGGCTTGCTTGAGCTTGATAATCCTCCTTTCAAGTTAAATGTCAACTGGATTCATGATCATCGTATTCCTCAACTCTTGATTTTAAAGTACTTGGGAGATTACGAGCTACATAATGAACTAGACCTGCTCACCTGCTTGATCATCATAGTAGAAATAATACCAGAATGCCTTAAGATTTTAACTTCATCAACTCTCCTTACACTTTGGATAATCCTCCAACTGGCATGGATCCTGTCTCTAAGGATGAAGGGAAATGCCCTATAGAATAAGGATTTCTATTTTGTTCCTGGGTGTTTAGTATCATGCAATAATATATAATCATTTAATTGAACTAATAAAAAGTTTTGATCACCTTATTTTGTTAATGTTTGACTGTGAATGGATTAACTTTTAATCAATGAATGTCTTTGTAGTCTATGACTGTGAATGGATCAACTTTTAGTCAATCTTTCTAAATGAATGTCTTCTTAGTTTTCATCGGTTTTATAGATACCCTTAGGTTTTACCCAAGTATTGTACCAATTACCAATATTTTACCATAGTTCTACTAATATGACCCACTTTTGGGTATTAATTACCTTGGTGGCCAGGCATGTGTGGAACGTTTTTCCGTCTTTTAGCCCAGTTTTGATGAACATTTTTCATCTGGGTCTTTATTAACTAAGCATTTGGGACTTATAATTTTTCCTCGCATGGCTTTTATGTGTTGACAACAAACATTGTTGGTGGTTTGTGTTGACAATCAACATTTTGTTGCTGCTTTTGTTGATGCTGACCAACATTGTTGGTTGTTTCTAACATATCTGTTGTAGTGCATAACACTAGTACTCCGAAAAGAAAAATAATTTTTTTAAGGGAAATCATATTTTCATTAATATTGGAATGAACTCAGTAAAACATGATTACATTACTGATAATACTTCCTCAGGTGTTCTACATTCTATGGATTCTTGAATTCTTCACCCTCTAAAGTCTCAATTCGATATATTCCTGGTCGGATAACTATTGTAATGCAATAAGGCCCATGCCAATTGTCTTCAAGTTTATTAATATTCTGAATTACCTTGTTCAAAACATAATCACCTTCTTTTAAGTTTCTCGGCTTTACCTTTTTATTGTAGATCGTACAGTTCGTTGTTGATAGGCTACATTCCTTAGAGCTGCATATTCATGTACATCTTCCAGCATGTCTAAGTCTCGCCTTCTCATTAAATCACTGACTGGGGTGTTGAAATTAAGAACTCTGCGAGTGGGAAAGCTTAGCTCGATAGGAATTACAACTTCAATACCAAATGCTAACATGTAGGGTGTCTCTCCAATAGCTATTCTAGGGGTTGTTCTGTAAGCCCACAAGATATAGTACAGTTCATTGATCCAATTACCTTTAGCATTTTCCAACCTTTTCTTTAATTAATTCAATAAATTTCTATTCGTTACCTCTGTTTGGCCATTGCTTTGAGGATGAACAGGAGCACAGTGGATTTTTTAGACATTGGATTGGAAAAAATAGGCAACAAACTCGTCATTGTCAAATTGTGTGTCGTGATCAGTGATAAAGGTGTAGGGCAAGCCATACCTGCATATGATATTCTTCCAAATAAATTTATAAATTTTTTTGTAAGACATATCGATCAAGGGTTCAGCTTCCACCCATTTAGTGAAGTAATCAACAACTATAACCAGGTACTTGAACCTTCCTTGGGTAGTCGACAGAGGCTCGACCAAGTCAATTCCTCAAATAACAAAGGGCCAGGGTGAAGTGATTGGTGTTAGGAAAGCTTTTGGAGTTCTGCGTATGTTGGAAAATCTCTGGCACTTATCACACTTTTTGACAAAATCTGCACAATTTGCTCACATAGTTAGCCAGTAGTACCCCTGTGTGTTGATTCTTCGCAATAAAGTTCTACCGATTACATGGGCTCTACAGGTCCCTTTATGAACTTCCTCAATCAAATCTTTTACTTCAGCTAGATGCACACAACATTGTAGACCAACAGTAAATCCTCTTCTGTACAACAAACCATTGCCTAGCACATATCTCGAAGCTTTGTATTTCAACTTCTTAACTACAAGTAGGTCGGCTGGTAGAAACCTTTCTTAAATATAAGCTCTTATGGGATCCATACAAGATGGCCCTATGTCAAGTGCAATAGAATTAACCATTAGATCTTCATCAATACTCCTATTAGCATCAATAGGAATAGTTATTCGCAACTCAATTCTAGTTATTGAAGCTAGCCGAGCAAGTGCAACTGCTTGGGCATTTTCTAGCCTTCGAATTCTGATCATCTGAACAACTGGAAAAGTAGTGATTACCTTCGAAGCTTTAGCTAAGAATATAGACATTAATTCTCCTTTAGCGGCATATAAGTTCAACACATGATTTACCACCAACTGTGAATCACTGTATACCATAATTTGCTCGCCATTCAGTGATTTGGCTAAATTTAAACCAACAATCATAGCTTCATATTCTGCCTCATTATTAGAGGCTTGAAATTAGAATTGTAGAGCGTACTCTATATCTATTTCATCTAGAGTATTGAGGATGATTCTTACTCCACATCCAGTTGCACAGGATGACCCATCAATATACAAACTTCATATGGGAATATTACTACCAAACACTTGGTTTGTCAGAATCCCTTGATGGAAGATTTTATCCTTTACCTCCTCATATTTCCTTTTCATCTCCTGTACTCTGCTAGAGGGTTCTGGTTGGTCGTGGCAACTTTTTCTATAATTTTCTTTGCTTGGAGTTGGTCAGGGATATATCTAGTAGGTCTGCTGACTCCTAAGTATTACTCGACAGGAGTCCCTTATTGCTCGGGAAACTCTAGGTAAGTAAATTCTACAATAAAATCTTCCACAACTTGGCCTTTTAAAGAAGACCTTGGCTCATATACAAGATCATATTCCCCCAAATCCACAACCCAATACATTAATCTTCCAGATTTCTTTGGCTTATACAAAGCTTGGCTCAGTGACATGTTAGTGTATACCACTATGGTATGAGCTTGAAAATATAGCTTCATCCATCTACTAGCCTCAATTAATGCTAGTGCTAACTTCTCCAGCCTGGGATATCTAACCTTTGCTCCTTAAAAACCCTTATTAGTGTAATAAACTAGCTTTTGAACTCCATTCTCCTCTCCGATCAAGGCAGATCTAACAGCTGATTCAGAAATAACCAGATACAAATATAACTTTTCTCACAACACTGGTCAGGAGAGTAGTGGGAGTGCTCCCAGGTACTTCTTTAATTCTAGTAAAGATTTTTCACATTCATCATTCCGTTCAAAGGTTTTTCTAAGAACCTTAAAGAATGGTAAACATTTATCTGTTGCTCGACAAAAAAATCTGTTGAGTGTTGATACATACCCTCTTAGCCTTTGAACATCCTTTTTACTGGTCGGGGATTTCATTTCTATCAATGCTTTGATCCTATCTGGATTAGCTTTAATGCCCCTTTAATTTACTATATACCCTAGGAACATTCCCTCCTGGACTCCGAAGACATATTTGGTCGGGTTTAATTTCATCTGGTGCTTCTCCAACTGATCAAATGTCTGGCTGAGGTTGGCAATATGATTATTAGATTTTTTTCTCTTTATCAACATATCATAAACATACACCTCCATGTTCTTACCTATCTTCTCCTAAAATACTTTCTTCACCAGTCTTTGATAAGTGGCACCTGCATTTTTCAGACCAAATGGCATAACATTGTAATAACAAGTTCCTAACGGAGTAATAAAGGAAGTACTTTCTCTGTCTTCATTTTGATCTGGTTATAACTAGAATATGCATCCATAAAACTCAACAGCTCATGCCCCGAAGTAGCATCCAACGGTTGATCAATTCATGGCAAAGGAAAATGATCCTTTGGGCACGCTTTATTCATGTCAGTAAAATCCCCACACATCCTTCACTTATTGTTTTTCTTCTTGACCATAACTAAATTGGCCAACCAGTCCGGATACTTCACATTTTTAATAAATGAAGCTTTTTGAAGCTTCTCCACTTCTTTCTATATAACCTGGTTCTTCTTCGGGCTAAAAAATCTTCTTCACTACTTTACATGTTTAATTTCCTTACTAATATTAAGCTCGTGGCATAGGAAATTTGGGTCTATGCCTGACATATCTTCGTGGCTCCTTGCGAGTAATTTCCTTCTTTATCTTAAGAAGGCCACAAACTCCTGTTTAAGAATTGGATCCAATGACGCTCCTATTTGAGTCTTTTGCTCTGGTTTATCATCGTCCAGAACAATGCTTTCTGTTGCCTCCTTTTAATATCACCTTGCCTTTACGAGCTCTAATTCATCTATTGGATCTAAGGTTTCAACCTCAGATTCAGTGTTTGTTTTAGACATATCCACTTGATAAGTTATTGTTTTCCTCTTTACTTTTATCATATCTTCCTCCTTGATAGATGAATAGTAGCATTATCAACCTACTTTCTGATCTCCTTTTACTATTCTATTTCCAAAGTTGGTCGCAAACTTCAGGCATTGATGAATAATATAAGGTACAACCTAAAATATTTTTAGACTTACTCTTACCATGATCATGTTGTAAGCAGAATGAACATTTTGTCTATTATAAAGAATCTCACTTTCTCTGTCCTTCTCGCCGACCATGTCCCGATCAACACATCAAGTTTAATTATTCCCAATGGAAATACCTTCTCACCAGAGAATCCAATGAAGGGTCTATGGTAAGGCTCCAGCTGGTAGAGTTTTAAATCCAAACTATCAAAACAAGGATAGAAGATAATGTTCATCGAACTGCTATTATCCACCAGTGTTCTTGCTACTAGTACATCTTTCATTATGAATTTGATCACTAAAGGATCATCATGATGATATAATACTCTGGATATATCATTCTTGGAAAAGCCAATTACGAGCTTATCCTTGTTGACATTCCTTGGTCGGTCTTCCTCGAAAAGGTTGATTCCCTAGATATAGGAATAATCTTGAGCCTCATTGAGGTAAGCCTTCCTTTCAGCTGTATGGTCTCCTCCTCCTGTATCTCCACCTGTAATCATATGGTAACCAAAAGATCCAAACCTAAGTGTGAATACCTCACGTTCAAGTTGCCTAGGCTTCTTGGGGAGATCGAGATCATCTTCTGGATGATCATCTTGGCTCCTCTTCTTCTCTTCTCTAGGCTTAATACGAGATTTAGATATATGTTGACCTCTTTTTCCAGCTCTTCCACCAGCCTGTTGATCAATAAATTTGTCCAATTTTCCTCATTGGATGAGCGCCTCTATCCCATTCTGGAGAGAAATACACCAGTTGGTTGTATGACCATTGTCTTTGTGAAATTCGCAGCACTTGGACTTATCCTTCTTATCAACAGGAGACCTTTACTTTTCAGGCCAACTCAAATCATTATTGTGCTTGATTTCTTCCAAAACATTATGTATATCCACCGTTAAGGGAGTGTAATTGCTATATTTTCTGAGCCAATCTAGGTTTTCTTTTGCTTTTGAATTCTTGTGCTCATTATGATTCTTGTTCTCCTTCTTATCTGACTTCCCTTCATACTTTGCTTCCGCCTTTGCATTTGAATTATTTTTAGCTGCCATAGCTTCCTCCGCGTTCATAATCTTCGCTTCTTTGTCCATCAATTATGTCATTATCTTTGGGGGATCTTTTTCCAAAGTATAATATAGCTTATCGAGGAGCAAACCACTTATGAGAGCAGTTATTGTAGTCTTCTCCTGGTAGTCAGTAACCTCTAATTTATCATTATTGAAATGAGTGATGTAATCCCTTGTTACTTTCTCCCACTTTCTGTCTCACACTAAGAAAATGAGCTACTCGCTTCACTGGTTTGGCTCCAAAGTAGAAATTACCAATGAATAGATCGACGAGTTGTTGGAAGCTAGAAATTTGCCCTCGAGTAAGGCTATTATACTACATTTGAGCAGATCCAGTGATTGTTCCTGAGAATTCCCTGCACATCATCTCTTCCGGGAAAACATAGATAAGAACTGGATCAGTCTTTCCATCATACTTAGGAGCAACCACTGGAGCTTTAAACTTGGTGGGTGTAGGAAAATCTACAACAGTTTGCACAAAGGGAGATCCCTTAACAACACCTCTCTGGAGAGGATTATTGGCCTTGGCCATTTCTCCTAATCTATCTTCCAAACGTTGAATGGACCCTTTCTAAGCATCTTTTCCATAACCATATCTATTGGTGGATGCTCTTTCATTCTGACCAATTGATTGTGCTGAGCTTTTCTATTGCAAACCTTCTCTTTGACTAGACCGAGCAGATCGTCGGGCGTTCGATCTGGATTGGGATGAACCTTCCCTCAAGTCGCTTGGTCATTGAGTATTTCTCGACACAACCCCAAGGGAATTTCTATCTCCCCTGTGTAACGATAGAAAGGAGAGGTCCTACTTAGACTTTCTAAGGCACTCAGTTTTTCTGGAATGAGGCACTGTCCATCATAGGAGTTAGGAGTCCTAAGAGAAGAAGTTGCTCCATGATGGTATAAAGGATCCTTTTAAGTTCTGTAATGGCTATGCCCAACACTCAAGATCGGCGACGTTGGAATACTCCTTTGATTGGACTATGCAGGAACTCCAGCTTGTAGAGTTTGGGCAATTGTCTTATTGTATCCAGCATAGCCTCTTGACCTTTTTCTAGGCTAGCTAAAATTCCAGTTAAATTGTTGTTGCTTAGAGGGGCTGAGAGATTAGGCAAAATTCCATCATTTCTATTACTTGTTACAATGATATCAGCCATGTATGATAAATTGGTAAAACGTTCAGCAATACGTTCTCAAAGATGGTGCCAATCTGTTGATGCAAAAAACTAGACTAGGACTAATTAATTGATCACAGATAAATAAGTAAAACAAATAAGACAAATGATATATTTAAAGTGGTTCGGCTCAATGAAAAAGCCTACGTCCACTGGTATGTATTGATTGACTACCTTAATTTGTTTTTCGATCCTTCTGTAATGAGGGCGTTAAAATGTATTTATAGCCCAAGAGGGGTGTCAAGAGTCGTCATATGAAAGGATGGAATGACTTCGTTTGTTAGGGATTTACATCAATACATAATGAGAAGTAAATATAAGACTGTTGGAGCTTCATTGGCCATACTGGTTGGACTCCCTGTTGTTGGTCGGTCTTCCGAGTTAGTTTGTCTTCCATATTGGTCGGTCTTCCTCGTTGGTCTGTTGGTTGGGTTCCCTTGTTGCTCGGGGATTTGTATCATGCTAACTTAGGCTTGTGCCACATTGGATGACAAGCGCTGGCTTATAATTGGTCCACGTAAGGTGGTGAATTTTAGCATTAGCACTAACAAACACATAATATATGATTGACACCCACATGAAACATACATAAGCAAATGAGTAGATAATAATATAACTATAATCACTAAACCCAATTGCCCTCATTTGACATACCTTGTTTCTTTCTCTAAACACGAGTTACCTATTTTTGCCAATTTTATAATTTTCCAAGAACCAAACATTCAAATCGAGACTTTGTTTTGCTTTGTAAAGGGAAAAATAATGGCTTCTAAAAGAAACAATTATATAAGATCTCTCTCTTAAATACCATGTTGGGGCGGCCATTCATACCCATTGAAATTAATGAAATTAAGGTTTTAAGGATTTAGGAAGGTCATCGATTCATGAGAAATTTGTAATGAGGGACGATTAGAATAAAAATGGAAGAATACACAGAGGCATTCATAAAGACGAAGTGTTATAAAGAGTCTGTGAGCAGAAGAAACAATGTTGGTTATCCGATTAGTTTAAGGGAGATGGAGGGGGGGGGGGGTTGAAATTGAGGTTCTCTTAAATGTTCAAGCCGTGATTGAATGTAATAGGGTGAGAGGGGTTCTCTTAATTGTAGATACAGTTTAAAGCCACTTGACAAAGATACAATTAGGGACACAATATATATATATATGTTAGCTAGCAAATTAGCACCCTATTAATCATCGTACAACAAATATTCATTTCAGATCTATTTGTTCTCATTTATATTTTAAAATAACTCTTAATACTCCCAAACTATATAATGTCTCATTATTATGGCAAAAAATATAAATATAATATTTTTAACCCTCATACACGTCATGTTCTAACTAATTTAAGCACTAGCAAATTAAAATTCGATAAATTTTACATAAGTTTTAATTAATTAAATTATGTCCATGTAAATATTTCACAATTAATTTATTAAATCATATACTCCATATGTCTCAAATTAAGAGTCTGCTATTCCTTTTTGTGATGTCCCAAATTAAGAGTTCACTTTCTTTTTTTTAGATATAATCAATCAACAAAATTAACCAATAGTGAATAGGTGTCGATATTAATCATTATTTATGTAAATCCTTAATCCATACAAAAAAGAAACAAGAAATCTTAATTTGGGACGTAGGGAGTATTATTTAAATAATTCCACTAAAATTTGTGAATTTCCATATAATTAGTTTCTAATTTTCAAATAAAATTCTCGAATAATTATGGCAATTAATCTAATAAACTTTTTAATTAAATCCCCAAAATATTGGGTGTTGGAATATTTCCCCCAAGAAAATGAATTTTGTCCTTGATATTCACTAAAATTTATTCTTTCATTCACTTATTACAGAAAAATAAAACACAATGCATCGTATAAGTAACGAACCAATAATCCCAAGATTGAGAATATGAGTAAATTAGAGCTCTGATAGCACCTTTAACACTTATGAAATTTAAAAAAATAAAAAATAAAAACGTGTCTTAAATTGAATTTTTTTAAAATAAAGTCTCATTTAAGATAAATCGGATGCGGAAGCTAAAATTACAATTTATAAAGAATGAAAACAATTGTTTTCCTAAGACTCTCTTTTATAATTTTCTTTCAAAGAGGTACGTAACCCCTATAAATTTTATAACAATAACTAAGGAGAAAAATACCTTCCAAGGTGGTAAGGAAAAGCTCAAAATAGTAACTTACCCAATGTAAGAGACAATAGATAATTTAACCCTATAAATCGATTGTAAGAAAGAAATGAAAGTGGGGTTTTATAAAGGGGTATATACCAAATAGTCCCACGAACATTTTTTAATACACGTTTGGTCCAAGCCTTTTTATTTTTTCCAAAAAGTCCCTCAACATGCCATTAGCGTGGACTTCAAAGACTCATTTAACCAATATTTTCTTGTTTTCAGAAGTCCACGCTAATGGCATGTTGAGGGACTTTTTGGAATAAAATAAAAAGGATTGTACTAAACGTGTATTAAAAATTATTTGAGGGACTTTTTTTTATAATTGATCATTTTATAAATAACGACATTACAGATACACTTATGACAAAATATGAAAGACAAAGGACCATTTTTCGGAGAATTGAAGGTTCGGCACGCCGTTGAGGTCTATTATATACTCTCGTTTTAGAATTTTCAGTAAATCATCAAAAGAGTCCGAAGTAGTTAAACTTTTGGAGGAATAACCATCATTAGCAAGAAAGCTTGCATAATTATTACCTTATCCGAATATATGGGAAAATGTTTTCTTTTGGTGAAATTCCAATTTAATTAGAAGAGGCAAAGTCCTAGAGAATGCAACCAAGGTCCACAGGCTAACCCAACAAAATGGCAACAAACTTGCCTAAAGGCACACAGGTCCAAGAAAAAACACAACCCAACTAAAGGTATCAGGGCTTCTTATAGCCTGGCCAACAAAAAGGACTGTAAAAAACCCCAACAAGGAAGCCCATAACAAACATCACAACTATCTTAGAGGGTTCTAGAGTGACCATGACAAAACACATGAATAACCACCTCCAAGATAGTTAGTGAGAAACCAACACTCAAAAACCATTGTACATCTTTAAACAAAACCATCAGCTCAAAATATACATCAATAAAAATAGACCCAACCATTTTCATAGAGATAATCTCTATAAGAAAAGTAAACTCCACTGCGACAAAATTCACTAAGACATTTCCATCTAGAGAAGAAGACCAAACCCAATCTTAGCTAGATTATCAACCATTAAACCACACCAAACTACACTTCGATGAGACCTCTCCAAAACGAAGAATGATCAGTATCTTAGCAGCTCAAATAATTCTGAAAAAAAAGCAATAGCCCCCAAAGCTAACTCATCCAAGAACCTAAGAGCTGCCACTAAACACAACATGCAGAAAGAGGAGTTACCACACATTAACTAGTTAGTCACCATATATAATCAATAACATTATAAAGCAAAAGAAGATCTAGTATATGTGATGAAAATCAAGTATTTCTATGGAGGAATCACCACATAGTAACTAAAGAGCACAAATCCAGATATCTTAAGAGGAGTTCTCACGAATCAAAGGAATAGGAAACATTTCTTAACCAGTAAAGCCACTAAACATTGCATGAAGAAGGAGTGAAACATACTTAACAAAACACCTATCTCTTCCTCTAATTTTTTATCATTTTTGAAACCCCATTAGCATTTAAGACTCTTTCCCACAACCTTTTGGAAAATTGACATTCAAAAAATAAATGATCTCTATTTACAGGCCCATCATTTCAAATAACACAACTATCATCATTAATACAGTCCCACTCTTCTAGTTTATCTCTAGTTTTCAATCCCTTAAGGTATATGGACCATAAAAGAAAGGAGAATCTAAGATCACCCTTTTTTCGCCACACAACTCTTCATCATGACATCTCCAACCTTTTCTCCCTTAAAACTTCATCAGTCTCCTTAGATCTAAAAGTTCCGCCTTTTGTTGCAGTCCAAGTAATCGAATCTCCAGAATTAATTTTAGGAGTAACACTTGTGTTGGCCAGGTCAATCAATTCGTTAGAATGTAGTCTAAGAAAAACCAAACCTCTACCATCAATAAAATCACTGGCTTTGAATTTTACGTGCCTATTAGCATCATACACAATTATGTTCCCATAGTGATCAACAATAGGGTCATTTTCATGCAAATTGTAAATCCAGAAAAATTTACTGTCCCCCATTCCAATGTGATATTTATAGATTTTTGGCTTTATCTCTAATTTTCCAAATCTTTCTCCAAGTCCATGAATAATCATTACTTAGCTTTACTGACCATCGAGACTCCTACCTAATAATAACAGTGTGAACTCATTTGACCCATAAGGAATCATTTTACCTAGAAATTAACCATATATGTCTGAGCATCCAAGAAATATTCCAAACTTCCAAATTTTTTGTACCTAATCCCCCTCCGCTTAAAGGAAAACATATAATCTGATTAATTTCTCTAATATCTTTTTTAGGAAGTATAAAGATACTTATCCAGTAGACTTTGATACTTGTGAGAACATAAATGGCTAATTGAATCCTTCCAACATAAGAACCATTTGTTAGTCTAGCTTTTCAATTTAATCAACAATTGATCCACAATAACTTTACATTCATAGGCCTTGAGTCTAGTAGCTATAAGAGGAACTCCGAAGTATTTGAAAATAAGACTTCTCATCCCCATTCCCATATCATTAGCCATCTCACCCTTCACATTATCTTCAATACCAGCAAAGAAAATTTCACTTTTATCTTTGTTAACACCCAGACCAGAGAGGGACTTGAGCTCATTCAACACATCAATTAATCTAAGAGAATTCTCATTATCTTTTTCCACAATGAACAAATCATCTTTAAACATCACATGAGATATATTCAATACATTAGAGTGAGGATTAAAATTGAAATTGCCCTAATTTATTTCTTCATCAAACAACCAATAGAAAGCCTACATCACCAAAAGATAAGTAAGGAGATAATGGATCTCCTTCCCTAAGACCATTTCTTCCTTTGAAAATCCCATCCACTCCCGCATTGATACCGATAGTGAAGCTAGTAAATTCAACACATTCCATAATCCAATTGCTAAAGATTCAAGGGAATTCCATGATAATAAAAACATCTCTAATAAAATTCCATTTAACTTAATCACAGGCTTTCAAAATATCCATCTTTAAAAACATCTAGGATCCCCATTATTTATATGATACCCTTTCATAATTTCTTGTATAAGCATCACATTATGGGTAATACTTCTTCCTTTTAAAAAACAAATTGCATGTTTTTCCCCAAATCAGGGATAACACCCCCCATTCTATTCACCAAATTTTTTGAAATGATTTTTTAAGTGGTATTTCAACATGAAATAGGTTTAAAGTCTTTCATGGTATATGGATTGGAATTTTTAGGAATGAGACAAATGATAGTGCTATTCCATTCTCCTAACATCCTTCGAGAATAAAAAAAGGTTATCACAGCTTTAATAACATCTTCACCCACAATTTCCCAGTTTTCTTGATTTAGTTAGTATATGGGAAAATGTTACTAGATTCAAAGTCAATATTTTCTTGATTTAGTTGATAAAGATCTTGATAGACCAAAGACACGCAATTCTATTGTTAAGAATATCCACTAGGATTTTGGAGTCTAATTCCACGATTAAATCATAAATGAGAATATCCCCTCAAATTTCAATACCCTGTAAAATATCAAGAGATTTTAAATGCTAGAGACAACACTTAATAATGCATAGAATCCCTTTAAAAATTGCCCCTTATGATTTCCACTACAGTTTCAGGTTATACACAACCATTCAGTCTTACATAGATCTAATATTTATCCATCTTTCATTGCACAAATGACTTAGATTAGCCAATTTTTACCACTGATATTTGTGGATTCCCTTAACTTACCCTAATAAGATGTCTTCCATAATCATTTAGAGGTTATTTAAAACTAGCTTCAGAGGGTTGATGGTGGCAATAAGCTAAAGAGGCGTAGTTTGAAGGATGTGCATGAGAAGAGTAATTCTAGTTACAATAGATAATAGGTTAGGCTTTTAATTTACTAATTTAGATCTCATTTTTAGAAGGCATTTAACAAAAAAAATGAATTTGTTCCTGCCACTGTATATAGGGTATCCGAGATAGATAAATGGAGGTCATTTTTTGAAATACCAATATTAGCATAAATTTTCCTAGAGGCTGTGGCATATAATTGTTTTGAACAATAAAATGAACTTTTGGAGAGGTTCATCTTTTGTCTTGAGCTCTCCTCATATTAGGTTAACAACTTCTTGATTTTGAGCAAAGATGGAGTGTGTCCCGAGGAGAAAATAATTAAGTTATTGGCAAAATCTAGGGGAGATAAAATCGTGCTCCTAATTAGTGAATTAAATTTTTTGAAGTCTGTGGAAGAAGAAATATGGTTGAGGCTTCTGAAAAAGAAATTAACACATATGATGAATAAGGAAGGAGATATGGGGTCTCCTTGCCTAAGAACCCTATTATCTTTGAAGAAGCTACGATCTTTTCCATTGATTCAAATAGAGAAATAAGTATTTGATATGAGTCTCCTAATCATGTTAATCCATAGCTCACTAAAACCAAATCTTCACAATACTTTAATGTGGAAAGACCATGAAAGCTTGTCGTAACCTTTCATGTCCATTTTAATGGCTACATTACCCCTCATTTTTCTTGTTGATATTAAAAAATAACTCTTGAGTTAAAAGAATGTTTTCACCAATATTCCTCCCTTTAAAAATATCCAGATTGGTTATGAAAAATTATTTTAGGCAGGATGGAAGCGAGTCTAAGAGCTACAATTTTTTAGATGATTTTATTGAAGAAGGTGCATAGACTTATGGGTCTCATATCACTAAAAGAAGTAGGATAATTATTTTGGGGGATGATAATTAGATTATTATAATTAAGTACTTTTGGTAGATTATTCCCAATAAAGAAACCAATCACTTCCTAGTGAATGTCACTTCTAATCAAATCCCAAGAAGAAGAGAAAATTTCCCAGTAAAATTGTTAACACCAGGAGAACTATCATTGGAGAGATTAAAAATAACATTTTGGACTTCCTAAACATTTAGGATCCGTTTGGCAATTCAATTCCAAGGCTTAGAATTGGAATTGAAAGGCCAATTTCAATTCCGTGGAATTCAAATTGGCCTTTCAATTCCAATTCCAAACCTTGGAATTGGGTTGCCAAACGGGCCCTTAGAATAAAGTCCAACATAGATTTATCCTCTTTATTTATTAATTTAGTTATGATATGTAGAAAGGAATCATTGAGTTGGATGAACTCTTCACCCTGAAATTTCTTTGAAAAGTAATTAATAACGTCTTCCTTAATATCCTTATGATTCACATCCCAATCACCACTGTCTTTCTTGATGCCATGGATGAAATATTTGGATCTTTTTTAATTAACATGAGAATGAAAGAATTTGTTATTACAGTACCCTTCGTGAGCCCATTTCATATTGGCTTTGCGCTTCTAGTAATCTCCTTCAATGGTATTCAAATGGGCAAGCCTAACATATTATTTTGAGAGGACCTCCTAATTACCATATTAAAAATTAACATAAAAAATGGCTTATAAGAGAAGGACATCATCTTCAGCATCAATTGAATTTTGCTTAATATTCCCAAAATATTGCTTGTGGTAAGAAATCAAAGGTATTCTAACCTTCTTCAAATTCTCAGTGAGACTATAAGTAGGATTAACATTAGCATAGGGGGGTCTAGTGATATGTAATTACATTATTTGATGTAGGATGTTCCGTCTAATATGATTTAAAAACAAATCTCTTTTTTAAGGTATCCCACTGATTAGATACAGAAAGGAGGAGGGGAGCACGATCCGAGGCAAGCTTGTTCACATGTTTAATAGAACATTTAGGGAATAAATTCAAACACTCAACATTATCTAGAATCCTATCTAGCCTTTCCCATATGGTATCTTTCCCCCATTTTATCCCAATGATTAAACTTAGACCTCTAAAAGCCCAAGTCTTTAAGACCATTAATGTGAATGCGGTGTAGAAAATCAAAAGCAACCATGGTATTAAACTCATTCCCTCCCAATTTCTCATCAGTAAAAATAACGGAAAGTGTGTATAAATGATATGATACCACTTGTTAGAATATATGCCCCCAATTTTAATTTTCTTCCTTTTTAAATTTTAAATTTCTAAGTGCAGAAGGATGGTTCAACAACAAATTTAAAAACAATTATCTTTCCAAAATTCACAATTAAAATATGAAATTTTAATTTCTTCAATACTAAAATTAAACTTGAACAAATATGTGAATTTTTCCTAGCTACAACTTTAATTCAATCCAAGTCCTAAAATTTTCCTAACAATGATTTATACAAATTTGCAATATAGGACAAACAAAATTAACACAAATTTTATCTAATTAAATTGTGCCGACTTAAATTCAATTATCTTAAATTCACATAAATAATAAACTACCACCAAATTAATGTAAGATTGCATATTATACCAAATTTTATCTTTTTGACCTAAGCATGCGTTCTAGGTGTGTTAAACAAGACAAAAGAAAAAATCTCACTATACTATGATGTATGAGGAAAACCCAAAGGGGAAAAATCTCGGACGACCTTGGCCTAGCAAAACCACTAAATATAGTTTTACAATTACAAGATAAAAGACTTACAACACTCAACTTGACCTGACGCTTCTTCTTATAAATACCTTTGTCTAGTTGATAATCACGACATCCATCTCTGTATTGGAGTCCACCAATGGAGGCACGATCCACCGTCAACCACACATGGTGCCTTTCACAATGTGAGAAAGACATAGAACAAACTTCTTCTCCTTTATGGGTAGAGAATGAATCCAAACTTCTCTTCTTGTTGGTGTAGAGAAAAACTGGTGCCAAATAAACACTCCAAAAACTATATATATATATATATATATAAGAATTTGGATTTAAACAAACATATGGGTGTATATGTTTTGGTATAATTTAATGCATGAAATCAAAAACACAAAACTTGAGCTTTTGATGAAAACCCTTTTTGCTCTCAAGGTGTAGAAGATAGTGTGTCAAAAGTTACTTATAAAAGTGTGTTTCCCTCACATATTAAGTCTGTCAAAAAGATAGTGTGAAAAGTGGGAAAGTGGGTAAAAACTATCAAAAAAATTGTTCCCGTTGAAATGTCGTTTGAACGACTTTTTGAAGTCATTCGAACGGGCTCATTCAAACGATATTTCAGAAGACAAAAAGGCCAAGTACTCATTGGACGTATCTCGTTCGAACAAACATGTTTGAATGACATTTCGAATGAACAAATAGAGAATATTTATTTCAAGTCATTTGAAGCTTGTACAATTTCTTGTTCAAATGACAATTCGAACGAAAATGCAGAAAGTCCAATATTTTCATTTAAGGCCCAAAAAATTTAATAAAAAGTCCTAAAAAGATTTTCTGAAAATAAAAAGTCAATTAGACAAAAATAATACCCATAAAAATATTCCAAGTCTCCATATAAATATGAAATGAATTCATACCTTTTGGAGACATTGGAATCCTCATGTTACTAACGTGAAACAAGGCGTGAAAACCCGACAAGGATGAGCTTGAATATCTAGGCCGCTACATCTTCAACATACACACATCATAGGCTTGGAAGGATATACAATAACATATATCCTATGACTCAAATGGTTTTGTTCGGAATTAAGCCAGTACTACATATGGACTCAATTGGAAATTTGTGTCCTTACTCATCTCCCCCTTTTGGCTATTCCAGGACAAAACCCAACTAAAAATCATAAAGGTCCGTCAAGCTGGTCTAGACATAACATCCCACCCAAAACAAAATACAATACAAATGTTATGACTTTTCTCCTCGAAATCGCGGATCGGCCGAAAAACCTAACTTTTCTCCTATTTCTCTTCTTCTTTTCTTCTTCTATCTATTTCTCTCATTCTTTCTCTTTCTCTTTAATGAGATTTGTTTCTCCCGTAGGATTTTAATCCTTATCTCCCAAAATACACAACTTTAAATGATAATACACACTTTAAATGACTCGATTACTTTAATTCGAGCCAAATGAACTTAAAATATTTTGAAACCCAAATAATCCCCAAGTACAGTCATTTCGACTATCTCGACCCTTACAGAAACAACAGCACCCTTATAATCTTCATTCGAAACACTTTCTAACATCTTCAAATTTTGACCTCAATGCCAATTTAATTATTCTCCTATCAAAATAATATTTATTTCTCCCAAAAATAAATAAATTATTGTCCCAAGAATCTCGGGGTATTACATATATATTAAATGCATTCATACCTTTTGGAGAAATTGGAATCCTCACAAGGATGATCTAAAATATCTAGGCGGCTACATATTCAACATACACACATCATAGGCTTGGAAGGATATACAAGAACATCTATCATATGACTAAAATGCTTTTGTCCAGAATTAAGCCAGTGCTACATATAGACTTAATTTGAAATATGTGTCCTTACAAATCTGCCCCTTTTGGCTATTCCGGGACAAAACCCAACGAAAAATCCTAAAGGTCCGCCAAGCTGGTCCAGACACAACATCCCACCCAAAACAAAATACAATGCAGACGTTATGACTCGACCCAAGGAAGTTCTTTGCCGCTTATGATAAATTTGCTGCTAAGAAATAATTCCTGCACACTTAAGCAAACCATTAAACACATATGGAATGTCAAAAAATTAAATGCAATTTAAATAAATACTAGTCCTTAATTAATTCTCCCCCTTTTGTTTAACATGATCGACCTAAGAAGATAGCGCTCTCCCCCTCAGATAAATCTCCTAACTAAAGTTTTAGACACCATTTCTCCCCCTTTTTGTTCAAGAATAGACAACGATTAAAGGATTATAAACCAACTTATTTCTCCCTCTTATTTAAAGAAAATACCCTTTCTCCCCCATAAATCTACATCTACTCAAGGGATACGAATTTAGGAAAAACAAGTTTAACATGCAATGGTGCATAAAATGATAAGAACCATAAAGTATATGGGCAACCAAAACAAACAACTAATCCACAACAAGGATAAATGGATACCAATTTATGATGCGAAAAAAAAAGATATCAACTAACATATTTTGAACATAAGCATGGGATATCAACCACAATTCACAACAAGATGGATACCAATATGAATTTAAAGGCCTATATGGACTAGCTAGCAAGGCAAAGACTCAACAACAATTCGAACAAAAATGCAAAAAATCCAATATTTTCATTCAAGGCCCAAAAACTTTAATAAAAGGTCCTAAAAAGATTTTCTGAAAATAAAAA
Source organism: Sambucus nigra (assembly GCA_949130495.1). Lineage (NCBI taxonomy): Eukaryota > Viridiplantae > Streptophyta > Magnoliopsida > Dipsacales > Adoxaceae > Sambucus > Sambucus nigra. Next base: position 240,417,885 of record OX422211.1, read on the forward strand.
GTCGATTAGAAAAAAATAACACCCATAAAAATATTCCAAGTCTCCCTGTATATACTAAATGCATTCATACCTTTTGGAGACATTGGAATCCTAATGTTGGTGACTTGAAACATGGCATGAAAACCCGATAAGGATGAGCTTGAATATATAGGCCGCAACATCTTCAACTTACACACATCATAGGCTTGGAAGGATATACAAGAACATTTATGATATGACTCAAATAATTTTGTCCAAAATTAAGCCAGTATTACATATAGACTCAATTGGAAATTTGTGTCCTTACAATAACAGTGTTAAAATCTCCTATTACTAACCATCAGTCCTGAGTTTCCTCACTCCATAAATAGTTCCACATTTGAATACTATCAGTCCTATTGTATTTGTCATAAATAAGAGATTATTTGATAGTATTTGACAATATATGGGTGACATCCCGCCTAATTAAATACCGGGTGATGAGTCCTTTATTAAATTAAATCAGAATATCCAATTGGTTCAGAATATGCATCACTGCCGAAAACTTTATTATTAACACTAACCACCTAATATTTAACAAGGTTGATGTTAGAATTTTATCTTTTAATTAACATAAAATCAAACTAACCAATTATTAAGCATACACCATTCAAACTAATCTCATATGAAAGAAAATTACTGAATAAAAATGTGACTGGTGTAAACACATCCAACCTAAATACTGAATACACTAATCCAACAGAATAAACCAACAACTGAAATGTGTAAATAAATAAATCCACCATCCCTGACTGTCTAAATAAATAAAAGAGGCAACATGCCTTAACTAGAGTAAATAACTCAAGATGAAGAAACGAAAGTCATGGAGGCGTTTATGCCAGTTACATCTCGTCAAATGAATGGAACTCCTATATTTGGTGTCCCCGTAGCTGGGAACCTAAAATAATTTAACAAAATAAAAAATATTTGCAATAAACGTGTCAGAGACTAAGTTGAAAACAGTTTAAAAATTAGCAAGTTCTTAAATGAAAACAATAGCACATATTGTGTACATGTTAGATATTCGTACTCTCACTTGATCTACTCAAATCTCCTCTAATGTACACATCTAACGCGTATATTTAACCCATCCTAGTCGTGCTACCCTGGCTAGCTAGCCCGAAGATGACTATTATCACACCAATAATTTCATGCGTTTACCCATATCACACGTATCCCGTATTTTCATAAGTTTAAGGATAGTTATTCACATACATAACCGTTATTCTCATTGGTATTCTTTTTCTCACTAAGAATATTTTTAATTATCGTTATTTCCATATCTACTAAACACGCACAATAGAATAAGTACCAGGTCTACATATATTTATCTCTCTCTATATATACTATTCGATCACCCCTGGGATAGGGCCCCCTTGGTGCAATGGATACTCTGCTATCATGTTCCAGTGCATCACTCATTTCATGAAGGACTATAGGATCAATCTCTCACAAACCATCTAAATAAACACACATATTGGAGGCAACACATAGTTCCAAGCCCACGGGTTATGTACATACATACGCACCCATATGATCGTCCACATTATCGTTCTCACTGATAGCCTGTACCTCGGTTCTATGTTCTAGTGATACGAATCAAAATGACCCCAAAGGCTCCTCAATATATAATCGTCCATAACGCACAACCTCCACCCAATAACAAGCATCGTAGGTATGTTATACAAATAATAATTCAATCAATAGGTACATACATAACCTATAATAATCATTACGTATTCACACAACCCAAATTCCCGAATTTATACGTAGTATTATTATGTATAATATTCACATTAATCTATCCATACGATTAATCTCTCAATCGTATATATTTCATAAGGCCCTCTTATTCCAACTTCTTCCTTTAGTTGTCACACATTCATCGCAACACTAGACTATGTAAGGTTTTAACTTGTCCAGGCAAACATTTGAACTTCTAAAATCACATTAAAATCTGGAGAAAATGTCGTTTGAACGAAACTTCGAACGAACTAAAGCCTTGATTTTCGTTAAAAGATCGTTCGAATGGGGTCGTTCAAATGAAACATAGAAAAAATCTAGTATGGATTCTCGTTGAATAGGTCGTTGGAATTCTTGTTCGAATGGGGTCATTCACACGATTCAGGTCGTCCGAACGAGATTTCTGAATTTTGTCCCTGACCTCTAAAAATTGCATTTTTCCAACTTTTTCAACACCCAAATCACATAAAACATTACCTAACTCAAAGCCAATGATTCTAAATCATAACCACTAGTAATTTAATGCTTTCTAACAACTTTTAAACATCAAATCCTTACAATTTCATCATATATTCAGATTAATTTCTTGAATCCTCAAAAAGCCCTAAATTAATATAATCACCATTAGTGACAATTTAACCCAGATTTAAATTCATGATTTCGACATACAAAATTTAGACTTCTAATCCCCAATAAATGGTTATTTAACTACATGCCAAACCTATACCACAATCATGGATTAATACCCAATTTTAGTACCAAATTTCATAATGTCGTGAATAAATCATCAACTAGTCTAACATGGACATTATAAGCTCTTAATGAAGCAACATAAAAACTTGCCTTTTCATGAAGGTCTAATTCATCGCTTGAAATTGGTATAGATACGTTCTCCTCTTCCCGATCTACTCGTCGATGATGTTTTTGGTGAAAGGTGACTGAGTTTGGCCTTGGAACTCCTAGGAACCTCTTTTCATTCTTCCTCTTGGACTTTCTCTTGGATTTACCAATTATTTACCCTAACTCTCCCACGTACATGCATATATATATATATATAATTAATCCCAATTTTATAAAAAGACAAAAATACCCCTCTGGGTGTCGGGTTGGCCTAAAGTCGCCCCGGACTCCAAACTAACTTTCAAGAAGAATTTTCTGACTATCTTGACCCTTCGGGACACACCAGCATACTCAAAATAGACATTCGAATAACCAAAAATAAAATTACATTTTAATTCCTCTTTTAAGTGCCGACACGACTCACACGCGCGTCCCAACTAAGTATACTGTAACTGCCAAATTTTTCACTCATGATAATTATAATATATTCATAATCCTATATTAATTTACTCACTAAGTAATATTGGACATAATTCTCATCAATAAATACTAACTCTAACCACTTTAGTAATTATTTACTTAAATCCGAATTAATTATAAATAATTTATTATTTAAATTAATTTATCCCATAATTAAAATAAAATCTTTTAAAAATACGGGGTACTACATACCCTCTTGATAGAAACTCAAAACTGTACAATTTATACCCCAAATAGATGTGCTTTAGTTGCTAATTCTGGACAATATGGGTCTTATGTGCTTAAGTGTTTATCTTGTAGGTCAAACGTCCATTTGCGGTGTCAAAAGTAATATATCGAGGAAAATGCGCATTTTATGAAGCTAATTACCAACCCCGTAACCTTCTCCCGTAACCCTAAGCTACCCTAAACCTATCCCGAAGCCCGTGTGTGTTAATTTGTGCCTTTTTATCATTTTTTAGATTTTTAATTCGAGTCATTTTTATTTTTAGAATTTATTTTAGATTTATTTAGAAATTTTAGGTTTTATTTTCTATTTTATTTTTATTAGTATAATTTTATTTTATTTTGATTTTTATTAGCTTTTAGTTTAGTCTTATTTTATTAGGATTAGTTTTAGGAGTTCATTTTTAGTTTATTATATTTTATATTTTTAGGACTTTAGTTTTCATTTAACTTTATGTTTTTATTTCTTTTGTTTTATTTTAGTTTTTATAAGCTTAGGATTTTATTTTTTTAGTTTTTAATATTTATATTTTTACTGTTTTTAGTTTGTTTTATTTTTTGTTTGATTAATTTTAATTACTATTATATTTTTAGGGGTCACAAATTGAAAACACTAACACACACACTCATACCCTACACTGCCCTACACACACCACACCTAAACAACATATCACACACATCCTACTACCCATACACCCTCACACACCATAACACCCCTCATCCTACTATTCATCTTCTTCCCCCTTCATGAAACACCATTTCTCTCTCTTCTCATCCACCATTAATAACAAACCCATCAAACCTTAAAAACAAAACTCCAGCACAACCATACTCCTGCCTAACCCCATAACCCAATACCTATCCCTGTACCAATCCCTTAACCCGAAATTCCCCTACCCGCTAACCTCGATCGCCGGCCTGCCACCATTACTTAACCCAGAAGCCTCCGACCCAGTAACTGCCCCAGCCACCCGAGCTCGTTCCAACCCAAAAACCCGAGTTTGAACAACCCGTGCCCAGCAGCCTAACCCGCGAACCCCTCCGCCGGCGACCTCCAAAACCTCCGACGTCATCCTCACCTCCCCAAACCGCAGGCGACCCTGTGTGGAACCTACTCTGTCCAGCTCTAAACACTCTCGCCCCTGACCCAGTTGCAACCCAACCCATGGTCGAAACCCGCAACCTTGACCCCCTCCAAATGTACCCTCCGAAACCCGAGATCGTCAGCACTTATCCAAACCCGAACGTCCCCAAACCCATTTTGTCATCCAAGACAAAAATGATTTTACCACCTGCACACAACAAACCAAAGACAAGGTCCCCACATGTGCACATGCGTTAAATCCTCTTTTAACCTCAATTCCAAAAATGCCCCCCAACTTATCCCCACTCTCTCATAACCTCACCATCCACATGCTCCCTTGCCATTTTTCCTAATTTACCCTCACCCAATACCTTACACACTCTCTTGCATCGTTGTCTACCCAATTTTTCCCCATGCTCCATACCTACTGTTTAAGGAGAAGAAGACCATTTTTGAAGGAAGTTTTTAGTTCTAGAAAACCCATTTAGGGTGTTAGAGAGATAAATAATATTTTAGTGTAGGTTTTTAGATTAGAATTTTTATTTTATTTTTTTTAGATAGTGAGGAGAAAATAAATTGTTGTCAGGATTAATTTGAGTGAAATTTTTATGTAATATTGTTTGGATCACTCAAGTTGATGAATTATGAATTTCAACCCATGGATTGAAGATCAATTAAGAATTAAGAGATTGAGGTTTGATTGTTCTTTTCTCATCTCATTTATTTTATGCCTTTGATTATTAATTTGTCATATTTCATATCATGTTAGGCTAAATCCCCTTTCAAGGGGTGGGGGGAAACCCTTATTTGATTTTATTTTAGTTTAATTAGTTTGATTACTTGAAAATTACCTTTGAATGTTAATTTTGATCCCTCACCCTTAGATTTATGCCTTGAGAGAGGGTAAATGATTTTTGAGAGAAAATTAAAATTCTAGTTATAATACCCATTTTAGATTCGAACTAGAGATAGGGGTTTCTTAAGTGGGGTATTATAACTTGAATTTCAACTCTAAAATTATTTTCTAAGATTTACATGAATTTTAATCGATCGATTCTAGTGGGTGATTAATTAAAAGGAGTGTAGATCTATTTTTCTAGAGTTGTGGGGTGTTAAACTTAATTTTCTAAAATGTTACTACTAAAATTACATTTTCAACGAGAGTTGATTTTTAATTTTGATATTAATTTGGGAGAATTCAATTAATTAAATTAATTAATTAGAATAGCTAAAATTTGTGGTGTAATCCCACTCCTTGATTGTTCTCACAATTATTTACCTCACTTTATCTCTTATTTTAGTTTAGACTTTATTTTTAATTTTAGTAACTTTCTAGCTAGTTGTTATCATATCACATTAGTTTAGTTTAGTTTAAACCATCACCTCACCCTATTGTTTTAATATTTGAAAAAGCTAAAAAAAATTAGAAAAGTGAAAAAGCACAAAAAGAAAATAAAATTGAACTACATTTGAGTTTGTCTCTAGCTTACCCCCTTGGAAGTGCATTGATACCCTTATTTACCGCTACACTTGGGTTGTTATATTTTTTAGGTATTTTTAAGGTTTTGATTAGAAGGACTTTTCAAGCAACGACGGAAAAAAAATATACATGCAAAAGTCTTCTCTATCAAATGGCCCCGTTGCCATTCTTGGGAGCGTGAATCACTTGGAGCGGATTTCTATTTGTAGTTCATTTATTTTTTGCACTTTATTATTTTTTTGTACCATTTTTGTATTTTTAGAAGGCTTGTATTAGGATTTTTATCATTGCTTGTATTGCAGTGCATAGAGACACCTTTGTTTTATTTTTCATTTAAAAAATTGTAATAATCAAAGACAAGCGTGCGAGGGAAACCGGACAAGGTAGAGAGACGGCGTCCATTGGCGAGAATTTAGAAGACTCTCTACCTTGGGTCGCTAGGACTCCCGGGGAAAACTGAGATAGGCGTAATGTCCCCCGGTCGACTCAAATTTTTTGGCACCCCACGGCGTAAAAACCATAGGAGGTATATTTCTCACCACTCGCGCCTCTCCTGTTAGAGAGTCAATTATTGTGTGTGATTTGTGTGATCTTGTGTGATTTTATTCTCGCATTTATTTTCCAATGGTGTGATGAATTAATTGACTAAGACCTACACCCAGTCACTCACGAGAAGAGATTTCATCACCCAACTCACTCGCTTACCAATTGTGTGCTACCCTAGCCATCACTAAATTTAAAATCCATTAACTAGGTAGCCCACTAGGAGAATATTTTTGCAAAGGCGATCACTCATATTCTTTCGTGATTTTTTATCGCCCGCGGACTTAATTAACATTTGACTACCCCTTTCACTAAATTTAAAGATAAAAGTTGGTTATGTGCTAGTTAGGAATTCTCCTTGACTTGTGTGTGTCGAAGTTATTTTTTGGTAGTGAGGTTTAGTTAGTTCGTCCCAAATTTCCGAGTCCATATTTTGTCCTCACCTTTTCTTCTAAAAAAAATCCAAAAATATTTTCTTTCCTTTTGAAAAAATTTACAAAACCCCAAAAACATATTTTCTCTCCTCATGGCCGAAGAACGTCCTTTACGGGACTACTTTGGTCCTTTTCCATTGACACGTGACACGTGTGAGAGTGATCCCGAGCCGTCTCTTTATGAGATTTTTCGTGGTTTCGGCTCTATCACGAGTACCATTGGTACTGTTGACCCATCCAAGCACGCACCTCACATTCCATCACCCTCGGTGTCAAGTGTCGATGTGTCTCATCCTTTGTTGTGCACCCACTCTTATTATGCCGATCACATGTCCCATGAGTGCCCTTACATTTCATATCCATCCGAACCCACCGTGGAACATGTGTATCCATATGACACTGTTTTCGAACCCACCTCGACCTATTATCCTAATACACCCAATCCTGAGTTGTGTGCGTACCCGAGCTATTCGTGGTGGCCTGATCACCCTTCCACGCAATATGAATCCCAACCTGATGTTACGGATCCTCACACCTTCCAACATTTGTCCTGGCAACCTTGTGCACCCATTCACGATCAGTTCCCTCACTATTAACCCTATGAGTATCAACCAATTGTACATCACGAAAGCGATCCTTTCGTGTATGATGAACTTGGCCCCACCCATCATTGCAACCGAGTGTGACGATGATGTGTCCTCTTGTGACACAGATTTTGAGTGTGACCAACCCTACCACCCCGCGAATCTTGAGACCATTCCATGGTCCGGGTCCCAAGTCGACAATTGTGTTTACTTACCTTTCTATAGTGATCCTGATCAAATCCCACCATGTCCACATGAACCCCCCTTTGAGGTTTCCACTCCCATCATATCCAAAAATACGCCCGAGCTTTTACCTTATGCCCCAATTTCATATGTCTCTGACATGCCCATATCTTTTAGGTTAGCTCCAGCTACGAGTGCTCACCATTGTACTGAGATAGCGTAAGAGATGGTTCCCACCTCTCTTGATATGGATCCTACCCCATCATATTTGTCCCCCCTTGAGCATAATATTGATGTTGATTCATCTATCTCAGATCTTAATGCCTCGTTAGACCCTTTCACCACATCGAACGGCGACACAATGGTGGATAAGTTGATCACTCACTCGTTTATTTCCACACTTCCTCATGCGAGTTCCCTTGTGGATTACTCCGTGCCTCATGAGGAGTGTGTGTCTCCCACTCTTGAGTTGGATCATCTTCCTCCACCATTTATCCCACCCGACCCACCCATTGTTCACCTGGTTTGGATATTGACTTTACACATTTTAAGTTTCCATTTACATTTTTAGATCCTCACCTGCAACCATCCTCCACCACCCACGAGAGTATTTGTGGTGATACTCTCCACCACCGTGACACCGATTTTGTTATTCTATGCCCACCACTCTCTTGTGGTGTTGAATTTTCCCATCAACAGCTCCCTGGCGTGTCACGGCACGACCATTATCTTCGCCCATTCATAGAATGGTCGTGTGATTTTGCCTTCCTCGCAGACTAGAGTAGGGACCTACTTTCCCTCACCTTTAATCTCAACAAGGATCGTGATCGATGCTTAATCACCAATGCCTTTTTCACCATTACTCTGATCCCCACCCACCCATGGTCCACCGATGCTTTGCATCGTGTGATGCACTTTGCCATACAGGTGCATTGACCACTTTAGCCTCTATCCAACAAGACTGACACTTCAATCTTTCTTGGGGGTGATTTCCATCACCCCAATTTTTATGATACCCCGCGCCATCATAGAACCTATCTTTAGGGTGAGATCCCTTCGGTCTGGCTGAAGACATTAAACTGAGCACTACCGGGAGGCAGCCCGCATTTCTTATACTAGTCTCATCATGTTTGAGGGTGGCGTTTCACATAACCCAATGCTTTATCATGTTATGGACTTGTACACATTTTTTTCTTGTATCACTTATTCAAGTTTATTCTTGGCTTCATCTGACCACTTCATTAGCGGTTCATTCTGGTAATCTCTTTACTACCTTATGCTCTCAATTTTAAAAATCATTTTACTTAACATCGAGGACGATGTTCCTTTTTGTTTGGGGGTGGGGAATTTTATCAAAATTGTACCTCTTTTGAAATTTTTTGATTTTTAGACCTGATTTTTTAAAATTTCGCTCAGTTTCTTTCATCTCGCCCATTGATGTGAATTTTCAATCATCCATCTTTCAAAAGTGTAGGAATCAAGCTAGAGAATATTTTTCTAAATAGCTTATGTAATACATAACAAGGCATTTTGCACCATGAATTTCTAGACTCAACAAAAATTTGCTCACTTATCATGTCATTACGTTTAGAGTTGAGGAGTACTACAATTCTATAGAGAACCTTAGGGATCACTAGTAGAGACTTTAGCTTTTGAGATTCGTGTCTTTCACCCTTTTTGAGTGTTTTACGCAATCTCCGAGTCACAAGTTGATTCAACTTCCTTTGGGTCCGCACTTTAATAGTTGTATGATCTCATTATTCTTCATTTTTGGCTTGATCACAGAGAATGACATTTATTTCGAGTTGTAAGAAATGTGTGTCTTGAAATTTGTCCCGAATACTATATTTTCAACCATACACCTTCCACTTTTCCATATATCATTCCTATCACATTCCCATTCCCATTCACTTCACCCATTACTTTTCCATATTACATATATATTCCCCTCACCATCCATATACATTCCCCACTCATTTCATATATCACCCATCATTTTGAGAAAAAGAGTGTTGATTCCAAATGTTAAATGTCTTCATTGTTGCTTTGAAAAGTTAGAGAAAAAGAAAAACAAAAAAAAGAAGAAAAAAGAGAAAAACATAAAAATAGCAAAAAGAAAAGAAAAATCGAGAAAAAGAAAAGAAAAATAGAACAAAAAAGAGAAAAAAAAGGGAGAAAAGAAAACAAAGAGAGTTTGTAGTGAGTAGTGAGTAGTTAGTTTTGTAATAAAGACATTTGTTATTCATGTATAGTACACTCTTCTCAATCTTATCGCATCCATCACTCATCCATTATCCATCATACCACTATCCTACCTACCTCATCCCATCCATCCTACCTCACCTCATCCCACATATCCCATTTCATTTTCCCCTCACCCATATACACCCATATTCCCCCTAGGTGTTCGGGAAAATGAATGTCGACGTGGTGAATAACTCGACGTTCTCACTATAGTGGTTAGCATTCTTTCATGAGATCATTTTTCTTTCTAATTGTTCGTTCTTTCTTATGTGTGTGTGAGGCGTTTGAACTTGCTTACATTTACTCACCTCCTCACACACAAGAGCGATAGACTAACCCATATCTCGAAAGTTCGTTTGAGAGAGAGATATCAGTGAGACTTTGAAGTTGAAGCGTTGATTCCGATAAGGTAATCTAGGCATTACTCTTATGATACTCGACCCGTTTTGACAGTTTCACACTACACACGTTCAGTTCTAGGGAGGATGTGTCTTGAGTATTTACTTAGCTAAATCTTTTTACACATTCTAGCTTGTATTTTAGAAATATTATCTTATGATAGATTGTGCGATTATTCTATGTCTAATAAGAGATTGACTACCCTTTAATAAATTTTTGTAAATAAGAATTTTGTTAGTATATTCCCTGCAAACGCTCACGAGACACAACTCATCTTGTAGGGAAACCTATAGGTTTAAAGGCTTGTTTCACATGCTAAGTGAAATCACAAGTGCCCATGAAAGTGATACACTTTTGGTTACTTATCTTTCTCTTTCTCTCTATCTTATTGCTTGAGGACTAGCAACGCTCTGTTTGGGGGTGGTGTGATAAGCATCCAAAACTATACAATTTATACCCCAAATAGACGTGCTTTAGTTTTTAATTGTCTACAATATGTGTCTTATGTGTTTAAATGTTTATATTGTAGGTCAAACATCCATTTGCGATGTCAAAAGCTATATATCGAGGCAAATGTGCATTTTATGGAACTAATTACCAACCCCGTAACCTTATCCCGTAACCCTAACCTACCCTAAACCTATCCCAAAGCCCGTGTGTGTTAGTTTGTGCCTTTTTATCATTTTTTAGATTTTTAATTTGAGTCATTTTTTTTTTAGATTTGTTTAGAAATTTTAGGTTTTATTTTCTATTTTTCTATTTTATTTTTATTAGTATAGTTTTATTTTATTTTGATTTTTATTAGCTTTTAGTTTAGTCTTATTTTATTAGGATTAGTTTTAGGAGTTCATTTTTAGTTTATTATATTTTATATTTTTAGGACTTTAGTTTTCATTTAATTTTGTGTTTTTATTTCTTTTGTTTTATTTTAGTTTTTGTAAGCTTAGGATTTTTTTTTAATATTTATATATTTATTGCTTTTAGTTTGTTTTATTTTTAGTTTTATTAATTTTAATTAATATTATATTTTTAGGGGTCACAAATTAAACACACTAACACACACACGCATACCATACACTACCCTACACACACCACATCTAAACAACATATCACACACATCCTACTATCCATACACCCTCACACACCATAACACCCCTCATCCTACTATTCATCTTCTTCCCCCATCATGAAACACCATTTTTCTCTCTTCTCATCCACCATTAATAACAAACCCATCAAACCTTAAAAACAAAACTCCACCATAACCATACTCCTGCCTAACCCCATAACCCAATACTTATCCCTGTACCAATCCCTTAACCCGAAATTCCCCTACCCACTAACCCCGGTCGCCGTCCTGCCTCCATTACTGAACCCGGAACCGTCCGACCCACTAATTGCCCCAGCCACCCGAGCTCGTTTCAACCCAAAAACCCGAGTTTGAACAACCCCTGCCCAGCAGCCCAACCCGCGAACCCCTCCGTCGGCGACCTCCAAAACCTCTGGCGTCGTCCTCACCTCCCCAAACCGCATGCGATCTTGTGCGGAACCTACTCCGGCCAGCTCTAAACATTTTCGTCCCTGACCCCAGTCGCAACCCAACCCATCGCCGGAACCCGCGACCTTGACCCCCTCCAAACGGAGCCTTTGAAACCCGAGATCGTCAGCCCTTATCCAAACCCAAACGTCCCCAAACCCATTTTGTCATTCAAGCCCAAAACGATTTTACCACCTGCACAAAACAAACCAAAGCCAAAGTCCCCAGTTGTGCACATGTGTTAAATCCTCTTTTAGCCCCAATTACAAAAATGCCCCCCCAACTTATCCCCACTCTCTCATAACCTCACCATCCACATGCTCCCTTGCCATTTTCCTAATTTACCCTCACCTAATACTTTACACACCCTCTTGCACAGTACCCCCATGCTCCATACCTACTATTTAAGGAGAAGAAGACTGTAAGGACATTATTTTATAAATGTTCGGGGTAGATTCTAGGAATTTTCTGTTTTCTCCTAGATCACAGTTCATATGTCTGATACCGCTACATTCGGCACGTCAACACGATCATCCTCGACGGCCCGTATCCGAATTCAATGCATCCACTTTCTTCACGTGCATCATGCTACATGCAATGTGCTGCTCAACTCATTCCCACTACTCCACTACGCTCTATCAGTAAAATGTTATATTGGAGTTTTAAATATTTGCATAAATATTTGGGAAATATTTTTGAAAATTATTTTTGAAGTCTAGGTTAATTTTTTATCAAAAGTAGAATTTTTCTAAGTGTAGAAGCGAATGGCCTCGACCGACGAGATCGCTCAAGTGACTTTCCAAGTCTTTTGCGCAAGATATCATGTCGCGCGATATCGTTCGAACGACTTCTGTCTTCGTTCGAGCGACATGCTATCTCGTTCGATTGAACCACCGCCTCGATTTTTCTATAAATATCTGATCTCCTTCTACACGTTTTTTTCAAGTCTTTCTACAATCAAGAAATTCGGCGAAAACATCCCAGAATTAGACTTCACCTTTTAAGGTTTTCTAAACCTGTTTTGGTTCACAAAACCGATCCCATATATGTGTGTGAATCTTTAAACCTTCAAGAAGATCATTTACTCATCTGGAGTCCCCGCTCTCTTTGTCACTGCTGCCCTACTAGAAAGGGATTGTTTCAGCCGCCGACAACAGAACCGACACCCGAGGGTATTTATGTGTCACTGTATTTTCATTGTAATCCGTTGTAAGCCGTTCTCTTACAAACAATTATTGTGAAAATAAAAGGTTTTGCCCCGTTGGGGATTTTTCCTCATATATGTGTCCTTGCATGTTTCATCATCATATTTAATCACATATAGATGCATGATTAGGACTTAAATGGTAAAAACTGTGTTTCATTAAATAACTTCCTTATTTGAACGCAAGCGCACTCCCCCCTTCAAATTGGTGTCAGAGCCAGTTACACAATTTTACCGTGTAATTTTCCGCAAAATTTTTCTAAGATATCAATTTTTTGAAAAATCGATTTTTGAAAACGAGTGTGTTCATTATGGAGAAGTTATATAATAAAATGCCAGTTTTTGACGGGACAAACTATGCATATTGGAAAGCCCGTATGAGATCTGCTTTAAAAGACATTGATGAATGTGTCTCGATTTTGGTTGAAAGAGGGTGGACACCTCCCTCCGTCACTGTTGATAATGTGATCAATTTAAAACTTGTCACTTCTTGGACTGAAGACGAATTTAAATGGTCATCATTCAATTCTAAGGGGCTAAGTGCTATTTTTGGGTCTGTCACACCTGATAAGTTCAAACGCATAATGACGTGCACCACGTCAAAAGAGGCATGGGATGTTTTACAACTCACCCATGAAGGAACTAATGTTGTGAAAGAGTCTAAATTGCAAATATGACAACTCAATTTGAAACAATCACTATGCATGAGACTGAATGTTTTGATGATTTCTATGCTAGGCTTTCTGACATTGTTAATACTAGCTTTAATCTTGGTGAACATATTCTTAATGCTAGAGTTGTTAAAAATATTCTTCGTTCTTTGCCTAAGTGTTTTATCCCTAAAGTCACTGTGCTAAATTCTATGGGTAATTTAAATACGCTAAAATTGGAAGAACTTGTAGGAGATTTGCAAACATATGAAATTGATATGTTCCCTAAAACTCATAGGTCTAAAGATAAGGGAATTGTACTTAATTCCCAAGAGAGAAAAAGTGAGGGGTCGTCTAGAAAGAGGGTAGAGTCATCTAGAAAGAGAGAGACTGACACGTCAGATTCTGATTGTGATTTTGACTAGATGATTTGCCTCTTTTTGCAAAAAAATTCAAAAGAATTCTCAAAGTTAAAAAAAATGGCAATTTTAAAGATAAAAAGAAATTTGAGAAAAATAAGTTTGAAAAGAAAAATGAAAAAGTTTTTAAAGATCCTCCTAAGAAAGAAAGTGAGAGATGCTTTGAGTGCGACGGTAGGGGTCATAGAGCCTTTGAGTGTGCCACACGTCTGAACAGAGAGAAAGGGAAAGCTGTCCTTAATGCTACCCTTAGCGACGACAGTGAGGTTGAGTCGGTGGATTCTGGAGACGAGTCATCGCATGAGTGTAACTTCACCGCATTCATGGCTAATCATGTGAGCACTTCTAGCTCCTCTCACGACGATGAGGATACTGCATCATAGGGACACCTCGACAGTGAGATTGATATGAGTGAGGGGGAGGATGACACAAGTGAGAGCGAGAGTGATATTCAATGCGCCTACGCTGAGTTATATTCTGATTCTTTTAAAACTAAAAAGCATAACAAAGCATTAGTTCTTAAGATCACCGGCTTAGAGGATGATTTAAGAAAAGTGAGAAAGAGAGAGTCCTCCACCTGCACCGCCCTGAGAGAGAGAGAATCTGCCTATTTTGAGATAGAGAGTTTGTTTAGAGAGAGAGAGAGGGGACTTGACTAAACAAGTGGCTAGTCTTACGAATGAGATCCATTCCTCCGTGGAAACTCAAAAGAAACTTGAAGACCTTGTTGCCCAACTGACTCATGATCTTGAGAAAGCACGGGAAGTCAAGGTACAAATCGAGGACAGATCAGGGAAAATGGGAAAGATGCTCCTCGGCCCCGCTTTAGGTTTTGGTGATAGGCAGGGAATAGGTTATGATGGTGCCTCCACATCCAAAATTGCACCTGGACCTATTCCTGAGTTTACTACGACTCCTTATGGCCATCGTCAAAAACCTCGAAGGAGAGTTCGACCAAGAAAAGCAAACCAAGGTCCGCCTTTGACTGTGTTCTTTTGTACTTATTGCAAAAGAAAAGGCCACCTCAGGGAATTTTGCTATAGCATGGGTCAGACACGACGTACTACTGCTCCACCATATCATACTGATGAGTTTTCTAGTATGAGAGAGCGAGTTGAGTCTTTAGCTGCCACGTCTCATAGTTTGATGGAGGAATTCCGACGGATGTCCTTCCCGTCAGGAAATGCTTCTCACATTCCAGCTAAAACCAACAACAAAGGTAAACAAAAGGTTACCACTTCTTGGGTGCCCAAGAAAGATAAAAAGGCCTTTGTTTTTCATGTTGCTCTCAAAGCACATAATACCTCACAGTGGCATTTTGATAGTGGATGCTCCAGACACATGATAGGTGATGTCTCATTTTTTACCCACCTTGAGGATTATCAGGATGGCAGAGTCACCTTTGGAGATGGGAGCAAGTCTAGCATTGTAGGACGAGGTACTGTAGAGTTACTAGGACTTCCTAAGCTAGAGAATGTGTTGTACGCCAAAGGTTTAAAAGTAAACCTTCTCAACATTAGCCAGCTGTATAACACTGACTTTGCAGTAAAGTTTGACCGGGATGCATGTAATGTCTACAATCAAGCCGGTAAACTCTTTATGCAAGGGGTGAGGATCGAGGATAATTGTTATGGGACTGTGCCCACTTCCTCACTTGTATGCAACAGCGCCACGATCACTCCTATGGATCTGTGGCACCAACGTCTAGGTCACGTAAATATTAGAGATCTCACTCACTTAGATAAAAAGGACCTAGTACGTGGCTTACCATCTCTTGGAAGGTCAACTTCGACTGTTTATGGACCCTGTCAGTTGGGAAAACAAATTCGTAGTCCCCATAGGAAGTTGCATTCCATTACCACCTCTCGTGTTCTTGAGCTTATACATATGGATCTTATGGGTCCCACTCGTACCGAGAGTCTAGGTGGTAAGAGGTATATCCTCGTGATGGTGGATGATTTCTCCAGGTACTCCATTGTAGGTTTTCTGAGAGAGAAATCCGATGCTGTAGAGGTTTTAACGACCAAGTGCCATGTCCTGAAAAATCAACATGGAGTCACTATTAATAGTATACGTAGTGACAACGACATTGAATTTAAGGAAGCAAACATAGATCTTTATTGTGATAGCCTTGGGATAAAACATGAGTTTTCTGCTGTGAAGACTCCTTAGAAAATGGGATTGTTGAGAGAAAGAATCGAACGATCCAGGAAATGGCTAGATCTATGCTTCTAGGTCGTAAAGTTTCTAGGAGATTTTGGGCAGAGGCAGTGTCTACTGCATGCCACACGATGAATAGGGTTTATCTGCGTCCACACACACTTCAAACACCTTATGAGTTGTGGACTGGCAAGAAGCCCAAAAATATGCAAATTATGAGTTGTGGACTGTTTCGAGTTCTCACCCTTTAACGCCATGTTTTTAAGCGTTAGCCTAAAAATATGCAAATTATCATCGTATTCTCAAACCGGGAGTCCCGCGGCTGCGGGGTCAGTTCCTACAAGTTACATGGGTCCCGTGGGAGGTGTTGGTGCCACCCACGGGGCCGTTCGGGGGCAGTTTCGAGTTTTCACCCTCTAACGCCATGTTTTTAAGCCGAAGTCTAGAAATATGCAACTTATCGTCTTATTCTCTAACCGGGAGTCCCGCGGCTGCGGGGTCAGTTCCTACGAGTTACATTGGTCCCGTGGGAGGTGTTGGTGCCACCCATGGGGCCGTCAAATGGTTGTTTCGAGTTCTCACCCTCTAACGCCATGTTTTTAAACCTAAGTCTAGAAATATGCAAATTACCGTCGTATTCTCAAACCGGTAGACCCGCGATGGCGGGGTCAGTTTCTACGAGTTACATTGGTCCCGTGGGAGGTGTTGGTGCCACCCACGGGGACGTTCGGGGGTTGTTTTGAGTTCTCACCCTCTAACGCCATGTTTTTAAGTCTAAGTCTACAAATATTCAAATTACCGGCGTACTCTCAAACCGAGAGACCCGCGGCTGCGGTGTCAGTTTCTACGAGTTACATTGGTCCCGTGGGAGGTGTTGGTGCCACCCACGGGGACGTTCGGGGGCTGTTTCGAGTTCTCACCCTCTAACGCCATGTATTTAAGCCTAAGTCTAAAATATACACATTACCGTCGTATTCTCAAATCGGGAGTCCTGTGACTGCAGGGTCAGTTCTTACGAGTTACATTGGTCCTGTGGGAGGGGCTGGTCCCTCCCACGGGGCCGTTCGGGGGCTGTTTCGAGTATTCACCTTCTGACGCCAAGTTCTTCCTAAGTCGAAATATTCAAATTACCTTCGTATTCTCAAACTGGGAGTCCCGCGGCTACGTGGACAGTTCCTACGAGTTACTTTGGTCCCGTGGGAGGTGTTGGTCCCACCCACGGGGACGTTCGGGGGCTGTTTCGAGTTTTCACCCTCTAACGCCATGTTTTTAAGCCTAAGTCTAAAAATATTCAAACTATCATCGTATTTTCAAACCGGGAGTCCTGCGGCTGCAGGGTCAGTTCCTATGAGTTACATTGGTCCCGTGGGAGGTGTTGGTGCCACCCACGGGGTCGTTAGAGTGCTGTTTCGAGTTTTCACCCTCTAACGCCATGTTTTTAAGCCTAAGTCTTGAAATATGCAAATTATCATCGTATTCTCAAATCGGGAGTCCCACGGCTGCGGGGTTAGTTCCTACGAGTTACATTGGTCCCGTGGGAGGTGTTGGTGCCATCCACGGGGATGTTCGGGGGCTATTTCTAGTTTTCACCCTCTAACGCCATGTTTTGCCTAATTCTAGAAATATTCAAATTACCTTCGTATTCTTAAACTGGGAGTCCCGCGGCTACGGGGACAGTTCCTACGAGTTACATTGGTCCCGTGGGAGGGGTTGGTCCCACCCACGGGGACGTTCGGGGGCTGTTTCGAGTTTTCACCCTCTAACGCCATATTTTTAAGCCTAAGTCTAAAAATATGCAAACTATCATATTTTCAAACCGGGAGTCCCTCGGGTGCGGGGTTAGTTCGTAAGAGTTACATTGGTCCCGTGGGAGGTGTTGGTGCCACCCACGGGGCCGTTAGAGTGCTGTTTCGAGTTTTCACCCTCTAACGCCAAGTTTTGCCTAAGTCTAGAAATATGCAAATTACCTTCGTATTCTTAAACCGGGAGTCCCGCGGCTGCAGGGACAGTTCCTACGAGTTGCATTGGTCCCGTGGGAGGTGTTGGTCCCACACTAGGGGACGTTCGGGGGCAGTTTCTAGTTTTCTCCCTCTAACGCCATGTTTTTAGGACAAAGTCTAGAAATATGCAAATTATCTTCGTATTCTAAAATCGGGAGTCCCGCGGCTGCGGGGTCAGTTCGTACGAGTTACATGGGTCCCCTGGGAGGTGTTGGTTGCACCCACGGGGACGTTCGGGGGATGTTTCGAGTTTTCACCCTCTAACGCCAAGTTTTGCCTAAGTCTAGAAATATGCAAATTACCTTCGTATTCTCAAACCGAGAGTCCCGTGGCTGCGGGGACGGTTCCTATGAGTTACATTGGTCTAGTGGGAGGTGTTGGTGCCACCCACGGGCCCGTTCGGGGGTTGTTTCGACTTTTCACCCTCTAACGCCATGTTTTTAAGCCTAAGTCTAAAAATATGCAAATTATCGTCGTACTCTCAAACCGGGAGTCCCGCGGCTGCGGGGTCAGTTCCTACGAGTTACATTGGTCCCGTGGGAGGTGTTGGTGCCACCCACGGGGCCGTTCGGGGGCTGTTTGTAGTTCTCACCCTCTAACGCCATGTTTTTAAGCCTAAGTCTATAAATATGAAAATTACCATCGTACTCTCAAACCGGGAGTCCCGCGGCTGCGGGGTGAGTTCCGACGAGTTACATTGGTCCCGTGGGAAGTATTGGTGCCACCCACGGGGACGTTCGGGGGTTGTTTCTAGTTCTCACCCTCTAACGCCATGTTTATAAGTCGAAGTCTACAAATATGCAAATTACCATCGTACTCTCAAACCGGGAGTCCCGCGGCTGCGGGGTCAGTTCCTACGAGTTACATTGGTCCCGCGGGAGGTGTTGGTCCCACCCACGAGGACGTTGGAGGGATGTTTCGAGTTTTCACCCTCTAACGTCAAGTTTTTACTAAGTCTATAAATATGAAAATTACCTTCGTATTCTCAAACCGGGAGTCCCGCAGCTGTGAGGACAGTTCCTATGAGTTAAATTGGTCCCGTGGGAGGTGTTGGTGCCACCCACGGGGCCGTTCGGGGGCTGTTTCGAGTTTTCAGCCTTTAACGCCATGTTTATAAGCCTAAGTCTAGAAATATGCAAATTATCATCGTACTCTCAAATCGGGAGTCCCGTAGCTGCGGGCACAGTTCTTACGAGTTACATTGGTCCCCTGGGAGGTGTTGGTGCCACCCACCTAGTCGTTCGGGGGCTGTTTCGAGTTTTCACCCTCTAACGCCATGTTTTTAAGCCTAAGTCTAGAAATATACAAACTATCGTCGTATTCTCAAACCGAAAGTCCCGCGGCTGCGGGGTCAGTTCCTACGAGTTACATTGGTCCCGTGGGAGCTGTTGGTGCCACCCACGGGGCCGTTAGAGGTCTGTTTCCAGTTCTCACCCTCTAACGCCATGTTTTTAAGCTTAAGTCTAGAAATATGCAAATTACCGTCGTATTATCAAACTGGGAGACCCGCGACTGTGGGGTCAGTTCCTACGAGTTACATTGGTCCCCTAGGACGTGTTGGTGCCACCCAGGGGGTCGTTCGGAGGTTGTTTCTCGTTCTTATCCCCTAACACCATGTTTTTAAGCCTAATTCTATAAATATGCATATTCTCATCGTACTCACAAACTAGGAGACCCGTCGCTGCGGGGTCAGTTCCTACGCGTTACATTGGTCCTGTGGGTGGAGTTGGTGCCACCCACGGGGACGTCCGGACCGTTTCGAGTTCTCACCCTCTAACGCCATGTTTCTAAGCCTAAGTCTACAAATATGCAAATTACTGTTGTACTCTCAAACCGGTGACCCGCGACTGCGGGGTCAATTTCTACAAATTACATTGGTCCCGTGGGAGGTGTTGGTGCCACCCACGGGGACGTTCGGGGGCTGTTTCGAGTTCTCACCCTCTAACGCCATGTTATTAAGCCTAAGTCTAAAATTTGCAAATTGTCATCGTATTCTCAAACCGAGAGTCCCGCGGCTATGGGGTCAGTTCCTATGAGTTACATTGGTCCCGTGGGAGGAGCTGGTTCCACCCACGAGGCTGTTTGGGGGCTATTTCGAATTTTAAACTTCTAACGCCAAGTTTTACCTAAGTCTAGAAATATGCAAATTACCATCGTATTCTCAAACTGGGAGTTCCGCGGCTGCGGGGACCGTTCCTACGAGTTACATTGGTCCTGTGGGAGGTGTTGGTGCCACCCATGTAGATGTTCCAGTTTTCACCCTCTAATGCCATGTTTTTAAGCCTAAGTCTAAAATATGCAAAAATTACCGTCGTATTCTCAAACCGGGAGACCCGCGGCTGTGGGGTTAGTTCCTACGAGTTACATTGGTCCCGTGGGAGGTGCTGGTGCCACCCACGGGGCCGTTCGGGGGATGTTTCGAATTTTCACCCTCCAACGCTATGTTTTTAAGCCTAAGTCTAGAAATATGCAAATTATCGTCGTATTCTCAAACTGGGAGTCCCGCGGCTGCGGGGTCAGTTCCTACGAGTTACATTGGTCCCGTGGGAGGGGTTGGTGCCACCCACAGGGACGTTCGGGGGATGTTTCGAGTTCTCACCCTATAACGCTATGTTTTTAAGCCTAAGTCTAAAATATGCAAATTACCGTCGTAGTCTCAAACCGGGAGTCCCGCGGCTATGGGGTCAGTTCCTACGAGTTACATTGGTCCCGTGGGAGGTGCTGGTGCCACCCACGTGGCCGTTCGGGGGCTGTTTCGAGTTTTCACCTTCTGAGGCCAAGTTCTGCCAAAGTCGAAATATGAAAATTACCTTCGTATTCTCAAACCGGGAGTCCCACGGCTGCGAGGACAGTTCCTACGAGTTAGATTGGTCCCGTGGGAGGTGTTGGTCCCACCCACGGGGACGTTCGGGGGCTGTTTTGAGTTTTCACCCTCTAACGCCATGTTTTTAAGCCTAAGTCTAGAAATATGCAAACTATCATCTTATTTTCAAACCGGGAGTCCCGCGGCTGCGGGGTCAGTTCCTATGAGTTACATTGGTCCCGTGGGAGGTGTTGGTGCAACCCACGGGGCCGTTTGGGGGCTGTTTCGAGTTTTCACCCTCTAACGCCATGTTTTTAAGCCTAAGTCTAGAAATATGCAAATTATCGTCGTATTCTCAAACCGGGAGTCCCGCGGCTGCGGTGTCAGTTCCTACGAGTTACATTGGTCCCGTGGGAGGTGTTGGTGCCACCCACGGGGACGTTCGGGGGCTGTTTCTAGTTCTCACCCTCTAACGCCATGTTTTTAAGCCTAAGTCTACAAATATGCAAATTACAATCGTACTCTCAAACCGGGAGTCTCGCGGCTTCGGGGTTAGTTCCTACGAGTTACATTGGTCCCGTGCGAGGTGTTGGTCCCACCCACGGGGACATTGGGGGGCTGTTTCGAGTTTTCACCCTCTAACGTCAAGTTTTGCCTTAGTCTAGAAATATGAAAATTACCTTCGTATTCTCAAACCGGGAGTCCCGCGGCTGCGGGGACAGTTCCTACGAGTTACATTGGTCCCGTGGGAGGTGTTGGTGCCACCCACGGGGCCGTTCGGGGGCTGTTTCGAGTTGTCACCCTTTAACGCCATGTTTAGAAGCCTAAGTCTAGAAATATGCAATTTATCATCGTAATCTCAAACCGGGAGTCCCGCGGCTGCGGGGATAGTTCTTAGGAGTTACATTGGTCCCCTGGGAGGTGTTGGTGCCACCCACCTGGTCGTTCGGGGGCTGTTTCGAGTTTTCAACCTCTAACGCCATGTTTTTAAGACTAAGTGTAGAAATATAGAAAATATCATCGTATTCTCAAACCGAAAGTCCCACGGCTGCGGGGTCAGTTTCTACGAGTTACATTGGTCCCGTGGGAGGTGTTGGTGCCACCCACGGGGCCGTTAGAGGGCTGTTTCGAGTTCTCACCCTCTAACGCCATGTTTTTAAGCCTAAGTCTAGAAATATACAAATTACCGTCGTGTTTTCAACCTGGGAGACCCGCGACTGCGGGTTCAGTTCCTATGAATCACATTGGTCACGTGGGACGTGTTGGTGCCACCCACAGGATCGTTCGGAGGCTGTCTCTCGTTCTCACCCCCTAACACCATGTTTTTAACCCTAAGTCTATAAATATGCAAATTCTCATCGTACTCACAAACCATGAGACCCGTGGTTGCGGGGTCAGTTCCTACGAGTTACATTGGTCCTGTGGGAGGAGTTGGTGCCACCCACGGGGACGTTCGGGGGCTGTTTCGAGTTGTCACCCTCTAACGCCATGTTTTTAAGCCTACGTCTATAAATATGCAAATTACTGTTGTACTCTCAAACCGAAGACCCGCGACTGCGGGGTCAATTCCTAAAAGTTACATTGGTCCAGTGAGAGGTGTTGGTGCCACCCACGGGGACGTTCGGGGGCTGTTTCAAGTTCTCACCCTCTAACGCCATGTTTTTAAGCCTAAGTCTAAAATTTGCAAATTGTCATCATATTCTCAAACCGGAGACCCGCGACTGCGGGGTCACTTCCTACGAGTTACATTGGTCCCGTGGGAGGTGCTGGTGCCAACCACGGGGCCGTTCGGGGGCTGTTTCGAGTTTTCACCTTCTGACGCCAAGTTCTGCCAAAGCCGAAATATGCAAATTACCTTCGTATTCTCAAATCAGGAGTCCAGAAGCTGCGAGGACAGTTCCTATGAGTTACATTGGTCCCGTGGGAGGTGCTGGTCCCACCCACGGGGACGTTCGGGGGCTGTTTCGAGTTTTCACCCTCTAACGCCATGTTTTTAAGCCTAAGTCTAGAAATATACAAACTATCATCGTATTTTCAAACCGGGAGTCCTGCGACTGCGAGGTCAGTTCCTATGAGTTACATTGGTCCCGTGGGAGGTGTTGGTGCTACCCACGGGGACGTTTGGGGGATGTTTCGAGTTTTCACCCTCTAACGCCATGTTTTTAAGCCTAAGTCTAGAAATATGCAAATTACCTTCGTATTATCAAACCGGGATTCCCGTGGCTTCGGGGACAGTTCCAACGAGTTACATTGGTCCAGTGGGAGGTGTTGGTGCCACCCACGGGCCCGTTCGGGGGTTGTTTCAAGTTTTCACCCTCTAACGCCATGTTTTTAAGCCTAAGTCTAAAAATATGCAAATTATCGTCGTACTCTCAAACCGAGAGTCCCGCGACTGCGGGGTCTGTTCTTACGAGTTACATTGGTCCCGTGGGAGGTGTTGGTGCCACCCACGGGGCCATTCGGGTGCTGTTTTTAGTTCTCACCCTCTAACGCCATGTTATTGAGCCTAAGTCTAGAAATATGCAAATTACCTTCGTATTCTCAAACCGAGAGTCCCGCGGCTGCCGGGACCGTTCAAACGAGTTACATTGGTCCCGTGGGAGGTGTTGGTGACACCCACGGGGCCGTTCAGGGGCTGTTTTGAGTTTTCACCCTCTAACGCCATGTTTTTAAGCCTAAGTCAAGAAATATGCAAATTATCGTCGTATTCTCAAACCGGGAGTCCCGCGGCTGTGGGGACTGTTCCAACGAGTTACATTGGTCCCGTGAGAGGTGTTGGTGCCACCCACGGGGCCGTTAGAGTGCTGTTTCAAAATTTCATCCTCTAACGCCAAGTTTTGCCTAAGTCTAGAAATATGTAAATTACCTTCGTATTCTTAAACCGGGAGTCCCGCGGATGCGAGGACAGTTCCTACGAGTTACATTGGTCCCATGGGAGGTGTTGGTCCTACCCACGGGGACGTTCGGGGGCTGTTTCGAGTTTTCATACTCTAACGCCAAGTTTTGCCTATGTCTAGAAATATGCAAATTACGTTCGTATTCTCAAGCCGGGAGTCCCATGGCTGCGGGGACAGTTCCAACGAGTTACATTGGTCCAGTGGGAGGTGTTGGTGCCACCCACGGGCCCGTTCGGGGGTTGTTTCGAGTTTTCACCCTCTAACGCCATGTTTTTAAGCCTAAGTTTAAAAATATGCAAATTATCATCGTACTCTCAAACCGGGAGTCCCGCGGCTGCGGGGTCAGTTCCTACGAGTTACATTGGTCCCGTGGGAGGTGTTGGGGCCACCCACAGGGCTATTCGGGGGTTGTTTCTAGTTCTCACCCTCTAACGCCATGTTTTTAAGCCTAAGTCTAGAAATATGCAAATTACCTTCGTATTCTCAAACCGAGAGTCTCGCGGCTGTCGGGACCGTTCCAACGAGTTACATTGGTCCCGTGGGAGGTGTTGGTGACACCCACGGGGCCGTTCAGGGGCTGTTTCGAGTTTTCACCCTCTAACGCCATGTTTTTAAGCCTAAGTCTAAAAATATGCAAATTATCGTCGTATTCTCAAATTGGGAGTCCCGCGGCTGTGGGGACAGTTCCAACGAGTTACATTGGTCCCGTGGGAGGTGTTGGTGCCACCCGCGGGGCCGTTAGAGTGCTGTTTTGAGTTTTCACCCTCTAACACGAAGTTTTGCCTAAGTCTAGAAATATGCAAATTACCTTCGTATTCTTAAACCGGGAGTCCCGCGGATGCGGGGACAGTTCCTACGAGTTACATTGGTCCCTTGGGAGGTGTTGGTCCCACCCACGGGGACGTTCGGGGGCTGTTTCGAGTTTTCACCCTCAAACGCTATGTTTTTAAGCCAAAGTCTAGAAATATGTAAATTATCATCGTATTCTCAAACCGGGAGTCCCGCAGCTGCGGGGTCACTTCCTACGAGTTATATGGGTCCGCTGGGAGGTGTTGGTTGCACATCCGGGGACGTTCGAGGGATGTTTCGAGTTTTCACCCTCTATCGCAAAGTTTTGCCTAAGTGTAGAAATATGCAAATTACCTTCGTATTCTCAAACCGGGAGTTCCGTGCCTGCAGGGACAGTTCCAACGAGTTACATTGGTCCAGTGGGAGGTGTTGTTGCCACCCACGGGCCCGTTCGGGGGTTGTTTCGAGTTTTCACCCTCTAACGCCATGTTTTTAAGCCTAAGTCTAAAAATATGCAAATTATCATCGAACTCTCAAACCGGGAGTCCTGCGACTGCGGGGTCAGTTCCTACGAGTTACATTGGTTCCGTGGGAGGTGTTGGTGCCACCCATGGGGCCATTCGGGGGTTGTTTCGAGTTCTCACGCTTTAATGCCATGTTTTTAAGCCTAAGTCTAGAAATATGCAAATTACCTTCGTATTCTCAAACCGAGAGTCCCGCGGCTGCTGGGACCGTTCCAACGAGTTACATTGGTCCCGTGGGAGGTGTTGGTGACACCCACGGGGCCGTTCAGGGACTGTTTCGAGTTTTCACCCTCTAACGTCATGTTTTTAACCCTAAGTCTTGAAATACACAAATTATCATCGTATTCTCAAATCGGGAGTCCTGCGGCTGTGGGGACAGTTCCAATGAGTTGCATTGGTCCCGTGGGAGGTGTTGGTGCCACCCACGGGGCCGTTAGAGTGCTGTTTCGAGTTTTCACCCTCTAACGCCAAGTTTTGCCTAAGTCTAGAAATATGCAAATTACCTTCGTATTCTTAAATCGGGAGTCCAGCGGATGCGGGACAGTTCCTACGAGTTACATTGGTCCCGTGGGAGGTGTTGGTCCCACCCACGGGGACGTTCGGGGGCTGTTTCGAGTTTTCACCCTCTAACGCCATGTTTTTAAGCCAAAGTCTAGAAATATGCAAATTACCTTCGTTTTCTCAAACCGGGAGTTCCTTGCCTGCGGGGACAGTTCCAACGAGTTACATTGGTCCAGTGGGAGGTGTTGTAGCCACCCACGGGCTCGTTCGGGGGTTGTTTCGAGTTTTCACCCTCTAACGTCATGTTTTTAAGCCTAAGTATAAAAATACGTAAATTATCGTCGTACTCTCAAACCGGGAGTTCCGCGGCTGCAGGGTCAGTTCCTACGAGTTACATTGGTCCCGTGGGAGGTGTTGGTGCCACCCATGGGGCCATTTGGGGGCTGTTTCTAGTTCTCACCCTCTAACGCCATGTTTTTAAGCCTAAGTCTAGAAATATACAAATTAACATCGTATTCTCAAACCGAGAGTCCCGCGGCTGCCGTGACCGTTCCAACGACTTACATTGGTCCCGTGGGACGTGTTGGTGACACCCACGGGGCCGTTCAGGGGCTGTTTCGAGTTTTCACCCTCTAACGCCATGTTTTTAAGCCTAAGTCTAGAAATATGCAAATTATCGTCGTATTCTCAAATCGAGAGTCCCGCGGCTGTGGGGACAGTTCCAATGAGTTACATTGGTCCCGTGGGAGGTTTTGGTGCCACCCACGGGGCCGTTAGAGTGCTGTTTCGAGTTTTCACCCTCTAACGCGAAGTTTTGCCTAAGTCTAGAAATATGCAAATTACCTTCGTACTCTTAAACCGGGAGTCCAGCGGATGCGGGACAGTTCCTACGAGTTACATTGGTCCCGTGGGAGGTGTTGGTCCCACCCACGGGGACGTTCGGGGACTGTTTCGAGTTTTCACCCTCTAACGCCATGTTTTTAAGCCAAAGTCTAGAAATATGCATATTATCGTCGTATTCTCAAACCGGGAGTCCCGCGGCTGCGGGGTCAGTTCCTACGAGTTACATGGGTCCCCTGGGAGGTGTTGGTTGCACCCACGGGGACGTTCGGGGGATGTTTCGAGTTTTCACCCTCTAACGCCAAGTTTTGCCTAAGTCTAGAAATATGCAAATTACCTTCGTTTTCTCAAACCGGGAGTTCCTTGCCTGCGGGGACAGTTCCAACGAGTTACATTGGTCCAGTGGGAGGTGTTGTTTCCACCCACGGGCCCGTTCGGGGGTTGTTTCGAGTTTTCACCCTCTAACGCCATGTTTTTAAGCCTAAGTATAAAAATACGCAAATTATCGTCGTTCTCTCAAACCGGGAGTTCCGCGGCTGCAGGGTCAGTTCCTACGAGTTACATTGGTCCCGTGGGAGGTGTTGGTGCCACCCATGGGGCCATTTGGGGGCTGTTTCTAGTTCTCACCCTCTAACGCCATGTTTTTAAGCCTAAGTCTAGAAATATACAAATTACCATCGTATTCTCAAACCGAGAGTCTCGCGGCTGCCGGGACCGTTCCAACAAGTTACATTGGTCCCGTGGGAGGTGTTGGTGACACCCACGGGGCCGTTCAGGGGCTCTTTCGAGTTTTCACCCTCTAACGCCATGTTTTTAAGCCTAAGTCTAGAAATATGCAAATTATCGTCGTATTCTCAAATCGGGAGTCCCGCGGCTGTGGGGATAGTTCCAACGACTTACATTGGTCCCGTGAGAGGTGTTGGTGCCACCCGCGGGGCCGTTAGAGTGCTGTTCTGAGTTTTCACCCTCTAACGCGAAGTTTTGCCTAAGTCTAGAAATATGCAAATTACCATCGTATTCTTAAACCGGGAGTCCCGCGGATGCGGGACAGTTCCTACGAGTTACATTGGTCCGGTGGGAGGTGTTGGTCCCACCCACGGGGACGTTCGGGGGCTGTTTCGAGTTTTCACCCTCTAACGCCATGTTTTTAAGCCAAAGTCTAGAAATATGCATATTATCGTCGTATTCTCAAACCGGGAGTCCCGCGGCTGCGGGGTCAGTTCCTACGAGTTACATGGTTCCCCTGGGAGGTGTTGGTTGCACCCACGGGGACGTTCGGGGGATGTTTCGAGTTTTCACCCTCTAACGCCAAGTTTTGCCTAAGTCTAGAAATATGCAAATTACCTTCGTTTTCTCAAACCGGGAGTTCCTTGCTTGCGGGGACAGTTCCAACGAGTTACATTGGTCCAGTGGGAGGTGTTGTTGCCACCCACGGGCCCGTTCGGGGGTTGTTTCGAGTTTTCACCCTCTAACGCCATGTTTTTAAGCCTAAGTCTAAAAATATGCAAATTATCGTCGTACTCTCAAATCGGGAGTCCCGCGGCTGCGGGGTCAGTTCCTACGAGTTACATTGGTCCCGTGGGAGGTGTTGGTGCCACCCACGGGCCATTCGGGGGCTGTTTCTAGTTCTCACCCTCTAACACCATATTTTTAAACCTAATTCTAGAAATATGCAAATTACCATCGTACTCTAAAACCGGGAGTCACGCGGCTGCGGGGTCAGTTCCTACGAGTTACATTGGTCTCGTGGGACGTGTTGGTGCCACCCACAGGGACGTTCGGGCGTTGTTTCCAGTTCACACCCTCTAACGCCATGTTTTTAAGCGTAAGTCTACAAATATGCAAATTACCATCGTACTCTCAAACCGGGAGTCCCGCGGCTGCGGGGTCAGTTCCTACGTGTTACATTGGTCCCGTGGGAGGTGTGGGTCCCACCCACGGGGACGTTGGGGGGCTGTTTGGAGTTTCCACCCTCTAACGTCAAGTTTTGCCTAAGTCTAGAAATATGAAAATTACCTTTGTATTCTCAAACTGGGAGTCCCGCGGCTCCGGGGACAGTTCCTACGAGTTACATTGGTCCCGTGGGAGGTGTTGGTGCCACACACGGGGCCGTTCGGGGGCAGTTTCGAGTTTTCACCCTTTAACGCCATGTTTATAAGCCTAAGTCTTGAAATTTGCAAATTATCATCGTACTCTCAAATTGGGAGTCCCGCGGCTGCAGGGACAGTTCTTACGAGTTACATTGGTCCCCTGGGAGGTGTTGGTGCCACCCACCTGGTCGTTCGGGGACTGTTTCGAGTTTTCACCCTCTAACGCCATGTTTTTAAGCCTAAGTCTAGATATATACAAACTATCGTCGTATTCTCAAACCGGAAGTCCCGCGGCTGCGGGGTCAGTTCCTACGAGTTACATTGGCCCCGTGGGAGATGTTGGTGCCACCCACGGGACCATTAGAGGGCTGTTTCGACTTCTCACCCTCTAACGCCATGTTTTTAAGCCTAAGTCTAGAAATATGAAAATTACCGTCTTATTCTCAAACTGGTAGACCCGCGACTGCGGGGTCAGTTCCTCCGAGTTACATTGGTCCCGTGGGACGTGTTGGTGCCACCCACGGGGTCGTTCGGAGGCTGTTTCTCGTTCTCACCCCCTAACACCATGTTTTTAAGCCTAAGTCTATAAATATGCAAATTCTCGTCGTACTCACAAACCAGGAGACTCATGGCTGCGGGGTCAGTTCCTTCGAGTTACATTGGTCCCGTGGGAGGAGTTGTTGCCACCCACGGGGACGTTCGTGGGTTGTTTCGACTTCTCACCCTCTAACGCCATGTTTTTAAGCCTATGTCTACAAATCTCAAATTACTGTTTTACTCTCAAACCGGAGACCCGCGACTGCGGGGTCAATTCCTACAAGTTACATTGGTCCCGTGGGAGGTGTTGGTGCCACCCACGGGGACGTTCGGGGGCAGTTTCTTGTTCTCACCCTCTAACGCCATGTTTTTAAGCCTAAGTCTAAAATTTGCAAATTGCCGTCGTATTCTCAAACCGAGAGTCCCGCGGCTGTGGGGTCAGTTCCTACAAGTTACATTGGTCCCGTGAGAGGAGTTGGTGCCACCTACGGGGCCGTTTGGGGGTCGTTTCGAATTTTCAACTTCTAACGCCAAGTTTTACCTAAGTCTAGAAATATGCAAATTACCTTTGTATTCTCAAACCGGGAGTTCCGCGGCTGCGGGGACCGTTCCTACGAGTTACATTGGTCCTGTGGGAGGTGTTGGTGCCACCCATGTAGACGTTCCAGTTTTCACCCTCTAACGCCATGTTTTTAAGCCAAAGTCTAAAATATGCAAATTACCGTCGTATTCTCAAACCGGGAGTCCCGCGGCTGTGGGGTTAGTTCCTACGAGTTACATTGGTCCCGTGGGAAGTGCTGGTGCCACCCACGGGGCCGTTCGGGGGATGTTTCGAATTTTCACCCTCTAATGCTATGTTTTTAAGCCTAAGTCTAGAAATATGCAAATTATCGTCGTATTCTCAAACCGGGAGTCCCGCGGCTGCGGGGTCAGTTCCTACGAGTTACATTGGTCCCGTGGGAGGGGCTGGTGCCACCCACGGAGACGTTCGGGGGCTGTTTCGAGGTCTCACCCTCTAACGCCATGTTTTTAAGCCTAAGTCTAAAATATGCAAATTACCGTCGTAGTCTCAAACCAGGAGTCCTGCGGCTATGGGGTCAGTTCCTACGAGTTACATTGGTCCTGTGGGAGGTGCTGGTGCCACCCACGGGGCCGTTCGGGGGCTCTTTCGAGTTTTCACCTTCTGACGCCAAGTTCTGCCAAAGTCAAAATATGCAAATTACCTTCGTATTCTCAAATCGGGAGTCCCGCAGCTACGAGGACAGTTCCTACGAGTTACATTGGTCCCGTGGGAGGAGTTGGTCCCACCCACGGGGACGTTCGGGGGCTGTTTCGAGTTTTCACCCTCTAACGCCATGTTTTTAAGCCTAAGTCTAGAAATATGCAAACTATCATCGTATTTTCAAACCGAGAGTCCCGCGGCTGCGGGGTCAGTTCCTATGAGTTACATTGGTCCCGTGGGAGGTGTCGGTGCCACCCACGGGGCCGTTTGGGGGCTATTTCGAGTTTTCACCCTTTAACGCCATGGTTTTCAGCCTAAGTCTAGAAATATGCAAATTATCATCGTACTCTAAAACCGAGACTCCCGCGACTGCGGGGTCAGTTACAACGAGTTACATTGGTCCCGTGGGAGGTGTTGATACCACCCACGGGGACGTTCGGGGGTTGTTTCGAGTTTTCACCCTCTAACGCCAAGTTTTGCCTATGTCTAGAAAAATGCAAATTACCTTCGTATTCTCAAATCGGGAGTCCCGTGGCTGCGGGGATAGTTCCAACGAGTTACATTGGTCCAGTGGGAGGTGTTGGTGCCAGCCACGGGCCCCTTCGGGGGTTGTTTCGAGTTTTCACCCTCTAACGCCATGTTTTTAAGCCTAAGTATAAAAATATACAAATTATCGTCGTAATCTCAAACCGGGAGTCCCGCGGCTACGGGGTCAATTCCTACGAGTTACATTGGTCCCGTGGGAGGTGTTGGTGCCACCCACGGGGCCATTCAGGGGTTGTTTCTAGTTCTCACCCTCTATTGCCATGTTTTTAAGCCTAAGTCTATAAATATGCAAATTAACTTTGTATTCTCAAACCGAGAGTCCCGCGGCTACCGGGACCGTTCCAATGAGTTACATTGGTCCCGCGGGAGGTGTTCGTGACACCCATGGGGCCGTTCAAGGGCTGTTTCGAGTTTTCACCCTCTAACGCCATGTTTTTAAGCCTAAGTCTAGAAATATGCAAATTATCGTCGTATTCTCAAACCGGGAGTCCCGCGGCTGTGGGGACAGTTCCAACGAGTTGCATTGGTCACGTGGGAGGTGTTGGTGCCACCCACTGGGCCGTTAGAGGGATGTTTCGAGTTCTCACCCTCTAACGCCATGTTTGTATGCCTTAGTCTAGAAATATGCAAATTACCTTCGTATTCTCAAACCGTGAGTCTCGCGGCTGCGAGGACAGTTCCAACGAGTTACATTGGTCCAGTGAGAGGTGTTCGTGCCACCCACGGGGACGTTCGGGGGCAGTTTCGAGTTTTCACCCTCTAACACCCTGTTTTTAAGCCTAAGTCTAAAATATGCAAATTACCGTCGTATTCTCAAACCGGAAGTCTCGCGGCTGTGGGGTCAGTTCCTACGGGTTACATTGGTCCCGTGGGAGGTGCTGGTGCCACCTACGGGGCCGTTCGTGTGTTGTTTCAAATTTTCACCCTCTAACGCCATGTTTTTAAGCCTAAGTCTAGAAATATGCAAATTATCGTCGTATTCTCAAACCGGGAGTCCCACGACTGCGGGGTCAATTCCTACGAGTTACATTGGTCCCGTGCGAGGTGTTGGTGCCACCCACGGGGACGTTCGGGGGCTGTTTTGAGTTCTCACCCTCTAACGCCATGTCTTGAAGCCTAAGTCTAAAATATGCAAATTACCGTCGTATTCTCAAATCGGCAGTCCTGCGGCTGGGGGGTCAGTTCCTATGAGTTATATTGGTCCTGTGGGAGGTGTTGGTGCCACCCACGGGGACGTTGGGGGGCTGTTTCGAGTTTTCACATTCTAACGTCAAGTTTTGCGTATGTCTAGAAATATGAAAATTACCTTCGTATTCTCAAACCGGGAGTCCCGTGGCTGTGGGGACCGTTCCTACGAGTTACATTGGTCCCGTGGGAGGTGTTGGTGCCACCCACGGGGCCGTTCGGGGGTTGTTTTGAGTTTTCACCGTCTAACGCCATGTTTTTAAGCCTAAGTCTAGGAATTTGCAAATTATCGTCATATTCTGAAACCAGGAGTCCCGCGGCTGCGAGGTCAGTTCCTACGAGTTACATTGGTCCCGTGGTAAGTGTTGGTGCCACCCACGGGGCCATTAGAGGGCTGTTTCGAGTTTTCACCCTCTAACGCCATGTTTTTAAGCATAAATCTAGAAATATGCAAATTATCATCGTATTCTCAAATCGGGAGTCCCGAGGCTGCGGAGTCAATTCCTACGAGTTACATTGGTCCCGTGGGAGGTGTTGGTGCCACCCACGGGGCCGTTTGGGGGCTGTTTCGAGTTTTCACCCTCTAACGCCATATTTTTCAACCTAAGTCTAGAAATATGAAAATTATCATCGTATTCTCAAACCGAGAGTCCCGCGGCTGCGGGGTCAGTTACAACGAGTTACATTGGTCCCGTGGGAGGTGTTGGTGCCACCCACGGGGACGTTCGGGGGTTGTTTCGAGTTTTCACCCTCTAACGCCAAGTTTTGCCTATGTCTAGAAATATGCAAATTACCTTAGTATTCTCAAATAGGGAGTCCCGTGGCTGTGGGGATAGTACCAACGAGTTACATTGGTCCAGTGGGAGCTGTTGGTGCCACCCACGGGCCCGTTCGGGGGTTGTTTCGAGTTTTCACCCTCTAACGCCATGTTTTTAAGCCTAAGTCTAAAAATATGCAAATTATCGTCGTACTCTCAAACCGGGAGTCCCGCAGCTGCGGGGTCAGTTCCTACGAGTTACATTGGTCCCGTGGGAGGTGTTGGTTCCACCCATGGGGCCATTCAGGGGTTGTTTCTAGTTCTCACCCTCTAACGCCATGTTTATAAGCCTAAGTCTAGAAATATGCAAATTACTGTCTTATTCTCAAACTGGGAGACCCGCGACCGCGGGGTCAGTTCCTATGAGTTACATTGGTCCCGTGGGACGTGTTGGTGCCACCCACGGGGTCGTTTGGAGGCTGTTTCTCGTCTCACCCCCTAACACCATGTTTTTAAGCCTAAGTCTATAAATATGCAAATTCTCGTCGTACTCACAAACCAGGAGACCCGTGGCTGCGGGGTCAGTTCCTATGAGTTACATTGGTCCAGTGGGAGGAGTTGGTGCCACCCATGCGAACGTTCGGGGGCTGTTTCGAGTTCTCACCCTCAAACGCCATGTTTTTAAGCCTAAGTCTACAAATAAGCAAATTACTGTTGTACTCTCAAACCGGAGACCCGCGACAGCGGGGTCAATTCCTACAAGTTACATTGGTCCCGTGGGAGGTGTTGGTGCCACCCACGGGGATGTTCGGGGGCTGTTTCGAGTTCTCACCCTCGAACGCCATGTTTTTAAGCCTAAGTCAAAAATTTGCAAATTTCCGTCGTATTCTCAAATCGAGAGTCCTGCGGCTGTGGGGTCAGTTCCTACGAGTTACATTGGTCCCGTGGGAGGAGCTGGTGCCACCCACGGGGCCATTTGGGCGTTGTTTCGAATTTTCAACTTCTAACGCCAAGTTTTACCTAAGTCTAGAAATATGCAAATTACCTTCGTATTCTTAAACCGGGAGTTCCACGGCTGCGGGGACCATTCCTACGAGTTACATTGGTCCTGTGGGAGGTGTTGGTGCCACCCACGTAGACGTTCCAGTTTTCACCCTCGAACACCACGTTTTTAAGCCTAAGTCTAAAATATGAAAATTACCGTCGTATTCTCAAACCGGGAGTCCCGCGGCTGTGGGGTTAGTTCCTACGAGTTACATTAGTCCCGTGGGTGGTGCTGGTGCCATCCACGGGGCCGTTCGGGGGATGTTTCGAATTTTCACCCTCTAACGCTATGTTTTTAAGCCTAAATCTAGAAATATACAAATTATCGTCGTAATCTCAAACCAGGAGTCCCACGGCTCCGAGGTCAGTTCCTACGAGTTACATTGGTCCCGTGGGAGGGGTTGGTGCCACCCACGGGGACGTTGGGGGATGTTTCGAGTTCTCAGCCTCTAACGCCATGTTTTTAAGCCTAAGTCTAAAATATGCAAATTACCGTCGTAGTCTCAAACCGGGAGTTCCGCGGCTATGGTGTCAGTTCCTACGAGTTACATTGGTCCTGTGGGAGGTGCTGGTGCCACCCACGGGGCCGTTCGGGGGCTGTTTCGAGTTTTCACCTTCTGACGCCAAGTTCTGCCAAAGTTGAAATATGCAAATTACCTTCGTATTCTCAAACCGGGAGTCCCGCAGCTGCGAGGACAGTTCCTACGAGTTACATTGGTCCCGTGGGAGGTGTTGGTCCCACCCACGGGGACGTTTGGGAGTTGTTCCCTCTAACGCCATGTTTTTAAACCTAAGTCTAGAAATATGCAAAGTATCATCGTATTTTCAAACCGGGAGTCCCGCGGCTGCGGGGTCAGTTCCTATGAGTTACATTGGTCCCGTGGGAGGTGTTGGTGCCACCCACGGGGCCGTTTGGGGGCTGTTTCGAGTTTTCACCCTCTAATGCCATGTTTTTAAGCCTAAGTCTAGAAATATGCAAATTATCATCGTATTCTCAAACCGAGAGTCCCGCGGCTGCGGGGTCAGTTCCTACGAGTTACATTGGTCTAGTGGGAGGTTTTGGTGCCTCCCACGGGGACGTTTGGGGGGCTATTTCTAGTTCTCACCCTCTAACGCCATGTTTTTAAGCCTAAGTCTACAAATATGCAAATTACCATTGTACTCTCAAACCGGGAGTCCCGCGGCTGCGAGGTCAGTTCCTACGAGTTACATTGGTCCCGTGGGAGGTGTTGGTCCCACCCACGAGGACGTTGGGGGGCTGTTTCGAGTTTTCACCCTCTAATGTCATGTTTTGCCTAAGTCTAGAAATATGAAAATTACCTTCGTATTTTTAAACCGAGAGTCCCTCAGCTACGGGGACGGTTCCTACGAGTTACATTGGTCCCGTGGGAGGTGTTGGTGCCACCCATGGGTCCGTTCGGGGGCTGTTTCGAGTTTTCACCCTTTAACGCCATGTTTATAAGCCTAAGTCTAGAAATATGCAAATTATCATCGTACTCTCAAACCGGGAGTCCCGTGGCTGCGGGGACAGTTCTTACGAGTTACATTGGTCCCCTGGGAGGTGTTGGTGCCACCCACCTGGTCGTTCGGGGGTTGTTTCATGTTTTCACCCTCTAACGCCATGTTTTTAAGCCTCAGTCTTGAAATATACAAACTATCGTCGTATTATCAAACCGAAAGTCCCGCGGCTGCGGGGTCAGTTCCTACGGGTTACATTGGTCCCGTGGGAGGTGTTGGTGCCACCCACTGGGCCGTTAGAGGGCTGTTTCAAGTTCTCACCCTCTAACGCCATGTTTAAGTCTATAAATATGCAAATTCTCATCGTACTCACAAACCAGGAGACCCGTGGCTGCGGGGTCAGTTCTTACGAGTTACATTGGTCCCATGGGAGGAGTTGCTGCCACCCACGGGGACGTTCGGGGGCTGTTTCGACTTCTCACCCTCTAACGCCATGTTCTTAAGCCTATGCCTACAAATCTGAAAATTACTGTTGTACTCTCAAACCGGAGACCCGCGGCTGCGAGGTCAGTTCCTATGAGTTACATTGGTCCCGTGGGACGTGTTGGTGCCACCCACGGGGTCGTTCGGAGGCTGTTTCTCGTTCTCACCCCCTAACACCATGTTTTTAAGCCTAACTCTATAAATATGCAAATTCTCGTTGTACTCACAAACCAGGAGACCCGTGGCTGCGGGGTCAGTTCCTATGAGTTACATTGGTCCTGTGGGAGGAGTTGGTGCCACCCACCGGACGTTCGGGGGCTGTTTTGAGTTCTCACCCTCAAACGCCATGTTTTTAAGACTAAGTCTACAAATATGCAAATTACTGTTCTACTCTCAAACCGGAGACCCGCGGCTGCGGGGTCAATTCCTACAAGTTACATTGGTCCCGTGGGAGGTGTTGGTGCCACCCACGGGGACGTTCGGGGGCTTTTTCGAGTTCTCACCCTCTAACGCCATGTTTTTAAGCCTAAGTCTAAAATTTGCAAATTGCCGTCGTATTCTCAAACCGAGAGTCCCGCGGCTGTGGGGTCAGTTCCTACAAGTTACATTGGTACCGTGAGAGGAGTTGGTGCCACCTACGGGGCCGTTTGGGGGTTGTTTCGAATTTTCAACTTCTAACGCCAAGTTTTACCTAAGTCTAGAAAATATTGAAATTACCTTCGGATTCTCAAACCGTGAGTTCTGCGGCTACGGGGACCGTTCCTACGAGTTACATTGGTCATGTGGGAGGTGTTGGTGCCACCCACATAGACGTTCCAGTTTTCACCCTCCAACGCCATGTTTTTAAGCCTAAGTCTAAAATATGCAAATTATCGTCGTATTCTCAAACCGGGAGTCCCGCGGCTGTGGGGTTAGTTCCTATGAGTTACATTGGTCCCGTGGGAGTTGCTGGTGCCACCCACGGGGCCGTTCGGGGGATGTTTCGAATTTTCACCCTCTAATGCTATGTTTTTAAGCCTAAGTCTAGAAATATGCAAATTATCGTCGTATTCTCAAACCGGGAGTCCCGCGGCTGCGGGGTCAGTTCCTACGAGTTACATTGGTCCCGTGGGAGGGGTTGGTGCCACCCACGGGGACGTTCGGGGGATGTTTCGAGTTCTCACCCTCTAACGCCATGTTTTTAAGCCTAAGTCTAAAATATGCAAATTAACGTCGTAGTCTCAAACCGGGAGTCCCGCGGCTATGGGGTCAGTTCCTACGAGTTACATTGGTCCCGTGGGAGGGGCTGGTGCCACCCACGGGGCCGTTCGGGGGCTGTTTCGAGTTTTCACCTTCTGACGCCAAGCTCTGCCAAAGTCGAAATATGCCAATTACCTTCGTATTCTCAAATCGGGAGTCCCGCGGCTACGAGGACAGTTCCTTCGAGTTACATTGGTCCCGTGGGAGGAGGTGGTCCCACCCACGGGGACGTTCGGGGGCAGTTTCGAGTTTTCACCTTCTGACGCCAAGTTCTGCCAAAGTCAAAATATGCAAATTACCTTCGTATTATCAAATCGGGAGTCCCACGGCTACGAGGACAGTTCCTACGAGTTACATTGGTCCCATGGGAGGAGTTGGTCCCACCCACGGGGACGTTCGGGGACTGTTTCGAGTTTTCACCCTCTAACGCCATGTTTTTAAGCCTAAGTCAAGAAATATGCAAACTATCATCGTATTTTCAAACCGGGAGTCCCGCGGTTGCGGGGTCAGTTCCTATGAGTTACATTGGTCCCATGGGAGGTGTTGGTGCCACCCACGGGGCCGTTTGGGGGCTGTTTCGAGTTTTCACCCTCTAACGCCATGTTTTTAAGCCTAAGTCTAGAAATATACATATTATCATCGTATTCTCAAACTGAGAGTCCCGCGGTTGCGGGGTCAGCTACTACGAGTTACATTGGTCCCGTGGGAGGTGTTGGTGCCACCCACGGGGACGTTCAGGGGTTGTTTCGAGTTTTCACCCTCTAACGCCAAGTTTTGCCTATGTCTAGAAATATGCAAATTACCTTCATATTCTCAAATCGGGAGTCCCGTGGCTGCGGGGATAGTTCCAACGAGTTACATTGGTCCAGTGGGAGGTGTTGGTGCCACCCACGGGCCCGTTCGGGGGTTGTTTTGAGTTTTCACCCTCTAACGCCATGTTTTTAAGCCTAAGTCTAAAAATATGCAAATTATCGTCGTACTCTCAAACCGGGAGTCCCGCGGCTGCGGGGTCAGTTCCTACGAGTTACATTGGTCCCGTGGGAGGTGTTGGTGCCACCCACGGGGCCATTCAGGGGTTGTTTCTAGTTCTCACCCTCTAACGCCATGTTTTTAAGCCTAAGTCTATAAATATGCAAATTAACTTTGTATTCTCAAACCGAGAGTCCCGCGGCTACCGGGACGGTTCCAATGAGTTACATTGGTCCCTTGGGAGGTGTTGGTGACACCCATGGTTTCGTTCAGGGCCTGTTTCGAGTTTTAAGCCTCTAACGCCATGTTTTTAAGCCTAAATCTAGAAATATTCAAATTATCGTCGTATTCTCAAACCGGGAGTCCCGCGGCTATGGGGACATTTCCAACGAGTAGCATTGGTCCCGTGGGAGGTGTTGGTGCCACCCACGGGGCTGTTAGAGGGATGTTTCGAGTTCTCACCCTCTAACGCCATGTTTTTATGCCTTAGTCTAGAAATATGCAAATTACCTTCGTATTCTTAAACCGGGAGTCTCACGGCTGCGGGGACAGTTCCAACGAGTTACATTGGTCCACTGAGAGGTGTTGGTGCAACCCACGGGGACGTTCGGGGGCTGTTTCGAGTTTTCACCCTCTAACGCCATGTTTTTAAGCCTAAATCTAAAATATGCAAATTACCGTCGTATTCTCAAACCGGAAGTCCCGCGGCTGTGGGGTCAGTTCCTAGGGGTTACATTGGTCCCGTGGGAGGTGCTGGTGCCACCTACGGGGACGTTCGGGTGTTGTTTCGAATTTTCACCCTCCAACGCCATGTTTTTAAGCCTAAGTCTAGAAATATGCAAATTATCATCGTATTCCCAAATCAGGAGTCCCGCAACTGCGGGGTTAGTTCCTACGAGTTACATTGGTCCCGTGGGAGGTGTTTGTGCCACCCATGGGGACGTTCGGGGGCTGTTTCGAGTTCTCACCCTCTAACGCCATGTTTTCAAGCCTAAGTCTAAAATATGCAAATTACGGTCATATTCTCAAATCGGGAGTCCTGCGGCTGGGGGGTCAGTTCCTACGAGTTATATTGGTCCTGTGGGAGGTGTTGATGCCACCCACGGGGACGTTGGGGGGCTATTTCGAGTTTTCACATTCTAACGTCAAGTTTTGCGTAAGTCTAAAAATATGCAAATTACCTTTGTATTCTCAAACCGGGAGTCTCGTGGCTGCAAGGACCGTTCCTACGAGTTACATTGGTCCCGTGGGAGGTGTTGGTGCCACCCACGGGGCCGTTCGGGGGCTGTTTCAAGTTTTCACCGTCTAACGCCATGTTTTTAAGCCTAAGTCTAGGAATTTGCAAATTATCATCATATTCTCAAACCAGGAGTCCCGCGTCTGCGAGGTCAGTTCCTACGAGTTACATTGGTCCCGTGGGAAGTGTTGGTGCCACCCACGGGGCCATTAGAGGGCTGTTTCGAGTTTTCACCCTCTAACGCCATGTTTTTAAGCCTAAGTCTAGAAATATGCAAATTATCGTCGTATTCTCAAATCGGGAGTCCCGCGGCTGCCGAGTCAATTCCTACGAGTTACATTGGTCCCGTGGGAGGTGTTGGTGCCACTCACGGGAACGTTCGGGGTCTATTTCTAGTTCTCCCCCCTAACGCCATGTTTTTAAGCCTAAGTCTAGAAATATACAAATTACCATCGTATTCTCAAACCGGGATACCCGCGGGTGCGGGGTCAGTTCCTACGAGTTACATTGGTCCCGTGGGAGGTGTTGGTGCCACCCATGGGACCGTTCGGGGGCTGTTTCGAATTCTCACCCTCTAACGCCATGTTTTTAAGCCTAAGTCTAGAAATATGCAAATTACCATCGTATTCTCAAATCGGGAGTCCCGCGGTTGTGGAGACAGTTCCTACGAGTTACATTGGTCCCGTGGGAGGAGTTGGTGCCACCCACGGGGCCGTTCGGGGGCTGTTTCGTGTTTTCACTCTCTAACGCTATGTTTTTAAGCCTATGCCTATAGATATGTAAATTACCGTCGTATTCTCAAATCGGGAGACCCGCGGCTGTGGAGTCAGTTCCTACGAGTTACATTGGTCCCGTGGGAGGTGTTGGTGCCACCCATGGGGACGTTCGGGGGCTGTTTCTAGTTCTCACCCTCTAACGCCATGTTTTTAAGCCTAAGTCTAGAAATATGCAAATTACCATCGTACTCTCAAACCGGGAGACCCACGGCTGCGTGGTCAGTTCCTACGAGTTACATTGGTCCCGTGGGAGGTGTTGGTGCCACCCACGGGGTCGTTCGGGGATTCAAGTTCTCACCCTCTAACGCCATGTTTTTAAGCCAAATTCTAGAAATATGCAAATTACCATCGTATTCTCAAACTGGGAGTCCCGCGGCTGCTGGGTCTGTTCCTACGAGTTACATTGGTCCCGTGGGAGGTGTTGGTGCCACCCACGGGGCCGTTCGGGGGCTGTTTCTAGTTCTCACCCTCTAACGCCTTATTTTTAAGCCTAAATCTATAAATATGCAAATTACCATCGTATTCTCAAACCGGGAGTCCCGCGGCTGCGGGGTTAGTTCCTTACATTGGTCCCGTGGGAGGTTTTGGTGCCACCCACGGGGCCGTTCGGGGGCTATTTCTAGTTCTCACCCTCTAACGCCATATTTTTAAGCCTAAGTCTAGAAATATGCAAATTATCGTCATATTCTCAAACCGGGAGTCCCGCGGCTGCGGAGTCCCGTGACCGTGTGTCTTATTCGTACGAGTTTCATTGGTTTCGTACAAGGTGTTGATGCCTTTAACGGGACCGTTTGGTGGAGGTTTCGGGTTTCTCCCCTCTAATGCCATGCTTTTGAGCTTAAGTCTAGAGATTTTCAAATTATCGTCGTATTCTCAAATCGGGAGTCTAAAATATTTTTAACATATTATCTAATAATTATCCCGTACTCCTAATTATCCCATACTCCTTCTATCATACTATCCAACAACAAGCAACAACCAATAATTATCCAACAGCCAAACCAAACAAAATCAATAATTATCCCGTACTCCTTCTATCATCTAAAAGATTTAATAGATAATGCATATCAATTATATTACTACTTTTGTTAAAGTAAAGCATAGCAGATCTAACCTGCAACAATAGCAATTGGGAATGTTCTTCTCCTTGATCCGAAACAACACATTGTCAATGTAGAACTGTGCTGGAGCATACATGGGAATGTTTTTTACTGTGCGTCTAGCATGCATAACACAAGATTTTTTTGAAATATCAATTGGAGCTATAGCACACTGATACTAGAATGAGTTCCCACAAAATATACAATATATTCCCCAGAAGCATAGTTAGTTTTATTAAAAAAAATCTAACGGAATCCAAAAAAGCCATTCCAGTAAAACTACAATCTTGGTTGAATTAAGAACATAGCCATTCCGCAAAGTTCAAATTAGACTCACAACACTAAATCGAATAATTAGAAGAATAATTATATAAAGACATGACATTTCGCGAACGAATCTGAATATGCTTAGAGAGAGTACCTAAGGTCCTTTTCGTAGATGGTCCTGCATTGAAAGCTGCATTTCCATTGGGATTTTGAAAACAAAAGCATTAAATAAGTAACATTCTTTGAAGAAGAAAAAAACACGAAAGAAAATTATACAAACACGGACTCGTCCTCTAAAACTGGCTCCTAGATATCCAAAAATAAACCAGATAATCAATCCACCACTCACCTACGTTCTCCGCAAACTCTGATTCTGAAACAAAATATTCTCAAATCTAAACAGATATAGTCATGAGAAATACAATACATATTCCGAGACACCTTAACATAATTCCTCGATGGGTGATTAATTAATAGCATACAGAAGTGGTGATATCAGCTGTAACTAAGTAGAATAGCTCGACTTTGGAGATATTTATTTTTTACTGGTTATAGTTCCGAGTGGAATCCACTTTTGACAATATAAATGTCATTCTTTCTCACAGGTCCTATGAGTGTGTCATTAAGTAACATAAGGTGACAAAAGGACGCCTTCAGGAGATATGAGAAGAGAGTTTGATAAGCTCATACGGCGACAAAAGACGCAACATCCATATTCCATTGACATATAATGTTAAAGCCATCTGCCACTTACAATAATGGTCCTTTATTATTAAATGTCACCCATATTCCAAATCCATCATCATTTTCTAAACTTTGTACATAAAAAACTTTAGTAGTGCATTTGAGCATATATACAATTATTTCTTCAAATAATTATGGTCCCAAAAAAATTGTATCCAACAAATCAACACAACAACTCTTATGGACTAAGATAAGTATACTATCTATCCAATTCCAAACATCATTCTTTACACCTTAATTATTAGACATTAAGATTTCTCAACCTACACATAGATGCACACAAAATACTACATCTGCAATTCGAAAAAAAACAGAAAACAAATCATTTTAATATATAACAAATAGAAAATTTTAGACCTAGAAAAAAAAAGCAAAGCAAAGAAAATTTAAGGAATCTCCACGTATCAAAGAAAAAATCATAGCATTACATATAACAAACACACACACACACACACATATGGATATATTACATATACAGATTGGGGAAGAACCTCTATATGGATTGGGGAAAAAATCTCCACGACTGCTACCAGGGTTTGGGGAAGAAATCTCCACCGTTTGGGGGGGAACATCGCATCGCATCACCAACATCGCATCACCAGCTCCTCACTCCATCACCAACATCGTATTGTTTGGGTTTAGGGGGGGGGGGGAACTAGACATCACATCATTTGGGGAGGAACCAGCGTTTGGGAAAGAAAAAAAATAAGATACGAGCGGGGTAATGTAAATATGAGGCACTTGAGTTTTGGTTAGGATTGACATTGGTCACGGCCTACAGCCGTGACCCACCTCGCGACCCACTAATGAAAGTAAGTTTCGTGTATGCAGTCTACTGGTCACGACCCATAGCCGTGACCCACGCCCAAAAATTGGTCACAGACCCCAATCGTGACCCAATATGAGTGTGTATTTTGCTTCGTCATGCCTATGGTCACGACCCAAGTCCATGACCCACGCCAAAAATGGTCACGGCCCCCAGTCGTGACCCTGTATTTGTGTGTATTGTGCTTCGTCATGCCTATGGTCACGGCCCAAGTCCGTGACCCACGCCAAAAATTGGTCACGACCCTCACCCGTGACCCAATATTTGTGTGTATTATTCTTCGTCATGCCTATGGTCAAGGCCCAAGTTCGTGACCCATACCGGACAATTTTTGAGGGAATTTTGGCACCAAGATGGTCACGACCTGGTCACGGCCCAAGTCCGCGACCCACATTGGTCACGGATTTGATCTGTGACCACTTCCAGAGC
Organism: Sambucus nigra; assembly: GCA_949130495.1. Classification (NCBI taxonomy): domain Eukaryota; kingdom Viridiplantae; phylum Streptophyta; class Magnoliopsida; order Dipsacales; family Adoxaceae; genus Sambucus; species Sambucus nigra. The sequence continues at coordinate 240,461,375 of OX422211.1, forward strand.
ATCCATGATTTAGTGTGGTAATAAATATGGTCATGCCAAAATTGAGTTGGTCACGGCCCAAGTCCGCGACCAGCTGGTCGCTGACTTGGGCCGTGACCAACTGGGCGTGACCATTCGCAGGATTTGGTGTAGTGAGCTAGAGGATGGGATGTTCATCTCCCAATCCAAGTATGCTAGAGACCTAGTGAAGAAATTTGGTTTAGACTCCGCTAAGCATGCACGTACACCCATGAATACCACTACCAAGCTTAGTAAGGACACTTCAGGCAAGGACGTAGAATAAACCTTATATCGGAGTATGATAGGTAGTCTTCTCTACTTGACTGCCAGTCGTCCCGACATAGCCTTTAGTGTTGGAGTTTGTGAGCGATATCAGGCATCCCTGAAAAGTCACATTTACTTTCTCTAAAACGTATTATTAAATACGTAAGTGGGACTCTGTCATACGGTATTTGGTATTCCTTTGATACTGATGACCGTTTGTCCGCCTTTTCAGATGCCGATTGGGCCGGGGATGTAGATGGTTGTAGGAGCACTTCTGATGGGTGTTTCTATTTTGGTTCTGCTCTTGTCTCCTGGCTGAGAAAGAAGCAAAATTCCATCTCTTTGTCCACTGCAGAGGCTGAGTATATAGCCACCGGAAGTTGTTGCACGCAACTTTTGTGGATGAAGAAAAAGCTGGAGGATTATGGGATTTCACTGGACATCATGACCATTTCCTGTGATAACACGAGCACGATAGACATATCTCGTAATCCAGTCCAGCATTCGCATACAAAGCACATCAGGATACGTGAGCACTTTATACGTCAGTTAGTTGAGGAGAAAGTTGTATGCCTGAGTTTTGTTCCCACCGACCGTCAGTAAGCCGATATTTTCATGAAACCTTTAGATGACCTTAGATTTGAGAGTCTTAGGAAGTCTTTGGGGATTTGCACAGTTGACTGAGGGGTTGGTCTATGTCTAGGATAGGATGTTTTTTCATGTTCATATTATATGCTTCCTTTTGCTAGTCTGTTTTATATGTACCATTGCTTTGTTGTACATATATTTATTTATTCTTTTGAAAAAGAAAAGCCCCAAAAAAATTTTGTATTTTATTTTGCACCTTTTATGGATGAACATTTAAGATAGCCAAGTCACAATTTCATTCCATTTATTCATGTGACTGTTTGATAGAGATTTGAGATGTTACATCATTTCATCCATGTGCTTTACATTGTATGGAGTCTTTGAGATGAAATTAGTGATATTTTTCTACATGTTTGACTCCTATCTCCTTTATTTCACACATGCACGACGTTATTTGATTATTGTACTTGTCTATCACATGTTGGCTTGAGTGTTTCCATCTCAATTCTGTCTATACAACTTACAATATGCGATAAAACTTGACAAGATTGGAATGCATGTAAAAACCGTTTTTATGAGACTGAGTGTTTATTTACGAATGGGGAGTGGCTGTGAAAGGTCATTATCACTTCTTTGTGCAAAAGCCACCGTTCAAAAGGACCTAAAAATGGAGGAATTTTATTATCCGGGGTCCAAAGAGGTTAAAAAAGCCCAAAAAAAATTTAAAGGCAATAAAAAGCAATTCATGCCAAATATGGGCCACTCAGGTTTCACGTTCAATTCTCCAAAGTTTGAGAATTAAGAAAGCCTCTATTCAAAATATAAATCTAAGGGAGTTTGGTTGGCGAATATAAACCGGTTTGCACTTCCTTGAAAGTCCTGAAAAAGCATAAAAAGTTTTAGACGTTATTGGTGTAGAAATCACTTTGAGCTTTGATTTATTGATTTGATTGAGTCAATGTCTTATATTTCCACCTTTTTACAATAAAGGAAGACTTTGAGTTCATTCGTTAGGAGTATCCGATGTTCATCGTGCACATATGTCATGTTTGTATGCATTGATTTTCCTATCGAATCTGATCACACCCCTTCATTTTCGCTATCATTGACTTGGTTGTTTTTGTGATCTTCCATGGTGTGATTCTTTGTTGTATACTATGTGTGAAAAATTTTGAAAAATATAAAAATCACAGTTTATTCCCGTATGTCATTCTCCATGTGCATTCATTTCTGCTTTTCATATTTGTCTATTTGGGGACATCATAAAAAAGGGGAGAAGAATTATGTGGGAGAATAGTTTTGGTGTTTGGTTGATTTATGAATGATTTTCTTAATCTTAATTGATCATCAATTTTTGCATATCATTATATATTTCAAACTGTTGCTTGTCACGGGAATTTACTTTATCTCATGTGTGTAGGTACATCATTGTTTATTTTTGGATTGCACACCCTGATGAGAAAAGCTTTGAACGTTTCTGAAGAGCTGAAGATTTGGGAGACATGTCATTCAGTATTCTCAGTTTGAGGGTTTAATGGTGATATTATCTTATATGTCATTTGATTGCATAATTCGGATTTTTTATGTATGTACTGGCAGAGACATAGGGGAGATTTGTAAGGACATTATTTTATAAATGTCCAGGGTAGATTCTAGGAATTTTCTGTTGTCTCCTAGATCACAGTTCATATGTCTGATACCACTACATTCGGTACGTCAACACAATCATCCTCGACGTCCAGTATCCGAATTCAATGCATCCACTTTCTTCACGTGCATCATGCTACATACAACGTGCTTCTCAGCTCATTCCCACTACTCCACTACGCTCTATCAGTAAAATGTTATATTGGAGTTTTAAATATTTGCATAAATATTTAGGAAATATTTTTGAAAATTATTTTTGAAGTCTGGGTTAATTTTTTATCAAAAGAAGAATTTTTCTAAGTGTAGAAGCGAATGGCCTCGATCGACGAGATCGCTCGAGCGACTTTGCAAGTCGTTCGCACGAGATATCATGTCGCACAATATCGTTCGAACGACTTCTATCTTCGTTTGAGCGACATGCTATCTCGTTCGAGCGACATGCTATCTCGTTTGAACGAGCCACCGCCTCGATTTTTGTATAAATATCTGATCTCCTTCTACACATTTTTTCAAGTCTTTCTGCAATCAAGAAATTCTGGGAAAACATCCTAGAATTAGACTTCACCTTTTAAGGTTTTCTAAACCTGTTTTGATTCACAAAACCGATCCCATATATGTGTGTGAATCTTTAAACCTTCAAGAACATCATTTACTCATCTGGAGTAATTTGTGAGGAAGCCGTTCTCTTCGTCACTGTTGCCCTATTGGAAAGGGATTGTTCCAGCCGCTGACAATAGAACCGACACCCGAGGGTATTTCTGTGTCACTGTATTTTCATTGCAATCCGTTGTAAGCCGTTCTCTTACAAAAAAATATTGTGAAAATAAAAGGTTTTGCCCCGTTGGGGATTTTTCCTTATATATGTGTCCTTGCATGTTTCATCATCATATTTAGTCACATATAGATGCAAGTTTAGGACTTAAGTGGTAAAAACCGTGTTTAATTAAATAACTTCCTTATTTGCACGCAAGCGCACTCCCCCCTTCAAAGACCATTTTTGAAGGAAGTTTTTAGTTCTAGAAAACCCATTTAGGGTGTTAGAGAGAGAAATAATATTTTAGTGTAGGTTTTTAGATTATAATTTTTATTTTATTTTTTTTAGATAGTGAGGAGAAAATAATTGTTGTGAGGATTAATTTGAGTGAATTTTTTATGTAATATTGTTTGGATCACTCAAGTTGATGGATTATGAATTTCAACTTATGGATTGAAGATCGATTAAGCATCAAGCGATTGGGATTTGATTGTTCTTTTCTCATCTCATTTATTTTATGCCTTTGATTATTAATCTGTCATATTTCATATCATGTTAGGCTAAATCCCCTTTCAAGGGGTGGGGGGAAACCCTTATTTGATGTTATGCTAAATCCCCTTTAATTAGTTTGATTACTTGAAAATTCCCTTTGAATGTTAATTTTGATCTCTCACCCTTAGATTTAAGCCTCGAGAGAGAGTAAATGATTTTCGAGAGAAAATTGAAATTCTAGTTATAATACCCATTTTAGATTCAAACTAGAGATAGGGGTTTCTTAAGTTCGGTATTATAATTTGAATTTCAACTCTAAAATTATTTTCTAAGATTTACATGAATTTTAATCGATCGATCCTAGCGGGTGATTAATTAAAAGGAGTGTAGATCTATTTTCTAGAGTTGTGGGGTGTTAAACTTAATTTTCTAAAAGGTTACTACTAAAATTATATTTGCAACGAGAGTTGACTTGTAATTTTGATATTAATTTGGGATAATTCAATTAATTAAATTAATTAATTAGAATAGCTAAAATTTGTGGTGTAATCCCACTCCTTGATTGTTCTCACAATTATTTACCTCACTTTATCTCTTATTTTAGTTTAGACTTTATTTTTCATTTTAGTAACTTTCTAGCTAGTTGTTATCATATCACACTAGTTTAGTTTAGTTTAAGTCATCACCTCACCCTATAGTTTTAATATTTGAAAAAGCTAAAAAAATTAGAAAAGTGAAAAAGCATAAAAAGAAAATAAAATTGAACTACATTTGAGTTTGCCTCTAGCTTACCCCCTTGGAAGTGGATTGATACCCTTATTTACTGCTACAGTTGAGTTGTTACATTTTGTTGGTATTTTAAGGTTTTGATTAGAAGGACTTTTCAAGCACCGATGAAAGAAAAATATACACGCAAAAGTCTTTTCTATCACCCTTAATAACAGGATTTTGTCCCGAAATTCGAAAAAGCATAAAAATAAAGTTATGCTTGGTTGGAAAAACTTTGAATACTTGTTGCGCATCTCATCCTCGCTCTCCCAGGTAGACTCCTCGATATTATGATGCTGCCACTGAACACGTACTAACGACACTACCTTTGACCTTAATTTCCTCTTGCTAGGGTCTAGGATAGCAACTAGCCCCTCCTCGTAGGAACTATCGGTTTGTAGGACCATCTCCTCTAAAGCAATATGTGTGTAGGCCATGTCATTCCAAAGATATCTCCTCATCAAAGAAATATGGAACACGTCATGAATCCTATGAAAGTGATCCATCAACCCAAGTTTGTAAGCTACTGGCCAAATCCGCTCAATAATAGGGAATGACCCTCCGTACCTTGGTGCCAACTTCCCTTTCTTCCCAAACTGCATTACCCCCTTCATAGGAGGTACTCGTAATAATACTTGGTCCCCCAAATTTAACTCCTTGAAGAACTTCTTGGCATTGGCGTAGCTCTTCTATCTATCCTGAGCAACCCGAATAGGACTCCAAATCATCTCAATCCTAATCGAGGTATCCTGAATCACGTTTGGCCCAAGTAGCTTGTTGTCCCCCACCTCTAGCCTACACACTAAAGAACGACAAGGCCTACCATATAACGCCTCGAATTGATCCATACCAATAGTAAACTGGTATAAGCTATTATAAGAAAACCCCACCACTGGAGCTATTATAAGCAAACTCTAACATCTGATTTGTTCATTCAGTCTGCCTATCAGTCTGTGGGTGATAAGACGAACACAATTGTAACTTTATACCCATGGCTTCCTGGAAGCTCTCCTAAAATCTGGACACAAAAATCTTGTCCTGATTTAACACAATATCAAGGGACAAATAATGGAGTCTCACTACCTTTGTAATGAAGATCTGATCATACTGCCTCGTAGGATAATCGATTTGGAGTGGAAAAAAATGAGCTACCTTGGTCAATCGATCCACAATCACCTATATGAAATCGTGAACCCTTTGCGATGTAGACAGGCCTATGATGAAATCCACGGAAATGCTCTCCTATTTTCGCATAAGGATTTCTAATGACTGTAGGAGCCCTGGAGATCTCTGGTGGTCCACTTTTACCAGATGATAAGTGGCACATTTCGAAACAAACTCGGCGATGTCCTTCTTCATACCACTTCGCAAGTATTGTTGCCTCATATCCTGGTACATCTTATCACTTTCGAGATGTACCAAAAATTGTGAACCATGGAACTCTGCCATCATTGCCTGTTGTAACTCATCCCATTACGGAACTAGTAGTCTACCATTGAAGTGTAAGCCCCCATCTGAGCTCACAGAATATGACTCTACCCCTCGGCTAGAATTTGTACAATTCAATTTTGATAAAATGAATCTGTTGCCTGAGCCTGTATCACCCTAGTAATGATGTCGAGTGTAACCATCATCACCGACATGAATGAGTAGGAAACTAACTCCTGATGTCCCAGTTCCTTCCTTTTTGCCTACCACACCTCGGCCACTTCACCTGCTTGCCTACGGCTCAACCCTTATGCTACCACTTTAGCCTTCCCTGGATGGTAATGGATGTCGAACTGATAGTCCTTCACAAATTCAAGCCACCTACGCTGACATATATTCAACTCCCACAGCATGAATAGGTACTATAGTGACTTGTGGTCTATGAATAGGAAAGATTTCTCCCCCAAGAGATAGTGTCTCCATACTCAAAATGAAAACACGATTGACGCCGATTCCAAGTCATGGGTGGGGTATATCTTCTCATAAGGCTTAAGCTTATGGGAAGTATAAGATATAGCCTTACCTCCTGCTGAAGCACAACCCCAAGTCTTAGTAAGGATGCATCAGTATAAAACCATGTATTCCATCATCGTCCTGGGTAGTGCTAGAACTAGTGCTGAAGTCAGCTTGTCCTTCATCTCATCAAAACCCAACTAGAATACATCATCCCATATAAATGGCACCCATTTGCGAGTAAAATTTGTCATTCAATCCGCTATCTTTGACAATCCCAAAAGAAATTTCCAATAGTTACCGGCCAGTACCAAGAAACTATGTATCTCTGTCGGTGTTGTGGGATGTCCCCACTCCCTCACCACTAATAACTTTCTCAGATCTATGGATATCCCCTCTTCAGAAACAATGTGCCCCCAAAACTGAACTTCTCTCAGCCAGAACCCACACTTCTCATATTTCTCATACAACTCATACTCACGAAGTGTCTGCAAAACCAGCCTCAAATGCTTGGCATGCTCCTCTTCAGTACATAAATAAATCAGGATGACATCAATGAAGACAATGACAAACTGATCTAAGAACTCTTTAATCACCATGTTCATCAAGTCCATGAATACAACCGACGTGTTGGTTAGCCCAAATGGCATAACCCTGAACTCGTAGGATCCAAATCGCGTTAAAAAGGAATTCTTTGGAACGTCCTCCTCTCTGATACATAATTGATCGTTTCCTGACGTCAAGTCTATCTTCGAGAAGTAGGCATCATCCCTCAACTGGTCGAATAGGTCATTTATTCTGGGCAATGGATACTTATTCCATATAGTGACCTTATTCAACTCTCGGTAGTCAACACACAATCGTAGTGAGTCATCTCTCTTATTTACAAATGGTATTCCAGCAGATGAAGCCCCTGACCCAACAACTGCTCGATATGATCCTGTAGCTCCCTCATTTCCGCCGGAGCCATATGGTAATGTAATACCCCACCCTAAAAAATAGGTATTCAATGTTATTCGAAGTGTTTTGTCTAAAGAAAAATTCAAGGAATATATAATCCAAGTGTAACACGTTAAGTAATACGTAAGGTGGCATAATACATAAATGGTTTAAACAGAAAAAAATCCAACGATGCATGCGTCGTATTAATGCGTATTTAATCTCTAGTAGTATTAACTAGGATGTCCATTAAGTTTAAGGAAAAAAATATCAAGGAACGGATGTGACACGGCTAAGGTTAATACAACATGACATTTAAACTATCGTAAAATAGATTAAACGATAAAGTTTTATGTTGCATGGTCCGCACGAGTTTTACTTTGACTTTATATAATTATTTTAAGCACTTTGGTTAAGTTTCGTGCGATTCGGACAAGCAACGAATACTATGCAAGCATGTGTACTAATTGCCTTACGACGCTCGACACAACGAAAGTCCAGTCTTGCGCAAATTATCTACGATGTCTCAGAAGGTCAAATAAATATTGAGACTATAGTTTTTGAATCACAAAAATATAAGGAATATTATTATGAAGAAAAAAATTGAAAAAAATACTTTTGTACGGAGGTCCCGATTCTTGCGTGACTTGTACATGACAATTCAGGAGGCCAAATGACAATTGTAAATATGATTTTTTTAGCAAAAAAATGCAATGAATATGAATCTCAAGTTAAAAATTGCAAAAAAAAGTATAGTTTTTAGAGAGAGAAAATGGCGCAAATCATCCTTTTGGGGTTGGTTTTGGGTGGGTCTTGAGTGTCACATGAGCCAAGGTTGGTTGCATTATATTGTCCCTTTCCCACTTAAATTGTAGAACATGGGAAATCTTTTGTAGCTTTTGGGACACACAAACTCTTCGGTGGTTGGTCAAGAGTGGAAGACTACCACAAATACCTTATAAGAGAAATGGGAGGGAAAGTGATTTGGCCATTAATATCTCTCTTTTCATCAGGTTTCTTCATCACCATGATCAAATAAGATCTCTTCCTTCACCCCAAATTCATAGCTCTTCTACCCCCACCATCTTTACATCATGAAAACACCATTTTGGAGGTCATAAACACCATGAAAACACCTTGGAGTTTTGGTACAACTTGTAGGGAGAGTTTATGAGAAGTTTTTGATGAGGTTTTGGAGTTACATAAGGGAGCTTTGAGCTTGGAGATGGAGGACTCTTGAAGCTTGCTTTGGACAGATTTTGGTAACCACTTGAGGCCACTTTTGGAGGTGGGGGTTTCTCCTCCTACACCACCATTTCCACCACCATTTTGGAGATACTTAGGTGGGAATACTAACCTTGATCTAGGTTTGAAGTTGAGAATAATTTTAGCAACTTTAATTACATGTATTACACTTAATATATATGTGATGTTTGTTTGCTTGCATCTATGGGGTTAACTAGTTGAAATATATGATTTTATTTGAAAATGGGTTTCAGAGATATATTTCAAATGGGTTTTGAAATTGATAAAAATTCAGATTTTTTTTTCTACGCATTTTGGTTGTAATAATTTGTAATCAAGTGGGTATAATGCATTTGTGGTTTTTTTTGCACCCTTAATGTTTTGAGTAAAAAGAGGCATTTAAAAGAAGGTTTAAAATTAGTTCTAACAACGTTAAATTTTCATAATACTATTCATAAATATTTTATGAAATAAAATGGGTTAAAAGTGTGTTTTAAATATAGAGAATGTGATTTCTATGATAAGTGATGTTTGAGCTTGTTCATGGCAGTTGGTAACTTGAATGTGCATTTTCCTACATTAAATAAAGAGTTTTATATGTGAAGGAATGCTTCATTTAAAAAGGATATTTTGAAGTGTGTGAACTCATCATAAATAAAGAAACTGCATTTAATGAGTAAACATGTGAAACTAAAGTCTTCATGTAAATAATGAAAGTAAAGAAGACTAAGTGTGAATTAAATGACTAAGTATGGGTCCTTATGCAAAAAATAAAAATTAAAGTGTGTGACACTAAGTTTGAAATTTAGAGTGTCAAATGTGTAAATGAAGAATAAAATGAGTTTTTTCTGTTAAAACTCAAAATTAAAGTGTGTAACACTAAGTTTGAAAGTGTAAGTATGCCAAATGTTTTAATATTGACGAAATGGGTTTTAAGTTATGAAAAGACATAATTAAAGTGTGTAGGCTTAAATGTAAGAAATAAGACTTTTATATGTAAAAAAAAGTGCGATGTTACATATTAAAAAGGGTTAAGATGCGACATGTGTAATTTTGGTAAAGTGAGAAGTTGAACAAATGTGCTAATGACTAAATTGCCTAAGTGTTGAGCTTAGAACTTAAAGGGGTATTTTTGTGAATAACACTTGAAAAAAGATAGGGTTGCAAGTTTTGGTAAAGAAAAATGGTAAATTGGTAATTTACTTAAAGTGTGACATTTTATGAAATAAAATACTAAAGAGTGCTTTGGAACTTATATGGAAAGAATAATTTAAGTCCTTAAAGAGGAAATGATTTTCGGGATAAAAATCAATGCATGCGTGAGAAAAATTACTTTAGTCGAATATAATGATTTTTCCTAAAGAATAATGGGAAAATGGACGGTTAAGACAAGGTTTTGGCTTCGGCCCCGAAAAGGTAAATTAATGTGAGAATTATGAAAATGTTAAATGCATTGGCAAGATAATGATATTGGATGATGCTGGGATAAATAATTAAGCAGGTCTATCCTGTCCCTAGTGGTGAAAAACCCCAAACCAACTGCAATTTACTTAGCGCTCGGTGTCGTATGGTGAAATTATTTGAAATCCTGGGTGTGTGTACGTTTTGATGGGTGTGTGTGTTGGCATATTTCCTAAAGATAATGCTAAGTAATGAATCTAATATTCTTGAAAGAGGAATAAATGGATGGTATTGATCCAATAATTTATTAATGCAATAATAACGCAATAATTGTTTAAGGTTCACATGGTAACATGGTATGGTTAAATAGGGCAACTTAATGATAATTAAGCTATCTAATGAGGATCAAACCATAATAAACACAAGCATGTGTTGTATGAGGCTTTCAATTGGAAAAATGGAGTAGTTTTCTAACACGATGTTAACTAACTTGGGCTTGAGTTAATTGAATGTAGAGAAATAAATGGTCTTAATGAAATTGAAAGGTTTACCAAACAAAGGATATTTGTTAATTATGCGTGAGTTAATGGGAATAAGTTCTAGTTTTCGAAGCATGATAATAAAAAATGACTATTTTGTAAGTCCAGGAAGGCCAAATGGAACCAATAACTTTTTTATAATAAAAATGATTAAATCCATTGGCACATGTCTGTTTTGAAGGTATATATGTGGATATATACGTATTTTCACATGCATGATGTGTAGCGTGTGAGTATTCCTTTATGCCGTTCGTTTCTATACTGCATTTGTATATGTTCCCACTGAGCATTTGGTTCAAATCCCCCCTTTGTTACGGAAGGTTACATGTCATTCTGTATTTTAAGAGCGATGTACAGGTAAGTAATTACATGCTTTACGATTAGTAGCTCTGTTTACTTGACCTTGGGGGCACTCCCCTTGGGTCACATCACGTAGTAATTATAAATTTAACTCGCATGATAATAAGTGTAACATTAAGTACTATTAAAATTGGATTAGAAACATTATATAGGGTGTTTCATTTCACTTCACAATTAACGTACAAATCGGATCAGGTTAGTCCTTTATTAACCTTTAAATCCGGGTCGGGGCATTACAACTTGGTATTAGAGCTTTAAGTTCAGTGTTCCTTTTAAGTGTGACGTGGTGAGGTCGGTAGTGGATATTTCAGTGTCGTTGTTAGTTAGATCCGATCACGCTTTCTTGATGACGATTTTTATTTGTACCTTAATGGTAAAGTCGAGGTCTTGAGCACATTGTGCCATGCCCTTTGATCTTGTGATCGACTACGTTATTAGCCATTCTTATTCTACTGCATTTGTTATGGTAGTGTTAGCTAGAAACTATCGAATTTTGGTGTAGGTTGTTAGGTGGTGGCACCTTACACTTGTGTGAGATGTATCATGTGTAAGTTTGATGATTAGAAGGCCTTAATGATTTTAGTTGCATCTTAGCTAGTATGCTTGCAGTTTAATCTACGGTATTAGGTGACTAAGTAGTATGGCTTGTGAATAAATAATTATATGGAAACCAGAATGACTAAGTAACTTTATTATGTTTAGGGTTTAGATAACCTTGAGGATTTTATGCGATTTAAGAACAAATCCATATTGTCCTTGGGACTTAGTGTTATAAATGGTGGTGTTGAATTATGATTTTAGAAAAATGAGGTGGTATTGGGGAATAGGATATCTTGTGTCATGAAAGGTATTGGCCTAAAAATTTTATAGGTAGTACCTGATTCCTCGTATCCTACCAAAAGTTTTATAGTGGTGATAACTTGTCGTCTATTAAATGGGTGTGATGGGTATGTAGTGAGGCACGTTAGTTGTCTTGTCCAAATAATCACTGAGGTTAAATGATAGGCTATGATGAGTTTAATCTTGGGTTAGCATTATGGATAAGCATGTGAGCTCATGATTGATCCTTTGATATATGTACTAAGGTTTATCTAGAGAAGTGTTAGTTCAAGTAATAGGCTTGCCCTAATAATGGTGAAATTAAGGTTGTACCACGTAGTACGGTACTGTTGACGTCTCTCGTTGATAGTATAGGATCCCTTATGACTTCAAGAATATAGAGTTATGATTATTATGGCACATACTGATTAGGATTAGTGTTTGTCCGGTGAGAAAATAATTTAGCAGCCATGCTCGAGTGTTATACTTGAAAGGATTTTTTTCCATAATAACTTATAGTCTAGGATATTTATGTTCAATTGGAGTCGATTGACGTTGTGATTCTTCCATGAAGAATTGGGAAAAGTTATCGTATTGAGGAATGTATAGGCTATCGGTGATTGTAATACAATTTAGTCATGTAATTTGTGGCGGTATCTTAGAGTCAGTGCCATGGTTTTATTTATAATCTTGCATATTATGGTATGACTTTAGGAGAATATTAAGAATAGGTTGATACGTGCTAAGTTTTACACTTGGGAGACTTAGGACGATCGTGGTTTTAGAAATAGCACTCAGAATCGAGTGTTAGGCTTAATTATAGCACTTGTGTGGGCTACCCATATGGCTTAGTATGACTCTAGTGAGGAAAATCATTAGGTATTAGGCATAAGTAATTCTTGAAAAATCGAGTTGACATTGTAACTAGTCTGATAGTTATGATTTGGGATTACGTAAGACGTTGCCAAAAATTATAGTGATGGTCCCTAAGGAAGAATTTATGTGATTATTGTATTTCACTAAACGAGAAGGATCTCGAGGTTTGAAATTTAGCACTCGCATATTGAAATTGTGGAGACTTGAGTATGTTTGGTTAATAACTAACATTAAGCAATGAGAAATATAACATCACTTTGGTATGAAGGATAACAAGTAACCTCATTCTTACGGAGGGAAGCCTAGAGTTTTAGCTTCCCGAATGAATCGGTTCCCAAGTCATTTTCTGTGGACACAGACAATCGTGATTCATAATTCAATCCAAGGCACGCGGCTAGGCTAATACTTGAGCGCACATATAGGTTAGTGAAAATTTTAGACTTCAAGTGTATGTTGTGGTTCGTACTTCACATGGCATGGTTCACTATCTGAATTCGATTATTTCATTCTCGCGTGATAGTCTCCTGATTCGTTAGACCTTCTTGTGTCCTTTTTTATCTTGGTAATGGGAAGTTGTTTCAATTATGGGTTGGTATTCAGGTGTATGATTGGATAGCTCGATAGTGATGAGAAATAGGACAGGTAAAGGTTGTTGTGTCATGGTACATGAGTACGTTCTTCTTCAAAAGAACCATTATTTTACACTGGTTGGTGTGTATGTGTGGTCTCGCAATTTATTACATGTAGTTTGCATGTGTACTTAATATCTTTAGGTTAATACACTGGTATAGCTAGTTATGACGTATATCATGGATATGAGGTCACGACTCCAAGTTATAAATATTAGAACTTGATGGAACATTAAATGTTAGGGTTTCACTCCGTATGGAAATTAAGGATTGAGAATGTAGCCTGTCATATGTATTTGGATTGTCATAACTAGGATGAATCTAGGCAAATCCTTAGTCTCATACGAGATATCAGTCGGATAGACCATTGGAATTAAACTGCTGTCACGAAAATTTTAAAGTGAATAGTAATTGATGTTGAGGATATATCTGCCTAAGCTAGGCAAGACTCAAATCATTTGATGAAATGTAGGATTTTAAATCCCGATGTTCTTAATAATTCATGATAATGAGTAATTTGCATGTTAGCATGATATTTGCTCACTATCAGTTACTTTGAGGTATTGTTTATATGGACATGTTAGGCATGCTTGGGAGTTAAAAATAAAATCTTAGGATCCACCGTAGTTTTAACCGACTAATGGTACGAAATCTTTTGGTTAGACTATAGTGTTAAACACGTCTAGGATTAGAATATAATTGTTAGATGAATGATTTGTGAGCTTGATGATCATCAATTTTGAGGATGAAATTTTGTAAGGAGGGCAGAATGTAATACCGCACCCTAGAAAATAGGTATTTAACATTATTTGTAGTGTTTTGTCCAAAGGAAAATTCGAGGAATAAATAATCCAAGTGTAACACGTCAAGTAATACGTAAGGTGGCGTATTACATAAATGGTTTAAACGAAATAAAAATCCAACGATGCATGTATCGCATTAATGTGTATTTAATCTATAATAGTATTGGCTATGATGTCCATTAAGTTTGAGGAAAAAATATAAAGGAAAGGATGTGACACGGACAATGTTAATATGACGCGACATTTAAATGGTAAGAAAAGAAAAATATCCCAATATTGATTAAATGAGAGTTTTATGTTGCATGGCTCGTACGAGTTTTATTTTGAGTTAATATAATTATTTTAAGCATTTTGGTTAAGTTTCGTGCAATTAAGAAAAGCAACGAATTCTACACAAGCATGTGTACTAATTGTCTTACGACACGCGACACAGCGAAAGTTCAGTGTTGTGCAAATTGTTTAGGATCTCTCAGAAGGTCAAAAAAATAGTGTGAATATGTTTTTTAGCTCACAAAAATATGGGGAATGTTATTATGAAGAGAAAAATTGAAAAAAATATATACTTTTATACGGAGGTCCCGATTCTTGTGCGCATTGTACAAGACAATCCGGGAGGCCAAACGATAATTGTAACTATGATTTTTTAGCCAAAAACTGCAAGAAATATGAATCTCAAGTTAAAAATTACAAATATATAAATGACACAAATCATCCTTTTGGAGTTGATTTTGGGTAGGTCTTGAGTGTCGCATGTGCTAAGGTTGGTTGCATTGTATTGTCCCTTTCCCACTTAAATTGCAGACCTTGGGAACCCTTTTTCACCATTTGGGATACAAAAAATCTTGGGTGGTTGGTCAAGAGTGGAAGACAACCCCAAATACCTTATAATAGAAATGTGAGGAAAAGTGATTTGGCCATTAATATCTCACTCTTTTCATCAGATTTTCTTCATCACTATGGTCAAACAAGAGCTCTTCCTTCACTCCAAATTCGTAGCTATTCTTCCCCCACCTTCTTTACTTCATGATAAAACCATTTTTGAGTTCACAAACACCGTTAAAATGTGACACCCCGTCTAATTAAACCCTGGGTGATCAGTCCTAAATCAAATTAAAACAGGTTTCTTAGTTGGTTCATTCTTAGCATCACTGTCGAAACTTTTTAATTACTAACCACCTAAGTGAAATTAGACTGGTGCCAAATTTTATCTTTCATTACTTCAAATAAATACTCATGCGCAAATAAATCATTAACAATCACAAGCTAACTGAATCCAACCATCACATGTAAATAAGAAACTGGCAGAATAATCCATCTGCTAAAATCCAACACAAATGAAAAGACAAATAATAATGGATCTCAAGTATTTGAAATAAATACTAAATAGAACCGTGAGCAACATGCTTAAATATTTAATAGAAAATCCCTACACTAGGAAAAGAAGGAATAAAGGTGCCTATCCAAATCATGCAACATCTACATATGCTGCAGCAGCGAATCCCTGGAATGAATCAAGCATGGTGTCCCAGTGGCTGGACAACTAAAAGGTTTTGAAAATATTTTATAGCAAGGGTTAGAACCCAAAATATTTTTGAAAACATTTAGCAAATGATTAACTTGTTGTAATAAAATATGCATGAATGCGCTTCATATTTTAATTAGTGTCGCACTCCCTTGAGGATAAACTCACCCCTCAACTAATGTGCACACCTAACGTCTTCTTTATATCCCACCTAGTCCTCTACCCCGAAACTAGATACTTGATATAACTCTTGTCAACTGCCCTACACAATCCCGAGTATTTTTAATACATGATTTATAAGCTATTAATCACCTTAACTTTGTTAATCATCTTTCCTTGAAAGCCATATAACATTTACTAGTTATATAATTAATGCACTTTTCTCAATGTATTTAAACTTCCCGTATATAATTAATTACCCACTATGTACGTACAGTTATCTTACAACAATCACACATGTTGAATGTGAATATAACCCATATATAATTAATACAATTCACTATATGTATTTAATGACCCGTATATAACTATTTATCCCATTATATAAGTCGAACCATATTACAACATTCACACATATGTTGAATATAAATATAACCCATCCTCCCGAGTAATAACTCACCCGATGTATTTTATAAAGTTCTATCATACTAGGTGTACTCGCATAACCTAGTTACCCTAAGTCAGAAATCGCTCACTAAGTTGGCCAAAAATATGAACATAATGGAGGTGGTCATATTCCTTCCCTGAAAGTGAGATAATGCTCTCACCCATATAACGGACTCTATGACGTGGGGATATACTGTCCTTACTCCTCAAGCTAGGGGATTCACTAACATCACATAACCTCCCCCGATAGCACTAGAGTATATGTATATTAATAATATCTAATCATTGATATTTATATGCACACCCCATATATGTACTATCGCACACCGTATATATATATATATATATATATATATATATATATATATATATATATATATATATATATATATATATATATATATATATATATATATATAAAACACCCCGACTTTACCATGTACTTAGTCCATAACACTAGCCTATACTTAGTATCTCGAGTTTATGGTCCAACTCGTATTATTAATTAAATTGCACATTAATTAATTAAATTAATTTTGGTGTCGCCCAACCAATATACTCGGAATCGCTCTCATGGTTCGAAATAAATATAATACCCGAGTTTAATCCCCGACTCCGAATTATTTATTTTTCATCTATAATTAATTTAAGGGAGTAGTGTCACCCTACTAATATACCCGAACTTATTCACTCAGTTCATTACGTTACTTTTCATAATTTATTCTCTAAATTTACATTCATGTGTTGCACTAAATTTTCCCCCATCCCTCCCAATTACTATTTCCTTATAATTGTGGGGATATAAATTTTTCTAATTAATTTTCTCCCTTAATTAAACTTGGTGGAAATTAAACTAAAAATAAATTCCACCTAAAACTCCTAAGGCCGAACTTCCAAAAATCCCCAACCGTCGATCGATCCATCCCCAACCATCGATCGATCGATCAAACAGGTCCTCTTCTTCTCCGACCTCCTGTTTATGCCATTAAAAAAAACCTCCATTCTCTAAGCCTGTCTTTGGTTCATCTCAAGTGCACACAACATTATAACTATATGGGAAGGTGATCAGGACCTCCCCTGGAATCTTAAACACAAATTAACTTTCACAAATCTCTACTTTTTCGAATTTGGGGAATTTCCGGGTCTTTACTCGTTCAGTCCCAATTTCATCTGTTTATCCCAAATTCGTTCATAAATTTCTACTTAATTTTCACATCTGAATAAATTATATTGGAACTATGTAACACAATAAATTCCCACATTAATTTCATTCAAGTGTTCTATAAACAAAAAAAAAATTGTTCCCTTTTACACCCTAAACAAATTTTGATTTACACATCACAAAAATATGAATTGGATATCACCAATAAGCATCACAGCAAGTTAACCACTTACCATTTGGGGTTCATTGGGTTTGATCCGTTCGTGTAGAGGAAAGCTTGATGATGAGCACCCAATTATGTTCCTTGTTTTATCTCCAAAAGATTCCCAAATTGGCTCTAACTGTTCCCTCTCACTTTCTCCTCAATTTCTTAGATTTAGGTTTATGTTTCTCTATTGTTCCCCACTCTTAGATTTAGGTCTTAAAACACTAATTCTGTTTTTAGCCTAATGGACCGAGCCCAAGTGACCCAAATAGCCCCGTGTGGCCCCGATTATGCCTAAAAACGTCCCATGACCCGTTTACTACCCCCGAGTACACTTTTTTGACTATCTCGACCCATCCGGACACAACCGAGCACTCTAAATAGACATCCGAATTAATTTATAAAAAATCCTTATCTCACACCCAAATTAATCTATACCGACTCCCGACTAAGATAAATAAATGCCGCGTCACTAATACACGTTATGACGTAAATAAATTATTACTATTCACTTAGCAAATAAATTTTCCTAAATATTAACCATTCACTCTCTGATTCAAATTTAAATAAACATTTACCATAATTAATTCAATTAAATTACGACACACAAGTAATTTAAAATTTCCCGAATTAATTAAATATTACATGCACAGAAATATGGCGTGTTACATACTCCCCCCGTATAATGGAATTTCATCCCCAAAATTTTGTCATAACTGTGACGAATAACTCTCGATACTGCTCTCACATATCCTACTCCCGCTCCCACGTATACTCATCAATACTGTGATGACCCCACTCCACTACTCTCTAACGGGTAGTACTACCTTAGACTGTATGTTGCGCACACATAGCTACTAGTATCTCCTCATATGAGGTGTTTTATTCAAGTCATTGTACTCTAGTAGAACGTGCCCAAACACCCCTATCGTTCCTCCTGTATCTCTCCAGCTATGCCACGTGGGACACATCACGTATCCACTGAAGATGTTCTGGAAAACCCAATCGATAAGCCACCAGTCCCACCCTCTCAAAGATAGGGAAAGGACCCACATACCTCGATGCTAGATTACCTTTCTTATCGAACTTCACCACTCCTTTCATAAGAGACACCTGAACCAATACCTTGTCACACCTGACAACATAGTGCCCCAAAAGATGATCCTATACTCCATGGACTCCACTATCTCTACGTTGGGAAATTCCCCTCCTTACGTCCCTGAACTATACAAAAGGATACAACTTACTCAATTCCTGTGGCTAGACCATACCATTTTGGGTCCTAGCAGCTTGTTATTTCCCCACCTCTTATCAACCAAAGGTGGATAATGAAACATTTCCCATAAAGTCTCCCAAGGTGTTACGCAGATACTAAGCTGTTACGAGGCATCACACGTAATTCTACCTGTGGTAATTACTACTCTTGAATTACACAAAAATCTGGCATGCACAATCCTCGCTTCCCGTCTTCCCATCAACTTATGGGCGACAAGTTCAACCCAATATGTAACTCCATCCCTATCACCTCCTGAAACTTTTTACCAGAGGTGGGACTGAAAGGTCTCACCCGGATTCCAAACAATATCGAACGACACCTTGTTCTTTTTCACTCCTTCCCATTGATAGTAAAGTTGGGCATACTACTCGATAGGATAACCCATTCTGAGACAACAATTCGTGTTCAGGTCAATCCATTCAACAACCCGATGGAAACCTTAACCCCTCCACGATTTTTACCAACCTGAGCATTAATTCCATCTCTGAAACCATACAATTTCAAAAAATTCTTGGTTGATACCCTCAAATTAACCCTTTTTCCCATTCATAAATGGTCTATCCGGAGACAAATTCACTACGTCTCACTCAACACTAACTCCCATGCTTAAGAACTATATTCCTTGTGCAGTTTTTGTCAGATAGGAATCCACACCTTGTGTATGCGTAAAACCACTGTAGGTATATACCTAAGTGATACTCTTTTCTATCATCCCAAAAAATATGGGTTTCTCCCTTGCCTAGGGATATCTTATTACATAGGTCTCCCCCACCTTCCCACTCCCTACGGTGGAGGTAGTTCTCCTTGATATACCTATAGTCAGACCGTTTACTTTCTCAAACGGATTTCAGTTCACTACACTTTTTGTGCTTGTAATATTTAATTAATTCGGGAAATTTTAAATTACTTGTGTGTCGTAATTTAATTGAATTAATTATGGTAAAGGTTTATTTAAATTTTAATCGGAGAGTGGATGGTTAATATTTAGAAAAATTTAATTACTATGTGAATAGTAATAATTTATTTACGTCATAACGTGTATTAGTGATGTGGCATTTATTTATCTCAGCCGGGAGTCGGTATAGACTAATTCGGGTGTGAGATAAGGATTTTTTATAAATTAATTGGGATGTCTATTTGGAGTGCACGGTTGAGTACGGATGGACCGAGATAGTTGAAAAAGTATACTCGAGGATAGTAAACGAGTCACGTGACATTTTTAGGCATAATCGGGCCCACACGGGGCTATTTCGGTCACTTGGGCTTGGCCTGTTAGGCTAAAAACGGGATTAGTGTTTTAAGACCTAAATCTAAGAGTGGAGAACGATAGAGAAACATAAACCTAAATCTACGAATTTGAGGAGAAAGTGAGAGGGAACAGTTAGAAATAAATTTGGGGATCTTTTGGGGATAAAACAAGGAACAAAATTGTGCTCATCATCAAGCTTGCCTCTTCACCAACGGATCAGACCCAACGAATCCCAAAAGGCAAGTGGTTAACTTGCTGTGATGTTTATTTATGATATCCAAGTCATATTTTTGTGATGTGTAAATCAAAATTTATTTTTGGTGTAAAAGGGTACAAAAGAGGGGGGGGGGGGGGGGGGGGTTGTATATACAACAATTGAATGAAATTAATGTTGGAATTTATTGTGTTACATAGTTTCAGGATAATTTATTTAGATGTGAAAATCAAGTAGAAATTTATGAATGAATTTGGAATAAATAGATGAAATTGGGACTGAACGAGTAAAGACTTGGAAATTCCCCAAATTCAGAAAAGTATAGATTTGTGAAAGTAAATTATGTGTTTAAGATTCTAGGGGAGGTCCTCATCACATTTACATATAGTTATCAGTTATTAGATATTATTAATATAAATATACTCTAGTTCTATCGGAGGAGGTTCCGCGATGTGGGTGAATCCCCAAGCTTGAGGATTAGGGCGAGTATATTACCAGGTCATAGCGTCCATTATATGGGTGAGGGGCTTATCTCACTTTCAAGGAAGGAATATGACCACCTCTATTATATTCATGTTTTTAGCCAAGTTAGTGAGTGATTCTGACTTGGGGTAACTAGGTTATGAGAGTAAATCTAGTGTGATGGCGCTTTAGAGAATACATCCGGTGAGTTATTACTCAGGATGATGGGTTATATTTATATTCAACATATGTGGGAATGTTGTAATATGGTTCTACTTATATAATGGGATAAATAGTTATATACGGGTCATTAAATACATGTAGTGAATTGTATTAATTATATATGGGTTATATTCACATTCAACATGTGTGATTGTTGTAAGATAACTGTATGTACATAATGGGTGACTAATTATATACGGGAAGTTTAAATACATTGAGAAAAGTGTATTAATTATATAACTAGTAAATGCTATAATCCGAATAGACGTATTTTAGTTGCTAATTCTCGACAATATGGGTCTTATGTGCTTAATTTTTCAATATTCAGGTTTAATTGCAATTGCGGTAGCAAAAGCTATATTTCGGAGCAATTTGCAGTTAGAATGGATCAAATTCCCTCTCGCGTACCCTAACCCGAGTCTAAATCTAGCCCAAACTTACCCCAAGCCTCTGTGTTTTGTTTGTCCCTTGTTTACATTTTTTATATTTTTAGTTTGAGTCATTTTTATTTTTAGAATTTATTTTAGATTTATTTAGTATTTTCTAGGTTTTATTTTATTTTATTAGTTTTTAGTTTATATAGGATTAGTTTTTTTTTTAGTTTTATTAGATTTTTTTAGGACTTTAGTTTTCATTTACATTTTAAGTTTTTATTTCTTTTGTTTTATTTTAGTTTTTATATAGCTTAGGATTTTATTCTTTAGTTTTATTATTTTTAGTTTGTTTTATTTTATTTTTTTAGTGTTAGTTATTTTTTTTAGTCTTTATTTTATTATTAGAAGCAGGATTTTTATTTTAGATTTTTAGTTTTATTAGTTTTTTTTAGTGTTACTTATTTTTAAGGTGTCCAAATTAAACACACTCACACCCTAAATACCATATACTCAACATACCCAAATACACCCTCACCCATACCACGCCCTCATCCGCACCATATTTCCCATAAACCTCACACATACACAATCACCCCCATCCATCTTCTTCCCTAACAACCCTTCTCTCTCCTCTCTCACCCCTACCAAACTCCATTAACACACCCCTCCCTACCTACCCAAACCCAACCTCCCAGCCAAGAACCCCAACCGACCTTGTCGGTGACCCAAACAGCAAAACCCAAACCCTTTACCACCGCTGCTAAACCATCCCAACCCGCCGCCAACCTTCCACTCCAGCGGCATCCTTTACAACTTCCACCTGCCACCGCCGATAATACCTCGTCGACCTCTACCTTAACCCGCCGGCGGCAACTTTTACCTCTACCCTACCCCACGTCCTTGCCCAGTCCCGACGCCGCCGTCGGCGTTAATCCCGGCGGTCCAGGGACCTCGCACCTCTCCATTTTCTACCACCATCCTACAAAACCCAAACCCATAACCATATCACCCATTACTCCTTTTCGATCCAACCTCAACTCCAAGACCCATGTCCCATTTTCAATCTAACCTCTCAAAACCAAAAACGTGACCTGCCACTGTTCCAACAAACAAATGCCAAACACAAAACATATTACCCATGTGACTAATAAAACCCACTTAAACCAACTTAAACCCTTTTACCCCTTATACCCCCAACTACCTACTTATCCCCTTTTTCCCCAAATACCCATAAACAAATAAGATTTTTATTCCTATCCACACACCTCATCTTTTCACATGACCTCACACCATATCCACATGCACCCCTTAGCCCCATGTGTGCCATGCATCTACTATATATTGAAGATAGAAGACCCCATGGAAAAAAAACCTTGGTAGATAGGAATTAGTAGAGAAAGAAAATACCATTTTAGTGTAGTTTTAGATTAGAATTTTTATTTTATTATTTTTAGATAGCGAGGAGAAAATAAATTGTTGTGAGGATTAAATTGAGTGAGATTCTTGATGTAATTGTGTTTGAATCATTCAAATTAAGGGATGTGAATTTCAACTCATGGATTGAAGATCAATTAAGCTTCAAGAGATTGGGGTTTGATTATTCTTTTCTCTTCTCATTTATTTTATGCATTTGATTATTAATTTGTCATATTTCATATCATGTTAGGCCAAATACCCTTTCAAGGGGTGGGGTAAAACCCTTATTTGATGTTATTTTATTTTAATTAGTTTAATTACTTGAAAAGTCCCTTTGAATGTTAATTTTAATCCCTCACCCTTAAATTTATGCCTCGAGAGAGGGTAAATGATTTTCGAGAGAAAATCGAAATTCTAGTTATAATACCCATTTTAGATTCAAACTAGAGATATGGGTTTCTTATGTGGGGTATTATAACTTGAATTTCAATTCTAAATTTATTTTCTAAGATTTACATGAATTTTAATTGATCGATCCTAGCGGGTGATTAATTAAAAGGAGTGTAGATCTATTTTTCTAGAGTTGTCGGGTGTTAAACTTAATTTTCTAAAATATTACTATTATAATTACACTTGCAACGAGAGTAGGTTTGTAATTTTGATATTAATTTGGGAGAATTCAAATAATTAAATTAATTAATTAGAATAACTAAAATTTATGGTGTAATCCCACTCCTTTATTGTTCTCACAATTATTTACCTCACTTTATCTTTTATTTTAGTGTTAGACTTTGTTTTCATTTTAGTCACTTTCTAGTTAGTTATTTTCATCTTAGTTTAGTTTAGTTTAAAACCCCCCCTCACCCTATTGTTTTAATATTTAAAAAACTAAAAAAATTAGAAAAGTGAAAAAACACAAAAAGAAAATAAAAAGTGAATTACAATTGAATTTGTTCCATTTGCTTTACAACCTTGAAAGTGGATTGATACCCTTATTTAACTCTACACTTGAGATTGTTTTATATTTGTAGGTAATTGAGGTTTTGACTAACTTGGCTTTCAACAACAACGACACATACACAAAAAGCTTAGTTATCAAATGGCGTCGTTGCCGGGGAGATAAAAGGTCAAAGTTATCAAATGGCGCCGTTGCCATTTTTCGGAGCGTGAAGCACTCGGAGCGGATTCAATTTTGTAGTTCATTTATTTTGTATATTTTTTTCACTTTAGTACCATTTTCCTTTATTTTAGAAGGATTGTATTAGGACGTTATTATTTGGCTTGTATTTCGGTGCTTAGAGACACCATTTATTTTTCATTTAGATTTGTAATAATTGAATCCAAGCGTGATTGGGAAACCGGACAAGGTAGAGAGAGGGCATCCAAAGGAGAGGATTTAGAAGCCTCTCTACCTTGGGTCGGTAGGACTCCCGAGGATGACTGAGATAGGCGTGATCTCCCCCCAGTCGACTCAAATTTTTTGGCACCCCACGACCTAAAAATCGTGGGAGGTACATTTCTTACACCCTCGCGCCTCTCCTGTTAGCGAGTCAATTCTTTTGTGTGCTCTTGTGTTCTCTTCATTTTATTCTCGCATTTATTTTCGAATGGTGTGATGAATTAATTAATTAAGACCTACACCCGGTCACTCACGAGAAGGGATTTCGTCACCCGACTCAGTCGCTTATCATTGTGTGCTACCCTAGCCATCACTAAATTTAAAATCAATCAACTAGGTAGCCTAATAAGAGAACATTTTTGCAAAGGCGATCACTTAGATAATTTCGTGAATTTTTATCGCCCCCGGACTTAATTAAAATTTGACTACCCTTTGATTAAATTCAAAGATAAAAATTGGCTATGTGCTAGTTAGGAAATTTTCTTGACTTGTGTGTGTCCAATTCCATTTTTAGGTAGTCGATTTTAGTTGGTTCGTTCACAATTTAAGAGTCCATATTTTCCCCACCTTTTCTTCCAAAAAAAAATCCAAAAATCCAAAAGTATTTTCTTTCTTTCATTTTAGAAAAATCCAAAAATATTTTCTTTCATTATTTTTTTAAAAAAAACAAAAATATTTTCTTTTATTATTTCTATGAAAAATCCAAAACTATTTTCTTTCTTTCATTTTCGAAAAATCCAAAAATATTTTCTTTCCTTTTGAAAAAATTTTCAAAATCCAAAAAAAATATTTCTCTCCACATGGCCGAAGAACGTCCTTTACGGGACTACATTGGTCATTTTCCATTGATACATGTGAGATTGATCCCGCACTGTCTCTTTATGATATTCTTAGTCGTTTGACCTCTATCACGAGTACCGTTGGTACTCTTGACCCATCCATGCATGCACCTCCTATTCCATCACCCTTGGTGTCAAGTGTCAGCGTGTCTCGTCCTTTGTTGTGCACCCACTGTTATTATGCCGATCACATGTCCCATGAGTGCCCTTACATGTCATATCCATCTGAACCCACCATGGAATATGTGTATCCATATGACACTATTCCGGAACCTACCTTGGTCTATTATCCCGATGTACCCAATCCCAAGTGGTGTGAGTACCCGAGATATTCGTGGAGGCCTGATCAACCTTCCACACAATACAAATCCCAACCCGATGTTGTGGATCCTCACACGTTCCAATAGTTATCAGGGCAACCTTGTGCATCTGTTCACGATCAGTTCCCTCACTACAAACCCCATGCGCATCAACCATTTGTCCATCACGAAAGCGATCCTTTCGTGTATGATGAACTTGGACCCACCCCACACACTTCATATGAGTATTCTCCATATAGTCCCGATTATAGCGAGTTGTGTCCACCTCACCTACCGCCTCCACCCGCCACTCCACCACCACTATCATCCACCTCCACTCTCAAAATCCTCTTGTAAAAGTTCATACTTGAGGAAGAGCAAGCAATTTAAACTCAAGCTCTCCAAAGGCTTGAACAAAGGTTAAATGAATTAGAGTGTGTGCGAGAGTCGGATATTCCCATGGCCCCACCCATCGTTTCCACCGAGTGTGACGATGTAGTGTCCTCTTGTGACACGAATTCTGAGTGTGACCAACCCTACCACCCAGAGAATCTCGAAGTTGAGACCATCCCATGGTCCGGGTCCCATGTCGACAATTGTATCGAGTTACCTTTCGATAGTGAGCCTGATCAAATCCCACCATGTCCACATGAACCCATCATTGCGGTTCATATTCCCATTCCCTTTCCCGTTGAATCCAAAATAATGCCCGAGTCTACACCTATCAAGCTGCACCCTTGTGTTCCCGAGGAACCCATTTATCCTAGGTTAGCTCTGGCTACGAGTGTTCACCATTTTACTGAGATAGCATCCGTGATAGTTCCTACCTATCCGGATATGGATGATGTCCCACCATGAATAACTCTCTTTGAGCCCAATATTTTTCATGAATCCTCTATCTCTAATATTAGTGCCTCGTCTTATCCACCCACCACATTCCCTGATACTACTCTTATTGAGAAGTTGACAACTCCATCTTTAGAAACCACACTCCCTTGTGAGTATTCCTTTACTCCTCCCAATGAGTGTGTGTCTCTCATGCTTGAGTTGGATCATCTTCCTCCACCATTTATCCCACCCAATCCACCGTTTATCCCATCCGACCCACCCATTATCCCACACCTGGTTTGGATCTTGATTTTACACATTTCAAGTTTCCATCTACATTTTTAGATCCTCACCTAAAACCATCCTCCACCATCTACGAGAGTATATGTGGTGATACTCTCCACTTCCGTGACACCGAGCTTGTTATTCCATGCACACCACTTCCTTGTGGTGTTGATTTTTCTTCTCGACAGCTCCCTGGAGTGTCACGGCATGACCAATATCATCGCCCATTCATAGAACAGTCATGTGAATTTTATGAGCCTCACCCCATTGCACTTTCTACACCATTCCACCTCCCTCACCAACTTGAGCACTATGCTTATAGGGCCCTAGTTGCCCTCATTTTTAAGCTCAACAAGGACCGTGGCCTATACCTCATAACCCTTACACTAATACCCACCCACCCATGGTCCACCGATGCTTTGCATCGTGTGATGTACTTTGAAATACAGGTGCATTGACCATTTTAGGTTCTATCTAACCAGACTGACGCTTCAGTCTTATTTGGGGGTGATTCTCATCACCCAATTTTTCTGCCGCCCCACACTTTCATAGTTCTTATCCTTAGGGTGAGATCCCTTCGGTTTGGCTGAAGACATTAAACTTAGCGCTACCGGGAGGCACCCCGCGTTTCTTGTATAAGTCTGATCCTTTTTGGGGGTGGTGTTTCACATCACCCTCTCCTTTATCATGCTTATAGACTTGTACATTTTTTTTCTCTTATCATTTATTCTGGTTTATTCTTGGCTACATCTGTCCACTTCATTAGCGGTTCATTCTGGTAATCTCTTTCCTACCTTATGCTCTCAATTTTAAAAATCATTTTATATAACATCGAGGATGATGTTTCTTTTTGTTTGGGGGTGGGGAATTTATCAAAATCGTACCTCTTTTGAAAAATTTTGATTTTTGAACCTGATTTTTTTAAAAATTTCGTGCAGTTTCTTTCATCTCATTCATTGATGTGAATTTTCAATCATCCATCTTTCTAAGTCTAGGAATCAAGCTAGAGAATATTTTTTCTAATAGCTTATGTGATACATAACAAGGCATTTTGCACTATGAATTCCTAGACTCAACAAAAATTTGCGCACTTATCATGTCAATACGGCTTAGAGTTGAGGATTACTACAATTCTAAAGAGAACCTTAAGGATCACTAGTAGAGACTTTAGCTTGTGAGATTTGTGGCTTTCACCCTTTCAGAGTGTTATACGCAATCTCCGAGTCATAAGTTGATTCAACTTCTTTGGGTCCACACTTTAATTATTGTATGATCTCATTATTCTTCATTTTTGGCTTGATCACTGAGAATGACATCTTTTTTGAGTTGTAAGAAACACGTATCTTGAAATTTTTCCCGAATACTAGATTTTCATCCATACACCTACCACTTTTCCCCCATATCACATTCCCATTCATTTCACCCATTACTTTTCCATATTTCATATATATTCCCCTCACCATCACCTATCATCTCTGTATCATCTTTCATTTTCAAATAAAAGAGTGTGATTTCAAATGCAAATGTCTTCATTGTTGGTTTGAAAAGTGAGAGAAAAACAAAGAAAAAAAATAGAGGAAATAGAAAATATAGAAAAAGAAAAAAAATTAGCAAAAATAACAAAAAGAAAAGAAAAATCGAAAAAAAGAGAGAAGAAAAAAAAAAGAAAAAGAAAAAGAAAGAGAGTAGCTAGTTTTGAATTAAATACATTTGTGCCTAAAGTATATTCACTCTTCTCAATCTTATCGCATCAATCCATCATCCTTTATCATTCATATCACCATTATATCCTACATACCACATCCATACATCACACATCCATCATACCACACCTTATACCATCCTTCCCATTTCATTTCCCCCTCACCCATAAATATCATTATTTCCCTTAGGTGTTCGCGCAAATGAAAGTCGACGTGGTGAATAACTCGACTTTTTCACTATAGTGATTACTATTCTTTCATGAGATCACTTTTCTTTCTTATTGTTCGTTCTTTCTTATGTGTGTGTGAGACATTTGAACTTGCTTACATTTACTCACCTCCTCACACACAAGAGCGATACACTTACCCAAATCTCGAGAGTTTGTTTTTGAGAGTTATATTCTGTGAGATTTTGAAGTTGAAGCGTTGATTCCGAAAAGGCAATCTAGGAATTACTCTTGTGATACTCGACCCGTTTTGACTGATTCACACTACACACATTGAGTTCTAGGAAGGATTTTCCTTGAGTATTTACTTAGCTTAATCTTTTTACACATTCTAGCTTGTATTTCTGAAAATATTTTCTCATGTGATGGATTGTGCGATTATTCTATGTCTAATAAGAGATTGACTGCCTTTCAATAAATTTTTGCAAATAAGAATTTTGTGGGTATATTCCATGCAAACCCTCACGAGACACAGCTCGTCCTGTAGGGAAACCTATAGGTTTAAAGGCTTGTTGCACATGCTAAGTGAAATCGCAAGTGTCTGCGAAAGTGGTACACTTTTGGTTTCTTATCTTTCTCTTTCTCTCTATCTTATTGCTCGAGGACTAGCAACGCTCTGTTTGTGGGTGGTGTGATAAGCACCCAAAACTGTATATTTTATACCCCTAATAGACGTATTTTAGTTGCTAATTCTAGACAATATGGGTCTTATGTGCTTAATTGTTCAATATGTAGGTTTAATTGCAGTTGCAGTAGCAAAAGCTATATTTTGGAGCAATTTTCAGTTAGAATGGAGCTAATTCCCTCTCCCTTACCCTAACCCGAGCCTAAACCTAGCCCAAACTTACCCCAAGCCTGTGTGTGTTTTGTTTGTCCCTTGTTTATATTTTTTAGATTTTTAGTTTGAGCCATTTTTATTTTTAGAATTTATTTTAGATTTATTTAATATTTTCTAGGTTTTATTTTATTTTATTAGTTTTTAGTTACATTAGGATTAGTTTTTTTTTAGTTTTATTAGATTATTTTTTTTAGGACTTTAGTTCTCATTTAGATTTTAAGTTTTTATTTCTTTTGTTTTATTTTAATTTTTATATAGCTTAGGATTTTATTCTTTAGTTTTATTATTTTTAGTTTGTTTTATTTTTAGGTATAATTTATTTTTTTAGTTTTAGTTTTATTTTTAATTTGAGTCTTTATTTTATTATTAGAAGTAGGATTTTTATTTTAGATTTTTAGTTTTATTAGTTTTTTTCAGTGTCAGTTATTTTTAAGGTGTCCAAATTAAACACACTCACACCCTAAATACCATATCCTCAACACGCCCAAATACACCCTCACCCATACCACACCCCAATCCTCACCATATTTCCTATACACCTCACACATACACAATCACCCCCATCCATCTTCTTCCCCAAAACCCCTTCTCTCTCCTCTCTCACCCCTACAAAACTCCATTAAAACACACCTCCTTACCTACCCAAACCCAACCGCCAAGCCAATAACCCCAACTGACCTTGTCGGTGACCCAAACAGCAAAACCCAAACCCTTTACCCCCGTTGCTAAACCATCCCAACCCGCCGCCAACCTGCCACTCCAGCGGCATCCCTTACAACTTCCCACCTGCCACCACCGGTAATACCTCACCGGCCTCTCCCTTAACCCGCCGGCGGCAACTTTTACCTTTACCCTACCCTCCGTCCTTACCCAGTCCTGACGTCGCCGTCGGCGTTAATCCTTAAACCCGATGGTCAATCGACCTCACACCTCTCCATCCTATACCACCATCCTGCCAAACCCAAACCCATATCACACATTACCCCTTTTCGATCCAACCTCAGCTCCAAGACCCATGTCCCATTTTCAAGCCAACCTCTCAAAACCAAAAACGTGACCTGCCACAGTTCCAACAAACAAATGCCGAACACAAAACATATTACCCATATGACTAATAAAACCCACTTAAACCAACTTAAACCCTTTTACCCCTTATACCCCCAACTACCTACTTATCCCTTTTTTTCCTGAAATACCCATAAACAAATAAGATTTTTATTCCTATCCACACACCTCACCTTTTCACATGACCTCACAGCATATCCATATGCACCCCTTAGCCATTTACCCAAAATACCCCTTAGCCCCATGTGTTCCATGCATCTACTATATATTGAAGATAGAAGACCCCATGGAAAAAAAACTTGGTAGATAGGAATTGGTAGAGATAGAAAATAAATTATTGTGAGGATTAAATTGAGTGAGATT
This sequence comes from Sambucus nigra, assembly GCA_949130495.1. Lineage (NCBI taxonomy): Eukaryota > Viridiplantae > Streptophyta > Magnoliopsida > Dipsacales > Adoxaceae > Sambucus > Sambucus nigra. Next base: position 240,491,994 of record OX422211.1, read on the forward strand.
CTTAATGTAATTGTGTTTGAAGCATTCAAATTAAGGGATGTGAATTTCAACTCGTGGATTGAAGATCAATTAAGCATCAAGACATTGGGGTTTGATTGTTCTTTTCTCTTCTCATTTATTTTATACCTTTTAGTATTAATTTATCATATTTCATATCATGTTAGGCTAAATCCCCTTTCAAGGGGTGGGGTAAAACCCTTATTTGATGTTATTTTATTTTAATTAGTTTAATTACTTGAAAAGTCCTTTTGAATGTTAATTTTAATCCCTCACCCTTAAATTTATGCCTCAAGAGAGGGTAAATGATTTTCGAGAGAAAATCGAAATTCTAGTTATAATACCCATTTTAGATTCGAACTAGAGATAGGGGTTTCTTAAGTGGGGTATTATAATTTGAATTTCAACTCTAAATTTATTATCTAAGATTGACATAAATTTTAATTGATCGATCCTAGCGGGTGATTAATTAAAAGGAGTGTAGATATATTTTTCTAGAGTTGTGGGGTCTTAAACATAATTTTCTAAAATATTACTATTATAATTACACTTGCAACGAGAGTTGGTTTGTAATTTTGATATTAATTTGGAAGAATTCAAATAATTAAATTAATTAATTAGAATAATTAAAATTTGTGGTGTAATCCCACTCCTTGATTGTTCTCACAATTATTTAACTCACTTTATCTTTTATTTTAGTGTTAGACTTTGTTTTCATTTTAGTCACTTTCTAGTTAGTTATTTTCATCTTAGTTTAGTTTAGTTTAAAACCTCACCTCACGCTATTGTTTTAATATTGAAAAACCTAAAAAAATTAGAAAAGTGAAAAAGCACAAAAAGAAAATAAAAAGTGAATTTCAATTGAATTTGTTCCATTTGCTTTACAACCTTGAAAGTGGATTGATATCCTTACTTACCTCTACACTTGAGATTGTTTTATATTTGTAGGTAATTGAGGTTTTGACTAACTTGGCTTTCAAAAGCAACGACACATACACAAAATGTTAGTTATCAAATAGTCATTAAATACATGTAGTGAATTGTATTAATTATATATAGGTTATATTCACATTCAACATGTGTGATTGTTGTAAGATAACTGTACGTAGATAATGGGTGATTAATTATATACGGGAAGTTTAAATACATTGAGAATAGTGTATTAATTATATAACTAGTAAATGTTATATGGCTTTCAAGGAAAGATGATTAACTAAGTTAAGGTGATGAATAGCTTATAAATCATGTATTTAAAATACTTGGGATTGAGTAGGGCGGTTGAAAAGAGTTATACCAAGTATCTAGTTTCGGGGTAGAGGACTAGGTGGGATATAAAGAAGACGTTAGGTGTGCACATTAGTTGAGGGGTGAGTCTATCCTCAAGGGAGTGCGACACTAATTAAAATATGAAGCGCATTCATGCATATTTTATTACTCCAAGTTAATCATTTGATAAATGTTTTCAAAGATATTTTGGGTTCTAACCCTTGCTATAAAAAATTTCCAAACCTTTTACGTGTCCATCCACTGGGACACCAGGCTTGATTCATTCCAGGGATTCACTGCTGCAGCATATGTGGATGTTGCAGGATTTGGATAGGCGCCTCTATTCCTTCTATTCCTAGTGTAGGGACTTTCTATCAGATATTCTAGCATGTTGCTCACGGTTTTATTTAGTATTTATTTCAGATACTTGAGATCCATTATTCTATGTCTTTACATTTTTGTTATATTTTAGCCGATGGTTTATTCAGTCAGTTTATTATTTACATGTGATGGTTGGATTCAGTTAGCTTGTGATTGTTAATGATTTATTTCTGCATGAGTATTTCTTTGAACTAATGAAAGATAAAATTTGGCACTAGTCTAATTTCACTTAGGTGGTTAGTAATTAAAAAGTTTCGACAGTGATGCTAAGAATGAACCGATTGAGAAACTTATTCTAATTTGATTTAGGAATGATCACCCGGGGTTTAATTAGGAGGGGTGTCACATAAAACATCTTGGAGTTTTCGAAAAACTTGCAGGGAGAGTTTTTTAGAAGCTTTTGATAAGGTTTGGGAGTTGTACAAAGGGGTTTTGATCTTGGAGATGGAGGACTCTTGGAGCTTGCTTTGGAGAGATTTTGGTAACCTCTTGAGGCCACCTTTGGAGGTGGGGGTTGCTCCTCCTACACCATAATTTCCACCACCATTTTGGAGGTACTTCGGTGGGAATATTAACCTTGGTTTAGGTTTGAAGTTGAGTATAATTTTAGCTACTTAATATATGTGTGATGTTAGTTAGTTTGCATCTATGAGGTTAACTAGTTGAAATCTAAGATTTTATTTGCAAATGGGTTTTGAAATTGATGAAAATTCAGAATATGTTTCTACACATTTTGGGTGTAATAATGTGTAACAAAGTGGGTATAATGCATTTATGGAATTATTATTTGCACCCTTAATGTTTTGAGTAAAAAAAGGCATTTAAAAGAAGGTTTTAAATTAGTTCTAAAAATGTTATTTATACACATTTTATGAAATAAAATGGGTTAAAAGTATGCTTTAAATGAAGAGAATACGATTTCTATGATAAGTGATGTTTGAGCTTGTTCATGGCATTTGGTAACTTGAATATGCATTTTCCTACATTAAATAAAGAGTTTCATATGTGAAGGAATTCTTTCATTTTAATAGGATATTTTAATGTGTGTGAACTCATCGTAAGTAAATAAACTGGGTTTAATTATTAAACATGTGAAACTAAAGTCTTCATGTAAATAATGAAAGTAAAGGAGACTAAGTGTGAAATAAATGACTAAGTATGGGTCCTTATTGAAAAAGTAATAATTAAAGTGTGTGACACTAAGTTTGAAATGTAGAGTGTCAAATGTGTAAATGTAGACTAAAATGGGTTTTTGGTGTTAAAACTCAAAATTAAAGTGTGTAACATTATGTTCGAAAGTGTAAATATGTTAAATGTTTGAATATTGAGGAAATGGGTTTTATGTTGTGGAAAGATATAATTAAAGTGTTTAGGCTTAAATATGAGTAATAAGATTTTAATATGTAAAAAAAACGTGATGTTACATATTAAAAAGGGTTAAGATGCAAAATGTGTAATTTTGGCAAAATGAGAAGTTGAACAAGTGTGTTAATGACTAAAATACCTAAGTGTCGAGCTTAGAACTTGAAGGGGTATTTTTTGAATAAAACTTGAAAAAGGCTAAGGTTGCAAGTTTTGGTAAAGAAAAATGGTAAATTGGTAATTTACTTAAAGTGTGAGATTTTTAAGAAAAAAATACTAAAGAGTGTTTTGGCACTAATATGGAAAGAATAATTTAATTCCTTAGAGAGAAAATGATTTTGGGGACAAAAATCAATGGGTGCGTGAGAAAAAGGACTTTAGTGGAATATAATGGTTTTTCCTAAATGAATAATGGAAAAATGGACGGTTAAGCCCAAGGTTTTGGATTTGGACCTGAAAGGGAAAATTAATGTGAACATTACAAAAATGTTCAATACATTGTCAAGCTAATGATATTGGATGATGCCGGGATAAATAATTAAGCAGGGCTACGCTGTTCCTAGTGGTGAAAATCCCCAAACCAACTGTAGTTTACTTAGTGCTCGGTGTCGGACGGTGAAATTCCTTGAAATCATGGGTGTGCGTGCATTGTGATGGGTGTGTATGTTGGAGGATTCACTAAAGATAATGCTAAGTAATGAATCAAATGTTCATGAAAGAGGCATACATGGATGGTATTGATCCAATAATTTATTAATGCAATAATAACACATTAATTGTTTAAGGTTCACGTGGTAACATGGAATGGTTAAATAACGTAACTTAATAATAATTAAGCTGCCTAATGAAGATCAAACCACAATAAACACAAGTGTGTTTTATATGAGGCTTCCAATAGGAAAAAGGGAGTAGTTTTCTAACACGATGTGTGCGTGTGTTGATGAAGTGTTATGATATGGTTAAATAACTCGGTCGCGAGTTAATTGAATGTAGAGAAATAAATGGTATTAATGAAAATGAAAGGTTTCCCAAACAAAGGATATTTTTTAATTATGCGTGAATTAATGGGAATAAGTGCTAGTTTTCGAAGCATGATAATACAAAATGACTACTTTGTAAGGCCAAATGGAACCAAATAACTTTTTTGTAATAAAAATGATTTATTACATTTGCACATATATTTTTTGAAGGTATATATGTAGATATATACGTATTTTCACATGCATATAGTGTAGCATGTGAGTATTCCTTTCCGCCATTCATTTTTATACTGCATTTGTATATGTTCCCATTGAGCATTCGGTTCACATAACCCATTTGTCATGACATGTTGCATGCCATTCCATGTTTTGGGAGCGTTGTACATGTAAGTAGTTGCTTGCTTTACAATTAGTATCTCTGTTTACTTGACCTTGGGGGCACTCCCATTGGGTCACATCACGTAGTAATTATAAATTTGACTCGCATGCTAATAAGTGTAACGTTAAATACTGTTAAAATTGGATTAGAAACATTATATAGGGTGCTTCATTGCACTTTACAATTAATGTATGAACCAGATCAGGTTAGTCCTTTAATAACCATTAAATCCGGGTCGGGGTGTTACAGGTAAGGTGCACGGGCTATTGGTCGAGTGCCTATCGTCAAGTCTTCACAAACTCTATCTCTCTACTAGGCGATAGCCCTGGTATGTCCAAAAATACATCAGCGAACTTAGGAACAATTGGAATCGAACCAAGTGGAATCACCACCTCCTTAGAGGTCTCCTCCTCTATATAATATAAATGGGTGGATTAAACTCTCTCAGGACGAGGCATAGCCACCCAAAACATCTCCTGGCCTGGTATTGCGAACTCAATACTACGACTATAGCAGTCAATCATTTCCCTATATGTAACTAGCCAATCCATACCGATAATATCATCGTACTCGTGCATATATAGTACAAGCATGTCAGCCGATAAGATAAATATCCCAATCTCTATGCCCACTACCCGACATATAAAGATTATCAATGACCCATATCCCAATTGTGAGTCTACACTAGTAACTGTGCTTTTTTCGTATCTAATAACCCCGTGGCACATACAAAATTAGTGGAAATAAAACTATGTGAAGCCCCCGTGTTAAATAATATCCACCCCAAAGTTCCCAGGATAGAAAATGTACCCTTAACCGTGAGCAGAGCCTAGGGAACTACGTCCTGGTTGATGTTGGGGACACACCCATACTGCAGTTGTCCCTACTAGATCAAAACTGCTAGAACGGCTAGCAAAGCTGGTATCTGCAGTGGTGTGGGAGGGAAGCTAGAAATATCGACCTCTAGGGCTCCTGACGAGTGCCCTACTGCCGCGGGTCTCTACCCTTTTGAGGACAATCCTAATGTTTGTGTCCATTGTTTCCACAAGAGATGAATCTCCCTGGAAAGTGTCCTCCCCTCTACCCCTACTGCCCTCGATCCTAACGGTCGTTACCACCCCTCCCTTGGCCCTGATAACCCTGGTAAAAATGTCGTTGCCCCTACTGGCCAGGATGGACCAGATGGCCCTGTCTTAAACGTCCATGTCCCTGCCTGTAGTCACCTGATCTGAACCTCTTAGCTGGGTCGCCCTGGTGGGAACTCTGCTTGCCCTATCTCTACTGACCCTGACTTGGTTGTGCCTCACTGACACTATTACCTGTTGTCCTGCCCTGCTGGATGAACCCCCACTCATTTGCGTCACTTATGATGGAAGAGGTAATCATGGCAGTGTAGTAGGGTAGTGTTAAGTACATTAGTATACGTACCCACTGAAAGATTACCCAAAAGGTGCTAACGAATCCTCTACATCAAGCCGTCTATAAACATCTGAATTTTCTTCCCCATAGTAGGTACCTCATCTGGAACCCGATTAATCAATCTCGTAAACTCTTCCTCGTGCTCCGCAATGGTCCTCCCCTCCTGGGTGAGATCTAGTAATTTCTTCCTCATCTCAGTCTGAATAGCAGAAGGGAAATATTTATGATTGAACCGCACCCAGAAGTCCTGGATAGTAATGCTATCTCTCTCCTCAGCAGTGGTAATAGACTCCCACTACTGTAGTGTTGCTCCCACTAGCTTAAAGGTAGCTAGTATCTGCATTTGAACCTCAGTGAACTTGTACATCCTTAAATGCTGCTGGATGTCTTTCTTCCATTGACTCGCTGCCACAACATCTGAACTCCATGTGAACTTCGGAGGATGTTCCTTCTGGAAGGCATCCCTAACTCGCTCCCAAGCAGAAGGGAATGCGTGAGCTTGTGGTGGGGCCATCTTAGGTGCTTGGGGTGGGGCATGCTGTACTATGGCCAAAGCTGCATTTACCGCCTGCGCTACGATAGCGGTAACCTCTACAGCATTCATCGTACCCTGGGTCAGAGCTAGCTAGGGCTCGGGATGGGCTTCTCAAGGAGCTCATTATGAACGTCTGGGAGGCATCTAAAATGAGAGAGAAGCTTTATAATTCCACAGTACATATCTCAAATAGCTGAAGATGTAAAATGTACAATTAATGAATACCAGAGTACTAAATATAGGGCTTTATATCAAAGAAAGATACGCTGGAAGCATAACAAGCCGCATACATCCTAAGGATTCTAGAACCTGATGCACTGATACCACATGTGACACACCACCTAATTAAATATTGGGTGATCAGTCCTTTATTAAATTAAATCAGAATATCCATTTGGTTCAGAATATGCATCACTATCGAAAAAATTCTTATTAACACTAACCACCTAATATTTTAAAAGGTTGATGTAAAAAATTTATCTTTTAACTAGCATAAAATCAAATTAACCAATTCTTAAACATATACCATTCAAACTAACATCATATGAAAGAAAATGATTGAATAAAATTGTGACTGGAGTAAACACATCCAGCCTAATACTGAATACAATAATCCAATAGAATAAACCAACAACTGAAAGGAGTAAATAAATAAATCCACCATCTCTAACTGTTTGAATAAATAAAATGGGGCAACATGCCCTAACTGGAGTAAAAAACTCCAAATGAAGAAACGAAAGTCACAGAGGCATCTACTACCAACTCCTTTAACTTCCACAGCAACTGGAGCTCGTCAAATGAATGGAACTCCTATACTTGGTGTCCCTGTGACTGGGCACCTAAAACAATTTGACAAAAGAAAAGAGATTTACAAGAAGTGGGTCAGAGCCCGAGTTGAAAACAGTGTAAAATTTAGCAAGTGCTAAAAAGAAAACAATAGAATATATTGTGTACATGTTAGATATTCTTACTCTCACTTGATATACTCACCTCTCATCTAATGTCCACATCTAATGCGCATATTTAACCCATCATAGTCATGCTACCCCACCTAACTAACCCGAAGATGACTATTATCACACCAATAATCTCATGTGTTTACCCATACCACCCGTATCCCGAATTTTCATAAGTTTAAGGATAGTTATTCACATACACAACTGTTAGTCTAAATGGTATTCTTTTTCTTACTAAGAATATTTTTAAATATTATTATTTCCATATCTACTAAACACGCACAGCATAATAAGTAACAGGTATATATATATTTCTCTCTCTCTCTCTCTCTCTCTCTATATATATATATATATATATATATATATATATATATATATATATATATATATATATATATATATATATATATATATATATATATATATGCACACACTATTCAATCACCCCTGGGTTAGGGCCCCCTTGGTGCAATGCATACTCTGCTACCATGCCCCGGTGCATCACTCATTTCATGAAGGACTATAGGTTCAATCTCTCGTGAACCATGAAAACACACATATTAGAGGCGAACATAGTTCCAAGCCCATGGGTTACGCACATACCTGCGCACCCATATGACCGTCAACACTATCATTATCACTCATAGCCCGTACTTGGGTTATACGTTCTAGTGAAATGATTCAAAATCCCCCCGAAGCCCCCTCATAATATGATCGTCCACAATGTGCAACCTCCACCCGATAGCAAGCAGCATAGGTATGTCATACACAAAATAGTTCAATCCATAGGTACATACATAACCTATAATAATCATTAGGTATTCACACAACCCAAATCCCCGAATTTATATGTAGTATTAATATCTCTAATAATCACGTTACTATATCCGTACGATTAATCTCTCTATCGCATATCTTTCATAAGGCCCTCTTATTCGAACGTTTTGCTTTAGTCGTTACACAATCATCTCACCACTAGACTATGTAATGAAGTCACTCAAGAATAACGTAGGTCATTCTCTCTCACTTGAATCAACCTTGCAAGGTTTTAGCTTGTTCGGGCAAACATTTGAACTTTTGAAATCTCGTTAGAAGCTGGGGAAAATCTCGTTTGAACGAAACTTTGAACGAACTAAGGCCTGAAACTTTTGTTAGAAGCCTTTGAAAGAATCTACTCTAAACTCTCGTTGGATAAGTCGTTGGAGTTCTCATTCGAACGAGGTTGTTCGAACAACTCAGGTCGTCCGAACGAGATTTCCAAAGACCTCTAGAAACTGCGTTTTTTCTAACTTTTTCAACACCCAAATCACATAAAACTTTACCTAACTCAAAGACAACTATTCTATGTCATAACCATAAGAAATTGAATGCTTTCTAACACCTTTTTAACATCAAATCCTTACAATTTCATCATAGATTCAGATTAATTTCTTAAATCCTCAGAAAGCCCAAATTCATATAATCACCATTAGTCACAATTTAACCCAAATTTAAATTCGTGATTTTAACATAAAAAATTCAGACTTCTAATCCCCAATAACTGGTTATTCAACTACATGCAAAACCTATACCACAATCATGGATTAATACCCAATTTCAGTCCCAAATTTAATAATATCACGAATAAATCATCAACTAGTCTAACATGGACATTATATGCTCTAAATGAAGCAAGATAAACACTTGCCTTTTCATGAAGGTCTAATTCGTCGATTGAAATTGGTATAGATGTGTTCTCCTCTTCCCGGTCTGCACGTTGATGATGTTTTGGTAAAAGGTGATTGGGTTTGGCCTTGGAACTACTAGGAACCTCTTATCCTTCTTCCTTTTGGACTCTTTCTTGGGTTTACCAGTTATTTACCATAAATCTCCCACGTACATGAAAATATATTTCTTCAATTTTCGTCCATTAATTAATCCAAAATTTTCAAAACACAAAAATACCCCTCTGGGTGTCGGGTTGGCCTAAAGTTGCCCCGAACTCCAAACTAAACTTTAAAGTAGACTTTTATTACTATCTCGATGATTCCGGACACATCGGAGTACTCAAAAAATCTATTCGAATAACTAAAAATAAAATTGCAATGTAATTCCTCATTTAAGTCCCAATACGACTCACACACGCATCCCAACTAAGTGTACTATGATTGCCGTATTTTTCACTCACGATAATTATAATATATTCATAATCATATATTACTTTACTCATTAAGTAATCTTTAACATAATTCTCATCAATAAATACTAACTCTCACCACGCTAGTAATTATTTACTTAAATCCGAATTAATTATAAATAATTTCTCATTTAAATTAATTAATCCCATAATTAAAATAAAATCTTTCAAAAATACGGGGTATTACGATATGATGGGTGATAAGCAAGTTCATCTCCTGATCCATATGATATTTGATTAGAAATTCCACTCCACAAGAAAATAAAAGCTTAATTGAGTTATTACCATTTTTTAGATGATAATCAAAACCAAATTTCCTTCTAAAACTCTTCAACCTTTGAGTTATGCAATTTAAGTTCGAGGCAGGCCAAGATTGACTAATTATGCATCCTTTAAAGTTTTTTAACTCTTCTAACAACACACTTTCTAGCAATTCCTCTAATGTTACAATGTTACAAATTAAGAAATTGTTCATTTGGATAGTTTTGGAGAAGAAAGCTTCCTATCGGATCTTAAGGCAATTCTTTGGCTTGAAGATTTGTTTTTATTCTTAATTTTTATATTCTTAACAATAACTTTAGTTCAATTTTCCATGTGTGTAGGAGGTAATTGAGGGGATAGGTTTAGATCTTCTACCACTTTGTTATCTTTTCCACCAGTAATAGCATCCACTTATTTTTGTGTTCTCAGATCCCAACTAGTGTCATTGGGCATAGAAACTGAAGTCTCCATTAGTTGGTTACTAGTTATAATGAGATTTCATCCACTAGTATCAGTGTTTGGTAGAGAAATATCAGCTGAATTAGTTGTGTTCAATGGGATAAGAGAGATTGGATCATTGCATTATGTTTCATAAGCATTAATTCCTTGCTATGCCCAATCAAAACGCTATCCATCTATTTAATTTTTGTTATTGTCTTCTCATGAGTTATTTATTATGTAAGGGGTTTAATGACTTTCTCAGATAGACATTCCACTGTGAGCATATTAGGTTTAGTTCTATATTGGATATCAAAATTTATAATCATATCAGTCTAAGTTTGATTGGGAGAAAATTGTGCTTGAATATAATCTTTTTATTTTTGTTAGAGGTCTCAGTAGTTAATCTTCTCTTGTTAGCTAATCATCATCTTTTCTATCATCTCCATAAGTGACTTTCTTCTATTTGAAGGAGTTAACCAACCAAGCTTCAGTAGACTCCTTTAAACTATCATTTTTGGAGATATTCAACACTTTTTCTTACCTCTTTAACTCAGCTTCATTTCTAGTAGTTGTGGGATTATTTTCCTGATCTGATTTTAATTTATGCTTTGATGATTCATGGACTTTTTTTTTACAAATTAAACAAAATAGGGTAATGTTTTCGTAATAGTTTTCTAAAATCATTTGCCTTCTTTTCCATACCCAATCCACACCCTTTGGACCAAAGGCTTTATGGGATCAATTTAAATGCAAGCCCTAGCCAAGCTAGGTCTAGTTTGAGCAGCTACATGAGCATTAAGTTTTCTTTTTTTTTTTATGGGGGGGGGGGGGGGGGGGAATGAGAAAAAAAATACTTGATGTATTGTAATGGTTCATTTGTAAAGGAGGAAGGTTAATCCGTACAGGATTGTGGGATGTTTTTAATTTAGGGTGGAAGTTGTAAGATCATTTGAACACTCTTATGGGATATTAATTGATGTAACAAATTTCACACAACCATAAATGCAAGAAGGCTTCTTCATGGATGAATTTGATGAGTATATGCTTAGAGTCCACCACTACCTTAGTAAAAGAGGCTTTGAGACCCATATGGAACATGAATTTTTTTGGTAGAATCAATTATTAGTTGTTCATGGGAAAATTTTACAATTAGAGTGATTTCGTATGATCTAATAAGGTTTTAATATCCTGTTTCGAAAAGAAGGTCAGCAGTTCCCCTCTATGGGTGCTGATTTGTTTAAGGTTTATGGATATTTTAGATTGTTGTTCCCCACAATAGAATAAAAATATTTGTTCAATGGGGGGTCTGCAAGGGGAGTAAAATGTTGATTGAGTTGAAGAGCTGATGCCACCTCCTAGCCGGAGGTGGAAGAGATATCCATCTGAGAATTTTCAAAACACAAGAGAAGGCTATGTATTTTTTTTGACTAATTTGTGTTTAGAAAAGAAGCAGAATTTTCCCACTAATTCCGTTATATAATTATATAATAGTAAAATACAACTTTCTTTTCAATTTAAATAGGATATAAAACATAGCCAACTATAGTCCTAATGCATTCCAAACTCCAATATAATGAAAATCAATCCTAACTCGAACGAAGCCTGAAATGCATTTAAAATGTGGGGGGTGGAAACACAGTATGCTCATATAGATGCTCCAAGTGAAATATATGAACGCAATCACATATATAAGAGTGTATCCCATGATATCGTAATTTCTAACCACCCATTACTACACTTCTCAATTCTCATAGAACAAAATCCCTACCACATTCCCTCGATATGGTATGGAATTTCGTTCACTCTTTTGTTAACTATCCTCCCCAAAATAAAATGCCCCCCCCCCCCCCCACACACACACAAAAAAAAAAAATTGTCTCATAATACATCTACAAGGCATAATAGCGTACTGCTCTTGTCGTTGTGCCATAATGGCTTAACAGCTCGTGACAAATCGGCATAACTACGTATAATTAAATTACTTAACAAGCCAAGTGGTCCACAACCTAGTTCCACTGATAAGAGACAAAACTGTAGTCCGAAATCACTCCACATATAACGGGTGCTTTGACAATGGAATGCCTACACAACCTCCAACAACAATAAAATATCAATATATAAAATTAACAACTTTGTCATGATTAAATTTCCCTACTCTAGGTATAATTGTTCTACAAAAATTATGCAACCCAACACATACGTAAAATTTTTTAATTACGATATTCCCAAAATACCCTTCATGAAAATAATGAGCATATAACACGTACAAAAATAATTATTTGTTATAAGGAATACACTTAAGGATATAAAACATAGCATGTAATATATGTATGCAAATAAGAGCAAATAATGTAGCACAAAAAATAAAGCACGGAAGAATTAACACCTACCTTAAATCACTTAAAACACAACCGTAAAATAAAATAACAAAAATCCTTAAAAATATGGATAATCTTAATATCCTATTCAAAACTCATTATATTTTTCTCTAAAAATTTCTCTTAAGTTCATCTTATTTTCTCTCATTTTCAATCTTATTTTCTCTCTCAATTATGTAGAATTATTACCCTAAATGGTGGCTAAAAGCCACAAACATTAACATACTTCTTTATATCAGTAGGTAGATTTAAAATACCCAAAAAACATTAAAAACACTTTGAGGATTGTCTCTCACTCTTCCTAACATCATTTTACCATTTAACCCTTCAAGTTTCCTCATAAATGCCCCCATAAAATGAGCCATAACTCCCAAATTGATTATCTAACAACTAATATTATTACTAATTTTATTTTTATTATTTTAATCAAGATAAAATCATAAAATTTATATCAAATTCATTCATATATCATTCTCCTCATTTAACCTCCCTCAATTTCACAATTAAGGTCATATAAGCAAACAAAATTAGTACCCTATTAATCACCATACAACTAATATTGATTTAAGATTTATTTTTTCAAATTTATATTTTAAAAGAAATTTTATTATTTTCAAACTATCTAGTGTCTCATTACCATGGTGAAAAATATAAAAATAAAATGTGCAGCCTCTCTAACATGTCATGTATTAACTAATTTAAAAAATAGTGAAATAAAAATTCTTCAAATTTTAATTAATTAAAATATGTCCTCACAAATCATTTCACACTTGATTTATTGAATCCAGATTATATTTAAATATTTCACTAAAATCCATAAATTTCCTCATAATTAGTTTATAACCCAAAAATAAGATTTTTAAATTATTATGACAATTCATCTAATAATATTTTTAATTGAAATTCTCAAGTAATTATGAAATATAAAGTATTTAAAAGAAAAGGATTTTGTATGCTAAAATTGTTGGAAAAAGCATTTTGGTATTGAAATTTATAATACAAAGAAACTTCAGTCCTAAGATCTTTGATTAATCATGCATTGGAACTCAACTTAAAGATTAAACCTAAGGTTTCAAGAATACAATACCATAGCAAATCCAGTTATGATTCGTATGAGGAGAAATATGTTGGTGATGATGTAGATCTTACGGATTTTGAAGTTCTCCGAAAATCTTGTTTGAAAACTCTAAACATCTTGAATCTTCTAGCATATGATCCACCGAAAGTAAGCCTCGCGTGGGGGTATATTTGGAGATGACATGATGGTGAATTATGATACAATTGACTTTCTCTCCCCTCACCCTTTCATAAAAACATGAATAGTATTTTTCTTCTCTCTCTCTCTCTCTCTCTCTCTCTCTCGTGTAACCCTTCATAATGAACCATTAACCTAAAACCCTAGCTTACACATATATAAATAAGTATAGGCCATGGGTTTTAGAGAAAATGGGATTGCAAAGATTTTCTGGCTTACTATTTGGGAAATGGACTATACTATGGCCCTAAGATAGATAATTAAATAAGATTTCAAATAAATACTCAAAAATCACAATTACATTTACCGTAATTATTTCCTTTATTTATTACATCACAATTAACTGCACTAAATAATCACGACTGCACTCCAATTTAATTAGCTTTAAAACACTTGAAATAAAGAGTTCTTATTTTCAAAATTGATTACGGTACTTAATATGATTCCCTATATTAAGTTTTAGATACCCGTCGGTAAAATAAATTTATCACTAATTGACTTTAACCAACATTTAATAAATTCCTTAATTCTTAGACTTATTGTATTCTTCCAAATTATGATCGCATACATACTAACATAACAATCACCAAGCTGCGGGGATCTATTGACCTGACATAAACTCAGATTGAACCCATAAAAATTATAGTAACATTTTTGTAACTATTTCAATCCTCATAATTATTAGGATTAAAAATATATTCACCATTTGAAAATGATGTGAGATTACCTAAGTCTAATCAAGAGAAACTTTAGACTTAAAATCTCATGGATGATCATGTTTAATACAATCCTGAATGTACCAATCACAATCATGTTTTGAACTATCACAAAAAATTTTGAACCCTTAGACATGTTATCATAGCTTGATATAAACCACTAGGATTATACCATAATCGTTTTGATAGGATGTCAAATCCTTATCTAGGTTGTGAACTATTCTATAGTATTAGAATCGAAATTTCAATCTCTTATGATCAAGCCAAACCTAACTCACTGTAATTCCTACGAAGTATAATAGACTGACATATCTACAATATATTTAAATAATGAGTATAAGACATTCTCATAACCATGATTCTTATTTCAAAATGTATTGACACAATTACTAAAAACGTAAACATCATACATGATTTAAATAATAAAATCCCAACAATATTTCATTTAGTCTTAAAGACATGTACCAATATATATAACTCCCAACCCATCCCTTTGGAAGTTTAATACCTATTTGTAAAAGGATTAATCGAGTGATATAGGATACAACCTTAGTCAGAAACTTATCACCTCCCTAGTCAATCCCTCGACCAAGATGAAATCTACTCTTATTATGATTAACATTTTTATGGGTAACAAGTTCTATTAAACTTGCAATTCGGCTTCTACAAATACTAAAAGTTTAATAACCAATCTCAGTTGAAGGAACCTCACCTAAGTTACTTATGAAGTAAATAAGTTACATAAATTATTTAGTTTCCACCAAAATGGAAATAACTTTGACCTTTTTAGTGGAGTCAGGGATCCAAGATTTTTTCACACGCCTTAAAAATTATAGCTCAACCTCCAAAGGTAAACACATATTCTGAGGTGGAAAACTTGGAATCGTTATCCAACTGAAAAACATAGTCTTAGTACCTAAAGGGCATAAGACTATTAAATTAAAATTTTCCGACCATGCTAAGGTCATAGTTGATTATTCGGTCTAGTATTCTACTACTGAAGTATTAAGTATATTACTCGTACTTTATAATGAATTAAGTGTTTCCAATAATTCCCATACATACTGATTCCATTCTTGAAAAGAAAATCTTTTCGTGGATTTCGATGCCAATATTGTGAACTACCTATAAGATGTCATTAGGATCGTATCGCAACTGTTCTGGTAGGATGTCGCGCCCTGACTTAATTAAGTTAAAATAGTTATTTTAAATGGAGATAAATTCCTTTAAACAATTCCGTACTTTAAATCCCTCTGTGAATATAGCACAAGTTTAACAGTTGTTTTCAAAGGCATGTTTAGATGGAAACATATCACTTACCAGTAAAAAACATATCTCTTACAAGGCATGTTTACATATCGCTTACAAGTACAAAACAACTTTACATACACAAGTTTCTTAGTTTAACATTTACACAAGAAACTTCTTGATATTCAACCTTTACTCCATCGTTTTATAGTTCTAACTTGACAGTGAACTCCAAAGGATAGGCATACCCGAAACACAATATTATAGGAGTGTAAGCTATAAAAGCTTAGTGAATGACCATATACACTCACACCACACATATGAAAAATTTGAATAAACATTTTAAATTATATAACCCATGTAGGAATTGTGAACTCTCGCAAATCTAGACCCACCACAGTTAATAGGGACCGTTACATCCATTTATTTTGGCCCGAATACACAAACCTTAAGTTGGATTAGGGTTCACCACATCCCATAGGAGCCACCACTATCAAGACCCCGACCCAAAAATCTTAGGGAACGAGTGTCTTGACATGCCACCAAGGCATCCAATATTCTGGCATTAAAATTTTTCTTTTAAAATATATGTAGCGGAAGTATAATCACATGGTTATGAATCGTAAAATATTGAAGGTGAAGGAATTACATTATCAGAGATTTCTAAACAAAACTTCATTTATATTAAAATATCCAAGAGTTACAACTTGACAGAAATTTTAAAGCCTTTTAATTAAAGAGCCAAACATCCTTTATCTAATAAAATAAAATTCTACTTAATGTAACAAAAAGATCTCTAAAAGCTAAATCTTCAACGTAGTCCCCTTATGTTCCATCCGCTTGCCTAATTATTTGCTGAAAAATGGTTAATTATAAAACATCAGCTAAAAGCCGAATGAGATTCAATCTCCAAATATTCCAAGGCTTTCAGAAAATAGATACCTATTAAATTTAGAACATAAGGTATATACATAGAGATAGGAATTTCAGGTAATATATACAAAGTAAATGACAATATATATATATATTCAGAATAAACAATTCATAACAGAGCAGATAAAACAATTGAACATATGTTAATTATTCAGTTTTAGTGGCCATGTACGCTCTAATACCCAGACAGATAGTGTTACCAAATATTTCCACCCGGTAACATCATAGACAGATAATCATGATTTCTGGAACAATGCCTTATTTAGGGCACACCAGAGATAAACCAGCTAGAAAGGTACCACCCAAATATTTCCACCCGGTAGTCAAGGCCAATATAGTAACAGAGTTTCCATAGGCCGAATCAATAATTTTAGATTTCAAATCAGATGTTTATATGGAGAGATATAAACATATAACAAACGACGGAATCATCGGTATCAGATGCATTTTGAGAATAAAAGCATTTCACAAAATATACATAGTTTGCATAATATAATATTATCAAAATGCGCATGAAATTGCATAGAATACTCACCTAAAATAGAGGTTGAAATTATAGATAATGTGTTTTCGATCGCACATTAATCTAACAAATACGATAAAGGTTTAAGTATATATTCTAAACAAGGTCCAATCTACATATTGTATTTTAATAGTAACTTGTTTCAAAGGATTACCAAAAACCATTTTCTTAACTTTTATAACTTATTGATCATAATTAAAGGATTTAATTCATAGTTCTTCCTAATCAGTCGGTTCCCAGTAGAGATGGAGGGTCACAGGGGCACCGCTTAAATACCATCTCCTCTAGACAGAACGTTTCCGGATTCATTCCCAGTAGAGATTGAGGGTCACAGGGGCACCACTTAAATACCATCTCGTCTAGACAAAATCTCATTGGGCCTGACTTTGGAATTACTTAAATGGGATTCCATAATAACGAGAAATTACTTTTAAAAAATCATTTTTAAAAGCATATATAGAATTTCAAACAAGTTTACATGAAAATAAAATCAACTTGGATTTCTTCTAAACTTTAAGTTTTGATTAGTGAAGTCCTTAGTGTATTTTACCAGCATAACTACTAAGTAAAGCTCTAAAACACAAAATTAAAACTATAAAAATATATTATAACATTTAAATAAAATCATACCTACGAAATGAATTATTTCTTCGAAATTATAGAACTCCTTCTTAAGATATTTCCCAAGCTTTCCATCACTATTTCTTACTATAATTCTCAAGGAATTGGTGTGAGTTTCAAATGAACCCTAAGGCCCTATTTGTAGGTTTCGAAAAGTATTACGGTGTTGACACGTGTTTAATGACTAGGCTTTTTAGAGTGGTGATTCAACACCGAGGTGTCGCGATCCGGAGTGGTCTTGTAGTGTTAATATCACCAAATGATGACAAGTGTTTTAGATCTCTCTCTAAAGATGACGTGTGTAAGGTGGAAGTGACCATCACGTGGTGGAAAGGTGATAAGGGTATAAAGGTCATTTCACAAATGAAGGGTATTTTGGTAATTTCGCACTATATATTTTGTATATTTCTTAGAGGTCCTTGAAAATATTTTATTTACAAAATGGCCCATTTTATATTTTTATTTTAGTCCTTAAAGTTTCATAAAATTATATTTTCTACCCCAAAACTTATTATTTACCTTAACATATGTCATAAGACTTCGATTTTTGATCCAATTTAGAGTTGATTCTTCGTAATTAAAAATGGGTTTTGTTATATTTATGGCCAATAATACCATATATCTAATAATACAACATCTATAAGATAATAAGTAACACATGAGTGTAAAAACAAACTATATACATATGAGCATATAAAAGTGGGGTCATTACATCCTTCCCTCCTTATAAAAGTGTGGTCCCCAAACTTGACTCATATTAATTTACAAACAAGTACAGATATCTCTCCTTTATTTCAACTTCCCGCTCCCATGTTGCTTCTTCAATTGAATGATTACGCCATAATACTTTGACCATTGGAATTAGCTTGGTTCGTAATATTTGATCTTTACGGTCCAAAATTTCTACCGGATGCTCAATGTATGACAAATCTTCTCTAATATCCGATAGCCTGTACCAAGGATTCCTATATTCTAGGGTAAAATTCAATATCCCCCATAAAGGTCCCATCGAGATAAGACTGTCCCGGCGCGGTAACCTCAGTGATAGCAAGTAGCGCAGGCATGATTTTTACACGTATATAGTATATTCACAATCAGAGTCATATATGTATACTACCATTCCCAATTCTGATTTAGGTACACCCACGACCCATACTTATGATATTCATTCTTAGTACACATTACTAGGTTATCCCTTATAACGGTTCGTTTCTTTTATTCTTATTTATGGGATTATTCCAAACATAGTTTGTAACACTTGTATAATCCTTATCTCCCTATCTGTAATTTCAGTAGGTACTCTTTTATTTTTACGTCGTAACTTACTTATGAGCTTCACCCTTCAGACACACGTTTCCATTATTTCTTAAGTGTAAAACACTTCCATTAATGTTGATCTCGTCTTACATTCAAGGTTCCATTTTTATAAATTCATACTGGTCTTCTTTATATCTCAAAATGTTCTAACAATAATGTCTAAGGATTATGTGACACCCCGACTAATTAAATACCGGGCAGCTACTCCTTTATTAAATTAATACAAAATGCCAAGTTGGTCCAGTTAATAGCATCACTGTCGAAAACATTTTAATGATTACTAACCACCTAATATTTAAAAAGTGAGTTGCCAAATTTTAAGTTAACTCTGATTAACATGTAATAAAAGGAATAATGATAGAATAATAACATTCACCATAATGAAGCAATAGAATAACCAACAAAAATAATAATAGTCCGGAGGAAAACTCCTCACAATAATACCACAACTGAAATAATAACATAAGTCTGAATCCTGAATTAATTACATGCCAGAAGTCTAAATAACTGAAATAAATGAAATGTCTCTAATAGAAATGGGCAACATGCCCTACAACTGATGAAACTTGAATATGGAGTCAAGATGAAAGAAGCGTCTACTAGCAAGGTCCTATAACTTCCACAAACAGCTACAGCTCGTCACCTGAATGAGAATCCTATGCATGGTGTCCTTGTGGCTGGGCACCTAAAATGGTTTTTACAAAAAAAATAGATTTGAAAGCAAATGGGTCAGAGACCGAAAGTGGAAATAGTTTTAAAAATAGCAAGTGTTTTAATAACATTAAAACAATGAATGCAAAATACATGTTAGGACGTGCACTCACATGAAGTACTCACCTCTCGACTAATTGTGCACTCCTAACGTACCGTACCCATCTAAGTGACATACATAACTATCCAAACCGTAATAAGTTCTACCCCTTACTACTCATTTCCCATTATATATTCTAGTGTTATAAATATAATAGCGGGCTATACTTAACTCAGATTCTCAAGTATTAGCAATACAATTCACTATCGGTTAACCCGTTATGTTTTCTCAAAACATTACCTAATTATTTTCACAATACCAACATGAAAGTTCCCATTATTTAAGTGTATATTATTCACGCCATAAATATACAATACAAGCACCCGAGACTAAGCTGCGGTGCACACATACTCTGCTATCCATCCCGGTACATCACGTACATAAGGATCACGCATTTCGAATCTCTCAGGAATCGTTCTCAGATAATAGCAAATCACAAACAATGGAGGCGAACACAGTCACATCACAT
Source organism: Sambucus nigra (assembly GCA_949130495.1). Classification (NCBI taxonomy): domain Eukaryota; kingdom Viridiplantae; phylum Streptophyta; class Magnoliopsida; order Dipsacales; family Adoxaceae; genus Sambucus; species Sambucus nigra. The sequence continues at coordinate 240,512,418 of OX422211.1, forward strand.
GGGTCACGCACATACCTACGCTCCCACGATCAGCAGACTTATTAACATCCCAATAAGTCCTTCTCTGACCTATGTTCTCGAGGTACCAATCTAAATCCGGGCAACACAAGGATTAGAGGGCCCTAAGCGAACGTAAACCTCCCGTGATAGCAAGTATGGTAGGTGTGTCATACACATCAAATCATATATACTAAGCATGCACACATCTTAGCTATTACCATATTTATTTGTGGTACACTTCTCATTCTCGTACCGACTTATAATGTTACACAATTACATATTCCCGATTAATATAAGTATTTAAGCCGTCAATAATTCTTGCATGGTAATAGTCACTCACGTCCTATTCCTCAATTTCCATTTAATTCGAGTCACACTTCTATGTTTTACTCCTCAATATAACCCAAATGTCCCAATTATATCACTCTATCATCACGATAATGTTATCTCTACAATTAAACAAGGTTACGGGACATGCGAAATCAAAACAGGCTAAAAAGCCTAAACTGTCCTCTCGTTGGAAGTCTCGTTCGAACGAGGCTGTTCGAACGAGAGTTCGTTCGAACGAACTGGGCATCTAACGAGATCTCGTTCGAACGAAAGAAATCTAACGAACATCCCTCTCGTTAGAAGGTAAACTGTCAACTCGTTAGAAGCTCGTTCGAACGAGCTCGTTCGAACGACCTGGGCAGGTCTTCTAACGAGTGGCCAGTTTCGAGCCCAGAAATCCCTTTTCTCGTTTTTCCAACTTTTCTTCCTTTCTAATCTCATCTAAACATAAATCCAACAATTTTTCAAGGTTTCTAATCCTCCCTAAACATACTTAGGTCACATACTAACGTGTTTGGTGGTGTTAATTCATTCTAAACATCATCCAAATATCAAATCTATACATTTTTCCCCAATTTCAAGAACATGAACCCTAGAAATTCTTAAATCCCCAATGAGTCTAATTGAATCCGTTTTTGTTTCATCCAAAATATATTATCATCAGATTAATCACCTACATACAATTCTACATGCAATTCTTCATCAAAATACAAGTTTCTAATTCCAATTTAATGGGTTTTCATCAATCTCCCAAAACAATACAGTTTTATCAATTTCCTACGCATGGAAGAAACATTCTCTACAACTAATGAAATTAAACCACTTGCCTTTGATATAACTCTGAACTTGATGTTGAAGATGAATTGTTCTCTCTCTCTCTGCAGGGTTCTCCTCTCTCTACAAGCTCTTTTTCTCCAAGGTGACAATGGTGGCTAGGGTTTGCCTTAGGAACTCTTGGAACTAATTCTAATAACCCCCGTAGCCCATAAGGTCATAAGGTGAATTTAGTGGGTTTAGTGGGTAATTACCAAATCAGATATTAATTCCTAATTTTCGTTAGTTTTAATTCCCAAAAATCCAAAATTACCAAACTACCCTTATACGTTGCCGGTATGACCTAAAAATGCCCCGGGACCCAAACTAAACCCCCGGCTAGTGTTTTCTGACTATCTCGACCCTTCTGGACGCATTGGAGCACTCAAAATGACCATACGGTTAATAGAAATAAAAATCACTTTTTAATTAAAATAATTATATTCCTGACGTGACTGTCACACGCGTCTCAACAAAGTTTTCCAAATTGTCGTATATCAATCTCACGACAAATTTCATAATTCAACATTCATATATAGCCATATCTACTCATTAAAATCAAATACCAACTCGCATCTCGCTAGTATTTTTATCCGGATTAATTCCCAATTAATACACATTTAATTCAATTAATCCCATAAATAAATATCATAAAAATACGGGGTATTACTTACTTCCCCCCTAATAACAGAATTTCGTCCCGAAATTCAGAACTAGAAAGTACCTGGTAAGAACAACTCTGGATAACGTTCGCGCATCTCATCCTCGCGGTCCCATGTGGACTCCTCGACATTATGATGTCTCCACTGAACACGCACTAACGGGATTATCTTTGACCGCAGTTTTCGCTCACTTCGGTCCAAAATAGCAATCGGCCCCTCCTCGTAGGAGCTATCAGGTTGGAGATCGATGTCCTCCAAAGAAATGTGATAATGAGCCAAATCGTCTCTAAGATATTTCCTTAGTGAGGAAATATGAAATACATTGTGAATCCAATGCAAATGTTTCTGTAGCCCAAGTCTATACGCAACCGGTCCAATCCGCTCAATAATAGGAAATGGTCCCACATATCTCGGTGCCAACTTCCCTTTCTTCCCGAAATGTATAATCCCCTTCATAGGAGATACTCTGAGCAAAACCTGGTCCCCCACTTCAAATTCCCTGAAGGACCTCTTCGCATCAGCATAGCTCTTCTGCCGATCCTGAGCTACCCGAATGCGACTCCGTATCAATTCTATCCTTGCCGAAGTATCCTGAATTACTTCCGGCCCAAGTAGTTTGTTGTCCCCCACCTCCAACCAACATGCTGGGGAACGACAAGGTCTACCGTACAGTGCCTCAAATGGAGCCATACCAATGGTGAACTGGTAGGAGTTGTTGTAAGAAAACTCCACCAGTGGAAGATACTGCTCCCATCCACCCCCGAAATCAATGATGCACATACGTAGCATGTCCTCCAACATCTGGTTTGTACGCTCAATTTGCCCATCGGTCTGCGGATGATAGGCCGTACTCAACCGCAATTCTGTGCCCATGACCTCCTGAAAACTCTCCAAAAATCGTGAAACAAATATCTTGTCTCTGTCAGACACGATATTTAGGGGCACACCGTGAAGTCTTACTATCTCTGCAATAAAGAGCTGGGCATACTGTCCCGTACTGTAGTCTGTCCTTACGGGTAGAAAATGAGCGACTTTGGTCAACCTGTCCATAATTACCCAAATGGAGTCGTGACCTCTCTGTGACGTAGGCAACCCCATGATAAAATCCATGGATATGCTCTCCCTCATCCACATCGGGACCTCCAATGGCTGTAGAAGTCCTGCCGGTCTCTGATGATCCACTTTTACTAGCTGACAAGTGGCGCATTTAGAAACAAACACGATAATATCTCTCTTCATCCTGCTCCACCAATAATGTCGTCTCATGTCTTGGTGCATTTTGTCCCCACCAGGATGTACCGCGAACCGTGAGTCGTGCGACTCTGCCATTACCTCGTGTCGCGGTTCCTCCCCTTCTGGAACTACTAATCTCCCATTGAAGCGTAATCCCCCGTCTGAGCTAACAGTATAGGACTCATCTCCCTCTATTAATAATCGAACTATCTTCTCCTGACAGAATGAGTCATCTGCTTATGCCTTTACCACTCTCGTGACAATCTGTGGTGTAACAGTCATCACCGATATGAATGATCAGGCCAATGGATCCTGGTGTCCCAACTCCTTCCACTTTTCCTTCCACACCCCTGCCACTTCATCTACTGGCCTACGGCTCAACGCGTCTGCTACCACGTTAGCCTTCCCCGGGTTGTATTGGATATCAAACTGGTAATCCTTCACGAACTCAAGCCACCTCCGTTGCCGCATATTCAACTCCTTCTGCGTGAATAGGTACTGTAGGGACTTATGGTCCGTGAACAATCGAAACTTATCGCCCAAAAGGTAATGTCTCCAAATCCGAAGGGCAAATACCATTGCCGCTAACTCCAAGTCATGAGTGGGGTAATTCTTCTCGTGAGGCTTTAGCCTACGGGAAGCATAAGCTATGGTCTGACTCTCCTGCTGTAATACACCTCCATGTCCTTGCAAGGACGCATCGGTGTAGACTAGATACTCAACTCCCGGTCTCGACAATGCTAACACGGGTGCTGAGGTCAACTAATCCTTCAACTCATCAAATGCCAACTGACAGGCATCACTCCAGATGAATGGCACACCTTTACGAGTCAGATGTGTCAAAGGACCTGCTATCTTCGAAAATCCCCGAATGAACCTCCTGTAGTATCCTGCTAGGCCCAAGAAACTACAGATCTCAGTCGGTGTCGTGGGCTGTCCCCACTCCCTCACCGCGGATACCTTCCCCGGATCAACAGATATCCCCCAGTCAGAAATAATGTGTCCCAAAAACTAGACCTCCTTCAGCCAAAACCCGCACTTCTCATATTTTGCATACATCTCGTTCTGACGTAGTGTCTGCAAAACTTGCCTCAAATGCTCGGTATGCTCCTCCTCTTTCTGGGAGTAAACCAGAATATCATCAATGAAGACAATGACAAACTGGTCTAGGAAATCTCTGAACACCCTATTCATCAATTCCATAAACACGGCTGGAGCATTGGTCAAGCCAAAAGGCATAACTCGAAACTCGTAGGAACCATATCTCGTTAAGAACGCATTCTTCGAGACGTCCTCCTCCCTGATACGCAACTGATGGTATCCCGATAGCAAATCAATCTTTGAGAAGAAAGAAACTCCCCTCAACTGGTCGAATAAGTCATCGATTTGGGGCAATGGATATTTATTCCGTATCGTGACATTATTCAACTCTCGGTAATCCACACACAACCTCAACGATCCATCCCTCTTCTTTATGAACAACACAGGGGCACCCCACGATGAAGTACTCCTCCGTATAAACCCCTGACCCAACAACTGCTCAATCTGATCTCGTAGCTCTCGCATCTCTGCCGGAGCCATACGGTACGGTGCGCGTGCTATAGGTCTCGTATCTGGTAATAAGTCTATGATAAAATCTATCTCTCGACTGGGGGGTAGGCCTGGTATCTCCTGAAGCACATAGTAATACTCCCTGACAACTGGGATTGAATCTAAAGTAATCACAACCTCCTTAGAGGTATCCTCCTCTATGTAATACAAATGAGCGGTCGAGCCTCCCTCTGGGCGAGGCATCGCCACTACAAACATCTCTTGCCCCGGAATGGAAAAAACAATGCTCCCACTGAAGCAATCAATCATGGCTCTATAATCTACGATCCAATCCATACCAATAATCACATCGTGCTCATGCATATCTAATACCAACATGTCTGCAGGTAATACCAAACTACCAATCTCTACCCCCACTCCCCGGCATAAAAAGAAAATAAGTGACCCACTCCCCAATGGTGAGTCTACACACGTCACTGTGCTCTCTGCTGTGGCTAACAACCCTAAGGCTTTCGCAAAATGTGTAGCTATAAAACAATGCATTGCCCCCGTATCAAACAAAACCCGACCCATGGTGCCATGGATAGGAAACATACCCTCAATCGCGGGTGGGGCCTGTGAGGCTGCTGCCTGCTGAAGCTGGTATACTCTCCCATACTGCAGCTGTCCCTGCTGGACTAGGACCGCTGGAATGGGTGGTAATGCTGCCATCTGTGGTGGCGCCGGGAGGGCGGCGGGAAACACGGGTCTCTGCGGCTCCTGTCGAGCACCCTGCTGCTACCGCGGGGCCCTGCCCCTATCGGGACAGTCCTGGCATTTATGGCCAGTCTTGCCACAAACGTAACACTTCCCCAAGAAGTTCCCCTCTCTCTTTCCCTGCTACCCCCGACCCTGGTGGTCGTTACCATTCCTCCCCTGGCCCTGCTGAAACTGCTGTTGTTGACCATTATGACCCTGCTGGCCCTGATGGCCGTTCAGACCTTGATGGCCCTACCGAAAACCTCCTTGTCCGTGCCTGAAGTTCCCCGATATGAACCTCTTATGATCCCCCTGCTGGGAACCCTGATCACCCTGTCTCTGCCCCTGAACAGAATGTGCCCCACTGGCACCATTTCCCCCAGTCCTGCCCTGATGGCTGGACTCTCCTGACCTCTTGCCTTCAGCCATGTGAAAGCGATGATCCTGGCAGTGTAACAGTGCAGCGTTAACCACATCAGAGTAAGTGGCCAACGATAGATTCCCCAACAAATGCTGATGGATCCTCCAAGTCAACCCGTCTGTAAATTTCTGTATCTTCTTCTCTTCCGTCAGTATCTCGTCAGGAACAATATTCAACAGATTTGTGAATTCGGCCTCATACTCGGCCACAGTCTTACCTTCCTGCCTGAGATTCTTCAACTTCCTCCTCATTTCCGTGTGAACAGCAGACGGAAAGTACTTGTGGTCAAACCGCACCCAAAACTCCTGGATAGTGAGAGTATCTCTCTCCTCCACGGTGGTAATAGACTCCCACCACTGCAGTGAAGATCCAACTAGCTTGAAGGTAGCTAGTATCTGCTTCGGGACATCGGTGCACTCATACATCTTCAGGTGCCGCTGAATGTCCTTTCTCCACTGACTCGAAACAACAACATCGGAGCTACCTGCGAACTCCGGTGGGTGTGCTTTCTAAAAATCATCACGTACACGTTTCCAAGCAGACGGGAATGCATGTGCCTGAACTGGTGCGGCAACTGGCGCCTTTGGTGGTGCCTGCTGAACTACAGCTAGTGTGACATTTACCGCCTGGGCCACAATGGCTGCAACCTCGGCGGCATTCATCGTCCCCTGAACTGGTGCGGGCTGTGGTTCTGGCGTAGAATCCCTAGGAACTCGTTGTGCCTGTTGTGGAGGCATCTGAAATAACAATAAAGTTTATAAGTTCGTAGTTATAAACTTGAAATAGCTGAAGAACGTAGCATATACAAAAGAATACAACAGTCCTAAAATATAGGGCTCTACATCAAAGAAAGCTCAGCGGAAACATAATAAGCCGTACAGATCCTAAAGGACACTAGAACCTGATGCTCTGATACCACCCGTGACACCCCGACTAATTAAATACCGGGTAGCTACTCCTTTATTAAATTAATACAAAATGCCAAGTTGGTCCAGTTAATAGCATCACTGTCGAAAACATTTTAATGATTACTAACCACCTAATATTTAAAAACTGAGTTGCCAAATTTTAATTTAACTCTGATTAACATGCAATAAAAGGAATAATGATAGAATAAAAACATTCACCATAACGAAGAAATATAATAGCCAACAAAAATAATAATAGGTCCGGAGGAAAACTCCTCACAACAATCCCACAACTGAAATAATAATATAAGTCTGAATCCTGAATTAATTACATGCCAGAAGTCTGAATAACTGAAATAAATGAAATGTCTCTAATAGAAATGGGCAACATGCCCTACAACATGCCCTACAAATGATGAATCCTGAATATGGAGTCAAGATGAAAGAAGCGTCTACTAGCAAGGTCATGTAACTTCCACAAACAGCTACAGCTTGTCACCTGAATGAGAATCATATGCATGGTGTCCTTGTGGCTGGGCACCTAAAATGGTTTTTACAAAAAAAATAGATTTGAAAGCAAATGGGTCAGCGCCAGAAAGTGGAAATCGTTTTAAAAATAGCAAGTGTTTTAATAACATTAAAACAATGAATGAAAAATTCATATTAGGACGTGCACTCACATGAAGTACTCACCTCTCGACTAATTGTGCACCCGTAACGTACCGTACCCATCTAAGTGACATATATAACTATCCAAACCGTAATAAGTTCTACCCCTTACTACTCATTTCCCATTATACATTCTAGTGTTATCAATATAATAGCGGGCTATACTTAACTCAGATTCTCAAGTATTAGCAATACAATTCACTATCGGTTAACCCGTTATGTTTTCTCAAAACATTACCTAATTATTTTCACAATACCAACATGAAAGTTCCCATTATTTAAGTGTATATTATTCACGCCATAAATATACAATACAAGCACCCGAGACTAAGATGCGGTGCACACATACTCTGCTATCCATCCCGGCACATAACGTACGTACGGATCATGCATTCCGAATCTCTCAGGAATTGTTCTCAGATAATAGCAAATCACAAACAATGTAGGCGAACACAGTCACATCACATGGGTCACGCACATACCTACGCTCCCATGATCAGCAGACTTATTAACATCCCAATAAGTCCTTCTCTGACCTATGTTCTCGAGGTACCAATCTAATTCCGGGAAACACAAGGATTAGAGGGCCCTAAACGAACGTAAACCTCCCGTGATAGCAAGTATGGTAGGTATGTCATACACATCAAATCATATATACTAAGCAAGCACACATCTTATCTATTACCATATTTATTTGTGGTACACTTCTCATTCTCGTACCGACTTATAATGTTACACAATTACATATTCCCGATTAATATAAGTATTTAAGCCGTCAATAATTCTCGCATCGTAATAGTCACTCACGTCCTATTCCTCAATTTCCATTTAATTCGAGTCACACTTCTATGTTTTACTCCTCAATATAACCTAAATGTCCCAATTATATCACTCTATCATCATGGGAATGTTATCTCTACAATTAAATAAGGTTACGGGACATGCGAAATCAAAATAGGCCAAAAAGCCTAAACTGTCCTCTCGTTAGAAGTCTCGTTCGAACGAGGCTGTTCGAACGAGAGTTCGTTCGAATGAACTGGGCATCTAACGAGATCTCGTTCAAATGAAAGATATCGAACAAACATCCCTCACGTTAGAAGGCTAACTGTCAACTCGTTAGAAGCTCATTCGAACGAGCTCGTTCGAACGACCTGGGCAGGTCTTCTAACGAGTGTCCAGTTTCGAGCCCAGAAATCCCTTTTCTCGTTTTTCCAACTTTTCTTCCTTTCTAATCTCATCTAAACATCAATCCAACAATTGTTTAAGGTTTATAATCGTCCCTAAACATACTTAGGTCACATACTAACGTGTTTGGTGGTGTTAATTCATTCTAAACATCATCCAAATATCAAATCTATACATTTTTCCCCAATTTCAAGAACATGAACCCTAGAAATTCTTAAATCCCCAATGAGTCTAATTGAATCCGTTTTTGTTTCATCCAAAATATATTATCATCAGATTAATCACCTACATACAATTCTACATGCAATTCTTCATCAAAATACAAGTTTCTAATTCCAATTTAATGGGTTTTCATCAATCTCCCAAAACAATACAGTTTTATCAATTTCCTACTCATGGAAGAAACATTCTCTACAACTAATGAAATTAAACCACTTGCCTTTGATATAACTCTGAACTTGATGTTGAAGATGAATTGTTCTCTCTCTCTCTGCAGGGTTCTGCTCTCTCTACAAGCTCTTCTTCTCCAAGGTGACAATGGTGGCTAGGGTTTGCCTTAGGAACTCTTGGAACTAATTCTAATAACCCCCGTAGCCATAAGGTCATAAGGTGAATTTAGTGGGTTCAGTGGGTAATTACCAACTCAGATATTAATTCCTAATTTTCGTTAGTTTTAATTCCCAAAAATCCAAAATTACCAAACTACCCTTATACGTTGCCGGTATGACCTAAAAATGCCCCGGGACCCAAACTAAACCCCCGGCTAGTGTTTTCTGACTATCTCGACCCTTCTGGATGCATTGGCGCACTCAAAACGACCATACGGTTAATAGAAATAAAAATAACTTTTTAATTAAAATAATTATATTCCGGACGCGACTGTCACACGTGTCTCAACAAAGTTTCCCAAATTGTCGTATATCAATCTCACGACAAATTTCATAATTCAACATTCATATATAGCCATATCTACTCATTAAAATCAAATACCAACTCGCATCTCGCTAGTATTTTTATCCGGATTAATTCCCAATTAATACACATTTAATTCAATTAATCCCATAAATAAATATCATAAAAATACGGGGTATTACAGATTACTATTCATTTAAATTGGAATGAACTATTTAAAAAAGGGGAATATGAGTTTTCCAGGAGGGGTCAATCGATTGATGGCAGGGGATCGATCGATCGATCGATCGATGCTCTTGGGTCGATCGATCGATCAAGTAGTTATGGCGAAACTGCAGAATTAACAGTTACGGAAATCCTATTACAAAATCATCTCAGTAGGTACTCTTTCATTTTTACGTCGTAACTTACTTACGAGATTCACCCTTCAGACACACGTTCCCATTATTTCTTAAGTGTAAAACACTTACATTAATGTTGATCTCATCTTAGATTCAAGGTTCCATTTTTATAAAGTCCTATTGGTCTTCTTTATATCTCAAAATGTTCTACCAATAATTTCCAAGGATTACTATTTATTTAAATTGGAACGAACTATTTAAAAAGGGGAATATGAGTTTTCCAGGAGGGGTCAATTGATCGATGGCAGGGACTCGATCCATCGATCCATCGATCGATCGATGCTCTTGGGTCGATCGATCAAGAAGTTATGGCGAAACTGCAGAATTAACAGTTATGGAAATCATATTCCAAAATCATCCAAATCATCCTTTTTTCACTCCTAAACTCCCAACAATTGAATATACAAGAGTTATATACCCAAGTAGATGATGTCCTACGTAACACATGCGAGTTTCATCAAGTATAATGAATTAAAGGGGACAAAATCCATATAAATATCAAGAACCCTAATATTATCTTTAACTTAGTTCTTCACATTCATTTTCCAGATTTTTTACTCCTAATTCAATGCAAATTCATGGTTCAACCTCTACATATGAACTTGATTTCCAGAATATGATTATCACCTCTATATCATGTTACTTCTAATCTCCAATACATGCTTTCTTTCATGAAAACTAGTTCTAATCAACCCTAAACTAATATAATTAAAACATTAACTAAATTAAAGCAAGATAGATACTTGCCTGGAAATATTTGTCTCGGATTTGTGTAATAACTTGGTGTGGTTGTGATCCCCATCGCGCGATCTACAATTTGGCAGTGACGGCGGTGCAAACGGTGGAGCTCTTGGCCTAGAACACCTTGGAAAGATTTGCCTCTTCCTCTACAATGGTCGTCCTTGGTTTTTTGTTATTCTAACCCTAGAAGACAACCCTATCATCTGATATTTCCTTAGAAAATTCGTGGGTTTTCATGCCTTTATACGCAACAGATCCTATCATTTCAAGGATTTCAAAAGGTCCTATGTATCTTGGGCTCAACTTCCCTTTCTTCCCAAATCATATTACTCCCTTTGCAGGAGATACTCGCAAGAACACATAATCTCCTCTATGTAATTCTAACTGTCGGTATCGATTATCAACATAAATCTTTTGACGACTTTGAGCAGTTCGAAGTCGATCTTGTATTAATTTCACCTTCTCTGTTGTGATCTACTGGTCCCAATGATTTTCTTTCCCCAACTTCTACCCAACATGTAGGGGAATGACACCTTCTACCATAGAGTTCTTCATATGGAGACATTTGAATACTTGCTTGATAACTATTATTATATGCGAATTCCACTAACGGCGAATGATCATCCCAATTCCCTTTTAAATCAAGTGCACATGTCCTAAGCATATCCTCTAAGGGTTGAATATATCTCTCTGATTGTCCATCCGTTTGAGGATGAAAATCAGTGCTAAAATTCAATTTTGTTCCCATGGCTTCTTGTAGGCTTTTCCAGAAGCGAGACACAAATCTAGGGTCACGGTCAGAAACAATTGAAATTGGGGTTCCGTGAAGCCTAATAATTTCCTTCACATACAACTTAGCTAACTTTTCTAAAGAATGGGTAATATTAATGGCAAGAAAATGAGAAGATTTAGTTAGCCTATCAATAATTACCCAAATAGAATCATTACCACTTGAACTCCTTGGTAAACCTGTCACAAATTCATAGTGATATGTTCCCATTTCCACTCAGGGATAGGCAGTGGTTGTAGCAATCCTGATGGTTTTTGATGCTCAGCTTTTGCTTGTTGACAAACCAAACACTGAGATACAAATTTCATTATCTCCCTTTTCATGTTATTCCACCAAAACACTTCTTGAAGATCTCTATACATCTTCGTAATTCCTGGATGAAACGTGAATCTCGAGTAATGACTTTCCTCTAAAATTTACCTCTTCAGTTGGGCATCACATGGAACACACACTCTATTTCCAAACCTCAATATATCATCCCGTATCGCAAATTCCATTCGCTTCCCTTCAATAACCTCTTCTCTAATCTTCTTCAGTTGTGGGTCATTTACTTGTGCAATTTTGATCCTTTCCATCAATATGGGTTGTACTTGTAAGTTTGCAATCATTCCACCTTTACTATAAATGTGAACATCTATTTTCGTATTTCTTAAATCCTTCAATAGAGCCTCCTGGTTTATAGTAAGACATGCTAAATTTGGTGTAGTCTTCCTACTTAAAGCGTCAGCTACTATATTAGCTTTCCCTGGGTGATAATTAATATCTTTCTAAGTAAATATATATTTCAAACTCTTATGATCAGTATAAATCTCTCAAGTCTCACCATATAAATAGTGTCTCCAAATCTTAAGAGCAAAAATTATAGCTGCTAATTCTAAGTCATGGGTTGGATAATTTTGTTTATGTGGTTTTAACTATCTTGAGGCATAAGTAATTACTTTTCCATTTTGCATTAACACACATCCTAAACCATTTTTTTAAACATCACTATAAATCACCAATCCTTCCGTACTTGAAGGAATAGTACAAATTGGGGCAGTCACTAATCGATTCTTAAGTTCTTGAAAACTTTTCTCGGCTTCCTCAGACCATTCATATTTTACCTTCTTTTGTGTTAACCTAAATATAGGTTTAGCAATGCTAGAAAATCCTTCAACAAATCTTCGATAATAACCTGCTAATCCAAGGAAACTATGAATCTCACTCACATTAGTTGGTCTTGGCCAATCTAGTATAGCCTCAACCTTTTAGGGGTCAACTGACACTCCCTCTTTGGATATGACATGTCCTAGAAAAGAAACACTAGGCATCCAAAACTCACACTTCTTGAATTTTGCATATAATTTTTCTTTCCTAAGGATTTGTAATATTCTCTCTAAATGCTTCTCGTGTTCTTCAATACTCTTAGAATAAATGAGAATGTCATCGATAAAAACAACAACACATTGATCCAAATATTTTCTAAAGACTCTATTCATCATATCCATAAAAGCAGTTGGTGCATTAGTTAGTCCAAATGGCATTACAAGAAATTCATAGTGGCCATATCTAGTACGAAAAGATGATTTTGAAATATCGTCGTCCTTAATCTTCAATTGATGATAGCCTGACCTAAGGTCAATTTTAGAGAATAGTTGTGCACCTTCTAATTGATCAAACAAGTCATCAATACGAGGTAGGGGTTGGTATTTATTCTTAATGGTTACCTTATTCAGTTCACGATAATCTATATATAGTCTCATTGTCCCATCCTTTTTTTTCACAAATAACACTGGAGCACCCCAAGGCAATATACTTGTTCTGATAAAACCCATGTTTAAAACGTCTTCTAATTTCACTTTTAACTCTCTTAATTCTAAAGGTGACATACGATATGGTGGTTTTGAGATTGGTATAGTTCCAGGAATAAGGTCAATCGTAAATTCTATTTCTCTATTAGGAGGTAGGCCTGGTAAATCATCTGGAAAAACATCCGTAAATTTCTTACTGATAGGAATATCTTCTAAGCTAGGCCCTATCGTCTGCAAACTGGTAACAGTTGCAAGAAATCCTTGACATCCCTTTTATAAGAAAACTATAGGCTTGCATTGCAGAAATAATACACATCGGAGATATGATGCCAGTTCCTTCAAAACTAAATTTTGGTTGGTGAGGAATTTGGAAAGTAACACTCTTCTCAAAACAGTCTACCCTAGCATGATGTGATGCTAACCAATCCATCCCCAAAATGACTTCAAAAAATTTAATGTCTAAAACTATCAAATCAACAAATAGTTTATGACTATCAATATCTACGGGGAAAGCCTTGTATACTAATTTACCCATCAATAACTCACCCGAAGGAGTAGAAACGTGAATGTTTTGATTCAAGGGTTCAGGGAATTTATGAAAGCGATTTAATACATGTATAGATATGAACGAATGGGTAGAACCAGGATCTATCAAAGCTTTAAAAGGCTGTGCACATATAGAAAGTGTACCTGACACTACCGCATTAAAAGCTTGGGTATTAGAAAGTCCAAAAATTGTACCTTGTCTGTCTTGATCCTTCTTTGCACTTGAAGGATTTATTGAAACCCTTGCTGGGTTTGGGGAGTCTTTTATCTGATGTCCTTTCTGTCCACATCTAAAACAAGCTCCTGAATCGTTATAACAAGGTCGTCCTCCATGCATCTTTCCACATTGCTGACATGTATAGTTATTATACTGTCTGTTATCACTAGATTACCAAATGTTAGATGTGTTCCTAAAAAAATTCTATTATTAGGGTTTTTTCCTTTTTTTTCCCCAAACTTCCTCTTACCATCTCTAATTCGATTGTACTCCTCACCATCCTTCTCAGCTATTGTAGCCCTAGTCATGACGTCAATATATGATGTCAACTTTAGGATGGAAATTCGACTATGAATATTCAACCTTAACCCACGTTCAAACTTCTTTGCTCTTAAAACATCAATTACTACAACATGACGTGCAAAACGTGATAGCTCAGCAAACTTTGCCTCATATTGACTAACCGTCATATTCCCTTGCACTAGACTCATGAAGTCAGCTGCAATTTCGTCTTTCACCGTTTCAGGAAAATATCTCTCATAAAAGATTACTAAGAAATCATTCCAACCAATGTAAGTATGCCTTTCCTCGTGTATTCTCTTAGTCATTCTCCACCAATGTTCAGCCTCCCCTTCTAACATAAATGTTGTAAATGATACCCTTTGTTCATCAGTACACTTAAGAACATCGAGTATCTTTTCCATATGAATCACCCAACTTTCTGCTTCGGTGGGATTAGGAGTACCTTTAAAAGATGGAGGATTCAAATTCTTTAACTGTTCAATAGTACATCTACTTAGTTCAAGATTCTTTGGTACTCCATTGTTCACCTGCTGCTCCACAATATTTGCTAGACTTTCAATTGCCTTGTATGCACCTTCCAGTCCTTCTATACTCGAATCACTAGTTCCAATTGATGATCTTCTCTTGGTCATTTTCTACAGTCATGGCCAAACGTAAGATCTACTATACTATATCAATATTGAAAACTAAAAGACCAATTATAAATAATATAACACATAGGGAGGGTTGTTACATAATACTATCTCCTAAGGATGGAAACATAAAATCTATAACATTCGAAACCTATGTTCAGTATTCTACGGATTTATAACCTATGCTCTGATACCACCTCTGTCACGACCCCGACCCAAAAATCGTAGGGAACGAGTGTCTTGACATGCCACCAACGCATCCAATATTCTGGCATTAAAATTTTTCTTTTAAAATATATGTAGCGGAAGTATAATCACATGGTTATGAATCGTAAAATACTGAAGGTGAAGGAATTACATCATTACAGCTTTCTAAAGGAAACTTCATTTATATTAAAATATCCAAGAGTTACAACTTGACAGAAATTTTAAAGCCTTTTAATTGAAGAGCCAAACATCCTTTATCTAATAAAATAAAATTCTACTTAATGTAACAAAAAGAGCTCTAAAAGCTAAATCTTCAACATACTCCCCTTATGTTCCATCCGCTTGCCTGATTATATGATGAAAAATGGTTAATTATAAAACATCACCTAAAAGACGAATGAGATTCAATCTCCAAATATTCCAAGGTTTTCAGAAAATAGATACATATTCAATTTAGAACAGAAGGTATATACATAGATATAGGAATTTCAAGTAATATATATAAATTAAATGAGAATATATATATTCAGAATAAACAGTTCATAGCAGAGCCGATAAAACAATTGAGCATATGTCAATTATTTAGTTTTAGTGGCCATGTACGCTCTAATACCCAGACTGATAGTGTTACCAAATGTTTCCACCCGATAACATCACAGATAGATAATCATGATTTCTCGAACAACGACTTATTTAGGGCACACCAACGATAAACCAGCTAGGAAGGTACCACCCAAATATCTCCACACGGTAGTCAAGGTCAATATAGGAAGAGAGTTTCCATAGGCCGAATCAATAATTTTAGAATTCAAATTAGATGTTTATGTGGAGAGATATAAACATATAACAAACATCTGAATCATCGGTATCAGATGCATTTTGAGAATAAAAGCATTTCACAAAATATACATAGTTTGGATAATATAATATAATCAAAATGCGTAAGAAATTGCATAGAGTACTCACCTAAAATAGAGGTCAAAATTATAGATAATGAGTCTTCGATCGCACGTTAATCTAACAAATACGATAAAGGTTTAACTATATGTTCTAAACAAGGTCCAGTCTACATATTGTATTTTAATAGTAACTTGTTTCAAAG
Source organism: Sambucus nigra (assembly GCA_949130495.1). Lineage (NCBI taxonomy): Eukaryota > Viridiplantae > Streptophyta > Magnoliopsida > Dipsacales > Adoxaceae > Sambucus > Sambucus nigra. Next base: position 240,528,569 of record OX422211.1, read on the forward strand.
GATTACCAAAAATCATTTTCTTAACTTTTAAAACTTATTGATCATAATTAAAGGATTCAATTGATAGTTCTTCCTAATAAGTCGGTTCTTAGTAGAGATGGAGGGCCACAGGGGCACCGCATAAATACCATCTCCTCAAGACAGAACATTTCCGGATTCATTCCCAGTAGAGATGGAGGGTCACAGGGGCACCACTTAAATACCATCTCGTCTAGACAGAATCTCACCGGGCCTGACTTTGGAATTACTTAAATGGGATTCCATAATAACGAGCAATCACTTTTAAAAAATCATTTTTAAAAGCGTATATACAATTTCAAACAAGTTTACATGAAAATAAAATTAACTTGGATTTCTTATAAACTTTATGTTTTGATTAGTGAAGTCCTTAGTGTATTTTACCAGCATAACTACTAAGTAAAGCTCTAAAACACAAAATTAAAACTCTAAAAATACATTATAACATTTAAATAAAATCATACCTACAAAATGAATGCTTTCTTCGAAATTATAGAACTCCTTCTTAAGATATTTACCAAGATTTCTATCACTCTTTATTACTATAATTCTCAAGGAATTGGCGTGAGTTTCAAATGAACCCTAAGGCCCTATTTATAGGTTTCCAAAAGTATTAGAGTGTTGACACATGTCTAATGACTAGCCATTTTGGAGTGGTGATTCAACACCGAGGTGTCGCAATCCGGAGTGGTCTTGTAGTGTTAATATCACCAAATGATGACAAGTGTTTTAGCTCTCTCTGTAAAGATGACATGTGTAAGGTGGAAGTGACCAGCACGTGGTGGAAAGGTGATAAGGGTATAAAGGTCATTTCACAAATGAAGGGTATTTTGGTAATTTCGCACTATATATTTTGTATATTTATTAGACGTCCTTGAAAATATTTTATTTACAAAATGGACCATTTTATATTTTTATTTTATCCCTTAAAGTTTCATAAAATTATATTTTCTACCCCAAAATTTATTATTTACCTTAAGATATGTCATTAGACTTCGATTAGATCCAATTTAGAGTTGATTCTTCGTAATTAAAAATGAGGTTTGTTATATTGATAGCCAATAATACCACATATCTAATAATACAACATCTATAAGATAATAAGTAACGCATGAGTGTAAAAACAAACTGTATACATATGAGCATATAAAAGTGGGGTCATTACAACCACAATCCATAACATTAGATAACTTCACTTAATATTTTTAATCATATCCATATATCTTATGAACACCACATTGTTATACTAGCATTCCCACACATGTATTTAAGCTACACATTTCCATATGAAAGTATAAGCATCTATATTTCATAGGGTATGTCACTCACCTTGGATTAAGTAACAAGATTAGTACCAAAACTATTTTCTTGGTAAGGTAGTATTAGGCGTTTCCCCACCTATCAATTCAACATCATTAGTATTTCAATACGCCAAATAAAATTAAACCTAGTAATATATCACATTAGTTAGCTAATATAAAATAACTGGAAAAGAAATAGATATTCTACTTCACCTTTTTGTAACACCCTATGCATTAGGGTTCTAAATTAAGATTTTACTAGAGAAAGTTATGCCCATTTTACTTCAACATTTTAAAAGTTGTTTCTGCAGAAAAACAACAACAAAACTTCAACTTCAAAATAGTCCCCAAACCAAACTAGAAGGTAATTTTTTCTTATCTTCGATTATGTCATACTCATATATATGTAATCTAACATATCTAACTGGAATCATTTGATTTCAGTAGGAATTCAATGAGTTATGCCATTTTTAACACAACTAGGTCCAGAATAGAACTTTAGCACATAACATAATACAATTAAGTCTCCACATTATCTATCTTGGACATTAGTCCGTGGAAACATATATTGAACATGGTTTAACATATACACATATCATATACATGAATCTCCTATATTAAAAAGCTTCATAAGAATGTGATTCAAATCTAGGACTTTAAAGTTAACATTTACTATCCTACCATAAGTTCTTATTTTTGTTCTTAAGCCATCCTTATTTTTTTACAATTAGGTAATATGGGTATCATTTAAATATTTATCAAAATAAGAAACAAAAGCATAAAAAGTATAAAAATCATTTATGAGACCAACTTTAACAAAGAGATAATTACTTTATAAGTAATCCTTGAATTATGGTAATTTTCCAAAGCAATTTCTTCCTTAACTTCCTTTTCTCTCTCCATAGGCATATTTCTTCCCAAGATTATTATATGAGATGAAAAAAAATGAGTAAGGCTTGATTTATACCCATAAGAATGTGTCCATATGGTCATGTGACCATTTTAAGGTTGTGTGTGATTTGTTGGACAAAAGGTCCAATTAAACAATTCCACTAATGACAGTTTTGTCCCGCATTAGTAAAATCACCATAGCTAACTATTTCGGACCTCGATTTATTCCCCCTTTGCATCTACGCGTAGACAACGTATATATCTAAAACTTTTGTATTTTATGTTTTCCTAAAATCGTAAATCTAATATGTCTAATATGGGCTTGAACATGAGACTAGCAATGTATCAAAAATCTCAAAACTTTCACATATGGTGACCAAACATCCCCAATTTAGCACTGAACAACCTAATTTACTTTTATAAACATAATGATGCATTGAAAACTGACTTTATAACTCATTTATCCATATAAATAATCATATTATCTAACGTGTTATCACCAATCATAAGCTCAATTAGAATATAATGTAAACAACATATATATCACGTGAGTATGCATCCCCTAAACATGATATTTTAAATGTTCAATACCCATCACTAATCTTATATATAATAACTTATATTTAATCATGTAACTAACATTCCTAATCATGGTTTTGGGCCTTAGATAGGATGTCATCTCTCTATTTACATTATGAACTGTTCAATATTACTCTAACCATAATTACGATCTCCTATGATCAGGCGGAATGCAACTCACTGAAATTATTACTAAGTATAAATGATTTACTTGTCTACAGTATAATTAAAAAATAAATGTAAGGCATTCTCATAACTATGATTCTTATTTCAAAATGAACTGACCCCCCTTTACTAAAAAGTAAATGTCATACATGGTATTAAGAATACAACGCCAACAAACAACAAAATAGAGATATGATTATACTTAACTATCTTCTATCTAATGTACTTGAGATAAAAAGAAGAACTAAATTCGTGAAACAACACAAGGATCGCATTATCCATGCAACAAAGATCTCAAGAATATAGGCATTGAAAAAGAAGATACAATCCATGAAAAGATACCACAGGTTTAGCAAGACAACATCATGAGATGAGTTCATAAACAAAGAAAATAAATAGATTTTAATATCAATATAATATCAGGTATTTTTTGCTAATTTATTTAAATTGTGAAATTAATTATTTATTTTCTGTCAGGACATTATGTCACCTAGTATATTTGTACATATTGCTACGTGAATTCACATTCTTTCGAAATTGACGTAATACATGGTAATGAACTAATTAAATATTTTAAGTGACTTTGTACCATGGATAACTACGGAATGGTTAGGGACTAGGCGTTGGAAGTTTTCTTGTTTAGATTATAACCTCAATATCGAGTCCCACTGATTGTGAAGTAGTGACTTATAATTTCGAGCCACACTTAAACCAATTAATATGTTTTAAATTAATCAACTAGTAGCAGATAATAAATAAAAATTTTGAGATAATAAATTTATTAAAATATGTTATCTTTTGGGTTAAAATCTTGGGGCATTTAGAAAGTTCGTTTTAGCTTAAAATAGTAAAATTTATGTCTGTTGGTTTGCTATATGGTTTGGACCAATTTTCAAGCAATTTGGAGCATGTTTTGGAATTAGGTAAAGTCTATTTTTGTGCCTAAAATTAATTTTGAGATTAGATCTTAAACACTTATAACACGTTAGAGGCAAACCCTGGAGGCTAAGTAGTTTCAGAGCGCAATATAAGTTGAAGAGATTGAGGATTTGGGACTTAATTCGCACAATCAATCATAGGCAATTTACTTTGATTAAGAATTTAATTAAGTTTGTGTTAGAGTAATAGTACTTCATTGAAATATGAACTAAATTCATGTAATATGACTTTTTAAATATATCAAAACCTATTTTTTCGCAATCACATTAATTACTTTTTTAGGTCTTAATTTCATGTTGATGAACTAGTGTAGTTGTGATGTTGAATCCCTTAATTGAACCAAAAAATTATGTAATATGATTGTAATAACATTATATATTGATGATGCTGAAATCTAGCACCACCAGATAAGTGATGATGAGCTCAAAAAGTAGTAACAATGGAAGCCATAGAGATGTATATGTGTGTAAATGTATAGAAGGGGATGAGTATAAGAGGAATAAGACAATTATGTATAGTGGTTCAACCAATTAGGCCTACATCCTCTGTGAGTGTTTGATCCACTAAGTATGGGCACTAATGGCCTTGGATACAATGCATATAAGCTCACTCTCTCTTGACTGTGTCCAAGTAGATTTTTAGCTAGGGTTACCAATTATGGATCCCCTTGTAGGGTTGTAGGTGACAAGTATATATGGGTCTTGGGGGGAATAGTGTACCCCCCCCCCCCCCCCCCCCCCCAAGCATGCATGGTGCATGTGAATGATGATCTAGCCAATCCCATGCTGACACCTGTAGATGCCACTTGTGATTAATGATGACATAATATTCCCTCACGTGAGGGGGTGATATTGTTATAATAGTCTTCCACGTGCTATGTGAGCCTCACGCGCACTGTTCAACGCGTCTCCCAAACCACGCGCTGTGATGATGTCACCCTCGGCCTATGATATGAGGCAGAGGGCAAAGTTCCTTCTGGTAGTGAGTCTGGCCTAATCTGGGCCTCGTACTATCATACCTTCAGAGGGTCGTCTGGACCATAATGAGGCCTTGGCCCCTAGAAGGGTCGTTTGGGCATGATGAGGGGGTCGACCCCTTGGAGGGTCGTTTGAGCCATGATGATGGGTCGGCCCCTTAAAGGGTCGTCTTGGCCTGATGAGGGGTCGGCCCCTTGAAGGGTCATCTGGGCCTGATTAGGGGTCGACCCCTTGGAGGGTCATCTGAGCCATGATGATGGGTCGGCCCCTTGAGGGGTCGTCTGGGCCTGATGAGGGTTCGTCGCCTTGAAGGGTTGTTTGGGCCTGATGAGGGGTCGACCCCTTTAAGGGTCGTCTGATATGGGTTAAGAGGTTATCCTGATCCTGTCCTGGTGCAGGGCACCCTCGGCCTGGCCGGGGGTATATATGGGTATGTCATATATGAATCATAGTGTTGATAACTTGTAAAACCATCATCTTAAATTAATTATTTAATGAAATCTGAGAACGAATTTGACAAACTTTGCTTAAACTACGAATTTAGAGTTTAAATATTATAATCTAAAATTAGACCATGAATAGTAGTTATAATCACCTAAAATTGTTAACATAAATTGATAATGTTTTTAAACATCTTGTCCTTGAAGGAGAATGGGTCGTACCCAATTAGGGATTGTGCTGCTTTGAGATGAGTGTTATCAGTTTGATGAGTGACTCTATCAAGATGATGTGACACTTAGGCAGACATCCACTGTCTTTACAGTTTCCTAGGCGTGGCGGTTGCACATTGCTTAGGACTTTGTGCCCTAATGATGCCCTCCTCGTGGTCTATGTTATACCTTAGTTAATGGGCCCACTCATTAGCAATATATTTGAACAATTTTTTAAATCATTTCCTTTATTCTTCTTCTTTGCGCCTTAACTCTCTCTCTCTCTCTAGCTTCTCAACAGCTTCCATAGCCATTTCTGCAACCTTTCTGTACCAAGCTTCATTCAGTCGTTGCTTTCGTCGTCAAGTACTTTTCTTTGCCATAAATTTCATTTTTAATTTTCAATTTCATTTCATGTATTGGGGTTGGCACCCCCTTGTGGTGTTTCTAGGGTTTCCTTCTGATTTTCGATGCCTTCTCGGGCAAGTCGAGTTCTTCCCTTTCTTGAGTGTTCTTGATCAAAACTCTTTCCTTCTTTGGTTTTGATCCAAAAGTCTAACTTAGTCAACTATGAGATTGTTTGTAGTTGGCTTAGCCAAATTCTTCTAACTATAGGGTCTTCCCCGTAATTCTTAGGAGGCTTTATGATTTAGCTGAGGAATTCCCATCCCTGAGAGAGAAGTTCTTCGTAGAGATCGAACGAGTAGAGGACGAGGAGGAGAGAAGACGAGGGGATGGCCCTAATTGGGTATGACCCATTTTTCCCATTCCATTAGCCACTATCGTACCCCCGGAGTCCTATGGTTCGTCTTGTCGTCTAGCCGAGAATCAATCGTACAAAGGAGAGATGGATGAGAGAGGATCATCACCGACAGGTACTGGCCCTTGCGGGAGAAGAGAGGCGTCTGATCTTAGCCCAAGGCGACAGGCCGAGGGGGTGGTCCCTTATGAGGCTGTTCCAGTGTCAACTTTATCCCCTCATGCCTTCCAGATGGCCTTTCCTGGTGGACCTTTGACAGGTAATGAGGCCGATGGGTATGAGGGAGAGGGGACTAAGGATGATGGTGAGGATTTGGACGCTGACCCAGTTGACACCTCCCACGCCTCAGCTTATGTTTCCACTGTTAGGGATCGCGACCTCTTACTGTGGAAGCATACATTTGGTGTGCAACCCAGCATAAGTATGAGGGTTCCCACTGAATCTCAGAAAGTCTTCGAGGGTGATGAGGGAGAGATCGTTGTCTATAAGCTGATGTTAAAGGCTGGCGTTAGGTTCCCTCTGCACCCTGCCATAGTCAATATATTTTCAGCCCTTGGCGTTGCCCCCTCTCAACTTCCTCCCAACTCCTAGAGGACTATCCTTGGTTATGTCTCCTTATTGAAAAATAATTTCATCGACGAGCCTTCGGCCAATGTGTTATTGGCTTGTTATAATATCACTTCCTCATCCAAACAGCCTGGGTACTATAATCTGGGGGCGAGGAACTCTGATAAAAAATTTCTCCATGTGGCACAAACCTCTAACCACGACTGGAAGAAGAGATTTTTCTTCATATTCGGGGATTGGGAATTTGTCGCCAGGGCTCAACCTTTGGAGGACGATCCCAGAGTTCCAAGGAGGTGGTCTAACACGTCTATGAAGGCTAGGTCAGACCCCGGACTTAGTCTGGATTAAAAGGACATAGTCGAGTATCTGATAGAACGAGGGAAAGAGGGTGGACTTGCAAAGTTTTAAGATTTGATGACCCCTCTGTTCCTCAAAAAAGCTGGTATGAGGGTCGGCCCCTTGATAGAGCTATGTGAGTTATTATGTTTTTTGCTCAATCTTTGATTTTTTTTCCAAGTGTTTCATCTTTGCCTTTGTAGCTTTCTGATGTGTCGTCTACTTTTTAGGTCGTCCTTCAGGTATCTCTGACCAACTTTAGGAAATGACTGCCCCAAGCTTATTGTCTGATCTGGGCAAGAAAAAAGGCAAAGAACCTCAGCAGTCTCTGAGGAGGCATCTGAAGGGACTGGCTCCTTGTCCAGCATGGGGGCCTTTTAGTCCCAGAACTTTACATTCTTGAAGGCTGGGTCGTCTTCCCTTATAGCCAATTTGAGGGAGGCCAAGGCTTCTATGTTCTCTGCCCCCTCGGCCGCTCACTACTTCTTATCAAAGATGCCCCTGACAAAGATATATGACTATGGTCTGCACACTCTGGCCCAGGTATTTGTTTTTACTTCATTTCCTTAGTTGAATTTTTCACTAACTGTTTCCTCGACCCCTTAACAAGTGTCTTTTTCTATGCAGTCTGTTTGTGCCATCACATGAGCTACTAAGTGGACGGCTGAGAACCAACTGAAATTTCATGAAGTCGAGAGGGCCATTCAGTACGAGGCTTACCTACAGACTGAGCTTGAGACTGCAAGGGCCGAGTTGGAGAGTGCGAGGATCGAACATGCAAGAGTCCTGGACGAGATGACGAAGCAGCATGATGCTGATCTGAAGACGAGGGATGACCTCTTCAAGGGGAAGGAAGAAGCCCTGAATTCCCAGTTCAAGAGCGACCTGGCCGGGCATTGAAGAAGGTTGGGTCGATGCTATGGAGGCCTATAAAATCTTAGACGAGTTTCAAGGCTTCGCTCTCGAATACTTGGAGAGGGTAATTAGGACGGCCTATCGGTGGGTCGTCCTTAAGTTCGCTGATGCAGTATCGTCTTTCCTCCCCTCTCTTGAGGCAGCTCAACTTGATTATCCTCTTATTGCTAAAGCCTTAGCTCAAGTGGAATCGCAAGTGCATGTAGAAGGAACTGGCACGTCTGAGGATCGGCATGTCTTGGTCGTAGAAGAAACTCCCATAGATATTGAAGCCTTTCCCTCTGATGCCGCTCAATAGGGTGGCTATTTGTAGCCAATACCCTCTTCATGTACCACATTTTTCTGGGAAAAATATTAACATTTTGTAATATAATGCCTCTTTTTGTCTTCTATACTTGCCTCTTGTGTGATTGTCCTTGTGATGTTTTTAAATTAACACTCACTAACCCCTCCCTCGTCTTTCTTGAGGGTGAATGAGGGGTCGTCCCCACCATTGACCCTCATCATAGCCGAGGGTGGTTTCTTACCAACTTAATGGTTTGAAATTTTAAGTTCCCCCTCCTCTTTCTTGAGGGTAAATGAGGGGTCATCCCCTTCATTTTCCCTCATCATAGCCGAGGGTGGTTTCCCACCAACTTAATGATGTTTTAAATTTTAAGTCCCCCTCGTCTTTCTTGAAGGTAAATGATGGGTCGTCCCCACCATTTTCCCCTCATCATAGCCGAGGGTGGTTTCCCACCAACTTAATGATGTTTTAAATTTTAAGTCCCCCCTTGTCTTTCTTGAGGTTAAATGAGGGGTTGTCCCCACCATTTTCCCCTCATCATAGCCGAGGGTGATTTTCCACCAACTTAATGATGTTTTAAATTTTAAGTCCCCCTCGTCTTTCTTGAGGGAAAATGAGGGGTCGTCCCCACCATTTGCCCCTCATCATAGCCGAGGGTGGTTTCCCACCAACTTAATGATGTTTTAAATTTTAAGTCCCCCCTCATCTTTCTTGAGGGTAAATGAGGGGTCCTCCCCACCATTTGCCCCTCATCATAGCCGAGGGTGTTTTCCGACCAACTTAATGATGTTTTAAATTTTAAGTCCCCCCTCGTCTTTCTTGAGGGTAAATGAGGGGTCGTCCCCACCATTTGCCCCTCATCATAGCCGAGGATGGTTTCCCACCAACTTAATGGTTTAAAATTTCAAGTCTCCCCTCGTATTTCTTGAGGGTAAATGAGGGGTCGTCCCCACCATTTGCCCTCATCATAGCCGAGGGTGGTTTTAACGAGTATAACCCCAATTATACTACAATTAATCAAACACAAAATGAGGGACCAATGTGACATTCTCAGTAACATTCTAAGTGTTATGTTGGAGCAACACATTCATTACAACTGCGGTCTGATAGGACGTTACAACACTACTGATAGTATTTCTTCAAATGATCTGCATTTCAGGGATTGGAAAAGGGTTCCCCTTCTAGGTTTTCTAGTCTATAGGTTCCTGGGATAACTTCATAAGTGACCCTATATGGTCCATGCCAATTTGGGTGGAACTTTTTAGGCTTTTGCCAAGTCTTTTTGAGGACTAAGTCCCCTAGTACGATTGGACTTTGTCTCACCCTCTGGTTGTAAAACCTTGCAGTCCTCTATTGGTAAACGGCTTGCCTTATCTCGGCGTCTTCCCTCCTTTCCTCGATCAGGTCCAAGTCAAGTCTCCTCTCTTACACATTTCCATGGGGGTCATACATTTGGACCCTGTGAGTAGGAAACCCAATTTGGTGTGGATGACGAATTCTGAGCCATATGCTAGCATAAATGGGGTTTCTTCGGTAAAGGTCTTTCCCGTCGTCCTGTAGGCCCATAGTACAGCATATATCTCCTCAACCCATCTTCCTTTTGCCTCTTCAAGTTTCTTCCTGATCCTGTCCAAGATTGTCCTATTTATAACTTCCGTTTGCCCATTGGCTTAAGGTCGGCCTGGGGAAGAGAATAATTGTTTGATACTCACCCTTTCACAGTACTTCTCTAGAGACGTATTCTTTAATTGAGTCCCATTATCCGAAATGAGGCTGTTGGGGAGACCACATCTGCATATATTGTTTTTCTAGATAAACTGGGAGGTCTTCTACTCGGTGATTGTTACCATTGGCTCCGCCTCCACCCATTTCAAAAAATAGTCAATTGCAACGATGAGGAATCGATAGTTATTGACGGCCCTGGGCAAAGGTCCTACTAGGACGATCCCCCACACTGCAAATGTCAATGGGTATGTAATAGAGGTAAGAGGCCGATGGGGCTGGTGAGGGATGGTGGAAAATCTTTGACATTTATCACACTTTTTTACATATGTCGTGGCATCCTTCCCCAAGGTCGGCCACCAGTAGCCCTGGGTTACTAACCTCTTCGCCAAAGACCTTCCCCCAATGTGTCTTGTACATGACCCCTCGTGAACATCTTGCAAGATGTGTTGGACTTCGGGCGGGTGCACACATCTAAGTAATGGGAGCAAGAACCCCTTTTTATACAAGGTGCTTTCGATGACAGTGAATTTCACATCTCTATATCTCAACTTCTTCCTTTATTGCTTTTCTTATGGAATCTCCCCCTCTTTAATATATTTGATTAGAGGGTCCATGCACAAAGCTTCCTTGTTGATATTTAAGAAAGATCCAAGTGTTTCGTCTTCTTTATCGATCATTGGTCGAAGCAGAATTTTTACTGGGACTGTCATCCTGATATATGTCCTAGTTGCTGAGGCCATCCTAGCAAGTGCATCGTCCCGTCCATTATCATACCTAGGTATCCTCTTCAACTTTACTTCTCTGAAGCTCTTTAATAGTGCCTTTACCCTTTCAAGATATTTGGCCATTATCTCATCCTTAGCCTCGTAGGCTCCTAGTATCTGATTCACCATTAGTCTCGAATCACTATGGACCAAGACCTGGCAGATACTAAGAGACTTATCCAAGGAGAGGCTCTCTATCAGAGCCTCATATTCAGGCTCGTTGTTGGAGGCTTTGAAGTTGAAACTTAGGGCGTACTCGATGTCTGTACCATCTGGTGCTGACACTATTAATCCAACCCCACTTCTGCTTTCGCAAGAGGACCCGTCAACGAAGAGGCTCCACATTGTCTTTTCCTCTGAGAAATTTCCCCCAGTGAGGGACCCCTGTCTAAAGAGATATCTTCCCTCTTCGTTTTTGGCCACTATTTCTCTAGTTGTGCTTGTCTCCACCTTTTCTACGGGTGAGTCAACAACTGTGCCTTACCGTGTATCTGTCTTATTGAGGCTTTCCTCTCCATCCTCATTATCTTCTCGAGTAAATTCAGCCACGAAATCTGCTAATGCTTGCCCCTTAATGGCCACCCTAGGTTGATATACAATGTCACACTCCCCCAACTCTATAGTTCAGGCCATTAGCCTCCTCGATTTTTCTGGCTTATGTAAGACCTATCTGAGAGGAGAGTCGGTGAGGATGACCATTGTGTGGGACAGGAAGTACGACTTCATCTTTCTTGATGCATGGATCAAGGCACATGCTAACTTCTCCATCCTTGGGTATCTTTGCTTTGCCCCCTAGAGTTCCTTACTATTGAAATATGCGGGCTTTTGTACCCCATTCTCTTCTCTCATAATAGCTGTGCTGATGGATGATTCTGAGATGGCTAGGTACACATATAGCCATTAACCCTGTACTGGCCGTGACAACAACAAGGGAGACCCTAAGTATGTCTTTAGCTCCTTAAAAGCCTCATCACACTCTTCGCTCCATTAAAAAGCCTTTATGAGAATTTTTAAGAATGGTAAGCACCTGTCTGTGGCTCTGGACACGAATCTATTCAAAGCAGCCACTCGCCCTGTGAGCCGTTGAATGTCTTTGATGGTATTGGGGGACTTCATTTCTATGAGGGCCCTTATCTTTTCAGGATTGACCTCGATGCCTCTTTGGATGATAATGAACCCCAAGAACTAGGGCTGTAAATGGATATTCGAAAATCCGCATCCTTTCGATATTCGCATCTGAATTTACGAATATTTATCCAAAAATATGGAAATGGATACGAATATGAATACTCTATAAAAATATCCGAGAAAACGGATACGGATAGTATCTGACACGGATAATTCGTATCCGATGCGGAGTATCCATTTTATCGGATATCTGTATCCGTCAAACATATGTTTAAAATATTACTAATAATATTAGTATTAGTATTACTAATAAAATAATATTAAAAAAACTTAATCGTTTCCCTAAAACAAAATAAACATATACTCCACTCAAAACAAAAACACCCTAAAGTTATTATTTTATTGGGTATATTATAAAATGTAATGTATTACCATTTTATTGGGTATATTATCATTGAGTTACACTAAAGTTACAATACACCTTATCACACACAACATACACCCATTAAAGAACATATACTCCACTCAAAACAAAATAAAAAAACTAACTTCATTTCATTTCTTTCATACATAACAAGAGAAAAGAAAACCTCATGTGGTTGTTCGTTAGTTTCCTTAATTATAAATAAATATATGAGAGAAACAGAAAAGAATGTAAGAGAGAAACATATTAGAATGTAAGAGAGAAACAAAAAAGAAAGGGATGGTTTTTGTTGTGATGAGAACTGAAGTTAACAAGATGTATATTATATACTAAATAAAAATGTATACTTATTAAAATAAAAATATCAGTATGTTTTTTTCGACAAAAGGTCCATGAGGTTATCATTCTCAATAAATTTGATTTAATATAAATTTGTATAATTATTTCTATTGTCATGGTGTAATACCCCGTGATTTTAATGACTTTTAAAATGGGTTATATTTTAAATTAATGGATTAATTGGATTTTATTATAAAATAATTCATTTGGGTTTTATTCGAATTGTGGATATTAAAATGAATGATTCTGAATATTACTTAAAGATATTTAGGTAATATATGAATGTGATGCTATTGATATTGCTGTGAATTGTTAATTCAGTAATTTGAATTTTTAATTGGACGCGATATGGGACGTGTCGAAGCTAATTTGTTAAATTAAAAAGGGAATTTATTTTTATATTGACCTTATAGTTATTTTGAGTGCATCGCTGCATCCGGAATGGTTGAAATAGTCAGAAAAGTCTATTTGGATGTTGGTTTTGGATGTCGAGTCATTTGGAAATGAAAAGACAACCCAAAAGGGCATTTTGTTCATTTTTACAAGGGGGATGAATAGTGTTTCGGATTTTGTTTTATTATAAGTATTTGGAGATTAGTTGAACGTGGGTTCATTAATCTCTTTTACACAATATTGAGAGGTCATCTTCTTGAGAGGGTGAAAGGTTGCTTGGAAGAAGAAAAGTTTGCTTGGAAAGGAGGAGAACTAAAGGCCAAAGGTCACCACCACCAACCACCACCGAAAGTTGGCCGGAGAAGGGGAGAACCACCTGTGATTTACAAACCCAAAGTATCAGACCTTCATTAGAGGCAAGTGTTTGATAAATGTAATCTAAGCTTGTATATTGTCCATGTTAGGATAGTTATAAAAATATGAGATTTTTACATGTTTGGAAGATAATGAAGAGTTGTTAATGGATTTTTGAAAAATGGAAGTTTATAGGAATCAAACTAATGTTGTAGGTAGATAGTAATCCACCAAATAATCATAAAACTATTAAAGAAATGCTGAGAATCAATGGTATATTCTTGAAGATATCATGTATATAATTTTCTGGAAAAAGAGGTTAAACATATGCTTTTAATTCAAACTCTTCATGATTCTAGGATGTTTAGAGCATTAGAAATCATTCACATGTGTTGCTATATCATGTAGTAAGGTTTATAAGGAATTTGGGTAGTTAATATGAAGGTTTGAATGATCTAAAGTGATGAAACCCGTAGTAGAAGAAATGTAGAAAACTGGGTTGTTATCTGGGCGATCGATCGATCAACCCCCTGCCTTCGATCGATCGACCTCCCCAGAATCCTTGAAGTTGTTTCTTTTTAATGTTTGTTCATATCCCAAACCTTTTATAAATATTTAGTGATTATTAATTGGATATAATGGGACTTAAGAAAGATCAGTAAGCCCTAGATAAGAATCGAATGATTGTGATTGGGATATAATTGGTTAGAATTATTTTAATTAAACTGAAAGAAATTTCGGTTGCTAGATTCATGTGTTGGATTCTAATTGTTATCAATGAGGATTAAGGATAGGTCTAGTAGGGTAGATTGTACATAACACTTGGGTAGCCTTAAGTTTACAAGAGAGTTTAATCATATGTGATAAAGGATGTGTTTATAAGAGATTTGAAACTATAGGTTTTAACCCTAATTAAGGGAGAGTTTAATTCGTAGTAATTCGGGAGATAAGATGATGCAGACCAATAGGATATTAATGAATTCTTACTGAATAAATACATTGAGGAAAACCTATTTGAACCTTGAGTAATGAGTGAGGCTCGGGGATAATTAAATTAAGGAAGTAAAGTCATAATATTTTAATACGTATGATTGAAAGAGAGATAATGCTACGTATGGGAATTATCTCAGGGTAATGTGAGTACCTTATTGATATTATATTATAGGTATGATAATGCCACTTTGATTGATTGATAATTTATGTGTATGACATACCTAGCTTACTTGCTATCGATGGGAGGTTTGCGCGTGAGGGCATTCATATCCTGATGAATCCATGGGATCTTTGATTTTTCGCTCAAGAACATAGGTCTGTGAATGACTTATCGGGGAGTTGATAAGTTCACTGACTATGGGAACATAGGTATGTGCGTGGCCCGTGGGTATGAGAACTATGTTTTCCTCCAATTTTTGTGTTGTTGTTTGTGGTTCGAGGAATCCTTACCGAACCTTTAGTCCCCTATTCGGTGACCAGCGATATTGGGACGTGATATCAGAGCAATGCATGCACTGCAACTGTGATTCGGGGTGACGTATTATATATATATATATATATATATATATATATATATATATATATATATATATATATATATGATGAATTAAATGAATGAATGTATATAGTGTTTAAATCAATCTACTGTGTGATAATTGTAGATAACGGTGAATAGAGAAAGAGAATTGAATTAAGCTAGTGAATGTTTATTCTTATAGTTTTGAAAAGCTTAATTCATATAAATGATAAACAATGCATATTAATGGGAAACGTATATGAATGATTGTACGACATATGGTATGGGACATACAGGGTTATGATATGGGATGGAATCATATTATGGAAATTTGTGAAGAGGAACCATTAACTAGGAGGTTAATAGGAAACATTAAGTGTGCACTCTAGATGAGAGGTGAGAATAGAAAGTGAGAGTACGGATACTAACATGTACATAATAAATGCTTTATTTCACTTGTTAAATACTTGTTATTTTCAAAATCATTTTCACATCGGGCTCTGACCCGTTTCCTTGCATATTCTCTTTTCTATTGTACTTTCTATATCAGGTGTCCAGCAGCAGGGACGCCAACCTTAGCGGATTATGATGAGCTATGGAGTTATGGAGTATTGCTTAAACGCCTATCTTCATTTGATTCACAGTGTTCTTTTAGTTAGGGCATGTCGCCCAAAGGAATTCAGTTATCTCTTTTCTATCTTAGTCAAATACTCTTGTATTCGTGTCATTTTAATACATTTAATATTGTTGGGATTACTGTATTGGATTATTATGTGGGAATGTTTATTCCAATTGCATATAAATTTTATTGAGTTATTTGTTCGGTTATTAGTGTTGTAGAATAATCTGTGTAGTATTATTCGTAAACCTAAAATGGATTTTGTTGAATTAAAATTTGGGAAGTTTTAGCACCAGCTTAATTGGGTATTGGGTGAGTTGTAAATGTTTTCGACAGTGATGCTAAGAATGAGCCAACTGTATATTCTGTTTTAATTTGGTATGGGTCTGGCCACCCGGTATTTAATTAGACGGGGTGTTACACATGGAATGCGGCTGCTATTTTTTTTATGGCTTTAAGCTTATATGGTTGTAAAGTATGGATGGCTTCAAGCCATATTACCATTATGGAATGATACTATTATTATGGAATCCATAATTGTTGATGTTAGGAGGCAGTAATTTTGTTATATATTTATTTGGATTCGATTGGATTTCATTGGATTGGATATTTTAATAGATATTTTTTGTGATGGCTAAATAATGTAAACGGATACGGATATTATCCGAATCCGAGGTATTCGAGCGGATACGGATATGGACAGTTGTTTTAACTATCTGGGTGGATACGAATACGAATATGAATAGTAAATTCAGATAGCGGATATGAATATGGAAAACATGGTATCCGATCCATATCTGTCCGTTTACCACCCCTACCAAGAACTTCCCTGCTCCGACCCCGAAGACATATTTGGCCGGGTTGAGCTTCATTAGGTACTTGCCCATTGTGTTTAAGGTCCTCTCGAGGTCGGTCACATGATCCTCGGCCTTTAAACTTTTGGTCAGCATGTCATCTACATAAACATCCATAGACTTCCCAATTTGGTCTTGAAATATTTTATTCACAAGGCGCTAATATGTTGCCCCCGCATTTTTAGGTCAATGGGCATGACCCTATAACATTATGTCCCCTTGTCGGTAATGAAGGTTGTTTTCTCCGAGTCTTCAGGGTTCATGAAGATCTGGTTGTACCCTGAATAGGCATCCATAAAGCTCATGAGCTCATGGCATGTGATAGCGTCTACCATCTGATCAATGCGGGGGAGAGGGAAGCTGTCTTTGGGACAATGCTTGCTAAGGTCTGCCAAGTCTACACACGTCCTCCACTTCCTGTTGGCTTTTGGGATAATGACTACATTGGACAGCCATTCAGGATAGATGACGTCTCTGATAAACTCTGCATCTTCCAGCTTCTTGACCTCATACTTCTCTTGAGAATAAATTCTCCTCTTCTGCGTCACTGGCTTTGCACCCTCTACCACATTGAGCTTGTGGCTCATAATTTCGGGGTTTATCCTCGGCATATCTGTGTGAATCCATGCAAAGACACTCTGTCTTCTCCTTAGAAGCTTGATGAGGTCTTCTTTTCTGTCTATCTTCAGAGCTTTGCCGACTTGGACAATTTTTTCCGGCTCATCCTCATTCAGGATGATGGATTCTACCTCTTCCGTGGCTTCTCCTTTCTTGAGTTTTTCTCATCCCTGGGGTTAAGGGTGTCAATATTGTAAGTGGTTATAACTTTCTTGTGCACCTCTCTTTCTTCGACGGAGTTAAAATAACATTCCTGCGCTGTCGTCTAGTCTCTCTAGACTTCCCCTACCCCGTAAGGGGTTGGAAATTTAATCATCTGATGGACTGTAGATGACATAGCTTCAAAACCCTTGAGGGCTACTCTCCCCAGTATAATGTTGTAGGCCGAGAAGATATATTCATCCATCACAAAGAAGCTGACCTTCTTGGTAAGCCATCTCGGCCACTCGTCTCCCATCCTAATGTCGGCCTCATACACTCCAAGGGGATCAACCTTTTCCCCACTGAACACGATCAATGGGTGATGGTATGGGACGAGTCTAGCATGGCTGAGGCCTAAGGCTTTAAAGCACGGACAAAACATCACATATGTAGAGCTACCACCATCTACCAAGATCCTCGGCACCTCGCATCCATGCACCCTGGTAGTGATGACGAGAGGGTCATCATGTGGGGCTAAGATGCCTTTGAAGTCCATTATTGAGAACCCCACTATCAGAGTATCCATATTGACCTTCTTCCTCTTTTTTGACTTTGCCTCAATAGAGGTTGAGTGTACAGCTTTTGTCACTGCCTTGGCTTCAGCTACATGGGCCTTCCTGTCGGCGACCTTTGACCCTCCTCCTTCCAGACCCCCAGAGATTATTCCCACATCGAGTGATATCATATAAATCTATTGACAGGGTCGTGGTCATCTTTTGGAGGGAGGTCAGGGTCGTCCTCATCATCAGAAGGCTCGTCCCCTCTTTTTGGAGGAACTTCTCTACATGCATTGCCTAACTTCTTTCTGGGGTAGTCCCCTTGACCCCTCTTGAAGGCACTCTTATAAATGTACTTCCTTAATTTCCCTTCTTTTAGCATCTTCTCGATTTCATCTTTTAGAGCAAAACACTTTTCGGTGACATGGCCATGGTCTTGGTGAAATTCACACCACAGATTCTTATTCCTCTTGTGGGAGGCTGCTCTCAACTTCTCAGGCCACTTCAGGGACCGGTCACTCTTTATCTCATTGAGAATATGTTCACAGCTTACCATCAGAGGGGTGTAATCAGTGAACTTGTCATCTATAGACCTGTTCTTCCCCTCTTTGTTCTTCTTATGGTACTTACCCCCACTAGTACCTCTTTTTTCATCTTCGTATTTTGCGACCATCGCCTCTTCGGCGTTTATCACCTTTCCTGTTGTTGACAGTAATTAAGCCATTGTCCTTGGAGGGTCTTCATCAAGCTTCCATAATAGTTTCCCCTTCTTGGAGTTCTCTAATGAGAGCGGTCATGGCTATTCTCTCCTCATAGTCTTCAACTATAACTTTTCTTTGTTGAATCTGGCTATATAGTCTCTTAGGCTCTCATTCTTCCCCTGCTTAACATAGAGCAGGTGTGTGGTTTTCTTCTGTGGACTCACCCCAAAGAAAAAGTTATGGATAAACCAATCTGCCAACTTCTTAAAACTTTCAATGGAGTTGTTTGGAAAAGACATGTACCAGACATGTGCATACCTAGTCAGAGTGCCAAAAAAGGCACGGCATCTCATCTCATCTAAGATAGAGTAGATATCTGTCGTTGATTGGTACATCTCAATATGGTAGACAAGGTTGGTGCTCCCGTCGTACCTAGGGGTGACCACTGGATGATTTAACTTGGATAGCGTGGGAAAGTTGACTATATTCGCCATAAAGGGTGAGCCTATAGAGTATCCTCTCTGAAGAGGGTCCTGGATCTTTAGAATATCACCGATCTTATCCTCCAGTCACTGGATCGAGTCATTCCAAGGCCTCGTAGGGTCGTCCTGGCCGATGTTATCCCCTGCCACCTCTTTGAGGTGGATGGAGGGTTCTGCTGCGGCAGGCCTCTATCGGCTGTTTACTTCCCCTTAATCGTCGTCCTATCCTTGGGGTCAGTCCCTATAGGGTCGTTCATCTACTGCCTCCTTTATGGACCTTGCAGCACTTCTTGATCTGGACAATTTTTCCCGTAGGTCATTTACTGGGCCGAGCCTCTCAAAGGTCGACCCCCTACTCAGACGATCAAAAGCAGAGCCCCTCAGGTGATCGTCAGGACTTTTCCTTCCACACTTCCCTCTGCTCTCCTGGCGCCTGGGGTGGTCCCCTGGCCTGATGCTGCCCTGGAGCTGCTGCCGGAGTAATCATCTCAGGTGAGACCCCTAGTGGTCTTAGTATGTTTTGGCTTAGAGCTGTAAACTTCTCCTGCATGATCCGCTGGCTTGCTGTCAGAGACTTCAAAGCGGCCGCCACATTAGCCATCTCAAACTAAGGTGGTGGTTAACTGGAACTGGGTCCTACTCCACTATCCGGTGGAGGAAGAGGTGGTGGTGGCATCTACGGTGCCATATATTTGAGCTATGAAGAGCTAAACTGAAGAAAATACTGGTGAGGTTGAGAACCTTAATGGGTCTCTTTTAATGGTGAAACAGTTCCACACGAATGGGGAGGACTGGATCACCACCAGAGTGCCCAATGAGGTCAACCTGTTTCAAGGAAGAGATGTCTTCTTGTTCCCACAGACGACGCCAAACTGATGATGCTGAAATATAGCACCACCAGATAAGTGATGATGAGCTCAAATAGTAGTAACAATGGCAACCATAGAGATGTATATGTGTGTAAGTGTATAGAAGGGGACGAGTATAAGAGTAATAAGACAATGATGTATAGTGGTTCAACCAATTAGGCTTACATCCACTGGGAGTGTTTGATCCACTAAGTATGGGCACTAATGGCCTTGGATACAATGAACATAAGCTCACTCTCTCTTGACTGTGTCCAGACAGAGTTTTATCTAGGGTTACCAATTATCGATCCCCTTGTAGGGTTGTAGGTGACAAGTATATATAGGTCTTGGGGTTGTAGTGTACCCCCCCAAGCATGCGTGGTGCATGTGAATGATGATCTAGCCAATCCCCTGCTGACACCTGTAGATGCCACCTATGATTAATGATGACATAATATTTCCTCACGTGAGGGGGTCATATTGTTATAATGGTCTTCCACGTGCCATGTGAGCCTCATGCGCACTGTTCCACGTGTCTCCTAAACCATACGCTGTGATGATGTCACCCTCAGCCTATGATATGAGGTCGAGGGCAAAGTTCCTCCTGGTAGTGAGACTGGCCTAATCTGGGCCTCGTACTATCATACCCTATGAGGGTCGTCCGGACCATGATGAGGGGTCGGCCCCTCGAAGGGTTGTTAGGGCATGATGAGCGGTTCGGCCCCTTGGAGGTTCGTCTGAGCCATGATGATGGATCGGTCCCTTGAAGGGTCGACTGGGCCTAATGAGGGGTCAGCCCCTTGAAGGGTCGTCTGGGCTTGATGAGGGGTCGTCCCCTTGGAGAGTCGTCTGAGCCATGATGAGGGGTTGGCCCCTTTAGGGGTCATCTAGGCCTGATGAGGGGTCGGCCCCTTGGAGGGTCGTCTGATATTGGTTAAGAGGTCATCCTGGCCCCGTCCAGGTGCAGGGTGCCCTTGGACTAGCCCGGGGTATATATGGGTATATCATATATGAATCATAGTGTTGATAACTTGTAAAACCATCGTCTTCAATTAATTATTTAATGAAATCTGAGAACGAATTTGACGAACTTTGCTTAAACTATGAATTTAGAGTTAAAATCTTATAATCTAAAATTAGACCATGAATAGTAGTTATAATCACCTAAAATTGTTAACATAAGTTGATAATGTTTTTAAACATCTTGTCCTTGAAGGAGAATGGGTAAAGTTGGGTTTTTAGTTGATTATGGTCATTTCTGCACTCTGAGGAAGATGACTTCTACGCAAGTCCCATTTGAACGACATTGGGTTCTGTCTGAATGAGATAGGGGATGTCATTCGCACAATAAGGAAATATGGTTTGAATGAGTTTGACTTCTGGTTTGAACGATGTCGAGTTCTAGTTCGAGAAAATTTTGGGGTTTCATCAGAAAGACTTAAGATTTTGTTCGAACAACTTTGCATCAGTTTGGAACTTAATTCTTAATTAATTATAAATAATTAAATCGAGATTTAATACACTATTTAAAAAAATATTTAGAGTATGATTGATTGTTATTATTTAATTTACGTGTAAGAATGCCACTACAAGAAAACTTCTTTTTAGCGATGTTTTGTAAACGTCGGAATAACTCTAAAAACATCGAGAAAATAAATCCTGACATTTCGATAACATTTTTTAAAAACATCAGTGTATCAACAGTTGGGAAATAAGTTTCTCTTTATAAAAACGTTGGATATACTTTTCCCGACACTTCCAACTATGTTTATTAACTGTCCACAATTTTCCCTGCCTTTGGGTATAGTTGCGACTTTTTTTTTAAAAAACATCGAGTTTTGTCTCAACGTTTCTCCATAAGAGTCGGGAATATTAAATTACGATATTTACACAAGATTCAGTCATTTACTTGAAAACATAACGATGTTAGCTAACTTTTCCCATACTATATTCCAACATTTTTTTGTAAAGCGTAAATATTTTAAGTGTAATGTAATATCCAAGTACCTGTCATTAATATTATAATTGACACCTCAAAAAAATTCTCAATTAAACCAAAGAAGAACTATATAATATAATATCTAATCATCCCACAAAAAATGAAGAAAATGTGTCATCAATATATTATAATATCTGATCATCCAAAAACAAAATGAAGAGAATGTATCTTCAAACATCCAAAAGTTGTCTACTAAGAAGAAAAATATTGGAACCCGATAT
Source organism: Sambucus nigra (assembly GCA_949130495.1). Taxonomy (NCBI): domain Eukaryota; kingdom Viridiplantae; phylum Streptophyta; class Magnoliopsida; order Dipsacales; family Adoxaceae; genus Sambucus; species Sambucus nigra. The sequence goes on from OX422211.1 coordinate 240,550,630, forward strand.
TCCAAACAAAATATGAAACATATATTAGCATAAAAAAAAGCTAGAATACTGTTCAAAATTGTCAATACGATGTATCCTTAACCATGGGCATGACAGAATCACCTATAAAAAGAAAGAAAATAAGTATTAAAAATTAAATAAGTCAATGTAAAAGTGATTCACTGAAGAAAAATGAAAGGTGCTTAGTGACTTACTTCCCAATTAAAACTTTTCAATTATTTGAAATTTTTTCCTTCTTCATACTCTCCTACAATTCGAATAAGAAATTTTGTGAAAGACGGATAGTAATTAGATCAATGTTTTCAAATCAACAATTTACATAGTAACGACGAAAACTTACAACTTGTACGAGCAACCTGAAAAATAGAGATGTGTATAACTTTAAAATAAATTTTGAAATATAGAACCAAAATTTAATATGTTAGCAAATAATATTTCCATATAGCTTATGAATTTTGCGACAAACAAAAACCGTAAACCTCAGAATGTAGGCTCTATTATATTTTTTACGTCCAACTTAAAACATTAATTTTTAAAAGGGAACCCTAGGGTTTAACATTTTTATGGAAAATTGTGTTCAACACGTTATTATAAGATTTATAAAAATGAACATAATAATTTATAAAACACTTTTTTCGTTGATGGCCAGTATAATATATATTGTTTTTTCCAGGCATTTAAGTGATGTGAGAAAAACATGTGGATGTTGATAAAGCAAAAAGTTATATAGTACCAAAACATGCTTAACAAGCTTATTATTTAAATAAATAGAGAATTAAGGTAAAGGCCGTGTTCCTTCCAATATTTGAATTTTTGGGACAATGATTTTCAAGTTTATAAATCTAGTCTCTGTGGTACAATAGTATTTATGGTATTTTTTATTTGAATCATCCTCGATGGCAGGTGGGGGTGCTCATCGGAACTGATGATTCTCCCCAAAAACATTCACTGGGGCTCAACTAACTGCACAAAAAAGCATTATAAAGGAATGAAATTATTGTACCAAAATAGTACAACACTCTAAAGCATTTTGGTTCGTGTTGTTTCTCATAAAGTATTTTGGTTCAGGTTATTTCTCATATTTCACAGTACTTCCGTGTCGCTCATATTTTCCAAAGAAAATAAAAAAATTGAAAGAATCTACACATACATGAGTTTGCGATTTCAAACTACAACACATAGGAATATCCATGGTGGAAATTTGGGTGAACCGCTGTGTGCTGCCAGATTTATCTCATTGGCGAACTCATTTCTGGTACATAAAGAAACAAATTGGGGGGATGATCATCACCAACTAAATATATCTCCCATCTCCGATCTTTTTTTCACTGAGGATGATTGTGAATGTGACGTCGATGCGAATATGCAATATAATCACAACATCTGTCAAATAAAAATGATTTAAAATACACAAACATCCATATTAACTGTATCATCATATCAATTTCGGTTGATCGATCGCGGGTCTTCACACTTAAGATCGATTGGATCAATATACATGACTAGAGAAGTTTTTCAAGATTAATACACAGTTAATTATAATGATCTTAAGCTTTGGAGAGTGTTTAATAAGATCTATGGGATCCAAACCAAACCCTCCCAAAAGGATAATGGGGAAATGTTTACTTACAAACCTCGGGTCTCAACTTCATAATTGAAGAAGACATCGAAAAACCCTTCAGATGCGAGATAAATAGAGAGAGAGAATGCAAAGCTCGAATGAAATCTAAAACAAAATCCATACAGTCTTCGAAACTGAAAAATATATTCTAAAAATTAAGCAAACTCACCAGAAATTTAGTGAGTGCTCAGTCACCAAAAATTAAACAATCCATTCAATCTTCGAAAATGAAAAACATATTCCAAAACTATACAACCTACAAATCAATAGCATACAACCTATAAAAGACCAAAAAAAATAGAGCAAGTACATAGTGAATGGGGAAAATACAACATGAATCTGCTCAATAACACAAAAGACAGGGTTGGGAACTTCTATTCTTACCCATGCCTATGACGGTACCAAATACAACCCCTATCATAGAGGGGCTGCCTATCATTTTAAATATTAATCGATGACGGATTATTAATGAATGGGAGTAAAATAAAAAAGTACATAGTGAATGGGGAAAATACAACATAAGTCTCCTCAACAATGTGACACCCCGACTAATTAAATACGGTGTAGCTACTCCTTTATTTAAATCAATACAAAATGTCAAGTTGGTTCAGTTAATAGCATCACAGTCGAAAACATTTTTAATAATTACTAACCACCTAGTATTTAAAAAGTAAGTTGCCAAATTTTAATTAAGTCTGTTTGACATGCAATAAAAGAATAATGGAATAACAACATAATCCATTCACCATAACGAAGTAATGAAATAACCAACAAATAAATATAAGAGTCCGGAGGAAAACTCCTCGCAACTATCCAACCACTGAAAAATAATAAGACAAGTCTGAATCCTGAATTAATTACATGCCCAAAGTCTGAATAATTGAAATAAATGAAATGTCTCTAAAGAAATGGGTGACATGCCCTACAACTGATAAATGCTAAATAGAGAGTCAATATAGAAGAAGCATCTACAAGCAAGGTGCTGTAACTTCCACAAACAACTACAGCTCGTCACCTGAATGAGGATCCTAAGCATGGTGTCCTTGTGGCTGGGAACCTAAAATGGTTTTTACAAAAATAGATTTGAAAGATTATGGGTCAGAGCCCAAAAGTGGAAATCATTTTAAAAACAGCAGTGTTTTAATAACATTAAAACATTAAATGCAAAATACATGTTAGGACGTGCACTCACATGAAGTTCTCACCTCTCGACTACATGTGCACTCCTAACGTACCATACCCATCTAAGTATCATACCTATCTAACCAAACCGTAATAAGTTCTACCCCTTACTACTAGATTTCCATTTTACATTCTAGCGTTATCAAAATAATAGAGGGCTTTATTTAAACTCAGATTCTCAATTAGTAATACAATTCATTATCGGTTAACCCGCTATGTTTTCTCAAAACGTTTCCATATTTATACACAATATCACATGAAAGTTCCCATTAATTAAGTGTATATTATTCACATCATAAATATACAATACAAGCACCCCGAGACTAAGCTGCGGTGCACACATACTCTGCTATCCATCCCGGTACATCACGTACATAAGGATCACGCATTCCGAGTCTCTCAGGAATCATTCTCAGTTAACAACATCACAAGTAATGGAGGGGAACATAGTCACAGCACATGGGTCACTCACATACCTATGCTCCCACGATCAGCAGACTTATTAACATCCCAATAAGTCCTTCTCTGACCTAATTCATAAAGGTACCAGTCTAAATCCGGGCAACACAAGGATTAGAGGGCCCTAAGCGAACGTAAACCTCCCGTGATAGCAAGTATGGTAGGTATGTCATACACATAAAATCAATACATATTCTAAGTATGCACACATCTTAGTAATCACCATAATATGTTGGTGGTACGCTTCTCATTCTCGTACCGACATATAATACTACACAATTTATATGTTCCCGGTTAATATAATAAATTAGGCCGTCAATAGTTCTCGTACCGTAATAGACACTCACGTCCTACTCCATAATTTCCCCTAGGTTCAACTACACTTCTAGGTTTTACTCCTCATTATACCTCAAATGTCCCTACTATATCAATCAATCAACAAGGGAGTGTGATCTCTACCATTAAGTAAGGTTACGGGACACGCGAAATCAAAACAGGCTAAAAAGCCTAAACTGTCAACTCGTTAGAAGTCTCGTTCGAACGAGGCTGTTCGAACGAGAGTTCGTTCGAACGAACTAGGCCTTCTAACGAGATCTCATTCGAACGAAAGTCTTCGAACGAACATCCCTCTCGTTAGAACCCAAACTGACAACTCGTTCGAACGAGCTCGTTCGAACGAGCTCGTTCGAACGACCTGGGCAGGTCTTTAAACGAGTGGCCAGATTCGAGCCCAGAAATTTCTTATTTCGTTTTTCCATCTTTTCTTCACTTCTAATCTCATATAAACATTATTCCAACAATTGTTCAAGGTTCCTAATCGTCCCTAAACATACATGGGTCACCTACTAACGTTTTTATGGGGTTAATTCATTATAAACATCATCCAAATATCAAATCCCTTCATTTATCCCCCAAATTACATGAACATGAACCCTAAAATTTATAAATCATCAATGAGCCTAATGAAATTCATTTTTGTTTCATCCAAAGTGTATTATCACCAGATTAATCACCTACATACAATTCTACATACAATTCCTCAATAGCTTCTTAAATCTCTACATCCAATTAAATGGGTTTTCATCATACTCCAAGAACAGTAAAATTTATTTGAATTTCCTACGCATGGAAGAAGCATTCTCTACAAAATAATGAAATTAAACCACTTGCCTTATTTGTATCTCTGATTTTGATGTTGAAGATCTAATCGTTCTCTCTCTCTCTGCAGAATTTCTCCTCTCTCTCTCTTTCTCCAAGCTTTCTTCTCCAATGGTGGCAATGGAGGCTAGGGTTTGTCTTAGGAACTTTTGGGGCTAATTCTAATAACCCCCGTAGCCCTCTAATCAGTAAATGGCTGGTAATGGGTTAGTGGGTCTTTTAATTTTCCATTTAAAACTCCTAAAATTCGTTAATAAAAAATCCTAAAATTCTAAAATTACCAAACTACCCTTATACGTTGCCGGTATGGCCTAAAAATGCCCCGGGACCTAAACTAAACCCCCGGCTAGTGTTTTCGGACTATTTCGACCCTTCCGGACGCGTTGACGCGCTCAAAATGACCATACGGTTAATAGAAATAAAATTCACTTTTTAATTTTCATAATTATATTCCATGACGCGACTGTCACACGCGTCTCAACAAAATTCCCAAATTTCCATATTTCAATCTCACGACAAATTTCATAATTCAATATTCATATAATATCATATATGCACATTATAATCAAATACCAACTCGCATCTCGCTAGTGTTTTAATCCGGATTAATTTCCAATTAATACGCATTTAATTCAATTAATCCCATAAATAAATATCACGAAAATACGGGGTATTACATACTCCCCCCCTAATAACTGAATTTCATCCCGAAATTCGGAACTAGAAAGTACCTGATAAGAATAACTCTGGATAACGTTCGCGCATCTCATCCTCGCGCTCCCATGTGGACTCCTCGACATTATGATGTCGCCACTGAACACGTACTAACGGAACTATCTTTAACCGCAGTTTCCACTCACTTCGGTCCAAAATAACAATCGGCCCCTCCTCATAGGAGTTATCAGGCTGGAGATCGATGTCCTCCAAAGTAATATGAGAATGAGCCAAATCGTCTCTCAGATATTTCCTTAGCTAGAAAATATGAAATACATCATGAATCCGATGTAAATGCTCCGGTAACCCAAGCCTATACGCAACCGGTCCAATCCGCTCAATAATAGGAAATGGTCCCACATATCTCGGTGCCAACTTCCCTTTCTTCCCGAAACACATAATCCCCTTCATAGGAGATACTCTGAGCAAAACTTGGTCCCCCACTTGGAACTCTCTGAAGAACCTCTTCGCATCAGCATAGCTCTTCTGCCAATCCTGAGCTACTCGAATCCGACTCCGTATCAGTTCTATCCTTGCCGAAGTATCCTGAATCACCTCCGGCCCAAGTAGTTGGTTGTCCCCCACCTCCAACCAACATGCTGGGGAATGACAAGGTCTACCGTACAACGCCTCAAATGGAGCCATGCCAATGGTGAACTGGTAGGAGTTGTTGTAAGCAAACTCCACCAGTGGAAGATACTGCTCCCATCCACACCCAAAATCAATGATACTCATACGTAGCATGTCCTCCAACATCTGATTCGTACGCTCGGTTTGCCCATCGGTCTGTGGGTGATACGCCGTACTCGACCGCAACTCCGTGCCCATGGCCTCCTGAAAACTCTCCCAAAATCGTGAAACAAATATCTTGTCTCGGTCAGATACGATATTTAGGGGCACACCGTGAAGTCTCACTATCTCTGCAATAAAGAGCTGGGCATACTGTCCCGCAGTGTAGTCTGTCCTTACGGGTAGAAAATGAGCGACTTTGGTCAACCTGTCCACAATCACCCAAATGGAGTCGTGACCTCTCTGTGACGTAGGAAACCCCGTGATAAAGTCCATGGATATGCTCTCCCACATCCACATCGGGACCTCCAATGGCTATAGAAGTCCTGCCAGTCTCTGATGATCCACTTTTACTAGCTGACAAGTGGCGCATTTTGAAACAAACACGGAAATATCTCTCTTCATCCCGCTCCACCAATACTTTCGTCTCATGTCTTGGTACATTTTGTCCCCACCGGTATGTACCGCGAACCGTGAGCCGTGCGACTCTGCCATCACCCCGTGCCGCAATTCCTCCCCTTCCGGAACTACTAGTCTCCCATTGAAGCGCAATCCCCCGTCTGAGCTAACGGTATAGGACTCGACTCCCTCTGCTAGTAATCGAACTATCTTCTCCTAACAGAACGAGTCATTTGCCTGTGCCCTTACTACCTTTGTGACAATCTGAGGTTTAACGGTCATCACAGACATGAACGATCGGGCCACTGCATCCTGGTGTCCCAACTCCTTCCACTAGGCCTTCCACACTCCTGTCACCTCATCTACTGGCCTGCGGCTCAACGCGTCTGCTACCACGTTAGCCTTCCCCGGGTGATACTGGATATCAAACTGATAGTCCTTCACAAACTCAAGCCACCTTCGTTTCCGCATATTCAACTCTTTTTGCGTTAATAGGTACTGTAGGGACTTTTGGTCCATGAACAATCAAAGCTTTTCCCCCAAAAGGTAATGTCTCCAAATACGAAGGGCAAATACAACTGCCGCTAACTCCAAGTCATGAGTGGGGTAATTCTTCTCGTGAGGCTTTAGCTTACGGGATGCATAAGAGATGGCCTGACTCTCCTGCTGCAATACACCTCCAAGTCCTTGCAAGGACGCATCGGTGTAAACTAGGTACTCAACTCCCGGTCTCGGCAATGCTAACACGGGTGCTGAGGTTAACTTATCCTTCAACTCATCGAATGCCAACTGACAGACATCACTCCAGATGAATGGCACACCCTTACGAGTCAGATGTGTCAAAGGACCTGCTATCTTCGAAAATCCCCGAATGAACCTCCTGTAGTATCCTGCTAATCCCAAGAAACTACGGATCTCCGTTGGTGTCGTGGGCTATCCCCACTCCCTCACCGCGAATACTTTCCCCGGATCAACAGATATCCCCCGGTCGGAAATAATATGTCCCAAAAACTGGACCTCCCTCAAATGTTCGGCGTGCTCCTCCTCTGTCTGGGAGTAAACCAGTATATCATCAATGAAGACAATGACAAACAGATCTAGGAAATGCCTGAACACCCTATTCATCAAGTCCATAAACACGGATGGAGTATTGGTCAAACCAAAAGGCATAACCCGAAACTCGTAAGAACCATATCTCGTTAAGAACGCAGTCTTCGAGACGTCCTCCTCCCTAATACGCAACTGATGGTATCCCGATCTCAAATCAATCTTCGAGAAGAAATAAGCTCCTCTCAACTGGTCGAATAAGACATCGATTCGAGGCAACAGATACTTATTCTGTATCGTGACTTTATTCAACTCTCGGTAGTCCACACACAATCTCAGTGAACCATCTCTCTTCTTCACGAACAACACAGGGGCACCCCACGGTGTAGTACTCCTCCGAATAAACCCTTGACCCAATAACTGCTCAATGTTATCCCATAACTCTCTCATCTCAGCTGGAGCCATACGGTATGGTGCGCGTGCTATGGGTCTCGTATCTGGCAATAAGTGTATGACAAAGTCTATCTCTCAACTGGGGGGTAGGCCTGGTATCTCCTGAAACACATCGGAATACTCCCGGACAACTGGGATCGAATCTAAAGGAATCACAACCTCCTTAGAGGTATCCTCCTCTATGTAGTACAAATGAGCGATCGAACCTCCTTCTGGGCGAGGCATCGCCACTACAAACATCTCTCGCCCCGGAATGGCAAAAACAATGCTCCCACCGAAGCAATCAATCATGGCTCTATAATCAGCGAGCCAATCCATACCAATAATCACATCGTGAACATGCATATCTAACACCAACATGTCTGCGGGTAATACCAGACTACCAATCTCTACCCCCACTCCCCGACATATAAAGAAAATAAGCGACCCACTCCCCAATGGTGAGTCTACACACGTCACTGTGCTCTCTGCTGTGGCTAAAAACCCTAAGGCTTTCGCAAAATGTGTAGCTATAAAACAATGCGTTGCCCCCGTATCAAACAAAACCCGACCCATAGTACCATGGATAGGAAACATACCCTCAATCGCGGGTGGTGCCTGTGGAGCTGCTGCCTGGTGGACATTATAGACACGTCCATACTGTAACTGTCCCTACTGCACAGGAACTGCTGGAATGGCTGGAAGAGCTGGCACCTGGGCTGGAGCTGGGAGAGCAGGTGGAAAAAGTGGCCTCTTTGGCTCATGTCGAGCACCCTGATGCTGCTGCGAGGCCCTGCCCCTATCAGGACAGTCCTGGCGTTTATGGCCAGTCTTGCCACAAAAGAAACACTTCCCCGGGAAGTTCCCCCCTCTCTGTCCCTGCTGCCCCCGGCCCTGGTGGCCGTTACCGTTCCTCCACTGGCCCTGTTGAAACTGTTGTTGACCATTCTGACCCTGCTGGTTCTGATGGCCATTCGGACCCTGCTGGCCCAGCCAGAAACCTCCCTGTCCGTGCCTAAAATTCCCTGACCTGAACCTCTTGTTATCCCCCTGCTGGGAACCCTGATCACCCTGCCTCTGTCCCTGAATAGATTGTGCCCCACTGGCACCATGTCCTTCAGTCCTGCCCGGATGGCTGGACTCTGCCGATCGCTTGCCCTCAGCCATGTGAAAGCGATGATCCTGGCAGTGTAACAGTGCAGCCTTAACCACATCAGACTAAGTGGCTAACGAGAGGTTCCCTAACAAATGGTAACGGATTCTCCAAGTCAACCCGTGTGTAAATTTCTGTATCTTCTTCTCCTTTGTCGGTATCTCATCCGAAACAATGTTCAGAAGATCAGTGAATTCGGCCTCATACTTAGCCACAGTCTTACCCTCCTACTTGAGGCTCATCAACTTCCTCCTCATCTCCGTGTGAATAGCTGACAGAAAGTATTTGCGGTCGAACCACACCCAAATCTATTGAATAGTGAGAGTGTCTCTCTCCTCCACGGTGGTAATAGACTCCCACCACTGCAGTGCAGACCCCACTAGCTTAAAGGTAGCTAGTATCTGCTTCTGAACCTCAGTGCACTCGTACATCCTCAAGTGCCCCTGGATGTCCTTCCTCCACTGACTCGAATCTACAACATCGGAGCTACCTGCAAACTCCGGTGGGTGTGCTTTCTGGAAAGCATCACGAACACGTTCCCAAGAAGACGGGAATGCATGAGCCTGAACTGGCGCGGCTATCGGCGCCTGAGTTGGTGCCTGCTGAACTACATCTAGTGCGGCATTTACCGCCTGGGCCACAATGGCAGCAACCTCGACGGCATTCATCGTGCCCTGAACTAGTGCGGGCTGTGGTTCGGGCGTTGCATCCCTGGGAACCCGTTGTGCACGTCGTGGAGGCATTCTGAAACAAGAATAAAGTTTATAAGTTTGCAGTTATAAACTTGAAATAGCTGAAGAACGTAGCATATACAAGAAGGAATACAACAGTCCTAAAATATAGGGCTCTACATCAAAGAAAGCTCAGCGGAAAACATAATAAGCCATACAGATCCTAAAGGACACTAGAACCTGATGCTCTGATACCACCTGTGACACCCCGACTAATTAAATACCGGGTAGCTACTCCTTTATTAAATCAATACAAAATGTCAAGTTGGTTCAGTTAATAGCATCACTATCGAAAACATTTTTAATAATTACTAACCACCTAGTATTTAAAAAGTAAGTTGCCAAATTTTAATTAAGTCTGTTTAACATGCAATAAAAGAATAATGGAATAACAACATAATCCATTCACCATAACGAAGTAATGAAATAATCAACAAATAAATATAAGAGTCCAGAGGAAAACTCATCGCAACAATCCAACCACTGAAAAATAATAAGACAAGTCTGAATACTGAATTAGTTACATGCCCAAAGTCTGAATAACTGAAATAAATGAAAAATCTCTAAAGACATGGGCGACATGCCCTACAACTGATAAATGTTGAATAGAGAGTCAATATAGAAGAAGCGTCTACAAGCAAGGTCCTGTAACTTCCACAAACAGCTACAGCTCGTCACCTGAATGAGGATCCTAAGCATGGTGTCCTTGTGGCTGGGCACCTAAAATGGTTTTTACAAAAATAGATTTGAAAGCAAATGGGTCAGAGCACAAAAGTGGAAATCATTTTAAAAACCACAAGTCTTTTAATAACATTAAAACATTAAATGCAAAATACATGTTAGGACGTGCACTCACATGAAGTTCTCACCTCTCGACTACATGTGCACTCCTAACGTACCATACCCATCTAAGTATCATACCTATCTAACCAAACCGTAATAAGTTCTACCCCTTACTACTAGATTTCCATTTTACATTCTAGCATTATCAAAACAATAGAGGGCTTTATTTAAACTCATATTCTCAATTAGTAATACAATTCATTATCGGTTAACCCGTTATGTTTTCTCAAAACCTTTCCATATTTATACACAATATCACATGAAAGTTCCCATTAATTAAGTGTATATTATTCACATCATAAATATACAATACAAGAACCCCGAGACTAAGCTGCGGTGCACACAAACTCTGTGATCCATCTCGGTACATCACGTACATAAGGATCACGCATTTCGAATCTCTCAGGAATCGTTCTCAGATAACAACATCACAAGTAATGGAGGTGAACACAATCACATCACATGGGTCACGCACATACCTACGCTCCCACGATCAGAAGACTTATTAACATCCCAATAAGTCCTTCTCTGACCTATGTTCATCAAGGTACCAGTCTAAATCCGGGCAACACAAGGATTAGAGGGCCCTAAGCGAACGTAAACCTCCCATGATAACAAGTATGGTAGGTATGTCATACACATAAAATCAATACATATACTAAGTATGCACACATCTTAGTAATCACCATAATATGTTGGTGGTACCCTTCTCATTCTCGTACCGACATATAATACTACACAATTTATATGTTCCCGGTTAATATAATAAATTAGGCCGTCAATAGTTCTCGCACCGTAATAGACACTCACGTCCTACTCCATAATTTCCCCTAGGTTCAACTACACTTCTAGGTTTTACTCCTCATTATACCTCAAATGTCCCTACTATATCAATCAATCAACAATGGAGTGTGATCTCTACCATTAAGTAAGGTTACGGGACACGCGAAATCAAAACAGGCTAAAAAGCCTAAACTGTCAACTCGTTAGAAGTCTCGTTCGAACGAGGCTGTTCGAATGAGAGTTCGTTCGAACGAACTGGGCCTTCGAACGAGATCTCGTTCGAACGAAAGTCTTCGAATGAACATCCCTCTCGTTAGAACCCAAACTGTCAACTCGTTAGAAGCTCGTTCGAACGAGCTCGTTCGAACGACCTGAGCAGGTCTTCTAACGAGTGGCCAGATTCGAGCCCATAAATTTCTTATTTCGTTTTTCCATCTTTTCTTCACTTCTAATCTCATATAAACATTAGTCCAACAATTGTTCAAGGTTCCTAATCGTCCCTAAACATACATGGGTCACCTACTAACGTTTTTATGGGGTTAATTCATTATAAACATCATCCAAATATCAAATCCCTTCATTTATCCCCCAAATTACATGAACATGAACCCTAAAATTTATAAATCATCAATGAGCCTAATCAAATCCGTTTTTGTTTCATCCAAAGTATATTATCATCAGATTAATCACCTACATACAATTCTATATACAATTCCTCAATAGATTCTTAAATCTCTACATCCAATTAAATGGGTTTTCATCATACTCCAAGAACAATACAATTTATTTGAATTTCCTACGCATGGAAGAAGCATTCTCTGCAAAATAATGAAATTAAACCACTTGCCTTATTTGTATTTCTGATTTTGATATTGAAGGTCGAATCGTTCTCTCTCTCTCTGCAGAATTTCTCCTCTCTCTCTCTTTCTCCAAGCTTTCTTCTCCAATGGTGGCAATGGAGGCTAGGGTTTGTCTTAGGAACTTTTGGGGCTAATTCTAATACCCTCGTAGCCCTCTAATCAGTAAATGGCTAGTAATGGGTTAGTGGGTCTTTTAATTTTCCATTTAAAACTCCTAAAATTCGTTAATCAAAAATCCCAAAATTCTAAAATTACCAAACTACCCTTATACATTGCCGGTATGGCCTAAAAATGCCCCGGGACCTAAACTAAACCCCCGGCTAGTGTGTTCTGAATATTTCGACCCTTCCGGACGCGTTGGCGCACTCAAAACGACCATACGGTTAATAGATATAAAATTCACTTTTTAATTTTCATAATTATATTCCATGACGCGATTGTCACACGCGTCTCAACAAAATTCCCAAATTTCCGTATTTCAATCTCACGACAAATTTCATAATTCAATATTCATATAATATCATATATGCACATTATAATCATATATCAACTCGCATCTCGCTAGTATTTTAATCCGGATTAATTTCCAATTAATATGCATTTAATTCAATTAATCCCATAAATAAATATCACGAAAATACGGGGTATTACAAACAACACAAAAGAAAAGGTTGGGAACTTCTATTCTTACCCTTGCCTATGACGCTACCGAATACAACGTTAGTCACAGAGGGGCTGCCTATCATTTTAAATATTAATCGACGACGGATTATTTGTTAATGGGAGTAAAATAAAAAAGTACATAGTGAATGGGGAAAATACATCATGAATCTGCTCAACAACACAAAATAAAGGGTTGGGAACTTCTATTCTTACCCATGCCTATGACGCTACCAAATACGACGCTAGTCATAGAGGGGTTGCCTATCATTTAAAATATTAATTGACGACGGATTATATGTGAATGGGAGTAAAATAAAAAAAAGGCATTTTAAATTCGATAAAAGTAAATTCTCACACCACATCTCTATATGAAACGTGTTATCGATGTAGAACCAATGTCCTTTACTCCCATATCTGAATATTCATATGAAGTGAAAATCGAAATACGGAGAAATAAGATAAAATACTACCAGATCTTAACGCATCTTAAAACCCAAAAATATGCCTCAAAGATCTTGAAGATGAAATAACAAATAGCAAATAGAAAATTAGTACCTTGATCATCAAAATGAATACAAAACACTATTGTGTGCGATCCTAAAATCATAACAATTTAACAGATCCGAGATAAACCTCTAAAAAATCAAAATCACCATATCATAAACCTCTAAAAAATTATAGCTCAGAATAATATGAAATAAAAAACTTGATAATATCAAATAATGCATACATTTGGGTATTTTCACAAATACCTGGAAAGCATAAAATTTTCACACCTACCTGGAAAGTTTACAAAACTTTAGTGAGGAATGAGAGATTAATGAGATAGCAATAAAAATTTCAATACAAAATTTTAACAAACCAATAAAATCTCCAATCGTATACAAAAAAACCCAACCAGATTCGTAATAATGTAGATTCCCATTTTAAAAAACCTAACCCCCCAAACATCTAGAGATCCAAGTGGGTCTTCTCCTTTGTAAGTACCTAAGATGTCAAACCCTACATTACAAAACAAATATCTCTAAAAAATCAATTAAATGTTAGATGTATATATGAATGTGTATGTATAGAAAAAAATCACCATAGATAGATGTAAAAATGTGTATGTATAACCCTAGAACCACCATAGATCGATGTCTGGATATCAAAACCCTTGGGACGATGTTTAAGGTATGGTTATTTTGGGTTGCTGTTGAGAGAACGGGAGAGGGTGCGGGAGAAAAGTAAAGAATCAAGTGGTTCTTACAAAATTACCCCCAATTTTGAATTCAAGTGGAAATTTGGTAAATAAAAAAAGAGAGGGAAATCAAAAATTTAAGGGACAAAGTAGGAAGTGCATAAAATCTCATAAAGATGACATCATCATTTCAACTTGTGACATACACAAGTTTCATACTTTATTCTATATATATATATATATATATATACACATACAATCTCTCGTCCGTATGTATGAAATTTATAAACTTGGCTATAAGCATACATAATCCTCAATATACCAGCCGTCGTTCCGAGCGTATTAACTTTATTCATTATATAAATGCGATCCCTCACCTATGATATAAATAGTCTTCCAATATATCCAACATTAAGGTTATCAACTCAAAGTTTAATTTCTCAGTCCCAAAGTCATGGGGTATTACATACTCCCCCTTACAAGAATTTCTTCAGCGAAATTTAAGTTATGCCTAGGACTTCGAATATCATCTAGTCCTTACATCTATCCTCAATATCACTATACCTATCTTTCCCACTTCTCATATCGAATTAGATAGACTTTAGAAATCAAACTAGCTACCCAGGGCGCCCATACACCCTGTACCCGAGCTCAACTCGTAAAACCATAACCCGGCTCCACTAGCCTCAAGTCATAATGTAGCTCTTAACAAATATTTATCTATAGTAGCATATTCAGTATATATAAAAGTTTGAAATTCCCAATGGTTGAACTCTTCTCAATTCCTAACATTCGCTACCTTCATGCGTGGTAGGCCTCGCAAGTGAAATACAAACAATGAACCCTCCCAATACACTACTATGTAGCTATGTCGGGGATTGAGATCAGTTGAACCAGGGTTAAGGTTTTATAAAAGGTTTTCGAATTATAGATATTGCTCCAAGGCCTATATAGCAATGTAATATAAAATAATTCCATGTCTTTCGACACGTCAAACAAACACCTTATGTTCAAGACACAAGGCCTCAACAAATACAATACTCCTACCAACAATTAGTCCTCCAAACTAGCGCAACCCTGAGCTAAATTCCGTACTCAACAATGTATTGTAATACCCCGTACTTTTGACTATATTTATTTTCTGGGATTAATTAATTAAATGCGTATTAATTGGAAATTAATCCGGGTTATAAATACTAACGAGATGCGAGTTGGTATTTGATTATGTGCATACATGTTTTGATATATGTATTTAGTATTATAAAATTTGTCATGAGATTGATAGACGGCATTTTAGAAATTTTGTTGAGACGCGTGGGACCGCCGCGTCACGGTGTAATATTTTGATTATAAAAGTGAATTTAAAATCTATAAATTGTATGGTCATTTTGAGTGCGCCAACGCGTCCGGAAGGGTCGAGATAGTCAGAAAACATTACCCGGGGGTGTAGTTTGGGTTCCGAGGTATTTTTAGGCCATATCGGCAACTTAAAGGGTATTTTGGTAATTTTACATTTTGAGGAATTAAAAGTGACGAAAATTAGAGATGTAAATCTGATGTGGATTAAACCCACTAAGCCCATTAACCAAACCATATTAACCTAGAAGGCTATGTAGGTTATTAGAAGAGTTTTCTAAATTCCCAAATCAAAACCCTAGCCACCTTAAGCCACCATTGGAGAGGAAGCTTGGAGAGAAGAGATTCTGCAGAAAAGTTCTACCAAACCTACACCAAACTCAGAGACAATCAAGGCAAGTGACTTTATTCCATTTAATTTCAGAGATCTCTTCCATGTTAGAAATTGAGGAATTTTAATTGTGCTTGAAAGATGAATGAAAACCCATGTAGTTTGGAGTTTAGAACTTGAAAATTTTGAAGAGAATTGCATGTAGAATGATAGGTAGATGATTTCTCTCATGATAATTGTGATTAGGAGAAATTAAAACGGATTAAATTCTGGGATTTGATGATGATATAAATCTAGGGTTCATGATCTTGATAAAATTGAGGAAAAGTATAAAATCTTGTGATTTAATGATGTTTAGGAGGCATTAATGTATTAAACGATGTTAGTTTATGACCTTAGAATGTTGTAGTATGATTAGAGGACTTAAAAATCTGTTAGAACGAACTTTGGAGAAGGATTGAGGTGTTAAAAATGGTGAGAAACGTAACTTAGGAAATCTGGGACGAATCTGGTAGCTCGTTAGAAGCCCCTACCCAGGTCGTTCGAACGAACTCGTTCGAACGAGCTTCTAACGAGTTGACCAGTCACTGCTAACGAGAAGGGATCTCGTTCGATATCTCATTCGAACGAGATATCGTTAGAAGGTAAAGTTCGTTCGAACGAACTGGAATCTCGTTCGAACAGCCTCGTTCGAACGAGACTTCTAACGAGTTGACAGAGGAATCTCGTTCGAACAGTCTCGTTCGAACGAGACTTCTAACGAGTTGACAGTTTGGTCCTTTTTGGACTATTTTGATTTTTTGAGTCCCGTAAACTAGTTCGAGGGTAGAGTTAACATTCCTTGATGATGTAAGGATAGATTTGGGACTTTTGGATTATTATGAGGAGTAAATTATATACGAGAGTAATATTCAATGAACCATTTGGGTTAAGACGTGAGTGTCTACTACGACGAGAGGATGAATTATGGCGCGTATAATTACAAACCGGAATAGTATGAATTGTGATAATTATAAGTTAGTACGAGAATGCGCTATTTACTATGATTACTAAGACGTGTGTTTACTTAGTATTAGTATATGAATTGTGTGTATGACATACCTACCATACTTGCTATCACGGAAGGTTTGCGTTTGCTTAGGGCCCTCTAATCCTTGTGTTGCCCGGATTTAGACTGGTTACCTCGATGAACATAGGTCATATAATGACTTATTGGGATATTAATAAGTCCGCTGATCGTGGGAGCGTAGGTATGTGCGTGACCCATGTGATGTGACTGTGTTCGCCTCCATTATTTGTGATGTTGTTATCTGTGAACTATTCCTGAGAGATTCGGAATATGTAATCCTTATGTACGTGATGTACCGGGATGGATAGCAGAGTATTTGTGCACCACAGCTTAGTTCTCGGGGTGCTTGTATTGTATATTTATGATGTGAATAATATACACTTAATTAATGAGAACCTTCATGTTAATGATGTGAATATAATTACGGTATTGTTTCGAGAAATATAACAAGTTAACTGATAGTTATATACGTTGCATATTGAGCATCTGAGTTACGTTAAACCCCTACTTAATTACGAGTGTTATTATGTTAATAGAACCGAGTAATAAGAGTAAGACCTATGATAGTCTAGCTAGATATGTTGTCACTTAGCTAGTAGTTTGTATCACTCTAGATGGGTACTTACGTTAGGAGTGCACAGTTAGACGAGAGGTGAGAATATCATGTGAGTGCACGTCCTAACATGTACTTTGCATTTAATGTTTTAAATGTTTTTAAAGCACTTGCAGGTTTTTAAAATATAACTCCACATTCGGGCTCTGACCCGTTTGCTTTTCAAATCTTTTTCTTGTAAAACCATTTTAGGTGCCCAGCCACAGGGATACCAAGCATAGGATTCTCATTCAGGTGACGAGCTGTAGCTGTTTGTGGAAGCTACAGGGATTTGCTTGTAGACGCTTCTATCTTTTGGATTCCAGAGTCACTATCTATCAGTTGTAGGGCATGTTGCCCATTTCTATTAGAGTCATCTTTTACATTACAGTTTTCAGACTTTGATTTGTATTGTTTTAGCATTCGGTTATTTATTTCAGTATGGGATTGTAGTGAGGAGTTTTCCTCCAGACTTTATTTACACTATGTGATGGTTATTCGTTTTACTTCAGTATGGTGAATGGTGTTATTTATTTCTTCATTACACTTGTTGCATGTTAATCAGACTTATATTAAAATTTGGCAACTTACTTTTTAAATACTAGGTGGTTAGTAATAATAAAATGTTTTCAACAGTGATGCAATTAACTGAGCCAACTTGGCATTTTGAATTAATTTAATAAAGGAGTAGCTACCCGGTATTTAATTAGTCGGGGTGTCACAGGTGGTATCAAAGCATCAGGTTCTAGTGTCCTTTAGGATCTGACGGCTTATTATGTTTCCGCTACGTTTCTTTGATATAGAGCCCTATATTTTTGGACTGTTGTACTCTTTTTGTGTATGCTTCGTTCTTCAGCTTTATTAAGTTTATAACAGCGAACTTATAAACTTTGTTCCTATTTCAGATGCCTCCACGACGTGCACGACGAGTTCCCAGGGATGCAACGCCCGAACCCCAGCCCGCTCTAGTTCAGGGCATGATGAACGCCGCTGAGGTTGCAGTTATAGTAGCTCAAGCGGTAAATGCCGCCATTGCCGTTGTTCAGCAGGCACCACCTCAGGCGCCGGTTGCCACGCCAGTACAGGTTAATGCATTCCCGTCTGCTTGGGAGCGTGTACGTGACGCTTTTCAGAAAGCGCATCCGCCAGAGTTTGCAGGTAGCTCAGATGTGGTAGTCTCGAGCCAATGGAGGAAGGATATGCAGAGGCACTTACGGATGTATGAGTGCACGGATGTTCAGAAGCAGGTGCTAGCTACTTTCAAGCTAGTCGGATCTGCACTACAGTGGTGGGAGTCTATTACCACCATGGAGGAGAGGGATACTCTCATGATTCAGGAGTTCTAGGTGCAGTTCGACCGCAAGTACTTTCCGTCAGCTGTTCATACGGAAATGAGGAGGAGATTGATGAGTCTGAAGCAGGAGGGCAGGACAGTGGCCGAGTATGAGGCCGAGTTCACTAATCTGTTGAACATCGTTCCAGACGAGATACCAACAGAGAAGAAGAAAATTGAGAAGTTCACCGACGGGTTGACTTAGAGGATCCGTCAGCATCTGTTAGGGAACCTATCGTTGGCCACTTATTCTGATGTGGTTAATGCTGCATTGTTGCACTGCCAGGACCACCGTTTTCATATGGCCGAGGGCAAGCGGTCGGGGGAGTCTAGCCATCAGGGCAGGACTAGAGGACATGGTGCCAGCGGGGCATAATCTGGTCAGGGGCAGAGACAGAATGAGCAGGGCTCCCAGCAGGGGGATAATAATAGGTTCCATTCAGGGAACTACAGACAGGGACAGGGAGGTTTCCATCAGGGCCATCAGGGTCCAAACGGCCATCAGGGCCAGCAGGGGCAGAATGGGCAACAGTTTCACCAGGGCCAGTAGGGCCAAGGAAGGAACGGTAACGGCCACCAGGGTCGGGGACAGCAGGGGCAGAAAGGGGGGAACTTCCTAGGGAAGTGCTTTGTTTGTGGCAAGACTGGCCATAAACGACAGGATTATCGTGATAGGGGCAGGGCCTCACAGTAGCAGTAGCAGGGTGCTCGCCAGGAGCCACAGAGGCCTATGTTTCCCACCGCTCTTCCCGCACCGCCACAGATGGAAGCATTGCCACCCATTCCAGCAGTCCCAGCTCAGCAGGGGCAGCTACAGTATGGACGTGTCTACAACGTCCACTAGGTTGCAGTTCCATAGGCACCGCCCGTGATCGAGTGTACGTTTCCTATCCATGGCACTATGGGTCGGGTATTATTTGATACGGGTGTTACACACTGTTTTATAGCTACACACTTCGCGAAAGCTTTAGGATTGTTTTCTACGGCAGAGAGCACAGTGACGTGTGTCGACTCACCATTGGGGAGTGGGTCACTTATTTTCTTTATATGCCGGGGAGTGGGGGTAGAGATTGGTGGTTTGGTATTGCCTGCAGACATGTTAGTGTTAGACATGCATGTTCACGATGTGATCATCGGTATGGATTGGCTCGTAGCATATAGGGCCATGATTGATTGCTTCAGCGGGAGCATTATTTTTGCCATTCCGGGGCAAGAGATGTTTGTAGTGGCGATGCCTCGCCCAGAGGGAGGATCGACCGCTCATCTGTATTACATTGAGGAGGATACCTCTAAGGAGGTAGTGATTCCTTTAGACTCTATCCCAGTCATCAGGGAGTATTCGAATGTGTTTCAGGAGATACCAGGCTTACCACCCAGTCGAGAGATAGACTTTGTTATAGATTTGCTACCGGGTACGAGACCTATAGCACGTGCACCGTACCGTATGGCTCCAGCTGAGATGAGGGAGTTACGGGATTAGATAGAGCAGCTGTTAGGCCAGGGCTTTATTCGCAGGAGTACCTCACCTTGGGGCGCTCCAGTTTTGTTTGTGAAGAAGAGGGACGGTTCACTGAGATTGTGTGTGGACTACCGAGAGTTGAATAAGGTCACGATACGGAATAAGTATCTGTTGGCTCGAATCGATGACTTATTCGATCAGTTGAGAGGAGCTTCCTTCTTCTCGAAGATTGACTTGAGATCGGGATACCATCAGTTGCGTATCAGGGAGGAGGATGTCTCGAAGACCGCGTTCTTGTTGAGATATGGTTCTTACGAGTTTCGGGTTATGCCTTTCGGTTTGACCAACGCTCCAGCAGTGTTTATGGACTTGATGAACAGAGTGTTTAGGGATTTCCTAGATCAGTTTGTCATTGTCTTCATTGATGATATTCTGGTTTACTCCCAGACAGAGGAGGAGCACGCCGAGCATTTGAGGTAGGTTTTGCAGACACTTCGTCAGAACGAGTTGTATGTAAAATATGAGAAGTGCGGGTTTTGGCTGAAGGAAGTCCAGTTTTTGGGGCATATCATTTCCGACCGGGGAATATCTGTTGATCCGGGGAAGGTGTCAGCGGTGAGGGAGTGGGGACAGCCCACAACACCAACTGAGATTCGTAGTTTCTTGGGTCTATCAGGATACTACAGGAGGTTTATTCAGGGTTTCTCGGAGATAGCAGGTCCTTTGACACATCTAACTCGTAAGGGTGTGCCCTACATCTGGAGTGATGCCTGTCAGTTGGCATTCGATGAATTGAAGGACAAATTAACCTCAGCACCTGTGTTAGCATTGCCGAGACCGGGAGTTGAGTATTTGGTTTACACCGATGCGTCTTTGCAAGGACTGGGAGGTGTATTACAGCAGGAGAGACAGGCCATAGCTTATGCTTCCCGTAAGCTTAAGCCTCATGAGAAGAATTACCCCACACATGATTTGGAATTGGTAGCAGTGGTATTTGCCCTACGGATTTGGAGGCACTATCTTTTGGGGGAGAAGTTTCAACTGTTCACGGACCACAAGTCCCTACAGTATCTATTTATGCAGAAAGAGTTGAATATGCGGCAGCGTAGGTGGCTTGAGTTTGTGAAGGACTACCAGTTCGACATCCAATACCACCCGGGAAAGGCTAACGTGGTAGCAGACGCGTTGAGCCGTAGGCCAGCAGATGAGGTGGCAGAGGTGTGGAAGGCTAAGTGGAAGGAATTGGGACACTAGGATGCAGTGGCCCGATCTTTCATGTCTGTGATGACCGTTACACCGCAGATTGTCACGAAGATAGTACGGGCACATGCCAATGACTCGTTCTGTCAAGAGAAGATAGTTTGATTACTAGCAGAGGGAGCCGAGTCCTATACCGTTAGCTCAGACGGGGGATTCCGCTTCAATGGGAGATTGGTAGTTCCGGAAGGGGAGGAATTGTGACATGAGGTGATGGTAGAGTCGCACGGCTCACGGTTCGCGGTACATCCCGGAGGGGACAAAATGTACCAAGACATGAGACGCCAGTATTGGTGGAGCGGTATGAAGAGAGATATCGCTGAGTTTGTTTCGAAATGCGCCACTTGTCAACTTGTAAAAGTGGATCATCAGAGACCGGCAGGATTGCTACAGCCATTGGAGGTCCCGGTGTGGATGTGGGAGAGCATATCCATGGACTCTATCACGGGGTTGCCTACGTCGCAGAGGGGTCACAACTCCGTTTGGGTCATTGTGGACAGGTTGTCCAAGGTCGCTCACTTTTTACCCGTAAGGACTAACTACACTACGGGACAGTATGCCCAGCTCTTCATTTCATAGATTGTGAGACTTCACGGTGTGCCCCTAAATATCGTGTCTGACAGAGACAAGATATTTGTTTCGAGGTTTTGGGAGAGTTTCCAGGAGGCCATGGGCACGGAATTGCGGTTGAGTACGGCTTATCATCCACAGACTGATGGACAGACTGAGCGCACAAATCAGATGTTAGAGGACATGCTACGCATGTGCATTATTGACTTTGGGGGTGGATGGGAGCAGTACCTTCCACTGGTGGAGTTTGCATACAACAACTCCTATTAATTCACTATTGGCATGGCTCCGTTTGAGGCATTGTACGGTAGGCCTTGTCATTCCCCAGCATGTTGGTTAGAGGTGGGGGACAACAAACTGCTTGGGCCGGAAGTGATTCAGGATACTTCGGCAAGGATTGAGTTGATTCGGAGTCGCATTCGGGTAGCTCAAGACAGGCAGAAGAGTTATGCTGATGCGAAGAGATTTTTCAGGGAGTTCCAAGTGGGGGACCAAGTTTTGCTCAGGGTATCTCCTATGAAGGGGATTATGCGATTCGGGAAGAAGGGGAAGTTGGCACCGAGGTATGTGGGGCCGTTTCCTATTATTGAGCGGATCGGACCGGTTGCGTATAGACTCGGGCTACTCGAGCATTTGCATCGGATTCACGATGTGTTCCATATTTCCTCGCTGAGGAAATACCTTAGAGATAATTTGGCTCACTCTCACATTGCTGTGGAGGACATCGATCTCCAGCCTGATAGCTCCTACGAGGAGGGGCCGATTGCTATTTTTGACCGAAGCGAGAGGAAACTGCGGTCAAAGATAGTTCCGTTAGTGCGTGTTCAGTGGCGACATCACAATGTCGAGGAGTCCACATGGGAGCGCGAGGATGAGATGAGCGATCGTTATCCAGAGTTGTTTTTAGCAGGTACTTTCTAGTTTCGAATTTCGGGACGAAATTCAGTTATTAGGGGGGGAAGTATGTAATACCCCGTACTTTTGACTATATTTATTTTTTGGGATTAATTAATTAAATGCGTATTAATTGGAAATTAATTCGGGTTATAAATACTAACGAGATGCGAGTTGGTATTTGATTATGTTCATACATGTTTTGATATATGTATTTAGTATTATAAAATTTGTCGTGAGATTGATAGACGGCATTTTAGAAATTTTGTTGAGACGCGTGGGACCGCCGCGTCACGGTGTAATATTTTGATTATAAAAGTGAATTTAAAATCTATAAACGGTATGGTCGTTTTGAGTGCGCCAACGCGTCCGGAAGGGTCGACATAGTCAGAAAACACTACCCGGGGGTGTAGTTTGGGTTCCGGGGTATTTTTAGGCCATACCGGCAACTTAAAGGGTATTTTGGTAATTTTACATTTTGAGGAATTAAAAGTGACGAAAATTAGAGATGTAAATCTGATGTGGATTAAACCCACTAAGCCCATTAACCAAACCATATTAACCTAGAAGGCTACGTAGGTTATTAGAAGAGTTTTCTAAATTCCCAAATCAAAACCCTAGCCACCTTAAGCCACCATTGGAGAGGAAGCTTGGAGAGAAGAGATTCTGCAGAAAAGTTCTACCAAACCTACACCAAACTTAGAGACAATCAAGGCAAGTGACTTTATTCCATTTAATTTCATAGAATGTCTCTTTCATGTTAGAAATTGAGGAATTTTAATTGTTCTTGAAAGATGAATGAAAACCCATGTAGTTTGGAGTTTAGAACTTGAAAATTTTGAAGAGAATTGCATGTAGAATGATAGGTAGATGATTTCTCTCATGATAATTGTGATTAGGAGAAATTAAAACGGATTAAATTCTGGGATTTGATGATGATATAAATCTAGGGTTCATGATCTTGATAAAATTGGGGAAAAGTATAAAATCTTGTGATTTAATGATGTTTAGGAGGCATTAATGTATTAAACGATGTTAGTTTATGACCTTAGCATGTTGTAGTATGATTAGAGGACTTAAAACTCTGGTAGAACGAACTTTGGAGAAGGATTGAGGTGTTAAAATGGTGAGAAACGTAACTTAGGAAATCTGGGACGAATCTGGTAGCTCGTTAGAAGCCCCTACCCAGGTCGTTCGAACGAACTCGTTCGAATGAGCTTCTAACGAGTTGACTAGTCGCTGCTAACGAGAAGGGATCTCGTTCGATATCTCGTTCGAACGAGATATCGTTAGAAGGTAAAGTTCGTTCGAACGAACTGGAATCTCGTTCGAACAGCCTCGTTCGAACGAGACTTCTAACGAGTTGACAGAGGAATCTCGTTCGAACAGTCTCGTTCGAACGAGACTTCTAACGAGTTGACAGTTTGGTCCTTTTTGGACTATTTTGATTTTTGGAGTCCCGTAAACTGGTTCGAGGGTAGAGTTAACATTCCTTGATGATGTAAGGATATATTTGGGACTTTTGGATTATTATGAGGAGTAAATTATATACGAGAGTTATATTCAATGAACCATTTGGGTTGAGACGTGAGTGTCTACTACGACGAGAGGAAGAATTATGGTGCGTATAATTACAAACCGGAATAGTATGAATTGTGATAATTATAAGTTAGTACGAGAATGCGATATGTACTACGATTACTAAGACGTGTGTTTACTTAGTATTAGTATATGAATTGTGTGTATGACATACCTACCATACTTGCTATCACGAGAGGTTTGCGTTCGCTTAGGGCCCTCTAATCCTTGTGTTGCCCTAATTTAGACTGGTTACCTCGATGAACATAGGTCATAGAACGACTTATTGGGATATTAATAAGTCCGCTGATCGTGGGAGCGTAGGTATGTGCGTGACCCATGTGATGTGACTGTGTTCGCCTCCATTATTTGTGATGTTGTTATCTGTGAACTATTCCTGAGAGATTCGGAATATGTAATCCTTATGTACGTGATGTACCGGGATGGATAGCAGAGTATGTGTGCACCACAGCTTAGTTCTCGGGGTGCTTGTATTGTATATTTATGATGTGAATAATATACACTTAATTAATGAGAACCTTCATGTTAATGATGTGAATATAATTACGGTATTGTTTCGAGAAATATAACAAGTTAACTGATAGTTATATATGTTGCATATTGAGCATCTGAGTTACGTTAAACCCCTACTTAATTACGAGCGTTATTATGTTAATAGAACCGAGTAATAAGAGTAAGACCTATGATAGTCTAGCTAGATATGTTGTCACTTAGCTAGTAGTTTGTATCACTCTAGATGGGTACTTACGTTAGGAGTGCACAGTTAGACGAGAGGTGAGAATATCATGTGAGTGCACATCCTAACATGTACTTTGCATTTAATGTTTTAAATGTTTTTAAAGCACTTACAGGTTTTTAAAATATAACTCCACATTCGGGCTCTGACCCGTTTGCTTTTCAAATCTTTTTCTTGTAAAACCATTTTAGGTGCCCAGCCACAGGGACACCAAGCATAGGATTCTCATTCAGGTGACGAGCTGTAGCTGTTTGTGGAAGCTACAGGGATTTGCTTGTAGACGCTTCTATCTTTTGGATTCCAGAGTCACTATCTATCAGTTGTAGGGCATGTTGCCCATTTCTATTAGAGTCATCTTTTACATTATAGTTTTCAGACTTTGATTTGTATTGTTTTAGCATTCGGTTATTTATTTCAGTATAGGATTGTAGTGAGGAGTTTTCCTCCAGACTTTATTTACACTATGTGATGGTTATTCGTTTTACTTCAGTATGGTGAATGGTGTTATTTATTTCTTCATTACACTTGTTGCATGTTAATCAGACTTATATTAAAATTTGGCAACTTACTTTTTAAATACTAGGTGGTTAGTAATAATAAAATGTTTTCGACAGTGATGCTATTAACTGATCCAACTTGGCATTTTGAATTAATTTAATAAAGGAGTAGCTACCCGGTATTTAATTAGTCGGGGTGTCACATGTATCTTCTAAACTATGAACCTCCTCAGTTATATATATAAGTCCCTTTACATCACATCAAAACATTATCGCAAGATCAATCCTTCCATCGTTGGAATACCATAATTACATTTCCTAGCCTATCTATAAAACAATAACCTTATAATCACCACTCAACAAACCTTAATAGTCCGTGCTCCAGAAATCAATGGCCCAGCTCTCTATTAGTTCATTGCGAACGATCTATTATCCCAAAAGATACTATACAAGGACCACACTTTCTCACTCCCCCCCCCCCCCCATGGAAATTCTGAATACACTATAGTTATAGCTACTAATCACTTGTTATACCTTACGCGCGACGTTCCCACTACCACATAATGCGTGATCTAAACCCAAAGAAAGGTATTCTACCTTATACTTCCATAATACAATTGCTTCACATCATCCCTAGGTCCCTATACTCCTACCAGGACAAGTCCTTCTTCCTAAGGCCTAATTTTCCTTGAAGAAACATCCTCTCAAAATCCTTCCTAACCATCTTGAAGGACAAGGCGCTATTGCGACCCCTAACAACTCTTTCAGTCCTACTCAATGGACCCAAAACCCCAAATTTCTTACTCCCTCTTCCAATAAGTCAATACTTCTCACATTGGGACAACCCCTCACACCTCACATTGATAAAATCAGCAACATCGATTTTCCTAACCAACACTAGCGAATTCAACAATCTAAACTGTAACACCCCGCCTAATTAAATACTGGGTGATCAGTCCTTTATTAAATTAAAACCAGGTGAACGGTTGGTTCAATATCAGCATAACTGTCGCAAAATAATATTTCTAATTTGAACACCCTAAATAATTAAGCTAAGTGTCAAAACCATTTAAAACCTCATTTTGCTTTATTAAAAAGTAATAAAAAAACTTTTTAATACCCAACAGTTAAGAATTACATAAATACTAAGGATGGAAATTAACACGGAAGAATTAAACCATCTAAATAATCCAAACCAAGTGTAATAACCATAAATGATCTCATCCTGACAGTAGTTAACTCCCGAGGAGTACCGAATACTAGAAATATCCTAAATGAACATAAATCCTTGACAAGATCTAAACGGAATAGGAAATCGGGCGACACATGCCCTAACTATGAAGATCTAAAGTAGGAATTGATTCAATGACGAAGTCGTCTAAAGCAAGGGCCTGCAACTCCCACATAAGCTGCAGCACGTCCAATCCAAAGAACCTAAGCATGACGCCCCAGTGGCTGGGCACCTGTAATACATACACACACATATATATATATATATATATATATATATATATATATATACAAGAGAGAAATAACTGACAGAAAACGGGTCAGAACCCAAGTGTAAAACAGTTTTAAAAATAGTTTAGCAAGTATTTAAAATGCTTACCGGCTAATATCATAACAATGTCAGTATGCGACACTCTCTTGAGAATCATCATCTTTCATCTAGTGTGCACTCCTACTGTACCTCTAGGACATCCTAGTTATAGTTCCCACGCTAACTAGATTAACCACATGTATTCATTATTTATAGCCCAAATTATTTCCATGTATTAACGTTATAATACATATAATGATGTTATAAACATATATATATATCCATTTAGATTCAACATGGATAAGTCCCTTATTAATTCAATTCAACTAAGTGTTTTCATACATAACTATCTTACATTTCTACTTTAGCCACATAGTAGATATCATCACATGTGTGTGTGTGTGTGTGTGTGTGTGTATATATATATATATAAAATAAGGTAGAAAAGTTATGTATGTCACAAGTTTCAATAATGATGTCATGGGGATTGAATGTGTGGGGCTTGAAACTAATGGTTGGGATTGAATATGTGGGGTTTAAATCTAATGGTTGAGAATCATTTAAACATCAATGGTTCGGACTAAGAGTTGTGGCCAGATTAACATGGGGACTCACAATGTTCACAATGTTAGAGTGGCTGATCGTACATCCTATGATATGGCCTTTCTCCATATATTTCCAACAACCATGTACTTCACACATCTGCTCCACAACCAACAAGACAGCACCAGTGGAAAAAATATACACCGACAATAAAGCTCAAGCTGGGTGCATTTCTGCTCCTCATGGTGAGTTTATACCCTTTATTATTAGTTAAAAATCTTCTTCTTTTTTTGATTTCTACTCTGTACATAATACCAGCACGGACTGGTATCAAAACTCTTTTTTTGGTTTTGTATGAGTACTCATACAGTCCACAGCATGAACTGGGTTTTTGGGGTTTATGGATACAATTTTTTTCGGCTTTTATGAGTACTCATACAGTTTCTACTCTTTTTGTTTTCGGTTTCTAATTTGTATGGGTTTATGGGGTTTATGGGTTTATACTGAACTGCCTTTATGGGTTTATGGTAAAGCTGAAGTTGCTCCTCACGATTTTGCATGGACTGCCTTAATGGGTTTATGGTAAAGCTGAACCAGTGGAAAAAATATACACCGACAGTAAAGCTCAAGCTGGGTGCATTTCTGCTCCTCATGGTGAGTTTATACCCTTTATTATTAGTTAAAAATCTTCTTCTTTTTTCGATTTCTACTCTGTACATAATACCAGCACGGACTGGTATCAAAACTCTTTTTTTGGCTTTGTATGAGTACTCATACAGTCCACAGCATGAACTGGGTTTATGGGGTTTATGGATACAATTTTTTTCGGCTTTGTATGAGTACTCATACAGTTTCTACTCTTTTTGTTTTCGGTTTCTACTTTGTATGGGTTTATGGGGTTTATGGGTTTATACTGAACTGCCTTTATGGGTTTATGGTAAAGCTGAAGTTGCTCCTCACGATTTTGCACGGACTGCCTTAATGGGTTTATGGTAAAGCTGAAGCTGAAGTTGGCCTTGCACGGACTGCCTGCATTTCTCCTCCGATAGTAAAGCTGAAGTTGATCCTCACGATTTTGCTCCTCACAGTGAGTTTTGTTAAAAATATTCTTTTTTTCTTCTTCTTTTTTTAACTAGGTGTATGAGTTTTCAGTGTACAAAGTAGAAACTGGGTTCATGGTACTAATACATTCGTGTACAAAGCAGAAACTGGGTTCATGAGTTTATGGATATAGTTTCTACCACGGACTGGGCTGCCATACAATTTTCTTTTTCGATACAGTTTTTTTTTTCGATTTTGTATGAGCCGTCATACATTCGTGTACAACGCATTTTCATAAACCCAGTCGTGTACAACGCATTTTTTCCGATTTTCTGTATACAGTTTATGGATATATAAACTGGGTTTATGGATACAGATTCTACCATGGTTTGGGCGGTCATACAGTTTTTTTTTCGATTTAATTTTTTTTTCGATTGTATTAGTCGTCTATGTACAACACTACTCATCACGATTTTGTAATCTGCGTTTTCATTTTTCTGTATAACGGCTCCTCAAGATGAGTTTTGTTCATAACAGCATTTTCATAACTGTGTTTTTCATAACTGCGTTTTCATAGCTGCATTTTCATAAGTGCGTTTTTTGTATAACTGGGTTCATTTTCATAGCTACTATTTATATACCTAGGTTTCTTTGTATGAGTTTTGGGTCTTTCTTTTTTTTCCTATATCAACACACTCGATTGCATGAGTTGTATATATAACTCATAAAATGTATCAAAACTATATATAAAAAATATGGACTTTGTATGAGTTTTGGGTCTTTCTTTTTTTTTTCCTGCATGAACACACACGACTGTATGAGTTTGTATACATAACTCATAAATGTATCAAGACTATTTTTTTTTCCTATTTTGTATGAGAATTCATTTTCAAAACTCATACAAAACTCATACAGCGTTTACTCATACATAATATGAGTAGCGTTTACCTCATTTACTCATACAAACTCATATTGACTGCGTTTACTCTACTCATACAACGTTTACTCTACCTCAAAACTGATATAATATGGCAAACTCATACTTACCGACACTGTTTACACAGCTGCGATATATACATACATATGACATACGAACTTAGATATATGCACGTGAGATATATCAATTTTATATCTTTTTTTAATAACATCAGTATTATTTGTTTTTTATTTTTTTATTAATTAAAAAAATGTTTTGTTTTATAAAAAAACTGTATTTTTTATAAAAAAAAAAATCATACTTACCGATAGTGTTTACACTACTGAGATATATGCACGTGAGATATATCAATTTTAAATCAATTTTATACCTTTTTTTAATAACATCAGTCTTATTTGTTTTTTATTAATTAAAAACCTGTTTTGTTTTGTAAAAAATCTGACTAAATTAAAATAAAGAAACATAATTTTTTTTTGTTAAAATCAGTTTTAACACTTTTTTTTCTTTTTTTTTGTTGATAAAATCAGTTTTATGTCATATCTAATGTCAATTAAATTATATTAGGTAAGACACGATACGAGTTTTTTAATGTCCTGTCTAATGTCAATTAAATCAGCTTTATGTCCTATCTAATGTCAATTAAAATTAAAACAATTTTTTTATATATAAATAAGAAAATTATGTTTACTCTTAAAAAGACTCTCACCACATAAAAACACTCAATGTGTGCCGCTGAAGTGAACTTTTAAAAATAAGAGAATATAGGTTAAATTAGTGTTCGAGGACTTTTTGGAACAAAATAAAAAGGATTGAATTAAATGTGTATTAAAAAATATTTGAGGCACTTTTTGGTAGTTGATCCATTAAATATTACTTTAATGAAACATTTATTTAATTTTATAAATCAGAACTCTTGCTATTTATTAATATTTTGCTAAATTTGAAAAATTAAACGAATATCTTCTAAAAATATATTAAGGGTGAGGATTGTTTTGGCATGAAATTAAGGGTGATGATCAAATTGGGTAGGGAATCGATAGACTCCCTTTCGGGGAGTTTATCATTATTCATTTTTTTGTGGTGTATGTTGATGGTGATTTATCATTAAGTCAAATAGGTATATAAATAGCAAACATGTATAAAAATGGGTATTAAAAACAGTTTGCTTTTGCAATGAGATTGGTATTTATACCCTCATTCTCATAATTCTCGATAGAAAAGAGAAATATAAATAACGTTCTATGTCTATATATAATACACCATGCACACAATACATTTTTTGCCAAGTATACTTTCCATCTTTCGTCAATCATTGATTGTTCATATTCGGAAGGAAACAAATAAATATTGGAAACAAATATAAGCCAGGAACATGAACATGACTAAATTAAAATAAAGAAACATAATTTTATTTGTTAAAATCAGTTTTAACATATTCAGTTTTGTAGAGTTTTAGTTGCTATAAAATAGATTCAATTTTATTATTTATTAGTGCGTTTGTTTGTGTTTTAGTTTTTAATTTTATGGTCATTTTCATTTAATTTTGGCAGGTTTATACTGATCTGTTTTCGTTTCTGGTCGATCTTCTTTCACATGGAGAACATTACTATATACGATATTGTATGTTATTTTTCATTCTTATGTCCTTCGGTGTTCCTTATAACCTTTTAAACTGATTTATGATTTTTGTTACATTCATTTTTGATAGGTGGACGACGATGCATCATATGCTGTACCAACCACTTCTCTATATGCTAATTGTATATATTACAATAATACCTTTAGCTTTTAACTTACATGGTTGTGTTTACAATCACAGATTGAAAGGTTGCGTAACAATAATATCAATGTTCTTATCCAGGATGAAAATCAACTAAATACTATTCAATCTATGGTAATCATGTTCATCAAATTTGTGTGTAAAGTTCTTATCAACATCCTCATTTTTTATATAGATTTCATTTTTCATATTTGTAGGGTTGACCAACTAATAGCGACAAACATAACAACCAACGGTCAAAGGGACAGGAAAACATACCACCGACTCACGTACTAATTTCTTCTAATATTCATGTCATGTCTTGAATCATTTTCTATTTCATTTATATTTTTTGGATTTTATATGTTTCCTTTTATTTTTCAGGATAAAGGGAAAGGGAAGGAGAATGTCTCCTCACAGTCGGTAAGTTTTGCCATATTAACGTTGGAAGGCTATTATAAAGTTTACGTATTAACATGTTATACGTTGGAAGGCTATATTTTTTCCTCACTTTTTTTTTTAATTTTTTGTATAGAATCATATCCCGCGTAGGAAATATAACAGTATTGTTATTCGTGATGTTGCCCAACCTAATGCTACAGCTATTGAGGTACCTATTCGCCACTACATGATTTTTATTTTAGAATTGCTTCTCTATTTTTTTTGTCATTGAGTTAACACTATATATGTGATTATATTTCTAAGCCTCGCACTAAATTGAGCAACACAAACGACAAAGGCAAAGAAAAAATGCTCGAAAAAGGATCTGACACGCGTAAACGGGTTAGAGATATTTTCAACTACTTTTCGTAGTTCATGTTGAAATATATTGTAGATTAATATTCGCCATCTTATTATATATTATCATATTATTTTTGTAGGCAATCTGGATGGGGGAGGAGCCAGCTTATTGCGGACCAGTATGTTTCCTATTTCGTATTTTTCAATTTTCAACTCAGACTTTATATATATCTTCAATCCAATGCACCTGTCTTATAACTAATATACTTTAATATATAACTCAGACTTTAATATCTTCAATCCATTGCACCAGTCTTATAACCAGACTTTATATATATCTTGAATTAATATTCCTAATTAATAATGTTTATCCTCCACACAGAGAAAGCGACATGAACCTCATGCTGATAATTTCATCTCAAAGCGTGTTTTGGCTCAACAAAAACGTCGTGAACGAGAAAATTTAATCTCAACGCATGTTTTGTCTCAAGAACCTCCTACCCTACGTGCTCTTGCCCAACGACAAAGACGTGATCGAGAAAGGGCAATCTCATTGAACTTAACCTCAGAAGCACTTCTTGATCAACCATCTACTCCCTCTCTCCAGTGCAATTCAATCGAGGAACTTAACCTCAGAAGAACTGAACATCATCCTAATCTTTCACGGCTTATAAATGTTTTGTCCCAACAACTTACCCCCCTTTTACCATCCTCTAAACGATCGCTAGCCCAAAGACAACGTCGTGATAGAGAAAAAACATTTGCATTGATAAATCCACTTCATAATCAACCACCTACTACTCCTCATGTACATTCACGTGTGTCACAATTAATGGAAGATGCATTTGTTGAAGTCCCGCCACCGGCATCTGGCCAGTTTACACATTTGAGAACCCTTAATTGTTTTGACTTTCCTCTTCAAAACCGTAGTCCTCTTACCAATAGTTTACCAACTCCACAATCACTTGATTATATTCCCCCCAATATTTTCCCTAGAAACCTTTTTGATGATTTCGACGCTATTGAACAGAATGATATTCAAGTAACACACACATCTACTGAGGTCCTACAAGTATCAACTGCAGGGGTTGCTATACCTGCCCCTAATATTCAAACTACTGATACATCGTGTGTAAGCAACATTGCAAGTACGAGTTCAATTCATGCACCACATGTCGAATTAGGTAGGCATTTTCTTGGGCCCATGGATGTTCCTTGCCCTTATTGTTTAGCTTTACATTGGATGGATGAAAGATTATCGACCTCATCAAAGATTCGCCCTCTATTTGGGAAGTGTTGTAGACAAGGACAAGTTCGATTACTACATCTACTTGAACCCCCACCTGAAATTAAACATCTGTTTGATGGTAATGATGTTCAATGCAATTCTTTCCAGAGTCATATTAGAGAGTATAATGCTGCAAATGCCTTTACAAGTCTTGGTGTTCAAATGGATGATAGGGTCCTCAGAGGTAGGGGTCCATCATCTTTCACCATTCATGGCGAACAACGTCATCGTACTGGATCCTTATTACCGGAACCGGGACACGAGGAAGAAGCTTCATATGCCCAGTTATACATTTATGATCCCAGTGTGGCTCTGAGTGTTAGGGAACGTAGGAATCCACAATTACGAAGTGATGTACTTCAAATAATTCAAGGTTGCTTGGAGGTGAACAATCCGTTTATCCACAAATATCGCCAGGGATTTTCTATTTTGAATAAATCCTCTCGATCCGGCCAGAACTTGCCAGCATACTTACATTACAATTCAGCAGCAGATCGTAAAAGGTATAATTTGCCTTCGACCGATGAGATTGCTGTTATTTTGCCCGGCGATGGCCATAATTCGTCTGCAATGAGAGACATTATTGTTCGCCTTCGAGGGGGGGGATCAATTGATGCGAGTTAATGAATGTCACCCAGCTTACCTACCTCTACATTACGTTCTTTTATACCCTCAGGGTCAACTTGGTTGGGACCCCGACATGTAGCTATGGGATGTGGCAAACAGTGTTGATCAGGATCATCGACTAACTCAACTTGATTATTATAGTTATCGTTTGTTTCAACATGGCACTGAGTACTCTACAATTTTGAGAGGAGGTAAACTTATGCAGGAGTTCATTGTGGATGCATGGGCTTCAACGGAACAAAATCGTTTGACTTATTTCAGAATTAATCAAAGCAAACTTCGGGTAGAATTATACAAAGATCTTACCAATTGTATGTCTGAGGGTGTTGAACCATTACAAATTGGTAGGCGAATGATTTTACCGTCTTTTTTTACTGGTAGTGCGTGAAATATGTTTGATATTTACCAAGATTCAATGGCTATCACTCGGTACAATCAACACCCTGATATTTTTCTCACAATGACCGCCAATCCTAAATGGCCTGAAATCAGTAAGGAACTTCTACCGGGTCAAAATGCTCTCGACCGTCCAGATTTGATTGCACGTGTTTTTGAACAAAAGAGAAAAGCACTAATGAAGGAGATTAAGGAAAAAAATATTTTTGGCAAGAAAGTGTCCCATGTGTTTACAATCGAATTTCAAAAAAGGGGGTTGCCCCACATGCATGCTCTTCTTTTCCTCGATAGTCAAAGCAAGATTAAAACATGTGCCCAAGTAGATAATGTTGTCTCTGCTGAGTTTACAGATCCCACTAATGATCCTACACTCTTCCAAACTATATTAAGTTGCATGGTACACGGCCCATGTGGCTCCCAGAATCCAAATTCCCCTTGCATGGAGAACGGTATATGCACGAAGAAATACCCTCGAGTATTTGCAGAAGCCACAACAATGGATAATAATGGATATCCAATTTATCGTCGTCGTGATGATGGTAAAGAATATACTACTGCCAGTGGAAAAAAAAGTATCAAATAAAGATGTTGTCCCCTATAATCCATATTTGTCTAGACTCTTCAATTGTCACATTAATGTCGAGGTTTGTGCTGGGTTGCGATGCGTTAAATATATAAATAAGTACATATATAAGGGTCATGATCGCACAACTATGGTCTTGGGAGGTGTTGATGAAATACAACAATATTTGGATGCCAGGTACATTGGACCTCCTGAGGCAGCTTGGCGAATTTATGGTAATCACATGCATCAGGAAAAACCTCTTGTTACTCGATTAGATTTACATTTACCTGGCATGCATCATGTTGTGTTTGATCCTTCAAATTCGTCAGCTACGATTGCTCAAAGAGCCAAGGGTCAAATGAGTTCGTTAACTGGGTTTTTTGCTTTTTGTGCATTGAATCCTTTTGCACGAGAGTATACCTACCAGGAGTTTCCCCAACATTATTCATGGAGCTCTAAAACAAAGCTTTGGACTGCACAAAAATCATCCGAGTCTGCTATTGGGCGAATGTACTATGCTAGCCCTAATTGTGGAGAAAGATTTTATTTGCGATTGCTTTTGACCGTTGTTAAAGGACCCACATCGTTCGAGTGCTTACGCACGGTGAACTGTGTATTACACGAGACTTTCAAATCAGGGTGCATAGCGAGGGGATTGCTTGAAGATGATAATGAGTGGGTTCAATGTTTATAGGAAGCATCCATCATGCGCACCGGATATCAACTTCGACGGTTGTTTGGTGTTATACTTGCACAATGTTTTCCTTTGCATCCGGAGTTATTATGGAAACAATTTTCCATTCATATATGTGATGTTCTGATTCATAAGTTACGCACATTATTTTCTATCCCAAATCCAACTGACATCCAAATTGAGGATTATGGTTTGTATCTGTTAAATGAGGTGCTTCAAGAGTCTGGTAAGGCATTAAGTGATTTCCCTCCAATGCCTTTGCCAAATTCTAATTGGACTACTACGGTTGGGAACAGATTACTCTCAGAACATCATCAGTTACAATCATTAGCAGAGCAAGGTGACGCACAGTCAGATGTTGATCGCCTTAATGAGGGACAATGTATAGCTTACTCAACGATAACATCATCTGTTTTCGAGAATAAGGGGACTACGTATTTTTTAAATGGAGGTGCTGGCACTGGAAAGACATTTTTGTACAATACAATTGCAACCTTATGTCGTAGTTTGGGTCATACAGTTATTACAGTCGCTTCGTCGGGCATTGCTTCTTTGTTGTTTATTGGTGGTCGGACTGCACATTCAACATTTTGCATACCTTTGGACATTTTTGAAAACTCAAACTGTGGATTTACAAAGCAATTGATACATGCAGAGTTATTTAAATCAGCTAAGCTTATAATATGGGATGAAGTTCCTATGCAACATAGGCATTGTGTCGAGGCTGTAGATAGGACACTGCAAGATATTTGTGATGTTAAAAAGCCATTTGGAGGAATTACAGTAGTTCTTGGAGGTGATTTTCGACAAATCTTACCAGTTATCCCTAGAGGAGTTAGAGAAGAAATTGTTTTCGCTTCATTAAGGAGATCTGTACTCTGGAGGCACATCCATGTTTTGACCTTACATCTAAACATGCGACTAAACCCATTGGATCCCGAGACAATTCAATTCTCTACATTCTTAGATCAGGTATCGCTATTTACTCTTTTCTATTTTTTAATAATTTCCGCTCCACCTACTATATGCATTTGATTTTTTTTATTTATTTTGTAGATTGGGTCCAATCCTCTTGAAATGGTATCATTGCCTTCCTCAATTCAAAAGTGCAATGATGTCCATGATTTAATTGTGAAGGTCTATCCATTATTGAATGTGGTCGGTACTATTACACCAACCTTCCTCACCGAACGAACAATTCTTTTAGCACGAAATGACGATGTGACTGCTATAAATAATTTGGCATTGAATATCTTCCCGGGTGATACGAAAACTTATTTTGGTGCCGATAAAATGTGTGACGACGAGTCCGGTTGAGATGTACACAGCCAATACCCAAATGAATTTTTGAATTCTCTTAGTCCTTCTGGTTTACCCCTTTTTAAGTTGGAATTAAAGGTGGGTTCTCCTATTATGCTTTTGAGAAACATTGCTCCGAAGGATGGTCTTTGCAATGGCACCCGATTAGTCATTACAAAATGTGGAGAGCATGTTATTGAGGCCCAAATATTAACTGGTGATAAGTGTGGAAATTTAGTATTCATTCCCAGAGTCTCACTATCTCCTTCATCGGCGGAGATCCCTATAAAAATGACGAGACGCCAATTCCCAATTCGACTGGCATATGCAATGACCATTAACAAATCACAGGGTCAATCTGTAAAATTTGTGGGAATTGACTTGCGCACGCCGGTTTTTAGTCATGGCCAGTTTTATGTAGCATTATCTCGATGCACAAGTGCAAATCACATTACCCTTCTTTCTAATGATTGTTCACTTTCGACAACAAATATTGTGTATCCGAAAGTCCTCCTATAAAGTACGTAGTGTTATTTTTAATATAAACTACACATATGACCCCTTTATATCATCTTTTGATAATTTTTTTTTAATTATTCTTAGGATTGGGAGCCAATGGTAAGGCATCAAGAGCGGATAAATACCCGCAGGCTGCTTACATGGGGTTCTCACAATAAGGTACTTCGTCTTTAAAATGTTTCCTCTTTTCATTCATTTTTAAAAATTAGTCTTAACTATAAATATTTCTTATAGGTGGTTGTAAATTGTGCCAATCTTCATATGAAGTATGTCGAGCTAGATACGCGGACATTTCGCAGAGTTATTACGAGGATGTTTACTACGAATTTATGATTGACTATCAAAAGGATAATTTTTTGGGATGTCGACATTTTCGACTTTTTGTAAAGCTTAGGCTTAGAGTTACTACACGTTGTTGGATGATTGCTAAGGTTTTTTTGTATAGTCTGCCTAGGCTTTTTTTGTATAGTCTGGTAGGGCTATTTTTGTTATTGAAGTGTTTTTTATACCTTAAATCAGGTAGACCATTATTTTGTTGTTATTATGATTGCTAACGATTGGTTGTTCCCCTTAATAAGGGTGGATAGTCCAATACAAAGGAGACTATGCCTATTTTTTAAGAATTCCCACTTTGTTAATTCGAGTGATGAATTTAAACTATCTGAACGTTGTTGGACTATTTGTTATTTGTTAAGTAGGGTGGTTAGTCATATAAACAAATAAGATCATGAGTAATGTTTTTGAAATTGCATTTTGTTTTCTTAGCAAACTATTTTTTTTGCCTTTTTACAATTATCAGCGTGCCTTCAGGCACGGGCATACCCTAGTATATACACACATATATATATATATATATATATATATATATATATATATATATATATATATATATATATATTCACTACATTATATATACTATATTGCACCCCGAGACACAGCTACGGTGATGCATTACTCTGCTATCTTATCCCAATACATCACGTCGCTGTATAGGGGACTATAGGTTCGATAAAGATTCCTCGAACCACAAATATCAACACAAAAATTGGTGGCGAACATAGTTCTCATACCCACGGGTCACGCACATACCTACGTTCCCATAGTCAGCAGACTTATCAACTCACCCATAAGTCTTTCATAGTCCTATGTTCTCGAGTGACAAATTAAA
Source organism: Sambucus nigra (assembly GCA_949130495.1). Taxonomy (NCBI): domain Eukaryota; kingdom Viridiplantae; phylum Streptophyta; class Magnoliopsida; order Dipsacales; family Adoxaceae; genus Sambucus; species Sambucus nigra. The sequence goes on from OX422211.1 coordinate 240,589,454, forward strand.
AATCCCATGGATTCATCAGGATATGATTGCCCTCACGTGAAAACCTCCCATCGATAGCAAGTAAGCTAAGTATGTCATACACAGATACATAATATATTCATAATCGCAAAGTCATACATATAAATATTCAAATTTTCCAAATTAGGTTCGCCCACAACCCATAATTGTTATTATCCCTTCTCAACACAAATTTTAATTAATTATTTCTCATAACGGATTCGTCTATTTTATTCTCATTTATTATTTACTTCGTTCTTACTTCTCATCTCTCGAAGTATTATTTCTCACTAAGTATAAATTTCAGTAGGTATACCCTCAATTACCTTCTAGTCTAAATCTTTCATGAATCTCAATCTTTTAGTAAATGTACGCACAATTTCCAATGTATGAATAACTCCCCGTTAACCCAAAATTTCATCTCATATTAATTTCACTCAACGGAGTCTACTTAGACCCTATTGGTCCTCTTCATAACCCATTATACTCTATCAATGATGATCAAGGGTTGCTAAGCATTTTAACCGGACTAAACAAAAAAGGGGGGAAATATGAAGTTTTCCAGGAGGGGTCAATCAATCGAGGAATGGGGGTTGATCGATCGATCAAGCAGTTCTTGCCCAGTTTTCTGCAATATTCAACCTACAGGTTCAACCATTTTAACCCCTCCAAACCTCTTTAATTTCATCGAAAACTCCCATCAAAGTAATCCAAGTGTATGAGCAATGTATATAAACAAGTTCTAACGTAACGACATCAATAAATCCTCAACGAATCAATCAAAAAGGGGTTTAATCTCAAATCTCTTTATAAAACCAAATTTTGCATGAATAATCACGACCCTCTATTTCAATCAAGATTTTCTTCCCAAATATCATAATAAATTCATGGGCAATCCTCAACATATGATCAAGGTTTTAGACTACATGAGTTCTCCCTACAACACATATAAATTCTCTTACAAAATATATAATTTTCCATTCAAACATATGATTTTCATTCCTAGACTAACATGGAAGGTATATTAACTTGGAATTTTGCAAGATAGATACTTGCCTCGGATTCAAGGTCTGATTTGTTGAGGAAAAATATGTGGTTGCGTTCCTCGTCGTGCGATCTACGTTTTGGTGGTGGTGGCGGTGCAATCGGGTGAGTTCTAGGCCTTGGATTGCTTGAAGATTCTTCACCTTCTTCTCAAATCTATTCACCTTCTTCTCTAATGGCTAGCTTAGGCTTTGTGTTTGTTAACCCCAAGAGACAACTCTAAATGGCTAATAAATATTAGTAAAATTCGTGGGTGTAATTACCCAAAAATACCAAATGTCTAAAATACCCTCCTGGGGTGTCAATTAGGCATAAAAACGTTTTGAGACCCAAACTAAACCCCCGGGTACACTTTTCTGAAAATCTCGACCCTTGCGGACACTTTGACCCACTCAAAACGACTATACGGATGACTTATAATCTATTCACTTTAATAATAATAATTTAGTCCTAACACGACACAGGCACGTCCCGAATTAAATTTCCATAATTGCCATTTTATTCACTCGTGACAATTTTAATAAAATCAATCTCATATATTACTTTACTCATCTATTAATATTCAATAACTTTCCAATAATTACTAACTCACATCATGCTAGTAAATATTAAAAAAAAATTTCTGGATTAATATTAAATTAATACCTGAAATTAACTTTAATAAATCCCCAATTTTAAAAGCCATAAAAATACGGGGTATTATATACTTACCCCCTAATAATGTAATTTCGTCCCGAAATTCGGAAAAATAAAGTGTAATTGGTAAGGACAACCCCAGTTATTAATCTTACATCTCATGTAATTTCCGTCGTACCACCCATCCAGTACATTACCGAGTACCCCCACTAATGTTATATTCCAAGCCTTACCATTTAGTTTAAATTAACTTGAGTTAAAATTTACCCAATTTGTACTATACCATCCTCATGGAAAAATTATGGGGAGTAAGGATCCTAAGTCATCAAACAACTAAATCTAGAAGTCACAACTTCTACTTTCATTAACCTCAAGAATACTTACTATGACACAAACATGGAATATACTACAATCAAACCATCCAGGGCGCCCATACACCCAATATGTGTACATTCCATCATAAGGTCTAAATGAATGTGATTCCTCTGTAAGGTTACCCTTAATTAACTGACTACGTAGCCTATAATCCGTATTTCTATGATTTCCAAATTCTCATTTGGATATTTCATTTGCCTCAAATCATGCTACAAATCATAACTCTTTGATTAATATAAATATATACATATAATGGCAAAGGTTATAAACTCATATTATAAAGGCCTAACTTACTTCTACTCCCAACATTCTTTAGTTTCATGCGTGGGGTGTCTCGCAGAGCAAAATCCAAACAAGGAACCCCCCCGATACACTACTACCTAAAATAGTCGGTCCTCGAAACTCCTCAGGTCCTTAGTATATAGTATATAACATCCCAAAAAGTTTTATCTATTTATATAAAAGTCTACTTATTCACTCTCTTGTCAAAGACAATATGCTGGCTATAACGATCATTCTTAGTCTCATATACAACAAGTCAATCCATGCCGATAATCACATCCTACTCGGATATGTCTATAACAAGTAAATCCCTGATAAAATTAAACTCACGTTTTGATATACACAAGAAAATAATAGGCGTCCCACTACCCATCAGTGAGTCTACATAAATAATAGTGCCAATGGCCAAGTCTAGTAACCCTATGGTCCACGTAATTCTAATAGCTACAAATGAATGTGAGGTCCTAATAACAATCATTATGCACCCCATAATTCCATAGATAGAAAACGTACCCTCATTCGCCGGCGGTGATTGTTGACTGCCACTATTATAACTTTTCTCCGATGAGTCAAGAAAAAATTTACCCCAAATTTTCAGTTTTAGTTAACCACACTCCACTATCTGTCCAAGCCTTTGAATGTATTGCCTTTGTTGGGTAATACACCCAATTCCCGCTTTTCTAGAACTTCTACTGATGACTCTCCTCAATTTTCCATTTGACCCTCTCCCAAGCATACTACGTTGGGTGAGTCTAATTTGGCAACACCTTCGACTATAGCAGCACTTAGATTTTGTAGGCTTCATCATAACCGTCTTTACAGTCCTGGCCTCTCATGCCATACTAGGGGTGACCTCGACTACGGTCATCATCCTCGAACATACATCATAACCTCCTAAGTACGACCTCCGTTATCCGTCCAATGGCCCTCATCTGCCATACTTCTTGTACGAACACATCCGAACGCAAATAAGATTCACTAATATATACGTTATAGCAAGAGAACTGAATCTTACCATAGCAATCAACAATCCTAATCATAGGGCTCTATATCAAACAAAGTAACACTCAGCTAAAAGTATAGTAGGCCATACAGACCCTAAAGGACACTAGAACCTGATGTTGTGATACCACCTGTAACACCCCGCCTAATTAAATACCGGGTGATCAATCCTTTATTAAATTAAAACCAGGTGAACGGTTGGTTCAATCTCAGCATCACTGTCGCAAAATAATATTTCCAATTTGAACACCCTAAATAATAAAGCTAAGTGTCAAAACCATTTAAAACCTCATTTTTCCTTTATTAAAAACCAATAAAAAACTTTTTAATACCCAAAAGTTAAGAATTACATAAATACTAAGGATGGAAATTAACACACAATAATTAAACCATCTATATAATCCAAACCAAGTGTAGGAACCATAAATGAAATTGTCCTCACAATAGTTAACTCCCGAGGAGTACCGGATACTGGAAATATCCTAAATGAATATAAATCCTTGATAAGATCTAAACGAAATAGGAAATCTGGCGACACATGCCCTAACTATAAAGATCTAAAGTAGGAACTGATTCAATGACGAAGTCATCTAAAGCAAGGGCCTGCAACTGCCACATAAGCTGTTGCACGTCCAATCCAAAGAACCTAAGCAAGACGCCCCAGTGGCTGGACACCTGTAATACATACATATATATACAAGAGAGAAATAACTGACAGAAAACGGGTCAGAACCCGAGTGTAAAACAGTTTTAAAAATAGTTTAGCAAGTATTTAAAATGCTTACCGGCTAATATCACAACAATGTTTGTATACGACACTCTCTTGAGAATCATCACCTCTCATCTACTGTGCACTCCTACCGTACCTCTAGGACATCCTAGTTATAGTTCCCATGCTATCTAGATTAACCACGTGTATCCATTCTTTACAACCCAAATTATTCCCACGTATTCACCTTATAATACATATAATGATGTCATAAACACACATATATATATATATATATATATCCATTTAGATTCAACATGGATAAGTCCCTTATTAATTCAACTCAACTAAGTGCTTTCATACATAACTATCTTACATTTCTACTTTAGCCACATAGTAGATTTCATCACATGTATATATATATATATATATATATATATATATATATATATATATATATGTACTATACTGCACCCCGAGACACAGCTGTGGTGATGCATTACTCTGCTATCTTGTCCCAATACATCACGTCGATGTATAGGGGACTATAGGTTCGGTAAAGATTCCTCGAACCACAAATATCAACACAAAAATTGGAGGCGAACATAGTTCTCATACCCATGGATCACGAACATACCTATGTTCCCATAGTCAACGGACTTATCAACTCACAGATAAGTCTTTCATAGTCCTATGTTCTCGAGCGACAAATAAAAAATCCCATGGATTCATCAGGATATGACTTCCCTCACGCGCAAACATCCCATCGATAGCAAGTAAGCTAGGTATGTCATACACAGATTCATAATATATGAACAATCACAAAGTCATACTTATAAATATTCATATTTTCCAAATTAGGTTCGCCCACGACCCATAATTGTTATTATCCCTTCTCAACACAAATTTTAATTAATTATTTCTCATAACGGATTCGTCTCTTTTATTCTCATTTATTATTTACTTCGTTCTTACTTCTCATCTCTCGAAGTATTCTTTCTCACTAAGTATAAATTTCATTAGGTATACCCTCACTTACCTTCTAGTATAAATCTTTCATGAATCTCAATCTTTTAGTAAACGTACGCATAATTTTCAGTGTATGAATAACACCCCGTTGACCCAAAATTTCATCTCATATTAATTTCACTCAACTGAGTCTACTTGGACCCTATTGGTCCTCTTCATAACCCTCTATACTCTGTCAATGATGATCAAGGGTTCCTACACATTTTAACCAGACTAAACAAAAAAGAGGGAAAATATACAGTTTTTCAGGAGGGATCGATCGATCGAGGAATGGGGGTCCATCGATCGATCAAGCAGTTCTTTCCCAGTTTTCTGCAATATTCAACCTACAGGTTCAACCATTTTAACCCCTCCAAACCTCTATAATTTCATCCCAAACTCCTATCAAAGTAATCCAAGTGTATAAACAATGTACATAAACAAGTTCTAATGTAACGGCATCAATAAATCCTCAAGGAATCAATCAAAAAGGGGTTTAATCTCAAATCTCTTTATAAAACCAAATTTTGCATGAATAATCACCACCCTCTATTTTAATCAAGATTTTCTTCCCAAATATCATAATAAATTCATGGGTAATCCTCTACATATGATCAAGGTTTTAGACTACATGGGTTCTCCCTACAACACATATTAATTCTCTTACAAAATATATAATTTTTCCATTAAAACATATGATTTTCATTCCTAGACTAACATGGACATTAAATTGGAATTTAGCAAGATAGATACTTGCCTCGGATTCAAGGGTCTGATTTATTGATGAAAAATATATGGTTGTGTTCCTCGTAGTGAGATCTCTGTTTTGGTGGTGGTGGCAGTATAATCGGCTGAGTGCTAGGTCTTTGATTGCTTTTAGACTCTTCACCTTCTTTTCAAATCTCTTCACCTTCTTCTCTAATCACTTCACCTTCTTCTCTAATGGTTGGCTTAGGCTTTGTGTTTGTTAACCCCAAGAGACAACTCTAAATGGCTAATAAATACTAAGAAAATTCGTGGGTTTAATTACCCAAAAATACCAAATGTCTAAAATACCCTCTCGGGGCGTCAATTAGGTTTAAAAACGCACCGAGACCCAAACTAAACCCCTAGGTACACTTTTCTGATTATCTAGACCCTTTCGGACACTTTGGGTTACTAAAAACGACTATACAGACGACTTATAATCTATTCACTTTAATAATAATATATTAGTCCTAACATGACACAGGCGCGTCCCGAATTAAATTTCCATAAAACTCCATTTTATTCACTCGTGACAATTTTAATAAAATGAATATCATATATTACTTTACTCATCTAGTAATATTCAATAAATTTCCAATAATTACTAACTCGCATCATGCTAGTAAATATTAAAAAATAATTTTGCGAATTAATATTAAATTAATACCTCAAATTAACTAAAATAAATCCCCAATTTTAAAATTCATAAAAATACGGGGTATTACATAAACCTCCCTAAGGCTTCACTATTCTCTTCTCTTTAGTACTTTCCTTATCGATCATAAAATTATCCATTCTATTCAATTCTCCTTCTCACTCAACCACCGTCAGATCACCCGGAATCACCGCTAGAATTCTCCTCCTTATCTTCGCCTGAGTCGCGAAAAGAAAATTCCTCCAGTCAAAGCGTACTGAAATTCTGTTATGGGTATTACATCTCTCATCCTACTCCTTCCTGGATGACTTATTATTGGTGACGTCTGAGATGAGAGCAACTGCATCAGAACGTCATTCAAGTGAGTACACCCCGCAGAAGGAAAGAGACGTAGTGAACACAACAATCCTAACAGTAGGGCTCTACATCAAGAACGCAGAAAACCCACACAGATACTAATGACACTATAACCTGATGCTCTGATACCATCTGTGACACCTTGCTTAAAATAATAACGGGTGGCCAGCCCTATACTACATTAAATCAGGAATCTCAGATGGCTCATTCTCAGTATCAATAGACTACACTAAAATAAATAAGGCTAACTACCCGAAACTATAAAAGCGGATGCCAAAATCTAAATAAAACATACTAGGGAAATCAAACCAGCAATATAAAATTGCTAGCAAAGGTAAAATTCACACAAGTACCATGATAAAAGAAAGTGCTAGAATTAAAATAAAAAGAGTACAGAAAAGAAAATATACCCGAATAGGTAGTCAGGTCATAGACAGTAAAACCACCGTAAGGGAGAAATATAAACAGCTACATATAACTCTTGGGTATAAACCCGATATACAAATGAATCTTATCTAGAATTACAAGAAGTAGGAAGTAATTACAATCTAAATCCTCCCAAAGTCCGCAACTGCTATGGCTCCCAAGACTCTGGATAGAAAATCATCTGGTATCCATGCGGTGGGATACCTGTAGTAATAGTATATATATATTTATAGCAAAAGAGAAATATAAATGGGTCAGAGCCCGAGGTGTAAAAATATTTGGCAAGTGTGTTAATCGTGCATAATAAATATAAATGCACTATTTCATAATTACAGTGCAGTCGCACTCTCGTGAAACCCCCAAACTCACCTCTCATCTACAGCGCGCACCTAATCGTGTCTTGGAACCTTAATTAAGTTACCCACCCACTTAGGGACAACTTAACTGACCATACGCACGGCTTATACCCGCATGACTAGCCATCTTACATAACCCCAAAAAACCTTTCCATGCTAATCCCACATAAATATATGCACACAAATATATATACCTTACTCGGCTTTATTGTTCCTTGTTATTTTCTTAACAATTTATTAGTCTTAGTACGACACATATTAAAATTTGGTTTCAATATAAGAGTTCATTCTCTAAATAACATACATTCTAGTACTAAAAGCATAACTTCTCTCTACTCCCAACATTGCACTATGTTTTGTGCGTGAAGCATCTCGCAAAGCGAAATCCAAATAAGGAATCCCCCCGATACACTACTCCTTGACAAGGTTCATCGCATGGATCCATTATGTCAACACAAATCCTACTACTTGAACTACCGAATTATAGAGTACTATCTAAAAAAATAATTAGAATCTTTATTAAATCCTTGGGTCGATATAACCGCAATTATCTCTAAGTATGATCTTTTGACTATAATAAACTAGTACACCAAAGCACCCAAGATGTACATCATAGTCACTCCATATCCTCTTCACCCATAGGATATATAAATATATTTTACTCTAAATATATATAAGCAATCATTAATTCCTATAACCACGTATACATAACACACATAATGTACACTTTGCAATACACATAGCATAAACGGTTATAGGATTTCCAAAATACTGCACCATGCTATCATCTTCCAGTAATTACTCACTTTCTCCTGGGGTCACCACCTATCGGAAAATTATCACACCGCCATGGCGAAAAAATCAATCATAACTTATGGGAAGCGGTCATAGTTCCTAACCCCCAAGTGAGAACGACTCATACCCAAGACTTCTCACCCCAAAAAATATAAAATCACACAAATAATAATGGATGACTATGACCTGGGGAATATCCATACCCTGCTCCTCAAGCGAGGGGCTTACCCTCATCACGCAACTTACCATGATAGCATGTGTCGGGTATGATTCACACCATAAGTATATATATCATTCACACTATATATATATATATACATCCATATGATCACATCATATAATCAAACCATCACGCACGGTATAGATATTCACGCCATAAGTACACACATATATACATATCTATACATTTATATATACTAGCGAAATTCCCGTGCCTGAAGGCACGGCGAAAATTTCCAATGTACGTAATTGAAAACGGCAAAAAAATTCATAGTACAACTGCAAAATGAAAAAAATTCGTTCCACAACAAACCAATGTGTAATTTAAAAAAAATGACCATAATACCGTTTATTTATTGGACTATCCACCCTGCTTAACAAATAAAAATAGTCCAACAACATTATTTCAGATAGTCTAAATTCATCAAACAAATTTACATATAGCATGAAATAGATAATGTTCATCAATCGAATTCACATTGTGCCTCAAATAAACAGTGTTAATTTTTTTAAAAAAAAATTGGACATAATCTCCTTTATTTTCCATTTTCGTTATGTAATCCTTATGGAAATTTGGCTTTAGTTTCCATTTTCGTTACAAATCTAACAATCAATAGAGATCCATCCAATAAACATAAAGTTGAGCAAAATAGAAACTAAAGCTAATTATAAACCATCAATCATAAAGAGAGCAAAACTAAGAATAAACGACTTACACCCAAACATTATAAGAACATACACCCAAATTGTATTCTAAATGGAAAAATCCTAAAAGTTGAAACACAAATTGTAGAGGGCATACCTGAGATGTTTTAGCACAAATAATTCAAACTTATAACAAATTAGAGAGGCGCCAATAACATTTGGAATTGAAATTAAAGCCAAAATATATATCATTCAAACTACCCATTCAATTATAGACAACTAAGAATCATAAAATACAACTTCATTTCATTCAATTCAAGGTCCTAAGACAGGGTTTATAATGATCTGCTCTAGTTTTAGTGAATGAAAATAAATGAAGAATGTTGGTTAAGAAACCATTTTTCCTAATGCTAATAATAGTTTAGGCTATTAGTCAACGTTATTACGGACAAACTCGGGAAGGCAAGCAAGTTGTAACTGTTATGTTAGTGTCTTCTCGTAAAATAGCACAATGAGTAAAAAAAATGTATGGTAAAAATGTATGACAGAAAGTCTGAAAAGATTAAAAATATGGACAAATTGAAAAAAGATTAAAAATGTGCAGTCAATAATATGATTAGGAGATTTGAATTAAAAAACTAAATGGGATCATGTACGCATGCTACAGTAGCTTTTATACCTGAATTCACAGTCCACTGGCGAGCTGTAGGTGACTTGCATTAGGATGGGATAATGGCTCATTTTCTAGTCGTAATCTTAGATTGCTCAAGGAAGGAGATCCTTTAGTGGCACATTTTGAATATCATAAACACTCAATCACATCTATTGAATGGAGTTCGCATGAAGCCTCCACAGTGGCAGTGTCATCCTCCTATAATCAACTAACAATATGGGACCTATTTTTAGAAAGAGATGAAAATGGGAGGCCGAGCTCAAAGCAAAAATGATAGAGGAAGTAAATGTCCCAACATATTTACCACCACATCTTCTCTTCGTTCATCAGGGAAATAAAGACATAAAAGAACTTCATTGGCATTCACAAATCCCAGGAATGTTCATATCTGCTACTGAAGATGGATTTCACGTTCTAATGCACTAAAATATTGAGACTGCCCTTCCTCCTATTACTGAAGCTTGAACCTCATATATGAAAAAAGAAGATCGTGTGAGAATTTGAGAAAATAGACATACCAGTCACCAGAGTTGCCATAATTATGTTGTCTTAGATTCATAAATATTTAGTTGAAGACGTTTTCCATCGGAGATGAGGTTCTTCGTGGAGTTCTATTGGAGTTTTGTTATCTATTGTTCTGTTTTCTATTGGAATTCTATTCTCATGGAGTTCTATTGTCTATTGTTCAAGAAATGTCAAATTTAATAAAAAAACATTTGACTTACATTTGAACTGTAGAGCCTTCAGTATAATGGATCATAAATAAATGAAAGCCTCTATTTAATAAGCATTACAAAATAACTCATGTAATAAGAATTATGATTAGAGATAAATGTAGCCAAAGAAGAGGAGGAAGGAAAATTCATTTAGACAGATTCATTAACATAGTGCATATAGTAAGCATAAGATTTTGTACCCATTATAAACAAAGATCCAATGTGTGAGAACAATACGGTGTTTTCAATGTCCAGTATAGAGTGATCATATAGATTAACTCAAATTTACCCGAATAGATAGGACCTTTATTTATGAATATAAAAATTTCAAAGTTGAAAATAGCATAATCAAGAGCTGGGATCTGAGTATAAAAGTTGTGCATCGAGAGAACATTTTCGAACATACCCCTTGGGAAATTTGATTGAACATTTATAGTGTTATGATATAAATCGAGCAATTGAAGTGTAGCTGAGTGCACCCAAATAATTTAAGAGATTACATCCACAATTAATCCCATATCTTCATCTGTCAAATTGCGGCACCAAGATAAATCCAAACATAGTAGATTTCCTGAACGTCTGGTAGGAGATAAAGGAGTGTTGTGGGAAACCTGTACAAAGTCACGTAAGCCTTTAAATTGGTACAAAAACTATATAAATAAATGCATATCAGCACTATCAAATAAGTACCTGGAGGAAAAAATAATGACATTCAACATAAATCACAGTTCCACAATTCCATTAACAAAGAAGTAGACCACGTGTAATAATAAAACAAATTATAACCGAATTGTTACAAAAAATAAAAAACTCTAATTTCAAAAAATTAAAACAGATCAGTGTATCCACATTGCTACCTCCAAATAAGTTTCCAGTCATTTTAATTGGAGTATACTCATATTCATAAAGAGGTACAGACCCTGAGTCATAAAAAATACATAAAAATCAAATCACGCTCGCTATGTTAAAATAAAATCAGTTCAGTTATAATAACCTTATGAATCAAACTGTTAAAATTTATATTTGTAACTAAATGACCTGATATTTTTAGCCAACAGTATTCAATGTGAAAAACCATTGGGGAGGAAGTGTAAACGCAACAAACCCAATTAATTCAGTATAAGATAACAGTTATACTATCAAACAAACTAATAAACTAAGATTTTCTATTGAATCATCACTAACTTGAATCTCAAATAATGATCATCCACATAATGTGACAACATAGATAGTTGTCGCATATAGTACACTAAACCAATATTAGAAGGTATATCTTCCCCATTGAACCAAAAAAAAGGAAATCATATGATAGCCTAACACTACAGGGGGCACCTGCCTATCAATACAACGTTGATTCTCATTACACCGACTACATTATGCATAATGGAACTATCTCCCTAGCTTACACCCTCTCTATTAGAAAATATGTATGAACTGAGGCATCACCAACTGCATATGTAAAATATTAGACTATCAACCCCAAAGTTTATAATAGGACATCAAGAGAATCAAAATCAATACAATAACATTGGCATTAAACCCTTAATGAAGTCTCTTTGGCTTTGATTCCGAAATTAACTACAATCACAATCAATAATAAAAGAAAACATTAAATACAACTGACACTAAGATTTGAAATAGCAGAATCACTACCAACTATGTTAGTGTTCAGTTTTTATGTAGTGTTTTCACTAATATCAAAGGTTTTAAAAAGTGAATGAGAAAAGTGAAAAGCATCCAATTGTGAAAGCTTGATACATCTAGGTAAAAAGAAGAAAGGGAAATATAAGCTCAATACATAATAACAGCCTCTATGATAGAAACTGAAGGGAAAATCAACATCTTAGTGCTATTTCTTATACATTATCAACACATTCAAAGTTAGAAGAATAAATACGGTCCCAATAACTGGGTTCTTATACATTATCATCACATTATAGAATGAGAGCAGTTTTTGGGTAGAAACTTGCTAAAGTGACTAAATTTTTTATACAGTAGAAAATAATCCTTGTACTTTATACTATTAGTTCATTGAAATCAAAACTTAAAAATCAAGCATGAAAAAGGGTGTGGTCAATAGTTAAAATAAAACTTGACAATGTAATGAATAAATATACATAATAAGGTTCGGGTATACACTATGCATACATAACCAGTAACTACAAATGTAATGTCCAACTATACTGGATATAACCACGTGATCAACATCCGTAATTAGATATATACTGTCGTACTTTTAATCATATATAGAATTAAAATAACTGGAAATAAATTAAACAATAAAACCATGAAAATTTCAGACAAAAAAATAGTAAAGATATGCTTCAATAAATCTAATAATACAAAATTGAAAAAAATAGACAAAGAATCACAACCATATAGTTTACAACAAAGAAACATCGCATATGTAGTTTCATATTTCATACTACACTCCACTAAATATCTATCATGACCCCCACCATACACCAACCCCGCAAAGTCTACTTAAATGTGTGATTGTGTGTGATCCCAAAGCATTATGGTTGCTGAATAACCAAAAGGAGGTGGTTTAAGAATCGGGATATAAAAACGAAAAAGTCAAATAAACTGTGATAAAAAAGTGGGGTTTTAGAATACCTTCTAGTTTCTTTTGGTCTGCCGGGGCGCATCAAGGTGTTGATGTGAAGGGTGGAAAGAAGATGCCGGGTGGATATTTTGAGGGGGCAAGAAATTGTTGCATTCACAAAAACTACAAAACATTAGATGATTAATTTAACTGCCTAGATTGATGATTGAATTAGTAAATTCATGGGCAATAATGTATGGAAATTCATATGGAACCTCAATAAAATGTATTAGTGAGTAAAGTAGGTGACTAACACCATAACCCCATAACCCCCTATTCCCTGTCTCACCGACCACTCCCAGCAGCTAACCTAAATCCCATCCCTCTACTGCTCTACCCGGTCATTGACCACCTCCATCAGCTAACCTAAATCCCATCCCTCTCCTGCTCTACCCTATCACCACTACCAACCCCTACCACTACACACCACCCACCCAACCTGATAACCCGAAACCCCATAACCCACCAAGCGTCCGCCCTCCTGCTCAACCTTGCAAACTCCTTTCCCCTGACCTAACCCAACCCTTTACCCCCTGCTTCCCCTACCCACTGTCACGCATGACCACCCTTGCCCCAAACCCAAATCCCATACCCCCATGTTACCTCTCTCTCCCACATGCACCCCCTTGCTCCTGATACCGTTGCTTCAACAACCCCACAGTGCTGCCAAAACCCACATAGCCCCTTAAAGTCTGCTTATAACCCATATCCACCACCATCTTGATTTGGATGACTTGAGCTTGATTGCAAAAACCCATACATATAACTGATCGAATTCAACTGCATACAAAAATATAAAATTTCCGTGGAGCTACAAAATGTCCCAATTAATATTTAGCCATATAATCAATTATACATGTACATGATTCACAATTAAAACTAATCATGCCAACCCCTACATCTTACACTACACTCTCAATAAGATGAATTTATATATTCTATCAAAACATGTGACGAAAAACTCAACCTATTCAGTAAAAATACTATGTTCACAAATAAATTCAAAAATTTTAAAACTAAAAGACACATCCTTCTTTTTAAGATAAAATAAAACGTACGACCATTTGAAAATGAGACACCAAAAGGAACAAAGGAATCTCTATATTTGTTAAGTCTTACCATTCACTTAAGCCAACATCTGACATTCAGGTACTTTTGTTCAAACTGGGATAGATACAAAAAAAGGATGGAATAAAAAAACTATGAGACAAACGCATATTCATCCATAATTAAAATGCAAAACCCTTATGTCTACCAAAAAACATGAGACTATAACTTCTAGTTGTTACGGTCTACCACAATTTGGTTTCATATTTTTTGTGGGATGCAGGTTCTTCCTCGTGAGAAACTTCCTAAATCTACTCTACAAAATACTTTGATTTGTAGTGGTTCTGATTAGATTATTTGGGCTAAATCTACTCTACAAAATTGTTATACCTGATACAATGCTAACAAATGAAGAAGATGTTTAAATTATGTAAGGGATAATTTAGATATTTAGTCTACAATGCTAACAAATGAAGAAGAATGCTTAAGAAATGAAGAAGATGTTTAAATTATGTAAGGGATAATTTTTATATGCAATGCATCAAAATTACTAAAAAAGCTTCGCAACAAAGATCAAGCATCCCAAGCTTCGATCTTAATATTAATTAAAAAGTTCTACCACATTAAACATCACGCCATAACATTCAGCAACAAAAAGAGGAAGCCAAAATTTCTAAATTATATGTACCATAAATAAGTGATATGGAGTTAATTATTGGTCACTGATGAGTTATATATGTTGCATATAAGACCCAAATAATTGATAGGCATGCATTCAAGTAGTAGACAACATGAAATAACTTGTAAGAATTGGTAAACAACATATATAATTTTACAAAAACCGCACTTTTTAACTAAAATAATATGATGCCTAAATAATAATAAAAATATAGCTCCACCAAATCACTCAACACCACTATAACCCAAACTGAATGATAGTACAATTACTACACAACTATAAGTTAGCATAGTCATGTACAGAATACAAATGCCACTTACCACTGTATAACATACACATATTACTGTAATGAAGTACATAATACAAATCCCACTGACCACTGTATAGATGATAGTACAAACTGAATAAAAAAAATTAATGAAAAAAAATCTAGTACTAAATGACCACTATATAGATGATACTACAACACAACTATAAGTTGGCATACATGATAGTACAAACATAATGGAAAAAAAATCTAGGACATAATACAAATGTGTTAAAAATATCTATAATGAATACAAATGTGTTACCACTGACCACTGTATAGAATACACATATTACTGTAAATATTTATTACAACCATAATTGCAAATGGTACTCTGTATGAAAATTACACTACCTGCATTGAATTACTTTTTTTTTCATGAAACTGCAATGTAAGAATATATACATGTAAATGTAGGTTAACGGTAAAGCAAATATTCTCACAGAAGTTGATCATATAAGATACCAAGTAAATAGAGAGTGCTAATTCATGGGATGAGCGTTGAAAGACATGTTTATCAACATATAGGAGGGGGTTGTTATGTTACGTCTATAGCTTGAAAATTTAAAAGAACGTGAACATGAGCATTACAGAAAGAAATCTAGTTGTGAAAACATTGTTCTTAGGTAAGATAGTTGAGGAACTCTGCAGAAATTTCTTAAGAATTTCTCAAAGATCGTTGAGAACCCAAAGAGCCTGACAATGTAGATGATCACCGAATCATCTATGGTTCTGGCGTGTCAGTGTAGAATTACGCTTAAAATTTATAACAATATCTATAAAAGGAAATGACGACCACGTATCCATCGACTATATTTTGTATCATGTAGTTCTAAACTTAGAGCATAATATGAATCACTAAATCTGATAGTTAGATGTCACCGAACCTAATTAATACCCAAAAAATTCAAAATAGGATAAATAGCACATTCTACAATCACTTATAAGAAAATAGAAAATGCCCACAACCTTATTAGATACAACCTGAGACCATGTTCTAGCCCGTGCTCAAGGATGTACTCATGAGAAAGTGGAAAGTTTTTTCATTTATTATACATTACCTTAAGGTATCTAATTGATAATTGCCTTGATGATTTGATCTCAAATTAGAAGCGGGGTAAAATGGAAGACAATCTTGTCGAATTCTTCCCATCTATAAAGCGATCAGCTGAAGGCAATCAAAACAGTGTTAAGAACACATATAACGTAGGATACAGATGTATAGTCATACAATAGATATAGGAATGTTAATGACATAGATATTGCTTTTTTCATACAAAATAGAAATCACTGCATCTTCCCTTAAAGATTGATGTTGAACTACAAAATCCCATTTCCACTGACATTTTTTAATTTTAGTAAATTACCTATTTCTTCATTCATCTTACTTTTAAAGGGAGGAGAAAACAGAGCATTAAAAAATTAGATTACCTTAAAACAAAAATAAACACATAAAAGATAAAACAGGAACTAAAAAATTATCAAAAACTCTCTTATATTTCTTTAATTAACATCAAAGCAGCTAAAAAACAAAATTTAGCAGCTCATAAATGAGTTTATACAATATCCTATGTAGTGTACAAATATTAGTAGAAAACAATACATTTAACATAATATTTAATAGACTAAAACACCTATCCTCTAATATAGTTTGTATAAAAATAGATCTGATAGGATATCTTGAATGGTGGAGAAAGGGTGAGAATCATCAAAGAAATCTGAAAAATAAATCTAATCAGAACATGTTTGAACCTAATCAGAACAAAATCTACTACTTTAAATAAAATGGAGAATCAAAGAATTATACCTGATGTCGAGAAAACAAAACATATATGATAACTTTCTTTTTAATGGATCTGTAACACAACCTCAAGATCCGAGCTAGAGAACATTAAAAGCCAAAAAAAATGACAGAAGTTTGCCTCCGCCGTGTGTAAAAGAGTGAAAGGGAGAAAGACTGCCTAATGTCAGCAACAATGGAGGAGGAGGGTGCGGCTGTCAGCAACAATGGAGGAGGAGGGTGCGGCACCATAAGGCAGCAGTGGAGGGCGGAGGATGGCAGTGGGAGAAATTTTAGTTGGGAGGATTTCTCTTGAAAAGTTTGGAGAAAGGAAATGAGTGAGATGGAAAGAGTGAGAAGATGGCTAGGGTTTTGGCCAAATGAGTGTAAGGGAAAGTATACGTGGAAATAATCCCAACCCTTCCATTTTGAGTGATGTGCCTCAATCAGGACCCCTAATTAGCTTATAATCTTATTGAATAGTGTCCAAATTCTACTCATTATATAGATACATATATACATACCATCTCTCGTATGTATGTATGTATGTATGTATGAAATTTATAAACTTGGCTATAAGCATACATAATCCTCAATATAATAGCCGTCGTTCCGAGCGTTTTAACTTAATTTTTTATATAAATACGATCCCTCACTTGAAGCATATTCATCCATTACACCTATGATATGAATAGTCTTCCAATATCTAGCATTAAGGTTATCAACCTAAAGTTTAATGTATATAACAGTCACTACACATCCCATATATATCCGAAAGCACATCGATAAATCTAGTAATAATTCTGACTATTGGTATACACCTAACTAATAGTCTTCAAACCTCAAGCTGCATACTAGCTTTATTCCATGATCCCATCCATTATTGGAATTCCCATTGTTAAACACACACAGATATATAACAACTATCCTGACTAGATTTACAACATACCCTATTCTAGTCGATAGTATGATCCAATCACTCTCAATTCCGTATACGGTTCAATTTCTCCTATGAACCCTTAACGTCATTCCATTTATGATTTATTCCTTGAGTTTATCATCACCAAGGATACGCAACCTCTACCGCTCATTGGTCCCTAAATCATATCTTAAATAGAATCCTATCACTATAAGGATTCGGCGTAAATCTCGGCCTATAATTTCACGTCATACCCTTACCACTCTCCCAAGGAGCCCTAAACCTTAAATCATATCTAAACTCACTAATGACTTCTAAATAAAACTTCCATCCTCAATGAGATTCCCCACTATACCTCGAAATATCTGTTATTAATACGCACATAAACAAAAAGGGACTATCTCTGTACTTATAAACTATTTCATGATAGCTCGTTACCATCATATTAATATAATCCACCTATCATTCAGTCCCCCAATCATTTCCTTACTAAAAGAGGCATCATGCGCTCATAATCCATTTCTAATATAAGTCTTAAATCCCTTATTCGTCCTAAGGCATCAATCCTTTAATATTATATCATAACCCTCCATAATAAGTCCATTAAGAAAGTCCGTAAGAATAAAACCCAAAAGAAAAGGGGTAAAATATAATATCCATTATTGAGCTAAAAATAGGGGACTGGTAGATCGGTCCCAGACCCCTGGTTGATCGCGGGTCTAAATTTTTCCCAACGAAGAATGAAATAGGCTTTTCCCTTGAGGCGCGATCGATCGGTTCCCTGGGCGCGATCGACCGGCCATACCAGGTATCTTGACCTTTTTCCATTTTTGAACAAAACCAAACTATCCAAACACCCAATTTATCCACTTTCAACTATTAGTCTTCCACCCAATTAGATACCCAACATCAAAATTCATATAGAAATCAACCCCACTCATTATACAACCTTAAATCTATGCATAAACATCAAATGCAAGATAAAATACCCAAAATCTAGGTTTTGACATAAAACCCAAAAATCCAACTCTTTTGCCCACAATTTATGAAATAAAATATACAAATGAATTATTTAGCAAGATTAAACACTTGCCTCGAAATCATAGTGGTTGAATCGTCCTCGAGATCGCGTGTTGGCCGGAGCCTCTAAGCTTTCTCCTCTCTCTTTCTTCCTTTCTTCTTCTTTCTCTCTTCCTTTCTCTTTTTCTAGGGATTCTCTCTCTCTCTCTCAAAATCTCAAGAATGAGGTTTTAATCTCCCAAAGGCTTTATAAGCCTAATTTCTCAAAACACCCAACTTAAGTTATAATACACATTTAAATGACTCGTTTACTCCAATTTGAGTCAAACTAACTTAAAAATATTCCAGAACCAAAATAAAACCCAAGGACATCCATTTCGACTATCTCGACCTATCCAGAATCAATGGCGCACTTCGAATTCTCATCCGGAAGACTTTATAACGTCCTCAAATTTTGGACCTCAATTACCAAATTTTAAAATTCACCAATTTAAATCAATTTTATTTGTCCCGAAAATTTAATTTCTCAGTCCCAAAGTCACGGGGTATTACAACCAAGTCCAAATGTACGCACATGCCCATGTCTTTTGAGTCCCATAACATGCCCAAATATATCATCCCGCATAACAGCGGTCTCCGCGGTCTTTGGAAGTTGCAATTCTAGATCATCCATCTCATTGTACAAAAATAAACCCCAGTTGTTATGCATCTTTTAATAATTCAAGCAACATTGTGAATGTATTGTCACTCCACCCATAGAGGCACTTTAAATGCAACAGGCAGACAAGAAATGAGAGAGATGTGTACTTATTATAATTTGGGTACAACTCTCTTTCAAATTCTTTTATCAAATTAAATAATTTCTTGGCCTTTTAATCGAAGGCATCCATATATGTTGATGCGTATCACCACCACCAACAAAGTTAAGTGGACCTGTAGTAGGAATTCAAAAGCATCATGTATTATCTCTCGCATTTCGTCACTAATAACCAAGTTAGAAGAAGGAATTGAAGATGATGCAGATTCCCCATGAGAAGTCCAACATGTGTAGCCATCTAAAAATTGGTTTAGCAATATATGTTCTTCAGAATTATCTTTCTTCATATATAGCATATTGCGGAAATTCTTACATGGACATAATATTCTTTTAGCATTCTATGCATTCGATCTATTATCAGAGGTAAACTTAACAAATTCTTTTGCTCCTTTCTCGTATAAAGAATGACCTCTATGTGTTATATTAATCCAACTCTTATCCATCAATATGAATCGATTAACCTAATCAAATGAAGAAGTAGACATAACAAAATTTTGTTAATTGGTAAGTTCAACACAAAGGTAACAAAGAAGTAACATGCAACATGACTTTTGTTTCTTAACAAACATCATGGTCTAAGGTTGTCAAATATAAAAAATAGAGAGCATAGACTTAATATTCTTATTAATTTTTTTTAAAACAACATAATAGGATGCAAAAAAGAAAAGATTACATAACTTGTCAAATGCAATAGAAATATATAAAATCTACTATTGAGATGAAATTTACAAAATTAGACACGACTTAGGACAACAAGATTCTCTACCAAAACATCACTCCATCCCCATAACAAACATAATCCAACATTTAAAAATAATTCAACCCCTCATATCAAACACACCCTACTGGCCTAAAAACCTTATGTTCCATTACAAATAAGAAATCTTACAGATTTTCTAGCTTATGAGTCCTTTTGATATCATTTATTTTCCTTCCAACTTACAATAATGTATTATTAGTCAATGCTCATTTTAAATATGCTATTGAAAGTATGTATTGATTACAATTTTATTGGATACACTAAAGGAAGTGAAAATGATACCTGAACGAGAGAGGGCCTCTTAAGGCCGATATTAAAAAGATCTCGAGATAACCGGTTCCATACGCTTATTGATGTCCAGGTCACATTTACTTTACCAAAGATTATGACAATATGAGAAACATAATTTTATTCTATCAAATTCAAGAGACCATACCCATATCTTTGATTGTTGAAAGGTAATTTTATTATTAATTTTGGAAATGGGAACAATTATATAGACAAAATTTCAGGTGTTGAAGGGATCATAAATTTTGTCAAACAAGGGACAATTGTGGCTAAAGAAAAAGCAAATTAGATATTTAGAATTAAGGCTCATAGAATAAAGTACGGGTAATCTACTCAGGTGGTGCTTATTGATCAAGCACAAAAGGGTGATGATTCAAACCAGTTGTTGCTAAGTTGTTGGCACAACTTGAACTCTTGCAAGATCAATCAAGTTACCTTGGTCCTTCTATGTACAGAAAGAAAGTAGTGTACTGTATTTGTGTTCATTTTTGTGATGAAAACAATAAAGAGAAAAGTAAATATTTGCTTATATTTCTCTTTCCTTTTGGAATGTACCATTAATAGTAGAGTGCTAGATTGTTTTGTTTGTTCATTGTGAAACTTTTCCCTCTTTAGGGTTATTTTTTAGTTGTGAACTAGCTGAATGTATAAAAATAATATGATTATTTTCGCCTTAGGATATCTACAATGTATACCACATGTGCTGGATATCAGGAACATCGGTGTGTAGGAGCTATTTGATATCACCAGTGTGGAGGAGCACATGTGAAACCTATAAATGTTGGATATCATGAACACCAGTGTGGAGGAACAGCCAAGTGGGATATTTAATGTGGCAAAGACATCTATTTTTATGCCCTAATAAAAATAGGGACACCAAAATATCAAGTTTCCAATGTAGCTGGTAGGTACAAGAAGGAATGGGGAAAATACAAAGATTACAAACTCTATCAGCGTTGAAGTAAAAGAGCTAAACCAAAAGGTTGAAATTTTCTAAGTTAATAAAGTCTTGTTAAATAGATTTTCATTATTCAAACTTCATTATATTAAATTCTAAATTATATTTGTCGATGCCAAAATTTATCCATCTACGTGAACCAATGATAAATGGAAACTTATTCTCCTACATGGCAATTTTCATTGTATTTACTCACGTAGTCGGCTCTCGAGACAGTTGGTTGGCTAACCGGCCGACCAACCTAAAGTATATGTACCATCAAGGATATCAAAATCAACCTGTATGGAGTCACCAACAGTCATTGCACTCGTGAATATCAACAGTTATATTAAATATCAACGAATATATTTATTGTATACAGATGTAAATGCCTGAATATATAAAGGCACTCCATCTCTCGGATTCCTAATAACCCTATAAATACATACCCTGCATTAGCTAAAGGGGAGAGCAATCATTCTCATGCACACCAAATTGTGCTATTGTAACCATCTAAAATAAAACAAACAGTGGACGTAGGCTTTCTTTATAGCCAAACCACTTTAAAAATCTTTGTCTCTTGTGTGTTTGATGGGATTCTTTATCTTCATTTTATCTTCATTTCATCACCGTTTTATCTTTTGTTGACGTCTAAATAATGATAGACCATTTTCATCCATCAACAGATTGGCGTCGTCTGTGGGAATGACACGAAAATCTTTCCTTCTTACTAGAAGAGACAAAGATCATCTTCAAAAGAAAAGTTTTTCTTTCTTTGAGTATAAATAATTATATATTGCATATACATCTTTTGATTCAACCATGGTCCTCATATGTTCATATTCATAAATTTTTCGTTCAATTCTTATTTAAAAATTTGCAAAACTCAAGAATTCGTAACCATAAGTTTTGTATGAATCCTTGAAAGTGGGGAAAATACGGTTATTTACTGGGTTATATCAGATATTTTGATTCCTATAACTTAGATTTTTTCCACAAGATAACCCTCAGATTTTGATACCTAACATCTTAACCACATCGTTTTACTTATCTGAATGAACTGTATACTCAGTTTTATTCATCTATCAATTTGCAATAATCTTATCAATTTGAGATAATTTCCATTGTTCATTTTGAGATAAATTTCGTAATAGGTCTCCAATGACTCCTTGAATACCTGGTTTCCCATGATAATGTTTATGTATGATATTTTTCCTATCTGCAACTGGAAAATAGTGAGACCACTTTATCTTTCTTGATTATCATAAGAAATCGCCTCAAATTAAGGCTCCGGGTACAAATTTGAGACAGAAATTTCTCTGAAATTCAACAATTTAATAATCAATGTTGAGCACAATCACACAATCTGGGTTTATTTATTCAATCGCTATAAGATTAGAGGAAAACACATCAAATTGTGCTTCGAACACAAATTTGAGGTGTGAAAAAGAGCATAAAAACAAAAAAGATATATAATTATTTATTTAATAGTCTAAGGATTCACAACGAGAGGAATCAAATCCACTCGAGCATCACACTCATATCTCAATTATCAATCAATGGAACCAGAACTCTGTGTGATCATAGTTTGGTATGAAATCAACAAAAAATCTCAATCACTTGATTTTCTCATGGCTGATTGACCTTAGGGTAATGTTGCCAGAAGTACATCAACAACTAAACATCCAGTCCCACACATCAGCAACTCGTGATAAGTACATCCATTCCCACACATCAATAACACCACCATTCGTGGTTAGCAACCATAACTCATCACTGGACCGTAACCGTTGGTCGTGGACCATTATCTTGGTTCAATCAAGGTCACGTTGTTCTCCTCGACCTTGTGGTTGGCGGTTATTCCCCCATTTTCCTCCTCGACCAACATGGTCAACGTTTGCACAAACTCGGGAGTTTTTCGAATAATAATTAATGGTCGGTGACAAGTATTGCACAAACTGGGGAATTCCTGACCACTTATTATTCATCATGGACATTCATCACTTCTCGGTGTCATCCATTATTGATCGATAAACACAAATGAATATTATTTGGGATGCATAAGTTCCAGACCTATTTGACTTGGTTAATATTTGTTTTAAAGTTTTGATTTACAACCAACAAATTGAATAATCCATAAATATGGCCGACCCAATTAACGTTCTTGTCTACAACCTACTTGATTAAAATAATATACTATTTCTCAGGCCAAGTATATAAATTTTGATCATTTCTCTAACCCCATTCCAGCGCTCCCTTAGTTCGGCGGTAACTTCAACAATTTATTATTTATCCACGTCAATTATTACTAATCCATTACTGTTCGGTGGAATCAACTATTGGTCAGACCATGTGTGGAGTTTTTGAATCACAAATATGAATTTGGAATGGGATTTCTCATGTGCGATCTTGGACATGAATTTTTCCATTTAACACAGATTCTTCCATTTACCGAAATTGTCACAAGCTTGGTTGACAATGTCAGTTCTCTCTATACTTTACATTCCTTGTATATAAATAAAATTTCAAAACCAAACACGGATAAAACTTCTTTTGGACATTTAGATCTCAGGCTGATTCCTTAAAATAAAATCTTTTGGTCTCTCAATTTCGAGTTTCTTACACCAATCTAAACTTCATAGTTGTATGTGAAATATATTTTATATATTTTCTAGAGTTCAAATAATCTTGAACAATAATGCCTTACATCTGGTGCACATTTGATAAAAATCTTCTTATCCGACATGTATTCGGCATAAAACTCTTTATTTCATATTTTGAAATTTTTATTGCCCGATGTACAAGCAAATACATATCATATATTTTTGGTTGGATAAATCAACCTCGTTATAATTTCTTTTTGGTTTAGCCTCAACAGATTTTCAGGAAAATTATTAACTTGCACATGTACAAGATTTAGTCCCGATAAATGCTTGGCCACATTCTTAAGCTCCTGGAAATCTTATTAATGCTTCGACAGATGCTCGAGAACGAATCGCTCGCTATATCTACTGGAATGGTTATGCATATTCAAGGTTCATCTCCGCAGAGGATCGGCTAAATATTTATCGTCATATATTTAATCCCAAAAACATTTGCCCCATAAGTTGTATTTTATCCCCAATGGATACGTGCTCGGGATAATCCTTATATATATTCAATCCCGACAAATGGTTGGCATATTCGATCAATAATCGACATTACATTTATTATTGTTATTGAAATGAATGATTTGGAAGTCTATCTTTCTCTAACAATGCAGGATCATTCGTAATATTTACTCGATCACCTCAAGGTCATTCCTAATATCTACTCCGTCTAGTCAGGCATTATTTAAAGGCACAAACAAATGGTCGACAATTTCATTATTTACGTGGATATGTCACTAGCTGTGATGGATATTTGATGCAGTTTATATTTAATATGAATCATCACAATTTATCCCCAACGGACTGTTCGGCATTACCATTCTTATTTTGATTCAATGTTGACTAAGGACTACATGTTCGCTTGCCAGTCAACCTTATATTTGCTATTAAAGTTCAGATGCTCGATCATGCTCGTTATTTGATTGCTCTATATATAATCGGCATTATATCGCAATAAAGTCCTAATGGATGGTTGGACATTATTATTATTGATTTTCTCACTATAACTTTATTAAGGAAATCATCAATGCATTAATGCTTCACAAGCTTATAGTCCACTCGACCAATTTCACCATTTACCCGAATAGAATATTGAGTTACCATTTATAACGGTCCAGGAAAAAATGATTCTAAAATAGAAGAAATCTCAGTAAAACACCTTAGTTGCACAGCCAAAATCAAACTTCATGTATGACCTCGTCTATGGAAAAATCACGAACAAGAAGTTTTACCCACCTAAGTTAAATACAAGAATACATATATACATTCCTAAACATAGGAATATATTTAAATACATACATTAATAATACAATTGGTTGTCGATGATAACTACTTCATGTATTACTTTATCTTAGACAAATCAAGAACAAGAAGCCTATAAAACTTCATAAGTTTTACCCAACTGGGTTAATTATAGGAATACATTTATAGATTCCTAAACACGGGAATACATACATACATGCCTAAAACACTTTGTTTCCACTGATAACTAATGCTATAACTTAACAAAACTATTTACAGTTTTACCTAAGTGCATTAGTAAAATCTAAGTCCGTATAAACAGATTCGACCATGAATAAAATTATCAGATTGTGATTATCCAAGCTCGATCAAGTTAAATTCTAAATTATACTTGTTGATGCCAAAAATTATCCGTCTACATGGACCAATGAGAAATGGACACTTATTCTCCTACATGGAAATATTCATAGTATTTACTCACTTGGTCGGTTCTCGAGACAGTTGGTCAGCTAAGCGGACGACCAACCTATAGGATATTAACCATCAAGGATATCAAAATCCACATGTATGGAGTCACCAACAGTCATTGTACCCATGAATATCAATAATTATATTTAATATCAACGATTATATTTATTGTATGCAGATGTAAATGCCTGAATATATAAAGGCACTCCATCTTTTGGGTTCATAAGAACCCTATAAATAAATACCCTCCATTAGCTAAAGGGGAGGGCAATCATTATCATGCACACCTAATTGTGCTATTGTAAGCATCTAAAATAAAACAAACAGTGGACGTAGGCTTTCTTTGTAACCAAACTACTTTAAAAATATTTGTCTCTTGTGTGTTTGATGGGATTGTTTATCTTCATTTTATGTTTTGTTGACGTCTATATAATGATAGACCATTTTCATCCATCAACATATTGGCGTCGTCTGTGGGAATGACACAAAAATCTTTCCTTCTTATTAGAAGAGACGAGGATCATCTTCAAAATCAAAGTTTTTCTTTCTCTGCGTATAAATAATTATATATTGCCTATACATCTTTTGATTCAATCATGGTCCTCATATATTCATATTCATAAATTGTTCGTTCAATTCTTCAAAAAAAATATGCAAAAGTCAAGAATTCATAACCATACGTTTTGTATGAATCCTTGAAAGTAGGGAAAATACGGTTATTTACTGGGTTATATCATATATTTTAATTCCTATAACTTAGATTTTTTCCCCAAGATAACCCTGAGATTTTGATACCAAAGATCTTAGCCACATCATTTTACTTATTTGAATGAACCGTATACTCAGTTTTATTCATCAATCAATTTGCAATAATCGTATCAATTTCAGGTAATTTTCATTGTTCATTTTGAGATGAATTTCATAATAGGTCTCCAATGACTCCTTTAATACCTGGTTTCCCATGATAATGTTTATGTATGATATTTTTCCTATCTACAGCTGGAAAATATCGAGAAACTTTCTCTTTCATGATTATGAGAAGAAATCGTCTCAAATTGAGGCTCCGGGTAATCATTTGAGATAGAAATTTCTCCGAAATTCAACAATTCAAAAATCAATGCTGAGCAAAATCATACAATCTAGGTTTATTTATTCAATCGCTACAAGATCAGAGGAAAACACATCAAATTGTGCTTTGAACATAAATTTGAGGTTTGAAAAAGATCATTAAAAAAGATATATAATTATATATTTAATTTTCTAAGGATTCACAGCGAGTGCAATCAAATGCACTCGAGCAACACGCTCATATCTCAATTCTATAACAATGGAATCAAAGATCTGTGTGATCATAGTTTGGTAAGAAATCAACAAAAAATCTCAATCACGTGATTTTTTCATGGCTGATCAACCTTAGGGTAATGTCGTCGGAAGTACATCAACAACTAAACATCCAGTCCCACACATCAGCAACTCGTGATAAGTACATCTAGTCCCACACATTAATAACACCATCATTCGGGGTTGGCAACCATAACTCATCACTGTATCGTAACTGTTGGTCGGCGACCACTATCCTGGTTCAATCAAGGTCACGCAGTTCTCCTCGACCTTATGGTTGACGGTTGTTCCCCCATTTGCCTCATCAACCAACATGGTCAACGTTTGCACAGACTGGGGAGTTTTTTGACTACTAATTAATGGTCAGTGAAAAGTATTACAAAAATTGGTGGTTTCCCGACCACTTATTATTCATCTGGGACATTCATCACTAGTCGGTGTCATCCATTATTGATCGATAAACACAAATGAGTATTATTTGGGATGCATAAGTTCCAGACCTATTTGACTTGGATAATATTTGTTCTAAAGTTTTGATATACAACCAACAAATTGAATCATCCATAAATATGGCCAACCCAATTAACATTCTTGTCTATAACCTGTTTGATCAACATAATCTACTATTTGTCATCCCAAGTATATAAATTTTGATCATTTCTCTAACCACCATCCCAGAGCACCTTTTACTTGGCGGTAACCCTAACCATATAATATTTATCCGCGTCAATTATTAATGCTTCGTTATTGGTCGGTGAAATCAACTAGTGGTCATAGCAGGTGTGGATTTTTTTCATCAGAACTGTGAATTTGGAATGGGATTTCTCGCGTGCGATCTCATACAAGAATTTTTCCATTTAACATAGATTCTTCAATTTACTAAAATTGTCACATGCTTAGTTAATAATGACACTCCTCTCTATACTTTACATTCCTTGTATATAAATAAATTTCAAAACGAAACACGGATAAAACTTATTTTGGACATTTAGGTCTCAGACTGATTCATTAAAATAAAATCTTTTGGTCTGTCAATTTTAAGTTTCTTACACCATTCTAAATTTCATAGTTGTATGTGAATTAATTTTTGTATATTTGCTGGAGTTCAAATAATCTTGAACAACATGCCTTACATGTGGTGCACATTTGATAAAAATCTTCTTATCTGACACATATTTGGCATAAAACTTTTTATTTCATATTTTGGAATTTTAATTGCCCGATGTATGAGAAAATACGTATCATATATTTTTGGCTGAATAAATCAATCTCATATTTTCTTCTCGGTTTAGCCTCAATAGATAGTCGGACAACTTATTAACTTGCACATGTATGAGATTTAGTCCCGATAAATGCTCGGCCCTAGTCTTAAGCTCTCAGAAATCTTGTTAATGCTTCGACAGATGCTCGATCACGAATCGCTCACTATATCTACAAGAATGGTTATGCATATTCATGGTTCATCTCGACAGAGTATCGACAAAATATTTATCGCCATATATTTAATCCCAAAAACATTTGCCACATAAGTTGTATTTTATCCCCAATGGACAGGTGCTCGGGATAATCCTTATATATATTCAATCTCGACAAATGGTTGGCATATTCGATCAATAATTGACATTACATTTATTATTGGTATTCAAATGAATGATTTGGAAGTCTATCTTTCTCTAACAATGAAGGATCATTCATAATATTTACTCGATTCCCTCAAGATCATTCCTAATATCTACTCGGTCCCATCAGGCATTATTTAAAGGCCCAAACAAATAGTCGATAATTTCATTATTTATGTGGATATCTCACTAGCTTCGATGGATATTTGATGCAGTTTATATTTCATATGAATCATCACAATTTATCCCCAATGGACTGTTGGGCATTACCATTCTTATATGATTTAATCTCGACTAAGGACTACATGTTCGCTTGTCAATCAAAATTATATTTACGATTAAAGTTCAGATGCTCGGTCATGCTCGTTATTTGATTGCTCTATATATATAATCGGCATTATTTTGCAACAATGTCATAATGGATGGTCGGACATTATTATTGTTGATTTGCTCACTATAAATTTAGTCAGGAAAACCTCAATGTATTAATGCTTCACAAGCCTATGGTCGGATCCTCCAATGGGACCATTTACCCGATCAGAATATTGAGTTACCATTTACAATGGTCTGAGCAAAATTGATTCTAAAACTGAAGAAATCTCAGCAAAGCACCTCAGTTGCACAACCAAAATCAAACGTCATGTATGACCTAATTTCCGAAAAAATCACGAACAAGAAGTTTTACCCAACTAAGTTAAATACAAGAATATATATATACATTCCCAAACATAGGAATATATATATATATATATATATATATAAATTCCTAATACACTTGGTTGCCAATGATAACTAATTCATGTATTACTTTATCTTGGACAAATCAAGAACAAGAAGCCCGTAAAACATCATAAGTTTTACCCGATTGGGTTAAATATAGAAATACATGTATACATTCCTAAACACGGGAAAACATACATACATTCCTAAAGAACTTTATCTCCATTGATAATTAATGCTACAACTTAACAAAACCATTTACAATTTTACATAAGTGCATTAGTAAAATCTAAGGCCGTATAAATAGATTCAACCATGAATAAAATTATCATATTGTGACTATTCAAGCTCCATCAGATTAAATTCTAAATTATACTTGTTCATGCCAAAAATTATCCGTCTACGTGGACCAATGAGAAATAGACACTTATTCTCCTACATGGCAATTTTCATAGTATTTACTCACTTGGTCTGCTGAAGAGACAGTTGGTAGGCTAACCGGCCGACCAACCTAAAGGATATGAACCATCAACGATATCAAAATCCACGTGTATGGAGTCACCAACAGTCATTGTACCCGTGAATATCAATAGTTATATAGAATATCAACGATTATATTTATTATATACAGATGTAAATGCCTGAATATAAAAAGGGACTCCATCTCTTGTGTTCCTAAGAGCCCTATAAATACATAACCTCCATTAGCTAAAGGGGAGGACAATCATTCTCATTCACACCAAATTGTGCTATTGTAACCATCTAAAATAAAACAAACAGTGGACGTAGGCTTTCTTTATAGCCAAACCACTTGTAACACCCCGTAATTTTAAGGATTTAATATTTAATTATTTTGGGAGTTACAAAAATATTTCAATTGGAGAAACTTAAATTCATGAGTTGGAGAATTTATTTGAGTGAGCCGAATTATTTATAATTGACGACTTTAAAGTTTAATTGTCCGAATTAATGTGTGTCACATTTTGAGGTCAAAATTTGGAAATGTCAAAAAAAGTATTTTGGATGGCAATTCTGAGTGAGCGGTTGAGTCCGAATGGGTCAAGATAGTTTAGAAAGAGTACCCGGAGGTAGTAATTGGATCTCGGGTTATTTTTTAGCATAGTCGGGCCCACACGGAGTGAGTTGGGCCTTTTTAATTAGGCCCACATGGCCAAAAACGGGATTTAGTGTTTCTAACCTAATTGAGGGACTAGGAATGGCAGATAGAATATTCTAAACCTAAGGCTTGGGAGAGGATTTGAGGAAGCTAATCAAGAAGTCAATTGAGGGATCTTTTGATTTGGGGTATTCTTCATCAACCATTCTCTACACCAACGAAATCAGACCCTACGAATGATTTTAGGCAAGTGGTTAACTGTTATGATTTCTAAATTGATGATAATCAATTCATATCATAGTGATGTGTAAATCAAAATTCGTTTTGGGGATAAATGGGTACAAAATGGAATTTTTGTTCATATAACTATTGAATGAGATTCAAACTAAAAATTAGTTGTGTTGTATATTTCTGAGTAGGATTATCTGATTTGAATGAGAAAACCCGGGACAGGAAACAGTGGAATTTGAATCTGAAATTGGGATTTTACCGTAAGGATTTGTGTTCTTTAGTGGGTAAAGATTCGTAGTGTTAATGATGTTAAAAGGTTTAGATGATCTTTATAGATCATGAGAAATATAATAAGATGATCAACAGACTGGGCTGAGGTTGGATATTGGAGAAAAGAACCTTAGTTCTTCGTCAATGGACAAACAGTGTCCTGGAGAGGACGAAGTCTGGATCGATCGATCGATCGATGGTACAGGAATCTGGGCAGTTCGGCCAATTTTGATTATAAAGCGAAATTTATTTAAGATTTCATTCCTTACTTTTTTTAGTGATAAATTCATGTGAGGCATATATTCCTTAACAATTATAGGGTGATATAATTGGGTGTAGGAGGGTGAAAATTATATGTCATGAGATGAACGAATTTGGGGAAATAATTTAATTATTCAAATGGAACAAGTGACCGAGTCCGGGTGTGTTGGTAATTATAGCTAAATATAATTGGGGAATTTATAGAAATGAAGGTGTGACACATTGTGGGCGAATATGTGGGAATGAAATTTTGAGATGTAAAATGGACCAAGTGAGCGAGTCTGGAAATATTGGTTAAGTGACATCAAAGTATTAAATTAATTATTGAGAGAGTAAATTAATTTGGAGTTGGATCGGTATTAAATTAATAGGTGTGTTAATTAATTTAATTAGAGTTGGACGATAGACTCGGGAAAGTATTAAATTAATAGGTGTATTAATTAATTTAATTATAGTCAGACCATAGACTCGGGGAAAATTGTATATTAATTGAGGTGAGAATTAATTATATTAAAGTCGGATCACAGACTCGGATTGGTGCTAATTAATTAATGTGTAAATTAATTAAATGAGGGTCGAACAACAGACTCGGTTTGGTGTTGATTAATTAATGTGTAAATTAATTAAATAAGAGTCGAAGCAAAGACTCGGGCAGATTTCATATAAATTATTGTGTAGAGTATTATTATTTAGAGTCGGACCACAGACTCGGGAAGATGGAAATTACGAAGTGAGAAAATTAATTAAGTCGAGTTGGGCCACAGACTCAGGAAATTACAGGCTAATGTATGGGATTTTGAGTACACGATAAAGTCGGTGTTTATAATATATATATATATATATATATATATATATATATATATATATATATATATATATATATATATATATATATATATACGGTGTAGTGATAGTATATATATACGTGTATAAATTGTGTGTGATATTCAATATCAGTGACTAGATATTTATTTAATTTATATACTCTAGTGCTATCCATGGAGGTTGTGCGATGTGGGTGAATCCCCTAGATTGAGGAGTGGGGCGAGTATATCCCCAGGTCATAGCATCCGGTATATGGGTGAGGAGATTATCTCACTTTCAGGGAAGGAATATGACCGCATCCACTTTGTTTACATTTTGGGCCAGGTTGGTGAGCGATTCCAACTTGGGTAACTAGGTTATGTGAGCATACCTAGTGAGATAGCACTTTAGAGGGAATCATCCGGCGAGGGTACACTCGGAGGGATGGATATACGTGTGTTATATGTGTGGATGTTTTAGTAAAGGTACGTATATAATGGTATTCTATATTATATGCGGGTAATAATACAATGTGTGATGTATTTACTTTATATAACTTGTGACACGGTTATATGCTACTATTTAAGAGGAATTAATTAAGTTAATTATGAGATAACTTATAATTCAAGAATCATTATACTCGGGTTAGAGTAGGATGGAAAGGGAAGGTTATACCAGGACTAGTTGTACGGGGTAGTACAATTAGGTGGGGTTAAGGTAACCGTTAGGTGTGCAGAATAGTGGAGGGGTGAGAATGTCTACAAGGGAGTGCGACACTAACATAAATATGAAGCGCATTGATGCATTTTAAATTACTGCAGTTAATTCACTTGCTAAATATTTTCAAAATGTTTTGGGTTCTAACCCTTGCTATAAAACTATCTTCAAAATATTTTAGGTGTCCAGCCACAGGGACGCCAGGATTGATATTCTATTCCAGGGACATGGAGCTGCGGCATATGTCGATGCTAGCAGGAGTTTGGATTAGACGTGTCATTCATTCATTCCTATAGTAGTAATCATTTATCAGTTTCAGTTTTATTTAGGGATTGTCACCCAGACTTCTCAGTACAATTTTTAGATGTATTTATATAGGTGTTAAATATTTGTATTGATTTCACTTTGGTGGCCGATGGTTTATTCGGCAACTTTGTTTAATTAATTATTTAGTGAGTTTTATTCAGTTGTGTCTCCGCATGTACTGTTTTGTTAATTAAAAAGTTAAAATTTGGCACTAGATTTTGGAATACTAGGGGATTAGTAAGTTTTAAAAAGTTTTCGACAGTGATGCTAAGGATGAACCAACTGGGATTCCTATTTTAATTTGGTGTAGGACTGATCACCCGGTATTTTATTAGGCGGGGTGTCACATATAGTATGAGAGCATCAGGTTCTAGTATCCTTAGGATATGTGCGGCTTTTCACGTTTCAGCTTAGCCATCTTTGATATAGAGACCTATCATAGTATTATTGTATTCTCAATATGTATGTGCAATTACGTTCTTCTGCCAAATTTATATTTGAGAGTGAACTCATATGATTCGATTCTCAGTCCAGATGCCACCCGAGAGTGGGAGCAGCTAGGGCAACAGGGGAGATGAGACTAGGAAGGCTCATCAGGAGCAAGAGTTACTGCAACAACTGCCAGAGATGATGTTGGAAGCACAGGTAACCGAACTAGTGGCACAGGCACTTGAAGAGATGGTGGTCGCAATGGCAGGGTACTTTCCACGGGATCAGTCAAAAGTGCTAATGACACCAGATGTTCAGGCCACGCGGGGCCGTCGGTGTGGCAATAAGTACGAGAGATTTTTCAAGAGTGGGCACCTAACAGAGTTGCGAGGGGGTTCAGATGTAATGCTAGCGTGTTAAGGAAGAGAGATATCTAGCGTCACCTACACATGGGAGATTGAGATGAGGTGCGAAAGCAAATGCTAGCCACTTTTAGTTTAGTGGGAGCAACGCTACTAGGGTGGGAGTCGATCACCATAGTAGAGGAAAGGGATACACTAGTTATTGCAAAGATTTGGGTGTGGTTCGATTGCATGTATTTTCCTCCAGCGATTGAGGACGAAATGAGGAGAACATTTAAAGAGGTAACTCAGGGGTACCATTCCGTGGACGATTACGAGGAAGAATTTACTCGTTGGAAAATTTTGTACCGGATGAGGTAAGCGATGAAGAGATAAAGAAAGTAAGGTTTTTGGATGGGTTAGTCTAGAGAATTAGACAACATTTAATTGGTAATTCCGCATTAGTAGATTATATTGATGTCGTTAACGCAACACTCTGGCTCTATCAGGAATATCGCTTCCACGTGAAAGGAAGTGGGAAGGGAGTGGAAACTAGGTAGTCGGATAAGGCAGGAGGGAACAATACCAGTAGGGTATCCCAGCAGCAGACTGGGGGAGATCAGGGGCAAGATTTTTGGTAGGGAAATCATGCCAAACAATTTAGAACAGGAGGCTATCAGCAGGATGGCCAGGAATTCCAACAAGGTTGGCATGGAAGGGACCAGCGGCAGGGTGAATGTATTATAAGGTGCTTCATTTGTGGGGAAAGCAAGACACTTGAAGAGATATTATCTTAATCGAGGTAGGGGTTAACTGCAAGACGAGGTCCTGGATGTACAGCCAGTAAAGAAAGTCATGGGCGCATTCGGGCAGGGAGAAGATGCTCCGGAACTCGAGGATCACCTGTTGTAGCTAGAGTATGGAGGTAATTATTTTTACCCTATGGGCATGGGATATATTTTTGAGTGACAAGGAGGATGTCAAAATATAAAACTTATTTTTCACTAGAGTTCGCGGGTGAGTCAAATTTATTGGGTGCATTGGCTGTAGCAGCAATAGTATGTGGGTAAACTTTTCGTAGGTATCGGAGTTACTTGGTGTTATTCACGGGAGAGTGGATGTGTACACTGAGTGAAGGTTTGAATTATGCAAAGTGTTACTACTTTCGAGAATTATGGGAGTAGGGTTGATAATATTTCCTAAATATCGGCGGGATAGCGATGGGATTTGAACTATTGTGAATAGTGGGGGTAAGTTTTGGTGTTCGCGACACCAGGATATGATTGGTACGAGGTATCACCTGAGAGGGTTTTTAGCCTATGTATATGTGTGTATTTATGTTATATTATGTGGTGCGATAGGCACAAAGTGAGGTCTTATGTTCTCACATTTTTATCCCGACAAGTAGGGGTGTTTACTGAAGTGAATCAGGGTGGTTAGAATTATTTTCGAGCAAAGAGAGATAGCTCGGGATTTATTTTGTGCAAGGACTAGTGATAGCAAGGGCATAGTATTTTATGTTGTCTTTGGTAGCATAAGGGTAAGCATATATACTTTTGTGTTAAGAGATAAGTATTAAGGGGTACATGATATGGACTGAGGGTCTAATGGATATCGACGACCGACAATGTTAGGTTGTAGTGTATCGGGGGGGTTCCTTGTTTGGATTTCGCTTTGCAAGACATCCCACGCATGAAACTTAGCGCAACATTGGAAAGTGGGGAGATGTTTGGTCGTTAGTCCACGGGTTGGGTACCCCGCGTAGTGTATATATATATATATATATGTGTGTGTGTGTGTGTGTGTGTGTATGTGTGTCTGTGTGTGATATGTCTACGGGTTCGAAGTTATATTACGGGTTATGACTATCATAGTCGGGTAACTTT
Organism: Sambucus nigra; assembly: GCA_949130495.1. Classification (NCBI taxonomy): domain Eukaryota; kingdom Viridiplantae; phylum Streptophyta; class Magnoliopsida; order Dipsacales; family Adoxaceae; genus Sambucus; species Sambucus nigra. Next base: position 240,625,655 of record OX422211.1, read on the forward strand.
CATGCGCTAAAGCACGGGGATAGGGTGTATGGGAACCCGGGTTAATTAAAGGCAATTTTTGTGCGGTTAAGCACAGGTATAGGGTGTATGGGCGCCCTGATTAATTTAAATGCATACTTGTATAACTTACGGTTAGAAGCGGGAGAGATAAATATAGCGAGCTTAGGGGTACAGGACTATAGAGTGGTATTTGAAGCTTGGAGCACTAGGCTTATCTTAATTTTGAGGACGAAATTCCTTTGTAAGGGAGGGGGAGTATGTAACACCCCGTAATTTTAAGGATTTAATATTTAATTATTTTGGGAGTTACATAAATATTTTAATTGGAGAAACTTAAATTCATGAGTTGGAGAATTTATTTGAGTGAGCCGAATTATTTATAATTGAAGACTTTAAAGTTTAATTGTCTGAATTAATGTGTGTTGCATTTTGAGGTCGAAATTTGGAAATATCAAAAAAGTATTTTGGATTGCAATTCTGAGTGCACGGTTGAGTCTGGATGCGTCGAGATAGTCAAAAAAGAGTACCCGGGGATAGTAATTGGGTCTCGGAGTATTTTTCGGCATAGTGGGGCCCACACGGGGTGAGTTGGGCCTTTTTAATTAGGCCCACATGACCAAAAACGGGATTTAGTGTTTCTAACCTAATTGAGGGACTAGGAACGACATATAGAAAATTCTAAACCTAGGGTTTGGGAGAGTATTTGAGGAAGCTAATCAAGAAGTCAATTGGGGGATCTTTTGGAGCCAAATTAAGGAGCTAATTTGGGGTGTTCTTCATCAACCATTATCTACACCAACGGAATCAGACCCTACGAACGATTTTAGGCAAGTGGTTAACTGTTGTGATTTCTAAATTGATGATAATCAATTCATATCATAGTGATGTGTAAATTAAAATTCGTTTTGGGGATAAATGGGTACAAAATGGGGTTTTTGTTCATGGAACTATTGAATGAGATTCAAAGTAAAAATTAGTTGTGTTGTATATTTCTGAGTAGGATTATTTGATTTGAATGAGAAAACTCAGGACAGGAAATGGTGGAATTTGAATATGAAATTGGGATTTTACCATAAGGATTTGTGTTCTTTAGTGGGTAAAGATTCATAGTGTTAATGATGTTAAAAGGTGTAGATGATGTGTATAGTTCATGAGAAATATTATAAGATGATTAACAGACTGGGTTGAGGTTGGAAATTGGAGAAAATAACCTTAGTTTTTCATCAATGGCCAATCAGTGTCCTCGAGAAAACGAAGTCTGGATCAATCGACCCAGGGGGTTCGATGGATCGATGGTACCGGAATCTGGGAAGTTCGGCCAATTTTGATTATAAAGAGAAATTTATTTAAGATTTAATTCCTTACTTTTAGTTAGTGATAAATTCATGTGAGGCATATATTCCTTAACAATTATAGGGTGATATAATTGGGTGTAGGAGGGTGAAAATTATATGTCATAAGATTAACGAATTTGGGGAAATAATTTAAGTATCGAAATGGACTAAATGGGCGAGTCCGGGTGTGTTGGTAATTATAGGTAAATATAATTGGGGAATTTATAGAAATGAAGGTGTGACACATTGTGGGCGAATATGTGGGAATGAAAATTTGAGATGTAAAAATGGACCAAGTGAGCGAGTCCGAAAATGTTGGTTAAGTGACATCAAAGTATTAAATTAATTATTGAGAGAGTAAATGAATTTGGATCGGTATTAAATTAATAGGTGTGTTAATTAATTTAATTAGAGTCGAACGATAGACTCGGGAAAGTATTAAATTAATAGGTGTGTTAATTAATTTAATTAGAGTCGGACCATAGACTCGGGGAAACTTGTATATTAATTGAGGTGTGAATTAATTATATTAGAGTCGGACCACAGACTCGGATTGGTGCTTATTAATTAATGTTTAAATTAATTAAATGAGGGTCGAGCAATAGACTCGGTTTGGTGTTGATTAATTAATGTGTAAATCAATTAAATAAGAGTCGAATCATAGACTCGGGCAGATTTCATATAAATTATTGTGTAGAGTATTATTATTTATAGTCGGACCACAGACTCGGGTAGATGGAAATTACTAAGTGAGAAAATTAATTAAGTCGTGTGGGGCCACAGACTCAGAAAATTACAGGCTAGTGTATGGGATTTTGAGTACACGATAAAGTCAGGGTTTATATTATATATATACAGTGTAGTGAGAGTATATATATACGTATATAAATTGTGTGTGATATTCAATATCAGTGACTAGATATTCATTTAATTTATATACTCTAGTGCTATCAAGGAAGGTTGCGCGATGTGGGTGAATCCCCTAGCTTGAGGAGTAGGGCGAGTATATCCCCAGGTCATAGCGTCCAATATATGGGTGAGGAGATTATCTCACTTTCAGGGAAGGAATATGATCGCCTCCACTTCGTTTATGTTTTGGGCCTGGTTGGTGAGCGATTCCAACTTGGGTAACTAGGTTATGTGAGCACACCTAGTGAGATAACACTTTAGAGGGAATCATCCGGTGAGGGTATACTCGGAGGGATGGATATACGTGTGTTATATGTGTGGATGTTTTAGTAAAGGTATGTAAATAATGGTATTCAATATTATATGCGGGTAATAATACAGTGTGTGATGTATTTACTTTATATAACTTGTGACACAGTTATATGCTACTATTTAAGAGGAATTAATTCAGTTAATTATGAGATAACTTATAATTCAAGAATCATTATACTCGGGTTAGAGTAGTATGGAAAGGGAAGGTTACAGCAGGACTAGTTGTACGGGGTAGTACAACTAGGTGGGGTTAAGGTAACCGTTAGGTCTGCACAATAGTAGAGGGGTGAGAATTTCCACAAGGGAGTGCGACACTAACTTAAATATGAAGCGCATTGATGCATTTTAAATTACTGCAGTTAATTCAGTTGCTAAATATTTTGAAAATGTTTTGGGTTCTAACCCTTGCTATAAAACTATTTTCCAAACCTTTTAGGTGTCCAGCCACAGGGACACCAGGAATGATATTCTATTCCAGGGACACGGAGCTGCGGCATATGTGGATGCTACCGGGAGTTTGGATTAGATGCATCATTCATTCATTCCTAGAGTAGGAATCATTAATCAGTTTCAGTTTTATTTAGGGCTTGTCACCCAGACTTCTCAGTACCGTTTTCAGATGTATTTATTCAGGTGTTAAATATTTGTATTGGATTTCACTTTGGTGGCCGATGGATTATTCGAAAAATTTGTTAAATTAATTATTCAGTGAGTTTTATTCAATTGTGTCTCCGCATGTACTATTTTGTTAATTAAAAATTTAAAATTTGGCACCAGCTTTTGGAATACTAGGTGATTAATAAGTTTTAAAAAGTTTTCGACAATGATGCTAAGGATGAACCAACTGGGATTCCTATTTTAATTTGGTATAAGACTGATCACCCGATATTTTATTAGGCGGGGTTGAAAGAGGTGCGCGTGCATTCAAATTAGGAAATTATATAATTAAACTCAGTTTAACCTAATTAAACCCTAAACATCCAACTAGGTGTGATTGAATAAGATGTAAAATATGCTAGTATGGTCAAACACACACAATTGAGGAAAAATCCCCCAAAGGGACAAAACCATTTATTTTCATTATAATATTGTAACATACAATTTCTCGAATTATAATGAAAATATAGTGACACAGAATTACCCTCAGGTGTCGGATCTGTAGTTGTCGGTTGGAAGTTTCCATTTTCCAGGAGGGAAGCAATGAAGAAGAAGGCTGGTCTTATCCATAAGGGTATGAACAAATAAAAGTGTGTTCTTGGGTTGCAAAGTGATTCACACAGATATGGCAAGGTTGTGTGAATTAAACATGAGTTTGTGAACTCATGAAGATGAAGACTTAGAGTATTGGGACTCTGAAAATCATCTCTGTAAGTCTTAGAAAACAAATCCCTGAAGTCGGCTTATAAAAGAAAACCTAGGCCAAAAATAACTGAACACGATCTGCACGATTTTATCCCAGGCGGACCGGTCCGATAAGGATGCGGATCGGTCCGAGGTCGGACCGGTTCGTTTTTTAAAGTGGTCTTTTCGGTTCGCATTTGATCCGGGGTCTACTGGTTCAAGAGCAAGGTGGATCGGTCCGGGTAGAGGGTGGATCGGTCCGGGGGCGGACCGGTCCGTTTTCCAAACAAGTGGACCGGTCCAGCTATCCAGAATTTTGATTCCTTCCTTGAATTCTTTGATATTCGGATTCGTTGATGATGATGAGATCTTGAATTTCTTCAACAATGTAACGGCTTATGACATATACATAAATACTGGATAAAATGTCCTTACAAATCTCCCCCTATGTCTATGCCGGTACAAACATAAAAACAAACATCCTAATTATGAAGTATAAAATTTCCTATACAAATCTACCCTTCCATGAACCCAAAACTGAAAACGTACAAATGAATAAGACTTCATCGATTGTTCTTCAACACTTCAGGAATCTCAATGCTTTTCTCATCAGGGTGTGCAATTCAGAGATCATGAAAGAAGTTCCTACACACATGAGACAAAGCAAAATACCAAGTGACATATCGAGTTTGAAATGAGATACACATAGATACCAAATTATGATGAACTCTATCAAATCTCCAAAACTCAAACCAAAACTCCTCCATAATGATAATTCTTTCTCCCCCTTTTTATGATGTCCCCAAATAGACAAATGAGAAGATTAAATCAAACAAACAAAGTCGGGGTGTCACAAGGAATAAACTACTATTTTTGAAATTTTTACATAGCAAACAAAAATCACACCATGAATAAACACAAAACAACCAAGTCGATGAAAGCGTAAACGAATGGGTGTGATCAAATTCGATAGGAAAATCAATGCATACAAATATGACATATGTGCAAGATGAATATCGGATACTCCTAACGAATGAACTCAAAATCTTCCTTTGGTGTAAAAAAATGAAAATATGAGACATTGACTAAATCAAATCAATAAATCAAAGATCAAAGTGATTTCCACACCAATAACGTCCAAAACGATTTCATGCTTTTTCAGGACTTTCAAGGAAGTGCAAACCCGTTTAAATTCTCCAACCAAACTCCCTCAGATTTATATTTTGAATAGAGGTAATCTAAATTATTAAACTTTGGATAATTGATGGTGAAACACTAATGGCCCATAATTTGGCATGAATTTCTTTTTATTGCCTTTAAATATTTTCGAGCTCTTTTAACCTCTTTGGACCTCGGATAATAAAATTCCTCCATTTTTTAGGTCCTTCTGAACGGTGGCTTTTGCGCAAAGAATAGATAATTACCTTTCGCAACCCCTCCCCATTCGTAATTAAACACACTGTCTCAGCAAAACGGTTTTTACATGCATTCTAGTCTTGTCAAGTTTTATCGCATATTGTACGTTGTATAGACAGAATTGAGATGGAAACACTTAAGCCAATATGAGATAAACAAGTACAATAATCACATATAGCCGTGCATGTGTACAATAAAGGAGATAGGAGTCAAATATGTAGAAAGATATCACTAATCACATCTCAAAGACTCCAAAGAATGTAAAGCACATGGATGAAATGATGTAGCATCTCAAATCTCTATCAAACAGTCACATGGATAAATGGAATGAAATTGTGACTCGGCTATCTTAAATTCTCATCCATAAATGGTGCACAATAAAAAATCTTTTTTGGATTTTTCAAAATTTTATTAAAAAAATCTTTTTGGCCTTTTCTAAAATTTTAGAAAAAGAAAACCTTTTTTGGATTTTAAAAAAAAATTAAAAAGCAAAACAAGATAAAACAAAACATATGATACAATCTAGCAATATGCATTAGATGATATGAAAATGACTATGCAACCTATGCTAGACATGGACCAACCCCTCAGTTAACTGTGCAAATCCCCAAAGACTTCCTAAGACTCTCAAATCTAAGGGCATCTAAAGGTTTCGTAAAAATATCAGCTAACTGACGGTCGGTGGGTATGAAGCTCAGGGATACAATTTTCTCTTCAACTAACTGATGTATAAAGTTCGCGCTTATCCTGATGTGCTTTGTGAGCGAATGCAAGACTGGATTGCGGGATATGTGTATCGCGCTCGTGTTATCACAGGAAATGGTCATGGTATCCTGTGAAATCCAATAATCCTCTAGCATCTACTTCTTCCACAAGAGTTACGTGCAAAAACTACCGACGACGATGTACTCAGCCTCCGCATTGGACAAAGAGATGGAGTTTTGCATCTTCCTCATCCAGGAGACAAGAACAAAACCAAAATAGAAACACCCACCAAAAGTGCTCCTATAACCATCTACATCCCCAGCCCAATCAGCATCTGAATAGGTAGACAAACGGTCATTGGTATTAAAGGAATACCAAATACCATATGAGAGAGTCCCACTCACGTATTTGATAATACGTTTTAGAGAGAGTAAGTGTGACTCTTTTGGGGATGTCTGATATCGTGCACTGACTCCAACACTAAAGGCTATATCGGGACGACTGGCAGTCAAGTAGAGGAGACTACCTAACATACTCCGATACGACGTTTTCTCTACGTCCTTGCCTGAAGTGTACTTACTAATCTTGATATAAGTACTCATAGGTGTACGTGCATGCTTAGAGGAGTCTAAACCAAATTTCTTCACTAGGTCTCTAGCATACTTGGATTGTAAGATGAGCATCCCATCCTCTAGCTGACGAACCTGGAGACCAAGGAAGAAAGTACGCTCACCAACCATGCACATATCAAACTCACTTTTCATCTCCTCCTCAAATTTATGAGTATGTTGGGAGCAAGTGGATTCAAAGACTATGTCATCCACATAGACCTGGGCAACCAAAATAGCACCATCATCTCTCCTAACAAACAACATCATATCAACTCCCCCTCTCTTGAAGCCACGGGATAAGAGATGGGAAGTAAGCCTTTCGTACTAAGCACGGGGTGATTGCTTCAAACCATACAAGGCTTTCCTCAGATAATAAACGTGCTTAGGGTGCTTGGGGTATTCAAACCCTTTTTGTTGTTCCACATAAACTTCCTCCTGTAAAATGCCATTCAGAAAGGCACTCTTGACATCCATCTGATATAACTTGAAGCGCAGATGACATGAGATGGCGAGTATTAGACGGATGGACTTAAGCCTCACAACAGGAGAAAATGTCTCCCCAAACTCTATACCCTCTATCTGTGTGTATCCTTGAGCGACCAACCTAGCCTTGTTTCTGATTATGGTACCATTTTCATCCATTTTATTCTTGAATATCCACCTGGTACCTATCATATTAGTCTCATTAGGTCGGGGCACAAGTTCCCAGACATTATTATTTTTAAACTGAAGAAACTCATCCTGCATAGAAGATATCCAATGTTCATCCTTGAGTGCTTCTTTGTGATTCTTGGGCTCGACTTTGGACATGTATCAATAGTGGCTAACTACGTTCTCTAGTTGAGCACGAGTCTTGACCCCTAGAGTGGGATCACCAACAATGGAAGAAGGGTCATGACTCTTACGAACCCAAGCAGGAGTGTCCCCTAACACAGGAGTAGGGTCCACAGAGTGTGGGAGGGGGACAAGTAAATCACTCCCAAAAAAGTCCTCATCCTCATACTGAAGGTTAAGATCAATAACCGTTGGAGGTTCGTCATCTTGCACGGTGACGTTTATTAATTCCATAACCTTAGAGCTCTTCAAGTTAAAAACTCGGTACGCTCTACTATTCGATGAATACCCTAATAATATTCCCTCGTCGCTTAGGGAGTCAAACTTTCCTAATTTCTCTCTATCCCTAAGGATGTAGCATTTACTTCCAAAAACACGGAAATATGCAAGATTGGGTTTCTTGACAGTCCACAATTCATAAGGCGTCTGAAGTGTGTGTGGACACAAATAAACCCTATTCACCGTGTGGCATGTAGTAGACACTACCTCTGCTCAAAATCTCCTAGAAACATTATGACATAGAAGCATAAATCTAGCCATTTCCTGGATCGTCCTATTCTTTCTCTCAACAATCCCATTTTGCTGAGGAGTCTTCACAGCAAAAAATGCATGTTTGATCCCAAGGCTATCACAGTACAGATCTACTTTGCTTCCTTAAATTCTGTGTCGTTATCACTACGGATCCTATTAATCGAGACTCCGTGTTGATTTTGTAGTACACGGTACTTGGTCGTTATATATTCAACAACATCGGATTTCTCCCTCAAAAAACCTATAATAGAATATCTGGAGAAATCGTATACCATCACGAGGATATACCTCTTACCACACAAACTCTCATTACGAGTAGGATCCATAAGATCCATGTGAATTAGCTCAAGTACTCAGGAGGTGGTAATGAAATGCAACTTCCTATGGGGGCTCCTAATTTGCTTTCCCAACTGACAGGGTCCACAAATGGTGGCAGTTGAATTTCCAAGAGATGGTAAGCCACGTACTATGTCCTTTTTAGCTAAACGAGTCAAATATCTAACGTTCACATGACCTGGACGTTGGTGCCACAAATCCATAGGAATGATTGTGGCGCTGTTGTAGACAAGTGAGGAAGTGGGCATAGTCCCATAGAAATTATCCTCGGTCCTCACCCCTTGCACTAAAAGTTTACCGGCTTGATTATACACATTACATGCGTCCCGGTCAAACTTTACTACAAAGTCAGCGTCACACAGCTGGCTAATGCTGAGAAGGTTTGCTTTCAAACCTTTGACGTACAAAATATTCTCTAGTTAGGAAACTTGGTAACTCTAAAGTACCTCGTCCTATAATGCTAGACTTGCTCCCATATCCAAAGGTGACTCTACTTTCCTTATATTCCTCTAGGTAAGTAAAAAATGAGACATCACATGTCATGTGTCTGGAGCACCCACTATCAAAATACCACCGTGAGGTATTATGTGCTTTGAGAGCAACATGAACAACAAGGGCTTTCTTATCTTTTTTAGGAACCCAAGAAGGGGTAACCTTTTGTTTTCCCTTGTTCTTGTTGGTTTTAGCCGTAATGTGAGAAGCATTTACTGACGGCAAGGACATCCGTCAAAATTCCTCCATCAAACTCTGTGATGTGGTAGCTAAAAACTCAACATGCTCTCTTAGACTGGCAAACTCATTAGTATGACGTGGTGGAGCAGAAGTACGTCATGTCCGACCCAAACTATGGCAAAACTCCCTAAGGTGGCCTTTTCTTTTGCAATATGTACAAAAGAACACAGTCTTAGGAGGACCCTGGTTTTCTTTTCTTGGTCGAATTTTCCTTCGAGGTTTTTGACGATGACCATAAGGAGTACTAGTAAACTCAGGGACAGGTCCTGGTGCAATTTGGGACGAGGAGGCACCATCATAACCAATTCCCTGCCGATCACCAAAACCTAAAGCAGGGCCGAGGAGCATCTTTCCCATCTTCCCAGACCTAGCCTCGATTTTTACCTTAACTTCTTGTGCTCTCTCAAGATCATGAGTAACCTGGGCAACAAGGGCTTCAAGTTTCTTCCTAGTCTCCACGGAAGTATGGAGCTCACTCATAAGACTAGCCACTTGTTTAGTCAAGCCCCCTCTTTCTTTTTCAAAATAACTCTCTCTCTCTCGAAACAAACTCTCTTTCACAACACAGGCAGACTCTCTCTCTCTCTCTCTCTCTCTCTCAGGGTTGTGAAGGTGGAGGGCTCTCTCTCTCTTAATTTTCTTAAATCTTCCTCTAAACCATTGATCTTAAGAACTAAGGCTTTGTTACACTTTTTAGTTTTAAATGACTCAGAATATAACTCGACGTAGGCACGTTGAATATCATTCTCGCTCTCCCTTGTGTCATCCTCCCCCTCACTCACATCGATCTCACTATCGAGGTGTCCTTGTGATGCATGTTCCTCATCTTCGTGAGGAAAACTAGAAGTTCTCACATGACTAGCCATAAATGCAGTGAAGTTACACTCATGCGGTGACTCGTCTCCAAAATCCACCGACTCGACCTCATTATCGTCGCTAAGGGTAGCATTTAGGACAGCTTTCCCTTTCTCTATGTTCAAACATGTGGCATACTCAAAGGCTCTATGACCCCTACCATCGCACTCAAAACACCTCTCACTTTATTTCTTAGGAGGATCTTTAAAAACTTTTTCATTTTTCTTTTCAAACTTATTTTTCTCAAACTTCTTTTTATCTTTAAAATTACCATTTTTCTTAAATTTGAGAATTCTCTTGAAATTTTTAGCAAAAAGAGTCAAATCATCTAAGTCAAAATCACACTCAGAATCAGACGAATCTGTCTCTCTTTTTCTAGTTGACTCTCCCCTCTTTCTTGTCGACCCCTCACTCTTTCTCTCTTGGGCATTAAGTGCGATTTACTTTTCTTAGGCTTGATTGTTTTAGAGAGCATATCAATTTCATATGTTTGCCAGTCTCCTACAAGTTCCTCCAATTTTAGCGTATTTAAATTACCCATAGAATTTAGCACGGTGACTTTAGGGATAAAATGATTAGGAAGGGAACAAATAATCTTTTTAACAACTCTAGCATTAGGAATATGCTCACTAAGATTAAAGCTAGTATTAACAATGTCAGATAGTCTAGCATAAAAATCATCAGAACATTCAGTTTCATGCATGGTGATGGTTTCAAATTGAGTTGTTAAATTTTGCAATTTAGACTCCTTAACAGCATTAGTCCCTTCATGGGTAAGTTGCAAAACATCCCATGCCTCTTTTGACATGGTGCACGTCATGATGCGTCGGAACTCATCAGGAGTGATGGATCCGGAAATAGAACTTAAAACTTTAGAATTAAAAGATGACCATTTAAATTCTTCTTCAGTCCAAGTGGTCACAGGTTTTAAATTGGTCACATTTTCAACAGTCACGGAGGGAGGAGTCCATCCTCTTTCAACTAAAATCCAGACATGTTCATCTATGGCCTTTAAAGAAGACTTCATACGGGCTTTCCAGTATGAATAGTTTGTCCCGTCAAAAACTGGCATTTTATTATATGATTTCTCCATTGAACACACTCTTTTTCAAAAATTAATTTTTAGAAAATTTATATCTTAGAAAATTTTGCGAAAAATTACGTATACGCGATAGATTAGTGTAACCCGCTCTAATACCAATTTGAAAGAGGTGCGCGTGCATTCAAATTAAGAAATTATATAATTAAACTCAGTTTAACCCAATTAAACCCTAAACATGCAACTAGGTGTGATTGAATAAGATGTAAAATATGTTAGTATGATCAAACACACACAAATGAGGAAAAATCCTCGAAAGGGGCAAAACCATTTATTTTCATTATAATATTGTAACATACAATTTCTCGGATTACAATAAAAATACAGTGAGACAGAATTACCCTCAGTCGGCGGATCTGTAGTCGACGGCTGGAAGTTTCCCTTTCCAGGAGGGCAGCAATGAAGAAGAGGGTCAGTCTTCTCCACAAGGGTATGAACAAACAAAAGTATGTTCTTGGGTTGCAAAGTGATTCACAAAGATATGGCAAGGTTGTGTGAATTAAACATGAGTTTTTGAACTCATGAAGATGAAGACTTAGAGTATTGGGACTATGAAAATCGTCTCTTTAAGTCTTAGAAAACAAATCCCCGAAGTCGGTTTATAAAAGAAAACCTGTGCCGAAAATAACTGAACACGATCTGCATGATTTTATCCCAGACGGACCGGTCCGAGGACGGACCGGTTCATTTTTTAAAGTGGTCTTTTCAATTCGCATTCCATTCGGGATCTACTGGTTCAAGAGTAAGGCGAATCGGTCCGGGTAGAGGGCGAACCGGTTCGTTTTCCAAACAGTCGGACCGGTCCGGATGTCCAGATTTTTGATTACTTCCTTGAATTCTTTGATATTCGGATCCGTTGATGATGATGGGATCTTGAATTTCTTCAACAATGTGACGACTTATGACATATACATAAATACTGGACAAAATGTCCTTACAGGGGTGTCACACCAGTTTAAAAATCTTTGTCTCTTGTGTGTTTGATGGGATTGTCTATCTTCATTTTATCTTTATTTCATCACCATTTTATCTTTTGTTGACGTATATATAATGATAGACCATTTTCTTTCATCAACATATTGGCTCCATCTCTGGGAATGACACGAAAATCTTTCCTTCTTATTAGAAGAGATGAAGATCATCTTCTTTCTCTGCGTATAAATAATTATATATTACGTATACATCTTTTGATTCAATCATGGTCCTCATACGTTCATATTCATAAATTGTTCATTCGATTCTTATTTAAAAATCTGTAAAACTCAAGAATTCATAACCATAAGTTTTGTATGAATCCTTGAAAGTAGGGAAAATACGGTTATTTACTGGGTTATATAAGATATTTTGATTCCTATAACTTAGATTTTTTCCACAAGATAACCCCCAGATTTTGATACCTAAGATCTTAACCACACCATTTTACTTATTTGAATGAACTGTATACTCAGTTTTATTCATCTATCAATTTGCAATAATCGTATCAATTTCAGATAATTTTCATTGTTCATTTTGAGATAAATTTCGTAATAGGTATCCAATGACTCCTTGAATTCCTGGTTTCCCATAATAGTGTTTATGTATGATATTTTTCCTACATGTAACTGGAAAATAGCGAGACAACTTTCTCTTTCTTGATTATCAAAAGAAATCGCTTCAAATTAAGGCTCCGAGTACAAATTTGAGATAGAAATTTCTTCAAAATTCAACAATTCAATAATTAATGTTATGCACAATCAGACATTCTGGGTTTATTTATTCAATCGCTAGAAGATCAGAGGAAAACACATCAAATTGTGCTTCGAACATAAATTCGAGGTGTGAAAAAAATCATAAAAAACAGAAAGATATATAATTATTTATTTAATTGTCTAAGGATTCACAGCGAGTGGAATCAAATCCACTCGAGCAACACACTCATATCTCAATTCTCCATCAATGGAATCACAGGTCTTTGTGATCATAGTTTGTTATGAAATCAACAAAAAATCTCAATCACCTGATTTTCTCATGGCTGATCGACCTTAGTGTAATGCTGTCGGAAGTACATCAACAACTAAACATACAGTCCCACACATCTTCAACTCGGTATAAGTACATCTAGTCCCACACATTAATCACACCACCATTTGTGGTTGACATCCACAACTCATCACTGGACTGTAACCGTTGGTCAGCCCACAATCCTGGTTCAATCAAGGTAATGCAGTTCTCGTCAACCTTGTGGTCGGCGGTTGTTCCTAAATTTGCCTCCTTGACTAACATGGTCAATGTTTTCACAAACTGGGGAGTTTTTTGACTACCAATTAATGGTCGGCGACAAGTATTGCACAAATTGGGGGTTTCCCGACCATTTACTATTCATCAGGGACATTCATCACTAGTCGGTGTCATCCATTATTGATCGATAAACACAAATGAATATTATTTGGGATGCATAAGTTCCAGACCTATTTGACTTGGTTAATATTTGTTTTAAAGTTTTAATTTACAACCAACAAATTGAATCATCCATAAATATGGCCAACCCAATTAACGTTCTTGTCTACAACCTATTTGATCAACATAATCTACTATTTGTCTGGACAAGTATATGAATTTTGATCATTTCTCTAAACACTATCCCAGAGCTCCTTTTGCTCGGCAGTAACTAGACCCGGCAAATGGGCGAATTTGGGCGGATCTGGGCAGGTCTTCAATGGTTTGGGTCATATCTGGACGGGTTGTGTGTGGGTTGGATATCTGATTTGGATGGGTTTGGGCGGGTTGATTGGTAACCGTCTATTCGAAGAATATCACAACTCAGTTGTGATCCGTGAAGAAGAGAGTTGAGGGGAGAAAGAGAGAGGAAGCTGTTTGGGATTTTTTTGTTGGCTCATGACAATTCTGCTCATTTTTGTTGTTGCTTGAATTTGCCAAGGAGATAGGAATGAAAGAGAGGATATGATGGGTTGTGAATGAGAAGGGGTTATTTAATGGGTAAAAAATGGGTAAAGTCTTAACCTGCTAATAAACCGAGCGGTTCATTTTCAACCCGCAACCTAAACCTTCTCAGATGCGATGGAAACCGACACGGGTCATTTAAGGGTTGAATGCTTGGGCGGGTTTTGTTTTGCCAGCCCTACCAGTAACCCCAACTATCTATTATTTATCCGCGTCAATTACAACTAGTGGTCAGACCAGGTGCGGAGCTTTTGCATCAGAACTTTAAATTTGGAGTGGAATTTCTCGTGTGCGATCTCAGACCTGAATTTTTCCATTTAACATAGATTCTTCCATTTACTAAAATGGTCACATGCTTGGCTGATAATGCCACTCCTCTCTATACTTTACATTCCTTGTACATAAATAAAATTTCGAAACCAAACACGGATAAAACTTCTTTTGGACATTTAGGTCTCATATTGATTCACTAAAATAAAATCTTTCGGTCTCTCAGTTTTGAGTTTCTTACACCAATCTAAACTTCTTATCTATATGTGAATTAAATTTTGTATATTTGCTGGAGTTCAAATAATCTTGAACAATTATGCCTTACATCTGGTGCACATTTGATAAAAATCTTATCATATGATACATATTCGACATAAATCTTTTTATTTCATATTTTGAAATTTTTATTACCCGATGTAAGAGAAAATACATATCATATATTTTTGGTTGAATAAATCAATCTCGTGATAATTTACTTTTGGTTTAGCCTCAACAGATAGTCGAGTAATTTATTAACTTGCACATGTACAAGATTTAGTCCCGACAAATGCTCGGCGACAGTCTTAAGCTCCTGGAAATCTTATTAATGCTTCGACAGATGCTCGAGCACGAATCGCTCGCTATAACTACTGGAATGGTTATGCATATTCAAGGTTCATCTCAGTAGAGGATCGGCGAAATATTTATCATCATATATTTAATCCCTAAAAAATTTTCCACATAAGTTGTATTTTATCCCCAATGGATAGGTGCTCGGAATAATCCTTATATATATTCAATCCCGACAAATGGTTGGCATATTCGATCAATAATCGACATTACATTTATTTTTATTATTATTCAAATGAATGATTTGGAAGTCTATCTTTCTCTAAAAATGCAGGATCATTCGTAATATTTACTCGATTCCCTCAGGATCATTCCTAATATCTACTCGATCCCATCAGTCATTATTTAAAATCCCAAACAAATGGTCGACAATTTCATTATTTATGTGAATATCTCACTAGCTTCGATGGATATTTGATGCAATTTATATTTCATATGAATCATCACAATTTATCCCCAACGAACTGTTGGGCATTACCATTCTTATATGATTTAATCTCGACTAAGGACTACATGTTCGCTTGTGAGTCAAAATTATATTTGCGAGTAAAGTTCAGATTCTCGGTTATGCTCGCTATTTGATTGCTCTCTATATAATGGGCATTATATAGCAACAAATTCCCATCTAAGTTAAATTCAAGAATGCATATATACATTCCCAAACATAAGAATATATATATATACATTCCTAATACACTTGGTCGCCGATGATAACTACTTCATGTATTACTTTATCTTTGACAAATAAAGAACAAGAAGCCTGTAAAACTTCATAAGTTTTACCTAATTTGGTTAAATATAGGAATACATGTATACATTCCTAAACAAGGGAATACATAGATACATTCCTAAAACACTTTGTCTCCACTAATAATTAATGCTACAACTTAACAAAACTATTTAAAGTTTTACCTAAGTGCATTAGTAAAATCTAAGGCCGTATACACATATTCAACTATGAATAGAAAAACTTATCATTTGAGCAGGTTAACTAATCAAAAAGATTATTAACTAATCTTCTGGCCGATTACTTAGTTGAGAGTACAATTACCGCTAACCATAAGCTCAAATGAAACTGACAAGGATCAAAACCAGAACCATAACTTTTCAAGAACTACTGTTTACAAGAAAAAATATAATGGATTACAGAGATTTAGAAGTAACAATAAAGTTTATGAAACGTGGAGGGAAAGAAAGCAACAACAAAATAGAAAAGGAAGACTTAAGAAAAAAAGAAGACATGTTTCATAATATTTGGGGTAAGAGAAATGGAGATAGATTACACATTCCCTATACAATTGGTCGCCTCTAATAACTAATGTTACAACTTAGATCAACAAAACTATTTACAGTTTTGCCTATGAAAAACATTAGTAGAATCTAAGGCATTACCATCATTCAACATTTAAGCAAGTTATCGATGATCCGACTAACTAGTGATCACCTAGTCAAAAAGATTATTAAAACTAATCACAATCTTAAATACAAATCAACTAATTATTTCAACACCAATGGCTTCAACAGGATAGTACAAAAATTAAAATAGTCATTACAAGGAACTAACAAAAGCTTTGAGGTGTCATTTCATTGTGCATTTTTACTCGTCTTCATCCACCCCAATAAGAGCAACATCAACGAAAGAAAAAAAAGCGAGTATCTTTTGGCAATTAGTAGTTTTTCAAAATATTAGTAAGTCGGTTTCCAACCACCAACATACCTAAAGGATGAGAAAGTATTAAAATCTCATATTCCATTATTGGGGGATTTCATTGCAAATTAAATTGTTCATGTTGCTAAGAAATTTCAGGTGGCACATTATGAAAAGTAGAATTGATGACATCGAACGATGCCAGCTGGACAAGCAACATCAGGATACTTGTCCTCCCAAGAAAACACCTTAACACTTCATCAATACTTGGTCGACTCCAAACCTAATTGGTTGGCACACCGCCCGATCAACTCCATATGGTAAATCATCAATAAAAAGAAGGTTCGCGTGCGTGGGAATTATCGAGAGACACTCCACAAGCATTGTAGAAGGCCAATAACCTTATTCATTATGTATGGGAACTGATCAGTTTTTCAGAATAAAAACTTCATCCTTTGGCTAAATCATTAAGCGTGGATCATTAGGGGCTTTTGTTGATGCCAAAAATTTTCCGTCCACGTGGATCAATGAGAAATGGGCACTTGTTCTCCTACTACCATTTTCATCCATCAGTAATACTAATAACACTTAAATACATATAATAGATTATGAAGTTACTTGCCTACAGACCAGTGCTTCTATTCTCAACATTCATTCAAAAATAATAAGTCACAAACCTCATTTTAACCAAGACATCATGAAACTCAATTCCTCCCACCATTTTATTTTATGACATCTATTTATGGGGAGATGATGATACATCCATTTTTATTGAATAAATAAGTACAAGAAACACATACATAAACATGTCACCCTAATTCCGTAAACAGTTCAAGAAAATTCTAATATAGGCCAATTGCCTTCACTAATTTTGCATTCAAAATTATTACTAAGATTCTAGCTGATGGCAAATATTACATAACTTATGAAATGCAACAAAAATATATATAAAATACATTATTATGATTAAATTTACAAAAGACAAGACTTACGACAATAAGAATCTCTACCGGAACTTCACTTACTCCACACAACAAACATAATCCATTATTTGAAATTAATTCAACCACCCTGATCAAACACACCCTAATGACCTAAAAACTTTATTTTCCATTACATATAAGAAATCTTACACATTTTCTAGCTTCAAAGTACTTTTTACAACATTTTTTTTCCTTCCAATTTAGATTAATGTATTATTAATTAATGCACATTTTAAAGAAGCTTTTGATCCTATGCTGTCATAACTATTTCACTCGATACAATAGTAGAAGTGAAAATGATACCTGAATGAGATAGGGTCTCTAAAGGACGATATTAAAAAGAGCTCGAGATAACCGATTTGATACTCCTATTGATGTGCAGGTCATATTTGCTTCAACAAAGAACATGACAATATGATAAACATAATTTTATTCTATCAAATCCAAAAGATCATACCCATATCTTGATTGTTGAAAGGTAATTGTAGTAATAATTGACTCAAATAAAACAATTCCGAGAAAATGGAATATTTTCCATGTGTTTCCATCTTTGTTAAAATCGATAGCAAGAGGATTTCACTTCAAGTATTGTTGAACATTCATGAATAGGTAGGGTCGATTTATCCCAATCTCTTTAACCCTACATGAGTAAAGCCCAAGAATTATATTTACCTTAATCATATTTTGTCAAATTATAAGATTTTTGAAATTAAAAATTCCAAAAGGTAGATCAGATCTAAGCACTCTATTTCGTACATGTGATGTACACATCTTTAGTGAACTCTGCCTTAGTGGTGGGAACACTCATCTACCCTCCTTTTTATTTCCTTCAATAAATTTGGCTCCTAATGTGTTTTATTTATTAAAATTAAACACCGCCTATAACGCATCTGACTTTATGATTTATAAAAAAAAATAGTGCATAATTTAATAAATATGACTTGTCAATACAATTTTTGCATGACGAATTAATAAAAATGGATTGACAATTTAATAAACACGACTTGACAATAGAATAAGTGATATAAGAGATATAGAATGTTAGCATGCTTCTTTTAAACAATAGGCTTTTGCATCCTCAAATTAAAAATCATACACACAAATTTGATATAAAATAAAATACATAAGAAACATGAGAAATCATTGATTTGACATTAAACATTCATTTGACTAAAACGTTAAAAAAATTGGTCATTTTATTTATATTTTTATAGAAAAACAGGTCATTTTATGAAAAGCTGAAAAATTGTGTATGATAAATGATGTCTTCTTGAGATGCTCACTTATTTCCTTGTTTTTACATAATCCATATCTCCACTCAACCCTTTTTTCCTTTATTTTTTTTACTTTTTTACAAAAATTAAACAAATCGATCATTTTTCAATTTAAATACAAACTTAATATGCGTGTATTGAAGATTTATTTTACTCGCCTGTCTTTTTTTTAATATCCAGTTAGAATTGTAAAATGCTTCAGCATGTAGAATAAATTCTTCTAACAACATAATAAATAAAACCCAAGTTATGGTGAATAAACCTAGTGTGATATAAACAAAAATACATAAGATATATTTGGTTATTGTTCAAAGAATCGCAAACCTAGATCTTGTTCTTTTTCAAGGAATCGCAAACCTGCTTCAAGGTTTTGGAGGTAAACAATGGTTCTTGATGAAGGAATCACAGACTTGAAACGATGCTTCAAGGAATTGCAAATTTGAAAGGTATATTTGAATCAACAACTTAGGTTTTCAAGGGGTGGGAAATATGTGAATAAGGGAAAGTAGTGGAGAGTTTTGAAGGGAACGAAAAAAATAAAGGGAAGTAAAAAGTCTCTGACGCGCAACGTGGAGGGTTTTGGATGGGAGTGTGAATTAAGAGAACTGACATTTTTTTTATAAAAACGACAGTAAAGAACCCAGGTTTTTTAAATAAACATCATAATTTTTCAATGATTGTGTCAAACGTTGCCAAACATTCAACTGTTTTATGAAAACATCGAGAATTTTCCAACGTCGTTGAATCCAAGTTTTCATGTAGTGTGTCGAGGGGGAGTGTGTGCTTGTGGGGGAAGTACTAATATAGACTTTGACGGGGCATGTACGACGTTGAATAAGCGGGTACCCCACTGATCATAATGGGCTTACTTTGGTCCTAATTACCCCGATCCTACTTTTAACCTACCCGTATCCCGAGTGTGGAAAAAAGGGAGTCTTTTTGTATAGCTTTGGGTATGGGATATACGGTAGGTAAGAAGATGCAGTGATTTTAAATTTCTTGAAAATTTGAGGTTATAGGGATGGAAAGACCAATAACTATACCTAGTATGCACGGGTGATCCCTATAGTCAATAGGGATATGCCTTTATACTTTTATTTGCGGGCTTGGGAATAACCCATTTTTTCATGTGAGTGGGTCATACTCACTTAATCATTGAATTTATGTGATTTTATTTCCTTTTAATGAGATTATATAAGATATGTATATAAAAAGATATTAGTGCATGGAACTTTATAATTATAAATAATTGAGAAGATTTATAATTATGTATCAGTGGTGATGATACCCTCTTTCACCCTTAACCTCCCAAAGGCTCTTAAACCCTTTAACCACCCTCATGCAAAGAAAGAGGTTCAACAGTTGACCTCGGACCCTAGACACAATGATACCCACTTCCAAAGATCTTTGTTTCTCTCAAAGGTAAGCCACAATACAATAGCATACCTCAATTGTGCATTATTTATCTTAGAAGGATCAATTGTTCCCATACATCTCCTTAACCAAGATCAAACACAATATCACTAAGGTTCTCATATTAAATATTCTCAGAGCTGACCTCAAATGGGAGAGAAATGATGTCCTAAGGTCAGCTAAATCTCAACACTAAGGTGAGTCATTACGTAGTACCTCAATATCATTCCATGAAATTACCTTGATAGTTTTAAACCCATTGGACATCTGGAAAGTCTCATGCAACTACTATGGTGGGTAGGTGAAAAGCACAACATTGTTTCACATACTACTATTAGTCAAGCTTAATTTCATTGAAGCCTTCTATTCTCATTTAATGCCCTCAACAACTACCTTACCCAACCAGTAAATACTTTGGAAAATACTCCACCACTTTGATGACATTGATAGACCTCAAGGGCGCTATAATCATGTCGTATTAGTCCAGTCATTACTTTTTTGGGTGTTTTTGCATAAGTACGAAGCTGATGGGTGATTAAAAATGCATTAAAAATGAAACTAATAGAGAATAAAGAGTTATAGGTTTTCACAAGTGTTTTACTCATTGTTTCGTACTTACAACCCACTATTGTGATTTAATATTTGTAATTTGGATCATTTTTATAGTTTTTATAGATTGTATATCATGTCGATCCCTAAATAAATACTTAGGCATCCTTAGATAAGTCAATCGGTTAGTTACTAAGATCCTTTAGATTGTTTACAAAGGACACAAGACCTCAGACTCTCTTCACCAAAGTTTAAGAGGGATCATAGACCGTAATAACCCATTTACAATCCGATAAACTAGTACAAAACTTTTGACAGTGGACATAGGATCCTCATCTAAGGTGTGAATCACTTTCTATCATCGTCTCATAATTTGACACACCTTTTTTCTTACCCATATGAGGTTTAAATCGGAGCACCTGTGGGCCTAAAGTCACTTACAATTTTAACACCCATCAGTTTGGTGTTGTTTGTGTGAAAGATAAGTTCCATTTCCTCCAAATACTCCCTAAAAAATTGTTAACTAATGCCGATTTAGCACAATCTTCCAAAGAGGAAGAAGATTTAGCTATGGAGTTGTTAAACATGGATACCCTAGATCCATAAGATGAAAATAAAGAGAAAATGGTTGAGTTTGTACATGCTCTGATCACCATGTGTATTGATAGGAGGATACAAACCAAGAAGTAGAGGTTGGGTATGGCCTAAACGCCTCCCTTAGGTAAGAGCTCATTCAGTTCCTAAAGGAAAATAAATATGTCTTTCTCTTTGCTTGGATCCCCTTAGACATGATCGGGGTGGATCTTGAAGTCGTGTACCCCTTAGTGTGGACCCAAATCATAACCAGTCCAACAAAAAGGATATTATTTGGCTAAAAAAGGAATACTTATATAGAAAAGGAAGTTGATAAGCCTTTGGCATCCAACTTCATTATAGATATCAAGTTCCTGAAGTGTCTGTCTAATGTGGTACTTGTATCCCCCCCCCCCCCCTAAAAAAAAAATAGAGAATTTGAATTTATTTCAATAACCTCAACAAGGCATGCCATAAGGACTTCTATCCCCTACCTTAGATTAACACCTTGGTAGACTCTATAGCTGTCCATGAGATCTTCTTCATCATGGGTGCCTATTTCGGGTGCAACTAGATTAGGATGGCTCCTAGTTATAAGTAAAATACCAAATTAATAATAAAAGGGAACTTATTATTATAAAGTCATGCCTTTCAGGCTAAAGAATGTAGGGGAAACACATCAGAGGGTGGTGAACACCATTTTCAAAGTCCTCATTGGAAAGTACGTGGAGGTTTACATTGATGACATACTAGTTAAAATCTTGGAGGCTCAAGATCATGAGCCAAACCTTGGAGAGACGTTTGCCATCCTTAAGAGGAATCGAATGAGCCTCAACTCAAAGAATGTGGCTTCAACATTTCTAGGTAAAGTTCCTTGGGTTTATGGCCACTGGATGAGGCATGGAGGCCAATCAAAAGAAGATCTAATCTTTTCTAAATCTAAAATCTCCAAGAATATCGAAAAAGGTACAGAGATTAGCTAGGAGAGTTACTTCCTTCAGTTGATTTCTTTTGAAGGCCACTGAAAAAAGTGTATATCCTTCATTCAAAACACTAAAGAATAAATTTGAGTGGACTCTTGAGGATGAAAAGGACTTCTAAAATCTCAATAAGTACCTAGGGTAGGTACCCCTACTATCCCAGAACATTAGTGGGGAGGATTTATATATATACCATGGTGCCACACAAATTAATTTTAGCTCACTCCTTGACGCGACTGAAAATGTGTCTCAGAAATGCGTTCACTCTAGGCTCAAGTGTGAGCCTGTCGCTCAAGTAATAATCCGACAAGTCGGGTATCGATCCTTAGGGAAAAAGGACAAAATAGTTGTGACTACAGAAAAGACGAAGGAATCCTAACCTTGACTCTAAAAATGAAGGGAAAATGATTTGATTTTGGTAATGATTACAGCTAAGTGCAAAGATGAAATTATGAAAAATGCAACTACAATAAGTTACCTAAAATATGAATAGAAATTGATTTTGAAACTTTTGAAAAAGTGATGGGAAAAACGAGGACGGGAATACAATCCCCCAACCCTAGTGTAGTGCAGTGGTAACATTAATCATAAATTTATCGGATTGATCTGACCCGGAATTTAGTACTCCCAAGCATTATGTATACGAGGTTCAAGCCCATGTCATACTTAATCTGAGGATGAGTAAATCAATATTGCGATAGTGACACTCGAATTGCACTCTAAATCATCACGAGTACCCATAGGCAAACGTGATATAAAGATCTGAAATTATTGTATCATTATGCAATACGATCATAGTCAATCAATAAATTCATCGGATTAATTTTATACACATACACTAACACCTCAGGTTTGGTTCATGTACCCCGACCTTGGTAAATCTAGCCTAACATGTTGAATTTAATGAAAACAATAATTGATGTGCAGGAATTCATGATTAATCTAAGAAAAATGATAATTAGATGTAGAAACGAACTAGAAATAAAAATTACTCACTAAAATTACTCAATCAATAAGTGCAACAATGAATGAAACTGATACTCACAACAATTACTGGATAAATCTTCAATCCTTGAATTCAACTGTATTTCTTAGCTAAACTAGGGTTTTTGGAAAAGAAGTCGGAAAACCTACTAATTCTTCGTACCCATAACAACAATAAATCGGGTCTTAAATACCCTACAATAATATCGGAAGTCAACTGCACTAGGAGCCTTTTTAGGAAGAGAGAAGATTTCCAGATCTCGAGGACCGGACCGGTCCGGGTCTCAGGCGGACCGGTCTGCCCCCAAGGCGGATCGGTTCTTTTTATTTTGGGGCGGACCGGTTCGAGGGCAGACCGATTCTTTTTATTTTGGCCTCCTTCGGTTTACATGCGATCCGGGGTCTTCTGGAGTTTGGCAAGGCGGACCGGTCTGAGGCAGGGGCGGACCGGTCCGGCTATTTGACTTTCTGGCTCATCTTTGACTACTCATAACTTTTGTTCCGGGATTCCGATTGGGATGGCGTTTCTTCCTTTGTGCTCGTGAATGAAATGTATCCAACTTCTCTTTAGGTACCTCATCCGAATTTCGTGTAGAAATTACGCTTTTTCCCTTGAGACTTTTCCTACTTTCTTTCTTGATTCAACCGATTTCTTTCTTTCGTTTCTTGACATAAAATACCTGCAAAATCACTACAAAATACCAGAAACTCGGTGCACTCATTAGGATCAGTTAGTAGCACAGTTATGAGATAAATCCAACTCAATTACGTTGTTCGAGGTGCTAAAAGTAACTAAATCGAGGGATAAATTAGGAAGAATTTATGCCTAATCAAACCCCCCTAACTTAGAACTTTGTGCGTCCCGAGCAGTGTAAAAGAATCCTAGCGTGGCTCAACTCTTTTAAAAATCATTTTATTGGGATGAAACACCTTTTTCGCGGGCAAGCGATTGCATTTAGCGTATGCAACAAGCCGTTAAACCCCTAGGTTACCCTAGTAGGACGAGTGTTGTCTCGTGAGGGTTTGCAGAGAATATACCCACAAAATTCGACTCAAAGAGAATCCAAAATATGCAAAAATTGTGCAATTTAAACTTTTCCAGAAAATAGTCATCATCAAGTCATATTTACAAGTCTCAAACCGTGGTGTGTGTGTGCGTAGCCAGAAATATAACCGCTAATTTCCACCGATTGATCATTACATTACTTATCCGAAAATTCGTTTTGATTTCAATTTCTCACGAAATGCTCTCACATACGAATCTCTCGGATTATGGCTATTCTCTTGGTATGCGTGATATAAAGAGTAAATTTAATGGAAGCAAAATCACGCATACGGTTAGAAAGACGGAAATTTTGTAGTGAAAGGACCTCATCAAAGGATTACGGTTTTAAAAACGGGAACATTGCTTTTATTTCGTGCACTTAGTCTCCTTTATTATCTTTTGGTGTATTAGCTCTCCACGCGGTAACCAATTTCGCAATTTAGACTCGGTTAGGACTTTTTCGGGTTGTAAGGTATATGGGGTACAATGACAATTGTCAGGAAGGTTGGAATTGGAAAAGTCATTAATGATGTCCACTTGTGCTTTTTTCGGGCTATTGCTCAATTTTTTTTTTTTTGGGGGGGGGGGAATTTCTGGGCATTTTCTGAAAATTTGTGAAGTTTTAGAAATACGCACTTGTGAACCCCCCTAACTTAGACTTTTGCATTGTCCTCAAGCAAAAAAGGACTAAAATCTAACTCAAAGCAAATAAAAAGTGCTGAAAAATAAAACAAACAAATAGAGAAAATGCAGTTTTTATTACAACAAGACTATGTTACATGTGCAGGGGAAAACATACAACTGTGAATCAGGGAAAAATAAATAAAAAAAAATGCTTCCAACACCATATAAAGCTTCACCGGGGTGGGGTATGGGAGGAACCGGGCGCGTTGGGGTCATAGGGGTTTTGGTAGTAGGAAGGTAGTGGCTCATTAGGATCCCCTAAGCGCCGATAGATGTCCGCTTGTGTGACACCCCGCCTAATTAAACCTTGGGTGATCAAGCCTTATTTTAATATAAACAAGTTTCGTAAATGGTTCATTCTTAGCATCACTGTCGATCGTCTGTTAAATTTACTAACCACCTAAATGAAATTAAACGGGTGCCAAATTTTATCCTTCTTAAACAAAACATTCACCATACAACCACATAACAAATACTAGAAATAAATAAGCAGTTTATAAAATATCTGAAAGCAGGAAAAGTCTTGACGAAAACCACGGCCCAAGAGACAACTACAAATCCATAACTAGAATAAACTGGTATAGTAAAGGTGGAACAACATGTCCCAACTAAGAATAGTAGAACTGAGACCCCGCACTAGAACCGAAAAAGAGGAAGTGTCTAAATAATCCCTGCAACATCCACACTTGCTGCAGCTCCCAAATCACTGAAATGAAATCATGTTGGGTGTCCCGGTGGCTGGGCACCTAAAAGGTTTTTAAAACATTTACATAACAAGAATTAGTACTCAAAACATTTGAAAATATTTTGCAAGCAGTTATCACTATTAAGTTATTGATTACACATATTAAGGTTTCACACACTCTCTTGATCTTCCTCACCTCTCTTGCGTAGTAGGTAACTATCGATAATACTTAGTCTACCTAGTTACACTACCCATAACCATATTTAACTCATTTACTGTCCGTTGTCCTTATTCTTGTAATAATTTCATCACGCTATAAATTATTACTAAGACATTTACATTTCATTTCATTATCTACTATTTTAAATTAATAGATAGTGCACAAAGAATACATTTTATCACATAACAATGTATTTAATCTTAGTAACCACTAACATATCCTTTTATTACACATAAAGGACTCTTGGTTCGGAATAATGCGTCGACCCCAAGTGAAAGTTGGTTCGAAATAATCCATCGACCCCAACTATCTATAAATATAAATATATACACATATTCTGGTTCGGGACTCTTTCATCGCGACACCAGTTACAAGTTTGGTTCGGCATTTATCATCGATCCCAAATATATAATAGTTTTATGTTAGTTCGGAATGTCACATCGACCCTAACATAATTAATTTAGGTAATATCCTCTTAACCCAAACTTTTTATATAATTTAGTAGGTACACACCCGACCCAACAAATCATACCCGTATGTAATATATTTTACTTATATTCACCGTACTTATAAATTACAATTTATTTCATCATTGTATTTATTCGAGTATTCACGCAACTCTAAGGGCCCTAGTTACCCCTCCCTTAATTCAGTAGCTAAGTTAATATTTAACCTACTGGTATTTCTTTTTTGAAATTTAAATCTCATTCTCTCCGAAATTTAATTCTCACAGTCGCAACATATGGCTAAATCGCTCGTTCTTCCGTCAGTCTATTTCTCCAAAATTCCCACTCAATCATATGTGAAGAAATCTAATGATACACCTACTGGTAATTTTAAAATCCCCTCATAGGTAAAATATCATTTCTAAGGTTCCCATTAAGCGCCGGTAATTAAAAGAAATATTCGCAAATTTCTCAAAAGTCCAGCCAGGGTCGATCGATCGAAGGGTGTGGTCGATCGATCAAGTGCTCGATCGATCGATCGATCAAGCAGTGACAGACCCAGTTCATCTTCTTCCTACGGGTTTCACCATTTTTATTTCTCTAACTTTCATGATAGTCCACCATATTCACAACCAAAAATTTCTAATCAATCCTACATGTTCTGGGATGATTACTAACGATTTAAAACAACAAAATTATTATAAACATTGGCCAAATTAACTAAAAATCTCACTAATCTTCAAGAACCCTAAACATGCATTCTTTAAATCTTCCATCCAATTTCCAGATTTTCTCATGACTTTGTCATCTAGGTTTCTATGATATAAACATGCTTGGTAATCCAAAAACGTTCTACATGCAGATCCTACTCAATCATGGATCATAATCAATTGTTTGTTCCCAAGAATATCATAAAAATCATGCTCTTCCTAAAGCTTAATTATGGGTATTATAACTCAATTATTTTGTAAATAACCACTTGCCTTATGATTTGTAGGGTTTGATTTCTTGGTTGTTGATGATGGTTGATGATATTGATACTTCAATCCTCCTTCCCAACAATCTTTGTGGTGAAATCTCCTTAGGATGATCCCTCCTTCCTTCTTTTGCCTTAGGAATTTGCCTCTCTCTCTCTCTTCTCTAATGGCTATGGCATATCTATATTTGACTAACCCTAGCCACCACTCTTATAATCTGATCTAGGGTTTCAAAATTCGTAGGTCATCTTTCCCATAATTGTAAAGAGACCAAAATGCCCCCGAATGGTCCCGGTTTAGCCCGAAATTGACCCGGCACTCAACTAGTACCCCCGGGTATAATATTTTAACTAATTCGACCCTTTCGGAATCAACCGTGGACTCTAAATTATCATTTGAGTCTCTTAAATATTTTTCTACTCTCATCCTTAATTTTTTTATCCTACGCGCGATACTCGGTTGAGATAACTCCGGTACGTCCATATAGTCACTAGATCGTACCTATAAACATTAAAACTTTGCTATTCACATTTAGTAACTTTTACTCGTCATACTCATCTTTATTAACATAATATTTCATTAAATTACTCATCTCACGTAATTTAAATAAAATGTAATTAATCACATAAATTACTCTACTCACGTGATCACTTTAAATTACTCTACTCACGTAATTTAAACGAACGTGGTAACAAATCACATAAATTACTCTACTCACGAAATCAAATTAAATTACTCTACTCACGTAATTTAAACAAACGTATTTTCCTAATTAAGCAGAATTACGAGGTGTTACATACTTCCCCTCTTACAAAAGGAATTTCGTCCTCGAAATTAGAAAATAACTGTTGTGAATAATTCTGGATATTGCTCTCGCATATCCTCCTCCTGTTCCCAAGTGGACTCATCCATATTGTGATGTCCCCATTGTACTCGCACTAAGGGTACCACCTTGGATCTTAGTTTGCGCTCACTATAATCCAGGATAGCCACGGGTCTTTCTTCATACGAGACATCTGGCTGCAAATCGATCTCCTCCAGTGGAATGTGCCAGAAGGCTCTCTCGCTCCTCTCGTATTTCTTCAGCGACGCCACGTGGAACACATCGTGTATTCGCTGAAGATGCTCTGGGAGTCCCAATCTGTAAGCTACCGGTCCCACTCTCTCAATGATAGGAAACAGCCCCACATATCTCGGTGCTAACTTCCCCTTTTTGCCGAACCTCGTAACCCCTTTCATAGGAGATACTCGAATTAACACCTGGTCCCCCACATCTAATTCCACATGTCTCCTGCCGGCGTCAGCATAACTTTTTTTGCCTATCCTGGGCTATTCGAATACGTCCTCGAATTAACTCTATTTTGGATGAAGTCTCCTGTATCATCTCTGGACCCAAAAGTCTTTTATCCCCCACCTCTAACCAACAAGAGGGTGAACGACAAGGCCTCCCGTAAAGCGCCTTGAATGGAGCCATGCCAATAGTGAATTGGTAAGAGTTATTATACGCAAACTCCACCAAAGGAAGATATGGCTCCCAATTTCCCCCAAACTCTAGAATACACATTCTCAGCATGTCCTCTAACATCTGGTTTACTCTTTCCGTCTGGCCGTACGTCTGTGGGTGATAAGCCGTACTCAACTATAAGTCGGTGCCCATGGCCTTCTGAAAACTCTGCCAAAAGTGTGACACAAATATCTTATCTCGGTCCGATACGATATTAATAGGAACTCCGTGCAGCTTAACAATCTCTGAAATAAATATCTGCGCGTACCGCATAGTATCATAATCCGTACGAACCGGTAAGAAATGGGCGACCTTAGTCAAACGATCCACTATCACCCATATAGAATCGTGGCCCTTCTGGGAGGTGGGTAACCCGATAATAAAGTCCATTGAGATGCTCTCCCACTTCCATACAGGAATCTCTAGTGGTTGTAACATGCCTGAAGGTCTCTGCTGGTCAACTTTTATGAGCTGACATGTAACACACCTTGAGACAAACTCTGCAATATCTCGTTTCATACTTGACCACCAATATACTCGTCGCATATCCTGGTACATTTTGTCCCCACCTGGATGTATTGAGAATTTTGACCCGTGTGACTCCGTCATAACGGCATGTCTCAAATCATCATCTTCGGGTACTATCAGCCTACCGTTAAAATGTAGTCCACCCTCTGAACTGATGGAGTAGAACTCTGCCCCCTTGGCCAGTAACTGTCGTACTTTGTCCTAACAGAATGGGTCTTCTGCCTGTGCCCTCACTACCCGCATAACGTTCTCGGAATTGATAGCTAGAACTTCCAGGCATGCTCTCGCCATTTCATCCTCGTGTCGGAGCTCACTCCACTTCGCCTTCCAAACTTCTGTTAACTCCCCGGTAGGTCTTCTGCTTAACGCATCTACCACCACGTTAGCCTTACCAGGATGATACTGTATATCAAATTGGTAGTCCTTCACGAATTCAAGCCACCTTCTTTGCCTCATATTCAGTTACTTCTGAGTGAATAGATACTGCAATGACTTATGATTTCTTGAATAGTGTGAACTGCTCGCCCAGAAGATAGTGTCTCCAAATCTTCAATGCAAAAACAATCGCTGCCAACTCGAGGTCATGGGTGGGGTAATTCTTCCCATGTGGCTTAAGCTTTCGTGACGCATAAGCTATGGCCTTCTCCTCCTACTATAACACACCCCCAAGTCCTTGTAAGGAAGCATCGGTATAGACTCTGTATTCCACTCCGCTCCTAGGCAAGCTAAGAACGGGGGTTGATGTCAACTTGTTTTTTAATTCATCAAATGCTAACTAGCAACTGTCACTCCATACGAAGGGAATTTCCTTCCGAGTCATATTCGTCAACGGTCCGGCAATTTTTGAGAATCCCTTGATGAAGCGACGATAATAACCAGCCAATCCCAAGAAACTGCGAATTTCAATCGGTGTCGTGGGCTGCCCCCACTCCCTCACCGCCGATACCTTACTCGGGTCAATAGCAATGCCCCTGCTAGATACGACGTGGCCTAAGAACTGAACCTCACCAAGCCAAAATCCACACTTCTCAAATTTGGCATACAACTGATGGTTCCGCAATGTCTGTAGGACCAATCGTAAGTGTTCTGCGTGTTCCTCCTCCGTACGAGAGTAAATTAGAATGTCGTCTATGAACACAATCATAAACTGATCCAAAAACTCCCTAAATACCCTATTCATGAGATCCATGAATACTGTCGGCGCATTAGTTAGCCCAAAAGTCATCACTCTGAACTCGTATGGCCCGTACCGCGACAGGAAAGCGGTCTTAGGTACATCCTCTTCATGAATGCGCAATTGGTGATAACCCGACCTCAAGTCGATCTTCGAGAAGTATGCATCCCCTCTCAATTGATCAAACAAGTCGTCAATCCTTGGCAATGGATACTTATTACGTATCGTCACTTTGTTCAGCTCTCTGTAATCTACACACAGACGAAGTGAACCATCCCTTTTCTTTACAAACAACACGGGCGCACCCCATGGCGATGTACTCCGTCGAATGAAACCCTGTCCTAATAGCTGCTGAATCTGCTCTCTCAGTTCCCGCATCTCCGAAGGAGCCATGCGATATGGTGCTCTGGCAATAGGTCTCGTCCCCGGTGTTAGATCAATAACGAACTCTATCTCCCTGCTAGGAGGTAACCCTGGTATCTCCTGAAAGACATCCTCAAAATCCCTCACAGCTGGGATTGAGTCTAGAGAAACGACAACTCCACGTGAGGTCTCCTCCTCAATATAATACAAATGAGTTCGCGATCCTCCCTCGGGAAGTTGCATTGCCACAAGGAACATCTCTTGCACCGGAATGGAGAACACGATGGTCCTCTCATAACAATCTACCATTGCCCTATTATGTGCCAACCAATCCATGCCTAGGATGACATCATATACCTCCATGTCCAGCACTAGGAGGTTCGCCGCTAGACTCAATCTCCCGATTATAATGTCCACACCCTTACAAATTGAGTGTATAAGGGACCCACTACCCATCGGTGACTCTACACACATAAGATGAGTATCTGCTATCGCTAATAGGCCGGCTGCCCATGCAAATCTTGTGGAAATAAACAAATGCAATGCCCCCGTGTCAAACAAAATATTTCCCTCAAGCCCATGAATAAGAAACATACCCGCAACTGCCGACGGTGCTGGAGGGGCCGGCTGAAATGGAATATCACGGATGTTGAACACACGCCCGAACTGCATTTGTCCTGGCTGTGGGGCATGTACTGCCGTTGGGGATAATGGTGCATGTTGCCCCTGTTAGGCACCCTGTTGTTGTGCCCTGTCTTGCTGTGGACAATTTCGGCTCTTGTGACCTTGCTGGCCACAAGTGAAGCACTGAGCCTGAAACTGTCTTTGTCCTTTGCCCTGTCGACCATGTCGTCCTTGGCCTTGTTGTCCCCCATTTTGATTACCCTGGCCCTTTCGACCCTGAGGGACTGGTTGCTGAGGACCCTGCTGGCCCTGCCGGTCAAAGCGATGCCTCCCGTGCTTAAACTTCTTGGCAGAGTTCCCCTTTCGGGAATCCTTCCCTATCTGACCCTCTGTTTGCTGCAGTGATGCGCTGCTTCCACTACCTCCATCCACCTTGCCCGGTTGGCTAGGCTCACCCCTTTTATTTCCCTTAGTATGAAAACGGTGATCCTGACAGTGTAGTAGAGTGGCATTGACGACATCTGTGTAGGTTACCAATGCCGGATTACCAATCAAATGCTGTCTGATTCTCCAGGTTAGGCCCTCCATAAATTTGGACTTCTTTCTCTCTTCATTTCTCACCTCGTTTGGCACAAAATTGGCCAAGCGGGTAAACTCTTCCTCGTAGTCAGCAACTGAGCAATCACCCTAAACCACTTCGCTAAACTTCTTCCTCATCTCTGACTCTACTGCTGGAGGGAAGTACTTGCGGTCAAACCGCACCCAAAACTCAGAAATAGTCAAAGTATCCCTCTCCTCGGTGGTTGTAACTGACTCCCACCACTGTCGGGCCGCTCCTGACAGACGAAAAGTGGCTAGCATCTGTTCCTGTACCCCAGTGCACTTTATCATGTGCAAGTGGCGCTGGATATTCTTCTTCCAGTTGCACGCTTCCACTACATCAGTACTGCCCTGAAACTCGGGTGGGTGTCCCTTCTGAAAAGCCTCCCTGACTCGTTGCCAAGTAGATGGCCCTGCTGGAACTTGCACTACCGGTGCCACAGGGGGAGGTACTTGGGGCTGAGGAAAGTGGGATGCCATTTCCCTCATCGCTGTCTCGACTGCTTGAGCCACTATCACTGCAACCTGAGTAGTCGAGATTAACTCGGGTGGGGGTGGTGGTATCGGTACCTGTGGCTCCTGATGAGCCTCCCTCACCTCTTCTCTAGCTTCAGCCCTCTCTCCACTCTGTCTCCTCGGCGACATCTGAAATAAAATTCAAATTGTATAAGTACACAGTTTATACAATATTTAAGAGCAGAAGTACGATATCGCAACAATGGAAATTTTGAATCAACAATCCTGATAATACGGCTCTAACACAAACAAACGTTACGCGGAATTGTAGTAAGCCATACAGATCCTATGGACAATAGAACCTGATGCTCTGATACCATCTGTGACACCCCGCCTAATTAAACCTTGGGTGATCAAGCCTTATTTTAATATAAACAGGTTTCTTAAATGGTTCATTCTTAGCATCACTGTCGATCGTCTGTTAAATTTACTAACCACCTAAATGAAATTAAACGGGTGCCAAATTTTATCCTTCTTAAACAAAACATTCACCATAAAACCACATAACAAATACTAGAAATAAATAAGCAGTTTATAAAATATCTGAAAGCAGGTAAAGTCTTGCCAAAAACCACGGCCCAAGAGACAACTACAAATCCATAACTAGAATAGACTGGTATAGTAAAGGTGGAACAACATGTCCCAACTAAGAATAGTAGAACTGAGACCCTGCACTAGAACTGAAAAAGAGGAAGCGTCTAAACAATCCCTGCAACATCCACACTTGCTGCGGCTCCCAAATCACTGAAATGAAATCATGCTGGGTGTCCCTGTGGCTGGGCACCTAAAAGGTTTTTAAAAAATTTACATAGAAAGAGTTAGTACTCAAAACATTTGAAAATATTTTGCAAGAAGTTATCACTATTAAGTTATTGATTACACATATTAAGGTTTCGCACACTCCCTTTATCTTCCTCACCTCTCTTGCGTAGTACGTAACTATCGATAATACTTAGTCTACCTAGTTACACTACCCATAACCATATTTAACTCATTTACTGTCCGTTGTCCTTATTCTTGTAATAATTTCATCACGCTATAAATTATTACTAAGACATTTACATTTCATTTCATTATCTACTATTTTAAATTAATAGATAGTGCACAAAGAATACATTTTATCACATAACAATGTATTTAATCTTAGTTACCACTAACATATCCTTTTATTACACATAAAGGACTCTTGGTTCGGAATAATGCGTCGACCCCAAGTGAAAGTTGGTTCGGAATAATCCATCGACCCCAACTATCTATAAATATAAATATATACACATATTCTGGTTCGGGACCCTTTCATCGCGACACCAGTTACAAGTTTGGTTCGGCATTTATCATCGACCCCAAATATATAATAGTTTTATGTTAGTTCAGAATGTCACATCGACCCTAACATAATTAATTTAGGTAATATCCTCTTAACCCAAACTTTTTATATAATTTAGTAGGTACACACCCGACCCAACAAATCATACCCGTATGTAATATATTTTACTTATATTCACCGTACTTATAAATTACAATTTATTTCATCATTGTATTTATTCGAGTATTCACGCAACTCTAAGGGCCCTAGTTACCCCTCCCTTAATTCAGTAGCTAAGTTAATATTTAACCTACTGGTATTTCTTTTTTGAAATTTAAATCTCATTCTCTCCGAAATTTAATTCTCACAGTCGCAACATATGGCTAAATCGCTCGTTCTTCCGTCAGTCTATTTCTCCAAAATTCCCACTCAATCATATGTGAAGAAATCTAATGATACACCTACTGGTAATTTTAAAATCCCCTCATAGGTAAAATATCATTTCTAAGGTTCCCATTAAGCGACGGTAATTAAAAGAAATATTCGCAAATTTCTCAAAAGTCCAGCCAGGGTCGATCGATCGAAGGGTGTGGTCGATCGATCAAGTGCTCGATCGATCGATCGATCAAGCAGTGACAGACCCAGTTCATCTTCTTCCTACGGGTTTCACCATTTTTATTTCTCTAACTTTCATGATAGTCCACCATATTCACAACCAAAAATTTCTAATCATTCCTACATGTTCTGGGATGATTACTAACGATTTAAAACAACAAAATCATTATAAATATTGGCCAAATTAACTAAAAATCTCACTAATCTTCAAGAACCCTAAACATGCATTCTTTAAATCTTCCATCCAATTTCCAGATTTTCTCACGAATTTTTCATCTAGGTTTCTATGATATAAACATGCTTGGTAATCCAAAAACGTTCTACATGCATATCCTACTCAATCATGGATCATAATCAATTGTTTGTTCCCAAGAATATCATAAAAATCACGCTCTTACTAAAGCTTAATTATGGGCATTATAACTCAATTATTTTGTAAATAACCACTTGCCTTATGATTTGTAGGGTCTGATTTCGTGGTTGTTGATGATGGTTGATGATATTGATACTTCAATCCTCCTTCCCAACAATCTTTGTGGTGAAATCTCCTTAGGATGATCCCTCCTTCCTTCTTTTTCCTTAGGAATTTGCCTCTCTCTCTCTCTTCTCTAATGGCTATGGTGTATCTATATTTGACTAACCCTAGCCACCACTCTTATAATCTGATCTAGGGTTTCAACATTCGTAGGTCATCTTTCCCATAATTTTAAAGAGACAAAAATGCCCCCGAACGGTCCTAGTTTAGCTCGAAATTGACCCGGCACTCAACTAGTACCCCCGGGTATACTATTTTGACTAATTCGAACCTTTCGGAATCAACCGTGGACTCTAAATTATCATTTGAGTCTCTTAAATATTTTTCTACTCTCATCCTTAATTTTTTTGTCCTACGCGCGATACTCGGTTGAGATAACTCCGGTACGTCCATAGAGTCACTAGATCGTACCTTTAAACATTAAAACTTTGCTATTCACATTTAGTAACTTTTACTCGTCATATTCATCTTTATTAACATAATATTTCATTAAATAACTCATCTCACGTAATTTAAATAAAATGTAATTAATCACATAAATTACTCTACTCACGTGATCACTTTAAATTACTCTACTCACGTAATTTAAACGAACGTGGTAATAAATCACATGAATTACTCTACTCACGAAATAAGATTAAATTACTCTACTCACATAATTTAAACAAACGTATTTTCCTAATTAAGAAGAATTACGGGGTGTTACAGCTTGGAAGCGGAGAACAATGTTCATGTCGCGCTCGTAGTTGGTCTAGAAGGTATTGAAGTTGGTCTCGAGCGCCGACATACGCGCGGTTAGGTCCGTGCCCTCCCACTCGAAATCTGGGTCATCCTCCTCGTCGGCCTACTCTTCGTCCGAACCGAGATCCCCCATCTCAACGTGTTCTCCAGCTTCCCCTATGTCTTCCTCGTTGTCGCTCGAGGCAGCCTCCTCTTCGGCATCATCACCCCTCCTAGCCCGGAGGACGGCTAGTTGTTTGGCGCTTTTGGTGTGGGTCCCTTATCTGAAAGGACCAGGGGGATGCATAAGGTCGATCGGCGCCTCTATGACAGTATCCTTAAGGATGGACATTATCAATCGGGCATAGGGAAGTGGGGCGACGCCCTTCTCATCCAAGGAGGCGTTAATGATGTCCGCGTATAAGGTGCGGCCCAAATGGATGGAAGTGTGGGGTCAAAGTCGGGGACGAATGGCAGAGTCATTGGACGTTTGCAATAGGTTGGCGCACACAATCTGAAATGTAAGGCGCGCCTTCTCATTGAGTCGTCCAACTGTGACGGTTTGCCCCAACCAAGCCACGTTCGGTGCAATGCGGGCCATGATAATGTCCTTGTCGACCGGGGGGACATTTTGGGGATAAGTGAATTCTTGGACATCCGGGACATCAAACTCGACCAACTTGGCCGTGAGACGGGCCAAGGAAAAGGGTATGGGAGTCCCATCTACGAAAGCTTCGGCCTCAAATTGTCCCATCCGAACGAGTGTACCATAGAATGAGCGGAATTCGGTTGCCCAAACCGCTTCGTGAGGTTGGTTGAGGAAATGGCACCAACCTCGGGCCATGAAAAGAGCGGTGACGGAGTTGGGCAGAGATTCCCATTGGACCGCGCTCTCCATATGGAGTTTGCGGCCCAAACCGAAGTATTGAGCGCACCATCGCTCCTCTTGGCAGGAGAGGTATTTGCTGTGACCGGAGGAGTGGATCACGGTGGAGTCGTATTTGGTGGGGGCAGCACGGGGGGGCATGGAAATAGGAGGGAAGTAGTGTTGGAAAAACTAGAGAGGAAGAAGAGAGGATTTAGGTTGAAGGTGTCAGGAGAAAGGGAGGATTGAAGGTGTATTAATAGTGGAAAGGGGAGGGGAAAGGTTGGTTTTGGAGGGAAAATGGGATGAATTTGGGAGGGAAAGGTTGGGGTTGGGAAGAGGAATGAATAGGTAGAAGGGAATTAATGGGATTGGGGGGAAAGGCGCGTGAATCTAGGGAAGATGAAGAGGCAGGGAAGGCGGACGGGTCCGGGGTAGGGGCGGACTGGTTCGGCCTTTTGACTTTTTAAACCCTCGACAGGCGGACCGATTCCTTTAAAAATAAAAGGAACTGGTCCGGGGTAGGGGCGGACTGGTGCGCCCAAGTTTTGGGGCTGGACTTCTTTTACTTCAGTTTCGAGCTCTCTTCTTCAAAAAATTTCACGTTCCTGATATCCTCTCTATCCAATTGAACTAGGACCCTTTCGATTTCACTGGTCAACACCCTTTGACTCAAAATTCCCCAAAACACACGAATGCATCTCCTGAACGAAACATAGTCCTAACGACGCTCAAAACACACGACTCTCACCCCATACGCGTCGGGGGTGCGATGACCTCACTTCAACAACTCACTCAACCCCGTAAACGGGGTCCGACAACTATACGATGTCGACTTCTTCTGCACACGCCTCTAGATATGGCTTTAGGCATTATCCATTCACTATGAATGTATTTCCCCCTTTTAAATCGTCTAGTTCAACAGCTCCATGGGGGAAAACATTCTTCACGATGAATGGGCCAGACCAACGTGACCACAACTTGCCTGGGAAGAGGTGAAGCCGAGAGTTATAGAGAAGAACTTTTTTCCTGGGGAGAAACTCTTTTCGTCGAATGATGCTATCATGAGCGGGTTTCATCCTCTCATTTGAAATTTTGGAATTCTCATATGCATCATTGCGTAGTTCTTCTAACTCATTCAATTGCAGCTTGCTGTCTTCACCGGCCTTGTCCATGGCATAATTTAATTTCTTAATCGCCCAATACGCCTTGTGTTCGAGCTCAACGGGAAGATGGCAAGGTTTGCCATACACAAAGTGGAAAGGGGACATGCCAAGTTGATTCTTATATGAGGTACGGTAGGCCCATAGCGAATCGTTCAATCTAAGGGACCAATCTTTTCGGGTAGGATTGACGGTCTTTTCAAGAATGTTCTTAATTTTCCGATTTGCTAGCTCGGCCTGTCCATTCGTTTGTGGGTGATATGTCGTTCCAACCTTGTGAATGACACCATACTTTCTCATAAGCTTCTCGAATGGTCTATTGCAAAAGTGCGTACCATTATCGCTGATTATTGCTTTCGGTGCACCGAAGCGGGAAAGTATGTGTTCCTGCAGGAAATTTATCACCACTTTGTTGTCATTAGTCTTGGTAGTTATAGCTTCCACCGATTTAGAAACGTAGTCTACCGCTGTATAGAAAACCAAAGGATGGAGGGAAAGGACCCATGAAGTCAACACCCCAACAGTCGAATATCTCAATGATGAGTATAGGTGTAAGAGCCATCATGTCTCGTCGAGTGATGGTTACTATATGTTGACACCTATTGCATGATTTGCAAGCATCGTTCACATCCAGGAAGATTGTGGTCCAATAGAGGCCGCATTGAAGAATTTTAGCGGCCGTCTTTCTCGTCGAGAAATGACCTCCACAAGCTTCCGAATGACAAAACAGGATGACTTTTGGGATTTCATCATCCGGTACACATCGTCGGATGATTTGGTCTGCACAATTTTTAAAAAGGAATGGATCATCGTAAAAGAACATGCGCGACCAAGTAAGAAATCTCTTCTTATCTTGCGGTGTCCAGTCGGGAGGGACGACTCCCGTGACAAGATAGTTCACTATGTCCGCAAACGATGGATATGAAGAGGTAGCGAAAAGATGCTCATCCGGAAAATGTTCGTCTATGGGTACGGGATTACTAGGCACGTCTGACGAAAGCCGAGATAAATGTTCGACAACGACGTTTTCTACTCCTTTCTTATCTTTGATGGAGAGATTGAACTCTTGTAGGAGTAGGATCCACCTTATGAGGCACGTTTTGGCGTCTTTCTTCACAAGTAGATACTTCAAAGCCGCGTGGTTGGTGAAAACAGTAATAGGAGAACCAATGAGATAGGACCGGAACTTATCGAGGGCAAAGACTACCTCTAGAAACTCCTTCTCCGTGGTAGAGTAGTTGAGTTGAGGTCCGGTAAGAGTCCGATTGGCGTAGTAGATGACATGAGCTTTCTTATCTTGACGTTGTCCCAAAATAGCCCCGATCGCGTAATCACTGGCATCACACATAAGTTCGAATGGTAGGGACCAATCCGGAACTTGCATGATGGGGGCGGACACAAGCATGTTCTTCAATTTGTCAAAAGAACTTTGGCATGCTTCAGTCCACTCAAATGCGGAGTCCTTCATGAGTAAGTTGCTTAAGGGCCTAGATATGGTGCTAAAGTCCTTAATAAACCTTGGATAAAACCCCGCGTGACCCAAAAAGGAGCGCACATCTTTCAGTGATTTCGGTGGGGGAAGGTCAGCTATGACATCTATCTTTACCCTATCAACTTCTATTCCGTTGGATGAAACAATGTGGCCAAGAACTATTCCCTCGGTGACCATGAAATGGCACTTCTCCCAATTCAGCACTAAGTTCTTTTCCATGCAACGGGTAAGTACTTTTTCCAGTTTTTCTAGACAATGATCAAAAGAGGTGCTAAAAATGCTGATATCGTCCATGAACACTTCGAGTCCTCTCTCGACCGTGTCGCTAAATAAGCTCAACATGCACCTCTGAAAGGTCGCAGGTTCATTACACAAGCCAAATGGCATACGTTTGTAGGCAAACGTACCAAAAGGGCAAGTGAAGGTCGTCTTCTCCTGGTCAAGTACATCTACCTCAATTTGGTTATACCCGGAATAACCATCAAGGAAGCAATAGTAAGGGTGGCCCGCTACTCTTTCAAGCATTTGGTCAATAAATGGCAAGGGTAAATGGTCTTTCCTGGTTCCCGCATTGAGCTTCCGGTAATCAATGCAAACGCGCCACCCGGTGGTGGTACGTTGGGGAACTAACTCTCCCTTGGCATTCTCGATCACAGTCATACCCGACTTCTTCGGGACAACTTGAATAGGGCTTACCCACTTGCTATTAGAGATTGGGTAGATGATCTCGGCATCCAACAATTTGATTATTTTGGTTCTCACAACTTCTTTCATGTTGGGATTCAGCCTTCTTTGCATTTCTCTAGAAGGTTTGACATCCTCTTCGAGATGGATCTTATGAGTGCAAATTAAAGGACTTATCCCCTTCAAATCAGCTATGCACCAACCAAAAGCACTTTGGTGCTTCCTTAAAATTTTTAATAATTGACCCTCCTGCCCTTCATTTAGGCTAGAGGAGATAACAACAGGAAATGTCTCATCCTCTCCTAGATATGCATATTTAATATGGGCGGGAAGTTTCTTAAACTCGAGGGTTGGAAATTTATCACTGGAGGGAACCGTGTGCGTATCCCTCAGAGGTAATTCCTCGAATCTCGAAACCCAATTAATCGCTCTCACGTCCTCGTCCGACTTACTCTCATCGAGTAGATTGCTCAATTCTTCAACCTCCCTCTCGAAGGCGATGTACGTCCCCTCACTCTCGTGTCTCACTGCTAAACAGGATTCTAAAGCATAGCCACAGTAATTCTCCTCAAAGTACTCCTCTACTATCTCATCTATGAGGCTCACCGCATGAAGATCATCTTCCTCCCCTGCATTTTGGGATATGTGGAAGATGTTGGTATCCAAGGTCATGTTCCCAAATGTGAGTTGCATTCGCCCATTCCTAGTATTGATGATTGCGTTAGCCGTAGCTAGGAAAGGGCGCCCAAGGATGATGGGAACATGATTACTGGAGTGGAAGGAGGGCTCCGTGTCCCAAATGACATAATCGAAAGGAAAGTAGAAAGTGTTAACTTGAACGATAATGTCCTCGACTAAACCTCATGGGATCTTCACTGTTCAATCCGCTAATTGGAGAGTGACTTTCATGGGCTTGAGGTCGCCCAAGTCAAGTTGCCTATAAATGGAGTAAGGGAGTATATTTATGCTTGCTCCCAAGTCAAGTAAGGATTTTTCAATTTTGTTTTCTCCAATGATGCAGGAAATAGTGGGTGCACCGGGATCTTTGAACTTAGGTGGGAGTTCATTTAGTAGGATGGAGCTCACATTTTGTTCTAGAAAGACGTTCTTCTTCACTTTCATCTTTCTTTTAACCGTCAGCAGGTCTTTGATAACTTTGCCAAACACTGGAATTTATTTAATGGCCTCAAGGAAAGGTAAATTAAGCTTGACTTGCTTTAGCACTTCTAACACGTCATCGTGTGGGTTTCCTCTGTGGGAGGGAATCAACCTATGAGAAAACAGTGCTGCGGAATGCGGTTTCACTACTACCTCTGGCTCACTAGCAGCTTCTTGGTCACTCTCATTCAAGGGGACATCTTCGGCCTCTTTCATTCCGGGCGAAATCTCCTTGGCTTTCATTGTGTTGGGTGGGGGAGGTGATAAATCAATAACTCTCCCACTAGGAAGAGTGGTTACAGCTTGACATTGCTCCTGATGTTCAGTGGAGGTGGAGCTAACGCTAGTTTGACCTTGGGGAGGTCGTTGGCCTTGGGCAGGAAATTTGCCCTTCTCTTGAACACTCAATGAGGATTGTATTTTAGATAGATTCGCATTTATGTGTCCGATCAGACGATCATATTTGGTATTGGTGGCGGTCTGGTTTGCAATGAATTGATTCATGGTATCCTCGAGAGTTCTCCGCTGTGGTGGAATATAATTTCCTTGAGGTGGCGGTGCTTGCACATGTCCTTGCATGTGTGGAGCTTGTTGAAAGTGTTGTGGTGGAGGAGGGGCAACATGCGAAGGAGGGTTCATTGCGGCATGTTGTTGCCCATAGCTAAAATCGGGATTATTTTTCTAATAAGGGTTATATGAATTCCCGTGCGGGGCACCAAAATTTCCCTTAAAACCTCCTACACCACTAAATTGCTCTTGCAGCATTGCTTTGTAGGCGGGTATCGTCGGGCATTCCTCAGTTGAATGTCCCGCCTCACAAATAGCACACACCTTTATGACTGGGTTTGGAATGGGTCCAGCTGGTCCTTTTCCATATATCTCGCACAAATCTCGAAATCCTATCTCAAGAGTCTCCAATCGGCTATCCGTCATAGAATTATTATCTACATGGAATAGACCGGATGCTGACGGAGTAGTGGTCGCTTGTCTATTTCGATTTTGAGTGTTGGGATCAGAAGTGTCCCAGGATTGGGTAGTCTCGGCGACATATCTCAAGTGAAGCTCAGCATCCTGGGCATCTAAATCGATGAACGGACCACTTCCCCTTATTTCAAGAAGTTGTTTAGAGTTAAGATTCAACCCATTATAGATAAAAGAGATGACTTGCACTGAATCATATACATGATGGGGGCATGAAACAACTAACTCGTTGAAACTTTCATAACATCGATGGAAGGACTCATTTTCAGCTTGTCTGAATGCTTGAATTTGAGCCTTTATGGAGATTGTTCGATGTGGTGGGAAGAATTTCTTGAGAAATTTCGACTGTAGCTCATTCCAGGATGGAATCGAGCTTGGAGGTAAATACCATAGCCAGGCCTTAGCTTTATCTTTGAGCGGGAAAGGGAAGAGTTTGAGGCGGATTACCTCTTGTGTGCAGGTTTGATCATTTAGAGTATCACACACGTCCTCAAATTCCCTAATATGGAGGTATGGCTTTTCAGAATCCATACCGTGGTAATGCGGTAGCATCTGGATCATCCCATTTTTGAAATGGAATTGCCCGGCATTATACGGGAGTATAATGCATCCCAGAGTGACAGTACGCTCGGGATATAAGAATTCTCTAATCGGACGGTATGGGGGCTCTTCCTCACCCGTGGGTGCACTGTCGTGTTGTGACATCTCTCCCTCACTTACTGACTCGGTGTTATCACTGGGTGTGCTCGAAGTGTGTCCAAAGAAGGGAAAGGGAGTGTTATCGGAGACTGAGTGCGACGGTGTGGGAGGTGGGAGGTGGGATCCAGAACTGTGGGGTGTTTGGAGTGTGGGGACTATCAGGATTATACTCGACAATTGGATTTTCGTGAATGTTGATTGGAGTATTATGGGGTGTGGGAGTGGTTTCAGAATTTTTCATTAAAGCTTAAGAGAGATGATGGTGATCCTTTTTTTTTTTTTGAATTTTTTTTTTATGTTTTTGGATTTTTGAAATTTTTGGTCAAAGCTTTGGATTTACACAATCTAATCCTAAGTCTACCTAATTCCCCGGCAACGGCGCCAAAAACTTGATGCGATTGAAAATGTGTCTTAGAAATGCGTTCACTCTAGGCTCAAGTGTAAGCCTGTAATAATCCGACAAGTCGGGTATCGATCCTCAGGGAAAAAGGACAACGAAGTTGTGACGACAGTAAAGACGAAGGAATCCTAACCTTGACTCTAAAAATAAAGGGAAAATGATTTGATTTTGGGAATGATTACAACTAAGTGCAAAGACGAAATTATGAAAAATGCAACTACAATAAGTTACCTAAAATATGAATAGAAATTGATTTTGAAACTTTTGACAAAGTGATGAGAAAAACGAGGACGGGAATACAATCCCCCAACCCTAGTGTAGTGCAGTGGTAACATTAATCATAAATTTATCGGATTGATCTGACCCAGAATTTAGTACTCCCAAGCATTATGTATACGAGGTTCAAGCCCGCGTCATACCTAATCTGAGGATGAGTAAATCAGTATTGCGATAGTGACACTCGAATTGCACTCTAAATCATCATGAGTACCCAGAGGCAAACGTGATATAAAGATCTGCAATTATTGTATCATTATGCAATACGATCATAGTCAATCAATAAATTCATCGGATTAATTTTATACACATACACTAACACCTCAGGTTGGGTTCATGTACC
This sequence comes from Sambucus nigra, assembly GCA_949130495.1. Classification (NCBI taxonomy): domain Eukaryota; kingdom Viridiplantae; phylum Streptophyta; class Magnoliopsida; order Dipsacales; family Adoxaceae; genus Sambucus; species Sambucus nigra. Next base: position 240,669,496 of record OX422211.1, read on the forward strand.
CCGACCTTGGTAAATCTAGCCTAACATGTTGAATTTAATGAAAACAATAATTGATGTGCAGGAATTCATAATTAATCTAAGAAAAATGATAATTAGATGTAGAAACGAATTAGAAATAAAAATTACTCACTAAAATTACTCAATTAATAAGTGCAACAATGAATGAAACTGATACTCACAACAATTATTGGATAAATCTTCAATCCTTGAATTCAACTGTAATTCTTAGCTAAACTAGGGTTTTTGGAAAAGAAGTCGGAAAACCTACTAATTCTTCATACCCATAACAACAATAAATCGGGTCTTAAATACCCTACGATAATATCGGACGTCAACTCCACTAGGAGCCTTTTTAGGAAGATAGAAGATTTCCAGATCTCGAGGACCGGACCGGTCTGCCCCCAAGGCGGATCGGTTCTTTTTATTTTGGGGCGGACCGGTCCGGGGACAGACCGATTCTTTTTATTTTGGCCTCCTTCGGTTTACATGCGATCCGGGGTCTTCTGGAGTTTGGCAAGGCGGACCGGTCCGAGGCAGGGGCGGACCGGTCCGGCTATTTGACTTTCTGGCTCATCTTTGATTGCTCATAACTTTTTTTCCGGGATTCCGATTGGGGTGCCGTTTCTTCCTCTGTGCTCGTGAATGATATGTCTTCAACTTCTCTTTAGGTATCTCATCCGAATTTCGTGTAGAAATTATGCTTTTGCCCTTGATACTTTTACTTCTTTCTTTCATGATTCAACATATTTCTTTCTTTTGTTTCTTGACATCAAATACCTGCAAAATCACTAAAAGATACCAGAAACTCGGTGCACTCATTAGGATCAGTCAGTAGCATAGTTATGAGATAAATCCAACTCAATTATGTTGTTCGAGGTGCTAAAAGAATCGAGGGATAAATTGGGAAGAATTTATGCCTAATCACTCCTCATTACAGAAGACTTTTGGGTTCCATACCTTATATATTATGTCAGCCTTAACAAATATCTGAGGATAGAGAAACTGGCCTTCTACTTCTTCATCTCAGCAAAGCCTAGAAATTTACTTCCATATCACTTCATCGTGGTAATGATCTATTAACACCTTCAAAAGGTCCTTCATAAGCCTGACGCCGCATAATGGCTTATTAGGTGGTTTGTGGAGTTGGGGGAGTTTGACATAATATATTAACCTCGATGTGATGTCAAGGGTCAAGCCTTATTCCCCTAAGCTACACTAGTGATGTATTCAATGCTTAAGTGAAATAAAGTGAAGCTTTTTGTTTCCCATGATGTATTCGACATAAATTGTTTTAGAGTTACAAGGAATTCAACCTTGGCTATAACACTTAAGGTCTAAGGACCCATAAAGTTGAGTTCCTAGGACTTTAAACTTGTGTCAAAACTTAAATCGAGGCCTAAAGACCCAAACAAAAGCGTTGTAAGGACCCTATCCCTGTCTCCAGGTTTAAGTTAAGGTCTTAGAACCCAAAAATCCAAGTTACAAGGACTTCAACCTTTGTTTAAGACTAATAGTCAATGGTCTCGAAACTTAAAAAAGTCAACCGTCCTTAGGTCTTAATGATCCAAAAACCATAACCAAAGGTCTAAAGACCCTATAAAGTATAAAGTAATTAGAGGAATTTTTATACATATACTCCAAATAAAGAGAGGCTAAGATCTAATGACCCAAAAACAGCCCACATAATAGAACTTCATTTGCACATATATTTTTAAAAGCATGGAATTAAATAAAATGCAAAACCCCTTTAGCAGTCTAGCCCCATTTTCCTTTTAAAAAATGGTATTTTGGGCTAAGACTTAGAAAATGTTAATTTTAAAAATTACTTTAGGAGGTTACTAGGGGTTTACATGCAAGAAATTATAAAAAATAAGGGTACAAGTTCGTAAGTCGAGAGGTCTTATGACCCGTTGAGGGACTTTAAGTTTTAAATTTTCCTATCTAGAGGTCTTATAACCCTTTATACAACTTCAAATTTTAAAATTTCCTAAGTTCAGAGGTTTTATATCCCTTTGTGAAACTTCAGGTTCAAAATTTTTCAAGTCTAGAGGCCTTATGACCTTTTGTCGGACTTCATATTTTTAAAATTTCCTAAGCTCGGAGGTCCTAAGTTCTACTGGGGGGCTTAAGGTTAAATGACTTTTTCATGTTCTAAGATCTTATGACCTTTAGTAGGACCGTATTTACTATCCTAAATTTTTCACCCTTGGTATCATATGTTTTAGAGTTCTTAGGGACCTAATGATACAATGTTCAAGGAGATGAATTTCAAAATCTAAGGTCTTACGACTCCTAGTAGATTTTCTTTTTAGCCTTCACTCCCCAAATATTGGGGGAAATAATTAATAAAAAGAAATAGGCTTTCAGTCTTAAAAACGTTCAACTACTAAGAATTCAATGGTTAAAAGGTTTATGGACCCATCACATAACCTCAGTCTTGACTTCAGTAATTGCACAAGCATCTGGAAAAAGTCTCGCTGCCTTGAGATTTACTTCAACAAATTTTTAACCTAAGTTATTTTTCTTTACTATTCAGTCTTGGGTATCTAAGGGTGTAATATGTCCTGGGAAAACCTTAGACAGATATCAAGCAGTGCAAAAAATTTACTAGAAAATCAAAATGGCAAAGAAAGTATGATGTAAAGTTTGAATTAAAGAAGAGCAATGTAAGAAATTAGGTCTTATAAATTCAAAAACTACTCATTCATTAAAGGATTGAATATTGAAACATTACATCAATCATCTCACAACCAATCAACAGCTCAAACAAAAAAATACATAAAATCGATTCAAGGCTTGAGATTTTGGGTATCCATGAGAGCTTCACTTAGTGATAGGGAGGCAGAAGCATCTTACTTTATCTTTTATCCTTCAGCAGGGTTTCCTTCATCACCTAAAATCTCCCCACAAGATTCAAGAGCTTTAGCAAATAAGCCCAAAAGTTCCACCTCGAGAAACAAGCTTTGAACTTTTTCCTTACAAGCATCATATCCAGAACTGTAATTCTAGAAGAAATAATTCTTATATGGGTCACATACGAGGTAATCACCGATATTATTCTAGATGGTGGAATAAATATTCCCCTAAAGAGGAGAATAAATTGGAGAGATCTTGAGACCTTGACATACTATTTATGTATCTCCTAACCCTTTGAGGTCAAGCACTTCTTTGCGGCAATGAATTTAGAAATTACACCTCACCATTAACATGTAAAAGTTTGTCCTGCAGTCATTGGATCTATGCATTCTAATCTTGAAGCTCCTCTTCCGTATCCATAAGCTCAATTTGGCCAAGGCCTTGAATTCTATCAACTTTGACCAAGGAATCCCTCACATTAGTTAGTAAAAAAGATTTTTCCTCTATATTCTTGGCATTTAGGATATTCTCTTGCTCAACAAATAGTAAGTCAGGCCATCATATCATTCTTCTCCTTCCTAAGGACATCTACCTCCACCCTCATATCATAAATCATCTGAACAAATTGCATTCGGTAAGGGTCCGAGCATCTACCATCTGAACGACCTTGTTCCACCCCTACTGTCGTTAATGAAATTAGTTATAAAAGCCTCGATCAGATGTTGAGACTATATAAAAACAAGGAAATATGAAGAGAGAGTACAAATAATAAAGAGAATGAAATATAATTAGACGAAATTTCAAGGTACCTTTCCTAATAAATGGATATACTCCTTAGTATTGATAGAAGTCCCCAGTCCTCAGGTTATCCATTGCATCAACACATTTCATTTTGGACATCGAGTGGAGGGAATCTATTAAAGAAGCATAATAATTGATTTCCTTGGTGGACGAAGGTATGAAATACCTATTGAAACCATTATTCTTGGATAACCCCCCAACTAGATAAAGGCTTCACTACTCTCTTCGAGAACTCCTCTTCTTGAGGAAGAGCCACTTTCTCATTTCCTTTACTCTTTGAGACTAAGGGATACAAGTCCCCTCTAATAGAAAAAGAATATCGGATTTCCTCAGGGGTTCCACCTATCCCTGTTGATGCTAGAAACAAGGGAAGGAATTTATTCTTGGGCTCCATCACCAAACCTTGAATAGGACCAGACCCGAGGTCTACTTCTTTCATCAGTCTAACCTGATGAGGTAGGGGACCCATCGACATGTTAAGCATCAACCTCTGAGTGGACTTATACCTCTTTTCCCTAGTAGTAATGACCCCATCATTAATCTATTTAATGAGTGACCCTATTATCCTTATCACTTCCCCTTTATTTATAGTATCAGCGATAAAAAAAAGTTAGATATATGGGCAATGAAAATAAATAAGGAAAATAAAGATAGAAGGTTAGCCACTTACCGGGTTAATCGTCCTCTTCATCAGACTTTAGTTGAATAGCCTCTTCAACCACTGAAGGCGGCTTGGATTTGACTAGATATTAGTCTTCCTTCTTATAAGAAACCTCAGGGACCTTAGAAGTAACCTCGATAGTACTTATATTCTTGCAATCTATAAAATGGGCTCAGACCTTAAGGATTCGATGCCCATAATTTTAGGGGCAGGAGGGGAATCCCCATAGGCTGCAGTCTTAGGCTCATCCCCTATCCCATTTTTAAAGAGATGCTTGGTTGTTACAAAGGTCATGAAAGGGGAATTAGCTAGATTTAGGGATTTTTAATCTCCTTATTCTCCTTCTCAAAGGGCTCAATAGTTACTGTAAACAAAAAATAGGATCACTAAATCTCATACAAAGGTTAGCCCCCAAAAATAAAATAAAACACAAAAGGAAATATAAAGGCTTACCTAAATCTAGGGGGATACAGCAAAAAGTGGGCAAACTGCTGGGTCTTCAAGCTTAGGGGTAGCACAGGCACCACCCACAAAGAAGAAGTTATCTCTCTATTTCTTGAATGTAATATGCTCATCCCTAGAAAAGACCATAACAACCTTTGGGGAGAGGTATTTCTATCCAATATGTTTCATCTTTCTCTACTTTTAGACCCGATATAGCCTGAAGAATTTGTCCAATGTCACATCTTACTAACCCTCACTATCCTCCCTGAAGTGGAAGATTGTGCCATAATGGGTCTCTAGGATTTATCCATGAGTTAGGAAGGAGAAATTCAAATGGACTTTAGAATCCGTTCCACTATAAAAGGAAGGTGGAATTTGCCCCCCTATTGCAAAAATCATTCATTAAAGTAGACATGGCGAGGGACCGAGGAACATGCCCGTTCGTTAGGTTTTGTGGCCCTCAAAGTAATATATTTAGGTATTTAATAAGTCTTGCTAATGTCCACCAAGTCATGATCAGTGATTTGAGGAGTGTAATGGGACCCACTAGTAATTTGTCATCATTAACCCCCAAATAGGCCTTCGTAGGGGTTTTCAACATCCTTCACTTCAATTAGGGGAAGGAAACATGATGGGCCATAATAGACAGGGGCTTTGGGTTAAAGACTTCAGAAGGGGAAATGAAGTGATATTCAGTTTAGAAATTTCCGAGAAAAAGGCTTAGTGGATAGTGAAAAATTAAATCTCACCTAAGAGGATTCTTTATAGCGTTAAGGTATGATACTTCCATCCTTTCAGTCCCTATAACACGACCATCAATTCTGTCAACCTGGTATCATCCTTCCCAATGTAATGAAATTATGATATTTATTTCAACAGCAAGTTATGACCTTTCCCCTACCTTCAGTAAATCAATAGGCGTTGCCCCTTGAAATTATTTCAAGAAGAAACAAAGGGCTACTCTTGATACCATCTTTTACCCTTGACCTCCCAAAGTCTCTTAAACCCTTCAACCACCTGTAAGAGAGAAAAAAGGTTCCATATTTGACCTCGAACCCCAGATTGAATCATACCCAATTCTAAGCACATCTACTACTCTTAAAGGTAAGACACAGTATTATATCAAGCTTCAGTTGTGCCTTATTCCTCCTAGAAGTATTAATCATTCTTACATAGTTCCTCAACTATGCTCAAGGTTATGCCATGACTTATGTTCAAAGAAGACCCTATATTGAAGATAAATGATCTCCCAAGGTCACCTAAGACTCAACACTAAAATGAGTTAGTGCATAGTACCTCAATATCAGTCCATGGAAATACAATGATTGTTCCAGACCCCCTAGACCTCTAGTGAGTCTCCTACAACCATACTGATGGGTACATGAAAAGCACATCACTATTTCACCCACTGCCACCAGTCAATCTCAGTTGTATTATGTCTCCTATCCACACTTGATGAACTCAAAAACCACCTTAGAGTGCCTGCAAAGACTTAAGTAAACACTAACCACTTTGTTTAATTCAAAAGGCCTCAAGGATGCCATAACCATGTTACACCAGTCCACTCATTACCTTTATAGATGTTTGTGTATGATTAGGAAGAATATGGAATATTAAGGACACATTAAAAAAATCAGACTTGCAGAGAATTCAGAGTTCAAGGCATTCACGAGTGTTTTACTCTTTATTTCATAATCACATCCCATTGTTGTGAATTCACATTTATAACTTGGATCATATCCATTATTTACAAAACTTTTATATCATGTTGATTCCACATCTATAATTAGGAATCCTTAGAGAAGTCAATTAGTTACTTTTTAATATTTTTTAGATTATTGACAAAGGATGCAAGACCTCAGACTCTCTTGATCAAAGCTCAAGAGGTATCGTAGACTATAATAATCCATTTACAATCTTTTAAACTATTACAAAACCTTTGGTAGTGGACTTAGAACCCTCATCCTAGGTACGAACCACTTTACATCGTTATCTCACACACCTCTATTTTTACCCATATGGGGTCAACAAAGAAGCACTCGTGGGCCTAAAGTCACCTACGATTTGAACACCCATCAATTGGGTTCACATGATCTTAGGATTAGACCTGCATGCTATATATAGTTTGTTTCAGTTGGGTTAACTAGAAAAATCTAAAATATGAGAGGAATGTGCATTATTATTATTATTATTATTATTATTATTATTATTATTATTATTATTATTATTATTATTATTATTATTATTATTATTATTATTATTATTATTAATATTATGGATCCAATTTAGTTACAATCTTACTCATTGTAGACTTTCTAGGCTAAATCCTATTTGGGGAACTATTTTTTGGGTCCTAAGCAGCATAAAACCTCCATAACCCTAATCTTTTTTCACTTCATTCGCAATTTCACCTTTTTCGTAGGATGTAGGTGTCGATCTTGTCAACTCTTCTTTACATTACGCTTTTCTTTCAGTACTTGCATTTCCCTTTCAGTCGCCAGAGAGTAGGATTATTTTATTTGGGATTGATTACATTAAATTCATTTTATTTATATTCAGATATCGATATTGTTATTGTTATTGTGAGACAATTATTTATTTTAGTGTGGAGTTTTATTCATTATAGTTTTTGGATTGGTATCTACGTTGTATTTGTTTTACTTCATTTTATTACGTCAATATTTATTGTTTTATTTTATTTTAGTCATGTATAGAATGATATAAATTGTTTTGATTCTCTTATTATTTATATTTGAACCTAATAAATCTAGTTATGGATTCACGAGGTGTCACAATCAATATAAAAGTAACCTTCCCAATCCATGTAAGAACAATAAACTAGTTAAATAATCCGAAGAATAAAGTTAACCATGAAACACAAATATGATCAAACCAAATAAAATTTATATTTCACTTTAAGAAGAAACCCTCCAAGTTAAATGAACAGGAGATTCAAAAAAATTTCTTCCAGATATTTAAAAGTTTAGGAGAGTTTGTAAAGAAGTAAACATTCTCACAAAAGTAAATAAAAACCTCAAAACAACTTCCCAAAACCTACCTACACCTTTCCCTAAACCATATGATCATTTTGACCCAAATTCCCCAATATAAAATCGAGTCCATAGGAGATAGAGTCAAGTCAATGGAGATAGAGTGAACTTTATGATCGACTCCACAACCAAGTCTTTTAGGCCAAAAGAGATTATTCTTTTACTTGGGCCAGAAATCAAAAAAGAAAGTTTCCAAATATATTTTCCATGATATAAATTCGACTTCAATAGTATTTTTGTCAATGTTTTTCAATAACTTTATTTTGAACTGCAAATTCCTAATGTCCCTTAATTTGCCAAAGTACCCTCCAATGACTTGTTTTTTTAAAAGACTACAGAAAGACCTATTTTGCTTCCATTACAAACTCACAAGCTATTACAACATATTTCAAGACTCAAAGTTACATAAAAAGATTGTGTCTTCCATCCTCGAGTTTCTATAGAGAGAAACTACATCCCAAATACTTTTGGATGTATTAGATCGAAAAACAATATTAAAGCCAAATCTTCAAGAAAACACACTTGACAAAAGTTCTAACCCAAATCTCCTCTTTAGAATAGATCCAAATCTATTACACACTTGTGCTAAAAATCCAAAAGCTTAAATCTTAAAATGTTATACTTGTGATTTCTTGAAAATTTACTTTCTAGAGAGAGAAAGTAAAATCTCATTTCACCATTACTTTTTATTTAAGTAATGTTTGTTTTATAGTTTTTTTATGTTACTTATTGTAGATAATATGGTTTACCTTCATTTTATCTGGATGGTCGATAGTTCCGTAGTTGCGTAGAGTCGAGATAGGATTAAACCTTGGGATCTTAAGTGTTTTTCTCTTGGGGAAGGACAAGTTTAATGTTGTGTTATTCGTGGTTTATAGGGTGTGATAAATCCTTATGAGTTTGATGATTATTTCTTAGTGAACAGAAGATAATGAAGTTTCTCGAATACTGTCTCGAGCATGGATGAAGGCAAGGTCGAATCATGTTAAAATCTTAGTTTGTAAAGTCTCTCTAAACTCTTTCTAATACTATTAACTATTTATCCTTATTACTTACTGTTAAATTAATTGCTTTATTAGTAAGTAAAAAATCCCATTGCAATTACTTTTATAAGTGAAGTTTGGGATTTTTTAAATTGATATTTAATTTATAATGTATATTTTTTAGCCAACACTTCCTATCAGCCTCCGACTGACATGACTGGGGATGGAAAAAGTCCTACAGCTTAGATTGGTGGAACTAGATATCTATATGGTAAAGTGCACGACTTGACTAACAAAATGTTTTTTAAAAAATTCATTGACCAAAATGTGATCTTTGCATACAACATTATTTTAGAATAGGTTTCCCTGATGCATTTTGAGGCCATCCCTTCCACCGCCCTTGAGATGATAAGATTTCCAACCCACTTTGGGATAGGAGAAGTCTATAGTGATCAAGTCCAAGGAAGATAATGTTATTTCATGTCTACTTAATTAAATGAAGCATATAAGATAAAACTACCTCTTACAACATTAATACCGACACACCCAAACCCAGTTACTTATAATTAAGTTTGAAAGTCAAAGTGAGTCAAACCATGATTAATTTAACCAAACTATAAACACGAGTTTTAATTTCAAAGTTATCATTGTGAATCCATATAACTAAAACCCTTTTTGCACCATCATAGTAGTCATGCCCATAAAAACTTGCTTGAAGGATAAGTTAACTTAATTACATCATTTACATTAAACCAAATCTTTATTTCTCCCATTCCTTGCTAACCCAACCCCACCTCCTAGATTTGGCAGTGACATCGCGTTACCTGAAAAAAAATGTGAACATAGGAACCGTGAGCAAAAGATCCCAGTGAATGCATCACTACTATACTACTACATGAATTTAAATGCAATAAATCATGACAATATAATTATGTATTAAATTATCCGGCTCATTCATAATGAATGATCAACTTTTTCGAATCATGATTCACATATCCTATCTAAATAGATAACTTTTCCCCATTCCTGGTCGAGGAGTAACCCCTTATCATTAATAGATAAATCTCCCCCATTCCGGATCGAGGAGTTGTAATACCCCGTATTTTTATGCTATATTAATTTGGGGATTTATTAAATTTAATGTGACGGTTTATTTAATAAAAATCCCGAAATTAAATATGTTATAATTATTAACGTGACGAGAGTTTGTAATTATGGGAAACTTGTTGAATATTACTAATGAGCATAGTAATATATTATGTTGGTTATATTGAATGTCATACGTGAATTAAATGACTATTTCGGAAATTTAAGTCGGGACGTGCCCGTGTCACGTCGAGACTAATTTTGTTAAATAAAAAGTAAATATTTTATAAGTTGTTTGTATGGTCATTTTGAGTGCGACAACGCGTCCGGAAGGGTCGAGATAGTCAGAAAAGTATACCCGGGGGTGTAGTTTGGGTCTCGGAGCATTTTTAGTCCTAATTGGTGCCCCGGGAGGGCATTTTAGTCATTTTACTTAAGTGGGTAATTAAACCCACGAATTTCAGCCAACCTATATCAGCCATTAGGTCAGCCTCTTAGGGTTAGAACATTCACAAATCAAGTGACGGCCATTGGAGAAGAGAGGAGAGAGCTCCAAGGCAAACCAAGGGCAAAAAGCCACAGGATTTCACCACCACCACCGCGTAGATCACGAGACAAGGAACGCAACCATACCAAAATCATCCGGGAATCTGCATACCAAAATCCCAGGAAGTGTTTAACTTGCATATTTTCATTAATGCAATCTTCATATTAGTTTAGGATTGAATTGTGATGAAAATTATGGAAGAAAACCCAATCTTTGATAGGAAAAACCCATGTAGTATTGATGTACATGTTAATTCTGGAAAACCTTGCCATGTAGAGGTAATAATCCACAAAATTTGGTGATCATAATAAAGAAATATTGGAGAAAGATTCATTAGAAATCTGTTTAAGAAAATTCTAGGGTTCTTGATAATTGGACATGATTTTAGGTTGAAAACCCATGTTTAATGATAGTTACACGCATGCTTTACGTTATAAACACCTGGTATAATGTTATAATGATGATAGTAGGATTTTTGGGGTGATTAGAATGGAAACACATCGTTTAAGATGAAGAAGTTGGATGAAACCCGTAACTACATTCTGCAGAATTTTGCCCAGACCTGCTTGATCAATCGATCGAGCCTAGAGCTTCGATCGATCGAAGGTTCGATCGATCGAGCCCCAAGCTTTGATCGATCGACCCCTCCTGGAAGACTCCTAATTCCCTCTTTATATGCGTTAAATTCAAATTGTCGTGATATAATTCTTGGGCACTCTTGATAAATTGATTTAGGAGACATTGAGGACCAGTAGGGGATATGAATAAATGTTGGAGCCTTTAATCTTTAACGAAAATGGTATTTATGGGATATTTACTTTAGGTTAATGGATTTATGAATTTAAAGGGTGAGGTGCGTAAGAGAGTTACGTTGGAACCTAATAAAGACACTTACTGAAATTTAGATTTGTGAGGATATAGACACGAGTGTTAGGTAATAAGTGAGAAAACCCTTCGAGTTAAGGTTAGGAACAAAACCTTATATGTATTTCTATAAATGTGAAATTAAGGATAAATGGTATAATTACGGGTGATGAGAAGAACCTATATTAATATGATAAAGTGGTATATTTATATGATTGTGTGTACATATATTATATGCAAGTGAAAATCATACCCACGCTACTTACTATCCCTGAGGTTTCTGCGCTGGGACAAGTCTTATCTCGATGGGACCTTTATGGGGGATATTGACTTGTACCCTAGGAGATAGATATCCTTGGTACAGGCTATCGATGTGATAGTTCAGACCGTCCTAAGAGACGCCGGTATGTACCATCCTCTTAGAGACTTGGAATCTATGCTTCGCCTCAATATTGATTGTGTATTTATGTTAATACAATTCGAGAGTGATTCTGAATGTATTCCCCTTAATATGAGTGATATGGGGCTTTGGATAGTAGAGTATGCACGCACCATAGTTTTATTCGGGGTGCTGTTATATATATATATATATATTATACGAGTAGTCAATATATATATGAGATCATGATATTTGAAACTATCTACTGAGATTCGATAAGTAGGACATGGTTGTTGACTCAAATTATTAAATACTTGTTTTGAAGAAGTATAATATGTCACTTTAAAACCTTATTGATTTTATAAAGTTAAAATGGAGGACTTTGATTACTGTTTGGAACATTCTTTTTAAAATGGAGTCGTGAATTATAAATCTTGCGAGCAATCTAAGTTAAGTTAAATCTTTTAGAAAGACTAGTGCGTTAAATGATAAGAAACCGTGGGGAAGGTTAGTGCGATAGGTGTGCACATTAAAAGAGAGGTGAGTATTTTCTCAAGAGAGTGACGTGCTAATATGTTATTGCATTGGACTGTATCATTTTAAATACTTGCTAAATGTATTTTAAAATCAAACACACTTTCGGGCTCTGACCCGTTTCTTTTTTTCTCTCTCTCTCTCTTGTATATATATATATATATATGTATATTTTCAGGTGCCCAGCCACATGGGCGTCTTGCGTAGGATCCCTTGAGAGGAACGTGCTGCAGCTTAGGTGGGAGTTGCAGGTCACTTGAGTAGACGGCTTCTTTTATTGACTCCACTTCTAGCACTCTCATTTATCGAGCACGTGTTGCCCTTTCCATTATTTATTTGTTATCAGGACATTTATATTTCAGTCATTCCAGTATTGTTTCTTTGGGATTTATTCAGTATGGACTTGTGATTTTAGTTTTCATATGTTGGAATTCGATTGACGAATGTATTATATTATATTGTTTATCGTGGTGTGATTCTTAATTGTAGAAATGTTGTTTTATATAAATAAATCTTTTTCTTTAATTAAAATTTGGAAGTTTGTATGAAAAATGTTTTTGACACTTTGCTTAATTATTCAGGGTGTTAAATTGGAAAATTTATTTTATCGACAGTGATGCTGAGAATGAACCAACTGTTAACCTTGATTTAATTTAATAAAGGAGTGATCAGCCGGTATTTAATTAGGCGGGGTGTCACAGGTGGTATCAGAGCATCAGGTTCTAGTGTCCATAGGATCTGTACGGCTTATTTCGCTTTCAGCTTAACGTTATTATTATAGAGCTCTATTTTTAGGATTATTGTATTCTTGCTTTTACGTTTAAGTCTTCATCTATTCGAGATTTGATGATAACTGTAGACTAATAAACTTGTTCACGTTTCAGATGCCTCCGAGACGTGCTCCGAAAGATAGGTGTGCCCAAGCCGAGCAGCCGGCAGCTCCGGCACCAGGCACAATGAATGCGAACGAAGTAGCCGCCATTGTTGCTCAGGCGGTGAATGCCGCAATAGCGGTGATTCAACAAGCTCCACCCCAGGTTCAGGCAGTGGCTCCAGTACCAGCACAACTTCCATCCGCATGGGAGAGGGTTCGGGATGCTTTTCAGAAAGCGCATCCCCCTGAGTTTTCTGGTAGCTCCGATATTGTTACAGTCAGCCAATGGAAGAAGGACATCCAGCGGCACCTCCGTATGTATGAGTGAACTGACGTGCAAAAGCAGTTATTGGCTTCCTTTAAGCGGGTGGGAGCCGCATTACAGTGGTGGGAGTCCACTACTACTTTGGAGGAGAGGGACACGACCCCTATTCAGTTGTTCTGGGAGTTGTTTGACCGCAAGTATTTTCCACCCGCGGTGCAGACTGAGATGAGGCAGAAATTACTAAATCTGAAGCAGGAGAACCTTACTGTAGCTGAGTATGAGGAGGAGTTCACGAGACTTCTCACTATTGTGCCGGATGAGGCACCCACTGAGAGCAATAAGATTTTGTTGTTTGTCGACGGGTTAGCTTGGAGGATCCGTCAGCACCTTATTGGGAATCTATCCATGAGTACTTTCACTGACGTACTCAATGCAGCGTTACTACATTTCCAGGATCACCGCTTCCATCTTCAGGGAAGCAAGAGAGCAGGAGAGTCCAGCCAGCAGGGCAGGACCGGGGGAAATAGTGCCGGTGGGGCACCAACTCATGGGCAGACTCGTCAGCATGAGCAGAGTTCCCATCAGGGGGACCCTGCTAAGCGATTTCGTTCAGGTGCTAGGCAGGGATTCGTGGGTTTCAGGCAGGGCCATCAGGGCCAGCAGGGCCAACACCGACCGCAGGGACAACAGCAGGGCCAGCAAGGCCAACAGCGTGCACATCAGGGCCAACAGGGCCAGTGGTGTGGAGGTAACGGCCAGCAGGGCCGTGGACAGCAGGGTCAGAGGGGAGTAAACTTCAAAGGCCGATGCTTTGGGTGCAGTAAACATGGCCATAGGCGCCAGGATTGCCCAGAGGGAGATAGGTCCCCACAGCAGCAGGGAGCCCGTAATAAGTCGCAGAGACCACTCTTTCCACCTGCCCTCCCAGCTCCAACCCAGGTGCCAGCCCTACCAGCCATTCCAGCAGCTCCAGTACACCAGGGGCAATTGCAGTATAGACGTGTCTATAATGTCCACCAGGCAGCATCTCCACAGGCACCACCCGTGATTGAGGGTATGTTTTTTATCCATGGTACTATGGGTCGGGTATTATTTTATACGGGGGCAACACATTGTTTTATAGCTACGCATTTTGCGAAGGCCTTAGGGTTGTTAGCTACAGTAGAGAGCACCGTGACGTGCGTCGACTCACCCCTGGGGAGTGGGTCACTTATTTTCTTTATATGCCGGGGAGTGGGGGTAGAGATTGGTAGCTTGGTATTACCTGCAGACATGTTAGTCTTAGACATGCACGAGCATGATGTGAATATTGGTATGGGCTGGATCGCAACTTATAGAGCCATGATTGATTGCTTCGGTGGGAGCATTATTTTTGCCTTTCCGGGGCAAGAGATGTTTGTAGTGGCGATGCCTCACCTAGAGGGAGGTTCGACCGCTCATTTGTATTACATAGAGGAGGATACCTCTAAGGAGGTTGTGATTCCCTTAGATTCGATCCCAATTGTCAAGGAGTATTCCGATGTGTTTCAGGAGATACCAGGCCTACCGCCCAGTCGTGAGATAGACTTTATCATAGATTTACTGCCAGATACGATACCTATAGCACGCGCACCGTACCGTATGGCTCCGGCAGAGATGCGAGAGCTACGGGATCAGATAAAGCAACTGTTAGGTCAGGGCTTCATTCGTAGGAGTACCACACCTTGGGGCGCTCCAGTCTTGTTTGTGAAGAAAAGAGATGGTTCACTGAGATTGTGTGTGGACTACCGAGAATTGAACAAGGTCACGATACGGAATAAGTATCCATTGCCTCGAATCGATGATCTGTTCGACCAGTTGAGGGGAGCAACTTTCTTTTCGAAGATAGATCTGAGGTCGGGGTACCATCAGTTACGTATTAGAGAGCAGGATGTTTCAAAGACTGCCTTCTTATCGAGATATGGGTCCTATGAGTTCAGGGTGATGCCGTTCGGACTCACAAATTCCCCAGCCATTTTCATGGACTTGATGAATCGAGTATTCAGAGAGTTCTTGGATCAGTTTGTAATCGTCTTCATAGATGACATCTTGATATATTCACACTCCGAGGAGGAGCATGCCGAGCACTTGAGGCAGGTTCTTCAAACTCTACGAGAGCATCAGTTGTATGCTAAGTATGAGAAGTGTGGATTCTGGTTGCGAGAGGTACAACTCTTGGGCCATGTTGTTTCTGAACAGGGGATTGCAGTTGACCCGAGCAAAGTGTCAGCGGTGAGGGAGTGGGGACAGCCCACGACACCGACAGAAGTGCGTAGTTTCTTGGGGTTAGCCGGATACTACAGGAGATTCATTCGGGGATTCTCCAAAATAGCGGGTCCATTGATAAATCTGACTCGCAAAGGGGTACCATATGTTTGGGATGACACTTGTCAATCGGCTTTCGATGAGCTGAAAGACAAACTTACTTTATCGCCAGTCCTTGCATTATCAAAGCCGGGTGTGGAGTACCTGGTTTACACCGATGCGTCTTTACGGGGACTTGGAGGTGTGCTTCAGCAGGAGGAGAAGGCTATAGCTTTTGCTTCCCGCAAGCTTAAGCCGCATGAGAAGAATTACCCCACCCACGACCTGGAGTTAGCAGCGGTCGTCTTTGCATTGAGAATTTGGAGGCACTATTTATTGGGTGAGAAATTTCGTTTGTTCACAGACCATAAGTCACTACAGTACCTGTTCACTCAGTGAGAGCTGAATATGCGTCAACGCAGATGGCTAAAGTTTGTGAAGGACTACCAGTTCGATATACAATATCATCCGGGGAAGGCCAACGTAGTTGCTGATGAGTTGAGCCGTAGACCGGTAGACGATGTAGCGGACGTCTGGAAGGCAAAGTGGAAGGAGTTGGGTCACCAGGACACAGTGGCACGTTCTTTCATATCCGTGATGTCAGTCACACCCGAGATTGTTATGAGGGTGATACATGCACAGACTAAAGACCCGTTTTGCCAGGAGCAGATTGTGCGACTTCTAGTCAAGGGTGCTGAGTCCTATTCTGTTAGTTCTGATGGAGGTTTGCGATTTAATGGGAGATTGGTGGTTCCAGAAGGCGCGGAGTTACGTCATGAAGTGATGACTCATTCTCACGGGTCCCGATTTGCAGTACATCCGGGAGGTGATAAAATGTACCAGCACATGAGGCGTCAATACTGGTGGAGTGGGATGAAGAAGGACATCGTCGAGTTTGTGTCCAAGTGTTCTACCTGCCAGCTGGTGAAGGTGGACCACCAGAAACCGTCAGGATTGCTTCAGCCATTGGAAGTACCCGCGTGGAAGTGGGAGAGTATTTCCATGGATTTCATTACAGGGTTGCCTACATCACAGCGGAGCCACGATTCTATCTGGGTGATTGTAGACCGTTTGATAAATGTGGCTCATTTTCTGCCAGTGCGGACATATTATACTACGGGTCACTATGCTCAATTGGTCATTGCTGAGATTGTCAGATTACACGGGGTGCCCCTGAATATTGTGTCAGATAGAGATAAGATTTTTGTGTCACGTTTCTGGGAAACTTTTCAGGAGGTTATGGGTACTGATTTGAGGTTGAGTTGAGTTTACCACCCACAGACAGATGGACAGACAGAGCGTACTAATCAGATGTTAGAGGATATGCTACGCATGTGTGTTCTCGATTTTGGATGAGGTTGGGAGCCACATCTTCCACTGGTAGAGTTTGCTTATAATAACTCTTATCAGTTTACGATTGGTATGGCTCCATTTGAGGCTTTGTATGGCAGGCCTTGTCGTTCTCCAACTTGTTGGCTCGAGGTGGGGGACAACAAGTTGCTAGGACCAGAAGTGATTCAGGAGACCTCCGCGAGGATTGAGATTATCAGAAGTCGTATTCGGGTGGCCCAGGATAGGCAAAAGAGCTATGCCAATGCGAAACGGTTCTTCCGGGAGTTTAATGTGGGAGATCAAGTGTTATTGCGTGTATCTCCTATGAAGGGTGTGATAAGGTTCGGGAAGAAGGGGAAGTTGTCCCCGAGGTACGTGGGACCATTTCCAATCATCGAGAGGATTGGGCCGGTAGCATATAGGTTGGGATTGCCAGAATATTTACATCGCATCAACGATGTATTCCACATCTCGTCATTGAGACGATTTCTTCGGGATGATATGGCCCATACTCACATTGCGATAGATGGGATAGACTTACAGTCTGACAGCTCTTACGAGGAGAGACCAGTGGTTATTCTAGACTATAGTGAGAGGAGATTGAGGTCGAAAATAGTTCCACTTGTGCGAGTCCAGTGGGAGCATCATAATGTGGAGGAATCCACTTGGGAGCGTGAGGCAGATATGCGCGAAAGATACCCAGAGTTGTTTTTACCAGGTATGCCTTATTCTCCGAATTTCGGGACGAAATTCCGTTATTAGGGGGGAAGTATGAAATACCCCATATTTTTATGCTATATTAATTTGGGGATTTATTAAATTTAATGTGACGGTTTATTTAATAAAAATCCGGAAATTAAATATGTTATAATTATTAATGTGACGAGAGTTAGTAATTATGGGAAACTTGTTGAATATTACTAATGATCATAGTAATATATTATGTTGGTTATATTGAATGTCCTAAGTGAATTAAATGACTATTTCGGAAATTTAAGTCGGGACGTGCCCATGTCACGTCGGGACTAATTTTGTTAAATAAAAAGTAAATATTTTATAAGTTGTTCGTATGGTCGTTTTGAGTGCGCCAACGCGTCCAGAAGGGTCGAGATAGTCAGAAAAGTATACCCGGGGGTGTAGTTTGGGTCTCGGGGCGTTTTTAGGCCTAATTGGTGCCCCGGGGGGGCATTTTAGTCATTTTACTTAAGTGGGTAATTAAATCCACGAATTTTAGGGAACCTATATTAGCCATTAGGTCAGCCTCTTAGGGTTAGAACATTCACAAATCAAGTGACGACCATTGGAGAAGAGAGGAGAGAGCTCCAAGGCAAACCAAGGCCAAAAAGCCACCGGATTTCACCGCCACCACCACCGCGTAGATCACGAGACAAGGAACGCAGCCATACCAAAATCATCCGGAAATCTGCATACCAAAATCCCAGGCAGTGTTTAACTTGCGTATTTTCGTTAATGCAATCTTCATATTAGTTTAGGATTGAATTGTGATGAAAATTATGGAAGAAAACCCAATCTTTGATAGGAAAAACCCATGTAGTATTGATGTACATGTTATTTCTGGAAAACCTTTCCATGTAGAGGTAATAATCCACGAAATTTCGTGATCATAATAAAGAAATATTTGAGAAAGATTCATTAGAAATCTGTTTAAGAAAATTCTAGGGTTCTTGATAATTGGACATGATTTTAGGTTGAAAACCCATGTTTAATGATAGTTACACGCATGCTTTACGTTATAAACACCTGGTATAATGTTATAATGATGATAGTAGGATTTTTGGGGCGATTAGAATGGAAACACATCGTTTTAGATGAAGAAGTTGGATGAAACCCGTAACTGCATTCTGCAGAATTTTGCCCAGACCTGCTTGATCGATCGATCGAGCCTAGAGCTTCGATCGATCGAAG
This sequence comes from Sambucus nigra, assembly GCA_949130495.1. Taxonomy (NCBI): domain Eukaryota; kingdom Viridiplantae; phylum Streptophyta; class Magnoliopsida; order Dipsacales; family Adoxaceae; genus Sambucus; species Sambucus nigra. Next base: position 240,688,420 of record OX422211.1, read on the forward strand.
GTTCGATCGATCGAGCCCCAAGCTTCGATCGATCGACCCCTCCTGGCAGACTCCTAATTCCCTCTTTAAATGCGTTAAATTCAAATTGTCGTGATATAATTCTTGGGCACTCTTGATAAATTGATTTGGGAGACATTGAGGACCAGTAGGGGATATGAATAAATGTTGGAGCCTTTAATCTTTAACGAAAATGGTATTTATGGGATATTTACTTTAGGTTAATGGATTTATGAATTTAAAGGGTGAGGTGCGTAAGAGAGTTATGTTGGAACCTAATAAAGACACTTACTGAAATTTAGATTTGTGAGGATATAGCCACGAGTGTTAGGTAATAAGTGAGAAAACCCTTCGAGTTAAGGTTAGGAACGAAACCTTATACGTATTTCTATAAATGTGAAATTAAGGATAAATGGTATAATTACGGGTGATGAGAAGAACCTATATTAATATGATAAAGTGGTATATTTATATGATTGTGTGTACATATATTATATGCAAGTGAAAATCATACCCACGCTACTTACTATCCCTGAGGTTTCTGCGCTGGGACAAGTCTTATCTCGATGGGACCTTTATGGGGGATATTGACTTGTACCCTAGGAGATAGATATCCTTGGTACAGGCTATCGATGTGATAGTTCAGACGGTCCTAAGAGACGCCGGTATGTGCCAGCCTCTTAGAGACTTAGAATCTATGCTTCGCCTCAATATTGATTGTGTATTTATGTTAATACAATTCGAGAGTGATTCTGAATGTATTCCCCTTAATATGAGTGATATGGGGCTTTGGATAGTAGAGTATGCACGCACCATAGTTTTATTCGGGGTGCTGTTATATATATATATTATACGAGTAGTTAATATATATATGAGATAATGATATTTGAAACTGTCTACTGAGATTTGATAAGTAGGACATGTTTGTTGACTCAAATTATTAAATACTTGTTTTGAAGAAGTATAATATGTCACTGTAAAACCTTATTGATTTTATAAAGTTAAAATGGAGGACTTTGATTACTGTTTGGAACATTCTTTTTAAAATGGAGTCGTGAATTATAAATCTTGCGAGCAATCTAAGTTAAGTTAAATCTTTTAGAAAGACTAGTGCGTTAAATGATAAGAAACCGTGGGGAAGGTTAGTGCGATAGGTGTGCACATTAGAAGAGAGGTGAGTATTTTCTCAAGAGAGTGACGTGCTAATATGTTATTTCATTGGCCTGTATCATTTTAAATACTTGCTAAACGTATTTTAAAATCAAACACACTTTCGGGCTCTGACCCGTTTCTTTTTTTCTCTCTCTCTCTCTCTCTTGTATATATATATGTATATTTTCAGGTGCCCAGCCACAGGGGCGTTTTGCTTAGGATCCCTTGAGAGGAACGTGCTGCAGCTTAGGTGGGAGTTGCAGGTCACTTGAGTAGATGGCTTCTTTTATTGACTCCACTTCTAGCACTCTCATTTATCGGGCACGTGTTGCCCTTTCCATTATTTATTTGTTATCAGGACATTTATATTTCAGTCATTCCAGTATTGTTTCTTTGGGATTTATTCAGTATGGACTTGTGATTTTAGTTTTCATATGTTGGCATTCGATTGACGAATGTATTATATTATTTGGTTTATCGTGGTGTGATTCTTAATTGTTGAAATGTTGTTTTATATAAATAAATCTTTTTCTTTAATTAAAATTTGGAAGTTTGTATGAAAAATGTTTTTGACACTTAGCTTAATTATTCAGGGTGTTAAATTGGAAAATTTATTTTATCGACAGTGATGCTGAGAAGGAACCAACTGTTAACCTTGATTTAATTTAATAAAAGGGTGATCGCCCAGTATTTAATTAGGCGGGGTGTCACAGGAGTAACCTCCTGTTTCGGTAAACCAAAATGAATAATTTTATACTCATAACATTATGATCATATTCGTAACAGTATACAAATACATCATTCCAGTGAGTACACTCACATTGGGTTGTCAACTATGTATTCACGTTTCCCTCGGGTGGAGCTGAACTAGATTGCTCTGAACTTACACCTGTTAATCTAACTAAATCAGTACTGAATCTCAATCATAAGTATTATCTTAATATATCTATATAACTTTCAATGACTACACAACAACAATATAATTATACTCAAGTCACATTCCATGAAACAAGTGTAACGACGAAACAATGGTATATATGTTGATAAGGTTATGAACATTCAACCATAGAAAATAACTTTTAAGGAATTTATAACTAAAATCAAGTAAACATAAAAGTATACTTCTCAGTGTTGATGTAAAAAACTAGATCGCTCTAATTATTCAATCACAGATAAATAAAATGAGACAAAGATTTTAAAGTGGTTCAGCCTTATAAGAATGGCCTACGTCCACTGTTATGTTATTGCTGAGTGTTGTGGAATTCTTGATTACAAGTTATCTCAAGAAATTCCGGTCCCCTTGAATGAGGGTGATACAAGGTATTTATAGCCCTTAGGCTGTATATGAAAAGGTTGATACATTAAATGATATACATATGAAATGGTAATACATTTAATGCAGCGTGTGCGTCAAGATGATAAATATTCAATGAATAATTGAACTGTTGATTATCTGGCAGTTTATGCTACGGTCGAGATGCAACTCGGACCGCCTTAGTTCCTCGGAGTGCTGAAGCTCCTCAGTGTATCCTCGTTGCTCGGAGAGAACATGAGTTGGTCGGGGAAATGAACTTCCTCGTTGTTATTATGCCACGTAGATTTGACAAATGTCTTCGTATTATTCGCCCACATCATCATATTAATTTTGTTATCAACAGAAGCCCCCAATGTTTCATATTTAGATCTTTGAGGAGTATGGAACATTCTTTCTCGGTATATGGCAATATTAAATGACCTTCCTGGATTTTAGGAGCATCGTATTTGAATTTATTTCCAAATTCACAGAATCCGCCTTTTTTTCAAATTTTTACGAGCGCTTCGATCTTTGTGCCCTTTTTTGTCCTTTTAGCCGCCGGAAGTTTGATAGTTTCTTTTTGTAATCATTTCCTTCGCAGCTTCCCAAGGTAAAGTATTTAAACTTCTTAGGTAACCATACCGTCGTCTACCTTTTCCAATTTTCTGCATTCAAGCTTTTCGAATTCTCCAGTCTTTCTTTCTCTTGTGCGTTCATCCTTGTTTTCGTTCGTTGTCAACAGACCTCCTTTCTTTCTGTAAGATCTTCTTCCTTTCTTCTGTATTTCTTTTATTCAGTATGGTTTATATTGTGGAGTCTGTTGAGAAATTTCGTTCCGATTTTTCCATTCCTTCCTGGGTAACTCTGGAGGTTCTTTCTGAGCCTTTAGATTATTTTCGATTGGCTGAGGGACATTGGTTCCCCAGTCTATTCATTGCTGAATGTGGATTTTCTTTTCCGCCAAATCCCTTATGCTTAGAGTTCTGTCAATACTTTGACGTTGTTCCTGGAAAAATAGCCCCCAACTCATGGAGAATAATTAATGGGGTGTATAAATTAAATCTAACTCATGGAACTCGTATAGGGATTCCTGAAATTATGTTTTGCTATAGATGGGCTATTTTAGATAATGTTTACTACTTAAAAACTAGGTTTTTAAATAGGGCTCTTGTAGTTAACCTCCCTGATGCAAATAGAGATTATTTTGAACATGGGTTAGTTTTCAAAAATTGGCAGCATGCTCCCTTAGTCGGAGACAGAGTGTATGAAGGTCCCAAATGCCCCCCATATGGCAATGGGATAGGTTTGTTCTCATTTTCCTTTACTTATGAAATTATTCTTTCATCATGTTTGACAAAATGTATGACTGATATCTCATTATGTATTTATTTGCAGTTGATAGTAAAAGAAAAAATCCAAAAGAATCAGAGGTTAATATCAAGCATCTGAAACTTATCTGGGGTTTGCATAAGAACGTTACAGACGAGCACATCAGGTCTGCATCATATTTGTTGCAGTATAGGAGCTATACGACTTCTTATACTGCTCGTCCTGTTGAGCCAGCTTCAACTCCAGAGGATTCTTATTCAGATTCTCACATCCCTTTAAGTCAAAGAATGGGCAGGAAAAGAGCTCCCCCTGCTCTATTTGATGACACTATTTCTGCTGCTGAAGCCAAGAAAAGCAAAGTTGATGTCCCAGAAGGGACTAAGAAGGTGGATGTTGCACCTTCCAAAGCTACCGAGAAGCCCCCAGTGGCTCCGAGCAAGAAGGTTGCTCCTGTCGAGATGACTGCTATCTCTCCGACCAAGAGCTCTTCCTTGGTTGAAACTGCCGAAGTCCCTTTGAGGAGATTGAGGAAATCATCCTCAGTTAATTTGGCTAAAACTGTCTCTTCTCCACCATCTGGTGTTGTTGGTGTTCCAACCATCATTCCTCCGAGCTCTGCAATGAGCTCGGTAAAAACTTGGATCATACCCGAGGTCCAAGGAATTGATGAAAATATTTCTAGGGATATGCTGACATCCCTAGCTACTCGTCACCTTGCTTCGGTAAATTTCTCACATTCTGAATTTCCTTTCTGTCTTTGAATACTTGTATTTTTGCACTGACCTGTCATTTTTTCCTTTGTTTAGCTGGTGAATTGTTTTAATAACATTGTGAAGAAAGACGAAGCTATTAAAGCTTCCAGCTCCTCGTCAGGTGTAGAGGATGCTCTGCTGGGTTTAACCCAATCTTTGAAGGATTCTCGTCAGCAGTATAACGAGGACAAAGCTGAATGGGAGAAAAAGTTGTCTATAGTTGAGGCCGAGAAGGTGAAGTTAGCTGAGACCTCCAAGAGTTTGGAGGATAAGGTGAAAAGTTTAGAGGTCGAGCATCAGAAATATGACGACAAGCTCAAGAACTTTGGAGAGCTTGAAGATAAGCTGAAAAAGGTAGAGGAAGAATTGTCCGCCCTGCAAGATATCAAGGGCCAGAAGTAAGAATTGGATGTGAAGCTCTCCTCGGAGAAACTGAAAAGAAAGTTCGCAGTTAAAAAATCCTTCAGTGCTGGCTGGGATAAAGGATGGGACAAGGGGATTGCCGCGATGACGTCCCAAGTACAATACGGGAAGTTGAAATACTTCTGAGATGGCTGGGTAGCTGCCCTGCAGGAATTGAAGATCAAAGAAGACTCTGGGCTATTCTAGCTACGCCTCCCTGGTCCTTCCCCACCAATTGTAGAAGAAGAAGATGAGCCTATCTCTGACGAATCTTCCATGGACATAGGTGATCAAGTCCATGCCTCTCTTCCTTCCGCTAACGAGGACATTTCTTCCATGCCTCGTCCTCCTGAGAAAATTTTGACTCCTGCTGATCAGGCTGCTGTTACCACCGAGCAACCAAGCTCCTCGTCCCAGCCTCCCGAGAAAGTCTTGGGAGACAAGGAAAAGGTGTGAAGTTGTTCGGTATCATTTCTATCTTTCATTATTTATAATCAAACAATGTAATCCTTTTGTGATCTAATAAAATTCATCTTTGTTCATCTCTGTTGTTGATGATTTGTTTTTGTTGATTGTTGTCTTCTTCTCATCCTTAGTTTGTGGCTAGAATGGAAATGATATTTGCACATGATACAAAGCTGATGCAGCAATGTCATGAGTATTATAAAGCTGGTCATACAAATTTGAGTGTATCAGAAATTGTTGACATCCTTGGCCATGATTCCTCAGAACAAGCAATTGAGGCTTATCGGTACTTGAAAGATTTACTCGACCGAGCTGTGGCCAATAGTGTGGCCTACTATGAATTGATCGAGGAACTTCATTATACCTTAGAAGATCTACAACATCAACACACTGAATCAACTGCTTTGCTGCACAAGGAATATGAAAATAGATATCAACAACTTTCTTCTGAAACAGGCCATAAAAAGATCCTTGCTGGATACGATGTTAGGGAAAGAACTCTAAAAGGGGAAGTTGAGGCCTGCAGGCAGATTGCTGAGTTGCTGGAACAAGAGAACAATAATTTGCAGAAAAAGTTGGCACAGTATGAATCTGCAGCGTCATCTTCCACTGCTTTAGTACAAGTTACCGATGAAGGTTTCTCGTTCTTAGAAGTTGAGAATGCCAAATTAAGGCAAGAGTTGGACGTTCTGAGAAGATCTGGTATTTCCACTACTGCTTGGGGACGAGGAAGAGGATCTCGTAGGCGAGGAAGAGCTGTTCAAAATGTTGTCGAGGAGCAAAATTCTCCACCTTCTCGGAGTCGATCAAGGGTTCTCAGTCGTAATGTTGAAGAATCTCGTACTCTGTTAACATTGGAAACTCAAGCATACCAATTGAACGCCAAAGATCGGGCTTTATCTGAAATGTACAAGAAAAATCTATCTTTGGAAGATCAACTTACTGCAACGAAGTCTGCTTTGAATGATAAAGATGTTTTTGCCAGGAGCCTTCACGAACAATTGGATAGATTAACCTTCCAAATCCATAAACAGCCCAGGGAATTTTGGATGGCAGGATACAATGAAGCCCTTGTTCATTTAGATGCTCGTATTGAACATGCCAATAATGAAGGTTATAAGCAGGGGTGGTTGAACGCCCTGGGTGTACTGAAATTGGAACAAGGGCATTTTTTATGGGATTATCATGCTCCAGGTTTACTAGACTTGCCTGTGCCACCTTTCAAATTGGACATGGAATGGATCCTAGCTCATTCCATTCCTCGGAGTTTAATTTCAAAATATCTTGGCGACTATAGTCTTCATTCTCAGACTGAATTATCTCGTCCCGAGCATCTCTTGGATACACCTTCTGTGATGAACGTCAGAATGCTCAGAGATATTAATTTCATCAATTCTCCTCTTTGCCTGGAGGATCCTCCTGCCGGCGAGGAACCTGTTTCAAAAGCTAAAGGAAAGAAACCAATAGAATAGGGTTTTCAGTGTAATAATTAGCACATATATGTAGCTTGTAATATATTTTGACCTTAATGAAAGAATTTCATTTTCTGTTTGCAAATTTGTATTGCGATTGTCTTGTGTTTATCGAACATTTTTACATTTGTGCATATGTATCTGTTAAAAAGATAACAATATGGTGTTGTTCATCAACCAACTTAGTAATCAAAATTACAAGTATCAATGTTGCTCAATCACTTACTAATAAAGTAATGAGTATAAAATGTTTAAAATGTTTCCAACCAACCAAGGTTGTTAAATTGTGTTTGTTGACCAACTACAGTTGATGGGTTTTTATCCCCGACCAACCATACTTGGTAAACTTTTTCATAAAATGTGTCCGACCAACCATGGTCGATAATTTATCCTCGTCGACCAAGTATAGTTGATCATCGACCAACTATTCTTGGTTCAGTTTGGAATTCTTTGTATTTTCTAGAATGATTTTACCTTCCGACCAACTTGTTGGCCTATTTTCAAATAAAATGATATTGTTCTTCCCTCGTTGATTATTGAACTATCAGGTTCTTTCGAACTATCTTGTCCACTAGTTATCTTACCAACCTTAGTTGGTCATGCTAGTGTACGCCTCCTAACCAAAGGAGTATATTTTTTGGTTCTTTCGAACTATCTGTCCACTAGTTATCTTACCAACCTTAGTTGGTTACGCTAGTGTACACCTCCTAACCAAACGAGTATATTTTTTGGTTCTTTCGAACTATCTGTCCACTAGTTATCTTACCAACCTTAGTTGGTCACGCTAGTGTACACCTCCTAACCAAAGGAGTATATTTTTTGGTTCTTTCGAACTATCTGTCCACTAGTTATCTTACCAACCTTAGTTGGTCACGCTAGTGTACACCTCCTAACCAAAGGAGTATATTTTTTGGTCTCGCCCTTTTACCAACCGGAGTTGGTCGTGAGTTTGAACTATCGTCTTCTTTTTGCTGTCGAGCAGCGTAGTGTACAACACTAGTATTTCCCGAAAAACTTTCAAACAAAGGAGAGGAAAATGGTGAAAACATCATCGTTTTATTCATATTGATGGAACCGTTGTACATTTTACATCATTGATAATACTTGCGAAGGTGTTCAGCATTCCAAGCATTCTTGAATTCTTCTCCTTCTAGAGTTGCTATTCGGTAAGTTCCTGGTCGAACAACTTCTGTAACTCGGTAAGGCCCATGCCAGTTTGCCTCCAATTTATTTTGTTTCTGAATTACCTTCTTTAGCACATAATCTCCTTCCATTAAATCGCATTTCCTTACCCTTTTGTTGTAGAAAAGAGTTGTTCGTTGTTGATAGGCAGCATTCCTAATGGCTGCCTCTTCTCTGACCTCCTCGAGCATATCTAAATCCAGTCTTCTCATCAAGTCACTGACAGGAGAATTGAAATTCAGTACTCTATGCGTTGGAAGACCCAACTCGGCAGGTATTACAGCCTCACATCCAAATGCCAGCATATATGGTGATTCTCCAGTCGCTGCTCGGAGAGTTGTTCGGTAAGCCCACAATACTGATTGTATCTCGTTAATAAAGTTAGCTTTAGCTTCACTTAGCCTTTTCTTCAAACCATTTAACAGTGTTCTATTCGTCACCTCAGTCTGTCCATTACTTTGAGGATGGCCTGGTGCTGAATGAACCTTTAAAATGTTCGACTGATGACAATAGGCAGCAAATTCCTCGTTATCAAATTGGGTTCCATGGTCTGTGATGAAGGCATGAGGGAGACCATATCGACAGATGATATTCTTCCAAACGAACTGGTATACCTTCTCGTATGTCATATCAATAAGCGGCTCAGCTTCTACCCACTTAGTAAAATAGTCCACTGCAACGACGAGGTACTTGAATCTTCCTCGGGTGATCGGCAGTGGTCCAACCAAATCAATTCCCCATATGGCAAATGGCCAAGGGGAAGTTATTGGTGTCAACAATGCTTGTGGAGTTCGTCGGATAGAGGAAAAACGTTGGCACTTGTCACATTTTTTAGCATAGGCTATACAATCAGCCCTCATCGTCGGCCAATAGTATCCTTGAGTCATTACCCTTTGTAAAAGTGTTCGACCTGCTATATGAGCTCCACAAGACCCTTCATGGATTTATTCAATCAATTCTTTCACCTCGGAGGGATGTACACATCTCTACAAACATGCCATAATCCCTCGTCTATATAAAATACCATTAGTTAATACATACCGAGCAGCTTTATACTTCAATTTTTTGGCAGCGAGCTTATCCTCTGGCAATCCTCCCTCTTCAATATATACCCTGATGGGATCCATCCAAGATGGTCCTAAATCAAGGGTAATAACATTCATCGTCAAGTTTTCATCTATGCTCCTACTTTCCAATACTTCAATTGGTATCGTTCTTCACAGCTCGGTACGAGTAGCTGATGCTAGTCGGGCCAGTGCGTCTGCTTGTACATTCTCCATCCTCGGTATTCTCACCAATTGAATGGCATCAAATTCTGTCAGTAACTCCATCACCTTTGCATGATACTTTGCCATTAAATCTCCTTTAACTGCATATGTTCCTGTCATCTAATTTACAATTAATTGAGAATCACTGAATATAATTACTTGCCGTGCTTCCATAACTTTTGCTAAGTTTAAACCTGCTATCATGGCCTCATACTCAGCTTCATTATTAGAGGCTTTGAATTGGAATCGTAAAGCATATTCCATGTCAATCTCGTCTGGGTGTTCAAAACAATTCCTGCCCCGCAACCTGTTGTGCAAGATGAGCCATTTACATATAATCTCCATATGGGCAACCCGTCTTCAAATTCCTTATCTGACAGGGTTCCTCGATGAAATATTGTTGCTTCTTTTCATCCTCCCTTGACACTTTGCGCTCCTTGTTGACCATCTCTTCTCGCTCTTTTACCAACCGGAGCTGGTCTGAGCTCAAAGTTGACGATCTGTCTTCATCCATAAGCCCTTTTACCAACTGGAGTTGGTCTGGGTTTATGTCTGTTGATCCTGTAACATCCACAGATTGGTCAGCGAGCACCTTTTGCTCCTCGGGGGTATCAGGGTATGTAAACTCTGCTATAAAATCTTCTACAGCTTGCCCTTTTTAATGATGATCTGGGTTCATACACAATATCATATTCACCGAGTTCTATTGCCCAGTACATCAGTCTTCCTGATTTTTCTGGCTTGTGAAGGGCTTGTCTCAATGGCATGTCGGTATATACGACGATTGTATGGGCCTAGAAATATGGCCTCATTCTTTTACTTGCTTCAATTAATGCCAATGCCAATTTTTCTAGCTTTGGATATCTAATTTCTGCACCTCGAATAGCCTTACTTGTGTAATAGTTGGGTTTCTGAACTCCATTCTCCAATCTAATCAATGCTGAGCTAACTGCATTCTGTGATACAACCAGATACAAGTACAACTTCTCTCCTGTTATTGGCTTGGACAACAATGGAGGTGCTCCCAAATACTTTTTCAAGTCTTGAAAGGCCTTCTCACATTCATCAGTCCACTCAAAAGTTTTTCGAAGTGTTTTGAAGAATGGGAGGCATTTGTCAGTTGCTCGAGACACAAATTTGTTGAGCGCTGCAACTCGTCCTGTAAGACTCTGCACTTCTTTCTTTGTTGTTGGAGATCGCAACCCTAAAAGAGCTTTGATCTTATCTGGATTTGCTTCAATGCCTCACTGGTTGACAATGTATCCGAGAAACATTCCTTCTCGTACTCCAAATGTGCACTTCGTCGGGTTGAGCTTCATCTGGTATTTATCCAGTTGATCAAATGTCTGAGCTAAGTCAACTAAATGATTTGCATCTTTCTTGATTTTTGTCAGCATATCATCGACATAGACTTCCATGTTGCAACTGATTTGTTCGGTGAAAACCTTGTTCATCAGCCGCTGGTATGTCGCTCCTGCATTTTTCAAACCAAAAGGCATAACATTATAGCATTAAGTTCCCCTAGGTGTAATAAAAGAAGTACTTTCCCTGTCTTCAGGTTTCATTTTGATCTGGTTGTAGACAGAATACGCATCCATGAAGCTAAGCAGCTCATGTCCCGAGGTAGCATCCACTAGTTGGTCAATTCTGGGCAATGGAAAATGATCTTTTGGGCATGCCTTGTTGAGATCAGTGAAATCAACACACATTCTCCATTTATTGTTCTTCTTCTTTACCATCACCACATTTGCCAGCCAGTCTGGATATTTCACATCTTCAATGAATTGGGCTTTCTGGAGCTTCTCAACCTCCTCTTGTATGGCTTGATTCTTCTCGGGGCTAAATACCCTTCTTCTCTGCTTTACAGGCTTGATCTCCTTATTCACATTGAGTTCGTGACATAAGAAGTTTGGATCTATTCCTGGCATGTCCTCATGACTCCATGCAAAAGTTTTCTTCCTGTTTCTCAAGAACATTATCAACTCTTGTTTTATTGAAGCATCCAACGACGAACCTATCTGGGTTACTCGTTCAGGGTGCTCCTCGTCCAGAATAACATTTTCTGTAGATTCTACCACCTGTCCTTTTACAAGTTGGGATTCATCCCTGGGATCAAGAGTTTCAATTTCTGTACCTTCCTTCACCGGGTAGGTAATAGTCTTTTTCCTTGATTCCTCAAGCTCCTCTTGCTCGGCAGATGAATAATAGCATTCCCGAGCTATTTTTTGATCACCTTTCACAACTCCTACTCTGAAGTTTGTTGGGAATTTTAAGCATTGATGCACTGTAGATGGAACTGCTTCGAACTTCTTCAAACCAACTCTTCCCATGATGATGTTGTAGGCTGACTGCACATTCTTATCCATCACAAAGAAGCGTATTCTTTCTGTTCGACAAGCAGGACAAGTTCCAATGAATATGTCCAACTTGATCGTCCCAAGTGGAAAAACTTTCTCGCCAGCAAAACCCAGAAGGGGTCTATGATAAGGTTCCAATTGAGATAATTTCAAATTCAAGCTATCAAAACATGAATAGTACATGATGTCTGCCGAACTACCATTGTCCACCAACACCCTTGAAATCACCACATCTTTCATCCTCATTTTGATCACCAAGGGATCATCGTGAGGGTAAAGAACACCTGCCAAATCTTTTTTTGAAAAACCAATAACTAGCTTCTCTTTATTTACCTTCCTCGGACGATCATCCTCGGCAATATTTATTCGTTGAATATATGAGCAGGCTTGAGCCTCTCCGAGATAGGCCTTTCTTTCTGCAGTAAGGTCTCCCCCTCCAGCATCTCCTCCTATAATAACATTACAATCAAATGACCCAAAACATATGGAAAATACCTCTCGTTCAGGCTGTCTTGGCTTCTTTAGAAGATCGGGGTCTTCATCTGGATCATCTTCATGATCTCTTTTCTTTTTCTCCTCCGTCCAACGAGGAGATCTGGAACGATCTCTAGTTCTATAATCATTCTTCCTTTCACCTCTGCGATCTACATACTTTGACAACTTTCCTCTTCGGATGAGCGTTTCAATCTCGTTCTGAAGGGCTATGAAATTTTTGGTCGTATGGCCATGATCTTTATGGAACTCGCAATATTTGGCCCTATTCCTCAGGTCAGGATTGGTCCTCAGTTTATCTGGCCACTTGATTTCTTCGTTATTCTTGATTTCTTCCAAAACATGATTAATACCCATCTTCAATGGAGTATAATTATCATATTTCTTTAGGACTTCCCATGACGTCCTATTATTCTTGGAGTGCTTGTCACCACCATTACCTTTTTGCTCTTTCTTCTTAGATTTGTCAACCTCCACCTTGGTTTCTTTATCCATATTCTTCTTCGCAGCCATAGCCTCCTCGGCATTCATGATTTTGGCCGCTTTTGCCATCAACTCTGACATAGTTTTAGTTGGATCTTTGGCCAAAGTATAGTATAACTTGTTAGGCAGCAATCCACTCATCAAAGCAGTGATCGCTATCTTTTCTTCGTAATCTATGACTTCCAACTTCTCTTTATTGAAACGAGTTATGTAATCTCTAGTACTCTCACCTGATTTTTGTCTAACACTTAACAAGTGCGCTACTCGCTTTACCGGCTTTGCTCCAAAACATAAATTGCCAATGAATAACTCGGCTAACTGAATAAAAGTCGAAATCTTACCCCGAGGAAGATTGTTGTACCATATCTGTGCAGATCCGGTAAGAGTTCCCGAGAATGCTCTACACCTCATCTCGTCGGGGACAGCATATATGTCGGCAGCAGCTTGGTATTGTTCTATATGAAGAACGGGATCTGTCTTTCCATCATATTTAGGGGTCACTACAGGTGCTTTGAATTTCGATGGTGTAGGAAAATTCACAATGGCCTGCACAAAGGTGTCCCTTGAACAAAAGTTCTCTGTAAGGGATTCCTTTCTTTAACCATTTCTCCAAGTCTATCCTCCAATCGCTGAATGGAACCTTTCCATGCTTCATTTCCTTCCTCGGGCCGCTTAGTCCGAGCAATTGATTGTTCTGATGTAGCTTCCTGAGATCTATCTCGACGAGTAGCTGGTCGTGATTGTGTTGATCCTTCTCTCAAACCTGATGGTGGTCGAAAACTTCTCGATGGGGCTCTAGGTGGACTCATATTTCTCCTTGGTCCTAACCGACTGAAAGGAGATACACTGCTTAATCTTTCCAGGGCGCTAGTTCTCTCCAGAGAGAGGGTGATATGTTGATCTATATCCGTAGCCCGTATCGATGAAGTTCGCTCAGGTTGATAAGAAAAATCATTAGATTCTTCATTACGATATGACCCAGTATGCCTGGATCGCAATTGCCCATGATCACTCCTTTGCCTTGAATGGGTAGGTGCACCGTCGTGAAGAGTTTGAATGATTTGCCTCATTGTTTCTTGCATGGCGATTTGTCCTTCAGCCAGATTCGTCATAATTCCAGCCAGATCTGGAGGTGCAGATGGATTTGGAGGATTTCCAGCATTTCCAGCATTTCGATTACTGGATTCTGGATTATCTGCCATTGATGAAAAATGATTTTTGGTGAAAAACGATAGCAACAGTCGGTTCCCACAGACGGCGCCAATCTGTTGATGTAAAAAACTAGATCGCTCTAATTATTCAACCACAGATAAATAAAATGAGACAAAGATTTTTAAAGTGGTTCAGCCTTATAAGAATGGCCTACGTCCACTGTTATGTTATTGCTGAGTGTTGTGGAATTCTTGATTACAAGTTCTCTCAAGAAATTCCGGTCCCCTTGAATGAGGGTGATACAAGGTATTTATAGCCCTTAGGCTGTATATGAAAAGGTTGATACATTAAATGATATACATATGAAATGGTAATACATTTAATGCAGTGTGTGCGTCAAGATGATAAACATTCAATGAATAATTGAACTGTTGATTATCTGGCAGTTTATGCTACGGCCGAGATGCAGCTCGGACCGCCTTAGGTCCTCGGAGTGCTAGAGTACCTCGGAGTGCTGAAGCTCCTCGGTGTATCCTCGTTGCTCGGGGAAATGAACTTCCTCGTTGTTATTATGCCACGTAGATTTGACAAATGTCTTAGTATTTTTCTCCCACATCAGCATATTAATTTTGGTATCAACACTCAGTGTCTATACACATCAAACATTTACTCAAAATACTTTTGGGATAGAGTAGATAAAAACGTTCTTTCATGGGGTATCCAGTATGGCCTCCAATTATTGTCCTCTATACTTAACCATCCCATATTCATAAATAGTAGACAAACAAGTGTCAAAGATTATCAATATGAAAACATATATGAATATACTTTCTGTTACAAGTGACGGTGTAATTTTTCAAGCTTCCTAGAGCAAGTTATGACCATTACTTTATAACCTATTAAATCTTCCCCACAAGGTCCTCTATTGTTCCTTCAACTTCCAAGAATTTTCATAATTTTTCTCCAGCATAACATTCCATGATTTTTTTCTCATTTTCAATAAACATAATGAATAGTACATAATTAAAGTTGCATAATTGTTTTACTTCATTTTCTATGTCAAAATCTTGACCAAACTCAGGGCATATCGAGATTAAATATCCAAACAGCAGCTATGTACCAACTTGAAACTATCACCAAAGCCCAACCACAAGGATTTAAATTATAATTTTTGGATATGATATGAATATATGAGTCTAGTTTCATATCCAATTTGAATTTATCAATTCCAGTAAGTATACAAAAATATATACAAGTTTGAATACAAGGGTTTCAATAACAAACAATACGAGCTAGATACACCACTTATCTCACATGCGAACAAATACTTATTATTACAAAGGAGGATGGAATTTTAATCAATCATTCGTGATTTATATACTTTGAAATAATTATAATACTAGATTAAAACAATATTAATCACATAATTATACCTTGGAAACACTTTAAGGATTTTCTTGGAATTTCCTAGCTTTTCTTGAAATCTTTTCTTCCTTAAACTTCCACTTTCTCTTTCCTCAAGGAAAAACTCTCCAAAACTGAACCTAGGGTTTTATTTGCTGAAGGAATATCTTATAATAAGAATTTAAGTCGTCCAAGTCTGCCTCCCATTCCAATCAATCAAATTAAAACATTTGATTTACTAAAAGACAATTTACCACTTAAGGGAATGGACAAATTTGCCCATTGTTCATAAATTTGGCCTAACTTCTTACTCGGACATCCGTTTGATGAACCATTTGTTTTGTCGCAAACCCAACTCATATATATACAACTATATAGTTTCACCTTGAGTCAATTATTAAATTATAAGGGTCAAAACTAGTCTCCAACAGGAACATTTCTACTGAAAATAACAAAATAATGTGTTTGGAAAGAATTCGACATTTCATGATTTATGAAATTAGGATTATACTAAAAATGATCACTTGACATTAGATATACTAATAACACATTATCCATATCACATAATATAAGCATGATTTAAATATAATCTATCATAATTATATCCGGGTTCTCACAACTTCCCCCCTTAAAAAATTTCGTCCCCGAAATTTAATTTGAATGTCACTTACAAAAAAAAATGGGGATATTGTTTATTCATGATATACTCCATTTCCCAAGTTGTCTTTAGTTCCATGGCTCACCCACATAAATTTAACTAAGGGAATAACTTTATTCCTTAATACTTGCTCCTTACGATCAATAATTTCCACTGATTCCTCGATGTAGGACAAGTCTTCCTTCAATTCAACAAGTTGAGTTTTCAATTGATGAGATGGATCTGACAAATACTTATGAAGCATCTATACGTGAAAGACATCATGTAAACGAGAAAATTCTGGAGGTAATGCTAATCTATATGACAGGGTCCCAATTCTTTCCAACACTTCATATGGTCCAATGTATCTTGGACTTAGTTTCCCCTTTTTTCCAAATCTCATGACCCCGTTCCACGATGAAATACGTAGGAATGCCAAATCTCCCTTTTGAAATTCTAATGGATACTTCCTCTTATCTGCATAATTTTTTTTCCTACTTTGCACTATCTTTATCCGTTCTCGAATCATTTTAATCTTTTCGGTTGTCATATCTATCAATTTAGGACCCAAGATTTTCCTTTCACCTACTTCATCCCAACATAATGGCATTATACATCTCCTCCCATATAAAGCTTCATAAGGAGCCATACCAATGGTGGACCTGTAACTATTATTATACGCTAATTCCATCAATGGAAAATGATCATCCCAACTACATTTGAAGTCCAATACACAGGCTCGTAACATGTCTTCTAATATTTGAATCATCCTTTCTAGTTGACCATCGATTTATGAATGAAATGTTGTACTAAACTTCAAACTTTTGCCCATGGCATTCTGTAAAAGAAGCCAAAATTGAGAAATGAATGTTGGATCTCTATCTGATACTATTGACACTGGTGCCCCATGTAAACGGATAATCTCATTAACGTACATACGTGCATATTTGTCAATAGTGTAGGTTATCGTAACTGGAAGAAAATGAGCTGACTTTGTCAATCAGTCTATAACCACCCAAATTAAATCATGCCCTTTTGGTGATCGTGGTAATCTTACAATGAAGTCCATCGTTATATGTTCCCACTTCCATTCCAAAATAGGCAATGATCGCAATAATCCCGTCGGCTTCTGATGCTCCGCCTTCACTTGCTGGCATACTAAATATTTAGCTATAAATTCTGCAATCTCATGTTTCATATTATTCCACTAGTAATACTCTTTCAAATCTCTGTACATTTTGGTACCTCTCAGATCCATAGAATAAATAGAACTATGTGCCTCTTCTAATATATCTTTATTTAAGGGTGGATCATTTGGTACACAAATCCTGTTTTTATAACACAATGATTCATCATTCTTAATCTCAAAGTCACTCTCTTTACCATCCAGGACATCTCGTTTCTTCTTCTTAAGGAATGGATCACTTATCTGCAAATTTCTTATGCATTCTGCCAATAAAGGTCTCATTGTGACATGTGCTAATAAGCCTCCACTTTTTGAAAACCTTAATTCAATACCCATCGATGCTAAGTCAAGGATATTTCCCACACGTGCACACTGTATGCAAACTAGAATCCCCAATGATTTTTTACTCAAATCATCTACTACTACATTGTCCTTAACAGGATGATGATGAATGGTACAATCATAGTCTTTAATCAGATCTATCCAATGCCTTTGTCGCAAATTCAGTTCTTTTTGTGTAAACAAGTAATTTAAGCTTTGATGATCTGTATATATCTCACAAGTTTCTTCATATAAGTAATGTCTCCATAACTTCAAAGAAAAAAGAATAGCTGCTAACTCCAAATCATACGTAGGGTAGTTTCATTCACGAGTCTTTAATTGTCTGGAAGAAAATGCTATTACTTTCCCATTCTTCAAAAGAACACATGCTAACCCCTGAAAAGAAGCATCTGTATATATCACAATAGACTCATTCCCACATGAAATAGTAAGTATAGGTGCTAAAACTAACTGATTCTTTAATTCTTTAAAACTCATCTCGGATTCTTCATCCCATACAAACTCTACTTCTTTAAGAGTCAACTTTGTCAATGGTAATGCTATTGTTGAAAATCCCTTAATCAATCCGCGATAGTAACCTACCAATCCTAGGAAACTCCTAATTTCTGTCACATTCTCAGGACTCTCCCATTCAACGATCGCTTATACCTTCTTTGGATTAACATGTATCCCATTTCTCGAGACAATGTGCCCTAAAAACACAATTTCATTCAACCAAAACTCACACTTACTGAATTTAGAAAATAATTTCTTCTCTCTCAAAATCTGCAATACAAGTCTCAAATGTTTCTCGTTTTCCTCGATGCTATGCGAGTAAATCAACACATCATCTATGAATAAAATCATAAATGAGTCCCGATTCATCAAGTACACAAAAATTGCTTGAGCATTAATCAATCCAAATGTCATCACCAAAAACTTATAGTGCCCATATCGAGTCTGAAAAGCTATTTTGGAAATATCACTATCCTTCACTTTCAATTGGTGGTAACCCGATATCAAATCAATCTTCAAAAATACCGTGGCCCTCTATAATTGGTCAAAAAAATCATCGATACGAGGTAGAGGGTACTTATTTCTAATGGTCACCTTATTCAGTTGCCAATAATTAATACATAATCGCATTATCCCATCTTTCTTTTTCACAAATAACATTGGGGCTCTCCATGGTGAAACACTAGGCGGAATGAAACCTCTGTTTATCAGATCTTGTAATTGTACTTTCAATTCCTTCAACCCTTTTGGTGCCATTCTATAAGGAGCAAGGGAAATTGGACCAGTACCTGAAATTAATTCAATGGAAAACTCTACTTCCCTATCGGGTGGAAATATTGGCAATTCCTCTGGGAAGACATGAGAAAATTCTTTAACCATTAGTATATCTTGAATTTTAACTGTCTCTTTACTAGTATCAACAACATAAGCTAAATACCCTGTACAACCTTTACTCAACAATCTCCTGCTCTTAATTGCTAATATAAGACAATTAGGAACAACATTCCTTTCCCCTGTAAACTGGAACTCGGGTTCACCAGGCAGATGAAATGTAACTTCTTTTCGAAAACATTTAATGGAAGCATGATACGATGATAACCAATCCATCCCCAATATAATATCAAAATCTCTAATGACCAATGGTATCAAATCAATATATAGATCTCATTCCCTCATTCGTAAGACATAATCTTTATAAACACGCTCAGCCATAATTACACTTTCCATTGGGGTAGAAATATATAAGGCACAATTGATAAATGAACATGGTCTACCCAAATGTGAAACAATATGAAATGCTACGGATGAATGCGTAGATCCAGGATCGATGAGTGCGTATAAATATTTATTTTCAATAGAAAGTTTACCTCTAACCACTTCTGGTGTAGCATGGACATCTTGCAATGCCATCGCAAACACTCTTCCTCCTGCCTTCGATCCACTTGCTTGTCATGTATCTCTTCCCCTGGTTGCATTCCCTGGAGAGGATCCTTTATGAGGCCCCACACTACTAATTGAAATTGTTCTTGCTAACATAGGACAATTATTTCTCAGATGACACTTTTGGTGACAGTTAAAACATTCTATATTCAGTAACTTTGGCCAATTTATCTTTATATAACCTGATGTCCCACAAAAGAAACAAACATTTGGATCTCCTTGTGCTGAAAATCCTGAACCTCTCCCACCACTCGGTACCGCTACCCTTTCAGTAGTTTGGATCAAATCTACTTCTTTTTGCACATCGTTCTCATTTTCCTCTTACTTCATTCACATCCTTTTCTACCAACATGGTTTTGTTCACCAAGGTCGAATAATTAATAGTCTCTAAAGTCTGAAAGAGTGCGCTTGCGTTCAAATAAATAAATTATTTAATTAAACTCAGTTTTTATCAATTAAGTCCTACACATGCATCTAGGTGTGATTAAAGATGATAAAATCATGCAAGAACATTCAAACACACACATGCGGAAAAATCCCCCAAAGGGGCAAAACCTTTTATTTTCACTATAATTTTTTAAGACATGGTTACACGAATTACAATGAAAATAAGTGTGACACAGAAATACTCGCAGGCATTGGTTCTGATGTCGTCGGCTAGAATGTCCCACAGGAACTCAAGGTGGGCAGCTGTAGAGAAGAAGACGGCTCCTCCACAAAGTACTCCAGAAGAGTAAATGATCTTCTTGAAGGTTTAACAATTCACATATATAAATGGGAGTGATTATGTGAATAAAAAGGCTTAGGAAAACCTTAAAAGGTGAAGTCTGATTCTGGGCTATTTTTGCAGATTTTGTGTTTGCAGAAAGACTTGAAAAATGTATAGAAGGTGACTAGGTATTTATACGAAAATTGAGGTGGCGGCTTGTTCGAACGAGATGACATGTCTCTCGAACGAAGGATAGATGTCGTTCGAACGAGATCACGCAACATACCTATCTCGTTCGAACGACAGTGCAATGTCGCTTGAACGAGCTCTTCGATCGAGGCACTCCACTTCTACACTTAGAAATTTTTTTGCTTTTGACAACATACATCAGACTTCAAAAAAACATTTTCTAAAAAATTTCCCAAATATTTATGCAAAGGTTAATTTTCCAATAAACCATTTTATCGATATTGCGTAGTGGAGTAGTGGGAATTAGCTGAGAAGCACGTCGCATGTAGTATGATGCGCGTGAAGATGATGGATGCATTTGATTCGGATAAAGGCCGTCGAGGATGATCGTGATGATGTGCCGAATGCAGCAGTATCAGACATACAAACTGTGATCTAGGGAAAATAGAAAATTCCTTGATTCTACCCCGGACATTTATAAAATTATGTCTTTATAAATCTCCCCCTATGTCTATGCCAGTACATACATAAAAAATCTGAATTATGCAATATCCCTAAAAC
The DNA here is from genome assembly GCA_949130495.1 of Sambucus nigra. Classification (NCBI taxonomy): domain Eukaryota; kingdom Viridiplantae; phylum Streptophyta; class Magnoliopsida; order Dipsacales; family Adoxaceae; genus Sambucus; species Sambucus nigra. Next base: position 240,709,180 of record OX422211.1, read on the forward strand.
AAATGACATATAATGTAATATCCCAATTAAACCTTCAAACTGAGAATACTACATGACATGTCTTCAATCAAACTTCATCATCTTTAAATCTTCATCTCTTCAAAAATTCTCAAAGATTTTCTCATCAGGGTGTGTAATCCAATAAATCAACTTTGTACCTACACAAATGAGAAAAAGCAGATACCCGTGATAATCAACAGTTTGAAATATAATGATATGATAAAATCAAAGATCAATTAAGCTTAAGAAAATCATTAATAAATCAACCAAACCCTCACAAATCATTCTCCCCCTTTTTATGTTGTCCCCCAATAGACATATATGAGAAGCGTAAATATGGAAAATGTCACATGGTAAAAAAATCTATTTTTGAATTTTTTAAAATTTTTCTCACAAAATATACAACAAAGAATCACACCATGAACATACACAAAACAACCAAGTCGATGATAGCGTAAATGTAGGGGTGTGATCAAATTTGATAGGAAAATCAATTCATACAAACATGAAATATGTGCATGATGAATATCGGATACTCATAACGAATGCACTCAACACCTTCCTTAGGTGTAAAGAGATGGAAATATGAGACATTTACTCAATCAAATCAACAAATCAAAGCTCAAAATGATTTCCACACCAATAACGTCCAAAACGATTTAATATTTTTCAGGACTTTCAAGGAAGTGCAAACCCGTTTAAATTTTCCAACCAAAACTCCCTCAGATTTATATTCTGAATAGAGGTGGTCTAAATTCTCAAAATTTGGAGAATTGATTGTGAAACCTAAATGGCCCATATTTGGCATGTATTTCTTTTTATTGGCTTTAAACTTTTCGAGCTCTTTTAACCTCTTGGACCCCGGATAATATAATTCCTCAATTTTTTAGGTCTGATTTAACGGTGGCTTGATCGCAAAGGCTAGATAAGAACCTTTTATAGCCCTTCACCATTTTTTAAAACAAACAAAATCTCACCAAACGATTTTTACATGCATTCCAATCTTGTCAAGTTTTATCTCATATTGTTCATTGTATAGACATAATTGAGATGGAAACACTTAATCCAATATGTGATAGACAAGTACAATAATCAAATAAAACCGTGCATGTGTGCAATAAAGGAGATAAGAAGACAAACATGTAGAAAGATATCACTAATCACATCTCAAAGACTCCAAACAATGTAAATCACATGGATGCAATGATTTAGCGTCTTAAATCACTATCAAACAGTCACGTGGATAAATGGAATGAAATTTGTGACTCAGCTATCTGAAATGCCCATCCATAAAAGGTGAAAATAAAATACAAAAATCTTTTTATGCTTTTTCAAAAATTTTATAAAAAGAAAATCTTTTTGGATTTTTTCAAAAAATAGTAAAGGCAAAAAAAATAAAACAAATGATACAGCCTAGGAATAGGAATCATATGATATGAACATGATAATGCATCCTATCCTAGACATGAACCAATCCCTCAGTCAACTGTGAAAATCCCCAAAGACTTCCTAAGACTCTCAAATCTAAGGGCATCTAAAGGCTTCGTGAATATATCGTCTAACTGAAGGTTGGTGGGTACGAAACTCAGGAATACAACTTTCTCCTCAACTAACTGACGTATAAAGTGCTCGCGTATCCTGATGTGCTTTGTGAAAGAATGCTTGACTGGATTGCGGGATATGTGTATTACGCTTGTGTTATCACAAGAAATGGTCATGGTGTCTTGTGAAATCCCATAATCCTCCAGCATCTGCTTCATCCACAAGAGTTGCGTGTAATAACTCCCAGCCACGATGTACTCAGCCTCCATAGTGGACAAAGAGATGGAGTTTTGCTTCTTGCTCAACCAGGAGACAAGAGCAAAACCAAAATAGAAAGACCCACCAGAAGTGCTCCTACAACCATCTACATCCCCAGCCCAATCGGTATCCGAATAGGCGGATAAACGATCATTAGTATCAAAGGAATACCAAATACCGTATGTGAGAGTCCCACTCACGTATTTGATAGTAAGTTTTAGAGCGAGTAAGTGTGACTCTTTTGGGGATACCTGATATCGCGCACAGACTCCAACACTAAAGGCTATGTTGGACGACTGACAGTCAATTAGAAAAGACTACCTATCATACTCCAATACAAGGTTTTCTATACGTCCTTGCCTGAAGTGTCCTTAATAAGATTGATAGAAGTACTCATATGTGTACGTGCATGCTTAGCGGAGTCTAAACCAAATTTCTTCACTAGGTCTCTAGAATTCTTGGATTGGGAGATGAACATCCCATCCTCTAGATGACGAACCTGGAGACCAAGGAAGAAAGTAAGCTCACATATCATGCTCATCTAAAACTCACTTTTTATCTCCTGCTCAAAGTAATGAGCATGTTGGGAGCACGTGGATCCAAAGACTATGTCGTCCACATAGACTTGGGCAACCAAAATAGAACCGTCATCTCTCCTGACAAATAATGTCATATAAACTCCCCCTCTATTGAAGCCACGGGCTAAGATATAGGAAGTAAGCCTCTCGTACCAAGCACGGGATGCTTGATTCAAACCATACAAGGCTTTCCTCAGATAGTAGACGTGCTCTTGGTACTTATGGTCTTAAAACCCATTTAGTTGTTCTACGTAAACCTCCTCCTGAAGAATGCCATTTAGAAAGGCACTCTTGTCATCCATTTGATATAACTTGAAGCGCATATGACATGCGATGGCGAGTAGTAAGCGGACGGACTCAAGCCTCGCAATAGGGGCAAATGTCTCCCAAAGTCTACACCCTCACTAGGTCGGGGGACAAGTTCCTAGATATTTTTCATTTTAAACTGAAGCAACTCATCTTGCATATCAGATATCCAGTGTTCATCCATGAGTGGTTCTTTGTGATTCTTGGGCTCGACTTTGGACGTGTAGTAAAGATGGCTAACAATGTTCTCTAGATGAACACGAGTCTTGACCCCTAAAGTGGGATTACCAACTATGGAAGAGGGATCATGACTCCTACGAACCAAAGCAGGTGTGTCCCCTAACACAGGAGTAGGGTCCACAGGGTATGGGTAAGGGACAAGTAAATTTCTTCCAGAAAAGTCCTCATCCTCACACTGAAGGCTAGAACCAATAAATATCGAAGGGTCGTCATCTTACATGGTGACGTTTATTAACTCCATAACCTTAGAGCTATTCAGGTTAAAAACTTGGTACGCTCTACTATTGGATGAATATCCTAGAAATATTCCCTCGTCGCTCCGGGATACAAACTTTCCTAATTTCTCTCTATCCCGTAGGATGTAGCATTTGCCCCCAAAGATACGAAAATATGCAAGGTTGGGTTTCTTTCCAGTCCACAATTCATAAGGCGTCTTAAGTGTGTGTGGATGCAGGTAAACCCTATTCACCGTGTGGCATGTAGTAGACATTTCCTCTACCCAAAATCTCCTGGCAACCTTAGGACCTAGAACCATAGATCTAGCCATTTCCTGGAACGTCCTATTATTTCTCTCAATAATCCCATTTTGGTGAGGAGTCTTCATAGCAGAGAACTCATGTTTGATCCCAAGGCTATCAAAGTAAAGATCTACTTTTGTTTCCTTAAATTTTGTGTCGTTGTCACTACGTATTCTGTTAATAGTGACTCCGTCGTGGTTTGTCAGGACGCGGCACTTGATCGTTGAAAACTCTACAGCATCAAATTTCTCTCTCAGAAAACCTACAATTGAATATCTGGAGAAATCATCTACCATCAAGAGGATATACCCCTTACCACCCAGACTCTCAATACGAGTCGGACCCATAAGATCCATGTGAACCAATTCGAGTACACGGGAGGTGGTAATGGTATGAAACTTCCTATGGGGGCTACGAATTTAGTTTCCCAACTGACAGGATCCACAAATCGTGGAAGTCGGCTTTCCATGTGGTGGTAAGCCACGTACTAGGTCCTTTTTAGCTAAGAAAGTCAAATATCTGACATTCACATAACCTAGACGTTGGTGACACAGATCCATAGGAGTGGTCGTGGCGTTGTTACAAATAAGTGAGGATGTGGGCACAATCCCATATCAATTATCCTCAGTCCTAACCCCTCGGACTAAAAGTTTACCAGTGTGATTATAGACATTACATGTGTCCCGGTCAAACTTTACTGCGAAGTCAGCGTCGCACAGCTGGCTAATGTTGAGAAGGTTTGCTTTCAAACCTTTGATGTATAAAACATTATCTAGCTTAGGAAATCCTGGTAACTCTACAGTACCTCATCCTATAATTCTAGACTTCATCACATCTCCAAAGGTTACTCTACCTTCCTTATACTCATCTAGGTAGGTAAAAAATGAGACATCGCATGTTATATGTCTGGTGCACCCACTGTCAAAATACCACTATAAGATATTACGTGCTTTGAGAGAGACATGAACAACAAGAGCCTTTTATCTTTCTTAGGCACCCAAGACGTGGTAACCTTTTTTTTACCCTTATAATTGTTGGTTTTATCCGAGATGCGAGAAGCATTCATAGACGGCAAAGACATACGTCAGAATTCCTACATCAAACTCTGTGATGTGACGGCTAAAAAATCAACACGCTCTCTCAGACTGGAAAAATCATCAGTATGATGTGGTGGGGCTATAGTACGTCGTGTCTGACCCAAACTATAGCAAACCTCCCTTAGGTGGCCTTTTATTTTGTAGTATGTACAGAAGAACACAGTCTTAGGCGGACCTAGGTTTGCTTTTCTGGGTTGAACTCTCCGTCGTGGTTTTTGACGATGGCCATATGGCATCGTAGTAAACTCAGGAACTGGTCTAGGTGCAATTTGGGATGTGGAGGCACCATCATAACATATTCCCTGTCTATCACCAAAACCTAAAGCGGGGACGAGGAACATCTGTCCCATCTTTACTGATTTGTCCTCGATTTGAACCTTGACTTCCCGTGCTCTCTCAAGATCATGAGTAAGGTGAGGAAAAAGGGCTTCTAATTTCTTTCGAGTCTCCAGGGAGGAATGGAGCTCACTCGTAAGACTAGCCACTTTTTTAGTCAAATCCCCTTTCTCTTTCTCAAAACCACTCTCTCTCTCTCTCCAAACAGTCTCTCCCCCTCTCTCTAAATAGACTTTATTTCTCAACACAGACATACTCTCTCTCTGTCTCTCTCTCAAGGTGGTGTAGGTGGAGGACTCTCTCTCTCTCTCGCTTCTTTTAAATCTTCCTCTAATGCGGTGATCCTAAGAACCAACGCTTTGTTACGCTTTTTGGTTTTAAATGACTCATTATATAACTCAGTGTATGCATGTTGAAGATTACTCTCACTCTCATTCGCATCATCCTCCCCCTCACTCACATCTCTCTCACTGTCGAGGTGTCCCTATGAAGCAGCATCCTCATTGTCGTGAGGATCACTAGGAGTATTCACATGACTATCCATGAATGCGGTGAAGTTACACTCATGCGGTGACTCATGTCCAGAGTCCACTAACTTGACCTCACTGTCGTCACTGAGGGTAGCATTAAGGACAACTTTGCCCTTTTCTCTATTCAGCCTAAAAGCACACTCAAAAGCTCTATGACCCCTACCGTCGCAGTCATACCATCTCTCACTCTCTTTCTTAGGAGGATCTTTAAAATCGTTTTCATTTTTCTTTTCAAACTTATTTTTCTCAAACTTATTTTTATCTTTGAAATGACCATTTTTCTTAAATTTTAGAATTTTCTTGAAATTTTTAGCGAACTGGGCCAGATCATCTAAATCAAAATCACACTAAGAATCTGACGTATCTATCTTTTTTTTTTCTAGATGCCTCTCCCCTCTTTCTTGTCGACCCCTCACTCTTTCTTTCCTGGGCATTAAGTGAAATTCCCTTATTTTTAGACTTGATAGATTTAGGAAACATATCAATTTCATACGTATGTAAGTCTCCTACAAGTTCGTCCAATTTAAGCATATTCAACCTGCCCATAGAATTTAACACAGTGACTTTAGGGATAAAACGCTTAGGCAATGATCTAAGAATATTTTTAACAAGTCTAGCATTAGGAATGTGTTCACCAAGATTAAAGCTAGTGTTAACAATATTAGACAATATAGCATAAAATTCATCAAAACATTCAGATTCAAGCATGGGGATTGTTTCAAATTGAGTTGTTAAATTTTGAAGTTTAGACTCTTTCACAGCATTGGTTCCTTCATGGGTAAGTTGCAAAACATCCCATGCCTCTTTTGACGTGGTGCACGTCATTATCTGTTTGAACTCATCAGGGGCGACGGATCCAGAAATAGCACTTAAACCCTTAAAATTAAAAGATGACCATTTAAATTCTTCTTCAGTCCAAGCAGTGGAAGATTTTAAACTAGTTACATTCTCAGTAGTGATGGAGGGAGATGTCCACCCTCTTTCAACCAAATTCCTGACACATTCATCAATAGCTTTTAAAGAAGATTTCATGCGGTTTTTCTAGTATGCATAGTTTGTCCCATAAAAAACTGGCATTTTATTATATAACTTCTCCATTATGAACACGCTCTTTTTCAAAAATCAATTTTTCAGAAAAACTAATATCTTAGAAATTTTTTTGCAGAAAATTACACGGTATAATTGTGTAATTGGCTCTGATACCAATTTGAAAGAGTGCGCTTGAGTTTAAATAAAGAAATTATTTAATTAAACTCAGTTTTTATCAATTAAGTCCTAAACATGCATCTAGGTGTGATTGAAGATGATAAAATCATGCAAGAACATTCAAACACACACATGTGAGGAAAAATCCCGCAAAGGGGCAAAACCTTTTATTTTCACTATAATTTTGTAATACACATTTACACGGATTACAATGAAAATAAGTGTGACACAGAAATACCCCTAGGCATTGGTTCTGATGTCGTCGGCTGGAATCTCCCGCAGGAACTCGAGGTGGGCAGCAGTAGAGAAGAAGACGCATCCTCCACAAAGTACTACATAAGAGTAAATGATCTTCTTGAAGGTTTAAAAATTCACAAATAAAAATAGGAGTGATTATGTGAATAAAAAGGCTTAGGAAAACCTTAAAAGGTGAAGTCTGATTCTGGGCTATTTTCGCAGAATTCGTGTTTGCAGAAAGACTTGACAAACGTGTAGTAGGTTTTAAGGTATTTATACCAAAATCGAGGCGGCGGCTCATTCGAACGAGATGACATGTCGCTCGAACGAACGACAGATGTTTTTCGAACGAGATTGCGCGACATGTCTATATCGTTCGAACGACAGTGTAATGTCGCTTGAATGAGCTCTTCGACCGAGGCACTCCGCTTATACACTTAAAAAATTTATGGTTTTTATAAAAATACATTAGAATTAGAAAAAAACATTTTCTGAAAAATTTCCCAAATATTTATGCAAAGGTTAATACTCCAATAAACCATTTTACCGATATTGCGTAGTGGAGTAGTGGGAATGAGCTGAGCAGCACGTCGCATGTAGCATGATGCACGTGAAGATGATGGATGCATTAGATTTGGATAAAGGCAGTCGAGGATGATGATGATGACGTACCGAATGTAGTGGTATCAGACATACACACTGTGATCTAGGGAAAACAGAAAATTCCTAGATTCTACCCCGGACATTTATAAAATTATGTCCTTGCAAAGTCGATAATCGTGATTTAATAACTAACTCTAGTCCATCGAGAAATCGGCTGCACATATCTTCTTCATTCCGTATAAACCTTGAAGCAAACTGAGATAAAGCTGTAATCTTAGATTCGTATTCTCTAACTGTCATGCTTCCATAATTCAACATGAAATATTCTTTCTCCTTTTGTTTTCAATACATTGGGGGAAAATACTTATCATACAAAGCTTTGACAAAAGAATCCCATGAGATCACATTCCCACCTCCTGGAGTAATCAGCAAATGTTTTGTGGCATCCCACTAATACTTAGCTTCTCCTTTCAGCATATACGTCACCAAGGTCACGCGTTGATTTTCAAGCATTATCATTACCCCGAAAATAAGTTCAATCTCTTTAACCCATAATTCCGATTCTTCTAGATCAACTGCTCCTTTAAATGAGGGTGGATTCATTTTAATAATTTTCTCGTGTGAAGTAATCCTTTCATCCCGGTGTATCACCTCCTCAGCCCTAGCCAATGTTTGTACCTCCAGTTGCCTATCATGTTGTTCTTCCATCTGAGCCATAAATCTAGCTTGCTGCTCAGCCATTAAAGTCATAGCACGTGACATTTTTTGCATGTCTGTCAATTGTTCCGGGTCAGGTTCTATATTTCCATGAACAGGTTGCTCAATATCTGCCTCTGTTGCCATATTTGAAGCCTCATCTTTTGTTCCCACTTTCACATTCCCTCCTTCCGTTCTTTTATATCTGAAATTGATTAAAGATATAACAACATACATATATACATATTTTTCCTAACATAATCGTTAGTATCAAACAAAACACATTTTTAAAATTCACTACCAAATCTAGACTCTTCTCCCTCTAGAACCTCTAAAACCTAGGCTCTAATACCAAAAGCTGACACACCCCAACCAAGTTACTTATAATTAAGTTTGAAAGTCAAAGTGAGTCAAACCACGATTAATTTAACCATGCCATAAACATGAGTTTTAATTTCAGAGTCATCATTGTGAATCCATATAACTGAAAACTTTTTACAACATTAGAGTTAACATGACCATAAAAACTTGTTTGAAGGATAAGTTAAATTAAGTACATCATTTACATTAAACCAAATCTTTATTTCTCACAAACTCAGCTAACCCAACCCGACCTCCTAGATTTGGCAGCGACATCACATTACCTAGGAAAACAAATGTGAACATAGGAACCGTGAGCAAAATAACCTAGTAAATGCATCACTACTATACTACTGCATGAATTTAAATGCAATAAATCATGTCCGTATAATTATTTATTAACTTATCTATCTCATTCATAATTAATTACCAACTTTTTCTAATCTTGATTCACATATGCTGTCTAAATAGACAATTCTCCCCCATTATTAGTCGAAGAGTAACCCCTTGTCATTAAAAGAAAAATCTCCCCCATTTCGGGTCGGGGAGTAACCTCCCATTTCTATAAACCGAAATGAACAATTTTATATTCATAACATTATGATCATATTCATAACGGTATACAAATACATCATTCCAGTGAGTACACTCACATTGGGTTGTCAACTATGTATTCACGTTTCCCTTGGGTGGAGCTGAACTGGGTTGATTTGACCCTACACCAGTTAATCCAACTAAATCAGTATTGAATCTCAATAATAAGTATTATCTTAATATATCTATGTAACTTTCAATGACTATACACCAACAATATAATTCTACTCAAGTCACATTCCAATACACATGTGTAACGACGAAAGAATGGTATATATGTTGATAAGGTTATGAACATTCAACCATAGAAAATATCTTTTAAGGAATTTATAACTAAAATCAAGTAAAGATAAAAGTATACTTCTCAATGTATACACACATCAAACATGTACTCAAAATACATTTGGGGAAGAGTAGATAAAAACATTCTTTCATGGGGTATCCATTATGGCCTCAAATTATTGTCCACTATACTTAACCATCCCATATTCGTAAATGGTACACATATAGGTGTCCAAGATTATTAATATGAAAACATATCTGAATATACGTTCCGTTACAAGTGATGGTGTAATTTTTCAAGCTTCCTATATCAAGTTATGACCATTTCTTTACAACCTATTAAATCTGCCCCACATGCTCCTCTATTGTTCCTTCAACTTCCAAGAATTTTCATAATATATATTTAGCATAACATTCCATGATTTTTCACCCATTTTCAATAAACATACTGAATAGTACATAATTAAAGTTTAATAATTTTTTGATTTCATTTTCTATGTCAAAATCTTGACCAAACTCAGGGCATATCGAGATTAAATATCCAAACATCAACTATGTACCAACTTGAACCCATCACCAAGGCCCAACCACAAAGATTTAAATTCTAATTTTTAGACATGATATGAATATATGAGTCTAGTTTCATATACAATTGGAATTTCTCAATTACAGTAAGAAAACAAAAATATATGCCAGTTTGAATACAAGGGATTTCAATAACAAACAATACGAGCTACATAGACCACTTATCTCACATGTGAACAAATACTTATTATCACAAAGGAGGATGGAATTTTAATCAATTATTCCCGATTTATATACTTTTAGATAAGTATAATACTAGATTAAAACAATATTAATCATATAATTATACCTTGGAAACACTTTAAGGATTTTCTTGGAATTTTCCTAGCTTTTCTTGAAATCTTTTATTCCTTAAACTTCCACTTTCTCTTCCCTCAAGCAAAAACTCTCCAAAACTGAACCTAGGGTTTTATTTGATGAAGGAATATATTAGAAGGATATTTTTAAGTCGGCCAAGGGTGCCTCCCATGCCAACCAATCAAACTAGAATAGCTGGTTTACTAAAACACAATTTACCACTTAAGGGAATGGACATATTTTCCCCTTGTTCGTAAATTTGGCCTAACTTCTTACTCATACATCCGTTTGATGAACCGTTTATTTTGTCTCAAATGTAACTCATATATATAAAACTATATTGTTTTTACCTTGATTCAGTTGTTACATTATAAGGGTCAAAACTAGTCTCCAACAGGAACATTTCTACCAAAAATAACAAAATCTTGTGTTCGGAAATAATTCGACATTTTATGATTTATGAAAGTAGGATTATACTAGCAATGATATCTTAACATTATATATAATAATAACAAATTATTCATATCACATAAGGTAAGCATGATTTATATATAATCTATCATAATTATATCTAGGTTATCAAAAATACACTCCATCCCAATGACGAGAAGAAATTCAATAAGTGTGAGGAAGAATATAAGGTATAATTGGTGTTTTTTTATATGAAGATGGCCTCAAAAAATAATGCAAGTAGACTCACCTCTAAACCCAATTCCATGTTTAAATTAGTAAAACTTCTAAGGGAGCATAGGGACATCTTCGGATGGTCATACAAAAATATGATAGCAATAGACCTCAACACCATTTGAAACCATCTAGATGTAGACCCTATTTCCACAGAGGTTAAGAAAAAGAAAAGATAATTTTCATCACAGCGTTATTATATTAATTAGGAAGAAGTAAAAAATTTCTAGATATGATTTCATAAAACAAGTCAAGTAACCTCTTTGGATGTCAAACATAATACTCATAAAAGTATCAAATTACAAATGGTGAATGTGCATAGACTTCACAAATCTTAAGAAATCCTGTCCAAAGGATTATTTCCCTTTTTTTAGTAATGATGAAATGCGACAGGGCATGAGATAATGAGTTTTATCGATGCATAAAATGGGTATAATCAAATTTCACAAAATAAAAACGATGTTGAGAAGACATTAATCATCATTGAAAATGGCACATATTGTTATAAGGTTTATGCTTTTCTACTTGAAAAGTGTCTGGGCTAACTATTAGAGATTGGTAAACAAAATATTCGAAGAAAAACTCAGTCAGACCATGGAAATATATGCAGACAATATATAATCAAAGAACCTCAGAGTTGACGATCATATGGTAGATTTGACTAGATCTTTTGGCACAGTGTATAAGTATAAAATGAAACTCAATTTAACCAATTGTGTCTTTGGTGTTGTCCCTAGAAATTTATTAGGTTTCATCGTTAACCATATGGGGATTGAGGCCAACCCAACAAAGATTAATGCCTTGTTCAATATGAATTATCCAATGAACATAAAATAAGTTGAAAGGCTTACAAGATGTGTAGTAGTTTTAAATAGGGTTGTCTCCAAAGAGACAAATGTCTTCAAAGGGTTGAGAAAATATTTTGAACAGTAAGACGAATATGAGAAACCACTCCAAGATCTCAAGACACAACTTATTTTTTTCTCCTTTCTTATGAGGACCCTTATATGGTAAACATGTATGCTTGTATCTAGCATTTTATAAATCAGTGGTCAGTATAACTATGATTTACTTAGATCAAGGGATACAAAAGGAAGTATATTATATAAGTAAACATTTTCAAGGGACATAGTGCTAATATCGTAAGATAGAGAAGATGTCATTCATACTTATAAAAATGATAAGGAAGATGCAACCATACTTCTAAGCCAATGCAATTATGAAATTGGCATATTAACCTCTTAAAAAATCATGCACAAACTAATGGATTCATCTATCAAATTATGAGCCTACAACATAAACTAACAATAACATAATGTGATTAAAGGACAAATGTTAGTATATTTTATTGTATAATTTACTTAGGAAGACTCAAGGGTTTTAAAAGAAGTCTCATCCTCAACATTGATATTAGAAACACAGGTGAAAACTCCATTAATATAATATGAATCGTCACCTACAACTTCGACCTCCACATTCAAGGCTTCAATCATTGTCTTCTTTATTTTGGGTTCCCATTTAAGATTTGACTTCAAAATTTAGACCCCTACGCATGATTTGGCTTCAATATCTACTAAAACCTCAAACCTAAGACCTTTAGTTGAACCAGATTGAGACCATAACAATGGAAATTAGATCATTTGGATAAAGGATAAGAATGTTGAGATAGTGCTAATGGGACATAAAGAAGAAAAGGACCAAGAGTTATTTGACTCAGAAATCCTAGTTTGGAAACTTTATGTGGATAAATGCCATTGTGTAATATGGAGTGGGTCAAATAATATCCTCTTATCTCTAGATGAGACGGATATCGAATACGCACTATGGTTCATCTTTTCAAACTCTAACATTGAAGTAGAGTATGAAGCCTTGATAACATAATTCAATATTTCCCTATTAGTGGGGGTAAAGCAAATCCAGGGTCATGGTGATTTGCAACTAGTAGTCAGACAAGTACTAGGCATGTATTAGTCCAAAGATGAAAAAATGTCCAAGCATTTGGCCAAATTTAAGGTATTTTTGTATCTATTTGGAAAGGATAAAGTGCATAAGGTGCAAAAAAAATGCTAGGGTCGATACCTTGGCCATATTTACCTCGACCAGTAGAATTGAACTTCAGATGATAGGGAGAATTGAAAGTTTTCCAAGACAAACATCAATAAATAAAAATGTGAGATAAATGTTTTTAACTTATTCCTCACACCATCTTAGATGGATTTGATTATTAAATATTTACGGAAGGCCAAACTCTTAAAATTAAAAAGGGAAGTGAATACGATCATATTCAAAGTAGACAAATTTCACTATTTTTGAAGAAATATGAAACAAGCGAGATTTTCTCTTATTCCTCTTATTCCTCTTAAGATGCGTCCATGCTATCGAGGTCAGAGGTGTCTTCAAGGAAATGCCCGAGGGAACTTGTGCAAGACATATAATAAGATGATCACAGGCCAAGTGTATCATTAATTGAGGGAATTATTAGCCAATTTTACCAAAGATGCCCAGTTGTATGCCGGGAAATATGATTCTTGTCAAAGGCATGCAAATATAAACCACCATCCCCATTAGCTTTTCACACCCATAATGAAATTATGGTCGTTCACTTGATGATAACTAAATATTGTCTGACCTCTTCCCTTACCACATGATAGTTCAAATACCTCATTGTAAAAATAGATTACTTCATTAAATTGGTGGAAGTAGGGCCCATTTTAAATATCACTAGTAAATAATACTTTATGTTTGTGTGGAGGAACATAATGTGCATATATGGGGCACCTCAACCATATATCACGGCTCATGGCACTCAACTTGCCAATGTTTCACTAAAAGCTTACTATAAAAGATAAGTAATTAAGCACTACTACTCAGCACCAGCTTGTTGTAATACCCCGTACTTTTAACTATATTTATTTTTAGGATTAATTAATTAAATTGTGTATTAATCGGAAATTAATCCGGGTTATAAATAGTAATGAGATGCGAATTGGTATTTGATTATGTGCATATATGATTATATATGTATTTGGTATTATAAAATTTGTCGTGAGATTTATATACGGCATTTTAGAAATTTTGTTGAGATGCGTGGGACCGCCGCGTCACAGTATAATATTTTGATAATAAAAAGTGAATTAAAAATCTATAATCCGTATGGTCGTTTTGAGTGCGCCAACGCGTCCGGAATGTTCGAGATAGTCAGAAATCACTAGCCGGGGGTATAGTTTGGGTTCCGGGGTATTTTTAGGCCATACCGGCAACTTAAAGGGTATTTTGGTAATTTTACATTTTGAGGAATTAAAAGTGACGAAAATTGGTTAATTAAATCTGATGTGGATATTGACCCACTAAGCCCATAACCAACCCATATTAACCCTTTAAGCTACGGAGGCTAACATTAGGTTTACAATCTTCCCCAAATCAAACCCTAGCCACCTTAAGCCACCATTCGAGAAGGAGCTTAGAGAGAGAGGAAACTCTGCAGAATCCTCACCAAACCTACACCAAAGCCAGAAATCAAACCAAGGCAAGTGGTTTAATTATGTTTAATTTCAGCAAATGTTCTTTCCATGTTAGAAAATTCGGATTTATGGTTTGTTCTTGATAAATATGAAAACCCATGTAGTTTGGAGTTTAGAACTTGAAATTGTGAAGAGAATTGCATGTAGTATGATAGGTAGATGATTTCCCTTATATAAATTGTGATTTGAAGGAATTATAACGAAATAAATTCTGGGATTTGATGATGATATAAACCTAGGGTTCATGTTCTAGAGAAATTGGGAAAAGTGTAGAGATTTGTAAATTTAGTTGATGTTATGATGATTCAATCCTTGAAAACATGTTAGGAGATGATGTAAATATATTTAGGACGAATTAGAGACCCTAAAACGTTATTGGGATGAACCTTGGAAGAGATTAGAAGTGATAAAAATGGTGAAAAAATGAATTGGGGAAAATCTGGGCCGAATCTGGTAGCTCGTTAGAAGCAGTTCCCAGGTCGTTCGAACGAACTCGTTCGAACGAGCTTCTAACGAGTTGACCAGTCGTTGCCAACGAGTAATAATTTCGTTCGATATCTCGTTCGAACGAGATATCGTTAGAAGGGTCAGTTCGTTCGAACGAACTGGATCTCGTTCGAACAGTCTCGTTCGAACGAGACTTCTAACGAGCCGACAGTCCAAACTCGTTCGAACACTCGTTCGAACGAGACTTCTAACGAGTTGACAGTTTGGCCCTTTTTGGACTGTTTTGATTTTTGGAGTCCCGTAAACTTGTTCGAGGATATAGATGACCTTCCTTTATTGATGTGAGGATAGATTTGGGACTTTTGGGTTATTGAGAGGAGTAAATTATATACTAGAGTTATATTCAATGAACCATTTGGGTTGAGACGTGAGTGTCTACTACGATGTGAGGATGAATTATGGCGCGTATAATTACAAACCGGAATAGTACGAATTGTGATAATTATAGTTAGTACGAGAGTGCAATATGTACTACGATCAAAATACGGTATTACTAAGATGTGTGTTTACTTAGTATTGGTATATGGATTGTGTGTATGACATACCTACCATACTTGCTATCACGGGAGGTTGCGTTCGCTTAGGACCCTCTAATCCTTGTGTGCCTACGGGGGGGATATAGACTGGTACCTTGATGAACATAGGTCATAGAAGGAATTATTGTGATATTAATAAGTCTGCTGATCATGGGAGCGTAGGTATGTGCGTGACCCATGTGATGGTGACTGTGTTCGCCTCCACTATTTGTGATTTGTGTTATCTGAACTATTCCTGAGAGATTCGGAATGTGTGATCCTTATGTACGTGATGTACCGGGATGGATAACAGAGTATGTGTGCACTACAGCTTAGATTGCGGGGTGCTTGTATTGTATATTTATGATATGAATAATATACATTAAATTAATGGGAATCCTCATGTTAATGTTGTAAATATATTACGGTATAGTTTCGAGATATATAATGAGTTAACTGATAGTTATATATATTGCATATTGAGTATCTGAGTTTACGTTAAACCCCTATTTAATTACGAGCGTTATATGTTAATGGAACCAAGTAATATGGGTAGAACCTTTGGCAGTCTAGCTAGTATGTTGTCACTTAGCTAGTAGTATGGGTCGTTATAGATGGGTACTTACGTTAGGAGTGCACAGTTAGACGAGAGGTGAGAATATCATGCGAGTGTACGTCATAACATGTACTTTGCATTTAATGTTTTAAATGTTTTTAAAGCACTTGCAGGTTTTTAAAATATAACTCCACATTCGGGCTCTGACCCGTTTGCTTTTCAAATCTCTTTTTCTTTGTAAAACCATTTTAGGTGCCCAGCCACAAGGACACCAAGCATAGGATACTCATTCAGGTGACGAGCTGTAGCTGCTTGTGGAAGCTACAGGGATTTGCATGTAGACGCTTCTATCTTTTGGATTCCAGAGTCACCATCTATCAGTTGTAGGGCATGTTGCCCATTTCTTTAAAGACATCTTTTACATTTCAGTTTTCAGACTTTAGCATGTATTGTTCAGTTTATTTATTTCAGTTATGGGATTGTAGTGAGGAGTTTTTCCTTCAGACTTTATTTACTGTTATGTGATGGTTATTCGTTTTACTTCAGTATGGTGAATGGTGTTGTTTATTTCTTCATTACCTTTGTTGCATGTTTAATCAGACTTAAATTAAAATTTGGTAACTTGCTTTTTAAATACTAGGTGGTTAGTAATATTAAAATTGTTTTCGACAGTGATGCTATTAACTGAGCCAACTTGGCATTTTGAATTAATTTAATAAAGGAGTAGCTACCCGGTATTTAATTAGTCGGGGTGTCACACTTGTCTGCAGATCAACAGTTAAGCGAAATTGAAAAATTAAACCGTTCTTGTAGGAATAAAAGATAAATTGGAAAAAGTTATGGTAAAATGGATAGATAACCTATACAATATTCTATAGGCCTATAGGAAGACTTTGAACCCTAAAAAACATCCTTTATATTGATATTTGGGTCAGAGTCATAGTGCCTACAAAAATTGACTTCCTTAGACATAGTATATTAGAGAACAAAATAATGATTATGGACAAAGACTGGACCTAGATCTGATAATATAAAGAAGAAAGGATGCCCATATCTGACAAGTAGCATACTAAAATATAACTTCTTGATACCATAACAAAAAAATCAAGAGCCATCCATTTAAAGTAAGAGACTACAAAATCAATAAGGTCACCAAAAGAAAAAACAAACTTCACCCTAATTTTCACGACCCCTATAAGATCTTAGAAAAATTAGTCCTAAGGATAGTTCGACTAGAAATTTTGAAGGAGATCCCCTTGCTAACATTTATAATGAGAAACAGCTGAAAATATACTAACACTAAGAGGTTTGGGAGGTATTAATGTAAATAAAATCTTTTATATGATGTAAATTTTGTAGATGTATGAGAAATGAAGTGAAATAAAATTTCCCTATTACCTACTTTATTGGGTTTGCATTACTTGCATCTTACACTATGAACCACGTTTATGGCATAGAAAGAGAGAAGCCGAGGTAATTGAACTCATAGGCATCCCTTAATTGTAGTAAAGATGAAGGATCGACTCCTATAATAAGGGTGGAAAATTGAAAATTTGACTAACCCTTAAGAGAGTAAATCAAGCAATGACGTCATAAGGTGTTGATAGGACTCATCTGAAAAGACTGAGCCTAGATATTATAGACTACCAACAATCAAATAAGTTTATTTCAATCATACTAATGATGCCAAACTTTATGTAAATAGTTGACATAAATTGTCACATGTAAAATTTATAAATCATTTGAAAATTAATGACCAAAATCTTAATAAAAAACATTAAAAATCGCCCCCCCCCTACCTTAATATAAAATGTAGTTATGACTCATGGTAAGCATGGGGGGAAGTTCAAAGTCGAAATATCTGAGTCTCACTTGGAAAAATAATTATTTTAGTCACTGATATGTTTGGCTAATTTATTAAAATTTGTCTAAGGACGAATTAGAATAAAAATTACATCATAATCCAATGTCACTCTCGACGAACAAGGTTTTGATTTTTTTTTGAAGAGGAACAATACCCCCACACATATTATTGATTATTGGATAACCTCTCTACAGTGGCATTACAAGATCATTGAAGACATTAAAAGAATTAAAGAATGCTTTGGGGAGCCAATTACCAAAAGCATAACTAATAAAATAAATTTTGGGCTTTATAATAGCCCCATTACAAAGATCAAATATCTTAAACAATTGAACTATTAACAGAAGATCTAATACAATAACATCTCAACTTGTCGAGCTTGTATGCTCCTCTCACCTACTTTGGAAGATCGTTGACATTTTCATACACCTTAAAATCAGGAAGATAAGTACCAATGTTAGCTAGGTAGGCAACTACCATGTTTGTTTCCCTAAAGCAATTATTTAATTAAAATTTGACGAGGTTGAGGTCTGATTTAATTTCTTCTAAGAAAGATCTTAGTTTCCAAGGAGTTTTCCAATCTATATTTATCAAGTTGACCACAAACATTGAATCTGACTCAATTTTAATATCCTTGATATTAAGTTTAAGCATAATTTAATACTAAACCTTAATCCTTTAAGATACATTAAATAATTTGTAGCAAAACCTTCTGATTTTGCAATGGCAAAGACCATATAATTCCTAAGAATACCTCCAAATCCACTAATACCATGATTACCTTTAGAAGCCTCATCTCCATTAAGTTTATATCCCGAAGTAGGAGGGAATTTCCATTGAATACACTTATAAAGGATGTTCTTATTCTTAAAAGATAAAGAAAATAGCTCTTGGATACCTATATCAAAACTAGATACTCTATTTTCAAATTTCAAGCTTTTGCATAAACCTAAAATCATCCAAATAGATTTAGTCTTAATGTCATGTTGATCAATTCTAACACCTTCAAAATAAGCCATATTTATGCTTTTTCATATTTACCATCACACAACAATGGGATTGCATTTGGCATGGAATTTAGCATAGCCTGCCTTTATCCACAAACTTTGTAGTGTATATGACATGTTTGCCTTATCCAACTCTATTCCCATTAGATTTGAAAAGAAATCACATATAGGACTAATAATTGGACAAGATAAGAACGAGGTTTTGATATAAAATATATTGGTATGAATCATTTAGATAAGAATAAGGGGATTATAAAAACAACCTTTTCAAGAAATTATGCTCACCCATAGTATTTAAGCAGCAATTAAAACAAGGCATCATACAAAAATTTGACACTTATCAACCAACATGTGCAAATAAAGTAAAATCATCCATATAAGTAAAAAGAAGGAATGTAAAACCAATTAAAAGGGGTAACAATTAAGTAACAAATAAAAGAAACATTACTCAGAATAAGAAAAGGGCGCGTAATGCTAAAGGAAAGTTCATAAAAAAAGAAAATCCCTAAATAACCTTGTTTTGACGGATGCTGATAGTGATGGGGATCGCTTCAGGAATAACGCCCTCAATATTGTCTGCAACATCCATGTCTTCATGAAGTTAACCATAATATCATCCTTAGATTCAAAATCACATGTGATTCTTCTTTAACATTAAATTCATAAAGTATGGCTATGCCTTCCACGTCATTAATTTGCCATGTCTGCAGCTCCTCAGCACTGTCAGGGTGGTATGGAGAGTATTCGTGGTAATAAATACATAACAGTGAGAGTGTACAACTTCTCAAGGTATGTCATTATTGAATTCCTTAAGGACAAGTCAGAGACTACAATTTCTGTCTACTTAGTGTCATTTTATTCAAAATTTTCACGATTGATCTATTGTTCACATGAGAAGTGATATGGTAAAGAATTTATATAACAAGGAGTATAAAACATTAATCAAGAGGTTTCCATAGTTGTTACACTTCAAAAAACTTGAAATGTGTAGAGGAAGATTATAACGAATCAAGAAATGTTCCATGTTAAATGGGAGAAATTTGATTTGCAAGTTTGGGGTAGATGCGAATAATACAACATGCAACACAATGAATAGGGTATATCGTTGTCCTAGAACTAACATGATATATTATGAGTTATGGATTGCACTCAAACCTAACCAAAACTATCTATGCATTTTTGGGAGTCCTAGTAATATTTTGCGAGATCGATAACTTTTTGGAAAGTTTGATTCCTGAAGCAATGGAAGAATATATTAGGATATTTATTAAAAAAAAGATTATAGGGTATTCAAACTTATAATCTATAAGGTCATGGAATCTTATAATGTGGTTATTAAGGATGATTCCCCCACCTCATTTATTTAAGAAGATGACTCGATTCATATGAGTAATGCACCTCCTAGTTATGATCACGCGAAGTGGATCTAAATTTGAGCATAGAGGAAGATCCACCAACTTGGATTAATACCTCCAATATCATTACAGATCTTACAAAATGGTGTAATGATATGTTAAAGTTAGTAGTGCGATTAGTTATCAATAGTATATATCCCAAATTGAACCCAAGAACATGAAGAAAGCACTAAAAGATGAATAGTGGATCCTTACAATGCAAGATGAGTTGCTTCAATTTGAGAAACATGGTGTTTGGGAAATTTTACCATGATCTAGAAATAAAATTATTATAGGCACGAAGTGGGTTTATAAGAATAATATGGATGAGAATGGTTTAATCAATGTAAAATGATAGGTTGTAGCTCAAGGATAAACACAACTAGAAGATGTAGATTTTGACAGGAGTTTTACAACCATTGCCTAGTTAGAATATATCAATCTTCTTTTGGATATGGATTATTCAAAATGATATGTTATGAAAGTGAGTAAAAACACCTACACTAAACCTAGAATGGGGTGAATAGTGTTAAAATCATCCTATGTCTAATTATTTGATTTTAATAAATTTGGTTGTAATTTTGAATCTCCTAACTCATGATTCTACAAAATGCTTTCCAATTGTCTCGATTAACTTACACGATAACGAAATTAAGTGAATCTAGGTGGAAAATATAGATCTTACATTCCTAATTCAATTTTAAGAAATTTCACTAGATTAAAGTTTATTATCAGTAATGTATATGATCAAACGTATGTACGTGAATAAAAATCACACACAATCATACACAAGGCAATGTTTATAAGGAAAACCCCTACCTAGGGGTAAAAAAACTTAACGCACTCCAATTTTAATTTCTACTTAAAAAGATATTTTACACAAGGCAAGATGATATCTCTCTTCTATTAACCTTGTAATTTCCCTTTATAGAGGTATAAAATATGCAATGAGCTCCACATTGTGAATGAAGTACTCCACTCTCTTCCTTTAAGTCAACATCAAACTCCAATTTCCATAATAAATAATAATCCCTCCAATTTTATATCAAGGAGTAATATATCAAATCAATTTAAATGTAGAATGACTATTGACATAGGCTAGTGAATCCGAATCAAAACACTCTAAATTTTCTCTCAAAAGTATAGATCAAGTATAGATCTAAGTTTTATCAATTTTGGAGGGAACAAGTGAAATTGGAATATAAAAGCAAAGGAAAAATTCTCTCAACCTAAAAAAAATACTCTCATAAATGTATTTGAGTTATGAGGATTTTAGATCGAAATAAATTAGAGGGAAAATGGCCCATTTATAGAAATTTTTCACAATCTGATACCACCATGTGCACGATACACTTTTTCCAGGGGCATGATTCCAACTAGTATGGAATCTTAACAAAGGTCACGTGTACAAGAACATTTTGGTTCCATGTGAATGCCACTGTGTGCACATGATTAAAAGTAAGCCTTGCGAACGGTAAAGGTAATACAGAAATAAAAAAATTCTTTAACTTATTGAAACCTAATGCCAAACTCTCAAAATATTTTCGAATTTCCTCTGAGGTGGTTTTAAAACACTTGTTCCATAAAAAATTTAAAACACTCGCTCATTTTAAAAACGTTGTGCATGTGTTTATCCTGAGATAATTCACATATAATAAAAGGATATAATATTCAATCGGATGTGAATGCATGATAACAAAAGTGATCAATGAGTGTATTAAAAATCTTCAGTCTCCAAAGGTTCATTTAACACAATTGACTACGCCTCACTGATTTGAGTAAAGTCTATATGATCTAAAAAAACTCAACGAATCAAATGTTTTGTCACGAGAAGTAGCCAACTAATATTAATCAAAAAATTATATTTTCAATCTCCCCCCAACTATTCCGTGGAAAAACCTACAAAACCCAAAATACTTATTATCCTTATAAGACTCACACCTCATTATCCATATAACAATAGTTATTAGGAAGGAAACAATCCAATAGACCAACGACATATTAAAATTCGAGTATAAATGATGGGCTGAAGTCGGAATCAACATATTTATGCCTGAAATCACATGAAATAATAAAATGCATAATGCAGAGAATAGCATACACAAAGCTAAGATCACCCTTCTTAGGAATGCTTTGTAAGTATGAATGATGTATATGAGACAAAGCATGTGAGTAACATGTAAACATTTGAAATATAACAACATCATCTAATATCAAGATATCAAATGTATTATAATATAACAAAGTGACCCCCCTACATAGTATATCCCAAAGTAATATCATGAAATCCCACCATCATAAATATTTATCCCCTTATGTAAGAGAAAGGAAAACATACCCCCCCCCCCCCCAATCTTTTGACACAAAGGAAAAATAACGAAAATAAATTATTTCTCCTCCTTAATATCATGGTGAATTGTTCTCCCCTTTTCTAACATAAAAGACAAGTGCAACAATTTTCTCCCCTGTTGAACATAAGGCCACAAGATGAAACAAATGTTGTCTCCCCCTTTTTGGCACAAAAAAGTAAAATAGAAGACAATATCATAGGTAAAGGCCATTTCATGGCAATAAAATAGAGAAAATAGGAAAAGAAAAAATTATCAAAGAAAAAACTAACAAAGCATGTGAACAACCATAACTATATCACATGAATTAGTGAATGAGGGAAGACATATGTAACAAAATATGAATCTCACAAGCAAACTTAAGAATATGAATAATATCTATCAATAAGTGTAGAAGTAGGAAATGATATATACAAAGCATCAAACTAGAGAAATGAGATCATATAACCAATCATGGATATAATAATATGAGTATGGAAACATGAAGACCAATTTAGAATATAAAATAGGATAAAACTAAAGAATCCATAAAACTAACAAAATATCCATACAATCATCCAAAATAACATGCAGCAAAGAGTAAGGTACGAATATCCAATAATTATAGAGATAATTAAATGAATCTTTAATCCTCATCAAACATGTGTGGAGAATTATCAAAATCGCACAAGAAAGACATGCTAATAAAAAAAACATGTATTATGAAGTCCTAAAAATATCATGGCAAACTTCCAACAAATGAGGAACATTATGAGCAATAGTATACAATCTCCCCATAAGAATATGCATGGAAGAAGGAAATCATGGAAATCATGACAAAGCATGACATATGAGGCATGTCAAAACATGTGGAACATTAATTGTAAGTATCACAATAAGATAACTTGGAATCCTATGTAAGTAAAAACATGTGAACCTACATATGATATAATGACAATGATAAAGTTCTAAGAACGTGTCAATACAAACACCAAAAAGTCACTAGAGACAAGAATAACTACAAGAGATAAGGTGTGTCAAAGATCAAACTATCAAGATAGTATCGAGATGAGCGCAATGTCAACTCTCAAACTCAACAGAATAACAAAATCATCCATTCTATAGATTAATCAAGGTCTTGTCACTCACTTGAACTACCTATGGCAAACAATCTTG
This sequence comes from Sambucus nigra, assembly GCA_949130495.1. Lineage (NCBI taxonomy): Eukaryota > Viridiplantae > Streptophyta > Magnoliopsida > Dipsacales > Adoxaceae > Sambucus > Sambucus nigra. The sequence goes on from OX422211.1 coordinate 240,732,996, forward strand.
AAAAATGCTAGCTGTGAATGATCCTAGAGAATATAAAAAGCTCTAAGAAACTATCAATCCTATCAACCACAAGTCACAAAAGCTATAAGAAGAGAATGTTATCAAGCTATAATCTCTAAGGTATAAGGTATAACAAAACACATTAATAACAGTCTAGAAACAAGTGTACAATCAACACATAAAATTCTAATAATATGACAAAGTACCAAAAAATAGAGCAATGTGTACACAAGAGAGAATTGCGACCGTGCGAACGAACATCATGCGAATGATCCAATTTTGTTTCGTTCGGAGGAAATAGGGAAAATACCATATAAGGTCCAATAAATCCATAAAATTGTAATCCCAACTCGCTTAATCTAAAAAACATGAATGAATGCAAATGAATGAGAAATCATTCATTTTGACTTTAAAAACACAAATTGGGGATAAAATGCAAAACAAATCGTAAGAATTAACAACTCACATACATATATACAAATGTAGACACAAAGCATGTAAAGTGTGATTGTAATTAGGGAACACATGATCAATTGATTTGACACAAAGTTTTGATTTAAATCTTGATTAAAAACATGAATTAAAAGCACATTTAATTCAATTTCAATCAATTCAACATCAAAGAAATAAAATTCTTATTAAATAAATATTTTACAACATTGTAATATACATGAAGGAATGATTCATGTGACAAATAGGAATACAAAATCAACATGAATACACATAACCAAATTATGTAAATATTAGAAATGATGCTTAACAGACAATCATTCCATCAATATCATTTTGATAAAAAATAATGTTAGTTTCAAGACATTTACTCCTCTAAGAATTTGTTCATAAATTATTTTAAATTCGACCTAAATAGCAATTTTAATTTTGAAAAGTTATTCCATATCATGTTGATTCAAACTCGTAGCTTGGGGTTCTTTTCAACACATTTTGGCATTTTCTTATTAATTGGATTTTCACACACCAAGATAACACCTACACAAAAACATTTGAATTTTCAAAACGGGTGTAATCACTCTAGCATTTTCCCTTTGTCAATACTATTGAAAAAATGTCCTTTTTCAATTCCATCATAGTAAGAAACTCACAAAATCTTACATACGGAAAAACGAAACATTTGAAAACCAATATGATCTCGAGATTTGGTCATGATCAAATTAAGTAAAAAAAGCATTAGTCACATAAGTGTAATCATTTGCAAAAAGTGATATGCATGTGCTCAACTATTGTGAAATCAATACCATAGATTTTAAGAACTTTGTCAATCATTATTTTTCAAACGAATCTTAACCAAACAATTAAATCAATTAAAAAATTTAGTCAAATGGTTTAAAATTCATTTTAATCATCATTCAAGTTAAATTGATCATCAAATCAATAAAAATCAAAGACATAATCGCATTTTTACAAAAATAATAAACACAAAATATTTTTTGATTTTTTAAATGAATGATACATGTATTTAAAAATTAATGTTTAGTAAAAAAACATAGCATATAAAGAAAATGCATGAAAAATGCACATATTCATGAAATATTCATGAATACATGAAAAATGATACAAATTGAAATTCTCTCACCAACATTGACATGTTCCATCATAAATAAACAATGAACGAGGAATGGAAACCTATAAAAATCTAGTCATCCAAGAAACCTATCTTCCTAGATAGCGATGGGTGGTTCATTCCCCATGTTAGTGGGACAACATCCTGTGACACCCCGCCTAATTAATCCCGGGTGATCAGTCCTAAATCAAGTTAGAACAGGATTCTCATTTGGTCCATTCTTAGCAACACTGTCGTCTTATTTAAATTACTAACCACATAAGTGAGAAAAATAGACTGGTGGCAATTTTTATCTTTCATTATTTAAACAAAAACCCATGCGGAAAATAAAATAATATAACAATCACAGATTAACTGAAATAATCATCCACAAGTAAAATAATTAACCGAATAAACCATCGGTCCAAATAATTAATCCCGTAAAGACAAGAATGAACTCCCAACAAGTCTACTACAAATAATTGAAATGTGAGCAACATGCTCGAGTAACTAATCATGAATTTCTACATTAAGAATGAAGAATGAGGCATCTATCAAAGCCCCGCAACATCCACATATGCTGTAGCAACGGATCCCTGGAATTTAGTCAAGGCTGGCGTCCCTGTGGCTGGACACCTAAAAGCGTTTTTAAAAGTTTTTATAGCAAGGGTTAGTACCCAAAACATTTGAAAACATTTAACAAATGATTAACTTGCAGTAATAAATAAGTATGCATGCTCTTCATATTTTAGTTAGTATCGCACTCTCTTGAGAACTTCCTTACCCCTCCTCTAATGTATGCTACTAACGCTTTAATTAAATTACCTAGTTATTCATCTCATGACTAGATAATTAACAAAGTTCCTTTATACCCACCCTACTCTAACTGAGTATGTAGTGATTATGATTTTTAAGTTATTAGTAACATCAACTTAACTAAATCATTTCCCTTTTTAAATTCATATAACTTCTACACTTGTTATACATGTGAATTAGCTCATATTTTTCATTAATAACCCGTATATAATTAATTGTCCAATTATATACTTGTAATCATATTTCAGCATTCACAATCATACTGTAATATTATTAACAACTTACATCCACCCGAGTAAAATACTCACATAATGTAAATTCTATAAAGTGCTATCCCACTAGGTACAATCACATAGCCTAGTTATCCCAAGTCAGAATTTCACACCAACTTGATAAAATAAATAATTGGAGGCGGTCATATTCCTTCCCTGAAAGTGAGACGTCCCTCACCCATATAATGGACGCTATGACCTCGGGAATATACTCACCCTACTCCTCAATCTAGGGGATTCATCCACTACGCGCAACCTCCCCCTATAGCAGTATAGTATAAAATATCTAATCACTGATATTAATGTACACACCATATATATATACTATCACATCCGTATAATTATAAAAGTCCCGGCTATACCATGTGGTAAATCCGTATCATAAGCCTATTAAAATTATTAAGAGTTCATGGTCCAACTCTAAATATTAATTAAATTGCACCTTAATTAATTAAGTTACTTTTGGTGTCGCCCCCACCATAAATTTGGACTTACTCTTGTAGCCCAAAATAAATTTACCCGAGTCAAAATCCCCGACTCTAATTTATTATCCTCTGTATAATTAAATTATTACATTTCAGTTTCGCTCAACCAACAATCCCCGGACTCGACAATAGCTCCGTATTTCATCCTGACGTGACAGCCAAATTTTCAGCCTCAAAACTTAATTAATTTATCTACAATTAATTTGATTTAAACTCATGTATTTAATTTCTCAATAATTAATTACATAAGATTTTTATATAAATTTCCCCCTTTATATAACTAACTGGCGAAACTGCCAAATTCTGGCGACCGTCGATCGATCGACCCCAGACCGTCGATCGGTCGATCGAACAGGTCTTTGTCTTCTTCACGAAGACAGGGCAGCCATGGACGAATTTTCTTAAACCCTAATATCTTCTAACATGAATTACAAGCCTTCTTATCACAAGTACATATTAGAAACCTTATTAGGATTCCCCAAAAAGTCCACAACAATCATCAATTCGTCCATAAACTACTGATTCATAATTTTGGGGAAAAATCTATCTTTATCCTTAAACACATTTACACCCCAAATTTCTTCATCAAACTCGTTCTAATTTATTCGGATATCATTCTAACAGATACACATCAATATTCCAATATCAGATTTTTACATAAACCCTCATAAATTCTGGCAAATCAGATTAATATTTTCTTTTGTTTTTCAAAACCCCATGTTTATGTCATGAAACCCGAAAACGAATTTTAATTCATTAAATCACACAAATATGAATTGAAAAACAGATTTAATACTATTGCAAGTTATTCACTTGCCTTAGGTTTAGTAGTGTCTGAATTTGCGATGGATTCCAAGGTTGAAGATGACCTTTGTTGGCTCTTTTGAGATCCCCAAATGGCTTTGGCTGCTGCTAGGGTTTCCTAACCCTTTAATTCTTTTCCCTAATTAAGCTCAGCCATGCCCTTACTTCTTTTTATTAGTTTAATTACCCCAATCCTGTTTTTTGACTAATGGGACCAAGCCCAAGTGACCTAAATGCCCCCGAGTGGGCCCGACTATGTCTAAAAACGTCCCGTGACCCGTTTACTACCCCCGGGTACACTTTTCCGACTATCTCGGCCCATCCGGACTCAACGGTACACTCAGAATTTGCATCCGAATTAATTTATAAAAATACATATCCCCCACCCAATATAGTCTATACCGACTTCCGGATGTGATAAGTACATACCTCGTCATTAATACGCGAAACGATGTAATTACATTATTACTATTCACTTAGTAAATAAATTTCCCTAAATATTAACCATTCAATCCCAGATTAATATTTACATATTATTTTTCCATAATTAATTCATTACATTACAACACGCTAGTAATTTAGAATTTCCGAATTAATTAAATTTTAAATGTTCCAAAAATACGGGGTGTTACATACTCCCCCCCTTACAAAGGAATTTCGTCCCCGAAATTAGATCGTACCTGCGGTGAAAAGCTCTGGATATTGTTCCCGTATATCCGCCTCCCGCTCCCAGGTAGACTCGTCAACATTGTGATGACCCCACTGTACCCTAACCAATGGAACAACCTTGGATCATAATTTCCGCTCACTATGATCCAGAATAGCCACCGGCCTCTCCTCATACGAGATGTCTGGCTGTAAGTCGATCTCCTCGAGTGGAATGTGCCAAAAGGCTCTCTCGCTCCTTCGATATTTCTTCAGCGATGCCACATGGAATACATCATGTATCCGCTGAAGATGTTCTGGTAACCCAAGCTTATATGCCACCGGTCCCACCCTCTCAATAATAGGGAAAGGTCCTACGTACCGCGGTGCTAACTTACCCTTCTTTCCGAACCTCATCACCCCTTTCATTGGGGATACCCGGACTAAAACCTGGTCCCCAACTTCTAGTTCCACATGTCTTCGAGAAGCATCAGCATAACTTTTCTGCCTGTCCTGAGCTATCCGAATCCTTCCTCGAATTAACTCTATCTTGGCAGATGTCTCCTGAACAATCTCCAGTCCCAAGAGTTTGTTGTCCCCCACCTCTAGCCAACAAGCGGGTGAACGACAAGGTCTCCCATACAGTGCCTCAAACGGTGCCATGCCAATCGTGAATTCGTAAGAGTTGTTATACGCAAACTCTACCAAAGGAAGATATTTCTCCCATCCTCCCCCGAAGTCCAAAATGCACATTCTGAGCATGTCTTCCAGCATCTGATTAACTCTCTCAGTCTGTCCGTCAGTCTGTGGGTGATACGCTGTACTCAAGCGCAACTCCGTGCCCATTGCCTCCTGAAAGCTCTGCCAAAAGTGGGCGACAAAGATTTTGTCTCGGTCGGATACAATATTTATTGGTACCCCATGCATCTTAACAATCTCTGCTATGAATAGCTGTGCATAACGCATCGTCTCAAAGTCTGTGCGTACCGGCAAAATTTGGGCCACCTTAGTCAACCGATCCACGATAACCCATATGGAGTCGTGACCCCTCTGCGATACCGGTAACCCTATGATGAAGTCCATGGAGATGCTCTCCCACTTCCACACGGGAATTTCTAACGGCTGTAGCATCCCTGATGGTTTCTGGTGGTCAACTTTCACAAGCTGACACGTGGCACATTTCGAAACAAACTCCGCTATGTCCCGTTTCATCCCTGTCCACCAATACTGCCTCCTCATATCTTGGTACATTTTATCCCCACTGGGATGTACCGCAAATTTCGAACCATGGGATTCTGTCATAACAGCGTGCCTCAAATCCTCATCCTCTGGCACCATTAACCTACCATTAAAGCGTAGGCCTCCTTCTGAGCTAATTGAGTAACCCTCTTCTCCCTCAGCTAACAACTGGCCCACCCTATCCCGGCACATCTGATCCTCTTCCTGAGACTTCGCAACTCGCATAATGATCTTGGGTGTGATGGATAATGCTGACATGCAAGCCTTGGCTACGTCATCCTCATATCGAAGCTCTCTCCACTTCGCTTTCTATACCTCCGATATCTCCCCAGTCGGCCTTCGGCTTAATGCGTCTGCTACCACATTGGCCTTACCAGGATGATACTGAATATCAAACTGGTAGTCCTTCACAAATTCTAGCCACCGTCTCTGCCTCATATTCAGATCCTTCTGTGTGAAGAGATACTGAAGTGACTTGTGATCCGCGAATAGAGTAAACTGTTCTCCTAGAAGATAATGCCTCCATATCCTCAAAGAAAAAACGACCGCTGCCAACTCTAGGTCGTGAGTGGGGTAATTCCTCTAGTGGGGCTTTAGCTTCCTGGAAGCATAAGCTATAGCCCTTTCCTCCTACTGGAGCACACCCCCGAGACCCCGTAAGGATGCGTTTGTGTAAACCCGATACCCTAGCCCTCCCTTTGGCAATGCAAGCACGGGTGCAGATGCCAACTTGTCCTTTAGCTCGTCGAACGCTAATTGACAATCATCATCCCACTTGAAAGGTACCCCTTTCCGAGTCAGATTCGTCAAAGGTCCTGCAATCTTAGAGAATCGCTTAATGAATCGCCTGTAGTAACCGGCCAAACCCAGAAAACTGCGCACTTCGGTCGGTGTCGTGGGCTGTCCCCACTCCCTCACCACCGACACCTTATTCGGATCCACTGCAATACCCTGATCTGACACGATGTGACCAAGGAACTGTACCTCCCGTAGCCAGAATCCACACTTTCCTAATTTGGCGTAGAGCTGATGATCCCTCAGTGTCTGTAAAACCTTGTGCAGATGCTCTGCGTGCTCCTCCTCGGTGCGCGAGTAGATTAGGATGTCATCAATGAACACGATGACAAACTGATCTAGGTACTCCCTGAAAACCCTGTTCATGAGATCCATGAACACTGCTGGTGCATTGGTGAGCCCGAAGGGCATCACCCTGAACTCATATGATCCATACCGCGACAAGAAAGCGGTCTTAGGAACATCCCCCTCTCGGCTACGCAGTTGATGATACCCTGACCTCAAGTCGACCTTGGAGAAGTAAGACGCCCCTCTCAATTGGTCAAATAAATCATCAATCCGAGGTAAAAGATATTTATTCCGTATCGTCACCTTGTTCAGCTCCCTATAATCCACGCACAAGCGGAGTGAACCATCTCGCTTCTTTACAAACAACACCGGCGTACCCCACGACGATGTACTCCGCCGAATAAAACCCTGACCCAGTAGTTGCTGAATTTGTTCCCTCAATTCCCGCATCTCTGAAGGGGCCATACGGTAAGGTGCCCGAGCAATCGGCCTCGTCCCCGGTGCCAAGTCGATAACAAATTCGATTTCTCTGCTAGGTGGTAATCCTGGTATATCCTGGAATACATCCTCAAAGTCCCTCGCTACAGGAATAGAGTCTAAAGGGGCTACCACCTCCTGTGAGGTTTCCTCCTCAATGTAATATAAGTGAGTGTGCGACCCTCCCTCAGGAAGCGACATTGCTATCAGGAACATCTCCTATCCCGGAATGGAGAACACGATTGTCCTCTTATAACAATCCACCGTAGCCCGGTAACCTGCCAACCAATCCATGCCCAAGATGACATCATACCCCTCCATATCTAACACTAAGAGGTCTGCTGCTAAACTAAGCCTCCCAATCAGAATGTCCACTCCTCGACAAATCGAGCGAATTAAAGCCCCGCTGCCTACTGGCGACTCTACACTCATACGGAGGCTACCCGCTGTCTCTAATAACCCAGCCCGTTTAGCAAAATTAGATTTAATGAATGAATGTGATGCTCCCGTGTCAAAAAGGATGCTACCCTCATGCCCATGAATGAAAAACATACCCTCAACCGCTGGCGGCGCCTGATGTGCTGGGGGATTGGGAACATCCCGAACGTTATACACACGTCCGTAGTGCATTTGTCCCTGCTGCTGTGGGGCGGGTGGAGCTGGTGCTGCTGGCGGCATCTGACCCTGTTGCCCCTGCTGGGCACCCTGCTGATGGCCTCTGCCCCTCTGCGGGCACTCCCTCTTGAAGTGTCCTAGCTGGCCACAGGCGAAACAGCGTTTCTGGTCGTCACCCTGCCGTTGGCCCTGCTGGCCCTGATGTTGCTTGCCCTGTTGGCCTCCCCCGTTGTTCCCTTGGCCCTGACGGGCCTGAGGAACCTGCTATTGCTGATTAGGGCCTGGTTTCCCCTGCCTGAACCCCTTTCCTCCTGGTCGGAACCCACCAGGCTTAAACTTCTTAGCCTGATTCCCTTGCTGAATGATAACCTGCTGCTGTGTGCCACTTGTCTCACTACTAGTAACCGCTTTTCCCTGCTAGCTCGGCTCACCTGCCTTCTTGTTCCCCTTAGCATGGAAACGATGGTCCTGGCAATGTACGAGTGCGGCATTAACAAAATCTATATAAGTCACTAACCCCGGATTTCCAATCAAGTGCTGCCTGATTCTCCAGGCTAAGCCATCCATGAACTTTGACTTCTTTCGCTCCTCATCGCTCACCTCATTTGGCACAAAGTTTGCCAAAAGGGTGAACTCCTCCTCATATTCTGCCACTGACCTGTCACCCTGTACCAACTCGCTGAATTTCTTTCTCATCTCAGACTCTACTGCTGGAGGGAAGTACTTGCGGTCAAACTGCACCCAGAATTCAGAAATCGGCATCAAATCCCGTTCCTCAGCGGTGGTAACGGACTCCCACCACTGTAAGGCTGCCCCCGACAGACGAAAGGTAGCCAGCATCTGTTTCTGCACCTCTGTACCTTCTAACATGCGCAGATGGCGCTGAATGTTCTTCTTCCAGTCACAAGCCTCAACCACATTGGTGCTACCTCGAAACTCAGGTGGGTGACCCTTCTGAAAGGTCTCCCTCACTCGCTGCCAAGATGGTGGCCCCACTGGAGCCTGAACTGCTGGAGCCATTGGAGGCGGTGCCTGGGGCTGTGGAAAATGAGCTGCCATAGCTCGCATCGCTGTCTCGACCGCTTGGGCCACTATCACTACCACCTGAGTGGTAGAAATCAACTCGGGTGGGGGTGGTCGTGGCGGTATCTGTGGCTCCTGGCGAGCCTCCCTCACCTTATCTCTAGCCTCAGCCCTCTCCGCTCTCTGTCTCTTTGGTGGCATCTGAAATAGATTGAATTGTATAAGTACACAATTTATACAAAAACTACTAGCAGGAATACGATATCTCACAAGCGGAAAAATATATTCAACAGTCCTAATAATAGGGCTCTATAACAACCGAACGCTACGCTGAAACGTAGAAAGCCGCACAGATCCTAAGGACACTACAACCTTATGCTCTAATACCATCTGTGACACCCCGCCTAATTAATCCCGGGTGATCAGTCCTAAATCAAGTTAGAACAGGATTCTCATTTGGTCCATTCTTAGCATCAATGTCGTCTTATTTAAATTACTAACCACCTAAGTGAGAAAAATAGACTGGTGCCAATTTTTATCTTTCATTATTTAAACAAAAACCCATGCGGAAAATAAAACAATATAACAATCACAGATTAACTGAAATAATCATCCACAAGTAAAATAATTAAACGAATAAACCATCGATCCAAATAATAAATCTCGTAAAGACAAGAATGAACTCCCAACAAGTCTACTACGAATAATTGGAATGTGAGCAACATGCTCGAGTAACTAATCATGAATTTTTACATTAAGAATGAAGAATGAGGCGTCTATCAAAGCCCCTCAACATTCACATATGCTGCAGCAACGGATCCCTGGAATTTAGTCAAGGCTGGCGTCCCTGTGGCTGGACACCTAAAAGGGTTTTTAAAATTTTTTATAGCAAGGGTTAGTACCCAAAACATTTGAAAACATTTAACAAATGATTAACTTGCAGTAATAAATAAGTATGCATGCTCTTCATATTTTAGTTAGTATCGCACTCTCTTGAGAACTTCCTTACCCCTCCTTTAATGTATGCTACTAACGCTTTAATTAAATTACCTAGTTATTCATCTCATGACTAGATAATTAACAAAGTTCCTTTATACCCACCCTACTCTAACTGATTATGTAGTGATTATGATTTTTAAGTTATTATTAACATCAACTTAACTAAATCATTTCCCTTTTTAAATTCATATAACTTCTACACTTTTTATACATGTGAATTAGCTCATATTTTTCATTAATAACCCGTATATAATTAATTGTCCAATTATATACTTATAACCATATTTCAGCATTCACAATCATACTATAATATTATTAACAACTTACATCCACCCGAGTAAAATACTCACACAATGTAAATTCTATAAAGTGCTATCCCACTAGGTACAATCACATAGCCTAGTTATCCCAAGTCAGAATTTCACACCAACTTGATAAAATAAATAATTGGAGGCGGTCATATTCCTTCCCTGAAAGTGAGATGTCCCTCACCCATATAATGGACGCTATGACCTCGGGAATATACTCACCCTACTCCTCAAGATAGGGGATTCATCCACTACGGCAACCTCCCCCTATAGCACTATAGTATAAAATATCTAATCACTGATATTAATGTACACACCATATATATATACTATCACATCCGTATAAATATAAAAGTCCCGGCTATACCATGCGGTAAATCCGTATCATAAGCCTATTAAAATTATTAAGAGTTCATGGTCCAACTCTAAAGATTAATTAAATTGCACCTTAATTAATTAAGTTACTTTTGGTGTCGCCCCCACCATAAATTTGGACTTAGTCTTGTAGCCCAAAATAAATTTACCCGAGTCAAAATCCCCGACTCTAATTTATTAGCCTTTGTCTAATTAAATTATTACATTTCGGTTTCGCTCAACCAACAATCCCCGGACTCGACAATAGCTCCGTATTTCATCATGACGTGACAGCCAAATTTTCTGCCTCAAAACTTAATTAATTTATCTACAATTAATTTGATTTAAACTCATGTATTTAATTTCTCAATAATTAATTACATAAGATTTTTATATAAATTTCCCCCTTTATATAACTAACTGGCGAAACTGCCAAATTCTGGCGACCGTCGATCGGTCGATCGAACAGGTCTTTGTCTTCTTCGCGAAGACAGAGCAGCCATGGACGGATTTTCTTAAACCCTAATTTCTTCTAACATGAATTACAAGCCTTCTTATCACAAGTACATATTAGAAACCTTATTAGGATTCCCCAGAAAGTCCACAACAATCATCCATTCGTCCATAAACTACTGATTCATAATTTTGGGGAAAAATCTATCTTTATCCTTAAACACATTTACACCCCAAATCTCTTCATCAAACTCGTTCTAATTTATCCGGATATCATTCTAACAGATACACATCAATATTCCAATATCAGATTTTTACATAAACCCTCATAAATTCTGGCAAATCAGATTAATATTTTCTTTTGTTTTTCAAAACCCCATGTTTATGCCATGAAACCCGAAAACGAATTTTAATTCATTACATCACACAAATATGAATTGAAAAACAGATTTAATACTATTGCAAGTTATTCACTTGCCTTAGGTTTCATAGTGTCTGAATTTGCGATGGATTCCAAGGTTGAAGATGACCTTTGTTGGCTCTTTTGAGATCTCCAAATGGCTTTGGCTGCTGCTAGGGTTTCCTTACCCTTTAATTCTTTTCCCTAATTAAGCTCAGCCATGCCCTTACTTCTTTTTATTAGTTTAATTACCCCAATCCCGTTTTTTGACTAATGGGCCAAGCCCAAGTGACCTAAATGCCCCCGAGTGGGCCCAACTATGTCTAAAAACGTCCCGTGACCCGTTTACTACCCCCGGGTACACTTTTCCGACTATCTCGGCCCATCCGGACTCAACGGTACACTCAGAGTTTGCATCCGAATTAATTTATAAAAATACTTATCCCCCACCCAATATAGTCTATACTGACTTCCGGATGTGATAAGTACATACCTCGTCATTAATACTCAAAACGACGTGATTACATTATTACTATTCACTTAGTAAATAAATTTCCCTAAATATTAACCATTCAATCCCAGATTAATATTTATATATTATTTTACCATAATTAATTCATTAAATTACAACACGCTAGTAATTTAGAATTTCCGAATTAATTAAATTTTTAATGTTCCAAAAATACGGGATGTTACACATCCTTCATCTCAACTTTCTTTCTAGATACATTTCTTGGAAAACAAATACATACACTCATTATTCATCTCTTATCCCTCCTAGTATCATTATGTCTAGTCCTTGGAACTCGAGTCTAGCATCTAGGTACAGGTCTAGGAAAATTGCGTCTCGCCTCACCCCTATTATTCACTAAAAATATCATGTTCCTCATCAATTAACTTAGTTAAGATCTAAGATCATCAATGGTATCCTTATGGAAAACAATTCTCCTATTATAAATGTACCTATTCTTTCCCCATCTCGAGTAATTAGATACTAGATTCGAATGGCGTTGTACCCTATAAAACATCCTTCCTTATTACACACTTCTTCTCGACTTGAAGTCTAAAATAACATCTTTCAAATATCTTTCATTTGAAGAAAAAATGATAATCATGGTTCAACTCACCCCAAAATCAACACCCTTATCATCATGATGTCTACTAAACTTCTTCTTAAGAATATCATCTCCGGGAATGAAATCATCATCCCTTTCGAAACATAAGGAATTATAATCATATATTATTTTAACCTTTTTTTTGTCACAGAAAGATTTCAAAATGTCCTTTCTTATGAAAACAATGTGCAAGAGAATGATTTTGAATGATCCTTTGAAATTTTTTTATCAATCCCCTTTTCTTTTTCAAATTAAAACTCTCTTTCATTTTTTGCTTATTCTCATTTTTCTTCAAAATTAAGGAATAAGTATCCTTTAAATTGTACAATTAATATTCACTCGATGAATTAACTTGACAAAAAGATGAATTGGTTTTCAAACTTTTGATCGAGTCAAATACATTTTTTTAATACTCAAATATCTTATCACGTTCACTTTTATAACCTTCACAAACAAGAAGTTCTTCCTTCACCTTTTCAAGTTTATGGATCAATTCACTTTTACCTTATTCCAAAACTTTAAGTTTTGAAAAAGTAGTGTGAGGAATTATACGGAATTACATGTATGTTAGGTCAAATAAACAAATTTACTTTTAGAAGATTTTATGTTGATTCAATTTAAAGAAAACATACAATATCAATTAAAGTCAAATTTGAAACCAAACAGTAAAAAGAAGAATTTAAGGAAAAATCCCTTTTGAGTAAAACCTAGATTTTAACATTGTTAAAGAGTCTGGCAGACTCAAAGACTTACAAAATACTTAAATCTCCACTAAGAATAATCCACAGGTCTTCAAATCTTCAATGGATATGGCACAGTCCATCACCATCCACAATAAGCATCTTTTGCCTTCGTATCCACCGATCAGGCTCAAGAATCTTAAATTCTATTCTTCTTTAGCAGTAGAGCCTCGTATCCATAAATCAGCAGTAGAGAAAATCTCGATAACGTTTTTTGAACTTGGAATATGTTCTTCTTGATTTAGAAAAGTAATCCTCAAAGATCCTGGGTTTAGATAAAAAATAATAATGTTTAATCACAAAAAGAATTATAAAAATGTGTACAAAAAAGTCTAATTCCCATCTCTATTTATAGGCAAAGTAGTTACAAAGATTGAAAAATATTTAATGAAAGTCAAAAACTCATGTGCTCATTCGAGTAACCCGGTACCTCATTCAAAGGTGGTACCTCATCTCGTTCGATCGTGTTTCCAAAAACCTCAAATGACATTCTAGATCATACTCAAAAGGTGACTTTTTAGATATTTTTTGAATGTGGGAACTCATTCTAATGAAATGCGCAATCATGTTCGGACGACATATCTATATAATTCTAATGACGTGTTTATATTTTGAATTTTTTTATTGCAGACTCTTTTTAAAATAACTCGTGGAGAGCTAAAGTCTTTACCAAACAACCTCATAACTCTTCCTAATTATGTTAAGATGAATGATCTTCAATCTTCCAAAATTCATGAACTTCTTCTCTTTGATTATGTGGAGGTAGTCATGAAGGTGCGGGGGTTTAACGAGATAAGTCAAATAAAAGTAAAATGATCAACTTACAAGTTTTTATAAATCAAATTTTTTGAACTTGTCAATCTTCTCAAATCAGAATTTTGCAATCTCAAAGCTCGGTTATATTCCTTCAATACACAAGTCAACTCTAAAAACTCATCCTTATTGATTTCAATCTATTTTAACATTTCACTTATAAGTTGTAGGGGGCTTGAAGATAATCTCAGTATTAGAGATAAGACTCCCTAGCTAATACAACAGACTTAAGGGAATAAGGCAGCATGGCAGCTTAGTGAGATAGCTTGACACGGCAGCTCAACTGAGGCATCTCAGCGTGGCAGCCCAGGGATGTCTCCCAGTAAAGAGGTTAGCCGAGAGATCTCACCCTTTATTTACTTTTTCTAAAATAGTTATGTTGTAATTTAACACAGATTGTAATAATGTAATGATTGTAGTGTTAATTGGAATGAGGACAAATGGTACTCGGGAGGGACCAGGCCTGGCAGCTTGGGAGAGCTTTCATGCTCTAGCGAATGACCTCATCGTGGGAACTTTAAAGGAACTTGGTTTGGAGGATTTATAAGTGAGGCAACATTAGAACTTATCTTGACCATCTTAGATACACCTGGTAAAGCATCGAGAGACGTTTCACTACGGAAGCATGAGTGGATCAACCTTGAGTTCCTTTATTCATTGAGTTTTCGAACCAAACAGCATTCTACCTAATCTTACATCTACTTTAGGTGATGTCACTAGCAAGCTAAACATTATCCAATCTGTACTTAAGTTAACGATCGTGGAATTTAGGGCTATCAAATAGTTGGTAAGCCACCTCTATGGTGACAATCCTCTGATGCACAGTGGTTAAGGAAAAGGCATGTCTTGGCATTTAATGTTTATGATGTGGAGATGATTGGCCCATTATGCATTTAATGTTTATGACGTGAAGTGAGAGGGGATGTCTTTCATAGCTGTGAAGGACTTAGGCATCTCAGTAATGGTGTGGGGGATATTTATTGGCCTTAACCACTTCTGAGAGAAGGGGGTCCTTTCTAGAGATTTATTGTCTAAAGAGAAAAGAGATTAGAGAGAGAAGTTATTACAAACCAGAGCTTTTACTTACCCACCATTATCATTTATTGTGAAGTTTTTAATATCTAACCAAAGATCTTTCAGAGGTTGTTGGTGGGTTTGGCTTCCTTCCGAGGTGTATCTAGTGTGCTTACGCCTCTCTCCCTTTGATTGAGGTACTTGTAAGTTTACCTTATTATTGTTTGAGCTATACACAAGTGTATTGTGAGTCCAATCTGAGTGTTGATCAAATATAATATTGTGTGTTTATTTGTGTTCATTAAAGGGTTTATGGGTTATCATTTATCACCATACCTATAGAGGTTACACCTCAACTAGTATTACTATAAGGGGACTACCCTCTTACATAAGTTGACTAGAAATTTCAAATTCTTTAAAGGATTTTTTTTCTACTTCATGGAGTTTGAATTGATTAGACAATTAAATATTCAACGTTCTTATTTTGATAAGTTGAGTACTTAACAAATTAACATTTGGATTCAACGATTTTAAATTTTCAATTCCATTATGTTCATCAAAATCAATAACAATAGGCTTTGATTTCTCAGGACTATGAGAAATTGTACGCTTCTTATTCTTCTTTTCCTTTTTGGATTTCAAATGTTCTATCTTCTCAAAATGATATAAACGCACAAAACAATCAATACTATGAAAATTAGGTCAATAAAATTCCATCATCATTTAGAAAAGTTAGATCTAATCACAAGTAGAACAATAGCACAAATAATATGTATGAAAATCACAGGACTGACTCTACTATCAAACAACCAAGATCTATAAGAAATTGAACACAACAATACAAGGATCAACTCAAACATGTTAATGTACAAATAATAGAACATTTCTCTGATACGAACTGAAACTTTCTATTATGTACATGACTAAAAAAACTAAACCAACCCTAGAGGGTGTGAATAGGTTTGAAATCAACCTATGGCTAATTTTTTTATTTAACAAATTTTCTTCTAATTTTGAATCTCATAACACATGATTTTACAAAGCGCTTTCCAATTGTTTGGATTAAATACAACAACAATGAAAATAACCGAATTAAGATGAAGAAAATTAATCTAACACCCTAATTCAATTTTATGAAATTTCACCTGATACAAATATGATCTAAGTAATGTGTGTTATCAAATGTGTGCACATGAATACAAATCATACACAAGCATACGTAAGACAAAGTATATAAGGAAAACCCCCACTTAGGGGTAAAAACTTTGACCCGCTTTAATTTTCATTTTTACTTAAAAATATATTTTACACAAGGCAAAAAGACACTTCTCACACAATCAATCTCGTGTAGTTAACTATCAACCATGAAACTTTCCTCCATAAATAATGAAAATCTAAAATGAGATCCACATTATTAATGAAGAAGTATACTCCCTTCCATGAAGTCAACGTCACATTAGAATGTCGTGAATTTTTTATAAAGGAGAAATAGATCATAACAATTCAGATGTAGAATGATGAATTGACATTGACTAGTGAATCTGAACCAAAATACTCTCAATGATATCTCACAAGCATATATCTAAGGTTTTATCAATTTTGGAGCGAATAAGTGAAATTGGAATAGAGAAGTAAATGAAAAATTCTCTCAACCTTGAAAATTCTCTCAACCTTGTATTTAGGTTATCAGTATTTCAGATTAAAACAAATACAAGGAAAAATGGACTATTTATAAACAAAAATTAAAATATGATGTCGTCGTTTGCACAATACATTTTTTTCTATGCACAATTCCAACTGGTGTGCAGTCTTAACCAAGGACGTGGGCATGCGAACATTTTAGTGTTGTGCAAACACCACCCTGAACACATGCTAAAAATTAAGCCATGTGAATAGTTAAGTCATCAAAACAATAAAAAAAATGCCTAAATTTGTTTAAACCCAACTCCAAACTCTCAAAATCTTTTCAAATGTCCTTTGAGATCGTTTTAAAACACTTGTTCCATTTGCTTTAAAAATCCTCACACATTTGAAAAACTTTGCGCACTTGTGTGTGTTTAGACATATATAAATTACAACATCTACCAAAATGATAAAATCTTCAACCCAATGTGAATGCATGGCAACAGAAGTCTTCAATGAGAGTCTTGAGAAATCTTCAAACTTTAAGGGTTCATATAACACAAATGATCATGAATCACTACATGCCTTGAAAAAACTCAACGACTCAAATATTTTGTCACAGTAATTAGACAAGTAATATTAATTACAAAATTATATTTTTACATATTTATTATGATTTAAGATTTATCATGAATAATTCTTCCTTTAATGGACTATTGAAGGAAGAATTATATGTCAAGAAATCTAGGGGGTTTTAAGAAGCTAATCCTTGTATAAGTTGAAGAAAGATCCTAAAGCTTCTTATAGAGGCCCACTTCTTATCTTGTTAAGAAATGCTTAAAGGGAGGATGCTTGGATAAGATGTTGTTTGTCAAGATAAGGAATTAAATATTGATTACCCAAGTCTATGTTGATTACATAATATTTGTTCCCATGCAAGAGATCCATACTCACACGTTTTAGGAATGGATGACAACTTAGTTAGAGATGATTATGGTAAGAGCGATGAAGTTTTTCCTAGGTCTTTAGATTTATCAATCAAAAGGCCAGAGACTTGGTGGTTAAGTTTGGTTTAAACTCTGCAAGGCATATGAGCATACCCATGTATCATTACTAATATGAACAAAGACACGCAAGGCAAGGGTGTTGACCAGACACTCTATAAAAGTGTGATTAGGAGTCTTTTGTATTTTATTGTGAGATTTTTAGACATTGCCTTTAATATTGGTGTTTGTCCAAGGTTTTAGGATAGTCCCAAGGAGAGTCATTTGTGGGCAATAAGTACATGAGTGGGACTCTAATTAATGAGATATTGTATTAATTTGTTATTAAAACCTCGTTATAAGCATATTTTCGTGAAGACTATGCCACATATTATAAAGATTGTAAGAACACATCATATAAGTACTTTTTTAATGGCACAGTAAGAAGTAAATTCAATTTCTTTAACAATTGTCAAGGCCGAGTACATAGTGGTCGAGAGTTGTTATGAAGGGGATGTTCCAGGAATATGTGGTAGAGAAGGAAATGATAATGATATATTACGATAATACGAGCGTGGATAAAAATTTTGGTAATCTCATTAAGCACTCTACGACAAAACACATAGACATTCACCGCCACTTTATTTATGAGATTATTAAAGAGAGTTTAATGCTTTAAGTTATGTCTTGATTGGTTCTCAGTTCACATGCATACTCAGCAATCTTCTAGATTACACCAGGTTTGAGAACCTTAGGAAATCCATAAGGGTTTTCGCTATTGTCTTAGTTTGGGGCATTTTATTTTTGAATATTTTTATTATAAATTTTCTCTGCATATATTTGTATCCTTCCAAATTATGTACTTTATGTACGTTTATTTTTATTTTTTTGGTTATATATTTTTTGAAAAATGCAAAAATATTTTTTTTGAAGAAAATCGAAAATATATTTTTGTTAAGAAAAACATAAAAATACAAAAGATTTTATTGTTATTATTTTTTCAGGATAGCTTGTGTTAAGATGATTGAGGATTTGGATAACACATCTTACTATCTATTTCCCTACTCTTCAATTAGAGTTTTAAGAATACAGTGAGAACTTATGCATATTTTTTTAATAATTCATATAAAATTCCATACCGCGTGCGTATTTTCAATTTTAATAAGAAAAATTACTTGCCTTGGTTTCACTCAATTGAGTCATATTTTCATCTCTAGACCTTTGAGTTGTGCATGTAGGAACCATTGTTGAGTAGTTTATTATAATGATGAGTTAAGTATTGGTAAGAGATACCTAAAGAGGGTGATAACTACCAATGTCAAGAAATTATATGTCAATTAGATAAAAATGAATTATTTATGCAAATGCATACAAAAAATATATAAATGAAGTATACATAAAAAAGACATGCATGGGGGAGTTTTAATTTGAAGATGAATGGATTTGAATATTTTCTTCTAGCATAGGTTCTCACTGTATTCTTAGACTGGATTTGTAATTTGTTTGGCCTTATTGAAGTGTTAACATAAGCGGTTTATATTATATCTTAATTGACATCAAGCATGAACACTCAACATTTTTCAGCCTGGATGACTCATCATGATTTTTAACTATGGGTTACATCCAAGGTTATACGCATAACATAACTGAGGTCTATCTAGCTAATTTGGGTTTTGAGTTCATTCATATTCTTGTACGATAAATTGTGTGTGATTTCTTAGATTTGATGTTATCTTGAACTTGTCATCCACTTGTGTTTGAATTTGTTTAATTTTAATTTTTTGTCATGTTGAGATATGGATACTTCAACTGTATTGATATATATTGTTGTTATTCATATTTGTGTGTTTATATATCATTTATCTCTTTGAGTAAATGTTATAGATATATTATTATTGTATTTGCTTAATTTGAATGATTTAGGATATATTATTGGGTTGGTCCCCTTATCCATTACATTGAAAAAAGGGTATTTAAGGGTACGTGTTATAATCATGATCCCCATAGGATTAGTATTGTCTTACTCCATTGACCAAAACCCATTTTCTCCCTAGTTCAAGTGGCTATTCCGGAAAGATTTATGTCAATAATTATTCTAAAGACATCATCAACTTCATCTCGACATCATTTTACATTCACGTCCATGAGAATGCCACTTTGGGGAAGGTAATGGACTTAAATTTCATATGGGAACCCATGTTTTAACATAACTCAAAATGGATTTTATTAAATTGGAAAATATGTTAAAATTGGTATGTGATTAGTTTGGCCAATTTGAAGAAATACACTATGCAATATACTTTTCTTATAGAAAAAATATGTTAAAAAAAATATTTTCATTCTTATGTGTGTATTTGAAGTATGATTGTTCCTGGTTGAGAAAAAAACATACTTGGCATATTTTTTCAAATATTTTCAAAATATTGGATGGAAAAAATTTATTCAAATTTCCTAGACAAAAGGGCGATCTGCCTCGTCATAGTTTCGTCCTAGTGATACAATGTCTCTCAGAAGTGATAACTTGTCGTTGTTACCTTTTTGGTCTATGTTCACATTCTCTAGACAATGGCACGACACGATTTGTCGTAGTTTCACCGTAATGATGGTTTCCTTCACTGAAGCAAAAGCTTGTCATCTATACTCGTTGTCCACGTCCAAAAATCCCTCAATCTTGGCACGACCTAGATCGCATCAAGTTCAACACTGTAATGATATATCTTATTGTAACAATAAGTCATCAAAAACACTTGATGTGTTGTAAAAAGAACATCTTCACAAAATGTTTCATTATAAAAACGTGAAGATTCTCTTTTTTGTCATATCTTTTGGTGTGTTCAGAACGTAACTTATTTGTGTGGACTAGATTGAATTGAATCCTCCTAGACTTATGGACATATGTTTGAAAAATATTCCTACCTCAAGATTTTATCATAATATTTTCTATAGAGGAAAACCTTCTTGGTATTCTTGACATATCCATTATTATCATTATACTTTAAAGTTATTTGAAGTTACATTATTTCTATCTGTACATGAACAAAACATTTTCTAACATTTTTTTTATAAACTTTAAAGATTTTTTATATCTTAAAAATACGTAATGAGTTTATTTTGAGTTGCCAAACACTTTTATACATTTCGCTTAACCTTTAGGACCCTCACATCCTAAGAAGTATATTTTCATTGGAGGCGTCTCAGTTATTCCTTTGGAACACAAATTTTTTCTTCAAACTTTAAAAGAAGAAAGTTTTTTTCAAACTTTAAATGAAAATTTTGTTAGCACGAGGAGTTTAAGACATTGGTCGCGGACCAAATCATGTCGCGGTAGTGTAATGTTCTCCTGCTGCCACTAAAGATTTTTTATATCTTAAAAATATGTAATGAGTTTATTTTGAGTTGCCAAACACTTTTATACATTTCGCTTAACCTTTAGGACCCTCACATCCTAAGAAGTATATTTTCATTGGAGGCTTCTCAGTTATTCCTTTGGAACACAAATTTTTTCTTCAAACTTTAAAAGAAGAAAGTTTTTTTCAAACTTTAAATGAAAATTTTGTTAGCACGAGGAGTTTAAGACATTGGTCGCGGACCAAATCATGTCGCGGTAGTGTAATGTGCTCCTGCTGCCACTGATGCTCTCTATGGAGAATATGGTGGAAAAGAGTGGTTAGTCAGTCAAAGATTTCATATGGTTTCGATATCTGTCTTCTAGTTGTAGAACTCTACCATAGTACATTCTTTATTCTGTTAGCCTGAGATTTTCCCCTTTATGTTATTTTCCTTCTACGCCTTAGTGTTGTGCTATATTGTTTACCTTTCCACACTTAAATTAACTCACCTAATATTGAAGATAAAATTTTATGTAATCTATTTGGTCAATATTTTTTCACATATACCTTCAGTGTTGTTTTTTTACCCTTAGGAATAAATTAAAGGAGAATCTGGTCTCTTTTGACAAGATGTTTTAATCGGATTTTCTTTGTCCATCTCGATTTTGAGCACACGCACTCTCAAGGGAGAAATTTTTTATTCAGAGGTTAATTTAGTGCATGCATTTCATTTTTTGATTCATATCGATTTTATTATTACTCTATTCTATATTTTGTGCATCACCTGGTATTTATTTAAGTATTCAAGACTTACAGAGCCCATAATGTTGAGTTACCCTTGATTAGAACTGTACATCAGAATTGAGTGTCTCACACTGATTCAGGATGGGCAAATTGATGTATATGTATTTTATCCAGTATTTTTATGGATGTTTTATATTTTCTAAGTGCACTGAAATATTCAAAAATGGATATTTGTAAGGACATGTTATACACTCATAAGGTTTAGTGTCATCTTTTTTATTCTTGAACAAAATTTTATATAAAAGTAACTTTGTATCAAGTGTATTGAATTGTAAAGAGCATATCGATAAGATAAATATATAAAGGACAATGACATAGACCATAGTACTACGTCGGACTTTCCAGAACAAAATAACATTTGAGGTTGGAAAGGTTTTCAAGTATTATAAAGTAAGGGATTGATCGAACAAAACATGTTTTCGAAAAAGAATGGAACCGTTTTTTTAAAATTTTATTTATTTTTCAAGACCCATGAAAATAAATCTCTCATTGGAAGAAGATTCCCTTGATCGAAATATGTTTTGATCAAGGTCATTGTTCTCAAATAAGAGATCTCGTAAGATAAACTGCTTCAAACTAGGGCACCTTGAACAAATAAGGTTTCAAACAAGGACCTTGATTTTCATTTAGGGTTCTTTGTAAGATAAGAACTTCATTCGAGAGTACTTCAATCTAAAGTGGCATCATTTGAATGATGGAACCTGGTTCAAATGAGGCCTATATTTTTTGAAAACATGTTTAAATAAGGTTATTTTACTTCTAAAGTATAAGGAACTTTGTAAACATGTATTTTAAAGTGTAATACCATATGTTTTTATGATTAATTAATTAAAGAAAGAAAGAATATTAAAGAAAACAAGAATAAGTAAAGGATAAGGAAGGAGACACGTATGAATTCACAAAATTGAATATAGGGTCATCATCTCTTCACATTAAGAAGTTATGTTACAAGGCAAGATAAAAATCTACTCTCCCCCTTTTATGTTTACCATAAGTAATTTTGACCTAAATATTAATTTAATATGTAAAATCCATCGGAGATAAATAGGTTGAAGTCCCCAATCATATAAATTTCTCTTAATTAAAGGATTCATAAATAATGTTTATATACCAAATTCATGTGGATTATATAATCGGTTAATGAAACTTATGAATTTTAATCAAGAATGTTTTTGTAGTTGAAATTGGATTATACACAAAATGAATATGATGTTGAAAACTCTAATTCACTTATTTCTCATAAATTTTAAATCTTAAAGATTTCCTCTCATATGATCTTTAAATTGTCACAAAAATTTCTTAAGCAAGTTTAAGTAGGTTATAATTTAGTTAGAATGACATGTTAATAGTTATTATTATATTAAATTGGACATGGAAACTGAATCACATATGATGTTTGCAATAAATTATTCATGTTAGTTTGCCCATATTGTTCATCCCTTACACGAAGTAGTAGATACCTAAAACGTAAAACTTGAATATTAGACTAAATATCTAAAACATAATATATCCAATATTTCCCCCTTGAAAATATTGTAATAACTTAATGTAAAGTTATGAATTCATTTATGGAATGAATGAAATGTTCAAAAAAGTAATTATTATCCTTTTAGGATAATTTGGTAAAGAGGCTAAGGTATGGATAAGTATGGTTGTAGGCATGTCTCGGTATGGAATCATAGTTGTATAATTGTTTGGTTAAGATTGTGGATGGGGGTGGAGTTATGGATTGGTTGTTTTGGTTTATGCCACGTAAAAACATCACACATTTATGATACTAACCTCGGTGGTTAGTTGAGGGATAATTACAGTTAATTTAGTTTGCACACAATAAAAATGGTGGAATTATGTGCTAGTGACCCCATAGTTTGTTATGGGCTAGTAATTGGTTATTTGATGTACTTGTGACCCCGTAGTTAATTGGGGTATAGTCTCAATTTTATGATTTACTGTATTTGTAACCATGTAGTTGGTTAGGAGATGATCCATTTTTTACTTATGTTGATATTATGAAGGGTTATTTGGGTAAAATAGTGATCTCTTAGCTAATGGGAACTAGTAGGTTTATGAAAGAATTTATAAAATTCATTATGAAAAATAACACCGGTAATGGTGTGGCAAGTTACTGAAAAGATGATAGGAAACTATGGATTTATTACTTAAATGCATAATTGGTAGGTTTATTGCTTAGGTTGTGTAGCATTTTATCTTGTGGTGGACAACACCCATCACTTGTTTCCAAGTGCTTCAAGATATATCACACTTAGATTTGTCTTTCAATAGCACTGAGTCATATTTTTAGTCACCACTAGTTAGATATGTAGGTGTTGGATTTTATCCTTTTTTATCGTCTTTTGAGTGATGCGAGGTTTATGTTTTACATCATTAGACATTTTACTTTATTTTTTATTTATTATGAAAGTTTTGAGAGATATTGGTTATATCATGTGTTGCTATTGGATTATTATGTCATGTTTATCATAAATATTTTATATAGTTGGAGGTAGTGATTGACTTATTTTATATAGTTAGCAGTGGGGATTTACTTCCATTGCATGTCTATTTATGTTCAGGATTTTCATATTACTCTACTTTGTTCACCTTTTGTAAGAGGGTAGTTTAGATAATATGGAGGCATAACCCCTTTTTTAGTACAATAATGAAAAGTTAAATAAAAAAACTATTGATTAACCACAAGACATGTAAACAAGTCTCAATGAAGATAGACTTAGTTTGAACTCACAAATCTCTCGTGTATAACTCAGAAGGTAGTAATGAACTTAAAAGTAACTTAGCTAGAGGGAAAGAGAAGTAAGCATCCTATATACACCTTGGTAGGCAACCAAACACACCAACCACCCTCAAGAATCTCTATCAAACCTTCGTAATAAATAATAATGGTGGGTGAGTAAACTCTTTGGTTTGTAATAACTCTCTCTGATGTATATTATCTCTAGTAATAACTTTTGAACTCTCAAAAGATCATCCTCTCCTCAGAGGTGGTTGGGGTCCTTAAATAGTCTCCCACACCATCCCTGAGGCAAGTCCTCCATTAATGCCTGTGACATACATCCCTCATACTTTATGTCACAAACATTAAATACTTGATGCACTAGTTGTCTCCACGTCATAAACATTAAATGCCAGGACATGCCTTTTGACTAACCATTGTCTCACAGAGATGGCTCAATAACTGTCTGACAACCCCAAATACCACGGTGCTTTACTCAAGTGTAGGTATGACATTCCCTAGCTAGTTAACGACATCAAGTAAAGCGGATGTGACATTAAGTAGAGGGCTGTTTGGCTCACAACTCAACGCCTGATGGAACTCAAGGCTTCTCCCCTCGAGGTTCCACAGTCAGGGTCCATTGGTGTTTTACTAGGTGTATCTAATATGGTCAGGACAAGCCCCAACGGTGCCTCACTTCTCAATCCTCCAAACCATGTCCCTCCAAAGTTTCCATGGCGAGGTCATTCGATAGAGCTTGAAAGCTCTCCCAGGCTCTGCCAAGCCTGGTCTCTCGCGAGTACTGTTCGACCTCACACATAATCATTATTCTCATTACATCATTACAATATTTATATCTCATAGTCAGTACAAACAAAAGATACAATATATCTAAGTAACACAATAAGCTAAAATATGAGTTTCCACGCTAAGCTTCCTCGCTCAGATGCCACGCTGAGTTGCCACGCTTGAGGTGCCTTGCTGAGTTGACATGCTGCCTTAACCCCAGATACTGTTATAAATAGGGGAAATCCCTAATTTTAGGATTACCTTCAAGCCCCCTCTATATTTTCCCATTCGTGGAGAAATTTATTGTGGGAACTACAAATGTCTGCTTGAAAACTTCTCAATCCGATGAACCTCCGCTGTGTGTAAAAATTCTGGCATCCTTTCCTTCGTTCTAGCACTAAGTTTAGAACCTCCAGGAAAAAGTAAAATTCTCCCTGATGTACCTGAGCCGAAGCAATGTGGCTTATTGGTGCTTTTGCGAAGGGTCATCGCCGCTTTTTCCTTACACTAAGCTTATCAAATACTCATTTTTGCTCTAGGGAAGTGAAATTCTCTCGTTCATGCCATTGTGGGGTATAGTTATGACTTGTGATTTTTTGTTAGGACTGCCCCTATCATTGGGACTTGTAAAATTCTCCCTTGTAACGCTTCGCTATGTTAAAAAAAGTAAAATTTCTCCCTGATGTAGCTGAGTCACAATTTAAACAACGTTTGGACTTGTGGCGAGCGGATATTGTAGATTTTTGAATCGTTGGGACATCTTTTTCATTGGGAGTTTATTGGATATGTCCGATAAAAAAAAAATAGTGCCAAAACTCAAACTTGTTGTAGAAGGCAACCCTTTCTATTCCCCAGGTGTCACTTCGTAAATTACGTGGTGCTGTCTTCTCAGTTGTCAAAATACTTCCCGAAGTGCCACGTGTTCATTTGATCATTTTGTCTCCTTTATAATGAGGCCATACAATGAATATACTTTTTCCCATTCTTGGGATTTTTTCCTTCTACAGCGTCAACGGTCAAATTCATCCCCGTCGTAGAAAATCCTTCGCAGGCCGTGGTGCCTATGTTTACCTCTGGGTTTCTGTCCTCCTTTACTGAATGGGGATACACCTCTGAACCTTATAACATTGATAGATGAAGCAGGTAGTTTGGGTTTGATCAGGGGGCCCTCGACTTGTGTTCTAACAAAACCATACAAGGGCCACCTTCACTGAAGCTTGCACCTTTGATCTTGCAGCAGTGGTGCTTAGTGTGACCTCTACGATCGATGGGCGAGTCACCCTTCGAAGTGACACTAGGAAGGGGGGTGTATCTATCTATTATGACACCAAGTTCCATTTTGTGCAACTGACCAAGATTCACGAGTTTATATAGAGTCCTCCCCAATATCTCCCAGTCTTTTATTTCTCTACCTCCAAGCTGGGTCTCAAGGTCAACGCCATTTTTAGAGTTGAGTTCCCACTGAGTAAAATCTTCAAAGATCCTCCCCACGAGCTACCCCTTATTTACCGATGGTCCCCACTGCCACGCCCAAACCCAAGGCTGTTGACATTTCCAAACATCCTGCCCCTTCATCCGAAGCTGCTATTGGCGAAGGGCCTTCCCACCCACTAGCCAAGAAGATCAGGAAGTCCAAGAGTGGGACTTCCTCAAAATCTAAGTCCCAAGCCCAAGGTCCTTTGGAGGTGTTCCCCATTGCCTCCATTCCTCCTCCTATGTCTGTATAAATGGCATCGGAGTAAATAAGGCAAGTTCAGGCTGAGGTAGAATGAATAAATGCTAAGTTTTAGCGGCATGCCCCTTTTTTTCCTCCTTCGGCTGCCTTTCCCACGATCATAGTTGATCCTACGGAGCTAACGTCAAAGAGGAGAAAAAGTTTGAGGGTTCCTCAAGGTGATGGTGCAACGGGTACGAGGAAGAAATCTCTAGGTACCAAGTCCCAGAAGATACAGACGCCTGAGATACATTCCTCCCCAGTTCCTTCTGTTGCTACCTCTTCTCCTCCCTCGCTGGTGGTTATATCTTCTCCTTCTCCTTCTGGATATGAGGTGTGCATGTTTTTTCTCTTATTCACATTTTTTCTTAAGGCAAGCCGCATCTGATTATCTCTCGACACCTTTGGTGTAGGGAATTAAAGAAGGAAGACCTAGTGTCCCCGTGAGCCCTTTCGTGGGGGGATATTTTGGTATCTCTCAGGCCGATACTACTCCTCCCCGTTCCCCCATGATCGATCTTACTTATTCCTGTTGCACCAAGAATGTTGTTATGGGGGGGGGGGTTTCATTGAATCTGGGGGCATCTCCTCTGAACCCGAGACAACTCCCCCAGCTCCTTCAGCCCCTTCTGAAACTTCATCACAGCACGAGGTCCTTCTGCCCATCGTTGAAGCTAAGGAGAGTGCCCCTGAGGTAATATAAATAATTACTTGTCATGGCTCAAGTTTTCTTTTCCCATCTCTTTTCTATTTTCTTTCATACTGAACTGTAATATAATCAGATGCCTTAGGTGGAAATGGCATCTTTGGTAGCTGGAATTCTTCTCCCCACTATGCTAACGAGACCCATAACTGTGGTTCCCCTTTTTGGTGCCGTAACGGGGGTAAGTGACTCTTCGATGAATTTCTCCCTTTTTCCTATACTTACTCCCCGTGTCTAACTCTTGGTTTCATGTTAACAGCTTTTGCTAAGCCTTACCCCTCCCTTTTTCTCTTAGTGGTCTTCCTCTTTTTAGGGCCAGGGTCGATGCTTATGTCCAACGTGATGGTGCTTTGGTGCCTACTCGTGCTGAGGTATCGGTTGGAGGGCCATCATTTTCTTTGAGCAAAACTCCTTCATTGGCCTTGGAACCTTCTGTTAGCGAGGGAGCTTTGCCATCGTTAAGGCTTTTTCAGATAAGGGCACCGTTGAGGCTTATGAGGAAATAGCCATGCCCCAATAGTTCCTGCCACTATGGCCACCACGGTGACTGCAATTCTTGCTCCTGCAACTGCTGAGGTACTTTGTTAATGTCTCTGCATTTCTCAACCTTTCAAACTTCACCTATGATGGTGACTTATCACTGAAAATACTTGTTGAAGATTTTTCACAAACTCCGCCTATATTGGTGACTTAACAATGAAAACACTTGATAAGATTTTTCATAAACTCCACCTATATTGATGACTTAACAACAAAAAACCTTGTTAAGATTTTTCATAAACTCCACCTATATCGGTGACTTAACAACGAAAACTCTTGTTAAGATTTTCCATAAACTCCACCTATATCAGTGACTTAATAACGAAAATACCATAAACTCCACCTATATCGATGACTTAACAACGAAAATGCTTGTTAAGATTTTTCATAAACTCATCATTTTTCCAACTGTTCTGAGGTTTCTCAGGAGGATTCTCCACCAGTTCTTTAGCCCATCGCTTCATCCCATTGGGAACCCGTTACTTCAGAAGACTCCAGTCACAACGATTATGGTTCTACAACTGGTGCTATTGCAGAGAGCGAATCTGGCTGTGAGCTTCCTTTGCCTGACTTGGCTCCTCATGCCTTCTACCTGATGGTGCTTCAGTGTTCTCCTTAGATGCCTGCCAATCATCGCTTGATAGTTGAGCATCTTACAAGCCACAATCCTGAAACATTCACTATGGATTGCCTGCGTTCCAACATCTTCGTAATGAGTTACAGATATTAGAGCATGGCTACCGTTGTAGTTGAGATCGCTAGCACTCCAACCTCAAACGTTACCAGAGCCCTCCTCAACCAATTCATGGGCCACCTAAAGGAGTTGGGTCATGATGGCTTTCATTTTGACTATCTTATCACGCACATAGAAACTTTGAAGAGCTAGTGCCTGGATAGCCAGAGGGAACTGATCTGAAAACATCAGGAGGATCAACGAGCTGAGGAAGCTAAGTTCATTGAGTTAGTACCTCTCCTTACAGTTATTTATAAAGAGGTGGGGGATATCGAAGAAGCTCTGCGTCTGGCCAAGATGAAATGAGAAATACTCCTCATTGAGCATACATAAGCGCAAATGAGGTTGGATCTTTCTATAAATGCTCAACAGTCTTGCGTGGCAGCTTCTTCGAGCCTTCCTGGAGATTTTTTCTTTGCTCCACATCTTTGGTTCCTCTTAGGTCAATGATTTGTTGTAAATATTTGTCTTTTCTTCTTTCTATGTAATTCTTAGGCAATAGCTCCCAATTTTGTAATGCCCCAAAGTTTATTAATGAAAGAAAAATGTAACTTTTCCATATCATTTCTTTGTGTTACAATTGTTTGCGTACAATATGATGTTCTATAATTCTTTCACCTTCCCTTGAGTTATAATAAAAAGAACATTCATACTCATTATAAAAAGAAGTTGTGTATTCATAACAACAACTAGATACATCAGTGGTGCAAACCTAATTGCTTACACATGATAAACTTTCAACTATTTATTGTTACTCTTGAATGGTTTATCTTCTTCCATCCTTGAAATTAAGAAATAACCTGAGTCATGAGCTTCTTTTATAATGAAAGGTCCCTCCCAATTTGCTGTAAACTTGGGTAGGGGCAACCCTCTAATGTGCTTCACTGCTACTTTCAATACGAGGTCTCCCTCCACGAACTTCCTCAGTCTTACCAAGTTATCATATGCCCTGGAAAGCTGTTTCGTATACATTTAAAAGTGTTGCATCGCATTATTCTATGTTCATCCAACAC
Source organism: Sambucus nigra (assembly GCA_949130495.1). Lineage (NCBI taxonomy): Eukaryota > Viridiplantae > Streptophyta > Magnoliopsida > Dipsacales > Adoxaceae > Sambucus > Sambucus nigra. The sequence goes on from OX422211.1 coordinate 240,763,171, forward strand.
TTCCAGTTGCACATGTCTACTCTGAGGGAGCATACTACTTTGTAAGGCATATCGAGCAGAGGGAACTTCTAACTCCACCGAAAGGATTACCTCAGCCCCATATACGAGGGAGAACGGAGTATACCATGTAGTCTTCCTCTTGGTTATTCTATAGGCCCACAATACAGCTGGTATTTTATCATCCCATGATCCTGGGAATCCTCTATTATTTTGGCCAAAATGTTAACCAAGGTTTTGTTAGTTGCCTCGGCTTGACCGTTGCCCTTTGGATATGCCACCGTTGAAGTATAATGAATAATGGAGTACTTTTATATGAGCATCGTTACCTCTGAATTGATGAAAGGGATTCCGTTATCTGAGAGAATAACCTTTGGAATCCTAAAATAGCAAATGATGTGTTCTGTGATGAAGTTTCTCACTACCCCCACTGTTACCCTTCTCAATGGTATCGCTTCAGCCCACTTTGTGAAGCACTCCATTGCTACTAGTATCCATATCTTACCCCTCTAAGAAGTATGTATTTACCCTACCAAGTTGAATGCCCAAGTTTGAAAAGGATAAGGCATTTCCAGGGAGTGTAAATCTACCGATGGGACATGGATCACATTTCCATGAAGTTGATAAGCTTTGCATTTTTGAACAAACTCAACAGTGTCTTTCTCTATTGTTAGCCAATAATACCCCAACGTCATTAATTGGTCCTATAACTTGGCCCCTCCTATGTGAGCTAGATTTTGTGCCTGTTTAAGAACCTTGGTCGCTTCTTCTTTTGCGATGCAATGCAGTGGCCTGTTAAAGTAGCCCCTTCGGTAAGCTACCCCTCCTGAACGTAGAATCTCGAGGCCCTTCGCTTGAGTCCCATCACATGAATCTTTTCTATTGGGACAACTACATATTTAATGAAGTCAATGTAGGGCTGCCTCCAGTCAGGTTGAGCTTCCATGAAATGACATTCAGCTGCTTCGAAGAATAACTGGCATTTTTTGCTTTTTTGTTGTAGCTTCATCGTGTCTTATTTCATTCTAGGGAAAAAAACTCTCTTTGGATTCTTTGGTAAAGAGGTATCTCTGTTGTCTCACAGTGCTCTTCATGCATTTTCTTTAATCTTCACTCTGCCTCTTTTGGGTCGATGCACCTTGACAACCATCCTCCTATGTTCCTGAAGTAAAGGTTTCCCTGATTTATGAAGTATTGGTCTAGTTCCCTTAGCTCCATCTCTCCACCCTCGAATTCCAATTATCTTATAATCTCTCCCATCCAGTCAGCGTCCTCCTCCGTCGGTAGAATTGACTATACCACCGAAGGGGCTGTTCTTCATTAGATCACAATGGTAGTTGTATCGTTCCTCATGACCATTTTTTGGGCAATGGTGGCATAGACGTCTGGGTGGTGGTTCATCATTCTAGGATGTCTCTTGATCTTGGTCCGATGGGACTAGCAGAGGAGCCTTTGAATGATGGTTATGTATGGTGCCAAACTCACGTGTTTCAACGCATACTCTCCATTCACTTTCTGAATCACCAAATTCGGATTACCTTTGATGCAAAGTGAACGGATCCCCCTTCGAAGAGCCTCTATCAACCCCAGAACCAAATCTTCATATTCCGCCTCATTGTTAGAACAAGGGGAATCTAATTTGTAGGAAAGGCAAATCTCCTCCATTCCTTTTGAAAGAATAACCCCTGCTCCTCCTTTCATTTTCGTTGAAGATCCATCGAACTACATTATCCATTCCTCATTCATTACGTCTAGGTGATTGGCCTGAAAGTTATTTCCCGGAATACTTTCTTTCGATGGCTCAAACATTCCCGTGGAGAATATTACCAAAATATCGACGTATGCCTGACTTTTGATTGAGTGAGGAACCACACACTTCAAGTCATATTCGGAGATGATGAGGAACCACCTAGCTTCCCTACTAATCAATATAGTTCTTTCCAGTAAATACTTAATAGGGTCACATCTAATTACAATATGAATCGTAAAAGACATCATATAATGTCTAAGTTTTTGCCCTATAAATACTAAGGCTAAACAATGCCTTTCAAAGATACTATATCTGAACTCTGTCCCATGGATGATCCTACTTAGGTAGTAGACCGGTCGTTCTTCCCCATCAATCTCTTGTGCCAACAAATCTCCCATGGACCTCATGGTGGATGTGAGGTATAGCTGCAACGGTATTCCTACCTATGGGGAAACTATGATTTGTGGTGAAATGAGCAGCCTCTTCAGTCCAGTGAGTGAGTCCTTGTGAACCTCCTCCCACTTGTATTTCATGTTCCATCGTAAAAGATGCATCAACGAATGTGTCATCTCAACTAATCTAGGCACAAATCTCGTAAGATAGGACACTTTATCAAGGAAAATCTTTAACTCTTTTGCCATTCTTGGACTTGGCATCTCCAAGATCGCCCATTGCTTGTCTTAGTCCATCTGCACCCCTTGCCGATTAACCACGAAGACTAGAAATTTCCCAATTGTTACTCCAAAAATGCACTTAAGTGGGTTCATCTTTAATTTATATTTCCTACATCGGGCAAACACCCTCTTCAAATCACTCAAATGGGATTGATCCTTCTTTAATTTGATGACCAAATCATCCACATAGAATTCCACAAATTTATGAAAGAAGTCATGAAAAATGGCCATCATTATTCTTTGGCAAGTATCCCCGGCGTTCTTTATCCCAAATGGCTTTACTCTGTATATGAAATTCCCCAACGGGGTTCGAAATACCATTTTCTCTGCATCCGACGGGTCCATCACGATATGTTTGTATCCTACATACCTATCCATGAAGCTATATATCTCATGACCAGCCGTTACATCTATCAATATGTCAAGAGAGTGAAGAGGGAACTCATCCTTGGGTCAAGCTCTATTCAAATCTCTAAAGTCCACACAGATCCTTATTTGGTTTTTGTTTTTCTTTCCCATCGGGACAATGCTAGACAGCCAAAGCGGGTGCTGTATCGGTTTGATGAACCCTGCCACCAATAAGCGCTGGGCCTCTTCCTTTATCTTTAAGTCTAGCTTAGTCCTGTACTTTCTTATTTCCTATTTCACCGGAATGGCTGAAGGCATTACATTTATCTTGTGGCAGCTGACTCCCTCATCCATCCCTTTCATCTCTATGTATTTCCACAAAAAAAACACCTATGAACTCCCGAATCAACTCAACCTAAGCCTCTCGTTTATCCTTACTGAGATCTTTCGAGATGAAAATAGTCCTTAGATCATCGCCTTCTTTTGCTAGGTTCAACTGCTCTAACTCTCATGCTCGTAGTTTCGATTGATCTGCCATGTAATCTGGTTCTTCGCCAATATTTTCCACAAATTCTTGTATGTTGGAGTTGTGTATCACCATACATTGCCCCCGCTGATCCACTAAAAATAACTCATATATCAGGTCAGCCTCATTGTTAGCTTCTTCAGCCACCCTTTCAAACCATTATAATTGATATATCACCTTTCCTTCTTCGGTAATGACCTTCTTACACTGTCTACTAGTAGTTGTAGCTTATTTCCTTTTACTCTCTCTAAAGGCTTCGGCGACTCTTTTTTTTTTAAATCGTCTCAGCGTGCTTTGCCGCTGGACCTCATATTCCATCGGATCCACTCTGGGCCTTATCATGTCTTAGAGTTGCTTTGAGATGTTTTGGGGCCAAGGGACCACCTGGTGAGCTTCTTCGGCCATCACTCTTACGCTGCTTGCAACCTCTTTATTCTGCTCATTCAAAGGCCCCATCCTTTCTCTGATCGAGGGAACCCATGCTCCCTCTATTCTTCTTATTAGGACCCAAACATCGTCCTCAAATTTTGTGTAAAATGCCGCATCTACCAAGTGAGCTTCCTCGACAGCGAAGGGCCTCTTCATAGCCCAAATGGTCACCTTTGTTCCCTTGATATTCACCTTACCGCATTGGTGGTACGTCGAGGGAACTAGCCCTTAGTTGTGCATCCACACTCTCCCTATCATCAAATGGTAGGAAGTTTCACTCTCTATTACATGTAACTTGATATGGGAACTCAAATTTCCTATCACGATCCCAACGTTCACGTACCCAATGGATTTGGAAGACTAGTTGTCATATCCTAAAATCACCAAAGGCATGGGGACCAACCTTTCCTCTGGAATATTAGTTGCATGAAAAGAGTTGATTGTCATAATATTGATGGAAGTTCCCCCATCCATAAGAGTCCTTGTGAAAATAATTTCGTTGATGCTGGCGGTCACATACAATGGCCTGTTATAAAGGAATCTTATACCCCTATCTGCATCGCTGAAAGTTACTTCTGAAAGAAACCTCCTCACCAACCTGACCATGGCTCGCTTCCATCTCAGCGAAGGGACTGCGTTCTTCCTCGTAATGTCAAGTATTTCCTGGGTTATTTCCAACCAACGCTCTTTTAGTATCCCCACTTGGTCGAAGAACCAGGTGAACTTTGGGGATTTTGAAACTGCATAGTACTCTGGGACCAGGTCTTCTTCCTCACCTTTAACGCTATATACATCCTCCACGTCTTTGGTTCTTTCCTCATCGTAGGCTAGTACTATGATAGCCATTCCCTTCATATAATCTTCCAGAGCTTCTTTAAACTCTCCCTGCTTCGTAGTTGGGTTTCTTTCTTCTCTCTCTGCTTCCTCGTTAGAGGCCACCACCAAATTGGCCCCATGTGCTGGGAGTGGGTTATTGTTAATGTTCTGCAGAGGGATTTGCAATGTCCCTACCTTCACATACTTATCGATGATTCTCCTCAGCGTGAAACAGCTCTCTGTTGGATACTGGATCTTCCGATAAATCTGGCAATATTTCGAATCCGCCCTCATCGCCGCATTGGGTTCCTCCACGAGAATGCCCTTTGGTTTGTAGACCGTTCCTCCTTGGACCATTGCGTTGTAACATCTGACAACCTCCTCCACTGTACAAGGAAATGGTGCTGGGTGATAGTGCAAATATAGCACCCTACCGTGGAAGGTATGATACACTGCATATGCTTACATGTCGCAGCCTCTATCAACATAAGGCGCGGCCCTACTGAACTCGGTGTGCATCCCTATTGAGTAGTGGCGTGGCCCTCCGCCCCTATTAACATGTCGCAGAGTCCACTAGTATAGGGTGCGGCACCTTTGTCTTACAGGCCGCATCCCTCTCCATTACAACTCCATACTTTATGTGCGCCACGTGCTCAAAACACGTGAGCATATAACCTATAAATAAAGGGCCACACCTCAAAAATAGGGAGACTGGATTGATTCCACAGAAACTCGAGGTAGGTTCTATGGTACCGATTCTCACTACACAACCTCAGTGTACAACTTGGGGGTTGTTCATCCACATCACAGTCACCTCTCCAGCACACCGGAATCATTAACCATCATGTACTCTCATTTATTCTCGTACTTGTACACCTCTTTAGGTATGATTATATTGTACAATACAATACATATAATGAGAATGGAGCAACACAATGAACATAGGCCTATATTAGAGGCTAAACCACTCTATATCTTGTTTTCTCTATATTTAATTGCTTTCTTTATTCATTACATATTTTGCACTTGACACATTGATACGAGAGTGACTAGCGGATGATTTCTCGTACCATCATTTTGGCGTCGCCTGTGGGAACAAGATTTTTCAACCCTTACTTCTCTATATAGTTGAGTTCTTAAACACCTATTTCGATCCCTGAGAATCCTACGGATCGTCATCTCACGGGTAAATTCTGGTTATTGAGCTCCGTTTTATATTTACACCCCTAAATGGGTATTTTTCATATTCAAGTCTATTCTAGGGTCTCCATTTTATGACCTTAGATTTATTTTATATGCCCCTATGATATCGCCCCACCTAGATGAAGCTGGAAAGCTTGATGGGATTTAGCCCCGTAAAGATGGGTGATTAGGGAAGAGTTATACTTACTCCCGTTTTGTTGTTCTTTGACTACAATCTAGGGTTTATCATTAGAATTGTGCCATTTTGTGCACTGAGGGGTTATTCTCTCATGGATAGACCCTAGTAGGTATACTCTTCACAAGTTTCGGGAGAAAAACTTATATTCTAGGTTTCAATTTTGGGATTGTCCCTTCATTGCCTAGGTAGGGATGCGGCCCGATAGTCCAACTACCGTACATGCCTCGGCCTTTACTGGAGTAGTTTTATTACAGAAGCTTCAACACATCAATGAACGGACTCAAGTGGTTTCTAGTTCAACCTTGGTGAACACCACGTAAAGGCCACGGTAGTGCACCCATGTTCCATACTAGCCGCGGCCTCAACAGAATGCCATGAAGTAGTTCAAATGCTGCATCCCCATTGCCTACTTGGTTACTCCCATATTTCTTTGATTACTCACTTCTTCTAGTTTTGTCCCAGATTATATATATACCTTGTAAAGACTAACAAAGGCAAAAAATGGAAGGCGAATCCAACCAGAGCACAGAAATCAAGGATGAGATTGTGCAGTTGTACAATCACCTAAACCACCTCTATAATAGTCATGCCTCCCTCCAGACCCAGGTCAACGATCTGACTCAGAGGGTGTTAATGCTAGAGGCTGCGGCCTCACCCAATGTGGGTGCGGTACCCAAGATCACTACTTCAGCAGCCTTTGCTGCCGCGACAGGCCATGAAGATCTGTCCACGAATGCAGTCAAAAGGTGCCAGAAAAGAAGAGTGGAGAAGACAGAGAAGAAATCTGAGGTCTAAACTCCATTGGCCTTCTCAATTGAAGAGATCTTTGAATTCATCAGAGAAGACAAGCTGTTGAGGTGGCCAGAAAAGCTGAAAGCTCCACCCCGTAAGAGGAACATAGCTAAGTGGTGCAAGTTCCATCAGGACCATGGCCACGACACTGAGCAATGTTATGCTCTAAAGGATGAAATTGAAAGACCGGTTGGGCAAGGGATGCTGCGGAGGTTCCTCAAAGATGTTTAGGGGATGCTGCCTTATTTCACATGCCGCATGCTCATTTTTCATGCTTATCTCTTATATTCCATCTGTCTCTACTTTATAGTGACAACTCCTCTTGCGCTATTTTAAACTAAACATTTTATTATCCTTACAAAGTCATATATATATATATATATATATATATATATATATATATATATATATATATATATATGAGTAGGTATAAAATCAATTTCACTTTTATAGTGTCATATTTTGATTCTTATTTCCATGAAATGTTATCTTAAAAAGACCATTTTTGCCTCAATCATATCCTGAACCGAGACAGCATGTTATATCAGGAATGATAATATATAAATGGGCCAAGATGCCCGACAAGACGCCTAATTGTCTAAAAATTGATGATAATTGAAGGTGACAAAAGAATATATTGGAAGCAGTTATCCAAATTGGACCGCAACATCACTCATAAAGGCTTCCAATACCCGCACTTGGCTTTCGGGATGCGTCATTAGCTGCAAGGGCTTCTAATGCCCGTTCTTGGCTTTCGGGGTGCATCATTAAGTCGAGAGACTTGTAATATCTATCAAGGGATGGATTTATATATCCCATATAATAGCTGTGGGTGGCGTAATAACATAACCCAACCTGGGGAGGCTTGAAAATATCCTATATGTTAGCTATGGGTGGCTTAATAACATAACTCAGTCTGGGGAGGCTTGAAAATATCCTATATTTAGTTGTGGATGGCTTAACAACATAACCCAGCCTAGGGAGTCTTGATAATATCCCATTTACATACAGAAGGGAAATGCTAAAGAAAATAAATGCCATATTTCGTGAAAGGCAATTGAAGCGACTAGAGGAAAGCCTTGGCCTTCTTTATATATTCCATATGGGTTATGGGATGACAAAAATCAACTATATGGTTCAAGAAGCCAAGGGTAAAGAGAAAACAACTCCAATGTAGCCTCTATTCAGGAAGGGGTTACCACTTTCAAATATGGATGCAGCTATTATCAAACGACCGCGACCTTATTCAAGCGGTAGCACTTCCAAACATTGGTCTAAGGGGTAAAGGTCCACATCCCATGTGCATAAGAGTTATAGCCGCAAACTATGACTTATACGTATGAAGGTGACGTATCAATACTTGAAGGTGCCATGGAAGTTCAAAAAGAGCAGCCTATGTGGAAATATGTTCGCTATGGTGCCGCGAACTTAATCTATTAGTAAGGCATTTTCAAATATAAAGTAGTTGTATTCAAGCATTCATTAAAGCATTGAAGCAATCAAATTGGTCCAAAGACTTAATTGTCCGCTACAAGGGATTTGTTACCCAATATCCAATGTTGCTAGCTAGAGTACCAATGGGTAGAGATAGAGAAGGGGCTACAGCATGTAATGTGTAATTTTACCACGATCCGATTCCTAAAAAGGGTCATAGCCCAATCAGTATGGCTGCAACTACCAAAGAGTTTAATGTATTCGCTAAAGCATCGCGGCACCTCAAGCATTTAATTACAAAAAAGGAATTGGAAAATTAAAGAAGAGTGATCGCAACCACTTGTCATCACAATAGGCTGCAGCTATACTTGTGAGCAAAACATTTATATATTGATGTCGCAGGAAGCTCATTCAATCAAGTAAGAAAATCTCAAAGCTCAAGTTATATATTCAGTCAGTAGAACAAAAAAAAACACGCAAGTATTGAAACATTTATGCAAGTATAAATCATGAAAAAGTGGTCGCAGCCTTCATATAGTTACAGATAAAAAGTTCGCAGCTTTAGTTAAGGATTACAAAATTCATAAAGGGACGCAGCCCCATATTGATAGTTCCAAAAATTATAAGGTTACAAAATCATGAAGTTGCATCATCATTCTCATCACCTTCCACGACGGTCTGAGTTTCTTCCCCCGCGGCAGCTGCCTCAGCCTCGGCCTTCAATCTAGCTTTCTCTTCAGTCACGACCTTGAGCTCAGCTATGCATTTTAGATGCTCAGCTTCACTAAGTCTCCAGTAAAGAACTCTCTCCTTGGTATCAGGGAAGTTCTTAATTATTCTCTGCCTAAGTTCCTGGTAGCCGCGGAGGTAGGCCCTATTATTGATGAGGAAGAAGTCCCTAGATCCCTTGAATGACTCCACGGTATGGTCAATGGCCAGCTGAAGAGTGTCGCCATGATCTGCGTCCATTTTATTTATAATCGCGGCATGGTCTAGGTCATCTTGGGAAGACTTGCCTTCCAACTCCTCGTACTTCTTTTGGAGAAGTCTGAGCTTATTATTAGAAGTTTTCGCAACTTGTGCAGCTGATGCAGTCTGAGACTGGGAGGATTTGAGGGATTTCGCAGCTTACTTAAAGTTGTCCTACGCCTCCACCCTTTCATTCTTTGCAGCAGTTAAGTCCATTTGGGTTGCCTGGATATCGTGGAAGAAGACTTCTTCCCTGCTTCAAAAAATGAATTTCATGCAGCTGCCAAATTAGGGGCGTGCACCCTCTTTGCTGCCTCTTTCAGTTTATAAGGACCTCGTACTTCCTCTTTTGAGACTCTATCACATCTGCATCCTAAAAAGAGAAAGTTATGGGCAAAGTATGGAATGAAAAATCAAAGATGAGAAAACACTAGCACTTACCCTCAAAAGACTATAGAGGCCGCAGTCCTCCAAATCATCATGGTCCTTTTCGACCAGCCTGTCAAGATCTATGGTACTAAGGTCCCTCTTCATTCTTCACTCAGCCTTCACGATAGTGTCCCATGAGGACTTAAGGTCAGCTTATCTTAACTAAGGTCACAGACGACCATCAGGACCAGCTTCGTCAAGGAACTGAGGAGGTGCCAAGTTTGCATTAACAGCAACTATAGGCGGTAGAGGAGAAGCCGAATGGAGGGGAGCATCAGACATGGACTTCAAACCCACCGAGTACAGGTTATCTTTGATATCATCATCTAACTCAGTTTGGGTTTCAGGCGCATCAAGGTTTTTTTATGGCGGCCAGATTTGGGTTCGCAGTAGGAGGATTATGATCGTTGGAAGGTGCCACGTCAGGTGTCTTATTCTTGGACCTCTTCCTCTTCCTGCTCCGCACAGTATCATAAAAATGGTGGCATCCTCATCCATTTCCACAAGATGGGTGGCCAACAGCTGCCTATCAACTTCCTCACCTGAAAGAGAAAGAAATAATAAGTATTTGAAATGGACTTGATGAAAATATAAGTTGTCGCAGACTAAAATTGTGGATCTGGTTATTACCTTCCGCGGACATTCCTGGAATGGACTTGCTGGGGAAGAAATCTGCCTCGAATACAGTTGCAGATGTTACAAGGAGGCTAAATTTCTTCTTTTCAGCAAGAATGGTCGCGTCCTCATCAACTCTCATCTCTTTTCGCTTACTCAGTTGCAAGTTTTCAAGAACTGCAGAAAACATTTCAAGGGTTAGTACAGAGAATGAATAATTAGAAAGAAAGAAAGGATGCGGCTATTATAAAATTACCTATCTTAGAGGGAGAACCCAATTGCCACGGCATCCTAAACGGTTTGTCCCTATCATTATCCTGACGGTGTATCTCCCATCCCTCTCCGGAGATGTAGAAATACATACCCTTCCAGTTCTTTACACTAGTCGACCTCCCAGAGTAAAGAATCTCATCCCTGCCGCGGACGGAGAAGTAATAGTACTCGGTGAACTTCACATATTTTTCCTTTAGGCGGTAGAAATGAAAAAACTCCATAGGAGTAATGTCCTTTTTGAATTGGTTCTCCCAAAGAACGACCACGACAAGTATGGCCCTCCATCCATTGGGAACTAACTGGGCTGGTGCCAGTTTCATGGTCTGAAAAATGCATCGGATGGGAACACAAATAGGCAGCCGCAGGCCGTAAATAAATGCATAAAGTTGGAAGCATACTCCATCATCCTCCAGAGCTGTGTAAGGTCCTTAGTTCATGGCAGGTGCTGAGCACATCAAATTTTCTGGAAATTCGAAGGCCTCAGCCACCCGGTCAACCCAATCTTGGATCATGATGCTGCGAATATCAAGCGCAACTAGGGGTCTCTTAGCCCTCCCATACAGACCAGTTGGGTTATCCCTAACTTACGCATCATCATCTTCTACACCCAATGGATGATTACTTGAATTGGTTTCTTCTTCCATTGGCGTGGACTTAAAATCCTTCTTGCATGCAGAGTATGTGGAGTTTGAGTCTAATATCATGCAGTTGGGACAATCCCTCAGTTGGCGAGGCCCGATTGATCTCAGAGGAGGCACAGAAGGAAGTTCAGGGGGAGAAGCTCCGAAGTTTTTTGCCCAGAAAACCTCTCAGGAATTCGTCTGGGTCAAAGCTCATATGGCTGTAGAAGTACCTAAAAAGTAGAGTCCGTAATTAGGCGTCGTAGCCAGTATGGTCCAAAAATGACTTTAAGAAGTTGCGGTAAGATTAGTTATATGAATAGTGAATAGAAGTGACAAACAAGACTGGCCAAATGTGAAGTGTGGGGTTCAAGCCCTAAAAGAAAATTTGCGTCGCGGCATATTGGTTTAATAAGGAGGGGTTATTCCCCTATTGTAGTTGATAATGGGCTAACACAGTTGACCCTATTCATTAAACCTAAGGGACTACCCTCCGACCCTACAGGTCACAACCATCTCCTACAGGTCGCGACCATCTCCTAAATTAGCAAGGGAGCTTACATTATCGTGACTACAGACTCGAACACGGAGCAAATGCAATGACCTTTATAAATTAAAGAAATTGTGAATCTAGGGGTTTAACTGCTGCAGAGTATGATTTGATACCCAAAGGATTATTCAGTCTACAGGCCGCAGCCATTACCAAAAGTACTAAAGTTATATTCCACCATATCGCGGACTCTCACTCAAACACTATTGTCTAAATGTTTGATTCATTTAAGGATCGAAGACCTAGAATGTGAGGTGTATGCTTCAATAACATCAAGAACATCAAAGAACAGTTTGATTCTACACAAACGCAGTTTATATGATCACAGTGGCTTGATTTCGTATTATGAAGGTCGATTCAGGGAATTCTAGCAACAATTTCAATTGTTTGTCGTGGATATATATTCGATTCTTGGAAATTTGAAGATTGATCAAATAAAAACCTAGATTCCTATCAAGCGATCCAGAAAAATGCAAGTGTTGAAGATTAGAAGCGAAGAATTCATGTGTTCGTGTATTTAAAGAAGAATTACGAGCTGCAAAAGCTATTTAAAGAGGATATTGGTTAAAAAATTACCTAGAAACAGAGAAACTGGAATGATTAGCCTTGAATCGCCTTAAACCACCACATACGGCCTTGGAAAATCACTGAAAAATGTAAGAGAACGGACGAACTGACTTTAGCTTTCGATTTGCTCTCAATGTTTTGGAAACGTAATCAAGTCCATGCCCTAAACAATTGATTTAAGAGAGCGCGAAAGATAAATCATCGCCTTGGAAATACCACGGCACATAAGAAAACTTAACTAAACCACAGTCTCAATCCAACTCTCTTGGCACTACGGCTTGGGGGCTTATTGATAGTGTAAATATAGCACCTTACCGCGGAAGGTATCGTACACTGCATATGCTTACATACCGTGGCCTCAATCAACATAGGGCGCGACCCTACTGAACTCAGTGTGCGGCCCTATTGAGTAGTGGTGCGGCCCTCCTCATCACAGGGTGTGGCCCCCTATTAACATGTCGCAGAGTCCACCAGTACATGGTGCGACACCTTTGTCTTACAGGTCGCATCCCTCTCCATTACAACTCCAGACTTTATATGCGTCACGTGCACAAAACACGTGAGCATATCTCCTATAAATAGAGGGCCACACCTCGAAAATAAGGAGACTGGATTAATTCCACACAAACCCGGGGCAGGTTCTACAATACCAATTCTCACTACACAACCTCAGTGTACAAATTGGGGGTTGTTCATCCACATCACAACCACCACTCCGGCACACCGGAATCATAAACCATTATGTACTCTCCTTTATTATCATACTTGTATGCCTCTTTATGCATGATTATATTATAAAATACAACATGTATAATGAGAATAGAGCAACACAGTGTACATAGGCCTATATTAGAGGCTGAACCACTCTATATTTACTTGCTTTGTTTATTTATTACATATTTTACACTTGACTTGTTGATACGAGAGCGACTAGTGGAAGATTTTTTGTATCATCAGTGGGTTTTCCCTGTCTCTTCTAAACTTCCTCTTATTGTCCTTCTTTGGTGCCTTTCCCCCATTTGCTCCCTCGGTGTACCCTACCTATGGGGGCTGAGACCTCACTCCCACAGGTTGTATTGGTTGCCTAAGCATCATGGACACCACCACTTGATTTGGTCGCATCACCAAGGAGATATTTCTTATTGCTTTTAAGAATGTCGAAAAAGTCTCCTCGCACGTTTCATTAATTAGATGACAGATGTACTCAGAAAGCAGGACCTCTGCATAGATCTACAATAACTTGGATTCTTTGGCCTCCTCCCTCACTTCGAGGGACCTTTCCCTGAACCTTCGAACGTACGCCACCACTTCTTTCCTAGGTCGTTTCTTCTCCCTCCCCTGTTGGGTCAAAGTAAACTTATCTCCTTCCCGAAAGAACTTCTAGATGAACAAAACATGCATCCCCTCCCATTTAGAAACTCTCTTGGGAGCCAAATGAGAATACCAGTTATATGATTTATTGGTTAAGGATTTAGAAAACTCCCTCAACCTGAGCTTCTTATTATTACAATGCGCCCCCCAAGTGTTCAACGAAGCGCTTGATGTGATCCTTTTGGTTTCCACCATTCCCTGTGTATTTTTCAAAAATAAGAGGAATATAATCTTTTGGATAGGTCTCATCGTGGTATTCCTTGGGGTAAGGTGTTCAAAAGTCGTCATAAATCGAACCTACCTCGCCAGCAGATTTCGAGGAGGCTTGCATTAACTTCAACATCTCTTATTGCATCTCCTTCCTCATTACCTCCATGGGTGATGCCACTGGAGCAACAACCAATGGGACTATAGGTTGAGTTCTCGTTGTAGTTGGAGCAATCGTCACACTTGGGGTCGTTGATACACCCGATGTTCCCACTCTTGGATTCAAAACAGAGGGCATACTTACTGGGACTATTCCCATTATGCCTATACTTGGTGGGGCCATTAGGGCTGCCCCCGGTGTCATGAAAGAGTTAACTTCAAATCCTCCCAACACCGTTGAAGGTACCAGAGTTTGCAAGAACTCGTAAAACTTATTCATGAGGAGTGTCACTTGAGTTGGTCCCAACACAACACTCATGGAAGCTTGTGTCACCCCTTGAATGCGTGTCATTACCTGAATAGGAGGTACCTCTATTCGAGGAGCCCGGTCCCTTAAAGCCTCCAGTTCTCTCACCGCGTGTTCTTTATTATGTTGGATGTCATAAAGTTAAGCCATCGATTAACATTATCTTGCGCCATAATCCTTGCTTAGAAGAATGCCTCCCCAGTAGAGTCACCAAATGTAAGAGGGTAGTTTAGATAAGATGGAGGCGTAACCCCTTTTTTAGTATAGTAATGATAAGTTAAATAGCAACACTATTGATTAACCACAAGACATGCAAACACGACCCAATGAAGATAGACACATTTTGAGATCACAAATATTTCGTGTATAACTCAGAAGGTAGTAATGATCTTAGAAGTAACTTAGCTAGAGGGAGAGAGAAGTAATCATCCTAGATACACCTTGGTAGGAAGCAAAACACACCAACCACCCTCAAGAATCTCTGTCAAACATTAAAAACTTCGTAATAAATAATAATGGTGGGTGAGTATACTCTTTGGTTTTTAATAACTCTCTATGATGTATATTATCTCTAGTAATAACTTCTGATCTCTCAAAAAGATCATTCTCTCCTCAGAGGTGGTTGGGGTCCTTTAATATCTTCCCACACCATCCCCGAGGCAACTCCGCCATTAATGCCTAAGAAAGACATCCCTCATACTTTATGTCACAAACATTAAATACCTTATGCACTAGTTATCTCCACGTCATAAACATTAAATGCCAGGACATGCCTTTTTCCTAACCACTGTGTGTCAGGGGGCTGTTGTCACAGAAGTAGCACACCAACAGTATGACATCCCTAAATACCACGGTGGTTTACTCAAGTGTAGGTCTGACATTGCCTAGCTGGTTAGCGACATCATGTAAAGAAGTTGTGAGATTAAGTAGAGGGTTATTTGCCTCATAACTCAATGCCTGATGGAACTCAAGGTTGCTCCCCCCGAGGTTCCACGGTCAAGGACCTTCGATGTTTTACCAGGTGTATGTAAGATGGTAAGGACAAGCCCCAACGGTGCCTCAATTCTCAATCCTCCAAACCAGGTCCCTTCAAAGTTCCCACGGCGAGGTCATTCAATAGAGCATGAAAGTTATCCCAGGATCTTCCAAGCCTAATTTCTCGTGAGTACCGTTCGACCTCACACATAATCATTATTCTTGTTACATCATTACAATCATTATAGCTCATAGTCTGTAAAAACAAACGATACAATATGGCTAAGTAACACAACACGCTAAAATATGAGTTGTCACGCTAAGTTGCCTCGCTGAGATTCCACGCTGAGTTGCCATGCTTGAGTTGCCTTGCTGAGTTACAACGCTTCCTTAACCCCAGACACTGTTGTAAATAGGGGAATTATACCTAATCTCAGGATTACCTTTAATCCCCCTCTACACCTGTATTCATCTTTTCCACTTCATGCTAAGGATGGTATCTAGTTATTTTAAAAACCTGGATAATTTAATAATTATAAGTAATCAACCTGAGTATTAAAATATATGGGATGTCATAGTTCTGTAACACCCCTCCTTCCCGGGGAGAGAGAACGGAGCGTTAATGCGATAAAATAAATCCAAATCCACAAGTAACAAGGTATAGAGCATCTAAAAAATCCCACAATAATATAAATCCACTAACTCGAATTACAACTATCTAAATTGAATAAAAATACAAATCTCCAAAGCTCTATACATCAAAATAATACAATTCTTCCAACTTGCATTAAAAATTCTTCCCAAAATAATCCACGCTAAAATCATCCCAATAATCCAAAGCGCTCAAATCCACGCTAACCTACCACTAAAAGAAAATATGGGGAAGTACACAATACGACAGGAATGATGCTCAACAAATATATATGTTAGCGATGAATAAAACGTAACAACACCAGTACAAATATTCATATCAAAATGCAAATCTCAAAGCATTTATCAATATAATTTCTCAACAACACATCAATGGGTCATCAGGCCTCACCACATCCGTATATGCTTTATCAAGCCATAGCCCGGGAAACAGAAATTTTGGCGGGTGCCCAACATCCGTGCCATATTAAAATCTCATGACAACGTGCTCAGTAACAATATAATGATACCACATGAATCAAAATAATTTCAACAATTATTTTCCAGATTTTAATGAATTTTTCAATTCAAATATGAGTTCAATTAACAAGAATTCAAAGAGAATGACACTCGTGAGATTTAAGGAGCATATTGTGTAAAACCCCATACCTCAAACCATGATGAGAAACCAACGATCACATCCTCAAGATCAACACAAAAGATCTACAGAAGCTCCTCCAAGAACCTCCAACAAAAATAGCCCCAAGAACACCTCTAATCTAAGGTTGGAACTCACAAATCTCAAGGGACAATGTGTATAATTAAAAAGGAGAGGAATATAAAATATATTTGCTGCTAAAAAAGTTGTGCCAAAAGTAGGTTAAAAGGCTTTCCCATGACTTCCTTTTATAATGCAAAGAAATGAAGAGTTGGAAGCCAAAAGACTCCTTTAAATAAGGCAAATAAATGAAGAGTTGGAAGTCAAAATAACTCCAAGAGTTAAAAACATTTTAAAATCATTTTAAAATCCGTTTTAACTCCGATTTCGAAACCGTTTGAAATTCTCGCCTTTAAAAATAATAACCAACATATTTGAGCAATAAAATAATTTTATCAAAAAACTTTATTTTTCTCCATTTTCCAAAAATTAATTAAAATAGCCCAAAAATTACGCGAGTTGTTACACTTCCCCACTAACAATGAAATTTCGCCCTCGAAATTGGCCGAATGCCTAACTCTAAAAAATCAGGCTAACAATCTCCAAAAATAAATCACGTCTCCCAAAAATAAATTCCTCACCTCTAATCTCAAAACCTAACACGAATATCACCTAAAATTTGTTATCTTCAAAAATTGCTATCCACGCAATGAACCCAAAACTCAAGCCCCGAGGGTTGCCGTATACCTAAGCTCTGATACCATTTGTAACACCCCGCCTTCCCGGGGAGAGCGAAAGGAGCGTTAATGTGATAAAATAAATCCAAATCCACAAGTAACAAGGTATAGAGCATCTAAAAAATTCCACAATAATATAAATCCACTAACTCGAATTACAACTCTCTAAACCGAATAAAAATACAAATCTCCAAAGCTCTATACATCAAAATAATACAATTCTTCCAACTTGCATTAAAAATTCTTCCCAAAATAATCCACGCTAAAATCATCCCAATAATCCAAAGCGCTCAAATCCATGCTAACCTGCCACTAAAAGAAAATATGGGGAAGTACACAATACAACAAGAATGATGCTCAACAAATATATATGTTAGCGATGAATAAAACGTAACAACAGGAGTACGAATATTCAAATCAAAATGCAAATCTCAAAGCATTTATCAATATAATTTCTCAACAACACATCAATGGGTCACCAGGCCTCACCACATCCGTATATGCTTTATCAAGCCATAGCCCGGGAAACAGGAATTTTGACAGGTGCCCAACATCCGTGCCATATTAAAATCTCATGACAACGTGCTCAATAACAATATAATGATACCACATGAATCAAAATAATTTCAACAATTATTTTCCAGATTTTAATGAATTTATCAATTCAAATATGAGTTCAATTAACAAGAATTCAAAGAGAATGACACTCGCGAGATTTAAGGAGCATATTGTGTAAAACCCCATACCTCAAACCATGATGAGAATCCAACGATCACATCCGCAAGATCAACACAAAAGATCTAGAGAAACTCCTCCAAGAACCTCCAACAAAAATAGCCCCAAGAACACCTCTAATCTAAGGTTGGAACTCACAAATCACAAGGGACAATATGTATAATTAAAAAGGAGAGGAATATAAAATATATTTGCTGCCAAAAAAGTTGTGCCAAAAGTAGGTTAAAAGTCTTTCCCATGACTTCCTTTTATAATGCAAAGAAATGAAGAGTTGGAATCCAAAAGACTCCTTTAAATAAGGCAAATAAATGAAGAGTTGGAAGTCAAAACAACTCCAAGAGTTAAAAACATTTTAAAATCATTTTAAAATCCGTTTTAACTCCGATTACGAAACCGTTTGAAATTCTCTCCTTTAAAAATTATAACCAGCATATTTGAGCAATAAAAATAATTTTATCAAAAACTTTATTTTTCTCCATTTTTCAAAAATTAATTAAAATAGCCCAAAAATTACGCGGGTTGTTACAAGTTCATATAAGAGCAAGGCCTATGCAACTAGTTTCCACAGGTACACTCTAGTGGTCCCTATAGCATTGTTTGACACGTTCATTTTATTTTGTATTCTTATTATACGATTCGTAGTTTTAATAAGCGTTGTCTGCCACATTTCATGTGGACCCAAAAGGAAGTCACGTACAGTTGTACTTCCTGATCAACCACTTCCCATTGCTCATACACCAACATCAGCATTAATATAGCCTATGCCATCAGTCCTAGTACTCGATGCTCAGGGATAGTATATTTTTAGAGCCCCACAACTCTCAGAGTGTTGGAAATGATGACCCCCAATTTTAAATTTTACAAAAATAATTTCCTTTAAATGCGGAATGAAGATGGCTCAACACAACACACACAAACAAAAAATTTTAATTTATTTCAAAGTAAAATTAAACAAAGCTCACAGTGAAATTAAATTAAACAACAAATGCATTTTTCACTTAAACCCAATTAATTCAACCCAAGTTCTAGAATTTTCCTACACAATATTTTCGATATTACCAAGTTTAGCAAAACCAAATTTAACAAATTAAATTCCCAACTTGAATTAAATTAATTTTAATTTTACCCAAAACATTAATTACCACCAAATTAAACAAGTAGTGATTTACACCAAATTTTATCTTTTTACCTAAGCATGCATCTAAGGTGAATTTTTCTAAAGATAAAATAAACAAACAACCACTACGTCGCGATGTACGAGGAAAAACACACAACGGGAAAAAATCTCAGACGACCCTAGCCTTAATTCCATTAAGTATGATTTTATGATTACAAGACAATGACTAACAACAACTCGACTTGACTCTGTCCAAGCCCCGGGCTTGTCTTCTTGTAACTACCTCTGCCTAGCCGATAATCCCGGAGTCCACCAAAACCTTGGAATCCACTAATGAGGCCTTTGGAACAGCCGTCAACCCGCACCCGAAGCCTTTCTCCGAGTGGGAACGCCGCAGCAAAAACAAGCCTTCTTCTTTATGGGATGTAGAAGTAAACCCAAACAACTCTTCAATTAGGTAGAGTAGAACCCAGTGCCAAACACTCCAAGCAAAGGATATATATGTAGAAACATGGGATGGACTAAACAAACGGATGTGTATGTGTTTTTGGTGAATTTAAACCATAAAAATCAAAACAAAAAACATGGAGCTTTTTCTTGAAAGAATTTGCTCTCTAAAAGTCTTGGAATGTGGCATATAATGAAGCTTTATAATCTTGGTCGTTATGTCATCAACTAACACGTCATAGGCTTGGATGGATACACTTGAACAATATCCTATGACTTAAATATTTTTGTCCGAAATTGAGCCAACACTACATTAAGACTGAATCGAAGACTCGTGTCCTTACAAATCTCCCTCTTTGGCTATTCTGAGGACAAAAACCAAACAAAAATCCTAAAGGACCATCAAGATCTACTAGACTTGAAAAAATATCCCACCCAAAATAAAAATACATAGCTTGACTCAAAACCCAAGGATCAAAATCTTTGCCGATGAAAGTTGAAAGTTGCCATTTTGAAGAATTCCTGCACACTTAGCAAACTATCAAACGTATAGGGAACATCAACATATTAAATGCAATTAAAATAATTACTCCACCTAAATTAATTCTCCCCTTTATCAAATAAATGATATACTTATAAAGACGTCTCCTGATAAGATAAATCTCCCAAACTAAGTTACGATGACAATAGGATTAGATACCATTTCTCCCCTATCATTCTCCCCCTTTTTGTTCGGAATAGGCAAAGGATAAAATTACCAATTTTAACAAAATGAAGCATAAGGTGATAAGATCATGAAAGCATATGGGCAACAAAAGCATAACTAATCCATACAAAAAAATAACGGATACCAACGTGATACAAAAAAATGATACCAATGTGATACATAAGATACTAAGCATGTGATATCAACAACAATATGCAAGGAAAAGGAAAAGGACAAAACACCATATATATGTAGACATAATGAATGTCACTAATGCACACGCACATATATAGGTATAGACACCACACATGACACAAAATACAATAAGCTTGTCACACTCGTACGGCAAAAATGTGTCATATGGAAACGGACGTGTAGGGGTGTGAACTAGCAACAATTAAATTTAGGCCCAATCACTTAAAACATGTTCACGGAGTTCTCATTTGATTGCAAACTTTATCATATTTGAATATAACCTCATGTGACAGTATAAATTAAACTCAATGAACAAACATACACAATGCATACAAGTTGAGAATTTTGATGATTCTACAAACCAATAGAGTCATGACAATGAAAGTACAACTAGGATAAATGGAAATTGTGAAAACCGTTGATATACCATCCAATTTCCCTCAAAATAAGCATATATATTTTCAACTTTTTAATGAATAAAGCAACTACACAAAATAGGTCTTGGAAAATATTTTCTTTTAATGCCATTATTCTTTTAGGTCTTTGGACCACGTATTTCTTTTAGGTCCAAGAAAATGGTGGCTTACTCGCAAAGGATGATTTTTCCTTTCGAAGACCTTCCCCGTGTACAAAATATATATATAATGTTTTATCGCTCAATTCTCGCGTGCAACGGATTTTCACATGCACTAATCCTCCTAGGTTACATAACATGTAGATGACAAGATTGTTAGAAGAACACCTCACAAAGCTCAAATACACATATGAAGTTATAATTTCAAGTGATCTCGTGCATGTGTGAATCAAAGTATATAAAAATATAATCCATTATATTAACACAAAATCCAACTACTCCATGTAAGCATGGTAAAGAACATTTTAAGGATTGACAATATAAACCAAAAGTTCTAGCCACATGGAAGCAAAAAAGAAGGGATTCAAACACAAGTATATGCCACATAAAGTGTGTCAAACTAAAATACACACACAAAAATCTTTCTGAGTTTTTAAAATTTTTAAACCAAACAAACAAAAATAATTACTCCAAAAGAAAAACAAAAATCATTTATATTGTTCAATAACCCTAAATTAGAAAAAAAAATGAATCACAAAAGATAAAAAAGAATCTTTATGTATTTTTTCATTTAATGCAAACTAAAATAAAAGAACTATAATACAAAAGATAAAAAACAATCATAATTCTATCATGTGATAAAGCACGCAGTATAGAATAGAATAATGATTAAGAAGCATACAATTTGCATGATAATTTAGCATGAAGTAAAAAATCTAAAGTATGCAAACATCTAACACATTCAACCTTTAGATTCAGCAAGGGAGGAAGCATGTGAAAGTAATTGAGAATAAAAAATCCTATCTTGTGAATCTACCAAGTCGGATCTCCTAACCCAAACTAACGATGAATGATGGTCTCTAGATATAGGAAACTTTGACTACCTCGGTTGCCTTACGTAGGGATTTTTTAGGACCTCGTTTAAGATCAATGCAAAACTTCCTAAGATGACCTTTTCGACCATAATGTGAGAACCTAAATACTCGGCGAAAAGACTTACCTAAGGAATGATCTCTATCATTTTTCCTAGAGGATTCTACTAAAACATTGGTTTTGGCTTTAAGAGTTGAATTATTACAAGTATCGAGGCCTAAACCATAAGTGTCATTTTTAATTTGGATTGTTCCTAATATTTTATCTAATTTCTCCTAACGACACTCCAAATCAATTTGGACTTTACTAGAGTCTTTTAATTTATTTTTTAATTCTAAAATATTAGTCTCTAATAAAACATTTCGCTCTTCAAATTCAAGAAGCTCTTTTTTCAAGGATTCCATTAAACCTTTAAGGCTATCTCTCTCGCCTTCTACATATTCAAGCTTCTTATGAAGAGCTATCTCACGTGTCCTAGGGTCTTCCACTAAAACACTCTCATTAATGATCTCGACGCGCTCTTTCAAACTAGCTTCTAACTTCAGATTTGTTCTTTTTAATTTAATAGATTCTTCATATAATTCTTGAAATGCAATTTGAAGTTCACTCACATCAACCTCATTTTCACTTTTACTCTCTCTTTCTTCTTCACTCTCACTACCATCATCTCTTTGGGATTCACAAATAAATGTCTTGGTAGTGTCATGTGTTAAAATTTCATTAATAAAGGAGTGCTCACTTGCACTCACGTGACTTTCCATAAAAGCCACAAAGTTGGGCTTAGTGGGGGAATCGGGTCCCTCTTCCTTATCACTATCACTAAGGGTTGCATTGTGGGAAATTGGTTGCTTACCCTCTCTCCTTAGTTTAGTGGGGCAATCTTTCGCCCTATGGCCACAACCCTCACAACCGTAATACCTATTTGACTCGTCCCTATTTAAATTTTCATTAAAAGTTTTAGGGATCTTCTCGGCTTTGTCATGCTTCGAATTTTCAAATTTCTTAAAATCCTTTTTAAATTTATCTTTGTTAAATTTAAGAAATTTATGAAACTTCCTAGAAAACATAGCCATATCTTCCGAGTCATTCTCACTTTCACTCTCTACTACTTATTTTTCCTCCTTTCGGGCTTTCAAAGCAATGCCCTTATCTATTTTCTTTTCAGTTTTGGAGGGAAACATTTCTAGTTCATAGGTTTGTAAATCACCTACAAGCTCTTCTAATTTTGTAGAGGCTAAAGTGAGTAAATAATTTAACACAGTCAACTTAGGAATAAATATATCGGGTAGGGACCTTAAAATTTTCTTTAGTACTAGGTTGTCAGGTATTTGCTCTCTCAAATTAAAAGATGAATTGACTATATCGGAAAGTCTAGCATAAAATTCATCAAAAGTTTCTTTTTCATTCATTTTGATGCTTTCAAATTGAGTGGTGAGGTTTTGGATTTTAGAAGCTTTTACAACACTAGTTCCTTCATGAGTGAGTTGTAAAATACCCCAAGCTTCTTTAACGGTTTCACACATCATAATGCGATGGAATTCATCCGGTGTGACC
The DNA here is from genome assembly GCA_949130495.1 of Sambucus nigra. NCBI lineage: Eukaryota > Viridiplantae > Streptophyta > Magnoliopsida > Dipsacales > Adoxaceae > Sambucus > Sambucus nigra. The sequence goes on from OX422211.1 coordinate 240,786,586, forward strand.
GCGCTAAACAAGGCATTTAAATCTCGGGAATTAAAATTTGCAAGGTTAAATTCACTCTCACTCCATCTATCGGTGGGTTGGGGAACACATTCATTTTCAACTAAATATGTAGGTGGGGACCACTCATTAACGACTGAAAACCAAACCCTCTCATCGATATAACTAAGTCACATTTTCATGCGCGCTTTCCAAAACGCGTAGTTGTAACCATTGAAAACACGAAATTTTGAGAATGGGAAAAATTCCATTTTTGTCAAAAATATCTAAAAGGATCTTACACGCAATAATTTAGCAATCCCGCTCTAATACCAATTGTTGGAAATGATGACCCCCAATTTTAAATTTTACAAAAAGAATTTCCTTTAAATGCGAAATGAAGATGGCTTAACACAACACATACTAACAACAAATTTTAATTTCTCTCAAATTAAAATTAAACAAAACTCATAGTGAAATTAAATTAAACAACAAATGCATTTTTCACTTAAACCCAATTAATTCTACGCAAGTCCTAGAATTTGCCTACACAATATTTTCAATATTACCAACTTAGGCCAAACCAAATTTAAAAAATTAAAGTCCCGACTTGAATTAAATAAATTTCAATTATACCCAAAACATTAATTAGCACCAAATTAAACAAGTAGTGATTTACACCAAATTTTATCTTTTTACCTAAGCATGCATCTAAGGTGAATTTTTCTAAAGATAAAATAAACAAACAACCACTACGCCGCGATGTACGAGGAAAAATCCACAACAAGAAAAAACCTCGGACGGCCCTAGGCTTAAGTCCACTAAGTATGGTTCTATGATTACAAGACAGTTGACTTATAACAACTTGACTTGACTCCGTTCATGCCCCTGACGCATCTTCTAGTAACTACCTCCGCCTAGTCGACAATCTCGGAGTCCACCGAAACCTTGGAATCCACCAATGAGGCCTTTGGAACAACTGTTAATCCGCACCCGAAGCCTTTCTTCGAGTGGGAACGCCGCAGTAAAAACAAGTCTTCTTCTTTATGGGATGTAAAAGTAAACCCAAATAAATATTCAATTAGGTAGATTAGAACCCGGTGCCAAACACTCCAAGTAAAGGATATATATGTAGAAACTTGGAATGAACAAACAAATGGGTGTGTATGTGTTTTTGGGTGAATTTAATCCATAAAAATCAAAACAAAAAACATGGAGCTTTTTCTTGAAAGAATTTGCCCTCTAAAAGTCTTAGACTGTGAAAAAATTACTTGCAAAAGGTTGGCTTCCACACCTCTTAATTCTATTAAAAGTTAGAGGGGAAATAGTAGTGCGAACATGGAGAAAACTACCAAAAACTGCCAAAAAACTTTTGCCGCCAAACTTGTTCGAACGACTTTACTAACGATGTTCCAGAGAGAAAAAGGAAATCTCGTTAGAAGTCTTGTTCGAACGACCGGGGAATCTCGTTCAAACGAGATTCCAGATCCTTCGAACGACTAACAAGAAAATGCAAAATTCTTTGTAAGCCCAAAACTTTTTATGAAAATTTCTAAAAAAATATTTTCTAAGAAAAACAAATTCGTTAAAAACTATTTATAAAAAATTTATAAAATACACCCAATAAATTTTCAAGCTCCTTTATATATATATATATATATATATATATATATATATATATATATATATATATATATATATATATATATATATACCTTAGGATCATTAAAACAAATGTTGTTAACGTTGAAATGAGGCACACTAAACCCGACATATGATGAAGCTTTATAATCTTGGCCGCTACGTCTTCAACCAACACGTCATATGCTTGGATGGATACACTTGAAAACTATCCTATGACTCAAATGTTTTGTCCGAAATTGAGTCAACACTACATTAAGACTCAATCGGAGACTTGTGTCCTCACATAGAGTTGACCTCATAAGCAGTGTAAGAAGGGTTAACAACGGAAGGGCATGAGAGGCCACTTAAGGAACATCAACTAGTTGTGCCACATCTCACGCCAGATTAAAGATGATTAAGAACTCATTTATAAAGATTATTCCAACTATATTCTCTAGTCCTAGCAATATTTGGTGTAATTGTAGTGGCATTAGGATATTGAGAATCACATCATGCTTTTATCTTGGACTAATTTGAAAAATAAGGTTCTCATCACTTTTAGTTTGATCAGAGATGTTCTCCAATGGTTGGAGTGTGTGACTACAGCAGAGAAATGTATTAGTAGACTTATATATAGTTTATGAAAATGTTTTATGAAGAGTATCTCCTTGAGTCTATCCGATCACTAAAGAAGATAAAGTTTCTTCTTCTGTAGGGGGTCATACTATCGCAGTGTGTGAGAAATAATTCATGTATCTATCCTTTTTTTTCTCCTGAAGAGGTTTACACGAAAAGAATCAAATTGGGTGTTTTGTTAAAAGGGTATTATGTAACCTATACGACATATTTTTTTTATTATGAACTCGATACATACTACATACTCACAGAAAGTGGATGATGCAGTTACGCTTTATCATGACAACATATAGCATCAAAAGAAGAATGATAAAAGATGCTAAGTAAGTGACCCAGGGAATATGTTGGATCCTAACAAGACCGGAAGGCATCTTAGGGCCCATAGAGCCAAGGTTGGCGGAAGAGGATCCAACCCAATCAGCAAAGGCCCTAGTAGACTGGGCAGCAGTAATAGCCGGTGAGGTCATTTTCAAGGGTTTACCTCTGGTGTGGTGGAACTAGCCACAAGAATAATGAGTGTTTGAATGTGGTTAAGGAAAGTTAACAAAGTCGGTAGGGGCATCCCATTTATTGACAATAATAAAGGCATCATCAGTTTCCATCTCTTCTAGCCCTAAGGAAGTAGGTACCATCGAAACTTCTAGCACCACCATTTGTAATGGCTCAGTCTTAGCTATAGTATGGTAAGATATACAAAATGTTACCTAGTGAGAGAGAGGAGCCAATGCCAATTAAGACATTTCATGGTACCTTTTATGTTCATAGTTCTTTATCTAGTTTTTTTTAGCATGGGGGTCACACATTGTTTTAATGCACGACATTTTGTAGGTAGTTTGGTTGTGATTCTGACTATGAATCATAGAGTATTATCTATATCTACTTGACCAAGTGTTTACATTCATATTATTGAGTCTTGTGATGGGATAGGTATTGATAATGGTCGGCTATGATTCTTGGAAAATTTGTTAGTTTTAGACACCCATTCGCATGATGTTAAATTGGGGATGGACTGGTTATGTACCTATCAGGCTCATATCAATTGTGTAGGTAGAGATATTATGTTCGCTATACTGAGTTAGGAGTGGAATTTTGACACTATGTTGAGGGTGGGGTGGAGTTATTACCCACTTGTATTCTATTGTTAAGGAGACCACAATTTCTTTAGATACGATCGCAATAGTTCAGGAGTTTAATGTTATTTTTTGTAAGATTCTTGATTTACCACCTAAAAGAGAGATTGATTTTGTGATAAATTTAACAGTAGGAACGAAAATGATAGCTAAAACACTAAAATGTGTAACCTTATAGGTATATAAGATCTTAGATATAAGATTAATAAGTTTTTAAAAAATGGCTTTATTCTTCAAAGAACTTCACATTAGGGTGTGCTAGTTTTATTCGTAAATAAGAAAAGTAGTTCTTTAAGGTTATGTATTGATTATCACTAGTTGAATAAGGTGATAGTGAACAATTAATACCCATTACAGATGACAAGTGATATTTTTGATCATTTAGAGTGACCATCTTTCTATTTAAAGATTGATTTGTGATTCAATTATCACTAGTTGAGTGTAAGAGAGGAGGATGTCCTAATAATAACTTTCTTGACACGTAATATGTCTTACGAGTTCAGAGTGGTGCCATTTGAGTTGACTAATAACCTTAAAATGTTAATGGATTTGATGAGTAGGGTGTTTGGACTATATTTGGACAAGTTTATCATAGTCTTCATTAATGACATCATAAGCTACTCACGTACAGAGGAGGAGCACCCCTGAAATTTATGGACTGCATTGCATACATTGAGGGAGAACAGGCATTATTCCTTATTTTTGAACTTCAATGGTTGGAAGATGGAGGTTTAGTTTTAAAGGCATGTGGTTTCTAAAAAGGCACTATTAGTGGACCGCAGCAAGGTGTCAATCGCGTTGGATTGAGGACAACCCATGCCACCTAGTAAGGTCTATAGCTTTTTAGGCTTAGTTAGTTGTTATAGGAGATTCATCCGTGTAGTGGGGTTGGTTAATGACATGACAAAGAATGGTATGACATTATTTTGGAGTGAGAAATGTCAGCATGCCGTCGACACTCTCAAGGAGGAGTTAAACACTACACCAATTCTTTCCTTAAATAGGAGTAGAGTAGATTACTTAGTTTACACCAGTGCTTCAATACAAGGATTAGGTGGGGTGTTTTGGAAGGAGGACATGCCGATTTCATATGCCTCTAGAAAGTTAAAATCGCATGAGGTATACTATCTAATGCATGACTTAGAGTTGGCGGCTATTGTGTTTGTATTTCATGCATGTAGGCATTATCTTTCGGCTAAAAAATTTAGTCTCTTTAGCGATGACAAGAGTAAAAAATATCCATTTAGAGAAAAATATTTGAATATAAGGAAGTAAAGATGGTTCAAATTTATAAAGGATTATTATCTCATAGTCGAGTACCATCCAGTAAACACTAAAGTAGTAGTAGTCAAATCTTCGTGGGAATAAAATGTACCAAGATATCAAAAGTCTGTATTGGTGGCTCGATATGGAAAAATATATGGCAGAGTATATCTAGGTGTACCACTTGTTAGAGGGTAAAGTTTGACCATTAGAAGTCGTTTCTTATTCTTCAGTTGTTATCCATTATCAAGTGTAAGTGGAGTGGAATGTCAATGGGCTTCATTACGGGTTACATTTGAAACTTTGTTAGCATTATTTCATTTTAGTAATAGTCGACTGCCTTACAAAGGCAACACATTTTTTTTCCATACCTATATAATTTTTGAATGAGAAACTAACATAATCTTATGTTTTTGACTTCATACTGAAGAGGCATGTGGATTTAAAGAAAAAGCCTACGTAATTTGAAGTGGCGAGAAAGTCCTACTTCGTGTCTCCCCTATGAGAGGGGTAATGCACTTAGAAAAGAAGGGGAAATTATCACAACATTATATTGGGCATTTTATGATTATATATGAAGTGGTGAATTTTTCATATCTTTAAGTACTTCTAGATCATCTTAACTGCGTACATAATGTGTTTCATGTGTCCCTTATCCGTGGAATTTTGTGTGATATGAATGCCTATCACCATATTAATTTGGGAGAGAATGAGTTAGAATTGGATACATCATATATTGAGAAACCAGTGGGTATAATTGATATGATGATTCAAAGGTTGTCATATAAGGAGATACCCTTAGCGCGTGTTCAGTGAATCAACCATAATGAGGAGTACACATGGGAATGTAAGGCTTTAATGATTATAATAGCATATATAAATGTTGGTATTCTAAGGCTCCTTAAACCCTACGACCTTACTTTAGCTAGAATAGAGGTACTAAGATTAACTTCTAACCTCTTTCAGATCATTACAAAATTCCCAATACCTCTTTTGTCTTTAAGAAAGGACAATAGTAATGATGCAGGAATTTACCACATCCTCACTCTCTCATAATACTCAATCGTTCCAACAAATGTATAAAACCATGTTCAAAGACTACAATATTAGCATCCCATCATCTCTGACGTTCGCAAAAGAACTCAATCTGAAGAGAAATGGCGTCTAGAGTTCATATATTCCCCATCCTATAAAGGTATTATTGCAATATTCATCAATACCATCTATTGGAAAGATAAATATGATTTTAGACCTCCTAGGCATCTGGATAAACTCCAACAATTCATCTGGAAGGCAGGTGAAAAGGATGACACTATTCCACCTACCGCCGCCACTCATCTCTACTTGAATTGATGATTCCCATATACACTAAATGAAACCTTAAACCACCTGCAAGCCATTTCCCAAACTCCACCTTTGTACTGTAACCTTCAGACCGTAGAGAAAGCCTTGGTCATACTAGTGCATTCCACTTATTCTCTCTCCAAGTGAATCCATATACATAAAGAAGGCCTTGTATTGGTTAAACATATGTTAAAATCCTCTTAAACATGAATTAATCAAGATGACCAAAAGAAGAACTATTTTCTAATTGTTCTAAACATTCCCAACCCACTATTCTGAGTGCTCCGTCATATCTTGGATCATTTATAACTATTTTAGTTACTACACGCCATGTTGAGTCCTACATTAATACTTAGGAACACTTAGACACGTATCTTAATTACTTCCTTAGGTAAACTGAATTAATAAGAAAGATTGTGGGGACCTTAAACTCTCATAGACAAAGCTTAAGAAGTCTCATATATTGTAATAACCATTTTATGGTTTAATATACAGTGAAACACCCTTTGACTGTGGACGTATGATCCTCACCCAAGGTCTGAATTACTTTATATATTTGTTTATTACTTTGGCACATATCCCCTTAACCTATATTAGTTCGTGAGGGGAGCACCTATTATGTTAGAGGTCTTACACAATTCCAATACCCACCAGTTTTGCCTTGTATATGGTAATGACAAGTTCCATTTAGTCCATATAAAAACCTTACTCTTATTAAGATGCTGACCAACGCAAATTTGACCCGTACTTTCAAAGGCATGGAAGCTCGAAAAAAGGACCTTCAAGAGCAACTAGCTAATATTCTAAGAAAACTTCCTCTACCACATGTGTTAAAAGAACCAGTCAAATCATAACATAGTTGAAATGGAAAGAACTGGGAGTCTCATTTGGAAGAAGAAAATGATCCAGAAGGTGTACCAAGGGCACTAGATCATCAATAACTCGTAATCCTATCAAGAATAGGTTATCACTCCCATAATATCAATCCTAATGTTGTTCTAGGCTGACTATATAGGTTGGGAATTTCCTCAACAAGTACAAGACGCAAACTCCTAATACCACTGATTTAGCACTCCAGAAGATGCTATCTATATCATCCAATAAAGTTCAACATTATTCTCGTTTCCATAAGTGTAAGGTGCACAATATAGAACCATTTAATTGATCTAAGGATCTGATAAATCTTATGGAGACCTACAAGTTAGTCATACTTATCTAAGATACCCTAAATAAGGTCTTATGTCGAGCCTTACTCACTAATATAAGAGGGACAATAAGGCATTAGTTTTCTAAGATCAAACCAAGGACCACCATTTGGATCTTCATTGAGTTGGCATGATCCTTTATTAGCAATTTAAAAGGGGATCAAAAGAGGAGAAATTTTATCACCTCCCTCCTCTACTTCAAACAAAAGGCCGATAAGGCTCTCAAAGTGTATGACAAAAGATTCAACTAAGAGTCTCTCCATGTTCATGATTTGAATAACACCATCTATGTGGTGGCCCTACTGAGGTCTTTTAACAAGAGACCATGTAATACCTCTGTAGGTCCCAAAATAACCAAGTGAAAAAAAAATGTGTTTAAAACTAAACCAAGTTGTGTAACAAATTATCTCAACCAAATTTTATCTTGATTAATCCTAAACATGCATCTAGTGATTAAAGCAAATAAAATAAAGTAAAGATACTCACTACACCAGAGGTACGAGGAAAAACCCAAATGGGAAAAAACCTCAGACATCCCAAGCCAGACAGTCACTATAAATAATGGTTTCACAAAGACAGATTAGCCTTACTCAACGACTCGATCCCCATGGGTCTTGATGCTCCTTATGATCATCAACCATTCTTAAATAGTGCCCATGTAGAAATTCCATCTGCCACGATACTCATCGACAATGCATGCGTCCACATATGTCTCGATGTCAACCGATACGGCTTGATCCATCTACGATGTTAAAAACCATATCCGTCACTTCTCCACCATAAAACTAACAACACAAGTTATTCAATGATGCTTGAACAAGTTCCAGACTTGATGAAAACCGATTTCTATAGCACGTGATAATGAAAGATTGGGTTTTGACACACAAAAGGATGATTTTTCTTAAGAAAACCTTTGCAAACTGTTGTGCAGGAAACGTAACAGTGTTCTAAAAATATTTGTCTCTGCACACACGGAATAACTGAGACAAGACTGCTTTAAATAAAAAATTTAAGTCGGTGCAGTCGTTCGAATGACCTGCGATGTCGTTTGAACGATAGGCAATATCGTTTGAGCGACATTAAACACTATTTTATTTTTGCATGCTTCCCAAGAAATTAGTCCGGGTTTCAAATATTTCCAAAACGACTTTGTCTCAGATTAAACACTTTAAAAAATATTTATCTTTTATGTTTATCATTTCTTAAAACATTTATTTTAAAATTCACCCTTAAAAAATTTACGATTTCCAAAATTATTTAGCATTCATACCTTAGAGAAGTTCTGAATGCATTATTCAATTTGATTGCAGACTTCAAATTTACATCAATAACACGACATGATAATATGCTGAAGCTTGGCTACTACGACTTCAAATCAAAGAGTCATAGACTCATCGGATCATGACAATAAAAAGTCTATCTATGACTCAAACATGTTTTGTTCCGCGAATAAGTCAAAACTACATTAAGACTCAATTGGAAATTTGGTCCTTACAAATCTCCCCCTTTGACTATTTCGGGATAAAAACAATAGTGAAATGCCTAAGACGGGCCATCAAGATGTATGTAGCCTAAATCCCATCTCGTAAACCCAAAAATGAAATTGCATCATTAGTGGAGGATAAGACTCATAAACAACGGACCGACAAGTATGAAACAGTCTTGAATGTCTGAATGTGATGTAGGCTTGAAATATCAAATCTTTTAAGCATACCTGCACACATGAAGCAGACAAATACCCAGTGAAGTATGGAGGAACAAATGATATAAATCAATATGAAAACTCAAATTAGAATCATTTGATATGTGATAAAAATATGATACCAATATATGAAAATGTGAAAACATATAAATTAGGATATCGAGTACACTAAACTCCTCTTACATCAAAGACATTTCTCCCCCTTTTTGACTCGAATAGACAATCCAATGAAGAGATAAACAATTCTATCATAACCTAATACCAATATCAATAAATCAATACGATTAATAGCTAGATAAACATGAAATAACCAGTTAAATATGATCAATTAATGTCAAATCCGTAGCTAGCAAATAGTGAATCACACAAAGCATATATCAATCCAAGAAGGTGTGATTAAACGTATCAATGCAGTAAAAGATTAAATCACTAAAAGAAGACTGCATAAACAAAAACCTCGTACCAAAAAATGAACAATATGCAGCAGGGTACTGAAACAGAAATTAACTAGAAAAAGTCAAACTGGTCAAACCAAGTTGTCGTTCGAACGAGCCAGGGATGTCGCTAGAACAAAATGTGAAATTTCTCGAACAAAACATAATGTAATTAGAAAATCATGATCAAACATTCATAGATTTCCTAGATTATTAAATAGAGTCACCGAGTGAAAAAATTCATGAAAATTCAAACTAGAAGAGGCTCAAACCTGCGAAATAGTAGCAAAACTAAAAGAACTCAAAATAAACAAATATGAGTAACATGCTAACATAGTACTGATGTGCCTAAATATGAACATGGAATGTATGGGCGTGAACTGCAACTAATGAATCACAATTCGAACACATCGAAATGATCAAAAAGCTCTAATTGACAACAATCTATCATCAAACTTTATCATATCCATATTTAACAATTAAAGTATGAGCTTAATGAACCGATCAAACATCATGCACACAAATTCAAAATTTTGATGATTCTATAAACAATAGCGCCAAGACACGAATTTTCAATGCTATGATTCATTGTGAAAACCTGTTTAAATTTTTAATCCATCCAAACTCTCTCAAATATATCTATCATATTTTATTTTCAATGAACTAAACTAATTTGGCCCAATTTGACATATGATTCTTTTTATTGACTTTTCATATTTTTGGTCTCTTTTAAACGGTGGCTTTCACGACGAGTGAATTTTACACTCTCGCAAACCTTTCTCGTGAACACTCATCATATTTTCAATTTAATACGTACAGTAAATGGATATTACATGCACACCTCCTACTTGTGTCTACTTACGTATAGATGACAAAATTGAGATAAGAATATCTCAGCGAACTCAAATATGCAAGCGTAGTTAAACATCCATATAAACTCGTGCATGTGTGCAAAGATGGCATATAAACAAAGTTGAATCAAAACGGATATCAACTTTGAAACAACCCCATAATACAATAGTTAAGATCTATCCAATCATCGATAATAATGACCAAATGTCCTAGACACATGGATAATGGAAGGAAAGGAGTCCAAGCACACCAATATGTCACATCAAACATGTTAACTCATAAAATAAAAAATAAAACCAAAAATCTTTTTCGCTTTTTCAAAATATTTTGACTCAAATAAAAGAAAAATCTTTTTTTGTTTTTTAAAATAAGACTCAATAAATAAAAAACAAAACACAAAATGAAAACACATGTCATAACACTAGCAAGATATAAATCATGATGTAAACGCTAGCGTATGATAAACATGAACATGCAATCGACCATAAGAAATAAAAAGTGATGAATCATGTGCATGCATGTGAGAATCAACCAACGAAGCATTTAAAATCTTCAAAACGGATTTCCTAACCCAAACCGATGTATACCTAACAAAACGGGTTTTGGAAACCGACGGGATACTAAATTTAAACTTCCAAGGGTCTTGTCTAAGATCATAGCAAAAACTCTTAAAGTGACCTTTCCTACCACAATGCGAACATGTGAAAACACGACGAGGAACGGGACCTTTAGGTTGGTCTTTTCTAACACCCTTGGTTGTGGTTGATTCTCTACAGCAAACTATGGCTTTTTCTTTGACATTTGAACCACTAAAACAAGATAAGACGCTACCATCACTATTCACACTACTCAAGTTGGTTATATCTTTTTTAACTTCAAAACTTTGGACTCAAGAAAATGACTAGACTCCACAAACTTTAGGGATTCCTTATTTATATTTTCAATTACCCCTAGAAGGTTATCCCCCCCCCCCCCCCCACCACCACCACACCTCAATGTGAGCAAACCTTTCCCTAAGAGTCTTCTCATGTGCCTTAAATTCATAAATCAAACAATTTTCATTAATAGCACAAACATTTGAATTTTTCAAATTCTCTAACTCTCTCTCTAAAACAAGGATTCTATCATCACACGACTTTTTGGAAACTTTTAAAGATTCAAAATTATTATACAAAGCTCCAAACTTCTCACAATTCATAAATTCATTAATCAAACGATTTTCATTAATGACACAAACACTTGAATTTTTCAAATTCTATAACTCTCTCTCTAAAACAAGGATTATATCATCACTCTCCTTTTTGGAAACTTTTAAAGATTCAAAATTATTATATAAACCTCCAAACTTCTCACGAATCATATCACTTTGAATTTGAAACTTTTGCAAATATTCAATCATATTTTTAAAACGAGAATTTTCTTCCTCCAAAACTTCATTTCGTTTTGCAAACTTTAAATTCAATAGATTTAACTGGTTAAAACTCTGAGAATTCATCTAGAGGAAAACAAACAAACCAAGAGAGATAAACAAGCAATCATCCAAAAAATCAAAAAAGGGAACCAACACAATAAAATAGTGCAACAGACTCTGACACCAATTTGTAGACTTGAGTATGCAAAAGGTATCAGATGAAAACAAGAAACATCTAGATCACTCAATATATTAGAGAAACCCGCTCTGATACTAGTTTGTAGGTACCAAAATAACCAAGTGCGGAAAAAATGTGTTTAAAACCACACCAAGTTGTGTAACAAATAAGCTTAACCAAATTTTATCTTGATAAATCCTAAACATGCATCTAGTGATTAAAGAAAGTAAAATAAAGTAAAGATACTCACAACGCCAGAGGTACAAGGAAAAACCCAAATGAGGAAAAACCTCGGATGTCCCAATCCACACAATCACTATGAATAATGGTTTTACAAAGACATATTAGCCTTACTCAATGACTCCATCCCCATGAGTCTTGACGCTCCTTCTAATCGTCAATCATTCTTCCATAGTGCCCACACTGAAATTCGATTTTCCAGGATTCTTGCCCACAACCTATGCGTCCACGTATGTCTCGCTGTCCACCAATACAGCTTGATTCGTGTATGATGTTGAACATGATATCTGTCGCTTTTCCACCACAAAACCAGCAACACAAGTTGTTTAAAGATCGTTTAACAAGTTCCAAAGTTGAAGCAAAATGATCTGTATAGCACATGATAATGAAAGATTGGGTTTTGACACACAAAATGATGATTTTTCTTATGAAAACCTTTGCAAACTGTTGTGCAAAAAATGTAAAAGTGTTTTGAAAATATTTGGCTCTGCACACACAGAATAACTGAGATGATACTGCCTTAAATAAAAAAAATTATGTCAATGCAATCGTTCGAACGACTTGCCATGTCGTTTGAACGATAAGCAATTTCGTTTGAGTGACATTAAACATTATTTCATTTTTGCACGCTTCCTAAGATATTAGTTCGGGTTTCAAACGTTTCCAAAATGACTTTATCTCAGATTAAACACTTTAAAACATATTTATCTTTTATGTTTATCATTTCTTAAAACATTTACATTAAAATTCATCCTTACAAAAATTCCTATTTCCAAAATCATTTAGCATTCATACCTTAGAGAAATTCAGAATGCAATATTCAATTTGACTGAAGACTTCAAACTTGCATCAATAAAATGACATAGTAATACGCTGAAGCTTGGCCGCTACGTCTTCAAATCAACACGCCATAGACTCATGGGATCATGACAAAAAAATCTATCTATGACTAAAACATCTTTTGTTCCGAGAATAAGTCAAAACTACATTAAGACTCAATTAGAAATTTGGTCCTTACAACCTGGTATTTTTAGGAATATACTTAAATTACACGTGTCACAATTTTAATTAAATTGAAAAATAAAGTAAAGTGAATAAATATTAATTAGAGAGAAATGGATTAATATTTGATTAATATTTATGTGTTATTTTATTTAATTGTGTGATAAGTAAATGAATTTGTGTTATTTTGTATTACATCCATTAAAGTTAGGGCGACCAATTTTGGGGGCTGAGGTTAATTTTGAGGACTAAAGTTAGGGCGACCAATTCTGCATGCTAAGTTAAATTATGAGGACCTTACATTGAGGCAACCAATTCAGTTGGTCGAAGTCAATCCTGAGGATCTAAAGTTGGGGCACTAATTCTATGGGTCGAGGTCAATTCTAAGGACCTAAAGTTGAGACAACCGATTCTACGAGTTGAGGTCAATTCTGAGAACCTTGAGATGTGGGGAATAGATTCCTTGGGGAAATTATCTTGGGGGTGAATGTGAACTTGTAGTTTTACTAAGGATTATGTCGTCTTGAGGTCCACTAGGTGATGTTTAGTTTTGAGGTTCGGGTTAGGGAATTGTAGTAGACCTGGACACGGGTGCATCATTGGTTCCGATGTGGGGTATGCTAGGGATAAGAGTATAAGATTAATCTAGTTGTGGATTTTGAGAGTTTTTAATTAGTTTAGTTCTTTAAAAATGATTTTCTTTAGGGAAAATAATGTCCCATATATTTACGGGATTTCTGGGATTTTTTCGGGCGATTTCTGGATTTTTCTAGAATTTTATGGCATTTTTGTACGAAATCTTAGTGGATTGCCAATAGGCAGGATTGAGGGGGTAAAATACTTTGATAGTATTGGCCCTTTATTGGGGATATGGGTTATGTTATACTCATGGAGTCTTCCTTCGAGGGTCGCGGGGGTTATAAGCATGCGGGTGTATATAAAGAGGTTGCAGGAGCACGAGTTTGGATAAGTCTTGTACCTGGGAGAGAGGTTATTGCGGAAGATGAGGTGACATTCATTTTTGGTTCTTTTCTTTTGATGTTTTCTCGCATATCCATTTTTATGACTGGAGGACCTTTTCATTAACCACGATGTTTGCTTCACTTAACGACTTTGTACCTAAAACGAAACATTTAAAAAGGCAAAAATTGATGCATTTTTTATTCGATTTTCTTGACATAGTAGCTTATTCTATATGCACTTTAATTTTTTACTGAGATTTTATTTTGAGAAGAAGTGGTAGTATGTGTTTTGGAATTTTTTAATAGAGGAAAGCCTTGGAAGCCTAGTTACAAAAAGTTTTCCCTTTGAATGGGCTTATTTCAAGAAAAATTAGGAGAAATGTGTTTTTAGAAATTGATTTTCGATAAAAGAGGAAAGATGGAATTTTCTAAAATAGGGGGGTTATCGATCATCATACCCCTTGAGCTATCTATTGGCATGGGGGTCAAGTAAAATCACACCTAGGCTTTGATTTCACTTTCCTACATACTAATGTACTTCGTGGGGTTGAGAACAAATTGGGTTTCTGGAAAAAAAAATCCAAGTATTTTGGGTATAAAAGGAGGGGTATGGGAGTGTTTTCTTCAGCAACACCCATATTTCTTTTCTTTCTTATCATTTCCTATTCCCCAAATGGTTATTCATATGTATGAATAATTATCCTCCTATCTTGAAGGTCAGGAGACCATGTTCCTTTACAATGTTGAATATGATACTTTCAACTTGTATCGAGTTTCTCTATGGAATAATCGAGTCATAGACTAGAACTTGCTAGAAGTGGCGGTATGATTCTAGTTCCCCAAAGACATTTTGTTTTATTTTGGTAGAACAAAGTCTTTTCTACCTATGAGGAATTCTAAGAAATATTGTGGATCATACCAAGTGTTGCGGTGGTTATGCCCAATTTTTCTTATTCTCCCCGGGAATTTCTAGTGAAGTTCCTTATTTCTCCTTCGGAGACTCGACCATTGGTTACTATAGGGGCAATTTCTCTCCAAACAGTTATGTATTCAGTGCGCCTGAGGGGCTTTGAGGATGCAAGCTTTGTAGGAGCTATTGTTTTAGGCCTTATTACGAGGCTTTTAATAGTGATAAGGGATTTTATAATTGATCCTCAAGTGGTTGCAATAGTGACATGGATGTCTTACTGCAATAATCCGGCAACGGTGGTACTGGCTGAGACTATGAGCATTCTTGATGCTTGGAAAGAAGGATTCTTCGTTTTCCTGAGGGGTAGGCCAAAAATGTTGTTCATATGGCTTGGAAAGAGGTTTCTCCTAGCGACCCCTCCTGAGTATCCCGTGGTGGGTGTGCCTAATTTCTTTGTACCACCTTTTTTTTTAGCCCATTAATAGAGAACTGGGTCAACTGATTTGTGGAGCATGAAACCTGATGTCTTCGTGGGTTAGTGACATGGTGGGGAGACTTGTAACCTATTTGCATGTTGGATATTATCAGTATATTGTGTTGGTTAACCTTTACCAAACAACCTTTTATTTCCCCTTGCGGCCTTTATGCCAAGTCGAATGGAAACAAATTGTGCCCGCTCGTATAAAAAAAATTCTCGATAGAGGATATGATTGTGTCACTGCAGATGATGTTGGATTCCTTGTGGCAGCACCATCGATCGTCTACCCATCCGTCACAATCTATAGGAAGGGACTGGCATGTGTTTGGGGACTACCTAAAGTGATTGTGTAAGTGAATAGTGGAGAAGATCATGGAGGAAGAAAGTGGACAAAGGTAGCTTGTCTGGGCATATCGCTCCAGGGAGTGTATACAAAGTTTTAACCAGGTGTGGGAGACTTGAGGAACTCCAAGGGTCGCGAATGATGGTGAAGCGTGAGCGTCGGCTATTTGAAGGCAATGTTTGTGAATATTGGTTGATATTTCGTGATTATAGGGTTACTTTGGTGTTTTTGTGTATTTTGGGGATCAGAATAATTTTTTTGAAGCTTGTTAAGGGTTAGGTTTATTTGATATGGTTTAGTCAGTTGAAAGGGGGGTCCGTTTGACTCCCTTCACTGATATTTCATGTAATGGAGGTGTATTACTTAATTATAAATAAAAAAATAATTTTGATCTTATTTTGTTGTGCCTTATAATGAGTTTTGCATTTGAATTATCTATACCAATCGTTAAGGCATACTTAATCCGTTTGTTCATGTAAATGACATGATGGACCGTGTTTCTCGGGGTTAGAAGTGAAAAGAATGTTATGAAAAAAGAACTGGACCATGACCATTTATGGCATATGGGTTGCCTACGTACTTTTCAAGGTTTTGAAAATTTTCATGAGTCTTATTTTGAATAGAAACTCTTTTTGAGAGGATCAAGTCCCATGTAGTTCTAGATAGTGTAAATGAAATTTTTTTTTGAAAGAATAGAAGGGGGATAAGAAGAGTCGCAGTGCGCTGAGATCTAGGAATACGGGTAAAATTTCTTGAGGCTATCCAGGTTGACTGGATGCACCATCTATTCTCCGTCGAGGTCTGTGAGCATAGAAGCACCTCCTAAGAGAATTCTCTTTATAATGTAGGGGCCGCTCCAATTCGATTTGAATTTCCCTTTAGGGTCCGAGGCGGGTTCTATGATCTCCTTGAGGATAAGGTCTCGTCCTTAACTTTTTGATTGAATGATCGCGCTATCTGGAGATGGTACCATTGTATATGGTGTACAGTTGTGGGTACCCAAAATTGAGATCATGGGCCTAGACGAGGAGCCCAATTCTAGGGGCCTAAAGTCTAGACCCCCCCCCCCCCATCTCTTATTGTGATTATGACTCGGTCTCTTCCCACATTCCCATTAAGGGAGGATCTAGGGAGAGATGGAAGACGTGGGGGAATCCATCACCCCCACTTACCTAAATTAACATGTATATATTGAACCCTAGGTCTGGGGGAAAAGCATAAGTTGTATTCTCTGTAATCACTCCCCGGAGTATATAGAAATAACACGGAATGCACTACCGTGGACGTAGATACATCTTTGCTGAACCACGTACATCCTTTGTTGTGTTGTTGTCATCTTACCTTCCATATTCTTGCTTGGTGATTTCTTTTTTCTTATCTATTTGTGTTGCATAATAATTTTCACCACAATTGGCGTCGTCTTTGGGAAGCGTTCATCTTTCCCTGAGAAGAGCCCACACCAAGAAAGGAGTTTAAAATGTCTGGTCAGAGCAGCAATGCCCCCCAGGCAGGGGATATTCAAGAACCACCTGCGCCTCGCAGGATTAGGTCTAAAGTTTCACGTTCAGATCAGAGGGCTCGCTTGGAAAGGCCAGCCTCAGAAGAAAGCCAAGGACCAGCGAGGTCCACACAGATATCCAGACTGATTGATGCATAAGAGGCAAGGCTCCATGAGCAAAGGGAGTCTTCTCGCAGATACGAGGCTGAGAATGATCGCTTGAAAAGAAGACTGGAAAGACTAGAGAGGGAGCTTCATCCTAATAAAAGGAAACGTCCATACCGCACTCCTAGCTCTCAGGCGAGCAAGTCTCACAGCCGAGGAAGGAGCACTAGGCGGGGATCTCAAAAGGTTGAAGGTGGCGAATCGGAAAATGACCTCCGCGAGATTCTGTGAAGAGCTCCCCATTACTAGAGCCCTACTCGCAGCGACGAGAACATACGAAATCTTGTCTGCAGGGAGATAAACCAACATCCTGCCCACCACGGTACCAGATCGACCCGAGAACTCGCTAGACGAGCTCTCAAGACCTAGATGAAGTCACCTTTCACGAGGAAAATTAAAGAATAAGAAGCTACCAAGAAATTTTCCATTCCAAGGTTCAAGATTTATGACGGTAAGACTGATCCCATTGATCACGTCAGGTAGTACCGATAGGCCATGACCCTATGGAACCACCGGGATGCGCTAATGTGCCGAATTTTTCCCTTGAGCCTGCATGACGTAGCGCATAAGTGGTTCGAAAGGCTCCCCCATCGATCCATTAGGAGTTTCAAATCCTTGGTCGAACTTTTTACTGCCCGATTCATTACTAGTAGCTCCCATCCCAAAAGGATGGATGCTTTGCTGACAATGAAAAAAATACCTCAAGAGACCCTCCGAGACTACGTAAAAAGGTACTGGGAGTTATTCAATGAGATCGAGGATTGCTCAGAGGAGGTGGTAGGGGCCTCTTTTAAAATTGGGCTCCCCAGTTCTTCCCTTCTATACCACTCCCTGAAGAAGAAGGAGGCTATGACTATTGACGACCTGATGGCTCGCATCGAGAAGTACGTTAAGGTGGAAGATGTCACCCGCCTCAGTACAGGAGAAAACGGTCGAGCTAAACTCACTACCAAGGGCAGTGACAAAGCTGAGAACCAGAAAAAAGGAGGAAAGAACGGGGGCAAAAATGGCTCCAAGAACGAAGGGAACAATAATGCGTCAAAAGCATTCCAAGCGGTCAACATCATCTTCAAAGAACCAATTTACAAAATTCTCGCGAAGATCAAAGATGAGCCATTCATCAAGTGGCCCAGGAAGATGGGAGGAGATCCCTCGAAGAGGAACAATGCGCTAAGATTTGCTTTTCACAAAGAGGGAGGACATAAGACTGAGCATTGCAAAGCTCTTAAGTCTCACCTCGAGGAACTGGCTTATTTTGGGCATTTGAACGAGTTTATGGAGAAAAGGGCAGAGAAAGTGGATGCCAATAGAATGGAGAGACCTGACAACGTGCTCGAAGATGACACTGGACATGAGTTCGCGGTAATTAGATACAAGGAAATTCAGCTCGAATGGAGATGAAGAAACTTACAGCGGTAATGCAGGCTTTTCAGATCGATCCAGCAAAGTCGTAGTCAGGAAAGCGTCGACGAGCAGATGACGTCAACTATAACAAGCATATTTTCTTCGCAGATGAAGATCTGGTGGGAGTAAGAACCCCACATCACATTGCTCTGATCATTACCCTCAGGATAGCCAACTTTGATGTCGACAAGTTGCTCGTCGATTAAGGAAGCTCGTCCGAAGTAATGTATCTCAACCTATTTAGAAAGTTGAAGTTAAGCGTCACCGACCTAAAGGAAGCTACTGTCCTTTTAGTTGGCTTCGCTGGAAAAATAACTATGCCCCTGGGAAAGATTGTACTACTGGTGCACACTGGAAACGTCTCCAATATGATCAAGTTTTTGGTAGTCGACATCGACTCGCCATAACAGGCCATCCTCGGCAGAGGATGGCTTCATGTGATGAAGGCAGTCTCCTCGACCTACCATCAGAAACTCAAGTATGTGACCGAGCGAGGAGTAATGGAGATCCACGATGACCAAGCGATGGCAAGAAGGTGCTTCATAGCATCCATCGGACCAAATCCAGAGAAGAAGGCCAATCAGCCTAGCGAGAAAGTTGAAGAAGGTCTAACACCTTCTAAATAGCAATTAAAATACGGAAGACCTGGAGTAGAGGAGACCAGGCTCCTCCCCTCCGAGCGGGTCATCGAGGACATTGTAGAAGTTACTGCTGGAGATGACGACAGTAATAGAGTCTTCTTGATTGGAGTATCTCTCACTGGCTAGGAACAGAAGGAATTGACAACTCTGCTGAGACGCAACATTGATGTTTTCGCATGGGAACCATACGAGCTGCCTGGAATTGATCCTAGTATGGTCTGCCATCATCTGCACGTCAATCTTTCCTTCAAACCAATCACGCAGAAGGAACGGCGAGCTGCACCCGAGAAGGCTAAAGCGGTAGAAAAGGAGGTCAAAAAACTACTGGATGCAGGGTTCATACGGTAAGTATAATTCCCCAAGTGGTTATCCAACCGAGTAGTAGTTCCAAAAAGCAACAGGAAGTGGAGAGTTTGCATCGACTTCACCGACGTCAACAAAGCGTGCCCTAAAGATAGTTTCCCCCTCCCACAAATAGACCAACTAGTGGATGCCACTACAGCTCACGAGCGAATGAGATTTCTGGACGCATACTCAGGCTATCATCAGATCTCCTTGTATGCCCCAGACCAGGACAAGATAGCGTTCATTACGACAGTTGGATTATACTGCTACAAGGTCATGCCCTTTGGGGTCAAGAATACAGGGGCAACCTACCAGCGGCTCGTCACCAAAATGTTCAAGGATAAGATGGGAGACACCACAGAGGTCTACATCGATGACATGCTCGTCAAGAGCAAAAATAAGGAAAATCACCTCTCAGACCTGACAAACACCTTCGAAATCCTCAGGAAGTACCGAATGAAACTTAATGCAAGAAACTGTTCTTTCGGTGTCCTGTCAGGAAAATTTCTTAGGTACTTGGTAAGTAAGAGAGGCATAGAGGCTAACCCAGACCAGATCGATGCAATTAATAGAGTGAAACCCCCTCGCACAATCTGGGATGTACATAAGCTCACTGGTATGCTCGCTGCCTTAAATCGCTTCATCTCTAAGTCCTCCGAGAAATGCAAGCCTTTTTTCCAGCTTCAAAAGGGAAACAAAATGGTAGAATGGAGTCCAGATTGCTCGCAAGCATTGGTCGAGCTCAAATCTTACTTAAGCTCTCCACCACTGCTCGTCATGCCATAGCAAACGGATTCTTTGTACCTGTACCTCTCCATTTCCAACCACACTGTCATATCTGCATTAATATGCGAGGTTGCAGGAGTCCAGCCCCCCATTTATTACGCGAGCATGACCCTACTGGACACCGAGCAAAGGTACCTACCACTGTAAAATCTCGCATTTGCACTAGTAGTAGCCTTGAGGAAGCTGAAGCATTATTTTGATGCCCACACTATCATAGTCCTTACATCGCACACCCTTAAGGCAATCCTAAGGAAAGAGGATTTGTCGGGCAGACTGTCTAAATGGTCAGTCGAGCTCGGGTGATTTGACATCCAATTTCAACCAAGGACAGCTATCAAGGGTGAGATCCTTGCCGATTTCATAGATGAATTCACGGGCGAGGAACCCTCTGACCAACCTCGACCAACAAGGCAAAAGGAGAAGCAAGAAATAAAGGAAACCTGGAGACTGTTTGTTGATGGAGCCTCCAACTCAAAGGGGACAGGGGTAGGCATTATCCTCATTACTCTAGATAATACAATCCTTGAACAAGGAATCAGGCTTGGATTTGCAGCCTCCAAAAACGAAGAAGAGTACGAAGCCTTAATAGCCGGCCTCCAAAAGGCACACACTTTGGGAGCAAAACATTTACAGGTGTTCGGTGATTCCCAACTAGTCTCCAATCAGATAAGTGGAGATTATAATGCAAAAGATGAAAGAATGGCAGCTTACCTCGCCTTACTGAAAAAACTAATGTCGAGCTTTGAAGAGATCAACGTCCAGCAGTTTCCTAGGGGCAAAACAGTCATGCTGATGCCATAGCAACCCTGAGTTTGACAGTTGACTTCGACCTAAAAATAACCATCCTTATTGATTTCCTCACTCGTCCGAGCATTAACCGCGACAGCAAGCCACCAAACGTGGAACAGGTACTCCAGCTGGGATCAGCCCCCAGCTGGATGGACCCCTTAAGGGACTATTTAAAGTATGGCACTCTCCCAGATGACAAGAAGACTGCCCACCAGATAAGAGTCAAAGCTGCTCGCTTTCACTTATCCCCAGAAGGCAGTTTGTATAAGAGATCCTTCTCCGGTCCCTACCTCCAATGCGTTCACTCAGGGGATGTCGAGCAAGTTCTCCACGAGCTTCATGAAGGAGTCTGTGGAAGCCATATCGGAGGAAGGTCTCTAGACTTTCGAGCAATGAAGGAAGGCTATTGGTGGCCATATATGCAAAGGGACTCTGCGGTATATGTTCGCAAATGCCTGAAATGCCAACTTCACGCTCCTCTGGCCCACCAACCCGCCAGTGATCTAAAATCACTGTCCAGCCCATGGACATTCGTCCAATGGGGAATAGACATCGTGGGACCACTGCCTACCGCCACTAATAATCGCAAATATCTATTAGTTGCGACTATTACTTCACCAAATGGATCGAGGCGGAACCCCTGGCGAACATCCGAGATATTGATATGATAAGGTTCATATGGAGGAATTTAATCACTCGCTTTGGCATCCCCAGAACCATCATCACCGACAATAGAACATAGTTCAAAAGCGGCTCCTTTCAGAATTTTTGTAACGAACACGGTATCAGACACCACTTTAGTTTGCTTACCTACCCTCAGAGCAATAGCCAAGCTTAGGCTTCCAACAAAACTGTGATCGGTGGATTAAAGAAGCGATTGGAGCAAGCCAAAGGCGCATGGGTAAATGAACTACCCCATATCCAATGGGCATACCGAACCACTCCTCGACGAGCAACAGGAGAAACCCCATTTTCGCTGACATATGGCATGGAAGTAGTCATCCCAATAAAAGCAGGTTTGCCAACAATGAGGTCCAACCTTATCGATCAGGGCCATAATGATGTAGCATTACTCGCTGAGCTCGACCTAGCCGACGAGCGCTGAGAGCTAGCCCTAGTAAAACTAGCGAGCTATCAGCAACAGCTCGCGAGGCTTTACAACAAAAGGGTTAACCCAAGGACATTCCGAGTTGGGGATTACGTTTTAAGGAAAGTCCTGGGCAGCGAAGTAAAACCATCAGACGACAAGCTAGGCCCAAACTGGGAAGGACCCTTTAAGATAACCAGAGACGATCTGCAGGGCGCCTATCACTTGGAAACGATGGAAGGTAGAGAAATACCACGAGCATGGAATGCAGCTAATCTCAAGAGATTTTATTTTTAGATCTTTCTTTTATTCTTTCGTTATGTAACTAGAATTTCATCTCCCTTGTCATTAATGAAAGTTATTTAAACGGTTGCATTCTAATAAGTAACAGCTATATGATCTTTATCGCACATCTTTTCCAAATAACATGCACATTGATCACTACGCCATAGCAGGGGAGCATCCCTCCTCAGGTCATCGTTATGAAACATGAGGGACCTCTTAGCATTACCCCTGGCAATATATGAAGCCCTACAGGGGATCCTTAGTCAATATGGCCAAATTTTATACTAGTCATCAAACCTTCTTTGGTTGAATAAAATCCTGATCGGATAAAGCATCCAACACTAGGTGTGTCCTCGCCAATTGCCACACTTAGGCCTAAGGAAGTGTGACGACACGACCTAAAAGGTAAAGTGGTGCACAATGTTATCTCGATATTATACTGGACTGGGAGAACACTTGCATGACAACACAAATTTAGAAGATCATAAAGAAGCAAGAATATTAAGAATATGATACACTTGTTTAGTCGGCAAATTTGCCCAAAACATAAACTTTTCATTAATTCATCATATTTACAACAATGGTGATACATGTTTAGTCGGCGAGCTCGCCCAAAGCATTTACACTATCAAAAATACAAAAAGAAACAACTGGCAAAATCTCAATGGGGGTGAGGCCTCTGAGCGATATAGTCATCCACTCGAGATCTTCGTCCATCATCGGGAGCAGGAGCTAACTCTTACTCAACCTCATTCGCATCCGACTCCAATAATTGTCGAGGGATGGCATCGATGGGGATCCATCGATCATCCCTCCGGAAGGGGTTAGGCATCAGGGTAGAGGGAGAAATCTCGTGGCGGTACCAGAGCATCGAGTTCCTTGGGACTTGCAGCTTCTTCAAGGAACTCAGCCACCCCCTGATAAAAGAAGTTCTTCAAACTCTGACAACCTTGTTGGAGCATCTGACCAACCCTGGTTGTAGCCATTATCCCACACTCGCCGAGGACCTTTTATTGAATAGGTGCCGCAGCCGAGTAACATCCCTTTGAAGCCCAGCAGCAATCACATATGCTCGCTAGACATCACCACGAAGCTATTCCATTTCCCTATCTCGAAGTTCTTCCACTTCCCTGTTTCGGCTCCTGGTACTCCTGCCAGCTCACAAAACAGATTGACCAGTGGGACCCCGCAGCACAGGAGGAATAGTACTCTGACCAGCTCTAATTCACGATGACGAGGAACCCTGTAATACTGCTGGATCAGTGCTCGACGCATGCTCCCTAAGTCGTGAGACCTCTCTCCTCAGAGCCTCATTCTCCTACTGGAGAACCTCCCCAACTTGGTTGATCTCAGAGGCCTCTAATAGCTTCGTTCTCAGTGCATTGACCTCTTCTTGGACTGAGGCACCAATGTCCTCCATCTCTTGAAGCCTGTCCTTCAACTTGGCGAGGAGTTCTATTTTCTCTTTAAAGCGCTTGTTCCTCAGTCGCAGAGACTTGCAGATCCTCATAAAAGTGTGACGAACTTCGGAGCTCACATTGGTCCCCAACAACCTTCCCAATTATGAAGTAACAGTAATGTAATCATCCACATCAATTAATTACAAGAAATAGAAAGATAAGGGAGAGAAAGAGACAAATCAGTGCGATGAGAAAAATGAGCCTTTTCATTAATAAAGGTTAAAATTACATCGAACAGCAAAAAGAAAGTTTACAAATAGAAAAAGCGAAAATACAAAGTAATCCTAGAAGATAGCTAGTTAGCAACCTCAGGTTGCCTAGAGGTCGATGGTTGTTTCCCTTTGTCAGCATCAGCAGGAGCACCGCCCTCAGTAAAGGTAAAATATCCACAACAAGGGAAACATCAGTAGGGGTCGTCTGAGGGACGGGGTCAGCGCCTTCAACAGCTAGGGCAGGGTCTTCATCTATAACTGGCCTCGACCCTGGGTCGTGCTCGTCAAATAGGGGAGATGCAACATCCACTCCGGCAGCTTTGTGGGCCTTTTTCCAGCCCTTCTTGAAGTTCAGACGACTAATATAGCTTATCTGAACTTCAGAATCCTCGAATGCTGCAGTCTAACCAGAATTGTATGAGTCTTCCTTGACAGTGACCGCCTCAGACTCCTTCTTCAGCTCCTTAGAGAGCAATCTGTTCTCATCCACAACAGTAAGTTTGCTCGAGCAAACCAGGTCGTAGGCCTCTCGCAGCTCTTTCAAATCCTTGACTGCTGCGTCCTTCTCCCAGTTGGCAGTAGAAAGAGCCAGGTCGAATGATATCCGAGCAACATCAACGACTTTGAAACCAGCCTTGAGCTCTGTACCCCTTAGCTTCAAGGCAACATTCTTTTTCTCCAGCTCGCTATTTTTCCTCACCAGCTCATCGCGTGAACGGTATAGCACGGCGAAGTCAGTCACAAACTGCAGAAAAAAAAAAGAAGATATTATAAGAAGGAAATGATGGAATTCATAAAAACATGGCAGGAAAGGAAAGAATTTTACCAAAGCAAGCCTCTAACTAGCCTGAAGGGCCAATTGCTCGGACCCCACCACCCTTTGATGATTAGCTGGGAGAACAGCCCTCTCGAGAAGAGCGGGGGCCAACTGAGGGGAAATTGCAACAGAATCCCCCTAGGGCAGCGCGGACATCGGGACTAAGGACTGCCTAGCCTTCGTCCTCGCTTCCACCCTCCTCTTCTCCTCCTCTCTCTCATTTTCTTTATTCTTCCTCTCCACTACCCTCCTTTTTTCTTCCATCTTCTTCTTCTCTTCTTCCCTTTTTCTTTCTCTCTCCCTTACCTTCTCTTCTTCCTTCCTCTTTTTCTCCTGCTCCTGAGTAGAGGGCCGAGAACGAGTAGCCACAACCCCAGAGCTAGATTTTTGCTTCTTTGACCTCTGTGCGAGAAGCATATGGTATTCATCATCATCATCCTGAATCAAGTTCTTCTGGGGTGGATCCATCTTCTCGCTCAAACAACTGGATGTGCTCGACGACTCTCGAGCTTCAGAAACCTCCCTACGATCAGAAGAACTGCTACTACTGGAGCTCTCCCCCCCCCCCAAATTGTTTATAGCACCTACGATGTCACTTTCAGAGCTGCTCTCCTCCTCGTCCAACTGGATAGGATCCGCAGCAGTCTCTTTGGAGGAATCGAACTCTGGGATACTGTCCACAGGTCTTGCTATGAAACGGGAGCCAACGTTTTTGTACTCGATCAGAAAAGAATTAGACCTAGGATGCTCGCCGTCACCCAAAGGCTCCCTGATATTCCAAGCCTTGACCAATTCCAAGAGACGAAGCTCGCTGAGAGAGGGTTCCAAGTTCTTTGACCTCGTTGTGAAATAAAAACAAAGAAGAATTAGAAAGATCATAAATCAAGAAAAATTGGAACTATAGAGCAGAGTCTACCTATGTATTCTTCCCCATAAAAGGGAACAGAGAACTTCTCAGACCTCAACCCTTCAAATTAGGGAGAAAACTACCAGTTTCTAATAAGGAAACCTTCTTATCAATAGTCCTTATGGGAATCAGGTAGATTTACTACCAATACCCTGTCAGGCTCCTAGCTTTGAGATAGAAGACATCAGAGCTAGTCCGAGAGAAAGAATAGAAAAAACAGACCTCGGCAAGCCCTAACCTAGTACCATACAACTGATTTATTCTATGGACGCCATTAACTATTTTCCACACATTGGATGAGCATTGTGCAGGAACGATATTAAAATAGCCAAAGAAATGCAAGAACAAATCGTTGAGAGGAAAAGTGAGTCCCCCTGGGAAAGAAACAAAACATGGATCCAGTGGGGGTCATCTATCTCTCTAATGTTTCTAGGAGGGGAAGCGCAACACTCAATATCTACCCACTCAGGGATGTTATAAAACTTCCTAAATTCAGAAAATGGCCTATTCCCAATCTTAGCCATTGGAAAACCCTAGAAAATAACAAACTCAAAGAGAAAGTAAAAAGAAAAGGTACAGGAAACTTACAAGATAGAAGATCGATTCGAACGATGAAGAAGCACGGGCCCAAACGACAAGGAAGCAGCGAGAATGGAGATTAAGCGAAGAAGGTACAAAGTGCTAGAACTCACAGGGAATGGAAGAGTGATGGAAAGATTGAAACGACGGTAGAAAAGTGGCTATTCCAAAAAACCATCAAATTTTGCTAATCATAGTGCACAAGATATGAAGCGGGTGCCGCCAAAATCAGCTTCACAACTTTCAAAGAATTGTAAAAAAGCCATTATGGCTAATCATTTAAATTTATTAAGCCCAAAAAATGGCCCAACAAACTTAGGGGCAATTGTGGGTACCCGAAATTGAGATCATGGGCCTAGATGAGTAGCCCAATTCTGGCGGCCCAAAGTCTAGACCCCCCATCTCTTATTTTGATTATGACCTGGTCTCTTCCCACGTTCCCATTAAAGGAGGATCTAGGGAGAGATGGAAGATGTGGGGGAATCCGTCACCCCCACTTACCTAAATCAATATGTATATATTGAATCCTAGGTCCGGGGCAACAGGACAAGTAATATTATCTCTAATCACTCCCCGGAGTATATAGTAATAACACCGACTGCACCACCGTGGACGTGGGCACATCTTTGATAAACCACGTACATCCTTTGTTGTGTGATTGTCATATTACATTCCATATTCTTGCTTGGTGATTGATTTTTTCTTATCTATTTGTGTTGCATAATAATTGTCACCACAACAGCCTTAAGTATCTTTTCATCCAAGAGCAAAACTTCATTAAAGCGGAATTATTGATAGTATTCTTTGCTAACTTTGCTTTTAAGAATGACATGTACAGAAGGTATTTCTAATTCAACGGGTAGGACCGCTTCCATTCCATCACTAGAGAATACAGGGTAGCCCTAATAGGCATTCTAATTAAAGTACAGTATCCCCATAGGGCGTAAAGGACCTCGTTAGTCCAATCTATACAACTCTTAATCATTTTATTGATGATGATTTTGAGGCTTTTGTTGGAGGCTTTGACAACAACATTAGTTTGGGGTTAGTAGAGGGAATGTTTGTGTATCTAAATCTTGTATTTATTGACTACTTTTATAACCTCAACTTTAAAGTAGAGTCCATTATCTGATAGTAACTCGCAGGGAACCCTGTATCGATAGATGATGTTCTTTTTTATGAACTTGGGTACATTCTTATTATTCAGCACTGTGTACGACTCGACTTTACCCCATTTGGTGAAGTAATCAATGGTAAACAGGATGAATTCGTGCCCATTTGAACCTTTGGGAGTAACCTTTCCTATGATATCAATTCCCTAAGTGGAGAAAGTACAGGGGAGGTCTTATTGTATAAGTCATGAGGATGCAAGTGTTATAGATTGACAAACTACTAAAATTTTAGGCATCTTCGAACATAGGTAGTGTAGACTTGAACTCTATTACAGATGATGTATTGGGGAACTAATTTTTGAAGGGTCACACGGTCTTTCTTATCTTGATTTTAGGATGCTTACCATGTTTGAGGAGGTACCAAATGTCATTGTATCATAACTCGACCATATCATAATCTTCTTTAGTGATCAGCTCAATCTGGTAGCCGTGGATTGGAATAGCCTGTTTCTAAACTAGGAAAGGGACCATTTTTATTCCCTTCTGAATGGAGGACAGGGTAGAAAAGGCATCAAGTAGGTTGTTCTTTACATGAGGCAGGTAATGAAAGGTGGCATCTTTGAACTGGGAGGCCAACTCTTCAAGGCGAGCGTAGAAGGGTAGGAGTTTCTCATCTTTGACTTTCCATTTCCTATGGATTTGGCCGATGATGAGGGAAGAGTCTCTTTAGACGTCTAGGTGGAAGATTCCTTACTTAAGGGTGATTTTGAGGCCTACGTGCATGCTTCTTACTCAATCATGTTATTGGTTCATGGGAAGAGTATCACAATAACATATCCTCTCTTATTAGCAGATCCATCAAAGGACATTTTTTTGTCTAAGGTACTCTTGAAAAGTGTAGAGAATAACTTCATTTGGGAATTTAAAGACCTAAACATCGGTTCCTTTCATGGGATAATCGGTGAGGTAGTCATACATGGTTCTCCTTTTGATAGATTTTTTCATGACATAATTAAAATCAATTTTGTCTAACAACATCAGCCAATGGCCAATTCGGCTAGACAAAGTGAGCTTCTCTAGCAGGTATTTGATGAGATCCGTTAGGGACACTAGTCGATTAGGAAAGGTAAGAATATAATGTCGTAACTTCTGAGTGACCCAAAATAATGCAGTGCATGCTTTCTCCAAAGCTATGTAGTTTACTTTATACCTGACCAATTTTTGACTGGCGAAATAGATAGATCTTTCCTTGCATTATTCTTCCATGTATTGTCCTAGCAAAGCCCCTGCTGCAGTATCTATGATGGTCAATTATAAAAGGAGGGGGAGACTTGACTGTAGAGGCATGAGAATCAGAGGTCGGGTAGAGGACTGCTTTATTTGTTCAAAGGATTCTTGGCAAGCCCCGTTCAAGGCCTTTAGTTGAATCCTTTCAGATAAGGTCGAAAATGGGTTCACAAATGGAGGTCAATTGGCTGATGAACTGAATGGTGAACTATAGTTTACATATGAATCCTTGAACTTCCTTTTTCATTTATGGTAGTGGCATGTGAAGTATGGCTCATATCTTGTAGGGTCTGCTTCAATTCCCTTCTTAGCAACCATGAATCCTAAGAGTTTTCCTTTCATGACACCAAAAACACATTTATGTGGATTTAGCCTCATCTAGTATTGTCGTAGTCATTCAAAGAATGTTTAGAGGGCATGCATATAACCTTTCGAGTCTTAGACTTAATTATCATTTTGTCTATGTAGACTTCGGCCTCCGTGTGATCAAATTGTGCAATATTTTTTTAGCATCCCTTTGGTAGGTAGCACTGTTGTTCTTGAGCCCGAATGGCATGAAAGTATAGCAGAAAGTTCTTTATGGGGTGATGAAGGAAGTTTTCTCTTAATGGTCGAGCTGCATCTTGATCTCGTTATATTTAGCGAATCCATCGACAAATGATGTGGGGGCATGGCTAGCCCTGTTGTCCACAATAATGTCGATGTTAGGTAATGGGTAATCATCTTTTGGGGATGCTTTCTTCAAATCACGATAGTTGGGGCACATGCAGACCATACCTCTCGATTTCGGTACGGAGATGATGTTTCTAAGCCATGTTTGATATTTGATCATACGAATGAATCCCAGGTTCAACTATGTAACCACTTCCTCTTTGACCTTTAGTGACCATTCTATACGGGGTTTCCTTATCTTTTGTTTGACGGTCTTGCATTCTGGGAATGTATGGATCTCATGTTAAGATATTTATGGTCAACGCCGAGCATGACTTCATATGACATGCAAAGAAGTCGACAAAATGTTTCAGTGGTTTTTCGAATTGCATATGATCATGCTCGTCAAGGGTGAACACTATCCTAATCTTACGTTGATTGCTACTAGAACCTATATTAATAACAATAGTCTCATCTCATTAATTTGAACACAATTATGTTGTTTGTCATTTTCCTTAATAAGATCAATTAAGAATTATTCACTTGTAAAATCGTTATCATAAAAGATTTGATAAGAATGAAGACAATTAATATAAGGCACAACAAGATACTTAAAATGATTATTTATTTCATTTTTGGGAAAAACATCATTTAGAACCTCGTCAAAAGAGGTCTCAGTTACATTGATATTAGGAAAGAAAAAATATCATCAGGTGAAGAGACTCGGATAGGGTAAACAATAGCGTTAGGTTGAATCTGAATGGGTTGGACTGGTAAGACATTCCAATTGAGGTGATATATGTAAGTAGCTTTGGTTTGAGCGGATAGGTCCAATAATGCGACATCGAGCGGATCATGCAGAGGCTCAACCCCAGTGTCTATTGGTCAAATGAGTTTTCAAAAATCACTTTCCTCATATTCCTTGGTACTTTTCACGAATTTCTCAGTGAGAGGTTGCACATCATATTTGGTGTCTTCAACCCAAGAGTTATTATATTGAAAAAAGATTTTCAACCCTGGTTTCATCTTCTTATCAATATAGTCGTTCCATAATTCAGGGAAGCCATAGAAGGGTAAGTCTTCACCCTTGTTAACAAATCTTCCATTCAAAAAGTCCCTTGAAACTATCTTTTTATCTTCCAATAATATTTTTTGTATGATTCGACGGAGTGCTTTGAGTTCAACTAGTGAGGGTTGGTAACCCAGGCCATATGAGGAAGGCCTATTTCAGTACTATGGACTCAAGTATCCCTTGCTGGAATTGCCCTAGCCCCATTCTGGGCATGAAGTACATGTTATTAAACATCTGGATCACATTGACGTTTCCATGAGGTTTATGTTCTGGACATACTCAGTCTTTAAAGTTATACCCTATAGGGAGGGGGATCGGATGAATTTTGAAATAAGAGAGGAGAATGTCATTCATCCCATGCTATATTTTTAATACTGGATTGATAGTGTTGGCATTGTATATGTTATTGTCATCCCCCAAAATGGTAATAACTTGACTTTTAGTAAAGAATTTCAGTTTCTGGTGGAAGGAAGAGGATACCCCTCAGTTGCTGTGAAGTCATGGATGGCTAAGGATAGGATTGAAGCATACAAGTATGTCAATGACTTGGAACTCGGTGACAAGATTGATAGTTTCATCCCCTAGTGTGAGTTTTATGGACCCCGTTACTTCTTAACGGGTATTGTCATAAATACGAACAGTGGTAGAGGTGGGAGTGAGATCACTAACTTTCAGTTCTAAGAAGTGGAAGATTATAAGAGGATTGACATTGAGATAAGATGTGTATCAACAAGTGAAAGTGTTAATGTCTTTCCTAAGACTTTAATGGAGATATTAAGAGCATAATTTTGATTAAGGCCAAACTTTGGTATCTCTTCTTTGATAAAGGAGATGAGTCTGGAAAAGTTCAGGACCTAACTATATTTACAACATCTTTGGGAGTAGTATAAGGAGGGTTGTGGATTCGGTGAGGAGATTTATCAAAGAATTTTGGTCCAACTGAGAGGATATGAAAAGCCCCCATAAGATGATATTGGTTTGGGTCTTCTAGAGGTGATAAATGACTTTTCTATCTTCGATGGTCATTTCTACTGTGGCAATTTCTTCGGTAACCCCCTTTCCTTTATCTATTTTAGTTACATGAGGAAACAAATTTTTGTAGTTTCTTCTTGACATGGTCATGTGGTTCATTGAGGTGGGGAAGAATAAGAACTCGTAGCTTCATCTACCTATGGCTAAATGGCCACCTTATTGATTTCCCTTAATAGAACTTTAAAGAATATCATTCCATATAGGCCAACTATTTGACTGACCTCTTCCTGGCTTGGTTCATCATTCGAGATGTCAAAATTATCCCCCATCTAGTGGTGACTACATTTTGTTTCCAAAAGTAATCATTACACTTGATGACCTCAGCGGCTTCATCGTACAAATCTTCTAATTCAACGGGGAGGTGTAGGGTTAAAGGAACCAACCATCCTTAGAGCTTCAAAGCGAATAGTAACTCAGAATTACGGTAGATTTCACTTGTCTATCTAAACCTATTGGCCATGATCTATACCGCATCGTCTAGACTAACTTCTTCAATAGATACTACCCATTCATCTGATTCCCAAGCCCAGTTTCGAGCTTCTATGAATAAGACACTGAATTTTAGACAATCAATAGTCATCTCTATAGGCAATTTTATCCCAAACTTTCAGAGTTGGTTTAACAAAGCTAGTAGCTCAATCTCTCCCCCTCAGATTGGATGCAAACGACGATACATGACTTTGTAAGGAGTGACAAAGCTTGATCGCTGAAGCAAGTAATGTTTAAAAGAAAATATGAGCAAACTTGGAGCGATTTTGGTTAGATTATAGGGATGATGAGTGCTTTGTTGGGAACGATTTGAGAAGATGGATTAAATTCTGGGTCACTTTCTTAGAAGATGGCATTTATACATACTAGAAGTGGGTTATGAGTGGTATTGGGTTTAGGATTAGCTGGTGGGGCGATGATAGCATGGTCAATTAGGCCTTAGATCACATTTATAAGGTGGAAGAATTAGTCGATTGTATAACCTGTAGATTGGTGGAAATCACAACGGGCATCGGGTTTTAAGTTTTTAGAGAATGGATTTGATAATGGATGGGTGTCCAAGGGTTTGATGATATTTTCGCTTAATAGGGACTAGTAGACTTTGGATAGGGGAGCATGTAACTTTGTGTATTCTTTCTTGGCGAGATTATGGCGAATTTTCAGTGCCCAAGAGGTAGCGAGTTATGAAATGTTATTAATGGTTGAGATTGTAGCACTGGAAGGTTTCTCATACTTTCAGATACATTGTCCCATCACTTTCTTTAGTTCAGATTCTAATTTGGAAATTCCTTCCTCAATTTCTACTCCAGCTTCTAATTTGGAAATTCCTTCCTCAATTTCTACTCCATCACTTTCTTTTTCTTTCCACCTTCCTATGAAGCTACTGACTGTTTCCCTAGTGTTTTTGTTAAGAAGCTCTAGATCTCGGTGCCTAACCTCCAGCTCCTCATTGTACTTGTACTGAGACATGAATTCTCAGGCGACATCTTCGTAACTCTAGATTTGGGATTCTTTGAGGGACAAAAACCATTGGAGGTCACTTTCTTTCAATGTTTAGAAAAACATCTGGGCAATTATCACTTCAGAGGAACCAAGGAGGGTCATGACTCGGTGATAAATTCAAACATGAACAACTGGGCGTCCGCGTCCCTCGAATTTATTGATGCCTGGAATCTTAAACTTTTTAGTAGTCTAGATTTAGGATAACAAGACATGTGGGTGTAGTCCATGTAATACCTGGATATCTTGACTTGGTCAAACTTTTTTAATGGCAATTTGAGGTCTTCCTCGACCTTATTTAGTTTCTCCTCTTTAATATCCATGAGTACTGGCTAATTAGCCCCTGGTTAGGCAAGGTTCTAAATAGGGAGTTGAGTTGGTGGAAGCCTATTGGTAGGTGGGGCATGCAAAGCACGTTGATACTCTTCTAGGACCCAAACAGGCTTGGTAGCAGGTGGACCCATGGCATGAGGAAAGAGAACCTCAGGTTCTTTATTAATATTGGCTTAGTGTCCCTACATTTCATGGACCTCTATTTGAAGGTTGTCAATCTTATCACTGAGTTGGCCCAAGATGGTCATAAGATCGGGTTGCACATTTAGTTATTGGTCGGTGTTCTCCATCAATATCTCATAAAAGTATATCCCAAACTCGAACAAAGTAGTATAAGAAATGGTGGATCTTCGGGGCGATTTGACGAAAGACCGAAGTCGATAGGGAGCCAGGCAAAAATCGGGCATGCGATCGACATGGGAGGGAAATCAGTTCGAATTTATTTCCAAAAGAAGGAGGGATAATTTTTTTTATTTTGGAAGGAGGAGAATTTTTTTGTGGGGTATTTTAGTTTTCGATAAAATAGGGAAAAGGAAAGGAATCTACACATGATTATTATTATTAGTGTTATTATTAGGTTCTCACTTGTATTAGGTTTGTCCAAATGCAGAGAAAATGTCGGTTAGCACCCAAGCTTGTGAAAATAGGGTTTAAAAATATGTATGACACAGTTTGACTTTTTTCCAGGGTCCTGTTTTGAAAAAAGAGGAAATAATGCAAAAATTCAAGCGGTATGCTGACCCCAAAGTTTGGCAGAGTTTCGCATGGTTACCGAAAAACTAAATATGAATGCCCTAGGTTTAACACCTATATGAGATTTATGAAATTGTTGGGTTAGTGGAAGAGTTATATGATATACCTCTTGCCTATAAAGGAAATCACTCATTGGTACATGTGGACATGCCATTTTACATACCCGAGTGTATGTGAATTACCTCACTATATACCTCGTGGGGGACAGTATATGTGAGAGAGAATTCGATGTAATCGGCATACGTGAACGACTTCCCTAATATATACCTCTTCTAGTGAGTTTAGTAAAGAGGTACGATGTGAGGGGAATCGTTGATATATATCAAAGGTATTAGGCCAATGGAAGGTAATATTCATATCGCTTAGGCTAACTTCACCCCAAAGGACCAACACCCATCACTAAGTGACCCCCCAATATGGGACAAAAGTTTGGTCAAAATTTCCATGATCTTAGTGATGTAGTGTGCAAAAATGTATGAGTCTTAATTAGCTTATTATGGAGACATAGTATTTTTTTTCATGATGAGTAAGTGGAGAACTATACGCATTAGGGAGAATATACAAGTATTATGAAAAGTAAATCTAGCATGAATTATGGAGACTATACTATGCATGGTGATGGGGATATATACATGCGAGTGAGTGACATATGAAGATTTATAAGTGAGTGTGTTGTAGTGAGACTATACATGGATCAACTACAAGTGGTGTTTGGTATGCGTAAGTGAGCATGGATATATGTACAAGTGTGGGAAGTGTGGGTGTGTGATAGTGAAGCCTAATCATGGATATTCTAAGTGGTGTGTGAAGTATATGAGTAAATCTGAAGCTAAGTGTAAGTGTGTGAAGTGCACATGGAAATTATATACAAGTGTGAGAAGTGTATAAGTGAGTGAAAAATAATATATACATGAGAAAGATATACAAAAAGTAGATAGATGAGAAAATGGAACATATAGGTAAGTGCATATGCACACATGTAGAAAAGAATAAAACCTGCATAAATAGAGTCTAGTCTTCTTAAAATGTCCCCAACGGAGTTATGACAATGGCCATCATGAGGGGGTTGGGGAGGATTCCCCCCGTCTTTCCGTTGTGTGAGAGGGATTGTTCCCTTTCTCATGGCGCTCAATTGTCATTAATGTGGGGTAATATGTAGAGATAGAAATATTGGCCTATTTTTCATTAACTAGACAAAAGAAATGTTGTCTCCTTGAGAGAACGGCATCAAGGACAATACTGATGCTTGAGAAACCAAGTAGTTTAACGATCCAAGTACTAAGTTACAGAATGGTAAGGTCATAGGCACCCATCCCACCCTTTATGTCTCTCATAGGCATATGTTAATCTTCTCATGTTAGACTCCATGAAGTGTGTGCTTATTATGACACCCCGCCCAATAAAATACCGGGTGATCAGTCCTATATCAAATTAAAACAAGAATCGCATCTCGTTCATTCTTAGCATCACTGTTGAAAACTTTTTAAAACTTACAAACCACCTAGTATTCAAAAGCTGATGTCAAAATTTTAATCTTTTTATTTAACAACAACAACCATATAAATATCAATACGAACCATTCACACAAACCGTGAATCTAAAGCAATACTGAATAACTCAATAAATGACCAGTGGAAAAAACCATCGGTAGAAAACCAACATCCACTAATATAATCCAACAAAATATAGTAACCAGTACAAAGTTGGACTAAAATGAAAATAGCTGGGGCAATATGCCCGAAAGAAATACCAAGCTGAATCATACTCTATGAATGAAATGACTGAAGTGTCTATGTCCAAATCCTGCAACATCCACACCTGTTGCAGGTACGCATCCCCGGAACAGATATTCAAGTTTGGCATCCCTGTGGCTGGATATCTAAATGGTTTTGAAAATATTTTGCAAGTATGGTTCAGAGCCCGAAGTCCTTTTGAAAATATTTTGCAAGTGAATTAAAATGCAACAATTAAAATGCATGAATGCTCTTCATATTTAAGTTAGTGTCGCACTCCTTTGAGATACATCTCACCCCTACTCTAAAGTGCACACCTAACGCTTTCTTCCTGACCCTCCTAGTTACACCACCTCGTCTAACTAGCCTTCTCATGAAACTCCTTGAATCTACTCTAACCCGGGTGATTTGTATCTTTACTTCGTAAGTTATTTATCACATTAAATTAATTAATCATTTCTTACAAGTCATATAACATTCACTAGTTATATAAGTAATACAAATTCTCTTCATGTATTTAATTACCCGTATATAATTATCTACTCCACTATATACGTAGAACTATATTCCACAATTATACAGATGTTGAATATAAATAAAACCGCTCTCAAAAGTCATATAACATTCACTAGTTATATAAGTAATACAAATTCTCTTCATGTATTTAATTACCCATATATAATTATCTACTCCATTATATATGTAGAACTATATTCCACAATCACACATATGTTGAATATAATTAAAAACATCCTTCCGAGTAATACCTCATCAGATGCATTCTCTAAAGTGTTATCTTCCCAGGTCTACTCAGTCCCACCTGGATTTCTGAGATAGCTAGCCATTGCCGAATCAGAACATAGAAATATAAATGTATTGGAGGCAGTCATATTCCCCCAAGTGTGAAGACAATCATCTCAATTCCCACCTCTATTTGGGCGCTAAAACCTGGTGATATACTCTCCCTACTCCTCAAGCTAGGGGATTCACCCACATCGCGCAACCTCCCCCGATAGCATTAGACCATATAATTCTAAATAAATACCTAGCCACCAGTATTTATGAGCACACAATATATATATATATATATATATATATAATTTAATCCCGACTTTACCGTGTACAAAGTCTGTAACACTAGCCAACATATTCCCGAGTCTATCGTCCGACTCTAATTTAATTAATCTACCCATTAATTAAGTTAAAATCTCCCCGATTCAATGGTCCGACTTTAATTTAATTAATATGCCCATTAATTAACTTAATATCTCCCCGAGTCTATGGCCCCACTCTAATTTAATTAATATGTCCATTAATTAACATATTATCTCCCCGAGTCTATGGTCCGACTCTAATTTAATTAATATACTCATTAATTAATTTAATATCCCCTAGTGTCACACAACCAATGTACCCGGACTTGCTCACCTGGTCCAAATTTTCATCTCTTAGAACGTACTCCTCAAAATTTCATTATAAAGAGAACGCTCCTAATTAAATAATATTTAACAATTTATTATATCATCCTATAATAAATTATTCCAGCTATAATCTTTAATTAATTAATCCCCT
Source organism: Sambucus nigra (assembly GCA_949130495.1). Lineage (NCBI taxonomy): Eukaryota > Viridiplantae > Streptophyta > Magnoliopsida > Dipsacales > Adoxaceae > Sambucus > Sambucus nigra. Next base: position 240,824,283 of record OX422211.1, read on the forward strand.
ATTAATTAATCTATTATCATGGCATCACTCAACTAAAATATCCGGATACAATATCCCCAAATCAGAGGTGTTCAATTTACTCAATCTTCCCTGATTTTAAAAATGCCATTTGGGGCATTTTGGGGTTGTTTTGGAAAAAAACGTATTAGAGAATGAAAGTTAGAAAACGCCATTTTCTAGAGGCTTGCGCGAACAGAATCGCCATTAACAGCTTGCGTGAATCTTTTTACCCTGAACTATCCACTAAAATCCTTACGAATCAAAACACGTCACAAAAACTTGATTTGTAACTTCCCCAAATCAAAACCCAATTTGTATTAACCCAATCCAAAAATCATTTATATAACACCTACTATGATATGAATTGAATATCACCAATTTACATTGAAGCAATTTAACCACTTGCCTTATAAATTCATAGTGCCTGATTATCCTTTGGTGTAGAGATCGTTGTGTGATGAAGAACACCTTCCTAGTTCTTCCTATTTGGCTCTCAATAGATCTTCCCTCTTTGTCCCTTATGTTATTAAATTTCTCCCAAATGAGTTATGGCTACCCACAACTCCAAAACTTAGGTTTTTATCTCCAAATCCCGTTTTTAATAATATGGGCCAAATTAAAATGGACCTAATATCCCCTAGTGTGCTCGGTTATGCCCAAAAATATCACGTGACCCATTTACCACCCCAGGTACATTTTTCTGACTATCTCAGCCCATCCGGACTCAACCATGCACTCAGAATTGATATCCAAATTAATTTATAAAAAGTCCCTATCTTACACCCAACTTAGTTTATATCCCACTTCCGGCTGAGATAAATAAATACCACATCACTTATACACGTTATGACGTAAATAAATTATTACTATTCACTTAGTAATTTAATTTCGGTAAATATTAACCATCTTCTATCCGATTAATATCTAAATAAATATTAACATAACTAATTCAATTAAATTACGACACACACGTAATTTAAAAAAATTCCAAGTAATTAAATATTAATTGCACAGAAATATGGGGTGTTACACTTATTTGCATAATACAGTTGGAGAATGGAATTGTTCAACTCGTGTCATGGAAAAGGAAAGAGTGAATTCCTCTTTAGGAGTGTTCCTAAAAATATTTGAAAATATCATGTAAGTATTTGTTGAATCATAAGTTGTTATGGAAGAACTTATGTATACATCGAACATGACATGAGCACGTGAGAATATGACATTCATTATATATATATATATATATATATAATAAAAATAATATAACATATGAGCATAATGTACGACTCAAATCTCGGAATTCACCCAAAATGCAAGGGGCATCAAAGTCCACAAAGTTCTAAGATAACACAAGGTGGCATTTAACCTATAAATCCAAGCGAGGTGTATCTCTTACGTGTGTGGTAGAGATAAACATGTTTCAAGTGTGAGAATTTGTAGTGAGAATCCCTCCTTTAGAATTTATAGATAAACCCTATTTTTTTTATTCTTGGAGTTTTTATAAAAATAGATTATGTTCAAATACTACTAATAACGGTTTGATATTGATGTATGTGATGTTATAAAATAAAGTGTTGAAGTAGAAAAAAAATAATTAATACAAAAATATGACAATTTAGAGAAAATGATGGAGAATTGGACCTCCTTATGAATACTTGAAGTGGATTTTGAGTGTAGATATGTTGATCTTGTAAAGAGGTGATGGTCCTATGAGGACATGGGTGGAATTTACAAAATGAAGTATGAAAAGGTGGAATGGAATGTCAGAGATGGGCTTTGTAGGAAGGGAATAACTCTAAATTTGAGAGAATGTTCTCTAAATTACTGAGAGGGATGTTAAGGGGTGATTTTCAAAGTTAGGTCACGGCCTCTATTTATGATGCCAAGGGGGTGAGGATCGGCATGGTCCTGGACCTACTTATCGGTTCAGAACCTCAAGCACACTGTCGATATGCAGGGTCGTGAGGGTGCCATTCAGTAGTCTGGAATTGGTTTTTCAGAAAAATGGTCGTAAAATGCAAAGTATAAGTCAAAATCACACACGGGCGGATCCGCTAGAAAGGTTATCTAGATACATTTAAGAATTCATTGATCCACTCATGAGTCCAGGAGCTTACCAAGGTCAGAAAGGGCTCGAAAGTGCCCGTTAGTCACTAGATTCGAAATTTTTAAAGGAAAATGGATCGTTTGTCCAATCAGTAAGGACGATTGATACACAAGACGGACCGTTGGAAAGGGTATTCAGTTGTCTTTGATATTTTATTCATTTTCTTTTGGTTCGGAGAGTTGACCATGGTCAAACGGGGCCCGAAAGTGCCCATCGACCCTTTAGAGTAAAATGGGTCGTTCGTCCACACCATATAGATGATTCTCTCACGGGGCAAACCATTGAAAATGGGATTCAAATACCTTCAAAGATTCATTGAGTTTCATTCATGCTAGAGATTTGACCCACGTAAAACACGGTCTAGGAGCTCCCAGCGGCTTCCCGATCAATTTTTGGAGTAAAATGGATTGTTCATTCGTACTGTAAGGATGATTTGCGCAGAGGGTTTCCCAATGAAAAGGGACTTAAGATCTCTTCAAAAATTCATTGAGATTTCACTCAAACGAGAAAGTTGATCAAAATCCAATATGGCCTCAGATTTCTCGATAACCTCTAGATCGATACTCAGAGTGTGACCTAGGGTTTGAAGTGAACGAGTGAGTTCTAGTGACCTAAGGAGGTGATTAGGAGGGGGGGTCCTAGAATGGGGTGTCTAGAAAAACTTATATCTTAAGGAGGATGGATTGGATGTTGTTAAGAGGCTTACAAGTTAGGTTTGGTTGTTGTTCATGGCAGTTTTTGAACTTTAGAAAAGATGAGACTTCTCACATCTCTTATGAACAATACTAGAGTCTCGTTTGACCAATATATAAGTTCTCATTAGAACGAATTTTGGGTTCTCATATGAACGACGTCATAATTCATTTGAATGACTTATGTTATTTTGTTAAAACGGGGTGAGATCTCATTAGAATGAGTTTAGGTTAGAATGACATTTTAATTCTTTTATAATTTGGGACAATTAATATAGGAATTCGAACACTTATTTATTAATCTACGAGTGAATTGGATTCTTTCTTTTTGGACTTATGTACAAATAATACCTTGTGTGAGTGATCATGGGGGATGTACTAGGCGACGGGCTTACCTTTGTTATTTTACCCCGGGTCCTATTACTAACATACTCGTATCCCGAGGGGGAATAATAGGGGTTCTCTTCATATAGTATTCCATGTGGAGGTATATACGAATGATGTGAAGGCACAGTGTTGTATCCCTTATTTATTCTTTAAGTTTATAGGTATGGGGATAACCTTTAACTATACCTAGTAGGCACGAGTGATCCCTAAAGGAAATAGGGTTATTCCTTCGTATTAATGTGTGGGCTCGTGCGTAGCCCATTTACTTTTATGTGTTAGGAACCATACTTATGGGGATATTAGACTTTAAGATTGTCTTTCTGTTATTGATATTATATTGGAGATGACACTGGCATTATTATGGTATCACTTAATTATATTCAACGGAGAAGAATTATAATTAATCGTTGGGTTCACTTGGTCTTGGAACTAAAACCCCATATGCTATATTTAAGGGGGGTTTCGATTGGGTTAACTTAAAAACAAACCAAATAAAAGAGGAATATGACATATTATTATTGTATCTTAAATTCAATTAAATTCTTACTCCTTGCGGACTTTGTTGAAATATATTTCCAGACACAACCTTGATCTTGCATTCCTTTCAGTTTTAGCTCTTACATATGATGTAGGTACCGAGCCTACATGCTCATTCCTTTTATGTTCCTTAACAATTCTAGCTGAGTCAGATTACTGTAATAGTTGTTATTTCTTTTGGATATGGTATATATTTGAGAAAATGTGTATCTTCACATGATGGATTTTTTTCATTGTTGGGTTTATGGTATCCGAGATTATGTTGTCTCATTCACATTATTATTATTATCATTTCATTACTATTGTGATTTAGTTTATTTCAGTCATGCTTAGACTGTTACTTAATTTTTTTAGACTCCTATATTATTTATTGTTAGACCTTATCAATCTAGTTATAGATTTTATGGGGTGTCATAGTTGGAACTAGGGCATTCCAGGTTCTAGGGATATTGAGTGTGGCCATAACCTTCGTGCATATCATTCTTGGTACTTTACAGATTTTTTCTTTAGACTTTGAATTCTTATTTCAGATATTTACTTACATTATTTTGTTTACTCTCTTTCAGATGGTTAACATTTTGAGGAAAGCAGCATAACCGAGGTTGGCTGAGAGCTCAAAAGGGGTAGATGCCCACATTAGATTTGACTGACTTGGCAACCATTATAGTTCAGACAGTAGCTGCTGCTATGGTATCCATGCACCAGGACTAGCCACTACCAATGCCATCACCCATGGTTATACCCATACCTTCCTTGAATACTACATTTTCTAGGGAGATATCCAAGAGTGCCTTCAAGAAAGGAAATCCACTAGGATTCGTAAGATCCATGAAGTCGATATTTTCATTTCAGTGGGTATGTGACATAGAGAGGAACCTATATCAGGTAGAGCGCATATACGTTCAAAGACAATTTATGGAAAGATTTAAGCTCATTAGGAATGCATTGCAATGGTAGGATTCAGCCACCATTTAGAAGGATACGTTGTTGTTGACCATTAGTCAGTTATGGAGCAAGTTTGAGGGGAAATATTTCCCACTATAATAGTAGATCACTCTAAGATAACTATTTGATAGGTTGCGATAGGATGATCATATTGTGACAGAATATGAGCGAGATTTTACTTTAATTGTATTATTTTCCTCATATATTATCAAAATGGTGGCAAAGAAGAAGTCCATGTTTATCCAAGGTTTGACATAGAGGATCAGGCAGGTGTTGTTAAATAACCCAACCTTCAGTACATACGGAATAAGTAGTCGTTGCCACATATCGATGACCTGTTTGATCAATTTAGGCATGTATTATTATTTTCCAAGATTGACTTATGCTTGGGTTATCATCGGTTGCGTATTTAGGATGAGGATATTTCAAAGATAGAGTTTCTGATGCGTTATGGATCATATGAATTCTGGATCATAACATTTGGGTTGACTATGTGCCAACGGTTTTTATGGACATTATAAATAGGGTATTTAGCCAATTTTTGGGTATGTTCATCATAGTGTTTATTGACAAAAAATTTGTGTATTCTCTATAAGAGGGGAGCACATGAAGTACTTATATTAGTTTTTAAGACACTACAGGAACACAAGGTGTATCATAAGTTCTCTACGTATGGATTTTGGCCTCGAGAGGTTCAATTCATGAGCCATATTGTATCTAAAGATGGAATTTTGATGAATCCTAGAAAAGTATCAGCAGTTATGGATTGGGGATAGTCCATGATACCTACAGAGGTTAAGCATTTATTAGGTTTGGATGGGTACTACAGATGGTTCATTCAGGAGTTCCCAAAGATTGTTGAACAACTGACTTACCTAATCCATAAGGGGGCACCATTTGTAAAGAGCATGCGATGAACTCAATGAAATCCTCACTACCGCACCTGCTCTTACTTTACCACAAAGCAGAGTGGAGTACATGGTTTACACGGATTCATCACTATAGGGATTAAGAGGTTTATTGATATAAGAGCGGAGTCTTATACCTTATGCTTATCTCAAGATTAAGACTCACGAGAGAAATTACGCCACACCTGATTTGGAGTTGGAGGCGATCGTCATTGATCTTCATATCTAGAGACATTATTTTTTAGGTGAATGGTTTACATTTTTTTTTCTCACAAGAGTCTTCAGCATATTAATTCACTTAGTGGGAGTTGAACATGAGAAAGAGGAGATGATTGGAGTTTATGAATGATAACCACCTCTCGATTCAATATCATCCGTGGAATGTGAGTGTGGAAGTAATTATTTTTAGTCATAGACCAACTGTTACCTTGGTTTATTTGTGGGAAGAATATGGGGATGACTTACCCAACTTGTGGGCAGACAAATGGGACACTATGCATAAAGGGACTTGTTAAATGCATTTTTGGCAGTTGTGGTCGTTACACTTACTATTATGTTCATGATTATTTAGGCTATGACTTCAAACTCCTTTTGTCATGAAAATGATCCAGAGATTTTTTTACTCAACCATCTTGTATAGAGGATTGAGATTTTTGGGATGTTTAGTGGTGAAAGAGGCTTTTGAGTTATAGAGAGCATTTTTTGTCAAGGAACATGGTTCGTGGTTCATGGTGCATCCTAGAGGAGATAAGATGTAACAAGACATGAGGATATCATATTGCTAAGACAGGGAGATAAACGGTATATCCGAGTTTGTATCTAGGTGTGACACTTATCATCTAGTAAGGTGGAGCACAAGAGACCAGTAGAGGAGTTGCATCCATTAGATATTCCCATGTGGAAACTGGAAAGCATCTCTATTCTATTATGGACATTGTTGATAGCTTGACGAAGGTGGATCATTTCCTTCTAGTGCGAAAATACTACATAGTAGAGAATAGGGAAAACTTTTCATTATGGAGATTGTGTCTTCATGGGGTACCACTCAATATTGTGTCCGATAGGGACACTACTTTCATTCCCAATTTTGGAGGTGTTTTCAAGCTACTATGGGAGTTTGTCAGAAATTGATCACTTCATTTCCCCCTCAGTCAAATGGAAAGACTAAGCAGGTCAACCACATTCTCGATAATATATTTTGGGCTTGCTTGTTGGATCTCAAAGGGAGTTGGTATTACCATTTACCACTCGTTGAGTTTTTTCACAAAAAAATTCATCAACGGACTATTGTTTGGAACCTTACGAGGCATTGTATGGGCAACTGTGTCGTTTGCCAAGATGTTTATTGGAGTTGAGGGAGCATAAGATGTTTGAATTGGACATCATGCAGGGCACCTATGAGAAGGTGGAACTCATACGAGCGCGTATGAAGACTACACATGATCGAGAAAAGTGTTACGTCGACAAGAGGAAGAATAAGTTAGTGTAATACCTCATAATTTAATGTAACTTATATAGATTATATTTTTTTTATAATGGTATGTATTTATTTATAGTGACTAGTGATGTCACTAAAATTATATTATTATTTGAAATTGTATTGAATTTTGTAAGAGGGTACCTTAGATTATAGATGGGGGCATAACCCCTTTGAAGTATGGTGATGATAAGTCAATTAGCCAAAATCTTGGATTAATTATAGAACATGCAAATACAAACCTAATGAAGATAAGACTCAGTTAAAACTCACAAATCTCTCATGTATAACTCCAGAAAATAGTAAAGAAACTTAGAAGTAACTTTGCTACAGGGAGAGAGAAGTAAGCACCCTAGATACACCTTCGCATGCAGCCAAACACATCAACCACCCTCAAGAATCTCTATCAAGTACTAAAAGCTTCGTAATAAATCATAATAGTGAGTGAATATGACCTCTGGTTTGTAATAACTCTCTCTGATTGTGTATTCCCTCTAGTAATAACTTCTTAAACTCTCAAAAAGATCATCCTCTCCTCAAGGGTGGTTGGGGTTCTTAAATAGCCCCCCACCATCCCCGAGGTAACTCAGTCATTAAAGACTATGAAAGACATCCCTCATACTTTATGTCACAACAATAAATGCCTGATGCACTAGTTGTCTCCACGTCATAAACATTAAATGCCAAGACATGCCTTTTGCCTAATCACTGTGTGTCAGGGAGCTGTTATCGCAGAGTTGGCTCACCAACTACTTGACAACCCCAAATACCATGGAAGTTTACTCAAGTGCAGTTCTGACATTGTTTAGCTGGCTAGTGACATCACTTATTGTAGATGTGACATTAAGTAGATGGCAATTAGGTTCATAACTCAACGCCCGATGGAACTCCCAGCTGCTCCACCTGAGGTTACACAGTCAGGGTTCTTCGGTGTTTACCATGTGTATTAAGATGGTTGGGATGAGCCCTAACGGTGCCTCACTTCTCAATCCTCCAAACCAAGTCCCTCTAAAGTTCTCGCGGTGAGTCCATTCGATAGAGCATGAAAGCTTTCCCAAGCCCTGCCAAGTCTGGTCTCTCGGGGGTACCGTTTGACCTCACACTAAAACTATTTATTATTCTCGTTACATGATTACAGACGTTATAGATTAAAATCAATATAAACAAAGATACAATATGATAAATACAACAAGATAAAATACAGGTTGTCACGCTAACCTACTATGCCGAGATGCCACGTCGAGCTTCCACGTTGAGATGACACAGTGCCTTAATCCCCAAAACACTGTTGCTAATGTGGAATTACTTCTAATCTCAAAATTACCTTCAAGCCCCCTCTACATTTGCCCCTTCGTGGAGAGATTTATTGGAGAAAGACATGTATGCACGAAACTTCGCAAATCGATGAACCTTCTCTGCATGAAAAACTTCTGGCCTCCTTTCCTTCGTTAGAACTAAAGCGTTATAATTTCCAGGAAAAAGTAAAATAATCCCCGATGTACCTGAGCCGAAGCACTACGACTCATTGGGGCTTTGACGAAGGGACACCGCCACTTTTTCCTTATACTTTGCTTCAACCGTTCTAGCTTTATTATTTGAACTTCTCCCGAAAGGCCTGTTAACCTTATCAAAAACTCAAACTTGCTGAAGAAGGCAACCCCTTCTGTTTCCTAGGCGTCGCTTCGTAAGTGAGGTGGCGCTGTCTTTTCAACTCTCAGACCACTTCCCAAAGTGCCACGTGGTAATTTGAAATGATTATAGGCGATGTGCACGTGCGATGGTGGGAAACCCAAAGGACAAGTTTCAAAAACTTCAAACATATCTTTATACTTCAAAACCCTTCTCTTTTCCCTTATCTTCTTCAAGCTCCCCGCTTTCTTAGAGAGAGAAAATATGTGCAAACTCCATTATCTCCCAAGCTTTAACCTAGCTTCTTACTTATCTCCTCCTTTATGCCACCTCCTGCGGTTGTGAACCTACCTTTTCATTCCTAACTCTTCTCTTAGTGAGATTTTTTTTGTATTTATGTTATCTGTAATGGCCTCGTCTAGTAATACTACCCCGCCTGCCACCAGCGTGCCACCTGCCATCTCTGGTGCTACCGCTGCCTCAAGCGCCGCTTCCCTGAGTGTTACTCATCAGGAGCAACTGCATTTCTATCACTGGGCACCTATCTTTGGTGAAGATGATAAGTTTTTTGACGCATGCAAAACTTGCCATTTTTCATCCAAGTTCCACCCTTTACTGCTGGGTGATGAGGAAATAAATTCATAGAAGTGGGGCCATCTACCCCCAGAGGGGACTCTGCATTTCCATTTAGATCTTGGTGACTTCCCCTATTCTCAAATTGACTTAGAGGCACCTAGGGATCGCCAAATCATTTTCGTACCTGACATACTGAGAATGTGTGTGCTCGCGTTCAAATGATCAAATTATATATTAAACACCTTTTAACCCAAACAAACCCTAAACATGCAACTAGCTGTGATAGAAACAATATGAAATCATGCAAGAGTTATTCAAACACACATAATTGAGGAAAAAAATCCCCAAAGGGGCAAAACCATTTATTTTCACTATAATTTGTAAGAAAATGACTTACAATCGGATTACAATGAAAATACAAGTGACTAAGAATTACCCTCAGGTATCGGATTCTGTAGTCGGCGGCTGAAACTATCCCTGTCTAGTAGGGCTGCAATGGAGAAGAAGAACGGTCTCCTCCACAAGGGTTGAACAACAAAAGTACGTTCCTGGGTTGCAAAGTGATACACAAAGGTATGGAATTTGTGCGAATCAAAAACCTAGAGTATTGGAACTCAATAGGTGAAGACTTAGGGCTTTCTTTACTCTGGAAATCGTGTGAAAAAGTCTTAGAAAACCACTTCCCGTAGTGGGATTAAATAAGAAGGCTCAGGACATAAATTTCAGAACACGATCTGAACACGATCTGATTAAAGTTATCCTCAGCGGACCGGTCCGGGTCTGAGGCGGATCGGTTCGGTTGACATCAGATCGGTTCTTTTATTGAAGGCGGATCGGTCCGATTGACATCGGATCGGTTCGATTATCAGCTTCATCGGTTTTCCATCGATCCGGGGTATACTGGCCTTCACCATAACGGATCGGTCCGTTTTTGACCGGATCGGTCCGGTTGACTGGATCGATTCTTTTATTCAGGCGGACCGGTCCGATTGTCAGCCTTTGATTCCTCTTCTGCTTTTGATATTCGGATCCGTTGATGAGTGTATGATCTTGATTTTCTTCAACAGTGTAACAGCGTACGACATATAAATTGCTCATGGAAAAAAATGTCCTTACAAATCTCCCCCTATGTCTATGTCGGTACATACATAAAAACAAACTTCCGAATTATCAAAACAATTAAAAATGCCTATACAAATCTACTCTTCCATGAACCCAAAACTGGAAAGATACAATTGAATAAGACTACAGCGGTTGCTCTTCAATTCTGCAAGAATCTCCATGCTTTTCTCATCAGGGTGTGCAATTCAATGATAAATGATAATCCATGTAGTACCTACACACATGAGACAAAGCAAAATACCAAGTGACATATCGAGTTTGAAATGAGAACATATATACCAATTTATGAGCAAACTCTCAAACAAAACTCCCCCATAATAAATAAGATAATTCTTTCTCCCCCTTTTTATGATGTCCCCAAATAGATAAATGAGAGAAATATATCAAATAAGCAAGAGCGGGGTGTCACTCTGATAAAATCACACCATGAATGAACACAAAGCAACCAAGTCGATGATAGCGTGAATGAAGTGGTGTGATCAAATTCGATAGGAAAATCAATGCATACAAACATGACATATGTGCACGATGAATATTGGATATTCCTAGCAAATGAACTCTAATACTTCCTTTGGTGTAAAAATGACAATATAAGATATTGACTCAATCAATTCACCAAATCAAATCTCAAAGTGATTTTCACACCAATAACGTCCAAAATGATTTTATGCTTTTTCAGGACTTTCAAGGAAGTGCAAACCTGTTTAAAGATTCTCCAACCAAACTCCCTCAGATATAATTTTGAATAGAGGCATTTCTAAATTCTCAAACTTTGGAGAATTGATGGTGAAACCTAAGTGGCCCATATTTGACATGAATTGCTTTTTATTGCCTTTAAATTTTTTCGGGCTCTTTTAACCTCTTTGGACCTCGGATATAAAAATTCTCCATTTTTAGGTCATTTTTAACGGTGGATTTTGCGCAAAGGATAGATGATTACCTTTCGCAGCCCCTCCCCGTTATACAAAAACACATAGTCTCACCAAAACGATTTTTACATGCATTCCAATCTTGTCAAGTTTTATCACATATTGTACATTGTATAGAAAGAATTGAGATGGAAACACTCAAGCCAATATGAGATAGACAAGTGAAATAATCAAATATAGTGGTGCATGTGTGCAATAAAGGATATAGGAGTCAAACATGTAGGAAGATATCACTAATTACATCTCAAAGACTCCATAATAAGTAAAGCACATGGATGAAATGATGTAGCGTCTCAAATCTCTATCAAACAGTCACATGGATACATGGAATGAAGTTGTGACTTGGCTATATTGAATGCTCATCCATAAAAGAAGCAAAAAACAGAAATCTTTTTGGTCTTTTTCAAAAAATTTATCAAAATAAAATCTTTTTGGGCTTTTCTTAAAATTTTTCTTAAAGGAAAATCTTTTTGTATTTTTTTTAAAAGCAATATAAACAGCAAAAAGAATAAAGAAAAGCTATACAATGAAGCAATGGTACATATAAAACAGACTAGCAACAGGAAGCATATGATATGAACATGAGAGAGCATCCTATTCTAGACATAGACCAACCCCTCAGTCAACTGTGAAAATCCCCAAAGGCTTCCTAAGACTCTCAAATCTAAGGGCATCTAAAGGTTTCGTGAAAATGTCGGCTAACTGACGGTCGGTGGGAACAAAACTCAGGGATACAGTGTTCTCCTCAACTAACTGACGAATAAAGTGCTCACGTATCCTGATGTGTTTTGTGCGCAAATGCTGGACGGGATTACGGGATATGTGTATCGCGCTCGTATTATCACAAGAAATGGTCATGGTGTCTTGTGAAATCCCATAATCCTTCAACATTTTCTTCATCCACAAGAGTTGTGTGCAGCAACTCCTGGCGGCTATGTACTTAGCCTCCGCAGTGGACAAAGAGATGGAATTTTGCTTCTTGCTCAGCCAGGAGACAAGAGAAGAACCAAAATAGAAACACCCACCAAAAGTTCTCCTACAACCATCTACATCCCTAGCCCAATCGGCATCCGAATAGGCGGACAAACGGTAATTGGTATCAAAGGAATACCAAATACCGTATGAGAGAGTCCCACTCACGTATTTAATAATACATTTTAGAGCAAGTAAATGTGACTCTTTCGGGGACGCCTGATATCGCGCACAGACTCCAACACTAAAGGCGATGTCGGGACGACTGGCAGTCAAGTAAAGAAGACTACCTATCATACTCCGATATAAGGTTTGCTCTACATCCTTACCTGAAGTGTCCTTACTAAGCTTGGTAGTGGTACTCATAGGTGTACGTGCATGCTTAGCGGAGTCTAAACCAAATTTCTTCACTTGGTCTCTAGCATACTTGGATTGGGAGATGAACATCCCATCCTCTAGCTGATGAACCTGGAGACCAAGGAAGAATGTAAGCTCACCAACCATTATCATCTCAAACTCACTTTTCATCTCCTCCTCAAAGTGGTGAGCATGCTGGGAGCATGTGGATCCAAAGACTATATCGTCCACATAGACCTGGGCAACCAAAATAGCACCATCATCTCTCTTGACGAACAACATCATATCTACTCCCCCTCTCTTGAAGCCACGAGCTAAGAGATAGGAAGTAAGCCTCTCGTACCAAGCACGGGGTGCTTGCTTCAAACCATACAAGGCTTTTCTAAGATAGTAGGCGTGCTCTGTGTGCTGAGGGTCTTCAAACCCTTTTGGTTGTTCCACATAAACCTCCTCGGGTAGAATGCCATTCAGAAAGGCACTCTTAACATCCATCTGATATACCTTGAAGCGCAGATGACATGCGATGGCGAGCAGAAGACGGACGAACTCAAGCCTCGCAATAGGAGCAAATGTCTCCCCAAAGTCTACACCCTCTATCTGTGTGTAGCCTTGAGCGACCAACCTAGCCTTATTTCTGATTATGGTACCATTTTCATCCATTTTGTTCTTGAAAATCCACCGGGTACCTATCACATTAGTCTCACTAGGCTGGGGGACAAGTTCCCAGACATTATTCTTTTTAAACTGAAGCAACTCATCATGCATAGAAAATATCCAATGTTCATCCTTTAGTGCTTCTTTATGGTTCTTGGTCTCGACTTTGGACGTGTACCAAAGATGGCTAACAACGTTCTCTAGCTGAGAACGAGTCTTGACCCCTAGAGTGGGATCGCCAACAATGGCAGACGGGTCATGACTCTTGCGAACCCAAGCAGGTGTGTCCCCTAACACAGGAGTAGGGTCCACAGAGTGTGAGAGAGGAACAGGTAAATCACTGTCAGAATAATCCTCATCCTCACACTGAAGGTTAGGATCAATAATCGTCGAAGGTTCGTCATCTTGCACGGTGACGTTTATTGATTCCATAACCTTAGAGCTCTTCAGATTGAAAACCCGGTACACTCTGCTAGTCGATGAATATCCTAGAAATATTCCCTCATCGCTCCGGGAGTCGAACTTTCCTAATTGCTCTCTATCCCGTAGGATGTAGCATTTACTCCCAAAAACATGAAAATATGCCAGGTTGGGCTTCTTGCCAGTCCATAACTCATAAGGAGTCTGAAGTGTGTGTGGACGCAAATACACCCTACTCACAGTGTGGCATGCAGTAGACACTGCCTCTGCCCAAAATATACTAGAAGTTTTACGACCTAGAAACATAGATCTAGCCATCTCTTGGATCGTTCTATTCTTTCTCTCAACAATCCCATTTTGCTGAGGAGTTCTCACAACAGAAAACTCATATTTGATCCCGAGGCTATCACAGTAAAGGTCTACCTTTGCTTCTGTGAATTCAGTGCCATTGTCACTACGCATCCTATTAATAGTGACACCATGTTGATTTTGCAGGACACGACACTTGGTCGTTAAAAATTCTACAGCATCGGATTTCCCTCTCAGAAAACCTACAATGGAGTACCTGGAGAAATCATCTACCATCACAAGGATGTACCTCTTACCACCTAAACTCTCAGTACGAGTGGGACCCATAAGATCCATGTGAATCAACTCAAGAACACGCGAGGTGGTAATGGAATGAAACTTCCTATGAGGACTACAAATTTGTTTTCCCAACTGACAGGGTACACAAATGGTCGAAGTTGACTTTCCAAGAGATGGTAAGCCATGTACTAGGTCCTTTTTGGCTAATCGATTAAGGTCTCTAACGTTCACGTGACCTAGACGTTGGTGCCACAGATCCATAGGAGTGATCGTGGCGCTGTTGCAGACAAGTGAGGATGTGGGCTCAGTCCCATAGCAATTATCCTTGGTCCTCACCCCTTGCATCAAAAGTTTACCGGCTTGATTATAGACTTTACATGCGTCCCGGTCAAACTTTACTGCAAAGTCAGTGTCGCACAGCTGGCTAATGCTAAGAAGGTTTACTTTCAAACCTTTGACGTACAAAACATTTTCTAGCTTAGGAAATCCAGGTAACTCGAGAGTACCACGTCCTATAATGCTAGACTTGCTCCCATCTCCAAAGGTGACTCTGCCATCCTGATAGTCCTCAAGAGTCGTAAAAAATGAGGCATCACCTTTCATGTGCCTGGAGCACCCACTATCAAAATACCACTGTGAGGTATTATGAGCTTTGAGAGCAACATGAACAACGAAGGCCTTTTTATCTTTCTTAGGTACCCAAACAGGAATGACCATATGTTTGCCTTTGTTGTTGTTGGTTTTAGCTTGAATGTGAGAACCGTTCACGAACGGCAAAGACATCCGTCGGAATTCTTCCATTAAACTCTGAGTCGTGGCAGCTAAGAACTCAACTCGCTCTCTCAGACTAGAAAACTCATCAGTATGACGTGGTGGAGCAATAGTACGTCGTGTCCGACCCATGCTGTAGGAGGGGCTTAATGATAAGCCTCTCATTAAATTATTAAATGAGATTAGAGATGATTAATATTGACAAAAGTCCATGTGTTTATGCGACTGGGGTATTATTATGCGCGTCGAACATATCACGCGTATTTGTGTGTTATTTACATATTAACTAGACAATATTCTAGTATTGAGAGTTTTGACATATGTTATGGGACACATGCCACTTAAAATAGGACATGTGTCACCACGGGCTAATTGACATGTGGCGACCCACTTGGGTGGGTTTTGCTATAAATAAGCCCTACCCCCATACATTTGAGGGAGATCTTCTTGGAAGAGGAGGGTGATTTTCTTATCTTATGAGGTTTTAGAGAGAGTTTTGAGATGAGTTCTTTGAGAAGAGTGGCAACACCTCCCATCTCTCCGAAAAACCACCACAATGAGTTTTTCGACCAATAGTACGAACCCACAAACTACGCTAACTTTGATTCCGAGCATAACGGATACGTAGGCGCAACCGAAGTTGCTCAAGTCAAACACGTGCTAAAATCGAGTATTTCCCCTAAATTAGACTACTCTCTTACATTTGGCAACTCTGCTGGGGAGGTATTCGCGATCTTTATCGTGTAACGCCTCATTCGCGATCAGAAAAGTGGACGGAGATAGAGGAAAGCGGTTGGCAAATCAACATTCTGCTCGAACATTCACCAGAGAGATGTTCAACTCCATTTCAGATAAGGAATCCAATACTTCTATCTTATGATTTCTCTTGCTTTATATATAAAAAAAAGATGATATATTTATATGTAAATATTAGTTGAGATGTCTATTTTGAAATTATGCGTTAGACATTAATATTTACATAAAAGATCGAATAATATGTGTTTGCATAATTTTCTTATTGACAAAACTATTCAGACTCATGTATATTTGTTTTTGCACGAGAGAGGCTAAAAAGAAAGTTATCATTTGAAGTATGAATGCTAACATGATGCAATTGTTATGCACCGATGAGCCTTAAATTATCTCTATAAGGTGACTCATTGAAAAAAACTTGGATGATCATTTGGCCTGAACTATTTACAATGAGGTGACTCAATGAAAAAAAAAGGTTGTCATGAAGAGACATTCTTGAAAAGATAATGATGTATCTCAATTAAATTAATTGAGGGGCTGCAACAATTTAATTGTGTTTCGTAATTGAACAGCCTAAAAGGTAGAAAGTACTAACTAAAAGTAAACAAGTCATGTCTTGTTGTAAGTAAATAGTAAAATAGTGCAAGTTGATAATATTTTACATTATGATATACTGGGATATTTTCAAAATCACGTGGTCATACAGTACATTAACTGACGTGTGTGTGGCTGTCACAGATTGGTCAGGCCACATGAGTAGGTCTGTGTGTGTGGCTGTCACAAATTGATTAGAAAATGTGCAGTACTTCTATAGATAACCCTTTATAACTTTAAGTACAACAGTAGAATATATTTTCTTAGATTTCCCTTTGCGTGTTACACTTCAGCAGCAGTACACTATCAATTGATAAAGGTATATCTTTGAAATATTCAAAGCAATGGATTTATACATTTTGGAGTCACAAATCGAGAAACCTTTGAGGTTTTCTATATCCTTGATCCGAAGAACATTGACTCCGGTAGAAATCGACGGAGCTTTGCTCCGATGAACCTCTTCACGATGAAGCTTGACTGAACCGTAGCACCTATTCAAAGAAATTCGTTCGAAGAAACTCAAAACCCAGTCACATTTGAGATTTTCCAAAAAAACGAAAGACCATATATATATATATATATATGTGCGTTGGTAATGCCCAGAGATTCCTCGTTTTCTTTTCGACAAAACTTTTTTTTCTGGAGTACAGTTTCGATAATTCATGGATTGCGTTTGAGAGATATAGACGCTTGGAGTGATTGAAAAAAAAGTATACAAATATGGAAAAGACTATGTCCTGCTTCCGTGTCACCTTAGTTGGTTGAGCTTCATCGGATCTCTGTTGGCTGGCAAAACTCACTTATGAACCTCTTTATGAATTTAAATTACTGAGCTTCATCGGACCTCAGATGTGATCCCAACGAACCTTATTCCTCTTCGGCAGTGTGGTCGCTTACTCCGTTGTCATTTCGTCATTTTTTTTTTCGGGGCATGGTCGGTCATATCCAAACCAGTAAACTTTCCCATATTTATTCCCAAATAAAATTGGAGATTCAATTTGGTCAGTGCTTCAACTGGTACCGACAACGGGCGATGAGTTTACACCTAGGTTTCAGAACCAAATCAACCCAACATGAAATGGGTCTTTCACAACTCGGATATAACTTTGACGCATCAGAAAATCAAAAGAAACCATTGTTCCTGAGAGGCAAGGTTGAACAAACATTCCAAACAAACCAAACCACTTAACTGGGCACTCACCGACACACCATGAAAAATTAGTAAGTGATTTAGATAAGAGGGTAAAATCTGTTAAAGGTAGATATAAAGAGAAACGTCGTGGGATCTTGAAATGTGATGAACCCCCCCCCCCCCCCTCCCCCCCCCCCCCCCCCCCCCCCGTGGAAGCTTGAAACCGAAGAACTATCGTGGGATCTTGAAATACGAAAAATCAGCGTGGGAGCTTAAAATCCAATGAACCTCGGTTAGAAACGGACAGATTTAGCTCCGAGGAACCTCTACCCGATGAAGTTCCAACTGGAAAGAGAACCAGTGTTGTCAAACCGAAGCACCTGTTCGAGGGAACTCAATGACGGATCATTATATGAGTGCTCTTCTTCTTCGTGGGTAGGGTAGATCCGATATACAAGCTTGAGGTCCATCGTTTTATGATTTAGTGATGAACGATCTTTGATTTTGGGATTTGAGGTCCATCTGAAAAGTCCAAATGTGACTTAAGAGTAAGTGTGGTGAATGACACCAGTTATGGTCCCTCGCATTTAAAAAAAAATAAGGGGTTTATTTTATTTTTTGACAAATAAAATATAGAGATAATAATGCAGTTCTCATAGAAAATTTAATTGTTCAAAAAATATTCATAAGTTACGTTGATGAATTGAAAAGCTTCATTTTTGAGATGGATGAAATATAATGAAGCTTCCATTGAATATATTGACATTTGAAAATATTCATAATTATTTGTACATCGTATACATTATGATTCATTTATGAAATATTTGAATATGTTTCAGCACTGAAGATTTATTTTGAGATTATATACACCTTTAGATTTATTATGAGATTCACCCCTAAACAACATTAAATTGTGCACAATCACCTACATGGTGTTTATGATTCATTGTAAAAATATACCTCGACTTTATTTATTTATTTTATTTTATTTTATTACATCAAATAAAATATAATAAAGGGGGCATGATGAGAATTGTACTTGGATATTTATTGAGCTTTACTAACATTTGCAATATTGTATAATTGGGTCAGAAAGATATTATTTTGCAGAGCTTCTGAATG
This sequence comes from Sambucus nigra, assembly GCA_949130495.1. NCBI lineage: Eukaryota > Viridiplantae > Streptophyta > Magnoliopsida > Dipsacales > Adoxaceae > Sambucus > Sambucus nigra. The sequence continues at coordinate 240,842,955 of OX422211.1, forward strand.
AGCAGATATTGAGCGATACAAATATCAAGTCATTGTTGAAAGATATGGTAGTTTGAGTTACACCCCATGAAATGTAATAATTAGATTGCTTTCATTTTTCTCGGGTGGGAATTGTAAATGATATATGTAATTTATTTTATTTTATCTTGAGATAAAAATAAAATAAAGGGGGCAAATGGATATTATGATGTAACATAGCTTGTAGTGCAAAGCATCTTCGACATCCTCCGCGACAAGGTTGGATTGATGAACCTTCAGAGTATAGTAACATCCAAGCAGGTCATTACAAAAGCTTCTTCAGTTTCTTTCGCAAAGAGTTCAAACGGGTTAATTAGTTGTCACTCAGAAATCGACATAGTCATAGTCCTCCTTCATATATGACATCATATTACAAGAACTTTGTGAGCATTGAGATAAGTCTTCTATAAAGGTGTATCCAAATTGTTGCTAGCTGAACCACGATCGTTATGACTTAACTCGTCCGAAGAAGTTGGTCATGGAAGCAAACAGACGAAGGACCACGCTCAGTTTGTCAGGTACGGGATCCTGTCCTGAAAAGAGATACAGAAGAATGAGTTTACAAAAAAATCTTAACAAGCACTTTCGTTGTTAAGTCACCGTTATAGGTGGAGTTTATGAAAATCTTAACAAGTGTTTTCATTGTTAAGTCACTGTTATGGGTGTCACCGTTATTGGTGAAGTTTTACAAAAATCTTGACAAGCGTTTTCGTTGTTAAGTCACCGTTATAAGGTGGAGATTATAAAAAAATCTTAACAAGCGTTTTCGTTGTTAAGTCACCGTTATAAGGTGGAGACTATATATAAAAATCTTAACAAGCGTTTTCGTTGTTAAGTCACCGTTATAAGGTGGAGATTATATAAAAATCTTAACAAACGTTTTCGTTGTTAAGTCACCGTTATAAGGTGGAGATTATATAAAAATCTTAACAAGCGTTTTCGTTGTTAAGTCACCGTTATAAGGTGGAGATTATATAAAAAATCTTAGCAAACGTTTTCGTTGTTAAGTCACCGTTATAGGTGGAGTTGTTGAAATATCTTAACAAGCGTTTTCGTTGTTAAGTCACCGTTATAGGTGGAGTTGTTGAAAAATCTTAACAAGCGTTTTCGTTGTTAAGTCACCGTTATAGGTGGAGTTTATGAAAAATCTTAACAAGCGTTTTCGTTATTAAGTCACCATTATAGGTGGAGTTTATGGAAAATCTTAACAAGTGTTTTCGTTGTTAAGTCACCGTCATGGGTGTGCCGTTATTGGTGAAGTTTTACAAAAAATCTTGACAAGCGTTTTCGTTGTTAAGTCACCGTTATAGGTGTTTGCGAAAAACCTTAACAAGTGTGTTTTCATTGTTAAGTCACCTCTAACGGTGGAGTTTGCAAAAAAACTTAACAAGTGTGTTTTCATTGTTAAGTCACCTCTAACGGTGGAGTTTCCGAAAAACCTTAACAAGTGTGTTTTCATTGTTAAGTCACCTATAACGGTGGAGTTTGCAAAAAAACATAACAAGTGTGTTTTCATTATTAAGTCACCTCTAACGGTGGAGTTTGCGAAAAAACCTTAACAAGTGTGTTTTCATTGTTAAGTCACCTCTAACGGTGGAGTTTGTGAAAAACCTTAACAAGTGTGTTTTCATTGTTAAGTCACCCCTAACGGTGGAGTTTACGAGAAACCTTGACAAGTGTGTTCTCACCATTAAGTCACTTCGTAGGTGTGAGTTTGCGAAATACATTAAAAAGTGGTAATTTGAGCAAGTCAATATTATGTACACGCACAAGAAACCTCATCGAGAATGAAATAGATCAAAAACATGTGCATACACTAAAAGATTAATCGAGAACAATGAAGTAGTTATTATGTAAACCATAATAATACTTTCACCAAACTTGAGAACGACTAAGTAGTTATTATGTAAACCGTAATAATACTTTCACCAAGCTTGATTGAGAATGACGAAAGAGAATGCTGAGGTAGTTATTATGTGTTCATGATAATACTCTTTACCAAAGCAGAGTTACAAACAATCACAATAAAAATGTGGATGCATGTTCATTTAAATAGGAATGGGGGCAACACTCAGTGTATATCATTCGTATGAAAATAATGATAAACGAGGTCCTTCGGAATAACCTATGAGATCAAAGCTGCAAAATGGGATTTAAGATATGAGATATAAAATTGATGTATATCATATAAACTGAGATATGAAATATGAGATTGTATTATATCATAAAATGTGATATATGAGGTAAAAGTACATCATCAAGATTAAATGAGATATGAGATTATTACCCACGATCCATAGGTCGATCGAACATATGAAAACTGACTAAAGTTATTTCATACATACAGTCGATATATTTCAGACATGTATCAATATATCAGCTATATGTACGAGGGGGCAAATGTAGGAGGGGTTTAATGATAAGCCTCTCATTAAATTATTAAATGAGATTAGAGATGATTAATATTGACACAAGTCCATGTGTTTATGCGACTGAGGTATTATTATGCGCGTCGGACATATCACGCGTATTTGTGTGTTATTTACATATTAACTAGACAATATTCTAGTATTGATAGTTTTGACATATGTTATGGGACACATGTCATCGTATCTTTACATAGCATCATTCCCATCTTCCCAGATCTGTCCTCGATTTGTACCTTGACTTCCCGTGCTTTCTCAAGATCATGAGTCAGCTGGGCAACAAGTGCTTCAAGTTTCTTTCGAGTCTCCATGGAGGAATGGAGCTGACTCGTAAGACTAGCCACTTGTTTGATCAAGTCCCCTCTCTCTATCTCTAAAACACTCTATCTCTCTCTCTAAACAGATTCTCTTTCTCGACACAGGCAGATTCTCTCTCTCTCAGGGCGGTGACGGTGGAGGACTCTCTTTCTCTCACATTTCTTAAATCTTCCTTTAAGCCGGTGATCTTAAGAACTAGCGCTTTGTTACATTTTTAGTTTTAAATGACTCAGAATATAACTCAGTGTAGGCACGTTGAATATCACTCTCGCTCTCACTTGAGTCATCCTCCACCTCACTCTCATCGATCTCACTATCGAGGTGTCCCTGTGAAGCATCATCTTCATTGTCGTGAAGAGAACTAGGAGTGCTCACTTGACTGGCCATGAATGCAGTGAAGTTACACTCATGCAGTGACTCATCTCCTGAATCCACCGTCTCGACCTCACTGTCGTCACTAAGGGTAGCATTAAGGACAGATTTCCCTTTCTCTCTATTCAAACGATTGGCACACTCAAAGGCTCTATGACCCCTACCATCGCACTCAAAGCATTCAGATTCATGCATGGTGATGGTTTCAAATTGAGTTGTCAAATTTTGCAACTTAGATTCTTTCACAGCATTAGTTCCTTCATGGGTGAGTTGTAAAACATCCCATGCCTCTTTTGACGTGGTGCACGTCATTATACGTTTGAACTCATCAGGTGTGACAGACCCAGAAATAGAACTTAGACCCTTAGAATTAAAAGATGACCATTTAAATTCTTCATCAGTCCGAGAAGTGTCGGGTTTCAAACTAATCACATTATCAACAGTCATGGAGGGAGGAGTCCACCCTCTTTCTACTAAAATCCAGACACGTTCATCAATGGCTTTTAAAGCCGACTTCATTCATGCTTTCCAATAAGCATAATTTGTCTCGTCAAAAATAGGCATTTTATTATATAATTTCTCCATTTGAACACGCACTTTTTCAAAAAATCAATTTTATCAGAAAATTGATATCTTAGAAAAATTTTGCGGAAAATAGGAATACGCGATAGATTAGCGTAACCTACTCTGATACCAATTTGAGAACGTGTGTGCTCGCGCTCAAATGATCAAATTATATATTAAACACCTTTTAACCCAAACAAACCCTAAACATGCAACTAGGTGTGATAAAAACAATATGAAATCATGCAAGAGTTATTCAAACACACATAATTGAGGAAAAAAATCCCCAAAGGGGCAAAACCATTTATTTTCACTATAATTAGTAAGAAAATGACTTACAATCGGATTACAATGAAAATATAAGTTACTAAGAATTACCCTCAGGTATCGGATTCTGTAGTCGGCGGCTGGAACTATCCCTGTCTAGTAGGGATGTAATGGAGAAGAAGAACGGTCTCCTACACAAGGGTTGAACAGCAAAAGTGCGTTCCTGGGTTGCAAAGTGATTCACAAAGGTATGGAATTTGTTTGAATCCAAAACCTAGAGTATTGGAACTCAATAGGTGAAGACTTAGGGCTTTCTTTACTCTAGAAATCGTGTGAAAAAGTCATAGAAAACCACTTCTCATAGTGGGATTAAATAAGAAGGCTCGGAACACGATATGAACACGATATGATTGAAGTTATCCTCGGTGGACCGGTCCGGGTCTGAGGCGGATCGGTCTGATTGACATCGGATCGGTTCTTTTATTGAAGGCGGATCGGTCCGGTTGACATCGGATCGGTTCGGTTATGAACTTCATCGGTTTGTCATCGATCCGGGGTATATTGTCCTTCAGCATAACGGATCGGTCCGTTTGTGATCGGATCGGTCCGATTGACCAGATCGGTTCTTTTATTCAGGCGGACCGGTCCGGTTGTCAGCCTTTGATTCCTCCTCTGCTTTTGATATTCGGATCCGTTGATGAGTGTATGATCTTGATTTTCTTCAACGGTGTAACGGCGTACGACATATAAATTCCTCATGGACAAAAACGTCCTTACACATACACATATGCAGAGTTCTCACGCTACTGCTCTTGCCAAAGTTGGGCTTCATCGTGCATTCTGGTTCATGGAGTTCACCCTCTCGAAGCACAACACGGCATTACAAGTGTTAGTCTCTAGGTGGAACATCACAACCCATACCTTTTTCGCTGTGTGGGGGGAGTTTACTGTTACGCTAGAGGACGTCTGTGAAATCCTTGGGTTTGAGCCCATGGGTGAGTTCACTTATCATGATGAGGCTCTCGATGCCGAAGAGGCTGTTAATCGAGCTGAGATGCCCCGAATCTATCGCAGTTGCACTGGTTCATCGAAGAAAGCTAGATTTACTCCCCTCATTAACTACTTTGTCGAAGCTCCCAATCCAAAAGACGCTAATACCGCAACGGGCCAAGGTAGAGGTACATTTCTAGAATTACCAGCCTATATATTTGTACTGCTCTCACGGTTCTTCCTAACTGTAAAGCCCAACTATCAACCTAGGAGGGACTTGATAAACATCTTTGTCTGTTTGTCTAGGGGGTTCAACCTTCCTTTGGCCTCCATCACCTTAGGGTCCCTCTACACCTTGTTGGATCGGAATTATATTGACATGGAATGATCACTGGGTCGTTACAAATTTGCCAACACCATTATCCTAACGGGCTTCCTTTACATCCGCTTTCCTGCTATTGCTGCAAAGTCAGTTTCTCTGCCCGTGAGTGAAGGTACCAAGCCCCCACACCTCCTATGTTTTCACAAGAAGTAGAGTCGAAAGGAGATAATGGAGGTTTTTGATCGTTTAGACTCCTTCGTGATAAGGCCATATAGTGGGTCTACCTTTGCCCATAGTTGGGACTTCTTTCCTACTGAAGCCACAATGGTCAGGTTCAATGCCATTGTAGAAGATCCCTCGCAAGACATAGTGCTTCTTTTCACTTCGGTGTTTCTCCCCTCCTACACTGAATGGGGATACGCTTCAGAGCCTTATAACCCTGACAGATGCAACAGGCAGTTCGGGTTCGATTAGGGGGCCCCTCGACCTATGTTCCAGGATAACCACCTAAAGGCCACCTTTTCTGAAGCCTGCACTTTCTACACTGCGGCCGCAGTGCGTGGTGTGACATCCACAATTGATGGGCGTGTCACCCTCCCTAGTGCTACTAGAAAGGGATACGTATCGACCTCTTTTGCCACTAAGTTACACTTGGAGCAGTTGGCCATGATCCATGAGTACATCCAGTCCCCCACTTAATATCTCCCACTCCTTTCCTTCTCTTCTTCTGAACTGGGTCTAAAGGGGAACTCCGTGCTTGGGGTTAATTTCCCTCTAAGCCACACCCCCAAAGAGCCTCCTAGTGAACTTCCCTCGTACTACCCCATGATCCCTGTTTCAATGCCCAAACCCAAGGACGCTGCTACCCGTAAACCATCTGCCCCCATGACCGAAGCTGCCACGGGAGAAGGGCCTTCTCAGCCACCTGCTAAGAAGGCCAAGAAATCCAAGAAGCCAAGGTCCCTAGGTCAAACAGAAACTCCATTCGAGGAATTCCCTATTGTCTCCATCCCCCTCCCATGTCTCTGGAAGTAGTTGAAGAGGTGAGGAGGCTGGTGCAAGCTGAAGTCAGTAGAATATAGGCCAAGTTCCAACGGTGCGCTATCGTTGTTCCTCCTCCAAGTGCGTTTACCACGATCGTGGTTGATCCTAGTGAGCCACCAGCAAAAAGGAGAAGAAGGTCGAGGGTTCCTGAAAGTGGTGGGACAACGAGCTCAAGGAAGAAAACACTAGGTAACAAGTCCTAGAAGAAGCAAACACGTGAGAAACCTACATCACCCGCTCCTTATGTTGTTGCTTCTTTACTACCTTCACTAGTGGTTATACCCTCTCGTTCTCCCTCTGGGTCCGAGGTATATGTGTTAATTTTTTTTCTCATTCCTCTTTTCTTAAGGTAGCGCCTTTACTTAATGCCTGATAAATTTGGTGCAGGGAGTTGAAGAAGCGAGGGCCAGTCTGTGACACCCCGCCTAATTAAATACCGGGTGATCAATCCTTTATTAAATTATAACCAAGGTGAACGGTTGGTTCATTCTTAGCATCACTGTCGCAAAAATAACTTTTCAAATTAAACACCCTAAAAAATTAAACTAAGTGACAAAACCATTTTAAGACATCAATTTCCAAATTTAATTTAAAACCAATATTTTAAACTTTTCATAATCCATGGTTTAAAAATCACATAACAACTAGACTGGAAAAGATAATCCAAGCAATTTAAGCATTCAACTAAATAATTTAAACTTTAAAACTTCAAAGAAAAAAAATCATGACAGTAACAATCCCAAAGTATAAATACTAGAAGTAAACGAATTACAATCTCTGATAAAACAACCTGAATAATGGAAAAAGGGCGACACATGGCCAACTGGATGAAATAGAACTAGAAGTGGAATCAATAATGAGGTCGTCTAAGCAAAAGGCCTGCAACTCCCACCTAAGCTGCAGCACGTTCCTTCCAAAGGATCCTATGCAAGACGCCCCTGTGGCTGGGCACCTGTAATATATACATATATATACAAGAGAGAAGAGAAAATAGGAAACGGGTCAGAGCCCGATTGTAAAACAGTTTAAAATTTAGTTTAGCAAGTATTTAAAATGCTTACCGGCTAATGCAACAATCATATTAGTGTGCGACACTCTCTTGAGAAATTCTCACCTCTCTTCTAATGTGCACACCTACCGCACTACTACTCCCAATAGTTTAGCTTATCTTAAGTTACTCACAAGGTTTGATGCCGACAATTTCTAGTATTAAGAAAATTAATTTTTTTAAAAGCAAAGTTCTCACATAAACCTCATTTGATTATAAAGTTTCTCAGTATTACCTCAAACTTTTCAAACACTTATATCCAAGTTGAAATAATTATTCATTACTTACACAGTAGATAATTCCCCAATTTCAAGTTTATATATATATCACTCATATAATATATATACTATCAGCACCCCACATAAAATTTATGGTGGTGGCATACTCTGCTATCAAGTCCTTGTATCACTCGTACTAAGGGAAATACTAGTCCGAAATCACTCTCGAACTGTATTAACACAAAACACATACAAATTGAGGCGAAGCATAGTTCCAAGTCACTAAGAGGTCAGCGCATACCCTCACGTCTCATAGGACCGTCTGACTATCGATACGATAGCCTATACAAAGGATTCCTATGTTCTAGGGTACAAGTCAATATCCTCCATAAAGGTCCCATCGAGATAAGACTGTCCCAGCGCGGTAACCTCAGTGATAGCAAGTAGCGCGAGCATGATTTTTACACATATATAGTATATGCATAAACACAGTCATATATGTATACTACCATTCCCATTTCAAATTTAGGTACACCCATGACCCATACTTATGATATTTATTCTTATTGCACATTACTAGATTATCCCGTATAACAGTTCGTCTCTTATCCTTATTTATGGGATTATTCCAAACCTTCTTCGTAACACTAGTGAAATCCTATCTCCCTAAGTGCAATTTCAGTAGGTACTCTTTTAGTTTATGACGTATCTTCCTTACGAGTCTCACCCTTTATACACACGTTCCCATTGTTCCTTAATGGTAAAACACCTCCGTTAAATGTTAATCTCGTCTTACATTAAAGGTTCCATTTTTATAAAGTCCTACTGGTCTTCTTTAAATCCCAAAATGTTCTAACAATAATGTCCAAGAATTTCTATTCATTTAAGTTGGAACAACCTATTTAGAAATGGGAATTTGAGTTTTCCAGGAGGGGTCGATCGATCGATGGCAGGTGCTCGATCGATCGATGCGTCGATCGATCGATGCTCTTGGGTCGATCGATCAATCAAGCAGGTATGGCGATACTGCAGAATTTCCAGTTACGATAATGTTATTCCAAAATTATTGAAATCATCATATTTGATTTTCAAACTTCCAACAAATAATACCACACTGTTATATCCCCAAATAATGAATATTTTACATAAGACATGCGAGTTTTCATCAATTATAACGAATTAAAAGGGTTAAAATCAAGAAAAATTACAAGAACCCTAATATTTTATTTGTTTAGTTTCTTCCCATTCCTTTTCCAGATTTTATACTCCTAACTTAATGCAAATTCGTGGTTCAACCTCTACAGGTGAATTTCATTTCCAGAATACGTCTTTTACCTATACATCATGTAAATTCGAGTCTCCAAAATAGGTTTTTCTTTCACAAACTAGTCCTAATCAACCCTAGAATAATATCATTGAAGCATTAACTAAAATAGAGCAAGATAGATACTTGCCTGGAAATATTTTTCTCAGAATTGTGGAGAATATTAGTGTGGTTGTGATCCTCATTGCGCGATCTAAAGTTTGGCGGTGACGGCGGTGCAAAAGGTGGAGTTTTTTGTCTAGAACTCCTTGGAAAGCTTCTCCTCTTCCTCTCCAATGGTCGTATTTGGCTTATGGTTCTTATAACCCTAGAAGATGACTCCTACCATCTGATATTACCTTAGAAAAATCGTGGGTTTTCATGCACAAAAATATAAAATGTCTAAAACGCCCTCTGGGATGTTAATTAGGCCTAAAAACGCTCCGAGACCCAAACTAAACCCCCGGGTACATTATTTTGACTATCTCGACCCTTCCGCACACATTGACACACTCCAAATGACCATACAGGTGACTTATAATTTATTCACTTTTAATAATTCAAATTTAATCCCGACACGACACAAGCGCGTCCCGATAAATTTACAAAATTATCAAATTAGATTCTCGTGATAATTTTACTAAATTAAATTACACCACTTACTTTACCCATAAAGTAACTTACAACAAAATTCCAATAATTACTAATTCTCATCACACTAATAAGTATTTAAATGATTTTCTGAATTAATATTAAATTAATATCTCTAATTAAATTTAATAAATCCCCAAAATTAAAAGTCATAAAAAAATGGGGTATAACAGAGTCCTCCCAGTCCCCCTAGTCCCCGAGTGAGCCATTTTATGGGGGGACGTTGCAGTGCCCCTCCATCCACTGCCTCCCTTCCACGCTCTCCCTTAATAGGCCTCATCTATTCTCGTCATTCATCATCCCATCGAGCTAGAGATGCCGCTACAGGTGTTGTTGGGATGTCTGACCAACCCGAGGCAACTATTCCAGCCTCCTATGAATTACCCTCGGAGAGAGAGGTTCCTCTGCCCCTTGTTCTGGTAGAGCAAAGTGTCTCTCAGGTAAATTTATTATCAAGTCCCCCATCTTTTATTTATTTATCCCCTTGCTTTGTTTATCATTTCTAACATGTTGGGATGCTTTAGGTGGAGGTGGAATCGCTGATAATTAACATTCTCCTTCATCCTATATCGACACGGCCCCTTACTGTGGTTCCTCTTTTCAGTGCCATAAAGAGGGTAAGTTAGGTGCATTTCTGGATCATTTTCTTGTGTTTAATCCTTGTGCCTAACACTTTCTTTACATTTGCAGCTTTCTCCAAATCTCTCTCCACCTTTTTCTTTGAGTGGCCTTTTCCTTTCCCAGCCCCGGGTTGGTGCTACTGCTCTCGTTGGGGCATCTCTTGAAGGTCCAACATCTCCTTCCGATGATGCACCCATGTTGGCCTTAGTACCATATGCTGGCGAGGGGATTGTGCCTACCGTTGAGGTGTCTGCTTCTGAGGGCCCCGTTGAGGCTATTGATGTACTGAGCCCGTCTCCCACGGTTTCTATTCTTATGGCCCCGTGGTGACTCGCAATCTCGATCCTACTACTGCTGAGGTATTTCACTAGTTTTGTCTGTATTTCTCAGTTTCTCGAACTTCAACTGTGTTTATGACTTAATAATGAAAACACTTGTTAAGTTTTTTTTTCATAAATTCCACCTATAACGGTGACTTAACAACACAAATATTTGTTAAGATTTTTCCATAAACTCCACCTATAATGGTGACTTAACAACGAAAACACTTGTTAAGATTTTTCCATAAACTCCACCTATAACGGTGACTTCATAACGAAAACACTTGTTAAGATTTTTTCACTTGTTAATGGTGACTTAACAAGGCAAACACTTGTTAAGATTTTTTCACAAACTCCACCTATAACGGTGACTTAACAAATCAAACACTTGTTAAGATTTTTTCATAAACTCCACCTATAATCGTGACTTAACAACGCAAACACTTGTTAAGATGTTTTTCACAAACTCCACCTATGACGGTGACTTAACAATGCAAACAATTGGTAAGATTTTTTCATAAAGTCCACCTATAACGGTGACTTAACAACGCAAACACTTGTTAAGATTTTTTTCATAAACTCCACCTATGACGGTGACTTAACAACGCAAACAACGGTTAAGATTTTTTCAAAAACTCCACCTATAATGGTGATTTAACAATGAAAACAATTGTTAAGATTTTTCGTAAACTCATTATTTCTCCTACCTGTTCTCAGGTTGCTCGGGAGGATTCTCCACCATTTACTTCGCCCATTGCCTTGCCACATCGTGAACCTGTTTCCTCCAAAGGATCTAGATATAATGATCAAGGTTCCATGATAGGTGCTGCTGCAGAGAGAGAATCTGGGTACGAGCTTCCTCTGCCTGACTTAACTCCTCTCGCCTTCAGCCTGATGGTACTCCAACATTTTCCCCAAATGCCTGCCAACCACCATTTGGTCATCGAGCAACATGTGAGCTATCATCCAGAGACCTTCACGGTGGACTGCCTACGTTCAAACATATCACTTATGAGACATAGGATTCAAGGCATTGCCACCGTTATTACTGAAATTGCCAACACTCCAACTGTGAACGTGACCAGACCCCTCCTTAACCAGTTCTTGGGCTATCTGAGGAAGTTGGGTCGTGATGGGTTTCATTTTTACTGGCTCATTACAAATTTAATGACTTTGAAGAGCCAACGGTTGGACAGCCACATGGAGCTCTTATAAAAATATTAGGAGGATCAAAAGTTCGAGGAAGCCAAGTTAGTCGAGCTTGCACCTCTTCTTAAAACCATTGACAAAGAGGTGGAGGAGCTCTAAGAGGCTCTACGTGTGGTGAAGTCGAAATGAGAGAAACTCCTGATTGAGCGCACAAAGGCGCAGACAAGGTTAGAGGTTTCTGTCAATGCCCAACGGTCCTGCCAAGCGGCTTCTTCGGGCCTTCCTGGAGATTTTTTCTCTTCTCTGGATCTGTGATTTCTCCTGGTCCAATGAGTTTTTGTATATGTATTTTTTTTCTTCTCATATAGTTCTTGGGCGATAGCTCCCAATTTTGAAATGCACCAAAGTTCATGAATGGAAAAAGATACTTGTTTTCTTATGCCATTTTTTTGTTACAACTTATTGCATGGATTGTGAAGTGTGAAGTTCTATAATTCTTTCAGCTCTTCTTGAGTTATAATAAAAGGAACTTACATACTCATCATAAGAAAGAACTTGTGTATTCATAAGAAAAGTAAAATACATCAGTGGTCAAACATAATTGCCTACACATGATAAACCTTCAACCACTTATTGTTAATCTTGAATGGTTTATCTTTTTCCATTTTTGAAATTAAGCAATAACCTGAATCGTGAGCCTCCTTTACGATGGAAGGTCCTTCCCAATTCGTTGCAAACTTAGGTAGAGGAAGCCCCCTAATATGTTTAACTGCTGCCTTCAATACAAGATCTCCCTCCACAAACTTCCTTGGTCTTACCAAGTTATCATATGCCCTGGAGAGCTGCTTCGTATACATGTGAAAGTGTTGCATCGCATTATGCCCGTGTTCATCCAATGCTTCCAACTGCACATGTGTTGTTCTGATGGAGCATGCTGCTTCGTAAAGCATATCAAGCCGAGGTAACTTCTAACTCTATCGAGAGAATTGCCTCAGCCCCATAAATAAGATAGAACGGTGTATACCCTGCAGGCTTCCTCTTACTCGTTCGATAGGCCCATAAAATGGCTAGTATCTTGTCATCCCATGATCCTGGGATGTCCTCCATCATTTTAGCTAAGATATTGACCAGAGTTTTGTTAGTCGCTTCCTCTTGACTGTTTCCCTTTGGGTATGCCACCGTCCAAGTGTGATAAATGATGGAGTATTTGTCTGTGAGCATCGTTACTTCTGAATTAATGAAAGGGGCTCCATTGTCCAAAAGGATAACCTTTGGGATCCCAAAATGACAAATGATGTATTCCCTAATGAAGTTGCTCACCACTCCTCATGTTGCCCTTCTCAGTGGTATAGCCTCAGCCCACTTTCTGAAGCACTCGGTTGATACTAGTATCCATATCTTACCTCTCAAAGAAGGGTGTATTACCCCTACTAGGTCAAACGCCCAAAAATGAAAAGGATAAGGTGTTTCCAGGGAGTTTAAGTCCACTGACGGGGCATGGATCATATTTCCATGAAGTTGGCAAGATTTGCACTTTTGAACAAACTCAGTCGAATCTTTATCCATCTTTGGGCAATAGTATCCCAAAGTCATTAATTGGTCATATAACTTGGACCCTCCTATATGATATGGATCATGCGCCTGCTTAAGGACTTAGGTTGCCTCTTCTCTTTTGATACAACTCAAAGGCATGTTGAAGTATCCTCTTCGATAGAGTTGCCCCTCTTTAATGTAGAATCTCGAGGCCCTTCATCGAAGTCCCATTGCATTAATTTTCTCCGGTGGGATAGCTCTATCATTAATGAAATCAATATAGGGTTGTCTCCAGTCCGATTAAGGCCCCACGAAGTAACATTCAGTTATTTCAAAGAATAACTGGCATTTATTACACTTTCGTTGTAGCTTTGTCGTAGCCTGTTTCATATTAGGCCAAAAATACCCCTCTCTTTGCATTCTTCGGTAGATGGGTATCTCATTTGTTTATAAGTGCACTTCATGCATTTTTTTAACCTTTGCCTTGCCTCTTCTGGGCCGATGAATCTCGATAGCCATCCTCCTATATTTTTGAAGTAAAGGTTTCCCTAGTTCATAAAGTATTAGGCTAATTCTCTCATCCCCTTCGCTCCTTCCTCGGATTCCAATTGTCTTTTGATTTTTCCCCTCTAGTCTGCATCTTCCTCCATCGGCAATATCGAGTGTACTGCCGAAGGAGCTGTTCTTTAATGGATCACGATGGTAGTTGTATCACTCCTCATGACCATCTTCTGGGCAATGGTGGCATAGGCGTCTAGATGACGATTCATCATTTTGGGTTGCCTCTTGATCTTGGCTCGATGGAACTAGAAAAGAAGTCTCTGGATGATTGTTCTGTATGATGCCAGGCTCGTGTGTTTCAACGCGTACTCTCCGATTACCTGCTGAACCACCAAGTTTGAATCTCCCTTGATGCAAAGTGAACGAATCCCTCTTCGAAGAGTCTTTAGTAATCCCAACACCAATGCCTCATATTCTTCTTCATTAATAGAACAACGAAAATCTAACTTATAGGAATGTCAAATCTCATCCATTCCCTTTGAAAGAATAACCCCTGATCCTCCTTTCCTTTCTATCGATGACCCATAAAACTGCATGGTCCATTCCTCATTCGTTACGTTTAGATGCTTGGCCTGCAAATCATCTTCTGGAATATCTTCTTTGGGTGGCTCGAAGGTTCCTGAGGGGAAGCTAGCCAACAGATCAGCGTATTCCTGGATTTTGATTGTGCGAGGCACCACGCACTTCAAGTCATGCTCCGATAGGATGATGAATCATGTAGCTGCGTTACCAATCAAAATCATTCTTGCTAGAAAATACTTAATAGGATAACATCTAGTTACAATATGAATTGAAAAGGACAACATATAATGCCTAAGTTTTTACGTTACAAAGACTAAGGCTAAATAATGTCTTTTTAAGCTATTGTATCTGACTTCTGGTCCATGGATGATCCTGCTGAGGTAGTAAACTGGACGTTCTTTCCCATTGATCTCCTACACTAACAAAGCTCCCACGATCCTCGTGGTGGATGTGAGGTACAGCTACAACGGTATTCCTGCCTTTGGGGGAACCTTGATCTGTGGTGAAATGAGAAGTCTCTTCAGCCCATCGAGATACTCCTATTGAATTTCCTCCCACTTGAACTTCGCGTTCTTTCATAACAGTTGCATCAATGGATGTGTTACTTCGCATAACCCAATCACAAATCTCCTAAGGTAGGAGACTTTACCGAGAAAACACTTCAGTTCTTTTGTATTTCTTGGGCATGGAAATTTCCAAGATCGCCTGTTGTTTGTCCTGGTCCATCTGCATCCCTTGTCGATCAACCACAAAGTCAAGGAACCTCCCACTTGTCACCACAAAAATACACTTTAATGGATTCATACTTAATTTAAACTTCCTGCAACGAGAAAACACCTTCCTCAAATTGCTCAAATGGGATTCCTCCTTCCTCGATTTGATGACTAAATCATCCACATAGAATTCCATAAATTTATGGAAGAAGACATGGAAAATGACCATAATTTTCCTCTGGTAAGTTTCCCCTGCGTTCTTGAGTCCAAACGGCATCACTTTGTACATGAAGTTGCCCAACGGGTTCTGAACGCTATTTTCTCTACATCCATGGGGTCCATCTTGATCTGGTTATGCCCTACATACCCATTCATGAAGCTGTACATTTCATGATCTGCCGTTGCATCTATCAAGCTATTAATGGAGGTAAAAGGGGACTCGTCTTTGGGATAAGGTCTATTCAAATCTCTGAAATACACGCAGATCCTTATTTGGTTTTTATCTTTCTTCCCCATCGGGACAATACTGGTTAGCCAAAGTGGGTGATGTATTGGTGTGATAAACCTTGTCGTTAGTAACATTGAACCTCCTCTTTGATCTTCAAATCCAGTTCAGGCTTGTACGTTCTCGTCGCCTATTTCACTGAAATGGCTGAAGGCATCACGTTCATTTTGTGGCAGCTTACTTCCTTATCCAGCCCCTCCATTTCTGTATATTTCCACGTGAAGACATTTATAAACTCCCGAACTAATTCGACCAAGGCCTCTCATTTCTGATTACTGAGATCCTTCGAGATGAATATGGGTCATGGGTCTTCTCCTTCTTTTGCCAACTTCAATTGCTCCAACTCTTATGCCTGAGGCTTTAGCTGATTTGCCATGTAATCTGGTTCCTCGACGACTTCTTCCATGAATTCCTGTATGCTAGAATTGTCTATCACCATGCACTGCCCCTGTTGATCCTCCAAAAAGCATTCATATATCTAGTGAACCTCCTCATCAGTTTCTTCAACCGCCCGATCACACTGCTACAATCAATACACCATCTTTCTTTCCTCGATAATGACCTTTTTGCATTGCCTGCTAGTAGTGGTGACCGCCTTCCTCTTCTTCTTTCTAAAAGCTTCAGCCATACTTTCCTCTGAGAACCAACTCAGCATGCTCTTCCATTGAACCTCACGCTCTATCGGTCCACCCTGAGCCTCATTCTGTCTTTGAGATTCTTCGAGATGCCTTGGGGCTGAGGTACCACCTGGTGAGATTCTTCGGCTATTTCCCTTGTGCTGCTCGTAACCTCCTTCTTCTGTTTGTTTAAGGGCCCCATTCTTTCCCTCATCGATGGAACCCATGCCCCCTCCATTCTTCTTATTAGGACCCGAACATCTTCCTCTAACTCTGTGTAAAATATTGCATCCACCAAGTGAGCCTCCTAAATAACGAAGGGCCTCTTCATAGCCCTAATGGTCACCTCTGTCCCCTTGACATTTGCTTTAACACATTTATGGTATGTAGAAGGAACTAGGCCTTGGTTATGCATCCACACCCTTCCTATTAGCAGATGATAGGAAGTTGCATTTTATATTACGTGGAACATGATATGGGAGCTCAGATATCCCATTACAATCCCAACATTAATGTACCCAATGAATTTGGAAGATTGTTTATCATACCCCGAAATCACCAAGGGCATGGGGACCAACCTTTCTTCTGGAATATTGGTTGTGTGGAAGGAGTTGATTGGCATGATATTGAATGAAGCTCCCCCATCCATAAGAGTACGCACAAAGTTAACTCCGTTGACGCTGGCAGTCATATACAAAGTCCTGTTATGAGGTACTCTTACATCCCTATCTCCATCGCTGAAGGTTACCTCTGATAAAAACCTCCTTACCAATCTGGCCATGGGTCATTTCCATCTCAGCAAAGGGACCGCATTTCTAACCTACTCTCCTTCGGTACCCCTACCTAGTCGAAGAACTAGGTAAACTTCGGGGATTTCAAAATTGCACAGTATTATAGAATTGGGTCTACTTTTTCACCTTCAATTTCGGGCTAAACCGGGACCATTCGGGGGCATTTTGGTCTCTTTACAATTATGGTAAAGATGACCTACGAATTTTGAAACCCTAGATCAGAATATAAGAGTGGTGGCTAGGGTTAGTCAAATAGATATAAACCATAGCCATTAGAGAAGAGAGAGAGAGGCAAATTCCTAAGGCAAAAGAAGGAAGGGGGGATCATCCTAAGGAAATTTCACCACAAAGATTGTTGGGAAGGAGGATTGAAGTATCAATATCATCAACCATCATCAACAACCATGAAATCAGACCCTACAGATCATAAGGCAAGTGGTTATTTACAAAATAATTGAGTTATAATACCCATAATTAAGCCTTAGGAAGAGCATGATTTTTATGATATTCTTGGGAACAAACAATTGATTATGATCCATGATTGAGTAGGATCTGCATGTAGAACGTTTTTGGATTACCAAGCATGTTTATATCATAGAAATCTAGATGACAAATTTGTGAGAAAATCTTGAAATTGGATGGAAGATTTAAAGAATGCATATTTAGGGTTCTTGAAGATTAGTGAGATTTTTAGTTAATTTGGCCAATATTTATAATTATTTTGTTGTTTTAAATCGTTAGTAATCATCCCAGAACATGTAGGAATGATTAGAAATTGTTGGTTGTGAATATGGTGGACTATCATGAAAGTTAGAGAAATAAAAATGGTGAAACCCGTAGGAAGAAGATGAACTGGGTCTGTCACTGCTTGATCGATCGATCGACCCTTGAATGTCGATCGATCGACCCTGGCTGGACTTTAGAGAAATTTGCAAATATTTCTTTTAATTACCGTCGCTTAATGGGAACCTTAGAAATGATATTTTACCTATAAGGGGACTTTAAAATTACCAATAGGTGTATCATTAGATTTCTTCACATATGATTGAGTGAGAATTTTGGAGTAATAGACTGACGGAAGAACGAGCAATTTAGCCATATGTTGTGACTGTGAGAATTAAATTTCGAAGAGAATGAGATTTAAATTTCAGAAAAGAAATACCAGTAGGTTAAATATTAACTTAGCTACTGAATTAAGAGGGGGGTAACTAGGGCCCTTAGAGTTGCGTGAATACTCGAATAAATACAATGATAAAAAATATTGTAATTTATAAGTACGATGAATATAAGTAAAATATATTACGTACGGGTATGATTTGTTGGGTTGGGTGTGTACCTACTAAATTATATAGAAAGTTTGGGTTAAGAGGATATTACCTAAATTAATTATGTTAGGGTCAATGTGACATTCCGAACTAACATAACACTATTATATTTGGGGTCGATGATAAATGCCGAACCAAACTTGTAGCTGGTGTCGCGATGAAAGAGTCCCGAACCAGAATATGTGTATATATTTATATTTTTAGATAGTTGGGGTCGATGGATTATTTCGAACCAACTTTCACTTGGGGTCGACGCATTATTCCGAACCAAGAGTCCTTTATGTGTAATAAAAGGATATGTTAGTGGTAACTAAGATTAAATACATTATTATGTGATGAAATGTATTCTTTGTGCACTATCTATTAATTTAAAATAGTAGATAATGAAATGAAATGTAAATGTCTTAGTAATAATTTATAGCGTGATGAAATTATTACAAGAATAAGGACAACGGACAGTAAATGAGTTAAATACGGTTATGGGTAGTGTAACTAGGTAGACTAAGTATGATCGATAGTTACGTACTACGCAAGAGAGGTGAGGAAGATCAAGGGAGTGTGCGAAACCTTAATATGTGTAATCAATAACTTAATAGTGATAACTTCTTGCAAAAATATTTTCAAATATTTTGAGTACTAACTCTTGCTATGTAAATTTTTTCAAAACCTTTTAGGTGCCCAGCCACAAGGACACCTAGCATGATTTCATTTCAGTGATTTGGGAGCTATAGCAAGTGTGGATGTTGCAGGGATTGTTTAGATGCTTCCTCTTTTTCAGTTCTAGTGCAGGGTCTCAGTTTTACTATTCTTAGTTGGGACATGTTTTTCCACCTTTAATATATCAGTTTATTCTAGTTATGGAGTTGTAGTTGTCTCTTGGGCCGTGGTTTTCGGCAAGACTTTACCTGCTTTCAGATTTTATAAACTGCTTATTTATTTCTAGTATTTGTAATGTGGTTGTATGGTGAATGTTTTGTTTAAGAAGGATAAAATTTGGCACCCGTTTAATTTCAATTTAGGTGGTTAGTAAATTTAAAAGACGTTCGACAGTGATGCTAAGAATGAACCATTTAGGAAACCTGCTTATATTAAAATAAGGCTTGATCACCCAAGGTTTAATTAGGCGGGGTGTCAAATCCGGATGACCAAAAAATCGATTCCTTGAATTCTTTGATATTCGGATCCGTTGGTGACGATGTGATCTTGAATTTCTTCAACGATGAAACGGCTTATGTCATATACAGAAATAATGGACAAAATGTCCTTACAAATCTCCCCCTATGTCTATGTCGGTACAAACATAAAAACATTCTAATTATTAAATAGCAAAATGCCTATACAAGCCTACCCTTCCATGAACCCAAAACTGGAAAGATACAGATGAATAAGACTTCATCGTTTGGTCTTCAACTCTTCAGGATTCTCAACGCTTTTCCCATCAGGGTGTGCAATTCAGAGATCATCAAAGAAGTACCTACACACATGAGACAAAGAAAATACCAAGTGACGTATCGAGTTTGAAATGAGATATAAACATATATACCAATTTATGATAGAAACTCAAAATTTCAAGACTCCCCCATAGTATGATAATTCTTTCTCCCCGTTTTTATGATGTCCCCAAGTAGACAAATGAGAAGAATAAATCAAACAAGAAAAATCAGGGTGTCACAAGGAATAAGCAACTAATTTTTAAAGTTTTTAAAAAAATTTCAAACAAAACAAACAAAAATCACACCATGAACGAAGACAAAACTACTAAGTTGATGAAAGTGGAAATGTAGAGGTGTGATCAAATTCGATAGGAAAATCAATGCATACAAAAATGACATATGTGCACGATGAATATCGGATACTCCTAACGAATGAACTCAAAATCTTCCTTTGGTGCAAAAAGGTGGTGATATGAGACATTGACTCAATCAAATCAACAAATCAAAGTTCAAAGTGATTTCCACACCAATAACGTCCAAAACTATTTCATGTTTTTTGAGGACTTTCAAGGAAGTGCAAACCCATTTATATTCTCTAACCAAACTCCCTCAGATTCATATTTTGAATAGAGGCGATCTAACTTCTCAAACTTTGGAGAATTGATGGTGAAACCTAATGGCCCATATTTGGCATATATTTGCTTTATATTGCCTTTAAATTTTTTCGGGCTCTTTTAACCTCTTTGGACCCCAGATAATAAAATTCCTCCAATTTTTAGGTCCTTTTGAACGATGGCTTAAAATCGCAAAGGCTAAATGAACCTTCCGCAGCCCTTCCCCGTTTTTTTAAAAAACACACAGTGTTACCAAAACGGTTTAAACATGCATTCCAATCTTGTCAAGTTTTATCGCATATGGTTAGTTATACAGACAAAATTGAGATGGAAACACTCAAGCCAATATGTGATAGACAAGTACAATAATCAAATATATCCGTGCATGTGTGCAATAAAGGAGATATGGGTCAAACATGCAGAAAGATATCACTAATCATATCTCAAATCAGTTGTAAAAGGACTCAAAACAGTGTAAAGCACATGGATGAAATGTTGTAGCATCTCAAATCTCTATCAAACAGTCACATGGATAAATGGAATGAAGTTGTGACTTGGCTATCTTAAATGCTCATCCACAAAAGATGCAAATAAAATACAAAAATATTTTTTTGATTTTTCAAAAATTTATCAAAATAAAATCCTTTTGGGCTTTTTAAAAATTTTATAAAAAAAAAATCTTTTTGGATTTTTCAAAAAATAAGAAAAACAAAACATATGATACAAGCTAGCAATAGGCATCAGATGCTATGAAAAAAAATGCATCCTATGCTAGACACGGACCAACCCTTTTGTCAACTGAACAAATCCCCAAAGACTTCCTAAGACTCTCGAATTTAAGGGCATCTAAAGGTTTCATGAAAATATTTTCTAACTGATGGACGGTGGGAACAAAACTCAGGGATATGACTTTCTCCTCAACTAACTGTCGTATAAAGTGCTCGCGTATCCTGATGTGCTTTGTGCACGAATGTTGGACTGGATTACGGGAAATGTGTATTGTGCTCGTGTTATCACAGGAAATGGTCATGGTGTCCTGTGAAATCCCATAATCCTCCAGCATCTGCATCATCCACAAGAGTTGCATGCAACAACTCCCGGCGGCGATGTACTCAGCCTCCGTAGTGGACAAAGAGATGGAGTTTTGCTTCTTGCTCAACCAGGAGACAAGAGCATAACCAAAATAGAAACACCCACCAGAAGTTCTCCTACAGCCATCTACATCCCCGGCCCAATCGTCATCGGAATAGGTGGACAAACGGTCATTGGTATCAAATGAATACCAAATACCGTATGAGAGAGTCCCACTCATGTATTTAATAATACATTTTAGATAAAGTAAATGTGACTCTTTCGTGGATGCCTGATATCGCGCACAGACTCCAACACTAAAGGCTCTGTTGGGATGACTGGCAGTCAAGTAGAGAAGACTACCTATCATACTCTGATACAAGGTTTGCTCTACGTCCTTGCCTGAAGTGTCCTTACTAAGCTTGATAGAAGTACTCATAGGTGTACGTGCATGCTTAGCGGAGTCTAAATCAAATTTCTTCACTAGGTCTCTAGAATACTTAGATTGGGAGATGAACATCCCATCCTCTAGCTGACGAACCTGGAGACCAAGGAAAAAAGTAAGCTCACCTACCATGCTCATCTCAAACTCACTTTTCATCTCCTCCTCAAAGTGGTGAGCATTCTGGGAGCACGTGGATCCAAAGACTATGTCGTCCACATAGACTTGGGCAACCAAAATAGCACCGTCATCCCTCCTGACAAATAACGTCATATCAAATCCCCCTCTCTTGAAGTCACGGGCTAAGAGATAGGAAGTAAGCCTTTCGTACCAATCACGGGGTGCTTGCTTCAAACCATACAAGGCTTTCTTCAGATAATAAACGTGCTCAGGGTGCTTAGGGTCTTCAAACCCTTTTGGTTGCTCCACGTAAACCTCCTCCTCTAGAATGCCATTTAGAAAGGCACTCTTGACATCCATCATATATAACTTGAAGTGAAGATGGCGTGCGATGACGAGTAGTAAGCAGACATACTCAAGCCTCGCAATAGGAGAAAATGTCTCCCCATAGTCTACACCTTATATCTGTGTGTAGCCTTGAGCAACCAACCTAGCCTTGTTTCTGATTTTGGTACCATTTTCATCCATTTTATTCTTGAAAATACATCTGGTACCTATCACATTAGTCTCACTAGGTTAGGGGACAAGTTACCAGACATTATTCTTTTTAAACTGAAGCATTTCATCCAGCATAGCAGATATCTAGTGTTCATCCGTGAGTGCTTCTTTGTGATTCTTGGGCTCGACTTTGGACGTGTAGCAAAAATGGCTAACAACATTCTCGAGCTGAGCACGAATCTTGACCCCTAGAGTGGGATCACCAACAATGGCAGAAGGGTCACGACTCTTGCGAACCCAAGAAGGTGTATCCCCTAACACATGAGTAGGGTCCATAGAGTGTGGGTGGGGTATAAGTAAATTACTGCCCGAATCATCCTCATCCTCACACAGAAGGCCAGAATCAATAAACATCGAAGGTTCGTCATCTTGCACGATGACGTTTATTGACTCAATAACCTTGGATCTCTTTAGGTTAAAAACCCATTACGCTCTACTATTCGATGATTACCCTAGCAGTATTCCGTCGTTGCTTCGGGAGTCAAACTTTCCTGATTGATCTCTATCCCGTAGGATGTAGCATTTACTCCCAAAAATACAAATATATGCAAGGTTGGGTTTCTTGCCAGTCCACAATTCATAAGGCATCTTAAGTGTGTTGACGTAGATAAACCCTATTCACCGTGTGGCATGCAGTAGACACTGCCTCTGCCCAAAATCTCTTAGAAACCTTATAACCTAGATGCATAGATCTAGCCATTTGCTGGATCATCATATTCTTTCTCTCAACAATCCCATTTTACTGAGGAGTCTTCACAGCAGAAAACTCATGTTTGATCCCAATGCTATCACAGTAAAGATCTACCTTTGCTTCCTAAATTCAGTACCGTTGTCACTACGTATCCTATTAATAGTGACACTGCGTTGATTTTATAGGACACGACACTTGGTCGTTAAAAACTCCATAGCATCGAATTTCTCCCCCAGAAAACCTACAATCGAGTATCCGGAGAAATCATCCACCATCACGAGGATATACCTCTTACCACTCAAACTCTCAGTGAGTAGGACCCATAAGATCCATGTGTATAAGTTCAAGTTCACGACATGTGGTAATGGAATGCAACTTCCTATGGGGGCTACGAATTTGTTTTCCCAACTGATAAGGTCCACAAATCGTCAAAGTTGGCTTTCTAAGAGATGGTAAGCCACGTACTAGGTCCTTTTTAGCTAAATGAGATAAGTCTCTAATGTTCACGTGACCTAGACGTTGGTGCCACAGATCCATAGGAGTGATTGTGGCGCTGTTGTAGACAAGTGAGGATGTGGGCGCAGTCCCATAGCGGTTACCCTTTGTCCTCACCCCTCGCACTAAAAGTTTACTGTCTTGATTATAAACATTACATGCATCCCGGTCAAACTTTACGGCAAAGTCAGTGTCGCACAGCTGGAAAATGATGAGAAGGTTTGCTTTCAAACCATTGACGTACAAAACATTCTCTAGCTTAGGAAATCCTAGTAACTCTATAGTACCACGTCCTATAATGCTAGACTTGCTCCCATCTCCAAAGGTGACTATGTCATCCTGATAATCCTCAAGGGATGTAAAAAATGAGGCATCCCCTGTCATATGTCTGGAGCACCCACTATCAAAATACCACTGTGAGGTATTATGTGCTTTGAGAGCGACATGAACAACAAAGGCCTTTTTATCTTTCTTAGGTACCCAAGTAGTGGTGACCTTTTGTTTACCTTTATTGTTGTTGGTGTTAGTCGTAATGTGAGAAGCATTCACTGACGGTAAAGACACCCGTAGGAATTCCTCCAACAAACTCTGTGATGTGGCAGCTAAAAACTCAACTCACTCTCTCAGACTAGTAAAATCATCAGTATGTTGTGGTGGAGCAGTAGTACACCGTGTCCGACCCATACTATAGCAAAACTCCCTAAGGTGCCCTTTTCTTTTGCAATAAGTATAAAAAAACACAGTCAACGGCGGACCTTGGTTTGCTTTTCTTGGTTGAACTCTCTTTCGAGGTTTTTGACGATGGCCATAAGGAGTCGTAGTAAACTCAGGAACTGGTCCAGGTGTAATTTGGGATGTGGAGGAACCATCATAACCTATTCCCTAACTATCACCAAAACCTAAAGTGGGGCCGAGGAGCATCTTTCCCATCTTTCCAGATTTGTCCTCGATTTGAACCTTGACTTCCCATGATTTCTCAAGATCATGAGTAAGCTGGGAAACGAGGGCTTCAAGTTTCTTCTGAGTCTCCATGGAGGAATGGATCTCACTCGTAAGACTAGCCACTTATTTGGTTAAGTCCTCTCTCTCTTTCTCAAAACAACCTTCTCTCTCTCTAAACAAACTCTTTGTCTCATCACAGGCAAATTCTCTCTCTCTTTAGGTAATGCAAGTGGAGGACTCTCTCTCTCTCACTTTTCTTAAGTCTTTCTCTAAAGCGGTGATCCTAAGAACTAACGCTTTATTACACTTTTTAATTTTGAGTAAAGCTCGGTGTAGGCGCATTGGAGATCACTCTCGCTCTCACTTGTGTCATCCTCCCCCTCACTCACATCGATCTCACTGTCGAGGTGTCCCTGTGAAGTAACATCCTCATTGTCGTGAGGAGCACTAGAAGTATTCACATGACTAGCAATGAATGCGGTGAAGTTACACTCATGCGGTGACTCATCTCCAGAATACACCGACTCAACCTTACTGTCATCACTAAGGGTAGCATTAAGGACAGCTTTGCCCTTTTCTCTGTTCAGCCTAGTAGCACACTCAAAGGCTCTATGACCCCTACTGTCACACTCAAAACATCTCTCACTATCCTTCTTAGGAGGGTCTTTAAAAACTTTTTCATTTTTCTTTTGAAACTTATTTTTATCTTTAAAATTACCATTTTTCTTGAATTTGAGAATTCTTTTGAAATTTTTAGCAAACAGGGCTAAATCATCTAGATCAAAATCACACTCAAAATCTAACGTATCAATCTATATTTCTCTAGATGACTCCCTCTTTCTTGCTGACCCCTCACCTTTTCTCTCCTGGGCATTAAGTGCAATTCCCATATCTTTAGGCTTGACAGATTTAGGGAACATATCAATCTCATAGGTTTGCAAATATCCTACAAGTTCCTCCAATTTTAGCATATTTAAATTACCTATAGAACTTAGCACAGTGACTTTAGGGATAAAATGCTTAGGGAGATAACGGAGAATCTTTTTGACAACTCTAGCATTAGGAATGTGTTCACCAAGATTGAAGCTAGTGTTAACAATATCAGACGGTCTAGCAGAAAATACATCAAAACATTTCGATTCAAGCATGGTGATGGTTTCAAATTGAGTTGTCAAATTTTGCAATTTAGACTCTTTCACAGCATTAGTACCTTCATGGGTAAGTTACAAAACATCCCATGCCTCTTTTGACGTGGTGAACGTCATTATGCGTTTGAACTCATCAGAAGTGACAGACCCAAAAATAGCACTTAAACCCTTAAAATTAAAAGATGACCATCTAAACTCTTTTTCAGTCCAAGAGGAGACAGGTTTTAAATTGGTCACATTTTCAACAGTGACAGAGCGAGGTATCCACCTTCTTTCAACCAATATCCATACACGTTCATCAATGGCTTTTAATGCAAATCTCATGCGGGATTTCCAATATGCATAGTTTGTCCCGTCAAAAACTGGCATTTTATTATATAACTTCTCCATTATGAACACACTCGTTTTCAAAAATCAAATTTCCGAAAATTTATATCTTAGAAAAATTTTGTGAAAATTTAGGAATACGCAATATATTAGCGTAACCTACTCTGATACCAATTTGAAGAGTGCGCTTGCATTCAAATAGAGATATTATTTAATTAAACTCAGTTTTTATCAATTAAATCCTAAACATACAACTATATGTGATTGAACAAGATGATAACTCATGCAAGAACATTAAAACACATCTATGTGAGGAAAAATCCCCCAAAGGGGCAAAACCATTTATTTTCATTATAATATTGTAACATACAATTTCTCAGATTACAAAAAAAATACAGTGACACAGAGTTACCCGCAGGTGTCGGATCTGTAGTCGGTGGCTGGAAGTTTCCCTTTACAGGAGGACAATAATGAAGAAGAAGAATGGTCTTGTCCACAAGGGTATGAACAGACACACAGATGTGTTCTTGGGTTGCACACGGATTCACAAAGGTTTGGAAAGTTGTGTAAATTGAAACTTGAGTCTTGCGACTCACAAAGGTAAAGACTTAGAGTATTTTGGACTCTGAAAATCGTCTATAAAAGTCTTGGAAAACAAATCTCCGAAATTGGTTTATAAAAGAAAAAATGGCCCTAAAAAATTTGAACACGATCTGCACAATTTTATCCCACGAGGATCAGTCCTCTTCTGGTCCGGACCGATCCGAGGTGGGATCGGTTCTTTTTTTAAAAGGGATTCTTCGGTTAGAAATCGATCCGGGGTCTACTGGATTGAAGTATAAGCGGATCGATGCGACTTGAGGCGGATCGGTTCTTTTTCCAAACTGGCGGTTCAGTCCGGTGCGGACCGGTTCCTTTTTAAAACAGGCGGATCGGTCCAACTGACTAGAAAACTGATTCCATGAATTATTTGATATTCGGATCCGTTGATGACGATGTGATCTTGAATTTGTTCAACGATGGAACGGAATATGACATACACAGAAATAATGGAAAAAATGTCCTTACAACCTCTAATATTCTGTCATTCTATTTGTATGCGTAAATTTGATTCCATTATATTTACTATTTATATCACGCATACCGAGAGAAAATAGCCACATTATGATTGTTTCATTTGTGAGTACATCTGTTGTGATAGAATTTTGGAAAGTAATGTAATGATCAATTAGTGGAAGTTAGTGATTTGATTCTCAGCTTTGCCCACACACACTATGAATTGAGCTTCTCGAATAAAAAATTTAACTGACTAATGTTAAAATAGTTAAATTTTGTGGTTTTTAGTTATTTTGATACTTTTCTTGAGTCAAAACGAATTTTGTGGGTAAGTTCACTACAAACGCTCACACCACTCGTCCTACTAGGGTAGCCTGGGGGTTTACAAGCTTTTTGCATACGCTAAATGCAATCTCTTGCCCACGAGAGAGGTATTTTATCCTAATGATGTTTTTGCAAGTTTCTTTAGCTCCTACTATCATTCTTTTACATTGCTCGGGAGGAGCAATATCTTAAGTTAGGGGAATTTTATTAGGCATAAGTATTTCATATTATCCCCTTACTTTTGGATCTTTTATAATCCCGTGCATAATAATTAACCCCAATTTATCTCATATTTATGATACTAACTTTTTTTGGAGATTATTTCTTATTTTATGTATTTCTTCTGGGTTTTACAGGTATTTCATCCAAGTAAATGCGGGAGAGAAACCGAAATAGTGAAAGAAACCAAGGAAAGGAAGTTAAAGGGAACTTTCAAAAAAAATCTTCCATAGTCAAAAGGCGTATCCAACTTGAAAGTTGAAGAATATGAAATCACAAGAACACCGGAAGAAACGGTCCCTTAATTCGAGCTATAATGAAGAAGTTACGCTAATTCAAAGTTGAGAAAAAAAATCTAGAGGCAAAAGAGGTATTCAAAAAAATGTACCTGCGAACCGGTTCGATGCACCTAATTGCGAATTTTACTTATTCTGAATTTTCTCGTAGAGTTTTATAGGTTTAGGACTCTTGTCAAAACGACCTCACTGAGTTGCAAACAACATTAATCATATCTAACTTTGCTTCAACCTAGTTTTGAGAGGAGAAAAAGAATCAGGAACATAAGGGGTTATTTTTGCACCAAATTTATGCTTTGTGGATCCTTTTTCATTCAATAATCAAATTGAGTTGTCTTCTTATCCTTCAACCTTTGCTTTTAATATTGCTCTTATTTTCTTGCATCGTTTATTCATTATTGGATTCTTATCTACATATCAATGATCACTACGTTTACATGCAATGTAAAAATCATGTCCGGCTAGATTTCCAACGGTTAAAATGCATTAACCCAACCCTAAGTATATTTCATGAATATAAAAATAAAAATATGAGTTAGATAATTAATTAAAAATGTGTCATTTTGTTAATGCAATCTTCGTAGGACTTTTAACTTCATTTGCCCTAGGTAATCAGAGTGTTTAAGAATGCGATAAATGTGCTAATCATCTCATCACGTACATTATTTTTATTATTGATTACATATTGTGCGGATTCATTGCTTCATATATATATAATGCTGGAAGCAAATAAAGTCTTTATATCAGTTAAATATTTAATTCTGGGCTACTTTTATATCTGGTGAAATTACTGGGGTTTAGGGGATTGTATTCCGACCTTATCTTTCTTTCGTATTAATTAATCAGACTATTGTTATTATTGCATGCGTAGTAAATTTATATAGGATTTTATTGCTTTAATTACAAGTAGTGTAAAGATCTCAACAACAATCACCTTTTCTTTTTCTTTTTCTTTTTCTTTTACTTTTTCGTGAGTCATTCATTAGTAATTGTTTCGAGCAATCATGTTAGTCCCTGAGTTTGAAACTCGGTTTATCGAATTAGTACTTGAGCGACCGACTTACACTTGAGTCGTATTCACATGCGTTACAGACATTGAGTCATGTCAAGGTACCATTAAATTCCTCTATTCTGCCCCAATTAGGATAAGATCTCATTCATTACCACTCTTAGCCTCTACTACTATAAAGTCATGCATTTTAGTCTCAATAATGTAGGAGTTACATACCAATTATTGGTCACCAAGATTTTTAACGATCAACTAGGTGACGTCATAGAAGTATGACATGCTTATGAAAATAAAGCGCAAGTCTAACAATCTATAGGACATGGAAAAGACATCTGAGGTCCTAAGATATTACATAACGAAGATCAACACAGGCAAGTGCTCTTTCGGAGTTTAATTTGGGATGTTCCGAGGATACTCAATCTATCAAAGGGGTATTGAATCCAACCCCCATTAGATTAAGGCAATCAACAATGTTTAGCCACCAAATACATTTTACGAGTTAACATGAATGTTAGCAATAATCAATTGTTTCATCTCTAAATCTTTCAAAAAGTGCCTACCATTCTTTCATCAATTGAAGAAAGAGAAGGGAGTGGCCTAAAATGGAAAATTCTAGAAAGCACTTCATAAAATCAAAACATACCTTATCTGACCACCTCTGCTAGCAATCCTAAATTTGGGTGATTTGGTCTACCTGTATTTTGTGATGTCCGACCATTTAGTTAAATCGGCCTTAATGTGTACGAAAGAAGGGCATCACAATCCTATTTAATAGGTCAGAAAAAATTTCCTCATTGCTAAGAAACACTACCTTCCTTTTAAGAAGTTATCACATTCTCATCTTATTTCTTCGTGAAAGATTAAGCATTATTTTGAATCTCACTCGGTCATACTCATCGCCTATTTCCCAATCAAGAAAGTCCTCAGAAAATATGACCTATTTGTATGTATATCCAAATGGATGGTGGAAATTATAAGATTCGACATTCACTATCAACCAAGGACTACTATAAAAGGGCAAGTAGTGGAAAATTTCATCACTGAGTTCATAAGGGGTGAGAATCCTGACTATAAAGACTTTAATGATCAGTAACTAACTAAGAGTTTGACAAACTCAAAAGATGGACACTCTATGTCGATGGGAACTCTAATTCAAGAGAGGTGGGAGTGGTAATTATCCTCATTACTCATGAGAAAACTATGATGAAAAGGGTCAGACTTGGATTCGAAGCATCCAATAATGAAGCCAAATACAAAGATCTCATCGTCAGGTTATAAAAATCCTCATCTCTTGGCGCAAGTCACCTTGACATATGCTGCGACTCTAAGATGTTATCTATTCAAATATTAGGATATTACAGTGCCAAATATGTGTGAATGCCAACGTATCTATAGGTCACCCAAAACCTGATCGCTAGGTTTGAGAAGCTCCATATGTTATAATTCCCTCAGGGAAATAATAGTCATGCTCACGCCTTAGTCATTCTGGGTTCAGTAGTTGACTCAAACCTTAAGATACCCATTAAGGTGGAGTGCATCGCCCATCAAAAAATATTGCACCCAAAGGTCATCGAGAAAGTCCAATTCATTTGGAGGGATCCAAATTAAATGGATTCGATCATAGCTTGCTTATAAGAGTATGACTTACCGGTCGACGAGAAATAATCCCATTAGGTTGAGGTAAAATTTAATATTTTTTACTTGTAACTTGAGGGAAAAATCTACATAAGATCTTTCACATGTCCCTAATTTAAGTGTGTTCACCCAAATGATGTCGACCAAATCATGCACGAACTTCAAAATGGGATATATGGGAGGCATGCAAGGGGAGATGTTTGGCATTCTGAGTGATCAAAAAAGGTAAATGGTGGACATATACGTAAAAAGATGCGGTCTCCTATCTTAGAAAGTGTAAAGCGTGGAAAGAGTTCTCACATCTGCTTCATTGGTCGTCCACTCACTTAAATTCAATGACCAGTACATGGACATTTGTTAGTGGGTTTTGGACATCTTAGTCCCCCAACCTACAACATCAGGAAATCATAAGTATCTCCTTTTTGGCACAGATTATTTCACTAAATGGATTAAAGCGGAACCCTTGGCAAACACCAAAGACACTAATATGATAGGTTTATTATAGTGAAATGTAAGAACAAATATTCTAAAGTTTCTTATAGCTTAAGATTAAATTTTCATTTATCATATCATGTCACGTGCTGACATGATGAACTGAATCTCCAACATCTCTAAAGCTCAAGACTTATCTATATTATGAAGGTATAAATCTTTTAGGAGTTTGAATTTATTTACATTTACATTTAGGAGATGCATTTTTATAAAAATCGAGGCAAATTTTCAAAGTTAAAAATTTATTATTTTTACATCATTCAAATGAGATGACCATATCGTTCTAACGAAATGTTCATGTCGTTAGAGGTTGGTTTAATTTTATATCAAACAAACATCCAACAATGGTGTTCTGTTTAAATTTGTTTCAAGATCGTTAGAATTTTGTTCAAATGAGATTGGAGTCGGATTCGAACGAAATGGGTTTTTGATTAAACAAGATGATATTCTTGTTCGAACGACTTCTATTTTCGTTTGAATAAGATAGTTGCCTCGAATTTTGTGCGCATCTTATAAATACATGTTTTTAAAATAATTCTGAGAGACTTTTGAAAAATGCAAGTTCCATATCTGTTGCCAAATTCCTCAAACTTTTTAGCTCTAAACTCCTTTTTTATTCACAAATCATCCTCCCTAATATACTTATGAATCGATTTGAAACCCGAATAGTTTCATACCTAATAAAAAATTATGGAGAAAGAACTCTACTGCTGACCTTGTGAGCCCGGAGGGATCATATATGAAGACTGAAGGTTGATTGATGGATACCGAGGGTGGATCGCCACTTGGGGACTACTGAGGAACGAGTATTATTCTTAAGACATTCTGTGAAGATAGCATGTTATACTTGTGGGTTTATCAAGTAGTATTATAACTCGATTGCCTTATAAAGTTTCTAACGTGCTGATATAAAAGGGTTTTCCCTGAAAAGGGATTTTTCCTTAGTTGTCGTGTGATTGCATAAATTATTTATTTGCCTCATCACTTAGATGTATATCCTAGGATAATAAGATAGAATTGGATTTGTGATTGGAAATTTAATCAAATAAGTTGATCCATTAAGACCATGTGAACTCTCAAATTCGTATTAGAGAATTTTTACCATTTTTAAATAGGTATCGTAGTGGGTTACACTAAATTATCTTGTGATCCTTTTTCATAAAAAAAATTGATATCAATTTTTTTTGAAAAATTGTTGATCTTAAAAAGGCCAGATTTTAGAGGATAATGTATATAATCGAATGCCCGTTTTATATCATTCCAACTATGCATATTGGAATGATAGGATGTGGTCATCCTTAAAATCTATCGATGAACGTGTCTGGTTAGTTTGTGAAAAAGGGTGGACACCACCCATTGTCACCATTGAACATGTCGTTGGCCCTAAACATGTCTCTTCATAAGGACAAGGGATGATTATAAGTGGAGTAAATATAACTCTCGCAAACTGAGCGCCATCTTTAGATCTATCACCCTTGATGAGTTCCGTCTCATCATAACATGCACCACGTCTAAACCAACATGGGATAACCTCCAGCTCATACATAAGGTCACCAATGTTGTAAAGGCATCTAAGTTTCAAAATTTGACCACCCAATTTAAGACCATTACCATTCTATAGTACGAGTCTTTTGATGAATTTTATGTTCGTTTGTCAAACATCGTTAATTCTATATTTAATTAAGGTGATTCCTGAGATGAGAGTTGTTGATAAAATTTGGAGGTCACTCCCTGCCAGCTTTATTCCTAAGGTCACCGTGCTAAATAATTTAAGGATTCTAGAGACTCTTACATTAGAAGAACTTGTAGGAGATCTTTAAATATATGCGATTGAAATAGGGATTGCTTTCAAGAATTAAACTAAGAAAAAGAAGAAAGAGAAAGTTTGTGAGTCTGAATCCAAAGTCGATTGTAATGTTGATGAATTGGGCCTTTTTGCAAAAAAAATCAAAATGTTTCTCAAAATTTTTAAAAGAAAATTCTTCCAAAGAAAAGATTTTTGAGAAAAATAAAAATAAGAATGAGGGTACGAGTGGGGGTACGAGTCGGGGATAAAGAGAGGAAGATATTATGTATTATGAATGTGAGGGTAAAGAGCACAAGGAACATGAGTGCCCCACTAGGCTTAAGAGAAAAACAAAGAAAGTTGCGAATAAAATCACTCTTAGCGATAGTGATGTCGAGCCGATTGATTCAGGGAGAGAATCACCACGTGAATTGTGCATTATGTTCATGTCTACTCATGTTAGCACTTCCAGTTTGTCCCACATCGATGAGGACATATCTAAATGCGAAATACTCCATGATGTTTCGAGTCATTCTGGAGATAGTGAGAGTGATAAAAAGAATTTGAGTGAGGGATAAGGTAGTATCCAAAAGGTGTTTAGTGATCTCTACTCCAAGAATTTGAAAACAAAAAAGGTTAATAAGGATTTTTCTCTTAGGGCGCTAGATTTTGAGAATGAGGTGAAAATTTTGAAAGAGTGAGAGGCATCGGTGAGCCAACTCAAGAAGGTGAAAATTTCTTTATGTGAGCAACCGATTGTTTTCAACCGAGAAAAGACCGATTTTACTAACAACATGGTTAGTCTTATGAGAGATATTCAATATTAATTAGACACTCGTGAGAAACTTAAAGCTCATGTATCATAACTCAAGAGTGATCTCGAATGTGCCTGGGAGGTCAAGGTCACTTTAAAGGACACATCTAAGAAGGTTGGAAGGATGATCACTAGTCCTGCATTAAATAATATCGAGAGGCAAGGAATAAGTTATGACGGTGCATCCACTTCCCATGACGTACCCGAGCCAATTTTTGAGTTTGTGTTGGATCCTTATGGCCCTCGACCTCACCCACCTAGGAGAGCTCGTCATAGACGCTTTGAGAAAGGTGGACCCAATCTCGTGTATATTTTTTCCCATTGTAAACAAATAGTTCAACTTAGAGATTATTGTTTTAAGCTAGATAGAGTGTCGTCTAGGTATGTTCCCCGATTTTCTCCCCGACAAGTTCCCGCACGTACGCCCACTCATGTTACTCAGCATGCTTCCACACATCACTTGAGAGATTTTGTGAGTTTTCAAGAGCAAGTAGTATATTTAGTCAAGACTTTGTAAATTTAACGAAGGAATTTCTTAGGATGTCATCTCCTTTTTAGAGCTCCTTAGGGACGAATGATTAAGATTGAGACTTGTTACTAGAATAGAGTGGTTATTATGATCATATCTTATAACCCTATTATTAGTATGTACCTTTGTGCATTTATATTTTTCATTTTGATATATTCTCGAAAAATCCAATAAGAGTTTTGTTTTTCTTAAAATTTTGAAAAATATAAAAAGATTTTTGGTTTCTTTAAAGACAAAGTGAAAAAGGCAAAAAAGATTTTATTTTGATAAAATTTTTGAAAAAGACAAAAAGAGTTTGGTATATTTTTCACCGTATATGGATGAACATTAAAGATGTCTGAGTCAACCACTCATTCTATATCCACATGACTGTTTGTAGTGTTCTGAGACATGAATTCATTTCATATATGTTCTTAATAATGTGTGGAGTCATTAAATTCTCATTTGAGGATAACTTGATACATGTTTGACTCCTTGTCTCTTTTAATGTATACGTATATGATCTTATTTGAATATTGAACTTACCAATCACATGTCAGTCAGTGTTTCATCTTAATTAAGATGAACCAAATGTGAAAAATAAGCTAAAAAGTTGTGCTTGTAAGAACCATTGCCTGGATTTGAAATCATTTTTCAGAAAATTTATTAAATATTAAGCAACAGAAACGGGATACGAAAGACAAAAGTCTTTGCATTAAAAGCTACCATTTGCAATGGCAAGAGACAATATGATTAGTGGCAAATAAAAATAGAAGTGACGGGCCAATTTGTTTGAACATTCAAATGAGCATTAATTTCTTCAAAAAATAATATAGAATATTCTGAGTTACGTGAGATTTTGAAGGAGTTAATTCAAAGATCAATGGGTTTTCACAAACTATATGAATCTGAGAAAATCATTTCATAGTTTTGGGCATCATTGGAATGAAAATCACTTATGGTATTAATTTGTTGATTAGGTTAAGTTAATTTCACATGATTTTACCATTTTTACACCGAAGGTAGAGTTTGATATCTTTCATTAGAGGTGTCTCAATACTTCATGAACATATGTTATGCATGTCTACATTGATTAACCTATGGAATATATTTTCAACCCTATATTTCACTTCCATGATTCAGATATTTTTTGTATTAATTCATGATGGGTCGTTTTTGTAAAATTTTATACTTGAGAAAAATTTTGAAAATTTTCAAAAATAGTTAGTGAAGCCTTTCAAATTATCGCTACATGTTCGTTATCTCGATATCTTTGCGATGATATATTACTTTTTATCTATGATTTATCTATATGTCATGTTTATTTACTACTCCTTTGTCTATTTCGGATAAAAAGAGGGAGAACAAATTAATGGGGAGTGTGATTTTTAAGATTTACGTGTATTTATTGTATATTTCAAACTCTATGCATCACTTTGTGCTTCATATGGGTAGGTATCCAATCAAATAACATATTGAACCATATGAAGACAACGTGCCCAAAGTAAAATCAAGAAGAATAACTGGAGATTGAAGACAAAGTTTATCGATGCCATTAAATTTATAGGGTTTAGGAAGGGTTTTAGAATTTATATCTTAGAGGGGCAATTTTTTTTGTAATATGGGTTTCAGTCTTGTTTTGTACCGGAATAGCCAAAGGGGGATATTTGTAAGAGCAAATATTCTGAAGTTGCTCATACCTTAGGACTATATTTGTATTTGACACATCCCAATACAAATTGACATTTGCTGACACGTTGAACAGAATCTCCAACATCTCCAAAGTTCAAGACTTCTCTATATTATAAAGGTATAAATCTTTTAGGATTTTGAATTTATTCACATTTGTACTTGGGAGATGTATTTTTATAAAAACATCGAGGAAAATTTTGAAAGTTAAAAAATTATTTTTTTTACCTCGTTCGAACGAAATGTTCATTTCGTTAGAAGGGTCGTTTGATCTTTATATCTACGAACATCCAATGAGGGTGTTATGTTTGAATTCGTTTGAAGCTCGTTAGAAGATTGTTCAAATGAGATTGTAGTCTCCTTCGAATGAACTGGTCAAACGAGATGATATTTTCATTCGAGCGACTTCTATTTTAGTTCGAATGAGATCTCCGCCTGAATTTTGTGTGTGTCCTATAAATACCTATTGCAAAAAGAATATTTTCGAGGCTTTTGAAAAAATACGACTTGCATATCTGTTGCAAAAGTCCTAAAACTTTTAGGTCTAAAATCATTTTCGATTCATAAATATTCCTCCACAATATACTTGTGAATCTATTTAAAACCCTAATAGTTCCATACCTGATATAATCTTGTGGAGAGAGATTTGTACGGCTAACATTATGAACCTGGAGGGATCACGGCTGAAGATTGAAGGCTGATCTGTGGGTACCTTGGGTGGATCGCCGTCTGTGGACTAATCACGAATGAGTGGTACTCTTTAAAGATTCTACAAAGACTACGCATTATACTTGTGGTTGTATCAAATAGTATTGTGAGTTGACTATTTTGTAAAGTTTCTAAAGTGTTGATAAAAAATATTTTTCCCTGAAAAGGGATTTTTTTTCCCTTAGTTTTCATGTGATTGCATATTTTATTTATCTATCTTATCATTTAGATGTAATTTTTATGATAATAGGATAAAACTGAATTATAATTGGGCATTTAATTGAATAAGTTGATCCATTATGATCGTCCTCACTCTCAAATTGGTATAAGAGAATTTTTACCATTTTTTATAAACATCGTAACTCATTTTGACGTGGCATGAATGATCATCATGAGTAATGAAATTCAATTTAAAAGCTGGTTATTTTAAGACTTTTGTAACATCCATAACACCAAGAAGTACTTCATCTCAGTGGCCTATCCCAAATAATGAACAAGCTGAGGTTTCTAACAAGATGGTTCTTGACAACAGAAATAATAGTTTAGAAAAGGAGAAAGGTTATTGGTTAGATGAACTTTCCCACATCCTTTGGTCATACCGTACTATGCCTAAGAGGTCGGCTGGGGAAAGGCCCTTCACCTTAGCTTATTGGATGGAAAAAATAATCCTTTAGGAAGTTGGCTTGTCGACTATGAAGACAACCATTATCGACCAAGGCTTAAATGGGGAAATCATATGGAATGGGATCGACTTAGCTAAATAATAACGAGAGTGAGACTTCATCAAGTTGTGTTATTACAACCAATAGTTTCCCAAGTAATACAAACAATCCATTAGTCCAATAAGTTCATGGTCATACATTTGTACTCAGGAAAGTGCTCGACATCATGAAGAATCCATCAGATGGAAAGTTAGGTACGAACTAGGAAGGGTCATTCAATATTATTATAAATGACCTCCAAGGGGCCCACCATTTATAAACAATAGCGGGCATGGATATCCCCAGGTCCTAGAATATGGACAATCTTACGAAGTTTTATTTCTATCAAATTAATTTCACAGAAATGTCATTAAACATGTCTACTTTTATTTCAAATTTTGAGGTCATATTTCTTATAAGACTTTAAATTCAATTCATGCAATTAGATTTACTATTGTTCCCAATGAAAGGCCAATTATTTTTATTTATGAGTTATTATTATGTCCAATCAGAGTCGGATCGTCGATACGAATGCCTTATTACGAATACACTTAATCAAAACTTCAAGCTTACATGTTCTCAACATGAATAAACATGAAAGCATCAGAAATTTCTCTAGCAAGAAAAAAAATCTAATGGGAATCCTTAGACTCTAAGTGTCCCGACTTTGGTCACCAAAATCCTGAACGAGTGGATAGCCCTACAACTAAGTGAACGTTCTCCATGGTATGACCTAGTCCTAAGATTGTGTGACGACACTTTCTGAAATGTAGGGCAAAAAAATCATGCCCAGCATAAAATGAGTGGAAATTAAAAAACATTGAATTAACTAATAGTTTCATAAATCATTCATTTTACAAAAAGGCCTACATGATACACAATCATGGCATAGACAACAATCATCTCTAGAGAGTTACCAGCGAAGAAACCTTAATTCATTATTTATCGTCGGGATTGGGCTGAAAGTTATCGCGACATCAAGAGGAATCCTACTTTCATCACTCTTAAATGGAGGATGGCTCTAATCAAGGCACTCCACTTGGTACCATTACCAAAACTAAGAGACTTTGGGAACCTTCATGACAGCTAGGGCATTCATCCAACTATGCTTGTAGGCTAACTATTTAGCCTTATTTAGATGAAGAGGGCATCCACCTATCTTTAATCATAACCAATAGCCCAAACTACATGAGGATTACTTCCAAAAAGATACTTCAATTTCATTATCTCACAGCTCAAGCCTTGTTTTATCGAGTTTCTCCCTTAGGGAATTATTCTCACTCTGTAATAGTTGGATGATATAGACAACCTTCTAAACTTCTATTTACATATCAGTGAAAATATTAGCATGTTCATCAAAAGCACTTGTCCTCTTTTGGAGAGTCTGTCAAATAGAAACAAATACATTGCGAGCTTGGCTGCTAGCAACCCAACCAAATATTAGGTCCATATCATTAGTTTCGGATGAATTAGAACCATTACCAAACTATTTTTAAGCTACAAGGATCAAGAGAAAAACATTCAGGCATGAAGGAGACAATAGAAAAGAATTTGAAGAATAATTAACAACTAGAAAACAATGCAAAAATGAGAAGAAAAGTCTTTTTCATTAAATTAATAGGTGGGGCATGCCCTTACAAACATTTATAAGATAAAAAAATGCAAGGAATGATGAGTCCTAACTAGTCTGGCTGTTATTTTCCCTAACCTGCTCTTAGGTGTTTAGTACTTTGCCTTGATAGACATCCACCGTCTCTTGGTCTGCTCTATCATTCACTTGGCCCCTACCTGAGTCATTTTCCTTTTCCTTCTCCCTTAGTGGAGAACCTATATCATGCTCCTCAAATTATTCAAACTTAGGGGGACCTTAGTCTTGACCAAGGCTACATCCCAGAACTTCTTAAAATTTAACTTATGAATGTAAGTCAATTACTTTTTTTCTTGAATAAATTTATCCATGTACCCCTAGTTGTATGCCTCATCTATGGCCATGACCATGACCCGTCCATTTTTTTTTCTTGCCCTCGTCAGAAGATTAAGCTCCAAGTTTAACTTGGACATCTCCAAATTAGAGGATTTCTTCTCGACATCATATGCCATTTTGGCAAAATTGAAAGACTCTTGGAATTTTGCCAAGGCCTTCTCCAAGTCATTATTTTCCTTGACCTGGGTATGCCTCCTTTAATGCATGTTGATAAAATCTTATAAAAACTACAAAAAATGAGACGAGAAGAAGTCGATACATCCATCAAAACTCTAAGAAAATAATCCAAATCAAAGTCACATGACTTACTAGAGATAACGATTTCATAACGTGAGAAGAAATTTAGTCAGAGGTTAGCATGTCGACTTGTTCTCGGTCCAATTTCTGGGCATCCCCTCTAAGAAAGCCATGGACCAAATAATGATTCTTGGCCACCAACATGACTTGGTGACTCCTCCCCATTTTAGAGGCATACATATTATTAGTGGGCACAACGATAGTAGTAAAGGGAGGGACTTATCTCTTACCCTTCATTAATTATTTTTCCTTGTCAGTAGAATCTAGTTGAGTGATGAGCTAAATGGGACTTCTAACCTCATTCCTCTTTCAATTTTTGTCCTTTAAACAAGTGAGGAGGTCAGACTTATACACCAAAGTAAGGGATATATTCCTTAGATGCATCTTTTCCTCCACAAGAAGGATGGTGTTAATATTTACATTTTTAAAAGAAGATGATGTGGATGCACTTCAGAACCCCTCACGGGTTAAAGGTACTAGTATTTTAATAAATAAAGAATTAATGTTTTTTATAAAGGAGGTGGTAGTATTTACATACTCGGGTAACAATGATGCTAATCTCGGATGCTCGGTACTAAAAGATAATGGTCTTTTAACATTCCAAACCTTTATTAACTTGTACCAATTAAAGTGATAAGTTGCAGGTTCCTTCTTCATTGAATCCTCTGTAAAAGGCAAAAGGGAAGAGTTGGTAGACATTTCATATAATAACATGTCATAAAAATAAAGATTCATCAAGACAACAATTAACCTATCTTATTCTCTCTATCTAGACACCAAAATCCGCTATAGGTCTCACCACCCAGATGAATTGATAGATGTTGCCATTTTTTGACAATGAAGCGATACCTCAAATAACCCGTATTGGAATCATGGAGGTCCCCCGTAAGCCTAATTTTCTTTCAGATAGAGGGTATTATTATTTTTTCTTAACCATAAATAAGAATACATGATCTCAAGAATCCCAATTTAGGTCTCATACACTTTGTTGAACCAATGAACCCTATTAATGATTCTCTACGTATTTGGGTTGCATGGGGTAGGAACAAATTTAAAGAATTTGTAATACTCCAGAAATAATTGGTTTGGAGGAAAACATATATCACCCTCTGTTATAGACTGGATGTGTATCCAATGGCCACCATGAACGTTGTAGTAGTCATCCAATTCCTTGGAACATTCAATTTCAACCCAATAAGGGACTGAAAATGTTTTCCTAAACTCTCCAATGGTTTTGGCATTAATGGCATATGCCATTTTTTCAATTAAATAAGGAAGAATGAAAGAATATTCAAGGAAGCAAATGGTAGATTAAAAATAAATTACAAAAAAAAATGGAGAATGGATAAAATTTACAAGTTAATAAAGATGAAAAGAGCTCCT
Organism: Sambucus nigra; assembly: GCA_949130495.1. Taxonomy (NCBI): domain Eukaryota; kingdom Viridiplantae; phylum Streptophyta; class Magnoliopsida; order Dipsacales; family Adoxaceae; genus Sambucus; species Sambucus nigra. The sequence continues at coordinate 240,883,895 of OX422211.1, forward strand.
AGCATTTTGAGTAGTTGAAATGAAGTGCAAAATAGAGGTCAGGAGAACTTTGAACTGCATGGTTCAACTCCTAAATAGACTCATCATTTAAAATAAGTCCCAAAGTGACAGCTGACATGCACACGCCCCAACCTTTTATCTTTTCATGCACATTTTACTAGCTTACCCTTGGTAAGTCGAGTGATATTACAAGCATGCCATCAAACACTCAACAGGAAGATAAAATACACTTTTTTGCTCCAAAAATATCACAAGTGTTGATGTAATACCAAACTAACCCTCAGCTAGCGATTAAGATCCATTATCGAACAAAATTAATGCTCATCGATGTTCAAATATCTTCACCCTTTTCAGGATTCAAATCTTTAAGGAAAATTTTTGGGTACTTATCCATATAATACGAGTTATTTGGATCAGGTGACACCTTCCTGGTAGCAGGAATAAGGATCATGGATTAAGTATGAGAATAAAGGGAAGTCTGATTAATTGGAATCTGAGGAGAAAGATTAGTTTGATCAAGTTGCAATTATATCCAGAGATCCAAGAGTCCTACACAGCTCATTCACCTTTTATTACCTATAAATATAATCATCACCCTTAGTAAAAGGGGCATGAAATTCTTATTATTGCAAATTAATTAATAAGAAAGAGACAGACACCTTGTGCACATAGTCACATTGCCGAACTGTATACATTCTTGTGTTGTATGATTGTGTGATTTGTTTGTCTTATTCGATTCTAGTTGTTTGGAATTACTCTTTATAGGATTTTTGCATGTACATGTTCAACCTATTGTCTAAGGCAAGTTTACTTATATTAGGAATTTAATTTGAGTTTGTGTTAGAGTAATGATTACTCATTGTTATCTAAATTAGCATGTTTGTAAATCTGATTTTGATAATCGAAGCCATAATTTCAAAATTGATTTAGTTAATCAATTAAAAATTAATCACATGTTAATGACATGGAGTCTACCTTAGAACCTGATTGATGTTGTTATATATTAAATCACATTAATAAATCTAACAAAAGACTTTTCTTTAATTCGAGATTTGAATTTGATTTGAGTTTAAAATTGTTATATCATAAAATTAGGGTTTTAAGACTTAAAATCTCAAATTAACACTTGAATCCATGTTTTAATTGATTAAAACTTTTACATATATGTTTTAGTGATATATTATAATTTATATATAAAAGACGATTAGTTTGATGTTGTGTAGAGGCTTTTGAGTTTGGTTTGGTCATTATTAATGGAAATTATCGGACATTAGAGAATATTACATGCATCTCGTGTGAATGAGATACAGGTTCTCGTGGGTATATGGTAGTTATAGGACACTACATCTCGTGAGAATATGGTAGTTATCGGACACTACATGCATCTCATTAGAGGATATTAAAGTCTCACGTGAATGAGATATAGTTTCTCATTAGAATAAATGTAGAAGAAGTTAGACTTTTGGGTTCTCGTTCGAACGACATGGGAAGTCCTTTGAATGTCTTATGTTATTTTAGTAAAACGGGTTGAGATCTCGTTAGAATGAGTTAATAATTAATATAAGATTTAGAACATTGTTGTAGTGTTTTATGAGTGAATTAGAATATTGTTATTTGGATTTATGTGCAAATTATACCATGTGTGATTTCTCGTTGGGGACATACTAGGAGGGATTCCTTTCTTGTCTGTGTACGATGTCGAACACACTAGTGCCCCAATAATAGAGATGGTCTTACATTGGACATTTTACCTTGGGTCCTACTGCTGACAAACTAGTATCCCGAGGGGGAATAACTGGGGTGCTCTTTGCATAGTCTAGATATGGACATTTGTACGAATGAAGGTAAAGTTGTAATGAATTATTCCTTACTTATGCTTTGAGCTAATAGTTATAGGACAACTTATAACTATGCCTAGCATGCATGAGAGATCCCTGAAGGCAATAAAGGTAGACATTCCTATTTATGTTCGAGCTTGTTCATAGCCCATACTCATGTGGATATTAGACTTTGAGATTTCCTTTCCCTTATTGGTACTATACTAGAAACATATACAATGGCATTATGACTGGACCACTTAATTATATTCAACTCGGAAGAATTATATTTAATCATTGGGTTTACTTAGGCTTGCGATTAGAACTACATGATATATTTAGGGCTATTTGGGTTGGGTTAAAATAAAAATAACTAAAATATGAGAGAAAGATGCATTGTTGTTATTGTAACTAAAATTTGGTTAAGTTCTTACTCTTTGTAGACTTACTCAGCTTAATATTGTTGCTGAAATATGTTATCGGGTCATAGGCCACTGTTGCAGTCACAACCGTAATCTCACTTACATTTCTTTTAGTTCCACCTCTTACATAGGATATAGGTGGCGAGTTTGGGTGCTCATTCTTTTTATGTTATTTTATATTTCCAACTGAGTTTGATTATTGTAGTAAAGGATATTTCTTTTAGATATGGCTTATATTTGATACAGTTTATATCTTCCTGTGATGGATTTCATTCGCTGTTGAATTTATGGTATAAGTGATTATGTTGGCTTATTCACATTGTTATTATCATTTCTTTAGTAATATTCTTTAGTTTATTTTAGTCATTCTTAGAATTGTACTTAATTGTTTTAAACTAATGTATTACGTATTTTTGGAATAGATCAATCTAGATATAGATTTTACGTGGTGTAATAGTTATTATGGTTATATTAAGAGATGGATATGGCATGAACCGTCGAACATAATTTGATGGTTCACATTATGATCATTATCAAGTGATAATGATAGATAACATGGGATGAAAACACAAATATGTTTAGATGATCATAAAGGATAGTTAAATTTGTCCTACGAGAGAAGTTAGCAGGGAATTTGAGACAAAAACCTAGAGACAAATGGAACGATGCTGAATTTAAAATTTTCCATTATAACTCCATTACTTAAAATGATTTATTCGCATTAGTGAAAATAAAATAATATAATCATGGTATGAATTGTGAAAACCCCAAGGAATCATGTGACATACATAATGTTACAGATGATAAGACATTAATATAAAAAAAATCCAAGCCACATTGGCTTACAACATCCTTCAAAAGTTTTCATATGAAGGAAAAAGAATCCCTCTAATGAGTACTATATTAGTTTGGATTAGGTGGTAAGAATTTATAATTATTTGGGATAGAGAAATTTATAAAGTCAGGCAGTGAAGAATTTTCTGAGATGTTTAACTTTAAGGTTCAATACCAAAGTAAAATTTCCAGATGATATCTTAGGTACCAATTCGTGAAAGTTTGAAGAATTAGTAGGATCCCTTCAAACTTTTGAGCATGATGTAAGAGCATACATTTACTCATGTTCCCCAGAGGACTAGATTGTCTTATTATGTTTCCAAAATATACTTCAATTCTTGTCCTCGAGGTCATTTAAGGAAAGTATTATTCAAATCATTTAGATAGACATCCTTGAAGACGTGTATCCTTTTTATACCACTTTTAGGAATATAAAAGGACATAGAGACTCTTTATGCACGTTTCATCACATAAGTTACATTTTCATTAAATCTTTTGTGTGTGTACTTTAAAATGGATTCCTTGACGTTAAAAATATACATAATGCAAAAAAATTATTTCGAAAAACTATATATTGCAATAAATATATTTTTTAGTTTGAATTTGAACATATGTCAAATCCAATTCAAAAATCCCATTTGAATTTCAGATGACTCTATTGCTCCAATATTGCCGCAATCAAGCTTTTCTTGGCTACAGTGAAGACACTTTACCTTCCATGCATCCTTCCAGAGATTTTCTTTAATTTTTTTCATCCTCTTTTGTATAGGCATTTCCATGGCAAAGAAGTTTATGGATACAGTGTAGCACCAGCGAAGATGTCAATCTGGTGAAAAAATCGTATCTTTTTCATTTAGATTGTGCACATCTTTGTTGATACTCTATCAACATTAACATCCTTCCAAACATTTTTCCTCTTTTCACCATCTCACTTGAATGTTAGTCTAAAACTTACCCACTTGTCCCCCTAATCTTCTCTTGAAATCTTGAGTGTATATGTATGTGTGTTTATGCTTCATCTTGTAAGTGTGTGAGAGAAGTACAGTTTTGTGATTTCTTGATGAGGTGATATATATATTTAAAAATATTTCTAGCCACAAGAATCATTTTTAAGATACAAAAATCTTTGTAAGATAAAAACATCTTTGTGTTGAATCTTTTATTCTTCCAAGTTTTAATTTTATTTTCCTCCTCTTTATATTCTTAAGATATTTTAGTTATATTACTTGTGAAATCTAAAAATATTTTGAAGTAAATTTATTTGCTATAAAATCTTTTTAAACCATTTAAAAAATATCCCTCTAATTTTTTCTTGAGTTATTTTTAAATTATATTTATCTCAAAATATATTTATGAGTTAAGCCATACTTTCAAAAGACATTTTCACTTCAAGTTCTTCACACACCTAAAAAGTGGTAGCGAAATTATTGGAGGCTTCTAAACTTTATTTGAATATTTGGAACACAATGTTCCTCTTCCACTTTCAAAGGAGGATTATTGATTGTGTCTTGAAGAGGGCATTGGTTGTGATCAAAATAGGGGGATGTTGTGAAGCGTGCTCTAGTTGTCGATGCATTCCCAATAACGGAAGATATGGTGTTAAAGTGCATTAGGTTAAAGTTGTGAATTAGGAGTTATAAGATGTAGTTCCCCTAAACAAGTCCTATCATTGTTCATTGTTCATTGTCATTCTGTTATGAGTTTTTACCTTCACCCATTGGTATTGTGCCATATTGTTTACTTTTTCACACTTTGATTAACTCAGCTAATATTGAAAATAGAATTTGGTATAATATACTTGGTAAATAATTTTTCAAATACACTTGAGGCCTTATCTTAGTTACCCTAACTTGAATTAAAGGAAAATGTTATCTCTTTATTGACAAGTGATTTTAGTTGGGTACCCTCTTGGTTTCAATCACACGCACTCTGAACTAGTGTCAGAGTTAAACCTATTTTGTTAGGTTCAATCACCTAGAGGTAAATCTAGTGTGTGTGTGTGTGTGTGTGTGTGAATATGGAAATTTATGTTAATTATCAAATGCATACAATGATGGGTATTAAAAGGGTCATGCTTTACCCAAGCTCAGCACATCGTCCGATATTTTTCATCACTATAGCACAAATAGTTTTACAACTAGTGTTAGTGATTTTGAAGGTGATGATCTGCGTTCTTCTCTTGATGTGCTCGTTTCTCAAAAAAACTTTATCCAAAACCAATGTTAAACTTTATATGAGAATGAAACATTTGGAAAAAGAAAAAGCCATCAAATAAAATGAAGACCATGAATCTTCTTGGTTACCTTTTAATAGGGATATTTCACTTTATAGAATCAAAGAATTGGAAAATGAGAAAATAAAACTTTTTAATGAGATTACTTCCATTATAGAATAAAGTGAATTCTTTCAATCTATATATGTTCATTCTTATTCCCTTGGTCATAAAGTTAATGTGCTATATTTACACTTTAATGACTTCTTAGAATTTCTTCATGAATCAATATTATATAGGGAGTAACCTTTAGTGGAGGATGAATGTGTGTCCACCTTAAAAAAAGAAAAAGGTTATTTTACCATCTTTATGGATACTTTGAAAGAATAATTTCAAAATTGTATTGACTTTAGTGCCAAAATTTTAAAGAAAGTTGAAGATCCATATTTGATACTAGATTCTAATTATCGAGAAGTTTATAGAAGATGGAGTTTGAATGTCAAACCTTTGACATCAAATTATTCATCTATTTTTTATCATCGTTTCAAAAACATTCATAAACAAAGGAAACATGATATTTGAAAAAATAGCATAATGTGTCTCCTACCATTTGCAAAAATCATAATTTTCATGATAAAAGACCTAATAGAGATGCTATGTGTTCTTATTGTCATAAGAAAGGTTATCATAAAGATTTTTACGTTAAATTGAAAAACATTCAACATTTTTAAATGGTTGCTCCTAAAACATTTTCTTATATGCCTCATCATAGAATCTATAAATGTGATCATTGAGATAGGAATGGACATTTGAGAGAATTTTGTTTTTTCTTAAGTCGATCTTGCAATTCTATAATGATAAGAAGACATATAACTTCGTTAAGAATAGTATTGTGGGAAAACCAAGTGAATTTTTTACCGTGTTTAAAGAAGAAAGGGAAAGAATATTGCTAATATGCCTAAGGTTCAACCTACCCTCGATTCGCCTTAAGTTAGATAAACATGGATTAGTAAGGATCGTTTACATAAGATATAATTAGAAATTTGATCAAATCATCCATTGGTTCCCTCAACTTCTACTCGTTAGAATGGTTTCTTATTGTGTCCAAGACTCTTTAGATTGTATCCTAGTCCTTGTATCATTTTATTTTTGTGATGTTTTGTTGCACATTTTGTTTTTTTATACTTTTGTGTTTGTGTGCTTATATGTTAATGATGAGTAAATTATTTTGTATATTTTATGCCTAGATTTTTACTTTGTTAGGCCCATTTTATTTTATTTAATGAATTCATAGGACCATTTTGTTAGATAAAGGAAAACATGCAATAAAAGTTGAATTCATTTTCAAAACGATAATTTTAAAGGAAAATGGGGATTTCAAATTTTCTTGAGCTAATTTGTGAAAAACATTGCCTAGTGAAACTTTTGCAGGAGATGATGGAATTTTGTTCAAATTGAAGATCAACTAGGGAAGAGTAAAAAAGGCACAAAATTTGACAAGCAAGTTCGTGTGAGAAATAAGAGTCCTGGTGGGGGAAATCGGATAGCTCATTTTGATCCAATGCTAAAGGAGGTGGAGAGTTCGGTTTCAAAACTATTATTTGGGTGAATGAAAAAATAAATTTGGCAATTGAAGAAAGACTCACTTCAACACAACTTTCTCCCCTCCGTCATTATAAATAGAGGGCAAGTCATGAGGTTTGAGGGGAGTTCGGTGGAGAAATTTTTAGCATCGAAATTCTGTCGAAATATAATACGAGTGTTTGTTAGATTATTGGGTGCAACATTTTAGAGAGGATTGTTCATGATTGTAATAGTATTTTGAATCAAAATCATGTATGTTTATTATTGATGGTAACCTATCTAACCCTTAGTATTCAAAAGGATCTTATTCTAATCAAATACTCTTAGGTGAGATCAAAAGTCCCTAGGTTGGACGCTAACCATAAACAGGTCACTGCTTGGTCCCTAGTACCTCTGTTGATCTCAAGGATAGACTAAAGTACTAGGGCAGACCCCAGTCACTCTTCTTTCCTCCTAAAAAGTTAGTCATTACAATACCTCACCCCAACCAAGCTCAGAGACCACAGGACCATGGTTTCACCATGTCTAATGCATTAAGCGAGCTGCGAACCAAAGAGAAATAAACGCCCGAAATAACTTAGCCCTAAGTACTGGGATAAATTTCCATTTAGTACCTCAAGGTAAACTTATGAAATCTACAAGATGGTTTCAAAGCCTATAGACCTCCATCGAAGCTCCTATAAGTAGTCTGGCACGTAAGTTAAAAGCACGGCAGTATTTCACCTACCGCGACCAGTTATGCTATCTTGCATTGAAGGCTGCCATCCACATTTAATGCGCTCAAAAAATACCATACACCACCTATAAAACCTTTGGCCAAAACTCCACCATTTTGCTAACACCGACAAACCTCAAGGACACCACAACCATGTTGTGTCAGCCTACTCATTACTTTTAGGGGAATTTGTATATAAATCGGAGACTGGTTGGAGTTTAAAGACATGTTTAAGCATTCGGACTTACATAGATACAAGGGCATTAACATTCTCAAGTGTTTACTCCTTATTCTAAACCCATCGAACCTTTTGTTAAGAATACACAGTTGTAACTTGGATTATTTCCAGTTATGATATACCTTGTTTATCTTTTTGAGCCCTAAATTAATACTCAGGAACCCTTAGAGAAGTTAATCAGTTACTTTCTATGGCACTTTAAATTGTTGACAAACATCGCAAGATATTAAACTCTCTTGACTAAAGAATGAGGGGCCCATTAGATCGTAGTATCTCATTTTTTATCTAATAAACAGTACAACACCTTTGACATTGGACATCAAATCCCCTCCTGAGGTCTGAATCACATTAACCCATTGTCTCACACTTTTACACATTGCTCCTCTCACCCTTTTGAGTTCTAGAGGGAGCACCTGTGGGTCTGAAGTCACTTGAAATTTCTACACCCATCAGTTTGATACCTTATGTGGGAAACACGAGTTTCATTTCTTTTAAATATTAATATTACTTTTATTAAGATGTCAACTAATGCCATTTTTTCTCACTTTTCTAAAGAGACAGAAGCCCGATAAAAAGGACTCCATCATGAAAACTTAGATATGATGTTTCTAGACATTGTTACTTTAGATCCACGAGAAGAAAATAAGAACAAAGGGATGAGCATGTTGAGGCTCTAATCACATCATGCATTAATGTGTAGGATCCAACCAAAGAAGTTCAAATTGGGATCAGCCTAACCCCTCCCTTAAATAAGAGATCATTTAGTTCCTGAGGGAGAACAAATTTGTATTCACATGGATTCAGTTAGACATGATCGAGGTAGACCCTGAAGCCATGGTCCATCACCTCAGGTGAACCCAAACCATAAGTCAATAAAAAAGATGTTTTTTGGCCCGAAGATAAATAATGTTATAGCAAAAGAGGTTGATAATCTTCTAGCATCTAACTTATTAGAGAGGTAACGTATTTGGAATGCATATACAATGTGGTACTTGTGACCAAAGATAACAAAAAATAGAGGATGTGCATTGATTTCACTGACCATAATAAGGCATGCCCTAAGTACGGTTATCCCTTACCTCATATTGACACATTGGTAGAATCTACAACTAGTCATGAGATAATATCCTTCATGGATGATTATTTTGGATACAACCCGATTAGGGTGGGCCCAGCCAATTAAAAAAATACCTCATTCATTACAAACAAAGGTATTTACTATTATAAAGTTATGCCTTTAGGACTAAATAATGTAAGAGCTACCTATCAGAAGGGGTGAATTCCACTTTCAAAGATCTCATTGGCAAATCTAAGGAGGTTTAAATTGACGAAATGTTGGTCAAAATCTTCGAGCCTCAGAAGCATGTAAAGAACAAAGAGAAACATTTGACTTCCTTAGGAGGAATCAAATGATCCTCAACCTAAATGAATGTGATTTTGGTGTTTGGATGGAAATTTAACCCGACCCGTAGGAGCACCACCCCAACCATAATGGGGTGGGTTTTAAAACCCGACTAATGAATTAGGAGCGGGTATAGGTTTTAAAAAAATTGTTTATTAAATGAGGTGCATTAGGAGTCGAGTTAAATAAAACTCCCTTGCACCGCCCCGCCCCGCCCCGTTCCGCCCCATTTAACTTATCTCTACATAATTACTCTTTGTATGTATGTTAATTACAATTAAATCACACACACACGCATATACACTAAAAAAACATTTATACATATGCTAATTTTATAAAAGATCTATGTGGAAACATGGATTGATAATTGAGGGATTATCTCACATATTGAAATACGAACCATTGTAGACCTCTAAGACTATAATGTAATAATGTTAATTTTACTATTTTTAAAATTAACTCAACCCGTAGGAGCGTTGACGCTCCCCTTTTATTAAATGGGATAGGTTAGGAGTTAATTTAAATAAAAACCACCCCGCCCCGTTTATCAAATGGGGAGGGTTACGGTTTTAGAAAACTCGCCTTTAACTCATCACGTTTCCATCCCTACTTTGATGTGGGTGGAGGTAAATTTCTTAAATTTATGGTGTCACCAGGCGAGGAATATAGTCCAATCCATAAAAGATTTAAGCTTTGTTATATATGAAGTCTCCAAGAATAGTGAAGGAGGTATAGATTTTAGCTGGGAGAGTTATTTCCCTCAATTAGTTTGTCTTGAAGGCAACCACTAAATTCCTTCCCTTCTTCAAAATTAACAAGCAAGCCTTCGAATGGAATATTGAGGATGAAAATGCTTTCCAAGACCTCAAGAAGTACTTTTAGTCCTCTCATCTATTGTCACGGGGCATCAATGGAGATGACTTATATTTGTATCTTTCTTCTTCACCGAGTACTATTAGTTCAGGTCTCATCAAAGAAGAATTTTATGTTCAATATGCCAAGACCTTTAGGGGATGAAAAAAATATTCGAGAATAGTAAAATTATCATTCTTCCTCATAATCTCAGAAAAGCACATGAGGCCTTAATTCTAGTCCCCCTCCATCATGGTAATTATCGATCAACCCCTTTAACAAGTCCTCAATAAGCCTGACACCTTAGGAAATCTTTTCAAGTGGTGTTTGGAGTTATGAGAATTCGACATCAAGTATCAACCATGAAAATCTGTGAAAGTTCAAGCCATATTCCACTTCATTACGGAGTTCAACAATCTAGAAGAAGTGGATGAAGAGCCCATGAGCTCAAGGGTTAAGGTCACAGTAGCGCCCAAAGATCCCATACAACCCTTATTCCAGAAACTATACCTCAACTTTCCCACATGGGTATTACAAGTGGATGGTTCTTCAGATAGCTCGAGTAATGGGGTTGGTCTTTACCTAGAAATTCTTAAAGGATATACTATGTATCTTTCTCCCTATTTTATGTTCAAATAATTTAATAATGAAGAAGAGTAGGAAGCATTCGTGGCAGGCTTAGGCATGTCTGTAAACCTAAAAGTTCAGTAGGGAGAGGCTATCAGCAACTCTCAACTGGTAGTTAATGAGGTCACCGGGGTCTATGAGGCCAAACGTGATAAGATAGCAGGGTACTTAGTAATTATACATCACCCCATTAAGAGGATCACTAAATTTTGCATTAGAAAGGTCCTAAAAAAAGAGAATTCATAAGTTAACCATCTTGGATGAGTGTATTTATCATATGAGATAGACCCAGAGGTCTTAGTTTTCACCCTCGACCACCCAAGCATTACTCAGTTGCAGATCAACACTATATAGATTGATCAAAGCTTAGATTGGACCACCTTTATTGAATCCCAACTCAGATACAGTATCTTGTCCAAGGACAAGATCGAAGCCCAACGAGTGAAGTCCATAGATTTGTGATACTATTTGGAATATAGGTTATTATTCAAGAACGGTTACTACTCAGCACCCTAGTGATTCTTAAACCAGTCAGAAGCCAGTTATGTCCTAAAAGAACTCCATGAAGGTGTTAGTGGTACCCACACAAACCTAATGACCTTAGCATATAAGGTCTTGAGGAATGGATACTTTTACCTAATATTGGGGAAGAAAGACATGGACATGGTACAGCGTTGCGACAAGTGTTAGATGTTTACTTTTGTTTTTAAGTATCTAGCAGATAAGATGGATATGATGCTAAGTCCATGGCCTTTTGCTTAATGAGAAGTGTATTTGGTGGTACATCTTCCACTCAGCAAAGGCTAAAATAAGTTATGCATTGTAGTCGTTGACTACTTCACCAAGTGGTTTGAAGTTAAGCCCTTGGACACCATCATGGAGAAGAAGATGACCCATTTTATTTGGAAGAATATCATTTGTAGATTAGGCCTGCCTAAGGCCATCATCTTAGACAATGAAAAGTAGTTCGAAAACTTGGGATTTAGTGAATTATACTTAGATTATGGCATAACGAATCACTATTCATCACCAGGACACCATCAGGACAATAGTGAGGCCGAGATGGCAAATAGGACGATCTTCCATAGCCTGAAGAAGAGGTTAGAAAAGTCTAAGGGGCTTTGGGCTGAATAATTCTTGAGCATTTAATTGTAATACCCCTTACTTTCATGTATTTATTTTTATATTAAATTACCGGGTGTATGTGTGATTTAATATAATTGAGAATTAAAATGAGAACTTAACATAAATATTTAATTGGATAGAATAGTTAATATTTATGCGAATTGTATATTTACTAGTTTGATTAGCGTGATAAGGTAAATATAATTATGTTGCGCGCAATTACATCGTATGTGTGTATTAGCGGCAAGAATTAGTTATTTCTCAATCGGGGAATATTTGAGTGAGTTATATGAGGTTGGGAGATGATTTTTATATTTGGAGTCTCGGATGATAATTTCGAGTGCATGGCTGATCCCAAAAGGACAAGGATAGTAAAAATGGCTGCCCATGGCTTTTATTTGGGTTCTGGGGTCTTTTTGGCTAGTTTGACTCGAATTGGAGTATACGGGTCATTTTATGTATGTATTATCATTTAATGTAGGGGTTAATAGTAATCTAGGTTATTAGGCTTAACAGAAAGTCAATCAATCTAGTTTTAAGAGAAAACCCATTTGAGAGAAAACGTAAGGAAGAAGAGAAAGAGAAGAGAAAACCTTTGAGCTCTCGGAATCCCGAGAAAATCTGTAATTTTGAGGAAGATTCAAACTTTACATCTTTGAGGCAAGTGATTAAACTTGTTAAATGTTTATGACGTGAATAAATTCATAATTTGTGGATAAATTATGGTGATATTGTATAGATATGATAAACCCTAGATTTTGTGATTAAATCTAGCATTTAATGAGTATATATGGGTTTGATGGTGTAAAAATGGTTGGGAGTATATTTAGGTTGATCTACGATGATAAAATTAGGTAGAAAATAGGTTGTGAGATGTAGAAAAAATCCCGTAGGAATAGAATCTGAACATTCCGGATCGGTTGGGTTGTAAACCTCAGATCGAGTTGGTTTAGCAGCGGACCGATTTGTTTTTACTGGTCATCAATTCAATTTCGGTTCGGTTCAGTCGTGTTAGATTTCTAACTCTTCTGTAATTCCTTTCCATTTGGGTTAGGTGCTAGTAAACCCTCTAAAATAATATGACAAACATGTTTATGAGTTAAAGGGTAGGATAATGTTATGACATGACGGTTGGGGAGACATCGGGTCAATTATTGAGGCAGAGTCAGGAATTTGTTATGCCGATTTTTTTTGTAAATTTTCCTAGTCATAGGAATTTTCTTAAGGATGGATACGGGCTAGTAGAGAGAGGTTGTGTGTCCTATGAAATGTTGAATTGGTAACTATTTATGTTATTTGTGTGATGGATAATAAAGGTTCAAGTGAACTATTGAATCATAAAATGAATTGGGAATAATTTTGTGGATTATCGGCTAGTGTAAGGTGTGTATATACATGTGTAGAGGGGGATTGAAGGTAATCCTGATATTAGAGATAATCCCCCCATTTACAGTAGTGTTTGGGATTGAGGCAGCTCAGGGTGGAAACTCAACGTGGCAGCCTAGAGGGACATTTCAGCGAAGAAGCTGACCGAGAGATCTCGTCTTTTAGTCATGTTGATTAATTTAGTATGGTTGTATCTTTTGATTATATTGACTCTAAGCTATAATTATTGTAATGATGTAATGATAATAATGATTATGTGTGAGGTCGAAAAGGACTCGCGAGAGAACAGGCTTAGCAGGGCCTGGGAGAGCTTTCATGCTCTATCAAACGACCTCGTCGTGGGAACTTTTTAGGGACTTGGTTTAGAGGATTGAGAAGTGAGACACTGTTGGGACTTGTCCTAACCATATTAGATACACTTGGTAAAACACCAAAGGACCCTTACCATGGAACCTCGGGCAGAGAATCTTGGAGATCCATCGGGCGTTGATTTGTGAACCAAACATCCCTCTACTCAATGTCACATCTACTGTAGGTGATATCACTAACCAGCTGAAAAATGTCAAATCTGCACTTGAGTAAACCACTGTGGTATTTGGGGTTGTCAGACAATTGGTGTGCCACCTTTGTGGAAAAAGTCCCCTGACACAGTGGTTAGGCAAAAGGCATGTCTTGGCATTTAATGTTTATGACATGGAGATAACTAGTGCATGAGGTATTTAATGTTTGACATTAAGTATGAGGGATGTCTTTCACAGGCATTAATGGCAGAGTTGCCTCAAGGGTAGTGTGGGAGGCTATTTGAGGACCCCAACCACCTCTGAGGAGAGAAGGATCCTTTTGAGAGTTCAGAAGTTATTACTAGAGATAATATACATCAGAGAGAGAGGGAGTTATTACAAACCAGAGAGTTTACTCACCCACCATTGTCATTTATTACGAAGCTATTAATACTTGACAGATATTTTTGAGGGTTTCGGGTATGTTTGGCTGCCTGCCAAGGTGTATCTAGGGTGCTTACTTCTCTCTCCCTCTAACTGAGTTACTTCTGAGTTCATTGTTATCCTTTGAGTCATATGTAATAGCCCGTATTTTTATAAGTTTTAAAATTGTGGATTTATTAAATTTAATTTGAGATATGAATATAATATTAATCCAAAAATTATTTTTAATATTTACCAGCATGATGTGAGTTAGTAATTATTGAAAATTTGTTGAAGATTACTGGATGAGTAAAGCAATATATGAGATTTATTTTATTAGTATTGTCATAAGTGAATAATATGGAAATTATGAAAATGTAAATTGGGACGCGCCTGTGTCGTGTCAGGACTAAATTATTATTATAAAAGTGAATTAATTATAAGTCGCACATATGGTCATTTTGAGTGCGCCCAAGTGTCCAGAAGGGTAGAGATAGTCAGAAAAGTGTACCTGGGGGTTTAGTTTGGGTCTCGGGGCATTTTTAGGCCTAATTGACATCCCGGGAGGGTATTTTAGACAATTTGTATTTTTTGGGTAATTAAACCCACGAATTTTCTCAGTATATATTAGCCATTTGGAGTTGTCTCTAAATTTTAACAAGCACAAAACCTAATCCCATCCAATAGAGAAGAAGGTGAAGAGTTTCCATGCAATTTAAGGCCTAAAACTCACCCGTTTGCATCGGCACCGCCACCAAAACGTAGATCGCATGACGAGGAATGCAACCATATATTTTTCATCAACAAACCAGATCCTTGAATCCCATTCAAGTATCTATATTACTTATTTCCAAGTTAATATACCTTCCATGTTAGTCTAGGAATGAAAATCATATGTTTTGATTGAAGAATTATATGTTTTGGAAGAGAAATTATATATGTTGTAGGGAGAATCCATATAGTCTGAAATCGTGATCATATATAGAGGATTATCCACTAATTTATTATGATATTTGGGAATAAAATATGCATTAAAATAGAGGGTTGTGATTATTCATGCAAAATTTGGTTTTATAAAGAAATCTGAGATTAAACCCCTTTTTGATAGATTCGTTGAGGATTTATTGATGTCGTTATGTTAGAACTTGTTTATATATGTTACTTATACATTTGGATTACTTTTATGGGAGTTTGGGATGAAATTATAGAGGTTTGGAGGGGTTAGAATGTTTGAACCCGTAAGTTAAAAATTGTAACAAACTGGGCAAGAGCTGCTTGATCGATTGATCAACCAAGAGCATCGATCGATCGACGAGCGATCGATTGATCCCATTCCTCGATCGATCGATCCCTCCTGGAAAAGTGCATATTTTTCTCCTTTTTGTTTAATCCGGTTAAGATACGTAGGAACCCTTGATTATTATTTTTGGGGTATAATGGGTTATGAAGATGACCAATAGGATCTAAGTTGACTCCGTTGAGCGAAATTAATATGAAATGAAATTATGGGTTAACGGGGAGTTATTCATACATTGGAAATTGTGCATACATTTCCTAAAAGATTTGAAATTCGTGAAAGATTTAGACTAGAAGGTAAGTGAGGGTATACCTACTGATATTTATACTTAGTGAGAAAGAATCCTTCGAAAGATGAGAAGTAAGTATGAAGTAAATAATAAATTAGAATAAAATAGACAAATCTGTTATGAGAGATAATTGAGTAAAATTTGTGTTGAGAAAGGATAATAACAATTATGGGTCATGGGAGAACCTAATTCGAAAAATATGAATATTTATATATATGACTGTGTGATTGTGCATATATTATGTATCTATGTATGACATACCTAGCTTACTTGCTATCGACGGGAGGTATACGCGTGAGGGCAGTCTTATCCTGATGAATATATGGGACCTTTGACTTGTCACTCGAGAACATAGGACTTAGGTCGATTACCATTAGTGAGAACAATGGTATAGAACTGTCATTTGGATGCATAGGTATGTGCGTAGCCCAAAGGCTTAGGACTATGTCTGCCTCCATTATTTGTGATTTGATATTTATGGTTCTAGGAATCTTTATCGAACCTATAGTCTCCTATACAGTGACGTGATGTATTAGGACAAGATAGCAGAGTAATGCAACACTGCAGCTGTGTCTCGGGGAAGTATAGTATATATATAATATAGTGAATGTATATATATACATGTGATTATATCTACTCTGTGGCTAAAGTAGAAATGTAAGATTGTTATGTATGAAAACACTTAGTTGAATTTAATTAATAAGGGACTTATCCATGTTGAATATAATTGTATATATATGTTTATAATATCATTATATGTATTATAAGGTTAATACGTGGGAATAATTTGGGCTTTAAGGAATGGATACATCTGGTTAATCTAGTTAGCATGGGAACTATAACTAGGATGGCTTAGAGGTACGTTAGGTGTTCACACTAGATGAGAGGTGAGGATTCTCAAGGGAGTGTCGCATACTAACATGGTTGTGATATTAGCCAGTAAGCATTTTAAATACTTGCTAAACTATTTTTAAAACTGTTTTACACTCGGGGTATGACCTGTTTTCTGTCATTTTTTTCTTTCTTGTATATATATGTATGTATTACAGGTGCCCAGCCACAGGGGCATCATGCTTAGGTTCTTTAGATTGGAAGTGGTGTAGCTTATGTGGGAGTTACAGGCCCTTTCTTTAGACGACTTCGTCATTGAATCAGTTCCTGGTTCAAATCTTCATAGTTAGGGCATGTGTCGCCCGATTTCCTATTCCAGTTGGATTTGTCAGAGATTTATCTTCATTTATAATTCCAGTATTCAGTACTCCTCGGGAGTTAACTCTTGTAAGGATGATTTCATTTATAGTTCATAACTTGTTTTGGTTTATCTAAATGGTCTAAATGGTAGTGTAGTAATTGTTATCCTTTTATTTATGTGAGTTTTAAACTGTTATTATTAAAAAAGGTTTACATTTTGGAATTTAATAAAATGCCATTAAGGTTTTAAATTGTATTGACACTTAGCTTAATTATTTAATGTGTTCAAATTGGAAATATAATTTTGCGACAGTGATGCTAAGAATGAACCAACCGTTCACCTAGATTTTAATTTAATAAAGGACCGATCACCCGGTATTTAATTAGGCGGGGTGTTACAGGTAGTATCAGAGCATCAGGTTCTAGTGTCCTTTAGGGTCAGTGCAGCTTATTATGCTTCCATTGTAGCTTTCTTGGATATATAGCCCTATGTTTAGGATTGTTGATTTCTTTAGTGAGATTTCATTCTCCTGCTATCGCAGATATATCAGTGAATCTTATTTACGTTCGGGCATGTTCGAACAATGAAGTATGGCAGATGAGGGTCGTTGGGCGAGTAGCGTGAGGCAAGGCTTAGTAAGGTTGTGAAGTATATTTGAGGATAATGACCGTAGTCGATGTCACCCCTATTATGGTACGAGAGGCTAGGACTGTAAAGACGAATAGGACACAGCCTACAAATTCCAAGTGCTGCTATAATCGAAAGTGATGCAAAATTAGACTCACCCAACGCAGTACACTTAGGAGAGGGTCAAATGTCCAATTGAGGAGAGTCATCAGCAAAAATTCTAAAAATGCGGGAATTGTGTGTGTTACCCAAGGAAGGTAATATATTCAAAGATTTGGATATATGGAAGAGTGTGGTTAACTATAAGTGAAAATTTGGGGTAAGATTTTTTCTTGGCTCGTCGGAACGAAGTTATAGTGGTGGGAGTCAGCCAAACCTTTTAGAAGTGGAATGTTATGTTTATAGAAGGATCTCAGGTATAGTTTGACCACAAGTTCCTTCATCAGATGTTCACGGTAAGATGTGAACGATGTTCTGAACTCATCACAGGAAGGCCGGACAGAGGTCCATTTAAGAATATGAATCTAAACTGTTAGCGAATCTTGTATCGGATGATGTAGATACAAATGGAGGAGAGGATTCCAATTGGGAGATCGACTCGTAAGGGAATTCTGCTGTTAAAAGGGAATTTTAATAAAAAAAAAAGGAAAGGTCTGTTGGATGGTCGATTCAGAGGGTGACAATAAAGGAATCGAAAGATTTATCGGGAGAGTAAGACTAGATGAAATACAGTTAGAGAAACGCCATAAGGGGGTAGACCCATTAGGGGACCCATTTAAAATATTCGGGTAACTGAATCCTTACTTAGTGATAGTGAGTTAAGAGTTTTTGAAGCTAGTAGTGTGTTCCTTAAGGCCAACAAAGCTGAGGAAACAATGGGGCTAGTCATCAGGAATCAAGCCTACAAAAGTCCTTAAGAAGGACAACTCTAATAAGGTCAGTGTGACCGGTAATAAGTTGATTATGTGTAGAGGTATTTTGTGGAGGGTGAAATCACATGCGTTAATGTTTCCCGAAGTGAGTAAAGGGACAGGAGTAGGGTGCTGTAATACCCCGTATTTTTACGCATAATTAGTTTTATGGAAAATGGGGATTAATTAAATTAAAGGGAGAAAATTTAAATTGAAATTATTCTGATTTTTATGAAAATAATCACTAGCGGGACGAGAGTTAGTAATTATTGAAATAATAGTATGGTCAGGAATGAGATACACGACAGTTATGTTATAAATAATTGGGACGCGTATGAGTCGCATCATTTGTATATATTTGGAGGGTCAAAAGATAATTTATTTTTGTATAAGTTGGATGACTATTTTGAGTGCGCCAGAGTGTTCGGAAGGGTCTAAATAGTCAGAAAATACTATTCAGGTATTTTATTTGGAATTCAGTGCATTTTAACCCAAAACGACACCTCAGAGGGGTATTTTGGTCTTTAGGAATTTTAGGGTAATTAAATGGACAAAAATTTGGTTTAATTAAAAGGCATTTAAGGTTAGTGGACATCAGTTTCAACCTACGTGAGAAGAGAGGGAGAGAGAGAGAACCAAGGAATAAGAAGGAGACTCCATTAGAGACTTAGCCAAGAACTCAACCTTTCACAATAAAAAGTACACCAGCGCGTAGATCGTGTCAGGAGGATTGTTCCTATACCAATTTCAACCCGTTAATCAGAAGTTCATTTTAAGGCAAGTGGTTATCTTTCTCTTCTTTTGGCAATTATTACTCCTGTTAATGTATGTTGAGGTTTTTGAAAAACAAATACAAATTTGGGTCTACCTATGTTGAGAATGTGTAGGAAAGTTAGAAAATATGGTGCGGGTTTACATGTAGAGGAATATCCCCTTAATAGGAATGATAAATTGGTGAATTAGATGTAAATCACGAAATAAAAATGGAGTTTTTAAGTGACAATTAATTCTAGGTTTATGTTAATATGGTTGATGGTAAAATCTAAGAATTTATTGAAATTAAATGATGATTACAATGATTTGACGCCAAAACTATGCTAAGAAATGTTCTAGGGTGACTTAGAGTAGTTTGGGAACCTTGTAATTGGGTTGCAATGGATTTAGGGTGATATTGGATAAGAGAAAATCTGGAAAAATGAACTTTGAAGATGAACTGGGCGACTTCAGACATTTCGTTAGAAGTCCAGCCCAGGTCGTTCTAATGACCTCGTTCGAATGAGACTTTTAACGAGATTCCAGTAGCCCTTCTGATGAGTTTGGTGGTTCGTTCGAATGACCTCCTTCGAACGAGATTCGAGAATGACCCTTTTTAGGCTGATTTTTGTTCAAACTTTCGGTAGGCTTATTGATGTGACTGTTAAACCAGTATGATCAT
This sequence comes from Sambucus nigra, assembly GCA_949130495.1. Classification (NCBI taxonomy): domain Eukaryota; kingdom Viridiplantae; phylum Streptophyta; class Magnoliopsida; order Dipsacales; family Adoxaceae; genus Sambucus; species Sambucus nigra. The sequence goes on from OX422211.1 coordinate 240,903,783, forward strand.
CGAGTGACTTATATTAATAATTAATAGTGACCGGAGAATATGTGGACCCTTAGAAGGTATAAAATCCATAGAATTAAGGAGGTACAAAAATACAAGGTAGAGTATACACGAATAAAGTACGGGTTATGATAAGAGATGTAATATATGTGCTACAAACACTAGACCGTGGGAAAGCTAATGCATTTATATAAGTTGTGTGTATGCTTATCGATTAAATTATTATGTGTATGACATACCTAGCTACTGGCTATCGAACGGAGGTTAACGCTTTGTGGACGATTGGATCCTGCGTGCCTTCGGGGGATTTAGAGTCGTACCACTAGAGCATGGAATCTAGGTATGGGCTATCAGTGAGAACGATAGTGATGACGGTCGTATGGGTGCGTAGCCCATCGTCCTGGGACTATGTTCGCCTCCAATAGGTGTTTATGTTTTTTATTGGTTCTCGAGAGATTGAACCTTTTGTCCTCTATGCGTGAGCTTTGTAAATGGACTAGAAGCTTAGTATGCGTAGCACTAAGGGGTTTCCGAACCAAGGGTGCAATATTGTTATATTCATATAAATTAGTATGTATACATAAAGCGAATAATGTGTGTATATCGGAATCATGTTTGGTGTCTTATGTTGATGACGCTATTTTTCAATGTACACTTATGGTATTATCAGTTGGTCATTTATAGGAATACGAGAATAAAATAAAGCAATCCTCAATCTATATCTAAATCATAAGTACGTCGGCTTTGAGTTATTTAGGGAGACTTTAAACCATAATATTATACACTTAGTAGTCAGTCAGGGTATCATGACTAGTATGGGTAGTTAGGCTCGTTAGATGTGCACACTAGATCGAGGGGTGAGTATCTCAAGTGAGTAAGCTAAGTTAACTTGAAGAATAATATGTTCCTAATTGAATCAATTTAAGCACTTGCTATTTTAAACTGTTTTCAACTCGATCTCTGACCCGTTTTTCTGTCTATCTTTCTATTGTTCCATTATTTTAGGTGCCCATTCACATGGACACCAGCCTTAGGAGAATCTATTCAGTCATCGTGTTGTAGCTGCTATGGAAGCTGCGGGATTATTGCTAGTAGATGACTCAGCTCATTTTTTCATTTTCTGTTCTCCATTATTGTTGGACATGTCGTCCTTACTTATGATTACTTTCACAGATTTAGCCGTTTTAAATTCTCTCTTAGATTTGGTCTCTTTTATTGGATTTATTGTATGGGATTATTCCTAGAGATGTTTACTTCAAACATTTATTTTAATTCACTCAGACTTTACTTATGTTACTGTGATGCATGGTATTTATTGGTATTCTTTTGGTAGTATTTAATGACAAGATAAAATTTGGACATCACCCTTTTTAAATATTAGGTGGTTGGCTTTATTAAATTAAAATTTAAGTTTTCGTCAGTGGTGCATTATTTGAACCAACTTGATATTATGAAATTGATTAATTAAGGACTGATCACCCGGTAATTAATTAGGCGGGGTGTCACAGGTGGTATCAGAGCATCAGATTTAGGATCTGTTCGGCGTATTGCATTTTTCGCTTAGCGTCTTTGATGTAGAGCCCTACTATTAGGACTGTTGCATCCTTATTTCGTGTTGTAGATTTCGTACTTCTTCTACAATGCTATGTATGGACGATGGTTTTATAAGATTCATTTAAATTTCAGATGTCTCCTATGGGGGAGAGACACACTAACACCGCGGACGAAGTAAATGCGGGACAAGACCAATAAGTACCTCAGTTACACCAGGGAAGAGAAGAAATAACGGAGATTGCGTACATCGTGGCACAAGCAGTGACTACTGCAATATTACAGTTCCAAAATCGCAGTGTGCAACTTACAAGGGGAAAAAGAACAAGAGAAGTTTATCAATATGACCTTTCGAGGAATAATAACAATGTTAAAATACCGTCGCAACAGCGACAAAATCCTCAGAGACATCAAGACCAAAAAGACTATGAGAACCGTGGGAAGAACCAAACCCCCCAGGGCCAACACAGCCATCAGGGCTAGCAGCAGGTTCAGTAGGGCCAAAATGGCCAAAGGAGGGGTGGTAACGGCCATCAGGGCCTTGGATAACAAGGACAGGGGGAGGACCCTTCCCAGGAAGATGTTTCACGTGTGGCAACACTGGCCACAAACGCCAGGACTGCCCTCAGAAGGGTAGAGGTGAGCGATACCAACAGGGCCAGCAGTGTGCTGAGCAGGGCCAACAGAGCAGAAACTGTGTGGGAAAGTGTTCATATGTGACGAACGGGGTCACTACTGTCAAAATTGCCCTAGCAAGGTCAGGATCCTACAACAGTCATTGAATGTTCACCAGACAGCACAGAATACCCAAATTAGGGAAACAGGGATAATCACCCCAATAACACATACTTCGCAACAGCAGCAGGTAGTATAGTATGGACGTATCTATAATGCCCGATATGCAGTCATGCCAGTGATACCACATCTACCACCCACGTTTGGAGGTACGATACTTTATCATTTATAGTGTTTCCTTTTAGTTACGAGGAAAGTTTTGAATAACCTATGTGTGTTATAGTTTACTTATACTACTTAAGAATCATGAGCGTAAAATGTATTATTATCCCGGTTTCGAACCGGATCATTCGAGTTTGTGTGATAATATACCATTAAAATAATATTAGGTGTCCTTTAGTCCTGGATATGAAAAAATTTGTGCTAAGTGTCACCCGAGAGGAAACGGAGCCACTTGTATACATAAGGTATTAAATCCTATAGAGACTTGTGAAGTATGTCATCGCGTTATACCAAACCCAGGTGGGTAGAAATGTTTACTATAGTAACTCAGGAAAGAATGAAATATCTTTGGCATGGGAATAATTTTGTGTCAAATTGAAGAAACTAGCTCCAAATTAGTAGGATTAATGTGTTGAATATCTTTTTCATAACATGAGAATAGATGCACTATTGTTAGCAGGAAGCAGGGATGTGGGGTACGAGACAAATACTAGGGACCATAACTATCGTTGACCAACAATGTTAGTTAGTAGTGTATCGGGGGGTTACTTATTTGGATTTTTCTTTGCGAGACATCCCACACATGAAGCCTAGCGAACGTCGGGAGCTGGGGATGGTTGGTCTTTAGCACATGAGTTTGGTACCCTGGTTATCATCCATAAGGGAAACCATAACTTTAACTTTAAATTTATTCCTATACACAGTCAGTAGAACCATACAATATGACATAAGAAGTGATATCAAATGTTTTACATCGAGAATATATAGGTGTAATCAGGGAAGATGATAAAGTCACGATACGGAATAAATATTCATTTCCTCTAATCGATGACTTATTTGATTAGTTGAGGAGAACTACCTTCTCCTCAAAGATTGGCTTGGGATCAGGATACCATAAGCTGTGTATCAAGGAGTAGAAGATGTCAAATACTACTTCTTGATAAGAAATAGGTCATATGAGTTCAGAGTCATGCTGTTTTGGCTGAAAAATACTGCAGCCGTATTCATGGACCTGATGAACCGAGGGTTCAGAGAGTTCTTAGATCAGTCTGTCATAGTCTTCATAGATGACATCCTAATTTATTAATAGGCTAAGTAGGAGCATACCGAGCATTTGAGATAGATTCTTCAGACTTTACGAGAACATCAGCAATGTGCAAAATATGAGAAGTGAGGATTCTAGTCACGGAAGGTACAACTTTTGGGGCTTGTTGTGTCAGAATTTGGGGGTATAGGTTGACCCGAGCAAAGTATCGGCGATGAGGGAGTGGGGGATAGCCTATAACACCAACTAAGATACGCAGTTTCGTGGGGTTAGCCGGGTACAACAGGAGGTTCATCTGAGACTTTTCAAAGATAACGGGTCCGTTGACACACTTGACTCGCAAAGGGGTGACGTTTATCTGGAGTGACATCTATCAGTTAGCCTTTGATGAGTTTAAAGACAAGTTGACCTCAGCACCAGTGTTAGCATTACCAAAGACGGTAGTGGAGTATCTAGTCTACATTGATGCATCCTTATTAGTACTTGGAGGTGTTCTGCAGCAGGAGGATCAGGCTATAGCTTATGCTTCCCATAAGCTTAAGCCTCACGAGAGAAACTACCCCAACCACTATTTAGAATTGGAGGCGGTGGTGTTTGAACTTTGGATTTGGAGACATTACCTCCTAGGGGATAAAATTTTGTTTATTCATGGACCACAAATCATTACAGTACCTTTTCACGCAGAAGGAGTTAAATATGCATCAATATCGGTGGCTTGAGTTTGTGAAGGATTATAATTTTGATATCTAATACCACCCGGGGAAAGCTAATGTGGTAGAAGAAACGTTGAGACGTAGGCCAGTCGGTGAAGTGGCCGAGTTGTGGAAAGAGAGTTGGAAGGAGTTAAGGGAACCAGGATGCGGTGGCTCGATCATTTATGTGTACGTTGATTGTTACGCCATAATTTGTTACGGGAGTAGCACGGGCTTAGGCAGTTGATTCGTTCTACCAAAGTCATATAGTGAAGCTTCTAGCCAAGGGGGTTGATTCTTACACCGTGGGTTCATACGGGGGTTTACATTTCAATGGGAGATTGGTTGTTCCCGAGTGTGAAGATTTGCGATGCAAGGTGAAAACAGAGTCGCACGGTTCCTGATTTATCGTACATCTCGGTGGGGATAAGATGTACCAGGGTATACATAGACAGTACTAATGGAGAGGGATGAAGAAGGATGTTACAAAGTTCGTTTCAAAATGCTTCACTTATCAGATAATAAAGGTGGATCATCAGAGATCGGCGGGACTTCTAGAACTGTTAGATATTCCTACGTGAAAATGGGAGAGAATTTCCATGGACTTCATCACGGCATTACCCACATCGCATAGGGGCCATGATTCGGTATGGGTGATAGTGGATCGACTGAACAAGGTAGACCACTTTTTTCCAGCCAAGACACACTACACCGTGGGACAGTACGCCCAGTTATTCATAGCACAGATAGTTAGACTCCACGGAATGCCTCTCAATATCATGTCTGACAAAGACAAGGTATTCTTTTCTCAATTTTGGGAGTGTTTTTAGGAGGCGTTGGGTATGGAGTTATGGCTAAGCAGATCCTATCACCCGCAGATGGATGGTGAGATAGAGCGGACGAACCAGATATTGGAGGACATGTTACGGATGTGCATCATTGATTTTGGCAGAGGTTGGGAGCAGTACCTTCCATTGGTGGAGTTGCCTATAACAACTCCTACCAGTTTACTATCGGCGTGGCTCCATTCGAAGCCCTATACGGCAGACCTTGTCATTACCCAGCATGCTGGCTAGAGGTGGGGGATAACAAGTTACTGGGTTCGGAGGTAATTCAGGATACTTCGGTAAGGATAGAGTTGATACAGATTCGTATTCGAGTTGCTCAGGATCGGCAGAAGAGCTATGCTGATGCAAAATACTATTTTCGAGAGTTCAACATTGGGGATCAGGTATTACTTCGGGTGTATCCTATGAAGGGAGTTAGGCATTTTGGGAAGAATTGAAAGTTGGTGCCTAGGTATGTATGGCCATTCCCCATCATCGAGAGGATTGGTCCAGTTTCTTATAGACTTGGGTTGTCGGAGCACTTGCATAGAGTCCATGACGTGTTTCATATCTCTTCGTTGCGGAGATTTCTTCGAGATAATTTGGCCCATACTCATATTGTGTTGGAGGAGATAGACTTGCATCCTGATAGCTTATACGAGAAGGGGGCAATTGCTATCTTAGACCGTAGCGAGAGGAAGTTGAGTTCAAAAGTAGTACCACTAATACGTGTCCAATGGAGACACCATAATGTTGAGGAATCAACTTGGGAGCGTGAAGATGACATGCATGAATGTTATCCAGAGCTATTCTTGTCAGGTATATATATATTCTTTTCCGAATTTCGAGACGAAATTCTATTATTAGGGGGAAGTATGTAATACCCCTTATTTTTATGCATAATTAGTTTTATGAAAAATGGGGATTAATTAAATTAAAGGGAGAAAATTGAAATTGAAATTGATCCAATTTTATGATAATAATCACTAGCGGGATGAGAGTTAGTAATTATTGAAATAATAGTATGGACAGGAATGAGATACACGGCAGTTATGTTATAAATAATTGGGACGCGTATGAGTCGCGTCATTTGTATATATATTTGGAGGGTCAAAAGATAATTTATTTTTGTATAACTCGGATGACTATTTTGAGTGCGCCAGAGTGTCTGAAAGGGTCTAAATAGTCAGAAAACACTATTCGGCAATTTTATTTGGAATTCGGGATATTTTAACCCAAAACGACACCCCAGAGGGGTATTTTGGTCTTTAGGAATTTTAACGTAATTAAATTGACAAAAATTGGGTTTAATTAAAAAGAATTTAAGGTTAGTGGTTGTCAGTTTCAAACTACGTGAGAAGAGAGGAAGAGAGAGAGAGAACCAAGGAAGAAGAAGGAGACTCCATTAGAGCCTTAGCCAAGAACTCAACCTTTCACAACAAAAAGTACACCAGCGTGTAGATCATGTTAGGAGGATCGTTCCTATACCAATTTCAACTCGTGAATCAGAAGTTCATTTTAAGGCAAGTGACTATCTTGCTCTTCTTTTGGCAATTATTACTCTTGTTAATGTATGTTGAGGTTTTAGAAAAACAAATACCAATTTGGGTCTACCTATATTGAGATTGTGTAGGAAAGTTAGAAAATCTGATGGGGGTTTGCATGTAGAGGAATATCCCCTTAATAGGAATGAGAAATTGATGAATTAGATGTAAATCATGAAATAAAAATGGAGTTCTTATCGACAAATAATTCTAGGTTTATGTTAATATGGTTGGGGGTAAAATTTAAGAATTTATTGAAATTAAATGATGATTAGAATGATTTGACCCCAAAACTATGCTAAGAAATGTTCTAGGGTGACTTAGAGTAGTTTGGGAACCTTGTAATTGGGTTGGAATGGATTTAGGGTGAGATTGAAGAAGAGAAAATCTGGAAAAACGGACTTTGGAGATGAACTGGGCGACTTCGAAAATTTCGTTAGAAATCCAAACCAGGTCGTTCGAACGAGACTTCTAACGAGATTCCAGTAGCCCTTCTAATGAGTTTGGTGGTCCGTTCAAATTACCTTTGTTCGAACGACCTCGTTCGAACGACCTCGTTCGAACGAGATTTCTGGGTCTTCTAACGAGATTCCAGAATGACCCTTTTTTAGGCCGATTTTTGTTCAAACTTTTCATAGGCTTATTTATGTAAGTGTTAAACCAGTATGATCGTCGAGTGACTTATATTAATAATTAATAGTGAGCGGAGAATATGTCGACCCTCGGAAGGTTTAAAATCCATAGAATTAAGGAGGTGCGAAAATACAAGGTAGAGTATACACGAATAAAGTACGGGTTATAATAAAATATATAATATATGTGCTACAAACACTAGACTGTGGGAAAGCTAATGAATTTATATAATTTGTGTGTATGCTTATTGATTAAAGTAGTATGTGTATGATATATCGATTTACTAGCTATCAAATAGAGGTTAACGCGTTGTGGATGACTAGATCCTGTGTGCCTTTGGGGGATTTAGAGTCGTACCACTAGAGCATGGAATCTAGGTACGGGCAATCAGTGAGAACGATAGTGATGACGGTCGTAAGGGTGCGTAGGTATGTGTGTAGCCCATCGTCTTGAGACTATGTTCGCCTCCAATAGGTGTTTATGTTTTTATTGGTTCTCGAAATATTAAACCTGTTGTCCTATATGCGTGAGCTTTGCAAATGGACTAGATAGCCGAGTATGCGTAGCACTAAGGGGTTTCTCAACCAAGGGTTCAATATTGCTATATTCATATAAATTAGTATGGATACATAAAGCAAATAATGTGTGTATACCGGAATCATGTTTGGTGTCTTATGTTGATGACTTTATATTTCAATGTACACTTACGGTATTATCAGTTGGGCATTTATAGGAATACGAGAATAACATAAAGCAATCCTCAATCTATATCAAAATCATAAGTACGTTGGCTTTGAGTTATTTAGGGAGACTTTAAACCATAATATTATACACTTAGTAGTCAGTCTGGGTATCATGACTAGTATGGGTAGTTAGGCTCGTTAGACGTGCACACTAGATCGAGGGGTGAGTATTTCCAGTGAGTACGATAAGTTAACTTGAAGAATAATTGTGCTAATTGAATCAATTTAAGCACTTGTTATTTTAAACTGTTTTCAACTCGGGTTCTGACCCGATTTTATTTCTATCTTTCTATTGCTCCATTATTTTAGGTGCCCAGCCACAGGGACACCAGCCTTACGAGACTCTATTCAGTAGTCGTGCTGTAGGTGCTGTGGAAGCTGCGGAATTATTGCTAGTAGACGACTCGGCTCATTCTTTCCTTTTCAGTTCTCCATTATTGTTGGACATGTCGTCCTTACTTATGATTACTTTCAGAGATTTAGTCATTTTAAATTCTCTCTTAGATTTGGTCTCTTTTATTGAATTTATTTTATGGGATTGTTCCTAGAGAAGTTTACTCCAGACATTTATTTTACTTCAGTGAGACTTTACTTATGTTACTGTGATGCATGGTATTTATTTGTATTCTTTTGGTAGTAGTTAATGACAAGATAAAATTTGAACATCACCCTTTTTAAATATTAGGTGGTTAGCTTTATTAAATTAAAATTTAAGTTTTCGTCAGTGGTGCATTATCTGAACCAACTTGATATTCTAAAATTGATTAATTAAGGACTGATCACCCAGTAATTAATTAGGAGGGCTGTCATAGGTGCCTAATGAAGGGCAATGATTTAAGTAGTTTGGTTTTGTCTCAGACAGACGTATTTTGTCCAAAATCCATTTGAGCAGCCAGGGCGAATGGAAAAGTAGAAGTATGAGTTTTATTCTCGGAGGATGAAGCGTGTTTTATGTGACACGAGCGAGTCATTACATTTTTGTTTATTGCTAGATTCGCATATGAGAAGAATTTAGTGCATATATCTATAGCATTATTATTATGTGTATGTTTTCCCTAGTATAGCGGGGTTGTCTTCAGTGTTATCCGTAGAGGATAAATGGGCACATCGTTTGTGTTATATACTTTATTGAGATTATTAGTTTTAGTGGTGTGATTATCGACATGGATTGACTTGTTGTAATTGAGATCAAGATTGATCGTTATAGTCAGCATATTGTCTTTGACAAGAGAGTGAATAAGTAGACTTTTATATACATAGATAAAACCTGTTAGGATGTTATATATTATAGACTAAGGACCTCGGGAAATTCGATGATCGACTATTTTAGGTAATAGTGTATCGGGGGGGTTCCTTGTTTGGATTTTGCTTTTTGAGACACCCCACGCATGAAACTAAAGAACGTTGGGAGTCGAAGTAAGTTAGGTCCTTAGAATATGAGTTTATAACCTTTGCCACTATATGCATATATTTATAGTAATCAAAGAGTTATGAGTTGTAGCATGATTTGAGGCAGATGGAATCGCCAAATGAGAATGTGGAAATCATAGAAATACGGATTTTAAACTAGGTAGTCAGTTAATTAAGGGTAACCTTACAGAGGAATCACATTCCTTTAGACCTTATGATGGAATGTACACACATTGGGTGTATGGGCGCCCTGAATGGTTTGATTGTAGTATTTTCCATATTTGTGGCACAGTAATTATTCTTGAGGTTAATGAAAGTAGAAGTTGTGACTTCCAGATTTAGTTGTTTGATGACTTAGGATCGCTACTCCCATAATTTTGCAATAAGGATGGTATAGAAAGGATTGGGTAAAGTTTAACTCGAGATAGTTTAAACTAAATGGCAAGGCTTGGAGTACAACATTAGTGGGTGTATTCGGAAATGTATTGTATGGGTGGTACGGCAGAAATTACATGAGATGTGAGATTAATACCTGGAGTTGTCCTTACCCGTTACACTTTATTTGTTCTGAATTTTAGGAAGAAATTCTGTTATTAGGGAGGAAGTATGTAATAACCCGTATTTTTATAGCTTTTAAAATTGTGGATTTATTAAATTTAATTTCAGATATGAATTTAATATTAATCCGGAAATTATTTTTAATATTTACTAACATGATGTGAGTTACTAATTACTGGAAATTTGTTGAATATTATTGAATGAGTAAAGTAATATATGAGATTTATTTTATCAGTATTGTCACAAGTGAATAATATGGCAGTTATGAAATATATATCGAGGCGCGCTTGTGTCGTGTTAGGACAAAATTATTACTCTAAAAGTGAATTAATTATAAGTCGCCCATATGTTCATTTTGAGTTTGCCAAAGTATCCATAAGGGTCGGGATAGTCAGAAAAGTGTACTCGGGGGCATAGTTTGGTTCTCGGGGCATTTTTAGGCCTAATTGACATCCCGGGAGGGTATTTTAGACATTTTGTATTTTTGGGGTAATTAAACCCACAAATTTTCTTAGTATATATTAGCCATTTGGAGTTGTCTCTTAGTTTTAACAAACACGAAACCTAAGCCCAGCGATTAGAGAAGAACGGCAAGAGATTAGAGAAGAAGGTGAAGAGTTTCCAAGCAATTCAAGGCCTAAAACTCACCCGATTGCATTGCCAACTCCACCAAGACGTAGATCGCACGATGAGGAACGCAGCCATATATTTTTCATCAATAAATCAGATCCTTGAATCCCAGCCAAGTATCTATATTGATGATTTCCAAGTTAATATAACTTCCATGTTAGTCTAGGAATGAAAATCATATGTTTTAATTGAAGAATTATATGTTTTTTGAAAGAGAAATTATATATGTTGTAGGGAGAATCCATATAGTCTGACATCTTGATCATATGTAGAAGATTACCCATGAATTTATTATGTATTTGGGAAGAAAATCTGGATTAAAATAGAGGGTTGTGATTATTCATGCAAATTTTGGTTTTACAAAGAAATCTGAGATTATACACCTTTTTGATAGAATCGTTGAGGATTTATTGATGTTGTTACATTAGAACTTGTTTATATATGTTACTTATACATTTGGATTACTTTGATGGGAGTTTGGGATGAAATTATAGAGGTTTGGAGGGGTTAGAATGTTTGAACCCGTAGGTTAAAAATTATAGCAAACTGGGCAAGAATTGCTTGATCAATCGATCCCTCCTAGAAAAGTGCATATTTTTCTCCTTTTTGTTTAATCCGGTTAAGATACGTAGGAACTCTTGATTATTATTTTTGGAGTATAATGGGTTATAAAGATGACCAATAGGGTCTAAGTTGACTCCGTTGAGTGAAATTAATATGAGATGAAATTGTGGATTAACAGGGAGTTATTCATACATTGAAAATTGTGCGTACGTTTACTAAAACATTTGAGATTCGTGAAAGATTTAGACTAGAAGGTAAGTGAGGGTATACCTACTGATATTTATACTTAGTGAGAGAGAATACTTCGAGAGATGAGAAGTAAGTATGAAGTAAATAATAAATGAGAATAAAATAGACGAATCTGTTATGAGAGATAATTGAGTAAAATCTGTATTAAGAACGGATAATAAAATCATTGGTCACTGGAGAACCTAATTTGGAAAATATGAATATTTATATGTATGACTGTGTGATTGTGCATATATTATGTATCTGTGTATGACATATCTAGCTTACTGCTATCGACGAGAGGTATACGCGTGAGGTCAGTCTTATCCTGATGAATATATGGGACCTTCAACTTGTCGCTCGAGAACATAGAACTTAGGTCGATTACCATTAGTGAGAACAATGGTATAGAACGGTCATTTGGGTGCGTATCCCAAAGGCTTAGGACTATGTTCGCCTTCATTATTTGTGATTTGATATTTATGGTTCGAGGAATCTTTACCGAACCTATAGTCCCCTATACAGTGACGTGATGTATTGGGACAAGATAGCAGAGTAATGAAGCACCGCATTTGTGTCTCGAGGTGCAGTATAGTATATATATAATATATTGAATGTATATATATACATGTGATGATATCTATAATGTGGCTAAAGTATAAATGTAAGATAGTTATGTATGAAAACACTTAGTTTAATTAAATTAATAAGGGACTTATCCATGTTGAATCTAAATGGATATATATGTTTATAATTTCATTATATGTATTATAAGGCTAATACGTGGGAATAATTTGGTCTATAAAGAATGGATACATGTGCTTAATCTAGTTAGCGTCGGAATTATAACTCGGATGGGTTAGAGGTACATAAGGTGTGCACACTAGATGAGAGGTGAGGATTCTCAAGAGAGTTTCGCATACTAACATGGTTGTGATATTAGCCGATAAGCATTTTAAATACTGGATAAACTATTTTTAAAACTGTTTTACACTCGGGCTCTGTCCCGTTTTTTGTCATTTCTTTCTTTCTTATATATATATATATATATATATATATATATATATATATATATGTGTGTGTGTGTGTGTGTGTGTGTGTGTGTGTGTGTGTGTGTGTGTGTGTGTGTGTGTGTGTGTGTGTGTGTATTACATGTGCCCAGCCACATGGGCGTTATGCTTAGGTTCTTTGGATTGGAGGTGCTACAGCTTATCTGGGAGTTGTGGGCCCTTGCTTTAGGCCACTTCATCACTGATGTCACTGAATCAATTACTACTTTAGATCTTCATAGTTAGGGCATGTATCGCCCAATTTCCTATTCCAGTTGGATTTGTCAGAGATTTATGTTCATTTATATTTCCAGTATTCAGTACTCCTCGGGAGTTAACTCTTGTCGGGATGATTTCATTTATACTTCATAACTTGGTTTGGTTTATCTAGATGGTTTAAATTGTAGTGTAGTGATTATAATCCTTTTATTTATGTGACTCTTAAACTGTTATTATTAAAAAGTTTTACATTTTGGAATTTAATAAAATGTAATTAAGGTTTTAAATTGTTTTGACACTTAGCTTAATTATTTAGGGTGTTCAAATTAGAAATATTATTTTGCGACAGTGATGCTAAGAATGAACCAACCGTTCACCTGGATTTTAATTTAATAAAGGACTGATCACCCGGTATTTAATTAGGCGTGGTGTTACATCATACACGAGAGATTGGTGAGTTTAACCAAGTTTATCTTCACTAAGTTGTGTCTGCGTGTCATGTAGTTAATCAATAGTTTTGGTAGTTAACTTATTATTATTGTACTCAAAAGGGGTTACGCCTCCATCTAATCTAAACTATCCTCTTAGATTTGGCGACTCCGCTGGGGAGGTATTCTTTTAAGAAAGGAGTATGGCACAAGATAATGTAAATCGAAGTCTGAACTTTGATGACATTCAACACTCTGAAGAACAGGCGACGAGAGAGATGGAGGCTTTAACGGACGGGGCTCCTCGAACTGAGTTACCACCAGTATAGGCGGTGAAAAGCGTTCTAGGGGTGGCATAAGCTTCCACGAGCATTGGGTTGGAGCCAACCCAATTGGCACTCCTCATGAGTAAATTTTACGAGTTTTTGCAAACTCTTGTAGCTTCAACGATTTTGGGAGGATTTCAAGTCAACTCTTTCATGACACGAGGGGCAGCCCCAATGGTCCCACCATACGTAGGGACAATAGGAATGGTCCCAAAAAGTATACCCTATATTGTGAATCCACTAGTGGGAACCTCAGGAGTATCGACGGCCCCAACTGTGATAATTTCTCCTGCTGCAACAGGCACTCAGCGTATGGTCCCATTGGTTATTGCTCCAGTGTCCTCAGCCATGGAGGAGATGGGGAAGGAGATGCAGAGAGACATGCTGAAATTCATGCAAGCCTCCTCACAATATGCTGGAGAGGTATCTTCGATTTACGATGACTTTCGAACACCTTACCCCCAGGAATACAACGATAAGCCCTACCCAAAAGATTATATTCCTCCTATTTTTGAAAAATACACAATAAAGGATGGAAACTCGAAGGAGCATATAAAACGCTTCGTTGAACATTTGGGGGAGCATTGTAATAACAAGAAACTCAGGTTGAGGTAATTTTCCAAATCCTTAACCGATAAAGAATATACTTGGTATTCTCATTTAGCTCCCAAGAGAATTTCTACATGGGAGGAGATGCATGTTTTGTTTGTATAGAAGTTCTTTCTGGCGAAAGATGAGTTTACTGTAACCCAACTGGGAAGGGAGAAGCAACGACCAAGGGAAGATGTGGTGGCCTATGTTAGAAGGTTCAGGTAGAGGTCCCTCGATCTAAGGGAGGAGGCCAAAAAGGCCAAGCTACTGCAGATCTATATGGAAGGATTTCCCCCTGAGTACATCTGCCATCTTATCAATGAGACGCATGAGGGGACTTTTTCGGCGTTCCTAAAAGCGGTAAGACATATCTCATTGGTTGTGTGTCCAATTCCAGTGGTGGTTCCCATGATGTTTAGGTAGCCGATACAACTTGTGGGGGGAGGTCTCATCCCCCACGAGTAGGGTACACCGAGGGAACAGATGGGGGCAAGGCGCCGAAGAAGGATAATAAGAAGAAGTTTGGAAGGGACAGGGATGACCCACCACCATTACCTTGTACAGTAGAGGAGGCTATTAGCTATTATAATGCAATGGTCCAAGGAAGAACGGTCTATGACACACGATGCGTCAACGAGGGCGGATCCTAAATATTTCCAGATTCATTGGAAGATCCAGCATCCAACAGAGAGTTGTTTCACGCTGAGAAGAATTATCGACAAGTATGTGAAGGCAGGGACGTTGCAAATCCCTCCACAGAATGTTAACAACAACCCACTCCCAGCACATGGGGCCAATCTAGTGGTGGCCAATGATGAAGAGGCAGAAAGAGAAGAAAGAGAGCCAATGACAAAGGAGGGGGAGTTTGAAAAATCTTTAGAAATCTATATTAAGGGAGTGGCTAATAAAGTATTAGACTATGATAAAGCAAGCGCTAAAGACGTGGATGATGTAAACAGCATTGAAGGTGAGGAAGCAGATCCAGTCTTAGAATAATGTGCAGTTTCAAAATCCCCAAAGTTCACATGGTTCTTCGACCAAGTGGGGATATCGAAGGAGAGTAGGATGGAAATAACCCAGGCAATACTGGATATTGGGAGGAAGAACGTGATCCCCTCGCTGAGATGGAGGGGACCCATGGCCAGGTTGGTGAAGAAGTTTCTGTCAGAAGTAACTTTCAGCGATGCGGATAGGGCCGTAAGATTCCCTTATAACAGGCCATTATACATGACTGCCAGCGTTAATAGAGTTAGTTTTGCAAGGACTCTTATGGATGGGGGAGCTTCCTTCAATATCACGCCGATCAAATCCTTCCACGTAGCCAATATTTTAGAAGAAAGGTTGGTCCCCATGCCTTTGGTGATTTCGGGATATGATAACCAATCTTCCAAGTCCATTGGGTATGTGAATGTTGGGATTGTAATGGGAAATATGAGTTCCCATATCAAGTTTGAAGTAATAGAGAGTGAAACTTACTACCATCTGCTGATAAGAAGAGTGTGGATGCACAACCAAGGGCTAGTTCCTTCGATGTATCACCAATGCGCCAACGCAAATATTAAGGGGATAGAGATGACCATTAGGGCTAATAAGAGGCCCTTTGCTATCGAGGAAGCTCACTTAGTAGATGCAGCATTCTATAAAGAATTGGCAAGAATAATGGAGGGAGCATGGGTTCCCTCGATCAGAGGAAGGATGGGGCCCTTGAACGAGCAGAATAAGGAGGTGGCAAGCAGAATAAGAGTGATGGCTAAAGAAGCTCACCAGGTGGTCCCTTAGCCCCAAAACATCTCGAAGCAGCTCAAAGATAGGATGAGGCCCAGAGTGGATCCGATGGAACATGAGGTCCAATGGCAAAGCGTGCTGAGCCGATTTTTAGGAAAAATAATAGCTGAGGCTTCTAGAGAGAAGAAGAGGAGGCAGACAGTGCAAGAAAGTCATTATCGAAGAAGGAAAATTAGTATATCGATTATAATTGTGTGAACGGGCGGTCGCAGAAGCTGATAATGAGACTGACCCAATATATGAGTGCTTTTTGGTGGATCAACGGGGGCAATGTATGGTGCTAGATAACTTTAACATACAAGACTTCGTGGAGGATGTTATCGAAGAACTAGATTACATGGAAGATCAACTGAAGCCACCGGCACAAGAGTTGGAGCAGCTGAGTCTAGCAAAAGAAGGGGAGGATCCAAGGCCAATTTTCATCTCGAAATATCTCAGTAAGGAGAAACGAGAGGCTTTAATTGAGTTGATTCGGGAGTTTATAGACGTTTTTGCATGGAAATACATGGAGATGGAAGAGCTAGATGAGGGAGTCAGTTGCCACAAGTCAAACGTGATGCCCTCATCCATTTTGATGAAACAAGCAATGAGGACGTACAAGCCTGAGATAAATTTAAAGATAAAGGAAGAGGTTCAGTGCTTATTGGTGGTAGGGTTCATCAAGCCAATACAACACCTGCTTTGGTTGTCTAGCATTATCCCGGTGGGAAAGAAAGATAAAAACCAAATAAGCATCTGTGTTGACTTCGGAGAATTGAATAGAGCTTGCCCTAAGGATGAGTTCCCTCTTCCCTCCATTAACAGGTTAATAGATGCAACGGTTGGTCATGAGATGTATAGATTCATGGATGGGTATGTAAGGTACAACCAGATCAAGATGTACCCCTCGGATGTAGAGAAAATGGCATTTAGAACCCCATTGGGCAATTTCATGTACAGAGTAATGTCGTTTGAACTCAAGAAAGATAGGGTTACTTACCAGAGAACAATGATGGCCATTTTTCACAATTTCTTTCACAAATTTGTGGAATTTTATATGGACGATTTAATCATCAAATCGAGGAAGGAGAAGTCCCATCTAAGCGATTTGAGGAACGTGTTAATCCAATGCAGGAAATATAAATTAAAGATAAACCCACTTAAGTGCGTCTTCGGAGTGAAAAGTGGAAAATTTTTAGGCTTCATGGTCGATCGACAAGGGGTGAAGATGGACTAGGACAAGTAGCGAGCGATATTGTAAATGTCAAGTCCAAGAACAGTGAAGGAGCTAAAGAGTTTCCTCAGTAAACTCTCCTATCTTAGGAGATTTTTGCCTGGATTAGCCGAAATGACACACCCGTTGATGCAACTGTTGCAAAAGAACATGAAATTCAAGTGGGAAGAGGTCCACCAGGAGTCTCTCGCTGGGCTAAAGAAGCTTCTCATTTAACCACAGAGCATGGTTCCCCCGCAGGCAGGAATACCATTGAAGCTATACCTTATATCTACCACGAGGTCCGTGGGATATTTATTGGCACAAGAGATTGATGGGGAAGAACAACCGGTTTACTACCATAGTAGAATCATATGTGGGCCAGAGGTCAGATATAGTAGCTTAGAGAGGCATTGTTTAGCCTTAGTCTTTGTAGCACAGAAACTCAGATAATATATGTTATCTTTTACAATTCATATTATAACAAGGTATGATCCTATTAAGTACTTGTTGGCAAGAACTATATTGATTGGTAGGGAAGCTAGGTGGCTCCTCATCCTCTCAGAATATGACTTGAAGTGCTTGGTTCCTCGCACAATCAAGAGCCAGGCGTATTCTCACCTATTGGCAATCTTCCCCTCTAGAACATTCGAGCCACCTAAAGAAAGTATTCCAGGAGATGACTTGCAAGCTAATTACTTAGATTAAAGTAATGAAGAGTGGACGATGCAGTTTGATGAATCTTCGACGGAAAAGAAAGGAGGAGCGGGGGTTATTCTTCCAAAAGGAATGGCGGAGATTTATCTTTCTTACAAGCTAGATTTCCCTTATTTCAACAACGAAGCAGAGTACATAGCGTTAGTTTTGGGGCTGCTAGAAGCCCTTCGGAGGGGGATTCAATCACTTTGCATCAAGGGAGATTCAAACTTGGTGATCCAGCAGGTGAATGGAGAATATGCATTGAAACACCTGAGTTTAGCACCATACAGAACAATCATTCAGAGGTTTCTTAGCCAGTTTCATCAGACTAAGATCAAGAGACATCCCCAAATGATGAACCTCCACCCAGACGCTTATGCCACTATTGCTTAGAAGATGATCATAAGTAGCGATACAACTACAGTTATAATTCAATAAAGAATAGATCCATCGGTAGTTCAGGAAATCCTTCCAATGGAGGAGGATGCTGACTGGAGGGGAGAGATTAGAAGACAATTAGAATCTGGTAAAGGAGCGATGGAGCTAAGAGAATTAGCCCAATACTTCACAAACCAGGGGGAGCTATACTTCAGGAATATAGGAGGATGGTTGTCAAGGTGCATCGTCCTATAAGAAGTGAAGAGGATATTGAAGAGAACACATGAAGAGCACTATGAGAAAACTGAGGTACCTCTCTACGTAAGAATTCAAAGAGAGGGATATTTTTGGCCAAGAATGAAACAGGACGCGACAGAGCTACAACGAAAGTGTGACAAATTCCAGTTATTCTTTAAAGCAGCTAAATGTCATTTCGTGGAAGCTCAAGCTGATTGGAGGTAGCCCTATATTGACTTCATTAAAGATGGAGTTTTCCTGATAGAAAAGATTGATGCGAGGGGACTCAAACGAAGAGAGTCGAGGCTCTACGTTCAAGAGGGGAAGCTTTATCGAAGGGGCTACTTCAACAGGATATTTCATTGCATCATGAAGGAAGAAGCATTTGAGGTCCTCAAATAAGCACAAGATCCATCTCACATTGGAGGGGCCAAGTTAGATGACCAGTTGATGACGTTGGGGTATTACTGGCCAACAATGGAAAAAGACTCCGATGAGTTCGTTTGAAAGTGCAAAGCTTGATAATTTCATGGAAATATGATCCATGCCCCATCGATGGACCTACACACCCTGGCGATGCCTTATCCTTTTCACACTTGGGCGTTCGACCTGGTAGGGAAAATACATCCTTCTTCGAGGTGAAGATATGGATACTAGTAGCAACGAAGTGCTTCACAAAGTGGGCTGAAGTGATACAATTGAGAAGGGAAACAGCGGGGGTGGTGAGTAACTTCATTACAGAATACATCATTTGCCATTTTGGGATCCCAAAGGTTATCCTTTCAGATAAGGGAATCCCTTTTATCAATTCAGAGGTAAGAAGGTTCACAGACAAGTACTCCATTATTCATCATACTTCAATGGTGGTATATCCAAAGGGCAACGGTCAAGCCGAGGAAACTAACAAAACCTTGGTTAACATTTTGGACAAAATGATGGAGGATTTCCCAGGATCATGGGATGACAAAATACTCGATGTATTATGGGCCTATCGAACAACCAAAAGGAAGCCTACAGGGTATACTCCATTCTTTCTTATTTATGGGGCTGAGGCAATCCTTCTAGTAGAATTAGAAGTTCCCTCTGCTCGATATGCCTTACGAAGTAGCATTCTCCCTCATAATTGGCACGTGCAGTTGGAAGCGTTGGATGAACACAGAGATAATGCGATGCAACACTTTCAAATGTATACGAAACAGCTTTCTAGGGCATATGATAACTTGGTGAGACCAAGGAAATTCGTGGAAGGAGACCTTGTTTTCAAGGCAGTAGTGAAGCACATAAGGGGGCTTCCTCTACCTAAGTTTGCATCAAATTGGGAGGGACCTTTCATTGTAAAAGAAGCTCATGATTCACATAATTGCTTAATTTCTAGGATGGAAGAAGACAAACCATTCAAGATTAACAAGAAGTGGTTAAAAGTCTATCATGTGTAAGCAATTATGTTTGGACCACTGATGTTTCTAGTTGTTGTTATGAATATACTAGTTTTTTTTTATATAACTCGAGTGGAGATGAAAGAATTATAAAACTTCATAATATACGCTAACAGTTGTAATATAAAGAAATGGCATGGGAAAACATACTCTCTTTTTTTCTCATTCATAAACTTTGAGGCATTACAAAATTGGGAGTTATTGCCCAAGAATTACATAAGAAGAAGAAAAGGAAAATGTATACCATAATTCATTGACCTAAGAGGAACCATAGATCTGGAGTAGAGAAAAAATCATCGGGATGGACCGAAGAAGCTGCTAGGCAAGACTGTTTCCTCCAATCTTATTTGCGGTTGTGTGCACTCGATGGGGAGTTTCTCTCGTTTCAGCTTCACTAGCTGCAGAGCTTCTTCGACATCCTCTACCTCCTTATTGACATCTTAAAGAAGAGGAGATAGCTCAACCAATTTAGCTTCCTCAGACCGTTGATCCTCCTGATGTTTTTTAAGCAGTTCCCTCTGGATGTCCAGTCGCTAGCTCTTTAAGGTTTTTAAATGCGTGATAAGCCAATCAAAGTGGAAGCCATTACGACCTGACTCCCTCAAATGGCCCAAAAATTGGTTGAGGAGGGCTCTAGTAACGTTTGAAGTGGGAGTGTTGGTGACTTCAGCAATAATGGAAACCAAGCTCTGAATTCTGTATCTCATTAGGGGGATGTTGGAACGCAAACAATCCACGGTAAAAGTTTCAGGATGATGTCTTGCAATCTGCTCAACTACCAAGCGATGGTTCACAGGCATTTGAGGGGAATGCTGAAGGACCATGAGGTAAAAGGCATGAGAAGCTAAGTCGGGTAGAGGGAGCTCACAACCAGATTCGATATCGACAGTAGCACCAGTCATGAAACCTTGATCGTTGTGACTAGAATCTTCTGACATAACGGGTTCCCGAGGGGGTCAAGCGATGGACGAAAGAACAGGTAGAGAATCCTCCCGAGCAACCTGAGAATAGGTAAAAGAAATAATGAGTTTATGTAAAAAAATCTTAACAAGTGTTTTCATTGTTAAGACACCGATATAGGTGGAGTTTATGTAAAAAATCTTAACAAGTTTTTTTATTGTTAAGTCACCAATACAGGTGGAGTATCTTAACAAGTGTTTTCGTTGTTAAGTCACCGATATAAGTGGAGTTTATGTAAAAATCTTAACAAGTGTTTTCGTTGTTAAGTCACCAATATAGGTGGAGTTTATGTAAAAATCTTAACAAGTGTTTTCGTTGTTATGTCACCAATATAGGTGGAGTTTATGTAAAAAATCTTAACAAGAGTTTTCGTTGTAAAGTAATCGATATAGGTGGAGTTTATGAAACAATATTAACAAGTGTTTTCATTGTTAAGACACCGATATAGGTGGAGTTTATGGAAAACTCTTAACAAGTGTTTTCGTTGTTAAGTAACCGATATAGGTGGAGTTTATGGAAAAAACTTAACAAGTGTTTTCAGTGTTAAGCAACCATCATAGGTGAAGTTTGAAAGGTTGAGAAATGCAGAGAAATTTGCAAAGTACCTCAGCAGTAGTAGGAGCGAGAATGGGAGTCGCCCTGGAGGCCATAACGGTAGGAACAGTTGGGGCGGGCTTATTTTCTCAGAGGCCTCAACGGTGCCCTTAACTGAAGAAGCCTCAACGATTGGCAAAGCTCCCTCGCCAACAAAGGGTACCAAGGACAACGTAGGAGTTTCACTGAAAGAAGATGATGGACCTCCAAACGATGCCCCGGCATGGGTAGGCACCGAAGAACCACCACACGGGGTAGAAGAATCAACCTTAGCCTTGAAAAGAGGAAGACCACTGACAGAAAAGGGTGGGGTAAGACTTGGTGAAAGCTGCAAACATGAAACCAAGTGTTAGACATGAGGAGAAAGTATAGGAAAAATGGAGAAATGCATCTAAGTGTTATTTACCTCCGTTATGGCACCAAAAAGGGGAACCGCAGATATGGGTCTCGTCAGCATGGCGGGAAGCAAAAGGCTAGTTAACAAAGACGCCATTTCAAGCTCAGGCATCCCAACATATTAAAATTCAGCACGATAAGCAAAGGGATGGCAAAAGAAAAAAGATGTGAGACTTGACAAGTAAAAGATTATATGTTACCTCAGGAGCACATTCCGTAACCGGAACGAGGGGTAGAGTAACCTCGTATTGAGATGATAATTCAGAAGGGGCTGGGGTAGTTGTCTCTGGTGGAGAAGAGATGCCCCCAGATTCAATGGAACCCTCCCCCCCCCCCCCCCCCCCACACACACACACAGCAGCGTCCTTTGTGCATAGAGAGGTCGAACGGTGGGATTAAGTAAGCCCGATCATAGGGGAACGAGGAGGAGTCATATCGACCTGAGAGGAACCGAAACGTCCCCCCACGTAAGGGCTCACGGGGGGGCTGGGTATTTCTTCTTCAACTCCCTGCACCAAAGTTATTAAGAGTTAAACAGATGCAGCTTGCCTTAAGAAAATGTGAACAAAGAACAGCAACACGTTCACATACCTCAGATCCGGAAGTATAATTAGAGGATATAACCACTAGCGAAGGAGGAGAGTAGGAAGCAACAGAGGGAGCTAAGGAGAGAGGTACCTCGGGGGTTCATTTCCTCTAGGACTTGGTACCCAGAGTCTTCTTCCTCGCACCCATAGCACCAGCATCTCGAGGAACCTTAGAACTCTTTTTCCTCTTTGCCATCGGCTCAGTTGGATCAACTAGGATTGTGGGGAAGGAAGTTGAAAGAGGAACGACTCGAGTGCATCATTAAAACTCAACATTTATTCGTTCCACCTCTGCCTGAACTTTCCTCCTTAACTCCTCGGCCATTTCTTCAGGCATGGCAGGAGGAACAGAGGTTATGGGTAATGCCGCCAAAAGGATTTGGGACTTGGATTTTAAGGATATCCCACTTTTGGCCTTCCAAGATTTTTTGGCTGATGGCTGGGAACGCCCTTTACCAGAAGCTACTTCGGTAGTAGGAGCAGGCGGTTTGGGGGTTGCAGTAGTTTTCGGTTTGGGAGTGGCAGTGGGGATCATGGAGCAATAGGGAGGAAGTTAAGTAGGAGTTACCTTGGGGGTTTTTCTTAAAGGGAACTCAATCCCAAGAACGGAATTAACTTTTAACCCTAAATCTAGAGCATAAAATGAAATAACTGGAGGATACACGGGATCCCCCTCGATGAACTCAGAAATTTGGGCCAGTTGCCTCAGCCAGTACTTCGTTGCAAAGAGAGGAGTCACGTCCCCTTGCCTGGTGATGCTTGGAATAGTGACTCGCCCATCCATGGTAGAACTTACTCCCCATGCATAAGTTGATGAGAACAGGGAACACGCCTCATTAAAATAGACTTTGGGGATAGATAATTAAAAACCTGGGCGAGGGGCCCCCTGATCGAAACTAAACTGACGACTGCATCAGTTGGGATTATAGTGCTCATTAGTGTATCCCCACTCGGTGTAGAAAGGAAGGTACCCTGGTAAAAACATAAGGACCACAACTAGCGAAGGGAATGAGGTCTAAGGTAGTTGCCTGGACCACCCTTGCTCCATGTTGGAAAAAACCACAAGTGTGGAGGAAGGTATCCTCTTCATAAGGCCTCATCACAAAATTCCTAAGTTGATCAATAATAGAGGTCAACTCCTTTTGGCTTTATCTCTTGTGATAAATAAAGGAGCGTCGGGGAAGAATAGTTTCCCCCGAAGGAAGATTGTTGGTCTTGGCTGCTACGATAGGAAAATGAACATAACGGAAGCCTGTTAAGAGGATACAGTTGGCAAAGTTGGCCAGGTTGTAACGACCGAAAGATCCATCCATATCGTAAAGGGTTATATCAAGACATGTGTAGAGGGATCCCATGGCGGTTGTAGCCAAAGGAAGCTTGATACCCTAGGCGAAACGGAAGGATATGTTGATAAGGTCCCTTCGATGTTGGTCGTTAGGTATTCCCAGTAAAAGAAAATGAGAAAGAATGGCAAGGATGTAGGCAGGAAGTTCCAGCAATGTACCTTAACCAGGGGTAGCCTCAGAGGAACTACCTTTAGAAGGATCCTTGAAGAAATTATTGATAAGCGGAGTGAAAGTAGATTTGTTCGAGGAAACGATGCACCTTCGGCATATACGATCTGTTCCAAACGATCAGCAGCTTCCTGGGCATCTAGGACCTCATCTGAATAGGGCTCATGGCCTATTGCCTCAAGGCCCAGAAGCTCTCACACGTCTTCCAATGTTATCATAAACTCACCCCACGCAACAATGAAAGTATGAGTGGCAATGTTCTAGAAAGATACCAGAACGGGAAGGGAAGCATTATTCTTGGACATAGTAAACTCACCAAACCATTTAGCTTGATTAAGCCTAATTTTGATGAGGGTATCAGCGTGGGAACTCTGTATGTGGGAGTTATAGGTAGAGAAATGAGCATGAGAGCCGCCAGGCCCTTCGAAATTAATATGGAACCACGGGAAGTCCCCTCGTTCAAGACGAAATTGAAGAGTCCCCTCTGGGGGGAGAAAGACCCATTCAGCAGCACTTTCATCTTCATCACCAAGTGTCGGGGCATCATACTTAGCGTTGAAAATAAAAGTTTTGCAAAACCCAGTAAAATCATCACCCTTACTAAAAATAGGGGATCGGTGGTAGAAACACAGCTGGTCCTAGCAGGCGGTAGTCAAAGCGGTGATAGAAGAGGTGGTGGAAATAGGGGTAGCAGGTGGGGCACTAGTGGCAGGCGTGGTAGGATTATTTGACGAGGCCATTGAAGATAGCAATAAGGTATGAAAAATCTTGGTAAAGAGGGGTTGGGAGCGAAAATGGAGGAGCACAACCGCAGGTGGTGCCGTAAAAGATGATAGGAGGAAGAAGCTAGGTAAGATCTTGGAAACACTGGAGTTTTGCACAAATTTCTATCTCTAAAGAAGATGGGAGCTTGAAGAATATATAGGAAAGAGAAGGGTTTTGAAAAAAAATACGTTTGAAACCTTTTAAAGAACCCGTCTGTCGAGTTTCCCACCACCACATGTCCAAAGCCGCCTATAATCATTTCAAATGGACACGTGGCACTTCGAGAAGTGCCGTGAAAGTTGAAAAGATAACACCACGTCATTAATGAAGTGATGCGTGGGGAATAAAAAGGAGTTGCCTTCTTAAGTAAGTTTCAGTTTTGGCACCAGAATTTTTGTCAGACATATCCAATAGCTCCCAACGAAGGCAGTGCCCCAACGATTCAAAAAAGCTATGATGTCCCCTCACCACAAGTCCAAACGTTGTTTAAATTGTGACTCAGCTACATCAGGGAGAATTTCTGCTTTTTTGAACATGACGAAACATTACAAGGGAGAATTTTACAAGTCACAACGATAGGGGCAGTCCTAAAGGAAAAAAAACTCACTGCTCACACCTATAATCCACAACAGCACAAACACGAGAATTTTACTTCACCAGAGCCAAAACAAGTATCCAAGAAAATCAGCAGGTGTTTCGGGAGAATCCCAAATTAGCCAATGAAGCAAAGCCAGAACGGTTGAAGCTCAGTGAAAGGAAAAAGTTACGATGTCCCCTCGCCAAAGCGCCAATAAGCCGCAGCGGTTCGACTCGGGTACATCGGGGAGAATTTTACTTTTTCGTACATGCGGTAATGCAGTTGTTGTAATGAAGGGAAAGATGCTAGAATTTTTTCACATAAAGAAGGTTCATTGGATTGAGAAGTTTTCGTGCAGACATTTCCTATTCCAACAATAAATCTCTCCACGAAGGGGAAAATGTAGAGGGGGCTTGAAGGTAATCTTGAGATTCGAGATAATCCCCCCATTTACAATAGTGTTTGGGATTAAGGCAACTCAGTGTGGTAACTCAGTGTGGCAACTCAACATGGCAGCCCAAAGGGACTTTCCAATGAAGAAGCTGACCGAGAGAGCTCGTCCTTTAGTCCTATTGATTAATTTAGTCTTGTTGGATCGTTTGATTATATTGACTATGAGCTATAACGATTATAATGATGTAATGGAAATAATGATTATGTGTGAGGTCGAATGGTACTCGCGAGAGACTAGGCTTGGCAGGGCCGGTGAGAGCTTTCATGCTCTATTAAACAACCTCGCCGTGGGAACTTTTGAGGGACTTGTTTTGGAGGATTGAGAAGTGAGTCACCGTTGGGACTTACCCTAACCATCTTAGATACACCTGGTAAAACACCGAAGGACCCTTATCGTGGAACCTCGGGCGGAGCAGCTTGGAGTTCCATCGGGCGTTGAGTTATGAACCAAATAGCCCTCTACTCAATGTCACATATACTGTAGGACATGTCACTAACCAGATGAATAATGTCAAATCTTCACTTGAGTAAACCACCGTTGTATTTGGCGCTGTAAGACAGTTGGTGAGCCACCTCTGTGACAATAGCCCCTGACACACAGTGGTTAGGAAAAAGGCATGTCTTGGCATTTAATGTTTATGACATGGATATAACTAGTGCATCAGGTATTTAATGTTTGTGACATAAAGTATGAGGGATGTCTTTCACAGGCATTAATGACGGAGTTGCCTCGGGGTAGTGTGGGAGGCTATTTAAAGACCCCAACCACCTATGAGGAAAGAAGGATATTTTTGGGAGTTCAGAAGTTATTACTAGAGATAATATACATTAGAGAGAGAGGGAGTTATTAAAAATCATAGAGTTTACTCACACACCATTGTCATTTATTACGAAGCTTGTAATACTTGACAAATATCTCTGAGGGTGTCGGGTATGTTTGGCTGCCTACCAAGGTGTATCTAGGGTGCTAACTTCTCTCTCCCTCTAACTGAGTTACTTCTGAGTTCATTGTTATCCTTTGAGTCATACACGAGAGATTGGTGAGTTTTCTGCGTGTCTTGTAGTTAATCAATAGTTTTGCTAGTTAACTTATCATTACAGTACTCAAAAGGGGTTACGCCTCCATCTAATCTAAACTACCCTCTTACAACAAGTAGTCGTGATTAATAATATATACATTCGAATATGAGATGATTTGTATATATATGATGTGTATATATATCTTGTGTGTAGGATATATATCTATTGTGTGGACATACCCCTCTAGTGATATCATGGAAAGTTTCGCGATGTAGGTGAGGCCCCTGGCTCAAGGAGCAGGTTGCGTATAGTCCCCAGGTCATAGCGTCCATTTATTTATTGTGTGGAATTTATCAAAGGTAAAAAGTCTTGAGTATGATTCATCTTATTTCCGATGAGAAACTATGACCGTTTCCTTTGCGTTTGTGATTTGGTTTATACCACATCAATGTGAGAGTCCGTCCACTGGTAACCCAGGATGGTATGTGAGTAACTCCCTGGAAGATAATAGCATTGTAAAAATTTCATCCATTGAGTTAAAGCTCTGAGGGATGGTTAGTATACATATATTATGGGTGTTATGTATGTGTACTTGGTAGCAAGGATTTTTCTTGTATAGTAGTGAGAGTAATATTATACAGACTTGGAAATAATGTGTAATATGTTATAAAATAACCAGTGAAAGTTATTAAGTAATGAATTGTCATATAATCATTTAGGATGAGATCTAAATGATTATTATTTGGATAAACTAGATATGCGAGTGGGGTAAATGCGTAGATTTGAGGTGGAGTCATCCTTAAATGAGTTGGGTAGCGTGTTTAAGATTAAAATGCATACGTTTAGGTGCGTGTCACACCCCGCATAATTCTGGCATCGACCGCCACCAAAACTATGCCAGGCGTGAACTAAATTAAATATCATTCTTAGCATGAGACAATTATGATACATAAATAAATCAATCCACAAGATAAATAAATGAATCAATCCCAAATGATAATAACCAACTAGGCGATAAAAGATCCATCACATGCTAAAACTTCGAATAAATCCAATCTCCAATAATGATTGAATTAAAACTTAATGATAATCAACTATGAATAATCCAATTGAAATCCTCTAACAACTTTGGAACCGAATGGCCCAATAAAACCTAAATGAAGTCTCGTAATGAAATAAGGATGAAAAAAAAGTCTAACTAAGTAACGCAAAAAAAAAATAAACTCCAGTTGCACCTCCAAACGATAAACTCTAATAATCCTATGTCGCTTCCCCAAAACTTATCCTGAAAAGTTAGTCAACGCACGAGGTCAGAGCCCCAAGCATGAATACACACTACTCCCTCCAAATAGGATTCGTGAACCCAGATAGTAGCATTATATGCAATAAATGTCACAATAGAGTATTTTAATTAAACGAATATAATTAAGCATAAGAAAGATAAATTACTAACCACCCCCAAAGATTCTTATAAAAACACATCAATATCATTTTAATTATCCCACCGCCCCAAAGTGTTAATTTAATTAACTTAAACCAAACATCATTATTCTCACTTTTTATTATGGCAGTACACCCACCCCGGATGGTAATTTCCACCAAAGTTTAACACTTACCCTTGCCAAAACGCCAATCGAATTCGTTTAAACTGCCTATCACTCGCAATTTGACAAGGTTCCACATACAACACAACATAAATCGCCAGCGGTCCCGTTTAAATTGTCAGTCCCCGCACATTATGTCATCACAAATTTTAATACCCGTTTTTATCTTTGGCATTAATTCTCATTTCTTCAATTTCATAATTAACAAATTACCCCACCCTTTTAATCGATGTGAGATCCTCAAAATATCCCTTAGTCCCACACTAAGGGTCCCCAAGTGCATGTGCATCCTATCAAACATATAAGATGAATTACCAATATAAAACATGTCCTAGTCTCATGCCTAGGCTAACGCAATGAAAATAAAATATAAAAATCAGCCCAGTCTTGGAATATAAAATCCCCACAAATTTACACTAACTAGTCCCATACCTAGCAAGCATAAATTATAACCAAGGCCTACCCACTAGTCTCATACCTAGTAAACATCCTGTAATAGAGGTGAGCAAAAAAAGTTCATACATTATCACAAATCATAATCACAACATGGCACTCTAATCATAAATGTCACAATTCAATTTAATTCCATTAATAATATAGTCACCATTTTCAACATAATTATTTCCGTCCAAAACTTGTTAATGTATTTAACATGCGATATTATTCAATATGATATAATCGTTCTCTTTTTATAAATCTTCTAATTTTTATAAGTGTGAGCTCGTCCCAACAACCAAAAAAAATAATCCTTTAAAATTCGACATGAGCATGTGCACCCAGAACCATAAAAACCCAAATATCTAACCTACGCACCCAAGGGTTTCTAAGATTAAATCATATTTAAAATTCATAAAAACAGTCCCAAAATTTAAGTGATCACTTTCTCCAATTAAGTTACTAATTGATTTTAATAAAAAAAAACATGATTAAGGGTTTAGGCAACACTTAAAACACATAATACTAAAGCAAAGGAATAAAGTATTAATGCTTGTGATTAAGACGAAGAAAATCTGGTAGCACGTTTGGATTCCTCTCAAAAAAGTTAACACATAAGTGTTCTTTATAAACTTGATTAAGTTGTGACAAACTTGATTAAGTTGGAGGTTGATGATTATGGTAGAGAGGGAAAAATTTTGGAAGAGCTCTCTGGTGAAAAACTTAGGGAAAAGTGACTATGAAAAGCTCCCCCCCCCCCCCCCCCCCCCACACACACACACACAAATTAGAATGGTTAAATACCAATTAAGAATCATAAACTAACTCAATCTCTAAAAATTAAGAAACCGATATGTGCCAAAAACTGACAGGTCGATCGAGCTCTGATGGCAGTTCCCCCACAAAATTTTATAAGTAAAAATAATTAAAAACTCAAAAAAATCCATTTTAATTCCGATTTCAATTCCGCTTGAAGTTTTATTCTTCTAATATTAAAACCAACATATTTTACTAATAAAAATTATTAAACAAAAAAAAATTCTCGAATATTCTAATTAATTAATTAAATTAATTAATAAAAACAAGGAGTGTTACAGTGCGCACTATAGTTGAGGGGTAAGGTTGAATCTCAAGAGAGTGCGGCACCACTTTATATTATGAAATTGTGCATTCATAATTATTATGAATTTTAATTCACTTTCTGAACTATTTTTTTAAACCTCGGGCTTTGACCTATTTATATCTTGTCTCTTTCTTTTATTCCTTATATTAGATGTCCAACCGCAAGGACGCCAATGTTGAGTCTTCTATTCCGGTATATATGGCACTATAGCACGTTCAGGCTGTTGCATGAATTTAGTTATGGACGCTTATTATTTTTGTAAATCTAGTTAAGGATCCAAAATTGTAACTTGGGTGTGTACCCAAGGGTTGTACAGATGTATATCTCTTAAATTTTAGGTAATCGTTATTGTATTGTCTGTAGCCCGACACCTTATTCGGGTATATTCTTTTGTTGAACATGTTCTGTAAATATAAGTTCACTTTTCGTTGTTGTATATGGTTTGATTGCTCTATATGTTTTAAAAAAATTATCATTCGTTTATTATGATTTTGGGTGGTTAGTTACTTTTTAATCTGTCCGGCAGTTGATGCTGAGAATGATCCACTTAATATTCCTATTTTATCTTAGTATAAGGATGGACACCCATTATTATTATAAACGGGGTGTCACAAGTGGTATCAGAGCATCCGGTTCTAGATTCTTAGGATCTGTGTTATTTCTCTACGTTCTACCATAATGTTTTTGTTATAGCGACCTATTATTAGGACTGTTGTGTTCATTACGTATTGACGATCTTATACTTTGATTAATTGCTTGAACTGTGGGCTAATACAGCTTGTCTTTATTTCAGATGCCACCGAAAAGAGGTCAGACGACTAGGGAAAATAAAAGGGCTAAGAATGTGGAACCCCATTTGCCTCAGGAAACTATGACTGCAGCCAAAGTTGCCAACATTATGGCATAAGAAATCAATCCTTCCTTGATAGCAATGGCACAACAGCATCCTCGGGTTTAGCAATATCTTGCAGCTCTGGTAGCTCAAGCCCACACGGGGCCATCCACGTGGCAGGGAGTCGGGAAGCTTTTTATAAGGGACATCCTCTAGAATTCTAGGGGGTTGATGTGATTGTTACAAGTCAATGGAAGAAGGATATTCAAAGGCATCTTCGAGTGGTTGAATGCGGTGAGGTTCAGAAGAAAATACTCACCACTTTAAAATTAATGGGTGTGGCTCTCCAATGGTGGGAGTCGGTTACTACCTCTGAGCAAAGAGACACTATGCCCATAGCAGAATTTTGGGTATGTTTTTATCGTAAATATTTTCCTCCTGCAGTTTAGATTGAGATGACAAGGAGATTATTAGATGTAACTCAAGGACACTGAACTGTGGCCGATTATGAAGAAGAATTTACTCGTCTGGTAAATTTTGTATCGCGTGAGGTAAATACGGATGATAAGAGGATTCTAAATTTTATGGGAGGTTTAAATTGGAGAATTCGTCATCATCTATTGAGGAACCCGACTTTGTTTACATTCACATATGTAATGAATGCAGTGTTGTTACATTGTCATGATCACCTTCTACATTTTAAGGGGAGTAAGAAGTTTATAGACTCGGGTTCATCGAGAAAGTCAGGAGTAAATGGTACCAGTGGGGCACAGCGGGATCAACTACATGGAAATAGGAATGGGTTCTCCATTCAGGGGATTCAGCAAAGAGTCAGTGTTCAGGAAGCTTCATATTTAATGGTGGTGGTTTTAGACAGAATTTTTAAGGGGGCCATCAATACCAATAACATAATGATCCCCAGGGTCAAGAGCGCTGAGGGAATAATGGGGGAGGCCAATCGAGCCAAGGTCATCAAGGCTAGTGACAAGGGCAGTCCAGATTTAGGCAGCAGGGCCAGAGACAAGAGAATTTTGTATGTCGTTACTTTAAGTGTGGGGACGAGGGCCGTAGGAGAGCAGAGTTCCCACAGCAGAACAGAGTACAGGCACCGGGAACTCAGCGCCTTTACCCCCTCTAGCACCTATTCCAGCTGTTCAGCCTCAGTAGGGATAAATGCAATATGAACCAGTGTATAATGTCCATAATGCCACGTTACCATAGGGACGGCAGCCTCCACCAGCAGTTGAGGGTCTGTTCCCTATCCATGGGCATATGGGTCAGGTGTTATTTGATACGGGAGCATCCCATTCATATAAAGTCGTTCATTTTTCATGAGCACATGGTTGTTAGAGTCTATCGGTAGTCTTTTAATGTCCGTAGATTCTCCTTTTAGTAACGGGCCGCTTATTCACTCCATTTGTAGATGAATGGAGATAGATGTAGGAATATTATGTTTAGCTTCTAATTTACTTGTGCTATATATGGTTGGGTATGATGTTATTTTGGGTATGGACTGACTGATACAATACCCAGCTATGGTGGATTGCTTTGGGAGGTCCATTGTATTTGTTATTCCCAACCAGGAGATGTTTTTAGTTTCAATTCCTCTTTCAGAGGGAGGTTCGAGTACTTATTTGTATTATATTGAGGAGGATACTTCGCATGACGTATTTTTTTCCTTAGATTCGATTTCAGTTGTTAGGGAGTTCGCTAATGTTTTTCAGGAAATTTCAGGCTTACCTTATAGCCGTGAGATCGAGTTTGTTATTGATTTAGTGTCTGGGACAAGACCGATGGTGCGAGATCCTCGGCGTAGGCTCCTTTAAAGATGAGGGAGTTACATGACCAAATCTAGTAACTTTTGGGGTAGGTCTCTATTCATCGGAGTACGTTGCCATGGGGAGTCCTTATGTTGTTTGTAAAGAAAAGGGACGGTTCTCTTCGATTATGTATAGATTAACGAGAGTTGAATAAGATGACGATCATAAATAAGTATCCGTTACCTAGAATCAACGATTTATTTGATCAGTTAAGAGGATCCTCTTACTTCTCAAAAATAGATTTGCGTACGGGGTGCCACCTGCTTCGTATTAGAGAGCAAGATGTTTCTAAGACTGCATTTTTTACCCGATATGGATCCTATTAGTTTTTGGTTATGATATTTGGGTTAACCAAAGACCCTACAGTGTTCATGGATTTGATGAACAAGGTCTTTTAATATTTATTGGACCAATTTTTTATTGTATTCATTGATGATATCCTTGTCTATTCTCTAACAGAGGGTGAGTACGTAGAGAATTGGTGATTGGTTCTACAGACATTATGAGGCCATCAACTATATGCCAAGTTAAAGAAATGTGGGGTTTGGTTGCGAGAAAAGCATTTTTTAGGTCACATAGTGTCAAAGAAGGGTATTTTTGTGGACCCAAGTAAAGTTGCAGTGGTTGGGAAGTGGCGTCAGCCCACAACACTGATGGAGATTCATAGTTTCCTGGGTTTTGTGGGATATTATCGTCATTTATTAAGGGATTTTTGAAGATTGTCGACCCTTTATCAAATTTGACCCGGAAGGGGGTGCAATTTGTGTGGGATGATTTCGGTAAATTAGCATTTGATTAGCTAAAGTAAAGATTGACATCATCACTCGTTCTCGCACCTAAAATGGGAGTGGAGTATTTAGTCTTTACGGATGCATCTCTCCATGGATTGAGGGTGTTCTTCAATAAGAGGAGATGGTTATTGCTTATGCATCCCGTAAGCATAAACCTTATGAAAGGAATTATCCTAAACATGATCTAGAGTTGGCCGCAATAGCCTTTGCATTAAGAATAGGGAAGCATTATCTCCTAGGGGGAGAAATTTAGTCTTTCACAGATCACAAGTTGCTGTAATATTTGTTCTCCCAAAAAGATCTAAATATGAGGAAGTGTAGGTTGTTGGAATTTTTAAAGGATTATCAATTTGATATCCAATACCATCCGGGAAAAGCTAATATAATGGTTGATGCATTGAGTTGTCGACCTACTAGGCAATTAGCGAAATAATGGAAATCCAAGTGGAAGGAACTTAGACAAGATGATGCAGTGGCTGGAGCATGTATGTCAGTGTTCACAGTCACACTCGAGATGGTGATACGGGTGGTGCAAGCTCAAGATGGAGATATGGATTGCCAAGACAAGGTGCACAAATTATTGACAGAGGGAACAAAATCCTACTCTATCAGTTCTGAGGGTGGATTGCACTTCAACGGAAGATTGGTAGTCCTGGATGATAATTATTTGCGGCATGTTATGATGTCCAAGTCTCACAGGTCAAAATTTATGATCCATCCATGTAGAGACAAGATGTATCAGGACATATGTCGATAATACTGGTGGCGGGTATTAAAAGGGATATATGTGAGTTCGTCTCCCAATGTACCATTTGTCAGTTTGTTAAAGTTGACCACCAGCGACCTTCTGTAATGTTACAGTCGTTGGATATTCTAATGTGAAAATGGGAAAGCATCTCCATAGATTTTTATCATGGGATTATTGATGTCATAGTGCAACCTTGAGTCCATTTGGGTAATAATGGATAGTTTTACGAAGTCTGCACACTTCTTACTTGATGAGGGTAGATTTTACGACGGCACAGTATCCTTAACTCTTTATTACGGAGATTGTGAGATTTTATTGAGTACCGATCAATATAGTGTCTGATCGAGATAAAATCTTTGTCTCCCATTTTTAGCATAGTTTCTAGGAAGTAATGGGAATTGAATTTCTATTGAGTACTGCATATCATCTCCAAAACTATGGGCAAACTGAGCGACTAAATCATATGTTGGAAGATATACTCCTTATGTGTATGTGAGATTTTGGTGGAAGTTCGTAACAATACCTATCGCTCATAGAATTTTCTTACAATAATGCTTATCGGTTTACCATAGTTATGGCGCCTTATGAGGCATTGTACGGTCTCCCATATCATTCGCCCACATATTGGTTAGAAGTTGGTGATAATAAACTTCTTGGACCGAAGGTGATCCAAGACACTTCAACAAAAATTGAGTTGGTTCGAAACCGTATATGCATTACCCAAAACTGGTACAAAAATTATGTCGATGCGGATCGTAGACACATGGAGTTAGAAGTGGGAGACCAAGTGTTGATAAAGTTATCCCCGATGAAAGGTATAATGAGATTTGGGAACAAAGGCAAGCTTGCACAAGGTATGTAGGGCCTTTTCTAATTATTGAGAGAATTGGTCATGTGGCCTACATACTTGCTTTGTCGGAGCATTTGCAAAGAATCCATGATGTGTTTCATGTTTTGTTCTTAGAAAAGTAAGGGTCCATTGGCATATCCCATTGGAGAAAATTGATTTGCAACCTGATATCTCATATGAAGAACAACCAGTTGTAATTTTTTACCGTAGTGAGCATAGGCGACGATCAAAAGTAGTGCCTTTAGTTCGAGTCCAATGGGCATAGCGCCAATGAGTTAACGTGGGAACGATAGGATGAAATGAGAACCAAGTATCCTTACCACTTTCCATAAGGTACGCCTGAATTTCGAGGATAAAACTCCTTTGTAAGGGGGGAGTATGTAATAACCCTTACTTTCGTGTATTTATTTTTATATTAAATTATCGGGTGTGTGTGTGATTTAATATAATTGAGAATTAAAATGAGAACTTAACATAAATATTAATTTGCGTAGAATAGTTGATACTTATGTGAATTGTGTATTTACTAGTGTGATAAGGTAAATATAATGACTGTCCGGGTGTTTTATTTGGGTTCTGGGGTCTTTTTGGCTAGTTTGACTCGAATTGGAGATTTTATATGTGTATTATCATTTAAAGTAGGGATTAATAGTAATCGCGGTTATTAGGCTTAAGAGAAAGTTAATCAATCTCATTTTGAGAGAAAACTTAAGGGAGAAGAGAAAGAGAAGATAAAACCTTAGAGCTTTGGGAATCCCGAGCAAATCCATAATTTTGAGGAAGATTCAGACTCTACTTTGAGGTAAGTGATTAAACTTGCTACATGTTTATATGTGTGAATCATTTCATAATTTGTGGATAAATTATGGTAATATTGTATAGATATGATAAACCCTAGATTTTTGTGTTGAAATCTAGCATTTGATGAGTATGTATGGGTTTGATGGTGTAAAAATGGTTTGGAGTATATTGACGTTAATCTATGATGTTAAAATTAGGTAGAAAATGGGTTGTGAGATGTAGGAAAAATCCCGTTGGAATAGAATCTGAACAGGCCGAATCAGTTTGGTTGCAGACCTTGGATCGGTTCGATTTAGAAGTGGACCGATTCATTTTTAAAGGTCATCGGTTCAATTCGCCCTTCTCAGTGTAGAGGATCGGTTCATTTTGGGAACCCACAGTTCAGTTCAGTCATGTCAGATTGCTAACTCTTCTGTAACTCCTTTCTATTTGGGTTTGGTGCTAGGAAACCCTCTAAAATAATATGATAAACATGTTTATGAGTTAAAAGGTAGGATAATGTTATGACATGATCGTTAGGGAGACACCGGGTCAATTATTGAGGCATAGTCGGGAATTTGTTATGCCGAATTCTTCTATAAATTCTCCTGGTGATAGGAATTTTCTTAAGGATGGATATGAGCTAGTAGAAAGAGGTTGTGTGTCCTGAAAAGTGTTGAATTAGTAACTATTTATGTCATGTATGTGATGGATAATACAGGTTTAAGTGAGCGATTGAATCATAAAATGAATTGGGAATAATTTTGTGGATTATCGGCTAGTGTACGGTGTGTATATACATGTAGCCAGGATTAGCAATATATACATTTGGATATGAGATGATTCGTATATATATCTTGTGTGTAGGTTATATATTTATTATGTGTCCATACCCCTCTAGTGCTATCATGGAAAGTTTTGCAATGTGGATGAGTCCCCTGGCTCGAGGAGCAGGTTCCATATAGTCCCTAGGTTATAGCGTCTATTTATTTATTGTGTGGCATTTATCAGGGGTAAAACATCTTGGGTATGATTCGTCTTATTTCTGGTGAGGCACTATGACCGCTTCCCCTGCGTTTGTGATTTGGTTTATACCAAGTCGGTGTGAGAGTCCGACCGCTAGTAACCCACGTTGGTATATGAGTAACTCCCTGGAAGATGATAGCATTATAGAGATTTCATCCATTGAGTTAAAGATTCTAAGGGATGGTTAGTATATATATATATATATATATATATATATTATGGGTGTTATGTATGTGTACTTGGTAGCAATGATTTATCTTGAACAACAGTGAGACAAATATTATACAGACGTGGAAATAATGTGTAATATATTATAAAATAACTAATGAAAGTTATTAAGTAATAAATTATCATATAATCATTATGGATGAGATTAAAATGATTATGTTTTAGATAAACTAGATACGCGAGTGGGGTAAATGCGTAGATTTGAGGTGGAGTTATCCCTACATGAGTTGGGTAGCTTGTTTAAAATTAAATGCATGCGCTTAGGGGTGCACTATAATTGAGGGGTAAGGTTGAGTCTCAAGAGACTGCAGCACCACTTTATATTATATAATTGTGCATTCGTAATTATTATGCATTTTAATTCACTTGCTAAAATATTTTTTTTAAACTCGGGCTCTAACCCGTTTATATCCTCTCCATTTCTTTTATTCCTTATAATAGGTGTCCCTCTGCAAGGACGCAAATGTTGAGTCTTCCATTCCTGTAGATATGGCGTTGTAGCATGTGCAGATTGTTGCAGGACTTTTGTTGTAGACGTTTCTCAGTTTTGTAAATCTAGTAAAGGATCCAAAATTGTAACTCGGGTGTGTACCCAAGGGTTGTACAGATTAGGGGTGCACACGATTTGGTTTGGTTCGATTTTGATATAAATCCAAGAATCGAATCGGGATGGGTCGGTTCCAAATTTTTGGAATCGGAACCGAACTGACAGTTGTGTAGAACCGGACCAACGGTTCCTGGATTGGTTGGGATCGATTTTCGATGTATTTCAAAAATAATTTTTTTAAAGGTCAAAATTAATTTTGATCCCTAATAAAATAAGTTAGAAACTCAGGTAATCCCAAAAATATAAATTGCAAGTGTTATATACATATATATTTATTTATTTTACAAAATATACCGTATCAGTTCGGATCGGTTTGGGTAGCAGATCGGTTCGGTTTGGATTTACTGTGGAACCGAGAACCGAATCGAAAATATAGATTTTATTTTTTTGGAATCGGAACCGAACCAATAGTCTAAAAAACCGAACCAACCCAACCCAATACAATTAGTTCGGTTCGATTTATCGGTTTTCCCAGTTTCGTTGTGCACCCCTAGTACAGATGTATATCTATTATATTTCTTATACTTGATATTATATTGTTTGTAGCCCGACAGCTTATTCGGGTATATTCATTTGTTGTACATGTTGTATATATATGATCACTTTCCGTTGTTGTATATGGTTTGATTGCTCTATATGTTTAAAAAAAATTGGCATCTATTTATTCTGATTTTGGGTGGTTAGTTACTTTTTAATCTGTTCAGCAGTTGATGTTGAGAACAATCCACTTGAGATTCCTGTTTTATCTTAGTATAGGGTTAGCCACCCGTTATTATTATAAGCGGGGTGTCACATTAATGGGGCTACATCACCATAATCAGAGGTCTAATGGGAAAAATTCCATTATCGCTGAACTTTATTATTAACGCAGTTATCCTAACGGAGGTCGAGGGGCAAACACAAAGGGAAGCTTAGTTTGAACAAGTGGCTAATAATAAAGGAATTAAGAGGTCTCTGATTGAGTTAGAAAAAAAAGGGAAGTTTCCTTAATCCGAATGGTTAGGTACAAGAAAAAGATAACCTCATACTTCAATAGAAAGGTTTTCCACTAAGAATTCAAAGTGAGGGACTTAGTCTTGAGAGAAGTGACCTTGGCCACCATAAATCTGAATGAGGGGAAGATAGGCCCCAAATGGGAAGGGCCCTATACAGTCACCAAAATTATGAGACCTGATTTCTATTACCTAAAAGATATACATTTATATGAATTTCCTTGTGCCTGAAATATAGAGCATCTCATAAAATATTATGAATGATGTATTTGATGCTCAAATGAAACGAAAAGGAATGTTTTTGTTACCCCTATGTATTTAGTATAAGTATTATTTAATAGTTAAGAGGATTTTAGCCTTGGCTTAAAACTTAAACCAAGGTCTAAGGACCCAAATAAAGAGTTGTAAGGATTTTAGCCTTGGCTCTAGGTTTAAGCTAAGGTCTTCGGACCCAAACTTCAAGATACAAGAACTCTAGTCTTTGATTAAGACTAATAGTTAAAGGACTTAGGACCCAAAATATACTACAGTTCGTAGGTTTAAACGACCCAAAAATAATGATCAAAGGTCTAAAGATCCAATAAAGACTAAAAGGATCACTAGTAGTTTCATCCTTGATTCCACACAAAAGTCTCAAGACTAAAGGCCCATAAACGGTCCACATAAAGGGGTTATTTCCTTCCAAAAAATTTCTTTTAAAATCATGGAGTTATACAAAAAAAATGAAAACATAGGCCAATCACCCTTCAAACCTATTTCCATTTTGAAATTAATTTTTTTTTTGGGGGGGGGGGAGGCTAAGTGATCAAATGCAAACAATTATCCAAAATGTCAATTTTTAAATAAATGTGTAAGTCCCAATGTTCAGAGATCTTAGGACCTTTTATAGAACCTCAAAATATATTCCCAGGGGGATAAGGTCCAAAGGCTTTTCAACCTAGAATGACCTTCAAAAGTTTCTAACTCCGAAGGTCATATGACCCTTATAAGAACTTTTGATTTCAAAATCCCTAAATCCAAAGGCCTTATGGCCCATGGTGTGACTTCAAATTATGGAACCCCTAATCTTAGAGTTATTATATTGGGTTGATTAAGGTGAGGTAAAATTTTGTGTCTCTAAGTACTTATAACCCTCAGCAGTTTAGAAGTTGAAAAAGTAGGCTTATATCATTTTTATTGATAGAAGAGCGGAAGAAATAGGACAGCAATCCAAAAATAATTCAAAACAAAAGTTACATCAAATCCTTTCATGGCTTGAGATTTCTGGGATCCATAAGGTCTTCACTTTTTTTGAGGCTCATCGATAAGAGCAGATGACATAGTCTTCTTCCTTTGCCTTTTGTTCTTGGATGTTAGAAGTGGAGTCTTGAATAGTGTCATTATCAGTACTACCTTCATCATCTAAGACATCTCCATCTGATTCGAGGGTTTCATCAAATAAACAAAAAACATCCTCCTCGGTAAAGATCCTTTGGAATTTTGCCTATAAGAGTCAAACTCAGAACTAAGTTCTCGCAGTGATATTTCTTATATGGCTCAGACCTAAGGCATGCATCCACTTTACTCTTAACGGCAGATTGAATCTTCCCGTGTAGAGAATAATTGAGAAAAGAAACCTCGGCATAGTCCTTCTGTAACTCATGACATTTAAAGGTTAACTCCTCCTTTACAACCCTGTCCCTTAAAGATAAAGACCGTTGGCTTGGATATCTCGAAGAAGAAATGTAATGTGAATAATGAAAGATTTAAACTCACCCAAGGGGATACTTTATAACCCCTAAGGCCTAATGATTCCCATCAATACTCTAAAGTGATTACACCTCATTATCGATGCATTCTAATTATGACAAGAGTCTGAACGGCAGGTTAAGACCTTCCCCCGACTTACATGAGTCATTAAGTGTTGCACCTTCCTTGAAATAGGCAACAATGGGATAATGGTGACAGCATATTTGACCCATGATATTCAAAAGTCTCTTAGTCTCCTCAACTACTCTCAATCAAAATCAAAAGTTCTAGGGT
Organism: Sambucus nigra; assembly: GCA_949130495.1. Taxonomy (NCBI): domain Eukaryota; kingdom Viridiplantae; phylum Streptophyta; class Magnoliopsida; order Dipsacales; family Adoxaceae; genus Sambucus; species Sambucus nigra. The sequence continues at coordinate 240,944,226 of OX422211.1, forward strand.
TGGCCTCTGACATAAAACTAGTCATTACTTGGTCCTCGAGAAATTCGCTTCTCACAATGATAGACTACAATAGTGGAGCAGACCTCAGTCGCTCCTCTTTCCTCCCAGAAAGGTTTGTCAGTCCAACACCTCACCCTAAACAATCTCATAGACCACATCACTATGGTTATTTCATGTCTAATGCACAAAGCGAGGCTCGGACCAAAGATAAATTACCCCAAGGTAACTTAGCCCTCAGTATTGGGATAAATCGCTAAGAAGTACCGCAAGATCAACTCATAACAACCCCAAGATGGATTCATACCTACTGAATCTCAAACGAAGCTCCTATAAATAGTCTAGCGGGTAAGTGAAAAGAATAGAATTATTTCACTTACCACCATCAGGCATGCCCTCTTTTATTGAAAGCTCCCATCCACATTTAGTACACTCAACAACTACCTTACACCATCTGCAAAACCTTTGGCCAACACTCCACCATCTTGATGACATTGACAGACCTAATGCACACTACAACCATGTTGCGTCAGCCCCGTCATTACCTTTTTTTAGGAAGTTTCATATAAATAGGAGGTTGATGGAAGGTTGAAAACACGTTCAAGTAATCATAAGTAAAGACAACCAAGAACATAAGGTAACACACCGTATTTTGGGAATGTTTAAATTATACGTGTGGTCATAATTTAATTAATTTAAGAAATAAAATAAAGTGAATAAATGTTAATTAACTAATATTGGATCAATATTTATGTGTTATTATATTTACTTATGTGATATGTAAATGAAAACGTATTATTTTATATTACGTCGTAAGTGAGTAAAATCAACGGATTTACAGTATCTCATTCGGGATGCCCGTGTGGGGTTGTGTTGGGAATGAGATGAAAAATTAATTATATTTAACTCAGATGGTGATTTTGAATGCACAAATGATCTGGGATGGGCCGATATACTCAAAATTAAGTACCTTGGGTCGCAATCGAGTTCTATGAACATTTTAGGCTATACGGGACTCGTATGGGGGTATCGGATCATTTTAACATTATCACTTAACCTAATTTCAGGATTAGGGGTATATTAAGGAGTGTTAGATGAGGTAAGTATCCATTCCATCATTATAAAACACTTATACTTGAGAAAAAGGAGAAAAGCGAAGAGAAACTCAAGAACATCACTGTGGGAAGAGATTGGACAATTCTGGACCTTGGGTCATGCATATAGAGGATCTCAAGAAGAAAAATCATGATTCTCTATGGTTGGAGGTAAGTGTTTAAATTTATTTGATATTATATGTTTTGTTTTAATTCATATTATAGTTGGTGAAATAAATATGATTTTGGGTGGAATTACATGTTAAAATAGATTTTTGGGAATTGATTTTAATGGAATTTGATCGATGATAATACCATATGAAATCTGAGAATTTAAGCATATATGAAAGATAGAATATTGATAAAGAAAGTTGAGATTGAATCATGAAAATATGTGATCTTGAATTATAGATTGGGAATTGTGTAATTTATCATTAGAATTAAGTTGTGAATTAATTCTAAAATAAATTAGGTTAAATCCCATGATTAAGAATTATTTATGGATGAATTGAGGCAATAAAACATGTATCCTTATGTTTGAGATTGATATGGTAATGTTAATTTGAATTGGGATGAAGGTTGGGACTCATATGGGGTGAAGATTTGGGTGAAAACTCGTAATAGCCATAGTAGCCCCGCCTAGGCCAGTGCACAGGGACGAACTGGTTTGCCCCTAGCCAAGCCGGTTTGGCTATCCTATTTGGCCCAAGATTCTTGTTTAATTATTTTGTTAATCGGTTTGGGGTTCAGATTATTTTGGGATGTCCATAGATGAGAGTAGGACTTCTGAAAAATATTGAACAACATTATTTTTTACCTTGGGATAGTCAGGATATATCTGGTGTATGGAATTATGTGTGCATAGGACGAACGACACTCAAAAAATAAATTAATGGATTTAGTTGGAAAGTTGGTTAGAATTGGTATGCAGGTTGGTTGGGTATAGTTTATTGTCCAAGTTTAAATATTGTAATTGTAAATCAATTAAGTAAAGAATTACTTATTTATTTGGGAATCGGGATTTGACGCGAGAATTATGGGTTGCTGCTACGAGTGACATAGTCACGGTTAGCCAATTTTCATTGTGTGTGTGTGTGTATATATTTATATGTGTGTGTGTGTGTGTGTGTGTGTGTGTGTGTGTGTGTGTGTGTGTGAATATATTTGTATGATTGATATATATGAAACATAAATACCCTAGGGTTGTTATCACTGGAGGTTGTGCATAGTGGGCTGCCCAATCTGGCGTATGGACCAGCAGTGTTGGATCAATTCCCCAGCTCATAGGTCTGTCGAATGACCACTACAAGTGAGTTTCGAGTCTACTCGGGTAATATGGTATGGTTATGATCCACGGATATATGACTATGACCGCCTCTGGTTTTATGTTTACGATTTGGGTTCAGTGGCGAGATTTTGACCCGGTAGCCTAGGTTAAGGTATATATCCCTGGAGCCTAATAACATACAAGAGATTGCATCCGCGAGGTAATTCTCTGGGTATTGCGGTTATACGTATATAGCAAGCAATATATATGTATGTATACTAGATGTGATATGAAAATACGTATATAAGTGTGATGAAAATATATACGGATGTACGACATAAATATGTGAATATTGAATAAATAACTGAGTAAAGTTATAGGAAATGAATTGATAAATTATAATTGTAACGTGGAAATGAAATCTTACTGAGAATTTAAAGTAAAATAATGTGCACGTGGGACATAGGGTAGCATATGGGACTAAGAAAAATATTAAGAGCAGTTAGTTAGGGTATCATATCTAGGGCGTTTAAAATATAAACATTAGGTTTTCATTATAGATAAAGGGTAAAGACTATTTCATGGGAGTGCACCAATTTAAATATGGAAGATTGCATTGCATATTTATTATTTCATTTTAAACACGTGAAAAATAAAAAAGGTTTTGGGCTCTGAACATCATCAAAATATTTTCAAAACTTTTAGGTACCAAGCTAGAGGGACGCCAGGCATGATCATTCCTTCCAGCCAGATGATGTTGCAGTATCTGTGGATGCTTGCAGGGCTTTGTAGTCGCATCTATCTTTGAGATTCTAGATAGGATTCATTCAGTTATTTTTCAGGCATGGCGCCCATGGTCAAACATTTATTTAGTTAGTCTTTATTTTAATTATGTTGCATTGGATTTATACCAATGGTTTATTCGATCATTTGAATTATTATATGTATTCCATCGTTCAAATATTATTTGTGGCGAATGTGTATTTATTTATTTATAATGGTGTGGTAAATGAATTTATTTATGGCAAGTTAATTGAGTTTAAAAATTTGACATCGGGTTTAATAGGGTATTAGTAATTAATTTAATTATTCGAAAGTGAATCTAAGAATGACCCAGCCGAGATTCCTATTTTATTTGAGTAGAGGGCTAGTCACCCATTATTTTTATAAGGGAGGGGTCACACATCAACATTCTCAAGTGTTTACTCATTATTCTAAACCCTCTAGAACCATGTGTTGAGAATACACTTATAACTTTGATAATTTTTAGTTGTCATATACCTTTTTATCTTATTAAACCCTAAATCAATACTCAAGAATTCTTAAAGAAGTCAATCAGTTACTTCCTTAGGCCCTTTGAATTATTGACAAAGGTCACAAGACCTCAGACTCTCTTGACAAAGTTCGAGAGGTCTCTTAGATTGTAATAAGTCATTTACGATATAATAAACAGTATAACACCTTTAACAGTGGATGTAGTACCCCTTACTGAGGTCCAAACCACTTCAAACTAATTGTTTATAATTTGATACATCTCTCCTCTCACATGTGTGAGGTCTAGAGGTGAGCACATGTGGGTCTAAAGTCACTAATGATTTCTACACCCATTAATTATTTTAATGAGAATTTTATGTTCATCTTAAAATCTCTTGTTATTCATTATGCCAGCTTAAATTTATTTTCTAGGATTAGGTGAAATTTACTGATGATTACGTAGTGTATGTTTTAATTATTTTAATTTGTTCAAATTCCTTAATTATTCTAAAAATATCTTAAAATTTTCTTATTCATTAAAATAGTCACAAGAATGATATTTTAAACCTTTAAATTAATTATTTTAATCATATTCTTTGATTTTATGTGCTTACATTTGATGGATTATGCTTATGTTAAATTATTTAATAATCCACGCTTATGTTTGATATATAATGCCTAAAAGTGGTAATTTTATTCATATCCTATATTTAGATGTCCTTATATTTGATGTGTTGTGTTTATCTTATGTCATTTGATTGTTCATGATTATGTTTGACATTTAATTCTTATGAGTGATACTTTTAAGGAAATACAAATTTGTGTCATCTAAAAAGAAATATAAATTTTACGTTTTCATCTTTTGAAATTTATGTAATGAGATTCGGTATAATTTTGAGTTAGACTAATTGAGCATAAGCTAGTAAAAACAGTAAACGGATCCAATATCCTAGTAATCTCTTTATATTAGTTGCATACTTTGTGTTTGCTTTTATTATTTGTTTTTACTTTATTTCTTCTCTTCATTTTATTTCTTCATCCGTATTCGTCTAGTTAGAAAGTTGATAATTTATATGAATTGAGAAAATCCTCATGGGTTCAAAACTTACTTGCGTAAGCTATATTATAATAGCTCATGCACTTGCAATAATTATAAACACTACACCAAAACTGTCGACTTTTCACGATCATTGACCAAGACAAGTCTGGGAGTGACAACTTCTTTTACCACGGACTTGTCTCAATCAAAGACTGTGATAAGTTATTTAGACTTGTCACGGTCCTGTCATGGTCTTTGACCATGACAAACCCGTGACAAAACCTAACAAAATTGTCACGGTCAAAGACTGTGACAAGTTTCTTTGTCACAGACTTGTCACGGTCTTTGATCGTGACAATTCTGGGAAGAATTTAAAAAAATATTGTTGGGCAGTATGGCCACTGCCATTGCCCAGTAGTATATTTGCATTTGTTATAGCAAAATTGTATCTGTTCAAACAGAATACATCCAAATAAAATAGAAAGAATGCACTAAATCATTACATATATAATTCTGATATTTGTGTAACAATTTATGTTATGGGGTTTACATATACTTATAATTGTTATTATAATTGAAATTGGTAAGGATTTTTTATTAAAAAAAAAATCAATATTGATGAGTTATGTATTAATTTGTATTTTCTTATGTCATTAAGAAAACACAATTTGAGATTCCAATTCAAGATTCGTTCATGAATTCGACCAAAATGCAACAAATCAAAACAATACAAATATAATCCAAGTGTCCAAATAAAATAGATACAAATAATGTCAATGCATAGATTAATCAGTAGGTCGAAAGAGGAAGGAAGGACAATCGATATACGCATTGAGACACCCCTCAATATGCGTCACGCGGCATTATTCGCACAACCACAATGCAGAGTTCTCCTTTCGAGGCATCATATCCGTGACGAGCACCTTGGCCTCAATGTCTTGAAGGGACGTCCCTGAATCGGAATACTCGGGATTATTTTTGGGTCCCTTAAACCCCTCGTTATCGGATCGGCCAACTGATTATTGACATAGGTCGCTCGACGGGAGTCAAGATGGGAACTGGATCATATAGCGGCGAGTCCACGCGTATCGATGATGAAGTAGTGACGTCCACGTCCTCGTCCTAGTCCACCTACATCACCTTCTCCTTTTCCCTTGCCCAACTGACGCTTCATGAAGGCATACATATATATGACCGTCGCCTCTAACCTTAATAGTTTCTCATCATGCGTGTCCACCCGACGAGCTAACCCGGTGTTGATCGTCTCCATTTCGATGATCCTGGACTTCCCCACCCGGGAGACCACCAAACTAATCCTCCCCTTGCGATCAGCGTCGAGCGCTTGGATGAGTGTGTCCGTAGCCAAAGATGCCTTGTCGGCATCAGACTATGACTCATGCACTTCCTTAAACTTTTCTTGAAACGATAAAAAGCACATGATTAGTTAATTAAGTAAATAAAAAAATTATAACGTAATTAACAAAATTAAACTTTTATAACTTACAATCGTGGCCAAGACGCTCGGGGACACCTCCTTGTCCTTGCCTTTCTTCGTTTGAATTTACACATAGGCATCGAGCCTATGTGGCCCACCCCTTGGGCCACTCCCCATCTCCTGAAATAAAATAATGCAAAATTAGTAAGTAGTGCAAAATAAAATAATGCAGAATAACATAAAACTATAATTATAGAAAAATAAAAACTTACCATCATGTGCTTCTCCTCGGCGTAAGACGTCCGCATGGAGTAGTGCACGTCCGACATTTTCACTCTGTTTTCCCTCCCCGATTGGCGAGGTGCCAATTGTCGCTCCTCGATCAAATTGTTGATAAACTTTTGCCACTGTACCAATGTGATCGATTCCTTCATCGGGACGGTCTCACGCAGTCTGAGAATGGAGTCCGTAGTCTTCCCAAAGTACCGTGCCCACAAATTATTCTTTCACGTCTTATGTTGTTCCCTCAACTGCTCCAATATGGGATCGCGAAGTTGTGGGGGCAGGCCGAATTGTTCATGTCAATCAAATAAAAAAAAAAAGTACATGTTAGTTAATAATAAATATAAATTGAAATCTAAATCTAAATATAAATACATTACCTATAGTGTCGCCCAAATAGCCAACATGAGCTCATTTGGCACCTCCTTCTAACTAGTGTACCCCGGGACGATAATCGTCTTCACCAACTAGATGGCATATAGCCAATAATCCCATCTTGTTCTCAACATTCGATCCCAATTTGCCCCATTTTGGGAGCCTAGGGGTCGGGGAGCCCTCCTCGCCTCCGCTGCCGCCAAGTCCTGAAGAAGACATTTTCTATAAAAACTGTTGTTATTCATACAAATCCAAATGAATTAGAAAAATAAAAAGCACTAACCATATTATAAATTAACAGTGGCAACTTTGAATTAATGCACTAAACTAATCAAGTATAAATGAATTAAAAGCATTAAACTGATATCCGATAATAATTAAACACTAGAATAATACACCCACTGGACATGGACTTTGAATTAATGCTTAAGAATTAAATATAAATATTATATGAAGTTACTGATCAAGTACAAATGAATTAAAAGCATTAAACTATTATCCGATAATTAAAATACTTATTAAAAATCTAAAAATTGTTTCAAATTCAGGTTAACATAAAAACTGAATTAATATTCGGTAGGAGCAGCCAAGTCATCCACATTACTGTATAGACGCTTTGGCACATGTAGGATGATTGACCACGGCTCATTGTTGATATACTCCGAGTAAAACACTTGCTTGAACTTTTGAAAAGCACAAATAAACAGCTCATCACTCACGTGTTTGTTGCTCTTTAACTTAGACAAGTCAACCATGATCAAATTAGTGCCCGGATCAACTTTACTAGCATTGTTATCCTCAACTCTTACCCAATCACAGTAAAATACAACCTCTTTGAAGCTTACATAGTCCAATTTAAATATATTTCGAAGTACACCGTAGTAAGTCATTTCAGCTTCAACAGGGTTTTTATCTTTCGCGCTCACTGGAAAGAAAGTAAGAGCCTTGTATGAAATGCATGAGTTGTGTACATTTGTACTTTCCTCGGACACCCTTACACTGAATACGTAACCGTTCAATCGATACTTTTTGTACTCTTGTGCTATGAACAAGGGTCCAGTGTCTAGATGAGCAAGCCTTGATGTCATATCACCCGTCTTTAAGAGTTGAGAATATAGATAAATTAATTAGGTTAGTTTTAAAGTTTTATTGTAATCTAACATTTAATAACAACCATGTTCATTATAATTACCTCGTGTGACAACCATAACCTAAATTCATTGTCTGATTGTGCCATTATTTTTCGTCTTTTATTGTTCTCACATGCTTCATATTTTCAGCATAAAATTAATGCGACGAACATATTACAAAATTAATCATGTATATAATAATCTAAAATAATGTACAAATTAAAATAATTTAAACTTAGTTTTTACATTCTTCGACATCTTCACGTGTGTCAAATAGAAAACGAGCTACTTGTTCATGTTGAAAATTTGTTAATTGCACTCGTTTTCCCATCACATAACCACTCTCATCAACGAACTCATCAATGTCATCGACGCTGGTTGAGTCAGGCACATATTACCATGTATAGATTGATGACACCACGGTGATGTATTCCTCTACAATTGATCATGCAATGTATCGTATATTCTTAACCTAATCTTTGAAAACTTTCATTAATCTTTCAAACGGATACATCCATCGATATCTAACTGGACCGCAAAGAAGCGACTCGTTGCATAGGTTTACCAACAAGTGAAGACTTATATTAAAGAATAATGGGGGAAAGTACTTCTCCAACACACAAATTGCTTCGGTAACTGCCAATTCTGCGACCACTAGGTGTTCTCAATTGACTACCTTCCCACATAAAAGTGAGAAGTAGTACTAATTTGCATAATAGCCCTCCTCAAATCCTTGTGCTTGGATAAACAGTGCTTAAACAATAGAGAAACCAATTGCATTATCACATGCCAATCGTGGGAAATACACTTATGTAAATCATGGGTAGTATAATTCACAATCCTTTGCAAGTTGGACGAAAAATTAGATGGAACCTTTAAATTATATATTGTGTCTTAAAGCACCTTCCTTTCCTCACTCGTCAAAGTAAACGAACTAGGGGGAATTATTGTCCTTCCCCTACCATCTTCTTTCAACCATGGTTATGGCTTAAGTTTCAACGATTTAAGGTCTTTTCATGCATTTTCTACATACTTCGAATGACTCGCCCTAAGGCATGTGCCCACAATATGTTCAGCGATGTTTTTCTCTACGTGCATCACATCCAATACATGGCGCACCGGGTTATTCTTCCAATAAGGGAAGTCAAATAAAATTGACATCCTAGACCATGCCTTTCTTGTCTCAATTTCATTTCAAGTTGGGTTCTTCTTATGCTTGGCACTCTTAATTCTAGGATTCTAACCTGGCATATTAGGGCCATAATTAGAAGATTTACTTTCAATTTCTAAACCTAAAAGTTTTCTCGACGGTAGTCTATGTCCAACCCTGCCAATAAAAAATTGGAACCTTCCTCAAATCTGAAAGTATGAGCGGGGGGATAAAAACCTTCTATGAAAATGGTATACATTTTTTAAGCTAGCGGGGAGACGAAGATATCCAGTCTCCCCTTCACAAATAGGACACCCCAAATAACCCTATACTACACAACCGGATAATGTCCCATTAGCTCGAAAATCATGAATTGCCCACATTAACATAGATTTTAGTGTAAACTCTTCTTTTCTAAAAGAGTCAAATGTTTTCACACCCTCTTCCCACAACTAATTTAATTCTTCTACCAAAGGATATAGGTAGACATCGATGTCATCACTTGGTGCCTTTCGCCCAGGTATTAACAAAGACAGTATAGAAAATTCAGGTCTCATGCACTATGAAGGAGGGAGGTTGAGTAGGGCCAGGATCACTGGCCATACACTCTGATTGGTGCTTAGATTTTCAAATGGATAAAAACCATCTGTTAATATTGGCAAATGAATGTTACCCTATTCTCGAGCAAAATTTGGATACTCATAACTCATCCTCCGACAAGTTGTAGAATCAATAGGATGACGCGTGAGATTATTCCATACTTCTTCCCTATCATCCCAAGTCATTGCCTCCGCTATCCATGGTATTGTAAAAAACCGCTTTAATCTAGGCCCAACGGGAAAATATTTCAACACTTTTTGAGACACTTTTGAGCTTGTGCCTTCCTTGCCAGTAGATTGGATATATCTAGGTTCATCGCATACCGAACATCGATCGAGATATTCATACTACTTTTGATATAGTATGCATTCATACACACAATCATGAATCGATTTATACTTCATTCCTAGACCTTTCAAACTGTTCTTCATAACAGGATAGCTATTTGGAAGTGTATTCTCCTTGGGTAGCAGGCCCTTCACCCAATTCAGAACTCCTATCACTTTATTGTGAGACAAACTTTATTGGGTCTTCAAACTATACAAATCAACCATGGCGTGTAAAGTTGTTTGATATTTCTCACAGCCAGAGTATAATGTTTGGGTCGCTTTAAATTTTAAACTTTGGTAGTCATCGTCAAGGTTTATCCTGATATCTTCATGAGCACCTGAACCTTGTATATTTTCAGTGACCTCATTCTCTTCCATTTCATGAACTCCATACGCGTCATTAACTAAATCCTTTAACATATTATGATCTACGTTATCCCCTTATACATCTATTCTACTTGTTTAAGGTTGTTGTGAAGGTTGCTTGAGGACGAAAGGAACTTTCGATTCCCACTGAAACTCCAAAATCGATAACTATCTTGCATACCCCATCTTAACAAATGTAGTTCAACTACTTTCCACTTAAACACCTTACCATTCTTACACCTAGCACACGGACATAGAAACTCTTCATCATTATGACATCTCTTTGCATATTTTACAAATTCATTAGCATCTTTGCAAAACACATCACCTAATCTATTTATCTCGCCTATCCACTCTGTGTATTTAGGATATCCCGTCACAACTACTACAAACAATAACCTATTATAGGTAAGAAGTGTATATTTGTGGATTAGTATAAACAAAAGTGTAAACATTTAGTTCCCATTAGTATAAACAATCACCTATTACTTGTACAAAATTTATAGTATGTTTCATTTAATTAATGTCATATTTATATTTGATTTTTAAATTTTAAATTCAAATTCAAGCTTTATTTATAAAATTAATTCAAATTTCCTCCATCACCTTAAGGGTGAGTGATCCTATCCCATTCAAGACCACATATTTCTGTAATATACTTAACAGCTCATGTACATTGTTCCAATTTGAGGAAAATCCGGCAGCATATCTCCATAGTTCTCCAAGTACACGATGTAGATTCACAAGTGTGAGTGTTATTTCAATTGATAATTGAAATAACACTTAACATCGCATCATCTAGTGTGTACCGAGAGAACATTAAGATACGACTGCGAACTTCCTCCAAAAGTAACAAGTTTAATCTACTAAGAATATTATTATGCAGAAACTATGCAATCCTAAACTGTCCAAATGGAACAATTCGAGAGATCTTATTACAGGGGTAATGACTTTCGAAGGGGTATAAGGGCTATTGAATGCGTACGCATAAGAACTAGAAGGCTAGTATCTATGCGCACTATATGTAATTTCAAGTATGTTTCATTTAATTATCATAAGTCCATGGTCGTGACACTCTCTAACGTGTCGTGACACAAAGTAATTTTAGAAAGAAATTGAAAACTCCCCTCCCCCACACACACACATTTGGACAATAATCTAGTGGTTGTGCCACTTCCAAATTTAACCAACCCAATAAATTAATATAATTTAATTATTTAAGGATTTATTAGTGGGAATTAAATTAAGGATTTAAAAAAAATTATAAAACCAACTTCCATGTCCAACTACATCCATCCAATATAATCCAACAACAACAACAAACCAACAAATATGTATCACGTACTCCTTCAAATTCACCTACTCAATTAATTCATTTACAACAACATTAAAATTTAAATGCATATGACTAATTAGCTTCAAGCCCTAAATAATAACACCCAATCAATATTAACAATTTCTAACCAATTTCAAGCCTAAATAAGAATACACAAATAATATTTATAATGTCAAATTAATTTTACTCTCTAAACAATAAGATTCAATCAATATCAATAATACATATTAATTTTATATTAACAATACCTATTAGGTTTGTGTGGTCAAATCAATAGAACCAAAAGGTTTTATGCACTTAAGGAGCATATATATTTCTGTAATTTATGTCAATAATTTAATAAATTTGTAATTATAACACACACACACACCACCATTGCCCCCATCCCCACATGCCTATACACACACACACACACCCTACCCCCACCCCCTTACACACACAAACACATACTGCCCCCGCATCCCCACACACACCCTGCCCACTTCCCCCTACCCCTCCACTGCCCCCCACCTGCACACACACACACACACACACATATACACACACACATATACACACGCACCCACACACACGCATATATATACATATACACACACATACACATAGGAGAGAGAGAGAGAGAGAGAGGAGGGGGGGGAAATGGACTTGAAAGTAGAGAGAGAGAGTTTCGCGTCTTAGAGAGAGAGAGAGAGAGAGAATTTGGGGGGAAGCAAATCAGTGGGGAAAAAAGAGGCGCAGGGGTTACACGGACCTGTCACGGTCTTTGACCGTGATAACTTTCTAATTTTTTCACGGTCAATGACCGTGACAAGTCTGTGACAATTGTACTTCTCACAGTCATTGACCGTGATAACCCCTTGTCACATACGTGTCACGGTCAATGACCGTGACAAGTCTGGTCGGCTGAAAGATGATAATTTATATAAATTGAGAAAATCCTCGTGGGTTTGAACCTTACTTGCGTAAGTTATATTATAATAGCTCATGCACTTCCGATAATTATAAATTTAACTCAATAGTCAACTTGTTAAAATTAAAGATTAATTTATTGATTTGTTTGCACATGACGGTTGTATTTTGGTTGTGTCTATAACCATGGACTTTGTGCCTAGAATTTAAAATGTTTGAAAGTTTATGATCTTTTGAGATAATTTATCTTGAGTATATGTCATAACTCATCTCACTTACACCACTCTACATTTTGAGCATTATCTTATGAACTAAAAACAAAAACACATTTGAGTAATGCTTTAAAGATCTTTCAAAGTGTATGTGAATTGAAAAAGGGTTTCATTTTAGCATTTTTGCTTGTGAGATTTTTATCATCATGGTTGGAATTGAAAATGCTATATTTCAAAAATCATGAGAGATGATGTGGTAAAGCGTACAATGTGAAAGTTGCCAGATGCAATATTTGTTTTTAAAACAATATCTCAAAGATTTCTATCTATCCAAAAAGATTGAGTAATATCAAGAATATGAGACTTTTAAGGTTTGAACTATAATCGCTTACTCTGGAAGGAAAATGTTTTCATTGAGGTTTTTACTTTTAAAGTAAAATAAGACTTTTTCAAAGACAATCATTTAAATTTTGAAATTTCCGAGTAAAAATTTTTTTTTTTAGTTCATCGGACAAATGCTGATATTTTCTACGTACCTCTCTTCCACGCGAATTATCTCATATGCGCTCTTTTGAATTAATCTGAAACATATTATAGACCTTTTATTAGCTAGTCTATTCTTTGTTTGCAGTACTTGAAATAACCATTTACTTTGATTATGACAATTGATACGTAAAAAGCCAAAATTCATTAATCAAAGCTATTTTAGACAGTTGATATTGTGTATTTGATCACTCTTTGGGTGGCTTCTTTCTTTCTAACACTCAGTCTGGGGATGAAAAATTCTTTGGTCATCATCGTGACTAGCGAAGCTCTTTGTCACCATAGCTATTTTGCTTCAGCAAAGTTTGTCGTCGCTTCAACTATAATCACGACCAGCATAGTGATTCCCTTCAACAAATAAAGGGGTTCGATCACGTCAGACATGTCACTTTGTCACTTTTCCAATTCTCGCTCTCTCTCTCTCTCCTTCCTCAACTCGTGTCCCACTTCCATTTTTGGATGATTTTGGATCTTTCTCTTGAATTTCCACATCTAGAAACAACTTGGTAAGATTCGTTATATCAATTCTTTTCTTGATTTGTACTTTTTAGATCCTTTTGGCATGCTTTTATAGATTTGAAAAATATCTTGCTATTGTATTCATATTTGGGGTTGTACTTCATCTCTAAGTTGATATTTAAGTTGTTCATTCATGTTCATGGATTCACATGTTAAAACTCTATTTTTGAGATTTTATGGGTTTGTGATGTTCTTAGCGTGCTACACCAAGGATTAAAACTCACTCCGATTGTAGGATTTCATCTTTTGGGGTTTATTTTTTTCTTATACCTGATTTTTTTTCTTTTCATTGATTTTTCGTCAATTACAATGCAATGTATCTTTGGCCTTATGAAGAGATATCGTTTTGGCATGGTTTGTCTACTCCTAGTCCTCAAAATCCTCCCTCCTTACTGATTTCACCATACAGGATCATTATTAGTTGTTCAACGATTTCAAGGACCCTCTCATCCTCTTTTAGCATACCATTAACTAGAATTAGCTATAGGATAACAATTCTACTGCCCTTGAGGTCTTTGAGAATTTTTTGTGGTTAGGAATCGAAAACTAAGGTCCAGCTAGTGAATAAATATCTCCTAACTTGGCACGAGAGCTATACATCATGGCTCATTTTCTTCCCAATACGATTGGCTTTACCTCTGTTGTGCATGGCATCTCTATCACTTTCACTCCCACTCTTATTAGTGAGACGTTTGGTTTTCCCATTCTCAATGATGTTGTATCTGTACACCCACGAGACAATACCAAGTGGCAACACCATTCTATAGGAGATCACATGTGGTCGTGTTACAATGCCTTGTAAGAAATCTTTGGAGCAAATACTTCTTACGGATTTTTACTACATGCTCCATATAATTTTCTCTGCAAACATCATCGAGAATATTCACTGCTACAATATTCAGTCAGTTAACTACAAGTTTTTATATGATGTTGGTACTGGTTTATCTTTGGATTTAGGATGTTTGATGTACTGGTTGATGACGGATGTGAATGTTAACAAAGAGAAGGCTCGTCCATCCATTTTTATGGTCGTTTCATCCACGTTTTCTCATTTCTAGAAACATCCGCATCTTTTCGAATGAGAAAAAAGGCAACTGCTGGAAATATCTTCACCTACACCTCATATCACTTAGGAAGAAAGAAGTTATCTTAGGAGCCCAAAGTGCAACAGGTAGATGAGGTTGAAAAAGTTCTAGAGGGTAAACATGGTTCCTCATCACATTCGAGATAGAGAGATGCACCCTCACAAACTTCAGGTGGATTTTGCATACTCGATGAGGAGATTGTATAGATTTTGGATAGGGTTGTGGATCTTCTTCATCACAACGTTGATGCTACTCTCAACTTTACATGACTCAGCAGTTTGATTCATTCCACCAGACTCAAGACGTAGTTCAGACATTTGTCTTCACACAGATGGAAGCATTGCATAGAGATATTGTTAACCTTGTAGTGAGGTTCATTTTCTTCGCAACTACCATGACAGGTATGATAACGATGATAATGAGTAGAGTGATGGTAGTAATAGCATTTTGGTGGTAGTATCTACTTTTTATGGTGGTGATAGACTGTTTTTTTGTCACCTTTAGTGGTTATTTATGTTGGATTTTTATTGTGTCCTTGGTTAGTTGAAATACTTTTTGGTAAAGTTTTTATAGCTTTTTGGAACACCCATGTTGGCATTTTCCATGTCATTATATATTATGGATTGTTAGATAATTTATCCTTTTTATATATTATGTTATCTTTATCTCATTTATTTATTTGTCTTTTCTTGACACAACATGGATTATTTAGGCTTTACTATCCATTATCTCATACTTGTTATTACTCCATGATTTGTACTAGTTGATTAGCATTGCTTACTCACGATGATATCTTATAATGATTTAGACTTGTACACTTGTATATTCATATCTTAGTTTATATTTGTTGCCTTTATATCACTTTGATGTTATCTGGACTACATACTTAGAATTGCATACATTATCTTTATTAATTCAAATGAAAAAACTCATTGTGTAATATTTGATAGCACACTTTCTTAAATTAATACTTCTTTACCTTTGTCAATTCCATGATAAAAAAAGGGGATAAAGATTAGATTAAGAGGGAGTTTTATTAATGAACATATATTGATATATTTCGTAAGAAACTAAAAGAAGATGAAGTATATATTCAAGAAATGAAGTACATCTCTCACTTTTGTCATCTCATTAAAATATTTGCATGCTACACCTTGAATATATGTATTTAGATGATGAATTAAATTTTACATCTTGTTCATCACTCTTTTACCGTTAAACTGTCTATATACATTTGGTGTCAATAATTCTCTTCTTTAGAATGCATGTAAGCTTAATATGTTCAAGATCTCTTCGGATTGATGAGTTCTTGTTTTAAAGATTAGTATAATAGGTTGATCTTTGCTTTTGGTTAGGTTTGCATCTATATGTCATGGGTTGTTAAATTTTCTTATATTTCTTGTAATATTCTATTTGTATATTTTTCATGGAATAGACAAGTGAGGATATTGTAAGAGTACGCATTTTATTCATGTGGCCCATAGGACTAAATTGTCTTATTCTGTTGTCAAAATATACTTTGTGTCTTGTTTTTGAGATCGTTCCGACAAGGTATTGTTCAAATCATTCAAATGGACATCTTTTAAGACATGTATCCTTTTTATACCACTCTTAGCAAGGAAAAAGGACTTAGGGACTATTTATGCACATTTTATCACACAAATTAAATTTTTATATAAAAAAATATGTGTGTGGTTTGATATGGCTCCCTCGATATGGAAAATATACGTAATGTAAAAAACTTATTTTGAAAAACTCTATATTACACTAAATATATTTTTGGAGTTTCAATTTGAAGTTACGTCAACATTAGACTCAAAAAGCTCATTTGGCTTGTTGTTCAGTATGTCGCACTAGCATCGCCGCAACGAAGTTTTCTTTCCTAAAACGAAGGCTTTTAACTAGCGATGCATTCTTTCAGGGATTTCTTCAGTTTTTCCCGACCTATTTCGCCGAGGCATCACCACATCAAGGAAATTTATCATTGCAATGAAGTACTAGCGAAGGAGTCCATCTGGTATAAAAAGTTTGCCTTTTGAGTTAGATTGTGAACATCGTTCTTAGTACTAGTGCAAAATAAGATCCTACCATATATTTTTCTCTTTTTCACCTTGTC